>CM034152.1:215401459-218136152 GCA_019776745.2 Taxus chinensis | reverse complement strand
GTTAGCCGTAGTAAGTAACCCTAATGAATGTTCAACAAGGTGTGTCTTTTATGGGTTTATGATCAATTCTATCACTTTTCTTCGCTAGAGTCACAAATATAAGAAATTTAGGTGGCATAGGATAAAAATATGAAAAATACATACCATGTAAGTGTATTAAGTTTTCAACACTTTTCAAAAATTAACTTACGCTTTTGGGTCAAAAAATCAAGAACCATATAATTGATGGATTTCAAATCTAGTAGAATAAACCTTATAAAATTTGCACAAATTAAATTGTATCACAATGTAGTCAAGATCTAATGCTAAAGGAGCATAGGAATAGTTCAGCTTCACAACAATATAATTTGGATAATTTTATTATAATCAAATACAACACTATTAATATAATATTGATTAAAATTCCATGGGATACAATGAATTCTCTTTTAATATAAACATGGAAGCACACATGCAAATAAACTTTCCAAAAAATGTGGATACAATCATAGTAGATTGCTATAAACATGGGAGAACTAATAGAAGATATGAAAAATTATCATAAAATTTTGGCAGATGATAGCCATGTATCAAATTGAAATGATAAGTGTGTTTTCCTAATTTAGATCTCATGTCTCCTTTATTTGATCCATATGTCATGACACTTGTAACCTATTAAAAAAATTTCTTCTTCTCTCCTTAGGGAAATTTCAACACATAATATTTGATGGCTTAAGGAAAATATTGTGAGATTTGTATTCCCATGTAGAGGGATAGTTGGTTTTTAAAGCACTTTATAATTAGCAAACCTGTAAATTATTAAAACCACTCAATAGAAAGTATGTACAAAATAGTAAATTTCATAAATGAAAATAATTTTATTTATATACAAAACCATAAATTACATGCCAAAATAACTCCGTGATAAATACTAGCTTTATACAATCATTGAAGTTTTGGTAAGAGATCTATACAAAACTACTTGATTCCTCTTATTCTTTGAACAAGAAAAATATATAGGCATGGTCCTCTCTCTCTCTCTCTCTCTCTCTCTCTCTCTGATGAATTTTCTCATAACAGCTCATATATATTTATAAGATATTCCAATATACTAATATGATGTGGACATACGGGGAGGAACCAAACCAATAAATAGTCTTGTATGTCAACATATACAAACCTTATGTACTCCGTTACTCATGAAAAGTGTTTCTTGTGATCACTTACATACGTAAATACAATTTTTTACACTTTCACTTCTAACGAATGTTGAGATTTTTACTAGAAAATCACTTACTTCTAGTGATAACCCACATACACATACACAATTATTCACGATTTCACTTCTAGTGGTTGTTGGGATTATCACCAATCTATCACTTAGAAGTGATCAAAAAAGTATTCATAGTAGAATTTTTCTCTCCTATATATAAATCTACAATATTTTATTTGCATCACACCATACTCACATAAGGAGATTAAGATTGAGGACTAGGTCATCACTGTCACATTTAAGCCTCTTTCCTTGATCACTGCCACTTAAGCACAAACAATGTAGATAATCTTCACCGTCTCTAAAAACCATCCTTGACTTTTTTGATTTGGCACATACTATATGCTACTAATGCAATGTGCAACCCTTTCATTAGTTGTGAAATAGAGGTAAATTATGGTAGTCCTACCTCCATTTCCCATGTCCTTCAATAAAATGTTACTTTCTCAAGAAGACATATCGCAAACCTCAGTTGCATCTCACTTTTGATGAAAAAATACTCCAAATATTTTTACACATTTTCATTCTAGTTTGATGCTAGGTTCTTCTGAGAATATTTTTTTACAAAGAAGAATTTTGACACTGATGACTAACGACGTACATGCTTTATTTTGACTATAAACATATTCCACTTCCTAATAATGAAAATTTTGAAATAATTAGTAAACTAATAAGACTATAGACTCCAAAACACGCCAAAAATTATACATTGAAACTACTATCAACTCATTCTTTTTTGAAATGATAAGGCTATAGTTCCATAGACTTAAATATAATTAAAATCACTAAACCAATATAAATAGAATCCTATCAATGAAACTTTTTAGCTTTACCAGACAATATAACTTAAGGCTATAAATAAGTAAACACCATATGAAATTATAAACATAAATTACCAACCCCCTAAAGAAACAAGGGCCTCGTAGAAAATAGTCCCTTCCATTGCAATGTTTTTAATAGCTATATTTGTGTCATAAACATATACATGATATTGACTTAGGGATCTTGCATATAGTATAAAATTTGTATTGTTGTTGTAATAAATGTTAGATTGTTCATATTTCATGGGAATGCTTGATCAAGAAAGGAATAAGTTTCCCTAAATCTGATGAAATAAAACTTTCATATATATGAAGATTGGTTTCCAAAATTCATTACAAAGACTATG
Organism: Taxus chinensis; assembly: GCA_019776745.2. NCBI lineage: Eukaryota > Viridiplantae > Streptophyta > Pinopsida > Cupressales > Taxaceae > Taxus > Taxus chinensis. The sequence goes on along the minus strand of CM034152.1, from coordinate 218,133,732 downwards.
AATCCAATATTAGATATCATATAGGGTTGCAATTGACTAAAATCATGATGATTATAATAACAAGTGTAGAGAAAATAACTATAATATATGAGAATGTGTCTATTGGAAATATATTATTGGGGAAGTTAAATATGGAGGATAGGGTATAACTAAAGATGGAATCGTTCATGAGAAACATGCAACATAACTAGGATATAGTAAATGAGATCTAATTAATATAGAAGGAAATATCTTCTTCGCAAGCTTAGAGAAAAAGATTTAAATTAATTCATATTACTTTGAGGTGGATGTATATATTGGTCTAGCATGTGTGAATGAAACATGAGAAAATGTTGTGTATATCTTATTTTTAAATATTGGAGTTCAATAAAGTGAAGTAACAACAAACGAGTTTATTCAAAATATAGATGGTAGTGCCATTTTTAGATGAGTAATCAACTCCAGTATGATGCATGTCATGTATCCCATTTGGAAGTCATACATTCCAATGATATTGGTATTTTGATTCCTGAGAAGAAAGCTTCTAATCAAAAGTTTAAGATTCTTAGTAGTGCATATGCTTAGTGTATATATAGCTCTCTAAATATTGTATTGGAAAATATCAACAATAATCTTCTCAAACTGGATGATAAAGAATAAATATATACCTCCCAAGTATATGTAGCACATCATGTTAATGGTAATTTTGTTATGTTTAATGTTGGGAAATGTAATCTAGGGTCAAAAGACAATGTTGATAATGTATATCTAGTTTGTAATATTAGCATAAATTCTAGAAGTAGGTTGATCAATGAAACCGATGTTGTTATTGGTGCAAATTTAATATTTTTTTTGTAAAGAAGAAGTTCTTGTTTTCCATATTCTAAAGATTAATCCCACATTTGATCACATTGTTGTGAAAAAATAAGAAGGAATAAAAAAACTTGTGATATCACCCTCTTTAGGCAAAAAGATCCATGTAAAGACAATAGTTAGATAATGCCATCTATTGTCTCTAAGCATGTTATGAATTCATTGGACAACCTAGAAGTGGGAAATGTGTGTATAGATAGATATGATTGCAATCATGATTCTCATGCTAATATAAGGGGTGAATATAAAGAGAATGACAAAGGATGTTACCATTAGGTGAAGATCAGGGTATCAAATGTTTTGTAAGAGATGTCAATTTAAGGTTTCTTCTTCATAAAATGGTGAGTAATATAAGGTCCATTGCAATAGACCCATTCTATGGAAGTAAATGGGGTTTCCAAGTAGAATTAAAGAGATAATTCTTGAGATTCAAGACTTTAATGTATGATAAAATTCAGGATTCATCATATATTGCATATATTGTAGACATCTATAAATGGTTTTTCTTCTATTGGAATTTAAACAAAAATGAAAACAAAGAGAACAAAACAATTATAAGGCCCTTGATGTATTTTTCAGATTATGTGGAGGCTAATAGTAAGGATGCCTCTATTAGTGCAATTACTTGGTTGTGATCAAGTGAGGTTGAAATTGACATTGCCTCTAACATGTAACTTGTTACTAAGATTTCCAATAATATGAGTCAATTCAATGAAGTAGGATCTCAAGCGAAGGAAAACAAGATATGAATTCTTGATAGTTTGTTTATTGAATATTGAAATAGTTCAAAGAGGGCATACAATTATTTGAATAAGTCTCATTCAAAATCTAGTGCTAAAAGGCATTCTAGCATTCTTATAATGGATTCAAAATAGCCAGTTCGACATAAAAAGAGGTTCAACCAATCATTTGATTCTTGTATAACTCTTGAGGAGACAATGGACCTCTCCATGAATTTCCATAATGTTTTTCCATGCCATCAGAAGCATAATTGAAAGAATATTTTTTGTATTTTAGGCAATTGGGAAGTTAGGGTACAAGGGATGAAATTTTTTATTTTATGAATCTAATTTTTGTCAAGTGAGATGACATTTAGCATAGAAAAACTATGGCATAGGATTGAAATATGGAATCCATGTAAGTGGAGGATGAAGAATGGTTTTTGGTAGGTAGAATTCCGATAGTGGGACACAAGATAATGCTAGAGGAAAATGAGGGGTAATGTTTAGAAGCTCATTGGAGGAAATGATCCCACAAACTCTAGTAATTTGTACCCACAACCATTAGATCAATTCTATGTAGGTATCACGAGATGAAAGAAATCCATATTTTTTTGGGTCTTTTGGAATGTAAATCCAAAGTCTGCAAACTTCCATTCCATCAAGTATGATGTGGAATGACATGGTGCAAAACCCTGAAGATGTAAGATAGGGTATTTATACTTCTAGAATCGTTGACATTCATTTTGATACCCACACAAAACTGAGCACAATAATTCCATTCCATTTAGCTAATATATTGTTCACAAATTAGTAGTTTCGTCATCATAAACAACACAAGCATATACAAAATGTTGCCAATTCACCTAGGCTAATTTTAGATAATCATGCACATTTTTCCTGATTGGAAATAGGTCAGATATTAAAAGGAATCATTATTTTAAGATATGATATTTTTCTACTAGCCTATTAAAAGGCAACATGTGAAATTGATGATATATAAAACTATTTAAAAAAAACAAATAAAAGTGTTTCATTGAATGTAGAAATGTTTTGTTCTAGCACTATATGCCAACAAAAGAAAGCATTGGGACTTCACCAAGATGACAGGATGGAAACACTTTTCTGTATTTATGCATAAATGCAAAATAAGGTAGATATAAAATAACACCATTTTTAGTTAGCATACAATATGTTCTCTTCATTCAATGTAGTGTTTCTAGCCAACAAATAAGAAAAACAGTTGAAAACACGACAATGAACAAAACTAAATAACAAATAGCTACAACATAACATTAAACTATGGTTGAGATTGAGATTCTTCCTGCATCATCTCAAGTGATTGAAATATGAGTATAAGCAGTGGCAGCAATACTCAGTACAAGCAACACATTATCAATGATCATGAGTGCCAAGCACATTTCCAATAAGTTTTACAAATGAGAATTTCCTCTTAGACTCAACGAGAAACTTCAATCCTTCAATTCTTATTCCACTTTTTACTTCCATGAATCTACATAAGAAGTAGGTGCTAACAGGAAAATTTTTTGCATAGGATTGAATTATGGAATCCATACAAGTAGAAGATCAGGAACAATTTTTGGTAGGCATAGCTTTGACAATGGGACATAGGATAGTGCCAAAGGTAGAGGAGGTCTAATGATTAAAAGTTTCATGGGATGTTGAACCCCTACAAACCCTATTTATTTCTGGTATGGCTATGTAGGTATCAAGGAAGAAAGAACTCTAGATTTGTTTGGGTTCTTTGGGATGCATAGCCAGAGTCTTCATACCTTTGTTCTTGCATCATTTAAAAAGATAGACTTTAATGGAGTTTAGGGTTTTAAAAGATGAGGGTTGCATTAAATTTTAAGGTTAGGTGTTTATAATGGGTCACATTTGAAAATGGTAAGATGTAATTGATTATAAATTTTGATTTATAAAAATCCAAAAAATATAAATTATTATCGACATTTTTTTGAAACATTAAAGTTGGAAAATAATATACTTTAAAAAGCTCACATAACTATTTTTGTTGAGCGGGTGGTCTCGTGAGAAAGTGAATTTAGGGAATTAGGAAATTTTAGAATAATTTCCTGAAAAATAAGGAGCACCAAATTTTTAGGAGGAGAGTTTAAGGTTGTGGTCCCATGTTGGGGGCTAGTTATTTTTTCGCAGGTACTATAGAGAAAAAAAAGGAGCTTAAATTAATTTATGGTCTCATACATAATTGTTTTCAACAATTATTGTAGAGTAATTATAGGAGTCTACATCAATTTATGGTCCCATGCATTAAATATTGAAGGATGACTATTGTTGCTACTCAAAATTGTAGAAAAAACAAGGAGGTAAAGTAAAACAAGAAGCCAAGTGGCATAAAATGTGGAGAAACGTTTTTAGCGGGTAACTAATTTCTTGTGCCCCTACTGATTGTTGGGGCTGAAAAGTGTGTTCCTAAACTTCTAGTGCTCAACCTTTTCAGGATGCCTGTCAGGCATAAGGAGGAGCATGAGCGTTTTTTAACATCCGACCCTATTTCCTTGCAAATCAGGAGCAATGGCCCTCAACATGGGACCACGCTCTAAGACTTGGTCAAAAGAGGGCTAGGAGTTTCTCCCGTCCACTTCTATTTTGTAGGAACATATTATGCCAAATATCAATTTATAAATGAGAAGCTTTTTTTTTAAATTGCAAATTAAAATATAATTTTTTTAATATTTCACCTAAAAAAATGCAACAGACTCTCAAACAAACTATATACCATGGGATTACTTATACTATCAATACTCCTAAAATTTCTCTCCACACCAACTAAGAAAATTTAGGAGCCCCCTCCCATGGGATGATGGGACCACTTCCTCAAGTTCTGAAATTTTTGATTTAATATTTAAAAGCTTTGCAAAATCAATTACAACACTATTCCTGGAAGTGTACTCATAGATTTTTTCTATATAGATACATTATCACATATTTATGATATATAGAAGTTGATTGGTGGTGCTGGCATTGTGTTAAATCTTCCTATTTAAAACTCTGAATTGTTGGGTAGTCACTAATCCCTTCAAATTACCAAAAAGTACATAAATAATAATAATGTAGTATTTTATAGCAATGTTCGATAAGTATGTGAACTAACAGACGATTCAAAATATAACACCATTGGCAGAAGTGCAGATAGTCAGACTAAGGAGATTCATTGAGCTCTGCAGAATAACAATGCCAGTAGAGTAAATGAACTTGTCAATGGAAAAAATTGACAGAAAGAGAAACTAAAATATGGATTCTGTTAAATCGTGATGTCTGTCTGTCTGTAGTAATTAGAAACAATGATGTCTGTCTGTATCAGAGGCCTGCTCGTCACATGTCAATCATTCATTGCTTCGACAGTAACAACAACTGCATGCGTGGAAATGGTGTCGACGTATGCTCGTAAATGATGGTAGGAAATTATGAATCTGTACAATAACGGAGGGCATACGGTTGGTTCGACACAAAACCTTTTTCCATTATCTTAGAGAAAAGATTCTTTGCACGCCAGACCCAACTCTGGAATCTTTTTCTTTTATTAAGCTCCTACTCTGCATGTTTATCCTAGCGTAAGTCATTATCATTCCATCGGGTGATATACAAGTTTTTGAGGCTTTACACTTTATCTTTAGTCCCTCTTCCATCATTGTGTCCATAACCTCACAATGGGGTTCATCTACGCAAGTCTCATTTTGAAATGAAACTTACTTGAGTGTCCATCATGACACTCTCGATTGGTGCATGAGGGGCTATAAGTACAAATCATCAACCTTGTTCCCCTTCTGGTATATTACCCAAGCTAACTCCAAGTCTTAGTTTGGTGGGAGACCCCTTGGGGTTCTCGATCAAGATTTATCCCCCCTTCTATCTTAATGCCTCTAAGTGTGCCTCTTTGTCCATAAGTTTCTCAGAGTTTGCTTCTAATATGGAGTTGTGGAGGTCAATGGGTGCATCACCAAAAACCAATGGCATATCATTCTTCTCTTCTATTATGGTCTTGCTTCTTCTTCTTTTTCAGGGTTGAGTTCTTCTTCTTGGCCCGATGTTCCTTTTGGTTCCCCAACATCGGTTTCTTCTTGGGTAAGGTTATCTTCTTTGTGCCTTGTCTCTTCTTTTTCCTTCCTAAGATCCTCTTCTTCATGTTTGGGCCCTTCTTCTATTGGCTTTCTTCTTGGATGTTCTAGTCGTAGCACATGTTTCATGACTTTGTCTATGTTTTTATCTTTATTTGCGCTAGTTTCCTTACACACTTCATCCAACATGTCCCTAGAATTGTCCATTTTAGACTCGTCCTTGGGTCCTTCCCCATGTCCTTGTGTATTAAATCCTTTTTTTGCCTCCATGTGCATTGGTGATTAAGGTGTAGGGGAAGCTAGTGAGGTGTGTGTAATTGTGGCCCCAATAGTTCCCATTTCCATTGGCTACCAGCTTGGCATGTGGCCTAATGGTTTCATCATAGCGGCAATGAAACTGGATTTAGTATAATGGGTAGAGGCACTACCTTGGTTGTTGTTGGATATTTCTTTTCTTTCAAGAAATGGGATTCCTATGCAATGGATTACGAGATTCTTGCTATGTCAGTTGGGCCTTTTGGTTTATGTTCCTAGCCAGTTTTTAGCGTTTGACTCATTCATTTTCTCTAATTTAAGCATGTAGATTGGTCATCTTCTTCCTCTTCATCCTCATAGTGAATCACCTTTGTCTTACATAAAGGCTTCTTCTTCTAGATTTATGGGCAACTGAGTCTCATTGCATGTTCTTCTTACATGGTTTTAACATGTACGTGATTACATGGTTGGTCAACTTGCCCACACTTGGTGCATTGATTATGGAAATCATATGAGTCATCATCTATGTTGTTATCATATATCACCTCCTTGTCTAGATATATTGTAGATAACCTGAGCATTGTGATGTTATCATCCAAATTGCTTGTACCCTCTAAGAAGGGCCTATCATTAATCCTAGTAACAACCACATTGAAATAGGCCCCTAAAAAGGCATAAGGAAAATAACACCAAACCTAGTGGTTACCATCCTATATCTTATATTGTGTGAAGTAGTACTGTTGCATTACTTTGAACTTGACTCGACCTCCATAGACCACCAATAATTACCTTAGGATATGCCACTCATTCTAAAAGGTATTTGCATACATCACGACACTTATCCATCCATATCTTGTTCATTTTTTTATCATCTAGTGGGCATGTGTACTATTTGAAGCACTTAACTAGGGATTCCATCCACTATGGGTACTCATATACGGGATCATAGCCACCAGGTACCCTGATCTCATCAAACATAATAATGATCAAGATCTCTTTGACCCTAAATGCATCTTGATCCTCATGTGCTACCCTTGCACTATCGATTATCCCGTTGGAAATATATTGCACCAAGTTGTACTAGTCTTTGAGGGTGGATATTTTATGACCTAGGTAGATAAATTTCTAGTTGATTTTCTCCCACCTTCCCAAGTGGCACAATTTGTTTCTCACAAGGTGTACCATGATCCTTGTCATCAGATCTAGGATGTCCACTATTGGAATTATGTACTTTCCCCACTTATAATTCATCATTTGTTCTAGGTTTTTCACATCCATGTTTTCATCAAACATCTTATTCATACGTGTACTCTATATTTTTGTCCATGTTAGCCTATCGATTAAGTTGGAGGATATCTTCTTTTAATTCTTAGAAAAGTAAAATTGGTTGTTATGAATGTCCAATAGAAGAAAAAAACTTAGTTTCTGAAGTAGGGAATTCAATGATTTGAAACACACATAGTGCCTCCAACTTTGTGTATCATTTGATATCAACTTAAATTTTTCCATATACACCCACCATTCCTTTGATGAGATAATGATCTTCAAGGTATTTAAATCTCTTGTGGTGGTTGATATATTTCATCTCCACTTTATAGATCTTTCTCTCCCCTCATTCTCTAATATTGTAATATTTGGGGAAGTACATCTTGGGTATGCCCACATCCTCCACATCAATCTTTAGATAGACATGTTTCATCCTCTTATAGGAAAAATGTATCTCATCCACACGGGTTGGCTTGGCATATCCGCTATCTTTAATTTCCTTTTCACTATTTCAGAACACAATAATCATTATTATTAGGGGTTTTCTTCCTCGGCTATGAGCTTCCTTTTCTATTAATGGTGGAAACCTACTAACATAGTGTAAAAATTACATTTTCCCCAATTTCTCACACTCCAAATTCTTCAAAGATGCATTTTTTCTACTATCATTGCCTTGTTCTATCTTTTCACTTCAACCATTGGTTTCATTTGTACAACACTTCAATCTGTATTCACAATTTTCTCACACACAACCCTAATACCTTCTCTCCTACCCATCTCTTCAACTAATAGAGCTAAACATGGAAATGAATTCTATCTACTCAATAAGAAGGGTAATCATTGTTTTTGTTGGGAACATTTCACCATGATGTTAGAATTATGTGTTCAACAATCTAACACTGGAGATGTGTTTCCATTTTCCTTCCCCTCTCCCCACCCTAGGTGACATCAACATCTAGGAGTGAATTTCTCCTTGCTAGTATTCTTGGGTAATGTACACCCTCCATTGCATGTTTTACCTATTTCAATCCTACCTTATATGTGGATAGTCAATTTTAATGTCATCCCTAATATCTCCCTTTTTCCTCTCCTCCCTCAATTTGTTTTGTTTGGTGCTCCACTATGCAACAACTTTCTTTTTTAGATAAGTTATGCTCATCCTTATTTTTACTTTAGTTACCCTTATTTTGCTCCACCTATGTGCATGAATTTGTGAATAGTTCCTTGCATCACTTTTGGTTGGTGATATCTAAGTGTACACTCTAAGAACTCAGTTACACTTTTCCTACCATGCTCTCTCCAAATAATGAATGATTCGACGAGATGATGTTATTAGTAATAGTTCCTAATATGCATACATCATGCCTCTTACAATAATATCTTCACAATTTATAACAAAGGAAATTTCAATAAGATAAATGAATAAGGAAATATTGGTGGAGTGGTTCAAATATCCTTATTAAATTTTGAAACCATCTAGGGCTATTATAGGGAATGGTAGGGATTCAAGCGGCTGCCGTTGAAATGATCTTGAAGCATTTGTACATTTAGTATGTATAAGTTACACGCACTACTCTCCAATATGTTATGGATTATATATGGTCCCACTCATCTGATATGAAACTTACCTAGATGTCTGACATATCAAGAATCATATATGAGGACATGCATGCCCTCCCTTAGCACTTTACCCTTTATGTTTTTGGCATCTCATGTCTTCTATCTGGCCTTCTCTATTCTCTGGATCCATCTCATCAAATATATCTTCTTTTCTAGTTCCTCCATCGTCTAACTAATTGTTGTCATGTCATCAAGGTTACATGCATTTGAAGAGAAGGTACCAAAAATTCCCTTGCGAGAACTTCCTCCTTACCAAACACTAGTTTAAATGGTGTGAAATTTTTGAGGCACTTGTAGGTGGTCCCATATGACCATATCATGGCGAAAAAATCAATCATCCTAGTCTTTGGGCCCTATGTCATACATATTTACTAGTGTTATTCTAAGGATATTAATGACAATATCCACAATCATGTTGGACCAAGGATGATATATTTATATTTTGTGGTGCATCACCATGAATTCCACTAGTATTATGTGTATTGTTTTGGTGAGGAAGTTGATTCCTTGGTCATTGGTGATACTAAGTGAATATTCATATCTTATTATGTTCTCCCATAAGAAAAGTTTCATCATTATTGATGTGAAATACCTTATGGTGGATACTTATACCCACCTATTTAAATAATAAGTGGTATTAATGATATACCACACTCCTATTTTGCACATATGAGTATTAAGGGAATCTCATCCCTTTGATAAGTTTTCCAATCCTTTGACACATATCACACTTAGTGGCATACTCTTTGGTGTCCTTGAAGAGGGTGGGCCACCAAAGCATCTAAGAATTTTTTTTTTTGAGATTTGGCCTCTCCAACATAGTTCCCTCCTATTATTCCTTCATGTGTCTCACAAATACACTTTTTGTACTCATGTTCTAAGATGCAATGTCTAAGCACTTTTTCTTGTATTAGCTTGTATAACTCCCTTTTAATGAGTTTGTAAGGGGATATGAGAAGCATTAGTTTCTTCTTCTAACTTACTATCCAACCTTATGGTACCAACTTTGATGTAAGGAATGCAACTATGTCATCTAACTCTTAAGGAACCCTTTAAATCCTATACAAATATTTATCTAGTATCTTATATTAAATGTTGTTTATATCTTCCTTGTCATTGATTATGGATATATGATTGGGACCAAAGTTAAGTTTCCCTAGCTTTACCACCACTAATAAGGTGAACTCTTGAAACAATATGATCCACATAAAGATGTCTCCATGCAAAATTGGCTTATTCACTAACGATTTCAATGCCTTGTGATCGGTAAAGAAGAAAAAGGTCATAGCTAGTAAGTATTGTCAATTTTTTTAAGAACATAGACCATGACCAAGGTCTTGTGTTCATGTTTTATGTATTTTTTCTCTTCAAATGATATTTTTATACTTGCAAAGTACATTGGATGATCTCCATTTCCTACCTCTAATTGGGATAGAATAGCCTCTATTACCACTCATGAATCATCCATGTGAATGTCGAACAACTTCTTCTAATAAGATAAATGTAAATTATGCATAGTGAGAAACTTATATTTTAAAGTATAGAAGGCCTCATGTTGGCATATTGTCCATACAAATGGTCTTTCCTTCCTCAATAGTTCTTTCAAAGGACCCACCACCTTCATGTAGTATTTTATGAACCGTGTGCCAGATAAATTCATGCACATCATGTTGGATTCTATGTTATTTTAGGGTCATAATTATAATATTTGTATTGGATAAAATATCATGCCTTTGTAGCTAATCACACATCCCACCAGGACCCAAAATGGAATTTAAAATGCACACTTTTTGAGATTCGAGAAGAATTATAGTTGCTTACATCTATTGAAAATGAGTCTTGGGTTGATGTTGTGGTCTCTCATTAAACCATAGATTGTTTGGCCATCTAGGTACCCCTATAGGATCTTTTGAATGAAATCCTAACAATATTCAATCACTATGCCCATGAATACAACTGAAAAAAAATTCAAACCAAAAGGAATCACATTGTATGCAAACAAGACTCATGCCATTACAAATGTGGCATCCACCTTATCTTCATCCACGATCTAGAATTGGTGATATGTAGATAAACCATCAATGAAGGTGTAGATATTTCATCTCACAACCCCCTCTACTATTTATTTAGTGAAAGAGGTGGGGAAGGGATCAATGATACAAACTTGATTCAGTACATAGAACTCTACACAGATCTATATGCACCCACTAATTTTTATAATGATTACCATAGGTCCAATCCACTCAAAATCCTCTACTAGATATATGATTCCTATATGAAATATTTTTTTAATATATTCTTTCACCTTTTTCCTTAGGTTGGGGTTCATGCAATATGATCTTTTCATTACTGAGGATGCATCTTCCCTTAGTTTGATTATCATATTTTCCAAAGATGAATGGACTCCATTAATTTCATGATAACCCTTAGGGAATATGTCATTGAACTCGCAGAGAAATTCTACATTGTACACTAGTTTTGTATCGAACCATTAATTGGCTATGGTGGTCGATTACAACTATTCCTCCAATATTTTTTTGAATTATAATGTGTGCATAAGATCAATGTAGTATCCCCCCTTTGGTATCCTACATGCCCTTGAATGTTATCTAGCTAGTACTTGTTTGAACCTTCAAGTGGTCTTTAGGGTCATCTTTCTCATATACCTTCATTAGCACTTTTCCCTTATCCCTAGCCACTAACCCTACTAGTTGTTCCCTACCATTATTCTTTTTTGTGTGGAGGATTCTTGTTTCATGAAAAAAATTATTGAGTGTGTACACCTCCTTGTACTAGAGTTTCTTGACCCTTTTCTCTATGAGATCATATTTTTGGAAGATGGTTTTTTTCATTATTGTTAAGGGCCTATCCCATTCTATCCCTATGGATTGAAAATATAATGTGTGTGCTAAATCTACCTTCAATCTCTCCTAGTTTTATGTCTCCCTTCTTGTTCAACTCAAACCATACCAAGCACACACCCACACGGTTAGAGTGATGTATAATGTATATACCCATAATTATATTGGAAATTTCTTATGGTCATGAGCCCAAACCACCTCACACTAGCACATATGAATAAATGGGAAAGTTTCAATACTTATTAGTTCCAATTTCTCATTTCTCCTCTCAAACAAGATCATGAATGCCTCCTTTATGATTCTCTACTTGGGTAAATATGGTTGGTTTTTCACCCACCATATTGAAGCTATTATTTTAAGAGTGTATACCATATAACTCAATTTTTTCTCATATTTTAGAAAACATGCTTCCAAATCCACAACATATTCTTGGGTGCACATGGTTCTATCATACCTTGATAATATCAAGAGTATACCCTTAATAAACTGTGATATTTTTTTAATGGTAAATGCAATTTCCCTAATAGGTGTGTTCATTCGGATAAGTATCCTCCTCCTTATAGGCGTGATCTTGGGTTTCCATACTTGTGCTAGCATATGTATTACCTTTGGATCTCTACTAGAGGATTTTAGAACTTATCTTTTGAATTATCCTCTAGACTTCCTTCGAGCCTCATTGTACCTTCTTTTAGTGGTTTCACCTGTTTCTTCAACCCACCTTTTTGCATGCATCACTTAAGATATTTGAGATTGAGGCATTAGTTCTCCACTCGCTGCAACCCTAATTTTTGATTGAATGTCATATTATCCTTACACTATGATGTTTTATATGTCTTCTTATACATCCACCATTTATAAAAAGGAGTCCCTTTTGTTATGTCTAGTGGGATCATGATGTGGTGCTCATGATTCTCGAAAATCATACATAAGACTTTTTAAAATGAAAATATCCATTATTTAAAAAAAATTGAGCTTGCAAAGAAGGTAAACTAATTATCACCTCGGTAAGCTCAATGAACTCCAATTAAGTCACAAAATTTGTACCCATAATATCCAAGGCCACTCCCTTGAGCACACCAAGATGGACAACCCTTTTCTTTTTAGATAAGAACATAATGTTTGGAGTGGATTCTACAAGTCTCCCCATGCAGGTCCAAGCATCCTTATTGTGCATATTTACCTCAATTCCCATATAAATGAGGATGTTATGATTTTCATTCCCATTTAGTTATATATCTGATAAAAACTCTCTGTTAAACCATTAATTGTTATATTTTAGCTCTCATCCTACCACCTACAGTTCTGAATCTAGTTTCATATCAAGAGACTCTATGATATGACATGAGCTCTATCAGGTACTCCCCGAGCCTACCCTCATATTTCAACACAACGAATTTAGAACTATTTATGTTTTTCCTTAAGGGGATTTACAACTATTGGTGCCTCAAGGGATAAACCATTTTCATCTCACCTCACTCTATCGACTCAGTGGTCAATCTTGACCTCTCTACTCAGTCCTTCTGGTTGATTAACTCTACATGCCCCTTTGGTCGACCTAATTGACCCCTTTTTAGGCCTCAACAACCACATCCAAAAACCCACTAACCTACAACTTGGGTGGATCCTTTTCTATTTATAAGTTTGCACCCAAATCTTTCTCCGCTTATCTCTCTTATATGTTGGATCCTCCAATTTTCCCGCTTGGACATCAAATTTTTACTAAGATATTTAATGATATTATCCACGTAATATGATCTCATCTAATCCCTTTGTGTCACGTCTACTACTCATATTGTCACCATCACCAATGTGACCTATAGATCCGTTCGGTCCATCCTTTCCTATGCTAGCTATTACAAAATCTGTATCTCCTTGGGCCTCATCTTTAGCTCTTTTGTTGTTCTCTCTCCTAATGATCCAACCTCCTCTTAGATCCTCATGTACTTTTTTATCCCTTCACACTTTCATACTTCATGCCTTTAGGCCACTCCTGTCATGAATATTTTTCACTTATCTCTATGAATATCCTTTACCCTCTTGATATTTCTTCTTCTATCAGGCATCTCTTTCGTGATTTTTTATTTGGAACACTATCCTACATGATCTTATCCCTCTAGAAATTTCACATGCCTCTTTTTTCTTCTAGTGCACCTTATTTCATGTGCACTCTTCAGCAACCTCTGCTTCAAATATTATACTTGGTTTCCTTCGAGACAACACCTTACTCATTGCAATGGTACTCCCATTGATGTGAACATATCCTTGAACTATCCTTCATTTTCTCTCTTACATCCTTTGATTATTGCGCGCATCTCCCTTCTCTAGTGTAGGTTTTACCTAAGTCCCAGGATTTCCCTACATCAAACACCTAAGGTACTTTAAAAACTTGAGGTCCTTCTCAAGTGGATGTGAGTAATAGAATCACCCTTCAGGAAACATGTCCCAGATCCTATATAAAATAAGCCATCATATCCCTATAATTATTCTTATGCCTCTTCCAATCCTTAGCCACTTTTTGGTCACTCTATAATGCATCCTCACATATTCTTGTGAATATCCTCTTCATATGGACTCTCCTTCTCTAAGATCCATCTCTTCATTACATTATTATTTCCTCACTCTTTTCCTTGCTTCTGTTGGAATTCTCCTTTCCTCTACACATCTTTGTGCACACTTATTCTTTGTCTTCTTATCTTATTCCTCATGGATCTTTTATCATCTCCTTTGTTCTATATCACCATTCCATCATGAATCTTTCCTTTCGTTTCTTTTTATCTACGCACCGCTTCTCCTTTTTACCCTTCCTTCTTTGGGCCTCTTAAGCGTGTTTGACTCCACATCTCTTCCTTTCTCCTTAGTCACTACTTTGTTGTGACCTCTTGTGCAAACATACCACTACGTATTTCTCCTGACACAACTCTTATACACCTCCGCATATCCCTTTATTGTGGAATTATTAAGGGATTCTTCTCTCCCTCACCTCTCGAGATCTGTTAGACTAATTTCTCACTAATGTCATTTCCTCCTTCCTCTTGCTAAGGAAATTTAACCACGACACATCTTTCCTTTTTTCCTCTTCTCTTCCTACTCCTAATATGCACAAGACTTTTGGAGCCTCTCCAAAGGATGATTCCTTGAGATATTTATTGATCTCACCTCCTCCTTATACACCTCTTCCCATCTACACTTCAACAACTATATTTATTTAATCTACATTTTTTCCTTCAGGGAAAATTATTATAGGTCAAACCATTCTCAGCATCTATCAATCCTAACTTCTTACTCTGCATTCTCTTATAGTTTCATTGAACTATTATCACACTCCCCCTAGCTTGTGTACTACTCCACTCTTGCAAACCCTCACACATGCATCCTCTCGAGATCATCTTATATCTCCTTACTAAGTACACCATTTTTCAAGTGTACTTTGGCAATCTCCATGAATTTCTTAGATTCCATTACAATGGTGCTCCTATTGCTGAATGTGACCTCATATTCATGCTCCTCTTGGAGTATTCTTCTCTTCATATCCTAATAAGTTTCATTTTTTTTAGATTCTCTTCCTCTGTGCTCTCTGCAGCATGCCCCACTTCTTGTTACTTTGACATACCCTCCAATGAATCTCTAGTGTATTCTATGTACCTCCCTTTCTTACGCACACCTTATTTCTTCTATATCTCTTCCACTTCCATGGTCTCTTCTAACAACCCTACACATATCCATGTGTGCTCATGATCTTTTTCGAACCATCTCTCATTCTTCCTGAGCACCCTTCCTCATTAGCGTGATACTCTCACACGATGTCATCTAATGTGATTCCACTATAATATCTCTCTACGGTACTCCCACAATTAGACCCTCTTCCCTCGGCAGTGCTCCCACTCTGGGTTATCCTATATTTCACTCCTCCAATGTAACCTTTGGTTGTGCCTCCATGCATGCCTTATTTAAATTCTCTCATAACATCCTTTACATGTTGTTTCCATCATGCCCTCAACGCTCTGTCGATTCCTTCACCTTATTCACCTCCTCACTACCCACATTCATATGAACTTTATTCCTTGGGTGGTTTTCTTCTACATGCTCCAGTCGTTTCTGCACCTCTCAAAATCCCTAAATATCCTCCATCATTTCCTTGAGCTTCTTCATAACTTCCGCATCATACACATCTTCCTTCCTTGGTGTCATCTCTCCAATTGTAATTTTATTTATTTGTGTTCGTTACCCACTTATCACAATGGAGAACACAATCTTCCACGCCAACTACCTCACATTATGTGATCTACCAACTTCATCTACTACTCTAATACCACTTGACAGGGCACGGGATCTACCGAGAACTCATAGAGGCTGACCTCAGATTTCAACATAGTGGATTTAGAACTATTTATGTTCCATTTATTACCACTATTGGCCATATGACATCTACAATATTTTCCCTCAAGGGGATTTACAACTGTTAGTGCCTTAAGGGCTAAACTAACCTCATTTACCTTACTTTCTTAGCTTAGTGGATGACCTCAACCTCTCTAATTGGTCCCTCTAGCCGACTAAATCTCCTCATACCTTCGTTCCACCTACTCGATCCTTTTTATAGCCTCAACGACTACATCCAACAACCCACCAACATACAACTTGGGCAGAACCTCTTCTATTTATAGTCATGAACATGAATCTTTCCCACTTATTTGTTTCTTTTGTGTTGGATCCTCCACTTTTCCCACTCAGAATTCAAATTCTAACTATGACCTTTAATGATCTTATCCACGTAATATTGTCATGGACAATACCTTTTCACCACATCTTCTAATAGTTGTATCCTCCTTATAATATGTTCCATCATCTGGTCACCATCACCCACATGACCTACATATTTGTTCTTTCTATCCTTTCCTCCTCTAGTTTTTATTGTGTCCTTATCTCCTCAAGCCTAATATTTTGTGCTTCTGTTAGACTCTCACCTTATGATCCAGCCTACTCTGAGATCCTCACGCACTTTTTTCTCCATTTGCACGTGCCTTCAGGACACTCCCCTCATGATTCTTTGGCACCTTTCTCCATAACTATCCTTTACCCTCTTGGCAGTTCTTCTTCTATTGTACATCTCTTATGTGCTTATTTTCTTTGACATGATTTTCTATATGTTTTTCTCCCTCCAGACCTTTCACATACCTCTTCTTTCTTCTGGTGCACCCTGTTTCATGTGTACCCTTTTAAAACCTATCCTACAGCTACTCTATTTGGTTTCCTTTGAGACAACACCTTCCTCATTATGAGGTTACTCCCATCATTGCACACATCTCCTTATTCTCTCCTTCCTTTTCTCTTACGCATTATTTGACTCTTGTGCTCATGTCCCTTCTCCAGTGTAGGTTTTTCCTAATTCCCAAGATGTCGTTGTATCACTCTACTTACCATTCCTTTAGGAGTGGTAGCATGCCACTAGTATTTATTAGACCAAGGATCTTGGTCAGTTCATTTAATTCCATTTTGGATGTTTCTTTATGTGTTTCCTCCTTCATATGCACTTTGGCCTCTCACACCATCTAAATTTCACCTTAAGGTTCCCTTATCATCTCCTAGGCCTTATGTAGAATTATTTTTTTTCCAACTCCATTAGGGTAATCCATGAATTTATTGATTGTTTCTTGGGTGGGATAATTTGGAACTTCTATGATGTTTGTTGAGTTACCATGTTAGTGTGTTTTCTTACATATCCTTTCATTTACTTTAGGATTTTGATTATTGCTTAGCACCTAGTTTCTAATCTTAATCATGCCAACTCTTTTAGTAGGTACATTTGACCTTTGGTTCATTTTTTCGTATAACTCCAAATTATACTTCATATTGTGTGTATCCCTATAGTACCCAAAAGTTAGGTATTTGGGTAATCCCTCCGATAGTGGTTGGGGTCACCATATTTGTAAAAATTCCTTGGGATAATTTCCCTCCTCCCCTTCTAGATTTTCTTCCTCGATATCCTCTTCCACTATAATATCCATGGTTTAGCTATAATGGCCCAATAATGGCTAGCAGTGTACTCAAAAACTCTACACCACAATAAAATAATAGTACTCTTGATTTTTGGTATCACAAACTCTACACCACAAGAACACCTTTACTTTCTTGGTCTTTTTTAGTACCAAGTAATACAACACATCATGTTCCTCTTGAAATATCTCATACACCTTAGTATCCAAGAGTACACTCTTTTATCCTTAATTTTAGTAAATCTGGACATATTCATGTGTATCTAGACTCCATTCTTTAAAAAATTTATGGAAATTTATCACTTTTTTGTGTATAGTGGATTCCTTTTTTCTAACTATTGGATTCCATTTTTACTATTATTGTCTTCCATTAGTAGTAATATTGGATTCCAATATTGTTGTTATTGTACACAATGAAGTTCCATTTTTTTGCGATTTTTGGAGTCCAATTTCACTATTATTGGAATCCAAATTATGTATTACTAGTTTCCAAATTTGCAATAGTAATATTACATAAAAAAAATTATTATTGGTAAATAGTTTTAAAGGGACTATACCCTATTACAAAGAGGGATCACCAGCCTGATATAACTATGAAGATTTAACAAAAAAGGATCAAAATCCAGATAGAACAGTATTTCCAAAAGTAACCAAGAGTTAGTTACAACTAGAAGCAAAAAAAAGACACATGCTGCAACAAAACCGTAAAAAAGTAGCAAAGTCACAGCAAAAAGATCGCAAAAGAACAACATCTTCAATGAATCTTGCCAGCCCAAGTGAGTCTATTTCTTATATGCTCTTTCAATTCTGGACTAGATCATTTGCAGCGAGGTAAACAACGCTAGTGTGGCTATGTGTGTTGAGTCTGAAGCATCCAACTATGATATGGTCAGATTCATCTCTTTATCAATCCCCCAAATAGTTGCAGGGATCCCACTGAGCATGGCAATGCTCCGAACTTGCTGCTCTAAAAAGTCACTTATGGCTTTGAAGATAGCCATGTTTTGATCATGTCTATCTTTAGCTCTCCCCAGTCTGGTGTCTAGAGAGTTCAAGTTCTTATATATATATCAGTAAACGGATCCTTGCCATTGTCATACTCTTCATCAAATTTTCTTTTCCCTTTCTGCTTTTCCATACGCTAGAGGTCCTTCTTCTGCTACTTCATCTCTTTCTCCAAGGATTCCAGTCTATGAGGCACTTGAGACTCCTCCTGATGCATGGCCATTTCAATACCATCATTGCTGATATGTAGCAAGTTTTGAGTAACCTCCATCTCTTTAGAGCTTCTGAGAATCCTGGAAGTGTGAGGGGTGTCTATTTTCTTGGGGTTCTTGGTTTTGGATTTGGAAGGGGTGGCAAGAATGGGAGTGGGAGTAGAGGAGCTGGTAGTGGGTGGATCACTAAGAGCAATTAGGAACCCATGGAACTTGGCAACACAAAGCTTGTGCAACAGACAGATAAGGCCTTGATGCAAAGGAATAACACAAGATTCCTTTTGAAAATCCAGAACAGAGCGTTGAAGGGAATTGAGAAGGTATTGTGGGAAGAAAACCACAAAATTCCTTCTAAAATGATTTAAAAAGACAAGGTTTTTAACAGGGACTGTTTTATAACACCCTTCCAAAGAAATAGATCTGACCATCATATTCATCACTTCATCATACGACATGGGAATAGAACTTACCCTTATGCCCGCAGTAATAAACTCAAGCTCCTCGCCCTTGGCGACCCTGTCAATCCTCTTACTAAAAAATGGTATCCCTCTAGTTCCAGGCCTATAGCCTCAACAATTAGCTCCTCATTGACAGTAACCTTGTGGCCACCATACTTGACCCTTATATCCTTCCAATCCATAGTAAAATGAATCGAAATGTTCATGTCATGACCTTGAATGCATTCAATGAAATTTGAAATGCCTCCATTATGCAAGAGGTTCCAAAGTACCTCGTTATTCTTTCACCTCTGTTAAGGCCCACTCCATGTCATAATTAAAATTACTCTACGTATGTAATCCCATAATTATCCACATTAATGCTAGTTTGAACCTCCTTAGGGATGTTATTTACATTATCCCATATGATAAGATTAATATTGATGTCCATATTGGCCAATGTGTCTGCAACCTTATTCCCCTCCCTATAGGTATGTCTAATGATGATATTATTGATATTTTGACAAATATTTATTGCTTCCATAATGAAGTCCTTGATGGTCCAGCTAGGAGAAGAAGTTTGGTTTAAATGATTGATGATATTAAGAGATTCCCCTTCCAAAATTAAGTTCTGGATATCATAATCTTTAGCAATCCTTAGCCCCCAAAGAGCAGTTAGGGCTTTAGCATAATGATTTGTTTGAATCCCCATTTTACCAGCATAAGTAGTAACTAAACAACCTTTTTGATCCCTAATAACTCCTCCCCCATTAGCAAGACCAGGGTTACCCTTGGAGGCACCATCAAAGTTGAGTTTATGCTAGTTTCTCTCAAGAGGAATCCAATGAATCAAAGACCTATCAATGTTTGAGGTATTCCTAATCTGCAAACTAGTAGTTCCAATCTTCCAATT
Source organism: Taxus chinensis (assembly GCA_019776745.2). Classification (NCBI taxonomy): domain Eukaryota; kingdom Viridiplantae; phylum Streptophyta; class Pinopsida; order Cupressales; family Taxaceae; genus Taxus; species Taxus chinensis. Next base: position 218,113,502 of record CM034152.1, on the reverse strand, counting down.
GGAAAGAATGTACTCTTTTTCAATGAGATACTTCTTATTTTTGGGAGGTTTGAATCTACCAATATTATCTTTAACAACATGCCCAATCTTAACAAAGCTAAGCTTGCAATGCTGCTTGTTATTTCTGAAAATTATATCATTCCTATCTTTCCATATTCTCCAGATAATATGGGCCATGACCAATTTTCAAAGTCTTCTCATAAAAAAATGTTTAAAAGGAGTATTCCGTTGGGTCTAGAATTGGATGAAGTCCTTAGGTACCATCAAGATAACATTGAACTTGGATAAGGCATAGCTCTAAATCATGGTAGAATAATCACAGTGGATAAAAAGGTGCTTAATATCTTCATAATCATTTTTGCATAGGTGGCACCTATTAGGCATAATGAACCCTTTCTTTATTAGGTTATCATTAGTAGGAATTCTTCCTTTGAGCACAAGCCAAAAGCAAAATTTGATTGTAGGTTAACTCAGTCATCCATATTTTTCTCCAATTAAATTCATTCTGGATATTCTCAAAGTAATAATTATATCCAGATTTAACCATATAGTCCCCATCTCTAGAACTGTGCCAAAAAATTTCATCTTTGACATCCACCTGATTCAAGGGGATGAGGTCTAGTTGCTCCTTAAGATAGGACAACACAGAGTTCAAATCAAAGCCATCCACTGAGAGTTGTTTCCATCTCTTTTTATTTCCATCAATTTCCATGTAATCAATGAAATTAGTACCATATTTTTGTTCGAAAATCTCCTTATCTACATTAAATATATAATTGAGGCTAACATTAGACCAATTATCACTCCAAAAAATGATGTCTCTGCCATTTCCTACTTTCCATCTACATCCTTGCTTGATAAAATTCCTGGTAGGAATCAAGTTGTTCCAGAAAATGGAGCCATGGAGAAGTAGTTCTATATGTAGGAAGGAGGAAGTTGTTTGATGCTCTAGATATTTAGCCTTAATGAGATCTATCCAAGTTTGTTCCTGCAAAATAAATCTCCAACCCATTTTTGCAATTAAGGCCATATTCATTTTTCTAATATGTTTTATGCCCAAGCCCCCAATCCTTTTAGGAGTACACACTTGATCCTAGGAAACCATGTGATATTTAAATTTTTCCTCCATTCCAGCCCATGAAAAGTTTTTCTGAATCCTTTCAATTTTTTCTTTGAAGGCAGAGGGAATGTTGTACAAAGACAAAATGTAGATAGGTAGATTTTGAAGAGTGCTTTTGATAAGTAGACATTTTCCAAGACTAGAAAGAATGGCTCCGTCCCATCCTACCAATTTCTTTTGGAATCTTTCGAGTAAGTCATTCCAGAATTTGTTTGAGACTCTTTTAGTACCCAGGGGAGCCCTAAATAAGTAGTGAGAAGCACATTGATTTTGCAACCCAATACTTTAGAAATTTTATTATATCTTTCTAAAGGTGTATTGAAAAAGAAAATGGAGCTTTTGTCAAAGTTGATCTCTTTCCTAGAAGCAGCCTCATAAACTTTTAAAATGGACTTGATCACCTTAGCTTCCAGTATAGATGCCACTAAGAGTAAGATAGTGTCATCCACAAATTGCTGATGAGAAGCTGTTTGATTCGTAGAGGTAGGTTTAGTGCTTTTTAGAAGACCATCTTTAAAAGCTTTGGTGATTTTTCTGCTAGGGCTATCAGCCAACAAAATAAAGAGAAGAGGGGATATAGGATCCCCCTGTCTTAGTCCCCTACTGCTGGTGAAGTACCCCATAGGTTCACCATTAACCACCATAGAGAATCTAGTAGTTGAGATGCAGGCCTTAATAACTCTTCTAAATTTGTCAAGAAATTCAAATTCGGCCAAAAATTTGTCAAGAAAAGACCAGGATACTTTATCGAAGGCTTTATTCATGTCAAGTTTATCGAAAGCTTTATCGAAGGCTTTATTACATAAATTAAGTCAGGGGGAAGTGATAATTTTTTCTAAAAATTAAGTCAAACAAATTGAATTAATTTTTTTAATCTGTAATTCATTTTCAATGATATATACAAAATTGCAAAAAGAATCTCAAAATTGAATATGTAATGGAATACAAAATTCAATTCTCCCACATCCTAGGTCACTAAATTTTCTCGCCAATTTGATCTATAAGAAAAAATTTGTTGATTGAATATAATTAATGAAGATTGAAGTTGTTTTTGTATATTGAAACTTGATTATATTAATGAAGACTTGAATTAATTTCAAATTCATAAATTTGAATAATCATGTTGGGATCGCATAAGTCTGGTGGCTTCTAAGTTCCATAAGGCATGATCTCGTTGAAGGGTATGTGGTGGAACACCATTTTTGACATCTTTTTGACATTGATTTTATCTATTTATAAATTAGAAATCATAGTAATGGAACTCAATGGTTGCTACACATTTCTGAATGCAAGATAATCCAACCAATGTTAATTACTTGTATACAAGATAATATATTTTAGAGCTTAGTGGTTGCTAGTTTTTATGTTCTATAAATGGTAAAGAACAATAGAGAAATTTTAATGTTAAACACATTGATTCGACAATGTATTATAAAAGGAAATCAATACCTTTGAGGTCAATGTAATGATAAATACATAAGTCCTAATCCCTTTTAAGGGTATGTAGTCCAACAAATGTTAATTATAATGCATTAAATAGGGTTCTTGAACTTGTGAAAGGTATGTCTAAATGGATTCATGTCCCCAATTTGGTATATTCATTTGATCTCATTTCCATATTTTACTTGGTGTCCATGCCCAGATGATGCTTCCTATTTCAATCTCTAATGTTTCCCTTCATTTTCTCCACCATTTATTTTTCTGTAAGCATTCTTGATACTTTACTTTTTCTATATTTTCTTTTCATGTGGGTTCCCACCAAATTACCCTTATCTTTTGAGACTTTTTGTGAACATCCTGTATTGGAACCTATTATACCCTACTGATTAATAAAATATTGAAATAAATAAATTCCTAAATCTAAATATGTACCAACGAAATGATATGAAAAATCAAGTACATGTTTGATCCAATAAAATAACCACTTGAAATTTGAAACCATAATTACAAAAAAAATGATAGAATACTTAGTTGATTTGCAATAATCCAGAAGATATATCGAGCTAGAAAACTATCAAAATAAGAACTTAGAGTGTTGCAATTAGACCCAGAGATTTGCAGGAGTGTTAGAAATGCCAAGACTAGGGCACCTATGGAGGGTCAGGGCTTCGTAGGGCACTAAAGACCTATTATAGGCACATGTGCCTACTCAGAAGATGTAGAACTCAGTTTCTCATGGTTGAAATATGTTCACTTCTTTTCACCTTTAATATCTTGTAATTATCTAGACCTCATTGTTTTTTGCTTGAAACTTCCAATTAAAAAGAAGCACCTGCAAAACCCTCAAACCACACCAAATCCTAAACAATAAAGATGTAAAATGAGGGGTCAGACTATCCTTGGATGTCAACAAAGTGAAATTACGACCGAGTGTTTCACAACATCTCAGACCCAATGTATTTATATGTGTGTGTGTTGACTTCGTGCCCTAGGTGGCTCTTGTGTGTGTCGCACTTGATAGTGAAAGATAGCTAGATGTAAAAGATGTAAAAAGATGTGTGCATGAAAGAGTAAACTTCCCATCCTATGCATGTATGTACAAAAATGGAAATCATGTATCCCTTGTGTCGAGCTAGATGGATATTTGAATGCTCTTCAAATTCTCCTGGATGCAACCTTAGGTGGTGATAGCTAATGCTTTGTGTTTGGTCCCTTATTATGATCACATAGCTTTGTATTTATATGATTCCTTTGTTTGAATTTCATACTTAACCACTAAAAAGCCGACTAGTAAGAAAGAAAGATTCTCAAATGGATAGAAAAGACCCAAAAAATGTGAGTAAAGTAAAAAGATGTCGGGGGTGCCCAAAGGTAACAGGGGCGCCTGATGCTAGCATCTTGGATGGGTGTTGGTGTCTAGAATGAGAAATGTTGAAGTATGAAAATAAAGAATGGGAAAGAAGGACTATAAGACTGTTAGGCCTTGAAATATTGGTTAATTACCAAAGGGAACATAAGCATGTGGGGAGTAGCGAGAAAAACAGGGGTTTAAGAAGGGTTTAGGAGAAACCAGGGCTCGTGCACAAGATAGTAAATATGATCTAAGGACTTAGCCATATTCAGCGTTATAGAGAAACCTGAGGAAAAACGTGACCTGACTAGGCATGCTGAGTGGATATGGTGCCATTGTGGAGGCTTGGTGGTCAAGAAAAGGATATTCACATGTGGAATATTCCTAGGAAGAAATCATTATAGAAGGTGGGGATCTTGGAACAGGGTAAACATTCACCAATGAAGGACCACATGGACACTTGGAATGCGATCTACTCCTAAAGGAAGGCATGGTAGTGGGTCTTGAAGATATAAAGAGATATGCTCGGAAGAAAAGAAAAGGAGGGGAAGAAATATATGCATAGACATATAGCATGGGGAAGACGAAGCTCTACAGAAAGTATTAAGAGGCCCTAGGGTTGGGGTTTTCTATTAGGGAGTTGTAAGAAGGTCATCATGTCTAATGGATGGGTTTGTAAAAATCATGTACTAAGGGGGGCATAGATAGGAATCCTGATATATGAGTTAGATATCTATTTTAACATACATTGTATGGGTTGGATCACTGGAATTCACTATGTTCGACTTGGCATGGTCTTTTGAATGTCATGTGGTTACTTAGCACTCTTTATATATATATATATATATATATATATATATATATATATATATCTATATATATGTTTTGAATATCTTGTTCATGGGTGTAAACCCAAGTGTCATGTCTATATATTATAAATTAGATTTGTTCTTCATAATCCATTTTGTGTTGTTTCTCTCATTTTCATGCATGGGTATAAGGATATGGTAACTCATATTGTGTTTTTACATGAATATCTACTTTTTTATAATTAATCCTTTAAAATTGGAAAGATCTTCTCATAATGCTCACATAAAGAAGGGGCTTGATGCTCGTGTGTGCCTCGGGTAAGTGCCCAACACCTGTTGGGTAATAGGCCAGTGTGCATGGGATTAGAAAGTTGTACTAGGGGCACATGAAAAATTATTACATCTTGGTTCAATTTCCGGGGATATTTTCAATTCTTTTGTGAGAATGATGCGTGATGATAGTGAACTTTACCTTGAATAATGTCGAAGCAAGGTTTAATAGCACGGAGGATGAGTTTGATCATAGATTTAGTATTGAACTTGAGTTTGATGCACGTAGATGGGTAGAAAAACACCTGTATCATGAGCTGTATGAGAGCTTATTTTGTTATTTTCTAGTGGAGTTGTATGAATGGCTTTTGATGTATGCATCTAGATCAAGCTGGTACTATAAACCTCATGTGTGGACCCAAGATGAGTATCAGAGGCTGCAGGATGTTGAGCTGACTTAGATGCGTGATGGTGATCATTGGTGGAAGATAATGTCGACCCGTTATACCCTGGAATACACTATTTCTATGTATTCTTGTCCCGAGTTTGTTGAGTTTGAGTTCTAAAGGGAGCCTAGAGGATCATTTTTGCATGTTATCCCTTTAGCCATAAATATCTTGATCATTACACTAAGTTTACAATCATTCCCTATGGCCAACTATGCTTCTCTGAGCGTTGGGTGAGGAAGCTAGGGTGGAGGAAGATGGTAGACCTTGCGGCTAAAAAGTAGAGGGAGGAGAGAAGACACAAGTATAGTGAAGATTGTGAAAGGTAGTTAGGTAGACAATGCTAGGTTGCAGGAGTAATGGATCTATGGAGGTAGATGTTGCGGGAAGGAGTTAAGGTTCATGCAGAGGACGTGGAGCCTGAGAATTCTGTGCTATCCCATCTTAGCAAGCACAAGAGAGAAGCACCTTTAGCTTCTGATGAGAGTTTGTCACTTGGAGAAAGGAGATTCATTGGCGTGCATCTAAATCCACCTGGTGACCAACCCCTAGTGTTTAGTTTTCCAAATCAAGAGATAAGTATTGCTAACCCAGTTGGTATTAGTGGGAGTGACCGATCTGCACCTAGGAGATATAATTTCTCATTTGGTACATCTATGGCTACATAATATTTCTCTATGTTTGGAGTAATAATGTCTAGAACAACATTTGGGAAAAGTGTGAGTACATGAATCTTGGGTATCGCGTCTGGAAGCGGTGCAGGACACAGGTCTGGTGGTAGAGAAATATCACAAACCATTGGTGCCCAATTTAGTGGGACATTGGGGACACTAGGCGCGACCACTTCAGGCTCGTTACCGGCTACAGGAGGTGGATCTAGTGGGATCGTACCTAGAGGGCCTTGTGGACCTAGCAGATCTAGAGGATCTAGTGGAGCATGAGGGAAAGGACCTGGTGGATCTAGTGGATTTGGTGGTGGAGGTAACACCATAGGAAATCAAGGTTTTGGATCAAGCAAGAAAGGGACTCAACCACCTCAGCAAGTATTTTTTGAGATGTCTTTTCACCTACTAGACTACAAAGGTGTTAAGGATGTTGCAGAGCATGTACAAAAGTGTGAGCTACTATGGCATGCAAAGGGGATCACTACCCCGAAAGAAAAGGCAAGTCAGTTTGCAATGATGTTACAAGGACATGCACATAGTTGGTACTAAAAGTATGACCCCCATCAAACATTGGTGGATTACACCGCACTACGGAATGACTTCTTTGCTGAATTTCATATTCCTAAGTTTGAATAGAAGAGCATCAGCAAGCTAAAGGAGATTCAACAAGGTATGGAAGAGAGTGTGCGAGAGTATGACACGCATTTAAATACTCTCTTATCAAAATTGTTTTATGTTATTCATCCTTCTCAGCATGCTCAGTGGTTTGTTAGAGGGTTGATAACACCTTTTAGGAGAGAAATTTCTCATAATACTTTCATAGACCCACACGAGGCCTTAGAAACTACCCTACACTAAGGTTATTGGAAGCATTGATACCGGTGTTAGCCCTTTTCTTGAGGCTCAAATTGCTGCAATGGCCAAGCAGCTGGAAAATTTATTTGTGAACTTGGTGCATGAGACTTGTAGTGGTCTATGGTGCATGGATTGGGAGGTAGAGGGGCATAAAAAGGATAGTTTCCCTAGGAGTTCGGTATGTGCCATGATAGTGGACTATGAGATCTACCATGGAGATCAAGATGCAAGTAGGTGCCCACTATTGCAGTGTGAGATCCGTAAAAATGTGTCTTGCTATTGCAAGGTTTTCACCTCTACTAATCATGACACCAAGGATTGTAGATTGATTGACTACATACATGATTTCATTGATATTAGTGTGTGACATACCAACCTCGTGAACAATTCCAAGGACGATGGTCATCACTATGAAGGATGCATGGATGGAGGGGCTCGTGGAAGAGGTTTACGAGGAGGATTTTGTGGTCATGGAAACCATGGAGGATAAAGAATTGAGTTCCTACGTAGAACCTGTTACAACTGTGGGTCTAAAAAGCACTATAAATGTGAATGCTTTGATCTATTACAATTCTCTTAGTGTGAAAAAAAACATAAGTATGAGGATTTTCTAGAGCTATTTGAACATATGAGCCAATAGTACCGAAAAGACAAAGGCATCAGGATGGTAAGAGTGAGGAAGGCCGATTCACAATGGATGCCAAGAGTGGCGCACGAGTCAGAACTAGAGCCTGTACTAGTTATGACGCAAGCTGAGGCTGCGCATGTAAGGGATATACCAAGGCAAAGACCTATGGTGACAAGAGAAGAGGTTATGCATGGGAAGTATCCAGACCCTACTCATCAGAAATAAGTGTATCAAGAAACCATGGATGTTATTTGAAGCCTACAAGGAGAGATTTAGTGCCTAAAAGAGTAGTCAAGACAATTAGAGAAAAGGAATAATGCCAAGGCTCCACAGAAGGATCTGGATGAGGTCAGAGAAGTATGTAAAAAGTTGAGGTAAGAGAATATCATTCCCTTTCTAGGAGAATGGTTACGGGAGAAGTTACTGTGCGCTGGAGAAGAACACAAGAGGTAGGTTCTGCATGCTAACCTTCCTCCCCACAGGATTGACTATGATAAGGAGATTACCTTGAATGTTGTTGTGGATGGATGGCTTTTGAGAAATATTACAATTGACATGGGCACAAAATTTAATGTCCCCACTCTAGATACATATCATCAAATGGGAAGGCCCCCATTACAACCATCCTCAAATGTGATGTATATGGCTAATAAGATGAAGGAAATGCCCATTGGTGTCTTGAAGGATGTTGTTATCACTATCCAAGGGGAAATGTTCACTAGGGATTTCGATGTCTTGGTGCTAGCTGAGGTGGAAAAATTTCCAACATTACTTGGGTGCCCCTGGTGTTATAAAAAAATGCTAACCTAAGGTTCAATAAGGGATACATAAGATTTGAGAACAAGGAAGAATAGATCATCATCACCTTAACCGATGGAAATTCAACACCCTATATTGAGCCCTTGGGAGAAGAAGTTATTGATATGATCTATGTGTGCTCTATCAGGTAGCCTGAGGTGATTAACCCTACGGAAGGAGTTATTCATTTTGAAGATGCTCAATCCTTGAGTGATACAACTAGTGTGACATATGAAAATTGGGCGCATGGGACTTATGAGTTAATTGGGAAATAATTAAGAGGATTTTTGACAAGGGTGATGAAGGCACACTCAGTCAAGCACCTAGGAGGAAAGAAGTTACCAAGTTATTCTAGATAAGCCAACCCTGAAGTTTTCTTACAAGAAATGGAGACTCAGTGAAAGAATGAGATCAAAAGAAGAGGGATGCTTTGTTATAACTTGCTTGGGACCACAACACATTGGTGGGTGATAGATCGTGATATCCTTCTAGAGTGGCACGAGGTAAGAATTTTGTTCTCTGTTAGGTTTTCCCAAAGTAATGTGCCCACTATCATACACAAATACCAAGGAAAGGAATCCACCTCGTTTCATGTCCAAGCATGTGAGAGAGCCTAGATGGAAGGCATGAAATCCTTTACACCTTATTTATGGGTGCATAAGTTGTACTCCACCTTACAAAGCTACACACACACATGGAACATTCACTTAGAAATGTGCCGATAGATAGGAAATTGGCAGGAGTTAATGGCTAACCTCCTTCAAGATTTTCAATATTAGAGTACCAAACCATCAATGGATAGGGCGTTGCAGGTTTTCAAGAACCTTACGATGTGGGATAGTGCTATGGTGGAGGATAGAATATTAGAGTTATTGGGTGAACCTAGTTTGGAAGTGTGCTTTGATGAAGAAGATTTAAAAGAGATACAACTTGAGCGCACATGCATAGAGAAAGAAAAAGGGAAATTGGTCTATGTGATAGATGGTGAAGAGGTGGAAAGTTTGAATTTTAACCATACTTGAAGGTACTTGTAAAGTTAGGGATAATGCTAATGAGAAAGCACACACCTACCATGAACCCTCGAAAACAAATAAGGTTAACATTGGTTCAGAGGCTAAACCTAAGGAGGCCACTATTGGAGACTATTAGTCAGAGAAGGAGGTTTCAAAGATCATTGATCTATTGGGTGAGTTTCAAGATTTATTTCTACATGGGTACCATGAGCTTAAAGGCATTCACCACTCCTTGGGAGAAATTAAAATCAAGTTAAAGGAAGGTGTGCACCCAATTTGAAAAGACCTTATGAATGAATCCAAATCTTCGTGTCAAATTCAAGGAGGAGATTGAAAAAATGACTGCATCAAGCATCATTGAGGCCATGGAGGAATAAGAATGGATAAGCCCCATGGTCATAAGAATTAAGAAGGATGGAAGGATAAGGATTTGTGTGGATTATAGGGATTTGAATGTGATATGTGTAATTGATCCCTTTCCAACCCCTTTTACTGAAGAGATCTTGGAAGGAGTAGCTAGGAACGAAATCTATTCCTTCACAGATGGGTTCTCAGGATATCATCAAGTTAGAATTGCAAAAGAGGACTAGGAGAAAATTAATTTCTCCACTAAATGGGGAATCTTCACCTATACAGTCATGCCATTTGGATTGAAGAATGTGCCTGCTTTGTTTTCATGCATTGTTGTACAGGTGTTTTAAGACTTCATTCATAAGTTTCTATAAGCCTACCTTGATGACTGGATAATGTATGGACTAGTGAAAGACCATTGTGACAATTTGAGGCTAATTTTTAAGAGATGTTCATAGTTGAGGATATCCCTCAACATTAAGAAATGTGTTTTTACTACTCCATTTGGGACCTTGTTGGGGCATATTATATGTAAGGAAGGTTTGCTGGTGGATCCCGTCAAAGTTTCCGTTATTGTGGGATTGGGGGAGCCTACCAACTAGAGTGCAGTGCATGGATTCCTTAGGTATACAGGGTACTACTGGAATTTTATCAAGGGGTATGCCAAAATCACCACTCCATTGGAGGAGTTACTAAAACAAAAGAGTGCATTTCACTGGGCAGAAGATCAACATACGAAGTTTGATACTTTGAAGGATAGGCTTGTCACTGGCCCTTATTACACTTTCCTTCTTGGGATAAACCTTTTCATGTGCATATTGATACTTTAGGAATGACGATTGGAGCAATTTTAGCACAACCTGGAGAAGGAATTATTGACCACTCCTTATATTTTTCTAGTAAGAATTTAACACAAGCAGAACAAAACTATACCAATACTAAGCACGAATCACTATCAATGATCTATGCTCTGCACAAATTCAGGAAATATCTATTGGCAACACCCTTCATATTCTACACATACTACATGACATTGAATTACTTAGTTAACAAGCTCATTTTACAAGGGCGCATATGTCAGTGGGTCCTGTTGTTTCAAGAATTTTATTTTACAGTTGTTGTGAAACTAGGAAAGAGTAACTTAGGACCTGATCATGTGTCAAAGATAGATTCAAGAGAGGACATGCGTAAAGCATTGAGGATACAATGCCAAATGTACAAATATTTAGTCTATGACATGTGTCCTGTGAACTGGAAGATATTGCTGTGATTTTTAAAATGGATATGGCACCAGAGGGAATGAAAAATTTGAAGAGGAAACCGTTAGCTATACGCACTGCACTCTACATGCTAGTTGGTGGAGACTTATACAAGTTAGACCATGATGAGGTTGTGTGATGATGCATGCTATAACATGAGTGCATTCCAATCATGGAGGAAGCACATGGTGGGATTGTAGGAGGGAACTATGTAGGGAATGACACTACATAGAAGATTCTACTCACAGGGCTTTAGTAGGAAAGTATCTACCAGGATTGTATTGAATTTTGTAAAGCTTGTGACCATTGCCAACGCCTTGGAAAGCCAGGAAAAAGATATGAGATTCTCTTGAGAATTATAGAAAGTGCTAAACCATTTGAAAAGTGGGCAATTGATTTTGTAGGACCAATTTCACCTATTACGTGAAGGACTAGTTCATTTTATATCATTACTTGCACTAATTACTTAACAAGGTGGGTGGAGGTAGTGCCTATAAGGGATTGCACAATGATGAAAACTTATAGATTCTTATAAGAGAACATAATCAATAGGTATGGATGTCCTTTAAGCTTGACTAGTGATACGGGTACACATTTTTTGAATGAATCAATTAGGATTTTGTTAGTAGAGTTCATGGTGGCCCATGACAAGATCACCCCTTATCACCCTTAAGTGAATAGAACTACTGAGGTATTTAACAAGATATTAAACCACACACTGACCAAAATTTGTGATGTGGGAAGATAAGATTGGGATGATAAGGTATCAACCATTCTATGGGCATAATGGATAACCTATAAGAGATTGAACAAGGCCACACTATTTCAATTGTCATTTGGCGCAAAGGTTGTTTTACCAATTGAATTTATGCTACCATTGTTGTGTATTGCATGCACATGAAGGTTAAATGATGAACAAGCAATTCAATAATGCATGGAGAAGTTAATGCAGCTAGACAAAATGTGATCACTTGCTAGATGGAGTTCGAAGAGTAAAAAAACATGACAAAAATCATGACATGATCATCATATCAAAAACAAATAATTCAAGGTTCGGTAGATGGTTTTTTATATGGTTCCAAGTTTCTGTGCCATCATGGGAAATTCAAAGTCCATTGGATGGGCCTATATATTGTATCATATATACTTGATTCAGGAACTTGGAAGTTATAAATGCTAGATGGAACACAGTTACCAGACCATTTCAATGGGAGTAGGCTGAAGCCCTATTATAAATAAGTCTTCCTTGTGTTTATAAATAAGGCAGTATTTCCATTTAGCCTAGGATTTCCTTTTATGATTTTCCTTTCCCATGTTTACCCTTCTCGTTTCTTGTTCCATTCTTTTTGTGTTGTTATTTTGCATGCCTTGTGCACTAGTAGCTAATTATTATTTTCAAAAGGTTGTGTATTCGTAGATGACCACACATCTATTTTTGTGTAGGGTGGAGTAATGCGAAGTAAAATGGAAGTTGGTAGTGGAAGTTGTGTTTCAATGGCCCAGATTAAAGGATGAAAAGCACGTAGTGTAGAAGAGTGCGTGTAGAAAAAGTGGACATAATGAATTTTGGTGTCAGGATAGATTTATAAAGACCACCTAAAAAGGATGAGAAGCACAGGAACAACATGAGGTAGGTGAGGGAAAAACTCAGGTTAAGGATAGAAGAAGTTCCTTCGGCACTACAAGTGCGCATGTGAGGATCTTTAGTAAGAAAGGATTTTTTTTTGTGTGCCAGAAGGTTGTAGATATTTTTTGCATAGGATTGGGCATGGGGATAAGAGCGCTTAAGGTTGGATTTAGTGGGAAAAGCCTCCTTTATTGGAAAAGTAAGATGGTAGGTGGCATAGAATTTCCATGAGAGATGAAAAAAATCTATAAGTAGAAGGTCGGGCACATTATTGTTTACCTTGCAATTACGATATCGAAGAGCTCTTGAAAACTAGGGCATCCGTGAAGAATATTTGTGTGAAGGAAAAATTGTGAAAAATCTGAGTGCGTGACTAATGTGATTTGTTAACCAGAGTGGAAGAAGTACACGAGCATAGGGAAGAATGTTTCAGGAGAGTACGTCATATTGTGGAAAGGTTTTCCAGGTTAGAGTTCTATGGCTAAGGCATGGGAGTAAAGGGATTTTTTGCAAAGGTAAGATACACATTAGATAAGAGAAAGGAAGAGGACCAAGGAAGAGTTTTTTTAGTAATCTGATATGAAGATGCCACCAAAGAGGGAAACTGTTTCACTAAAGAAGTGCAAGGGCAAAGGGAAATATGATTTTTCCACTAGCTTCAATGAGGAGTGGTATGTGGAGATGCAATACCTAGATGGCATGTTGCTCAGAAAGGAGGGGGTATCCCATGTAAGGAAAATGGTTGTAAGAAATTATAACCATCACAAAAGCACCACCAAAAAGGAGATGACATTGGAACTAGTTCACCCGATAGACAAAAGGACACTAGAAGGAATGCCAATTTACGGTGATGAAGTAAAGGTAAAATTTAGAGAAGGATAGGTTGCTGAAAATTTATGAGTTTCCCTAATTTGGAAAACCCGAGTGCTTGTACCAATGGCTAATGTCACGTGTGCACGAGGACCATTTATACTTCGTAGTTTGAAGAATGTGAATAGCTCCCCAACTTATATCTAAGTTTACTAGCCTTTTCTACAAAGGGGAGCCACTAGAGGATGACTTGGAAGATAAGGATACCATCAAGGAGACTATAAAAACTTATGACTATAAGAAGGGGTCTCACTACTTCAACATCCCTGATATCTTTGACTCAGTAATGAGGATCATCATGCGTTTGGTCTCCAAGTTGAATGGACAAGAAAGGTGGAAATAGGTCAACAAGGCCTAGCTGAATGTGTGCCAAAAATTTTTAGAAGGAACTATTTATAACCTGTCCACCTTCATTGCAGATGAGATAGTTAATGTTTCACGTGAAGGAGAGAAGATCATGTCTGGAAGTTTCCTCCTCACCATCATCTTCTCAGAAATTGGATTTCCTGATGGGCTAGAAAAATTTGTATGGGAGTACCCAGATGAAGACCCTTCCCCCACGAAGAGATTTGAAAAGTATACTTGTGATACCATGAAAACTGCCCAAAATGCACACCTAGAGAAATGGTACAATCCGATGCATGATGCATTTAAGAATGAATGGAGGATTCCTGAATAATTACCAGTGCTAGTACAGGTGGAAGCTTAGTTTGCTGTATACCAGCATTTCTACATTAGTATGTTTACCTTGATAGATGGGACCAAGAGCCCATGGTGTAAATTACCCTTCTCTTTCACTGCTCAATATTTCCAAGAAGAGGTCAACCGCTTCAAGGAGGAAAAAAGAGTAAGGTTCTACCTCAGCAATGTGGACCAAGACCACTACGAGCTGTGTAAAAAGGTAGTATACCCCCAGAAACACACTTATGTGGAGAAGTATGTCTCCCATGAGCTACATATGATAAAACTTGTGACGCTGCCAATTACTGGAAGGACCACAATAAGGTTATACCTACACATTATGCCCAAGTATGAGAAGGGATCCTACATGGAGAATGATATCTCCATCCCAGAAGACCCCATCAAGAGGAAGAAGGTCATGCCGAGGAAGAGGGAGAGAGATGAGACCCTTAATAGAAGGCACCTAGTACACAAACAATGCACTCTATAGGTGCGCATGAGTTAGGCATGAGGACAAGCACATATGCACGAAGGAATAATTCCCCCTTTAAACAAAAAGAGAAGACACCTGAAGAGGAGGCACCAAAACTAAAAGCACCCCCTATGGAAGAAGATTCGTCAATAAGGAAGGAGTCACCTACTGAAGAAGATGAGAAGGAAGAATCCCCTATACTAGAGTCACCAGTTAGGAAGAAGCAAAAGGTGTGCAGAGAAGGCGGACTCAGAAGAAACAAAGATCTTGGAAGCCTACAGAGGAGAAAAGGATGATGACAAGCTTGAAGAGGCTTAGGACCATCCCATTTACGATGTACACAACTCAGATGAATAAAATGAAGAAAAATATGGGGAAGAAGAAGGTGCTCAAGGAAAAAGGGAGAGTGAGGAGGTGAAAACCAAAGATCAGAGGACCCCAAGCCTCACCAAGGAGTAGATAGAAGATGTCTGCAGAAAGGGAAGTAGAGGCCATAATAAAGGATTTGGTAGAACATGAGGTAGAGTGCAATGTTGAAGAAGTGCTCAAGGAGATAGAGGAGGAAAGCGTGGGAAAAGAATATGGAAGCATGGGTAGAGACCCCATCCTCAGCGGTAAGATTTCCTAAGGTAGTGCACACATGGGGAAAAGGTGTGGTAGCAATGCAAGAGAAAGGAATGAGTTATATCAATGATCCAAATAAGATACTACGTCCACACTTCCAAAGTACCATGCCTATAGACCAACTCCTTGCATGGTCTTCATTCAAAGTGTACCCACAAATGAGAAAGATGCTATCTTGGGTGTTTGAATCCCATGTTGATGATCTTGAGTTCAAGGTTAGAAAAGGGGTGATGATGAAGATACCAGAGACCAAGGGATTGAACCCCCTAATAAAATGCTCAACAATTATCCGATGAGCAAGTCTACAACGCACTCAACAAGGTATCAGTGGAGGTTGAGGTGAGACTCTTTGAAGGAACGATAGGGTACAGGTCTTGGAGGAAGATTTGGAGAAGAAGAATGAAGAAATCATTAAGAAGAGAAAGGATCTAAACCAATAGGAGTTGATCAGCGCACAATTAAGGTGTGAATTAAGGGAGGAAAAGGAGAAAGGTGCATGAGGTTTACAAAAAAGATAGAGATGATTACAGATGCCATTATATTGAAGCATCTAGACTTGGCCCTACCTGAGAAGAAATACAAGTCAACCTTACAATTCTTGGAAGACTTAACCCACATCCTTATCATGGAAAGGTGACCGCTCACATTGAATCAACAGAAGAGGTGTTGGCATGCCAGAAGAAGGAAGAAAGGCAAAATATCGAGGGAGACAATCACTTGGTAGACTTCTGAACTCCTTGCCACTGTGAAGACCACCGCACATGAATGGATAAGGTCGTATATGATAATTGTGCTAGATAGAGATAGGGTAGAAAGTATACTAGTTGTCTACACATGAGGTAGATCTGAAAGAATTCTAGGAAAATAATAAAGGAAATAGGGCGGAGTGGGATAAAATCCTAGCCGAAGTTGAGAAGAAAATGGAAGAAATCAAAACCTTGTGAGGTTTGGTTAAAAATTGTCTTAAGGAAGTGTACCCCTAGGTCACTCGCAGAATGGATGCACTAGATGACCTTAGAAAGAAGTCTAGAAAGGATTATAGATACACTAAATGCTAAGGGAAATGAATTGAGCTTTGAAGAGGTGAGCACTCTAGTGGGTGACCTACTCCAGTAGGTAGTAGGGTGAAGTGGATTCCTAGGAGAAGATTGAGGAAACAATGAGGAAGGAGTTCCCACTCCTCTTGTAGTAGTAACAAATTTTTTTCCATTCTTCCATTCATAATTCTTTCATTTCTTCCATTCTTTCATCCTCCTTACAATTTTTCTGGGTCCCACCATTATTTATTCTTTGAAAAAGCAGGATGTTTCTGAGGGTAGAGAACATAGCTTAATGTGGGGTGATGTTGGGCCTTGAAATATTGGCTAAGTACCAAAGGGTGAGTGAGCACACGAGGCCAATAAGAAGAAGGGTGCATGGGGAAAAGTGCACATGACAAGGGTTTAAGAAGGTTTTAGGAGAAACCAGGGCATGCGTAAGACAATATGCATGATCTAAGGACTTAGCCATATTCGGCATTCTGGAGGCACTTGAGGAAAAATGTGACCTGACTAGGCATGATGAGTGGATAAGGTGCCAGCTTGGAGACTTGGTGGTCAAGAAAAGGATATTCCACCTAGGGAATATTCCTAGGAAGAAATCATTACAGAAGGTGGAGAGCTCGAATAGGATAAACATTCACCAATGAAGGACCACATGGACACTTGGCATGTGATCTACTCCTGAAGGAAGGCATGGCGATGAGTCTTGAAGCTATAAAGATAGATGCTCGGAAGAAAAGATAAGAAGGAGGGGAAGACATATATGGATAGACATATAGCATGGGGAAGGAGAATCTTTGCAAAAATTATTAAGAGGCCCTAGGGTTGGGTTTTTCCATTAGGGAGTTGCAAGAAGGTCATCATGTCTAACGGATGGGTCTGTAAAACTAATGTAATAAGGGGGGAATAGCTAGGACTCTTGATATATGAGTTAGATCTTTGTTTTAACATATATTGTAAGGGCTCGATCCCTGGTATGGGCTTTTGAATGTAATGTGGTTACTTAACACTATTGATCAATATATATATATATATATATATATATATATATATATATCGGTATATGAATATCTTGTTCATGGGTGTAAACCCTAGTGTCATTTCTTCATATTATAAATCAGATTTGTTCTTCATAATCCATGTTGTGTTGTTTCTCTCATTTTCATGCATGGGTATAAGGATATGGTAACTCATATTGTGCTTTTACATGAATATCTACTTTTCTGTAATTAATCCTCTAACAATGGAAAGATCTTCTCACAATGCTCACATAAAGGAGGGGCTCGGTGCCCGTGCTTTCCTCAAGTGAGCTCCCAACACGCATGGGATTAGAAATTTGTACTAATAGCACATGAAAAATGACTAAAAATACCAAGAGAGAAAATAGAAAGAAAGAAAACATGGACAAATACAGTGGTCGATTAGCACTTTTCTCACCTAGTCATATGGATAGTGGTATGTGATCAAGACTAGAAAAATACCCAAAGAGAGTGATTTAGTGTTGAAACTTTCCCCCGCTTTACAATGTTGAGTGAATGATCGATAACATAAAGTAGTTTAACGATTTGTACCTAATAACCATGTAGATAAGTGGAAAAAAGTGTGTCGAGAGAGATAAGAAAAATCGTGGAGTGATAAAAATGTGAAGCATGGAAGCTAGAAAAGAGGAAGTGAGAAATGATGATGATAAGCCTAGCGTGATATCGTATGTGTAGATTTCACGTTGTACCTATTGTTGATGTCACTTGTTGTGTGATTGATTTTATTGATGTGACTATTGCTTCCCATAAGGATGAACCTTCAAAAGAGAAGAACGAACAAGTAGTCAAATAAACGCATATAAAAAATTCAATCCAAAATATTTCAATGAGTGTGTAAAAAGTGTGTAAATATGTGAAAAGGAACATTTTCACCTGATTTGTGATGAGAAAAAGAGATAGAAAGGATCCTAAATATGTTGTAGAAGAACAATTTTTTTGGGTGATCTCATGCCAGTTGCACTTAGTGTGATTTTTTTGGCGAACTCATACCGGTACAAAAGGAGTGTAGGGAGAAAATTCTAGTGTTATTCTCTAACCTTTGACTGCTTCATGAAGTTTAAACACCACTAAATATGGTGTGTAAAAATATGATGAGGTGGAGAGCGAGAAAGCTCAGGACTCTGCAGATGATAAGCGTTCCAAGAATTCAAAGGATGCCATTGAGAGCTTGCATGCTCTTAAAAATACCCAATCTAAATTTTTTACTGCTTAGGACTCTATTGTCAAGTCTCATTCTTTCATGTGGGAATTTAAGCATTGCAAGATTTATACTGATATTAACAGACATAGGATTAGTATGGTCTCCATGGACCTAAAGGATCTGACTGATAAAGTGGAAAAGTTATCTTCTTTTGTCCTTAGCAAACAGCTCAAGAATGCTAATGAGAGAAGCCTAGAGATGGCCAAGGATATGGTGAAGATGAAATAAGTTGTGTTCTAGATTCATTATGTCCATCTCCTCAATGTTAAGAGCACCATCCACCATCTCAAGCTATTAGCTGAGATGATTCATTCCATGGAAATTGTTAAGGAAAGATAAAAAGAAGGAAAAGGCCCCAAAGTGAATATCCCTGAGCCAAACTATAAGTTTTGGAAAGATACCATTGATTCCCTTGTCAAAGAATGGAATGGCTGTATGAACTCAGTGGGGGACCTGATAAAAGAGTGACAAAGAAAATGGGATATTGGTTTGATGTTGTTAGTTTCTTGGTACTGCTACTATTAGTTATTTCTCTGTTTATTTGTTGTTTGGATACTTTCCTTTATGTTTGTATCTCCTTGTTGTTGGTCTTGTGTTGTTTTGGGTTTGTGGTTGGGCTTCAATGGTATATCCCTTGGCCTTTTTGTAGGTAACTAGTAACATTTTGTATGGGGTAGGGTCCCCTCAACCCTGTTTTACCTCTAATAAAAAAAATTGATCTGGTTCGATCCAACGTGAAAGTAGAAAAGAAAGTGTAGTGCATGCATTTTGAGTGTTGAAAGATTGTTTGTACTATGAAAGCCAATGTGTAAACTGCTTATTACTATGTTGAATTGAAAAATTATGTGTAACTACCCCCTAGTTAGAGGCATCTAGGAAGGGTCATGGGCACCTAGGCACTACTTTCTTATTCTGGGCGCTAGTGACTATGCTATGCTAAGGACCCAAGTCAGGATTTGGAACATTTCTTTGATTGAATGTTGTGTTGTATCAGTACTAAACTGTGATGAACTATGATTGTAGAATATTTTATGGGGTAACTGATTCACCCAATGATGCCCCCCCTTGTTTGGGTTGCATGCGACATCGCAAGGAGGATGTGGCCCAAAGGAGGACCAAATTTTGTGCTAAAATTGATGCCTTATAGGGGGAAGGAGTGTGCTTGGTAGAAACCAAGGCATATGCAAACAAATTATCTGAAAATAATTGTTATTGAAAATATGATAAACACGCATGTGGAAGAGAAGATGTAAGCTAAACATGCAAGAATATAATTTAGAGAAGAAATAGTGCATATAAATTAGAACACAAAAAGATGGTTTCAAATATGGGACATCACTCACGATGTTACAAGAAACTTGATGCTAAAGTGGCCAAAAACATACAGGAAGTGAGAAAATAATATATAGGGAAAATCTCATAAACAATAACATACAATGACAAGCAATGGAAGCCAAAAGAAAACAATAGAAAACAATGTAACAAATAACCATAGTGGTAAATAGACCTACAAGAAAAATGCTACAAATGAAGCACCCATTAGCATGTTAGAAAGATAAAATTTATGTCAAGACATGTATAATACGATATAATGTAGTGTGCTCGTATGAATAGGAAGTATTATAAATCGAAACAATAGCTCTTAAAATGTGTATGAATGTGGATGCCCCCAGGAGCTGTTATGGGACTCGAAATAGGTACTACACAAAGCATCCATGTTGCATGTAACACTTTGTATAGAGTCTATGATCACAACTAGAAATAAAGTGAACACGTATGTGTATATAGAAATAGATAATGACATAAAATTTATTTGTCTAGTATGTGTAAAAAGTGTACATGTAAGCATAAGAAAGCAAGAATAAATGTGACCAAGATATGCAGCATGTTGTGGATGAGATGGAATGGAATGCAATAGGAGTGTGATAGGAGTAGTGTTCCCCCCGAGTGCATGTGTATGCATGAGATGAGGTTCATTTATTAAATACCCCTCAACAATAGAGTATGAACCGTATAACAAGAGTGTGTCATTGGGAAATTGTTTGAGTAGTGTGCTAGAAAGATATGATCATCAATGCATAGAGCATAGAGAGTGTGTGAAAGAGTGAGTGAGTGTGATGAGGTTCATGTATATAGGATGCCCTCAATAATCAAGTTTTAACTGATTCACTAAAGTGCATCATTGGGAAATGAGTGCAACATGTAGAAGCAAATGCAAGAAAGATATGTCATTAATGTGTAGAGTGTGTGGTGCGTATAATGTGTAATAGAGGATGCGTGAAAGAAATGTGATGAATGTGTGAAGTATGAAGTGTGCAGTGTGTGAGGTTCACTTGTATAGTATGCCCTCAACATTCAAGTGTGAATCATAGCACAAGAGTGTGTCATCGGGTAATGAGTGCAATGTGTAAAAGTAGATGTAAGAAAGATATGCCATGAATGCATATAATAAGCATGATGTGTAATAGAAGCTATGAGAAAGAGATGTTATGAATGCATTATGTGTGAAAAGTGTAGTGTGTGAACAAGTAGAACTGCAAGATAGGTGATAATGCTAGGGGTGAAGAATAAGCATAATTATCCCCAAATTATAGGATGATAAGTATGATCAGGTAATATCATCGAGAAGATCATCATTTTCATGGTCAAAACTAGAAGGTGATGATCCAAGACTTGGTAATTTATAGTATGTGGGTGATCCTATAGAGATCCATTACGGAGTAGATTATACAAGCCCATCGTATATTCCTTGTCAGTGAAAGATGGTAATGGAAATCCATGTGCATACCAATGAGTAAGATTTTGTGAGTAGCCAAGAAATGATTCATTTCAAATGAAAACATGATCAACAAGCATGGGGAATGAGATTTCAATATGATTTGGATCTAAAGTGCTGCCAATATAGTTAAGCCAAGATTTGCCAAGAGTAAGGGGTGAAATACGTGAAGTGTGTCCAAAAAATACCAAGAGATGAAATACTCGGAGGCCATAGGTAGCAATAATGCAAGCATCTCCATTATATAGATGTGGTGAATGTGGTTCAGGTAAGATATCATCAAGTTTCAACCCAAGACAATTCAAGCCATAAAGAGTACAAATAGTGTCAGAGCAAGCGAGATCTTATAGAATGTGCAACCAGAAAGCATTATGTCTGAACAATGTGCATGTGAAAGGAGTTGTCACATATGTAGGCTTCTCAAGAAGATATAATGAAGGTGTTATAACATCTGATGAGCAGATAGACCCCTGATAAAATACCATAGTAGTAGTATAAGGAGGGGGATTCCGAAGCAGGTGGAACAACATTTAATGTTCAAACAGTTCCTTCGAGTGGAGGTAAGTTGAATTTATAATGTTCAGGTCGTGGATCAGTAGCAGGGTGCACATTAACAGAAGTAAGAATAGGTAATGTAGTGTTAGGATCTATGTTGCAATGTTGGAATGGTGTATGATCAGTGGAATCTCATATTCAAACCCCTCATGCAAGAATTTGATACATCAATGAACCGCAGAAGATAATTCTTGCATTCGATGAATTCATGAACTACCCAGTAAGTAATTATCTAAAAGTGGGAGATAATTGAAAAAAAATGGAACTGGAATAGTCTTTGGCCCAACTGTGAATTTTAAGGTGACAGTGCCTAAGCATGGATGCACAATAGAATCATATACTCGAACAGAAATAGAGGTTGGGTTAAGGTTAGCTATGAAAAGGACTATATCCTCAATAAATGATAAAGGCCAAAGATAGAGCTTGGATCCAGCATCGCCTAAAGTGTAATTGACACCTAAGTTATTGATACAGACTTATATATATAGGATTATCATTGTCATATGCAGCAATATTTGCAGCTGTAACAGATGGAAAAGTAATTTGTTGAAAAAATGCATTGATGAATGTTTGATAAACAACATTTGGATGAGTAGTGTCTAGAATACGAGTAGTATCTAAAATATTAATTATTTTAGTGTGGAACTCAAGATTGGCTAGCAATAAATCATGGATAGAGATAGCCATGATGAGAGGATCCTAGAAAATTGAGAAAAAATAAAAGTATGAAGACCCTAAGAATGTTTGAACGAGACGGGTTCACCAAATGATTAAGCAAATACTGAAATAAATAAGTGCCTAAATAAATATGTACCAGTAAAATGATATGAACAATTGAGTACATATTTTATCTACGAAAATAATAAATTTACATTTGAAACCCTAGTTACAAATAAAATGATAGAATACTTAGTTGATTCACAATAATCTCTAAGATATGTCGAGCTGGAAAATTGATGGAACAAGAATTCATAGTATCACAATCAGACCTAGAGATTTGGAGGAGTGTCAGAAACTCTAGGACCAAGGCACCTATGGAGGGTCAGGGATACCTGGAGTGCTATAGACCTATTATGGGTGCATGTGGCTGCTCAAAAGTAGCGGAACTCAGTTTCACATGGTCGTAAGATGTTCGTTTCTTGTCACCTTTGATTTCCTATACTTCGTTGGACCTCATCATTTTTCTCTTGAAACATACAATCAGAAATAATCACCTGCAAAACCCTCGAACCACATCAAATCCTAAAAAATAAAGATGCAAAATGAGGGTTCAGACTATCCTCTACTATCAAAAAATTGAAATAACGATGGAGCATTGCACTACATCTCAGACCTAATGTAGTTTTATGTGTGTATGAGTCAAAATCATGCTCTAGGTGGCTCTTGTGCATGTCACAATTGGTAGAAAGAAATAAATTAATGTAAAAGATGTAAATAGATGTGTGCATAAAAGAATGAACTTCCCCTCTTATTCATGTATGCAAAAATAACAATCCCTTGTCCCTTGTGTGGATCTAGATGGATACTTGAATACCCTTAGGTGGTGATAACTAATTCTTAGTGCTTGGTACCTTATTATGATCACATAACTTTGTATTTATATGATTCCCTTGTTTGAATTTCATAATTAACCACTAAAATGCCGACTAGTAAAAAAAGTAAAATGCCTAAATGGCTATAAAAGACCCAAAATATGTGAGCAAAGTAGAAAGAGATCGAAGGCGCCCAGAGGGGACGAGGGCACCTGAAACTGGTGCCATAGCTGGGCACTGGTGTCCAGAATGAGAAATGTTGAAGTATAAAAAGGCAGACTAGGAAAGGAGTGTAAGACCAAGAGAGAAAATATAAATAAAACAAAGATGACCAAATACAATGGTCAATTAGTACTTTTCTCACTTAGGAATCATATGAATTGTGTTATGTGATCAAGAATAGAAATATACCCAAAGTGTGTGATTTAGTGTCTACACGTACCCATCCATATAGGTACGTTATCATCAATTTTTTTCACTAGTATCATCTACCCATCATTCACATCCACTATTAGATTAAATTCTTCTTGAGGTCTACCACAGATAGGCCCAACATATATATCCTTGTTTGAATGGACATTTTGACTATATTAGTTATCCATGTCAAGAGGTGAGGCTCCCACTATATGATTATACATTACGTTATCCTAGATTATTTTTGGCCAAAAACAATCTCTCTTCATCTTGCTACAATTGAAAAAGGGAATGTCTAGGGCATGCAAAACATTTTTTCACTATGTTATCTTTGGAAGCCAGAATTCTTCACCTTCATCTGTTGAATTTTTTTCCCAATGTGTAATATATGCATGAATGCCTCTCTATAAGTCTACCATCTCTTTTAGTTCTTTGAAGGGTACCAATGGAGGATTACCTTTAGGAAATTATGGTTTCCCATCTAATTTTTCCCATATTTCAATTATTTGAGACCATAAAACATCCATGATTGATGTTGTTTCCTCCATCATGGGAATGTTGTTGATGACGTGGAACTTAAACATCTTTTGGGTGTTGCTACCCAATATCTTGTGGTTTCCATCTAACATGTGTGGTTCCACAAAGTCCTTAAAGTCATAGAATTTCTAAATAACGTATGGAGTGAATGTACTAGACCCATCTTGGCATCTTCTATAAGTTTCCATGATTTGTGACAAAGATAATGTTTCTAATTTACATAGTGATGTTGATAATAGCCCGAATATCCCATCTATATCCTCATATGTGTGACCCATTAGAAAGAATCTTATGTACACTATGTTGAAAACCATTTTGGATGTTAGCATGGATGCAAACACAAAAAAGGTACGATTGTTTTGTCACTTGAAGCATTACCTAGTTCCAAGTAGAGAACTTGTGGTTGTTTTCTAAAATAACCTATACATCTACTTATAATATTATTTTATTAAGACTGCACATTTTTCTACTCATACTCCTTGCATTTTTCATACACATCATTTTACAAAAGTGCATCATGTAATCGGTGTTTTTATGTTCCAATACTATATAATAAATCAACATACTCATCAATCAGTATTTCTTCTAGCTTCCTGATACACAAAGCCAACGATGTTATTGTGAAGTTTACTCCGCACTCAATAAAAAGTATTCCATAGTGTCTAAAACCCCTGGTTTTGTGTCCATGTGTCAGCATACCGATCAAAGTGACAAGGAGGTTAATAGAATTGCTTATTGATTTTACTTTTCTACATGTCCTTGGTACGCTAGTTTTCATCTTGTCCATTTTTTCATACACAATACTCAAGAAGCTATTAGGTTGTTCCTCTTATTACATTCTATGGGCATTGTAATTCACATGACAACTTTAAATGTATTTATTGTTTAATTTATGATGTCGATCTACCTATGCTGGTGTTTTTGGACATAAGGTGGTTGCATGTTTGTTCTTAAGCTCTATGAACTCGTCACATTTGGTAAAGAAGTTGTTCTTGATAATCAAAACATGGGAGAAAGGTTCTTTCCACATTTTGTAGAGGTTTTATTGTGACGTTTGAGGAAGGTTCAATAATGCAATGCCCTCATTATAATTTTTTAGGATGTACGCATAACTAGCATGCAGGTAGAAGTCTCATTCTTACTTTAGTTCCTTTTTCTCCCATTAATTGAGAAATATGTGGTGATATATCATAGTTTCTCTCCACAATTTTGGATATCAAAGAAATTGTTGTAATATGGGTAGGCATTTACTTATGTTTTCTTGTATCACCATTTTCTACCTGCCTCTCGCCATTCATCCAAGATTTTCTATAACCATAATAGGTTCTCTTTGGGATCCCATGACATTTGTAACATGTATTTTGACATAATCCCTTCCAGAACATTTTAATTTATCTAGAATTTTTCCTGAAGTTTGGCCTCCATAAGAACTTATAGGATTTGCAGTGAATACGTTAATTACAAAGTTGTAAATGACATTTTCATTCCTCCCTATAGTAGTATATCAATCGTACTTGAAATAATTGATACATATATTAGAGATACATCCTTCCTTATGGCAAGTTTTCTTCTCAACTTCAAACAAGTATTGATCTTTAATTTTTTCCCAATTTTCTCTTTCCTTTAGTGTAATATATGGAGTAGTATTTACCTTTTGGAATGTGTGGAGTTGTAAAGTATTTTTATTAACTTTTAATAATTACTACATTTTGAGGAATCAAATGAAATTGGATATAGCAATTGAGGTAGTGGCTCTTCAAATAAACTCCACATGTTTACTATAATCTCTTTTGTAATTTCTTTTAACCTTACTTCCGTAACTGAACCATCTAGATGGACCAACTGGTTAGTAGGCCATCGGGTGAGATATCCTTCAAATATAGACTAACCCTTGTAAATAGGCCCAATTATTTTATCAATATGCACCCCAAATATATTTCCATCCTAATTTTTAAACTGCACCATGTCTCCTTCATAGACATTTTTAATTTTCACTTTTGCAATAAATTTGTGCTCATTTGTACAAAACTGTATCAACTTCATTATAACCCCTTTGAACTTCAAATTATAGTCATCATTTTGTATGGAGGTCGATTGCTGATATTTATAATTTTTGTTAGCATGTAGTACAGTCCTTTTTTTGATATACACCAAATTTTTTATCGGCCAATCAACTTCTTTTTTGGGTTGTATCCTTTGATAGCAATCCTTACATGCAGTTATTTTCCAAAAAAAATACCAAACTACATGCATCCTAAAATTTCTCCTAAAATGACATGTTCTTCTTGTACCAAAAATATAAACCCTTCGGTTATGTCACAATATTTTAGAACAAAATTATGTTTGATCACCACATAGGCTATAAAAAAATTCAACTCTCTCTTTAGGACTGTTGGTATCATGACTTTCATTGTAAAAAATTCAATTCGTTATCCATATCAAATGTATCCTCCAAGTCACTGCTCATGATGTTTTCTATGTCATCAACCCCAACATCCAAAAAATTTGAATGACATGCTTAATCATTTCCTTCCTTTCCCAAGGGATAAATTATACTTTTTTTTCAATATCTTCTAGGGTTTCACAATCATAAATTATGTATTACAGTCTCACTCTACCATTGACTATAATGCTTAGTGTGACAACGATTAAGCTAGGCCACATGTCTCTATAATGGAGTGTAATTCTGGATGGATACATTAGTCCCTCTACAACTTTCATACCTTTGGAAAGTATATCAACATTCTCTCCTTCTTTGAAAACATGGTTCATTATCAACTATAACCAAAATTTAAGAAGGAAAAATAATAGCATGGAAATTTTATATATATATCAAATCCAGGTAGTTATCTTTTGTTTATAAAAATTTTGCATACACATGTGGTCAATATATATTTCTACATTTTTTTGTATTAGAACACGTAAAAATATATCAAATATATGTAAATGCATATATATGTATTATATATTCATATAATTTATATACATATATGCATATATAAATATATGTGTATATTACCTAAGTATATCTTTATTTACAGGAACTTCCGAAGGAGAAAGAAAACTAATTGAACACCACCAAGCTCGTTGCACAACCATATTTCAAATTTTCCATATTTTTGTTAGTCACACATGTTACTGGCCTATGACTATTATGTAATTTTCAGTTATCGTACTTGTGACTGCACTATGACTATAACAACCTCAAATCAAATTTCATGCAATTCACAATCAACAATCATCCATAAATAAAATCTGCACCATGAATTGGTCCTCTTGGGCCCTTAGATAGGTATATCATTTCATTTAATTTCATTTACATTTTTTTGTATTAGAACACGTTGAAAAATATATCAAATATATGTAAATGCATATTTATGTATTATATATTCATATAATATTATATACATATATGCATATATAAATATATGTGTATCAAACACTCATATTTATACTTCATATATGTCCCTATCTTATAACTATCATATATATATATATATATCATATAAAACTTATATGAATATAAAGTATATATACAAATATGTAATCAATATAAAATAAATATACAAGTATTTATATATGTATGTATGTATGTATTGTAGACACAAAATCACACACTTGGGTATATTTCTAGGTCTTAAAAGCATACTTGCGTTCATATCATTTCTAAGTGAGAAAACTAGTAATTAATAGCTATTTTTGGCCTCTTTTTTTTGTTTCTAGTCTTCTTTCTGGTCTTACACACCCTACAACCTATTCAGAACTTTATTGATTTATCTTTCATGACTACGGAGACTAGCGCCTAGACTGGATACTAGTGTTCAGGGGTCCTCATCTTCTATGGGTGCCCCTGACATCTTTCCACTTTTCTCACCCTGTTTGGGCCTCTTTTATCTTTTGGGTATCTTATTTTCTTATGGGTCATCTTTCCAGTTGTTAATTGTGAAATTCAACTAAGGGGATCATATAAATACAAAGGTGTGTGACCAAAATAAATTACTAAGATCTAAGAATATATTATCATCACCTAAGGTTGCATCCAAAGGCATCTAAGAGCATCAAAGGCAATCATCTAGCATTCATTCAAGGGACAAGGGACTACATTTTCTGTATACACTGCATAGGAAGGGGAAATTTGTTTTTCCATCCACACATCTATTTACATTGTTACATCTAGCTATTATTTATTATCACATGCACTTGCGCAAGGGAATCCTAGGGCACGATTCTATAACACACTCACAAGAACTACATGGAGTCTAAGATGTAGTAAAACACTTGGTTGTAAGTTCAATTAGTCAGGTGACTGACGAGGTCTGTCCGACTCCCCATGTCAAATCCTTATTTTTTGGATTTGATGTGGTATTGTGGGTTTTGTAGATGAATATTTGTCTTGCACTTTTCTATTACTTCGGAGATCTTATTACGATATACAGGAAACCAATAGATATTATCAGTGAAACTTGTGTGACACTAGAAAAACCAGATTCTGACCACTTTTGCAGTCATGGGTTCCCAATATCAGACTCTGACACCCCTAAACTAGTACATGCACCCTATTCTGACCTTAGCCAATAGTCACATAATTTTATCTAAGCATTTATGGTACTGATTTCTTCATGTTCATTAGTTTTCTAGTCCAAATTAGTTCCAAGATCAATCAAAAATCATATAAGTCTTTTACTCTTTATCTTGCACTTAGGGTTTCATATTTATCAATTTATTGCTTGTGTCAAATATGTACTTTAGCATTTATTTATCATACATGACTCTGAAATTTAAGGTTTATCATAATTCTATTTTTTTAAATCATTTGATGAACTGGACTTTAGATACTCTTGGATCCTCATTTTTCTTCTCTCATGTCTCCTAAGGTTTCTCAACTCTCCTTGCATCAATTACTTCAAATGCACCCACATTGCATAGATTGTCTCCACAAAACCCTAGACACTATGTATCTCCCTAGAAATATGTCACCTTCACAAGTCAGTTTCGTCTTTGATCATCTCTCCAATAACTTTGTTAGTCCTAATGTCAATCAATCAATTTGTAAGTCTATTCAATCTTTACATTATTTATTTCAAGATAAAATTCAAGCTATGGAATCCATGATTACATCTCTCACATCTGAAATACAACATCTTAAGGCCGCTTCTCAATCCAATGCTAGCTCTTCTTTTACATCTCCTCATTCTTCTATGTCTTCTACATGGTCTCATATTAGTTAACCTCAAGTCTTATCATTACCAAAACCTCTCAAGTTTGATCATAATGCTAAGCAACATGACATTCTTCCTATGCTCCTCAATGACCAATCGATCAATTTTCCACCTAATTGTTGTTATCTTCCTTATTGGCTTACTTCCTATCAAGGTCTTCCATATTGAAATTATCATCTAATTAATGAGCATAATGACAATGATTTATATACTTTACAATGTCACATCAAGAACCTTGAGCATCAGGGTTTTATCTAATTCACTGCACAAAATTTTGTTGCATGCCTATCTCTAAAAGCTACATCCAAATGGGCTCCCAAATATGCTCCTTCTATGACAAATTAGAATAATGACATCACTTCTAATTTTACTTCTTCTGTAAGTCAAGATTCGTCTATCCAATCCAATGTCATACCATATTCAAAAGTATTTACCCCATCACTTCCTCCTACTAAGTCTTCTACCACGTCACCAACTCCTAAGCAGTCACCTCTAAACATAGCTACAAAACCTCCTCCTCTCAAGTCTTCTACAAATTTATCAATCCCACATAAGTTACAACCAATCATTTTTGTCAAGGAAACTACTCCTTACATTGATCCCCTTAGCAACACCAACTATATCTACACACTTATGGGCATCATGTTTGATTCTTTCCCCCTCCTAACATTATCCATTATATATCCTTTCTATTCATACTCTCTGTGATTCTTACTTGATCTTTCTAAGAAATCCTACACATTTGATACACTTTGTATCATCATTACCTTATCATGCACTCTTGTGCTAAGGTTCACACTTGACTGTTGAGGGCATACTACATTAATGAACCTCACACATTACATATTTCACGATCTACACTTCACGATACATATTTCTAGAATTCAATTCGCACACATCATACTACCTTATGACACACTATAGTTCCACTATTCATACTTGACTACTGAGGGTCTAAATATGAAATTAAGCTCACCACATTCATTCTTTATGCTCTATGCTTCATTTATCTATCTTTCTAGTTCACATTATTAAACCATTTCTTGATGACGCACTCTTTTTCTATGGTTCATTCTCGATTGTTGAGGGCTCTTGCATAAATTAACCTCATCTCATTCTCATCCACATTCATTGGGGGGCATGCTGATCCTATCACATTCACATTACATACTATTTCGTTACACTCATACTACGTATCTTGGTTGCATTTATTCTTGCTTGTTTATATTCACATGTACACTTTTGTTTCCTATACTAGTTAGATACTTTGTATGTCAATATATTTTCTATATACACATGTGGTTTCACTTTGTTTTTATTTGTGAATGAATAATTCCTATAGATATTTACACACAACAATGATGTTTGGAACTATACCTCTTTCCAGTCCCACTGAGGCTCCTGGGGGCATATCCATTTCTACTTTTACACACTACAGGTGTTATTATTTCATTTTATACTACTTCATATTGTTACTAGCACACAACGTGTTTCATTGATACATACATGATTTGACACACTTCTTATCTTTCTAACATGTTAATGGGTGCTTCATGTGTAACATTTTTCCTTGCTGGAATTGTTTCCACCATGGTTGTCTGTTACATATCATTTTCTATTTATTACTATTGTATGTTATTGTTTGTGGGATATGCCCTATGTCTTGTTTGATCATTTCTTGTATGATTTTGGTCGATTTGTCCATGATTGTCTTGTGACATTGTGATTGATGTTCCATGTTTTAAACCCACTTTTCACGGTCCATCTTGTATGCACACTTGTTTGTTACAATGTTTTCTATTGTATCCTTACTACTTTTCCTACTAACACAAATTTATAGCCACTTTACTTATATGTGCTTTGGTTTCTACCATGCACATTCCCCCTACAAGGACACAATTCAAATCAGCATCAGGTCCTCTCTTTGGTCTGTATTTTTCTATTGACATCACATGCACCCCAAAGGAGGGGGGAATACATTAGATGAATCAGTCACCCCATACAATATTTCAAAACCACAATATAGGTGTGCACAGTATAGGAATAGAGCAGTCATATGGTCATAGAATGGTCGAGAATCTAACTTGGATCTTCAATTCAACATAGAATCGAGTGCCTAGAAACAAACATTAGCACCTAGGCGCTCTTGACCACTCCTAGGTGCCTATGTCCTGGGGGTAGATACAACTACTTTCTCATATCATTATAGTTTTCAGCAGTTCACATATCATTTTTCACAATACAAGCACAGTCCTCCAACAAGTAGAATGCATTCTTTCTCCATGTCAACTCAGAATAACACGGATCACACCATCTGTAGTGGTGTATAGTTTAGGAAGAAGTCATGGAAGGATAGTAACACTATACTTCTCACCCCAATAGTCTTTTTTCATGACGTCAGTTCGACCAAAAAACTCATACTTAGTGTGAGATCACCCAAAAAACTTGTTCTTCACTCCTCACAGATCAAGTGCACACTTTATTTTACTACTTTTTACACACATTTACATTATTTTACATAATTTTGCAAGATATTTCATAATACGTTACTTTGACTACTCTTTCACTCTTATTTTCCAGGTTCGTCCTTAATACACAATAAGAAGAATCCCTACATCAAGCACAACAATAGGTATAACACTATATAACACAATATTCTCCACCCCTCAGGTCACTTCCTCTTTCTTAGATTCCACTCTTCATTTTCTATCACTCCATGCTTTCACTGATCTCCTCGACACATTATTGCCATCACATTCTACATGGTTATTAGGTATGCATCTTTTATCTACTTTATGTTATCGAGTATTCACTCAACAACATAAAGTGGGGGGAAATGTAGACATAAAATCACCCACTTGGGTATAATTTTAGGTCCTAAAAGAATACTTACATTCATATGATTCCTAAGAAATAAAACAAGTAATTGACAACTATCTTTGGCCTCGTTACATTTTTCTAGTCTTCTTTCTCATCTTACACACCCTACAACCTATTCATAACTATAGAAACTAGTGCCTAAACAGGATACCATTGCCCAGGGGCCCTCGTCCCCTCTGGGAACCCCTGACCTATTTCCACTTTACTCACTCCTTTTAGGCATATTTTATCTTTTGGCCATCTTATTCTTCTATAGGTTGACCTTCCAATTTTTAATTGTGAAATTCAACCAAGGGAACCATATACATACAAAGCTATGTGACCAAAATAAAGGGCCAAGCTCTAAACATCTATTATCATCACCTAACATTACATTGAAAGGCATCTAAAAGCATCAAAGGCATTCATGTAGCATTCATTTAAGGGAAAAGGGACTGCATTTTTTGCATGCAATGCATAGGAAGGGGAAGTTCATTTTTCCATCCACACATCTATTTACATTGTTACATCTAACTACTACCCGCTATCACTTGCACTTGCACAATGGAATCCTAGGGTATGATTCTATCACACACTCACAAGAACTACGTAGATTTTGAGATGTAGTGTAGTGCTCAGTCATAAGTTCATGCAGTTAGGTGACTATTGGGATCAGTCTGACTCCCAATATTACATCTTTATTTTTTGGATTTGATGTGGTATTGTGGGTTTTGCAAATGAATAATTTTTTATAGGTTTCTACTACTTTGGAGATCATATTACGACATACAGGTGACCAACAACGACTATCATAAAAACTTGTGTGACACCAAAAAAATCATATTCTGACCACTTTCACAGTCACAGGCACCCAATAGTAGACTCTAGCACCTAGGCGCCCCACACCCATTCCAAGCGCCCTAGTCTAGCCTTATCCGATAGTCATAGAATTTAATCTAAGTATTTACGGCACTAATTCCTTCATGTTCATTGATTTTCTAGTCCATATCAATTTCATGATCAAGCACAAATCATCTAAGTCCTTTACTCTCTCTCTCTCTTGCATTTAGGGCTTCATATTTATCACCTTATTATTTGTGTCAATTATGTACTTTAGTATTTGTTTATCATACGTGACTCTACAATTTATAGTTTAGCATAATTCTATTATTTTCAAATCATGTATATATGTATATTTATTTTTTATTGTATATAACATATATCAATATATAATATGTATACAAATATATAAATATATAGAGATATATAAATAGGTCTATGGTTACAAAAATAACTGACATATGGACTATAATTTAATCACAGTTTTAACATAAAATATTAAATGCTCACTTCACACCGCATTAATTTAGATCACCTCATATAAATTCATATGATTTCATTAATAGATAACATTTTATTGAAACATGTGCCTTCATTCACTTTTGTTTTCGTTCGCCTTTGTTTTCTGTTGTTTAGCATGGTTTTTAGATTGTTTTGTTGTCGGTTATGTTGTATGGTGTTTAGCAAGTTTTTCGTAGTTTTTTCAGTGATTTGAATTTTTTCACGGATTTTCTTAGTTACTTTTACGTGGAGTCCATGTGTGTAAATGCGTGGTGTTTTTGGTTTCTGTACATACTCGAGAGAGTGGATTTCTTTACATGTAGTTGTTATGATTCTTGTTGCTGGTACTACTAAATTTTTTCATGTTTATAACCAAAATCGATAACATGCTACAAATTATAGGGAACGACATGAAATAAAACACACACTTTGAAAATCACCTAGTTCTGAAGCCAATCACAAAAAACAAATCCCAAAACACCCGTTACCAAATCAACCATTATTATTGGTGATAACCATTATTCTTTTTTGTTTCCCTAAAAAACTAAACAACCCCCAACTAAACCCCCTCCTTTTATTGTTATTTTAGTAATTGTTTAATATCCCATAAAAATGGATACCTATTATGTATTCAGGTTTGGCTCATTTTTCTATAAAGGAAAAGAGCCATTATGTAGTTCGGTTTATGTGTGGTATGTTTATTTATGACATTTTTCAATTAGTTGAGAAGATAATATAATGGCTATTAATGACATTAGATAAACTTTTATTTAATATTTCATTAAGATAGTAAATAATTTATTGAGCTCTGGCACATATAAATCTTTTTCCGTATATAACTTTATATCAATATAAAATCTATATAGAAATGTGTGTGTGTGTGTGTGTGTGTGTGTGTGTGTGTGTGTGTGTGTGTGTGTGTGTGTGTGTGTGTGTGTGTGTGTGTGTGTATGTACATATTTGTATATTTATTTTATATTGTATAAAATATGTATCAATATATAACATGTATACATGTGTGTGTGTGTGTGTGTGTGTGTGTGTGTGTGTGTGTGTGTGTGTGTGTGTGTGTGTGTGTGTGTGTGTGTGTGTGTGTGTGTGTGTGTGTGTGTGTGTGTGTGTGTGTGTGTGTGTGTGTGTGTGTGTGTGTGTGTGTGTGTGTGTGTTTATTTTATATTGTATATAACATCTATCAATATAAAATGGAATAATATATAAGGATTTTGGGAAGATGGAATGAGTGAAATAGAGGTTTTAGGAGTCATTGGAGAGAGAATTCAAGACATTTTCAAGATTAATTAATGAAAAAAACTTATGTATGTATTGGGTCTTGAAATTAAACTGTGTATAGTGAAGTTGTATAACTATATGCGAAGAAGAGGTGATTGCAATTTGGGTGTAAGTCCCTACTATCCTGAACTCTTTGAGTATATATTCTTGAAGTGTTTTCATTGATGTCAAGGTAAGGATTTCATGTTGTTCTCATTGATGTCAAAGTTAAGTATGGGCCTTATTGATGTCAAGGTATGATGTTGAAGTGTTCTCAATAATTTCTAAGGAGATAGTTACAGAGGATGTTATTATCATTGATCTCAACAAAGAAGTGCATCATGTGTGAAGGTTGATTATAAATTTGTGAGAGAAAGATAATTTGAAGACAATATGAATACAAAAAAAATCTTGAGAAGGTATTAACATAGTATCTTGGCAAGATGAGTGTACACAAATGTGAGAGGATGTATGACACTATTTGAGTTTGGGAACATGATTTAGAATGCATGAGAAGAGGTATGCAAGTCAGTTGAAATAAGAAGACCAAGGTGTATAAGAGCAAGATGAAGAAAAAAATAATATTGTTGAAAAATTATTGAAGGATAAAGCTTTGGAGTCTATCTGAAGTTTGTTCTAATTTATTTGAAGTCTAACCAGAAAACTTCGGAGTCTAACGAAAGTGCTTTAGAAGTTTGTTCTATTACTTAGGTGTATGTCTGGAGTATGTTATAATGCTTTGGAGTCTATTTGAATTTTGTTTCTATTTGATTCAAAGTTTGAACTGAATTCTTAAGAATCTGTCTGAAGTCTCTAGTTTACTTTGATCTGTGACTAATGATTTGGGCCAACTTTTGCAATACATTTCTAAGATTTATGGATCAGTTTTTGTGATCATGTTTGGCTGACCTATAAAGGATTTGAAAGCAACTTTGTGATTTTATTGTTGTTGGCTGACATTCTATGTTTTTGACACTAAAATGTTCCACATGTTCTATTTTTTTTCTTACCTAGACGCTTTACTGGAGTGAAAATTGATATGTAAAGAGGAAAGTGTCAACTAATAAGAAGAAGAGAAGGAGAAAACTCAAGTAGATAGAGATTGAAATGAAATAATTGAGTGGTGATAGTTTAGAAGAATCATATGGTGTGATTATTCTATGTTTTCAAATATTCTTTGAGCTTTTGTATGGCTGACCTACATGGTCTTAGGTGTATGTGATCAAACTAGCTAATGTTTTATCTTAATACATGTATATAACGGCTTAGTTGAGAAGATTTTGTGAGTAGAGAAATATAGCGAGCTAAAGGATGCATAGAAGAGAAAAATAAGGTTTTATAGACCACATAAGGAGGTTTATGGTAGAGTATGAGTGAGCTATAATGGCTATAGAGAGTTGTATGTGGTCTGAAAGACCATGACGAATGTGTCCTTATTGAAAATATCAAGGTGTCTTACTATGAAAGGAATTTTTTCTATGATCATGAGAATGTGAAGAAGAATATGAGCGAGTGAGAAAACAAGTCAGTTTGAAAATTCATAATGAGAAGCAGAGAAAGGGTATAAAGAGAAGATGATGTTTGAGGATCAAACTGTGTGATATAATCTTGAGAGCATGTTGAGGTGAATTATTTATCATAGATTAACGCATACCAAGAATAATAAGATCATAAGATAATTAAAATGAAGTCCATCATTTGTAGAGATAACAACAAGAAGAGGTGGAAAAAATTCATAGGTTGTTGAGTTGGTCTTTAGTCTTCCTTGTGGATTTGGCGCTTCACCAAAACCCTAGGGGGTTGGTGCCTCCTTACAAGTGGGTGCTTGTTAAATTCAAGTGGGTGCCTAATAAATTAGGGGATTGGTACCTCATTACAAGTTGGTGCCTCATTGAAAGTTAGTTCTTGCCAAAGTCTAGTTAGTGCTAGATAAATTTTGGGGTTGGTGTTCCTTGTAGAGTTTACGCTTCACTAAATCTTGAATTTTTTATATATAAGAGAATTTCATTGGGTTTTCTTACCCTTGAGGGTTTTCCACATAAATGGTGTGTTCATGTGCTCTCTCTTATTTCATACTCATGTAGATGGTTGCCATGTTGTTTAGATGATTTGATATTTCTTATAATATGATGGTTTATTGAGTGGTTAATAAAATTTAAGCAAAAGTAAAGATAACTAAAGTTAAATTTTTTAAAGACACTGATTCACGCCATATCATTGATTGTGCTTCCAATAATTGGTATCAAATTTTGGTCCTTTGGAACAAGTTTAAAAACTCAAAGGTGATCCTTGAATCATAAGATGGCTACACAGTTATGGAGATCTATGGTCAAATATCTTAAGGATAATATATATATATCTTAAAGATTTGCACAACCTATAAAGCCAAGAGGGATGAAAAGACCAAGTTAGGCTCCATGAAGGATGATTATGAGCATCTTATAAACAAAATGAGAAAAATTGAGAAATCAGACCAAGTTGACAATAAATTCCTTCTCATGGTCAAATAAATAGGTAGTTCAACATTTGAAAGTCTCATGGAAGAAGAAGGTTTAGAGGATAAACAAAGCATTAGTATGGAAAATATATGATGAGATTATTAAATATGTTGAAACTCGGGTTGAGTTGGTGACAACATGTCTTAAGACTTGGGAAGATGAATGCATCAAGTTCAAAAGAAAGATAGAATCCTTTAGGGCAGAATTGGATCAAGCAATAAAAAATATGAAGACCTTTGAGAGATTTGAAAAAAGCACTGAAATTCTTAATGACATGCTAAGTAATCAGAATTTCTCAAATGACAAGATAGGTCTAGTATTCAGATAATATCAAAAGAAGGTAGATATGATTCATAAGAGATATGAAGTGTCAAGTGAAGAAGCTACTCAAGCTAAGGAGAATGCTAACATGGATAAGAAGGTCAACCCCAAGAGAAACATGAAGAAAACATCTGTCAGATAACCAAATGTTATAAGGTATGCTAATTAATTTCATGGTCATTGTTATACATGTAGTCAGTTTGGTCATAGAGTTAGAGAATGTAGAATAAGGTATTTTAAGAATGATTTTTCATGGGATTATGAAAGGAATATTAGTTCATATTAGTTAAGAGGTAAGAATGTTTTTTTTTTCTATAACTATCAAAATGTTGGTCATAAATCAAGATTGTGTCATTATGAACCATCATGACAGAGTAAGAATTTCGAAGCTCGTAGTGTTCAAAAAGGATGAAAAAACAAGGTGTATATCAAGAATTTTAAACCTGAAAATACTTTAGATCAGAAGAATGAAGAGAAAAATACATTCAAGCACATCATGAAGTAAATTCATGAAGAAAAATTAAAAGAGGAAAAAAAATTACACAAGCACATTATGATGTCAGACCCTATGAATGAGGTAAAGGAGGAACAAAATTCTAAAATAAAGGAATCCTTGATTCTTCAAACTGACCTTCACACTTAGAGTGAAGATTAGATCTAGTATATATATAGTGGTTTCTTAGGTCATATGACAGGTGACAAGAATAATTTCATTTAATTGAAGAATCATGCATAAGAATCAATGAAATTTAGAGATAATTCATCTATTAATATTGTTGGCAAAGGTACCTTGAGTTTAGATAATGGGAAGACCAAAATAGAGAATGTATTGTATGTAGAATGTTTGAGACACAATTTTTTGAGTGTGAGTAATATGTGCAATTAAGGATACACACTTTCATGATAGAGGATTTGACATAAGAAAAGTCAAATCAGGTAAACTAGTTTCCAAGGGTGAGAGAAATGAAAACAACATGTATGTCCTGAGTGAAATAAAGAAGGAGAAGTGTTTAATGAGTAAGATGGATGAATGTTCGATGTGGCATACGAGGTTGGGGAAACTAAAATCTGATAACATTAGAAAAATCAGCTGCAAGAAATGTGTAAGGAACATGCCAAAAATCACCAAACCTAAAAATACACTTTGCAAAGCATGTCAACATGGTAAGGAGACTCAAAGGAAATTCAAGTTAAAAGATTAATCTACCTCAATACGTTTAGAGTTAATTTATGCTCATTTATGTGGTCCTACAAGGACAAAAAACATTAAGGGAGACTGTTACTTTATGTTACTTAAATATGATTATACAAGGATGACTTGGGTTGCTTTCCTGAAAGAAAAATCAGAAGCTCTTGACAGGTTTAAATAATTTAAGACTCTTTGTGAAAATTAAAACAATGCAAAGATCAAATGTTTGAGTTCTAGAAGAGGAGGTGATTTTTGTTCTAACGAATTTGATGAATTTTGTGAGGAAAATGGAATAAGAATGAAGTTCTTAGTAGCTATAACACCTCAAAAATGGATTGGTTGAAAGAAAGAACATGACAGTCTAAGACGCGATAAGGACTAAACTGAATGATTTAAAACTATCTAATGGATATTGGAGAGAGGTAGTACATATTGTAGTCTACATTTTGAATAGAGCACAATTAAGGACTAATAATGACAAAAACCCTTATGTGTTGTGGAATGACAGACCATCCAATGTAAAGCATTTTGGAGTATTTGGGAGTAAATGCTACATCAAAGAGATGAAGTTGACCTAGGAAAATCTAATTCAAGGTCTGATGAGGGCATATTTCTAGGATATTCAAGAATACATTATGCCTATAGATGTTATAACAAGATACTGTAAAAGATAGTTGACAGTGCAAACACAAATGTTGATGAGACTTTTTCTAAGAATCCATAATTTCATAATGAGGACTCCAAAAGTAAAGAACAATATAATGAGATAAATGAGAACAAGAAGACATTGAAGTAAGAGAAGATACAAAATCCCCTTCAATAAAAATCCAAAAGGATCATCCTGAGACTCATATCATTGGAAAAAAATGTGTTGGTATGCAAATAAGAAGATTGGTAAGTAATCTAAATCAATAAAATACTACCCTGTTATCCAAAATTGAATCTAAAAACAGTCAAGAAGCAAGAAAATATGTGTTTTAAATTAATTTTATAAATGAAGAATCAAATCAAATAGAAAAGAATGAAACTTGGGTACTGGTTCCTAGATCTATGGATAAAAATTTCATTAGTACTAAATGGGTTTCTAGAAACAAATTGAACAAAAATCAAGAAGTAACAAGGAACAAGGCTATATTAGTATTCAAAGGTTATGCACAAGTAGAAGGAGTGGACTTTGAAGAGATTTTTTCTCCAGTATCAAGATAGGAGGTTATAAGACTATTTTTAGCCTATGCAAGTTTGAAGGGATTTAAGGTATACCAAATGGATGTAAAGGAAACTTTCATAAATGGTAATTGAAAGAGGAATTATATATAGAGAAAATTGAAGGATTCTTATTGACGGATGACAAATACTATGTTTGTAAAATAAAAAATTCCCTCTATGGTCTAAAAGGGGCCCCTAGGGATTGATATTCCAGATTAGATAGGTATCTATTAGACCAAGTTTTCAGAAGAGGAGTTGTTGATAGCAATCTATACATGAAGACAAAAGGATACCATCATTTGATAGTAGTGGTTTGTGTATATGACATCATCTTTGGAGGACACAATGAAAGCATGACCAAGGACTTTCTTAATGTGCTAAAGGAGTTTGAGATGTCTATGCTAGGAGATTTTTCATTATTTCTTGGACTGTAGATCATCAAATCAGAAAAAAAGGTATTTTCATTTCAAAAACAAGGTACATAAGAGAAATTTTGAATTTTTTTGGAATGGAGGATAGTAAGCATGTTAGTACACCTATGATTATAGGGTGTAAGATGAGCAAGGAAATGAATCTCCAAAAGTGAATCAGATAGTATATAGTTCTATTATTGGAATTTTTTTATACACCACTACTTCTAGGCTTGATATTATGTAAGTAGTGATGATATTGTTGTTAGGAAAATGTGCAATAAGAAAATTTCCAATTTTCAAGCATGACAATGATACCCATGTGTCAAAATTTTCAAATTTTACCTTTCCAAGACCCCCCAATTCTACCCATCCTCATCATCAATACTTAATCATTCCATCTAATGCTCTTAAATTAGATGTCCATCCAATCCCCCTAGGTGATTTAGGAAAGAAAATTCAATCCCTAAGGTGATTTTAGGAGCTTTTAGAGAATGCCAATTTTTGAACAGTTTTGGGAAGGGATACCACTAGCCTTCCTGTGACTAATGCACCCCTCTGGAATAGAAAAGAGGTAAAAAATTAATTTTGGAGATGAAATAAATGTCTAATAACATAAACAAAAATATTTTGGCATATTCAAGGAAGATTTGGAAGTTTTAGGGCAGGTTCATCATAAACATGTTCTCAGACCTAGGGAGCGCACAGTGTTAAAAAAGCACCTGATCTTCAAGAATCAATATCTAGGTTCTATAAGGAGTTAGGAGATAAAAAAATATATCAATGGAAATTTTATTAATATATCTACAATATGGTGGAATCATATTGTTAACAACACTTAAGTGCAATATGTTTATATCCAGTTTTTCTCATGTTCTATCATGGAAATAGAACAAAACTCTATTTTTTGGGTCCAAATGGATGGATCAAGAGATTAGATCCACTCAATTGGATTCATAAGGTATTTTTCAATAAAATTAATATAAAATTTCACCTTGAAACTCATCTGGGAGCTCAAGATATCATCATTACAAGTTGGCCTCAAGGTAAGCTCTCGTACTTAGCCAAATTTTGAAGTGGACACGTGTCAGCTCCAAGAGCCTAGCACATTTTGATGTCCCTTTATTCCCTTTAGAAAAGGTACATGAGGGACATGAAAATTTTCCCATCTCTTTTTATCCCTTTGATCACCCATAGGACCCTCCGCATCACCAATTCAGCCCCTAGGAGCTTGTTGAAGCTTATCCTCATAGTGCACGGATGATCGCCAAGTGTCGCAACCTGGCGCAAGTGAAAATTGATGTCTATTTTGTCCCTTTAGATAAGGGGAAAAATGGGAAACAAAAATTCTCCCAGCCCCTTGTGGCCCCCAAGTCCTCAATGCAACCTTCTGCATTCCAAAATTCAGCCCCCAAGAGCTAGTTGGAGCCCTCTCTCTCAGTGCAGGGATGATCGCCAAGGGTCGCAACCTGGCGCAATGTGAAAATTGATGTCCCTTTCATCCCTTTAGCTAAAGGGAAAAAGGGGAAAAAAATTCTCCCATCCCCATGCCTTCATAATTTTTGGATGAAAGCACAACACTTAGCCATTTTTGTGTATTCTTCTTCCCCCCACACCTCCATACCCTGTCAGCATGCTGCCGAAATTTTTCTAGAGCTTCTTGCCACCATTGTTGCACTCATATAGCTCCACCAAGTACTTCACATGGTAAGAATATAGAGATTTCAGAGGAAAAATTGATCGAAGAAGCAAAGAACAAAAGAGAAAAATTAAGAAATTTTTCCTGAAAACCCTTGTAGTAAAAAACGAAGAAATGCTTGTTTCTCTCAATCTAGAGCACGAATCGAGATGTCGTATTTTGCATTTTCCCTCATTTTTAAATACAATCAAGATGCAATAAAAAGTAGGTAAAATAACTCCCTAAATCATTTGTTTCATAAAAAATCCCATTGCGTACCCTATCTCACGTTTGTTGTATTTCTCAGCAATCTGATAGTCAGATTGAGCTAAAAACTTACACACGGACTCCAAATGAAAAACCTATCACAATGGAGTTAATTTCATCATGATCAGAGACAAAAAATAGACCTATAAATTTTGATCTCCATTAATGTCTGCCATGGTGGCTTTGTGCCTAAAGTCACTGCCAGGTGAAAAATTTGATTTTTTATTTCCAAGCGTTCTAGTGGGTGAAATCAAGTGAAATTTCGGGGATAAAATTGTGATGACAAGTTGAATCTAAAAATTTGTGTTCCATCAAAAACCGAGCACTAGAGACCCACTTTCAAAAAATATTCAGCGTTCTTATACATGTTTTCTATTTTTGGTTAGTCTTTTTCAAAAGCAGTGGCAGCAAAGACAGTGTGCACCGAAGATGATCATGAGGTCAAAATTATTGTTCAGAGTAGAAAACAGCAAAAATGACCACTTACTAAAAATAGTAAGTTCCCTATATGGGTACCTACTAAAAATATAAATTCATTCTGAGAAGAATTCAAGGTGAAGGTAACATACAAAGGAGCACATAAAGAAGCTAACCTCATCAAGATGATCTAGAAAGGAAGAAATCACCATTTACTAAATATAGTAAGTCTCCCATTTGGGAACTTGCTAAAAATTGTAAGTCACATTCAAGGGGAATTTTTGGAAAAATGAGATGTAGGGGGATAATCATTCAAGTCAATATCACAATTTGGGGTCTAGAGAGGCAAAATATGATACTTACCAAAGATAGTAAGCTGCCCTTTCTAAATATAGTAAGTGTTAAGGAAACATGAATTTCAAGTGCACAGGTTGGTCTAGTTTTTCAGGTGTGATCAATCATGAAGAGATGGAAATTTTTCATGGTTTGGAATGATCATCTCATATTACAAAACAAGACATCCATCATGGTCTCAATGATGTACTCATCATTTATGCAAGCATATATATCATTCCAAAAGCAAGTGAAACATATCAGTGTCACAAAGAATCATCACGAGTGTGGTGTAAGGGTCATCTTAAATTCACTTCGGTAAAGTCTCAAACAACATTTTTTAACACTTATCCGATGGTCCAAGGGGTCTATACATCATAGATTCTATGGTCATCACTAGATGGGGTAAATTATTCAAATTTATTCAAGGGAGCAATCTTCATCAGCATGGAGGATCACCAGTGTCAGAAATCTTCACTCAAATTTCATGACTACATCAAGGCATTCAAGTAGTTCGTCACGAGGAGTGATTTCCCTTCATCCCTTCCCTCCTCCTCTCTTCCCCCCTCTTCTTTCTCTCTCTGTTCTAATTATTTTTTGGGCCTCATCATTCTCTTTTGTCTTATTCACTTAAGTGACGTATTTTAATATTGTAAAAGTATTTTCTCAAATTAAAAGAGAAATACTCAATTGATGGAAAATAAAAAGTCACAAGTGGAATATGAAACACAAAGAGTCATATGAGGGAGGTGAATGGTCAAGTTCAAAGTGTAGAAATTGGGATGAATTCTCCATTCCAAGGCATTCGATTTCTAAATTTTTGCAGAACTTCTACTCTTGTAGCATTGTGAATTGGAGTAGTTTGATTGAAGCTTTGTATTCATCACTACACATGAAATAAAGATAAATTTTCTTCCACTTCTCCCCCTCTTACATATTTTTCCTCTTTTCTTGTACTATGCACAAATTTTCTAAAATATTAATTAAGGAAAATTTTTATATTGGCTCATATGTATGAATGTGTGCATCTTTGTATGCATGGTTTCCTCTCATCGTTAGTGTTGAAGCATTATTGTTTA
Source organism: Taxus chinensis (assembly GCA_019776745.2). Classification (NCBI taxonomy): domain Eukaryota; kingdom Viridiplantae; phylum Streptophyta; class Pinopsida; order Cupressales; family Taxaceae; genus Taxus; species Taxus chinensis. The sequence goes on along the minus strand of CM034152.1, from coordinate 218,069,042 downwards.
GGAATCTAAATTTTTACCTATAATTTTAATCCCTCTTTTCTTACTTCCCATTCCCCATTTTTAGGGAAACTTTTAGTTGTGAATTTTCGTAAACTCACGAATATTAGGGATTTTGGAAATTGGAAATGGAAATTTTTCAGCAGTCGGTTGCCACCCATTTTTCCAAAAAATTCATCCAACAAGTCATTTTTATGGGTCATTTCACCTATTGTTTATGTGTAAAAATTAACTTATGCATGTATTCACCAAGGTATAATACATATCCTGGGGGTTGATGGGAAGTACCCGTTTAATAAAGACATCCAAAAAAGAGCGACTGTCCATCCAACAGGTTGGATGAAAAACCATTGTCTGTCGTCCATCATAGGTTAGACAACAGATGATGGATGGTTGTCCAACCTAGGTTGGAGGGTCATCCAACCTAGCCATCCAACCTGGGTTGGATGACTGATAATGTATAGCCATCCAACCCGGTTTGGATGGAAAAAATGTATGGTCATCCAACCCAGGTTAGATGGTAGATGATGGAAAATCATCCAACACAGGTTAGATGACTGGGTTGGACATCAAATAATGTATAGTCATCCAACCCAGGTTGGATGTCTGGGTTGGACATAAAATAATGTAGGGTCATCCAACCCAGGTTAGACGGCTGGGTTGGATGGAAAATAATGTACGGTCATCCAACCCAGGCTGGATAGCTGGGTTGGAAGATAGAAAATGGATAGTCATCCTACCCAGGTTGGATGGAGAATAATATACAGTCATCCAACAACCCAAGTTGGATGGCTGGGTTAAACAGAAGATGATGGATAGTCATCTAACCCAGGTTGGATAGCTGGGTTGGATGGAAAATAATGTATGGTCGTCCAACCTAGGTTTGATGGCTAGGTTGGATGGAAAATGATGGATAGTCATCTAACCCAAGTTGGATGGAAGACAATAGACAACCATCCAACCCAGTCGGATTTTCCACGAAATAGTTTTTCAAAAATTTTCCATTGATGCAAAATTTGATTTTGGAGATTCGCCACCAATTCTAAACTAATTTTTTGGAGGGGGGGTTTTAAAATGAACCCTACCCCTTTTCCCCCCTTTCAAGAAATTTTTATCTCTTGCAAGAAATTTCAAGCCTTTCCGCAGGATCCATGGAGTGTTCTTATTGGGTCCCTAGCCTTTTGGCCACCCACAGAGTTTATTTCATCTACACATAATAAAACGGAGCTGCACTATCCATGAAAAGGGATCTATAATCCCAGAGCATTGGCAAGAAACCCACACATTTTTCCAATCAACAAATTTTCTAGCCAACATAGATCCAAAGGATAGTCATTTGCAAGTAGTCAAGAGGATTTTCAGATATCTCAAAGTGATAATATATTATGCATTTTGTGTCCATATACAATCAAGAAGTTCTTGTTACGATCAAGAGCAAAGTATGGTCTTAGGGGGAGCTTATTAAATCTAAGAGTTTGATAGCTTGGAATAAGGTATGCAAATTTTGTTTGTGTGATCATTTTCATTCTTTCATATATAAGTTTGGGTATACATTAGTTGGGTACAATCTATGAATTCAGAGAAGAAGATATCATTAGTTCAATTTTAAAAAAGTGTATAACAGTTATGTTAAGAGAGTGAGGCATTACATATTCAATTTGTATCAATATAGATGTCTCTAAAATATTCAAGAACTAAGGGGGAGCTAATCAGTAAATTCATCAGCTCCAGGAGTAGGTGAGATCATCAAAGAAGATATGAATAATCATGAAGATAGATTGAAGAGTGTTGACTAAACTGGAAGTATTGATTTTTGCATGAATGGTAATCAAAATTTATTTATTATTTCTAATAAAATAGTATTTGAAGTAGTTGAACATTTCATGTAGTGAAGAAGAAAATTTGAGAAAATTATGCATGGATTTAGAGGGAGCTTGTCATGATTAGTTGGTTGATGTTTCCAAGAATGGTAAGTGTTGAGTTTGTTTGTATATTTTTAATCCTTGTTGAATAAGATGATGTAAATGAGTAGATGAATAAAGTAGGTATTGGTGCCTCAAGTATGGTGAAATATCAGTATGATGTCAAAGGGGGGGAGTCAAGAAATTTACAGGTATCTCATTTAAGTCAAAAGGGAGAGTATATTCTTATATTGTATCATATCTTGGTGGTTGATATTTTGTTGTTGATAGAATGAGAATATGGCACAAGTAAGTACTGGTAGAGAAGTTTTGGTAGAATGATTATAAAGGGGGAGCATGTTTTGTTTCAAAGTTGATATCATGTAGCTACATGGTCCTAAGGTGAGTGTGTTGTGTCAACTATTGGTATCAAGCAACTGGTGTCAATAGTCCGTCATTGAAGATCACTCAAGATGGAAGGTTGTTGAACATTATTTTTCATTTATCTCAAAATGGGGATAATAATATGATGGCACAAGTAAGTATTTTTTTGAAGAAAATTGATCTGAATGGATGAGAATAAGCAAATGAAAAAGGAAGTGTATTTTTCAAGAAAAATTATCAGTGCTTCTTCAAATTTTAGATAACAATTCAATTGATTCACTTTGTCATGAAGAAACAACAAAAAAATCATAAGAAATTAGTCAAGTGAACACATAGGAAGGAAACATTTAATGTGGGAAACCCTTGAAGGGAGAAAACCCCACTAAAACCAATGCACTATGGTGGAAAGTTTTCCAATGAAATATTACAAATATTTCAAATTTTTAAGCACCCACTCAACTTGAAGCACCAACTCTAAAATCAGATCAAACACCTACTTGACACCTTTTGCAAGCTAAAACTTGCATGGAATCACCTGCTGCTAAAATTTCTAAGATCCTACTTAGACTTTTTAAAAAATCACATTCACTTGTCCTATTTGTTTAAAAAAAAAATTGTGATCAATAAATAAACTCATACATTCTTATGCTCACACTTCACGCACCTTCACTCGCATAGTTGCACTAGTCCTCAGACATCATCATCTTTATCTTTTTTAACAATTTTCCATACATAATAATATGTTTATATTTACAAGAGAGAAATTATAATATACCTCTTTCACTTCCATTTCCAAAAACCTTTCATCTACTTAGTTGTCAACTCGTACGAGGAGGTTGGTTTAAATCATCTAAAAACTATCAGAGTCATTATTACCTTTGCAGATGTGTCAATTGTTGGTTTAGATCTTCTAGAACTTGTCAAGACACATCATACTCTTATAAGGTACTAAAACACCTTCCTATATTGGTTGCCTACCTGAAAAGAATGAAAATATTCCCTTTTGACACCTGCAAACTCTATCTTGTAATGGTTCTGCCACTTTTTCCCTCTTCTTCAACATATATTCTCTTGCTTCTAGCAAACTTACATAATGCGATAGATTTCATAAATAAATTTGTATGTTAAAAGGAACTTAATTTTTCTCTAAAAATCATTTGCAAGCTTTACATATTCCCATTTTAACTTTGAACTTTCATTTTATCTCTCATGCAGAGCTAGGTCTAAGACCTTCAACACAGTTTGCAAAAACAGAGTTAGAGTTACACTTTTGGCTCATAACATGCACTATAATCAAGAAGGGGAGCACTTCAAAAATTCTTTTCATTATCAAAAACTTGGTACCTTGTCGATCAAGGAACAAAATTTAATTTCCATTATTCCTCACAACTTGGGTCTCACAGTCATCAAGGATCAAATAGCATAGTCACAAGAATGATTCAACGATCTCAATGGATGAGCCTTCAAATCTTATAAATGCATATAAAAAATGGTATGTGATCTCTAGATCACTTTCAAAGCCATGGAGTAACTTTTTTAATATCTTTTACAAATGACACTTAGTTTTGGGCAAGGTCCTAATGGGCTTGTATACCTAGAAAAATAGTTTTTACTAAAAGAGTTGATTTACTTGATAAAACACTTAATCAATGCTTCTAAGTCAGATTTATGGAAAGAAAACTTAGTTTTAAAACTAATAAATTCACCAATAAGCTTCCTTCATCTAAAGGCCTATTGAGCATGAGTATGCTTGCAGTTCCTGAGACAACTCTACACTGGGTTTTAGAGTACTTTAAAAATTAGACATCTTAAATGAGACTCTACCAACTGATCAAACATCATGTTAATGTACAAAAGTAATACATGAAGGAAACTTCATAGAGTAATCTAATTACTCCAATTTTAATACACTTACTTCAGCAGGGGTCATGTGGACATTAAAATCATGTCTTGTTATTTCATTTCCTATGACCTTCTTGACTAGGTCCTAATGAGAGGTAGTATTAGACCACTTAGGATCTAATGTACAAAAGAACACTTCACTACACTCAAGTCATGCGCTTAAGATCAGTTGTCATAAGAGATGTCTATCAACTTATTCAAGGTCACTTTTGCTCTTCAAAAGCATGTTCATTACATCTAGACATTCCTTCAAACTCACATGACTGGTTTTGACTTTTCTATCTCTTAAGCAGTAGGTCTGTCCTAGCTTGACCTGTTTCAAAAAAAATATGTAAAATTTTATACCTAAAACTATCTCATGATACACTTGGGGCACATCCCAATATTTTTCTCGCACCAATATAATATTCAACATGACACCTATCCTACTCTTGACTATGTACCATCAAATTCTCTTGCAAAATAGAGGCATAATTGTCAGTGCCTACACTGATTGACCTAGAGAATCGATATGCCACCAACCACATTAAGCTACAAGGAGTTCTCTATCCCCATAGATAAGAAAATCATCATTATCAAATCAATTTTTTTTCATGACCAAACTCTTCACATTCTTCTCCATCTTTATAGTGTCAAAGCTTTGAGAGGGTTTAAAGCTACTTTGTCTTCTTATAGCGTCATTCATGAAGGATTAAGGAAATTATTATTTCATAATTCAAATAGTAAAATGAGTCTGGAATCCATGTCCCCAACTTTGATGAAAGTACTGAGGACACCTGTTGGTAGTGTGTACCATATCAATAAGTCATCATGACACATCACCCTAGAGTTGGAGTCATCTCACCTTGCGAGAGTCATTGTATTAGGAAGTAAAATGAAAACCTGTTAGATTCTTTCATATAATCTGTCGTTGTCATTTGTGTCATGAAATGCGTCGTCAGGAGTTACATTCCTTATTTGGAATCTACTACTCCTCCTTTAGTGGAATCATATGTGTCATCCAGTCACATCATGGATGCGTCATCTCACATGGCGTCAGGTTGATATTCTTTTCTATGTGTGTCAGGAACTGGGGGTTACACAACACCGCTATTTGTACTTCTTTCATTTCTAATCTATGAGTATGCCAGTAGACAATCTCTTGTCGTTCTCTATATGTGCAAGCTTTGTTCTATTATGCAAGTTCTTTCCATTATTCGAATCGATTGATCTTATTGCATTACGCTAGAGCTATGATGTTACCATCAGATTACAAATTCCTTGTGGTGCATTGTTTTCGACATCGAGTTCTCGCAAATCCCTCTTTCATGGTATCAGAGATAAGTTTTGGGTAAACATGTGCACTCTCTCGTTTATTTGAGTTGTTTATTACTCTCCGGTTTTGTTCTTATTTACTCCTCATGCAAGTTTTTTTGATTATTATATTTTGGAAATTGTATTGCTCACAAGTCGTTCTTGAGGTTTCAACAGTTACAAGTTTGAGGGGTTGTTCTTGGTGCATGTGTAGGTTTCCTAAATCTTTGAGGGGTTTTACAGCTACATTTAGCTAACTGCAGCTAAATCTGGTAGATCAGTGCAAATAGAGGTTATTTTTCTGGTGTTTTAATGCAGTCTCAGGTTAAAGCAATCTAGTTTGCTCGATTTTTTTTATCTCTCTGTCGGTTTTTGCATGGTGGCTCTTACAGAATATAGATTTTAAAATCTCAGTTATTGTTGGTTGGCAGTTTGACATGTGTTGCTCATTTGTGTCTCCACTCGAGATCTTAGACCGATTTGCATCTACAGATCATTTGCAACTGCACCTTGACTGAGCTGGTTATATACCCTCCCTATGAGCTGCATGCTCCCAACATGAACTTGGCTTGAATTACTCTTTCACGCTATCATTTTTTTAGCTCGTTGCTGAGTCATGTGGGTCTACCATCTTTTAGGTTTCCTTAATTTACCTGTACCAAGTTCAAGTTATCTTTGGCTGTGCTATGGTTTCACACCTGCGAACTCATGTGCTCAAACCATTTACAACTATGTGATTCTCGCTTGATCTTTGAACTTAAGCCATTGATTTGCAGCTTGTTTTGGTCTGTGAGTATCATAACCTAGCTGAGTTTTGACTCTCGGAGCTACTGGGTAGGATCTCTGCATAGCACTCACTTTTACTGTGTGCCAACTGCATCTCCCCATGATCCACCATTTCACTATCGTGGCATTCTGACATCATGCTTGCCCATGGTTTACACCATGCTACTCAGCCTATCTACCAACAACTACACGCAACTGCTCCTGGTGACATGACTTCCCGCGTTCAAACGGTGATGCCCCGATCTTGGAGTGTATGTGTTAAATGATGACTTAGGTTTCGATTTACCTCCTAACATGTGGGCTTTTCCTACCTCGGTCAACATCCTGCCTTAAAGCTCAACTGATATCCATTTCCTTTTTTCAACTACATTATTTAACTGTACTTAACTCAGGATCTCACCACTTAATAATTTCCACCGAGCTTGTAAAACTTTTTGGTAAGTGTGGAGAGTTTGGTAAGTGCCTTTATTTTGGTAATTTTTTCAAATTGTATTTTGGTATCTTTCCTATATGACGTGAGTTTCTAAAGATTTCAGGGTTGAGGTCCGGGGTTGGGAAGGAGGCTAATACCCCCTCGCAATAAAAGGGACAAGTACCCTACCTAAAATTCGGATGCCATATTTTTAATGAGCATACATACAAAACCCTTTCATAATGCATTTAATTCAACTTATATTAAATCCATTTGTAGGATTATTTATGAATCTCATTTCCGATCAGTAATGCGGGAAATTGTTCTTTGCTATAAATTAATGTTGACCTATTGCTCGGTTTTGAAGTCCCATAGCTTTAAAATTATCCAAATTTGGCATGTTTTTTGCGATAATCTTTTATGGCGTTATTATCGATTTATGTAATAATTGTGCGCTCAAGTCTCTAGTAACACTCTAAGCACCTATTTTCTTCTGAGTGTCTTTTCTGGTCATTGCTTGAAGATCATCAAGACTCATCTTGAGTTCATCTAAAAAAAATTATTTACCCTTATTATTGCTTGTGACTAGTGAGCGCATCCGCCACAGTTTACATCAAAGGGGGTATCCATTGCGACGTGAGACGATTCTTTCTCACAACCAAGATTTGATTTTACCTCCTTCCTAGTTTTTTGTATTCTTGTGCTTGTATACAGTGTCACTTTTTTGCGCTCCACGAAACACTTGATTATGGTCTCCTCTCTTACACGTTATTACGTTGATTACAAGGTGAGTTACCAGACTATTTCATCGATGCACACTCACCCAATTGTATTCAACACACTAAACTATAAAGTGCCTAAAGTATCGGGGTTATTATATTGTTCTGGGTGGTTGTGATTCTTTGATCTTTTCTGCATTCCTTCTCTCTCTCTTCACAATGGATGCTTATTCAACTTCCTTTGCTTACACCATTTAAATTTTTTTGAAATGGAGATCAAAAATTATTATTGAAACTAAGAGGTAAAGGGTTATTCCGTGCATCACCATGGGAACTGAGACTGAACTAGACGATGAAACCTAAAAAATCTAAGTGGTTAAACCATAGTGATGAAGCTTTAGGTCTTCTTTGCATGTTTGTTTCTCCTTACTTTCTCTTCCACATTGAGTCATCTGAAACACCTAATTTTGCATGGAAAATGTTAGATGGAATGTTTGGAAAACAAGATGACATGAGAGCGCATGAGTTGGAAAATGAACTACTAGGGTTAAATCCTAGTGATTTTGAAAACCTACAAGCATTCTTCTCTAATTTTGTCCACACTAGATTGTTACTAAAGGAATGTCAAGTAGAGAAGAAAGATTCTCAATTGATCTTGTCGATTCTTTCTAAGTTAGGTTTTGAATACTCTGTCTTCATGTCAACTTTTTACGCTACAAAATTTACCTTGGGCAAGTGATTGGAATATGCCCTCCTTTGACTAGTTTTATCATCCCAACTCATATCGAGAATAGAACAAACTCATTCAAATTGGGTCTCTAGAAGTCCAAGTCACATGCCCTTGTAGAGTACTAGTAAGGAAAAGAAGAAAAGAAGAAATAAATAAAGGATCAACCTAAGAAGGAAACCAAGACCAAAACTAAATTTAACACTGAATGCTTAGAATTCTGAGCCTAGAGCACAAGGAAGAAAAGTTTTTGTGTTCCTATTGTAAGAAGTCCTGGTCATAAAGAGCATCATATATATGAGAAAACAAATTGATCACCTTACTCATTTACTTGAGAAAAATCAAATAGGTGTTCCTGAGTCTATCAAACAAAATGCTCTAAAGGCCGAGTCTTCTACTGCAATAGGGTATAAATCTGATAAGAATAAAGGAAAGGTGCTTGTAGCTATATTTGCTCCTTCATCGATGTGAATTATAGATTCTGGTGCCTTGGACCACATGGCTTCTTCGCATGTTGAGTTCTCCAACATCGAGCCTTGTGGTATGTCCTTAATCACGATGGGTAATGACACGACAATGTCAGTTTCCAGTAGTGGATTGGTAGAGATGGATGGGGGAACATTTAACCAAGTGTTGAGTGTTCTTGATCTCTCTACGAATATCCTATCAGTGTACCAAATTACTCACCTTAGTGAAGGAATATGAGTGGAATTTGGTCCTAACTTGGTGATTATTCATGAGCTTAACGATGACACTAGAGTGGCTAAGGGAAAGGTGGATCACCATTCACGGTTGTATACATTTTCCCACTTTACTTCTGATTTTACGCGCACTTCCTTGCTCATTCATGCAAATGAGGTTAGTAAGCTATGGCATGACCATTTTAAACATCTAAATTATCGCTACCGCTTGAACAATTCAGCCAAAATGAAATGGTCAATGGGTTACCCTGCGTTAAGTTTTCTAAGGGTATTTGTGAGGGTTGTACCCTTGGAAAACATCCTGAAAAGAACTTTGACAAAGGAAAATCCTTGAGAGCTACTCATCCCTTGGTTGTTCACAGTGATATTTTTGGTCCATTTTTGTCTCCTTCATTTACTACAGCTCGTTATGTGCTTACCTTCATTAATGACTATTCACGATATATGTGGGTATATTTTCTTAAGCTTAAGTTTAAAGTCTTTGAACATTTTTAGGACTTTAAGGCTCTTGCTGAGAAACAGGTGGAACAGTCTATTAAGGTTCTTCGAACCGACAATGGAGGTGAATATGTAAACAATAGGTTCATGTATTTCTATACTTCTTAAGTGATATACTTGCAGCATGCATTTGTTTATAGCCCTTTGCAGAAAGAAAGAACCGTACTCTTAAGGAGATGGCCACTTGTATGATTCACTCGAAATCTCTTCCTCTGCAGTATTGGGCTGAAGTAGTGAATTGGGCTTTATTACATTCAGAATCATGTTCCACATAAGGTAATAAGAGGGATAACACCCTTTGAATCCTGGTTTGGATGCAAGTTGGATGTTGAGAACTTTCGATTCTTCGGATCCAAGTCCATGGCTTGGATTCCCAGGAAGAAATGCAAGGCATTGGAACCACAATCCAAACCTTGTCTCTTTTTAGGGTATCCTAATGGTGTGAAGGGATATCGATTTTTGAATACCACTTCTCATGAGATTTATATTGAGAGAAGTGTTAAGTTCGATGGGTCTTCTTCGACTTATACTTCTCTACCTATTGAGGTTCTTCAGCTTGCTGATTTGGATTCTGACTCATCAGATGATGATGTTGTTGAGCATGCTCCTCTTCCTGATCCTCCTAACCATCAAACCTTTGAGTCTTCTGATTCTAATAGTAGTGATGATGAGGACTATGTACCTTCTCACTTGAGTGATGAATATTCTGACTTAAAGCCTGATCCTCCTAGTCCTCTTTGGGCTAGGAAAAATTTGCAAAGTGCTAGAGATTTAGTTGGAGATACTTCAGATATGAGACGTACTCACTAAGATTTTGTTGGACCCCACTCTTTCTTTGCCTCTACCTCTAATCCACAATATTTCCGAGAGGCTTCTGGTATTCCTGAGTGGGATTCTACCATGGATGAGGAGTATTCCTCTCTCATGAAGAATAATACTTGGGATCTCACCCCTCTTCCGAAAGGAAGAAAAATCATTTGGTGTAAGTGGGTGTTCTGAACAAAGTATGGAGTAGATGGAGACTTCAAAAATTTTAAAGCATGATTAGTAGCTAAGGTTTTCTCCTAGATAGCTAGGGTTGATTATACAAAAACCTTTTCTCTGATTGCGAAGATGAATTCTATTCAACTGACCCTTTCCATTACCGTAGAAAACATATGGAAAGTCCATCAAATGGATGTTAATAGTGCCTTCCTAGAGGAAGAGATCTACATGGAAAAACCTCTGGTTATGTCCATGATCCCTCCCTTGTTTGTAAGTTAAAAAAGTCTCTTTATGGCCTTAAAGAAGCCCCTCGGGCTTAGTATGCCAAAATGGACTCCTTTTTACTTACATCAGGGTTTACTAGGTGTCACTCTGATCCAAATGTTTATATTCTATGGCAAGATAACTCCATACTCATTCTTGTTCTCTATGTTGATGACTTTTTGATCACAGGTAGCTCTTCCTTTATCATTGATTCTGTGAAGATCACCTTGGCCAACAAGTTTTCCATGACTAACTTATGTCTACTTCATTAATTTCTTGGGATCCATATTTCACAATCTGACTCAAGAATTTTGATTTCACAACCAAAGTATACTCTTGACTTGATTTATCATTTTTAGATGTCTGATTGTAAGTATTCTCCTACTCCTTTTCTTTCTAGGGTTAAGTTGGTTTCTGATTGCTCTACTTCATTGGTTGATAGTACCCTTTATTAAAAGTTGGTGGGGAGCTTGATTTACTTGACTCGCTCTCGACTAGATTTATCTTATGTTGTTAGGACCGTGTCCAGATTCATGCAGGAGCCATATGAGATGCATTGGAAAGTAGCTAAGTGGATCCTTCATTATGTTCATGGCACCTATACTGATGGCATTCACTATTATGGAGGGGTGGATATTGACTGAATTGGGTTCACAGATTTTGATTGGGCTAGTGACTTAGATCATTAGAAAGCTACCTTTGGCTACAGCTTATCTCTTAGTTCAAGTCTTGTTAGTTGGTCAAGTAAGAAGTAGAATATAATTTCAATATCTTCTATAGAGGTAGAATACAGAGGAGTAATTAACACTACCACAGAGGTTGTTTGGTTACAGGGTATTCTGACAGAGTTTTGCATCCACTTTTAGTAGGATACCATTATCTATTGTGATAACACGAGCACTATCTCAATTTGTAGAAATCTAGTTCAGCATCAATAGATGAAGCACATTGAGATCCATATTCACTTCATACAAGAGCTTACTCATGATGGTATCATCGAAATTCAGTACATTCAGATAGTTAATCAGATTACAGATATATTCACCAATCCCTTCACTGAGGTGAAGTTTCTTCACTTGTGGTCTCTTCTTGGGGCAAGGTATTATGTAACTACTCATCTTCTTCAGGCTATATAGTCCTCTTCTTCTTCTTCTTATTCTTCTTCTTCTAGGAAGATGTTGTTTATACATGGGCACCTTATCAGGACTTTACTTGTCGAGCCCCATTGACACATCTTTCTTAGTTGTTTAGGATTGTCTTCTTATTCTGTTTGACTCATCATAGCCGCTACCCTAGCTTCGATGAAGGGGGGATGTAGGTGTGTGGGATCCTATGTGTCCTCCACTCACATATGGAGGGTCATCTCACATGGGTTCAGTTTAGGGTTAGGTTTAGGGTTTTTTTGTGTGTCATGCACTAGGGTTACTCAGCACCCTATATGTATCCTTTCATTTCTGATTTATGAGTATTCCAAGACACTCCGATTTCTTTTTCTATATGTGCAAGCTTTGTTCTTTTATGCAAGTTTTTCAATGTTTTGATCGATTCCTCCTTGTGATTACGCTAGATCTATTACATTTCCTTTGGAGTGAAACTTCATTGTGGTCCACCATTTTTGATATGATTCTCACAAACTCTTTCATCTACTACCTTCCTAAAGGCTTGCTTTCTCATAAGTATTCATGTACCTTCATGACCTACATTATTTTCTCATGTTTATATGGCTTGTTATCATGTGTATGCCTCTAATATTCCTTGAACTTGCTTCAACGAGCTAAAGTATGGTCTAAAACATCTTCCAAATACACTCTAATATGCCACAACACTCAAATCATGTCTTTGTTTCATTTCTTGATCGATATTTGCTTCATACACCCATCCAATCATGCACTGGATCCTTAAACTAGGCCTAAATGACCTTGTTCCAACCATTATTGAGCATGTTTGTCATGTGTTTCATCATGATATCTCTGACATACCTATGGCACACCTTGGAGAAACCTTTTTAGTTCACACCAAGCACCAAACTTCTTACCAATGTACCAAGCATGTACCTAGGCCTTGTGAGAGCAATCTAAAAACTCTTAAAGCACCACTTCACACCAAGAAACTTCAAGCACACATCTCCAAAAACCTCACCAAAAAGTATTTTTCATCAAAAAACTCTTTCACATCCATTCCATATGGCATCAATGACAATCATCAATGTAATAGGGTTTAATTATCTCCCCCTTCATCATTAATGACAACAAGCACCCGAAACTTTGACCGAAAACTATTATACAAACACTTTCATTACTCTATCTTCCTGATTCTAATAGCATTTTCCTCCTTTGACATCTATGAAATTTTTTTTTCATAAAATGACATCCATACAACATCTAAAAAGACATATCCTTACCTCAACAAGCTCCCGTTGGTGTATGCACACCTTCTTGGTAGAAAATACTTCAAATAATGCAAGACCTTCTTCATCCAACAACTTCAATTATCCCCCCTGAACATATTCTCATCAACCTTAGATTTTTCACTCTTTGAAAATTTATCCTTGATCTTCTTTGACCTGTACATTGACCTTCTTGACCTATGCATTGAGATAATGAAACAGCTCCCCATGTGTTGTACTATTTACAACTTCTTGGAGAATATTTGTCAATTAATTTTCTCCCCCTTGATGGCTTGAGTCTCTTAGTGGTTTTTTAGGGTAGGGAGTAACCCCAATTTTTACCTTAAATTCTCAAAGGTTTCTTTTGGTAGATGTTTTTTCAAAATATATGTTATTTCTTCCTTGGTTAACACATGTTCTAGCTTGATCCTTTTCTCACTCACCTCTTCCCTCAAGAAATGATACTTGATTGTGATATGATTGGTCTTAGATTGTAATACAGGGTTCTTGGACACACTTATTATACTTGTGCTATCACAATACAAAGGAAAAGCACCATCATTTTCAACTTTGTATTCTTCTAGAGTTTGTTTCATCTGTAACACTTGAGCACAAAAAAAGGAATCTGCTACATACTTAGCTTCACATGTGGATAGGTCTACTAGAGATTTTTTTTACTTAGCCAAGACACAAGGAACTTACCTATAAAGAATTCTCCTCCACTCGTGCTCTTATTTTCATCAATGATACCTACCTAATCTGCATCTGTGAAGGATTTTATCTCAAACGCATTACTTTTTGGATACCAAAGTCCCATATTACATGGTCCCCATGAGATATCATAAGATTATATTGACATCTTGAAGGTTATTTTCCTTGGGATCTTCTTGAAATCTTCCAACTAGGCTAAGTGCTTGCATGATATCAGGTGTAGAGGTAATAGAGTACAATAGGATACCTATCATCGATCAGCATGTCGTCTAATATACTCTTGGTGATCTGTCATCCTTAATTAGATTACACCATACAACCATTGGTGTTCTAATTGGCTTGCAATCCTCCATTTGAAACCTCTTAACCATATCTTCTATGTACTTGGTTTAGGAGATAAAAATGCTTCCTTTGGATTGACTAATCTATAGTCCTAAGAATAATGAAAGTTCTCCAAGCATTGACATTTAAAATTCCTTCATGACCTCTGCAAATCCATGTGTCATGATCTCATTTTCTCCTACAAATATTATTTCATCAACATAGACAACAACAAGTAATAGGTGACCTTATTCCTCTTTTTTGTAAATATTGACTTCAATTACTCCTTTCCTAAAGCCTTGATTAATAAAGTATCTTTCCAATATGTTGAACCAAGACCTAGGGGCTTTCTTAAGACCATATAATGCTTTCTCAAATCTACAAACATATTCCTTATCTTCTATGAGAGAAAATTCCATTAGGTTGTTTAATATAGACTTCTTCATTTAGGTTCCCATTCAAGAATGTTGACTTGACACCCATTTGGTACACCTTGAAAATTTTGTAAGTTGCATACGCCAAAAATATTCTATTGGCTTCCATTCTAGCCATAGGTAAAAATGTTTCCTTAAAATCCACTCCTTTATCTTAAGCATATCCTTTGCAAATAAGTATTTCCTTATTCCTTGTGACTTCACCTTTTGCATTGAGCTTGTTTCTAAATACCCACTTAGTTCTAATGATGTTCTTCTTCTTGGGCCTAGGGACAAGTTTTGAAGTCTCATTTTTCTCTATTTGGTTCAATTCTTTATTCATTGCATCAATCAAATTTTGGTCTTTGATGGATTTTACAACATTATTTGGTTCAATATTGGATAGGAGGGGAATGTTCTCTTGATCTTGAACACTCTTTAATCTTCTTCTTGTTTGTATGTATGTTTCCTTCTTACCTATGATCTGATTTGGAGGGTGATCTCTCTTGACCTTTCTTGAGGGAGATTTTGTATCAGGTATTTCTTCATTTTCATCCTCTTCTTCTTGATTATCCTCTATAAATTCATTATCATCCTGAACTTCTATGCTCTGGGAAGTCTCATTAGGCTTATATTTGGTCTTGATTGGATGTGCCTCATCAACTATAACCTTTTTTCTTTCTGATATCTTTTGTTGGATTTTATTATAGCATCTATAAGCTAAAATTACTAAATAATATCCCAAAAATATGCCTTTATCACACATTGAGTCAAACTTATCAAGGTTGTCTTTATCCCTTTTGATAAAGCACTTACTTTGAGACACTCTTAGGTGTTTAACACTTGCAGGTCTTCCTCTCCAAAGTATCATAAGGAGTGTTTTGACAGTTTATATTGATTTAGGATCTATTTAAGATGTACACTACGGTGTTAGTTTCCTCCCTCCAATAACCATATGACAACCTTGACTCAGTAAATATGGTTCTTTCCATTTCTTGCATGGTCATATTGTTTCTCTCCACAACCCCATTATGTTTAGGTGTTCTTACTACTAAGAACTACCTTCTTATCCTGTGAATTTCATGAAACTCATCAAACTCATTTGACCAAAATTTTCCTCCTCTATTAGATCTCAAGCTCTTAATCTTTACATTTTCTCATTCTCAACTATAGATTTTATTTTCTTGAACCTTTCTAGAACTTCTTATTTCTCTTTAAGGAATACAACCACGGGGGTTCATTAGCTAGGCAATATCCTAGCACATGAGTTCATATTGAGGTAATTAAAATTAATAAAAGTAAATTCAATATACCGGTAGACATGAGGGGGTGAAAGGGTTTAATTTATTAATATTTTTAATTAGGTATTAGGGGTAGGTTAGAGAGGTGGGCCAAAGGAAAGGGATTTTTAGTTTTAATATACAACTAAAACATTTGAACCATAGTTTTCAAAACTAAATACCTTAAAATTGCAATTCAAGAAGTGTGGTCATAAATTTAAATTATAATCTCTTTTTGAATAAAGAAATCTCAATTAAGATATTCTTAACCAAGAAATAATAAGATGGTAGAGAACTAAGATTGAATATGTTTTTCAAAACAAGTGATATTATTTCACCATCTTAATTATTTTAAGAACTATTGATAAATGATTAAAGCTTAACATTTATAAGGTAGTCAATAATATGTCTTGAATGACTTCAAACTATCATTCAAGAGAAAATACATATTTTAAAAAAAAAACTTAGTGAGAAATATGATACATTTTTTGTTTAACATATTAGGGTAGAAATAAAAAGGGGTAAATAAAATTGTCAAGGAAAAATGGTCAAGTAAGGTACATGGAAAAAATAGGGGGTATTTTAATTCTAATAGTATAATGGGAGAGGGTATTATAAATTGAATAATTAGAGGTAAAAAATAGAATTAAGGGTATTCTTTAGTACCCTTCAAACAAACATTCTATACCATACTTTTACTAAGTGAACCCCCGTGAATGCAACCCAATTCATACTTGTGAAGTCATCAATCAACAACATAAAGTACCTCTCTCCTTAAATAATTTCAGTCCTTATAGGTCCAACAAGATCAATATGAATCAATTCTAGAGGTCTTGTTGTAGAGCACTCTTTGGATTTAAATTTTCTTCTAGTTTGTTTTCTATGTAGACATGTTTTGCAAAGTGTATCAGCAAGTTTTTTCATCTTGGGCATGTTTCTCACACATTCCTTAGAGATAATATTAACAAGATTGTAAAAATTAAGGTGTCCTAATCTCTTGTGCCAAATCCAACTATCATCCACTTTTCTCATAAATCATATCTCTTTGTTATTCTCTTTCAAGACATAAATTTTTTTCTTTATCCTTTTAGCCTTGCCAACTAGTTTTCCTGATTTTTATTTCTTATATCACAGACCCTATCTTGAAACATCAATCTATACCCTTTCTTGTACATCTGACTCACACCTAAAATATTGTAATTTATACCTTCTATATACAAAAAATTCTTAGTGACTATATTTCTATTGTCAAGACTCAATGTGCCCTTTCCTACATTGTTAGTTGATGTTTTATCACCAAATCTTACTGCTCCTTTATGCATTTTCTTCTAGTGAGATGAACTTACTATTTTTCCTTATAATATGACTTGAAGCATCTACTATATATGTACCATTACATGTATTCATTTTTATTATGAAATGAATTTTGAGCTATTAGGCTTTGTTCATTCTTTTTTGTAGGATTTGTTTTTTCTATATATACCTTCTTGTCTTGCTTTGGAACTCTTTGATAGCAAAATTTTTCTATGTGACCAAGATTTTGACAGTTACATCACCTCATTTAAATGTTTAGCTTCTCATGTCATATGAGTTAATATATCCTTCCATGACCTCTTGTATACATCCTACACTTTGAAGCTTTATGTCCAAACATATTACAAAAGAAACAATAGCTATAGAAAGAATGAGTGTTACCTTATTGCATGAGATTGTCTTATTGGGTTGGTCCTTCTCTTGGGCTCTCTTATCACTAGTCTCCATTTCTTGAGGTGGTTCTTGAGTAGATCTTCTCATCATTCCTTGTTAGTTTTATTTTCATCCGTGTGATCTTCCTTAAACCTTAAACCACTCTTATAATTTCAAGACCTTTGACTTCTTCAGTAGCTATTATAGATAACTTGAACTCTTATCAAATATTTGATATGTTTTCAATTTGCGTGGGGTCTGATCTAATTCATTTTTTAGGAGCTCCACCTATTTTATTTCAGTATGAGGCGTTGTTTCTCACTTAAATTTTAAATACATTGATATCAATTCTAGTTGTTACTCTAAACTCGTTGAATTCATCATCATGTTGTATATCATTCTTTCCTTATCTCTTATCAAGAAGATTGATTTTATCTTCATACTCTGTCTTCACCACTAACTTCAAATTTTGGTTCTTCCTCCTTTGGTTCTTCAATTCCTCAAGGGCACTAATCATATCAACTTCAAGGTTTACTTTAGCATCATCCTCATTTGAATTTTAATCTTCATTCTAGATACTCACCTTTTGAGCTACTTGTAGTTGCAAAGATTATCTCCATGGCCATGGATAGAGTTTCAGCCTGAGTGTCTTCTTCTTAACTTTCATAATTTTTAGTAGTCACTTGAATCAAATGAACTTATTTCCTATTTTCTATAGAATTTTCTTTTTTTCTTAAATAACCTTTTCTTTCCTTCATGTTTATTGAATTTATTCTTATACTTATGTGAAGTCTTGTCTTCTTTTTCATGCTCATCTTGATCTTCCTTATTCTTGTTGGAAAATTTGGATGCAAAGTGACCCACTTGACCACATTTGAAGCACTTGAAGGGTAGTATTTCCTTTGTATTTTTTCCTACCCTCTCTATTATCAACCTCCTAACAAACATGGCTTCTCTTTTTTCATCATCATCTTCAATGTCATATTACAAAATTACTTTTCTTTACTTGGGGTTCCTTATCGGCTTTGAATGTAACCTCCTTTTTTATTGGTTTTTTTCTATGTTTCATAATCTCATAATCAGTTAAGATGCCATGAATTTCAACCATTTGTAAGGTTCTCAAGTCCTTTTGCTTCTTCCATAAGTGACACCTTAGAGTCATACTTACATGTCAAGGATTTTTTCACTTTTTGAACAATTACTTGTTTCCTTTATCATTTTCTCCTAGTCCTCTGATGACATTGATCACTTCATCAACCCTATGTAAGGAGAAAGTAATACTTTCATCTTCTTTCATTCTCTAGCATCTCAAATTTTCCTCGTAAGGTCTACAACTTTGGCTAGCTTTACTTTTTTGTCTCCTACATAAATGTTTTTTTAGTTTTTCACAAATTTCTTTGGTTGTGCTACAGTGCATAAATTTTACAAACTCTTCTTCTCACATTCTACTATAGTATTGCACTCATTACCTTTGAATTGTTCTCACTATCCCTTTTTCTTGTTGCATCAGTTGGAGGTGTGGTTGCAATGGTGTAGTCATCAGCTACTTGATTGCCATATATTAAAGCCTAGATCCATGAGGTAGGTATTCATTCTAATGCTATAAAAAAGGCATAGTTGGTTCCATTGAAGAGAGGTTCCTTGGATGTAGAGAAACTACTTTGACATTGATTATCTATCCATGTTTGTGCTTGTTGGATCTCATTCAAAATGTTAAGCTTGTTCCAAAGAGGACCTTGATCGGACACCAATTATTAGAAAACACAAGCACTGAGAGTGGAAGGGGTGAATCAATTCTTCTTCAAATTTTGGAGAACAATTCAACTGATTCACTTTGTCTTGAAGAAATAACAAAAATCATAAGCAATCAGTCAAGTGAACATATAGGAAGGAAAAATTTAATGTGGGAAACCCATGAAGGGAGAAAACCCCACTAAAACTAATGCATTATGATGGAAATTTTTTCCAATAAAATATTACAGAAATTTCAAATTGTTGAGCACCCATTCAACTTGAAGCACCAACTCAAAAATCAGATCAAACACCTACTTTATACCTTTTGCAAGATATAAATTACACAGAACCCCATGATCCCAAATTTTATAAGCACCTACTTAGACTTTACAAAAAAAATTATCACATTCACTTGGCCTAGTTGGTTAAACAAAAAAAATTGTGATCGCTAAATCAGATTATACATTCTCATGTTCACACTTCATGCACCTTCACTCACCTATTTGCACTAGTCCTCACATATCATCATCTCTCTCTTTTTCAACAAGTTTTCATGCACAATAATATATTTATATTTACAAGAGATAAATTATCATACACCTCTTCCACTTCCATTTCTAAAAATAATAATCTACATGGTATTCAACTCATACGAGGATGTTGGATTACATCATCTAAAAACTACCATAGTCATTATTACCTTTATAGATGTGTCAGTTTCTGGTGCAGATCTTCTATAACTTGTCAAGACACCTCATACTCTTATAAGGTACTGAAACACCTTCCTATACTCACTACCTACCTAAAGAGACTGAAAATATTCCCGTATGACACCTGCAAACTCTATCTTGTAATGGTTCGACCACTTTTTTTCCTCCTCTTCAATGTAGATTCTCTTGCTTCTACCCAACTTACAAAATTATATAGATGTCATAAAGAAATTTGTACGTTAAAATTACCTTATTTTTTCTCTATAAATCCTTTGCAAGCTTTCTAAATTCCCATTTCAACTTCAAACTTTCATTTTATCTCTCATGCACAGTTAGGTCTAAGACCTTCAACACAATTTGCAAAAATAGAGTTAGAGCTATACTTTTGGCTCATAACATGCATTGTAATCAAGAAAGGGAGCACTTCAAAATGTATTTTCACTATAAAAATTTTGCTACCCTTTAGATCAAGGAACAAGAAGTTATTTTCATTCTTCATCACAGTTTGGGTCTCACAGTCATGGAGGATCAAATAACATAGTTACAAGAATGCTTCAAAAATATCAATGAATGAGCCTTCAAACCTTCTCAATGCATGGAAATAGTGGTATGTGATCTCTAGATCAATTTCAAATCCATGGAGTAACTTTTCTAATCTCTCTTACAAATGACACTTAGTTTTGGGCAAGGTGCTAATGGGCTTGTATACCTAGAAAAAAAAAATTCACTAAAAGAGTTGATTCACTAGACAAAAAACTTGATCAAGGATTCTAAGTTGCATTTCTAGAAATCACACTTCTGTGTGAAACTCATCATTCCCATATGTTGCATCATCTCAAGGCCTCTAGCTTGAATAACCTTGTATTTATGAGATAACTTACACAAGGTTTCAATTCCTAAAAAAATAGTCATAGTAAAAGAGAATTCCAACTGATCAAACAACACTTTCATGCCTTAGAAATGCAAGGACACTAGAAAAATAAATTCTACTCTAAGATAAAACCTTTTTCAACATGGATCATGTGGAGAGAAACATGTTTACAAGTTCAAAATGTTGGACTTTTAGGACCTTTAGGACTAATGCTCAAAATCACTTCACCACACCAATTCATGGGATTAAGAAAGTTGTGTTGGACCTATAACACATATTTATGCCAATATTACACTTGAATAGCATGTCATTTCATCTAGACCTGTTTAAACTCACATGTATTATTTTGGCTCTTCTAGCCCTTAGTGGTAGGTCTTATTGCTTGACTTGTGTCACTAAAAATGTGAAAAGAACATACATGTATCTTCTCATGAGGAGTTGGGGAACCTCAAGGGATTGCTCCCATAGTTTAATTTTCACCATGACACGTGCTATACCTAACTGTACCACCAAGTTGTTGCAAAACAGATGTAAAATTGTACTGTACATTCACACCTGGAGGATAAAAATTCCACCAAATTAAGATGTAAGGAGTTCTCTATCTCCCTGATTGTTCACATTAGCTTACCCAAGATATTTCATGACCATAAAATTCATTTCTTCTCCATTTCTATAGTGATAGGGGTTTTAGAGGGTTTGGGCTACCTTGTATTCTTAAGCATCATTAATAGAGATTAAGGAATCATTCTTCCTCATTCCAATTGTAAAAAGAACTAGAATCCATGTACTAACTTTCACAAAAGTACCAAATCTCCATGCCATAGTTTAACATATGAAAAAAAAACTTGAAACATCACCCTCAAGCTAGAGATGAGCATTTTAAGAGCTTGATAGCACTGAAACCCTCATAACTGAAATTATCTTCTTCATTTTTCCCTAAAATCTTGCTCACAGAAGTATGATAGCCTCTACTATCTTCCCAAAGGCTCACTTTCTCATAATTATTCTTATACCTTCATGAATTACATGATTTTCTCATGCTTATATGGCTTTTTATCATGTGTATGCCTCCAAAACTCCTTGAGCTTGCCTCAACTAGCTAAAGGATGGTATAAAACATCTTCCACATACTCTCTAATATTCCACAACACTCAAATAATCCTTTTGTTTCCTTTCTTGAGCTATATTTACTTCATACACCCATCCAAACATGCACTACGTCCTTAAAATAGACCTGAATGAGCTTATTCCAACCATGATCCATCATGCTTATCTTATTTTTCATCATGATAGCTCATGTATACCTTTGACACACCTTGGAGACACCTGTAGGACATATTTATAGTTCACACCAAGCACAAAGCTTATTACCAATGTACCAAGCATGCACCTAGGTCTTGTGAGAGCAACCTAACAACTCTCAGAGCACCACTTCACACCAAGTCACTTCAAGCACGCATATCCAAACACCTCACTAAACATTGTTTTCCATCCATTCCAAATGACATAAATGACAATTATCAATGCAACATGGTTCAACAGATGCCAAGGTAAGGATGCAATGTTATTCTCATTGATGTCAAAGTTGAGTATGGACCTTATTGATGCCAACATAATGATTTTGAAGTATTTTCAATAATGTCTAAGGAGATAGTTGTAGATAATATTGTTATCATTGATGTTGAAAGAGAAGTGCAGCATTTGTGAAGGTTGATTGGCAATGTGTGGGAGAAAGATAATTTGAAGACAGTGTGTAGACAAAAATTTTCTTGAGAAGGTATGATCATAGTGGCTTGGAAAGATGAGTGCACATAGGTGTGAGAGGATGTATGATACTATTTGCACTTGGGAACATTATTTAGAATGCATGAGTATAGGTATGTAGATCAGTTGAAACAAGAATACCAAGGTGTAGAAGAACCAAATGAAGAAAACCTAGTAGATTGTTGAAATATTATTGAAGGATAAAGCTTTGGAGTCTGTTTGAAGTCTATTTTATTTCATTCGGAGTTTGGCTAGAAAACTTTGGAGTCTAACTGAAGTTTTTTATAATTCTAATCTATTACTTTAGTTTCTATTTGGAGTATATTATAATGCTTCGAATTCTATTTCTATTTCCTTTGGAGTTTGAACTGAATGCTTCATAGTCCATCAAAAGTCTGATTTTCTTTGATCTGAGACCAGTGGTTTGGGATGACTATTATACTACATTTATAAGTTTAATGGATCATTTTTTGTGGTCATGTTTGGCCGACCTTCAAAGGATTTGAAATTAGTTTTGTGATTTTCCTTTTGTTGGTAAAAATTCTTTGTTTTTGGCACTAAAATGTTCCATATGTTATATTTCCTAGCTATTCTAGATGTTTTGCTAGAGAAAATTGAGATGTAGAGAGGAAAGTGCGAAGTACTAATAAGAAGAGAAAGAGAAAAATCAAGTAGATGATTCATAAAATATTGGAATAAATAAATGCTAAATCTAAAATATGTACCAGCATAATGTATCACGAAAAATTAAGTACAAATTTGATCTAAGAAAATAAGTAATTTAAATTTGAAATCCTAGTTGTAAATGAAAGGGATAAAATACTTAGCTGATTCGCAGTGATGTTGAAGCTATGCCGAGTTCAAAAACTATAGCAACAAAAAAGAAGGATGTCACAATCAAACCTAGAAAATTGCAAGCGTGTTGATAATCCTAGGACCAGGATGCCTATGTAGGGTCAGGGGTACTTGGGGCACCAGATACTTATTCTGGGCACATGTGACTACTCAGAAGCTGTAGAACCCAATTTCGTAGGGTCACGAGATGTTCGTTGGTTGTCACCTGTTATCGCCTGTAGTTCACTGGACCTCGTTGTATTTCACCTGAAACCTGCAATAAGAAAGAAGCCCCTGTAAAACCCCAAACCATGTCAAATCCTAAAAATAAAAAGATGCAAATGAGGAGTTGGATTGACCCCATAGGTCACCCAACTGAGTGAACTTACGATCCGGTCACTGCACTACATTTTAGACTCCATGTAGTTCTATGTGTGTGTGTGTAGAATCGTGCACTTGGTTTCTCTTGTGTGATTTTTACTTGATAGAGAGAAATAGCTAGATGTAGAGGATGTAGATATATATGTTCATGGAAAAATTAACTTCCCCTCCTATGAAGTGTATGTAGAAGCAAGCAGTCCATTGTCCCTTGAATGGATGCTAGATGGATGTGTGAATGCTCTTGTAATTCCTTTGAATGCAACCTTAGGTGGTGATAGTAGATTCTTAGTGCTTTCTCCATTATTATGATCACATAGCTTTATATTTATATTATTCCCTTATTTGAATTTCGTAATTAACAACTAAAATTCCAAGTATAAAAAAGGAATATTCCCAAATGGCTAGAAAAGACCCAAAAGATGCTAGAAAAGTATAAAGTGGTCAGGGTACCCAGAGGGGATGTGGGTGTCTAGGCGCTGACGTCTTGGTTGGGCGCTGGTGTCTAGAGTTAGAAATGTCAAAGTATTAAAAGATATAATGGGCAAGGAGTGTAAGGCCAAGATGGAAAATAGAAAGAAAGAAAAGAGGCCAAAGACAGTGATCAATTAATACTTTTCTTTCTTAGGAATCATATGAATAGTAATATGTGATCAGGAATAGAAATATACCCAAAGTGCGTAATTTAATGTCTACATTTTCCCCTACTTTATGTTGTTGAGTGAAAGCTCAATAACATAAAGCAGATAATAGATTCATACCTGATAACCATGTAGATCGATGGTGAAAAGTGGGCTGAGAGACAATAAAAAGCGTGGAGTGATAAAAAGTGAAGCTTGGAAGCTAGAGAAGAGGAAGTGAAAATGATGATGACCCTAGGGGTGAAAGTGTATGTGTAGATGTCACATTTTACCTATTGTTTATGTCACTAAATGCTTAATGATGTGTGATTGATGTGATTACCGCTTCCCATAAGGACAGGCCTGCAAAAGAGAAGAAAAAACAAATAGTCAAATATGTGTATATGAAAAATTTGATCTAAATGCATAAATAATTATGTAAAAATTTGAAAAGGAACATGTGCACCTGATCCGTGATGAGTGAAAAA
This sequence comes from Taxus chinensis, assembly GCA_019776745.2. Lineage (NCBI taxonomy): Eukaryota > Viridiplantae > Streptophyta > Pinopsida > Cupressales > Taxaceae > Taxus > Taxus chinensis. The sequence goes on along the minus strand of CM034152.1, from coordinate 218,044,278 downwards.
CATAGAAATGATCTTTAAGATGATGTAGAAGAATGAGTTTTTGGGAAATCTCACGCTAGTTATGCTAAGTGCAAGTTTTTTGGGAAATCTCATGTCCATTACGCCAAGTACGGAAGAAGTGTAGGGAGAAACTTCTAGTGTTATTCTCCAACCTTTGACTGATTCCCAAAGTATAAACACCACGGCAGATGGTGTGTGAAAATATGATCTAGTTCGATCCAAGGTGAAAGTAGAAAATATTTTATAATACATGCATATCAAGTGTTGAATGATTGTGTATGTCCTATAAAATCCGTTGTGAAAATTGTTGTGAACTGTGCTAAAATGAGAAAAAATGTGTAACTTCCTCTTGGTCATAGGTTCCCAGGAAGGGTCAGTGGTGCTCAGGCACTACTATCTGGTACTAGGTGTTGGTGTCTGTGCTATGTTGAAGACCCAAGTCAGGTTTTGATCCATTTTTGAGACTGAAGACTAATGTTGTACCAGTATTGAACTATGTTGTACTATTACTATGAACCATTGTGTAGGTGACTTATTCAACCAATGTTTCCCCCTCATTTGGGGTGCATGTGACATCGCAAGGATAATGCGGCCCAAAGGAGGACTGACTATGGAAATGTGATTGATGCCCCATAGGGGGAAGGGAATGTGTTTGGTAAAAACCACGACATACGTAAACAAAGTGGCTGGAAACAAGTGTTCTTACAAGCAAGATAAACACACACATAGAGAAAATTGTTTGAGCTAGCAAGCAAGAAGATAGTGTAAACAAGTAATGGTGTAGATAGAATAGACCGTGAAAACCGGGTTGCAAATATGGGACAACACTCACGATGTCACAATAAAATCGAATCCGAAGTGGCCAATAAACATACAGTGTGTACACAAGATAAAGGGAAAAGACCGCAAACAATGACATATAAAGGAAGACAAGAGAAAATAGTAGTAAGTAATGTATTAGAAAATTATGGAAGCAATTAGATCTATTATACAAATGTTGCACATGAAGCAGCCATTAACATGTTAGAAATATAGAAAGTATGTCAAAGCATGTATACTATCATATAGTAGTTTGCTAGTGAGAATAAGAAGTAGTATAAATTGAAAAAATAACACATGTGATGTGTACAAAAGTGGATGCCCCTAGGAGCCATTATGAGATGGGTAATATGTCCTATGCTAAGCATCCATGTTGCATGTATTGATCTATGTAAATTTTTTGATCACAACTAGAAATGTAAGTGAACATGCATGTGTATATAGAAAATATAATGAAATACAATGTATCTATCTAGCATGTGTAATAAAGTGTACATGTATCAAGTAAATGTGAGAAATATTAAGTGTGAAAAAGATATGAAATATATTGTGAGTGTGAAATGGACTGGGATGTAGTGTGAGTGTGATAGGGGTAACGTGCCCCCCGAGAAAATGTGAATGAGTATGCATGAGATGAGGTTCATTGATTCCCCCTCAGCAGTTGAGAATGAACCATAGAACAAGATTGTGTCATTGGGAAATGGTTTGAATTGTGTGCTAGAAATATATCATCGATAAATCATAGAGTATATAGAGTGAGTGTGGTGAGGTTCATTTCATATTGATCCCCTCAGCAGTCAAGTATGAATCGTGGAACTAGATTTATTCATAGGGAAGTGTTTGTTGAGTTGACAATGTGCGAGAGAGATATGTCATGAATGCATTGAGTGTGAATTGTGGAGTGTGTAATGTGATGTTAGGTTCATGAATGTAGCGATCCCTCAATAGTCAATTGTGAACCATAACACAAGAGTGTGTCATCAGGTAATGATGATACAAGTAGCATGTCAAATTAATAAGAAACAAACATATTATAATGCTAGAAAGGGGTAAATTAAGCATGATGCGCCTAAGTGTATGAGATATAGATCTATGGTGGTGTTGTAAATGTGTCTAATCCATCGATGTAAGGAATAGTTTTCTTGAAAAAAAAGATTGGTTGCTGAAGTGGAGAATATGAAGGGACCCTAATGGTGGAATTTGAAAGAGGTCATCTAGATTTTATTGATCTTGCTTAGTGAGTGGTTACTTTTTTGGAATTGGTAATGCTACAGAAGACTTGATAAGAGAAGAGGGTGGACTAATTTTGATAGGTGATTACGTAGTCTGACTTGGTGATGTAATAGAAGACTTGAGAGGAGGAGGTTTTAGATTGATTTTTTGATTTTGAGAGGCAACTGCTTATTTTGAGTGGATTGCATAGGTAGTTCTTGAGTGACAGAAGAAGAAATTTTAGAATTGATGGCATGATGCTCATTAGAAATAGACGAATCATATTTAGGAACCCAATGGCATGTAGCGATTGGAGATGGGCATGTATTAGAATGTTGTGTATAAAATGAGAGAAAACCTTGATGCTCAAGGTACTTAATACTTCGTTGTAAACCATAGAAATCATTGTCATTATGTCCATTGATTCGATAATAATTACAGTATGGAAGACCCTGATATTTTGTAAGCTGATAAGGAGGATAGCAATGAGTAGATGGAAAGCCGATTAATTGATGAGTTGTGAGCTTAGAAAGAATGTCTTGTTACTTAGCATTGAGTGTAAACTTGAGAGGCACGAGGAGCAGAAATATTTGAGGTTCACTAATATGAGCATATGTAGAAGACATAGAATGAGGATGAGATTTAGAAGGAGAAAAAACATGATCTTGAGAATCGTTGTTAAGATGTTGGATTTCAGATTTAAGAGATATAATTATGTATTCCATATCTTGAAATTTATCTTGAAATAAAGAATAAAGAGCTTGAATGGATTTGTAAATAGATTGATTAGAATTAGAACCAAGAGAGTCATCAGAAAGATGATCAAAGATAGCATTGAATTGAGTTGGTGGTGTATCTTTAGGAAGATACATTGTGTCTAGATATTTTTGAAGAACGTCTCTGCAAGGTGGATAAATTTGAATTAATTCATGCAAACATATTTAATGAACCTTAGGATCCATGAGAGAGAGAAATGTGGATCCAAGATTTTTTGAATGATACGGGTTCACCAAATGATTAAGCAAATATTGGAATAAATAAATGCTCAATATAAAATATGTACTAGCACAATGATATGAACAATTAAGCACAAATTTGATCCAAGAAAATAAGATATATAAATTTGAAACCCTGGTTACAAATGAAGGGAATAAAATACTTAGCTGATTTGCAGTGATGTCAAAGCTATGCCAAGTTGGAAATTTTCTAGAACATAGAAGCAAGATGTTGCAATCAGACCCAAAAAACTACAAGCATTTTAGAAATCCCAGGACTAGGGTGCCTATGTAGGGTTAGGAGTTCTTGGGCCACTAGAGACCTAATCTGGGCACTTTTGACTGCTCAAAAGCTTCAGAACCCAATTTTGTAGGTTCGCGAGATGTTTTTTGGTTGTTTCCTTTTATTTCCTGTACTTCAATGGACATCATTGTATTTCACTTGAAACTTACAATAAAAAAGAAGCACCTACAAAACCCCAAAACACATAAAATCCTAAAAAATAAAAAGATGTGAATGGGGACTCAGACTGATGCCGCCAGTCACCTAACTGAGTGAACTTACAATCCAAGCATTGTACTACATTTCAGACACTATGTAGTTCTACACGTTTGTGTGTAAAATTGTGCCCTAGGTGGCTTTTATGTGAGTCGCACTTGATAGAAAGCAATAGCTAGATGTAGAAGATGTAGATAGATGTGTGCATGGGAAAATGAACTTCCCCTCCTATGAAGTGTATGCAGAAGAATGCAGTCCCTTGTGTCGTGAATGGATGTTGGATGAATGCTTGAATTCTCTTGTAATGCCTTTGGATGCAACGTTATGTGGTGATATTAGATTCTTAGTTCTAGGTACTTTATTATGATCACATATCTTTATATTTATATGATTCCCTTGTTTGAATTTCATAATTAACCACTAAAAGGCCAACTAGTAAAAAGCAATATGCTCGAATGGCTAGAAAAGAGCTAGAAGATGTAAGTAAAGTACAAAGTGGTCGGAGGTGCCTAGAGGGGACGGGGGTTCCTGAGTGTTGGAATTTTGGCTAGGCGTTGATGTCCAGAGTCACAAATGTCGACATATCAAAAGACAAACTAGGCAAGAAGGAGTGTAATACCAAGAAGGAAAACAAAAAGTAAGCAAAGAGGCTAAAGATAGTGGTCAATTAGTACTTTTCTTGCTTATGAATCATATAAATAGTAGTGTGTGATTAGGAATAGAAATATACCTAAAGTGCGTGATTTTGTGTCTGCAATAGATAGAGATTGAAAAGACATAATTGGGTCCTGACATATCAAAAGAATCTTATGGTCTGATTATTCTATGTTTTTTAGACGTCCTTTAATATTTTTTATGGCCAATATAAGTGGTCGTAGGTGTATGTGACCATCCTAGTTAGTGTTTGATCTTAAGACATGTATATAAAGGCTTATTTAAGAAGCTTGGGTGAGTAGAGAAATATAGTGAGCTAAAGGTTACATAAAAGGACAAAATAAGATTTTATAAACCACACGAGGAGATGTGTGTGAGAGCATGAGTGAGCTATAAGAGCTAGAGAGCTGTATGAGGTCCTAAAGACCATGAATAATGTTTCCTTACTGAAAATATGAAGATGTATTTTTGTGAAAGGTAGTTTTTCTATGATCATGAGAAGGTGAAGAAGAAGATGACTGAGTGAGTTAAAAAGGCAGTTTTAAGAGTCTTCATAAGTAAAAGAGAAAGTGTATAAAGAGTAGATGATGTTTGAGGATTAGAGAGTGTGATAAAATATTGAGAGCATGTTGAGGTGAATGATATATCAGAGATTGAGGCATACCGAGAAGAAGAGTAGAAAAGAGAAGAAGTACAAAAAAGTCCATCATTTGTTGAGATATCAACAAGAAGAGGTGGAAAACATTCTTAGGTGGCTAACTTGGTACTTAGTCAATTCCTTATGGATTCAGTACTTCACCAATACCCTAGGGGGTTGGTGCCTCCTTATAAGTTTGTGCTTGCTAAAGTCATGTTGGTGCCTAATAAATTAGGGGATTGATGCCTCCTTGCAAGTTGGCATTTTCTAAAGTCTAGTTGGTGCTAGATAAATTAGGGTTTTGTGTTCAAGGTTAATTTTAAGACCCCCTCTGAAATAATTAGTTTAGAATGGGTGGAAAATCTCCAAAATCAATTTTCAAATCGATAGTAAATTTTTGAAAAAATGTTTCGTGGCAAATGCAATTTGGTAGGGCACAATTTTCTTGGATTTCACATAGTTGTAAGGGTGTTAGATGACCGTCCATTGGATGTCGTACAACCCGGGATGGATGAAAACCAATGGATGATCATCCAACCCAAGTTGGACGGATAACTACTCTTTATTGGACGTTTGTATTAAATTCCCCCTTGCAACCCCCAAGGCTATGTATTATACCTCGGTGAATATTTGTAAATTTTGATTAGAAACGATGGCGAAATACATACATAAGTTAATTTTTACATATAAATAGTAGGCGAACTGACCCATATAAATGAATTATTGGTGGAAATTTTAGGAAAACTGGGGGGCAACCGAGTGCTGAAAATTTGCCATTTCTAATTTGTAAAATCCCTAATATTCACGAGTTTACGAAAATTCTCCACTAAGATTTTCCCTATTGGTGTTCCTATAGAGTTGGTGCTTCACTAAATATCGATTTTTATTATATATAAGAAAATTTCAATGGGTTTTCTTCCCTTTGAGGTTTTCCCACATAAATGATGTGTTCATGTGTTCTCTCTTATTTTATACTCCTATGGATGGTTGCTATGTTGTTTTGATGATTTGATATTACGTATACAATGATGGTTTATTAAATGGTTCATACAAGTTAAATAAAAGTAAAGATAATTGAAGTTACATTTTTTGAAAACAATGATTCACCCCCCCTCTTAGTTATTGTGCTTCCAACACATATTAATGTTCCTAAAGAAGTATGATGTTGATCATATGTTTATAGTTCATGATATTTACATTTTGCACTAAATTTCTTCTCTATTCTTGCAATTTTACATGTATGTTTATATAAGCATATATATACCTAGACTATCAGAGTGGAAATTTTTAGAAGGGATCCCTATAGATTAATCAATCGATTTTATAGTTTGAAAAATCAAGCAAAAGGATTTAGACCAATTTCTACTCACTCGGGTTCATAGGAAACCTAATCTAGCATTTATAGTAAAATTGCTATTTACATGAAGAAAGCATAAGTGTTCCAAAAAGTGGCACTATTTACAATGTAATATATAGAAATAAAAATGAACTACGGAAAAAAAAAATCCCTATATAATTTCAAAGTGTACATTAATGTTTCTTTGCAACAAAAAATCTTTGCTCCATAGATCTTCAATGCACGATTGGTGCATTGTTTGGTTGATTTACAACTGCCCATATTAATTTCCTTTTTTTCAATGTGTGTGAGGGTTCAAATTTTATTGTAGCCTCAATAGTTTCATACACAAGTCTGAAACCTCGAGAGTATGGACTAGTAGTGTGGAATTTGGAAGGGTAAAGGGAAAAGTGTTTCGACAAATTTGTAATATAATCTTTATCAGTGTTGCAATGAGAGGTTTGGGAGGCCTAAAGTGCAAGACGTTCACAAAAAAATTGGTTCCTTTTAAATTCATCTTCCCTTTCTTAATGTGGTGTAGTGACTATAACACCCAGGTGGTTCGACATAGACGCTACAAGTTTTCATGTTTACTTCGACCTGGGAGAACAAAAGAAAACAATAAGTGAAAGAAAGCTAGTTTCTATAATTTATATAAAAAACAAGAAGCAAACTATATATCAAGAAGGAAGCATCATTGCAATCGAAGATATTTATGGTCCAAGCATTGAAAAGTAATGACAAATATGTCTAGTTTACATGGTAAGGAAACATGCCTTTTTTATATAATGCAAAATAAAAATCAGCAACTCAACTATACATTAATAAGATAACATTTTTAAAAATGAGGGTGTTTTGTTCTCCATGAAATCAAAAACATCAGCGAGCGTTGACAATCTGTGACCACCGATTGGCTCGTTGGGGACCTTAAAAAACCTTGTTCAAGTGTAGTCTACCATCCAAGTAGGGACGTATTGGTGTGGCCTCACATGGGAAATCACCCCATTAGCACACACCAATTCCTAGCTTGAACAAAGGAACATGTCCCCAGACTTCGAGTAAGAGAAACCACACAAATAATTCTAAGGAAAAAGCCACAATTGTAAAGAGAAAAGGCAATGAGACATAAGCAACAATGATTTAAAGTAGAACGCAAAATGTACAAAACACATATTTTAAAAATACATGTTTTAATTCTACATACATATTTGTTTTTAATTATTTTGAATAAAACTTCATTCTAACTAAGAAAATTAAGAGTAAAATCTTAGCAGTGTCATAAATAATGGGCAATTTATTTTCATATTAAAAAAGTATACAATATTTGGATTGAAAACATACCACATAATTTGAGGCTCTTATTTTCTAGATATGTAGAGTTTTAATTATCTCTTGTACTATACACATTTACAATATGGTTGTAATGTTATGTGAAAAAACGTTTCAAAGTCAACTTTTATTGTTCGTCTTAATCTAAAACTACATGTAAATATTAGGGTATTTTTACCCGATTACTTATAAACTAAAAAATTATTATTAAGGGTTAGAGGGGTTAAGTTTTTGGATGATACTTCAGGGGATGAAGTTCGACTAAAAAAGAGAAAGTGTGTTGAAGCAAGAGGGTAACTAGTAGTAAACACAAAGCCATAACTCACGAAATAAGTAAAATCATATACAAATCGCATATTGAATATCTATAACTCAAAAAATAATGAATGGCCCATGACAAAGACAACTAAAATCAATGGCAGATCATATTATGGGTTGACCTAATTCATAATGTTGAATAAGCAGAGAGTTCAAGAAAATATAAAAAACAATACATATTTCAACAAGTGAATGCTCTCCAATAACATTCAAAACATGGAAACATTTGAAAAATTAACCTTTTAGGAACACCAAATGCTTTCCTCTTCACGCATGGGTGTTCTACACACATGCACTCCTTTTTGTTGTTTCCTCTTTTGTGTATCTATCCCATCTATGTTCAAACAAAATGAAAATTATGTTTGAAGACATACAAAAAAACTTACAAATATTATAACATAATAATGAAATTTCACTAAATAAATACGGTAACATGTAATGACACATATGTTTATGGTGATGATTGTACGTTTTATTTTCCATCTTAACATTAAAAGTCCTAATGCAGCGCTGTGGACCCGCAAATACATGAGAGATGAGAGGAAGATATGCACGAAAGTAGATGAACTTGGATGTAGTGCATGTGGAGCAAAGCATAAAAATATGTTAGGAATTTGAGCATGCAGACACAAAATATTTTGATTTTTTATTTAGTTTGAATCTTGTGGAGGTTGTAATTAAGCTTTTCATTTCCTCTAGTTCCTAACTCATCTGCTTGAAATCGATGACATGTATGTCGACTCAAGTTTGGCATCATCCACGATGATCGTGCTTTTCATCAAGTAATATGTGTAAATGTTTACAAATATTTCACGGATTGATTAAAAGTTATATAGGAATTCGTGAAGAAAAGAATCAAGAAGCATATATGAATGGAAAAGTTTCGAAGTTAAATCTAAACGTACGTCAATACACCCTTGCCGCTTCCTCACCGCTATGATTTTTTTTGCCCATAATTAATTAGCCACCCATAACACAAAAGAGACATGCCTGTGGACATAAATATTATAGTCGAAATTAAACATATTTATTTATATTCACTAGATACTTTTTTTAATATAAAATATTATTATAATATTTAAACGATTTCTATCCAAAGTTTTATATATATATATATATATATATATATATATATATATATATATATATATATATATATATATATATATTGCATTTAATGGGTTCTAAATAAAAGTAATAGAGACTCGTTTGTATATTAAAACTTAGTATTTTATATTAAAAATATTAAAATACATAAACATTTATTACAAATTAAAACTTTCCAAATTAAAGCTTGCGTGAACAATTCGCCTCCAACCCACGTGGGCAAACAAATAAGATAGTGGGAATCTTTAATAAATGTCTTTAGGAAAGGACCACATGTTTAAGAACATGATTGAAGGTGTCCCCCCACATCTTTAGTAAGAATTTTTGGTCCCCTCTCATTATTATATTACTTTTATTTAGAACCCATTAAATGCAATAGTTTATATATATATATATATATATATATATGCACCATATTTATATAAAATCACATATATTGGATTGATGTGACACTTATGTCAATATAATTTTTATTTTATTTTAGTAAATAAAAGTTATTATAAAGATTTTTAATGTTCCAATAATAATTGAGTTGGTTACTAGAAGTTTCTTAAGAGTATAAATCATTGGTTCAAATCAGAGTTGTTAAGAGATTGTTTTCACTTGAAAAACACAATATATATTTCAATATAATTGAAAAACAAAATGGTTTGTGTCAAAGTTATGTATAGAGAATAACATTGGTACAAGATAACAAAATAAAATTAGATGATGATACAATGTTTCATTATATTTGATGTTTTAAGATTATTTTCTATGAATTTTATTTGGACAATATTATTGAAAAAATTAAATCATTCTCATGAAATTTATAATCTAATTAAGAAAAATAATAGTATTAAAAATATTCCTTAACCATCTATTAAATATTTGAACATATACTAAATAAATAGGATTACTTTCCTTAAATAACTTTAACAAATTCTCCAAAATTGGAATTTGAATCTGGATGATTCAGTCTATAGAAGCTCTAAAGTGGATAGATCTACTGTTAAATGGATCCCCCCCCCTCACGGCTGGTTCAAGCTGAATTTTGATGGTGCTTCGAAAGGTAACCCAGGACCTGCGGGGGGCGGGGGCATTATCAGAAATCATCAAGGATCAGTTATTATGGCCTATGCAGGAAAAATGGGGTCTCAAACAAATCATTATGCGGAAGCTTTGGCTGCTCTCTGGGGGATTCGCCTTGCTAAGCGGATGAATATTGATAAGCTTATTGTGGAAGGGGACTCCTTAAATATTATTAACACCCTCAGAGGTAAGCAGCCTCCCAGTTGGACCATTCGCAGCTTCATTCATGAATCTATGAAGATTAGTGAATGCTTTCAGAACTGCTCTTTTCTTCATACATACAGGGAAGGAAATAGAACTGCCGACGTTTTGGCTAATGTAGGGGTCGTTAATGATCATTCAAACCTTACCACTTGGAATGATCGAGCACCCCTTCCCCCCAACGTTCATAATTGCCTTATCAATGATCAGCTTCGCGTTCCTAGTATTGATGAGACTACCGTGTGAAGCCCTTGAGCTGGCAGGTTCTAAGTGGGTCAATCAAAAGTATTTACCTCTTGCGCTGCATTGGAAAATTCACAGTACTGTTAACAGCTGGCACGCTTTCTGGGTGTCTAAAAACATTGCCTGTGCGCTGTTCGGTGGCAGCAAGGTCGCAGCAGCTAAGCGGAGTCTTGGGGGAAATATCAAGCTTTCGCAGTCCCTGAGCATAACAATGGGTGATGCCCCGAAGCATACTGAGCCCACCTGTGATCCCCGCTGGAAACAGGATGAGGTTCTCTGGAACCTGCTGAAAATTGGGGGGGTTAGCAACTTTATTGAGCGCATCAGTGGTTATGATACGCGCATTTCTGCTAAATTCGCGCGCCTGTGGAAGGACGGCTCCATCACCTTCAGAGGGGTTAGCTATGCTGTGAATGAAGAGCTGATTGCGTTAGTTACTGGTCTTGATATGGATGGAATTAAATTTTCGAGTAAGAGGATTGACAGGAAGGTGGAGGAAGCTAAGTTTGTCGAAGAGGGGGATGACTTAATCTTCACCACTGGTGGTATCCTCATCTCATCCATCCCTCCTCCTTTCGACGAAATTTCCCGCATGATGGTGCGCTACATCTCGTTGGAAGGCAGGTTTATCACTGTTCCTATTCGCCATTTAATTTTTCTGAATCATTTTCGCAGAGGCTTCAAGGTTTGTTTCCCACACTTCATCCTAAAATATTTAGAAGCTTCTATCATTGCTGTTAAGCATTCTGTGGGCTCTCTTCCCCTCCACCAGGGGGTTATCCTCCTCCTTCATCAGCATTTCCTCCTGCACTCCCCCCGTCATTCTATTTCTACCCCTGTCGCTGGCTCTGTTCCTTCTGGCACCCCTCCCGCTGTCCAGCCCCCTGCCCACTCCTCCATGCCGTCTCCCTATTCTCATCACACTGCCTTCCCCTCTATGTCGTCGCCCTCCCTCCCTGACCCTTCCAGTGTTCCGGCTCCCTCCCCTGCCATTGTTCCTTCCCCTGCCCCTGCTTCTTCCTCCATTGTACCTTCCCCTGCCCCTGTTCCCTCCCCGGCTTTTGTGCCTCCCCCTGCGTCCCCGGTCCCTATTCCCTCGAGGCGCATCCTGCGCAGTATGAAAAGGGCTGAACTTCATGTGGCTCAAGACCTCCTCACCATGCACCATGAGTCTCCTGCCTTGGACTCTTCTCCTCCTGATGCCCCTGTTCACTCCCCTGTGATAGCTAGCTCCACTGGTCCCTCCCTGGATGATCTCTCCAAGGATGTTGCTGCGCTTAAGACTCTCACTGCAAATTTTTCCAAGTCGACCGGCAAGCGCAAAGTGCGGGATCAGGAAGACTTACAGGCCAACCAGGTGGAAGAGATTTACAAGAAACTCTTCTCCTTGGATAGCAGAATTCAGGCCTCTCATCTCAGGCACAGCACGGCAATGAGGGCGATTCTCACCTTTCACGAAACACAAATCAAAAATATATGCAATCTGAGCAACCTCCCTCCAACTGGCTGGATACATGGCATTAAAAAAGACATTGTGTTCAAAGAGGCAGACAAGAATGATCCTGCGCAAATCTCAGCTCTTGGCCTCATCTCGGCCTTTCTCGCTTTGAAGGCGGCTGTGGAGAAAACCATAACCAATTGACTTTTTCTGTTTAGTTGCTGCTCCTTCGCTGTTTCGTTGCTGTTTCCTGGCTGTTCCTTAGCTGGTTTTTTCCGTTTCTGTGCTCTTTTTGTTTTGGCAGTTATGGGCTGGGCCCATTTGGTGTTCTTCTTTTCTATGCTGGTTTTTGGCTCCTTTTGTGCTGACTACTTTCCATCTGGCTTTTTGAAGCCTTTTTGTTCGAGGGTATAGGCCCCTCTCAAAAAACTATTTACCATTAATAAAAAAACTTTAACAAATTGAATTCCTCAATATAATCAATTATATGTTATCCATAACCTAAACATGATCAATATCTATTAAAAATCTATGGAGCGTTTAAAGACACTACGAAAAGTAGTTGAAACTCTCTGTTAAAGAAAAGCTTCCTTTTTTTCGGAAATTTATCCTACATGAATTTTAAAGTTCCGAATTAATTACTATATGTAACATGCAAGCCACACCATAGAAATTAGAATTGTAACTCCCTAAATATACACTTTATTAAATTGGTTTGGTCAAATATATACATTTTAAATAGATCATTAAATTTTAACGTTATTAACTTCGGCCATGTTTCTTCTACATTTGCATATAATGTGGGATAGTTTATTATAAAACATATCAATTATTCACATTCCATGGATATGTTTCGTTATAATTAAATCTAACTTAGTTACATTTATTTAGATATAAATCGAAATGTATATAATTGTAGTGAATTGTAAATGTAAAATCACTTTCTTGTATTCATTTTTTTTATTGTAGTGATTTGTATGAATTTATTTCACACACTTATAAAAGGTCTATTTCATACTCATTGTTTTTAAGTGATATTCACAATGGTGAAAAAATAACTAACAAAAGACACTACCATAATACTAATGTTACACAAAAAGAAGTTTAATATTAAATTATCATTAATAGCCACTCCCAACGTTAATATATTACAACCATACCAGTTATTTGTGGGCAATGGTCAACCCAAAGATATTCCTGTAAATTTCACACTTGCCTAACTATTGCCACCCTAGGAATTTAATTCTATGGCTTAATCCAACCTTTCCCGACCTTAAATAGAGTACATTATAATATTATATTATATATGATAAGTATTATGCCAAAAAAAAATATATTACAACCATAATAAAATTTGGCAGAAAGTACGTAGCTAACCTAATGAACATTTATAAATTTGGCCCCCTAATTGTTGACACCTAGTTTGCCTAGGGCTTAATCCCCACTTGTCTCATACAACATATCTATACACCTAAGAAGCTTCTACAAGGCCATAAACAAGTTTTTACATATCATACAAGATGAATACTAATTTATGTGTTGAACTATTTAGATCTATTGATCTTTATTTAGTAACACACACACACAGGTATGTATGTATATATATATATATATATATATATATATATATATATATATATATATATATATATATGTATGTATGTATGTATGTATATATATTCTTATTTTTTACTAAAAAAATTAAAAAAAATACGACATAAAATATTTGATGTCGCTTATGTAGAAAATGTACATGCCAATTGTAAATTTATCTTCGTCATTGATGTTTATCCCTTCATTAACCTACTCTTCTTCATGATGTTGACCTCTTCATTACCATGTTCTTCGTAAAACATAAATTGAATCTCAAATTCTTGTTTTGGAAAATGGTGAGAAGGATGTAGTTTCAAAATGCAAGATTAAATCATCAATTAAGGAGGAAATAGCTCATAAATTCATTTTGGTTCCTATGAGGAATAAAGAGCATTGATTGACGTTTTTAGATTCATAGGAGGGAGCCAAGTTCGAGGAATATGAAAGTAGAATGTTGGAGGGTATTGAAGTAGAACCTCCCCTTGAGGATGTAGAGATGGCAAGGATAAATTAGAAGGCTGGAATGTTGCATCATACAAGAGAATCAAAACAAAGAAGGGGTTAAACCTGATTCAACCATCCATTAGAGTATTAAGGAGCACCAAATTGAAAGAGGTTTCCAAATCCAAAAACTCGCCCAAAGATTGAGGAGAACCCTTAAACTAAAATTTTCACATATCTCTATGATATGCTTTGTCCTTAGTCCTAATTGGGTGACTAGGTTGTTAGTTTGCTATGTTTGCAATGCTTTGTTTTTGGGCATGATCTTTTTCACTTGTTTTTTGTGCTTCTTTGAGGTTTGATTACTGTTATCTTTCAGGTTTGGTACATAAAATGGTGGGGACCCTTTCAAACCACCGCATTATCTTATACATAATAATTTTAGACAAATTTATATTTTGGGGCCCACTCTCACTACTAGAAATTTGTATACGTATGATATACAACCTTTTTTAGAATTTTTTATAAAAATGAAGAAATCAATTTCAAAAAGCACACATATATTATAAACTTAAAGTGCAACACTTTATTAGTTTACACAATTTTGAAATTGAGTATGGTTTGGTGGAAATTGCCTTTGCAATTTAAGAATTTTATCAAATCCATAATTTTGGCATAAAATGTGGCTTTAAAAAGTAGGAAGTGCACTTATATGCTTTGACCCTTTAAGAGAGTGAGAAGTGATAAATAACCTTAAGGATTTTTTTGTATATATAGGCAATTCTTCATTAATTTCCTATTATACCCAAGACAAGAAATGTGTCTAAGCCAACCTAAATGAGACTTCTTAATTTAAAAAATATTCATTGAAGACCCCTAAACACTGGTGGAAGATGAAGACACTTATAATTATAAAAAAATATGGAGAAATTCTATATTGAATTATAAAGTGTTCCTTCATAGATTACGATGATCTTAAATGAATATGATTGGTAGATAGATGTGGCTAAGATAGTGGATGCATAGATTGATAGGGGGAACATGCATTTGAGACTCAAATTTATGTAAATTTTCAAAGTATGTCAAATTTGATGTTTCTAAAGTGCCAGACTAAATTTAGTTGTCTACATATTAAATTTTTCTCTCATTCAAATCCCTATCAAAATTGGTTTTTTTATGGCTTAGAGTGTTTTTAAACCACGTGAATTGATTATGCATTACATAATTTTGATTAGATATGTTTTTACATCAAGGTTTTCACAAATACATCACTCTCTATAGTGGTCTCCAATTATTCCCTATTAATTTGTTCCTTTTATTATAGTCCCCTAAGGCGAGAGTCTCATATTTTTTAAGAAATGAATTAAAGTCATTGTAGACCTTTTTTTAAACAAATGAACCCTCAATTATTTCCCCCCTCCTTGTTAGTGTATTTAATTAACCATACATTATTCTATGTGATTAAGATGAAATTTGTAATGTTAATTGTAAATCAATATGTGGATAATTCACCCATTGGTACACATTTATCAACATCTATTAATAGAGAAGAGTATTAACCAAGTTATTGACATGATGAAATTATACTATTAATATATTAAAGAAAACTTTCTTTACAAGAAACTACTCTTCAACCCTAATAAAATCTTCTGCTTATTATTATAAAAGTGTAGAGAGCTAGTGTTAGTGAATATATTGTAGAAGAGAGTTATTATTTTTTTGGTGAGTTTAGACATAGAATCTTACTAAATGTGTAGTTATAGTGCTACCATTGGTAAATCTATATTATTTCTTTACTTTAATCTTTCATTGATTTATCGTATATAAAAATTTGTCGATGTTTATTTAATGATTGTTTAAAATAACTTTAAAGAGTGTAATGCACTTTAATATAGTATAAGAGAATTAAAAGATTCCCCACGTGCTACATATAAGTTTACAAATTAGATATGTAGTTTCTTTATTACTTTTCTATAGGTATCTAGAGAAGGTATATAGTTTTTAGAAATTTTCTACAAATATTCAGATTGAATTAGTTTTTCAATGCTATTTAGAGTTACTATCCAAATCTAGTTACCTACTATTATTAACCAAACTTATGCTCTCACCTTACACTTCATGGGATTTGGGCTGATAATAAATTGGTGAATTTGGTGGGTTGGTTAGGATTTATCTCTTGTTTTTTAAATATATACCTTGGGTATAACTATGTTACAATGATTTAAAAATTTAAGATTTGTTTTGGGACAAAATCAATGCACGGATCATGGAAGAACCCAAATCAGACAGGAGCAGTGGGAACTAGTGTCCCACATGGGATGTTTTTTCCTGGGGCATAAATAGGTACATTACATGATCAACATGTTTGTAGTGACAACATTTTTTAATTTTTCGGTAGCACATTCTCAGTTATAGGTTACTTTAAAGAACAACAGAAACAAAATTAGTTGAACGTTATATATTTTGGAAAATGGACCCAATTACTTTGTTTTCTCGAGATCATCGATGATTAATTTCTTTTGGGTTTTTGACCATCTACAATGGAACTTATCCATGGGGAAGCGTTAATGGTTAGAGGGAAAAACCTATAGCTCTCCCAATACTCTTCCCTTGGCGACAAGATGCCTAAATCCTCAGTTTGGAAACATGATGCTTAAATCCTCAATTTGGCAATAAGATGCCTAAATCCTGAATTTAGTGATAGGATGCTTAAATCCTAGGTTTACGACAAGAAACCTAAATCCTTGACATTTTTCCAACCATCTCCAATGTAGCAAACATACATGAATAATTATATCTCTTCTCTCATGGAACACAAGTGTACTCTACCCTTGATTTACTTGTTTTTCAATAAACATTTTTATTTTCACATTTACTAATTTAAATATCTATTTCATTTATCATGAGCATTGACTACACTTATTTTGTTTTGTAGGTCTAACCTGACTCCGATGAAAGGAAACACACAAATGGAACAAGGAACAATCTCAATCTCAAGATTTCTCTGACAAAGACAATATCTAAGGAACAAACACATGCATCATTTATAATACATGCACAAGGTCAGCCCTAGGGTTATTTGCCTCCTCTAGATTCCACAATACACTTTTTACTATCTCCATTCGGCACGATATCAGGTATAATCCTCATTCAACACATTATCGGTTACAACTCCGTTTGGCTCTCCATAAGGTATGTTATTCTTATCTACTGTATACTACTTAATATTTATTCCCTAGCATAAAGTGGGGGAAAATGTAGTAAATAATTCACTCACTTACTACTTACATCACGTCTCTAATTATATTATTATATACATGATCTCTAAGAAAGAAAACTAGGCATTAACAACACTTGTCTTGCTTTTACATTACTTTATTCTTTTGATACTCTTATCATTTAATTTTTTGGAATGGTTACTTTACTTTTGGACATTGGAGGACATGTGACCCAACTCTGTATTTTTAGTTTTATCCTCCGAGCATCTTGGAAACTACTTCCCATTAGGGACATGACCGCCCAAAAGCTATTGTCCCCTTTGGGCGCTTTTATACTTTTCCCTATTTTTTAAATTTTGAAAGGTCACATCATTTTTTATATTTTATAAATTATTACTTATCAATTTGGGCCATATTTTTGGTTGTTAATGAAGAAATTCTAACAAGGGAATTATTTAAATACATGACTTAATCACTATTATTGGAGGCATCAAGGGCCATCACTTACTATCTACCACTTGGGAAAAGAGAAACATTCAACGACTGCATTTGGGTTGCATTATTAACTACATAGGAGGGACTATTTCTGAATTACATCTCACACATCTATCTTGGGGAAAATCAGTTATAGTCTATTATCTTAGTGCAATTGAAACAAGGGAAACCTAGCTTAAAGGAACACAATTCAATCACACACACAAACAAACTAGAATTGCATAAATTCTGAAATGTAGTGCAATGCTAGGTGACAATTACATTGGGGCGACCATTGAGGTCAGTCTAACTCAATCATATGCATTATTTATTCCATCTAATATTTACTTGAGCCTTGTGCAGGTAGCTAGGTTTGTTTTATAGCTTCAAGTGCAATAGTGAAACCCTACAGAAAATTAGATATGAGAAAGAGTGAAAGTAAGAATACACGATCATACCCTGAAAATATGAAGTAGAGTTTCTTCAAGGACACTAGCACCCAGTTTAAACACCAGTGCTCGGGTGGTCATGTCCTCATTTAGGTGGTCATGTTCGAAGAGGTTTGATATCCCAGTTTCTCAAACAAATCATACAGAGTTTAGATCCATCCTTCTCATTCTGTTTCCCATCACATAATCAACCCAAATATCTACATACAAGCTAAACCATTATTATCTCACTATTACTTACACAAGTTGTTTGTTTCTTTCATGATAGATCTTTCTTTTCACTATTTTATTCGTTTGATCTCAGTACTCTGATTACGATCTAATATTTCATTAAATCAAATGTGAAGTAATTAATACAAACCCATTAGGGAAACACCCTCTACAGGTCTAAAGTCTTCTACCAGATCTAGGAGTCTCCATCTTTTCTCCACAAACAAACAAAGTGACCCTTCCCAAGTATTTGACTAAGTGTGAAACTCAAACAAGGTATTATCAAAGTATGTTTTTCAAGTTTTGATTGCACTACGGTATATATCACATGCTATGAGAATGACTTGCAATTTGAGCACTTTTTAGAGTAGTGGAAACATTAGCGGTGCAAAAGGGTTCCCACAACCCACCTAACTTTGTTTTGTAGGAACTCCATTTTACACTATGATGGTTTGGGGGTTATTATAGAGTTTACAGAGCCATTCCAAAGGTGAGTGAATAAGACTGAAATATAATGACAGTGATTTCTAGAAATATGAAGAACTCAAGAAGTTGCAGGCCCATAATCCAAGTAGGGGTAAGACCATATAGTAGGGTCAGAACCGTACATATGTTGTTGACCAATTTATTTTAACTATAATTAATATTAGGTGTTAGTTCTTGTAACGAAACATTCTCAATTCCTAATCATCATGTTCTTGCATCCAAATCACTCAAAATCCTTCATATCCACACATAATCAACTAAGTGCAATCACTCCTTTGTGTTTTGATATTTTCTAGTTCAATAATCACTTTGTAAAGAATTATTTTGATTTACATATTTAATGTTAGAAGTTAATTAAATTATAATATCCACCTATTGTATTATTTCATCCTTTTTATGTATGCTAATTAGAAGCACACTAAATCTTAAAAGGGAATGAAATAATTTCAAAAAAAGTGAAATATGTATGAATATGATCATTAAGAGGTTGGAATTTTCATTTATTTTGGTCATGGAACACTATTCCACTTATGGGAAGAGGGTGTAGAAGATGGGAAATCATCAATAGGAGTAGTCATAGGATGTATAAGAGTAAAATCATTAGATAAGATATTAGAAGCACATGTAGTATCAAGAGAAACATCATCAATAGTAGGATGAAATTCATTCGTAACATCAATATAAGGGTTATGTGTATCATTTTCAATAGAAGAAAGAGTAGTAGAGTAATCATTTGTCATAGATTATATTTAAATAGGAGAAGGATATTCATTGCAATCATTCATCACATTATGATGTACAATATAAAGAGTATTATTACAATCAAATGCATAATTACTTATTTCAATAGGAATAGGATATAAAAAAGATTCAATTGCATCATTTCCTATGTTAATAGGAGGATGAGATAAATAATACTGAATTATAGCACTCCCTATACTATGATGAGAAGGAAAGGAATCCAGTGTTATATTTTTATTTATCATTTCAAGAGATGGAAAGGAAACATTAAGGTAAGGGATGATGAGAGATGCATCATTTCCATTATCATTATAATTATCATTATAATCATCCTCATAAGTGTAAGTAATATTATTATCATCAAGACATGTCTCATGTGTATCTTCAAGACTAGATATATTCTCTTTAATAAATGTAAGAGAAGTATCAAGAGGAGAAGAGGTGATAGTTTCCCATAATGATTGAGAATTAATGCTACTAGAAATACATGTAATTTTTGTTATTCTTTTATATCTATAGATATGGTTCATAATATGGGTAGGAGTTGGTATCTCTTCTACATACAACATCACTAACATGTGGTTGCTCATATGTCTAAATTTTATTAATACCATCACTAACATCTTCGCATGTAGAGAGATCACCTAGAGACCCAGAGGTTTGATCATTATTATAAGAATAAGAGAATAAAATTTTGTAAGGAGATTAGGCCATGAAATCACAAAGGAGAACAAATCCTAAGATTAGGGAAAGGAATAAAATCATGCACTAATTAGTGGATAGGTATGACAACAAGAAACTATATGGCATCAAGGGATTGTAGTAGAATTCCTAATTGGGATAGGGAACCTAACATAAATTAGTAAAACTATTTAAAAATAAGTGGGTTCACAAATGATTTTCTTATGGAATAAATAATAAATGTGTGGAGGTTTGTATTCCTTAATTATTAAAATTTGGGGTGTGGAGTCAGAAACATGAATTTATATTCAAATTATTATATAAACATTAACATTTAAATATGCATATATATTAAATATATTATAAGATAGATGAATTCAAACATGTGATAAATATAGATAGATTAAAAAATGTAATTTAGATTTTGGAAATTATGGAATATGATTTGGATTTCTAAAGGGTATGAACAACATAGAAATATTCTACAAATGGTTCATCTCTAATTTTGTAACTATATTATGCACAAGGACATAGCCATCTTACATAAGGGCATATTGTTTGGTAATTTCATCCTCTTAGATAATTCATTCAAGGATGTAAATGAAGCTATGTAGCTTATAGGACCTCTATGAATGATTGATATAACTATTAGTGAAAAAAAGTAGCACCCTAGGATTTATAAATTACAAAACCCTACTATTGACTAACATGGAACAGTCTCAAGCTGTGGGACCGGCGCAAATGAGACAAGCCTCCAGAGAAGGTTGGATCCTCTACCTATCCCTAATGCTAACACTACTCCTAGAAATAGAAAATGTGACTAATTTAAATCTAACCTAGACTTCCAAGTAACAAAGGAAGAGCGAGAAATCCATGGAAAGTGAATCCTAAACTAGTGAGGGCGATAACACTAGGGAAAGGGGTGGAGAAATTTCCTAGTGCGTGAAAATAGGGACGAAATGAGGTGAGAGAGGGTAGAAAGTTGTGCCACAGTCTGTTGTTGCCCTTAAAATTCCCCTCTTTTCAAGTCAAGTTTTGAAAATTTTGAGTACGTACCTTGGAGTATTGGATCGCATCGAGACTGGTATTGTTTATAGTTTTCCATTCCATGGAGAACAATTTGAAAGTCAGGCGTAATGGTGAAGTTTTTCCCCTTGTTTTTATTTCTTCCCACAGATAGGAATGACAAACGTATCTTCCCGGTTAATTTTTTCCCCAGCATCCATGGGTAGTATGTGGACATCTCTGATTAGATGTGGCATGGCCATGTTTCAAGTGACAACGGAAGCCTCCACGCATCCAAACGACACAACTCTAAGGGCAGGGCCCAAGGGAAAGTCCTCAAATAAGCGCAGGCTTTCCACATGTCCCAGGTCCAAAATGAAGATAGAACAAGCCTAAATCGGCTAAGTATGGAAGGTTCAACAGACAACGCCACGTGCCTCATCGACGTAACTTCAAGAGTCAAAGCCAGGGGTAGTTCTCAAACTTGCGCCAGTCCTCCACATGTCCCAGGTCTAAAAAGAGGAAGAGTCGATCGTTGAAATTGACTAAGTATGAGTGGGTTGGCAGAAGCTTCCACGTGCCTCGACATCATAATTTTAGAAGTGAAACCAAAGGGTCAATCTCCAAATGAGTGCCAACTTACCACGTCAGGACTGGAAAAAGGAGCCATGCGTCAACTCGACGCAATTTCAGGAGGCATTTCCAAAGTAGAAACTCAAATGAGCGTCAGCTCGCCATGTGGTCAAATTCAATGGAGAGACAAAGTTGGCTATTGAAAAGTCCAAGACCAGTGGAAGGAGCATCGTGTCAGCTCGATGCAATTTCAGGAGGTGTTTTCCAAAGCAAAAATTCAAATGAGAGTCAGCTCTCCACGTGTCTAGGGGTCAACATAAGTCAAGTGGGAAGTAGGCCCGAATTGACTAAGTATTAAAGAACCGATGGAGATCTCCGTGTGTCATCCTAACGTAAGTTCAAAGGAAAAATCCAGAAGTACGTTCCAAATGAGTGCCAACTCTCCACGTGTCAGCCTAGCGCAACTTTAAAAGGCACAAAATGAAAAAGGCATCCGCAGGCAACTTCAGTTTAACTCTCTCTC
Source organism: Taxus chinensis (assembly GCA_019776745.2). Taxonomy (NCBI): domain Eukaryota; kingdom Viridiplantae; phylum Streptophyta; class Pinopsida; order Cupressales; family Taxaceae; genus Taxus; species Taxus chinensis. The sequence goes on along the minus strand of CM034152.1, from coordinate 218,022,025 downwards.
ACATGGATGACTTGAATTTAAAGTTTGCAAAGGCAAGGTGGATGACTGAGATTCAATGGGTCTGGTTTTACCGCAAGAAAGGAAATGACCAAGGCAATAGAAACGTTCTGGAAACGGTTTCTTAAGTCTATTTTCATCATTTTTCTAGAACCGAATGTAACCGTTCTTAAAAACTATTTATTGGCTTTTCCACGCCATTATTTAGTTGGATCCTGGTACTCTGTAAAGTAACAGATTCGAAGTAATCAATACAAAAGTTTTTTCCCTTTCTTCCTATGATTTTCTTCTTTCCTTGTCTGAAACTTGAGAATCATTCATCTTTTATAATAGGAAACTTTGTGTTCTTATTTATATGATTTCTAGAACTTTGCGTCTGAGGAATTATATTGGTTATGAAATTAAATGATTATATTCTGCAACTCCCTGGTTCAATACGTATAAGGTGTTACTCTACCATATATATTTCCTGAAGGTATTGTTATGTTCTTCCTTCCTCATCTCCTTTATTCTTCTATCCTTTCATATTGATGATCTTTGGGCATAAAACGTTTCAAAGTATCAAAACTCCACACTTTGAAATTTATACATTTGTATATAAGTTTGTTGCTTGATTTCAATAAGGGAACATCTCCCATCAAAGAGGAGGGAATTATTTCCCCCTGAATGTGGTTGTTAAAGTACAATTTTGAAACCCAACAATTTTTGGCGGCTCTACTAGGGATTTCATTTCAAACGGATCCCTTTCTAAAAGAACAATTTCAAGATCATTGTTGGTCTGACGACTCTACGGTATACACACGGGAAGAGAGCTCTCGGGGTTGAGGATCCCGATTTTCAATTTCTGGAGAAACAAAACTTATCTCTTCCAGCAAGAAGGAACTGATGGACTCATTCTACAAGCACACCTCCTACTAAAGACAAAAATTCCAAGGATAACGTTCCTCAGGAACATCTCAGTCCTAATCTCCGTGCTTTGATACTTGTTTGTGTTTCAATTCCCCTTCAGTCATATTTTCCAAAGATGGCTACCCCTTTGCCTTGGGGAAAATAGGTTGGGCCTCTTGCTCTTCCTCAATCATTACATGAGTTACCTAGGGGTAACAAGAAAATTTTTCCCAAGTTTTCGGGTGATGGGAAGGTTCATCCGGATGAACACATTGTAGCCTTCATTGTTGCATGTGGGATTCTTGGGGTTGAACATGAAGATGTCTCTGTCAGGATTTTTGTGGAGACATTGTAGGACAATGTTGTTGATTGGTTCTACCATCTTCCCGTTGGGTCGATCACTAATTGAAATACCATGATAGCTTAGTTTCAGCAATGTTTCAAACCTGTTGAGGATGTGCATGCTTTGTTAGCAAAAAATTCTCATATCAAGAAGGAGCCATTTGAGCCCATGAGGAAGTTTGTGGCTAAATTCAACAAGATAATTAAAAAAATTCCATAGAACACTCATCTGATGTATCAAATCCAAAAGTTCTTCTTCCTCAATGCCCAGTTTCCTGAAGTCAGTTATGCACTAAGGAGAGCTAACCTTGTAACTTTGGATGTTGATCATCATTTGGCTATCGGTGTTGAGGATGATTTGATCATGTCTAGTAAACTGAAAGGAGAATCCTCCAAATCTAAAGCTTCTTCCTCTTCCTCTTCCCTTGGAGCCAATTTTGATCAATTAGTACAGAAGCTTGTGAATGATCTCATTTCTCTCAAGAAATAATTGGCTCAACACACCCCTTACCAAGATGTTCCAAGGAAGAATATTCATCCCAGGAACCATCTGCCTATTTATCATACCAGATTGGTGATTGAGGGCCCACCCATCAAGGTTCTAGTCAATGAAACTTATGAAGTTGAAGACCCTGATGATGAGGAGTGTATTGAACTCTATGAAGAACAAGAAGAAGAATTTGAAGAACTAGAAGAGCTTTGTGGGTCTCAAGTTCATTTCCTCACCAATGAAGGTATGGATGATGAAGATGAATATGATGAGAGAGTGGCCGATATTAATAATAATTCATATGTTGTTATGACTCGGGAGAAAACATATAGAAAAGAGAAAGTAGTGCATCTTGCCAAGAAATCCAAGGAGTTTCCTACAACTATTCCAGTGATTGCAAGAAGAGGATCTCCCATTCACACTGCCTCCACAAAAAAGGTGAGTAATGCTAATCCTCCTTCTTCTTCTATTTCCAAAACTCCTTGTCCTTCAAATCCTAAAACTAACGAATCAAAAGTCTCTCAAGTTCCTAGTAGTGATGCCCCATTAACCTCTAGGTCCTTTGATATCATCGATCACTTCAAAAGGACCAAAATTCAAATTTCAGAGGTTGAGTTTTACCAAACCCATCCAAAAGCCTTTGCTAAAATGGTAAACTTTGTCAATTCCAAATCCCAAGATTCACCCCATACCTCTAAAGGTCTTTTTCCCACTCCCTCTTCCTCACCTCAATCAAGCCTTATGGCTGTAGTCACTTCCCCTAATGAAAAAATTGAACCATTCTATTTGAATCTTATCATAGCCAACCATAAACTTAGTAATTGTGTTATAGACTTAGGAGCATCAGACAATGTAATTCCTGTAAAGGTAGCTCATGCCTTGGGTCTAACCTTAATGTGTGCCTTTGGTTCTTGTTATTCCATGGAAAGTAAGAAAGTACCTTTGGTTGGAAGAATTAAAGATGCACAAGTAGCTTTTGTCGCTTTTCTAGAGAAAAAGGTCTTAGCCACCATTTTGGTAGCTGATATTCCTCCTTCATATGGGAAGTTGCTGAGTAGAAATTTCTGTAAGGAGGTAGGAGGGGAAATTCAAATGGACAGGTTGCATCCTTTGATCCTAGTCACTAGAAAAATGAAGAGGCTACTACCTGAGAAACAGACTGAGTACATTGTGTAAAATACTAGTGACCCAAAAGCCCAAATACTCTATACAAATATAGGGCATGGTAACTACATGATCATGTCACCAGATGAGGCAAAACTTCCTAAGGGAGTGATTCATGATCCTAATGGAATTTGGGCTATTGAGTTTGATGTAAGATGCTCTTCAGCTGGATCTGAGGCTGGTGTAGTGCTAACTTCTCCAGAAGGGAATATTTATCCTTTTTCTTTCAAGCTCTATTTCGAAAATACAAACAATACAGCTGATTATGAGGCACTCATACTTGGATTGAACATGGAAAAATAAATGGGAGTGAAGAATCTTTGTGCTCGAGTGATGCAGAGCTTATTGTGAAATAGGTTAGAGATCTTTATTAAGTCAAAAACAGGAGATTGAAGCATTATAAGAATCTTGTCTAGGATTCCATTGAGTTTCTTGATGCTTTCTCCATTGAAGCTGTGCCAAGAGAAATGAACACTAGAGTTGATTCTCTATCTATCTCAGGATCTTTAATGATTCCTCACCCAAATTTATCTCGAGATAAATATACCATTGAAATGATTCAGAGGCCCAGCATACCAGATAATGCAAATAAATGGCAGGTTTTCAACGATGATCAACATTTTCTCTCTTTCTTAGAGCTTAAGGATAATTTCAACCAGTTATATTTTGAAGGAAGTGAGACCTTTCCTAGAGAGTGTGTATCCTCTAATGAAGGGGATATCAAGGAAGTGACGGATCGATATGGTTGCATCAAATTGAAAGGTAACAAGATTCCTAAAGGACTAGTGAGTTTGAAAGACCTGTTTGATAAGCATGATAGGTACATTAAGATCTAAAAATTCCCAAGGAGCTCGGAAGTCCATTGAATGTGAAAAGGTTAATATTGGGAGTCTTAATGAACCAAAGATGGTTAACATTGGGAAATGTTACACTCAAGAGGAGGAGAAGAAGGTAGTTAATCTGCTAAAAAGGTATGTTGATGTTCTTTCCTATTCGTATGATGATCTCAAGGCTTTTCGGCCAAAGGATATGCAACATTTTATCCCTCTGAAACCTGGGATTAAACCGTTCAAGTAGAAACAAAGCCAATACAATCCCAAGGTTGCTGGAACTATTTTTCAGGAGATTTAAAAGTTGCTAAAGGAAAAAATCATCTTTCCTATACACCATTCAACATGGATCACCAACATTGTGCCTGTCAGGAAGAAGAATGGTGAAATTCACATCTGTGTGGATTTCAGGAATTTGAATCAGGCATCTCTAAAGGAAAACTATCCTCTCCCCATGATGGATAAAGTTTTACAAGCTGTCACAGGCTCTGAGATGTTGTCTATGCTTAATGGATTCTCTAGATACAATAAAGTGGAGGTTAGTATCCTAGATCAACTCAAAACTGCTTTCACTACTCCTTGGGGCACCATTTCTTACAAGAGAATGCCTTTTGGTATTATCAATGCTAGTGCCACCTTTCAGAGGGAAATGGACTTGGATTTTGGTAGTTTGAAGGAAAATTGTGTGGTTGTGTACCTTGATTATTTGACTGTTTTCTCCAAAATAAGGGCAGATCACTTTCAGCACCTCGAAGTAGTCCTCCAAAAGTGTAGGGAACATGGAGTCTCTCTCATTCAAAATAAGTTTGTCTTCTATTTCATTGAAGGCAAGCTACTGGGGCATATTTTATCCAAAGAGGGAATCAAGATAGATCCAGAAAGAGTTCAAGAAATCTAGTAGATTCCTCTTCCCAGAAGTAAAAAGGATGTCCTCTCTTTTTTGGTAAGATCAACTTCCTGAGGAGATTAATCCTTGATTTTGCATAATTGACTATGACCATTTCTCACATGATGAAAGGAAAGCAAAACTTTGGTTGGTCTTCTGAGGGTAAGGAGTCTTTTGAAGGTATCAAGAAATCCATTGTTAAGACCCCCATCTTAGCATGTCATGATTTCAATAAGGACTTTATCATCTATTGCTATGCTACACAGAAAACCTTGGCTATTGTGCTAACTCAGAAGAATTATGAGGATCATGAGCTTCCAATTGCATTCATGAGCTATGTTTTGAAAGCTTGTGAATTGAAATATTCTATGCTGGATAAACATGCTTTTGCAGTGGTCAAAGGTGTCAATTAGTTTTGTTTCTATATTCTTAATTCTCACTCTGTTGTGTTTGTCCATGATACAACCATCAAGTCTATTCTCACATAACATGAGTTTTGAACTAAGAGAGGTAATTGGGTAGCAAAGGTCTAGGAATATGACCTGGATATCAAGCCAACTAAGCTAGTCAGAGGTAAAGGCTTATGTGAGCTTATTACTGAAAAAGATGATGTAGAATTATCCAAAGAAGTAGTTGATGTTCCTGTTATCCTTTTCCTCAGTTCAATAGATGAATGGTACGCTAATATTGTAAACTTTCTTACTTATGGAGAGTGTCCATTTGACTTGAGTGCCAAGGATAAAATGACTATTAAGTTAAGGTCTACACAGTATGTGTTATGGGAGAATGATTTGTTCAAGTGAGGCATAGATGGAAGATTATTAAAATTTGTAGACAAAGAGTAACAAAAGAAGTTGTTCTTGTCTTTTCATGATCAGGCTTGTGGAGGCCACTTCTCTTCTGTTGTCACTGCTCACAAAATCCTTCGTGCTGGGTTCTATTGGACTACACTATTCAGAGATGCATCCAAATGGGTAGGTAAATGTGAAGCTTGCTAGACTTTTGTTGGTTTGTTGGGAGACCTAATTTGGATGCTTTGCCACTAAAACTAGTAGTGATTGATGAGCCCTTTCAACAGTGGGGATTGGATTTCATTGGAACTCTTAACACACCTTCCAGTGATGGACACACTCATGTGCTAACTGCTACAAACTACTTCACTAAGTGGGTGGCGGCCATCCCAGTCAAAAGCACTACTTCTGAGGAAATGTGTAATTTCATCAAGGAGAACATATTGATAAGGTTTGGGGTACCAAACAAGGTTGTGACTGATAATGCTTCAAAATTTTCCTCTTCTGAGATGATGGATTTCTGCTATGGTTATGGAATTTCCCTTGCTCACTCTTCAGACTACTACCCTAAGGGAATGGACAAGCCGAATCAAAAAACAAGAATCTGGTAACCATCATTCATAAACTTGTCAAATGATTCTCAGAGGAATTGGCTCAAGAAACTCTATGATGCTCTTTAGGTAGATAGAATTACACCCAAAAGAGCAATTGGGATGTCTCCTTTTCAAGTGGTGTATGGTGTTGAAGCCTAGTTACCAGTGATAATGGAATTACCAGCCTTGCACTTAATGAAGGCTATTGAAGATTCAAGTTTTGCCAGTTGCTTGGACAAGAGGATCATGTATCTCCATAAGCTGGATGAAGACAGGTTGTAGGTTTTTGATAGGATATCAGCTCATTAGTTTAAGGTGAAATATCTTTTTGACAAGAAAGCCAAACCCATAGATTTTCAAGTGGGATACATTGTTCTTTTGTGGGACAAAAGGCATGAACCTCAAGGAAGCCATGGTAAGTTTGATTCCCTTTGGCTTGGTCCTTTTAAAATCAGGCACTTTGCTGGAGAAAATTCATTCTATTTAGATTACATGGATGGTTTTCCTCTCCCACTTCCTTATAGTGGGTAGTATCTAAAGTTGTTCAAGTCCTAGGTGACTAGGAGGTCCTCCTATATATTTTGTATAGTGTTTTGGTTTTGGGTTGTTCCTTTGTGTTTTGTTTCTGTTCTTCCTTTTTGGTTTGTTTTATTTTCATATGATTTATCTTCTGTGTTGGTTTACCTTTGACTCTATTTGCCCAATGGATAGGGCATTGGTCTATTTTCCTTGAGTTCTTTTATGGTTCTTGATCTTTCCTCGTTCCTCTATCAAGTCATCCCTAGAAAGAGCCAGCTGTTTTCACCCTCAAAATTTCCCTCTTTTCAAGTTAAGTTTCAAAATTTTTGAGTCAGTACCTTGGAGTATTAGATCACATTGAGCCTGGTATTGTTTGTAGTTTTCCAATCCATGGAGAAAAATTTGAAAGTCAGGCATTATGGTGAAGTTTTTACCCTTATTTTTATTTCTTCCTGCAGTCGGGAATGACAGGAGTATCTTCCCAGTTAATTTTTTTCCCTAGCATCCATGGGTAGTACATGGAAATCTCTGATTGGATGTGGCATGGCCATGTTTCAAGTGATAATGGAATCCTCCACGCATCCAAATGGTGCAACTCCAAGGGTAGGGCCCAAGGGACAGTCCTCAAATAAGTGCAAGCTTTCCACGTGTCCCAGGTCCAAAATGAAGACAGAACAAGCCTAAATCAGCTAAGTATGGAAGGTTCAACAGACGGTGCCATGTGCCTAATTGGCATAACTTCAAGAGTCAAAGTCAGGGGTAGTTCTCAAACTTACACCAGTCCTCCATGTGTCCCAGGTCCAAAAAGAGGAAGATTCGATCATTGAAATTAAATAAATATCATCAGCTCAATGGAAGCCTTCACGTGCCTCGATGACGTAATTTCAGAAGTGAAACCAAAGGGCTAATCTACAAATGAGCACCAGCTCACTACGTCGTGACTGACAGAAGGAGCCACGTGTCAGCTCGGCATAATTTTAAGAGGAATTTCCAAAGTGGAAACTCAAATGAGCGCTAACTCACCTCGTGGTCAAAGTCAATGGAGAGACAAAGTTGGCCGTTGAAAATTCTAGGACCGGCAGAAGGAGCCATGTGTCAGCCTGGCACAATTTCAGGAGGCGTTTTCCAAAGTGGAAACTCAAATGAGTGCCAACTCTCCATGTGTCTAGGGGTCAACATAAGTCAAGTGGGAAGTAGGCTTGAATTGACTAAGTAGAAAAGAACTTGCAGAGCTCTCCACATGTCAGCTTGACGCAACTTCAAAGGAAAAATCAAGAATCAAGTTACAAATGAGCGCTAGCTCTCCACGTGTCAGCCTGGTAAAGATTTAAAAGGTACAAAATGAAAAAGGCATCCATAGGCCCGCTTTAGTTTAAATCTCTCCCATGTGGATGGCTCTAATTTAAAAATTGCAAAGGCAAGGTGGACGGCTGGGATTCAATGCATCTAGTTTTGCTGCCAGGCAGGGAAACAGACGAGGTGTTAGAAACATTCTGGCAACTATTTCTTGAGTCTATTTTCATCATTTTGCTGGAACTGAATGTAACCATTCTTGAAAACTATTTATTGGATTTTCCACACCATTGTTTAGTGTTGGATCCTAGTACTTTGTAAAGTAAAAGATTCAAAGTAATCAATACAGAAGTTTTTACCCTTTCTTCCTTTGATTTTCTTCTTTCAATGTCTGAAACTTGAGAATCATCCATCTTTTATAATAGGAAACTTTGTGTTCTTGTTTATATGATTTCTAAAACATTGTGTCTGTGGAATTATATTGGTTATGAAAGTAAATGATTATATTTTGCAACTCCCTTGTTCAATACATATAAGGTGATACTTTTCCATCTATATTTCCTGAAGCTATTGTTATGTTCTTCCTTCCTCATCTCCTTTATTCTTCCATCATTTCGTATTGATGATCTTTGGGTAGAAAAAATTTCAAAGTATCAGGGCTCCACACTTTGAAAGTTGTACATTTGTATATAAGTTTGTTACTTGCTTTCAATAAGGGAACCTCTCCCATTAAAGAGGAGGGAATTGTTGTCCCCTAACTGTGGTTGTTAAAGTGTAATTTTAAAAGCCAACACAGTCCAAAACCACATTTAAATCTCCATTTCCTTGGAGCATAACAGATCTGGGCCATGCAAGGGAACAAGACATGTACAAGATACTCGCAAATGTAATGGAAAATAAAAATAATACAATATAACTGGAATAAGGGTGAAAAAAACCACAAAACATAAATTTTATTGATTAAAATGATGCACACTCCATTACAATGTAAGTAGGAGGTAAGAATCCTTCACAAAATGCCCAGATTTGAGGGCTTACAAATCATAGAAAAAATTCTGGAAAAAATTCGAAAGAGTTCCTCTACAGATTCTCAAAAGATATCCCAAAAAATGAAGGGGTTGAGTGCAATTGATAGCCATTTTTCCCTAATTTTTGCATTAAATGCCTCACAAGTAGTTGACCAATCTCAACTACCCCCATTAATGCACTTCTCGTAACCTTGGTTGTTAAGCTGTCTTTTCATGCTTAAATGCCCGACAAGAATCATTAAATATATAATAGGTAGCATTATATATTTTGATAGGTAGCTAAACTATCTTTTCAAACATGTCATTACCTATGATCCATGAGCCGTCCAACCTAGCTGGGTTAGATGTCCATTTATTTTCATTGGTCATACAACCTAAGAATTGGTCCACCAGTGACTATCTGATTTGCTACATCTCCAACTAAGGGGGGTTGGACGGCCATCCATCTTGTATCTGTACGTTTACATAAACAGATGCCCCATCTGACCATGTGACCCATCTAGCCTCACTTCCTCCCTCATGCATCATGTGATGTCTAATTAGAGTTAGACGACAGTCTATCTCTACTCTATGAAACTCAATCATTTGGTGAGTCATCCATTATGTCCTGTCTATGTCGTCCAATTAGGGTTGGATGTTCCTCCAACCGTCTTCATACAACCTACAACCCACCTAACCCATGGAGGAGGATGACCCATCCAACTAGTTTGGATGACCCATCCAACTAGTTTGGATGACCATCTATCTTTCTTGACCATACGTCGATCAATGGGCCAACCATCTTGAGCCATCCAACCAAGGGGGTTGATGACTGTCAATCTCATGCCATACTTGGGGGTTAAATGTCTGTCCAACCCATGGCCCATCTAGCCAAGGGGGTTGGATGGTCGTCTCTCTTCCATCTAACCCAATAATCCTCTCTCTTTTCCATCTCAAACACCTGGGCTTGTCAAGCCGCCTCATTGCTTCGTTTATTCACCTCTACCACAAGCCCAACCATCAAGCTAGGGGGGTTGGATGGCTATCTAACCTTGTGTTCTCAAACCCTGTATGTTTTCTGTTGACTCGCCAACCATCCAACTGCAGGCCATCCAAATAGGTGGGTTGGATGACTATCTATCTACGACTCGTCCAATCCATGGATGTGGATGACCCATCCAACCTTGGAGGGGGGTTGGACGATCATCTGACCTTGTTTCCATCCAAACCTTGTGAACTCTATCTTGAACTCGATCAATCCCACGATGGGCTTCACTAACAACTCAGACATTGACAATGGCTCTCTAGCTCACCGCGAGTTAAGAACAACTCGACTGAGTCAAATCATGTACTATCTTTCTCTTCTTACCGAGGTTAAATTTGATGGTCATCTGCATGTTACAAGCCTGTACTTCAAATATTGAATAGGTTATCCAAAATTTTAGGGGTAAAAATTTGGAATAACAATTTGGCAACCTCCAAGGGACATCTTCCTACTAGATGGAGAAACTAGCTGCCTCTAAACATCCATTAGGCATGGAGTTAGTATATAACTTGAACTATTCTGTCATTGAAACTCTCCCTTGAATTCTTCTAAATTACTGCATGGATTGGTACTGAGTGATGTATCTTTGAAATCTACCCCAAAATATGATTTTTCCATCAACACTTCCATTGAAATGTATTGTGCAAGAGTAACAACAACAAAAACTATGTGCAAAGATACAAAATCATACATGATCCAAGTGGAAACATGCAGAGTGTGCACAAACACTTATCACAAAACAAATCTTAACTACAACAGGGAAATGTGCTACAAGCACTTGGAGGAATTACAAATTCTAAACTAATATGTACAATGATGAGAATGTTTCCCTCAATAAGAGTTCTTGAGATAGATTCCGTTTACCACAATCGGAAGTTCTTCTCTATCCAACTTGGATAGCTGGAAAGCATTGTTGTTTTTACATTTTGTGACCATGTAGGGACCACTCCATATGGCATCAAACTTGGAATTTATTCCTAGTTTAGTGCGATATAAATCCCATTTCAGGACTAGGTCCCCCTCCTCGAAATTTCTATTTCTAGTCTTCTTGTCAAATCCCATCTTGATAAATTCTTGATACTTTTCCAAGGTTTGCACCGTTTGATTCCTCAGCTCTTCCAACTCCATGAGCTCTGCGTATCTAGCTTCCATAGGCTCAAACTCAAACAATTCTAGCTTCTTCATGAGCTCCAATGTCGGTAACTCAAGTGATATGGGTATCCATGATTCTTTCCCATAGACCAAATTATAAGGTGAGTTTCATGTTGACCTCTTTGGCGTCATTATATCAGCCCACAAGGCTGATTGTAAATTGGTATGGAAAGTCCTTTGATTTTAATCCAAAGTCCTAATGATTCTCAAAAAGTTCTTATTCATAGACTCTACTTGCCCATTACCCTGGATGTAATAATTTGAGGAGCTACTTAAATACACTCCATTCCTAACATCCCATTATGCGATCTTGGTACCAAGGATTGCCAAAGCATTGTCTGATATAATGGTAGTTGGTACTCCAAATGTTGTCATTATCCTTTCATAAAATTCTAGTATACTAGACTCATTGGCTTCCTTGAGTGCTACTACCTCGGTCCACTTGGTGAAGTAATCTGTCACATTTAGGATCCATTTGTGACCCTAGCTAGAATTTGGATTAATGACCCTGATGAAGTCCAATTCCCATTGTATGAAGGGATGGTCAACTGAAATGGGATGAAGTAGCAGTGCTACTATCTTTCCTTTACTTGTAAATAAGGCACAATTTTTACACTTCCTGACCCAAGAAAAGAAGTCACTAAAGAGTGTAGGCCAATAATAACCTGCTCTTATGATCTTGAGAGTTGTTAATCATGGAGAAAAATTACCTCTAACTTCTCCATCATGAAATTCATGCATCACTCTTTCACCTTGATTTGTTCTAATGCACCTTAAGAGAACTTTGTGACCCTCTTGAATAAAACATCATCAATGAGGACATACGGGATGTACTGGAGTCTGAAATATCTTCTCTTTGATCTACTCAACTCCGAAGGAGGTAGAATTGTTTGAAGGAAATGCACGATATCCCGAGTCTAACAAGGGTGGGTATATTTTCTACAGCCTACTCTTAAATTTCCTGCAATACCAAAACAACCTCTCCTTGATCATTTTCCTCAACATGTCGACTAGAAGCCAATTATTTGCACAATCCTTTGCCACAGACCAACTTAGTGACCTTAATCTCTATGTTATATTCCATAACGCGGGTGATCCAACCTACTCATTTTTCATTCAATTCCTTGTTCAAGAGGAAATCCTTGATTCCCGCATGAGATACTAGTAGCTGAATTTTGTTATTTAGACCAGATGCTTCATTTTTTTTAGAATCCTAATAACTATGAGGACATGTTTTTCAATGAAAGAGTACCTCACCTCATATTCTTCCATGCTTTTACTGAAGAAGGCAACTGGCTTCTTGGATCCTTCTTTATTTTTCTGCAACAAAATTGCGGAGATGGTGTCCAAACCTCCAAAGGCGTAGAGCATGGAATCCTTGGAGAAGTCTAGATTTATGAGTGTCATAGCTTGGGACATGACATTCTTGATAACTTCAAAACTCTCCTTTCCCTCTTCTTTCCATCTAAACTCCATGCTCTTCTTCAGCATCATTGTTATTGGCTTGATGAGAGTGGACAAATCTAGCACAAATCTTTGAAAAAAGTTGATTCTCCCCAAGAAGATTTCGAGATTTTTCTTGTGAATTGGTAGTAGTAATGCTCTTATAGCTTTGAACCTCTCTAGATCAATTGTCAATCCCTCCTTAGACACAATGTGACCTAGCAAATTTCCTTCATGAGCCAAGAATATGCATTTATTTGGGTTCAAGGACACTCTGAATCTCCTACATCTTTGAAAGACCTTCCTAATATTAAAGAGGTGGTACCTTGTATTTTAAGAAAACATAGTGATATCATCTAGATACAACAACACTATTTTTTTGATCATCCCTTTGAATGCCATATCCATTTCCCTTTGGAATGTGGCTTCGAAGTTTGATATTCCAAATGCCATCTTCATGTGGGCATAGGTGCCCCACTTTGTGGTGAAGGACATTTTAAAATGATCATCTTCCTTTACCATTATTTGAATGTACCTAGAGCATCCATCTAGGAGACAAAATATTTTTGAACAGGCTACCACCTGCAATATCTGCTCCATAGAAGGAAGCGGATACTATTCCTTAAGAGATGCTCTATTCACATCCTAAAATTCCATGCACAACCTGATTTCCCCATTCTTCTTCCTGAGTGACACCAATTTTGCTACCCAACTTGAGTTCTTAATCAGAAATATGATGCTCTCCTCTATCAGCTTATTTAGTTCTTTCTTCATGAGAGGCTCAATATGAGGGTTGACTGGTATATTCTTCTTCCTGAAAGGCTTGGCCCCCAGATCTAGCTCAATATTGTGTTGTGCTAACCTCAAATTAAATCCCCTTAAGTCCTTGTAACTCCAACAAAATCCATCTGATAATTCTTGGTAAAGCTGTACAAAATCAGAATTCTCTTGTTCAGTACTCACCATACCAATTTTTAGTACTTTACCTTCTCCAACTAAAATGGGCTCCGAGTCTTCTCTTTTGACCTGAATGTTCACCTTTTCTTTTCATAACTAGTCATTTGGGTTGAATATTGATTCCAATGTCACCAAGCCTTTAGGCAACTTGTTTTTCCGCAAATGCACTACCTGATCTCTGTAATATTTTTCTATCTTATCTTGATTTTTAGAAGAGAACTCAACCTCCTCCTATAGGAAATTGATGACCTGCTGATCATTCTTGAAAATCTACCAGCTTGTGTTATTGTTTGGGACTGCAGACTTCACAACCACCTTGATATGGGGTTGTGTTTTATCTCTCTGAATTTTTTCAACAATGTCAAATAATTGCCCCAATCATTGCGAGCCTGTCGGTAGCCTTGTTCTTCTTCCTAGGTATAGAAACAATATTAAATTCTTTGAAATATTCAATTAGATTCCATACCCTATTCTTATAACTCCTGAGCATATCATTTTTGGCTGCATGGGATCCTCTAACCTAGTTCACAAGGAACTCACTATCTCTAAAAACTTGTAGATTCTGGATACCTCTCCTTATGGCCCAATGTAGTCCATGAATTAATGCTTCATACTCAACTGTGTCATTCGAGAAAGAAAATTGAAAATGGAAGGATGAGTAATATTTTATTTCCTATGGCGACACCAACATGATGCCTCCTCCTAAACCTTGCCTGCTCCTCGGACCATCAAAAAATAACTCTCATACTACATTATCATCTTTTTTTTCTTGCTTAGTGACTCTAAGAAGATGTGTATTTTTTTCATGCAAGAAATATATGCCTAATTATGCCTCATCTATCTCCCTATATGCATCAAAATCGTGTCTTTTGTTGTGCCATTCATCTAATGTCTAATATTGAATGCCCCTGAATTTAATACCTATCTCTGGGGTGCCTGGACAATCCTCTTGGTTGACATTGATCAGAATTGGCACATGAGGCTCAATGTGGAAGTCAACAATTGGTTCTTATATGATTGTAGCCTTGGCTCCATATATTGTCCTAAATAGCATGTGGGACCAATTTATTGACAAATAACCTTTGATCTTAGCAATGAAATATCTTGATAGGCACAAGGAAAAGAGTGGTGGTAAGTCAAAAACTGAGACATCCTGCAACACTATGACATTGGGAGATCCATGCGGCATTAGATTCAAATCCCTTATAATTCCCACTATTCCTATTGTTGTTCCATCCAACTGTACCACTCCTCTCAATACATGTTCATATTTTAAACCAAATTGATCTGTTATCTACTTCGGAATCACTGAACTACTTTCTCCTGAGTTTATCATACAATTGTGCACTAATCTATGCCCTACAATCAGAGAAAAATTAAATGGTGGAGGTTTCAAATTTTTATTTTGTTGACCTCCCTCTTTCTGCACTACATTCATGAGAACCTTCTCCTAATTTTCAGATGGCACGTTCGAGGCAGATTAATTCACCGTTACTACCTGTAATAGGTCTCACTATCACGGAATAGCCATTGACTCCCACATGGAAATTCTCACATTCATCTTCTTCATTTGATCAATGATGTTGAATGGAGGTGGAATCTCCTTTTTTTGCCCCTTGCTTTCCTTGGTTTTCTTGGGAACTTGAGTTGGTATATGAGCTGCTATGACTGGTGCCTTGAGCTGAATTTGCACATTCGAGGCTATTCTTACTTTTTTGACTCCCTACTGTGTGACAAGAGAATGAGAAGTACCTACATTTGATGGAGGCCCCTCATCTATGTTACTCTTCTTTGACTGTGTGTTTTCTTCTACGCCTTGGAAAGGAGGTTGATTAACCCCACAAAATTCTTTTGCTTGCTAGGTTACCAACATGGTGTCATTTTGGGGAGCCTCTTGTGGACTTATTTGTTGTTGATTTCCCTCTTCACTTATTTCTTGAGACACACCTATTGTCTGTACCATCAAAGCCTGATTGAGAGCACCATTTAAGCATGCTTCTTGGTTGTGAGGTTGATTGCAAGGGAAACACAAATTGTACTCTTGTATCATCTTGTTTTATACTAGAACTAAAGCCTTGGATGTTGAATTGGTGTTAGGATTGTATGGTTGAAATGGCTTGGCAGCTTAACATTGTCTTGGATTTGTATTTAGAACTTCAGTTTGAGCTAGAGGCCTATTTGAATAATATGGAGGCCTATTCGAATGATCTTGATGCTGGTATGGTCTATAATTATGAGCATGTTTCCTCTTCATAGTCACCAGCTCATTCCACAAATTCTACAGTTGCTTCATCACCTCTTGGAGCTCCTTGGATGTACTAGAAGAAGTGGGGGATTCATAGTTTCTCTAATTTCTAGGATCTGGAATGGGATTCAACTCAGGTGCTTTTCTAGTAGCAGGATTCCCCATATCTAGATAAAGGTGCATAGGTGGCCTTGGTGCAAGCTTTCTATCCTTGATCAAGCAATTCTCTGCTCTGATTACAATGGCATATGCTCTAGGTAGAGTCACTACTCCAATAGAATGAATCTTCACAAATATATTTTAATTCAAATCTTTCAAGTAATAGA
This sequence comes from Taxus chinensis, assembly GCA_019776745.2. Taxonomy (NCBI): domain Eukaryota; kingdom Viridiplantae; phylum Streptophyta; class Pinopsida; order Cupressales; family Taxaceae; genus Taxus; species Taxus chinensis. Next base: position 218,006,057 of record CM034152.1, on the reverse strand, counting down.
GGAATGAACCTTCCGCCACTGGTCTCATGACCATTGGAATCTTTTCCCATGTCCTTTGAAATTTGAAGTTAAAATTAGCCATATGCTCATTAGGAGCCCTCTTGATCATATTAATTTGCTCCAATAGTGAAATTTTGTCTGCCCTTTCTCAAAAATAGATGCAGAAGACTGAACACAATATTATCCCAGTCTCTAATGGACCATTTTGTCAAGCTCCTAAACCACTGCATCATCTTACCTTTGAGAGAATAAGTAAGGAGCTTGACTGCAACATCCATCTCATTGACCTCATGAAAGGCGCATACATTCACAATGTATTGAATATGATCAATAGGGGTTGTATGAGTCTCCCCAGTGAAGTAGGGAATGCTTTTTAGTGCTACCACTACGATGGGATTCTATGCATTGAGGGCAAGTGGACTGCTTCCTGTGAAATGAACAAATGGATTCGCTATCGGCGGTTGTTGATGTGCCATCCTAATTGACTTGAGGACGCTAGTTGATTGGAGAAATGGCCTACTAGGTGGAGGCATAGACAAGGTCATGTTTGGTGGAGATGGAGACCTCTAAACTTTTCTTCCCCTCCTTCTTCTTCCTAGAGGTAGCTGCAAATACTCAAATATTCCTTCCTCTCCATCTCTGTACCAATTCTAGATCCTTCTCATATGATTGAGGGACTTAAACTGCTACACCGCTGAGTTCTTCTTCTTGGGAGTCACCAGGTATGCTTCATAAAACCTCCAAAGGTTGTAAATCACAACAAGAGCACACTAGTCTTACTACAATGAAAATATGAAGATCAGATGTTATGTAAGAAAACCTATAAAATGACCTCTATCTCACCGGGTGTGCCAAAACTGTTAGTGCGAAAAAATAGCACCCCAAGATTTGTACATTACAAAACCCTACTTTTGACTAACATGGAACTGTCTCAAGCTGTGGGACCTGCGTGAATGAGACAAGCCTCCAAATAAGGTTAGTTCCTCTATCTATCCCTAATGCTAACACTACTCCTAGAAATGGAAAATACGACTACTCTAAAGCTAACCTAGACTTCCAAGTAAACAGGGAAGAGAGAGAAATCCATGGAAAGTGAATCCTAAACTAGTGAGGATGATAACACTAAGAAAAGGGGTGGAGAAATTTCTTAGTGCATGAAAATAGGGATGAAATGAGGAGAGAGAGGGTAGACAGATGTGCCACAATCCAAAACCACATTTAAATCTCCGTTTCCTTGGAGCACAACAGATCTGGGCTTTGCAAAGGAATAAGACATGCACAAGATATATGCAAATGTAATGGAAAATCAAAAGAATATAATATAACTAAAGTAAGGGCTAACAAGTCCACAAAACATCAATTTTATTGATTAAAATGATGCACAATCCATTAAAATGTAAGTAGGAGGTAAAAATCCTTCACAACATGCTCAGATTTGAGGGCTTACAACTTAGAAAAAAATTTGGAAAAAAATCAGCAGAGTTCCTCTACAAATTCTTAGAAAAATATCCCTAAAATGAGGGGGTTGAGTGCAATTTATAGCCATTTTGCCCTAATTTCTACATTAAATGCCTGATAGGTAGTTGACTAACCTCAACTATCACCATTAATGCTCTTCTTGCGACCTTGGTTATTGAGTTTTATTTTCATGCTTAAATGCCTGACATGAAGCATTAAATATATGGCATGTCACATTAAATATTCTGACATGTAGCTAAACTATCATTTTAAACCTGTAATTTCCTATGATCCATGAGCTTTCCAACCTACCGGGGTTAGACATTCGTCTATCTACATTGATCGTACAACCTGAGAATTGGTCCATCGGTGATTGTCTAATTTTCTACACATCCAACAAGGGGGTTTGGACAACCATCGATATTTTATCCGTACGCTTACATTAGTAAATGCCCCATCTAACCACATGACCCATCCAATCTCATTGTTTTCCTCATGCATCGTGCTTCCTCTAATTGGGGTTGGATGACTGTCTATCCCTTCTCCATACAAGTCAATCGTTCGGTGGGACATCCATCATGTCATGTCTATTCCATCAAAGTGGGGTTGGACCTCCCTCCAACCATTGTCAAACTACCTGTGACCCATCTTGCTCGTGGAGGTGGATGACCCATCCAACCAAGTTAGATGACCATCTATCTTTCCCGATTGTATGTCGATAAATGGGTCAAGCATCCTGAGCCGTCTAACCAAGGGGGTTGGACGGGCATCAATCTCATGTCATACTTGGGGGTTGGAATGTAATCCAAGTCATGGGTTGTCAAACCAAGGAGCTTGGATGGTCATCTCTCTTCCATCCAACCTAGTCATCCTTGTTCTTTACCACCTCGAACACCTAGGCTGTCTAAGATGCCTCGCTACTTTATTTATTTGCCTCTGCCACAAACCCATCTGTCCCACCAGGGGGGTTGGACGACTGTCTAACCTCATGTTCTTGACCCCTATATGCATGCCTCCAACTCACCGACTGTCCAGCTCCAGTTCATCCAACCAGGTGGGTTGTGTGGCCAACTATCTGTGACTCATCCAACTCATGGAGGTGGAAGACCCGTCCAACTAGGTTGGACAACCATCTACCTACGATCCGTCTAACCTGGGAGGGGGGTTGGATGGTCATCTGACCTTGTGCCCATCTAGCCCTTTTGAACTCTATCTTGAACTTGGCTAATCCCATGATGGGCTTGACCACCAACTCAGACATTCGTAAGGACCAAATCAAATCACACATTTTTTCTCTTATGACTACGGTTGAATTTGATGGTCATTCACATGTTACAAGCATGTAATTCAAATATTGAATAGGTTATCTAAATTTTTAGGGGTACAAATTTGGGATAATAATAACTCTTTATGAAATATTATGTCTTGATCATGTATGAAATCATCCAAGATCAATCACCTTGTCCCAAAACCATAAAATTTGCTAAAATTGCTACAAAATATTAATAGTTGGGTTGAATTTGAATCCTTACAATGCTTATACTTGTAGTTCTCCAAAGAGGAGTAAAATATCATGTAGTTCCACCTAAAGATGTGGCATAATATTGTATGAATGAAACTATATTTGATAGCTTAAACACTTGATAACTACTTAATATTAAATTATCTTTCTTTTTCTTGACTTGACTTTGTAAGCTCTTGATTTAGGATATTTGACTCTTTAACCTAATTTAGAGTGATTTATACCTATGTAGGGGTTGTTATTAGTGTGTTCTTTTGATTTAGGGGACTATAAGAGATCTTTTCTTTCCTTTTTGATGATTAGTACTTGAGGAGCCCTTGATAGTTTTAGGTGAGTAAATGTGTGTTTTGAATTTCTTATATAGGGTTTCATGGATATAATTTCACACTAAGATCAGTTTATAGTGGAGATACCAACCCATAATGGATATAAAAATTTAAAAAATGGCCATTGGGTGGCCCAGGATGGAACCATCCAATGTAGGATTGAACTATTGTCTTATTCAATCATGTTGGATGTCTTGTTCTAGTACTAAGGAGTTGTTTTTTAAATCTATATGCATGATGTTCAAGAATAATGGACTAATTGTGAATGATATGAGCATGTTTGTAAATGGTAGAGAATGGAAATGAGGATATCAAGCCTTATATAAAAATAAGGATGGGCTAGGATATAACAATTTTTGGGATGAGAAAGTACAAGCAACGTACAAAGGTTGAATACCACATGCAAGAGGGTGTACATGGATTGTAAAGAATCATAATAGGAAAAGGAAGGAATGGGTGGGAGAATGCATGAGACAAGATAACTAATACAGGTATAATTCAATACGCAAAGGTTTGCACACACACATAGAGATATGTTCCAGGAGTTAGCTGGATTTCCAGAAAAGGCTAAAAATAGGAAAAGAAAAGTTGGCATATCAAGAAAGACAAGTCTAGAAATAGACTTGGATGTTAGGAAATATATGGTTAGTGCTCCACACACATGTGTATGGGTGTAAATAATAATTTCATATGTAATTACTATTCATGGTAAATTTAATGTTAGTAAAATATGTTAGTAAATTTTTATTTTTGTTATATAAAACAACAAATAACAATTATGTATTTTGTTGAGTGAGTTAGAAACAACTCACGTAGGTTAGTAAGTTGTTGTAACCACTTCTTAAACTATATGGGATATATTTACTATTTATATGGATGCTTGTAATATGTAGTTTGAGATGTAATTATTGAATATCATTCGTGTTAACAATTCTCTCTGTTCTCTATGAAAAATCTTCTCCATACCCTTCATCTGGTATCAAATCTTGGTCATCCACGTATATGCTCCTCTGCATGGTCAATTGCTACATGGATGAGACCAATCTATTTATATCATGAGCTGGGGAATAAACAAGGAGTTTGAAGGCATGTGGTCAATGGTTAGGAGGTCTATTATTAGAGTTAATGCATGTAAATGGTGATTGACCAGTTCCCACTGTGTATAAATATGTATGCCACACCCATTATAGATGATCATGTTTGTATGAGTGATTCAGTCTGTATAAGGTGCACGCATTGATGTTGAACATGTAAGACATTGTTGTTTCTATGTACTTCTCATGTGTTTGTAATGGGAAAAATTGCATGGGTTTCTAGGGTTAGGAGAAGTGAGCATGATGTAATTAGAATTCAGATCCTACTGATAATTATCTATAAATGAATGATCAAAGATCTTGTTTCTCTTTTTTTTTGTTATTTTCTTCTTATTTAATTTATATTCTACTTTATGTTGCGCATTGGTTTATTGATGAATACACATCTTACATCAGTAAATAAAGAGGGAACTGGTGGTTGCATTTACTTTAGGTTAGAACTTGGACATTTTTCTAAGTGATATTCCAGCGTGCCCAAATGAGTGTTGGTAAATAGAAAGGATACACTTTGGTTCCATTCCTGAGACATATTTTCATTCTACTCATCAAGATTTGGTGTGCGCATGGCATTCTGACTATCACTAGAGAATATTGAGCATCGGGTACATGATGGCCATGATGAATTTACTCATAGATACAACACTAGACGAGGTTTTTATGCACGTAAATGGGTGGAAGACAATGTCTATGATTTATTTTATGAGATATTTTTTAGTTTCTTATGAGTAGAGTTGTATGAATGGCTGGTGGCTTATGTATATGATAGAGGTATTTGGCTAGGAAGGAAGCAAGTTTGGAACCAAGATAAGTATTAGATGCTATCTGATTTGGATGAACTATGGATGCACGTAGTATAATTTTGGTGGGAAGGTGTGCTGTAGAATTACACCTTAGAGTACATAATTTCAACGTATTAATGCTTAGAAGCAATAGATTTTTGGTTCTTCCATGAGCTAAGAGGATCATACTTACACGCATCATCTTCAGCTACAAAGATCTTAATAATTAAGATGGGGATGGAGAACTTACATTTGGTAGGATAAGACCCCACCGCATACATGGGTAAGAAATGGGTTTTGGAAGGATGACATCTACCTTAATAGAAAAAAGAGATAGAGAAGATAGATTGCATAGATATAATGATGCATGAGAGAGGGATGTTGAAGATGTGCTAAGAATGAGAGGAATGGGGCTGGGAAGAAGTTATGATAACCTTTTAGAAGGAGAGGGGACACATGACCATGTCCTTTATATATTTGTGAAACACAATAGAAGGACACCCTCAAAATCTGATGAAAGTGAGTTTGGTGAAGAAAGGATGAGATCCGTTAGCATGCATTTGACACACCATAGACCCCTAGTCCTTACACTTTGTGTTTGGAATTTATAAGTACTTATATAATATCATCATAGTGACAGTGAGAAAGAAGGTAATCGAGGATCACCAAGTTGGTTTAGAGATAGATGCATGCAAATTTTGGTATCAACACATGAGGCGTAGCACATAAAGGCAATGTTTATAATAGCGCAACACACTCCTGTATTTGGGAAGATTTTTTTTGGGAAAAATCTGGTAGGTGGGACATCAGGAAAAGGAAGTGTCGTGTTGGCCAATGGAAGTAATCCTATAGGTGGAATAATGGGACAAATGGCTGGGGTGAATTTTAGTACTACTACAGGGACACATGATAATACTTATGTAGGTCCTCAAGTAGCAGCAAGAGACTTGGCATGCTTAAGCCCTCCTCGGCATAGAGGAAATCCTAGTGGTGGCTCAAGATCATGGTTTAGCCCAAATCTAGGATAAAGACCACAAAAACCTCATAAATCATAACAATAACCTCCTCAAATATTCTTTGAGATTTCCCTTCATTTGTTAGAGTATCACGGTGTGGAAGATGCAATAGGGCATGTGCACAACTGTGAAATTTTGCGGAGGGTCAAAGGGGTAAAACCCTAGACCAAAAGCCTAGTTAGTTAGCTATAACACTTCAAGAACGCATGCATAGTTGGCAGAGGAAAATTGATTTGTAGCAGAAGGAAATGGACTATGATGCCTTGTGCACCACTTTCTTAGATGAATTCCACATACCATAATTTGAGTAGCAGAGTATTAACAGACTTAAAGATATTAAACATGGCTTGGGTGAAAGTGTTAAAGAGTATGATGCACATGTCAAAACATTTTTCTCAAATATATCTTATGACATTCATAGAGTTAGCATGCACAATGGTTTATGGGAGGATTTCTGACACCTTTTTGAAGGGCATTATCACACAAAATGTTCACAGAACCACTCGAGGATTTGGAAGCAGCACTACGCACAAAATTGGTTAGGAGTGTAGACACTGGGGTAAGCCCATTTCTTGAAGATTAGATTACAGCCATGGCTTCCTAGCTAGAGAAGGTATTTGTTAATTCAGCGCATGATACCCATAGTGGAATATGATGCCTAGATTTTGAAGTACAAGGGAACACATAGGATAGTTTTCTATGCAAGATTGTATGTGTGCTACTCTCAGCTTGCGAGATATGTCATAAAAAACATGATGTATGAGACTTCCTAATTTTGTAGAGTGCCACACAAAAGAAGGTGTCAATGTATTATAAAATTTACAATGTGTACACCTATGAAACAACAAACTATTGGTTGATTGACCATATCTACGAGGCTTGTGAGATGGGGTTTTAATAGGATAGTACAGAAAGTAGCTGCCAAGGACATGAATAAGACAATGATAGTACTAGAGCCAAATGATATACTGGTGGAGGAAATCATGTTAATGGGGGATATAGACAAGGATATCACACAGAAGATGTGGTGGATGCAGAGGTAGATTTAGTCGAGGGACATGTTACATATGTGGGTCACTAGACCATTATCAATATGAATTTCTAAAGAACCATTCCTGTGCATACTATGGTAAGGGGCATAAGTTTTAAGATTTCTTAGACTTATATGTGCATATGTGCAAAAATAAGGGCACGAAAATGGTTCGATTTGAGTGTGCTTGGCAAGGGAAATGTCAACCTAATAATTTTACAGATACATAACAACCACTATTGGTCACTACATGTGTTGAAGCTTCACGTGCACGTGAGTAAGGAAGAACAAAGCCCCTCATGAGAAGGGAATACATAGTCCCATCAATAAAATATCCAGATGATGGAAAATAGAAGGAGGTATATTAAGAGACAATGGGTGTCATTAGGGAGCTTCAATGTAGGTACAATTAAAAAATAGGTACGTGAGTGAGAATGTGTAAATTATGTTGAGATACCTCAGAAGGATATTGATGATCTCATAGAAGTATGTAATATGATCAGATAGGAAAATAACATCCCTCTATTGGGAGAATGGTTTAGAGAAAAGGTGTCACACATTACTACAGAAAGAGGGTTCCTGATCCTTCATGACATTTTTCCACCGGGATCTTGAGTATGAAAAAAATATTATGCTAGATACAGTTATAAACTGATGGTTGGTAAGTAACATTTTGACCAATACAGGCGCAAAAGTCAATATCCTCACTCTCGATGCTTGGGATCGAATGGGAAGACAAAAATTTCATCCATCTTCAAGCATGTTATATATAGAAAATAGAACAAGAATTATGCGCGTTGGCATGTTGAAATATGTGGGCATCATGATTCAGGGCACAAAGTTCACTAGGGACTTTGCGGTAGTATAATTAGTAGAGGAAGACAACTTCCCTGCACTACTTGGTTGAACATGGTGCTATGAAAATAATGCAAACTTGCACTTTAGCAAGCGGTGTGTTAGTTTCAATAAAGTAGAAGAACATGTAGTAATCCCTATGTATGGAACTAATGTTGTGCCTTACATCAAGACATCAAGTGAAGAAGACATTAAACAGATCTATGCGCATACAATGTGTGACCTAGAGAATGTTCAACTATTGAAGGAGGGTGTACTCCAGTGGGGAGATGTGTAGTCCATTGACGACACTACCAATGTGGCTTGTGAAAACTGGACTTATGACACTTATGAGATGTTTGGTCATGATTTTCGTGGAATAGTAACAAGAGTAATAAGACTGCGACCATTTAGGTTTTTAGGAAAGGTCAGTTTGCCATAATAAAATAGGGAAGAGAAACCTGAATCCTTCTTATGCATGATGGAAGAATAGATACAGAAAAAAGGGGATAAGGAATATGCTATTTTATTCTTTAATAAAAATAATAGCACATTTGTGGGCCAAACATAGATATAACCTGATCGGATGGCATGATCTAAGAGTTTCATTCTTGACCCCAATTTTTCTGAAAGAACCTACCTTCACCGATACAAGAATATGATGGAAATAATTCTCCTATGGATCATATCCACAACTATTACATGATTTGGATATATGGCCAAGACACACTACCACCACAGTTATAGGTACATGAATTCTATTCTACAATGTGCAGATGTGTGTGCGCATGGTATGTACAGGTAGAGTTAAGACATGAAACAACAGATTAGAATGACCTCATCGAGGGTATCATTCATACATTTGATTATATTTCCACTAAAAATATTGTTTAGGAAGCTCTCCATATTATGAGGTGCATTACATTGGGTGATAGCGCAAGGGCTAAAGAACTCGTGATTTAGTTATATGATATGACAGACCCTGAAGAAAGTAGTTACATGCACATATGGTTTGATACTGATGAGACCCTATTAGAACGTGCCTAGAAAGAAAAGGGAACGTGAAGTTTATCTATCTTATAGATGATGAAAAGGTTAACGACCTTAATATTAAGAAAAAATATGGTATGCGTGAAGTACTAGACTCTACAAATGAACAAGAATGTGCATATCATGTGCCTTTAAAAATAAAGAAAGTTAACATCAAGATTGAAGACATACCAAAAGAGGCCACATTTGGTGACTATTGGTCTGAGGAAGAAGTTAAAAAACTAATTGAACTATTATGCGACTTCTAGGATATATTTCTAAGATGATACCACAAGTTAAAGGGTGTTCATCCATCATTATGAGAAATGAGGATCAAGCTCAAAGATGGTGTGCAACTAGTTCACAAGAGGCCTTACCAGATGAATCCTAATTTACACGTCAAGGTGAATATGAAATTAACAAAATGCTCAAGGTAGGAATTTTTGAGCCCACTGAAGAGTCAGAATGGATAAGCCCAATAGTTATCAGCATAAAAAAGGATGGCAGGATAAGGATTTGTGTTGACTATAGAGTTTTTAATTCTTCATGTATAATTGATTCTTTTGCCACACCATTCACCAAGGAGATCCTAGAAGGTATTCTGGGGAGCGAGATCTATTCCTTCACTGATAGATTTTTACGCTATCATCAAGTTAGGATTGCACCTAAAGATTAGGAGAATACAAATTTTGCAACTAAATAGGGATGCTTTACTTACATGGTTATTCCCTTTGGCCTGAAGAATGCACCAATGGTATTCTCACACATTGTTGTTTAAGCATTTCAAGATTTCATTCACAAGTTTCTTTAGGTCTATTTGGATGATTGGACTTTTTATGGGCTGGTTAAAGACCAATGTGACTGTTTAAGGTTAATTTTTGAGAGATACAGATAACGTTGCATATTCTTAAACATTAAGAAGTGTATCTTTGTGACACTATTTTGTAGTTTTCTTGGACACATCATTTATAAAGAAGGCTTGTATGTAGATCCTAAAAATATTGTGGTTAATTTTGGATTAAAATAACCAACCAATAAGAACAAAGTGTAAATATTCCTTGGACATACTAGTTATTACCATAAAATCATGAAGGGGTATGTAGATTTTTTTGCACCTTTAGAGGAGTTTTTGAAGGAAAAAGGAAAATTATATTAGGGTGATGCACAACAACAAGAATTTTACACTTTGAAATAGAATCTATTCACCGTGGTAATCTTATGCTTCCCTTCTTATAATAAACCATTCCATGTTCATATAGATGCTTCTAGAACTACAATTGGTGTAGTATTGGCCCAACCAAGGGAAGGTAATATAGACCATCCTATATTTTTTGCAAGCAGGAACTTGACGTTGGATGAGTTGAATTACAAAACCATGGAGAGCGAGGACTTTTCAATGGTATACAAGCTTCAAAAGTTTAGGCAATACCTACTAGCGACACCATGTATCTTCTACAGTGATCACATAGCACTTAAATATATGGTTAGCAAGCCAGTTTTGCAAGGTCACATTTTTCATTGGATCCTTTTATTCTAGGAATTTGATTTTTCTATTATAGTCAAGCCTAGAAAAGGTAATTTGGGACCAAATCAATTATTAAGAATTAAATTTGGAAAGTACATGTAGAGCATAGAATACACTATGCCAGATGTTCAACTATTCATATTACAATGTACACCCACTGATTTGGAAAACATTGGAGTATTCTTACAAACAGAACTTGGGCTTGAAGGAATTAAAACATTAGAGAATAAGTAGCTCACCATTCACACTACACCCTACAAGCTAATTGAAGGATACCTATATAAGATGGGTAGAGATGAAGTCTTTCGTAGGTGTGTCTTGGAGCATGAGTGTAACACCATCATGGAAGAAGCACATGGTGGGATTCCTAGAGGTCATTACGTAGGAAAAGAAACAACGCATAAGATATTACTTGTTATATTATGGTGGGAGACACTTTAAAAATATATTAAGGCATTTTTCAATTTTTGCGATCATTTTCAACAAATATGGAAGCTAAGGAACCATGATGAAATGCCACTGTGACCTATAGCAAGTGCATATCCTTTTGAGAAATGGGAAATCAAATTTTTTGGCCCAATTGCACCAACTTCACAGAGGAAATGCATAGGTTACATTATTACATGCACACATTATTTTACAAGGAGGCCATAAGAAGCACCCACAAAGGATTTCCCTATAACTGCAGTAGTAAGATTCTTATGGGAAAACATCATTAATCGGTATGGTTATCCATTGATCCTTACCAATGATAAGGGAACTCATTTTCTAAAAGAGACAATTAGAATAATATTGGTAGAATCTATGTTATCTCATCATAAAACTACCCCTTATCACCCAAAAGCCAATGGTACTGCAGAAGCTTTAATAAGATATTGGGACACACATTGATAAAAATATTAGATGTAGGAAGAAAGGATTGGGATGACAAAGTATCATTTGTTTTATGTGCATATAGGACTAAATATAAGAGGTTGAATAAGGACACACCTTTTCAATTAATATTTGGCACAGATGCAATTTTACCGATGGAAGTCATATTACCCTCTCTATGTATTGCACGTGTAGGAGGAATTGGTGATGAAAAGGAAGTAGAGCGCATTGATAAACTGATACAATTGGATGAAAGAAACACAATTGTGTGATGGAGTCAGATGAAAAAAATCAATACAAAAGACTTTGCATGAAAAACATATAAATAATAAATCATTTACTGTAGGGAAGATAGTGCTTTTGTATGACTCTAACTTCTGGCACCACCCTAGGAAGCTTAAATTGCATTGGTTAGGACCATTTAAAGAAACTAAGATACAGGAATTAGGTGCATGTCAGTTACAAGCATTGGATGGCATCATGTTTCTTGGTTACTTCAATGGGAGTGGGATGAATCCCTACTGTAAATAAACTTATTTATTTATGTTTGTAATAAGGTAGTATTTCTAGATATAGTAGTTTCCCTTCCAGTTTTGATTTAATTAAATTTCAATTAAATCTAAATATTGCAGATTCACTACTGAACCAAATGATGTATGAATGTAGAAATATAGAAATGACACAAGCAAGATAATATGTAAAATTAAAAACCATAATAAAAGAATAATGAGAGATGACTTAGTTGATTTATGCTTGATTGGAAAATGATCTAGACTAGGAAAGGTGTTGAAAAGTCTAGGAAGAGTGTTGTAAATGCTTAGTATAAATTTTGGAATGCATGAATGAGGCTGGACATGGGTTCCCATGGTAGAACAGGGACGCATGGATGTTGAAGAACACTTTTGGGCACTTGTGACTGCACAAATGAGAAAAACTTGATTTCTGTAGTATCACATTATCTTTACTGTTTCTTCATATTAATCAACTGAGAGTCACTCCTTGAATGTCAAAGGTACATGTAACCTACAAAATAGAATTTTACCTACACAAGCCCAAAAACCACATCAAACCAAAAGAAATATACAATGTGGGGAGTCAGATTGACCCTAGCGGTCACCTCGAGAGTTAACTTACGACTAAGCGTTGCACTACATCTCAGACTCCATATAGTTATGGTGAGTGTGTGTAGAAATCATGCCCGAGGATGCCCTTGCGTAAGTTACACTCGATAGTAGGTTGTAGCTAGTATGTAGAAATGTATAGCATGTGTGGATGGAATAAAATAAACCTTCCCTTCCTATGCAATGTATGCAGAGTTGATGTATCCCTTGTCCCTTGAGTGGATGATAGATCGATGTTTTAGAGTGCTTTAGGCTCCTTTTGAATGCATGTGTAGGTGATGATAATAATGCTTAATACTTGGCCCTTAATTTTGAACACATAACTATGTGTTTATATGATTCCCTTGTTTGAATTTCATAATTGAAAATTGAAAGGCCGAACCAAGTGAAAAAAAAACCCAAAAGATAAAAGAGATCCAAAAGGAGCAAGTAAGGTGAGAAAGGGACAGGGGATCGCAGAGGAGACATAAGTTCCTGGGCACCTCTATCCTGGTTGGGCACTGATGTCTAGATCCATAAAAGATAAATTAGTAAAATCCTGACTAGGATGTAGGTGTGTAACACCAAAAGAGAAAACAAGAAACAAAGAAAAGAGGCTAAAGATAGTCATCAAGTATTAGTTTTCTTAATTAGGAATCATATAGATGCTAGTATACTTTTAGGACCTAGAAATGTACCCAAGTGCATGATTTTGTGTCTACATCATCCCCCACTTTATGTTATTGAGTAAATACTTGATAACATAAAGTAGATAAGAGATGCATACCTTATGATCCTATAGAGCGTGTAGTGAAGTACATGTCGAGTGGATACGTGAAGTGTCGAATGATTCAAAGTGAAGTGCGGATACTAGAAAAAGAAAGTGACCCTAGGGGTGACATGTATGTGTTATACCGTGTTGTTGTAGCTTGTGGTTGTTGCTTCTTGTAAGGAAATACCTACAAAAGAAGAGCAAGAATGTAGTCAAAGTCATGTATATGATAAATCAGAGAAAAATGTGCATAAGTATGTAAAATTGTGTAAAGGAAAGTGTACACTTGATGTAAAAGAGTGTTAAAAGATAGAAAATTATCCTGAAATGTTGTGTAGAGTGATTTTTTTAGGTGATCTCATGCCCAATAACAACTATTGGGGAGAGAGGTCTAGTGTTACTCTATATCCATGAATCTGCCAAATAAACACCATTACAGATGGTACGTCCCTAATTTGTTTTTGCAGTCCTGAATTAGTTCCAATTATATTGATTGTTCCAATTGAAATGGAGTATAGTAGATTGCATGAATGATATAGCTAAAGGATTGTGCCTGTAATTGTAGAACTAATCTGAAGGATTATGTGAACTATGTTGATTTGATAAGATGACTGTATGTGCCCCCAGTACATTAGCTCCCAAGGGAGGACATAGGTGACAAGAAATTTTGTCTGAATCTGAGCGCTAGTTTTTGTGTTGTGATAAGGACCCAAGTCAAATTTTGAGCCGTTATATGATTATGTTGTTGTTCTTTTCCTGTAATGAGGTGACCTAAACTATATCTATTAGCTACTTTAGGGGTGATTTGTTCAGCCAATTCATGCACCCCCTCATTTGGGGTGCATGCGACGACTGTAGGAATATGCGGACCAAAAGAGAGAAGCATGATGTTTATATGAACTATATCCCTATAGGCGGATGCGATGTGCATGGAAGAAACCAAGGCACATGTAAACAAAGTGGCTAGTAACATGTGTTAGTAGAAAAAGTAACAAACATACAATAGAAGACGATGTAATCAATCAAGTGTGCAAACAAAGTGGAGTGTGAAAGTGGGTTTCAAACATAGGACATCACTCACAATTTCATAAGAAAATTAGGTCCGAAGCAGCCAAAATCATACAAACAAGACATATGGCATAGCCCGTAAACAATGACATACAATAAAAAACAATGATAAGAAAAGTGTATCAAATAACCATGGTGGTAAATAGTGCTGCAAGGTAAATGATGCACTTGAATCACCCGTTAGTATGTTATAAATATAAATAGTATGTTGAGACATGTATGTATCAATGGAAATTAATGTTCTAGATAGTAAAAGTAGTAAATGATGAAACAATAACACTTGTAATGTGTGAGAGTAGTAAAGGTAGATGCTCCCAGGAGCCTCTGTGGGACTAGCAAAGGATATAATGTCGAGCATCATTACAGCGTGTGAAAATCTATAAGAGATATACATTCACAAATAGAGACCAAATGACCGTGCATGTGTATATGATAAAGATAATGGCATACTTAGTATCTAACTAGCATAGTAAACAAAGTACACCATGTAAGTAGAAGAAGAAAGAAAGAGTAAGTGCAACCAAGATATTTAATATGGAATGTATGAGTGTAGTGGGATGGTATGTAATGTGTGAATATGGAAGGATCAACGTGCCCCCCATCAGATGTGTATGAGATGAGGTTAATTTATAAAATACACCTCAAAAATCAAGAATGAACCATAAAACAAGAGTGCGTCATCAAGAAATGGTTCGAGAGTGTGCACTAGATAGATATATCATGAATCCTAGAGCATGAAGAGTGAATGTGGTGAGGTTCATTTCATGTTTAGACCCTCAGCAGTCGATTATGAACCGTGTAACTAGAGTACGTCATAGGGTAGTGACGATATAAAATGTGTATCAAAGGGATTTAAAGTTCTTGGAAAGATGAGACATGAAGAATGAAGCATGAAGTATAATAGTAGATGCTAGAAACAATTGATAGTGCTAGAAGGGGGAGGAAGTGCAGTGCCCCCCAAGTGTGGCGATGATGGATATTTATGTGACAATGAAAGAAAGGAATTGTGACGGTTACGAGGGTTGAAATGTATCATAAAAATTAATTTTGTTGTCACAATGGTAGGTAGAAGCAAGAGTAAAACTAGGGATGGATTTTGGGTTGATAACATGAATTTTAAAGAGGTTATCTAGAGTTTTTTTTTCTTGCTTAGAAAGTGGTTGGTGATTTGGAATTGGTAACTTCGTAGAGGACTTGAGAGGAGGATGAGAGGGACTGATTTTTAGAGGGGGTTGCTTAGTGGGATTGGGTAATGATATAGAATACTTGAGAGGAGGGGATTGAATGATTTCAAGAGGAGGTTGCTTAGTTGGAGTTAATAACACTATAGAATACTTGAGAGGAGGAGTGGGTAGACTAATTTTGAGAGGAGGTTGCTTAGTTGGAATGGGTTGGATAGATAGCTCTTGACTAACCAAAGGAGGAACATCTGTAACTATGGAATGATTCTCACTAGACATGGAAGGAATAGAATTAGGATCCCATTGGGATTTAGCAATTTAAGATGTAGCAGGATGCTGTGAAGCAAATGAAATAAAACAAGGATGTTCGAGGTGCTTAATTATACATTTTAAATCATAGAAACCATTGTCATGATGTTCATTAATTATATGACAATTGCAAAATGGAATACCCATGTACTTGGCAAGCTGATAAGGAGGATAACAATGCGTAGTTGGAAAGTCGATCAATTGGTGATTGAGGAGATCATGAAGAAGAACATGTTTCTTAACATTTGAATAAAACTTGCGAGGCATTGGTAATAGTATAACTTGAGGTTAATTTATATGAGAACATGTAGAAGACATAGAAGTAGAATGAGATGTACAAAGAGAACTAGCATGGGCTTGAGAAGCATCCTTGAGATGTTAGATTTCATATTTAGGAGATGTAATCACTTTTTCTATAGCTTGAATTTTGTCTTAAAATAAAAAACGTAAAGCTTGAATTGACTCTAAGATGGGTTGATTGGATGGAGGATTAGGATTGATAAAGTCATCAGATAGATGATAAAAAATGGAACTAACTTGAGTAGGTGGTGTATTGCGAGGGATGTACATAGTGTCTAGGTATTTTTGGAGAATAGATTTGCAAGGTGGGTCCATTTAAAGTAAGTCATGCAATGAGATTAGAGGATTTTTAGGAGCCATGAAAGAAGATTGGGTAGAATAGGAAAAATGAGGATCCAAATGTTTAATCATGAGTGGGGTTCACCATTTAATGATTTAATTAAATATAAATATTGCAGAGTAACTATTGAACAAAATTATGTATAAATGTAGAAATACATAAATGACACGAGCAAGATAAGATGTAAAATTTTAAAACCCTAAGAAAAGAAGAAGGAGAGAGGACTTAGCTGATTTACTCTTGATCCAAAACTAATCTAGATTTAAAAATTTGTTGGATAGGCTGGAAAGAGTCTCATAAATGCTCAGTATAAATTATGGAATGCTAGAATGAGACCGGACATGGGAACCCACGACAAGACAATGTCGCCTAAGTGCTGAAGACCTCTTTTGGGTGCCTGTGACTACATAAATTATTCAAACTTTATTTATGTAGTTTTGTGAGATATTTGATGTTGCTTCCTATTGATCACCTGAGATTCGTTCTTTGAATGTTGAAGGTACTTGTAGTAACCTACAAAATAGAAGTTCACTTGCACAATCCCACAAACAACATCAAAAATAAAAAGAAAGATGCAATATGGGGATTTAGAATGACCCTGACGGTCACCCCGAGAGTGAACTTATGACTGAGCACTGCACTACATCTCAGAATCCATGTAGTTATGGTGAATGTGTGTAGAAATCATGCCTTAGGATTCCCTTGTGCAAGGTGCACTTGATATCAAGTTTTAGCTAGAATGTAGAAATGTATAACATGTGTGGATGGAATAGAATTAACTTCCCCTTCCTATGCAGTGTATGCATATTTGATGCATCCCTTGTCCCTTGAGTGGATGCTAGATGGATCATTTAGAAAGCTTTAGGTACCTTTTTAATGCAATCTTAGGTGACGATAGTAATGCTTAGTGCTTGGTACTTTATTTTGAACACATAACTATGTATTTATATGATTCCCTTATTTGAATTTTGTAATTGAAAACTGAAAGGCCAACCCATAAGTGAAAAATATTCCCAAAATATAAAATATATCCAAAAGGAGAAAGTAACTTGAGAAAGGATCAGGGGCAGCCAGAGGGGACATGAGAATCTGGGTGCTTCTATCCTAGCTAGGCACTGGTATCTGAAGCCATAAAAGATAAATCAGTAAAATCATGGCTGGGTTAGAGGGAGTGTAAGACCAAAGAGAAAATAAGAAACAAATAAAAGAGGCCAAAGATAGTCATCAATTACTAGTTTTCTTGCTTAGGAATCATGTAAAGGCTAGCATGCTTTTAGGACCTAGGAATGTACCCAAGTGCGTGATTTTTTGTCTACAAGTTTTGTTTTGTTTTTTTATTGTAATAAACACGTTCACATGAGGGAGATGGTCATTCTTTTTTAGACTAATGTGCAGAGGACCTCACAAGCTTTTAAGTGTGGGGTAGGCAAGTAAGGTGCGCAGTGGAAAAAGATGAAATACACACACCTAATAAAAATGTAAAGGAACTTGGGAAAGTATTATTTTAACTAAGTTGATAAGGCATGAGTGTGTAGATTGGAGGATTTTATCAAATATTCTTGACTTGGTGGTATTGCTCATATGAAACTGTGATAGAAGACGTAACAAAAATTATAATGCGAGGGAGGAAGTGTGGATGGAAAATACTTGGCAAGTGGTGCATAAGATGTGGGCAATGTAAGAGGATGCACGCAAGTGAGTCTACAGCCTGGGAAGTAGTATCATGTTAGAAGGTTATGGATTGTTGCACGCGGAAGAAGCTTGTGGAAGAAAAATGTAAAAGTAGAAAAGACATTAAAATTTAAAAATAGTGGTAGGCGAGTGTAATTAATGCGTTCATAAATTTACAAATCTATAAAAGACCGGAAAACAAAGTCATTATTACCTTGTTATTCCAGAACTATTGCGAAAAAAAACTCTTGTGAAATAGCTAACTAGTATAAAGTGTGAACCAGAGATAAACAAATTTCATGAAGAAGAGAGAACAAACATAAAACCTTGATAACAGAGAGCTTCTTTTGAATAAGTGGAAGCTAGGTGATGAAGGGTTTGGAGGAAAGGAAATGATTTAGGGTTCAAAGGTGAACAATAGATTTAGGGTACAAAGTTGGAGTGAATGAGGGAAAAGAATTGAGCAAGGGGAAAAGGACTGGAGCACCGCATACACGATTTGAACAAACAAGGGTTTGAGTTCTGACACCTAGGGCATTCAATTCATAGGTTTAAAGGTTAAAGTAGTTAGATTATAATACAAAAAATATAATGGCACCCAAGAAGACACCAAATAATAGGAATACTATAGAAGAATCACCTAAAGAATGATTTTCTGAGATGTAGTACCTATAAGAAGTTGTGTTAGGGAAACCATGGGCATCACAACTTTAGAAATGAAATATTAGCGAGTATAAAAACTAGGAGAAAGAACATGAGTCAAACATCAATAATGATTTCTTATGATAGATGAGTAAAAGGACCGCGTAAGGGAAAATAGTCCTTGATGTTACAATGTGCAAAACATTAGAAGGGGTTGGAGATTTGCAGCTATATGAGTTACCTTTCTTTGGGAAGCCCGAGAACCTCTATCAATGGTTGATGTCACGTGTCCATGGGGATTACTTCTACTTTGCAGGAAGGAGAATTTGGTTATGTCCTAAGTTAATTAGCTAGATCACCAGGTTACGTGAATCTGCAGAGTAGATAGAACTTGACCTGCAGGATGAGGCGGTAATAGAGAAAACAATTACCAAGTTGCATTACTAGATAGGACGTCACGTTTTAGAATCGAGAATATTATAGATCTAGGAACAAGGGTAGTTGCACAATTGGTAATTTGTACATTGGGTGCTTCTAAGAGATGGACGGAAGTAAATAATAAATGTTTACATATTACGCATAAGATGGCACAAAAGGAGAAGGGGTATAACATTACTTCAGGTTTTATTATTTTCCTTATTGTATTTTAGTAAATAGTAGTACCAGATGATCTAGAGGATAATATTTGGGAGCACCCCATCGAAAAATATCCAATGAAAAGGTTCACTAGGTATACTTGCCATGGAAAAATTTCAAATTTTTATAAGATGTGCCTTGAAAAAAGGTATGAGAGAATGTGTGATGCATTTTAAAATTAATAATGCATGCCCCATGAGTTGTTGAAGCTATTGAATGGACAGGAAGAGTTTGAAGTAATGCAACACTTTAGCCTCAGAAAATTCTTAATGAGCGATTGGGAGATGAGACCATGGTGCAAGCTACTGTTTTCATTTACAGGTAAGTATTTTAAGTGTGTGGTAAACAAGATAAAGGATGTGCAACACTAAAATTTAAATGCAAAAGGGTAGATGTTGAATACCATACTCTGTGCAAGAAATATGGGTATGTGTTAAAGGAAGCATATGTTGGGATCATGGAGACATAAAACATGGATTTGAACCCAATAATAACTTTTAAAGTTCACAAAGAGGCATGTAGAGTCTATATCTTCCTATGGAAAAAGCTTAAGGAATGAAAATAAGTTGACCTATGGGACATCAAGCTTCCACATCCACCGAAGAAGAAAATGGTGAATTCTCCTAAGAATAGGTGCAAGGAAACTTCTCAAGAAGAATAAGAAGAAGAGGAAGAGTCTATGCTAGATAAAAGTAGAAGAAAGAAAATATAAAGGATGTTATAATAAGAAAGAGCCTTGCATATTCCTAAAGAGTCTCCAACAGAGGAACCACAAAGGCTCAGTCAAACCTAGGAGAAACAACCTCATTTTATTCATGTTGTTAAT
This sequence comes from Taxus chinensis, assembly GCA_019776745.2. Taxonomy (NCBI): domain Eukaryota; kingdom Viridiplantae; phylum Streptophyta; class Pinopsida; order Cupressales; family Taxaceae; genus Taxus; species Taxus chinensis. The sequence continues at coordinate 217,985,726 of CM034152.1, read as the reverse complement.
GAGGAGGGAGACTTGGATTAGCTAGTGCAAGAGGAGAAGAATAAAGAATATCCTATGCAAGAAGAGAGGCATCAGGAAAATACCGTGCAAGAATAAAATTCCTAAGATGAAGAGGATGTGCATGAGGAAGAGAATGTGAAGAAGAAAACCAAGACCTATGCAACGAGGCATGAGAAAGGATGTGGAGAAGGGCTAGGCGATAGTGAATAAATAAGCCATGTGCAATAAAATGTTGCGTAAGAGACACCATGAGGGTCGTATGGAGGAGGAATAAAGCCAAGACAATCCCCATAAGCACTAAAAAAATTCAAATATAGATGATCCTCTGAAGACCCTAAGGGAAATATTTCATTGTTCGGTACCCACTTATGAGTTGTTTTATTGGGATAGTTTGACAAAGATGAATCCCATCTATGCACAAGGAAGATACTATCTTGGAGTCTAGAGACACATATGGAGGAGCCAAAGTTTGAAGTAAGAAAAGAGTCAATTTTGGAGTTGAAGTCAAAGAAAGAGCCAGGAGCCTTCCCAATAATTGAATATACCAAACTCTTAGATGGAAAAGCAAGCAATGATTAAAACAATATGGTTGTTGAGGTTGGAAGGAGGAATATTAGTAAAGGGACCACAATCAGGAGAATGAAACGAGATATAGAGCGCAAAGGTATAAGAAATCAAAATTTCATTGAGGATTTGGTTGATAAGAAGAAGAGAATAACGTACACATATAATAAGGTAGATGATATTGTAAATAATATCACGTGCACATGCCCAGATTTGGTATCACAGGAAAAACTAGAGCATGATATAGAAATGGAATATTGGAAGGAGTTGGTACACTTGCTGATGATTAAAGTGAATAGTGGGCCAGAGCCTATAACAAAAGAGCTAGAAAAGATGAACAAGGAGAAGGTAGAGAAGAAAATTTAAGAGTATGTAACACTTAGCGTTGAGCTAAAGGAGGCCGCATAAAAGGTTGAGACAATTTTTTTATAATTTTCAAGATTTTGTAGTGATCCTGAACACACGCAACACATTTGATGAGGCATAGTTAAAGAAACAATAGGCCGTAATGAAAATAAATAAGGCTGAGTGTTAGAAGGTGATGCATGAAGTTGCAGCGAAGAGGGAAATGATGAAATCTTAGCACGATGCAATTGAAGAAAGGATTAAGGAAATATAACCTATAGTGATGTGAATGATGGATAATCTGGTGGGTCTTGCCTCAGATTGGGACGTTGTGATTAAAGTGATGTAAGAGAAGATTGATGAGATAACTCTAGAGAAGATTCAAGACATTGTAGAAACAACTCTAGACAAGGCTTCCAAAGAGTTCAAAGGATGGAAACAACTGGAGAATGGAATAAACAAAGAATTCCTAGAACTCCTACCATCACCACATGCTTGAATTTTGGATGCATGTGAAGGAACACATTATTCATTATTTGATTCATTAGGGTAATTGTCCATATTCTTTATTCTTCTAGATTATTTCATACTTACAGTTATTAGATGGAGGTTATTATTTGATTCTTTATATTTCCAAGGTGAACAATACTCCTAAAGTGGGGTAATGTTGGGCAGAGAAAGTACAATCCATGCATGGAGGTTGAAGACCGCACAAAGGAAGGAACACATGGATTGTAAGGAAGAATCATATGACTAGGAAGGCGTGGGATCATGAATGAGAGTAGATAACTAATAAAGGCATAGAAAGTACACAAAGGTTCATGCACACACATAGAAAGGTTCCCAAAGTTAGCTGGATTTCTAAAAAAGGCTAAATATAAGAAAAGCATAGTTGGCGTATGAATAAATACAATTCCAAACACATACTTGGAATGGATAAAGCACATGCAGGTTGATAAATCATGGGCGTATAATTGTAGGATGCGAGCATGGATGATACAAAGTTTTGTATAGCACGAGTTGGGGAATAAAGTAGGAGTTTGAAGGCATGTGGTCTACAGTTAGGAGGTCTATTATTAGAGTTACAACATGTAAATAGTGAAGTACCAACTCCCACCATGTATAAATATATATATATCACCCATTATAGATGATCATGTGTGTATAAGTGAGTCAACCTGTATAAGGTGTGCGCATTGATGCTAAACATGTAATACATTGTTGTTTCGATGTACTTCTCATGTGTTTGTAATGGGAAACATTGTATGTGTTTTTCAGGGTTATGATAAGTGAGCATGATGCAATTGACACTCAGATCTTACTGATAGTTATCTATGAATGAATGATCAAATCTCATGTTTCTATTATTTGTGTGTTGTTTTGTTTTTATTTACTTTATCTTCAGCCTTATGTTGCGTATTGGTGTATTGATGAATACACATATTGCATGAGAAAATAAAGAGGTGCCTGGTGGTTATGTCTACTTCAGGTGAGAACTTGTACATTTTTTTGAGTGATATACTAGAGCGCGCCTGACTGGGTGTTCGTAAATAGAAAGACTAAAAAAATTAATATCAGAATGGGTGCACAAGGCACGATTAAAGGGATTAAGTTAATACTAACATTATAAAGTGCCAAATTACAAAATTTGAATGCTTACAATTTGATATTAATTCTTAGTCAACCTAGAAGTGGATCAATATCCCTTTTAAACCATTATGTGAAAGGTTATTTACAAGAAAATGATGTTGTTAGGGGACTTAACCATGTTACATTCATAGATCATATAATCATGACATATATTTGGTCCTAAAATTATTTTTCATTTATTTATTTTTTTAGATTAGGTAAATATGAGGTTTTGAAAGGGCCTCTTACATTTTTCACCAACCACTGAAAGATAAAGTAGTTAAGAATAAAAAGAAACAAAACAAAAATCACATGGATAAAAAAATTGATCCCAAAATAGAGTGTTTTTTAACACATAGTTAAAGTTCAACAAAAGAGTAGGAAAAAGGAAGCAAACGAGAACTTGTAGCAGGGGAAAAAATGAGTTTTGGGGTTTCTTCTATCTACCCTTGGTTATAAGGCATGGTCCATCAAGGTTAATAATATCATTTTTTAGTATCATAATCCTGAGCTACTCGACAGTAGGGAGTCTTCAACAACAAGTTGTTTTCAATCAGCTTTATCCTTTGCTCTGGAATCACATTTTCAGCCATAAGATTTTAGTTCTCAACCTTTAATTTATCAACATCATAGGCCACTTTTCTTGCTTCTATAGTCATTTATTCAATTATTTTAGCTAGATGGATCCCACCTGTTCATAAATGCATAATCTCCTATGAATTTACTCCACAAACAGGACATAGGGGATCATCCATTTTCTCCTTTCCTTTGGTAGCATGACTGCTACGGGACCCATAATCCAAGTTATCAAGAATCACCACAACCTCTTTGCCATCCAAATCCTAACTAACCACCATATTATGGGTACTAGGCTCCCCACACATCATGATAAGTTTATCCTATTGAATGATATGGTCATTGGGGTCATCATCCTCCTCAACCCTTTTCTCCTTTTTTAATGTTTTTTCTTCCGCACGGATGGTGTTAGCTTTGATTTCCCATTTTAAAGAGGAGAAAAATGAGGCCCTTTTGAAAGGGGCTTCCAAATTTCCATTATGAAATTTCTTGATCAAAGTTATGAGTGACATAAGAAAATGGAATGGAATGCTCACAAATTTGTTGTGTCAGAAATGATTCAGAAGGGACAAATGATGAGAATAACTTTTCCTGAACGTTATGTCAAGAGTAACATACCTCATAATTTGAATACATACCTCGAGTCAAGGTAGGATAAGGGTAGTTAGAAGGATTCCCTCCTCGAGCTCATCGATACGTTCATTGGATTTTAAGAATTGAATGATTTCCTTATTCGTGTGATTTTTATCCTTGAAAACCTTATTCCCTTCCATGGACATCCTCGACACCGCAATAAGAGAATATTCAGAAACCTCCACCATGATTCCACAAACCACCACCTTCTCACTACCAAAATTTGATAAAAATCCAATGCCAATTTTGGTTTAGACCCCTTAATGCTCTTAATGTAATTGGTGAGGCCCCCTTTCTTCAAGATACGTCATATGGTACATTTCTTTGGATATCAGAGAAAGTAGTGGGCTCAAGCCACACTATATCGCCACCCATCATCTTCAAATTTGAATGAAAACACACTTAAGGATGTGTTGTCCACTCAAAATTCCCTGCTCTGATAAAGTAAAATTTCAAAATTTTGAGTTATGAGTGTTTTTCCCTAAAGTGCCTAAGTCGTGAAAATTGAGAAAGTCTGTGTTTTGGGTCATTTTGTGTGATTTTCGGGCCTGTCGGAACTTTATTGTCCCAACTATCCCAAGTACAAAAGTCCATGTCTGTTCCCCGATCGGCCGAAATCCCTGAAGTTGTCCCATTTTCGGGCCCGCCAGAAATTTTTGTTCCAAAGTGTCCCAAATCTTCAAACGGGCCTTTTGTTTCCATTTTCGGCCGAAACACCTGAACCGCGTCCTTTGCGCGTTCCTCGTCCCAAATGTCCCAAATCAAAAAAGTGCAAGTTGTTCCATTTTTGCCTGAACCGTCCGAGCCGCGTACTCCGGAACTTTTTGTTCCAAATGTCCCAAGTTCAAACGGGCCTTTTGTTCCATTTTCGGCCGAAACACCCGAATCGCGTACTTCGCGCGTTTTCGTCCCGAATGTCCCAAAATGCATTTGTGCGTCTTCTCCCTGTTTCACCCGAATCGGCCGAGCCACGTGTTTCACGCATTCATGTCTCACATGTCCCAAGCGTACCAAGTGTCATTCGTGCTTATCTTTTCCCGCTCTACCTGAATATCATGCTTATTCAAATTGGTGGTTATGTATTAAATGCGCATTTATTATCTTTCTCTCTCCTAAAACGACTATTTAACGAGCATTTCCCCTTTGCATTTTTCACCACTACCTCCATTACTATCTTTCACTCGAACCCTTGCAATTTGCAAACCTTGCGGCGCGTTCCCCTCCCTCTGTAATTCCTTCCAGATTCTAGGTTGCCCCTCAAAGACTATCATTATGAAGATCAAATTCCAGGGACAGGAACAAATTTCTCCACTTGAGTCTGCTGTTTGCAATATTGGGGACAACGAAGCTCGTCATCTGGACTTCAGCGATTTCTGGGCAAGGATGGCAGACGCAAACCCTACACCAATGGCGCAGATGATTCACGATAGTGGTTTGGCTTTTGCCGGAGGTTTCCTAATCTCGGTACAGTGTGCTGATACCATGCTTTCATGCAGACCCTCACTTCGACCCCGCATCGAGGGAATTGGCTAATATACATGGGGAAATTATCACCAAATTGGATTTTGCCGCCATTGGCACTGCTTTGAGGATTCCAGAGATGGATAATGCCATAGTCATTTCTCGGGATCAAGCACAGGCCCTGTTCGACCAAGACAGTGACAAATATAAGGCAACGAGTGGTGAATTTCTGGCTTAAAAACCCTAGGAAGGGAGCTTCTCATCTAACCAAAACCCTCTTCCGAGCAGATTTCAATGAAGAGTTGTCAGACTTCATAATCTTGCTGGCTCGGGTTATGGATTTTCCCTCTACCAACGAATTTCAATTCTGGATGTGCCCGCTCATCAGCATGGTGTGCAAAGGAATGCAAAATATCAATTGGGTAGAAATCATAAGCATGAATTTGACGGAGCAGCTATCCAATGTGTAGCAAATGAAGAAGTTCTACATGACCTCGTACCTGAGTGTATACTCTGGCAGCATCAAGGCAGTGGTTCAGTTTTTTCTTATATAGATGCACACAAAGATGATCCAGTATATGCCTACTACCCGCAGTTCACTTTGGAGACCAGCAATCAGTAATTTCAGAAGGGTCAATGGCGCTTTTTACCATGTATGTGGTCAGACTGCTCGAAGGTGATATTGCTATAAGGTTTTTAGATGAAGCAATGAACCTGATATCACAATATGGTTCTTATTTCATCCAATTCAAGAAATTCTCTTATATCAGGCTCGCCGGCTATGAGGGCACTCCTCTGCGGCTTCCCATGTTCTGCAATGATAAAATTGCCTTGATAGAAATATGCAGGAAACTTAGACAAGTTGCACAATAAACTTGCAGAGATAATAAGATTTCTCGCTTGCACTTTCCCATCTCTCTGGGAAACTATACTTACAAAACATCTCTAGATGCTCAGAACATAGAAAGAGCCCTGGTCCTTATCAACTGTTCATTTATTCAAGCCAAGAACCTGCTTTGACCTAAAGAAGTTTATTGAACAGAACATCAAGATAATTTATCATCATAGGGCAGATACAGAAGACTACTGGGCTGATTGTGTAGATGATTTTGAAGCCAGGAGAAGGCATTGTGGCAGGTTCTCCCTGCAATTGATCCAAGAACTCGGTCTGTACCAAGTTCCTGAAGGTCTCCAGGATGAAAATTCTGATCTATACTTGTACGAGTATGATAGTGTGATTAAGCACACCTCCTTTGGAGGACCTGGATTGGAACAGGAAAGAGAGGGATGATCTGGCTAAGATCCTTGCCCCAGTCTTAGTCAGGACTAAGGTTTGGTTTGACAGGATGGTTCAAGAATTCAGGATGCATTTAGGAGAATCCTCTTCTAAGGATGCTTCAACACCAAGAAGAGAAACATCTGTTCCAAGGTCAGAAACCCCAGTGAAGAGCCCTCCTGCCTCATCAATACAAGGACCTGCAGTTTCTACTCCTTCATCTCCTCAAGTGTACCAGAAGAAGCTCAAGGAGGTTAAGAAGGAACCTGTGGAAAGTGACCCTCAAAGAAAGTAGGCAGAGTTGCCTATGGGACCAGAGAACATTATTGTTCTCAGTGAAAGTGAAGAAAGCGAAGTACCAACTCTTGCAAGTGCTCCTGAAGATCCAAATGATAAAGATAAAGAAATCCAAAGCACTGAGCTTTCAGGTAATGTTGATTCTTCTGCTGCAATTGCCCCCAATTGCCCCACTCGCCTCTCAACTCGAGTCAATAGCTGCACAGACCTTGAGTGTCATGAGCTCTCTGTCTCTTGGTCCCCTTGTTCCTCCTGCTGATTCTTCTTCCTCTTTTGCGTGGGTGCAACCTTCTGGTTGACAAAAGGAAGAGGAAATTCTCCTCTCAAAGTCTCAGGGATCAAATTTTGATGCTGTCGCAGCCATTGTTGGGCACCACTCCTTCTCGTGCCTAGAAATCCAGAAGTCACCTCTAGAATAGTATCTGATGCCCAAGGTCAGCAATTCTTAGAGATTGCCAAGGCTTCAACGGATAAAACCAAAGGCAGGACTGACAGGTATCCGACTTTGAGCTCTCGAGAATCCCAATGGGAGAGTCTACCCCTGAAGGTGAAATTGACAACCTCCAGGAAACAGTCACAAGAGTCATTGGGAGGGGTAGAGAAAGGGCAACAAACTATTGAACAGTTGGAAGAACAGGCCCAAGTTCTCACAGGTTTCATCAAGTCTCTTTTTTCTAAAGACAAGGTTTTGGACCCTACTCCATTGACTACTCTTCCACCTTCTATAATTCTAAGCCAAGATGAAGTGCAGAGTATTAAATATATGCATAAGCGTTCTGTCTATGGCAGAGCTATTGAAGCCATGGTAGAAGACATGCTTGTTGCTGGGGTTAAAATTCATCGATGAAGCTTTCAAACTCCACGAAAAAGGTGAACGATGTGCAACTGAAGCTCTCCTCCACCTATCAATACCACGGATAAAGAGACTCAAAATCTGGAGCAGTTGCATAGTAGACCTTCGCCTTATGGGACAAACAGATGAAAACATTTTGCTGGTGAATAAATTTTTTTGATGATGCGAAGGACAATCTATCAAAATCATGGGTCTACAACGTGGAGTGGAAGATCAGAGTGTTGGAGGAGGCTTTGGGAGAAATTAAAAACAATTGGCAGAAGGACGAAGCCTTCAAGACATTGGTTGTCTCGGGGCTTTCAAAGATATACATTGTCATCTTCAAGATGAAATTTCTGGTGCGCCCCTTTCCTTACAAGAGATCAAAGCTCAGTTCAGAGCTTTTGTAAGAGGACAATTTATTCAAGGAAAGCTCCATCTCCAAAGAAAAAAATGAAGGAGATCTGCTCTCTTCAATCTTCCATCGAAGAAGCAAATAAATATTATCATACTCATGTCGAGTTTGATAAAAAGATGGAGAAGTGTCTGGGATTTTGGACTCAGTCTGCAGCCAACACGTCAGTTCCCCGTCGCAGAGACATAGCTGAATAGTTGAAGAGATTCAAACAGCGGATTCTGAAGTTAGTGGGTCCCTCCCAGTGATCAGACACCTGTCTTCTTCCCCATTCTTTTCTCTTCTTCCCTTTCTTTCTTCCGTTTTCTTTGTAATAGGTTGAGGGTACTGCGAGTTAGCAGTCCTTAACTATTCTTTAGTTAAAAAGAAACGGTTACAAAAAAAAGTAACTGACATGTAAGCTATATAATGGTGTTTTCTACGCCATTTTGAATAGAGGAAGAACGGGGCATATTTTCTGAAAGTGTGAATAGATCAGAAAGAAAATCAATACAAAAGGGCTTTCCATTCATTGTCTATCTAATCTGTGTTATCTCTATGTTTTTCATCTAAATTCGTGAAGATCATTTGTTTATAGTTCGTTTAGTCTCACTTATTGCGTATTTTCAAATATTGCGAGTATAGTGATCTTGTACAACCAAGAAGGAAACTTTGTGTCCTTAATTAATGAATCTGAAGAAGGTTATTTACAGAAACTTTGTGTCTGTTAATCTCGTCTTGTTCATCCAATGCAAACGATCTTGTTTTAAATTCACTGCAATTTCGCATACATAAAGGATTATTCTGTTATCTATAATCCCGCATGTTTGCTCTTCTTCTCATCTTCCGTATTCCCTTTCCTCAGTCCTTTTGTAATTGATGATCCTTGTGGAAAACACTTTCGTAATATCCAAGTTCAACCATAAAATCATGTTTTGTATATTTGTAAATAAGTTCGTTTCTGAATAAGGGAACCTCTCCCATTAAAGAGGAGGGATTTCTTGTCCCCTGACTGTTGCTCTTCTTAAAAGTCCTATTTGATGACCAATAGTTTTTGGTGACTCCTGCTGGGGATTTTCGCACTTCTATTCCGGTAATTTTTGATCATCCTTTGATCTGGCGGACTCCGCATTTCACTCGAGGGAGAAGGGCCCTTGGTATTGAAGATTCTCAGTTTCAGCTTTTAAAGCGACAAGGTTTTCCTTTCCTTTCGAACTTCAACAAGAGATAGAAGGACTCGTTCGAAAAGCACTCCACCTGTTCATGATGGAAGTCTTACGGGTGGTATTCCTTCAGAGCCCGCTAGTCCCGATCTATGAGATTTGATCCTCGCTGGTGTTAAAGTTCCTCTCCCAATCCATATTTCCAAGAATGGTGGCACCATTACCATGGGGTCAACGTGTCGGGCCCCTGGCCCTTACTCAGCCTTTACATGAGTTAACCAGAGGTAACCGGAATAACTTCCCAAAATTCAAGGGTGATGGTAAAGTACATCCTGACGAACATATTGCGGCCTTCATAGTTGCATGTGGGGTTTTGGGAGTTGAACATGAGGACGTCTCCGTAAGACTGTTCGTGGAGGTCCTTTACAAGATAATGCTGCTGATTGGTTCTTTCACCTTCCGGCTGGTGCTATAAACGACTAGGACACAATGAGAACTCAGTACGAGAATCGTTTCAAGCCGGAAGAAGATGTACATGCCTTGCTGGCCCAAATCTCTCAGATAAAGAAAGATTCACAAGAGCCCATGAGAGAATTTGTGGCCCGGTTCAATAGGTTGATAAATAAGAATTCCAACAAAAACTCGACCTGTTGATCAGATTCAAAAATGTTTCTTTCTAAATGCCCAATCACCTAAAGTTAGTTATGCACTAAGAATGGCCAACCTCGCAATGTTAGCTCTGGATGAAGAACTGGCTGTTAGTGTCGAAGATGACTTGATCATGTCAGGGAAGTTGAGAAGAGACCCTCCCAAATCTAAGTTTGCTGCTTCTTCCTCTTCCACCCCCTGGACCTAACACTGATCCATTAGTTCAGAAACTTGTGAATGACCTTATTGCTATAAAGAAACAATTGGCTCATCATGCCCCCTTATGCAGATGTTCCAAGAAGAAATTTCCATCCCAGGAATCATTTGCCTACTTCTCAAACAAGACTAGCACTTGAAGGACCTCCTATTAAGGTTCCTGTGAACGACAACCTGTGAAGTTGAAGAGCCGGATGATGATGAGGATAATGAAGCTTGCGAGGAATTTGTGGAGGAATTTGATGATGAGGCTGAAGAACTTGAGGGATCTCGAGTTAATTTCTTTACCCACCGAGGGTATTGATGATGGAGATGATTATGATGAAGTGGTAGCTGACATGAATAGTGAATCATTTGTTATCATGACTTGAGAGCAGACACGTCAAAGGGAGAAAGTGACACAACCTATCAAGAAATCCAAGGAGCAGTTGACAACCCATTCCCGTGATTGCAAAAAAGAGGATCTCCTATCCCTACTTTGTCTACACCAAAGGTAAGTCCTATCAGTCCTGCTACCAAAGTTGCTTCTTCTTTTTCTCCTAAAGTTGATAAGCCTAAGAATTTCAAATGATGATGGCCCATCCACTTCTGGGTCTTTTGATATTGTTGATCACCTGAAAATGACCAAGGTCCAAATCTCAGAAGCTGAATACTATCAGACCCATCCCAAAGCTTTTGCCAAGATGATTCAATTTGTTGATTCCCATTCCAAGACCACTTCTAAAGGCCTTTTTCCCACTCCTCCTTCCACACCACAGCCATAATCTGGTAGCTGCTGTCACCTCGCCTGGTGATAAAATTAAACCATTTTATGTAACATTTCTCATAGCTGGCCCTAGACTCAGCAATTGTGTCATAGATTCAGGAGCCTCAGACAATGTCATGCCAGCTAAAGTAGCTCATGCTTTAGGCTTAACCCTCACTCGTACTTATGGATCTTGATACTCTATGGAGAGTAAAGAAGTGCCTCTGGTTGGAAGGATTAAAGATGCACAAGTGGCTTTTGCTGCCTTTCCTGAAAAGAAGGTGGTTGGCTACCATCTTAGTAGCAGATATCCCATCCTTCATATGGGATGTTGCTAAGTAGGAACTTTTGTAAAGATGTGGGTGGGGAAATTCAAATGGATTGGTCACATGCCCTTGTACCGGTTAATGGACAAATGAATAAGCTCCTGCCTAAGAAACAATCTGAGTATATTGTGCAGAAGATGGATGATCCTAAAGCACAAATACTCTATGAGGATATGGGTCATGGTAATTACATGATTATGTCCCCTGATGAAATCCCACCCCCCAAAGTGTCTCCTAGAGATCCTAACGGGGTTTGGATTTTAGAATTTGATGGAAGTTGTTCCTCAGCTGGTTCTGGAGCTGGTGTCCTGCTAGTGTCACCTGAAGGAAGCCTACACCCCTTTTCATTCAAGTTACAGTTCAAGAATACCAATAACACAGCAGAAGTACGAGGCTCTCATTCTCGGATTGCAGGTGGCCAAAGAACAAGGCGTAAAGAACCTCCTGGCTCGTGGTGATGCAGAGCTGATTGTAAAGCAGGTCAGAAACCTCTTTCAGGTAAAAAATGGGAGGCTGAAGCATTACCGGAATCAGGTTTGGGATTCCATTGAATTCCTTGATGCTTTCTCTATTGAAGCAATACCTAGGGAAAAGAACAGCAGGGCTGATTCACTAGCTATCTCAGGGTCACTGCTGATTCCTCATCCTGATTTCTCTCAGGACAAATTCACCATTGAAATGGTCCATCGGCCCAGTGTACCTGACAACACCAACAACTGGCAGGTTTTCAATAATGATCAGCATTTGCTTTCCTTCCTGGAACTCAAAGGTAATTTTGAACAACTGTATTTTTGAGGGAAGTGACAACCTGCCTCGTGAAAGTGTGCCCTTTGGCAAAGCTGTCACCCAAGGAGAAGAAACAGATCAAGATGGATGCATCAATCTCAAAGGAAACAAGATTCCTAAAGGGTTGGTAAGTTTGGAGGAACTATTTGATAAGCATGACAGGTATGTGAAATCTAGAGCTTCTTCTGGGCCTCAGCAATCAGCTGAGTATGATAAGATTGACATTGGGAGTCCTACTGACCCTAAGCTAGTAAATATTGGGAAATGTTGCATAGCGGATGAGAGGAGAAAAGCAATTGATCTTTTGAAAAGGTATAAGGATGTTCTCGCTTATTCTTATGAAGATTTGAAAGCTTTCAAGCCAAAAGATATGCAGCACTCTATTCCTCTTAAGCCTGGAATTAAGCCTTTCAAGCAGAAACAGAGACAATACAACCCCAAAGTAGCTGACACCATCTTTCAGGAGATACAGAAGTTGTTGAAGGCTAAAATCATCTTTCCCATTCACCATTCAACATGGATTGCAAATATTGTGCCTGTTAGGAAGAAGAATGGTGAGATCCGCATCTGTGTTGATTTCAGGAACCTGAATCAGGCTTCTCTGAAAGATAATTATCCTCTTGCCTATGATGGATCAAGTATTGCAAGTAGTAACAGGATCGGAAATGTTATCTATGCTTGATGGATTTTCTGGATATAATCAGGTAGAGGTTGATACTGCAGATCAACACAAGACAGCCTTCACTACTCCTTGGGGCACCTTTGCTTACAAGAGGATGCCTTTTGGGCTCATTAACGCTGGTGCCACTTTTCAGAGAGCCATGGATCTGGCTTTTGGAAGCTTAAAAGGAAAGTGTATTGTCATGTACCTTGATGACCTGACAGTGTTTTCCAAGACAAGAGCGGATCATTTTGATCACCTGGAGACGGTTCTGCTAAGATGCAGAGAGCATGGAATTTCTTTGAATCCTAAAAAATCTGTTTTCTGTGTCACAGAGGGAAAACTATTAGGGCACATTGTCTCCAAGGATGGCATTAAGATTGACCCTGAACGAGTACAAGCTATCCAGCAAATTCCTCTCCCAACCAGTAAAAAGGGTGTGCACTCCTTCTTCGGTAAGATCAATTTTTTAAGAAGGTTCATCCCTGATTTTGCAGAGTTAACTTTGAATATTTCTCAAATGATGAAAGGGAAGCAAACATTTGGTTGGTCTTCTGGAGGAAAGGAATCCTTTGAGTGGTATCAAGAGAGCTATCGCTAAAACTCCAGTTTTGGCCTGTCCTGATTTCAGCAAAGATTTCATCATCTATTGCTATGCTACAGATAATACCCTGGCTCGCTGTCTTAACTCAAGAAGACTCTAATGAGCATGAACTCCCAATTGCATTCATGAGCTATATTCTAAAGGATCACGAGTTGAAATACACCATGATGGAGAAGCATGCTTTTGCAGTGGTCAAAGCTGTGAAGCAGTTTCGTTTTTATATCCTCAACTCTCACTCCATGGTGCTGGTTCCAGATACAACTGTTAAGTCGATTCTCACACAACAAGAATTTGGATCCAAGAGAGGGAACTGGGTTGCTAAGGTCCAAGAGTACGACATTGATATCAAACCGACCAAGCTGGTTCGTGGAAAAGGTCTTTGTGAGCTCATTGCTGAAGGAGCTAAACATGAGTTGCTGGAGGAGAAAGCTGACATTCCTACTGTTCTGTTCCTTAGCTCAGTCGATGAATGGTATGCTGACATCGCCCATTATCTCACCTATGGGGAATGCCCCTCTCATTTAACTGCCAAGGAAAAGAGGACTGTTAAATTGAGGTCAGCGCAATATGTATTATGGGAAAATGCTTTGTTCAAGCTGTGGCTTAGATGGGAGATTTTTGAAGTGTGTGGACAAGGAACAGCAGAGAAAATTGCTCTCAGCTTTTCATGATCAGGCATGTGGAGGGCACTATTCATCAACGGTCACTGCTCACAAGATACTCCGTGGAGGATACTACTGGCCTTCCTTGTTCAGAGATGCATCCAAGTGGGTGGATAAATGTGAGGCTTGTCAGACTTTTGTGGGAAGACCTAAACTGGCGTCGTTGCCTCTCAAGCCAGTTGTGATTGAGGAACCATTTCAACAGTGGGGTTTGGACTTCATTGGTGCACTTAATCCTGCTTCTAGTGCTGGTCACACTCATGTGCTAACTACCACTGACTACTTCACCAAATGGGTGGAAGCTATTCCAGTCAAGAGCACTACTTCTGAAGTGGTATGCAGCTTCATCAAAGAGAACATCTTGGTAAGGTATGGTGTACCTAACAAGATTGTAACAGATAATGCTTCAAACTTATCCTCAACTGAGATAATGGATTTCTGCTATGGGTATGGCATCTCACTGGCTCATTCTTCAGATTATTACCCCCAGGGAAATGGGCAAGCAGAATCCACCAACAAAAATCTGGTGACAATTATAAGGAAGTTGGTCAATGAGTCTCAACGAAACTGGCACAAGAAGCTCTATGATGCTCTGTGGGCAGACAGGATCACACCTAAAAGAGCCATTGGAATGTCTCCTTTTCAAGTGGTGTATGGAGTTGAGGCTCAATTGCCAGTGACAGTGGAACTGCCAGCCTTGCACCTAATGAAGGCCATTGAGGATACTAGTTTCAGCGATGCTCTGGATAAGAGAATTATGTACCTGCACAAATTGAATGAGGACAGATTGATGGTTGCTGATAGGATATATGTTCACCAGCAAAAGGTAAAGGCCCTGTTTGACAAGAAAGCTAGGTTCAGAGATTTCCAAGTTGGAGACACTGTGTTGCTATGGGATAAAAGACATGAACCTCGTGGCAGCCATGGAAAGTTTGATTCCCTTTGGCTCGGGCCTTTCAAGATCAGGCACTTTGCTGGTAAGAATTATTTCTATCTTGATTACATGGATGGTTCTCCCCTCCCACTTCCTTATAGTGGGCAGTACCTCAAGTTGTTCAAGTCCTAGGTGACTAGGAAGTCCTTTGTATATTCTGTACAGTGTTTTTGCTTCTCTGCTTTTGGTGTGTTTTCCTTTTGTTGTTTTGGTGTGTTGCCCTCTGTATTGGTGTCCTTTTTGACTCCGTTGCCCAATGGATAAGGCACTGGTCTGCTTCCCCTGAGTTTGTCTAAGTTCTTGCCTTGTCTCATTCCTTGAATTTATGCCAAGTCATCCCCAGAAGGAGCCAGCTGTTGTCCACTCAAAATTCCCTGCTCTGATAAAGTAAAATTTCAAAATTTTGAGTTATGAGTGTTTTTCCCTAAAGTGCCTAAGTCGTGAAAATTGAGAAAGTCTGTGTTTTGGGTCATTTTTGTGTGATTTTCGGGCCTGTCGGAACTTTTTGTCCCAACTATCCCAAGTACGAAAGTGCATTCTGTTCCCCGATCGGCTGAAATCCCCGAAGTTGTTCCATTTTCGGGCCCGCTGGAACTTTTTGTCCCAAGTGTCCCAAATCTTTTTGTGCGAGATGTTCCATTTTCGGCCGAAAACACCCGAACCACGTACTTCGCACTTTCCTGTTCCAAATGTCCCAAATCAAAAAGTGCAAGTTGTTCCATTTTCACCTGAACCGATCGATTCGCGTACTCCAGAACTTTTTTGTTCCAAATGTCCCCAAGTTCAAATGGGCCTTTTGTTCCATTTTTGGCCGAAACACCCGAACCGCGTCCTTCGCACGTTTTCGTCCCAAATGTCCCAAAATGCATTTGTGTGTCTTCTCCCTGTTTCACCTGAATCGGCCGAGCCACATGTTTCGCGCATTCGCATCTCACATGTCCCAAGCGTACCAAGTGTCATTCATGCTTATTTTTCCCGCTCTACCCCGAATATCATGCTTATTCAAATTGGTGGTTATGTATTAAATGCGCATTCATGGTCTTTCTCTCTCCTAAAACGGCTATTTAACGAGCATTTCCCCTTTGCATTTTTCACACTACTTCCATTGCTATCTTTTGCTCGAACCCTTGCAATTTGCAAACCTGCGCGCGTTCCCCTCCCTCTGTAATTCCTTCCAGAGTCTAGGTTGCCCCTCTGAGACTATCAATATGAAGATCAAATTCCAGGGACAGGAACAAATTTCTCCACTTGAGTCTGTCGTTTGCAATATTGGGGACAGCGAAGCTCGTCATCTTGACTTCGGTGATTTCTGGGCAAGGATGGTAGACGCAAACCCTACACCAATGGCGCAGATGATTCACGATAGCGGTTTGGCTTTCGCCGGAGGTTTCCCAATCTCGGTACAGTGTGCTGATACCATGCTTTCATGCGGAGCTCACTTCGACCCCGCTTCGAGTGAATTGACTAATATACATGGGGAACTTATCACCAAATTGGATGCTGCCGCCATTGGCACTGCTCTGAGGATTCCAGAGATGGATAATGCCATAGTCGTTTCTCGGGATCAAGCACAGGCCCTGTTCGACCAAGACAGTGACAAATATAAGGCACGAGTGGTGAAGTCCTGGCTTAAAAACCCTAGGAAGGGAGCTTCTCGTCTGACCAAAACCCTCTTCCGAGCAGATTTCAATGAAGAGTTGTCAGACTTCATAATCTTGCTGGCTCGGGTTATGGGTTTGCCCTCTACCAACGAATTTCACTTCTGGATGTGCCCGCTCATCAGCATGGTGTGCGAAGGAACGCAAAATATCAATTGGGCAGAAATCATAAGCATGAATTTGACGGAGTAGCTGTCCAATGTGCAGCAAACGAAGAAGTTCTACATGACCTTCGTACCTGATGTATACTTTGGCAGCATCAAGGCAGTGGTTCGGTTTTTCTTATATAGATGCACACAAAGATGATCCAGTATATTCCTACTGCCCGCAGTTCACTTTGGAGACCAGCAATCGTAATTTCAGAAGGGTCAATGACGTTTTTACCATGTATGTGGTCAGACTACTCGAAGGTGATACTGCTAGAAGGTTTTCAGATGAAGCAATGAACCTGATATCACAATATGGTGCTTATTTCATCCAATTCAGGAAATTCTCTTATATCAGGCTTACCCGGCTATGAGAGCACCCCTCTGAGACTGCCCATGTTCTGCAATGATAAAATGGCCTTGATAGAAGTATGCAGATAGTTAGACAAGTTGCACAGAACTTGCAGAGATAAGAAGATTTCTGGCTTGCACTTTCCCATCTCTCTGGGAAACTACACTTGCAAAACAGCTCTGGATGCTCAGAACATAGAAAGAGCCCTGGTCCCTATCACTGTTCATTTCTTCAAGCCAAGAACCTGCTTTGACTTGAAGAATTTTATTGAATAGAACATCAAGATAATCTATCAACATAGGGCAGATACAGAAGACTACTGGGCTGATTGAACAGATGATTTTGAAGCCAGGAGAAGGCATTGTGGCAGGTTCTCCCTGCAATTGATCCAAGAACTCGGTCTGTACCAAGTTCCTGAAGGTCTCCAGGATGACAATTCTGATCTATACTCGTACGAGTATGAAAAATGTGATTAAGCACACTCCTTTGGAGGACCTGGATTGGAACAGGAAAGAGAGGGATGATCTGGCTGAGATCCTTGCCCCAGTCTTAGTCAGGACTAAGGTTTGGTTTGACAGGATGGTTCGAGAATTCAGGAGGCATTCAGGAGAATCCTCTTCTAAGGATGCTTCAACACCAAGAAGAGAAGCATCTATTCCAAGGTCAGAAACCCCAGTGAAGACCCCTCCTGCCTCATCAATACAAGGACCTGCAGTTTCTACTCCTTCTTCATCCCCTCAAGTGTACCAGAAGAAGCTCAAGGAGGTTAAGAAGGAACCTGTGGAAAGTGACCCACAAAGAAAGCAGGCAGAGTTGCCTATGGGACCAGAGAACATCATTGTTCTCAGTGAAAGTGAAGAAAGCGAAGTACCAACTCTTGCAAGTGCTCCTGAAGATCCAGCTGATAAAGATAAAGAAATCCAGAGCACTGAGCTTTCAGGTAATGTTGATTCTTCTGCCGCAATTTCCCCAAGTGCCCCACTCACCTCTCAACTCGAGTCAACAGCTGCACAGACCTTGAGCGTCATGAGCTCTCTGTCTCTTGGTCCCCTTGTTCCTCCTGCTGATTCTTCTTCCTCTTTTGCGTGGGTGCAACCTCTGGTTGACAAAAGGAAGAGGAAATTTTCCTCTCAGAGTTCAGGGAAAATTTTTGATGCTGTCGTCGTAGCCTTGTTGGGCACCACTCCTTCTCGTGCCAAGAAAGCCAGAAACTACCTCCAGAATAGTGTCTGATGCTCAAGGCCAGCAATTCTTGGAGATTTCCAAGCCTTCAACGGATAAATCAGAGCTAGGACTTACAGGTATCTGACTTAGAGCTCTCAAGAATCCCAATGGGAGAGTCTACCCCTGAAGGTGAAATTCACAACCTCCAGGAAACAGTCACAAGAGTCATTGGGAGGGTAGAGAAAGGGCAACAAACTATTGAACAGTTGGAAGAACAGGCCCAAGTTCTCACAGGTTTCATCAAGTCTCTTTTGTCTAAGGACAAAGTTTTGGACCCTACCCCATTGACTACTCTTCCACCTCCTGTAATTCTAAGCCAAGATGAAGTGCAGAGTATTAAAGATATGCACAAGCATTCTGTCTATGGCAGAGCTATTGAAGCCATGGTGGAAGACATGCTTGTTGCTAGGTTAAACTTCATCGATGAAGCTTTCAAACTCCACGAAAAGGTGAACAATGTGCAACTGAAGCTCTCCTCCACTATCAATACCATGGATAAAGAGCTCAAAATCTGGAGCAGTTGCATAGTAGACCTTCGCCTTATGGGACAGACAGATGAGAACATTTTGCTGGTGAATAAAGTTTTTGATGATGTAAAGGACAATCTATCAAAATCATGGGTCTATAGCGTGGAGTGGAAGATCAGAGTCTTGGAGGAGGCTTTGGGAGAAATGAAAAAGAGCTGGCAGAAGGGCGAAGCCTTCAAGACATTGGTTGTCTCGGCTTTCAAAGATATACATTGTCATCTTCAAGATGAAACTTCTGGTGCGCCCCTTTCCTTACAAGAGATCAAAGCTCAGTTCAGAGCTTTTGTAAAGGACAATTTATTCAAGGAAAGCTCCATCTCCAAAGAAAAAATGAAGGAGATCTGCTCTCTTCAATCTGCCATCGAAGAAGCAAATAAAGATTATCATACTCATGTCGAGTTTGATAAAGAGATGGAGAAGTGTTTGGGATTTTGGACTCAGTCTGCAGCCAACACGTCAGTTCCCCGTGGCAGAGACATAGCTGAGGCGTTGAAGAGATTCAGACAGCGGATTCTGAAGTCAGTGGGTCCCTCTCAGTGATCGGACACCTGTCTTCTTCCCCATTCTTTTCTCTTCTTCCCTTTCTTTTTCCGTTTTCTTTGTAATAGGTTGAGGTACTGCGAGTTGGCAGTCCTTAACTATTCTTTAGTTAAAAGAAACGGTTACAAAAAAGTAACTGACTTGTAAGCTATATAATGGTATTTCTACACCATTCTAATAGGAGGAAGAACTGGGCATATTTTCTGAAAGTGTGAATAGATCAGAAAGAAATCAATACAAAAGGGCTTTCCATTCATTATCTATCTAATCTGTGTTATCTTTGTGTTTTCATTTATTTTCGTGAAGATCATTTGTTTATAGTTCGTTAGTCTCACTTATTGTGTATTTTCAAATATTGCGAGTATAATGATCTTGTACAACCAAGAAGGAACTTTGTGTCCTTGATTAATGAATCTGAAGAAGGTTAATTACAGAACTTTTTGTCTGTTAATCTCGTGTTGTTCATCCAATACAAACGATCTTGTTTTAAATTCACTACCAATTTCGCATGCATAAAGGATTATTCTGCTATCTATAGTCCTGCATGTTGCTCTTCTGCTCATCCCCATATTCCCTTTCCTCAGTCCTTTTGTAACTGATGATCCTTGTGTAAAACACTTTCGTAATATCCAAGTTCAACCATAAAATCATGTTTTGTATATTTGTAAATAAGTTCGTTTCTGAATAAGGGAACCTCTCCCATTAAAGAGGAGGGACTTCTTTTCCCCTGATTGTTGCTCTTCTTAAAAGTCCTATTTGACGACCAACAGGATGGAAGTCCATAATTTTTAGAGTGATGATGCTGCACAAAGTTCCTTTACCAAGAAAAGAATGATGGATCCTAAAATAATTGAAAACACAATTTTTTGCTCAAGGCCAAATACCACACGTACCGATATTATCTCTATAATGATGATTGATTCTCTCTATGGGATTCACTTGTGGGGGCTTCCACATATTAACTTGTGATAGAATCATTATTCATCTCAACCTCCACCATGGAAGCCAAATAATTTGGCACAAAAGTCCCATACAACCAAGTATTGACGCTCTCAGAGTCGATGTCAAAATTAGCAAGCAACTCCGCACACCCATTTCCTTTTATAGAAATATGGAGGATTCTGATTTCTTCAAAGGCTGAGAGATAGTTCCTACATTCCTTAAGGATGTTTTTGTAATTATTTTTCATTTATGGAAAGAAAGGGAAAATTTCATTTTCAATCATACATCCTTGCATGGTTGGTTTTTTTGTTACTAACAAAATTAAAGTGATATCTAATGTAATACTATAAATTCAAGATATAGGTTAGGAATGTGCAATAGTAGGATGAACACCTTCATACCTTATTGAACTGTTAGGGTATAACTCCATATATAGTTACCCAAGTCCCTCTAGACTCTCCTTACTAATGATAATCTTCATATAGATATATATTTAGATCTCACGGTAAGTATCATTCACAAAGTAGTTGTCAAATTTTTTCACCGTGTTTACGACATGACTCAATAAATGATAAATCTTATAATAGTGGTGGGTTTTTGTTCCTGGGAAATTTTTCAAAATTAATTGTTGGAGGTAATATCAAGCCGCATGATTTTTTCAAAAACTACTTCATCATTTCTAACTACCTTCTGACCAACATTAAATGTTTTGTGGTCATTGATTTCTAACCACTTCGCTGACTAATATTTATCATGTGGTCGTTAAAAATTTTTCAAACCCCCGATAATGCCTTGCCACATGGCTCAATTCCATGAACCCTCTAAGTTTTTCCTCCCCGCAAACGTGAATATCCCGGATTCAGCTATAATGTATTAATATTTCGGGTCTCGATCCTTTTTAAGGCATGTTATTATATGTGGCAATATATATATATATATATATATATATATATATATATATATATATTGGCATATTTTTAGCAGCAGAGGAGTATATATTTTAATATACTAAAATGATATAAAAGGGGGATATTCAGGAGAATATTATTATTATTCGTGCATCAACAAATAGAAATAGAAAGAGAGGAAAATACCAAGAGAAAGAAAATTATAGAAAAGGGGAAAATTTTCAAATAGATGTGTGCAGCAACACAAAGCAGAAGAAAGATTATAGAGAAACAACTCGAGAGAGATAATTTTTTTGTAAAAAAAAGAAATAGAGAATTGGACACAAGAAAAGAAACAAAAGTAATAATAGAGCTACAACTTTGAGATTGTAAAATTTTTCTTTTAAATCAAATTATATATATATTGTGTGTGTGTGTTTTTCTATTTTGTTTTTGTTTTCCCTTGTGTTGGTTGTTTTGACACTAAATTTTGCCAACAGTTTCATATCATAGCAAACATAAAAACTCTAAATAGCTCGTGGGTTTGAGATTCTTATTTTATGGGTTGAGTTGTAATGGCTTCTAGTAGCAGCAACTTGTGGAAACAACCCCCAATATTTGATGGGAAGAACTATGACATTTGGTGCATTAAAATGAAGACATTGTTCTCCTCTCAAGAGTTATGGGAACTAGTTGAAGGAGGCTACATAGAGGTAGCAGACCAAGTTGCTTTCAATGCATTAACACAAGCTCAAAATAATTATTTGAAAGGAAAATAGAAGAAATAATGGAAAAGGCTTTAAGCTATATTCAAAATGTTGTTAGTGATTCGGTTTTCCCAAGGATAGCAACAACTATAAACTCCAAGAAAGCATGGGATACCTTACATAATGCATATCAAGGAAGTGACAAGGTGAAAGTAGTCAGATTGTAGATGTTGAGGAGATATTTTGAGACCCTTCTCATGAAAGAATCAAAATCAATAAATGATTTTTTCACAAGAACAATGACCATATTCAATCAAATGTGAACTAATGGAGATGTGGTTGAAGATCACATGATCATAGAGAAGGTATTGAGGATCCTTCCAACCAGATTTGATCCAGTTTGTGGTTGCAATAGAACGAGTCTAAGGACTTGAGACAAATGACAGTTGATGAGCTAATGGGTTCTTTGCAAACCCATGAACAAAGGATGAGTAGGTCATCCAAATCCTCTAATGAACAAGCCTTCAAAACAAATACAAATGTTAGAGGCAGGGGGAGAGGAGCATACAATAGAGGAAGAGGAATATTTAGCAACCAACAAGAAGGTGGAAGACATAATCATCAAGAGCCACAAGCCAGAGGAAGAGGAAGGAGGAGCAACACTTCCAGAGGTGGTTCTACACAAAGGTATGAAAAATCAAATGTGCAATGCTATTACTACAAAAATTTTGGGCATTATGCTAGTGAATGTAGAAAGAAAGAATATGATTTGAGAAATCATAATCATAATGCAAGCTTCTCTAATGCAAAATAAGTTGAACTTAAAAAGAATGAAAAGAGTGGAAATTTCTTTCTAACTTGCAATGTAGCTGAGAAAGGAAGAAATCAAATATGGTATTTGGATAGTGCATACAGAAACCATACGTGTGGAAATAAAGAAATGTTTAATACTATAGATGAAGAAATCAGATATGAAGTAAAGATGGGGATAAATGAAAAAGTTGCAGTTATGGGTAAAGTCATTGTATCTATTCTCACCAAGCAAGGAGACAAGAAGCATATCACATAATGTTTTATATGTTAGGGGTTGAAGTATAACCTTCTAAGTATTGGGAAGCTTGTCCAAAATGGATATAAGGTGAAGTTTGAGAATGGATAAGGGTCAAAGCACATGTGTCCCACTTTGTGGCCATAAATATTTTAAAATCTGATAGTAAGGTAATTAAAAAATACTATAAAAATTTAAAAAATCAGGAAATTCTGGAATAATAGCCTCTTAAAAATGCATTTTATATGTGTTTGGTCAGTTTTGGTTGTCAGACATGAAAGTTAAAAAACTACAAAAAAGTGGGACACAGTTAATGCTTTCCCTGCATTTATATGATATGCAAAACAAAATGCAAATTTGCAGATGACACAAAATAAAATGCAGCAATGCAAAGTGCAGTTAGGTGCAAAAGTGTTCAAAATATAGCCATTGATCAATCTACTCTTTGGCATGTTAGGTATGGGGCATTTGAGTTATGGTGCATTGCATGTCCTTTATAATAATAAAATGGTTCCCTCCTATTGAAAAACAATATAAGGTTTGTGAGGCATGCATATTACTGGGAAGCAACATAGAAATGCTTTTCCCTCAGGTAAATCATGGAGAGCAAGCTCACCTCTTGAGCTAATACATTTAGATTTGTGTGGTCCCGTGAAGACTCCCTACTTTTCCAAGAAAGAGTATTTTATGACTTTCATAGATGACTTCAGTAGAAGGACATGGGTTTATTTCTTTAAAAATAAATCAGAGGCATTTGAAGTACTAAAATAATTTAAGGCCTTAGTTGAGAAGCATATTGGCCATTATATAAATACATTAAGAACAGATAAAGGGGGGGAGTATATATCAAATGAGTTTCTAAACTTACTGTAAGGATCATGGGATCAAGAAATAATTCATAGCAAGGTCATACACCTCAGAAAAATGGTATATCAAAGAGAAAGAATAGAACTATTCAAGAAATGACAAGGAGTCATGCTGAAAGCAAGAGGATTGTCTAGATGAATTTTGGGAAGAAGCAGTTGGGACAACAATATATCTGTTAAATAGACACCCCAGAAAGAGTGTGAGGAATAAAATACCTCAAGAAGAATGGAGTGGAAGAAAAGCCAAGCATTTAACACTTGAGAGTTTTTGGATGTGTGGCATATGCACATGTGTCAAATCAAAGAATAAAAAAGTGGGATAACAAAGGAGATAAGTACATTTTCTATTGGATATAGTGAGTAATCTAAAGCTTACAAATTGTATAATCCAGTTACATAAAGGGACTCGTAATCAGTCATATATGTTCAATTCATTAAATAAACATCTTGGGAAGATGCACAAGTATTGGAACAGCCACAAGAAAAGGCAAATACACCTATAATTGTGTCTGATGAACCAATAGATGGCAGAATAAACAATATACCAAGTTGGACACCTATTTCACAAGAGGGGTGGATCTTCAAATGGAAGAATCCAATAAAGCATGCAAGGGTGAACAAATTAAGCATCTTCATCATCATTAGACTTATTGCTAGCAGCAATGAAGAATGAGGAGTGCACAAGATATATATGACCAGTTAAGGTATGAAGAAAATCAAGATGAAATGATTTATTTTGACTTTATTTTCAACAAGTTCAGTCCTATTTATTATGAATAGGTTATTAAAGATATTAAATGGTGTGAAGCAATGAACGAATAAATGCATGCAATAGTAAATAATCAAACATGGGAGTTAGTAGATATTCCAGCAGGAAAGGAAGTTATTAGATTTAAGTGGTTTTATAAAACCAAAACCACTCCCGAAGGAAAAACTGAAAGACATAAAGCAAGGTTAGTTGTCAAAGGATACAAACAAAATCCTTGATGTGATTATAATGATACATTTTCTCCAATAGAAAGTCTAGAAATTCTGAGAACAATCATTTCCATAGCTTCTCATCACAATGGAAGGTCCATTAAATGGATGTTAAATCATATTTCTTGAATGGAGTGTTAGAAGAAGAAGTGTATGTGGGATAGCCACTTGGTTATGAAATTCTAGAGCATGAAAGAAAAGTATACAAACTCAAGAAATCATTGTATGGACTCAAAAAATTACCAAGGGCATGGTATAATAGAATAGATTCATATCTTATCAGTAATGGCTTTAGCACAAGCAGTAGTGAGCCCACACTCTACATCAAAAAAAACAATGTTGAAATTTTATTTATTTTTTGTATGTATATGATTTAATATTTACTGGAAATGCAAGTGGGGTTATAGATGAATTTAAATCAGCTATTAAGAAAGTGAATTCGAGATGATTGATTTGGGATTTATTGAAGTAATTTCTTTGCATTGAAGTCAAGCAAATAAGAGCAGGGTATATTTGTTTATCAAGAAAATTATGAAAAGAAAATTTTTAAAGATTCATAATGTTGGACAACAAACCAACATCTACACCTATCCGAGTTAAGTTTTTAAATTAACCAATGATGATTACAGCGGCAATGTGAATCCTTACAAGATACAAAATCATGGGAGGAATCTCGATGTCTTTGAACTCCAACTAAGAACTAGATATAATGTATGCAGTTAGGCTGATTTCTAGATTCATAGAAACACTCTAAAGGAGACACACTGGAAAGACAGGCAAGTGTATTTTGAGGTTTGTGAATGGCACAAGAAATCTTGGAATCATATATGTTGCTAATAATGATGATTTTCAATTAGTTAGATACACATATAGTGATTGGGCATGTAGCATTGATGATAGAAGATCACATCTATGTATGTGTTCAATGTTGGATCAAGAGCCATGTCATGGGCTTAAATGAAACAGTCAGTTTTTTCATTAGTCCATTGCTGAAGGTAGATTATATTGCAATCAAACTCAGTCGTTTGTCAGATGATATGGTTAAGTAGAATCCTCTCATATTTGCATGAAAAAAACAAGGAGTTTCTCTTATTTTTATGATAATATGTCTTCAATTTCATTGTCTAAAAATCCAATTTTTCATGGAAGAAGAAAACATATTACAATAAGATATCACTTCATTCATGAATTGGTTGAAAAGAGGAGAAATTGGGCTAAAATTTTGCAAGTTGAGAGTAGCAACTAGCTGACATTTTTACCAAGCCTTTATCAAAGGAAAGGTTTGAACATTTGAGACAAAATATGGGCATCATAGATGTATCACCTAGCTCTAGAAATTAAAATTCATATTTTTCAATGAATTTTTTGTTTGGCTCAAGATTAAGTGAGAGTGTTAGAATTAATTACTGGAGGTAATCTCGAGTCACATGCTTTTTTCAATAATTTCTTCCCTCCTTTCTAACTTCCTTCTGACTGACATTAAATGTTTTTTGACCGTTGATTTCTAACCATTTTGCTAACTAATATTTATTTTATGGTTGTTGAAACTTTTTCAAACCCCTGTCAATGCCCTACCACGTGGATCAATTTTGTGAACCCTCCAAATTTTTCCTCCCCGCGGACGCGGATCTCCTGGATTCAGTTGTAATATATTAATATTTTGGGTCCAGTTATATATATATTTCTATATATGACAATGATATAAAAGGGGGATATTAAGGAGAATATTATTATTATTCATGCAACAACACATATAAATAGAAAGAGAGGACAATACGGAGAGAAATAAAAATATAAAAAGGGAAAAATTTGCAAATAGATCTTTGCAACAACAAAAACCAGAAGGAAGATTATATAGCAATAGCTTGAGAGAGAGAATTTTTTTATAAGAAATAGAAATAGAGAATTGGACATAAGAAGAGAAACAAAAGGAAAAATAGAGCAACAATTCTAAGATTGTAAAATTTTTATTTTAAATCAAATATAATATATATTTTGTATGTGTTTTTCAATTCTGGTTGTGTTTTCCCTTGAGTTGGTTGTTTTGGCACTAAATTTTTCCAACAAAGTTGTGGATGGAGGGCGTGGTGGGAAAAAAAAAATCTCAACTAACCTAATCCATTTTAACATCCAAGAAAGATCGAAGAGATGATGTTATTAAATATAAAACTAATGACATGTAGGAGATAGTACCTAACATGGAAGATCCACCCGGTAGTGTTACTAGGGGATAGACATGAGTTGAGGTGACATGATGAAATATCCTCCATATTTATCTATTGTAGTGATTTATCTAATGGATTAGCTCTTATGTGTTGGTGTTAATGTACATATGTAACTGATGATTAAATTTGAAGGGATGTCCCTAATTTCAAGGGGAAGTGTATATATTCATCTAATTATTTCATGATGAAATGTGGGAAGACATAATTGTAATTTAATTAACAAGATTTAATCAAGTACACACTTTGTTTAAAAAATATTAAATAAAATATTGTTCTTCCAAAGTTTAGAAAAGTAAATTTATAGGACATGTTTAAACCCCTGAGAAGAACTAATCAAAAAAATATACTAGAAAAATAATGCTTTTGAAAGTGATTTTTTGCATGAAATAATGATTATTTTTACATTATCTATAAGAGTCACATATTTGGAGGTACACAATCCACATTTTCCTTCATTCAATATAAATTTGTATTATTATTGGGATTATGTCCTTCAATTCAAATAATAAAATATTGTAGGTATTGCAATTGAATAGGTTAAACACTAAAAATTTAAAATATGTAATTGAACTCTTTTCATTTCCTAGTAACTCCTCTCCTTTGACTATCAAGAGTTATTAGTCTTCAACCAATAAATAACATCAATATAGTCCTAATTATAGTTATATACCATGAAATGAAACAATTAATCCTTACATAAGCCTATTTTTACCATGTAAAATCGCACATATAACACTAGCACTTGCATTGAAAGGAGGTGCAATGGTTATGTCAATAGTAAAATATGAGGATATTTAGAGTTATGCAAACAATTCCAAGGATGTTTTAGAGTCATAGAATCAATTCCAATGATGTTTTAGATTCATAGAAGCCATGCCAAATATGTTTTTTGGGTTTTTTTAAAACTAAATAGGAGGAGAGGGGAACATTGAATAATTTTTCGATATTCATCCAAAAACCAATCAACCATTACATTAGTAAGAGAGGGCCACTTAATTATGGTGTCACCTCTATTGGCATAAATAACGTGATGTATTGGAGTTTTTATCTTACTCTAGACAACACCAACTAACCAATGTGGGATTAATATTCTAAATGATTGAGCATTTTTAGAGTCATAGAAGAGATTCCAAAATGCAGTGAAGAGAGTTTTTTTTAGAGGAATTTTAGAGGATGTGTTGGATTTTTTGAAGCCACAGAGGAGGATAGGGGAAGGTCAAGCAAGAAAACACAATCATATTGTAAACATGTTTTCCTTATCTCTCTTGTGGGGAATTGATTGGTTTAATTCGAGAGTGGAGTGTTATTTTAGGGTTTTGAGTCATCATGCAACTTCAAAGAATTTTGCTTTTCATTAGGGATACAACCATACACATTGTATATACATGATAAATAAAAAT
This sequence comes from Taxus chinensis, assembly GCA_019776745.2. NCBI lineage: Eukaryota > Viridiplantae > Streptophyta > Pinopsida > Cupressales > Taxaceae > Taxus > Taxus chinensis. The sequence continues at coordinate 217,957,474 of CM034152.1, read as the reverse complement.
GATGTTTTAGAGGCGTTGATAGTATTAATTTGATCATTATATATAGTAAGGATTAATAGTTGTCAAAAAAACTTGACAAACCTCCCACTCCCAATATTTTATTCTAAGTGTGAGTTACCTCTGAATGAAAAGATTCATCCATTTTAATGGTTTATGATAAGAAGTTTAAAAGAGATTGATGGAATTAGGACTTAAACCCATAACCACGTATAGCTTTAAGATCATGTGTTTTGTGGAAACAATCTAGGGAAGAAAAATAGTTGTCAAATTGTTGCAGTAGACCATGTAGATGAACTAGAAAGAATAAAAACTAAATATGTTAAAATAAAAAAGAACAAAATTAGTCATTTAAAAAACATCTCAAGTGCCTCATCCATACTTTATTCTTTCCACATTATGTCTAGTATTGTAGTGCATCAAAATGAAAAAACATTTATATTAAAATGAATGCACTTTTTATTGTATTTACCAACCATATTTTTTAAATGTTTTAATTTTAAATGTCTTTTGTTTGTCTTGTTTTCAAGGAATTGATTGATTTAATATGCGAGTTTAACCCCAAAAAATAGAGGCGGAGTTTCATTTATTTGAGGCATTGATTTAAAAAGTATTAAATCCTCATTAAGAACATCATTACATGCATATCCTACAATCGTAATAGTCTATGAAACCATATTTTTTTGAGATATATTATCAAATAGTTCATATACCTCATATATGCTTAAAAATTTTATAGGCATGTATGTCACTGCATTTGTATACAACATCTAACAAAAATCCCCTTTTCCATCATAATTTGTTGTATGTTCATACCTTTCTCTACAACTCCCATTTTCGCATAGGACGAGAGTATGATAGTTTTGAGAGCGATGGAATTAGGACTTAAACCTCCAACCACGTATAACTTTAGGATCATGTGTGTTTATGTGGAAAAATTTTAGGGAAGAAAAATATTTTTCAAAATGATGTAGTAGAACTTTTAGAGGAACTATAAAGAAGAAAAACTAGATATATTCAAATTAAAAAAAATTAGTCATGTCAACAACATCTAAAGTGCCTCCTCCATACTTGATTTTTTCCCCATTGTGTCTAGTATTACAGTGCGTCAAAATGTAAAGCATTTATATTAAAGAGAGTTCCACCCTTTTTTATTGTTTTTATCAAACATATTTTTTAAATATTTAAATATTATATTTCTTTTCTTTGTCTTGTTTGCAAGGAATTGATTGATTTAATATGAGAGTGTACCCCCTCCCAAAAAATAGAGGTGGAATTTAATTTATTTGAGGCCTTGATTTGAAAAGTCTTAAAGCGTCACCAAGAACATCATTATGTGCATATCCTACAATCATAAAATTCCATGAAATCACATTATTTTGAGGTATATTATCAAATAGTTCATATACCTCATATATGCTTACAAATTTTACATGCATATATATCAAGGCATTTATATACAACATCTAAAAAAATTCCCCTTTCCATTTAACAACCCCCATTTTGGCACAAGACAAGAGTATGATAGTTTTGAGAGCGATGGAATTAGGACTTAAACCCTCAACCATGTACAACATTAGGATTATGTGTTTTTTATGAGGAAACAATCTAGGGAAGAAAAATAGTTGTCAAACTACTGCACTAGAACTTGTAGAGGAACTAGAAAGAAGGAAAACTAGATATATTAAAATAAAAAAGAACAAAATTAGTCATTTAAGCAACTGTTATCCATTTTTACCCCTGGTAAAAATGGACAACGTGGGAGAAATTGAGCTTGGGCAGTTGACAAGGCTTCAAGGATGGATCTAAATATTTTCAGGTAATTTCAATGTTTTGGAGCATATGTAGTTAGTTTTGGGACATTCGGGATTCATAGGTGTAGGTTTGCTTTGGCTATGACCTATACTATGTGATGTTACGGGATCTACTGTGTATGGCTACAGGTGAGTAGGAGTGCCCAGAAGTGAATTATTCCACTTCCTCATGATTCACCCATGTTGCATACATGCATCCTCAGCTCCCCAAATCTGGCACATTACATTTTTTATCCTTCAGTTGTTACGAGAAACCTGTAGGTGCACAACCAGTTGTTATGGGCAACCTGTAGGTACACAACCAGTTGCTATGGGAAACCAGTATAGTGGCTATGGGTCAGGAACCTGCATTGTAAGGTGGATGGGATGGTTGGCTTGGTGAGCTCACTGAAGGAGTTGAGTTTTTGTGCTGGGCAGCACGAATAAGAGGTATAAGGGATGAGTCTTCTGTCCAGTTGGATGACGAAAAGCAAAGGAAGAGGGGCTCGAGTTATGCATTTTGGCCGCATCGGGGGTTTTGGGCCCAAGCATCCCATACATAATGAGTTCTCATTGAGCTCAAGTTCCCCGCAAGAATGATTTTTTCACATCACATGGAACACAGGGTGTCATCTAGGGTAGAAAGACAATGCAGCGAGCTGGCAATGAGATGGCAAGTCAATAGAGTCCCAATCTGGAGTATCATAACTTCCAACCAACCACCATTTTTTATTATAAAATTTAATTTTTGGGGCATGTACTTTAACACTCCCACAACAAAATGATAAAACATGAAGAGTAAATGTGGTGGGTGGGAGAAAATTAAAAAATACATCTACAGCCCCCGAATTTAATGCCTAGGCCTGAGAATCCACGTATAAACCAGAAAAAGTGACCTGCACTAAAATTTCCATAACTTTCACAACACTCAACCAAATTGGACAAACTTGTACTCGTTGGAATCAAGATTTTTTCCTCTATAATAAAAAGTAAATAAATCATAGACTTGTTGAGGGTAGGTGGGTATAAAACTTAGAAAACTTCCTAGGTTCAAAATGGTCACTTCGAGACAGCTGAAAAGTGCATTACTGAAGTATGGGAGGCCATTTTCTTCTACAGCAAGAAAAAATACAATGAGGGATGCATTTTTTAGGGTCCCCATCACTTTTTTAGGTCATTTAATGCCCGTTATTTTTGGTTGGGTGCCAATTTTGAATTCCCTCTCTCTCTTCTCATTAATTCTTCTATATTTGTAAAAGAGAGCTCATTTGTAAAGGGTTGGACAATTTTTTTCAATGATGCTCTCTTATTCTTCTATTCTAGGTGGATGTGGAGCTTAAAGCCTCCAATTTTAAGATTTGTGATGGTGAATCATGCCTCTTTCCTCTACCATGATGTATTGTGCAAATATTTAGAGCAATAAAATTGGTGTTTGTGATTGTTTCTCTATCCTTGCATGGGTTTCCATTGCTCTCTCTTTCCTTTCTTCATGATTGCAGGTATTTTATACATTTTATTGTTCCCATTACATGATTAGATGTTTTTTTTCTTAATGAAGATGGCATTTTTTATGTATTGTGGTTTGTGATGCTTTTCCATCCTCTCCATTCTCATCTTTCTCTATTTTTATGCATTGTGAATTGTCCAACACACCCTTTTCTTGGTGCTATCACCTTTGTAGTGTAGTATTTCCCTTATTTCATGCTCTCTCTCTCTCCTTGTCTCCTTGGAATTTATAGGATAAGATTAGATAGGTGTATTTCTTGCATTAGGAGTAGTTTAGTGCTAGGATTAGGTAGAGGAACTAGTCTTCTCTAGAGGGCCATCTCAAGTTCGTAAGTACCACAACTTGATAGATGGTCCCATGTTTCCCAATTACACTGATATCTCATGCACACACACATGGAAAATCAGAAGGTGATGTAATTTGGTGATAGCAACAATATCTCAAGTGCCTCCTCCATACTTGATCCTTTCGCCATTGTGTCTAGTATTGTAGTGCATCAAAATGTCAAACATTTATATTAAAGAAAGTTCCGCCATTTTTATTGTTTTTATCGACCATATTTTTTTTAAAAAATTAATTTTATATTTATTTTCTTTGTCTTGTTTGCAAGGAATTTATTGATTTAATATGAGAGTGTACACCCTCCTAAAAAATAGAGGTGGAATTTAATTTATTTGAGGCCTTAATTTGAAAATTCTTAAAGCCTCATCAAGAACATCATTATGTGCATATCCTGCAATCATAACACTCCATAAAACCACATTGTTTTGAGGTATATTATCAAATAGTTCATATACCTTGTATATGCTTACAAATTTTACATGCATATATATAAAGGCATTTGTATACAACATCTAAAAAAATTCCCTTTCCATTATAATTTGTTGTATGTTCATACCTTTCTCTACATCTCCTATTTTGGCACATGATGAGAGTATGCTAGAAAAGGTTGTGAAACCTAGTTTTACACATTATAATCGCATTTGCTTATAATTTTCCAATTCCTTTTCAACAAACCCAATTTATACATACCTTGACATCATACAACTCCATGAGAGCACATTTTTCTTCTCTATTTTTAAAAATAGTTCTCCTACCTTGTGTATTATAACACTTACACCAAAAGGAGGTGCAATGTTATGTTGATAGTTAAAGTATGAGGGTTTGTAGATTTTTCAAAGTGATTTGAGGATTAAATGAAAAGGTATTTCTAACATAGTCAGTAACACATGAAAGGTTGGTGGATTCCTTAAATAAATTCCAATATGCACTGAAGAGTCATATCCGACATGGGTAGAAAGGTAGAGAACATACATATCCTACAACCAATTGACCATTAGGTTAGCAAGAGGGTCACCTCTAGTATGGTTTTTCCCCTAGTGGCAAAATGATCTTGATAAATTACAATGGACCATGCCATCCAACCTAGGTGGGATTTACTTTGTGATTAAATGTGTTTTATTATAGTCAAGGAAGAAAATATAAGGTGTACCAAACATATAGCACCAATCATGTCTATTTCCACCTCTGGTGGTGTCAGTGGAATTTCTTGAGTGAAAGACATAGAAGGGTATTTCTGCAATAGAGGTGGGCCTCTCACTCATATAATAGTTATGTATGTGTCTAGTTCTAGTCTTGATCCCTTGGGACTTGTACTCTTCCATTTCATGAAATGGCCCAGAGCAACCTCATACACCTGATGAAACATCTTATATTTATTGTTAAATAGGATTGAGATTAATAAAATTATCATTATAATTATCGTATATGTATCATATATAGGAGAAATAATTATTTACATTCAAACCTATCTTTTTTATCTAAGACAAATATTCTAAAAGTTTACTTTACTCTATTATTTAGTATTTCAAAAACTGCTATTTTAACACAAATTGTAATTGGATTCCAAGTAATAGTATTCTCCATTTCCTGAGCCACATAAAATACATAATTAGAGTTCAAGTATGTGATTCCCCAACTCAAATTCTTTGACAAGTATCAAGGGTTTTATCTCTAAGAAACTATCCATGTTGCAAAAAAACCCTAGGGTGGGAATCCGACATGGACAATTAATAAAATGTAATTGACCTATGGACAATTTTAGTAAATTTTGTGCCTTTTATGTACCGAGTGGATTCACAGACCCTCTTACCTACTAGTTTTTTTCTTCCATGTTGAAGATAATGCTAAACATCTTTTCACATCTTGATACAATATATATTACAAATCCGGTACATGAGACATGTGCAACCAAATATCAACCTCAGGAACATGATGATTCAAGCATGAAGCTTGAATATTTAGGCATGAGGCCTCTTTTGAGAGGAAAAACTTTCTCAACTAATATAGACTATCAGATAATAAATTAGTAAACAATTTTAACACCTATATTAGGAAATATTTCTTTTTAAATTTTTATCATACCCTGAATGAAAATTACTTCTACTCATATTAACATTAGTTATGATATAATGCATTCGAAATAAATATAATTTTTTATGGATTTAGCAATACAACTAAAATTAATTTTTTGAGGAGGATGAGGGTCTTATTAGTGATGGGCAGGAAATTGACAGTAGACAGATCCCTCCAAGAGAGAAGAAAAATGCTCTGGATCGATCTTTGAGGGAGAAAGGTATGTGTGAGACTTTATGTGATGGTGAGAGTCATGTGGAAAATGGGTCCCCTAAATTGTATGTGAATATTTTGAAATTTGACTAGGACAAGAGCTTAGGAATAATTCCTCAGCTTAAACATGATGAAATAGGAAAGTTCTTAGATATCCCTGATATCATTATAGATCAGAATCTACGTAAAATGGAGAATGCTTTGATAGGTAAATTGGTAGGTGAAAGGCCTAATATTGATTCCATTGGATCTTGGTCTATTTTAAAATGGAAACCCAATGAGCATATGGATGTCGTAGCCTTATTGAATGGTTTCTTCCTGTTTAGCTTCAATAACTCTAAAGACCCTCAGAGGATCCTTAATGATGGCCCTTGATTCCTTGGGAAACTTGGCCTCTTTTTGAGGAAATGGTCTCCCAGGTTCAACCTTGATAGATAGAATATTAATCAGTTCCTTGTCTGGGTGAGACTCCCAAGTCTACCTTTGGAACTCTTAGATGTGGATATTATTAAAGGATTTGCAAACACTCTTGGTAACTTTGTTGATATGGATAACACGACACTTACTAGATCAAGAGTGGTTTGTGCAAGATTTTGTATCCACTCTTTGATGGGATCATCTCTACCTAAATCAATCTCAATTTCTATTTCCAAAATAAGGAGCTCTAATAGAATTATCTATATCAAGGATGAAGAGGGTGTGTTGATCAATGACATTAAGGAAATCCAACAAGCTACTAGTTCTTTTATCAACAAGCTTTTCGCTTCTTCCAGCGCTTCCAACAGCATTAAGGAAGAGCAATTTCTAGATTGTATTCCTCGTTTGATAACTAAAGATGACAATAACAAGCTCACTAAAATACCTTCTTTGGAAGAAATTGAATTTATGTTGAAATCCCTAAATCCTAACAAAGCTCTAGGATCGGATGGGTTTCCAGCTCTCTTTTTTCAAACTTTCTAGGAGATTGTGAAGAAAGATACTTGCAATGTTATTCAAGAATTCTATAAGAATAAAAAGATGTTTCAAGAGTTAAACAACACCTTTCTAGCCTTGATCCATAAGAATCATGATCCTACGGATTTTAGAAATTTTATAACTATAAGCCTATGTAACTATATTTACAAAATGTGCTCAAAAATCCTTGCTTTAATAATTCATCTTGTCTTGCCTTCGATCATCTCTGAACAACAGGGAGGATTTTTATGGGAAGAAAAATCCAGGATGGTATAGTCACTATTCAGGAGACCCTTCATTCGGTTAAGCAGAATAAGAAGGAAGCCATGTTTATTAAACTTGATATGGAGAAATCCTATGATAGAGTCTCTTGGCCTTTCCTTCTGAAGGTTCTATCTAGGTTTGGTTTTGGTGAAGACTTCAAGATGATGATTCTTTCATGTATTTACATAGAAAAGTTCTCGGTCCTGATTAATGGGACCCCTTGTGGATTTTTTAACAGCACACGTGGATTAAGAAAAGGTGATCATATTTCTCCCTTACTTTTCATTATTATGGTCGAGACCCTCAGTAGAGCCCTTAATACGGTTGCCTTGGATGGGAGGATCAGAGGTATTTCTCCTGCTATTAACTATAACATGGTTACTCACCAAAATTTTGTTGATGACACTATGTTCGTGGGTGAAGCTTCTATCCCAGAGGCTATGTAATTCAAATAGTTAATGGGTGATTATGAGGAGGTGTCGGACCAATTGATCAATTATGGGAAAATCTCAGTTTTCTTTATCAACACCCTGGAAAGAAGATGCAATAAAATTGCTGGAATTCTTGGTTGTGTGTCTAAAACCCTCCCGACTAGGTATCTAGGTATGCTTATTGGAGTGCAAAAACCTAAGAAGGCTGAATGGAATTTCTTAATTGATAGATTTTTGAAGAAAATTAAAGGCTGGAAAGGTTCTCTATTATCCCAAGCTAGCAAGGCTTTCCTCCTCAAGTGCTCAATTTAGAATTTACCTGTTTATATGATGTCTATCTACAGGTTACCCTCCTCTATTGCTAGTAAGCTAGAGAGTATTCAAACAATATTTCTCTGGAGTGGCTCAGAACCCAAAGATAGAATTCCTCTAATTGCTTGGGAAAAGCTTTGCGCCCCCAAAAAACTTTTAAGTCTAGGTATCAGATATTGGACCAAAATGAATAAAGCAATGCTGTCTAAAATGAGTTGGAGGCTAGTCAAGGAAGAGAGTGTATGAAATTCTATTATCAAAGGAAAATATTGGCCAAATCTTTCTGCCAATGAATGGTGCTTTTGCATCCATGATTCAAATGGTTCTTCTCATTTCTGGATATCGATAAACTGGGCTAAACACATTGTCTCTAAGGGTAGAAAATTAATAGTTGGCAATGGGAGAATGGCAATTTTTTGGGAGGAAAAATGGTTAGGGGACCTTCCTCTTAAGATAATTTACCCCAAAGTCTATAGAGATTCTGTTGCCAAATATGGGACCAAGGTCAGATATTTTTTCAACTTTTATGAACCCCTGGGACAATGGAAAACTATAGAACTGGATGGTTCTAACAGCATTGAGATTTCTTCTATTAACAGAAAATTAAGAGGTGTTATTGTTAATAAGGAGATCTTATAAGATGATATTATTTACTGGTCAAAGGAAGACATTGGAATCTTCTCGGTTCGAAGTGCCTACATCTCCTTTTTTGATGTCGGGGAAACTGAGAAATTCAATTGGGGAAGTGTTTGGGTCAAAGAGTTAATCCCCAAGATTAATATGTTTTGGTGGTTAGTTATCCATGATAATATTCTAACTGTTAGCAACCTAAACAAGAGAAATTTTCATATGGTTAATAGGTGTGTGCTGTGTAAAAGTGAGTGTGAAGACTCCTTGCACCTTTTTCTCAGTTGTCCCTATCTTGTCTCGGTTAGAAAGACCATTCTTAATATTTTTGAAGTTAATTGGGTATTCCCTGATTCAATTAAACTGTTGTGGTATCAATGGTCTAGTCCTTTTAAGAGCTAACGATTAAAATATTTGTGGACCTTTTCTATTATGCATTTAGCTTGGGAGATTTGGAAGGAGAGAAATAGAAGAATTTCCAAAGGAAAGAAAGAGTCTTTCAAGAAAGTTGGAGCCCGTTGTGTTAATACCATTCAGGCTAATTTCTCTAATCTGAACCCTCAAAATAAGACTATCTTTCATAATGAAGCGAGATTTTCCTTAAAGTGGGGTTTGGGATCCTCATCTACTAGTACCCCTTCTCTCAACCCTAGACTCAAAGGATGGGTGAAACCTATCAAGGAGTGTTTTAAGTTGAACTTTGATGGTGCATCCAAAAGAAAACCTAGTAGAGATGGATGCGGTGGGGTGTTCTAGGATTCTAAAGGAAGATTTATTCTTGGGTACCATCACAATCTTGGAACTCAAAAAAACCATGTTGCCAAAGCAGCGGGGTTTTTTTGGGGGGGTGTATATAGCTCTTCAACACAATTTAGCCAATTTGGAGGGGGAAGGAGACTCTATGAACATAAATAACAACATTACTGGGAAAGGATCCATTTCTATTTCCATTCAAAACTCTATTAAGAGTATTAAGGAAATGTCAAATTTATTTAAAATTATTACCTTCAAGCATGTTTATAGGGAGGCTAACTTTGTGGTGGATTGTTTTGCTAATATGGGGGTTAATTGTGATGAGTTGACACTTATCAATGAAGTGGAAGCTCTTGATCCCAAGGTGTGAGTACACTTACATAATGACATAAATGGTCACGTCACCAAATAATGTTAGTTCATGGTTTGTAAAATTCATCATGGTCATTTTCCATAGGAATAGTGAGCATTTATTTCTAAATAATGTGAAGATCTGGGATGGGATATGCTCGTGTGTCTGGAAAGATTTTTTTGCCTCCCGTGCCTGGAGAAATTTCATTTTTGGGCATGTGTGTAATCCTCTGGCTACTTGGAATTCAGGATTTTTCGTGAACAGTTTTTTATGCGGCCAAATGGGTGGTGACCTAGTTAAAACTGAACCTGCTGTTCTCGAAGTGGTGATGCCTAAAGTCATGGATTTGTTTAATAGCCAGGGTTTTTCGCCCTTCCTAAAAAATTTCAAAGGTCATTTTAAAAATCTAAGTAAAGATTTTTCCAACGCCTAGAAGACTACTAAAAAAGGTGCGTTGGCTAAAATGAAGGGGATTAGCATTGAGATTACTATGGATTCGGTTGCCAAAGTGATGGGTATTCCTACAATTGGGAGGGAGTTCTATAAACCCAAAAAAGAAGCCTTCAAAGAGTTGAACCTGTTTCTCAAAGGTAATGAAAATATCACTTCCCACTTTGCTGGTTATCTTCATTTGTCTTTACCTAAACCATTTGATGATGTGGCTATCACCCTTATCCAATTTATCACTCTTGTGGTCCATCACAAATGCATTTATGCCTACCACCTTCCTATGCTTAATCATTTTAGATGTGGTCAGGCTTTCATCTTCCCCTACTTTCATTTTCGCTCCCTGAGTACTTATATCTCTCAGTTTAAAACTAGAAGGGTCTCTATTCTGCTCCATCAAGGATTTATTCTTGCTCTTTTCAAAAGAGATTCCTTGGATATTGACAAGTTTGTCTCCCTAACTAAAACTCTAGAATCTTATGTGGATGGAGTCAACTCGAACTCGGAGGAAGAAGACTCAAGTGAAGATTCTGATTCTCAAGTAAGTGACTCGGAAGAGGATAAAGATGAGGTTGAGATCATGACAGCCCAAAATTTTAGGGAGATGAAATACAAGAAGCCTCATAGTATTCCTTTGAACACCAAAGGGGAGTCTAGTAAACAGGATTCTCCGGCTCCTATCAATGTGTAATTGGAACAACAATTCGAGGCTATGGGGCACGTTGGACCTGTGAAAGGGGAGAACCATCTGGCTAAAATGGCGGTGGATATTGAGGAACTTAAGGGAGATATGAGGCTCACTAAGAGATTGGTGTAGTTTTTGTTTAATGATTTACATAAGATGAAAGTGCAGGTCGAGGAAGCGGTCAGCAATGGGTATGACATAGAGATTGAGGTTTTAAAAGCCAACTATGGTTTCATAACAAACGAGTTCGACCATTTTCGTGCTATTCTCCACAGCTACATAGAGTGAAGTGTAGTCACAGTGAAATCTACTTTATAGCATCTCCAGACTCTGGGTCAGCTCACTAATGCATATAGTGCTGTGGATAGTTAGGGAAGGAAAATAAAGATGACTCCCAATGGTCTCGACTTGGTGTCTTTGGCTAGTAACATAGATGCTCTAGCTAAGGAATGGGAAAAGGTGTTGGAGGGGCTTAAGAAAGACTATAAATGATCTGGGGAGGGGTGTTTTGTTTTTTTTCCTGTCTTTGGAGATTTTTGGTTGTTAGATTCTACGCTGCTATTAGTTCCTCTATGTTTTTTTGTCGTTGTTGTTTCACTAATTTTTCTCCTGGGGGATCCCATTTTATTATGGACTCTTATATTATCAGTTTTTGATGGTTTTGTAATGTAATTATCTTCTCTTATGGAGTTGTGACTGTGTTCGAGGTAGGGTCCCCTCAAGCCTTTTTTACCTCTAATAAAAAAAATTAATACATATGCTAAAAAAATGATTATTTGCAATTTACAAATATAGTTTCATTAAGTGATATATAATTTGATTTGTTATATTAGAGTAACATATAAAGGTAACCATGAAATTATAAAATGAAACAACTTTCAATTTTTTCTAATGATGGTAGAAATTGATTAGATGATCATCTCTCCAGAGACAATGTAACGATGATAGTATCATTGTAGGAGTATTTATTTGTTCAAAGAAAAATATTTAGAAGTAATTGTAGTTTCTATGACAAACATCCTTATAAAGGCAAGATAAATTATTGGGTTGGCACATGTAACAATGTCCTTAGGATTTCATGCAATGATACTAAGGGATGTCATAAAAATAATAACATGTTATTATAAGGAATGACATGTTTGTTTTTTACATTTACATAAAGCATGCATATCTAGTTCATATTATTGACACAAGCCATATGTATGCACTTGACCAAGCCTCTTTAGGGAGATATGGTGATGATAAAATTATAGTCATATAAGAGGATGAACATATATAAATAATAGGAGTTTAGGTTGAACTAAGGGATCGTGGCAAGGTGGTACACCCTTAACACCATTATGAGGGAGTTTTATTTTACACTCCCCTATGGCCATATATTCAAACCAACCATCTATAGGGAGAAACAATAAAAAATGACCAACCATACATACCTCATATTCAACACAACCATTTTGAGGGAGCTATAATTGAAAAGGATGATATAGGAATTGTATAAAATATGTGATTGAGGATGAGTGGCTTCTCAATGTTTGGTTAGATATTGGACCAAATTTAATTCTTTTATTAATTCGTTGTAATGAAAAACCAACTCCTCCTTCACATGCAAAATATGAAGTCCTAAAACAATAAAAATATTAATTAACCCAGTGTACTACTAAAATATATGAACCGAAATGTCAATGAAATACTAATACTATTATTTCCTTAAATATAGTGGAATAGAAGGATGGAAACCAAATTTAAAAACATGATCCTATTTGGGTTGATTCGAAAGAACAAAAATATGGGTGAAGTGATAATTACAATAGGGGGTGATGGATTGAATATCGACATTGGTATTTGTAACTCTTCACATTCACATTGATTATATTCACATTGAGTATTACATAAACATCATATGAAATTATTATGAATGCATGTAATAATTAACCAAAAATTACACATACGCATACATAATATTACTAATGTATTTGTAACTTGCTAACTTTAAAGGGATAGTAGTCTGTCACTAATAAAATTCTTAAGATAGTGTAACATCTACTTTTGGGTTGTAACACGTCTTTTGTAATTTTATTATCCTCTTATTATGCCTTCAACAATCATATTAATTATTTTTCACTCTACAATTACTTTCTACCATAGAGAACATTTCATTATTGGATTGTATATGATGTAAAAATAATGTTTTTTCAATTTTGAAAAATGTCATTTATCTGTTATTTGATTGGTTGGTCAACTTTTCTCTTCATTATTTGTAAAAACAAATCGGGATTTTTTTTCTCACGCACTATATAGTACCATGAAAACATATAAATTTAGCACACAAAATATTTCACATACCTTATAGTCTATATTTCCTTTCAAAATTCATCGTAATTTCTTTAATATTATCAGTTATCGATAGGGTGATCTATTTTTCATTTATGAATACTTCACAACTTGTCTTGATGTTGTCATCTCTAAGTTTTTCTTGTTATGTGTGGAGTTGTGATAATTTCGGGTGACTTTCATCTTTCAGATGTTGTTTAAACAAAGGTATATGTGATGATTAAGGAAAAGTATTGGAGCAATTGTAAAATCACGTTGTAATCATTTACTAGTAGCTTGAACAATTCTTCTCAATGTGACAGGGAAGAGAAAATTTCTAAAATAAAAAATCATATGCTTATTAACTAATATACCCATGAAAAATAAAAAATGAACTCACAATTTTTAAGAACTAATTTTTAAATTATATTTATGAGATAAATTTGAACCCTTTGCAGAGATGAAGAGCTTGTGTAATTTTGATCTTATATATCATGTTTTTTTTTTAACTGAAAATATTTTTTTTAACTTTATTCTAAATAAAACAGAGTTATTATGTCACAACCCATGAAATTGATGTGATACATTAGACTTTCCACATATATTTGTACAATTAGTGATTGATAAGATACACTAGTGGTGGCTCCGAGAGGAGCAAGGTTACATCGTGACTTGGACATTAGGAGGTGGGATATAAAATTACATTGTTTCCTGTATTTAAAACATTGCAGTTTGATTACAGAAGGTAAGTGGGGGGGAGGGGGGGAATGCAAGTGTTAGATACAAGAGTGTTATCTAAACCGACATATTATAGTTTTTTATGTGCAAGCTTCATGTAGGGGCACTGAGGAGTATGAAGTTTAGGTACTCAATAAAGGGGTTGACAATGGAGTTAACTGATAGAAGTTTGGATCTCTTTGCCAACTCAAAGGCTTCGAATTGGAGTTGCCCTACTGCCAGATCAGCTGAATGATGCGTATAAATCATTTAGATCCATAGCATCTATGAACTACAAAATTCATCCCAATAGTTTGTAATATATATTTAAAAAAAGAAATCACATACCCAAGTGGAAAATAGATAGCTGTGCTAATGCATTTGCCTACATAATCTTAACAATATATGTAAATCAATCAAACCCATAACATCCATGTATAATAAAATTCTTGTCAAAAATCTGAAATACATTTAAAAAAATAAAAACCCCAAACCCAAGTGAAAAATAGATGGCTGGGGTAGTGGGTTTCTATACATAGTCTGAATTATATACGTAAGTAATGCAAATACATAACATCTATGAACAATAAAACTCATCCCAAAACCTGAAACACTTTTAAAAAACAGAATTTCTAAACCCTCGAAAACCAAGAAACAAATTCAAGCAAAAAATAGATGCGTGGTCTTTTCTGGATATATGTAAAGAGTTACTCTTTTTAGCTAATTACATGAATAATGAAGCAGAATTGTGCATATCCTTTTGATAAAAAGTAAATGAGTCTATTATAAAAGCTAGAAGAACAAATCTACAAGATAAAAAAGGGATGTAACCAACATTAAGTAGTTTATATATGCATCTTTGTTTCCCCTAATCATTTTATTCTTAGTACATGTATATTACAGCTTGTGGTATGTACATGAGGAGCTTGGCAGTGTTTTTTTTGTTATGGGGAGGGGGTGGGTTTATAAAATTCTGTGTAGAATTTTTCCCTAAGGATGTGAATGGTGTCTTTGCTGGCAATGGCTACTTGCTGTAGTGCAACTTGTGCTTGTTCTAATCTTTGTTGTGTAAGCAACATTGTGGATATTGCATCATTTTCTAAAGGTGTGGTTTCCATGCATTTTTCTTGTACACATTCAGATACCAACTGTTGTATATGGGTGCAATCAGTTCCAATTCGGGTTACTATGGCATCAAATGTGGTTGTCATCTTGTGAGTGCCTACAAGGGGGTGCGTAAATAATGTATTAGAGGCATAAATTGTGGAGGGCGAATGATTTATGCTTGAATAGTAATCGGCATATTGGTTTAGATGTAGTTTGGTAAAGTAGAAGTTAAAAAAAAAAGATTCAAGTTCAGACCTCGGCTACACAAATGTTGTGGTGAACAACTGTAATGTTGTAAATGAGAGCAAGTTGTAATCAAACTTCTTAAAAACAACAGGTTATGGAGGATCTCTCAAGGAAAATAATATGCTCCAAAGGAAGTGGGTTAAGTCTTTTTGGTTTCCTTATAATACTACAACTTTCTTGATAAAGACTTTGGTCTCATTAGTTTTCAAATATTTAAAGAGCTAAGGTCTGTAAATGATATAAGAATATTAAAATAAAATATGATCAATCTTTTTAAAAACAACGGACTATGAAGCATTGTTCAAGGAAAATAATGTTCGCCAAAACTCAAATCATCTAAGACGTTAGGATTCATTTTTTTGAACACAGAATCAGCAAAGAAGGCATGGGATAAATTTACTGAAGGAGCAGTTCAACTTCAATCAGACAAATGAAGTTTGGGTGGTTCAAAAGGATAAGCTCTCTTAACTCAGTATAAGATTGAAGTCATGGGATTAATATTATTTAAGTCTATTTCATCCCTTTCAATTGGTTCAGGTAGCAGCACATACAAT
Source organism: Taxus chinensis (assembly GCA_019776745.2). Classification (NCBI taxonomy): domain Eukaryota; kingdom Viridiplantae; phylum Streptophyta; class Pinopsida; order Cupressales; family Taxaceae; genus Taxus; species Taxus chinensis. The sequence continues at coordinate 217,941,790 of CM034152.1, read as the reverse complement.
GTAGTTGAGATAATATTGAAGGTATGTGGTGAATATATGTAAGTCATCCTACAGTTTTTTAAAATAGTTGGAAAATTTTAAGCTCTAAAATACTTGCGTCAAGATACTATTGAGCATAGCTTCACAATATTTTTCTCTCCACCAAGAACAACCCAACGCCCATTAGGACTGGATTTGATTGAATTAACTCCAAGAGTGTGTCCTTTGTAAGTGTGAATGCAACCTTTACGTCTAATGTCCCAGATCTTAAGATTTGCATCCAGAGGGCCAGATGTAAAAAATTCTCTAAACGGATGGAAGTTTACGGATATGTGATTAGATGTATGACCAATGAGGGATTGAACAACTGGAAATCAAAGCAACTCATCAAGTTTGATTAAAGGTTTACGCATGGAAACTTGGTGCAGAAAATAAGAGACATATTGTTACCTTCTTCTAAATCCCAAACTTGGAATGGACCATGGAAGATGACTTTACAATGACATTGAAAACAATGGCTATAAAGCACTAACATTGGTTCATCATATGAGGTGGAGAATTGTAAAGTTACAAAACAACACCACAAAACAAAAACAAAGCTCGACATATATACTAATGTGTTGCTGGAAAAAATAAGATGGAAACGTGAAAGATGATCACCATAACCATTCATATTGGCTTGATAAGGGGATTATAAAATATCCAAATCAAAGAGAAGTTTGCAACTGAGCAGAAGGGCATTGGGCTTGCCAATATCCCATGTATTCACTTTATGGTTTTTTCCGGCGGTCACAAGAATTTTGGAAGACCTCTTCTCAATCTTAAGACAATTGACATTGGAAGTTTGTGCCACAAACTCCTCCATATGCACGAAGTCAAGGTATACTAAAATATACAATTTTGATGCTTAAAATCTCATAGCCAATGCATTGCATCAAAGATTTTTGCTGCAACATTTATATTTAATTCTTTAAACTGCAAAAACTAAATAGCAAAATGTTATACAAAAAAGTGTGTAGTGTCATTTGATGTGCCAGAATTTACAGAAGTTGAAGTAAAGATTTTTCCTCCCCTCAAACATTATCCTATGATGCATATATTTCTTATTATTTGGAATAGCAAGTTTGAACACTGGCATATGAAAATAGATTTCAATCTCCAGGTTAAAAATCTAGGTTCTTTCATATCACACATTGATTAATAATTCTATTATTTTAATACACTGAATTTCCACTGACTGGTGGAAAATGATCTAGGTACACCAATTTGTCATTCTTGGCAAAGAAATTTAATTCCAATTTTTGATTGGATAAGATTTCCCCTGCCAATTATCTTAAAAAGTTTGTTGCATAAGATTATCATCTGTGCAATATATAGGGTGAAATAAGGAAGTGTGAATGTTTACAAATGGGTAATCATATAACACACTTTTTCAGGCTTTTAAATGCAGTAACTACCCGCAACAAAGGTGTAATTCGTTTATCCAAGAAGAAGAAGAAGGGAAAAATAAATTTATATATTTATGACATTGTTAGTTGTGTTTCTCCTATCCTGTGGACGACTCAAAACTGCAGGAACTTGTGGATTTAACACTACTAACTTAATTTTAAACATATTTAATAAATAACAGCTTTTCACAGGAAAGATGTTTCTTAAATTATAACATTGTTAATAGTAGTTGTAGTTCTCATTCGATGATCCTGGAGCATAGAAATATTGTCAAGCAAAGAAAAGCGGTAATAGATTTTTTAGTACAGCTACATTAAGAATAAATAAATTTAATAATATATGTGTATATATGAAGAAAAATATAGACATACAGCTGTAGTGAAGAGGATCTAAGATTTGGAGTCGTATGCATTAATATCACTATATTTTCTAATGCCCCCTCGTAAAACACAGGTGGTATACACAGAATGTATCATCTACCACAGTGAAAACCTGACACGCCAGGGAGAAAAAGACAAATCTAAATTACCCAAGCATTAATTAATACCAAAGAAATGCAAATACTAAACCAAAGTACCATTAAAGTTTCTGAATTCCTGAGGAATAAGTGACAGTAAAGGAGTTCTACTGCTCAAGTGTGTTGAAATAAGTTTTTTTTCCAATTGTGTTGATTATGAAAGGTGAAATGAACTCCAACTAATGCACTTGGTAAGGGCAGTTAGTAATATAAAAAAAACTTGATTAAGTTTAAATGCATTACGATCAATGGAGTTCCAGGTAAACGCAAGCTTTAATGGTTATGGTATTTCATCTTTGTAACTAACCTAGAATTTTCCAATGGTAGTATCTTTGGGGTTTGCCTATAAATGATTTCGTCATTGCTAGTACAACCACACTAAATTAACCCATATAACATTCTACAAAGGTTATCGAGGAAGCTATAAATGTCCGATTTCAGCAACACATTAATATGTAAAGGTGTGGTGTATGTGGCTGTAAACTTAAAACCAATTCAAGATAAAATGAATTGAGTAGTAACATAATGGCTTCGATCTAATCTTTTTGAAATTTGTATTAAACCATGCAGAAGTAGAAACAATATGGTTTTTTTGTATAGGCTAGAGACACTTTTAAATTCACTACAATATGGAGCTAAAAAGTGTAGCTAAGTGAAACACAAGAACAAAACAACACTATTTATATTGTTACTGCGAGTTCCTGATATGCACAAACATTGTGAGATAATTATAACTATGGTATTAACAAGGGTGATTGATTTTCCAGATTTGACACTTTTTTACTTGTTGAGTGTAGGCTTGGGCATAGAAGCATTTTAGGAGATAGCAAGTGAACGCCTTATAAATTAGCTTCTGGAACATATCGGTTTAGGCTTTTTCTTTCATTTTCTCTTGTGCAGTTTCCACATCAGCAAGTGTTTGTTGCACTTCTATGATTTATTGTTGTGTGGAGTACATGTTTGCTATGGTGGCTTCTTCCATTTTTGTAGATGTTTAGTATTGAGTGTCTACAAACTCACACAGAAGGTGTTCCAGATAATTGGCATCAGTGCTGGTCCGACCAGATAAAGTGTAAAAGTTATCTCCCATTGCAAGACCCTACACAAGAGAGTTAGAGTTTAAATACAGGAATAAAGTATGGAATTTTGTATTGTAATGGCTTGTATTTTAACAACTAAGTTGAAAAACATTTAGTTAAGATATATATGAATAAAAGTAGATGTTGGAAATCTAAAGGTGGGGGTAGAACATGCACAGATGATGACTGAAAGAGATTAATTGTACGAAGATGATAAACACGGGCGTAGGGTGCAGGGTAAGTGTACGCCGGAAAAGTGACAGGCGAGCGTGAGAATCTACAAGTAACTCTTCCACGTACCCGACCTCTCGAGGTCGTGCCGAGAGAGCCGGTGGGGGGTAGAATATGCGTGGTATGTAGACAAACTAGTTAGGCAGTCTAATGTCCTCGACACGCACTAATGGAATTTGCGAATCTAAGGCAAAGAAGGCCCTTCTAACTTGGACTGGTGTGATAGATCGATCGGCAAGGATGACTGCTTGAAGGCTCCAATCAATATCGAGCTCTGGCGTGATTCGATCTATAGGTTGTGGAATACGTGGAAAATGACCTGGGATAGTTTCGTGTATGTCTCCTGATAAGGTCATATAGTGGATGGTGAATATAATTGACTCTACGGACGATTCTCTGGCCTAGTCCAGAATTCTCTAGCTTCGTTAGCCGCTATATCTAATAAGGACAATTGTTCGATGATGATGGGTGGAAGTGGAGTGGACTGAAATACTAGTGTGCGTAGGCCAGTGTCTATATCAGATTGACTTGTGGACTCGTTGGGTTGTGGGATCTGTGGATCGCAACCATAGACTCTTGGTTGTTGCGGTCCTGTTATGGTCATGCACGAAATCAAGTTCTAATCCCTAGTATCCAGTAATCATATGCTTTCTCAGCTTCTATGTTTAGAACCAACAACTGCGTGATTTTCTCAGAATATCTCACAGGTGTTCGTGGAACCTGGATCCTTAGACTGGTATCTATATCTGTGAGAGTATCTCCTGCACCTGGTTGTGGGACCAAAGGATCACAACCAAAGGTTTGTTCTCTTTCGAACCCTTCTACAGTCATGTGAGTGTTTACCTAGGGCAATCTGTAATTTGGTTGGTTTGACCAAAACGTGTGTGCTTGGTCGTCCTCTATGTTTAACCCTCTCAACTGAGAACTGATCAGTTGTAAATCTGTTGTTGTTCAGAATACTTGTATTCTGAGATTTTGGTCTATGTCAACTATTGCTGTAACGAGATTTGGTTGAGGTACGATTGGCTCAAATATATATTCCCTGGGCTCCTGAGGTCCCGTGATTGTCATACAAAACAAAATGCAAATCTAACTGTAACGAAGCAAATTCTAACTACGTGAAATAAATCTAACATATATAACTTTTATTCTTCTAAGAAATCTTTTAACAATTTTAAGGAAAGCAAACTATTTTAAACATATCTAGGAATAATAAACAATATTTTAAAACAGACAAGATAACCGAGTATAGTTATTTGCCTGTGCGATTTGTAGAATTATTCTAAATAGCTCGTCTAATCTATCTGCAAGATTCTCGATCCTACCTCAGAAGTGAGGAGTGAATCATAGTTTCTCAGAAACTATCAATCCTCACAGCTTCCCTAGCAATATCAAGAATAGAATTCACTGAAATGAAGCAATTATCTACTCTATTTGATATGATTCTAACTAGAACTTTGAAAGTTAAAACCTGGATTCCGCAGAACAGTGGCGAATCCGATGGTGTGTGTGATCTTGTCCCCTCAGTATGATCTCTTCGTTCTTTGTGTTCACGTAGATCCAGAAAAGCGTGTAATGCTTGCATCAACAGGAATAGGTGTTGGAACAAGGGACAACCTTCAGAATGCAGACAGAATAGAACACGGATAGGAGAGGGATAGTGCAAGAGTACAGAGCTTGGCTTATGCAATTCCTAGCGAGATCTACTGCGAATCGTGCAACAAAATGTGTCCAGAACCTGAAACTATCCTGTATGAAGAGCAAAACCTGCAACTTTAATGGCTTCCTAAGCTATTCTACTCTAATGGATTAGATAAAACAGCAACACTGTTTGCACAAGTTGGATATGTGGCTTATCAATAGCTAGTCAATGCAAACTAAGCATGTAATGAACTAAACTATGGAATCAAAGCAAACTAATAGACTGAAGTGAGGAAAATGAGAGATAAATTCAGGTGCAGACTTCAAGGCCGATTGGATGAAATGACAGCACTGCCTGCACAAGATGGGTATGTGGCTTACCAATAGCTGAGCAATCTAACTAAAGATGTAAGTGAATTCAAGCTATGGCTTCTAAACAAGATAACAAGCTAAAATACTAAAATGAGGAGAGCAAAGATCAGTTTTCCAAATCCAGCCAAACTTCAAACTATTTTCTTGTGCACAAAACCATGCATTTATAGGAATTCAATCACCCAAAAACCAAAATCACATGGAACTCCTAAACAATAAACAAAGGAAAAACACTATTCCAGGGGACCAAAAACATAAATGCATGCTCAAGTCGGCAAAGAAAGCTGGTGAATCGTGATATTTCATGCGAGTCGCGTCAAAAGAACATTCTGGAAAAAGCACGCATGACCGCCGCTCTGAGCAGGGCGGCAGTTATAGGACCACCGCCCTGACCAGGGTAGCGGTCACGAGACCGCCGCCCTGCAGGGCGGTGGTTTCGTCACTGAAGATCAAGAGGCCAAGGAAAGAGGGAAAAAGGGGAAAACAAAGGGCGCGGGGGCTAAGTGGGGCATGCGGGATGTTAACGCATACTCCAAGGGCTTTTTTGGATCCCGAACACCTTGCAAGGAGACCTGTATCATCATTGGGGATCTTATTACGATGTTCCGCAGTACAGTACCTTACAATTTTTGGTACGTACATATTGCCCCCTCGGAGAAGCATTTTAGCCATGAAGAGGCATAAAACGGTGGGTCCGAGTATGGCAGTCCCGAAATGGGGAGTTAGAAGCTATACCTTACTCGTCCGTGTGTTGAAACGACGCCATCCGAAATTCCCGCTATCTGCAAAATGAAAAGAGAACTCAAGTGCAGATAGATACAAAATTGAAAAATAAACGCTAAATTAATAGGGAAGGAGAACGTACCATTCGTGCGGGGATAGGGACTTACCTCCGTCGGCGCTCCAAAACTTGTGAAAAAGTCTTTTAAAACGAATTAGCGTGTTATATATATGAAAGTGGGCCCATTTTCCTATTCATTTGTGCGAGTCGATTTGATTGATTTTGAGCTCTGGGACCCACGGTGACGGTTTCTTGCGCGAATAGAGTCAAAACGTCCGCAGCGAGATAGCGATCATGCCCCCACGTGTGGAATGCCACCCCGTGAGATCACAGGTTGGTTTTCTTCGATTTTGCGTTTTTCCCCCTTTAATTTTGAAATGTTAAATTTGTCGTAATGGGGGGGTCATTTTTGAAAATGTTAGGTTCAAAAGGTCCACCAAGGGGGGGCGCCTACTGGGTAGGCTACATTTTTAGTTTAAATGGTCTTTTTTTACTTGTTTTGGGCTTTTTGGGATTAGAAACCCGCGCGGGTTTTCGGACCACGACCGCTGCCCTAGCCAGGGCGGCGGTTACATGACCGCCACACTGTTCAGGGCGGCGGTTACACGACCGCTGCCTTTAAGGCGATGGTTCTGACCAGAATGCAAAAGGACTTAATTTTTGGGATTGCACTTGTATTTTCTTGCACTTCTATACGTCTTTATGACCTTCTTGGTATTGTTCAGATTCTAACTTGCTCTGTTTTGTGTGTTTTTGGGTGTATGCAGGCGAGAGAGGAGTATATTAGATGGAGTCGAGAGAGAGAGAGTGTGTGATTGGCTACCGGGGGTACTGGATGCCCTCTCACAGGACAAGGAGGACACATTACAGAGGGTTGGCATACTGCGTATATCGCGTGTGCCTCATGTCGCACCATCTAGTCACATCCTTTGTGACTTGTTCTCATATTGGGATGCAGATCGGAATACTTTTCGACTGCGAGGGGTCCGTGGTGAGTGGACCATCACTTTGGAGGATGTCTACCATATCTTGGGGGTCCCGATCATTGGGAGGAGACTCATACTAGAGACAGCGGGCTCACGGGCACAGATCTCACAGTGGGCAGCGTACATGGGAGATGCAGTCATCTCCACGGGGTCGAAGAAGGGAGTGAGAGTCCGATCCATTCCTTCTTTTCCTATCCCCGTACTTCGACAGGCTATCATGGGGATCCTTGCCTCGAGACTGATCGGGGACAAGGGAGGGGATACATTACTATACTGTTGGGCCCCCATCATTGCACAGATAGAGGGGTATGGCCGGATATATTCCTGGGGTGCAGATATTCTGGGGACCACCTACCACGATTTATACAGGGTGGTTCGTCTACAGGGACAGTCATTAAGCCACCTGACTTTAGTCATGAGTTGGGTGTATGAACGCTTCATCCCTTATGGCAGGGGCATGGAGGTGGCATATCCAGGGGCTGTGAGGGCAGCCAGATGGACAGATATGTCGGTGCTTAGAGCACCTCACCAGCCAGTTGCCTCATTTACTACAGCAGACATGGAGGCGACACCGTACCAGCTTATGGCCGGTATATGGGGAGAGGAGACTCTTATATTGATTTCTTGCTCCACCACAGGGCAGCTTATTGACCGCATGGGACGAGTGGAGGTACATCCCTTTGGCAGAGTTCCTCAGCAGTTTGGCCTACCATATATGGGCATGCTTCCCCAGTGGCGCCAGTCTATAGATCAGTCCGCGAGGCTAGAGGGGGGCCTAGAGGCCGTGGTTGGACAGTGATCACTCCTGGCATTCCTATTGCAGCCAGGAGGATAGTTCAGGCTAGAGGGAGAGTTGGTGCGCCTCGGGCACCTTTGCTTCAGATTGCTACGGGTCCTGCTCATAGCAGCGATGACCCCATAGACATCGACTCCGATTCTGAGGAGCTTACAGAGGGAGGGTCGGAGGAGCAGACTGATTACAGCGATCCTGAGTGGCATGACACTCAGGATATTATGCAGGCAGAGAGGGCCGAGGAGAGCGTAGAGAGGGTGACCTTAGTTTCAGAGGAGCCACTCTCTCGGGGCCATGGTGGAGAGGACGAGTCAGTTGCGGGGCGTCATGTTGCTCCCACTACAGGAGCAACCCCTCAGTCGGCAGCGGCATCGGCGGCGGGTGCTGGCCCCAGTGACCCATCTTGGAGGCCCGGTGATCCGAGTAAGTTATCCTTTTTTCCTTTCAATGCTTGTTTAATTTAGGATTTATTATCTCTCCTTGTGTTTGTATCTTGTATATTTTAGCCTCTTGCCTAGTTTCTAATTCATTTTTCTCCTTTGTTTGCAGAGACTGTTGACGAGTGGCGGGATCTAATCCGCAGGGTATGCACTGATTCCCTGATGATCCCTATGGATAAGACCCGTGCGGAGCTATCCATAGATGTTGGGGAGCCTTCAGCAGCCAGTAGGCATACCGACGTCTTTGCTCCCGTTTGGCACATGGCCAAGATGGTGTCGACCCTACGTACAGAGTTGGCGGGCTATAGGACAGCTGAGCGCCTTATGAGGAGCCACTCTCATGGTGAGACCACGGCTGCTCCTCGAGACCCTGAGCCCTCCGTTCATTCAGAGCGCCGGCGTAGCCGGAGTCTTAGGCGAGGGCGTGCACCTTCGTAGGGGTCGCGTAGGGGTTGAGAGGCCACTTGGCTCCTATGTATTTTGTACCATAGATTCTTTTGTATATCACGGGCTCTTTGAGCATTTTGACCATGCCTCGTGCATGATGGCATTGTACATAAACATTGATCATTTATATATATGCATTTGTTTTTGGATCAAAAGCTTGTCACTCATGTTTGTCCTTTCTATTTCCAGTTTCCTTGTGTATACTACGATGTATGTTTTGTATGCTTTCTAGAATATATGCAGTGGTGAACGAATGATGTAAATGCTTTACTTTTCTTTTTGCATTTCATGATGCTGATACATGATAATGTAGATATACTGTGATTTTGAATCTTAGCTTCTGTGAGCAATTTGGATACCTCATGTTTGTTTTGGAAAAGTGATGAAAATAACTAATATGATGAACAGATTAACTTGCCCCACTCCTAACTCCACGCAACTAGTAAGATGCGAGGGCTCATCACCAAGAGCCAAGAAGGGCACAAGTTATGAAATGTGGTGAAATGAAAGTGATAAAAGACAGACAAAGCTTTGGCAGAACCAAATTGGAAGCTAGAAGCCGACTCCACCCGAGTGACTTCATAGTTTTGGATGCAATTTGCTTTGCGGTTTATCTAGACTTAGACCCGTAGATGGCCACATAGTAGACAAAATCTGGATTTTTTAGGATTTTAACTCTCTTGGGATTTTGAACATCTGATTCATTCGTTTTTGACTCAAAGTTTGAATTGTTTGTTTTATGACTTTTTAACATTTGCTTTGGCAAGAGGACCCCCTACACCTTGCCCCATGCTACTAGTAAGAAGCATGGGTTTATCACCGTGGGCAAGGCATAGGCGAGTAAGGGCATTTCCATCCTTTCCCAACCCTACGTCACTAGTAAGAGACGCAAGCTCATCACCGAAGGTTGGTGGGGCAAGGAAATGTGTAAAAATAAAATTTTCTGTTTAATCACTTTTTGACTTGTTTATTTGAGTAAAATGTCAGTATGTGTTTATTCCCAAAGAGATATATATATATGGGATAGATGTGACACTATGAAGCTTCTAGAAGAGACCATAAGCAAGACACCTACCCTAAGAAGAAATCAAAGCGAGAATAAACTTACAGATCTTGGTATGGTTGCCGTTAAGACTTCGTCATGTCTGATTTTATTTGATGAAAGATTCTAAAATGATTGATGATATTGTGAAAAAAGAGATATGATTAAAGAGTTTATGCCAACAACATCATGAGTTTGTAGTGAATTGCTTTGAGAATAGATTCCTTGATCACAATTTGTGTAAGAAACGGATGGACAAAATGATCCTAATCTATATGAAAATGCAATGTAGATAGTTATATAGGTAGCGTTAGCAGCTTATGCGTAGAAACGTTTGAGGTGCAGAGAATTGACCGTTTCGCCAAACTCCTCACCTTCTAACGTACATAAGAGGTATGCACCATTTCCATAGTCCTTCATGAATTGGTATGGGCCCAACCATTTGGGCTGGAATTTCCTTCCTTCGCCGGTTTTTTTATCGATCAGGCTATCCAACCTTAGAACTAGATCACCTTCGTATATATCGCGTTCATAGACCTTCTTGTTATACTTCCGGCACATTCGGTCAACATAAGCTCTGTGCCGTTGTTCAGCATCTAACCTAGTTTCATCTAGGCTTTCTAGTTGGGAAAGACATGCTTCTCTGCAGGCGTCTTCATCCAGAATCCCTTGTAGTGAAATGCGGAGACTGGGTATTTCGACCTCAAGCGGGAGAACTGCTTCTGCCCCAAATACTAGCGAGAAAGGAGTTGCTCCTGTTGGTGTTCTTATTGAGGTTCAGTGGGCCCACAAGGCCGGATATAACTTCAAATGCCAATCTCGTTTGTTTTCTTTCACCGTTTTAAGGAGAATGGCTTTCAGTGTTTTGTTTGTTGCTTCAGCCTGCCCGTTGGCTTGGGGATAATACAAGGAAGCCGTATGATGGCTTATTTTAAATTTACTGCATAGTTCGTGAACTTCTTCATTTTTAAAAGAAGTTCCATTATCGGAGATAATGATTTGCGGGATACCGTACCTGCAAATGATTTGGTTCAAAACGAACTTGGCAATCACAGAACCAGGTACAGTAGTAAGAGGCATGGCCTCCACCCATTTGGTAAAATATTCAGTGGCCGTGATTATAAAATTATGGCCATCTGTGGATGAGGGAGAGAATTTCCCTATTAAGTCTAGACCCCATGTAGAAAAGGGCCATGGAGTTGCGATTGGTTGTAGAGCTTGTGCTGGCATGTGGATCTCGTGGGAGAATTCTTGGCACTTGTGACACCTGCGTACAAACTCTATTGCGTCATGTTCTAGAGTGGGCCAGAAATAGCCCATTCGATGTATTGTTCGGCTAATGAAATAAATCGCGCATTCTCTTTTGTTATCATCTTCTTGGGCCAACATGCAAGCTAACGAAACATTGGTAGCTCGTGAGTATAAAATCAAGGGCGGTCTAGATTAGGTGGCATTAGCGTAGGTGGTGACAGCAAGAAACGTTTAACTGCGTTGAAAGCTTCATTGCATTCTTCGGTCCAATCAATGCTATAGTCTTTCTTGAGTAAATTATTGATTGGATGAACGGCGAAGCTTAAGTCCGGGATAAATCTTCGAATTGCACCTAGCTTTCCGAGAAATGACCTGATTCCATATTCGTCCGAAGGTGGAACCATTTCAAGGACAGCCCGAATTTTGGTTGGGTCAACATCTATTCCCCGTGACGATATGATGTAACCTAGGAGTTTTCCTCGTGTTACACCAAAGATGCATTTCTCTGGATTTAGCGTGACTCCGTATTCTATTATGCATGAAAGAATGACGCGGAGTACTTCCGGATGGTCACAACGCTTCTTGGCCTTGGCCAATAAGTCATCCACGTAAGATTCCACGATTTTATGAATTAGATCGTGAAATATGTATGTCATAGTCCGCTGGTAGGTAGCACCAGCATTTTTGAGACTGAAAGGCATAACAGCATAGCAATAGGTTCCCCAAGGATTTATGAACGTGGTTTTAGCTTGATCTTGCTCAGATATTCTGATTTGATTGTATCCCGAGAATCCATCCATGAGAGACAAAATTTCAAAACCAGCTGTTGCATCAACAATAACATCTATGGATGGTAATGGGAAGTCGTCTTTAGGACACGCTTTGTTGATATCTCGAAAATCTATGTAGATGCATATCTTTCCATTCTTCTTGAGAACGGGAACAATGTTAGATACCCATTGGGAGTAGTCAACTGGCTTGATGAATCCTACCTGAAGGAGTTTTATTACCTCCTCTTTTACCATGAGAGCTACTTTGGGCTTCATGGGTCTTGATTTTTGTTTAATTGGCTTTGCATCTGATTTAGTGACGAGGTTGTGCACCACAATGTGGGGTGCGACTCCGGTCATCTCCTTGTAATTAAATGCAAACGCCTTTTGATGTTCTTTGAGAATCTGAGTATGTATTTCTACTTCTTCTGGTGTTAACGAAGATCCTAGTTTTAAAATTCTCGGCTCGTCTTCCGTTCCGATGTTGACATCGATCATTTCTTCGATTAAAGAGGCGTTACCCTCTTCGAACTCAGGCAGTGCTAGAGGTAAATCCATATCATCCCTATTTCCTACTGCGTATATGCTAGGTTCCATTTGTGAGGGAAGATTCGTTACGGGATTTCCGAAGTAGGAAGACGAATGTGGAATCAAGGATAAATCTAGCATGTGATAGGAAAGATGTAGTGCTGCATAGGCATTTAAGTAATCCAAAGTAGCAGCATCACTATCAACATGGTCTAGGATGGTAGATTCACTTCCGCTTGAAAGAGGATTTGTCATTATTTTTATCAATGGTTCATCACGAATGGACACCGTGAACTGGGTATCTTTTAACTCATTGCTTGGAGTAAAACGTGATGCTGAGGTTGCTATTGAATCGGCGAGAAGATTTTTCTCTCGCAGGATTGCTTCAATGGATATGAAGCTGAACGCCTTGCTTAAATCTAATACAACATTTTTGTAGAGCTGCAAGTGTTCGGCTTTAGTTTCATATACTTCAGAAACTTGATTTGTCACTAATTGCGAGTCTCTTAGGACTCTGATGTTATCAATACCAATTCTTTTGGCTTAGGTAAGGCCAAGGAGGAGGGCTTCGTACTCAGCGCCGTTGTTTGTGCATTCAACGTTTAATTTAAAAGCGAATGGGAGGACTTTCTCCTCGGGCGAAGTAAGAATTATACCTGCCCCCGCTCCATAACGACATTTAGCTCCATCGAAATGGAGAGTCCAATACTTAGCCAAGAGTATAGATGTTGGGGCATCTGCTGCATTTGCGCAATCAACTTCTACCATACAGAGGTCCTCTGCTGGAAAGGAACCAACACCTAGGGAAAATCCTATGCCTACTGAATCAAACGGTAAGAACATTGGTGAATCTTTTTCTATCAACTCAACGATTTTCGCAGTAGTTCCCAATGATACTGTTTCTTTAGTTTTATCTTTAGGGGTTGGAATTATTTTGGCTATGCTGGTAGTTTCAAGATCCGTCGTAGGTACCAACTTTTCCTCTGGTTTTGGGTCAGTGGTTTTATTAAGTTGGTTTGTTGGCAGTTCAAATTCTGAGTGCACCCCTGGTCTTTTCTTTAAATCAGCTAGGTGCAAATCGAAAGGTTTTGGATCGCCTTTGGCTACAAATACCTTTCCTAGATGCAAGAATCTTACCTCTTGAAATAGCGTAGAAGGGATTGCCTTCATGCGGTGTGTCCATAGTCGGCTGAGTATCATATTATAATTAGTTTCCCGATCTATAATATAAAACTCAGTCAGGATTGTTTTGGGCCCTAAGGTGACCGGAAGTATTATAGTTCCTATCAAGGTGGCTTTAAGGCTATCATAGCCTCTCAACGTATTTCGAGTGGTGGAACAGTTTGTTTCCCCATATCCTAGTTTTTGGAGGAAAGAGAAAGGGACTATGTTAACTGCGGCCCCATCGTCAACCATTGCTCGTTTTACATAGTTATTATAAACCCATACTTGTAAGTGTAAGGCTAGATCACCTCGGCGTGCGATCTCAGCATCTGTGGGCATTTTACTTATTTCGAATATGAATTCGACATCCTTGTCCGGTTGCCCCGGAGGGTGGATATCAAAATCTACGTGATTTACTTGTGTTTCAGGAGGTGGAGTGATGTTAATTAGATGGCCTAGACCTAATGCTTCTAAAAGAGCAGCTCTATGAGGGGGAGAGTTCTTTAGTAAGTCCAAAAATGAAATGTGTGAGAAGGTCTTTGTTAGGTCGCTAATTAAATCATAGGCACCTACGGGTTTTCTACTATTTGTTGATTCTTATTTGTTTCTAGCAGAGAACTTGGGCTCGGTTGAGAGAAATACTCTCGTGTTCTTGTTATAGCTTCGATAGGTAATCCAGCGTCTAATTCTACCAAACTGACTATCTTGGGTCTCAGTTGAGCTCCTAACTGTGGCGCAACTAATGGATTTAATGAAGTCAAGGCTTCATGATCATTGTTTCCCGTCATTGCACCTTTGTTTGTTCCAGTTGGATTCAGCCTATTGTTATCATGATTTGGGAGCGGATCGTTAAAGATCTTGAGGGGAGCATTCTGAGGGGAAACTGCCCCTGCGAGCATATTTGGTGATGATGAGACGGGATCTGCCAAAAACAAATCTGTGAAGAACTGTCTTTGTTCTTCTGGAAAGCGTTGCATAAATTTATTGTAGTCATGGCACGTTCTAGTATCATGACCCCGAATGTTATGGAAACCACAATAAGAATTGGGATTGTAATTCCTATTTTGTTGGTTAGGTGTGTATTGTGGCCTAAAGTTCTGATCAAACTATTGCCTATTGGAATTGTTGTTTCTGGTTTTGACTTTGGTTTTGATAACCAAATGAGTTTTGGCTTGGCCCTTGTACGGGATTTCACCGTTGTTGTTGTTGTTATGGATGGTTAAAATCCACTGTATTGATCGTCGGGGTAAAGTTGTTGTTTCTTTGGTTGTTTGTTTGTGACGGAGTATTAACAACATTTACCCTCTTGGGCTGGTCGGTTACCCCATCCGTTGTTACCCCACGATTTTTGTTAAGGATTTTGGGTCCTTGATTGACATTTGTGATAGTTGTAGTGTTTTGAGTGGAGGTGATTAACCTCCCATTTGTTCCATATGTCTTACGACCACTATCTATCGCTGCTTGGTCTATTCAAAGAGCGCTCTCAAGTACTTCATCGTAAGTTCTTAGTGGGAATTTCTGGACTTCTTCCTTCACCTCCTTGCTGAGAGAATGAAGGAATAAATCACATAGTTCCATCTGATCCATGTTTGGAGCACTTGCTGAAGAATAAAGAACTGTACGCCACCTCTGGATGAAATGGGCGACAGATTCGTTGTGTTCTTGTTTGATGTGCAAGAATTCCCTGATTCCTATTCTCAACAGTTTGTTCATGTCGAAGGCTTTGATGAACTCCGACACGAGTTGTTTAAATGAATGTATGGAAGCCTCAGGTATTCTATAATACCAATCGAGAGTGATGCCTTCCAAAGTTTTGGGAAATATTTTAGCAACAACCCCATCCCAAGGGAGTAATTCTCGTATGACTGTAGCGTAAGCTTTGATATGTGCATTTGGATCTCCCTCACCCTTGAACTTGGGTAAATCGGGAAGAGGTCTTGGAAGCATGACGCTTCGTATGGTGAAGTCTAAGGGTTCCTTTAGATATTCTGAATAAGTCCCTATCACATAGCTTTCGACCATTGATGGTGGTTGCTGAGGGAGTGATGGAGGGATAGGTTGTTGATACGGTGTAGCGTATGCGTTGGCAGGGGCATAAGGAGGTCCCTGCGTTTGAGTAAACATGCCGGGAGAGGAAAAAATATCTCCTTGTGGTGATTTGGAGTACATGTTGAAGTACGAAGGGGTACTATCCAGGAATGGATTGTTTGACACTAGACCGGGAGGAATAATGTTAGAGATGATGGGCCTTGTTGGCGTTTGTTGTGGATAGTGAGGCGGCATGCCTAATGTGCCTACACCTGTGAGGAGATCTACTTGGCCAGGGTGGTATGGAGGATTAGAACTCCCTGTTTGTATGAACGGAGAATTTTGACTTGCTTGAGCCAGTTCTAACCCTCTCACTTTTTGTACTAACATTGAAATGACTTCATTTGGTGAAGTCACGGTGTTTTGTCTAAGCGGCATTTGTTGTACACCCTGATGTTGTATAGGCATGTGATATCCTGTCATGAACTGATCGCTATCTTGCCAAGCTTCTTCGAGAGTATTTTCTATATGTAAGGGTATGGAGGTATTTTCTTGAAAAGAGACCTTGGGTTGTAGGTGTAAACCCCCTATAGGTGGATAGATATTCTGAGAGCATTGTTTGTTCCTAGGATAACGTATTGACTGTCCATCATCTACGACCAGTATGGATCTGATTGTCTACTAATTTGTGGTCTAAGTAGCATTTGAGGAGACGAACCAGATTCTCCGGTAAACGTCATATTGTTCGAGCCTGAAGGCTCTGTTTGTTGCGTTCGAGGGGGTTGACCTAACTCCTCAGCTTGAAAAGATGAACTATATCTATTTCTTGGGGTTTGTGTTGACAACTAATTAGTTGAATAGTTGTCGCCCCATACTGAGAGCGAGGGTGATGATTGCCTATTCTATTGGGCGTAGTATGCCTCAAGACCCAAGAGGGGTCTGCCATATGCATCGAATCCTGACATATTCGGGGGGTATATGAATACCCGCAAAATAATGGGAAGGAGCGAAGGTGATTTGTGAAAGAACACATGATACTATGACTCCGAATGAGAATGTAGGAAGTTTTACATCAGCTTCACTAATTTCGTTTGTTTCACGTCGGGTTCACCAATTTTGTATGCCAGAAAAGTGACAGGCGAGCGTGAGAATCTACAAGTAACTCTTCCGCGTACCCGACCTCTCGAGGTCGTGCCGAGACAGCCGGTGGGGGGTAGAATATGCGTGGTATGTAGACAAACTAGTTAGGCAGTCTAATGTCCTCGACACGCACTAATGGAATTTGCGAATCTAAGGCAAAGAAGGCCCTTCTAACTTGGACTGGTGTGATAGATCGATCGGCAAGGATGACTGCTTGAAGGCTCCAATCAATATCGAGCTCTGGCGTGATTCAATCTATAGGTTGTGGAATACGTGGAAAATGACCTGGGATAGTTTCGTGTATGTCTCCTGATAAGGTCATATAGTGGATGGTGAATATAATTGACTCTACGGATGATTCTCTGGCCTAGTTCAGAATTCTCTAGCTTCGTTAGCCGCTATATCTAATAAGGACAATTGTTCGATGATGATGGGTGGAAGCGGAGTGGAATGAAATACTAGTGTGCGTAGGCCAGTGTCTATATCAGATTGACTTGTGGACTCGTTGGGCTGTGGGATCTGTGGATCGCAACCATAGACTCTTGGTTGTTGCAGTCCTGTTATGGTCATGCACGAAATCAAGTTCTAATCCCTATTATCTAGTAATCATATGCTTTCTCAGCTTCTATGTTTAGAACCAACAACTACGTGATTTTCTCAGAATATCTCACAGGTGTTCGTGCAACCTGGATCCTTAGACTGGTATCTATATCTGTGAGAGTATCTCCTACACCTGGCTGTGGGACCAAAGGATCACAACCAAAGGTTTTTTCTCTTTCGAACCCTTCTACAGTCATGTGAGTGTTTACCTAGGGCAATCTGTAATTTGGTTGGTTTGACCAAAACGTGTATGCTTGGTCGTCCTCTATGTTTAACCCTCTGAACTGAGAACTGATCAGTTGTAAATCTGTTGTTCAGAATACTTGTATTCTAAGATTTTGGTCTATGTCAACTATTGCTGTAACGAGATTTGGTTGAGGTACGATTGGCTCAAATATATATTCCCTGGGCTCCTAAGGTCCCGTGATTGTCATACGAAACAAAATTCAAATCTAACTGTAACGAAGCAAATTCTAACTACGTGAAATAAATCTAACATATATAACTTTTATTCTTCTAAGAAATCTTTTAACAATTTTAAGGAAAGCAAACTATTTTAAACATATCTAGGAATAATAAACAATATTTTAAAACAGACAAGATAACCGAGTATAGTTATTTGCCTGTGCGATTTGTAGAATTATTCTAAATAGCTCGTCTAATCTATCTGCAAGATTCTCGATCCTACCTCAGAAGTGAGGAGTGATTGATAGTTTCTCAGAAATTATCAATCCTCACAGCTTCCCTGGCAATATCGAGAATAGAATTCACTGAAATGAAGCAATTATCTACTCTATTTGATATGATTCTAACTAGAACTTTGAAAGTTAAAACCTGGATTCCGCAGAACAGTGGCGAATCCGATGGTGTGTGTGATCTTGTCCCCTCAGTATGATCTCTTCGTTCTTTGTGTTCACGTAGATCCAGAAAAGCGTGTAATTCTTGCATCAACAGGAATAGGTGTTGGAACAAGGGACAACCTTCAGAATGCTGACAGAATAGAATGCGGATAGGAGAGGGATAGCGCAAGAGTACAGAGCTTGGCTTATGCAATTCCTAGCGAGATCTACTGCGAATCGTGCAAAAAAATGTGTCCAGAACCTGAAACTATCCTGTATGAAGAGCAAAACCTGCAACTTTAATGGCTTCCTAAGCTATTCTACTCTAATGGATTAGATAAAATAGCAACATTGTTTGCACAAGTTGGATATGTGGCTTATCAACAGCTAGTCAATGCAAACTAAGCATGTAATGAACTAAACTATGGAATCAAAGCAAACTAATAGACTAAAGTGAGGAAAATGAGAGATAAATTTAGGGGCAGACTTCAAGGCCGATTGGATGAAATGACAGCACTGCCTGCACAAGATGGGTATGTGGCTTACCAACAGCTGAGCAATCTAACTAAAGATGCAAGTGAATTGAAGCTATGGCTTCTAAACAAGATAACAAGCTAAAATACTAAAATGAGGAGAGCAAAGATCAGTTTTCCAAATCCAGCCAAACTTCAGACTATTTGCTTGTGCACAAAACCATGCATTTATAGGAATTCAATCACCCAAAAACCAAAATCAAATGGAACTCCTAAACAATAAACAAAGGAAAAACACTATTCCAGGGGACCAAAAACATAAATGCATGCTCAAGTCGGCAAAGAAAGCTGGTGAATCGTGATATTTCACGCGAGTCGCGTCAAAAGAACATTCTAGAAAACGCGCGCAGGACCACCGCTCTGAGCAGGGCGGCGGTTACAGGACCGCCGCCCTGCAGGGTGGCGGTTTCGTCACTGAAGATCAAGAGGCCAAGGAAAGAGGGAAAAGGGGGAAAACAAAGGGCGCGGGGGCTAAGCGGGGCATGCGGGATCGTATACTCTGAGGGCTTTTCCGGATTCCGAACACCTTGCGAGGAGACCTGTATCATCATTGGGGATCTTATTACGCTGTTCCGCAGTACAGTACCTTACAAGTTGTAAATGTGCTTTTGTTTGTAGTCGGATTGTAGCATGTTTTTCTTTTTGTAGTAGCTTATAACGAGTAAATGAGAATGATGGCAAAATGCAAAGGTCGGTAAGGGCTCGAACTCGGGACAAATCTGTGAAGGTCAGGCCTTGTTGTTCTTTATGACCAATGCCAATGATATATTTATCAAGAGTTAGTCCTTATGCTTTTTGAATGGTCAGCACCCATGCCATTTTTAAAGGTACCTTTCGGCGATTACTTCTTGTTATGGGGGGACTGGAATGTAGGATGGATGTGTCAGATCCCATTTTGGGCCGATGTAGGCTGGGAAGTTGACAACCACATATAAGGGCAAGCTTGGTGGGGTTCTACCTTGATCATACTACATAGTAACAATCTGACCTTGTGCACCATTAACAAGGTCAGTTTGCACCCAAAGATTTGTCGTCAACATTGCTTGTTCACCTTCGCAGAGCAGGAGGGTGGTTTCTAACTATGTATTGGTGCTTTTCCCTGGTTCAAATTGTCGTGTTTGTTCATATTTATCTATTGCAATTGGAGTGTTAAGAGTTCTCATCTTGTATTTTTTATGTAAAGTTACTAACACGTTTGTAGCATAAATGTGAGTTGTGGTTTGAAAGAATGCTTGTTCTGCAAGGCTGATGTATGTAGGAGTCCACGGCATGAGAAGGTTCCAGTCTTGTTCTGTAGCAATTGCATTTCTGACATTAAGCAGTAGGCTTTAGAAGGTGTGGTGGGCAAGGTTGGTGCCTTGTTGGCGGAAGTTAGTAGTAAGTGTGACTGTATTTCTGAAAAGTGACCATAATATGTGGTCGTAGGTACCAAGAATGTACAAGAGAGTATCTGTAATCGGAGGTAGCCGAGATAGGTTGCCAACAAAAATAATGGAATGTCCTCCAAATAGTCTACATTTACAGGCAAGGAATGCTTCTTATAGGCATGTATGTTATGCTGGCAGTAGTTAGGGCCGATGAAACTCATTTCATCGATAAGTATAAATTCCACATCTACCATGGCCTATTGAAATGTAGCGAGGGTTTGGCCTCGGAGAGGGGTAACTTCATATATTGGTATGTGTACGCTGGTATGTATTGTGGTACCAGAGATGTTGAATTCTGCAATTCTTGTTGGGGCTAACAAGAATAAGTGAATGGCACGGAATTTGGTGGGTGGTTGGAGTACCCTTGAAATTTCCTATATCAAATACGATTTACCAATGCTAGTTGTTCCTTGAATTATCATGTATAATCGTGAAATGTGTGATGATGTATTTACATGGGCCATGATTCTCTATAACACATCTTGCTTCTCCGCTAATAAGGTATAGCCATTTATAGTGGGTAAAAGGAATGGTGCAACAATTTTGGTGGTTACATGTGCAATTTCTATGAAAGCTCCCACTGTTTCGTGTAGGCCAATCCTAATAGTAGCTTGTGGCAAGTTGTGAAACATGTCAAATTCACACTTCCCAAGCATGTATAGGTCACTGATGTTTACGGGACCTGCAGGATGTAAGCCATAGAAAACCTCCCACTCATCCATCTAAGTTGTGGAGATTTCATTGAGATTGCTATCAAAGCTATTGCTTGGACTAGTAAGTGGTTGGTGGGGACCAGTCTTTGTATGTGTCGCACCTGGTAGGTTGGAGAGAATGTGGTCCACTGAAGCCTGAGTGTTTTTGGGCATGTGTCAATTTCGGATGGAATACTATGGAAATCCTTGTACAGAAGGATCTCAATGATGCAGAAAGTGTCGTCTAAAGGTGAACCAACAATAGGGGTGGCTACAATCCAGGGAAACACTCTAACAATAGCCTTCTTTGTTCGTTCTTTCCATGGTTGGGCTTTCCTATACTTATCGTAGTCCCATGATCGAGCGGTTTCTATTAAGTAGTGGGTGTCCAAGACAAGGGGACGGGCTATCTAGGCATCTATAAATGGTGTTGTACAATCTCGGCCAGAATGTTCCTGTGAAATTTTCATGTAGATGGTTTTTCCCATGGATAGTTTCATGAAAACTCAGCTACATACGGTAAGTGGCAATTTCAGTAGCATGTGGTAGGTTTCTTGTGCACCAATATCCCGATCAACAATTGTTTCGGAAAGGATCTTCCTGTATGTTGTGTTGATGTTTTTTTCAGGTGTTTCCATCGTTGTGATTTTGACAAGCATATGGTGATACGTTTCTGACTTGTGCTCAGATTTGGATGCATATTTTTCTATGTATTTCAAAACAACATGGCGTGAAACTACTGGTTAATAGTCGATGTTGGCACGCCAAGATGTTAGCATATCTCTGTTGTGGATATTTAACATGTCATCGTTGTGAGCTGGATTCTAAACTGTGTGTCCTTGTGCGTCTAGGAACAACATGGATACAGGTTGTATCGGCCATGGAAATTTGTACCTACATTGTAATTGGTTTCCTTTCCTTTGTAAGCATGTAGTCATAGTACATTTGGTGTGCCGCTGAATCCGGTTAACCACTTGGCTTTATAGTCACTGTCGGTAGGTGCAACCAGTATTTCTAATGAAAGTAACAAACATGGATCATCTTTTGTCGCATGGGGTATGCGGGAAGCATCCAGGAAAGTTTAAAGCGGGTTCCAAGCTATGACCTGATTGTTGAAGAATGATTTTGCAACATGTACAGCGAGGGAGTCTACCCAGTCTAATGTGTCCATATTGGGAGTGTTAGTGAGCCATATGAAACCATGAATATGTGTGGAGCCTCTATGTTTCCATTTGAACCTGATGTAGTAAATGTTAGCATGAAACATGTTGGACAAAAGACACCACAATAGTTTTTACCTAAGCTTTCAAATGTACATGGGGTTACCTGTACCAGAAGTCTTTCGTCTGTAGGTGTTTTTCCAAGATTTATTTGCAAAAGATTGTAAACCTCGCAACCATATATGTTGTTGTCAAGTGTGGATATGCAATGATGTTATGGTTTCTCCATTTTTATGTAGCAGAAGGGGTGGGGGGGAAAGGGCCTAGCATGAGGCGATGCAGGTTTGGCCATTTAGTATCAACAACACTGAGGGTGAAAAATAAGGTTGGCATTCCTAGTTGGCAAATCATGTTGGAAAGTTTGTTTTTTCATTGTGTCCAAAAAGAGTGTGTGCCTCTAAGGTGGGAGGCAAACCGCATGAGGCGGTTGGCTATTTGTTCATCCGGTAAGGTTTCCAAAAGTGTGCGGAGGTGTTGTATTGTTGTGGGCGTGTTGTCTTCAATCTTTTGTTTTGTAAAATTAGCAGAGATGGCTTGGCTTCTATGGCACACCATAAGGTTAAGCAAGAAATATCATAACCGAGGATGGCTTCCAAATCAATTGTCATGGTAACGCAGTAGATGAAGAGCATATTCATGCATTTCGATATCTGTGCGGTGGGCTTGGCGAAACATATTTACACCCGATGGGAATAAAGTTGGGACGACCATTGAGAATAATCCCATTGTTGAATATTCATTGATGGGAGTTGAACTTATTTGGGACCATTCAATTGAAGGTGTGTTGGGGTCTGGAGTGGCTAGTGTGTAAGCCCTAATTCGGGTAACCTATGTACGAGTAGGTGGGAGACTTGTAACAAATGATGTTGCAAGTGTTGGGTCTAATGGTGTGGGGTCAGCCTCATGTGTTTCAGTTGATGGGGGGCTTTGCGAAGTGGGTTTCTCAAGTATATGGGGAAGAATGTCAAAGATATTAGTTGTGGGTATTGATAAAATTCAAAGGGTGGTTTCATCTATAAGGACATCAGTATAGTATGGGTCATGTTATATTTTTTATGAAATTGCATTTCAGATGTGGGTTCTTTTAACAAAACACTCATAAGATATTCCTTCCTTGCCTAGTATTTTGAGGATTAGAATGTCTAGGTTTTCGGGGCGATGGGGAAAGAAGCGCATTATTGAGGTAATTTCATGGGGGAAGCTAATGGTGTGGCTGGTATACATGTATTGGCCTCCACGGGCATGAGTCACTTGCAATAGCGGGGCTACTCTAGCAATAAGCATTTCGTCAACTTGGGTTAAATTTTTTATTTCTACGGGTTGGGGGTCGGGGTCCATATTATTTCACGAGGAAAAGCAATGGCCTTTTTTTTCATACGAGCACCTACGGAAACTAACTCCATCAAGGTTAGGTCTTGTTTGCATTCCAAGGTAGCATTCCTTACATATTGAACAAGGTTCGCCAGGAAGCAGGGATTCTAAGTGGGCTTGAAATGTGTGTTGAACATTGTTAAAAGGAGGGAGGGTGGGATTTATGGCTAAGGGGGAAGGCTGGGGCAAGGGAATAAAGTTTTTTTTTTATTTGTTGATGTGGGTTGTGTTGAGGGTGTCTTTGTGCACAACATAAGCTTGACGGCATTTTTTATTCATTGTTTGTTTATTCTGGTTGTAGATCAGTGATTGTTGAGCATTATTCATGTTTATTGCTCTAAGTGATTACCTGTAATGGAAAAATGTATATGTTAGGCCCTGCAAGTCATTGTACATTATTGTAATGAAAATTCCAACAATAGCAACCGATTTTTTTTTTTTTGGCAAGCCATAAAATAAGATGAAGAATGGGAAAGATAAATAATTTATGGACACAATACTCACGATTAGGAGTTGGGGGATATTCCCTATAGTTTTTTATCATTGATGCTAATTACAGTCACATTAAACATGTAAGTAAGGTTTCTTATTAAATTGTCATGTTAACACCTTAAACCAAACCCTGACATGAAGCTACTTGCTAGTTGGTTGAGAGAAATAAGTTGTGTTTTTTAAATGCTAATTAGAAACTGCTTGTATGCTGAAACACTCTCAACATGGTTAGAAAACACTGTTTTGGGTGTATGGTAACTTTTTTTAAATGGCCTCCTAGTTTCTATAGTTTTTTTTAAAAAATACAAACAATGGTGGATTAGTTTTTAAATGAAATATTTACAACAATTGGTATGGCTATTTTGTAATGGCTGAATAGATATTTAGGTTGGGTGAGTTAATGTATGTGGATACACTGTAAAACGATCTTTTCCAACTAAACAATGACAACTTATTAAATACAAATATGGAGAGAGTGAGCTCACCCCATTTTATTTCTCATATTAAATATATTTTAAAAATTTGAAATTAAAAATAGTTTTAATTATGACTATGTTGATCATCATTTAAATATAATGATAATATCTTTTTTCAATTTTTCAATTTTTTATCTACCTCCTAGTCCTTTGGATTTTTAGGTATTTGAAGATCACATGTGTGCCATGCTTGCTTTTCGGATCGATCTATTGAGCTAGTCAACAGTAAAATGTATCTAAAATTACTGGTAAAACAAAAGTTGTTTGCTTGTACAAAAAAATTGTCTTCATAGATATGAACATCATATTACAATACGACGTAGTAATTTTTAAAGATCTACATATACATAATATATATAAGTGTTTTTTTAATTATTTGGCCTCCAGAAATGTTGTTACCAACTCTGCATGATCTAAGTCTTGCTCGGTGGTAGTCATGTTGTGTACTGTACAAGAGAGTTGTTCATTGCCCTTATAGGTAGATGGAGACACAAAGAAAATAAACCTGTATGTATGAAACAATACCTGTTTAATAATGTTTCATAAGTCATCCATACTCCTTGATTTCTCTTTAAGATAATTAGCAAATACACCAAGTAGTGTTAATGCCACATCATCAAAAGTTGTTGCCCATATAGTACCAGTCCAGTCTTCGACCATCATGTGTAGTGCATATCTATAATCACATGTATTTGTGGGCAAGTTGCATTTCATACAATGTTATGTAGAGTCTGGAGCAGAACTTATTTTTTTCTGGCATTGCTTACCATTAACAATATGTGAGCAAATAGGGTAACAATAGTTTTCCATGTTAAGATGTATAATAGTTGCAATGGTAACAATCTGTTGGCTAGGGTTGGGGCTGCTACAAGCATGAATATCAGCAATTGTTTTCTCCACCAATGCCTATGTACTGAGTGGAGTTGAGCTAGTAGATGCTTTTGTTGTGGTTAACCAAATTTGGAGTGATTTTTTCTCTGGTACTGGTGGTGTTAGAAACAGTTGGGTAGTGGGCCCTGTAGTTAGTGTTTTTTCTCTAAATGTTGCGGCTTTAGCTTTTCGAATAGCAAGAACTGACATCTTGATGGCAGGTTGACCATGTTGTGGTTGTAAAATTTGTATGGCCTTGTCACAGAGCACTCCTTATACAGTTATTATTATGTAATATCCAGTGTGGTCCTTTATAGTGACTGTAGAATGCTACGTGTAGCTCCCATCTATTTGGGTAGTCATAGAAATATCAGAGCAAGAAGTAACCACGCCTATAACATTCACTGTGGATCCGAGGGGAATATGTTGGATTGCACTGATTGGTGTGAAGTGGAAAGCAGTTTTTGGTATCAAGGTAGTAGGTTTTGTATATATCTCCAAAATAGAATCCATTCCTAATATGATTTCCCATGGGTTGTTGGCATCTCTATAGCCGACCTTCACATATTTGAGAGTGCCCTTTGAGATTGTGTAAATTATGTCTACCTGAATTTGTGCATGGTAATAAGCTGCAGCTTTGCCAAAGCATGTAACATTCATGTTGTCACCAAGGGTGTCAATTACATTGAAATTGAAGACTTTCCCTTCCCCTTTTGCATTGGTATAGTCATGTATTGTTCCTTTGTGAATCACTCTTGCTTCTAGTATCCAAGCCATATGATATGGATGTAGTTTGTTAATAGTTTTTGGCCTTCCAAGCGGTTTTGTTGGAGCAGTGTTTGCCATTGTTAACAGCTACTACCAATTTTATGTGAACACTGCAGAAATTGCATAAAGGTGAGTAGCTTATAAAACTGCGAAAAATTAACTAAGAACATACACAACAATTTAAACGACATTAGCTGCTACATTAGTTTGTAAATTTAGTTCCAATTAAATTGTAGATCTAGTTTAATTAATTTTTAAGATTTAATGCGTTGTAGCTAAGGTATAGCTGAAAGTGGGTCCTATAAAATTGGAGGAATATAGGAAAAGAAACAACAATGTCATGTCAGCAAACGAAAAGTAGCAGATACAAAGTTTTGTAGCAATCACACATCAACCAACCCTGTTAGCAATAAGTAAACAAGGCAACTAAATTCCTAATTAGTGTTTGTTTCTGTAAAGCAATAACAACTTGAAGGGGGTCTGTTTTTAACTTAATTCCATAATAGGGAAAGAATGTGGTTGTTTTGTTACAGTAGACAAAATTTTCTCTATTGTTAAAATGTTTGGTTTAAATGACAATAAGAAACAACCTAAGGCATTATTCCTAGCTAGATCATTAAAATTGTGAGTGATTCTTTAAATTCCCATGTTTAAGACTGATATTGCGACTATCAGGTGAACCATATATAGTGATTTAATTTGTATTGAATTTCCCTAATTAATAACAATCGGCCCACACTTTGCATCTATAATTTTGATAAATTTGGTGTAGTATGTGTAACAACCAAAATGCAATTTCCAACTTTAGACGATGATGTCAGGGGAATAATTTTAGTTTCCCGTTTACTCAGTATGTGGTTTGAATCTTTTGTAAAAATGTTTGTCTTCATCGCACAAGACATTTTCCCCAAGTCTACATAGGTTTCCTTTGCTTGTGGTTGTGGTCTCTCACTTACACAACAACCATGCACCATTTTATGGGTTTTTCCCTATCCTTCATCAAACTCCTATCATTTGAACCTCACCCCATATGCATACTTCTGCATAGATGTTTGACAGAAGAACAAAAGTTGAAACATTTGCATTATCCAACTCAAAAAAATATGGTTATAAATACCATACAACGATACAGTATCCACCCAAATTACCATAGCTAAAAACTAAACAGGTTATTTATCATTTTCTTGCAAAATACCAATAATACTATGTCTTTAATTATATATTTAGCTTTTTTCCTGATTTGACTGGTTTATATAGTTTTTTAGCATGTATTTTAAAAAATAAACAACCTATAATTCGACTTTTTAGTCACCCATTATGCATGTTAAATTAACAGCAGTTGTACTAAATCCTAGAATAGACTTTGTGTTTGCAGGTGTTTGGAAACATTCAGATGGTAGAGGAATACTTGTACTTTCCTGTTAACTCAGTACATGTTCTGAATCTTTAAAATATCTTGGTACCTTCATCGCCCAAGACATTTTCTTCAACTCTACATACGTCTCTTGTGCATGTGGTTGTGATCTCTCACCTACACAAAGAACATGCACTTTGTTTATGACCTTTTATCTATCCTTCATCAATCGTCTATCGTTTGGAACCTCACCTCACATGCACACCTCTATATAGATGTTTGACAGGATAAGCTAAGTTGCAACATTTTCATCATCCAACTGAAAAATAACAGTTGTTGTAAAAAATAATGACCGCATATGTTTTTTGTGTTCTTCAACTACCAAGCAAAAACATCCACACAATCACCTCAAGTTTCATTGGCATGTTAATGATACGGTTTAACACTTCCTCTACATAAGCGGCATGACCTTGAATTTCAATCATGCAAACATATTGATTAATTCTTGCCTTCAAAGTATTCACAACCTTCATCCACCGAGCATGTGTGGCTACATGCTAATTTAAAAAAAAACTTACATCGCCAGGGTATGCTCCATGAGGTGCATTTTGTCAAACAATTGGCATACCTTGTGTATGCTTTCGATCCAATTTGGCGCATAGGAACCTCAGAGTTGAAAACATAGTTTCATCAGATCACCATTGGCCAGTCACAGTTGATTTTAAATCATCCTAACCCTATAAAGGGTTGCAGCTCAATAGTCTCTGCATCTCTCCAATAGCCACTAAGACAACCAAAAAACATAGGCAACTAACTAATGACCGCATATGTTTTTGTGTTCTTCAACTACCAACCAGACACATCCATACAATCAACTCAGGTTTCATTGGTACGTTGATGATACAATTTATAGTTTCCTCAACTTAGCTTGCATTCATGCCTTTGAATTATTCACAACCCTCATCCACCGAACCTGTATGGCTACATGCTAATTAAAAAAAAACTTACATCGTCAGGGTTTCTTTGAAGCATTTTGTCAAACAATTGGCATGCCTTGTGTATGCTTTCACAATTTGCATACATAGTGAGTTGAAGGGTTAAGGGGAAACTAAACCCCTGATCCAATTTGGGGTATAGGAACGAAGGTCTTTGTGGAGCATCACTGTGGCATGATAATTTACATCTACTCATATTTCACCTACATCACAAACCTCTTGTGATGACCTGCTACCCTAACACTGGGTTTTCAACAAGAAAATTTTCACAAGAAATATATTCCTATTTTGGTAGCAAAGCCTTAAAGGGAAAGTGAAATGGAACAGAGCCAGAGAGACAGGCCCATCTACACGAGTCAAGCAATAATATAAATCTGGGATTCTCTCAGTAACATGGCAACTTTGTAATCTTCTGAATGTAGCAAATTTGGGATCCGCATTTAACCCATCACAATGGTGATAAAAAAATAGTTTTACAAAGATGAGGCATAAAAGAATAGGAGATAAGACAAATCTACTTTGAGCTGGTGGGGGCGCTGCAGAGGAACCTTGGAGGAAGGAGCGGCAGCAGAGGTTGATAGTAAAAATAGAAACCCAAACGAAATCACAAAATAAAAAATAGGAAAACTGACCAAAATATCACCTGTGGCAAAGACAGACATCGCTTGACCAAGGCATGCCACACATGCAATTGGCGAAAGGAGACAGAAAAAGGATGGAGTGGGCAGATGGAAACCGACCATGACAAGCAGCTCTAGCTCCTGAGCGTCGTCGTATAAGATCAACTGTAGGGTAGCCACACCTCCGGCGTAATAATTGAAAGTTGTTTTCAATAAAAAATGGATTGATACTTTTAACATGAATTGTAATAAGGGTCATTATATCTACAATGCACACATACACATTTTGTACAATTAATAATT
This sequence comes from Taxus chinensis, assembly GCA_019776745.2. Lineage (NCBI taxonomy): Eukaryota > Viridiplantae > Streptophyta > Pinopsida > Cupressales > Taxaceae > Taxus > Taxus chinensis. Next base: position 217,912,592 of record CM034152.1, on the reverse strand, counting down.
TATGAAGTGTAATATTAAAAGAAAATGATTTTCAATCACTTTTGGTATGAGTTGTCTAAGTAATTACGCTGAAGGGGTATACAAAATTTGATTGAGGGGTGTTGGTTTTGACACCGTGTTGATTTAAATTTTCGTAAGCATCTAATGCATAGGTGGCAACATTGTGTTCATGTTGCCACCTTCTCGCCGTCTATCCTCCAAAACCATCAAATTCTTCTCCATTTTCAGCTCTGTTGAACACACAAATAGACTTGATCTTGTCTTATAAATGAAGCATTGGAAATACGCATTGAGGCGATCCAACATTGCCACTCATCGGATTCAATTCTACCAACAACTATGGACTTAAACCTTTTCTGGGGTGACTATTGTTTTTTCAAGCACTATATGTTGTGTCACTTTTGCATTGGATTGAAATAATTATTATTGACAGATTGGAATAACGTGCATTTTATTGTTCAAGATTTTTTCTTTTCTCTATACTCTGCCACCACCTGAGTGTTCTTCTCACCACTAGGGTTGGAATAATATGCATTTGGATCTTTCTCATGCGACTACCATTAACTTCGGTGCTGGTTGCATCCAGATTGGGATGGACCTAAAGGCGGCTTAACCAATTGCTAGCTCTTCCAAGTGTCACCCAAAAAATAATCAATCAAAGGGTTTAATTTTTAATGGGTGTGTGTTCTGTAACCAAACCTTCTTGATATATGTCAAAATCTCTTTCCAAATTTGTGACCTCTCACAAATTACAAAAAATTAAAATTAGACCAATCTATCAAAGTTTGTCTATAATTTTTTATCAACAAATAAAATCTAGGTAACACTCATTAACCAATTATTAAAGGGGTTCAATTATCACTAATTTTTTGTATATCACCAAATTTTCTACTTTTACTCAAGCTTAAAACTAAAAAGGGGATACAAAGTGTTATAAGAAGCCAACATTGCGGTTGGGTTTCAAACCTAAAACCTATGGGATTTTCCATAATTTTTATTTTTGCCCCTTTAATTGCAAATTTCACTCATTTAAATATTCTAAGCGTGATCGAGACGAGAAAGTGGAACACAAATAACAGATATTATCTAGGTAGGAATAATCTGAGCAGTGGAATAGGTGTGGGACATGTAAGTATTTTATTCCCACATTTTTCTTTCCAACACTCCATTATACATTTGACTTATGGGTAAGTGCAACAAGTTGGGGGACAAAAAGGGGGTCATAAGTGTACGTCATATTGCAAATAACAACATAATATCAACTTGTAGGGATTATTAGCAATATTCACACTCAAAATTAGAAAAAATTATATCAATATGAATCATATAATCTAGAATCTAGTTTCTAAAATACTAATTGTTTTAAAAAATGGACAAGATTAGCTATATTAAACACTCAAAATTTAATGACTTGGTATTTTTTTTTTAAAATGCCTATAAAATTATAGTCTGTTTGCCCGCGATTTGGATGACCAAAAATTGATATATATTTTTCTCCTTTAGTGAGAAGTTATATGCCACTATCTATCTTGGGATGGATTTTATTTTGTATTTTTTTGAGTAATATTTTATTTTTTATGATTTTTTCCGTGAAAGTGGTATGAAAACATAAAGAAAAGAGAGCACTTTTCGTTTGCCCGCCATAACTTCATCAAAAAATATTGAAATCAAATAATTTTTTTTTTGAACATCTATATAATTTCACCATGGTTGGGATGGTATAAGTTTTATCACATTCTGATAAGTGAAACAAAATTTGTAGTCTTAAACCTAGACATAAACATTCACGGGAAAAAGTGTCTTAAAGACCTACTATTAGTAAAAAATTATAAAATGATATTTATCCTATTCTATTCACTTTAAAATCAGTATTTCTACAAAGCTAATAGTCTCCCCTACGCAATGGTACCATTTTTATGACATATTTTTTACTTTTCGGCATGGTTCAAGTCCGTGGAAGACTAAATTTGATGTTTTGCTGTTTTTAATGTAAAATTCAGGATTTGATGTCCACTTAATTGTCCCCCAACTTGGTGCACTTACCCTTATCTAACAAAATGTATTTCGTACAATCAAAAAACTTGACACCAAAAAAGTAAAATATATGGAAAAACTCATTTTCCCCATATATTCTCAAAAAAATATTTCTTTTAATTGTGTAAGGGTTGGTTGTCGCTACACTAGAATTGATAAACAAGTTAACAATAATGCTGACTGATTTTTCTCATGTTATGTTGTCTCTTGACTAAGAGGATAAGTTGGATTAAGACGACGAATTAGAGGGAATGACATGAACAACGTAAGCATGTAGGGATCAAACATATACAAGCTTAATGTCTATATGTTGTGGTTAAGGAGAATATTCAAATCCTCTTATATTAGTGATACTATCGATGCCAAGGATAATGGCCTAACGCTTGTGCCCTTAGGTGCATGCCATCATGGTCCAAGTTAGTATCCTATAAAAAGCTTGAATTTTAAATTGGTTTAGACATTTTGAAACTATGTTTCCTCCTCTACATTGTGTAAACAAATATGCATTCTGGTAAGAATGTTAATGAACTCGTTTGCAACATCTCGTAGATATATTTGAGTTCCTCCAGTTGTCTTGTGAGATAATATCTCCATTTAATGTCATTTTTTTATGTCATTCCATCTGACCCTTTTCAAAGCTACACCACCATTCTCCCAACTAGGCCAAAATGGGAGTTTAGAGAAAGGCATAAAAAAACATCAAATTTTAATGGAAGGTGGCTTATGTAGATGTAGTTATAAGCACTGGGGGTGGAAAGGCCATAGGTGTGAATCTTTTTTTTACAATTCACTGCTTGCCACAAAATAATAGAAAGAAAACCATACATAATAAATCTTATATTTCATTGACAAAATGTTGATTGTAAAAGTAGTCACCATCACTTATACATAGGAAAAAAAAGATACGCCAACTAAGAATTATCCACAAACAATATTGCATGATACCAATTGTTGATTTTGTAATGTTAATAAGTAATAATATTTATAGACATTTTTCCATATTAGACTAATGTGAGAAAATTATAACACCTGATGAACTAAATTATATTATTCAACTTGAAACACTCCATAACTATAACCTCTAATGGGTTAGAGGATTCAAAGAGGACCTAGGCACGAATTCAAAAAATAACCAAAATTAATTATGCTAATAGGTGTTTCTAAATCGGGAGTCTTGGTGGTTGTTTCTAACACACATCAAGGAAATTGAAGGCTGAGGTTTTGTGTAAGTAATCATTGATGGAAATAATCATGATAAATTTTGATGAGGGGAAACCATAATACCTTCCTTAATTGCTAAACATAAGCCCTAATTGTAAATGTCCACGAAATCAACAACATTAGGAAAATATGTTATAATTTCCATATCTAACATATGTAGATTTAAAAATTCAAACATATGCAAATTTTCCATGGAATTAATTATCAATGACGCCTTAGTTTTTGAGATATCTCAAATGTACATTTCATCACATTCATGTACATTGTAGCCCCTTTCTCTTTCGAGTGGTTAACAAACATAGCATGTGGTTCATATGTGCTTACTGTAGACACACAGTCACGCACTTTGGGTAATTATCTAGTCTTGATCACATACTACTATTCATATGATTCCTAAGTAAGAAAATTACTAATTAACCCATGTCTTTGACCACCTTTATTTGATTTCTATTGCTACTTTCAGTCTTGCACCCTTACTTGCTTAGTTTGTATTTTTAATCTTTAGAATTTATCATCCTAGACACTTGCACCCAGCCAAGACGCTAGCGCTAGGTGCCCTCGTAGCCTCTGGGCGCCCCTGTCCTCTTTATAATTTACTCACACTTTTTGGGTCCTTTCTAGCCATTTGAGAATATTGTATTTTTGGTAGTCGGCATTATCGAGCTTAATTACGAAATTCAACCAAGGGAATCATATAAATATAAAGTTATGTGATCATAATAAAGGACCAAGCACTAAGCACTATCTATCACGACTTAAGGTTGCATCCATCAAGGCATCTAGGAGCTCAATTTGCATCCATATAGCTCCATCACAAGGGAAATAAGGGATGGTCATCTGCATCACACTTCAAAAGAGGGAAGTTCATTATATTCCATGCACACATTTACTACATTCTTCATCTAGCTACTTGTTCGTTATCCAAGTGTGACATGCACAAGAGTAACCTAGGGTACAATTCCGCACACACACACACACACACACACACACGCACACAACTACATTTGGTATGAGATGTAGTGCAACCCTCACTCATAATTTCACCATTGTGACATTTGAGGACAATCTGACCCCTCATTTTACATCTTTCTCTTTTAGGATTTGATTTCTAATTGAGGATTTTGTAGGTTCATTCTTTATTGCATGTTTCCAGTGACCTCAGTGATCTTTGTGCGACCTTGGAGAGATCAAATAAAAAAAATTCAAACACCTTACAACACCTTGGAGGAGGTTTTTTGAGCATTTCTGCATACCCAAGATCCCATAAATAGGTCTAGGGTGTCCACGGTCACCCCTGTCCCTCTCTAGGTGCCCCAGTCCAGCTTGTTCCTCTAGATCTACATTTTTCTATGCTCTAGTGCAACAGTCAGTGCTTTATATTTTCCTTTTTTCCAACTCTGTGCACTTTCCAAAACTCTAGAAATAAACTAAGGCTTCTTAACCTCTCTTTTCAATTAGGGTTTCATCATTTATTGCTTAGTTACTTGGGTACTTATTTCTATATTTCATTATTGTTCATTTATTGCTACCATAACATTCAAATTAGGCTCATAAATTACATATTAGCTTAATCATTTTGGTGAACCTGATCGATTAAACCCTCCCTTCTGAGCATGTCTTCACCTAATCAAGTCATGACTCAAGCGTTGTATCCTTATTTCACACCCACTAAGGTTTCATACATAGTTACTACCGTTGATGATTTCATGCAAGTTCACACTCAGCATCCTCATCACTTTATTACACCTCGAGATGATCCTTCTATAAATGTGGTAACTACTCATAGCACTCATCGTCCTATGGCTCCACCTATTTCTATCCCCCCACCTATCACTTCTTCAGCTCCTCGTGTTGCTCCTAAGGGATATGATATCATTGAACAACTTAAGAATATGCAACCCAAAATATCTCTCTATGACTTCTTACACAGTGTACCAGATTTTTGTCAAACATTAGAGGCTTCCCTGCATTTTATTCATATAGAAAATGATAATTCTACGGTGGCCTTCACACACCTCATTGAGTATCTCAAAAATTTGTCGTGCACTATCTCATTCACTAAGGATGACATATCCCCATTTGCTACAGATAATTTGTGTGTGCCTGTTGATCTACGTTTCTAGCTTCTTGTCCAAGTGAGTGTTTGAGTAATCAAAAAACATGAGACCACGTCGGGTATACAAGGGATTAGTACCTTGGAGATGGAGATGAATGATATGGGTGCAAAGAAAGCAGAGGCATGATAACAAGAAGCTAGATCTGCAAAACTAAACCATATAAGATTAGAACACAATATGTGGGGGTTTCCCAGATGGTGCCGATTCCAAGAGGATTTCAAATCCCTTGGAGGATGTCAACCCTCGTGTCAGACAATATAATTAGATCGCGAACAATAGTTAAAATTACAAGTAAATGGAATAACAAGAGTACTTAGCTCATGTCCTGCTATGGAAATGAATCGGGCATCAAGGTGGCAAGATAAGAGACACTGTCAGAGCTTTCTCCTTCTTCTAAGTCTTCCGTCCTGGGTCCTTTAAAAATATCTCTCTAAAATATGGGGAAAACCCCCATATTTATAGCTTAGATATGAAACTAACTACAAGTTAGATGATACCCAGGGTGTAGTAAAGTAACTTGAGTTAGGGATGTGATGTGATCATGTGGGTCCCATATTTTGACTTATTAGGCAAAGTGGGGGACATGATTTGAATGGGTGGTGAGATAAAGATTTCATTTTTAAAAGAAGGTGTCGAAGATATGCATTATGAATTAAATAATTTGTGAAGGATGGGGGATGATTCCAAAAATTGAATTGTCAAATGGGTCCATATGGATCCCATTGATAATCAATCAAATAATATGAACAAATAGATAAGATTTTATTTAATTTAAGATAAAGAGAAGTGGGGATGGAAATTTCATGAATATAAGAGGTTGGGTGGGGCACTATACCAAAAATAGGTGTCTACATTTTCCCCTTTTTATTGAGTGGTTTGCGATAGCAAGCCACAAGACAAAAACAAAAAGGGTTAGATGAAAGATGTGTCCAAGGATGGATGAAGATATGACCAAAGGCAAGGTGCCCCAGGCAAAAAAAAGGATCGCAATAAATACAAAAAAGTATGGCGGTGACTCCAATATCACATCGGTAAAGGGCAATTGCGGTCTCAACAGAGATAGACGACAACATTCTATAGACTAGTGAGTGGGTGAAGACCACTGCAGTATGGATGTAAACCATGATGACCAATGGGTCATGGGAAAACATTGAAATATGTGTAACTAAATCCAAAAAAATGTGCGCAATCCTTTGTCTGCGAGGAATCGTGTGAAAAATCATGCGTCCACAAAAGGGACGTGGATGAAGATAATGATGCCCTAACATAGGGCACGAGAAGGACACAAAGTGAGTTAAATCTTGATAAGTATATGGATGAAAAAACACCTCATTATAAGACATAGATAGAGGAAAGATGCATAAGTGTTAGCAACTTAGGAGGTGAAGAAGACAAAGAAGCTTGGTTTCTTCGATAACTAGGATGATAAGTCGAGATGCTTTTGTGATAAAAAAAAAAATCAAAGAAAATATTTATGGAAGAGAATAAGATTAGATAGGTGATGGCTGTTATGGTGTCTTCCAAGAAAAAAATGTCAAAAGAAGATGGGAAGAGATTCTTAGAAATAGATATGATGATTTCCTTGCGAGAGGAATGACGAAGATAAAAGCTATGACAGGGTTCTTAAAAAGGGAAGAGGTCAATGTGGCAAAGAGAAGAACAAGAACATTAATGAAAGGGATGGATAATGATACATAAATGGAGAAACATCGGCATTGACTTTGATTACCAAATGTAAGGGATGTCGAGAAAGAGAAAAGGGAATGGTTGATTATGAGAAGAGAAAGAAATATTAAATATGAAGGTGACAAGGATATGGAATAGAGGGAAGGAGACGGAAGAGAAGAAAATAAAGAGAAAACGGGGAGGAAGAAGATAACAAAGAAGGATTGTAAAGAAGGACAAACAAAGAGAAGACAAGACAAGAACAGAGCAAGGGATGAAATGATGAAAAAGGGTGAGAGTTATTTAAAATAAAAGATGTGATGAATATTGGAACAGAGGAAAACATAGAGGTAATGGAAAACAAAAGAGATGATAGAGCAAATAAAATTTAAGTAAATAAACGATAGCGAGGAAATCCAAGGCAAAGAATATGGAACTGACCGCATGGAAATGCATGTGGATGATGTGATGATAAAGGAAATGGGATAACCCTGAAGAGTCAAGTTTTCAACGGGGAAGTAAGGAGGAAGTGTGAGCTAAAACGAGGAGGAGGACGATAAAGAGGAAGTAAAATAAGACGAAGATCAGAAAGGAGAAGACAACGAAGAAAATTATGCTGAAGGAAGTGAACCAAGAATGAAGATATTTGTTAAAGAGTAGGAAGCATAAGGAACGTAAAGAGAAACTTGAGGGAAGGAATGACATCGATTGGAAAATAAATGGAGATGCATGAGATGAGGATATGCTGATGGCAAGAAAATAGAGAGAAGGTGTATGATGAATACAGTGAAGAAATTGGTAAGGAAGAATGGTAGATAGAGAGGTGGTGAAGAAAAAGAAAGGATGGGATAGGAGAGGCAATGCCAGTGAATGGATGTTAGGAGAAATCCACCCATAATGATTAGTAGGAAAAGATGAGACAAAAGATAAGACAAGGTAGAAAGTAAATGAAGAACGGGAGGGGGAATGTCAATGAAGGGATGTTAGGACAAGTCCTCCGATAATGATCAGAGGACACAAAGAAAGGAAGGAATGAAGATAGAATGGAGGAGGTCAAAGAAAAGGATTTAGGCTATGCAGAATGGGGATGAGTGATTTTTAGGAGAAGTCCACCGATAATTACTAGCACAGAAACGGAAGGATATGATGAAATAATGTTAGGAGAAGATCAATGATAATGATGTGTAAGTATGGGGGTAGATATGTGGGAGAACTCTAAAATATGGAGTGAAAAGAGTAAATAAAGGAGGGATAACAATGTGTAGGATGATGAAGATGAGGAGAGGATGCAGTGGATGAGAATGGATGAGAGAGAAATGAATAAACAAGACATGAAATGAATGGTTAAGTAAGATTACCCAATGACAGATGATGGAGATGAACAAGGGACCAATAGGAAGTGGTGTTTACAAGAATGAAAGAGGAGGTGAGAGGATGTGATGATGGGGAATGATGAGAAAATGTAGATGGAGAGAATGTGGAGTAGTGGGGGAGTGTAGGATGGAAAATCATGCTTAAGAGAGACTCTTAAGTAAGATTGCCAATGCCGCAGGAGGATTTAAGTAAGATCACCAAACCAGCAGTGACAATACGAAAAGAGAAAGACAACATTGTATTGGATGCAGGTGTGGAAGGGTTGGTTGGAATGGATGAGTATGATGAGAGGCGGAAGACAAAAGATGAGGAAGAGATGATGGGAGATGGAAGGATCAAACGACCATCCATTCTTATGAGAAACTCTTAAGTAAGATTTCCCTATGACGAAGATGGTTAAGTAGGATCACCAAACTGAAGAAGAAGAAGAATGATGAAAAGACTAAGAAATGTATACCCAAAATGGAACAAGAGATGAAAGGAGGTGATATCAATGTGATAACAAGGAAACAGAGGAGTGTGACATGAATGGATGGAGGAACATATGCAGTGTAGATGGAGAGTGTAAGGGAAATCCTTAACTGGGATGCCCACGTGGTGGTAGTGATGATGCAAGAGTGTTAAGCAGAAAAGGAGGAGTGGAAAGACATTTGTGGTGGTGATTGTCATCCATTGAAAGAGGAAATGGTGGAGAAGCTTCTACAACGGGAGGATCCAAGGAAGAAGATATACCTTAACTAAGGTTCTCTGGCTATATGGATGTTTAAGAAAGATTGTCAAACTGAAAGTGGAAGATTAAAGGAGAAACTCAAGAGGAAAGACAAGTAAGATATATGACGTTGTGTAAAGGGACAGAAAGGTGAGAAGGATGATGTGGAGACAAATGGTGATGAGTGAACATGGAGAGCGAGGAGCAATGGATCAAAGATGGTGTTTAGCATGTTAAGAGATAAGGAACTGTAGGATAATGAAATTTCCTTGAGAAGGATCCTCAAGTAGGATTTGCAAACTGCAACAGTGATCAAGTAGAATTCACAAACCGAAGAGTGTATTTTTAAATGCATTCATGGATATTATAGATGGACATTGTGAAATTTGATATGATGTTGATAAAAGATGACCTAGATGAGATGAATGGAACATAGCTATAGCAAGGGCATACAGAGAAACTATGTTTCAGACTAGATTGGAGATAAATAAGAAAGGGGACCACTCAAAGCATTACAACTGTAGCCAATAGCGGGTGTTAACACATAACCAACGATATTTAGTTATACCAAAATATCATGAGGGAAATATGGATGAAATACACTCATAATCCTAATGTTGACATGACAAAGGGATTGAAGATGTGGCTTGTACACAGGAAGAGGGATCTCCAAAGGTGGTGTTGTTGAATTCTATGCCCCAGCTCTGGGAAGGGAAAATAACAATAGCAGAAAGCTGATCAATGCGGGAAGATTTTAGAAAATATTGATAAAGGAAGGCTGATCAATGTGGAAAAGATTCTAGATGTCATAATAACAGAGTAGCCATCCTTCGATGGTATGGTCTAATTCATACATAAGGTGGACTCAAAAATAAATGGTGTCCCAAAAGAGACACAAATATAGCCACAATGGTGGACTTCAAAATAGATGGTGCCCTAGAAGAGACATAAATATGGCCACAATGGTGGATTTCAAGAAAATGGTCCCTCAACAGAAGGACGAACATGGCCTCAAAGGAGGACTTATAATGCGATGAGAATTTGGATATAATTAATTTAGATTGGATGGATGTGAAGGAAATAAACAAAACAAATTCAAAGAGCGAAGTCCCCTAGTAACAAGGGGGTTGTACATATGATATGCTCAAGGGGGAGGGAAAGTTATTCCCCCAATGAGTTAAATGTGAAGGAGGTAAAGGATGTCGAAAGTTTTTAGATGAGATTGTTTTAGATTTGGATGGGGTAAACGATCGGATACCACAAGTGTGTTTATCAAGATAAGTGGCATTGATGAACAATGGTGAGCATTCCTCAGGAGGAATGCATGGGCTAGATGAATATTGAGGGATGATGTGGATGGAGGGATCAAAGGAGATCTGACAGATGAGATATGGATTGGATTCAAGGTGGATGAAGAAGGAACTTTCCCCTGAATGAGTAAATCATCTTTCTCAATAAGGTTGTGGACTATTGACCAAAAGGCCTTACAATGTTCGATGTCGTGACCTAGGGTATGATGATAAGCACAATTGCAATTAGGATTGAACCATGATGGCTTGGGACCATATGGATCAAAGGCTTTAATAGGAGGAAGTTTGATGGTAGATGTTTGAGTTAAATGTCGAAATATGTCTGTGTATGACCCCATTGAAGTGTCATGCGGAAGGTAACGCTTTTGGGTTTTGATAGGATGTCTCAGCTTGGAGTTAGGAGAAAATGTAGATGTAGATTGGATGTGTGAATTTCGTGTTTTGGAGGACAAATCAAATTTGGTTGAAGGATGATAGTGTTTGGATGTGGATTGATTATTGTAAGATGTCATAGATAGAAAGATTGATCCTGACATGGATGTTGTGGCATTGGATTGTTGAGAAGAGGGAAAACCTAAATGTTTCCGTGGATGCGTAGGGGGATGTTAGGGATGTTTTCCCCGAGCCTTAGACTTCGACCGAGAAGATTTACCTTTAGCAGGGATGACAATAATTTCAACCAGAGGATCTGATAGTGGTGGTGTGGTTATTAATGGAGAAACTGTTCTAAAACAAGACAAAGATGTTAATGAAGAGATAGGTGTTTATATGATGTGATTAATGATATCTATGTGAGATGTGGATTGTTTCGATTTAGGCATGGAAAGAGATGATTTTGTAGAGGGAGAAGGTAAACCATATTTATTTGATCGAGGTGGATGTTTTGGCATAGTAGGTGATTCAAAAGGTATCTTGGGTAAGGTTGTAGATCGATAGGATTTGGTTGGTGTGATAAAAGGATTGGGTAGAGAGTATCAGGGTGACTGGGTGATGTGGCCATGGGAAAGGTTGTCAAGATAGAGATAGGTGGACTTGTTGATATGATAGGTATAGGGGTATCTGGGATAGATAAAGATGTAGGCATTTTTGGAATATGTGGAGATGTGAGTGATGTGATAACTGATGGAGTAGACCTTATAGGTATGGGTAACGCAACAAATGCAGGAGCATTTTCGGATGTAGAAGCAGAAGACACTGGTTGTTTCATTGAGGCAGGTATGGGTGAAGAAATAGATGGGAGAGATGTAGGGATATGTGTGGATATGAGTGGGGCCGAAATAAGTGCTGAGGGGAAATTGAATGTGGTGGATTGGGGTGTGTTTGAAATGGCAGGAATGGTTGATATCGCTGAATTTGATGTGGGCGTGGTAAGGATAGGAGAACTTATAGATTCAGGAGAGGTAGTGAAAGTTGACGTAGATGTGACAGGTTCTGAATAAGGGATGGGAATAATGTCCATTGTGGGAACATGTGGAGTTGGTGACAAGATGGGATCTTGATTAAGAGTATTAACCATACAAGCATTTGATAGTTGAGATGTAAAGGGGATGACATGATTTGTTGGTGGTTGATTAGTTTGCATAGTGGAGGTGTCAATTTGGATATCCCCTTGATTTACAAGTTGTTGGAAACAGTCTTTAAAGGAATGATACCTTTCAATGTCATGACCTTTGACTCAATGATATTTACAAAAGTGGGCCTCGTGATACCAAATAGGCTTGGCTTGTGAGTTGTCTACAGGTCGTATGGGAGGCAGTTGGATAGATTTTATAATCATCAACTTATCAAATACATGACTGTATGATTGTCCTAAAGGAGTGTAGTTGGTTTTTGATTGAGGAGATCATTGTTGAGACCATGTGCTTGGTGTAGATGGGGATGAGGGTTCAGTGACCATAATGTGGGCCACAGTCTTGAACTCGTCATCATGTGTGAATGGTTTAGTGGATTCAAATTTTGATTTAGTTGAACTTAATTTAAGATGACCCTGCTCAATGGCACGGGTTTCAAGCTTGTGAGCCATTGTGAAAGCTTCATTAAAGGTTCAGAATGATTGGATCTGCAAAGTGAATGGTATATTTTTGGCACACAAATGCGAGAATAAATCGATGAGTTCAGTTTTCGGGATAGTGAAGGATAGTTGGTTTATAACAGCATGCCACCATGTGATGAAGTTGGCGATAGGATCATTTCCATACTGTCGAATGGTATATAGATCGGTGATAGTGGTTTTGCATGTGATATTGATAGAAAAGTGTTCTAAGAACAAATGTGCAAGTTGAGTGAAAGAGAATATGGAATGTTGTGGGATACTGTGGTACCAGTCCAACACGGGACTAGACAAAGACATAAGGAAAGTGGGAAGAAGTAGATCGTGATCATGTGCAATAAGAAAACATGTGTGTTTAAATACGAGGAGATGTTTTTGGGGATCATATTTGTTATTAAAATTATTAAATGCATAAATTTTCCAATGAGGAGGGTAGGGTTTGATTGGAATCGATGGATGAATCAGTTTTTTATAGATTTGTTCATAGGATAAGGTATTCTTGGGTGGTATGGTAAGGATTTCTAAACTAGCTAACTGATTCATTAAGGCGTGAATTGAAGCACTCGAGATGTTGTAAGGTTGAGATTGGATCAGCTATGTGGTTTGAAAATTAGTTTGATGAGGTGAATGATAAGTTTGTGGGTGTGTGGGTGTTGGGTGAAGCGTCTGATAAGGTGGTTGATAAGTTTGTGGATAGGAAGTTTGTAAGATGGTTTGCTAAGACATCTGATTAATTTGTGGATATGTAGGTGTTTGGGTAGTTGTTTGCTAATGATGAACATGTGTCATGGGTTGAGATTGTTGCTTATGTTGACTTTGAATAATAGGAATATGGTGTGTTCATTGAATCTGGGTAGGTTGTTGTGGTAGATGATAAGTAGGGACATGAGTGTTAAGGGGTTGAGGCTGTTAGAGAATAGGATGGGTAGGATTGTAGGTATTCAAAGGATGAGATTGTATGATGGGCATACTAGTGGCAGATGAAATAGAATTGACAAAAAAGGGATGTGGGTGGAATGCGATCCACCAATTGAGGATATTGGGAGGATTTAGAGACCATGGGAGATAAGAAGTCATATATGGAGTTAGGAGGAGATTCAGATGTATCTAGAGGAGCAGGAGATGGTGGTATGATTGGTTTAGGGAGACTGGCTTGATAGGGGATATGATGGTTGGTGTCAAGGTGGGGAGAATTTTGTATGACATGGTTCTCATGAGGTGAGACCATGGAGACTAGAGATGGAGTGACTAGAGGCATGGTTTTGAGTTTAGAATCCCATTGGGCGAGATCGTCAGAGGAAGTAACTTTATTGGATAGAGCAGATTGTTGTTTTGACTAGATTTGGGAGAGAGCAACAATAGGTGTGAAATAGAGAAACATTTGTTTATGTATGTCGTTGACAAACAAATCAAGTAGAATTTTTTTTAGCATCATGATTAATTCAAAGGATGTGAATAGAAAAGAAAAGTGGGTAATGAAAGTAAGGATTCTAAGGCTGGTTTCAGGAAGTTATGGATTAGAAGATGTCTGAGATGGCTGGCTGTTGGGTGTTTAAGTCTCAAAAAATTAACCAAGTGAGAGGAATTTTTGGATGTATTAATTATGTTTGTGTAGTTTCAGGTAGTGTGTGAGAAGTGAAATGAAAAGAGTTAAATTCTTTTACTTAAGCTATGTGATTAGGCAGGATGCAGAAGGTTTGTTTTAGACCAAAATGAAATGTGATATTCGATGTAGAAAAGAGAAAATAGAGAAAAACGAGAAATACCTGGAGAATCGCTTATCGTGGTTATTTAAGTGTGTTTGATAGTGATGTATTTAGAAGAGCCGGTTAATGACCTGAAATGCCCGGGTACCCTGAAATGGCATCGTTTGACTGCGGGAGGAGTTGGTGAAAATGATTTGTGGTGTGTTTTATGTTTCGACCGATGATCTCTAATGGCGTACTTTAGTGGTCACGAGGTCGTGGAGTTTACTTGCATAAGCAAATAAAACAATTAACTCATGCAAATGATAGGATAAAAAAGCAATATAATGGTCCTAATGACCTTGTGTATTGAAAACAAGCTTAATAACTATTCTAGTTTAAAAAAATTGAAATAATTAATTTTTGGGTGAAAATAAAGGTAACCCATCTATAATGACACATCCTAAGCCAATACTACTTAAATATCGATATTTATAAAACATTAGCAAAATAAACTGGTCAAAAAATAAAAATAAATAAATAAATTAAGCTAGTAACTAAATAATATCAATTTAATAAAAATTTAATAGATACGAGGGTAAAATAAGAATGAACTATACATTAAAAATAACGATCACAAATTATTGAAATAACATAAATAAGAAAATAATATATTGTTAAACAATAACCTATACTATCAAAATAATATAAATGTGTATGTTGCATTTATTTGTATAGAATATTTATAAATTAATTAATTTATTAATGTCTTATACTCTACAAGAGTCGACTGACAAGATGTGAAAGTGTTAAGATATCTACAATAATAGGATGAGAAAAAGAAATTGAGAGCAACATCTTATCAAACTTTCTCATTGACTCAACTTTACTCACTTTTAGGTACGCCAGAGTTGGTCCTACTGCACATGGACATGGATTTTCATATGGATGATGACATCAAGTGAATCACAAAAAAGAATAAATAATAATAATAATAATAATAAAAATTAAACGGGAAATATGCAATTAACTATGGTGTTTTGTATATGTGATGGATTGTAAAAAGAATTAGAAGCGAATTATTATAACAAGACTGTATAGTCATTAACACAAAGCTTGCATGAATTTAAACTTGAGTTGGTTAACGTGGCTCATTAACATAAGGAAAACCACAAAAAAATGAACGGGAAATATATAATTGGCACGAGCACTATTTTTCTATAAAGAGACCATGCAATTATTACGCACAAAAGACTAACTGCAAGTATTGTTGAAAAACGTGGAGATGTATATTCTAAAAAAAAATTACAAGACAATCGTTGTAAAAAAAATGACTTGACATTCATTATCACAAAGCCAGCGTGGATTTGAAGCTGATTTGTAGACAATTGGATGATCCAAACATCACTATCTGGATAGGGATAGTCACTATCCAAAAAGATTGTGTGAAGTGGAAGCTAAATTAGAAACAGGTGGATAAATTATTTAGAAGAATCATGTAGGTTGTGTGGGGGGATGAAGCGGTTGAGTTGGGTGAAGAGAAGGGAGAGGAGATGGGAGAATAGTTAACGGGGTCTGTGGGGAGAGAGAGGAGAGGGAGTGAACATGGGAAGGAAAGGATATGGTGGCCAAGTGGGAGATGGGTGGACAGGGGATAGCGTGGGGAGGACTGTGGGAGTAGTGACTATAAGGTGGTAGGGAGATGAATATGAGGGGAGTGGTGAGGAGAGGGAGGTCAGTGGTGAAGTGGAGAGGGACGGTGGTGAAGTGGGGAGAAGGGACGGTGATGGAGATGGGGAGTGGAGAGGAGTTCGGAGCAAGGAAGGGAGACATGGCAGGTGGGGATGGAGCTTGCGAGGAGAGAAATCAGATGTTGGAGATGGGAGATGTGGGTGGCAGGTGAGGAATTTAAGCCGAGGGGAGTGGTAGGGAGGACGCGGCCGAGGAAGAGAAGAGTGGAGTGGAGAGGAGAGGGTGGTTGGTGGACAGGAGGTAGCGTGTGCCTCAGTGGAGCTGGTGGGGGAGGTGGGCTCGAGAGGAGATAAGGAAAGGGGTGTGGGACATGTGGAGATGGGTGGACAGGTGCTCAAGCAGAGGGAGAATTGGTGAAAGAGGTCGGTGGAGATGGGAAGAAAGGACATGGCTGAGTGGAGCAATGTGGTCTACGGGGAGAGAGAGGAGAGGGAGGTTGGTGGTGAAGTGGAGAGAAGGGACAATGATGAAGATGGAGAGAAGGGATAGTGATGAAAATGGGGAGTGGAGAGGAGCTCACAGTAGGGAAGATGCATGTAGGGAGTTGGGGGCTCGGTGGAAGGAGGCAACATGTGGCTCGGTGAATCCGGTGAGGGAGGTGGCTGAGCTGGCCGATTGGAGAGGTGAGAGATAGTTAGGGGGAAGGGGTGTGTCGATGGAAGGAGCTCATGGAGCGAGATAGGATTGGGGATGTGGAGGACGGCTTGGGATAGAGGAGTAAGGGTAACAGAGTTTTGCAGGTGAGAGATGGGTGGGGAGAAGAGAGAGGTGTGTGAGGAGAGAAGAAGATGGAAAACTCGGCGTGTGGGATGTAGGATAATAACAATTTTATTTTTTTTAATTTTTTTATTTTATTTTAATTTTTTAATCATTTATTTAATTAAAGATATAAAAATGAATTCTATAGTACTCGTAAAATAAGAACAAAAACTATAATTTTTTTTGTTTAAAAATCAAATAAATATGGACCATTACAAAGACTATAGATTCTTATAACTGCGAAAAATTATATCTATATATATGGTACAACTAAGACCACAAACGAAAAGTCAGAGAATACGATCATTTTCTAGATTTATTTCCCATGCGAATAAAAATGAACTTAAAACTAAATACCAAGCCAGTTGAACACCAAAAGAGCACTTACCTCCAAGACAACCTAAATGAACTGAACTGGAATCAACAAATACTAAGGTATTGCAAACAAACAAGTTAGAAAAGATAAGAAAAATAACAAACAAAACAACCAAATGTAGGATCTAGTCCCACCGGGTGTGCCAAATGTTGATCTACATTTCCAGATTCCTTTCCAGGTGAGTGTTCAAGTAATCAAAAACACGAGACCGCGTCGGGTATACAAGGGCTTAGTACATTGGAGATGGAGATGAATGATATGGGTGTAAAGAAAGAAGAGACATGATAACAAGAATCTAGATCTGCAAAACTAAACCATATAAGATTATAACACAATATGTGGGGGTTGCCCAAACGGTTCCGGTTCCAAGAGGATTTCAACTCCCTTGGAGGATGTCAGCCCCCGTGTCAGACAAGATAATTAGATCGTGAACAACAGTAAAAATTACAAGTAAATGGAATAACAAGAGTACTTAGCTCATGTCCTACTATGGAAATGAACCAGGCATCAAGGTGGCAAGATAAGAGCCACTATCAGAGATTTCTCCTTCTTCTAAGTCTTCTATCCTGGGTCCTTCAAAAATATCTCTCTGAAATATGGGTAAAAACCCCATATTTATAGCTTAGATATGAAACTAACTACAGGTTAGATGATACCCAGGGTGTAGTAAAGTAACTTGAGTTAGGGATGTGATGTGATCATGTGGGTCCCATATTTTGACTTATTAGGAAAAGTGGGGGACATGATTTGAATGGGTGGTGAGATAAAGATTTCATTTTTAAAAAATGTGTCGGAGATATGCATTATGAATTAAATAATTTGTGAAGGATGGGGGATGATTCCAAAAATTGAATTTTTAAATGGGTCCATACGGTGCCCATTGATAATCAATCAAATAATATGAACAAATAGATAATATTTTATTTAATTTAAGATAAAGAGAAGCGGGGATGGAAATTGCGTGAATATAAGATGTCGGGTGGGGTGCTATACCGAAAATAGGTGTCTACAGTGCCATTGCTTATCATGGCTATTATCAACACCACTTGCATTAAACGTGTGCTTATTGATAATGGATCGACTGTCAACCTATGTGATTATTCCCTTCTAAAACAAATGGGAATTAATGACAACATGATTTCTAAGAACTCTAATTTTATTTAGGGATATGATTCAACTTCTCACACATGCCAAAGAACTATTTCATTACATATTAGAGTTGGGCCTAAGACTATCCTCATAGAATTCTATGTTATAGATGTTTCATTGCAATTCAACATGCTACTAGGTAGACCCTGGATTAATGCAATACAAGCAGTCCCATCTATTATACACCAATGTGTCAAATTATTGCATGATGGATATGAACATACTATTGATGCAGATCCTGAACCCTTCAAATTTTACCGCGTAGACTCTGTTACTGCTATGTTAATTCCTCCTACATAAATTATTCCATATACTAGTATTGATACATATAATGTTGGTCAGTCTATTGCTTCACAATCTTCATCTACCACTCCAAGAAATCCAGTTATTTCTACTCAAACCAATGCCATCATTTCACCCACAATGCCTGCTCCTACACAAGCTACTAATCAGCCTATTGACGCTCCTATTACATCTAGTGCACTTCCCACCAACATACCTGATATTGCAGTACAACATCATAATGTAAACATAGATGATTCTAACAACGACGTTGATCATGTTGAACTTATTGACGAAGCATTAGGCAAACTCAACTTCACTTCTTATTGATATAGATGAATCATATTTCAATGAAACTTTCGTGGCCAATGGCTCTGGTGAACATGGATTCAATACCCCTCCCTCTACTAATGTTATGGTACTCTACTATGGGTCTATCCATATTTTAGATGTTCTTTCACCCTCATCTAAGCAGTCGACATCTACACCACCTCCTTTCACATGCATGCTCTTTATCAACAAATCTTATTGGCATCATATTCTGGTAGATCGTACTTATTATGATACTATTTGCACACATGACAACTTAAATAGGCTTGGATTGAATCTCAACGATATTTTACCATCACCTCACTCACCTCATCTGTATCATGGTTATTTTCACATTACTGCCACCTATGGTCCTCATGTTTTTCATCTCACCATATTCATTACACGTAGTTCCTGTGATTCTCCATTAACAGTCGACCAATCTTGGCTTGACTATATTGGAGGAACTTTAGACTCCAGTCACACTACTATCAATTTTCCCATGCCATTCGGCAATGTCTCTATTGATAGTGACTCATCTCCTAGACATTATCAAAATATTACTCATTAGTAAGCACATGGGTGTCCACCTGCAATGTTCACTGATGAATAATATGAAATGACTATGTATACTTTACGTCGTAGTGGCTCTCTATATGATCTTCCTCATACTATTGCCTATTAGGTCTCCAACGCCACTCTAGTCGGCTTCGATCACAAAAATGATGATCTTCTAGAAAATGGCACTTTATATTCCTTATCATTACACACTTTTGGGGAATCACATCTATTTATTCCATCCCCCTTCATATCAGCACACAACTTACATTCAAATTCTTACACACCTAACTTCCCGCATATAAATCTTTACACATGTTAGCCTCATCATTCCCCTATGACGCACTCTTGTGCTATGGTTCACACTTGACTGCTGAGGGCATACTATATACATGAACCTCACACACTACATTGTCAATAATACACATTATACATCTTCACACATTACACACTTTTGTACATATACATGATCGTCATCTTTCATTTACTACGCATTATCCTCACTTTGTGCTTTGTACACCCATACATTGCACACATATTAGATATTATACATTTTTAAAATTCTACACATCTCACATTTTCATACTACACATTCTTACACATTACACACAACTATGAAATTTTCATCACCACATCTACTACACACACTAAACATTTTTATACGTGCTGCCCTCATTACCCAATAATGCACTTTAGTCCCACTATCCATACTCAACTACTGAGGGTATCCATATTAAATGGACCTCATCAAATTCACACAATCAATCAATTAATATTTTTATCATATCATGTGACATTCTTAACCCTCACCTTTTTCACACATATCATGAAATATACACTTTTAGGCTAAATCATCACCCCTTTCTAGCTTTCATATTCATTCATGTCATGGTATACGGTTTTTGCTAAATCATCACACTTTCTAGCATCCTATATTTCGTGATATAGTATTTGTGCTACATCATCACATTCTCTAGCATCCTATTCATACATTTCATGATATACGACTTGTGCTAGATCATCATGCTTGTTAACATCTTGCTCATCCATCTCGTGATATACTTTTTAGAATAAATCATCAATTCTTCTAGATGCCTTTTGTGATATATGATTTAGGCTAAATTATCACCCCATTTTATAACGTATCAATAACTCATCCTTATATCACATTTAATATCATCTAAACATAATCATTTTACAATCATCAATTCATTCATCAACTCTTTCTAACACATGACAACACATCGCTCAAACCATTTCCTAATGATGCACTCTCGTTTATGGTTCATTCTTGACTACTAAGGGGGAATAAATAAATGAAACTCATTGCATACATACACATTCACTTGGTGGGAACCTCGACCCTACCATTCACACTACATTCCATTCCACCTCATTCACGTAATATTGCATATCTTGGTTGTATTTATTCTTTCTTACTTATGTTTTTACATGTTCACTTTATTACACATGGTAGATATCTTGTATGTCATTATCCTTATCATACACACATGAACGTTCACTTCCCTTTCTAGTTATGATCATAGACTCTACAAATCCATTACACATAGCATGGATGCCTTGTGCAATACCTATTACCAGGGCCGTTGTGGCTTCTGGGGGAATCCACTTCTGTACATTACAAGTGCTATTGTTTCATTTTTCATAGCACATTACATTATCAGATTATACACGCTTTCATATACTTTTTATCTTTTCTAACATGCTAACGGGTACTTCATGTGTAACATTTATTATGCAGGACTATTTACTTCCATGGTTGTATGTTACATTGTTTTATTTTTCTTGTCATTATTTGCGGGCTTTGCCATATTTATTGCTTGTTATCTAATTTCTTGTGGCCACTACGGCCTTGATTGTATTACAACATCATGAGTGATGTCCCATGTTTGCAACCCGCTTTTCATGGTCTACATTTTCTTCTGCTTGCATCTTAGCTTATACATTGTCTGCTTAGATTACATTTCATCTTTTACATAATTATTTGTCTTTGCTTGTACTAACACTTATTTTCATAGCCACTTGTTTGTGTGTGCCTTGGTTTATACCAAGCACATTCCCTTCCCCCTACAAGAAACAATTTTAGCACAGTGGTTGGTCCTCTTTTGGGGCACATACTCCTTCAACAATGTCACATGCATCCTCAATTAGGGGGGGGGGGGGGGCATCATATGGGTGAATTAGTCACCCTAGCCAACATTATACATAGGAAAATACTGGTACAACACAGTTTTATTTTCAGACAAGGCTCAAAAATAGACTTGGGTCCTTAACACAGGGCATGTCCTAAATACCTAAGACCAGGGGAAATACAAAAATATTTCTTGGATTCCTAAGACCAGGGGAAATTACATAACCATTGGTAGTTCAACACAGTCTACAAAACTCCATACACAATGACTTTTATAGGGAAAAAAATCCTTAGCACATGCGTTTATACACATCATCTGTAGTGGTGTTCTACAGAACGAGAAGCAGTTAAAGGTTCGAGGATGACACCGGAAAGGTCTCCATACACTTACTCCATTTCACTGGTGTGAGATCGCCTGAAAAAATCACGCATTGACATCATTTACAATATCCTTTATACACTCTTTTCTCATCATAGATGATGTGCACAACTTCATTTTTCACATTTTCAACATTTTTACATACTTTCCTTACATATGGTTTTACACATTTTGATCATATACATGTGTATTTGACTATTTTTCATATTTTTATTTTGCATGTCCGTCCATATGGGAAGTGGTAGTCAACATCAACATCATCTAAAAAACAACAATAACAATGACAATGACAATATGTACATCACGACATCTACATATGCATTTCCTCCATAGGTTCATTTTCATCATCATTGTTTACACTTCCTCATCCTTAGCAACCACGTTTTGTCTATTCCCTCGTAACTCTTTCACCATCAATCTACATGGTTATCAGGTACACATCTCTATCTAATTTATGTTACCAAGCTTTACACTCACCAACATAAAGTGGGGGAAAATATAAACACACAATCACACACTTTGGGTAATTATCTAGTCCTGATCACATACTACTATTCATATGATTCATAAGTAAGGAAAGTAATAATTAACCCATGTATTTGGAAACCTTTCTTTTCTTTCTATTCTCACTTTCAGTCTTGCACCCTTACTTGCTCATTCTATATTTTTACTCTTCGACATTTTTCATCTTGAACACTAGTGCCCAGTCAAGACGCCAGCGCCAGGTGCCCTCGTCCCCTCTAGGTACCCCTGTCCTCTTTATACTTTACTCACAATTTTTGGGTTCTTTTTTAGCGTTTTGAGCATCTTATCTTTTTGTAGTCAGCCTTTTTTGGGATTAATTACAAAATTCATGAAAGGGAATCATATAAATATAAAGTTATGTGATCATAATAAAGGACCAAGCACTAAGCACTATCTATCACCACCTAAGGTTGCATCCATCAAGGCATATAAGAGCTCCATTTGCATCAAGATAGCTCTATCACAAGGGATGGTCTTCTGCATCCCACTTTATAGGAGGGAAGTTCATTCTATTCCATGCAAACATTTATTACATTCTACATCTAGCTAGTTGCTTTTTATCTAAGTGTGACATGCACAAGAGTAACCTAGGGCACAATTCCACACACACATAACTACATTGGGTCTGAGATATAGCACAGTGCTCAGTCCTAAGTTCACCATTGTGATAGCTAAAGACAGTTTGGCCCCTCATTTGTATCTCTCCTTTTTAGGATTTGATGTTTGGGTAAGTGTAACAAGTTGGGGAGCTGAAAGGGGGTCTTAAGTGGACACATTTTTATGGAAAAGAAACTTCAACTTGTACAAGTTTTTTGAAATAGTTACACTCAAAATTGGAAGATGTTGTCAAAAATTGAATTGTAGAATTTTAAGTCTAGTTTCTAAGCTACTAAATTTTATTGAAAACGGATAAGTTTAAGTGGGTCAAACAACTAAAATACCAAAAAATGCTCCTTTTTTTAATTAAAAAACATAAAAGAATGACTTTCGTGTCCCCCACCATTTTTTGAGCACCATTTTTTATTTTTGAAAACCCTTTGGTAGAAAGATAGCTAGGAGCATCTATTTTGGGCTCCATTTTGTTTTAGATTTTTACAGCGAATACTTTTTTATTTATGATTTTCTAGTACAGAAATTTTATGTTTTGAAAAATAACAGAGCTCCGACCGTGCCCCCCCCCCCCCCTAACTACCTCAAAAAATATTGAAAATTAGAATTTTTTTTTAATATGTATAGAATTATGCCTAGTTTGGGCTAGTATAATTTTTTTAAATTTTGATCACCCAAAAAAAAAGATACACCATGAAAGATAGACATATTTACACTTCAAAAAATAGCTATAAAAAGGCATAGTTAGAAAATAAATAATATGGAAACCTTATATTAGTTAGAAATATTGAAAAATTATATTTTTAGAAAGAAGAAACTCTGCTCTACATCGTGGTATAATTTTTTTGAAATGGATCAATTTTTTATTGTGATTTATCATAGAGGAAGTGGCATTTTTTGCATTTTCTTGCAAAAACACGTTGTTTCTTGTGTTTGTACATATCCATGCCTTAGGCTTGGGGATCCAAACTGGATCCCAAGCCTTGAGGCATGGCTTGGAAAAAGAGTAAATACAAAACACATACGTTTTATAATGCGTACGCATTTTTCTTTGTTTATATATTGTGGCCCCCCAACATCCCTTTCATCTCTTTCACAGGAATTCTACAAACATTATGTTTTGTCTATAATTTTCTCTACATTCTTGCATGATTTTTTAGTAGTTCATTTTGTCCCCTACCCCACTAGTTTATTTTTTCTAATCATTGGCGATAAATGTTGAGCTAAGGACAAGAGGAAAGTCAATCACAAGACATTGGGCGATTGAAAGAGAAGAGAATGTAAAAACTTTGAGCAGGGAAAGGTACATCAACTATATCAAATGTAGCTAATGTATTAGAAAATAGGGATGAAATACATAATTAAAATGTAGATAATAATGATTTTGCAATGAATAATGATATTGAATTGAATGATAATGTTGGTATGGATGAAGAAATTAATATGAATCCAATTATCGAACCCTTACCTGAGAATCCAAATGTTAATCCCCGAAATTTGTATGAAAACATTAAATGAAGAAAGTAACGTTGTAAACGAATCTTCACCTCTAAGAACACCTCCTTTGATTTTGTAAATAAAACCAATTCACTTAATTGAAATTGATGAAAACATTATAAAACCAATGCCTAACAAAATGTCTGAAAGAAATACGAGAAGAAAAGTTAGTAGAATTTGGGATAATTACTTTGAGAATTTAAATGACACACAAAGATGAAAATTATTTGTTACATTGATGAAATTAATTAAGATGAGACCTATAATGAAGACCTTGGGGTTGAGAACATCTAATGTTGTTGATCAAAATGTGTCAATTGTTGAAAACATACATAAAGCATACCAAACTTTAGGTTTCAAAAGACACACCAAAGATAGTAATGCTACACGGCGTGCACTTACTAATTGTATAGTAAGAGATAAAATAGTTAATAAATGCTTGATTAGAAAAACAAGCAGTGCTTTGAAGCTAAACAAAAAAACACTAATGAAAGCAATAGAGAGACGTAAACATCTTGAGTCAGTCAATAACACTGACTATTGGGCTTTCTCTAGTAGACTTCCATAAAAAGACAATAATACATCTGATATTCTAGAAGAATTAATTATATAATTTTGGAATGAGAACACAAGGGTGTCACAGAATAGAAGAGATACAGTAAAAAGAAGAATAGGTTCTCGTAATCGTGAATAGTGTGTAAAACATTTCTTAGATATGACTCAAACAGAATCGTTCTCTAAGTTTAAGAATAAAAATCCACAAATTAGCATTAGCCAAAGATTCTTTGAAATGAGCAAACCCTTTTATGTGAAAATCAATCACTCACGTACCACTTGTTGTTGCAGGCATCATGTTGAATTTTCAATGGATCTTCATTATGATATTTTTTGTCAATCACTACGTCGTGTTTTCTGGTACATTGAGTGGATGAAGAAGGAGTAGAAGCTGACATCATGTTGCAGGAGTGTGGAAGCATAAATTCTCTTGAATGTCACAAAAATCTTCAAGGGAATTTAATCCAGGTTCGAGTGTGCTTAACCACATTTTCATACTTTGTGAAAAATCAACAATCAATTGCAGGGAGAACCTAATTTTTTTATAACAAAGCATGTGATTGGATGGAATGTGCAATGTATGCGGTGTTCTGTGCGTCCCGGGTTGCCAAATCTAAAAAGTTGTCTAGTATCCATGAGGAGAGTACATATTCAATAGAAGTAAACCGTAGTGCGAATTAGTTGATTTCACCAAATGTATAAATCGGTGGATTGCTGGTCTCCATGAACTCAATTAAAATATAAGATGGAAAAGAATCTAAGAGGTGTGAGCTTGTTAGAAAATTCAATTACCTGTATCAAAATATATGGTCAAATTCAAAGAGGAAATTTTTTATGGGTATACAAGGCACACACATAGAGCTCGAGGGTTGGATGAACAATTCAAGTTAAGTAAGGACACATTCCCACTTGGTACTATTGTTTCAATAGTTGAATTCGATGCAGAGAATTACACATTGCAGCCATAAATGGAGGTTCAGTCTCAATATTATAACTCAGTGCAAGTTTCTATTTTTGTGCATATAGCATTCATGCACTCTCTTGAAAGCACTGAGAAAGATAAAAAATATTAAGAGAGTATCATTTCTACATCAGTGATGATCAGACACATTCTACAGAATATGTACAAGGGTGTTTCCAGGTGTTTTATGCAAACTTGAATGAGAGGAACATTAGTTTCGAATCAACATTAAATTTGGTGAGAAAGATCAGACAACTGCACATCACAATTCAAGAATGCACAGATGTTTTATTGGCTAAACAATATGCACAAAGAAACAAATGTACAACATATCTAGAGTTTTACTGAGGCAGGGCATGGAAAATGAGAGCATGATGGTGCAGGAGCATGTGTGAAAAGAGCACTTGCAAGAGAAGAGTTAAAGTTCAAGGATGGTGCTAAATTTACAGATGCAAAAAACATTGTTGATTGGTGTGTCAAGAATATGGGCCATGAATCTCAAGAGAGATCAATGGCTCATAGATATTTTTGGTTGATAGAGGAACAACATCTAGAAAACTTTGAATATTGTATGATAGTTGTAGGATCAAGTGATATGTAATCATTCCGTAGTTCAAATGCAAATGTTTGGACTATTTATACTAGGTACATGACATGTTTTTGTAAATCATGTATTGATTTTACGTGGAATGAATGTGAGTCATAGCAGTGGGTGGATGAATGGACTTGTAGACCTCTAATTCCACTTGACACACATCAAGTTTCACGAGCATTACAACTTACAGGGTCTTCAGATCAAATGAAAACATCACCTGACTTTGACCAAGTCTCTGATTTAGTGCAACAAGGTACATACATATATGTACATGCCATGTTTTAGATTTATAGATTATTAAATGGTCAACTCTTAATTTATTTTTAAATTGACTGAACAGTTTTACTTTGTGATATATAGGGCACATTTTTGTAGTTATTGCGATGGAATTTAACGAAGAGGGAACATACTACTTCTTGTCTCATTGTGTAGAGGGGAGAAAAATTGACTTCTACAGTCATTGATGGTGAAGACCTTGAGTATCCCACTAGGTCAGTGGTAGTCACTGGAACTTGGCTTCGACGATATCCTATCAAAAAATCAAACATTTGGTTGTTTGAAGACTATGAAGTACATCGAAAGATACTTCACTATTCACATTTGGTCCTTACAAAAAATATTAAATTGATCAAATATCGAGGTCGGCCATCAAACAAGAATCTGTGGAAGGTTCGTGAATTAGATCATCAAGCAATTCTTGCTACTATCAAGAATAAAGTTGATCCTTGTGGTTTGTTGGATTGAATTTGCAAAGGTATATTCTTCATGAACTTAGTTTGAATATTTACTTAAATGATTTTGTGTAAATTTTGTATGATTTAAAATTCTTTTTAATTACTTACTAACATGTTTATGTAGGTTAGTGGTGCCAAAAACGCTTCCACCTTCATGTGGTTGGCATTGTCAGTAGAGAATTTATTATTCTCAAAGCCAAGTGAAGCTAAGAGAAATTAAATATTAGAAAGTAACAACAAACAAAAATTCTCCTTTCACCACCTGTATTGTAAAAATATCTTATTAAAATTCTTATTTCACCACCTATATTGTATAAACCACCTATATTATTCAGGTGATTGGCAATGGACAACCTTACACTGACTCAGACTGCAGTATTTCATGCATTTGCAAATGGTAGGACATCGAGAAAATCAAATGGAGATGGAGAAAACCAAAAAATAATTTCATAGAGCACTCAGACATGGAGGTATTGGATCTGACGATATGTCTCTAGGTGCCACGGAGTCCAAGAAAACACCAGTCAAAGATATATCATGTTTTGGCCTCAAGGATCTTAAGGGACTAAGCCCGGACAAGGTAGCCTGAAATCATGAGTAGCATAGGGAACCAAAAAAAATCCTCCGCTAGCATTCACCTAGCCACCTTGATGTGTTGGTGTAGTTGGTTCGGTCCCATGAGCTTTCGTTTGCAAAATATAGTGTCTCGGAGCCCTACACTGACTCAGACTGCAGTATTTCAAGCATTTATAAATAATATGACAGCTAGAGAACCGAATGGAGATGGAGAAAAATGGGAGAATATTTTGTATAGGGCTTCAACATGTAGATTTTGGATCTGACGAGATGTCTCTAGGTACCACGGAGTCCGAGAAATCACATGTCAAAGGTATAATGTGTTTTGGTCTCAGGGATCTTAAGAGACTACGTCCAAACGAGGTAGCCCAAAATCACGGGGAGCGTAGGGAACCAAAACAAAGCCTCCACTAGCATTCACCTGGACACCCTGACGTGTTGGCATAGTTGGTTTGGTCCCACAAACTACCGTTTGTAAAATACAACATCTAACAGCCTTACATTGACTCAGACTACACTATTTCACGCATTTACAAACAATAGGACAGCGAGAGAACCAAATTGAGCTGGAGAAAATTGTAAGAGGCTTTCGTAGAGGAATTCAACATGGAGGTTTCAAATCTAACAACATATCTCTAGGTGCCACAGAGTTTGAGAAATCACATCTTGAAGATATAAGGTGTTTTGGTCTCAGGGCTCTTAAGAGACTACGCCTGAATGAGGTAGCTCGAAAGCACAAGGAGCATAGGGAACCAAAACAAAGCCTTCCTCTAGCATTCACCAGGCCATTTGGATGTGTTGTCCTAAACGGTTCGGTCCCACAAGCTACCGTTTGCAAAATACAACATCTAGCAGCCTTACATTGACTCAGACTACACTATTTCACATGTTTAAACAATAGGACAGTGAGAGAACCGAATGGATCTGGATAAAACTGTGAGAGTATTTCGTAGAGGGCCTTGACGTGGAGGTCTTGAATCTGACGAGATGTCTCTAGGTGCCACGGATTCTGAGAAATCACCCGTCGAAGATATAGTGTGTTTTGGCCTCAAGGCTCTTAAGGGACTACGCCCGAACGAGGTAGCCCAGAAGAACAGGTGTAGGAAACCATCAATGTTCAATGATTTTGCCACAGGATGCAACTATGTACACTATGAACTTATTATTTTTGGGGAGACCACCAATTTTCCAATTGTTCATTTTGAAAGAATGAATATCTTCAATCAAACAGAGAATGAAGAGCCTGAATTTTTTTGGACATTACAAAAGGATGTTTATGCCCAAAAAGAAGGAAAAGGCCATATAAATTTTCAGTCTTAAACTTTAGATGACAATGAACATCGTGAATAAAAACAAGAAATGCCTCCTGAAAATCATAAAGAGTCAATTTGATTACCCAAAAACATCTGGAAGAACTTAAAGAGAAGATACGAGAAGAAGAAAAGAAAAAATGGGAAGCATGGAAGGATCACAACTTAACTAGAATGGAATATCTATATGATTTTTTTGATAGAATCATGGATAGTCTTAAGGACAACATGCCAAGTTGATTATTTTTATTAATCCCAGTTGCTTCGACTTCACAAATCAAACCAAGCAGTTCCAAAAGCAGTAAAATGGTAAGAAAAAATACAATAAAGTATTGATAATTGAGCCTAAAACTCGTTTAGAATTGTAGTTTATTTTCTGATCGAGCATTCACCCATAGCTTATTTTTTGAAGGAAGAAATTCATTTTATATGTGAGAAATAGAATGTTGATTTAGTCTATTACTCTGACTATTTATGTTAGATTTCTATCGTCGTTCAATGAAAGTTTGAAGATCTTCTGTACTACCATGGAAAATTTTTTAGGGCCCTATGAAAGCCTCTCGCGGTTTTATCCATATCCATCTGGTTCTCTCATTGTCCTATTGTTTGCAAACGTGCGAAATAGTACAGTCTGAGTCAGTGTAAGGATGGCAGATGCTATATTTTGCAAATAGTAGCTCATGGGACTAAACTATATGGGCCAACACATCTATATTTCTTGGTGAACACTAGTGGAGTCTTCATTTTGGTTCCCTATGCTCCCCGTGCTTTCGGGCTACCTTGTTTGAGCGTAGTCCCTTAAGAGCCCTAAGGCCCAAACATGCTATATCTTCGACAGGTGATTTCTCAAACTCCCTAGCACCTAGAGATATCTCGTCAGATCCAAGACCTCTATGTTTGGGCCCTCTATGAAATCCTCTCACGGTTTTATCCATCTCCATTTGGTTCTCTCATTGTCATATTGTTTGCAAATGCATGAAATAGTGTAGTCTAAGTCAGTGTAAGGCTGCTAGATGCTGTATTTTGCAAACGGTAGCTTATGGGACCAAACCAACTATGCCAACACATCAGGATGACAAGATGAATGCTACTAGAGGCTTTTTTTTGGTTCCCTATGCTCCACGTGCTTTCGGGCTACCTCGTTCGGGCGTAGTCTCTTAAGAGCCTTGAGACCAAAACATGTTATATCTTCGACATGTGATTTCTCAGACTCCGTGGCACCTGGAGACATCTCATCATATCCAAAACCTCCATGTTGAAGCCCTCTACAAAATCCTCTCATAGTTTTTTCAATATCCATTTGGTTCTCTCATTGTTCTATTATTTGCAAACGTGTGAAATATTGCAGTCTTAGTCAGTGTACGGCTTCTGGACGCTATAGTTTGCAAACGGAAGCTCATGGGACTGGACCAACTACGCCAACACATCAAGGTGGCCAGGTGAACGCTAGTGGAGGCTTTGTTTTGGTTCCCTATGCTCCCCGTGCTTTCGGCTACCTCGTCTAGGCGTAGTCCCTTAAGAGCCCTGAGGCCAAAACACGCTATATCTTTGACGGGTGATTTCTCAGACTCCGTGGCACCTAAAGATGTATCGTTAGATCTGAGACCTCCATGTCAAATCCCTCTACAAAATCCTCTCGTGGTTTTCTCCATCTCCATTTGGTTCTCTCCTTGTCCTATTGTTTGCAAACGCTTGAAATACTGCAATCTGAGTCAGTGTAGGGCTCCTAGACGTTGTATTTTGTAAACGATAGCTTGTAGGACCAAACCATCTAGGAAAACACATCTAGATGGCCTGGTGAATGGTAGTTGAGGATTTTTTTTGGTTCCCTATGCTACCCGTGCTTTCAAGCTACCTCGTCTAGGAATAGTCCCTTAAGAGCCTTGAGGCCAAAACACGCTATATCTTCGACATGTGATTTCTCAGACTCCGTGGCACATAGAAACATATCATCGATCAAATACCTCCATGTCAAGGCCCTCTAAAAAATGATCTCGTAGTTTTATCCATCTCCATTCGGTTCTCTCGTTGTCCTATTGTTTGCAAATGCGCGAAATACTGCAGTCTTAGTCATTGTAGGGCTCCCAGACGCTGTAGTTTGCAAACGGTAGCTTGTGGGACTAAAAAATATAGGAAAACATGTCTGGATGGCTTGGTGAATGCTAGTGGAGGATTTTTTTATTCCTTATGCTACATGTACTTTCAGGGTACCTCATCCGGGCGTAGTCCCTTAAGAGCCCTAAGGCCAAAAAATGCTATATCTTCGACGAGTGAGTTCTCGAATTACGTGGCACTTAGAGACATATCATCATATCTAAGACCTCCATTTCGGGGCCCTCTACATAATCCTCTCGTAGTTTTCTTTATCTCCATTTGGTTCTCTTCTTGTCCTATTATTTGTAAATGCGCGAAATACTGCAGTCTGAGTCAGTGTACGACTGCCAAACGCTATAGTTTGTAAAAAAAATATGATGGGACCAAACCAACTACACCAACACATGGAGGTGGCTAGGTGAATGGTGGTGGAGGATTTTTTTTGTTCCCTATGCTACCTATGCTTTCACGCTACCTCGTTCAGGCGTAGTCCCTGAAGAGCCCTAAGGCAAAAACAAGCTATATCTTCGACGGGTGATTTCTTGGACTCTACGGCACCTAGAGATGTTTCGTCAAATTTGAGACCTCCATGTTGAATCCCTCTATGAAATCCTCTCCCGGTTTTCTCAATCTCCATTTGGTTCTCTCACTGTCCTATTGTTTGCAAACGTGCGAAATACTGCAGTCTGAGTCAATGTAAGGATCTCAGACGCTGTAGTTTGCCAACGGAAGCTCGTGGGACCCTACCAACTATGCAAACACATTGGGTGGCTAGGTGAATTCTATTGGAGGATTTTTTTTGTTCCCTAGGCTACTCGTGCTTTCGGGCTACCTCATTTGGGTGTAGTCCCTTAAGACCCCTGAGGCCAAAACACGCTATATATTCGACGGGTGATTTCTCAGACTCCATGGCACCTAGAGATGTCTCGTCAGATCTGAGACCTCCATGTCAGGGCCCTCTACGAAATTATATCATGGTTTTATCCATCTCCATTCAATTCTCTCAATGTCCTATTGTTTGCAAATGCGTGAAATAGTGTAGTCTGAGTCAGTGTAAGGCTGCTAGATGTTGTATTTTGTAAACGGTAGCTTGTGGGACCAAACCAACTATGCCAACACATCTGGGTGGCCAGGTGAATGCTAGTGGAGTATTTTTTTACTTCCCTATGCTCCCCATGCTTTTGGGCTACCTCGTTCGTGCGTAATCTCTTAAGAGCCCTGAGACCAAAACATGTTATATCTTCGACATGTTATTTCTCGAACTCCATAACACCTAGAGACATCTCGTAAGATCTGAAACCTCCATGTTGAAGCCCTCTAGGAAAGCCTCTCCTAGTTTTCTCCATCTCCATTTGATTCTCTCAATGTCCTATTGTTTGCAAATGCGTGAAATACTAAAGTCTGATTCAGTTTAGGGCTCTTAGACGTTGTAGTTTGTAAACAGAAGCTCGTGGGACCGAACCAATTATGCCAACACGTCAGGGTGGCAAGGTGAACGCTAGTGGAGAATTTTTTTTGGCTCCCTATGCTACCCATTCTTTTGGGCTATCTCTTCCAGGCTTAGTCCCTTAAGAGCCCTAAATGACTAGATTTGCTGAAGAATGAATTTGATAGGGGTATGTCTAAGAACACATGGGAGTTATCAATCTCCTAGTAAATATTTCTTGTTTAGTTCTAGATGGGATTCAGTTGGCCTACAACGTAGTGACCTTCCATTCATTGATAACTTATGCTATGATAAACCCATGGATGCTTTCAAAAGCACCTTCAAAAGGGTAGGGGTAGTCATCAAGCCTAGTGAAGGGTGTGATGTGATTTCCAAATAACTTGAAATGCCTACATATTTAAAGGTAATAACACGAATTGGATAGGATTAGACAATCAAGAATCATTGAGTGTCTGAATCAGAATGTCATTGCATCTGGAGACATTCTCAAACATTGGAGTGATGTATATGGAGAGACATTCTCAAAATATCAACAGATGAAAGGCATCAAATTATGACGACTCTTAGGTGCTTTAATAGGGGAGAAGACTAAGAGGCATAAAAGAATGTAGTAAGTGCATGATAAGATAGGAACCAATACAAAGAGACCATGAGAAAAAGAAGCGCAAGTAAGGTAAATACACATATACACATTGATAAATTTAATGAATAATTACTCAGATTAGGTAACTCTTTATATACATACATTATATAAATATTGATTTCCAAAGTTTGATGCATATTATACATTGAAAATGCTAGTACATGTACATCACCAATAAATGAAAAAATAATCCATAATGTCTTAAATATTGTCAAGTGCACATAATATTAGTTTCATGCAAAAAATAATTTCAGAAATGTAAGGTCTCATACAAAATTATCAAGTTCGAAATAGTATTTTAATGTGCATAGTAACAAAACTTCCCAAATAGGTCATATACCATCAAGTTCAAATGTCATATAGGCGTACATACAATGCCATGCATATAGGCATACAAAAACAATGTCATGTAAGACATATATATTTCCTACTCATCAAAATTTATCCATCTCTTGGCCTTGCTCGAAGAAGGCCCTCCCTTAGACGAAGATGGAGATCTATGAGATGACTTTGGATCGTCCGAGCCCATGCTTCGAGTCCTCTTCCGTTGAATACTCGCCTGTAGATGAGCCTGTAAATGTAAACAATGTTTTTTGTCAAAACTTAGTTTATATATGTTTTCAACATGTATTTAAGACCATGCTAGAATGAAAGTATTTACATAAATACAAAAACTTACCACAAGTTGTCGATCACGCCGAATTTGCATCTCATGCTTAGATGAGTCATCAGGAGCTCCTGCAGTACGAATGGGGGTACGAAGACGACGAGATGGAGGAATTTGTGCCCTCGAAATCAAAATGGAGGGGGTTGAAGTTCCCTATATACACGTAAGATCAGAAAATCTAACATCAAAATTAGTGAAAATAGAACTAAGTACATATAGGTACATAATGACAATATTTTAACTAATTTATCAATATAGAACTATTGTTTTTACCCCACCACGCCTATGAATCAAATGAACATGGCTGCTACCTGTCGTAGGTAACTCGTACATATACACAATGAAGGACATTATTAATATAATTTAATAATTCTACAATGAATGACATTACTAACATGTAATTTAACATAATATGAATTACGTGATAAATTTAACAAAATTTACTTGTTGTTTGAATACCTCAGTGAGTTGTTGCGCAAATGAAATCACAGGGGCAACACCTTTATCTACTTGTCGCAGAGATGGTGGGGTGACTAGTGAAGTCAACATATTTATCAAACATGTATATCACGTGAGTTAGATGGACATACAAGAACATACATATATATTACTTCAAAACTAATATGTGTGTGTGTGTGTGTATACATATATATATATATATATATATATATATATATATATATATATATATATATATGTACACATGTATGTGAAAATTTTACATAATTAACATTCTAAATTACCTCTATGAATGCATGTGTACACATGGTACTCGCCGCCTGTGGTCGGGATGAAGATGCACCTCCCGCGCACTATAATATCAATGTATATACATGTACAAATACAATTATTTCAAAAATTTAACATATATAAGTAAATCAAGTACTCCAAACTTTTTGTAACACACATAATAAAACATAACAAATTTACCTGCAAAGGTGATGCTGATGAATGTAATCCAAATGTATCACTCAAAAGGACATATGACATAGTGACATTATCGTGTACACCCCTAGTACTAGGTGCACCAAAATCAGTACGCATGAAAGTATCATCCTCCTCAGACCCCAAACATATGCTACCACATGACAAGTAAAGATGTGACCTCATGCTAGTACTCCCTGATGGAATACTCTGTGTACCTCCGCGAGCATATGGCTCAGAAATCTCCCTCGTATGTCAAACAAGGGTTGTAGATATCCCATGAAGTGCGTGGAGTGTATCAATCTGTACTGTCTCCTTCACTTCTTCAAGGACAATCTCAGGGTGAGGGGGCTTCTATGCGGGGAATATACCCTGTTGAATAGGTACATGTTGTGCACCTGGTCAATCCTGTGTAGATCCTTTTCCTTGGCCCTGAAAATATTGGAAATCAAAATAATTTGGAATCTCATTGAGGATAAAATCACAATAGAAATTCCTCATAAAGTATAGTGGCATCTCGTTGTTATTACAAGGTGGAAAATCAAACACCATCCACCATCGATCCCAAAAATTATTTTTAATCAAATTATTATTGCACGAATGGATGGGAAACTGTTTACATGACAACGGAATAGGGAAATTAGTGCAGGGGTCCATGAATAAGGCACGTATGAGGTCTTTTGAATTTTTTTTATTTACATCCACATATGACAATTTGTTGGAATAATAAACCCTACAACGCTCTCTGTAAGTTGTCTAACAATCAATTTTCCCCATTGCCGCGTCAACTTGAACAAGTAATGCCTCCAATGTGTTTGCAAGAGGGGAACGGTGGGGGTTTGTAGATTGTGAATCCCTCACTGTTTTGATTAAATCCTCAATTTCAATTTTGTTTTCAACTATGTGGGCTGCTAAATCTTCTTGACTACCCGGGGGATGTTGACCAATTGTGGGAGTGTCGGGAGGGATGACAAGAATAGTAGGGTTTGGTTTTGGTTGATTCGCTTGACCTCTAACTGTAACAATAAAAAATATGTATTCAATTCAAATTTTAATCTATAATTATCATATTTTAATGCAATTTTGAGAAAAGAATTGTGCTTACCTATTCTCCGTGGTGCCATCGTCGATTCAAAATCTTTTCGGTGATCCAGAAACGATCCTTTGAGCTTGAGATCCAGGAGAATGAAAAAACGTTAGGGCACGGTTAAGCTCTAAAACTCACGTTCGAGGGAGATAAAATGATAGAGGCTCAGACCTCTTTTTTTTCTTTATAGTAGGCATAACGTGTACATGTTATGTAATGTGTATGCGTTATGCCTCGGTAAATCCCAAACCTAACAATTTAAAACGTGATTGCATTATAATAGAACACGTACGTGTTTTGCTTTTTTTAGGTTTTTTCCACTTTTTGGCCCCCAACTTCGTGCACTTACCCATCTATTTGAGGGTTTTTTAGGTTCATTCTTTATTGCAGGTTTCCAGTGACCTCAATGATCTTTGTACGACATCATAGCGATCAAATGTGATAAAAGGAAAACACCTTGCGACACCTTGGAGGAGGTTTTCTTAGCATGTCCATAGAATCAGGCACCCAAAAACAAGTCTATGGAACCCAGGGTAACCCCTGTCCCTTTCCAGGCACCCCAATCTAGCCTGTTCCTCCAAATCTGCATTTTATGTGCTCAGGTGCAATGGTCAGTGCTTCAAATATTCTAGTTTTCCAACTCTATGCACTTTCTAAAACTCTTCAAATCAGCTAAGGCTTCTTACCCTCTCTTCGCAATTAGGTTTTCATTAATTATTGCTTAGTTGCTTGGGTATTTATTTATTTATTTCATTATTGTTCATTTACCGATGCTCTAACATTCAAATTAGGCTCATAAATTACATATTAGCTTAATCACCTACTTGTAAAAATGATTTTTACATTGGTTCTCCTAATATTTTCCACCCTCCTTTACTTCTCCTTCATAAAACCTCTTCTTTATCACAACTCTTCCTCCTATGATGTTACGCTCCCTCAAGTTCAGCGTTTTCATCGCTTCACCTTCGACATTTCCATCCTACATTTTATGTGTGATTACTAGTTTGTAATCTACCTTCCATATTTCTCACATTAAACATTTAGAAATACCCTTTAGTGTTTGGTCCATTTATTTTTAAATTTATATTTTTCATGAGTTCCAACAAGGAAACTTTTAAGACCCCCCCAAAAACAATCATAGAAATTCATTGGCAAATCTATGAAAATTGACTTTTGCGCTAGTGGCGAATATGAAGAAAATGCAAATATGTTGTCGGTCGGTATCTTTTTTTAAGCTACCGGCCGATAACATATATTATGTTGTCAGTTGATAGTATATGATGTCGGCCAAAAATATATGTAATTTTTTGAAAAATCTTTGTTTGACAATAGCAGTTAAAATGATTGACTCGATGAGAAATGTTTCCTCACAAAATATGGCACAAACAAAAAAAAAACTCAAAAAAGTGATTTTTTGTGAAAAAAATACAAATTTCCCTAATTTTGTATGGGAGTTTTTAATCTTTTTATGTTAGCAGTTAAAATGATCATCTCAATGAGAAAATTTTCCTCCCAAAATATGGTGCAAGTAAAAAAAATCCCATACTCTTTTTTTTTTAAATTAGTCTAATGACATCACTATAAAATGCTACTAGACGGTAACTTTTTTTATGCTACCGACTGGTAGCATTTTTTATGCTACTGGATGACAACATATATTATCTTGTTGATCGATAGCATAAAAAAATGCTTACGATCGACAACACTAAGGTGATATTTGTGAATTTTTATTTCACGGGAATGGAGAATCGACCTCTAAAATTAAATTGTACCTAGAAACTTTTGACGGCCCGGTCCTAACTCCTACCCTAAAAATTCACCAATTTCAAATTTTAAAAACCGGA
Source organism: Taxus chinensis (assembly GCA_019776745.2). Lineage (NCBI taxonomy): Eukaryota > Viridiplantae > Streptophyta > Pinopsida > Cupressales > Taxaceae > Taxus > Taxus chinensis. Next base: position 217,874,643 of record CM034152.1, on the reverse strand, counting down.
ATATTCGTGAATGAACGAAAATTTGCCACTAAAATTTTCCTTGAGTTCCAAAGAAGGATTTTATTTAAATTAATTTTTAAGGCAATGGGCTTAAATTTGTTAAATGATGACTTGTTTTTCACTCAAAATATTCCTTGAGATGTGTAAAATTAGAATTTATAAACTTGGCCCAACAAAATCAAACCATGGTGTAAAGGAGACACCTCTTTTTTAGCTTAGAAATATCTCACAAAAACACACAAAGAAACTAAATTTATCCACTTTTTATGGTGAAAGTGATTAAGTAGGGTTAGATGATGAGTGTGGATCTTCCTAAACTTTCCATCGAAAGTAACATACCTCATCAAATTAAATAACACTTCCAACCACCAACCAAATGGATAAAACCGTCATACATAGTGAGAATACACTCATTATGGAGGAAGGGGGTCTTCATCTCCTTAATCATATTCCTCTTTCTTTAAAAAATTTCACACCCTGCATTGACATGCCAGTCACTTTTTCCATTTTTTCCTCTGAGACTTCAAAAGAAACCTCCTAAGTGATACAAAATCGTCGTCCCAGGCCATAGCAAAATCTGAAGCCAAAAATGAAATCTTTGCCCTTTAACTTAAAAAGATAACTAGTCAATCCCCTAAAAATATTCCAAATAGCTTCACCTCACCATAGAGTGATACAAGAAGAGGGCTCCACCCTCAAGTTGTTCCCACCCATCTCATGAAACAGGGATATAAACAACAAAAAATGCAGAGAAGAAACAATACTCCACACCTGCAAGAAAATGAAAGGAGAAGCATCCCAAACATCCTATACACATGCTTATGCTAAGTGCGCAAAAACACACAAAAATCATGATACATCACCCACAACAATCATGAAAGGAGTTTCCTTTACTATATTAATTAGTATTTCAGAAATTATTATTTTAACCCAAACTATAATCGGATTCTAAGTAATAGTATTCCCCATTTCCCAAGCCACATAAAAGAAACAATTAGAGTCCAAGTATGTGATTCCCTAACTCAAATTCTCTTACTAGAATCAAGAGTTGTATCTCTAAGAAAATATCCACATTAAAAACAACCCTTAGGGTAGGAATCTTACATGGAAAAAAAATAGTATGTAATTGACTTTTGGAAAATTTTAGTAAATGTTGTGCCTAGTTTGTGTCAATTTAACTCACAAAACCTCTTACCTATTGGTCGTTTTCCGCCCTTTTGAAGAGAATGATAAACATCTATCACATATTGATATAATATTTATTACAAATCCAGTGTGAGACATGTACAACCACATATCAACCTCAAGCACATGATGATTCAGGCATGAAGCTTGAAGATTTGGACATGAGGCCTTTTTTGAGAGGCAAATATTTCTCAATTAATACAAACTATCAGATAATTAAATAATAAACAATTTTAACACCTATATTAGGAAATATTTTCTTTTAAAAGTTGATCATACCTTAAATAAAAAATACTTTTATTCACATTAATATTAGTTATGATGTAATGCAATTGAAATCAAAATCAAAATGTTTTATCATGGATGTAGTAATATAGCTAAAATTGATTCATATGTTGACACAAAAATGATTATTCACAAATTAAAAATATAGTTTCATTAAGTGATATATAATCGTATTTGTTATATTAGCATAACATATAGAGGTAACCATGAAATTCTACAATGAAATAACATTCAATTGTTGTCAATAATGATAGAAATTAATTAGATGGTCATCTCTCTGGAGATAATGTAACGATGGTAGTATCATTGTAGGAGTATTTATTTGCTCAAAGAAAAATATTTAGTATTAATTATAGTTTCTATTACAAACATGGTTATAGAGGCAAGAGAAAATATTGGGATTGCACATCTAACAATGTCCTTAGGATGTCAAGCAATGATACTAAGGGATGTCACAAGAAAATAACATGTTATTATAAGGCATGCCATGTTTGTTTTTCACATTTACATAAAGCATGCATATCGAGGTGTTTTGAAGTTATTAGGTTACAAGCCATATGGGTTTGCACTTGATACGAGCATGTTTATGGATTTGTTATGGTTTTTGGAAGCTATTTTTGAGCCCATACTAGAGCCCTGAACTTGCTGAGCTGGGAACCAAACTAGGAGTCCAGGGTGAACTCACCCTCTCTTCCCTAGCTGGTACACCTTCTCCATACTAATTCTGAGGGATTTTTGTTTGGCATCTGCATGTGTGACCCTATTTTGAACATCAGGTCATCTATAGGGACAAACATCCTTTAACTGACCAACCATAGATTCTCTTCATAGCTCTACAAAATTCCATTGCTCAGAGCACTCATAATTGTCCTACTTGTGTTTGAACGAGATCCTTGTTCCCTACTCGTGGGTTCCACGCATTGGCTTCTCAATGTTGGGTTGGATACTGGAACAATGTGAATTCTTTTATTTGTTCATTGTAATGAAACATCGTCTACTCCTTCACATGAAAAATATGATGTCCCAAAGCAACAAAAATACTAATTAACCCAATGTACTACTAAAATATATGAACCGAAATGTCAATGAAATACTAATACTTTTATTTCTTAAAATATAGAGGAATAGAAGGAATGAAACCAAATTGACAAACATGATCCTATTTGGGTTGATTCAAAAGAAGAGAAATATGGGTGAAGTGATAATTGCAATAAGGACTGATGGACTGAATATCGACATTGGTATTTGTAACTCTTCACATTCACATTGATTGTATTCACATTGAGTATTACACCAAGATCATATGAAATTATTATGAATACACATGCAGTAATTAACCAAAAAATACACATACATATACATAATATTACTAAGGTAGTGGCCACTTGCTAACTTTTAAGTGATAGTAGTCTCTCACTAATAATCGGCTCATGAGATGTTCACTCCACCTTTCTATACCTCACTATGTAACTTGGTGTCTCTCCATACCTGCAACGAGCCAACTCACCACACCCGCCGCAAGCCAACTCACCATATCCACATCAAGCCAACTTACCACACTCGCACTGAGCCAACTCACCATGCCTGCCCTGAGCTAACTCATCATGGAAACATCACGCCAACTTATTGTTCTTGCACATCTCAACTCTCCTGAGTCACCCCAACTTGGCTTACTAAGTTTCCCCTATTCTTTCCACTCACCCACTGACCCAACTCTCCTAGCTCACCCAACAACTCAGCCGATCTACTTGCCTCTATTCACCCTCTTCACTTTGGACCCCTCTCTCACCCTTTTCAATTTTTATCAGCTTGAACAATTTCTTCTCAATGTGACACAAATGAGAAAAATTGTACAATAAAGAATCATATGCTTATTAAAAAATATAAACCTGGCAAATGAAAAGTGAACTCAATTATTTTAATATATATATATTTTTTAATTTACATTTCCTACAAATAATGAGTACCACAACCTTACAGGATTTCTCAAATAAATTTTAACCCTTTGGAAAGATAAAGAAGTGGTGTAATTTTGATACTATATATCATTTTTTAAATTGAAACGAGTTATTATGTCACAACCCATGAAAGAAGGATTATATTTAAATTAAGTTTTTAAGGTGATAGGATTAATTTTGTTAAATGATGATTTGATTTTCACTCAATAAAAAATTGAGATGCATAAAATTAGAATAGCATAAACTTGGCCCAATACTTATTGGTAAATAGTCTATATATTTAATTAATATAAAATATTGTAGAAGTAATTATAAGATGATATCTAGATGAGATTCTAAGTTTTATATTTAGAATAATTGAAGGAGAGAATTATTATTATATTTGAAATTTTAAAAACAAATAAATGTATTCATTTCACAACTAATCAACCTTTATATTAGTAGAAAGATCATTTCTATTGTAACATTATCTTTATTAACATCAAAATCACGATATCAAAAAATAATAATCAAACTTATTTCGATAATATTAACTAACAATATGATGTATGAGCTAATTAAACACCATAAAATCATGATTCATAAATTTGAAGTTTTATTCTACATTCAACACAATTTAATGTCTAAATTAGGTTATATTTCTAGGTTGGCAAATAATGATATCCTTTCTTTTTGTTTGTTGGTAAATAAGAATCATTTAACAATGCTGAAATAATAGAAATGATTACGAGTGACCATGACTAATTTAGTGCTTATTTATTTTCCACCGGTTTGGACAAGTGCTTCCATTAAAGATATCTTTGAGTGGGTAGTTAGTATTTCGACTCTCTTTGTAAATTATTTAGTTGTGAAAATGCAATACACTAAGTTTCAAAATCAGTACTTTATTCAAAATAAAAATTTAAAAAAAAAATCAGACTTTATTTAGACATATTTACATTACTTATTATAAGTTTTAATGATAATCAATATTGGCTATCTTTTTCTTATTTTTCAATTTTATTAATTATAATGTTCTACTCCGAGCTGATTTATCAGCAAATAAATATTTTGTAAACTTCGTCAAATTTAAGAGATATTACGACCTTCATTTTATCTTCTAACTTTCCAAATTATAAATCTCTTGTTTTGTCTATGGATTATCTTGTTCTTTATGTAATCCCCTTCAACCAACTAATTTGATTTTAAGACTATTTAATTACTATGATCCTAGTGTATTTATGTGTTTATTTATTATTGGTCTATATTATGCTCTTATCTACATGTGTTCTTAATGTTGTTTGACTCTCAATTTTTTTTTTTTCTATTTTACTCGTCTAGTCCCCCTTTGTCCTATTATCTCTCTCTTCCAAGATAATTTTTGCTTTGATTCTATGTTTCCCTTTTATATAGACATTTTTTTAGAACCATGGTATTATACTTTGAATATTCCAAAATCCTACTACTACATAATAGTGTGTCCCAATTTTTAGTGGTTTGAGGCTGATACGCTCCATTTTCAAGTCATTTACCCCCTCCTACACAACTGAAGTTTAATGGTATGAAATTAATAAACATTTTTGATATAGATTGTATTTACAAAGAAGTGGTGCTTTGTGTTTTTATAAAAAAACATTCATATGCTCAAAAGTCTTGGTTGCCACACATGTTTTCCATTCTTCTTGTTGGGATCCCTCAAACGATACCTATGCCAAGCTGGAAAGGGTTTTGATAGAATTTCTCTAGAATATTTATAATGGTGATAGAGGTTTTCACGAAGTAGATTGGGACATTGTTGCAAGCCTAAATAGCGTGGTGGTATTGGGCTTAGATAGATTTAGATAAGGCCTCTCTACCAATTTTTATTCCATATGGTGGTCTCCTATGCTTTATTAATATAATATTAATGTTCCCTTTGACATGGTTCATTAGATTAAAGCATAGAACTCTTTAGGAAAGGGATCAAGGTCATTTCTAAATTGTTTTACAAGATCTCTTGGGACTGGATACCATGGCCTACTATAAGAGGTATATTTTAGCTTCAAGATATTGTAAATGGGTTTTATATTTTCCATGAACTTCACATTGATCTAGATTGTACATCTTGGCATGGTTTTGGGGGTCTAAGGCATCACCCTAGTTGGGGGTTTGGGGGCTAGCCCCCAAGAAATATTTTTAGGGTTCCCTATTTTTTGGGCTCTATTACAAGTATATTTACCCTATGTTAGTTATGGGTGGTCAGATCACTCATGTTTATGACGAGTTTTTATGGGTTGTATTCTTTCCCTATGGTTTTGGTACCCATTGTTTTGTAATACCACTATAACAGTTACTTACTAATATGATTATATATAGTTGGGCATGTAGTAGGATAGAGAAAAACTAAGAATAAATTATTAGATAGTAAAACAATTGAGTGAATACAAAAAGGAGATAAGTTATTGGATTGGGTTTTTCCCAAAAGGTTTCCCATGATGTGTAATGTGTTATTTTGTGTATTTCCTTTCTCTATATTTTTATCCTAAAGATTATGTGCAGTATTTCTTCTCTCGATATTGCTTCTCAAATATAATTCTCTTCATTTGGTATTAAAGTGAGGTTCTATCTTTGTGTGAAAATTTAGGGGTTTTCAAACCTTTTGATAGGCTTTTCTTTGAGTGGGATTTTTATGTGTATGAATTTGTTCGAGTAGAGGAAAATTAATGGAAGTGAAAGGATTAATATTGAAAAATTTAATGACCAATATTTTGAGATATGGAAGCTCAAGATGGAAGATCTTCTTGTGGATAGAGGTAAGCGGATTGTTATGTCTAGAGTTATGCTTATAGGTATAAAGCTATAGGAATGGGAAAATATCGATATGAAGGAAAATATTTCAATTAGATTATGTCTGTCAGATTCAATTTTGTTGAATGTGTCAAATGAAAAATATGCTCAGGCATTATGGGAGAAGTTAGAGACTTTGTATTAGAAAAAGTATCTAGTGAACAAGTTTTTCCTCCAAAGGAAGCTATATTCATTGAGAATGAAAGATAATGACTCCATTTCAAAACATCCGAATGTATTTAATACTATGGAAATTCAGTTGATTTCTATTGATATTATAATGAAATAAGATGATAAATGTATTACTCAGTTGTGTTCTTTACCTGAAGATTGGGATAATCTAGTTATGGCTATTACTAGTACTATGACAAAATTACTAGTTGAGGATGTAGTTGTAACTTTTCTATCAAAAGAAATTAAGAGAAATTCGTTAAGGATTATAAATCAATGGGTTCCTTGTATGTGACTAGTCGTACCCAAGAGAAAATAAAGAAGAGGAACGGATAGTCAAAGACTATATAGAAAAATATAAGAGGAAATTCTAGAATTGTGATAAAACGGGGTATTTTAAGAAATATTTTAGATCTAAGAATGTGGAAAAGGGAAATTCATATGACAATGTTGGATCTTCATATACAAAAACCTTAAATGAAGACTCCATAGATTCATTATTGGTGGTATCCATCTCGCATGTATGTGATGGTACATGGTTGATTGACTTAGGTACCACTTGTTATATGAAACCTCGCGGGGAGTGGTTGTGTGAATATGAAAATATAAATGGATTTTAAGTCTTCTTGGGAGACAAATCAACCTAAAATATCACATTTCATGGGAGATTCATGTTGAGGTTTATAGATGGAAGAGTTAAAAACCTCCCCAGCATTCTTCACATTTTAGGTTTGACTAGAAACCTAATATCAGTAAGTAATATGAATGATGCAAGTTTGTATGTAGTCTTTGCAAAGGATAGTTGTAATATGGTTCAAGGAGAAACAGTATTGGAAAGGGGAGTCTATATAGAAACATTTTTCAATCTTGAGGAAATCACTTTTAGTGATGAGTGAAATAGTTATGTGGTTCTGGAGGATAATAAAGTTACAGATATAAATCCATCTTTTGTAAAGAAGATAATATTTTGGCATCAAAGGATGGGACATGTTGGAGAGAAAGGTCTTTGTGAATTGAAACCAAAGGTATGGTTGAAGGAATTTTTTATTGTCCTTATGATTTTGATTTATGTGAGCATTGTGTGTTTGGAAAGTAAACTAGGGTTGAGTTTCCTAGCAATGTTACAAGATCATAAGGGATTCTACATTTAATACATAATTATGTGTTTGGACCTTTGAAAGTTCCATCACTCAAAAAATTTCTATAATGTCACGTTTATATATTCTTTCTCAAGGAATACCTAATTATAATTCATGCACAATAAGTCTGAGGTTTTCAATAATTTTAACGAGTTTAAGACTCTTGTGGAAAATCAGACAGAAAAAAAAATAAAGGTTTTGAGAATTGATTTCTCTAATGCCTTTGAGAAATTCTGCAAATAGTGTGGAATAGAAAGCAAAAATACAACTCCATATAGTACATAACAAAATAGAGTTACAGAAAGAATGAATAGATTTTTTTGGATAAGGGTAGGAATATGCTCAATGGTGTGTGTTTGGACAAGAAATTCTAGGTAGAAGTAGTTACAATTGCATGTTACCTAATCAATAGATCACCAACATCCACCCTTGAAGATAAAAATCCACAAGAAGCATGAACTAGTAAGAAACCCTTTATTTAACATTTAAGAATATTTTGTTGTATTGATTATATGTATATTCCAAAATAGAAAAAAAAATAAAGTTAGATGATAAACATGCTAAGTGCATATTTATTAGATACTCTAATGGTGTAAGAGGATACAAGCTATGAAATCCATAAACATAAAAGGATATTTACATTTGTAATTTTATATTCAAAGAAGCTAAGGGGATTCCTAAGTAGGAATCAAAAGTAAAGGATGAAAATGAAAAAAATTATATTGAACTAGAAGAGGGAGAATCTATGTCTAATTTGATGCAAATTTTGAAGATGAAATGGAGAGAGCTATAAGAGGAAGATCGATGAGTCAAAGTAGGAAAACCCAAATTATATAGAACCAAAACCTCCATTCTTGAGAAGATCGTCTCCAGTAAGAAGGGAACTTGAAAGATATAACCCTCCTGATTTCCATTATGCTTTTATTTTATCAATTTTTTCTATTACTAGTGATGACCCAAATACTATAAAGGAGGATTTTGACTCCAAATATATGATAAGTCTTGTAAAAATGGTATGGGGGAAGAAATGGAGTCCTTAAATGAAGAATTATAAATGGGAGTTGGTGAAATTACCTTCTGGAAGAAAATATATTGGCTGTAAATGGGTATTTAAGAATAAGTACAATGCAAAAGGGAAAATGGAGAAGTATAAAGTTCACCTAGTAAAAAATGGTTCTCACAAATAGAAGGACTTAAATTTTGTGATATGTTTTCTCTTGTTACTAAGTTACATTCTACTAGATTTCTTCTATCGATCGTTTTTGCTTTTGATATGGAAATAGATAAAATGGATGTTAAGATAACTTTTTTCATGGTGATCTTGAGGAAGAAATCTACATGAAACATCCAAAAATATTTAAGGTTAAATGAAAATAATATTTGGTGTGTAAGTTGAATAATACTCTTTATGGCTCTAAATAATCACCAAGAATGTGGAATTTTTTTTTACAAGTATATGTTGGGACTTGGACTTAGAAGAAGAAAATTTGATCCTTGTGTTTATTATTAAAAACAAGGTGAAAAAAATGTATCATTGTATTGTATGTAGATGACATGTTGTTAATTGGTAACAATAAGAAAATGATCATTCAAGTTCAGTCTTATCTCTCATATCAATTTGATAAGAAAGATCTAGGTGCTGTAAAATTTATTTTGGGCATGGAAATTAAAAAATATCACGTAAATAGGAAACTGTGGTTAAAAATAAGAAGTATGTTGAGATGGTATTGCAAATGTTTAAAATACAAGAAAGTAAACCTATCAAAATTTCCTTTCCTGTTGGTAAAAAATTATTTATTGAATAATGTCCTAAAATAGAAGTAAAAATTGAGGACATGTCTCAGGTGCCATATGCTAGTATGGTTGGTAGTTTGATATATGCAATGATATGTACCAGACCTAATATTGCTCATGCAGTTGATGTAGTTATCATATTCATGTCAAATCCTAGAAAGGAACATTGGAATGTGGTGAAGAGTATCTTCAATTATCTTTGTATAACATTTAATTATGCAATATGCTATCATGGTAATCTTGGTGAAAGAAAAACACTCAATCTACATGGTTTCCTAGATTCATACTCATGTGGAGACATGGATGTGTGCATGTCTACCAGTAAGTATGTTTTCAACTTATTTGGTGGATTTTTATGTTGGATGAATAAATGTCAACCAAGTATTGCAATATATACCATCGAGGCAAAGTGCATGACATCTACTCATGTAAGTAAGAAATTTGTTTGGATTCAAAGATGTATTTCCATTGTTGAGTTCACTCAAAATGTCTTAAGGATAGATTTTGATATTCAAAGTTCAATTTATCTAGAAAATAATCCTGATTATTATTCTAGAAAAATAAACACAATGATGTTCAATACCATTTTGTAAGAGAAATGGTGGAGGATAAAAATATGCTACTTGAGAAAGGAGAAACAAAAGATAATTTTATTGATTCTTTGACAAAGTTTGTAAGCAATGATAAATTTAATTGGTGCAAAAAATCAATGGGCTTGACTTTCCTGAGTTATTGTCTATATGGCCTTGAATCCCCTATGGAAAATATTTAACAAGTGGGAGAATGTTGGAAATCTGTTGTATATTTTTCATGAGTTTCACTCATCTATACTATACATCATGGTATGGCTGTGGGGGTCTAGGGCATCACCTTGAATGGGGGGTTATGAGGCAATGTATCCTCAATCGAGGGTTTAGGGGCTAACCCCTGAGAATTGTTTTGGGGTTCCCTTATTTTTCAAGCCATGTTATAGATATTTTTAGCCTGTGCTAATTATGGATGTTTAGATCACTCATGTTTATGGGGAATTGTTATGGGTTGTATACTTGGCCCATGGTGTTATTAACCATTATTTTTAATACCACTATGACAATTACCTACTAGTTTGCTTACATATAGTTGGACATGTAGTAGTATAGAGCAGAAATGAGATTACATTATTGTATGGTTAAATGGTTGAGTGAATATAATAAGGAGATAAGTTATTATGATGGGCTTTCACAAAAGGGTTCCCCAAGATATATTTGCTTTACTATATTATTTTATGTATGTAATTATCTATTTTTTATCTTAAAGATTCTATGAAGTATTTCTTCTCTCGTACTTACTTATCAAACATAATTCTCTTCATAAGATAGTTATAAAAAATATATAAAGGTAATCCATAATTCCATACATGAATTGCATCCCCATAATTTATTTGTTCAATCCGGAACCAAATGTTGGAATGACTAGAATTGTTCAATTGGGACCCCTTTTCACTTGTACAAACCCCAGTTAAGGTATTGACTCCTTTCCCCTTAGAATTTTCAAGTGAATATTTTTGATGCCTATTAAAAATTTAAGTTGACTGAACCAGTGTGGAAAAGGAGAATTAAAATGGTATGGGTACCCATTATTGAGCTGAACACACAACCTTGTTAAAACCTTTTGTTCTGAGATATTTGATAAGAAAATAGTGATTTTTGGGGACTCTACCACGATTCCTAAAAAATATACATAAATTTTGAACATTTTCCATTATGAAATTCTCTTTCATTTTTGGAAAGATAGAAATGATGCCAACACAAAAAGTTTGCACATTTTCCATTATGAAATTATCTTTTAGTTATGAAAGATAGAAATGATGCTAACCTCATTCATATTTATCTTAATATAAAATTCTATTGATATTTAATTTCCTACTACATATTCAAAGGTATGGATTAAAAAATTCCAACTGGAAGTGGAACACCTTCACACTTTTTTAGATCTATGTGGGTGTTCTTTTTTTTTAGTTACATGAGTCCCTCTAGACTCTCCTTGCCAATGATAATCTTCACAAAGTTATGGTTTTAGATCTTGTGGCCGTCACCATTCACATTGTAGGCACAAACTTGATCCATCATGTTTATGACATCCATATCCGAGTCATTGCTCTCATTATGATGGTGGATATGCATTCCTAGACACTGGTGAATGGAGTGTATAATTAACAGAAATATTCCTCAAATGGATTTATCAAATTTACCATCAAGATAGGATATAATTAATGATGTCATTAAATATAAATAATGACAGGTAGGATCCAATACCTAATGTAGTAGATCCACCCATTGGTGTTTCTTATGGCTAGGCATGATATAAGGTGACACGTTATAAGATCATTCACCTCTACTTGTTACATAGATTTATCCCATGACTTAGTATTATTTCTTGGTGTTATGATGTCCATCTGGCTATGTATAATGTTTTTAATTGAAAATCCATTTTTAACTTTACATTAATTTAAAAAGTTATTATTTCTCAACCCATGAGATTGATGTGGTCTATTGGAGTATCCATTTATTTTTAATAATCAATTATTGATATACTATTAATTTGAAAGTTTTTTTCAATTAACATTTTGATTTATACCCTTTTAATAAAAATTTTAATATTGATGTTAAGTTCCATGCTGTTAATAATGATTGAACATGGATCCTCTCAAACATTTATGTGCCCAACTCTGTGGCTGGAAGAAGGAGACTTTGGGAAGATCCAAAAAAAATTTAGAAACAAATATAAAAATGATAATTGGTTGGTTATGGGAGATTTCAACTCCCCACTCAACCCTGGTGAAAAGCAAGGCGCTAATCATGATTTCTCTATTGGCATGGATGACTTTGCTGACTTTTTTTCTGCTTCAAATCTTATGGATGTGAAAATTCATGGAAATCAGTTCACTTGAAAAAAATAGAAGAGTTGGAAATGACATGATTCAAGTTAGATTAGATAGAGCTCTTATATCTGCTAACTGGATATTAAGGATTTTCATTTATCTTCTTTACCTAGAATTGGCTTTGATCATAATTTGATTGTGCTAAACCTCTTCAGCTGGTCCAAGCCTTCACACAGCTCTTTCAAATTTGAAAAGATGTGGTTGATCATGAAGACATTTCAGATCGGATTAAAGAATGGTGGAAATGGCATGGAGAAGGAACTGCTCAATCTAGGTTAATTAAGAAACTAAAAAATGTTTAAAAGTAGGTGAAAAACTTAGAATAAAGAGGTATTCAGTAATATTTTTGAAAAGAAAAAGGATCTAAAGTAGCAGATTTAGGATCTTGAACTGAAAATCTCCACAAAAGGCATGAGCTCTAATGATCAGCTTTTAGAAAATAAACTCTTTTCTAAGACACATACATTATGTAGTAGGGAGGAAACCTATTGGAGGCTCAAATTCAAGGCCATTTGGTTGAAAGAGGGGGATAGAAATACAAAAAAAATACATATGACCACTCTTAAACACATGGCCTGCAATGGGATCATGGAATTCTCAAAAGGAAATGGCATTATTACCAAAGATCAAAATGATATCAAGGCTGAAGCTCATAGATTCTATGAAAAATTGCTAACCGAAAACAATACTTACAATGAAGAGGTTGCCTCTTTTTTGTTAGAAGCCATTCCAGGAAACATTATTGTTGAAGAGAGATTCAATAATCTTACCAAATTAGTCACCATAGAGGGACTCCAAAAATCTATATTTTTTCTTGAAGGTGATAAGGCACCAGGCCTAGATGGTTTCTCTACAAATTTCTTCCAAATTTTTTTAGAAATTTGTTTGGAAGACCTTCTCAAGGCAGTAAATGAATTCTACAGAAAAAGATACCTCTTCAAGGAGCTGAAAAATAATCACATTGTACTCACCCCCCAAAATATGAATGCCAAATATTTTTAGGACTTCTGTCCTTATAGTTTGGTAAATGTGAATTATAGAATCTTCACTAAGATTATTACTACTAGAATCTAGCCTATCCTCTCTGACCTAATTTCAAAGCAACAAAGTGGATTTATTAAAGGGAGGATAATACAAGATGGGGTGATTATGGTACATGAAATTATTCATTCGATGGATAAAAACAAAAAAGTTGGTATGGTGATGAAACTGTACATGAATAAGGCTTTTGACAAAAAAATTTGGCATTTCCTTGATAAGATCCTTGATAAATTTGGTTTTCAGAATAAATCTAGGAAGATCATCTAGGATTACACCTCTGCTGCTAGATTTTTAGTTTTCATCAATGGTACACCGATGGGCTTCTTCCTCCATGTCAGGGGCATAAGACAAGGGGATCCTATATCCCCTCTTCTCTTCATACTCATGGCTGATAGCCTTAGAAGATCGATCACTAAAGATATTAATGCAGATCTGTTAAAAGGAGACATACCCACTTCTACAAATCAAACAGCCTCACATCAGCTATTTATTGATGATATAATTTTACTTTTGATGGCATCCATTCTTGAAGCTAAGGCAATCAAAACTATTCTAAAATTCTATGAGGCTACCTCAAGACAACAGGTTAATTTTGATAAGAGTTCCATCTACTTATTTAATACTCCTATGGAATGACAGAAAAGAATTTCTCATATTTTAAGATTTAAAATCATCTCATTACCTACAACTTATATGGGACTACCCCTTGGGACTAATAAATTCCCCATAATGGTTTTGAATGCATTAGTTTACAGGTTTCTAAAAAAAATTGGCTGGATGGAAAGGGGTTTTTCTTTCTAGTGCTGGAAAGTGTATTCTTGTCAAAATCACACTGCATAACCTACATATATATTATGTCTATGTTCAACATTCCTACAACAATTATTGACAGAATTGAAAGAATCCAAAAACACTTTCTCTGGAAGGGAACTGAAGAAAAATTCAAGTATCACTTGGTGGCATGGGATAAAGTTTGTATACCTAAAATAATATGTGGGCTTGGTATCAAGGACATTAAAAAATGAATATTTCTTTAATTGTTAAAATGGGATGGAGAATGTTAAAGGAGAAACAACCCTGGATTGATTTAATCAAATCCAAATACCTAGCTCAACAAAATGTGAACTCGCTCCTCTATGATGACTAACTTCCTCATGGATCTATTTTCTAGAACAACTTGATTCAAATGAGGAATTGTATTAAGCAAGGATGTAGATGGAAACTGGGAAATGAAAGTGATATAAAATTTTGGAGGGATAGTTGGACTAATTTCAGTTTGAATGATAGATTTACCTCTATTAAGGATATCCTAGCTAGTAAGTATGGTACTAAATTCAAAGACTACATTTATATAGAGGGAAATAGAAGAAGATAGAAACATCTCAGAGTGGATGTGCTTGAGATAAACCATGTAGTCTCATCTCTCTCAGAGAATATAGATACCATACCTCTTAATCAGCTTGATGTCAAAGATGAACTTGTTTGGATTAATTCTTTTGATGATGAATATACTGTCAAATCTAGGTACAAATCCTTTTTTGAAAATGTTCATTGTGATTTCAAATGGAGTAAAATCTGGTTTCTTGAGCTAACTCCCAAATTCAACTTTCTTTTTTGGCTTGTTCTTAAAGGAAATATTCTCACGAATGATAATTTAATCAAAAGGGGGTTTATTATGCCAAATATGTGCTGCATGTGTAAGAAGGAGGCTGAGGATATTAAAAACCTTTTGCTACACTATGAGTATGCTTCGAAACTTTGGAGTTTCATTTTTTCAAAATTCAATATTTGTTGGACCTTGCCAAATGAGTTCTTACAAATTTGGGAACAATGGGACCCCCCATATAAACACTGCATGGTTCGAAGACTCTGGAAATTGATCTTTCCTCAATACCATTTGGAGTCTCTGGAAAACGTAAGGAATGATATAATATTCAGGAACAACAAACAAATCTGTAAAAAATCTTCAATAAGATTGTCAATGTTGTAAAAGATAATATAGAGAGATTTAAACCTCCCAATAGTAAACAATATCCTAAAAATGAAGAGGCTATTCTTTCAAATTAGAAAATTGATATTGGAAACCTTTAGAGACAAAGGAATTCAACCAGTTGATAGGTCTTTAATACATTGGATCCCTCCTCCCAATTTTTGGTATAAGATTAACTTTGATGGTGCTTTAAAATGCAACCCAGGTGCAACTTCTGGAGGAGGAATCATAAGGGATCAAAAATGTTGTTTAATTCAATCAATATCATTCAATAATAATGTTCAATCAACATCCCCCTAGTTAGACAATACAAGATTTTATTCATTAATCTATAATTATTTGGCATGCCTTCAATACCTTAAATATTGTCCACACAAGATAGTATGCTATAGAGAAGGTAATAGAGTGGCAGAAACATTGGAAAATTATGGGATTAATAGTAACTTTAACACTTGGTATAATGAGGATGATATCCACAATGAAGTACAAAAATATATGATTAATGATAAATGTGATAGATCACTTCCTACTCGAAATATTTTATGAGATACCCTCCACTTTATTGGGAATGAAAGCTCACACATGTAGGATAAGGAAAATCATTTATTGCCATAAACTTTCGCATGCCCGTTGGGTTTGTTCAAGGATGGTTAAAAAGTGGATTGGGGAAGAAAGAAACATCTTTTTTACCTATTTCAAGCAGTTTAAGTGTAAATTTGAAAGAATGTGTGGAGCTCCTTGCCAAATTGAACCTCAATGTAACCCTGCATGGAAGGAGAATGCTGATCATTGGATTTTTTTGCAGCTCATAGGGGTTTCCAATTTCATTAAGAATATTCAAGGGTACGATCAGAACATTACCGTACATTTTTCCATAGACTAGAAGCAAAGAAAGGTGAAGTATGAAGGGAAATAAATTTAGATAACAGAGGAGTTAATAGCTAAAGTTACGGGCCTTAGTTCAGAAGGGATCAGATTATTCAGTAAGATACCAGAAAAGAACATGGAGGCTAGAAAAATTGTTGAAGCAGGGGAGGAACTTCAATTTGTCATAGTGGGCACCAAGGTAAATTCCATCCCTACGCCATTTGATGAACTTGTCAGGATGATGGTTCATTTCATTACCCTTGAAAGTAGGTATATCATGGTTCCCATAAAGCATTTTGTTGTTTTAAACCATTTTTGTAGGATCCTATTTGTTTGCTTCCCATATTATATTTTGAAGTCCATGGAATGTTCCATCATGGAGTACAAAAACAATACCCTTACCATTCCCCCCCACTACCTAGGGCTTAATCTTCCTCCTTTACTTGCACTACGTTTCCCATCACCCTACCATACCTGCTACTTCTATCATTTTTCCCATTCCTGACTCCCTCAACTTTGTTCATATCATCATCCCCACTACTATCCTTAGAGGAAAATAAGAATCAAAAACCTCTTTTTTTTAAAACACACCCTTATTCCTCTGGTAGAGTCCTTTCTAGTATAAAGGACATCGAAAATGCACATAATCTATTACACATCAGCACCACAGGGATGAACAATACTACTTAGGAGGAGAAGGAGGATCTTCTAAAAAGAATTGAAAACATGGAAAAGAGCTGGAAAGTCTTAAAAAGGAAATGCAACAACTGACTAAAAAAAAGGGAAAAAGGAAATTGAATGATGATGTTGACATTGGTGAAAAACCCATCAATGAAATCTACAAGAAGCGAAATTCCATGGATAACAGATTAGGGAATTCTAAGGACACACATGATCATAAAATTTCAGATTTTAGAGCTATTTTTGAATTTCTGGAACAACAGGTTAGAAGTATTAGCATGCTTAGCAATATCTATGAATAAATTTGGGGCACAGATGCTTAAAGGAATTGTGTCCTTTCTCAACTAGATTTCAATGATCCTACACATGTCACTACTCTAGCTCTCTTTACCTCATTGCAGATTGTTAAGTCAAGAATTGATAGGGCTTCTAAGAAATAATCTATAGTGGAGCTATCTTGGTGTTGTTTTGATGTTGTTCTGTTGCTACTTACTCACTTTGTTTTTGTAGTTATATACCTATCTTGTCTCCTTTTTGTAGTCACTTTTTTACTATAGCCAGGCTTATTGTAATATCTGGATTTTGATCCATTTTTTCTATTTACTCTTGTTTATCAAGTTGTTGAGCCTTTTTGTAATAGGGTATAGTCCCTTTAAAACCATTTTCTAATAATAAAAAATAAATAAAAGCTGTATAAGTAATAGGTAAGGTTTTCCTACATATATCACATGAATATATACAGATACACATGATGTTCAATTAGAGATTATAAATTGTAATATGTTTTTTGATAGGTAAAGTAGGGTTGATATGTCCCTTTCCCAAACAATCTAAACAAGAGATTGATTTCAATGGGAAAGAAACTTGGATTAGAGAATAAATCAACATTGGGGGTGAAGGCCAAAGGGAGGCCAAAACCCATTCCATAAGGGAAAAATCAAAACCCAAGAAAACATGCATCATCTAGATTATTAGTTATCATCTATTAGAAATTCCAACACAATGAGGAACTCATAATTTTATCTGAATAGATCCATTATTATTTTTTGTTGGTTCCCAAGCCTTTTGGTACTTTATCCCTATTATATATTATTCATAACCATTTCTAACAAATATTAATCTTCACTTCTTTGCATATTTTCTTACATCTCAAAGGGGAGAAGGAGGAACACCATTCCATCACTTCTCAAGGATGAAAAATGAGATTATTATATCTTGAGTTCTAGCCTTAACCTCACACAATGAATTCTCACTCATGGACTTCTTTCCTTTCTTAGAAATCCGACTGCAGTTTACATTTTTTTAAGATACTATGGGTTCAGTGAATTCCTGAATTAACCATATTTCTCACTTCATCTATGACCCCTATTTGATCAAGAGAAATCAATTCAACCCGTTCATTCATTCCATTAAGATACCCTTTTATGAAATTCCCTATAGAAAATATTTTCGTAAGATTTTTGTAATATCATTTCATTCATTTTTTATTATTTCTATCTCAAGCATGAACCTAGGAGTCAATTTCTCATAATATTGATTTGTTGGAGAATAGCCCAAGAAAGGAAATAGTTTTTAAAAAGGGAGACAACATTTAATCCACCACTTTCATTACAAAAAATCTCAATTCTAGATAATTGGACTTCATATGAGGAGATAGATTTAGGTTCCCACATATTAAAAAGAGAAGCAGATTTTTGAAAAGATAGTGTGCTTTGGTGTTCATATTTTGGTTGCAATAGAATATATTTGGAGACAAATTTACAACCTCAATATTTTGAGCCCAAGAACATCAAGGTGAGATAATAATAAGGCATTTTGGAATGGATTTGGATGAATAAAATGTTATTTTTAATATAGTAAAGGATGTGATAGTCCCATATTTGTAGTTGTTATCAATACAAATTACCTTGTCAAGACAACTACCAATATGCAATAATGGATCTTCCACCCCAAGCTAAATTTGAAATGTGTATAACCAAATCCATTTGGGGGAGGACTCAAGCTTCATATTTAGGGTATAAAGGTTATGAATCCAGGGTTGAAAATAAAGACTAGTATATTTGAGGATCCTTGAACTATCATTCAATATATCCAATCTTTCTGCACAATTTTCAAAGATCACAGAAAAGCACAGGGGATTCAAAATCCAAAGCATTACCTATCACATGAGTTCATATAGAGTCATAAAATATTATTCAAAATGGACCCATCATATTTCCCCATATTAAGGGGTATAAGGGGTTTAATTATAAATGTTTTTAAAATTATATTAGGGGTAGGGTACGAGGAGTGATAGGGAGGAGGGAGGAGAAGTAGTTTTGATGTAGATGAAGAAGCCCTAAATTCATATCATTTTCATTGTGTGTATTTTCAAAGTAGTGGCATGTTTTTTAGAGAAGGAACATGCATTTTCAAAGTAATGGCACAACATAATTCTAAATAGCAGGGAAATCCTCCATAATATCATTGCTAAGGTATTTTTATCATTTGATTCAATTTTTTAAAAGAAAATAGATGTCATGAAGTTTTATAAACTTAAGTAACAAGAATGAAACAACATATTGTCATTCACAGATGAGATGGAGCACGGAGATGATTGTTTGAAGCTATTTGGGAGGGAAAGCGATGGCAGGGAAATCTTTCCTAGACCAGAGGAATAGGATGCAATGCATGAGGAAGGAGAAATAGAAGGATCTACTCTCAGCGAAAGGAATGTATCAACAAAATTCAAAGAAACATGGTCAAATGTAGTTAAAAAATGATGAATCGACCTTGAAAAAAAAAAGTTTTTCCTTCAAGTGATCAATGAATTTTCTTGTTATGTCCTTGAAATTCCTAACCAGCTTCTTCATTCTACATAAGAAAATTTAAATAAATGATTAATAGGGAAGTTGACGGGAGGGAGACCTAATATTGATTGCAGTCAGAAGATGGACTAAACTGAAGTGGTCCCTAAAAGGGAATTTAGAGGTAAGTTCTCTTTCAAATGGCTTTTTCCTTTTCAAATTTTATCTCCAAGAATATATGCAGAAGGCTCTAGAAGAAGGTCCTTGGTTTTGGGGAAAATCAAGATGGTATCTCATGAAATGGGAACCTAATTTCAACCCGGAAAAAGAAAATCTAAATCAATTCCTGGTATGGATTCGTATTCCAAACCTCCCTCTGGAATGTTGGCATAACGATATTATACAAGGTATTGCAAATTCGCTAGCAAATTTTGAAATAATTGATAATGCCACGAGACAAATGACTCACTTTGTTTGTGCCCATTTTTGCATATACACTATAGTGGATAGAGAAATCCCCAGTAGTATAAAACTCAAATCTAGACTTGGGATCTGGGATCAAAAGATTGAAATGGAAAGTTCTCCATTGAAATGATCTAAGTTAAATGGGTGGGGACACTCCTCTCAGAGTTGTAAGTTTAAATTTTCTAAAGTGTTTATCCCTGTCACTGTTAAGGAGCGTAATGGGGAAAATGGAAAGGCATTATGCAAAGTGCAGGAGGATCACAAGAAATTTTTTTCCAAAGTCATGCCAAAATGTTTCTCTCCACTTCGCATTAAGGAAAATTCTTTTTCTGAAAACCCCATTTTAAAATATGTAATGGAAAAGGATCATGGAATGTTTCACATTGGTGACCAACATAAGGAAATCTAAATACTTGTCTAAGGTAGAAACAAAGGTAAAGGAAAAAGAGGAGGAATACTTGAATGATATTTTGAAAGGCAGGAAGATAGAGTTTGGTAAATATAATGTGAAAGAAGGGATTCAAAATGAATCAGTCAAGAGTGACCATACCTCAACTGAAGAAAGGGAGATGCAGGTCAAGACTATGGAGGAACTGGTAAAGGACCAAATGGAGGTTGAGGATACTCAGGGCCAAAATTTAGATGTATATCTCATCAAAGGGGCAGATATTTCTCCCTCTATTGAGGTCCTTTCAAGTGCACAAAGAACCCTAATCAAGGAGACTGAAGATAAGGAAAGAAGGCCTAAGTCTTGGAATCAAAAAGACTTATGGGGTTAAAATAACTTCCATAAAAAGGAAAATAGATCCAAAAGGAAAAATTGGGGACTCTTCATGCTCTGTCCCTTACCATGAGGATGAGAATCCTATAAATGTGGAAGCTACAAATATTAAACAAGGTAGACCAAATAAAATTGAATTGAAAGGATAAAAACTACCCAAAAGGAGATAGATTTAGGGAAATAGATGTGCTTGGAGTAGAAGGTCTTAAGGAAAAATAAACCCAACCTAAGAAAATTAATTGTATATCATGGAATGGGAGAGGGATGAATAGTCCCGTGAAGTGGAGGATCCTAAAAGATATGATTGAAAGATAGAAAATAGATGTGCTTGTTGTGCACGAAACTAAAATGAAATAAGAATCCTTCATATCCTCTTGTAAATTATGGTAGAAAAACTCTAAAGCCTTTTTTGTTAGTTCGAAAGGAGCTTCCAAAGGATTAGGAGTGGTTTGGATCCTAAACAAGTTCGAGGGAACCTTGCTGGTTAAGAGAGATAAACATGTGGCGGTGATGATGAGAGATCTTGAAAATAGGAGTATATGGGTTATTTCAAATATCTATGCTCCCACCCATCACAAAGAAAGGAAACAAATTTGGCACCATCTTCTATCCTTTAATTACTCTATTAAATGTTTTGGTTGGATTGTTATGCGGGATTTCAACACCCCAAGGATTCCCAGGGAAAACAATGAGGTTCTAAGGAGTTGTCATTTGGCATGGAGGATTTTAATCATTTCATAACGTCTTCCCAACTCCATGATATCGATCTAAAAGGTAGTAGTTTCACATGGTGTAACAGAAGTACTGGCACTCAACATATTCAAGTTAGACAGGACAAGGCTCTGGTTTCAGAGGAATGGTTAAGCCAGGACATGTTCCTTTTTTTCTCTTCCTTGGATTGGATCTGACCACAATCCCATTCTTATTCAATTTAATAACCCTTCTTGAAGAACTCCATTTCATTTTGAAAAGATGTGGCTCCAAAGCGAGGATCTGAATGATTTCATAAAATAATGGTTGAAACTGAAGGTTAAGGGAACAATGATGTTTAGAATCTCTAAAAAACTTTAGAATGTGAAATCCCACCTCAAAGTGTGGAATAAAAAAAGTCTTGGAAATATCTTCTAGAAGAAGTCAGAAATTAGAGATGAATTACAGATTTTCCAAAGAATAATTGAAAGATAGGGTATCGAGAATGATCTCGTTGATCAAGTTAAGGAAATATCTCTCATGTCGGACTACCACAATATCCTGAGGACAAGAGGAAATCTTCTGGAGACAAAAATCCAAAATCACTTGGTTAAAGGAAGGGTACAAAAATACTAGATTTCTTTCATTTATCCACCTTAAAGTGGAGAAGATTTAATAGAATTAAGAAAATCAGTAAGGAAGGGGGTGTCTTGGTTGAGGAACAAGATGAAATTGACAAAGAGACCATATCTTTCTTCCAAAATTTTCTCTCTAACAACAAGAATCAAAAACCTCTTGAAAGAACAGGATTTCTTAAATTGCATTCCTAAGTTAGTCTCAGTCGAAGAAAATGTGATGCTCATAGCGATTCCTTCCATGGAGGAAGTGGAATTTACCATCAAACAACTCAGCCCAGGCAAGACACCTGGGCCTGATGGATTTTCCCACCTTTTTCTTCTAAAATTTCTAGGACATAATTAAAAAATATGTTTTTGAAGTAGTGAGGGAATTTTTCAAGAATAAGGTTATGTTAAAGCACATGAAATGTACCTTTCTAACTCTGGTTCTGAAATGTAGTAATGCAATGGAACTAAAAGAATTCAGACCTATAATTCTTTGTAACACTTGCTATAAAATCTACATGAAAATTCTAGCCCTTAGGCTTCAGATGATCCTACCCAATATCATTTCGGAACAATAAGGGGACTTTGTTATAGGAAGACAAAATTCCAGAATGGGATAATTTCTATCAAATAGACTATTCATTTGGCAAAAATTAGTAAGAAGGCTACTTTTTTCTTAAAAATTGGATATGGCAAAAGCTTATGATAGGGTTTCGTGGAGCTTTCTTGATAAAATCCTTGACAGGATTGGCTTTGAAACAACATTGAGACATTTGGTTAAGGCATGCATCTCTAATGCATGGTTTTCTATCCTCATGAATGAGTTTCCAATTGGGTTCTTTCCTAGCACACAAGGATTGCGGCAAGGGGATCCCCTCTCTTCGTTCCTCTTCATTATATTGGTAGAATCTCTCGGTAGAAGACTTAATGTTAAAACGGAAAAAAGATTCATCAAAGGGATTTCTCTGGCACTTGATATGGAAAAAATTTACTCACCAACACTTTGTTGATGACACTTTCATGGTGGGGGAAGCTACTGTTCTGGAAGCAAGAAAACTTAAAACCATTTTTGATGACTATATGGATGTCTTGGGAGAGTTGATCAACTTCAGGAAAAGTTCTCTTTTCTTTCTGAATACTATGGACAGCCGCTGTAAAAAGATTGTAGAAATTTTGGAATGTACCTATAAACCCTTCCCTACCTTATATTTAGGAATTCCTCTTGGGGATAGGAGACCCTCCTATTCTGAATGGAACTTTTGAATTGAAAGGTTTGAAAGGAAATTAGCTTGATGGAAAGCTAATATATTATCCCAAGATGGAAAAATCACTCTACTAATAAGCTCTCTCCAGAGTCTTCCAGTGTATGTCATGTCCCTATACCGACTTCCTGTAGCAATTGGGGAAAGGTTGGAAAAGATCCAGAAAAGGTTTTTAATGAGCGGCACAGAAATTAAAGATAGAATCCCTTTAGTAGCCTAGAGTAGAGTGTGTAGACCCAAAAATCTTGGAGGACTTGGTCTCAGAGATTTGTCCAAGATGAATAAAGCTCTACTTGCTAAGATTGGATGGATACTAACAAAGGAAAATGGATTTTGGGCCATAATTCTTAAGAAAAAATATTGGTTAGATGATAATGATAAAAGATGGATATTTAAACAGGCGAATTTCAATGGCTCATGTATATGAAAAGCCATTAATTGGGCCAAATAAATTCTGAATAAGGGCAGCATATGGAAAATAGGAAGAGGCAATGAGATAGGTTTTTGGAAAGACAAATGGGCTGGACACTTCACCCTTCAAGAAAATTTTCCACAAATCTCTGCATTACTAGAAGCTAAGTATGGAGAAAAAGTAAACAACTACATGGCTAATGAAGAGAGTTTTCAAACATGGAAAATTCTTCGAATTGGATAGATAGGAACTAAATGATCACTTGAGAGGGATCAATGAGTTTTTAAAAAATTATGTATCATCTAATAGCAAGGACCAAGATATAATCATTTGGGATAAGGAACCATGTGGAAATTTTTCTATCAAATCAGCCTATGGCCTTTTTTTTTAGGGACAAACTCGAGAAGAAGATTTAATGGATGGAAAGATTTGGAACAAGAATATAACACCAAAGGTTAATGTGTTCAGCTGGCTCACTTTTATAAATAAAATCCTCATGGTTGATAATCTTATAAAAAGAGGAGTCCAATGGGTTAATAGATGTGTGCTATGCGAAAGAAAAATGGAATCAGTAAACCATATGTTTCTGGAATGTTCATATGCACATCAATTGTTATCCTCCATTATGGATTGTTTCTTGACAAACTGGGTCATCCCGAAAGATATAAAGGAAGCTTGAAACCAATGAAAGATCCCATTTCACATTCAAGGGATAAAAAATATATGGGCCATGAGCTTAAGTCATCTATGGTGGGAAATCTGGAAGGAAAGAAACAAAAGGATATTCAACAACAAGATTCTTCCTATTAAACTGTCTATAAACATCCTCTTTCAGGCAGTTAGAAACAGTTTCTCTATCCTCAGGAATAAAGAACTGGAAATACTAGATAATGAACAACACTTCTTAATGAATTGGAATGTTTCTGGGAAACCTCAAACAAATAGGCCTAATCCTAGGTTGGGGATTAAGTGGAATCCTCCTTGTGAAGGTTCTCTAAAACTCAACTTTGATAGAGCAGCTAAAGGGAATCCTGGGAAAGTAAGGGGAGGAGGAGTCATATGGGACTCTCTTGGTCATTTTATT
The DNA here is from genome assembly GCA_019776745.2 of Taxus chinensis. Lineage (NCBI taxonomy): Eukaryota > Viridiplantae > Streptophyta > Pinopsida > Cupressales > Taxaceae > Taxus > Taxus chinensis. The sequence goes on along the minus strand of CM034152.1, from coordinate 217,849,704 downwards.
CTTTCTTATTTCTTTAACCTTGGACAACAATCAAATAATGTGGCAGAGGCAACAGCTATGTACTGGGGGTGAAGATTGCAAAAGAAAAAGGTTTCAATCTTCTGGAAGTGGAAGGAGATTCGTTGTACATCATTTATCGTATGAAGGGTTCATCTAGACCTGTCATATCTATAGAAGACTACATCAGTAAAACTAATTTCTTTCAAACATGTTTATAGGGAAGGCAATGTGGGTGCTGACTTTGTAGCTTATATGGGGGTTACCACTAGTGGTCTCCAAGTTGTTGAGCACCTCTTTGGTATGAATGCAAATTTCATTGAAATCATGAAAAGGGAGGGAGTCTCTTTCATCCCTTCTAATAATAATTTTGTAAACTCTCCCACTTGTGCCAGTAACCTTTCATGAATTTTTATTTTGTGCGTGAGTTGGCTCCCTTTCATTTTGGATTTGGGGAAGTAGAAAAACAAAGCTGAATTTTTGGTCCGGTTTCTATGTAAAAAAAATCTTAGGTGCAGAAGGATTGGGGGGGACCTAGTTCACACTGAACCATCTAGGTGTCCAGAGAGATCTCCAGGGATGTAGAAGGTCTTTTAGATGCAACAAGATTTTTGTCTTTTCTCCACACTTTTGAATGCCATGATGAGAGTCTAAGTGAAGCGGTCGCAAAAAACATGGAATGAGGGCAAGGTTCAGGTTGGTAATTGTTCTATCACAATTTCGCCTAAGCTCATCATCAAAGTGACTAGCCTCTCTTTGGAAGGTAGATGTATATTCAAGATGAAATCTGACTACATTCTTGAGATTAATTGTTTCTTTCAAGGAAAAGAGGATCCCATCTCTCTGCATAATGGATACACTCAAAGTAAGTTACCTTACCCTTTTGATGAAATTTCCAAACTGATAATGTCTTACATAAATTTGGAAGGAATATATAAAGTAATCTATGGCTACCATTTCCCCATGTTAAACCATATTCGCAATTCCAAACCCTATAACTTTCCTCTCTACCTTTTCTCTTCTTTGGAAAAATCAATTGCTATGGTGAAGAAAGGCACTTTCATTTTCCCTTTACACTAGGGTCTAATCAAAAATATCATTTGGCTAAGCACTCCCCTATTGGGAAAAAATGATAAATTTGGAGCTTAAGCTTCAAACATCTCTCTGGGGAAAATGACTAGGAGTTTGGACCCTAAGGAAGATAGATGTGATGATTTTGGGCCTGGGAATCCGGTGGCAAAACGTACTAGGTTAAGCATGGGAAAAGTGGGGGATAAGTTTTAGAACAGGAAAGAGCAATATCCATGTTGGCCTAAGGAGGAAAACATCACCATTGATTTTGGGTGAAAGCCCTGGTGACACCCCGACCAGGAAGGAATCCTTTCATGACAAAGTCAAAGGGGAAGGAGCGAGCAGTGAGGATGTGGCCAGCATAAAATAACAAGAGTCTTCTGAGGGAAAGCATTCCACGAACACTGAGGAAGCTATCCACAGTCTACATAATCTTAAAAAGGATCATAGGGAGCTTTTCTCAGCCCAGGAATCAGCTGTTAAAATACTTGATTTTATGAGAGATTTTGAAAACTGCAAATTGACTACTGATATCAATAGGCACAAAACTAGCCTGATCTCCATGGACCTTAAGGAGATACATGACAAAGTGGATAAAATTTATTCCTTTATCCTCATCGAAAACCTCAAAAATGCCAAATGCCAGAAGCATGGAAATGGAAAGTGAGTTGTTGAAAATGAAAGGTATTATTATACAAATCAGGGATGCACATATCCTTAATGTTAAAAGTACTATTTACCATCTCAAATTGCTTACTGAAATGATCCAGTCCATGGAGTTGGAAAAAGAAAGGGAAAAGGATGGAACTGGGCTGAAGGTGGTGATTCAAGAACCAAACTACAAATACTAGAAGGAGAAAATAACAACACTGGTCAATGAATGGAATGGTCGTATGGAGATGGTGGAAGAACTGGTCAAAGAATAATGAAATTTAAAGGTTTTTAACCTGTTATTCATTTACCCCTATGCTGTTAGTATACTCCTTTGGACTGTTATATACAGTAAGTCCTACCTAACAGATATATTATACTGAAGTCTTTATTTCTGAACTTTTGGAACATGAATGGCCTTTAAAGGTAAATCCATTGGCCAATATGTAAGTATGTTGTAACTCTTTGTAATGGGGTAGGTTCCCCTCAACCCTAACTTTTACCTCTAATCAAAAAAAGAAAAACATATTGTCATTCACATTAATTTATAAAGTTTGGTTAGTGTGACAAATGTAGATACAAAAGAGAGGAATAGAGACATCAAATTACACATACTGAGGGTTTGTACTTTTTTAATTCTAATATGAATTTCATTAAGGTTTTAAATTAGTAAAGAATTAAATTTTGTGGAAATGTAAGATGTTGAATCCAACACTTAAGAAATGGAAATAAAAAAGTGGTATAAAAATATCAGAGGGAAAATAGGTAAAAAGGATATATGGTAAAATAAGGGGTATTTAATAATTAGACAAATTTCTTAGGAAGGGATTGAGATGTATATTTGGAAATAGGGGTATTATTTATTATCCTACAAATGTGCATGATAGGAAATTATTTTACATTGTAAATCCCCCATGCCACAAAATAAGCCCTTAGGAAGAACCATGTTACCAATTATCTGAGCACCATTTCTTAGTATCACCCTGTATCACCCATTTATATATGAGTTTTCCAATTAACACATATTCAAACAGGTGTTCAATCTCCTTCAAAAGGGACCCCCATTTAAATCATCCTATAGAGGACCATTTTTGCAACAATATCCTTTCCATTACTATGAGCTAAAAAATTTCACCATTCTCCATCGATGCCTCTTATTTTATGTCACTCGTCATTCTTTTCCAATCATCACTCACATTCATGGCCATTAGCTACTTGCTAACTTGGCTAAAATCAGATCCAAATGTTCACACACTTTTCCAATTATAATTTGTAAAATTATTTGAATTTAATTTTCAATAAAAAAAATGTTTATGACATTTTTAATACAATTTCTCAAAATTATATGAGTTTTCATATAATTTACATGTTATATAACATGGAAATGTACATGTACAGAAAGATAATTATTTTTACATCAAGTACTAATTTGGATCTATATTTCTATAATAGTTATCCCTTTCCTGGTTTTAAGGAGATGGATACTTAATTACTAGTTCACCGGTGTATTTATGTGCTTATTGATTATTAATTCAAATTAGGATTCCACAAGTTCTCAAACACTTCCATCCTCCATGACCACTAAAATTGTCTTTTAGACCCAAAAACTAGTCTTCCTAGATTGAATTGTGTAGACCTCCAAATCACTTCACCAAGATCTAAAATCACTCCAAACATGTATAAATTCTCCCCAAAAACTCATAACAACAATTTATACATTGGGTCTAATGAAAAACCTAAGATAAAACTAAAATTTAATGGAAATAAACAATTTTGAGTGGGATCCACCTATAGTCATGACCTAAAACCACCACCATATGAAATCTGGGAGAGTCCTCTCCATCATCAAAGCATCACATTTGATGATTCAGTAATTTTATATCTCATACCAAGAATATTTTTCATATCACTCATGACCTAGGGTTTAACTAGGGTTTTTGACTGCCATACCTTCTAAAGGATCGTTCATAAAGAAAAAGACAATATTTTACTTTATTCCACCACTCGAACCTTAATATCTCTATCCAAAATCATTCCTAAATATATCAAGACCCCATGCAAATTTTTCACAGGCCAAACAATGCAAAACATCTCATATCGAGCTAAAAACTCTCCTTCTTGAGCTCGGTGGGACTCAAAACACCATATATTACAAATTTATTCATGTTTGGACCTAAACATTTGTCCACACCTTTAGGAAAACTCTATGCACCATATCCAATCACCATATTTCCTTTTTTTAATCTAAAATATTCCCTCGTATCTCATCTGCATGACTAGGTCATAGGGTTTTACATAGTTTAAGCCATAATCAGGTGAACTATCACCAAACCAAAGCATGACACCACTTTTAAATGAATTTACATACTGAGACTAATGTTACCCACCTTTCTATATGATTTAATAAGATAATATTACTTTGTAAGTGATCACCATGCCTTATTAGGCCTCAATGCTTAAGAACTAGGTCTAGGTTAGACCCTAAAATCATGCTTGCAACATGTACCTACACTCTGAAACTCTTTGAAAGGTAATGAAACCTTAAATAAAACATTTATCACTCTTATACATGCCCTCATGGGCCCATATAGCTTTACAACTGATCATCATGATTCATTAGGCCTCCAAGCACCTAAACTAGGTCTAGATGAACACTTGTAAACCCTACATACACCTTACACTCATCGCCTGAACCTGTATGAGTGCATTAACACACTCTTATAATTATATCCATACCTTTACCATTCTCCTCAAGCCACCATACAACTCTATCCATCATGTATTGTCACTTATGATGACTAGGCCACATAATTAGGCCTCCTAGAATAATTCATTCTCACCTTACTCACTCTTACATCCATTCTCCACCTTAGTTTCTCAAGAAAAAACCATTAAAAAAATCCTCTAGAACTCCTTACAACATCCTTTTTCATTAATAATAACAATCTAAATTACACATGCCAGTAATCTCCCCTTTGTCATTGATGGAAAACAACCTAATACTTCTCCCCCATTTTACATTAAAGACAAATCACATACCTATAGCTCACATTTTTCATCTTCATAATATCACCTCTTGGTTGGAAACATCAACCAAAATCATCAAACTATCTCATAGACCTGTCATTATCTTCTTGACTCTGTTTTTAGCTTCATCGTGACATTTTAACTCCCCCTAGGCAAAGGCATGTCATAGTATACACACATGCCAACAATCATTCTGAGCATAAAACATCATTATTAACTCCTTTGACCTATATCATTTGGGGAAACCTTAAAATAGACTTAACTATACCATAGAATTCTTTCGAGAAGCTTTTAGGACTGAGATCCCTAAGGAAAACCTTAAAACAAAAAATTCCCAACTTCTGCTAGCCATGGAATCCGATAAACAACATGAAACAACTTCTTATTGCTCCCCTTCAGTCATATTATCTCTGTCTAACTATCTGTGTAAAATTAAGCTTACATAAATTACATACAAGCCATGGACATGGATCAACAACACTTCCTCTGTCCTCAGTTAACCTTTTAGTGTTCATGGCCTTCTTTACATGATAATATAAATTATTTAACTCATGACGTTCTCCCCCTGTAACTATGCTTCCAAACAACCAAAATCTCTACCAATTTATCCTTCTTAACACCTAACACACCCGTTAGAATAATATTGATAGCCCTCCTAATTAAAAAGGACTTCAAAAACATGTATCTCATCATTATAGTGAAAAACAACCTAGATTACCTTGATACAGTGCAATATCCACTCATAATGCAAGATATTAACCACACAAGTCCTGCAACATACCTATTTTCACATGAAAAGGGTAAAGATAACTCAAGATCCCCATCAACCTCATATACCATTACAACACATCATGAAACATCCATATGATGTAACAATACATTCATGCCTTTATAACATTGTATCTTCTTTAAGGGAAACAACTGAAAGACATACCTTAACTTTGATACACTTTCACATTTTTCATAGAATTAATCATGCTTTGAGTTCCTCCATACATCTTCTAAGATTCATAAACACTCTAGAGACACCTTAGATCATGAGTTAAAAACTAAGACATAGCACATATACCCAGTCAACTGACACACATACCTGGAATGCTCCATTTCTCCATGCTTCTGATGGTATGATCAAGTCATCATATAAAATGAATGATTTTATCTTCAAGAAACCAATATCCTTGCTTAATATCAGCACCTTAACCAACTTATATACTATTTTGAGACCTTAAAGACCAAAATGAACTCTTTTTAACCTCATGATAGGAATCATACAGTATCATTCTCACAATATTCATGTTCCCCCTTAATACCATGATTCATATAGATGGTAATGTCTCTAAGAATAATAATAGAGACATCATGCAACAAGATGAGTCTAAAAAACAAGTCAAAGTGGTTCCCTGACCTCTTAGACACATGAGACTCACCTTTTCCTTCTTTTTTCTATTATACAACCTGACAATATTTTGGTTTTACTTCAACAACTTCATTAGGTGGAAATTCATGATTTTATTGTGATTCACACATTCTTTGTTTTTTCCTTTCCTACACTGTAGGAGCTTAAAACATCCCAATATACTTTAAGGACTATAAAAATTCTAGCTACAGGTCCAACCTTGTTGCAATTAAAGCACATGATATCACTTGTACCTCTGAGACCTTCATTTCTCCAATTCTGACTTGGTGGGTCATATAGGAAATACCTGATAGTATGACCTCTCTTATGACAATTGTAGTAAGTAACATTATTTTCCTACTCGTGTTTTTTATCCCTCCATGGATGATCATTTTTTACATACCTCCTACATTCATTTTCTCTATTCCCAAAGCCATTACAAGTATAACAATAGCCATTGAAGGATATATCATATCTCGATGCATTGGGCTTCCTCATAGACCTTGTCTTCACCTTGGAGTTGTTTTCCTTCTTCTCTTCTTCAGTCTCCATGCTTGGAAAAATGTCTTCTTACATCACTCCCTATTTTATTTCATCCTTAAATCCCATACCCGTCTTATATCCTTCAAACCTTTAGTTTTCTAAGATATCATCAAGATTCTTTGTGATCTTTTCAAAATTATTGAAGGATTTATCTCTATTGATTGCCTCAGACACCTCTCCCCTTATAAGGATCATCTCCTATCCAAGATTAGTACATTATTCTTCTTTGGATTTTAGACTTAATTTCATGGAGTTCATATGCATTTCTAGTCTTTTGACTATTTCATCAATCTTGTATGTCACAAACCAATGTTTCTCCTCAAGATCATGGATCTTTTCTTCATACTCCTTGATTTGATCCTTTAACTTCTTATTATTCTTCTCAAAATTATTCAACTCGGTCTGAACACACATTATCTTAGTTTCAAATTCATATCATTATTCTTCTTCAGATTGTATGTTGTCACCAAACAATATAGATTCTCCACTCCTAGATATCATAGCATCCTTGGCCATGAAAAAAACTTCATCACCTATCTCTTCATGATCAAATTAAAAACCATAGTGTGAATCATCATTAGGGTTACTTTCTTGGGTTGAAAAACTTTATTTATTTGTGTAGAAACTCCATTTAGACTTCTTATTTTTGTCAAACCTCTTGAAATTATTCTTACATTTATTAAACATGTCAGAATTTTTTTCATGATATTCATCATCTTCATCCTTTTACTTATGGGGAACTTGTTGGAAAAGTAGCTTATTTCACCACATTTAAACCATTTGAAGGGTAACTTTCCTTTATACTTACCTGAACCAGGTTTTAGTTTTCTAGAAAACATGGAAATTAGTTCATCATCATCATTCTTCTTATATTTTGACATCTTCTAATACTTGAAATCAATTTACTTCTTGACATATTTGGAGGAAAGGATCCTCATCTCATATACATTCAAGATGCCATGTAGTTCATCCATCAACATGACCTTTAAATATTTGGATTCCTCAATAACACATACTTTAGAATAAAATTTTGTAGTAAGGGTTCTCAACACCTTTTGTACCACTATTTATTCTTTCACTTCTTCATCTAGCCCTCGGATAGTGTTGACTACTTGATAAACTTTGAGTAGATAATTTGTAATAGATTCTTCTTCCTTCATTGTTATAATTTCAAACTGATTTCTAAAATTTTGAAGCCTTGTCATCCTCACCTTGGAATCTCCTTCATATATGACCTGAAGTTTCTTCCACATATATTTAGCTGATGTACCATGGATGACCTTCACTAGTTATTATTCAACTAGACCACACACAATTGCATTCATTTCCCTTGAATTTTCACTACTAAGATTCTTTTCTATAGTACTAGTTAGAGGATTCTGAGGAACTATATACCCATCTAACATAGATTTCCAAATTTTAATCCCTAAGGACATGATGTGAGTCCTCATCCTGATGCTCCAAAAGGCATAGTTTTTTCCATCAAACAATTGATATTTTCTTGTAAAAGAACCACTTTGCTTACTCACCATTTTAGTGCTTCAAAGGATCTCTTTTTAAGTGATTAAACTTATTCAAAAGGACCTGACCTGACACCAATTATTGGAAGCATAATGGACTAAGATGGGGGGTGAATTAGTCCTTCAAAAACTTTACTTAAATTAATTTAACTTGTGTGAACCATTAACATTTAACCATTCATAATTGTGTTCTTATTAATATGAAACAATAATTCATAAGAACATTTAATAAGAGAGTACATGGGAACACAAATTGTAATGTGGGAAAATATCAAGGGGAAAAAAACCCACTGAAACTTTTGATTATATTACAAAAACCAAAATACTTGCATGAATATGACACATCATGCAAGATTTGTTTATTGATGCACCCACTTCACAAGGACCACCCACCTCTATTTAGTATAGTACCCACTATACAAGAAGGATACTACCCCCTAATATGATAAAGCACCCACTCACCCACCTGATGATTATTACCACTGATGTATGTCTCTCCTACGATAAATTTTGATCACAAATTCAGCTCACACACCTCAATAACTTATTCAAACACACTATTCCCTACTTCAATCAATATTACTTCTTCATGGGTTGATTAGATTAATATACATTACTACTCTGGTTCTCAACTCTTCTGAACACTTCATACCCTCTCTCATATCTTCCTATATTTCCTTAAACCTCTATCACATTCTCTCTAGGCTCACATTTTCTTCACACACACAACTAGTCACAAATGACCAAATATACTCACTTTAATACATGAACCTTCTTATAAAATATGATAGGTTGGCAATGAAAACTAAGGGAAGTCATAAAAACATAAAATTATGCCTACAAAATCATAAAAAAATATAACAAGGACCCATATTGGTCAAAAATGCACCAAGACAACCAAAATGCACAACTAGGCCTAAAAGGCTAGTTTCTCCTTAACTAAGAACTCCATGACCTCCAAGAGACCAATCCAGATTTTTCAAGATTCAAGATGCTCCACACATGTAAAACACATACTCTCAACATCTCCTACTAGCTCAATAACCTCTGCATTACTCATTCATCTCATAACACCACCAAGAACGATTGTTTCCTTCTCATTCCAAGCACCTCCAACTGACCAGTCTTCAAAGACGGGGACCTGAAATCCACAAAAAACCTCAACCATTGCATGTAACCACTCATTGTAGACCCGATGAAAAAATAAAAATACATAAACATTTTATAAATCTTTACTTAAATCATAAATCCATCCACACCTCCATGACCTTCAAGCAACTTGTACTACCCAGAAATCAGTTTTGGAAGTAGGGCCTTCTTGTAACCTTATCAACACTTTCAAGACTTATAAAAACATGGAATAAGATAATATTTCATCCCTATCACTTTCCAATGGATAGGAATTATGAACCAATCCAAATATTGGTCTTCCAAACCAATCTTCATATCAAAGCGTTGTTGTCCTGAACCAGTCAACATGTGTCCTTCTTCATGCCATCTCATCTAAATTTTAGAGATAAAAAAAAGTATCCAACACATCATATAGGATTTCTAAAACACCTCCAAGGATATAAAACATCATCACCAAGTCCACAAGTTCTCAAGCACTTCCATCCTCCATTACTTCTAAAATTGTCTTTTAAACCCAAGAACCAGTCTTCCTAGATTGAATTATGGATACCTCTAAATCACTTAAACAACCTCTTAAATCACTCCAAAAATGTAGAAACGATCCCCAAAAACTAAGAACAACAATTTAGACATTGTATCTAATGGAAAACCTAAGATTAAACTAAACTTTTCTGAAAACAAGAACTTTTGAGTGGGATCCACCTATAGTCGTGACCTCAAACCACCACCATTTGAAATATGGGAGAGTCCTATAAATCCTCCAATCATAAAATTTTATTATTCAGTGCATTTAGATCTCATACCAAGAATATTTATATTATTGCTCATGACCTATGGTTTAACTAGGGTTTTTAACACCATACTTTCTTAAGGATTGTTCATAAAGAACATGACATTATTTTACTTCATTCCACCTCTGAAATCATGTTACTTCTATTGGAATGTACATACAATTCTCCATATGATATTTGTGACATGGACTAACTACCTCTTGTGGATCCTAACTCTGGTGATTATAGCGGAGTTTAACACTTGTAGGTTTTGGTCTAACAGAAATCATGGTCCAACAAATGGCATCAGAGTGACAGGTATCAAGTGTGAAACTCACCCAAGTAACACTAAGGGGATTAGTGGCATGTGCATCAAGTTCTCCCCATGAGTTTCATGACATCGACCAATGGCCTCTCATGGATCATAACTCTAGCAATCATAACGGAGATTAACGCTTGCAATTTTTGGTCTAATGGAAATTTTGGTCCAACAAGCTCTATGAAAAATCATCCCTGAATGGCTCAGGTCCTCATGTAAATTTTGCATGTTCCTGCCAATGTAAAACATATCATATCAAGCTAAGAAACTCTCCTTCTTGAGCTCGGAAAAACTCAAAACACCATATTGTCCACACCTTTAGGAAACCTCTTTACACCATCTCCAATCACCATCTTTCCTTGGTTTACTCTGAAAAAATCCCTCCTATCTCATCTAGATGACTAGGCCTTAGGGTTTTACATAGTTTATGTCATAACCATGTGAACTATAACCAAACCAAAGCATGAAATAACTTCTGAATGCATTTACATATTGAGACTAATGTGACCCACATTTATATATGCTTTTATAAGCTCATCTTCCTCTGCAAGTAATCACCATGCCTTATTAGGCCTCCATGCTTAAGATTAGGTCTACATTAGACCCAAAATCATGCTCACAACCTATACATGTAATCTGAAACTCTTCAAAAGGTTTGGACACATTTTAGGCAACATGTCTCGCTCCTTTGCATGCCCTCATGGGCCCACATAGCTCTACACCTGATCATCATGCTTCATTAGGCCTCCAAGCACCTACACAAGGTCTAGATGAACAACTCAAAACCCTACTCACACCTTACACTCAGCTCTTGAACCTATATGAGTGTCTAAAACACTCTCCTCATGTTCTCCATCTCTTGGCCATGTTCCTCAAGTAACCATACAAATCTATCCATCATGTATTGTCACCTATGCTAACTAGGCCTACAAGACCAAACCATTCTCACCTTCTTCAATTTTACAACCACGCTTCACCTTATTTTATCAAGAAAACACCATTGAATACATACTCTACCACTCCTTACAACATCCTTTTTGCTTAATTTGCTTGTACTTTTAAATCAATGAAAACAATATAACTTACACATGCTAACATTAAAATCACATGAAAAAATGAGCTGGTGAGTGTCTTTAATCCAACATTTTAGTACGAGATAACCTTTTTTTGGTCAATTTTCGATGAATTTTTGAAAAAAGGTGAAAATTTTCTGAATGGTCTAGTTTTGGACCAAGGTTGAAACGTATGGAATGATACAATTCCAACCTAAAATGAAACGGTTTTGACCCATGTCAAAATATTGGTCGTTAATGGGATTCAAAGCATGTTTTTGATGATTTTATAAGGATTATATGTAAAAAAAGGTATTGATACACGTTTTTAGGATGGTTTGTGGTTGGAAAGAGATGTGCGTGCGAGAGATTTTGTGATGGGTGACACATGGACACCCTAATTTCCATAGGTATGAATGTTACTAATTGGGACATACTAGATAGGGCAGGGCTTTGTAATGTAGCGCGATTATGGAATGTTCCCCCAAATATGCACCTGATTACATATTTGTGAGAGAGGTAAAATGGTGGTTGTATGATGGAAAAGTGACAAGAAAGCATGGGAATCTACAAGTAACTCTTCCTCACACCTGACCTCCTGAGGTCATGTCAAGATAACCGATGGGGATGGACTACACATGGGATGCAGACAAGCTAGTTAGGCAATCTTATGTCTTCGAAGTGCACTAATGGAATCTGTGAATCTAAGGCAAAGAAGGCCCTCCTAACTTGAACTGGCGTGATATATCAGTCGGCGAGGATGACTGCTCGAAGGCTCCAATCAATATTGATCTCTGGCATGATCCGATCTATAAGTTGTGGGATACGGGGAAAATGGACTAGGGTTGTTTCATGTATATCTCCAGACAGGGTCATAAGATGGATGATGGGTACAATGAATTCTATGGTCGATTCTTCGGTCTAGTCCATAAATCCTTAGCTTCATTAGCTGCTATATCTAACAAGGATAACTGTGTGATAATGGTTGGTGGAAGTGGAGTGGATCTAAATACTAATGTGAGTAAGCCGGCATCTACGTTTGATTGACCTATGGACTTGTTGGGTTGTGGGATTTGTGGATCACAACCGTAGATTCATGGCTGTTGTGGACCTGCTATGGTTATATGTAGAATCAACCTCTAATCCCTAATATCCATTAGTCATATGCCTTTTCGGCCTCTATATTTAGGACTGCAAGTTGTGCAATCTTCTCAGAGTATCTTACAGGTGTTATGACAACCTGAATTCTTAAGCCAGTGTTTATGAGATTGGGCTGAGGAACTATTGGCTCGAACACGTATTCTCTGGGCTCCCTAGGTCCCATGATTGTCATGCAAAAGGAAATGATATAATTCCAATTGCAGCAAAGTAAAATTAACTATGTAAAGTATGTTTACAACATATATAATTTCTTTATTTTTGTGTTTTTCTGATGAACTATTTGAACGATCTTAAAAGAGCAACTATTTAAGATATCTAGAAATTGACAACTAAACTAATAATGAAATTAAAACAAATAAAGCAGTCGAGTATAGCCACTTGCCTCTGCAGTTGAAATCTATTCTAAAGAACCAGATAATTGATCTAATCTATTTGAAAGAATCTCAATCCTATCTCAGAAGTGAGGAGTGAATCATAACTTCTCAAAAACTATCAATCCCCAAAGCTTCCCCGGCAATATCAAAAGTGAGATTAACTGAAATGAAATGACTGACTACTTTATTTGATATGTTTTAACTAGAACTTTGAAAGCTTGAACCTGGATTTTGCAAAAAAGTGGCGAATCCAGTTGTGTGTGGCTTTTTCCCCTCAGTGTGACCTCTTCATTCCTTTGTGCTCACGTGAATCTAGAAAAGCATGTGATGTTAGTATCAACATAAGTAGGTATTGGGATAGTGGCAGTTTAGGATGCAGACTGAATACAGTGCAAGTAGGAGAGGGATAGTGTAAGAGAATAGAGCTTGGATTATGCAATTCCTAGCGGGATTTATTGTGAGTCATACAACATAAAATGTTTAGAAACTGAAACTATCATGTATGACGAACAAGACTTGCAAATTTAATGGCTTCCTACTGAAAATCAAACTATCCTATTCCAATGAATTAGTAACAACACTAGCACAAGAAGATTATGTGGCTTCCTAACATCTAAACAACACTAACCATGCATGCAACAAATAAAACTATGAATCCTAAGAAAAATTGAAAGAATAAGCTATTGAAATGAGAAATTAAGAGGCAAATTTGATGGGCCATTTGCTTGAGCACAAGCCAGCTATTTATAGAATTCCCATTTACCCAAAGGTGAAAACCAAATTGAACTCTTTACCCATAAACAATGCAAAAACACTATTTCAGGGAACCAGAATCATAAATACAAGAAAAGGCAGTGAAACAAGTTGGTAAATGTTTAAATTTATGTGAGTCGCATTAAAAAGAACATTCTGGAAAACGCGTGAATGACCACTGCCCTGAGCAAGGCAGCGGTTTCGTCACTGAAGACCAAAATGCAAAGAAAATGAGGGGAGAAGAGAAAACAAAGCACGCTGGGGCTAAGCGGGGCATGTGGGATGTTAACACATACTTGGAGAGCTTTTCCGGATCCCGAACACCTTACAAGGATACCTGTATCATCATTGGGGCACGTGTAACTGTGTTCTGGCAGTGCAGTACCCTACAATTTTGGGTACATACATATTGCTGCCTCGGAGAAGCGTTTTAACCATGAAGAGGCATAAAATGGTGGGTCTGAGTATGGCGGTCCCGAAATGGGAAGTTAAAATTTATACCTGATACGCCTGTGTGTCGAAATGATGCCCTCTAAGATTCCCGCTACCTACAAAATGAAAATTGGACTCAATTACAGATAGATAAAATAGATCAAAAAATAAAAACTAAAATAATATGAAATGAGGATGTACCATTTGTGTGGGGATAAGAAATTACCTTTGTCAGTGCTTCAAACCTGTGAAAAGGGGCATTCAAAACAAGTCAGGATGCTATATATATAAAAGTGGGCCCATTTTCCTATTCATTTATGCATGTCGATTTGATTGATTTTGAGATTTGTGACCCATCTGAAAGCTTTTGACGAGAGCATAGTCAAAATATTTGTGACAAGATTGTGATCATGCCTCCATGATCGGAACACCAGCTCACGAGATCATAGGTTAGTTTTTCTTGATTCACCATTTTTATCCCCAAAATGTTAAAATGGTGAAATCTTTGTCATGGGGGGATTATTTTTGAAAATTTCAGTTTTAATAGGGTCACTTAGGGGGGGCGCCTAATGGGTAGGCTTTGTTTTGGTCAAAATAGTCATTTTTGGTGTTTTTAGGTGTCATTTAGGGCATGTGACCCACATGGAAATTCGAGACATGACCGCCACCCTGCTCTGGGTGGCAGTTACAAGACTTACGCCTTTAAGGTGGCGGTTACAAAACCGCTGCCCTGCTCAAGGCGGCGGTTCTTCACAGAATCCTAAAATAATACTTGTTTGAAATTGTTTTTGTGTTTCTAGCATTCTTATATGTCTTAATGATTTTTCTAATGTCATTTTGAATACTAACTTACTCCTTTTCATATGTTTTTGGGTGTATGCAGGTGAAGGAGGAGTATATCAGATGGAGTTGAGAGAGAGAGTGTGATTGGCTTCCAGCAGTATTGGATGCACTTTCTCAGGATGAGCAGGAAACTCTTTAGAGGGCCGATATATTGCATATATCATGGGTCCCACATGTTGCACCTTCTAGTCACATACTTTGTGACTTGTTTTCATATTGGGATGCTCATCGGAACACTTTCTGATTTCTAGGAGTCAGGGGTGAGTGGACCATTACTTTGGAGGATGTTTACCGCATCTGGGAGGTCCCAATCATCAGGAGACGGCTCACACTTGAGACAACAGGGTCACAGGTTTAGATAGCATAGTTGGCTTCATATATGGGAAAAGTAGTTATCTCCACTAGTTAAAAGAAGGGGGTGAGGGTCCAAACTATTCCTAGCCTACCTATCCCCTTGATTCGCCAGGCCATTATGGCGATCCTTGCCTCGAGATTGATCGGAGACAAGGGAGGGGACACTTTACTTTATTGCTAGTCCCCCATCATTGCACAGATTGAGGGACATGGATGGATTTACGCCTGAGGAGTTGACATACTTGGGACCACCTATCATGATTTGTACAGGGTGGTTTGTTTATAGGGGAAGTCATTGAGTCATCCGACCCTGGTTATGAGTTGGGTCTACAAGCGTTTCATCCCTTATGGGAGAGGTGTAGAGGTGGAGGATCTCGAACCTATGAGGGAAGCCAGATGGATAGATATGTTAGTGCTCATAGCACCCCACCAGCCAGTCGCCTCCCTGACTACTGATGATATGGAGGCCACACCCTATTAGGCCATGGTAGGGTTATGGGGCGATGAGGCCCTTACTTTGATCTCTTGCTCTACCATAGGGCAGCTTGTGGATAGGACGGGGAAGGTAGAGACACTTCCTTTTTCTCGAGTTCCTCAGCAATTTTGCCTTCCTTACATTGATATGCTTCCCCCAGTGGTGCCAGTGTTTATATCAGTCTGGGAGGCTAGAGGAGGTCAACGATCTTGAGTGCTCCTCGAGCATGAAACTCAGGATTTCTTACAGGTGAAGAGGGCAGAGCAGAGTGCAGAGAGGGGTGACCCTAGCTTCAGAGGAGCTTATTTCTCATGGTTTGGGCGGAGAGGATGAGTCCGTAGTAGGATGTTATGTGGCTCCAGGCACAGGAGGAGTGCATCAGTCAATGGCAGCATCTGTGGTAGGTGTTGACCCTAGGGATCCATCTTGGAGGCCCTGAGATCCGAGTGAGTTATCAGCCTTCTCTTTAATGTTTTTTTTAGTTATGATTGTCTTAGTTACTATCTCTCCTTTTGTTTACTTTTGTTTTTATCTTTTGAGTATTTATAATTTCTTTTCTTCTTTGCTTGCGGATACTGCTGACAAGTGACGAGACCTGATTCACTAGGTATGCACTGATACCCTGATGATCCCCATGGAGAAGACCCGTGTGGAGTTATCCATGGATGCAGGGGAGCCCTCAGCAGCCAGTAGGTATACCGACATTTTTTCCCTTGTCTGACATGTGGTCAAGATGGTGACTACCCTTCACACCAAGTTGGTAGGAACAAGACAGTAGAGCATCTGATGAGGAGTCACTCTCATGGCGAGGCCACAGCTACTCCTCAGGACCGTGAGCCCTCCATGCACTCAAAGTGTTGGCATATCCAGATTCCTAGACATGGGCATGCACCTTCAGAGGGATCTCATAAGGGTTGAGAGGCCATATGGCTCTCTTAGATTGTTTGTATGATGTATTTTGTATTTCTCAGACTCTTTGAGCATTTTGACAATGCTTAGTGCATGATGGCATTCTACAGGAAAATTTTATATATATATATAGATATAATTTTTGGATCAGACTCTTGGTATCTATGATTTTTTGATTCATTTCCACATGTAAACTATGATTTTGTTTTTATATGCTTTTCAGAATGTATGCAGTGGAGAACAAATGATGCAAGTGCTTTATTTCTTTTTGTATTTCGTGATGTTAATATATGATAATGTAGACACAATGTGATCTTGAACTTTAGTTTCTATAAGCAATTTGTCAGTACTTCATATTTGTTGTGACAAAATGAGATGATAAATCGGTATGATGAGCAGATGAACTTGCCCCATTCCTAACTCCACGTAACTAGTAAGACACGAGGGCTCATCACTGAGAGCTAGAAAGGGAAAAATCTATGAAATTTGTTGAATGGTAGTGATGAGAGATAGAAAAAGATTTGGTGGAACCAAATTAGGATGCTACAAACCTACTCTACTCGCGTGACTCCATAGTTTATAATGTCACTTGCTTTGTAGTTTATCTAGACTTAGATCCGTAGATGGCCACATGGTAGACAAAATCTGGTTTTCAGGGTTTTGAGCTCTCTTGGAATTTTGGACATCTGATTCATTTGTTTTTGACTCAAGATTTAAAAGGTTCATTTGAATTGTTTTCTTATGACCTTCAACATTTATTTTTCAAGAGGAACCCCTACACCTTGCCCCATGTTACTAGTAAGAAGTGTGGGCTTATCACCATGGACAAGGTATAGGCGAGTAAGGGTACTCCCATCCTTTCCCAACCCTACATCACTAGTAAGAGATGCAAGCTCATCACCGAAGGTTAGTAGGTTAAGGAAATGTGTAAAAAATAAATTTTTTGTTTGATCTACATTTGATTTATATATTTGAGCAAAATGTCAGTATGTTCTTATTTCCAAAGAGATATGCATACGGGATAGATGTGACACGATGAAGCTTCTAGACTAGACCATAGACAAGACACCTATCCTAGGAAGAGACCAAAAGTGAGAACAAACATGCAGACCTTGGTATGGTTACCATTAAAACTTTGTCATATCTAGCTTTATTTGATGAGATGATTCAGAAACAGGTGATGTGATTATGAAAGTGAAGAATTATGATTTGCATGATTATACCAATACCATCAGAAGTTTGTAATGAATTTCTTAGAGAATAAGTTCCTTAATCACAAAATTGTACAAAACAAGTGGAAAAAATGAACCTAACTACATGAAGATGCAATGTAGATATAATAATACAAACAGTGTGAATTTCTTATGCATAGAATCGTTTAAGATGCAAGGAATTGAATTTTTCATTGAATTCCTTGCCTTCCAGTGTACATAAGAGATATGCACCATTTCCATAGTCTTTCAAGACTCGGTATGAGCCCAACCATTTGGGCCGGAATTACCTTCCTTCACCGGTGTTTTTGTCAATCCGGTTGTCTAGTCTTAGAACTAGATCTCCTTCATATATATCTCATTCATAGACCTTTTTGTTACACTGCTGGCACATCCCGTCAGCATAAACTCTATGTCGTTATTCAACATCTAACCTGGCCTCATCTACGCTTTCTAGTTGGGAGATACGTGCTTCTCTATAAGTTTTTTCATCCAGAATCCCTTGTAATGAGATGCGGAGAATGGGTATTTCAACCTCAAGTGGGAGAACTGCTTCTGCTCCGAATACCAATGAGAAAGGAGTTTCTCCTATGGGTGTTCTTATTGAGGTTTGGTGGGCCCACAAGGCCGGGTATAACTTTAAATTTCAATCTCATTTGTTTTTCTTTTACCATTTTAAGGAGAATAGCATTCAATGTTTTATTTGTTTCTTCAGCGTATCCATTGTCTTGAGGGTAATATAGGGAGGCCGTATGATGGTTTATTTTAAATCTACTACATAGCTCATGGACCTTGTCATTCTTAAAAGACCTACCATTATCTGAGATAATGATTTGTGGGACACCGTACCTAAAAATGATCTGGTTCAAAATGAACTTGATGATCACGACACCTGGTACAGTGGTAAGAGGCATAGCCTCTACCCATTTAGTAAAATACTCGATGGCCGTGATTATGAAGTTATGGCCATTTGTAGATGAGGGAGATAATTTCCCTACCAAATCTAGGCCCCATGTAGAAAAGGGCCATGGATTTGTAATTGGTTGTAGAGCTTGTGTCGGAATGCAAATCTCGTGGGAAAATTCTTGGCATTTATAACACTTGCGTACAAACTCTACTGTGCCGTGCTCTAGAGTGGGCCAGAAATAGCCCATCCAATGCATTTTACGAGCGGTGGCGTGGCCACTAAAGTGGCATCCACATATTCCACTGTGAGATTCATGGAGAATCTTCTTGGATTCTTCTATGTCAACACACCCTAGAAGCATTCCATCGAAAGCCTTACGATAGAGCACTTGTTCTCTAATAATGTATTTAGCTATGATAATACGTAACTACCTTATTTTTTGTAGTGTAGCACCTTTTGGATAGGCATGGCCCATGATATAATTAATAATGTCAGTATACTAAGGACATTCAGAGATGGGAGGTCTAGTTTCGACGTAATATATGCATTCATTGGGAAAATCTAGATCTACTAGATCACCTCCATCCAACAGGTTATTAGCTAACCAATCTACAATGATTTTTCCCTTAATGGAATTCTTGTTTACAAAAGTTAATTTTAATTCACCCATTAAGGTTATAAAGCGTCCAACCTTTTTAGACAAAGATCCTTGAGTGAGGAAAGTTCTGTAAATGGTTTGTTTTTACAATGACCCTTATTTCTTGATTTAGCATGTAATGTCTTAAGCATTTGGTTGTGAAGACTATGGTGAGGCATCCTCACTCTACTTGCGTATAATGTGTCTCATAATTGAGTAATGTTTGGCTAATAAAATAGATCACATGTTCTCATTTGTCATCATCTTCTTGGGCTAGCATGTAGGCTAGCGAGACATTGGTAGCTTGTGAATATAAGATTAAAGGGCAATCTGGCTTAGGAGGCATTAGCATAGGTGGTGACAACAAGAAATTCTTAACTACTTCAAAAACCTCATTGTAGTATTCGGTCTAATCGCTAGTATACTCTTTCTTGAGTAGATTGTTGATTGGATGAATGACAAAGCTTAAATCTGAGATGAATCTTCGGATTAGACAGAGTTTCCCAAGAAACGACTTGATTCTAGATTCATCCAATGGTGGGATCATTTCAAGAACATCCTGGATTTTAGCTGGGTCTACATCAATCCCTTGTGACGATATAATGTAACCTAGGAGCTTCCCTCCTGTCACACCAAATATGCATTTTTCTAGGTTTAGTGTGACTCCGTATTCTATCAAACATGAAAGAATGATATGGAGCACTTCTGGGTGATCATAGCGCTTCCTGGCTTTAGCTAACAAGTCATCTACATAGGATTCCATGATTTTATGTATAAGATCATGAAATATATACGTCATTTCCCGTTGGTATGTAGTGCCAGTGTTCTTGAGACCAAATGGCATAACATCGTAGCAATAGGTTCCCTAAGGAGTTATAAACGTGGTTCTGGCTTGGTCTTGTTCAGATATTCTAATTTGATTGTATCCCAAGAATCCATCCATGAGAGACAAAAGCTCAAATCTAGCTGTTGTGTAAATGATGACGTCTATGGATGGTAACGGGAATTCATCTTTAGGGCACACCTTGTTAATGTCTCAGAAATCTATGCAGATGCGTATCTTCCCATTTTTTTGAGAATGGGAATGATATTAGATACCCACTGAGAGTAATCGACTAGTTTGATGAATCCCACTTGGAGGAGTTTTCATTACTTCTTCTTTCACCATGAGAGCTACCTTGGGTTTTATTGGTCTCAATTTTTGTTTAATTGGCTTTTCATTTGATTTGGTGATGAGGTTATGTACCGCGATGTGTGGTGTAATCCCTATCATTTCTTTATAATTAAATGTAAAAGCCTTCTGATGTTATTTGAGGATTCGAGTGTGTATTTCTATTTATTCTGGAGTTAACGAAGATCCTATTTTCAAGATCTTTGGGTCTTCTTCTGTTCCGATGTTAATACAAAGCATTTATTTGATTAAAGAAGCGTTACCTTCTTCAAACTTAGGCAGGGCTGGAGGTAGTTCTAGATCTTCTCCATTCTCTACCACGTTTATGTCGAGTTCCTTTTGTGGGGGAAGCTCTATCATGGTATTTCCGAAGTAAGCAGATGAACGTGGGATTAAAGAAAAATCTACCATGTGATGGGTGAGATGTAACACTACATAGGTGTTTAAGTAATCAAGAGTATCTCTATCACTATCAACATGATCTAAGCTAGTAGACTTGTTCTTAGCTATGTTCGTTAAAAGAGGGTTTGACATTTTCTTCAATAATGGTTTAGTGTGAAGGGAGACCATGAAATGGGTGTCCTCCAACTCACTGCTTGGAGTGAAACGTGAAGCTGAGGTTGCTATCAAATCTGTGAGAAGATTTTATTCTCAAGGGATTGCTTCGACTGATATGAAGTCAAACTCTTTGCTCAAATCTAATACTACTCTTTTGTAGAGCTGTAAGTGTTCAGCTCTAGTCTCATACACCTCAGAGACTTGGTTTGCTATTATTTGAGAGTCTCCTAACACCCTGATGTCATTAACACTGAGCCTTTTAGCTAGGATTAGGTCAAGGAGGAGGGCTTTGTACTCATCGCCATTGTTTGTACATTCAAAATTTAGTTTAAAGGCGAATAGTAGGATTTTTCCTTTGGGTGAAGTAAAGATCACGCCGGGTCCCAACCCCATAGCGACATCTAGCTCCATTGAAATGAAGAGTCTAATATTTAATTGGGAAGATGGATGTTGGGACATTTGTTCCATCTATTTAATCTACTTCAGTTACTTCTACCATGCAAAGTTCTTCTGCTGGAAGAGAACCAACTCTTAGGGTATATCCCATGCCTACAGAATCAAATGGCAAGAAAATTGGTAGATCCTATTCTAGCAATTTGAAATTTTTTTCCGTAGTTCCTAATGATACTATTTCTACAGTGTTAGCCTCTTCCATGAGGGCTGGAATATTCCTAATTAGGTTTGTAACTTCTAACTTTGTTGTAGGTACCAACTTTCCTTCTTGTTTCGAGTCGGTTGGCTTGTTAAGTTGGTTTGTTGGGAGTTCAAACTCAGAGTGAACACCTGGTATTTTCTTCAGGTCTGCTAGGTGTATATCGAATGGTTTTGGATCACCTTTTGCTATGAATACCTTTCCTAAGTGCAAGAATCTTACTTCTTGGAATAATGTAGAAGGGATTGCCTTTATACGGTGTCTCCACGGTCAATCGAGGATCATATTATAGTTAGTTTCCCAATCTATAATATAAAACTCAGTGAGGATTGTTTTGGGTCCTAAGGTGACTGGTAGTATTATAGTTCCAATCGAAGTGGCCTTAAGGCTATTATAGCCTCTTAGCGTATTCCGAGTTGTGGAACAATTTGTCTCTCCATACCCTAGATTTTGAAGGAAAGAGAAGGGAACTATGTTAATTGCTGCCCCATTGTCAACCATTGCACGTTTAACATAATTGTTATAAACCCACACTTACAAATGTAAGGCAGGATCACCTGTGCATGCAATCTTAGCATCTGTTGATATTTGTTTATGTCAAATATAAACTCAGTATCCCTATCTAGCTACCCCAGAGGGTGGATATCAAAGTCTATATGGTTTACCTATGTTTCGGGAGGTGGAGTGATGTTAATTAAATTACCTAAACCTAATGCTTTTCATTGATTAAATAATAGGCACCTATGGGTTTTACTAATGGCTATTGAATGTTATCCATCTCTAGCAGGTAACTTTGACTTGGCTAAGAGGGATACTCTTGTGTCCTTGTTACAGCTTCCACGGGTAGCTCAGTGTCTAACTCCACCAAACTGACTATCTTGGGTCGTAGCTGATTTCCTAATTGCGGTGCAACAGGTGGATTTAGCGAACTCAAGGATTCATGATCATTGTTTCCTATCATTACGCTCTTATTCGTCCCATTTAGATTTAATTTTTTGTTATTGTGATTTGGGAGCGGGTCGTTGGAGATCTTGAGGGGTGCATTTTGAGGGGAAACTGCCCCTGTAAAAGTATTTGGCATTGGTGATGTAGGATCTGCCAAGAAAATATCTATGAAAAGTTGTCTTTGTTCCTCTGGAAAACATTGCATGAACTTATTGTAATCACGACACGTTCTAGTGTCATGGCCTCAAATTTTGTGGAAACCACAATACGAATTGGGATTGTAATTCCTAGGTTGTTGGTTTGGTGCATATTGTGGTCCAAAACTCTGATTAAACTGTTGACCATTAGGATTTTGCATTTGTTGTCTTTGGTTTTGGTTTTGGTTCTGATATCCAGTTAAATTTTGACTTGGACCGTGTGTCTGGGTCTGCCTTTGTTTTTGTTGTTGTTGTGGATGATTAAAATCCATTGTATTGATTTTCGGGGTTAAGTTGTTGTTTCATTGATTGTTAATCGGCGGTGGAGCATTTACAACATTTGTTTTTTTTTGGTCGGTTACTCCATCTATGGTTATGCCGCGATTTTTATTAAGGATTTTAGGTCCTTGATTGACGTTTTCGGTAGTAGGATAGGTCATAGTATTCTAGCTGGGGGTGATTAGCATCCCATTTGTTCCATACATCTTGTGACCGCTATCTATTGCCGCTTGATTCTATTTGGAGAGTGATCTCAAGTACTTCATTGTAAGTCCTTAGTGGGAACTTTTGGACTTCCTCCTTTACCTCTCTGCTGAGAGAATGAAGAAATAAATCACATAGCTCCATTTTGGTCCATATATGGAGCACTTGCCGAAGAATAAAGGACTGTACGCCATCTTTGGATGAAGTGAGCAACAGATTCATTTTGTTCTTGTTTAATGTGCAAGAACTCCTTGATTCCTATTCGCAATAATTTGTTCATGTCAAACGCCTTGATGAACTCTGAAATGAGTTGTTTAAACAAATGTATGGAAGCTTTAGGTATTCTATAATACCAATCGAGGGCAATGCCCTCTAACATTTGGGGAAATATTTTAGCAACAACCCCGTCCCAAGGGAGCAGTTCTCGAATAGCTATGGTGTAGGCCTTGATATGTGCATTCGGATCTCCTTCCCCTTTTGTATTTGGGGAAAATCGGGAAGAGGTCTTTGAAGCATGATGCTTTGTATAGTGAAGTCTAAGGGTTCTTTCAAATATTCTTAATAAGTCCCTATCGCATAGGTTTCGACCATCGATGGTGCCTGGTGAGGGGATGAAGGTGGGATGGTTTGTTGGTATGGCATGGCATATGCATTTTCAGGGGCATAAGGCAATCCATGTGGTTGAGCGAACATGCCAGGGAGAAGAGAACATATCTCCTTACAGGTGATTTGGAATATATGTTCAAGTATGGAGGAGTATTACCCAGGAATGGATTATTTTGTACTAGACCAGGAGGTGTCATATTTTCCACCGGAATGGTGTTAGAAAACGTGGTTCTAGTTGGGGTTTGTTGCGAATAATAAGGAGGCATGCCCAATGTGCCTATTCCTGTGAGGAGGTCTACTTGGTCGGGACGATTCGGAGGATTGGAAGTTCCTACCTGCATGAATTGAGAATTTTGACTTGCTTGAGCAAGCTCTAACCCTCTAACTTTTTCTACTAAAGTTGAGATGACTTCATCTAGCGAAGTCACATTATTTTTCCTTAGTTGTGTTTGTCGTATATCCTGAGGTTGTATAGGCATGTGGTACCCCACTATGAATTGATCGTTGCCCTACCAAGTTTCACCGAGGGTATTTCCTATAAGTAGCGGCATGGAGGTGTTTTCTTGAAACGAGACTTCGGGTTGTGTTTGTAAACTTCCTATAGGGGAGTACATACTCCGAGAGTGTTGTTCATTCCTGGCATAATGCACTGAATGTTCATCATCTAAAAATAGATATGGATCCTATTGTCTACTAATTTGTGGTCTAAGCAATACCTGAGGAGACGAACCAGATTCTTTTCTAAATGTCATGGCGTTCGAGCCTGAAGGCTCTGGATGTTACGTTTGAACAATCCGATCCAACTCCTCTATTTGGAAAGAAGAACTATATCTATTCCTTGGGGACAGAGTTTTTGTTGAGAATTGGTTAGTTGAATAGATGTCACCCCATGCTGAGAGAGAGGGTGATGGCTATCTATTCATTTGATCGTAATATGCTTCAAGACCTAGAAGAGGTTTGCCATATGCGTTGAATCCTGACATATTCAGGGGGTATATGAATACCCGTAGAATAATGGGAAAGAGCGAAGGTGGATGGAAGAAATATGAAACACTAAATGGGGAAAGGTAAAAGGGAAGAAACTATTCCGTTCACGTCGGGTTCACCAATTTTGTTGGTGAAGCTGATGTGAAGGCTAATGTGGTGGAAAAGATGAAAAGTATACTAATTGGAAGAGAAATTAGAAATAAGACTCCGAATCATAAGGTAGGAAGTTCACGTCGGGTTCACCAATATTTTTGGTGAAGCTGATGTGAAGGATAATGTGGTGGAAAAGATGAAAAGTATACTAATTGGAAGAGAAAGTAGAAATAATACTCTGAATTAGAAGGTTACGTGTTCGTTTCACGTCAGGTTCACCAATTTTGTACGATGGAAAAGTGACAAGTGAGTATGGGAATGTACAAGTAACTCCTCCTCGCACCCGACCTCCCAAGGTCGTGCCGAGATAGCCAGTGGGGATGGACTATACGTGGGGTATGCAGGCATAAGCTAGTTTGGCAATCTTATGTCTTCGACACGCACTAATGAAATCTGTGAATCTAAGGAAAAGAAGGCCCTCCTAACCTAAACTAGTGTGATAGATCGGTCGGCGAGGATGAATTCTCGAAGGCTCTAATCAATATTGAGCTCTAGCGTGATCCGATTTATAGGTTATGGGATACGAGGGAAATGACCTCGGATTGTTTCGTGTATATCATCGGACAGGGTCATACGATGGATGATGGGTATATAGTGGATTCTACGGTTGATACTCTGGTCTAGTCCAAAAATCTTTAGCTTTGTTAGTTGCTATGTCTAATAAGAATAACTATGTGACGATGATAGGTGGACGTGGAGTAGATCTAAATATTGATGTGCGCAAACCAACATCAATGTTTGATTGACCTCGTGGGTCTCATTGGGTTGCGGTATTTGTGGACAACAACCGTAGGTTCGTGGTTGTTGTGGACATGCTATGATCATATGTAGAATCAATCTCTAATTCCTAATATCTAGTAGTCATATGCCTTTTCAACCTCTATATTTAGAACTATAAGTTGTGCAATCTTCTCAGAGTACCTTACAAGTGTTCTGGCAATTTGAATTCTTAAGCTAGTGTCTATGTCAGTGAGAACGTCTCCTGCATGTCTAGATGTGGGGACTAAAGGGTCACAGCCAAATGTTTTCTTTCTTTCAAGCCCTTCTATAGTCATGCAAATATTTGTTTAGGGTAATCTGTAGTTTGGCTGGTTTCACCAAAATGTGTGTGCTTGGTCGTCTTCTATGTTTAACCCT
Organism: Taxus chinensis; assembly: GCA_019776745.2. Lineage (NCBI taxonomy): Eukaryota > Viridiplantae > Streptophyta > Pinopsida > Cupressales > Taxaceae > Taxus > Taxus chinensis. Next base: position 217,823,282 of record CM034152.1, on the reverse strand, counting down.
CTTAACTATGAGGTAATTTTTTGTACAGTATGTTTTTATTTAGAAGACTTGGATTCTAAGATTCTGGATCTATATCAGCTATTATCCGTAACAAGATTGGGTTGAGGCACGATTTTCTCGAATATGTATTCTTTGAGCTCTCTAGGTCCCGTGATTGTCATTGCAAAAGAAACAATGATATAATTCTAATTGCAACAAAGTAAAATTAGCTATGTAAAGTATGTCTACAACATATGTGACTTATTTATTTTTGTGTTTTTCTGATGAACTATTTGAACGATCTTAAAAGAGCAACTAACGATCTTGAAAGAGCAACTATTTAAGATATATAGAAATTTACAGCTAAACTAGTAATGAAATTAAAACAAACAAAGTAGCCGAGTATAGCTACTTGTCTGTGTAGTTGTGAATCTATTCTAAATAACCAGATAACTGATCTAATCTATTTCAAATACTCTCAATCATACCTCAGAAGTGAGGAGTGAATCATAGTTTCTCAAAAACTATCAATCCCCACAGCTTCCCTGGAAATATCAAAAGTGAGATTAACTGAAATGAAATGATTGACTACTCTATTTGATATGTTTTAACTAGAACTTTGAAAGCTTGAACCTAGATTTTGTAGAACAGTGGCGAATTTGGTTGTGTGTGGCTTTGTCCCCTCAGTGTGATCTCTTCGTTCCTTTGTGCTCATGTGAATCTAGAATTTAGCGTGTGATGTTAGCATCAACAGAAGTAGGTATTGGGACAGTGGCAGTTTAGGATGCAGACTGAATATAATGCAAGAAGGAGAGGGATAGCACAAGAGAACATAACTTGGCTTATGCAATTCTTAGTAGGAATTTATTGTGAGTCATACAACATAAAATGCTCAGAACCTGAAACTATCCTGTTTGACAAACAAGACCTGCAACTATAATGGCTTCCTACTGAAAATCAAACTATCCTATTCCAATGAATTGCATGAAATAGTGACAACACTAGCATAAGAAGATTATGTGGCTTCCCAACAGCTAAACAACACTAACCATGCATGAAAAAAATAAAACTATGAATCCTAAGCAAAATTGAAATACTAAGCTATTGAAATGAGAAATTGAGAGGCAAATTTGAGGGGCCTTTTGCTTGAGCACAAGCCAACTATTTATAGAATTCCCATTTACCCAAAGGTGAAAACCAAATTGAACTCTTTAACCATAAACACTGTAAAAACACTATTCTAGGGAGCTAGAATCATAAATACAAGCAAAGGCGGTGAAAAAAGCTGGTAAATGTTGAAATTTATGTGAGTCGCGTTAAAAAGAACATTCTAGAAAACGTGTGAAGGATCGCCGCCCTGAGCAAGGCAGCGGTTACAGGACCGCCGCCCTTCCTGGGTGGCAGTCACGAGACTACCACCCAGGTGGGGCGGCAGTTTCGTCACTGAAGACCAAAATGAAAAGAAAAGGAGGGGAAAAGAGAAAACAAAGCACACAGGGGCTAAGCAGGTCATGCGGGATGTTAATGCAAACTTGGAGAGATTTTCCATATCCTAAACACCTTGCAAGGAGACCTGTATCATCATTGGGGCACGTGTAACTATGTTTCGGTGGTGCAGTACCCTACAATTTTGGGTACGTACAGTGGCACACATGTACATTTTGGATCCCAATAAGGAAGATAATGGTCACCTTAGAGGATGTGTACTATAATATGAGGTTTTTTATTAATTAAAGAGTGATTACAAGTGTTACATATAGATACAATGTATCATATGAGAGTTACGGGGAGATACTTTATAGGACAAGGTGGGCTAGGAGAGACCTCGATTAGATTGAGAACTATTGTGATATTTGGGGTTCTACAATTGTGTAAATATACTACAATTTTTTTAGTTTTGTGCATAGTAGTCGATGGTTGTGGGTACTATGATATTGAGGATCATGGTACCTGGTATGCATGGGGTCAATGATTGTTAGCACACTTGTATAGATATTTGTATAAATTCACTTTGGAAGAGTGACAGTGGTGATAGTGCGACAACTGATAACATTATTGACATATTTTGTCTTATGAGCATTTTTCTTACAGTGCGGCCCATAGGTGGGCCATAGATTTATTAAGAACATCCAAATATAGTGATAGTACGTGATTGGTCATTTCCCAAGAGGTGAATTTTTGATATTATGACTTATAGATCAATATTTGATATAGTGACATCGGTGGACATTATTTGGAGACCATATAGTGACTTATCCAGGGCTAGCTAGAGGATTTTATGGAGCTCAAGTGTATTCGATAGACTATCTGGTTATAGGATTGGTTCCTCGTGCATGGGGAATTATCTCATTATGAGATAGTGACCCGTCTAGTTCAAGATCATATACAGGAGCTTCCCCTACTACCATACCCATAGAAATGGACTCCACACATGGATCCCATAGATATGGGGACTCATCTTAGGCCAATAACAGTGCCTAACCTACTACCACCCCCAACAAGGGAGGTGGATTCTAATAATAGCGGTGATTGTAACAGAGATGATACAAGTTTGTATCACAAAGCTATACAGCAGTTGGGTTGAGCATGGGAATCAATTTCTCTTGTTATCTATGATATTGATGTAGGAGGCCCAAATGGAGGTACACCACTTGGTGGTGTAAATGAAGCTCAATATACTCTTCATGAAGGTGGAGGAAGAGAAGGAAATAACCCCAGTGCAGAATGCAATATTGCAATGGTAGTATCCTAAACATAAGTATATATTGTGATTGAGTTGTTTCTTGATGGGATATATTATTGTTTGGTTATAAATTTATGATGCCTAATATGTGTATTGTGTGATTGTAGGTGACACTTACTTGACCACCATGATGGATGCCTCACTTCATGTAACTTGCTCTCCATAATGTTCCAGGGGACCTTATCATTGGTGGACTACTCGAGATATTAAATGACATTGAAGGCGAGAAGATTCTTATTTATTTGACCTGGTAGTAGAACAAGGTAGCCACTTGTGTGGTCTTGTAATTGCCAAAGGGATGAGAGATCGTGTTGAGTTAGTGAGGCATCCTCGTAGGCCAATCATAGGGGTGATTTTTCATAGATTTTATTGGTGATGGCTAGTTGAGTCACCTGCACAGTATGCTTTAGTACTAATGTATAGATATGTAACATTGCAAGATAAATTGTCACACTATAATCAGGATAGGTTATGATCCAGAGGACACCAAGGACCCAAGAGGATCCTATAGCTCACTAAAACTAATAAATCTATAGATTAAGAGTTTTGATGGATTAACACTATGTGTATGATGATATATGCCCTCTGCACCATTTTTATATAAATTTTTGATGTTATATACATACATACATACATACATACATACATATATATATATATATATATATATATATATATATATATATATATATATATATATATATATATATGTATAGATATATATAGATGCATATATATATATATATATATATATATAGTATTCTAGTGCATCGTGTATGACTTGTGGTATAATTTTTATGGTGTATTTATAGATAGATAGCTAAGTATGTGATCGATGTGTGTGTGTGTGTGTGTGCGTGTTTTTGATATATTGATGGTATTCACATGTTGTGACTAATTGTAGCATAATGTTCATTGTTATATAACTGATAGATGAAATGAACTTATGATGATGACTGTATGTATGTTAATTATATAATATTATTCAGTGTGATATTACCTATTGAAGAAATCAACACCATGTGATGATGGTCTATTGAAAATAGTATATGACTAACATGATCATGTGATACAACAATGTATTCATGACCCCATCCTCAGTCCTTGTGGGCAATAGAAAGTGAGGAAACCTATTCATAATAATGAAGGAAGGGTGATCCTTTAGATATTACTTGTAAGAGACCAAGTATGAAGGTCATAAGTTAAAATATGGCTTGAATATATTGTGTGATATAATTATGTAACATGGATGAGTTATGTATGGTACAAAAATATGACATGAGATTGAGACTATACATGAATTTTTAACTTGACGAGATGAACGGTGGATAGCAGAAAAGGTTCGGTACTAATGTCACATGTGAAAATTTTAGGGAAAAAGCCCTTGCTCCTTATTAACCCACTTGTAGATAGTTTATGATTTCTCTTATGTAGGAATAGTGTCAAGGTGAGAAATATTTCTAAATGAGATAAACATGTTCGTCAAGTGTAATGCTTGCCTACTAATTCAATACCATGGAGGAAGTGAAGTAGATATGATATCCATGATCATGTGTTATGAAAAATGATATCATTTGTCCTATAATAACTTAATATTAAGATCTAACTCATAATTCAATCATTGTCATTGATGTTCATTAAATATTATTGAAGTTTCAAAATGGATTATCCTTTCTCACATTCAAACCTATGAGGAGGGATATGATCATTATGCTGGTAATCGAATCATTCTCTTGTGAATTAATGTAAGTAGGATGTCATGGGGCCTATCACAATCCTTATCAAAATAGATTGGGATTCCATGCTTAGGAGGAGATGGTTTTCATACTCATTGATTATGATTAGGATAATAAAAATTATTACCGTGATGTGACACTTTCACTTGATTATCATTTTGTATGGGATGTATGACATGTGTCATAATCATGTGCTACAAAATGGTAGTATGTATAACATTCACATTTAAGGGCTTAAGCTGATGTGCTAGCATAATATATTGTTCTAAATCAATAATATGTAAGAAAAGGTCATAGAATAAATCAAAAGAATCATATGTTAGGAATATTAGTGCTTCATTATATGTTAGTGGGTTAAATATTATTTATGTATAAATGTTATGTGAATTATATTAGCAAATCACATGTGTGGTGTGTTATTTTATTAGTTTATCAATTGATTTATTGAAACAACTCAATTATTGTCGGTAGGCTAGTTAATACAAATTTGTTTTATTGTTGAGACTCCAAAAAAAGGATCTCATACAACCTATCTAATGTAACCTATGTCATTGAATATTAATTGAGAATTAATATTATTCTCTAATGTGAAACACTCTACTAAATTAACATTATAATTTAATGTTTCTTTGAGAGATTGTATAACTCATCTACAAAATATGAATTGTGTCTATAATTCACTAGGTTGATAAACTTGAATAAATTCACATTTTCTTTAAAACACAATATATAATTAGATTTATATTTATCTTCATCCTAATTTAAAGAAGTCCAACGTTCATATGTATCCCTAGGGGTTCTACTGTAACTAAAGTGAGCTAAGAAAGCATCCTCTAGATCTACAAAAGTACCCAAAAAACACAAGGAAGATGAGTAAACCAAGAGAGAGCATCACTAATGAGACTCTTAAAGAAAAACTTAAGGATCAACCTATCAGTATCATAAGGAGCCATAATGATTTGTGGTTGATGTATAATATATATATATATATATATATATATATATATATATATATATATATATATTATATATATATATATATATATATATATATATATATATATTTATTTATAATGCATTATATATATATGTGGATCTGTAGTACCCTCAAACAAGTGAACTTGAAGGTAGTGAAATAATTTCTATAGAATGACATTTGAAATATTCTACGTGGAATAGGATTTCCAATAGTAATATTATAATCAACACTAACTTAATAGGAATTTCTTTCTAAAGTCAATTTTTGAACAGTTTCTTTGTATCTCACCTACCACATGGATAAGAGGAAGCGCCTCCTGATGAGTTATGATAGAATAACTTAGTGGCTCAATTAAAGGTTACACTATACCATATATTAGCATATGCATTGTAACATCATTAGGTTTAGGAGTATGATTAAGGGATGAATCAACCTAAGTTGGAATGGGATGAATAGGATTTACCTCATGATTAGGATTTAAAGGGATATCAACATCAACAATAAATGCAAGGTAGTTATCAGTAGGAGTTATATCAACATGTGTGCTATTTTCCACTAAAATAAAATCAGTCGTGTTCATTTTTGCTAACAATTTTACTATGAACATTAGTATCTACAAGTCGAAGGGGATAAGTACTAATAAAAACATCACACTTGTTTGTATGGGAGGAGAAGTAAAAACATAAGGTGTATCATCTAAAACATTATTCTTATATAGAATTTTGGAATTCATAAAAAATGGGAACATTAGAGAAAACAACATCATTCGTTTTACATTTAAATGGAATAATATAAGTGTAATGATTAATATGTGCAAGTAGACTAGAGATGTTACAATCATCCTCGTTATTTTTGTATTCAAGAGAAAGAGTAGAAACACAAGCATTGTCATCTAATTCATTAGAATTAGAAACATCTTGTCATGTGCATCATCATGGTTGAAATTATAATGCACCATTTCTTCTTCATAAATCAAAAGGGAAACCATCAATCAATGTGTAAATAAGAAGGCAAATCATTATTTATGTGCACTAGAAACACTAACATCATCACTAAAATATTGATCATATATGGCATTGGTGTCATGATCTAACTATGGGGGAGATTGTTCATGGTCACTACTCGAACCTGCAAGACCATCCCTATGGTCTACATGGGTAGAAAGTGGTGGGAAGTGATTGAGGTGATTCATAAAGGTGTCGCTATGAGTATCTAGAGAAGGTAATGTGTAAAAATAGGGAGGGTGATTTGTGAATGGTTGACAAGCCAGATCTAAATCAACATCAAAAACTACATCATCTTGTAGACATTAGAATCATGTCACCCTAATTCATACCTGCATATGTGCACCTTAGACCACCCTACTATAAACATGCATGATATCTTTACACATCAAAATTATTTAACGACCATTGTATACACCCATACTATTTACCTCACCAACCACCCATAACCAAAATAAAACAAAAAATTAAATAAAAACAAACACGATGATTAAACTAAAATTGGATATCCTAGCCTAATCTAATGTTATGCAAAGCAGTAAATAACAACTAAATAAATAAAGAAATGAATCAAGCAACTAGATGAATAGAAATGTAAATTCCTAATGTGTCAGAGAGGGTTAATGAGTTCTTAACTGATTTGACAAAGGTGCAGGACTATGTCACAGTGTGAATCAGGAAAACATGAGGAGGAAAAAACCACACATAAGCCTGAGAAAACACAATCGAGCTCTCTGACTAGACTGAGGTGCCTAGAAAGGGATAGGGGCGCCTGTGGGAATGCTGGTCTGATATCTAGGCATCCTGGTCTACGGAAATGGTCTAAAATCATCTTCTAAGGTGTGGCTAGATGTTCGCTTATACTTTCTTCTTGTCACACTAAATTCATTGGACTATACCAAGTGTGAATGTAAAACTTGCAATAAGTAATCACCTACAAAACCCCAAACAAAGCATCAAAACCCTAAAAATGAAAGATGCATATGAAGGGCTTAGACTGTCCTCATTGGCCATAATGGTGGACTTACTAACTAATTGATACACTACATCTCAGACCCAATGTACTTCTAGGTGTGTTTGTTTGCAAATCATGCCCTGGGTTTCTCGTGTGTAAGACACACTTTGTGAAGTAGCGATCAATAACTAGATGTAGAATGTAGTAAATGTGTGCATGGAAATAATAGACTCCCCTCCTAGGAAATGTGATGAAGATGAACTATCCTTATGTGCCTTGTGATGGAGCTAGATGGATGCAAATGTAGTTTTAGGTTCCTTAGATGGATACAACTCTATATGGTGATAGTAGATGTTTAATTTTTGGTCCCTCATTATGGTCTCATAACTTTATATTTATATGGTTCTCTTGTTCTAATTTCATAATTCAACCCGAAAAGGTTGACCACTAAAAATATGGAAAGATCAAACGGCTAGAAAGTGCCCAAAATATGAAAGAAAATTACTAATATGATTAGGGCACCTAGAGGGGACTAGGGCACTTGGGGCACCCCTATCCTAGTTGGGCACCTCAATTAGGAATAGGAATAATGTAGAATGACAAAATAGACTAAGTATGGTCAAAAGATTAGAATTGATGATAGGAAGCAAAGTAAAATGTCCAAAGAACATGGGTTAATTATTACTTTCTTCACTCAAAAATTGTATGAATATTAGTATGAGACCGAGCCTAATATTGACTCAAAGAGTTGATTTAGTGACTAAATTTTCCCCCACTTTATGTTGGTGAGAAAAAATATTGGTAACATAAACTAGATAGAGATGTGTACCTAATAATCCCTTAGAGTGATGTATAAATGGGCCAAAGGACTATAAAAAGCGTGGAGTGATAAAAAGAAAGATGGAGCTTGGAGACTAAAGATGCAAAAGTGTAAAAAGTGGTGAGAGTGAACCTGGGGTGGAAGCAAATCTGTAGATTCCAATGTTTGTAGTGTACTTGCATGGATAGTGTCATGTGTGATGTACTCACCATGTGTTTGTTGTTGTTGTTGACTTCTTTCTTCCCATACAAACAAACCTACAAAAGAGAAGATGATCAAGTAGTCAAATACACATGTATATGTGTAAAAATACATGTATATAGTAAAAAGAGTGTAAAGGAAAGTACAATAATGAAAGAGGAACATGTGCACCTGATTTCTGATGAGCCAAAAGGGTGTAAAAAGGATATCTTGTAACTGTTAGTGAAGTGTGAATTTTTTTGGCGGTCTCATGCCACTGTGGCTGAAGAAGTGTAGGGAGAAATTTGTGTTATTCTTTAGACTGTAATTGCTTCCCTGAGATTGGTGAAGAGATCTCTATACTATCTATTTTTTGGGCAATCCGACACTAGTAGCCAAAGTAGTGTAGGGAGGAAATTCCATCGTATCCTCCAACCTGTAATTGCTCCCCAGAATGCTAATGAAAATCTACCCTATAAAATCCATTGTGTATGGGGTTAGTAGACTACTCAGAACCTACTCATTATAAGATGGAATATGTCATGGACCACGACTGTAGACTAAAATGTCTTGGTACAGTATGTAAACACCAAATGATTCCCCCCTCTTTAGGGATGCATTCAACGTCGCAAATAGGGTAATGCAGCCCTAAAAGAGGAATAACCATGTAAACTAAAATTGTGCCCTGTAGGGGGAAGGGAATTTGCTTCAAAAGGACCAAGGCACATGCAAAAAAGTGGCTAGGAAACAAGTATTAGTAGGAAGAAGCATACACGTAGAAGACAAGTGTAAGCCAAACAAACAATGTATAATCTAGAACATAAGAACATAATGTAAACACCCAAGAAGACAATGTAGTCTGCAAAAAGTGGGTTGCAAACATGGGACACCATTCACAGTGTTGTAAGACACGCAAAGCTATCAAGGCCACAACAAACAAGCGTACACAATAGACAAAGGGAAAATCATGGAAACAAGAACAAGCAATAGTAGACAATATAACAAACAAGCATCCTTGCATAAAAAATGTTGCATATGAAGCACCCGTTAGCATGTTGGAATAATAACATGTATGTCAAAGCATGTATTACCTGATAATGGAAATTTTTATGTACAAAATGAAATAATAACACCTATAATGTATGAATGTGGATGCCCCTAGTAGGTAATGTCTCAAGCATCGATGTTGCATGTATAATCCCTATATTTGTAATCACAACTAGAGAAGGATGTGAATGCACATGTGTGTATGATAAAGCTAATGTCATATAAGAGATTTATCTAACATTTATAGTAAATTGAACATGTAAAAGAAAGTGTAAGAAAGAGTAAATACAACCATAAAATACAATATGTTGTGGATGGATGGAATGGAATGTAGAGTGAATGATAGGATGTGTGTGCCCCCAAGTGAATGGAGTTGTATGCAGTTATGTTCATTAAGTATGTTCCCTTAGCAGTCAAGAATGAACCAAAAACAAGAGTGCGTCATTGGGAAATGGTCAGACTATGTGTTGTGTGTATAGCCTTGTGAAGAGTATATGGTGATGATATACGACTTAAAGAGGAACTATGTGTGACCCTGTATCATAAATATATATCACAAGTAGATGAATAGAAAGGAGGTGGTGATTTAGCCTAAATTGTATACCATTAAATTATGTAAGCAAAAGTGATTTTATAGCGTATCACAATCTGATGCTAAAAGAAGTGACCCTATAGCCTAAGGCGTATATCATTAATCCCAGGAATGTCGCATTAGAAAAGGAAGATTGAATTATGAATATGTTTTCATGATGAGGTCCATTTGTGATCTATACCCTCAACATTCCAGTATGAACCATGAGACTAGATTACATCATCAGGTAGTGAGTTTAGGGCATAGAAGAATATATAGTATGTGCGATGATAATAGACGACCATGTGATGAACAAAATGTGTCAATATGCAATGTATAAAATGTAATGCAAGATGTGTAGATAGCCTAATATCATGAAATGTGAACTATGTAGTATGTATGATGAATAATATGTAATGCTAGACTCGTAGACAATAGGAGTGTGACACATGTGTGATGAATACTAATATGGTGTGTAGAATATGTATGATATGGAGATGTAGAATTGTCAAAATACAAATGATGTAGTGTAAGATGTAGTATGTAAGATGTATAATGCGTGATTTACTATGAGATATGTGAATATTTCCAATGTGTAGTATCTATGGTGCAGTGTGTGGGGTTCGTGTTTATAGAATTCCTTCAACAGTCAAGTGTGAACCGAAGCACAATATTGTGTCATCAGGTAATGACGATACAAATGTATCAAGAGGTGTGTAATAATTCTTAGATAATATCAGTCATTATGCATGAAGTGTTAAGTACATGGGAGGATAGCATCATTTGATAGAAATGCAAGGGGGCTATGATGCCCCCCAAGTATGTAGGCGATGAAAATTTAGTCAAAAAACAATAAGTAGATCAATGTAAGGAGTATTTTCCTTAACAAAAGTGATGTGACAATGAGGTGGTAAAAGTGTGTGACCATCAAATGGTTCATCATCATAGTAAGCTTCATCCAGGTCCTAGTCGTCGACATAGGTATGGTCTATAGCATATGGCGGAATTACAAAGTTTAACTATCAGAGGTATTTTTTGAGCATGAACTAGTGATGTCGTGGATACCTTGAATGGATGAGGAGTTAGACCAAAATTAAGAGGAGGTTACTTAGTTTGATTAGGTAACTTTGTAGATGACTTAGTCAGAGGAGGACTTGGAAGATATTCCTTGAGAGGTGATTTCTTAGTTATAATGGGTTGAATAAACGATGTTTGACTAACCAAAGAAGGCACATGAGAAGAGTTAGTGTGATGCTCATTAGGTGTAGAGTAGAAGACTTTAGATCCCATTTGGGTACAATATTTATAGGTGGGGATGTAACAGAATGTTGTGTAGTGAATGATATAAATTCTTGATGCTTAAGATGTTTAATTCTTTGTTTTAAAGTGTACCAATCATTGTCATTATGTCCATTGATTCTATGATAATTGTAATATGGACAACCTTGATATTTGGTTAGTAGATAAGGAGGATAGAAATGAGTAGGCGGTAAAGTGGTCAATTGACGACTAAGGAGATCACTAAGAAGGTCATGTTGTTTAGTATTGTGATCAAAGATGAGAGGCTCTAGAAATGGTATGACTTGTGGCTCACTAATATAAGAACATGTAGTAGACATAGAATGAGAATGAGATGTAGAAGGAGATAAAACATGAGCTTGAGAAGCATCCTTAAGATGTTGGATTTCATATTTTAGAGTTGTATTAATGGATTCCATATTCTTAAACTGGTCGTGAAACAAAGAATGTAAATCTTGAATTGAGTCCAACATAGATTGATTAGATGTAGGATCATGAGGACTAGGTTCATTAGATAAATGATCAAATATAGGATTTAGTTCATGTGGTGGCATATCTTTAGGACGATATGTGGTGTCTAAGTTTTTTTTAGAATAACCTGGCAATTGGGATACATCTTGAGTAAATTAGAAAAGGAAACTTAAGTAACTTTAGGAGCCATGATAGAGGAAAAATGAGGACCCTAAGAATGAATATCAAGTATGGGTTCACCAAAATGATTAAACTAAAATGGGATATCCTTTCCTAATCTAATACTATGCAAAGCAGTAAATAGTAGCTAAATAAATAAATGAAATGACTCAAGCAAATAAGTAAATAGAAATGTAAATCCCTAATGTGCTAGAGAAGGTTAAGAAGTACTTAGTTGATTCGACAAAGGTGTGGGACTATGTCATAGTTTGAATTGGGAAAACAGGAGGAGAAAACGATCACACAGAAGCATGAGAAAACATAGATCCAAGATCTCTGACTAGATTGGGGTGCCTGTGGGTGCCCTAGTCTGAAATCTTGGCACCCTGGTCTACAAAAATGGTCTGAAACCCTCCTCTGAGGTATCGATGGATGTTTGCTTGTACTTTCTTCTTGTCGCACTAAAGTCGTTAGACTGCACAAAATTTGTGAAACCCCAGATAAAGCATCAAAACCCTAAAAAATAAAGATGCATATGAAGGGGTTGAACTATCCTCAGCATCCACAATGGTGGAATTACTAATTGAGCATTGCATTACATCTCAAACCCAATGTACTTCTAGGTGTCTATGTGTAAATTGTTCCCTAGGTTTCTCTTGAGTCAATCTTGCTTTGTGAAGTAGCGAGCAATAACTAGATGTAGAATGTAGTAAATGTTTGCATGGAAACATTAAAATCCCCTCTTGTGAAGTGTGATTCATATGAACTAACCTTGTGTGCCTGGTGATGGATCTAGATGGATGCAAATGTAGTTGTAGGTGCCTTTGATGGATGTAACTCTAGATGGTGATAGTAGATGCTTAGTGCTTGGTCCCTCATTATAGTCTCATAACTTTATATTTTTATGGTTGTCTTGTTCTAATTTTGTCATTAACCCTGAAAATACCGACCAATAAAAATATGGAAATATCAAATGACCAGAAAGTGCTCAAAATATGGAAGCAAAGTACAAAAAGGATTAGGGTGCCTAGGGCACCTCAGTCCTTGCTGGGTGTCCCGGTCAGGAATAAGAATAACGCAGAATGAAAAAATAGACTTGAAAATTATGGTCAGAGGATCATAAGTGACAAAAAAAAGCAAATTAAAATGGTTAAAAGACATAGGTTGATTAGTAATTTATTCAATCAAAAACCATATGAACAGTAGTATGAGACCAAGCCAAAATATTGACTCAAAGTGTATGATTTAGTGACTACACACAACAACCCCAACCCCCTAACAAACTCCCCATGAAAGTAAAATAACCCCAAAAATAATTATAACTCACACGTACCATGAAAATAAGGTGGTTGGAATCAATCCAACCAAAATCCTCAAAAAAATCTAAGAACCAATACCGATTCCCTAAATCGGTGTTAATTGTTGCATAATGGAATTGATTCACTTTAACAATATTGATCCTATATAAACTAGCACAGACCATTGCTTAAGGATCCGATGAAATTTTAGGTGGAAAGGTTATATGAATGAACCCTTAGAGAAATCGAATTGAAGCCCCATGTTAGCATGAATGAGTGAAAGCACTCTGTTGCACTAGCCTCCCTTTGGAGAAGTATCATTCATCATTTGATCATCTGAGTCACCTTGGCCACAAAGGTATGAATTTCATTTGAGTTTGTAAGACATTTTTTTTAGATTCAATAATAACATTATTTACTTTACCTAAGCATACAAGCCTGAAACATCCCTATCTAGTCATCCTTTTAGAAAATTTGCATTGTTAAACATTTGTGATTATAAACACAAACATTGGCACCCATCGTATAGATCGACATTGATCGTCATCATCAACATAGATTATTGTTAAAAATACCTAATATTACATTTTTAATACATTTTGAAGTCATGACTAATGTTCCCCCTGTGTGAAAGTGTGGTTCTCTATTAAGATGACCATTCTAGGAGCAATTTATGAAGCCACCAGCATTTATGACCTTCTCATAGTACATCAACCTTTCATGTGGGAGAAATCTGATAGCAATCATGAATTGAGTATATGTGTCATCGTCCTTATGTACCCAATCTAAATGACATTCCCAAACAACTGGATAATCTCTTTGAGGATAGTGATGAATCCAATCTTTATTGGGCCAATCATTTCATTCCACCTCAGTACATCATCGAATATTTCAATTAAGTCCAATTATCTAAGAATTACATATTAGTAATTAGATATCCATACTATCAAATCTTGTTAGCTATAATGTCATTGTTTATCATATCTACTTTGATTGCTTAAAAGTGGGTTTACATCCATGAAAGGGAGTCTTTTCCTTCTTGGGGCTTGCACTTGTCAGGAAACTCACCTATTATTTTATTAATATATATTTTTAAAGTTGTCTACTTACGTGCATGTTTTCCTTCCCACCCAAAAATGAGTTCCTACATCACTTGGATTGAATGATGCACCGTTTTCATCCCACATGTATATCTAAACCTTGTTATCTTTATGAGTTTTAGTGTCTCATTTCTCAAAGGATAACACGAGCTAACATTACTAAACCATAGTGCACACCTGGTGGGGAAAGAAAGGGTTCCCTTTTTTTAGTAGATTTGCATATAGTTATCTTGTTTTTTGTTTTCATCAAAAGAAATGTGAAAAAATTCCCCTTCTGGATTAAAAAAAATTCCATTCTGATTAACTAAAAATAGGATTTTCTAGCTATTTTATGAGTTAATCTAAATAGAAACTAAATGCTATATTGAAATGCAAGACCTAGATTTTTTTTTAGTATTTGAATATATTAAAATAATAGAACTAATATGGATATGGTACTAACCTTAAGTTAACTTACCTCACTATGTGCTGGACTGTAGTAGGCTGGTATGCGGACTGGGAAAGTTTTGATTGAATGGCCTCAGGAAGGGCCGAAACTGAATATTTTTTGTACTAGGGCACCATGGGGTGCCCTGGTCTCTAAACTAGGCATTGTAGACTACATGAAAGCTTAGAAATTGAATTCGTAAGTGTCGCAATATCTCTACAATACCTTTGTTCCTATCATACAGGTGTCACTTATGTCATTGTAGCTGTCACGTGAAGTTCTACCTGTAAAACCTTATTCAAAGCATAAATTCCTAAAAAAATAAAAATTCATATGAATAGGTCAGACTAACCTTAGCTTCCAAACTAGTGGTCTTACAACTAAGCGTTGCACTACATCTCGGACACCATGTAGTTTTATGTGTGTGTGTGTAATTTTGTGCCTAAGATGCCCTAGCACCAATGACGCGGTAGTAGGGGCAATAACTAGATGTAAAATGTAAATGGTGGATGGAATAGAGTTAATACAACCCTTTCCCCCTATGCTTGTGTGATGCAGATGTAGAAGATGCCCCAAATGTAGTCTCTTGCCTTAGTAGATGAATGCCCTTGATAGTAAGATGTCCACCCATAATGTAGTGAGTATGTTATGTTTATATAGAGATATTGTGTTCAAATTTCGACACTAGTGACCTGAAAATGCCAACTACGACCTATGGCAATGCACGAGGTACCCATTAAGACTGACCTTGAACAAATAAATTAATACCACAAATTACGATGACATGGGTTCCTAAAATGATGGACTGGGGCACCCCGGAGTGCCCCAATGAAACCCTAGGTTCCCCAACATAGACCTAAATATGACAAATGAGAAAATTATGACACCTACGACACCCTAAAAGATGCCCAAAACTGCAATGACAAGTGACGAATGAACCAAACAAACAACAATGACACCTAACTAACTGAAAACAAGACTAAAGGATGTGTCACTAGTGAATACTTTTACTATGCAAGATCCATATATAAAATAACATACCCGGCGATATTAATGTAATAGTAAGTGCATGATTTTGTTACTACATTTTCCCCCACTTTATGTTGGTGAGTGAAAATCTCAGTAACATAAACTAGATAGAGATGCGTACTTGAGAAAAATATGGAGAAGCCCATGTTATAGAAGAACATGTAGATATGTAATAGAAGCGTGCCGATAGAACTATAAAAGTGTGCCAAACCATGGATCAACGATTTTATCCATGCAATGTATCAAAAATTGTAAGTGTTACGATGAAGTGTGGAAAATTAAAATGATGATTAGGATGTGGTTTAGTGATTTTGAACGTGGTTTAATAACGAATAGGTGGGTAGGGGGTGATCAGTTCCCAACCCAAATGCTTATAGATGAATGGAATAATTGAAGGATTTTGGCATCCTACCACAAGAGGAAGATTATAGGGGAAAAAGTGTGTTGTTCTCCAAAATTTAACTACATCCTCAAGATCTATCCCCTGCAAATGGGCTCAGATCAAAATGTTGTGATTTTTGGATCCAAATGATTTTGATTAAATAGTTGACCCATATAGGAGTGATAAAGGAAGGGAACTCTTGCCCTCACTCCATGGGTTTCATTGTAATGTAAAGGCTTCCAAGTTAGGTCATCTGGAAGCGAGTGCAATAGAGAATAAGACAGCTTCCAAGTTAGTTCATTTTAAGTAAACGTGATAGAAATAGATAGCTTCCAAGTTAGGTCATCAAGAATCAAATGCAGAATGAAAGAGATGAATTCCAGGTTGGGTCATCTGGAAGTGAACGTAGAAAATAGATTAAAATCCCAAGTTAGGTCATCTAGGAAAGAATTGGTGAATATAACTCCCAAGTTAGGTTATTTGGGAGACCGCTCGTGGATTTGAACGCATTGATTTTGATTGGTTAATTGAATATTTTGATTGGTTATTCGTGGATAGATTTTTTGCTAATTGCCACCAGGTTAGGTCATTAGGGTAAAGTTTCTAGAAATTGATGAGATGTCGAGTAAAATGATTTTTACTCACTTATTACCCCCAAGTTAGGTCATTAGGGAGATTTGATAGCTTATAGTGTGTGATCACATTCGGGAATTGTTAAACGATTGTTGCCCCCAGATTAGGTCATTAGGGGGGATATATGGATGGTGAAATAGCATGGTATAAATTATGAGCATTTTCATTCATGATATTAGAACACATGATGATATAAGGGGGTATTATAAGGTAACCCCCCATAATATGCCCCCCCCTTCGGTGAAAGATGGAGTGATGAAAGGAACAAACTCTAAGCCGAAAGTAACGGAAAGAGGTTAAAACCTGTATGTAGTGAATAGGATACAATGGTAATGAGATATAATGTGCATGAAACATGTACACTATGGTGGTAGGCCGAATTATAAAAATAATGACGTAAACGGGATGTAAATCAGAGTAAAAATACTCAAGATATGAGCAAAACAGTGTAGCATGTATTTGTTATGATAAGTGCAAAATATAGACAATATTAAAGGTGGCATTTGAAATGTGATTATATATAGTAAATTGAAAAGGTAACTAATCACTTCATTTTTCTATTACACGAGTGTGAGATTGTATCTAGAGTGAATAAATATACCTTAATCAAGACCATTACGTCCTAGCCGATTTGAGAGAGTGGTGACCATTGTGGCGTCGTGTACTAATGCGGAGTTGGTAAGTGTATTATTTTTGCAAAAATGTAGGGTGTACTAGATATTTTAGTCGAATTTTTGAAAATTGAGGGTTTTATATTTTCTCGGTGTTTAAGACCTAGACAAGAGTGGTGATGGCACTAGTGACCCCTAGAACTGGAGCGCCCTGAACCGGGCACTAGTGTCCTGTTATGGGGCGCCCCAGTCCTACATCTGGGTGCCCCGGTCCATAATTTTTTTATTTGATGGATAATGCTAGGGCATATGTTTCTAATATGTTGAATAGTTGTATTTGACTATGGGAGGTGTGTTAATGTTGTGTTTATTGGTGTTTGGTGTTGTGTAAAGGGATATCCACTTGAGGGAGTTCCGTAGTGGTCGTCACTTGAGTAAATTATTGGGATTGGGTTTATCAGATGATGATTGCGATGTGATATACCATGTCGGCATGTGGTATATAGCACAGATGGGGGATGTGCCCCATAATATTCCCATTTTGACTGCATTATGTGAGAGGTGGTGTGCCGATATGTGAACATTTTGGTTTCCTACAGGGCATATGACATTGATGTTGGAGGATGTATATTGCATATTTTGATTGTTAGTTGTTGGGGAGAGGGTATGAGTGATGCAAGCAGTGGATATGGAGCATCATATGCACTCAGCTAGATGATATTTTACAGGGGAATAGGTACCTAATGAGGCCCATATCATTTTGGATGTGATATTACAGTATAGGGTTCCACGGCTGCGGAAATTCATCACAGTGGTGATCACATCATGTATAGTCGTAGATGGAGGAGGTGTCGGCATCTTCTATAAGATGCATGACATGTGTCAGTAGATAGAGGAAGATGGGATGATATATTCATGGGAACAGTGTGTGTTAGTCCATTTATACAGAGACTTATATCGGTTTATGCAGGATGAGTATGGTGGGGGTATAGGGGAACCACACTGCTACATGTGTGGGCATATGATCATATAGTCATATTGAGACTAGTTGTAGGGCCACAAGGAGAGTGGGCTGGGCCAGAGATATTTTCTCGACGTTGGATTGATATTCGTAGTAGGAATATGGATGGAGATAGTTTCAGAGCCCTAATAGATAGGATGGGGCTGGAGTCGGTTATACGGAGACCATTACATGATTATGGGGGATGGCATGAGGATGATACAGAGTTCTGATGTATCTAGAGGATCATGTGGTTAGAGGACCGATTTCTAGGTGTGGCGAAGTTGTTTCAGGTGGAGAGAGTATCACGGAAGTTTGGTATGGCACAAGATGTGCTCCTAGATCCATGCATATGGTTGTGAGTTGTCACATCCCCGAGGAGGGTGGGTGCTAGGCTAGGGCCCACAATAGATCAGTTAACACCACCAAGGCAAGATGAGGTAGACCCTACGATAGCAATTGTAGATGGGGATGATGTAGGGTATACAGAGGATTATTGAGTGTGGTGGGAAGTGCATCGGTGGGTATTGTTATATCCAATATTTACGGGTGCTATGGAGTTGCCACCAGGAGGAGCAGGTCAGGGAGGTGTCCCTAACCCTGCAGCGATAACTGTGGCAAAGCGTAAGTATTTGTGTATGCTTATTATTGTGGGTAATGAATTGGTTATGTTGTTTTGTACGTGTTTGACTAGCATGAGGTTGTATATTTCATATACATGAGACACCTATTGGTTGTTGATAGTAGACACATCGATCCACACATTGACGTAGAATGTGTTATGTGGAGGGATACTGGAGCGGGTGGAAAATATTGCAGGGGAGCATGTCCATATGTTTGATTCAATGGTCATAGAAGTGACGACATGTACATTGTTTCTTGGCGAGAGGGACTAGGAACATGAGGAGACTCGACATGCCCGAGAGGAAGTAGGTGGTGGTCCCTTGGCCCAGGACATTTTTTCACAATATGTAGGCTTACAATGTCAGTTCTCAAAGCAGAATATGGAGATTGTTATGCTACGTAGGCAAGTGGAAAAGTTTTGGGGCCACAAAATGCAGCGTCGGGTTGGTGGTGAGGCATCCAGTTCTAGGGCTCTCATAGTACAAAAGAGCGATATTGATAATGAGGTTTGATAGTGATGATTGTATATGATGTAGGGGGGCCTTGCCCCCAATGATGAAACGTGTGTTTCGGATGATGATTGTATGAACGATATATGCATGGACACCTATTATATATATATATATATATATATATATATATTAGATTAATGTTTAGATGTTTTTTACATTTACGATATAATGGATATGGTATGTTTTGATAGTTATTGTCCTACCATGTGTATTGTATTGTATGTGATGAATGATGATGCTAGTAATGGTAGATAAGACACACATGGTAAGTGATGATGTAGATAAATAATGTAAATGATGAAATATGAGATGAATAAAATATGTATCACGTGGGCAACATAATGGTGATAATAGAATGAATGTGGAAATGAATATGTGAAGGTGTTATGTAATAGGATAACGTGAAGAAAAATTGGAGGGGGGAAGAGTAACAATGCCCCCCAATGTATGGATGGATAGGCTCATGTAATATGACCCCTCAGCATTTAAGTATGAGCCAAAGAAGTAAGAGTGCATCATCAATAAATGATTGAGGTGTGCTATATGAACGAATGAGTGCATGATGAAAGGTTCTTAAAACTAAACCCTCAACAATCATGTAAGAAATGTAAGAACACAAGTGCATCATCAGGGGGTAAGGTGATAGAAATCACGTACCAAATACCAAGATGACGAGTGGCGGTGGATACATGTGGAATGGATGGAGCATGAGTATATGGACTGAACGTGGTATCATGTGTAGTGAGGAAGGGGTATGCAAGGACTAGCAGAAAATCATGAGATGCAACAACATGAAGCAGTGGATAATGTGAATGTAATGGATACAATTAATGTACTAGTGGAAATGATGGATGAGGTGTAGAATGAACACGTGGCAGAGGAGTATGATGAACAAACTGAGTACCTGATGTAGAGAACATAAATGGGGTATGCCAATGGTGATGAGGTGAAGGAGACAATGATCATTCACAAGAGGCAAAGGAGATGATGTCGTAGTCCACTAGTTGTATCTTTTCACTTAAGGAAAGAAAATCATTGTCCCTATGGCCAGAAATGAGACGGTAAATGCAATAGTGTTGGTCACGTTGATGTTGCAAGTGGTGTGGTGGATGGTGTTGGTTGGAGGGTAACTAAATCAATCACTCATTGATGAATATACAAAGTACATCATGTGGTCTAGTGTGAGGAGAGAAGTACAAAGGCTCGTGTGAAGGAGGTGGAGTGGTGGAATTGGGAGCCGGATGTGGAGTGGGATGAGTATTTAATGGTGGGAAAGAAGATATTTGAGCTTGTTTAGAAGGCACCTTAGGCAATGGTGGAGGTTGTTGTGGATGCTCAATGGGTGGTGAAGGGAGAGAAGTAGCAGATGGAACTAGTGGAGAAACATGTGGGGGTGTAACGACATGTGAGGATGAAAGATCTTATTCTAGATCGATAATTTTATAACACAAGAGAATGAATGTCTGACAAGTATTGAATTAGATTATTTGTTTAAGTGGAGGAGTAAGGCCATGACAAAATATGAAATGTTTTTCTAAATCATTAGGCTGGAAAATGAGCTGGTGGATACAAGCATTGAACCGTAAAATATAATCCTTGATGGGTTCATAGGAACCTTGTTGTAATGTAGGAATGTGGTCATATGTAACCCTAGGGCCATTGTTAAAAATAAATCTATAAAGGAAAGCATACTCCATGTCATAAAAAGTACTAATGGACCCAAAGGGTAAGTGGATCTACCATTGGAATGCCTCATCAGTAAGACTATAACGAAAGGCCTTAAGCAACAATCGATCATTGGAGTAATAGGTCATAAGTGTGTGGTAATGTAGGATATGAGCATGAGGATCATTGGTACCCTCAAAGCATGTGAAAGTAGGCATGACAAAATATTTTTGGAAAGAAGAATTATGAATCTTTTTAGGAACGGGATTTCCATGTAAAGAGTTGTTGTCAATAGAGGCATAATAAGCTCTACTTTCTACAGTTAGATTATGAACTTGCGATTGGAGTTGTCCTACAACATACATGAGAAATAAAATATCCTATAAGGGGATGGTAAGAGATGAAAAAAGTGTATTAAGTGGTTGAATTTTTCCATTATGGGTGATCATGGGAATTTAAAGAGGTGATATAGTGGAATCAGATGCTAAAGGTATGGTGGTAGATGTGGATGTAGGAGTGGTAGTATGACAAGTATCAACAAAAACACTAGTAAGTGTGGCGAGCAAGGAAGAAATATCAATAGGTGAAGATACAATAGGAGGGGTAGAGGATGTGGGAATAGAAAAAGAAGAAGTAATGGCAAGGGGTAACTCATGTGCAATAATAGATACAACTTCAAGAGAGGATAAAAATAGAGAGGGAGAGTCACATGCAGCAGTATGGAAAGAATGAGATCCATGACAGCAATCAGTAGAAGGTGGGGTTCCAAAAATAATGTTATGGTCATCATAAGAATTAATAGGATCATCAATGTAATAAGAAGGAGAATTCAAGCTCAAAAGAGATATGTGGAGAGGACTATCAAAAGCAGTAGAAGACATAGGGCTAGTTGTAGGTGTAGTTAGAGGAAAAGTAGGAGATACACTGGATTGGGAATCAATTCCTAATAAATAATTGATGATAGAGGGATATAAAACATCAGGTGACATATCATAATAAGGATAATAAGGATCACATGAAACTATATGGCATGGCGTATAACGAGTGAAAGTAATAGGGTCATCAACAAGGCATATTCATATAGGAGAAGCGATAAGATTAGTTGGCACACGTTGTTGGCCTTCCAAAAGGGCTTGTTGAGTATCATCAAGTAAGATCATAGGAGAACTATATAAAGCCTTAAGCTCAGCTATGGCAGCCTCGTCATAGATAGGGTTGACACTAAGATGAGACATGATGAGGAAAAAAAAAACTATAGCTAACCAGTAACGTATGAAATAGGATCTAAAAGAAAAATGTTTGAAATGTAGGGTTCACCAAAATGATTAACTAAAAATAGAATGTTCTAGCTATTTTATGAGTTAATGTAAATAAATACTAAATGTTATATTGAAATGCAAGACCTAGATATTTTGTTTTAGTATTTGAATATATCAAAATAATAGAACTAAGAGGGATATGGTATTAAACTCAAGTTAAATTACCTCACTATGTGCTGGACTGTAACAGGCTGGTATGCAGACTGGGAAAGCTATAACTAAATGGACTCGGGAAGGGAAGAAACTGAATATTTGTCTATACTAGGGACCTGGGAGGATACTTGGGCATCCTAAGGCACCATGGTCTATAATCTGGGTGCTATAGACTGTAAGAAAGCTCAAAACTTGAATTCGGTAGTGTCATAATATCTCTGTAATACCTTTTTTTCTTATCACATAGGTGTCGTAATAATATCACCTATGTCATTGTATCTGTTAGATGAAGATCTACCTATAAAACCCTATTCAAAGCATCAATTCCTAAAAAATAAAAATGCATATGAATAGGTCAGACTGACTTCATCTTCCAAACTAGTGATCTTACGGCTGAGTGTTACACTACATTACGGACCCCATGTAGTTCTGTGTGCGTGTGTGCGTAATTTTTTTCCTAGGATGCCCTAGCACTAATGACGTGGTAGTAGGGGGTACTAACTAGATGTAAAATTTAAATGGTGGATGGAATAAAAATAATACAACCCTTTCCCCTTATGCTTGTGTGATGTAGATGTAGAAGATGCCCCAAATGAAGTCCCTTACCTTAGTAAATAGTTTCCCTTGATAGTCAGATGTCTTCCCATAATGTAGTGAGTATTTTGTGTTTATATAGGGATCTCTTGTTCAAACAAAACTACCGAATATGGCCTAGGAGAATGCATGGGTAAATGTTAAGATTGACCTCAAATAAATAAATTAAGACCAAAAATTACGACGACATGAGCACCTAAAATCATGAACTAGGGTGCCCCAGGGTTCCCTATTACAACCCTAGGCACCCCAACATAGACCTAAAGATGATAACTGAGCAAATTATGACATCTGAGACACCCTAAAAGATGCCCAAAACTACAATGACAAGTGACGAATGAACCAGAAAAACAAAAATGATGCCTGACTAACTAGTAACAAGACTAAAGGATGGTTCACTAGTGAATAGTTTTATTACGCAAGATCCATATATAAAGTAACATACCCGACAGTATTAATGCAATAGTAAGTGTGTGATTTTGTGACTACATATTCATTCTTGTTTATTTGATCACATATTTTTAAATACGAGTAAAATCTTATTGATCACTATCTTTCCCTCATACACAACCAAATCACAAAAAATATAAATTAGAATATAAACATATTCTACCATGTCTACCTACTTATATTTCATCACCAAGGGGGAAACCTTTGTATGGGACAGTCGTCACCTCCTCTTTCCACTCTCACTAGCCTCCATTTCTAAAAAATATTCAAAATATCTATTTATAGCATATAAGATTGTTGATTAACTAAAATTAAACTAAACCATAAGAAGTATAGCCACTAGTTGATCTAATATAGGAGGGCTAAAACGTTGTATAAATGCACTAAACAATATGGAATAATTGCAAATAATAATACTAAGGGAAATAAAACCTTAGATATGCAAGGAAGAAGGGAAAAATGGTTTAGCTGATTATGGAAGATTATCACAGGTTATTACATGTCTGATAATAAAATCTAGGAGCATGAATGAACACTCAGAAGTCCAGAAAAGGTTAGATCTTGAGGATCTAAGAAAACTGAGGTGCCTAGGAAGGTATTGGGGTGCCCCAGGGTGCCCTGGTCTACAGATTAGGTGCCTTGGTCTCTGTAAAAGCTTTGAATCTGGTTTTTACATGGTCGCAAGGTATCATGAAGTGTTCTATGTCTACCGCATTATATCTGTTGGGCTACGTCGAATATGTTGAATAATGAAATGATGACTTGAAAGAAAGAAGGAAGTATCAAATATGAATTATCAGAGATATTTACACATTAATATAATAATAATCATTTTATTTTCAATATATTATTTATCAGAATATCTCGTGCAATACATTGGGCTATTATATAACCGTCATAAAAGCTAAACAACCTCCTAGAAAATAGGAAGGTGTTACAACAATTTAACCCAGAATGTTTTTCACGGGTATAAAAAACTCTAAGAATAATAAATTGTTATTTCCAACAATATAATAATTATACTAACAAACTATATTACTGTATTTACTCATGGTAACAGTAAATAATAATTTACCCCTGTAAATATTAATTTCCTAACATTCCCCCCTTCATGTTTACATGGTAGTAAAAGAATTTTCACACTTCCTCTACAGCCTGCCACCTCTGCACACTCATGATATTGGCACACATTCAAACTAGAGGTAGAAGAAGGAACACATCAACTTCTTATCAACTATGCACTCTCAGGAACACATCTGACTGAAGAAGATGGGAACATGCTCAGGAATCATCTGCTTATCAAACAGTCACTCTAGGGAGCACATCTGACCTAGAACTGTGGGAACTCAATCAAGAACACATCTGAGCAGCCTTCAATGGTTTTCAGGAGGATAACCACAAACCTAGGTATGAACAGGAACACATCTAACTATTCTACCTCATCAAGACTCATGATGTTTCCTTTCATTGTGCTATCTATTCTTCACTATGTTTTTGCATTGGGGAATTTATGTTGGAATAATCACATACACAACTGAGAATACTATATATATGCCACCATAGCTCTTTGAGGCCCCATCGTTGGTGACTGATGAGAGGTTGTTATCTGACCTCCAGCCTCCGATGCCTCCATCCTCTAGTATACGTGCTACTAAATCAGTAGGATGCAAACATGAAGCTCATTTGTTTTCACATTGAGATGATTCTTTTCATCCTTCCCACAATGTGAAACACTTTATTTTTTGGACGTCAAGTAACACCAAAAATGCGTCTATGAGGCAAAAAAAAATATTTTACGAACTTTTAACAATGACACAACTTTTGACGACAACTCAAAAAATTGACAATGAAACTTTTGACTTGGACAATAAGACTTGACTAGAAATTTTTTAAAAAGACAATAAAAACACCAAATTTATACAAATGACACACACAAAATTTATTGATGGAAACACACTTAGACTTAAGTACAAACTACATAAAAAAGATTATTAATTTTAAAAGCTTTCCTACAACTATTGCTATTACAATTTATTAAACTATACACTTTATGAAATTATTTGACATAAAATATTAAAATAGGAATAGAAGCACTAAAACTCAAACTTGACTTGATGAGTTACATTATAATTGACTTGGCTTACACTCCCTCGAGATCAGCAACCGCTACATCATCCAAATCAATAAGCTAGTATTTTCTGTCAACCATTCCATATAAGGTCTTACATTTTCTCAATTCAACATCATCTTCAACTCATCATTATTCTTAGCTTGAGATTATATCAATCGAAAAAAAATTGATATCAATGGCACCAATGTCTTCACCATTTATAACTAAATGCCTTAGATCGTGACTCATAGTTTGAGATATGTCAATTTACCAAGACGTTTAGAGGATGTCAGCAGCCACGTGAATACCATTGAAACCAAATTGTAGAATATATGCATGGCCTGTAAAATAAGATTGTTGGTGTCGATGTGGAGAATAATAAAATAGAGATCATTTTCTATGTTGGACGCTCATATGCACAGTATAGACTATGCCCAGAAATCACAACTATTTTTCGCCAAAATTAGATATGGAACTAACTGAGTGGCAAAATTACAAATCCCATTAGGTGAAATCAATGGATCATGATAATGATTCACACAATATATCAGATCTCATCTGACTAGAACTAGATATAAATATACATATACAATTCACAAATATTCACACAATTTTATCAAAGAATAGCATACTACGGTCAACATTGAAATACCATAAATTACTTTAAACAACTGAGAAGATGTGCATGCGATTGACAAGATAGTTTATCCAAACCATAGTCCTCTATTGGTATTGCACATGCTCATTATTTCAAGAAGCATTAAGTGTCATTTGAAATATTTATTCTTCTCATATCTGTGGCCAAACTCTCATACACTAAGCAATGTTTCACATTCAATCTCGATGTAATCGTTGTTAAAACGTAGGCTAACTATGCACCACCGCAAGGCTTTTTCAACAATACTTAGATGAAAATATGATGTAAAATGGATACAGTGAAATCTCATAGACCCCCACTTGGAAAATACATTGATATCTTCAAAATACAATATATTTCATAGGGCCACGACCAGGAATATGGACTACTAGTATAAAATCTGTTACGAAAGCTTCAATAATTTTCCCACAAAATCACCATTACTTAGGGAAAAACAACACAACACTGCCCTTAGAAAACATATTATTCTTGCATTGTAAATCTACTGGCTCTCACAAATACCTTCTCTGATACCAAATATAAATTATCAGAGAGATTTACACACGAATATAATAATAATCAATGTATTCTCAATATATTATTTATCATAATATCTTGTGCAATACATTAGGTTATTATATAGTTATCATAAAAGCTAAACAACCTCCTAGAAAACAAGAAGGTGTTACAAAAATAAACCCAGAATGTTATTCACAGGTATAAAAACTCTAAGAATAATATATTGTTATCTGAAACAATATAATAATTATACTAACAAACTATATTACCATATTTACTCACGATAACAGTAAATAATAATTTACCCATGTAAATATTAATTTCCTAACATTAAAACCCTAAGAAAAATAAAAGATGCAGAATGAATGGGTCAGACTGACCTCACCTGCCAAACTAGTGGTCTTATCACTGAGCGTTGCACTACATTTCAGACCCGGATTTAATTTTGGTGTGTGTGTGTGTGTGTGCATGTCATTCCCTAGGTGCTCTTGTGTCAATCGCACTTTGTGAAGTAGCAAGCAATAATAACTATAGAAAATTTAATAACATGTGTACATGAAAGAGAATAGAATCCCTCCCTCTATGTTGTGTGTGGTGATGTAGATATCCTATCCTTGATGCATGGAAATATCTTGATGCAATTGCTACAATGGATGCAACTCTAGATGGAGTGATAGTAGTATGTAACGTTAAGACCCTTATTATAGTCTCATAAATTTATATTTATAGGGTTCTCTTGCTCTAATTTCATAATTAACCCCGACATGGATGACTAGGGAAAAGATAAGGATGAAAAATGACTAAAAATACCCCAAAAAGAAGCAATAAAGTGGAACATGGATCGGGGCGCCCCATGTGGGACCAGGGCTCCCCAGTAATGGCCTAACCACCTGGGTTTAGGCTAAAATGTCGAGATAGTTGCGAAACAAGTGGACATGTATAGGAAAATATGTGGGAATTACGAAGTAAAATATAAAATAAAGGTGCCCAAAAGGTGGGATTAATTAGTACTTTATTCACTTGAAAACCCTCTAAATAGTAGTATAATACCGGGCTAAATAATGCCTAAAGTGCATGATTTTGTGTCTACAATCGTATCGTATAGAATGAATCCACACAAACACCCCATTTCTATATATAGAATTTTGACATGATCGACATCGATCCAAAAATCAATGTCGATCCACTTAAATTGGTATCGATACCCATTAAATTTACACAAAATTTTACAATTTGAGCCCTTTTGGTCACCAAGACCCTCATTATATACTTTTGATCACATACACATCCCATTCACATTTGGTTACTGGATTCTAAACCCTCTTATGGTCCCACAACCTAAAGCATGTGCCTTATACACTACACATTTTTCAGGAAAACAGATGTCTATAGGTTGAACCCCTTTGTGCGGCCCCTTAATAGCCTAGGACGGTTTTCCTATCACTTATTTTCCTGATAACTTTCCCATTTTCCACTCCATTACACATATATATACCAACCCTCATCCTTGGGGCACTATAGTGGCTCACACATACACCTTTTCCAGTTCAAAACAAATTCTACAAATATACACCCATACATCCACACATTTCAAAACCGGTTCTTGATTCAATTTTTCTCATCAATCCCCAGTTTGAGGGGGGAACATACCCTCACCACAAGACTGGGGAAACATACCCTTTTTTAGTATTTATCTCGTGAATTTTCCTTACAACTCACTCAATAAAAAAGGGCAAATATAGACACTAGAATCAGGTCACCCTAATTCATACCCACATATACACACCTTAGAACACACTGCCATAAACACACATGACCTTTTTACCCATCACAATATTTACTGACCCTTATCTACACCCGTAGTCACTATTTTTCCTCAAAAAACACCCATAACCACAATAAAACAAACAAAATAAATAAAAACAAAATAAACATAATAAACGTAACCCCCTAAAAAACTTCCCATGGACGTAAAACAACCCCAAAAACCATATAACTCAAAATTACCCAAAAACCCATTATAACTCAAAATTACCCAAAAAACCATTATAACTCACAATAACCATGAAAAAAATGTGGTTGGAATCACATCCAACAAAACTCCTCAAAAAACCCAAAAATCGGTACCATTTCCCTGAACCGATGTCTATCGTTACGGAACGACACAGATTCAGTTTAATAGTATCGGTCCTATATTTAATAGCACATGTCATCGCCAAAGTATCTGATGAAGGAAATATTGTTTGAATAAACCCTTAGATAAATTTAAGTGAAGTGCCTTGTTGGCATGAAGGAGTTAAAGTAATCTGTTGCACTAGCCTCCCTTTGGAGAGTCCGCCTCATCATTCGATAATTTGAGTCACCTCTGCCACAAAGTCATGCCTTCCATTTGAGTTTCTAAGCTATTGTTTTCATATTCAATAATAACATTGTTTACTTTACCCAAGCATCGAAGCCTGAAACATCCCTATCTAGTCGTCTCCTTAGAAAATTTACATTGTTAAACATTTTTTATTATAAACACAGTAATCAACACTGATCATACGGATCGACATCGATTGGTAAGATCAACACCAATTCCTATTAAAAATAACGAATCTTAAATTTTCAATACATTTGGTACAATTCCTTCATATTTTTAATCCATGGCTAATGTTCCCCTGCGTGCAAGTTTGGTTCTATGTTAAGATGATCATTCCAAGAGTGGTTTACGAAGCCATCAGTATCTATAACCTTCCCATAGTCCATCAACCTTTTTCATGGGAGTAATCTGATGTCAATCACAAATTTAGTATATGTTTCATCATCCTTACACCCAATCCAAATGAAATTCCCAAAAAATTAGATATTTTCCTTGAAGACAGTGACAAATTCAATCTTTATTGGGTCAATCATTTCAATCCACCTCATCCCATCATTGAAGACATCAATTAAGTCCCGATATCTAAGAATTGCATATTAGTGATTAGATATCCATATTATCATATCTTGTCATTTGTAATTCCATTGTTTATCATATCTAGCTTGATTTCTTAAAATTGGGTTGACATCTGTAAAAGGGAATATTTTCCTTCTCGGGATTGGCACTTTTCAGGAAACTTTCCTATTATTTTACTAATATATATTTTTCAAGTTGTCTAATTGTGTAAAAATTTCCCTTCCTAGCCAAAAATGAGTTCCTACATCGCTTGGATTCAAAGGTGTAAATTTTTCATCCCACGGGTAACTCTAAACCCTGTTATATTTTTGAGTTTTAGTGCCTAATTTCTCAAAGGAATTAACATGAGCTTAAATTACTAAAACGCATCCTGAAGGGAATGTGAGGATGTATTAGCATAATTTGCATCTTCATAGGTGGTATGGATCTGACGAAATGGATAGTAATTAATATGCCTTTGCAAAGCTTGAAAATAAACCTTGATCACACACACAAGAAAAACACACATGCACCCTTAGACAACAATGGGGTTTGAGAATCAATAAGTCTAATATATGGGAAATTTGGTAAGATCCTATATTAGGTTAAGGATTCGATCAAAACGTAAATAATATCAACCCTAATTAAAATTAATTAACTATGATGGTTGATAATACAAAAACTAAATAGTAAATAATGTTTACAATGATTTGTTCAGATCAAATATGCATACATACAAACATGGAAATCACTCTGAGGAAGAAATCAAAGTAATCAAAGGTGGATTCGGAATAAAGGAGCCACTTAGCTTATTCATATGAGTTTTAGGTTGTGTCAATGAGTGATCTGGAACAAAAATAGAGCTTGGGAATTGGATAAATCTTCTACTACACTACTAGAGCTCTTGGTTCAAAACTATATGGTACAGTCAGGATCGTATAGTACAAACTAACCTTATTATATGGTTTTGGACCTATACCAAATGGGTATTTGTAAATCTCATTGTCACTCTTTGTCTCCTTTTTGAATATCTAGTGTCACATCAAACCTCATATTTCACACATGTACCTGTAAATTAACCTTAACCACCTTATAACACACTCAAACACACATTAGATGAAAAATAAATGAAAATACTTGAGTAAAAATGACCTCAGTGGTCACCTCATATGTGATTCAATGAGTTTTTACTACATTTCATAATCTAGATAGTTCTCCTAGTTCTTTATGTTGTTGTGCATGTAACTATCCCTTATCATAGTGTTTCCCATGTGTTTCCACATCAATAGCGGGCTAATATACTTCATCACCTTTGGATCCTTGTGTGCTGATGAAAGAAATCAAAATTATGCCCTCCTATGTTGTGATATATAGATATGTAATAATGCTTCTTGGTTGTTTAGGTTAGTATGTGGTAGATACATAGGTGATTGTTAGATAGTGAATGCCCACATTAGACCTTGTATATATGTGAGTTCATTTTCTCAATTTGTGAACCTTAGTGGCAGGAAATGATTTACCTAAAGATATTAAAGTTCATAAAACATATGGAAGATTCGGGACCTGGGGTATGGTTTTGGACCTACTATATGGTTTTACAATGAATTATATGTGAAGAAAGTCAGAAAATAAAAAGTATAGAGGTCTCTGTGACGTAACATAAGATCGTAAAATTAGAGTAAAATAACCATTAGAAGTGATTGAACCAAGCAATGAAAACCCAAAGGAGAGTAATCTATAACACTGCTATCTAGTTTCTAGGTCTTGAACTCGTGTATATTAAATTCTAACAAAATAATGATGTAATATTGATTTTTATACAAATATTAGTGTCTATACAATTACATTATGACACTTGTGATTCATTTTATGATCTTTTCTCATGTTTTATTGATTTATAACAGAATATTATACTATCGCATACACCTAATCCTTTATATGTGAATGTTACAGCCCCTTTTGTTACACATGATTATGATATGTGTCAGAATCCTATACATAATGATAATTAAGTGAAGGTTTTACATCGTGGTAATATTGTTTATCATCATGATCCTAATCAACAAGTACAAAAACCATCCCCTCCTAAGTGAAATCCCATCTATTTTGACAATGCTTGTGATAGGCCCCATGACATCTTACTTACATTAATTAACAAGAGTTTGATTTTATTACCATCTAATGATCATCTCCCTCCTCATAGGCTTGAGAATGAGAAGGGTCATCCATTTTTCAAATTCCATCATATTAATGGAAATTGTGGAAATGATTATTATGTGTTAGATTATAATCTTAAGTTATTATAGGACAAAGGTATCATCATTTTTTATACACGACATGCAAATATATCTACTTAACCTCCTCCATGGAACAGACATAAAATAAGTGTTACACTTAATGAGCATGCATTTACATCTAGTAATATTTCTCACACTAACACTATTCCTACACAAGAGCAATACAAAATTGTCTACAATTGGATCAATAAGGAACAAGAGTTTTTCCCAAAAGTTACACGCGTGACTTCAACAGACCCATCAGTTCTACCCAATGTTTTTCCCATAAAGTTGAATCTTCATGTATAATCTCTCTAGGGCATATTTTTTACTATACATAATTCATAAATACTATGCACTTATTCATTAGATCACTTAATATATTCATCCTCTCTTTACACTTATAACCTTCGTAATTAGTCTCTTATAGGCATATTCAAGGATTACCCTTCCTTCGTTCTCAAAAATAGGTTTTCTCACTTCATATGCACATGGTTCTAGTGTAAGGTCATGAGTGCCTCTTGGTATCACATGTTCCCATTATACATATACTATTCTTAACATACCATCATCAAATGTGTTCATTTCATTAGTAGGCTATATCACATTGAATAAAAATCTATAATTAACATTCATATATTATCTTTACACATCACACATCCTAAGTTCCAATACATGAAAAATATGTTGTATTATATATAAACACAACAACCAAAACTAATATATATATCAACAACATAATCAACTATCTATCCATTAATGTAGCACAATCAATGTAAGAAAATTCATACAAAGTGCAATGAAAACTAAAATCTCGAGATATATATCTCGCATCAAATTTTATGCAAAAATGGTGTAGAGAGTGTACCTTTTCATACACATATTGATAATCTTCATCACTATCAGTCTTTACATCTACTGGAGCTCATGAGATATAGGATCATCATAGTTCTTGGCCTCCTCTAGATAATGACCTAGCCCGACAATGTGAAATCGCTCTCACAATTTCATATTTTTTGCTAGTACCTGGGCATACTATACTTGTGATTCTACCAATCTAGTAAATAAATTTTTTTTTATCTCACCACTAAGATGACCTAGGGGATATCTCACTAACTCAACATTGTAGAACTGCACAAGTGGTTGCTGCAATTACTACTGGGTCAAATAAATATGCATGTTTTCTTGTATATCATCCACTCTCTCAAGTAATTCACACATGAAGAGTTCCCCTAGAAAATTCCCAAGAAAAGTACACGTTGAGGCATCCATAATATTGGTCTAGTAAGAATCATTTGTAATCATAAAAATAAACACATTAGATGTAGGCATTCTCTACAAATGAATCATGTATTGTCAACAAAATACTGAATCACAATATATACTTATGTTGTGTCACTGTCGTTATTACTCTGTCCTAACTAAAGGAATCTCCCTCTCCTCCTCCACCTATGGGTGGGGGACCCTAAGCTCCATCTACATCCTCATGTGGCGCACCTCCATCTGGGCCTCCCACTAGTATAGGAAAAAAGGGCACCCATCAATACTTAAACCACCATGTTGTATAAGTTGTTGTGTAGCTTGGATAATCTCTTTCATCTACCACTATAACATGGTCCACCTCCCCTATTGGGGGTGGTAGTAGTTTAGTCATTGTGGGCCCAAGATTGGCCCCATCTCTTTGTGTTGCATGTGTGAACCTCCTCCGTGGGAATGGTGGTGTGGGTACCTCTTCTATGATCCTGAACTAGTGGGTCACTCTCTCATACTGATATAGTTCCCCATGTATGGGGAACTACTCCTCTAACTAAATGGTCTTTCAAATGCATCAAATCTCTATAATATCCTATGTATAGTCTCCAAATAATATCCTATGTTTTCAATCTATCAAAAATCAATCTATAAGTCATAGTGTCAAAATCTCGCCTCTTAGGCAGGAATTACCATGCCGCCACTATCTCTGGATGATCCCAATCAACATGTAGCCCACGTATGGGATGGAAGTAGAGAATATACTCATAATCCCAAATATGTAACAATATAATAGCTACAAATCCACCAACATGGCTCTCTAAAGTGAATCTATACAAGTCTTTATATAGGTTTGCTAGCATACATCGACCCCATGCGTAGTGGGTCCCATGATCCAATATACCATGACAAATCTTCCATACCCTATATGATATGGATACACCACTATCATTGACTACTACACATGAGGCCAATAACACTGCAATATATTTTTGTAACTGCAAAACCAAAGATGTCACAATAGCGCTTAGTTTAGAATCGAGGGCTATCCTAGCCCATACCATCCTAGATAGTATCTCCAGGAAAATATCATATGATAAACTATATATGCAGGAAACACCAATACCCACTATTTGACTAATGGAAATCTTAAAATCCCGTATAAATTCTCTAAGGTGATCGTTATCTCCTCTGTTAGAAGCAAGAATGTACATGTGTCATCATTTCACCTCTCACACAAATATATAATCAAGTGCATATTTAAGGGCACATTCCCCAACCATGTTATATGATGTAGCCCTATTCTATCTAATAGGTCCCAATCAACATCATCCATACCTAGGGAAACTAGGGTATCCATATGTTGACCACTACAAAACACTCTCACATGCACATCTCTCTACAAACACAAGTAATAATAAAAACATTTATCAGTACTTTTTCATGCCACATATCTCTCATATACTCATCAAAACATGCTCTTAATGTCATCATTTCTCAACAATCTGACTTAGGTCGAAACCGTACGATTTTGGTCAAAACTGTATGGTTCCATACAATTTTGAGACAAGTCCAAAACTAGACCATTCTATTTATTTTCAACTTTTCTACAAAATACGTCAAAAATCAGTAAAATCATGTTATTTCATACTTAATCGTTGTATTAAGTGTACTCACTAGGTCATTTATCATGTGAGTTTGTATGGTATCTATCATCCTCTCAAATTGATATTAATTTGCATCCCTGGCCCTTGAAATCCTTCTAGTTTAGAGAACTATTCTCAATTACTCAATTATAAATGAAAAATAACTTTTTTAACTTTTCTATTTACTATGTATAGTAAATATTTCTGGTAACAAACTATGCCTCTCACTTTGACTAAATTTTAACTTTTCAATAATACTTCTTTCACGTTACAACTCATATCTTGGGGCCTATTAATCCATTTTGCATGCCATTTATAGTAGTCAAGTTGTGGTTTTTGGTATTCCCACACCACATTATCAATATGTTATACCAAAAAAGTTATGTTCTTATCTCTATATGATATATCCTACTTATATAATTATCTTCTCTATCTTATCAACTTTCTCTCACCCTTACAACTATTATAAACTCAATCAATAAATCATATTTCCCAATGCATGTTATATACATTAACATAAATAATTTATTTTATCTTCTTTCAAATCAAGTGAAATGTTTCCTCCATCTCCCTTTTGCCAAAAGGGGGGGAAATATAGGGCCAAGTATGCAAGGTCATCCACATTTTATTTCTTTGAAATTGAAAATCAAATTACTAGTTGGTTGGTCACATAAGACCATCCCACATTAGTTGCAATTCTCAAAACAAAACCATATGTAAAGTAGCTATGCAAAGCCAAGTTATTCTCTCAATAATACAGTTGGAATCTAATATCACTCTCTAATACATCATCATTCAAGCATATAAATACATTATATATCAAATACAAACTAGTTGGAGACACTATAATTTCACTACACTTTACAAAGTGCAGGGGAAAGATCAAACAAACTCATATATACACACAAATAAAAATTTCACAATTTCTAATTCTACACCCATGTGTTATACGGTGGGGGAAATGAGACATCATTCCTTGATACCTTTGCATGGGATTTGTAATAAAAATGTCACCTAGATTCATTTGTAGTGGTGTGATCTCATTTTGGGAAGCGTCATAGTGACACTCTTCCCCTAGTGTCAGGACACCCAATCCCCACATTTACATTGTATGAACACAATATGTTTAGGATTTGATCACCCCCAACCCTAAAAACACGTCAAATGTGAATTTTCATGTCTCTAAAATGTTCTTTTCTCCTAGTCACGAAATCCCCCTCAACACTCACAACATGCTTCTCCCTTATCTCCATATAATTCAAGAGTTAGCTCACAATGTTCACCACACATGATTATGTTCTCTTGGCATGCTCCTCTTTTGTATTTCTTAAGCACTTTTTCAAGTACGCTTCTTCTCCTCCTTTAAACTAGTAAATTTCATTCACTAACATAAAGGGGGACAAATGTAGACACTAAAATTTTCACAAATTCATTATTACATCATGATTTTATTAGAATTGTATGTACATGAGGTCAATAACTTGAAATTAAATATTAGTGGCATAACCTACTCTCCTTCAAAATTTTTATTTCTTAATTTGATCTCTTATGGTGATTACTTTTCTATGATTTTGTGATTTTATGTCACAGAGGCCTTCCCTTTATGACTTTCTTCGCATCTGGTGTCAGTCCAAAACCGTACACACGATCTCATACCTTTCATATGTTGTTGGAACCTCTTATAGTTTTCTTAAGTTTGATTTATGGGTCTCTTAATTATTCTCCTTTACGATATTTGATATGTTTGGGTTGGCCTTTCCTACCACTAAGGTTTAAAAAATCAAGTGAATGAACTCATACATATATAAGTTCTAATGTCAGAATTTACAATTTAGAAATAACCTATCTATTTAGCTCCATCTACACCCTCAAGTGATGCAACTCTATCTGAGCCTCCCACTAGTATAGGAAACAAGAACACCCATTGATGCTCAAACCACCATGTTGTATAAGTTGTTGTGCAACCCACATCATTTCTATCATCTACCAATATAGTAGGGTCTGCCTCCCCTTTTGGGGGTGGTAGTAGGTCAGTAATTTTGGGCCCAAGATAGGATCCATATCTATATGCTATGTGTGTGGACCTCCTCCATGGGTATGGTTGTGGGGGTACCTTTTACATGATCTTGAACTATAGGGTCACTCTCTCATACTGATATAGTTCCTCCTACATGGGGAACCAATCCTCTAACCAAATGGTATGTTGATTTGGCTAGATCTCTACAATATCCTATAGCCACCCTGGGTAGTCTTTGTACGATCTCCAAATAATATCCTCTATTTTCAATCTATCCAAAATTGATCTATAAGTAATTGTTTCAAAACCCCCCCTCTTGGGAAGGATCCACCATGTCGACGTTATCTCCGAATGAGCCTAATCAATAAGTGACCCACCTATAAAAGGCACACATATATATATGCTCATAATCCCAAATATGTAACAATGTAATAGTTGTAACGCCACCACCATGGTTCTCCAAAGTTAATCTATACAAGTCTTTATATAGGTGTTATAGCATATATTGAGCCCATGCATATTGGGTATCATGATCCTCTATATATTGACAAATATGCCATATCATATATGATATGGATACACCACACTATTGACTACTACACATAAGGCCAATACTACTACAATATATTTCCACAACCGTGAAATCCAAGATGTCACAATCGTGCTCAGTCTAATAGAGGGATCTCTTGGTCTACCCCATCCTAGAAAGTATCTTCATGCATATCTCATATGATATGTTGTATCTTTAGCAACCACCTATACCCACTCTCCAACCAATGGAAATCTCATAATAGGGTACATATCCTCTAGTGTGACCATCATCCCCCCTATTGGGAGCTAGAATGTACATGTGCCAGCATTCCACTGCTTACACAATGTTATAAACAGGTGCATATTTGGGGGCACATTCCCCAACCACACTACATCACGTATCTCACCTCTATCTAGTTGGTCCCATTTAGAATCATCCAAACATAGGGGAAATAGGGTATACATGTGCTTACCACTGCAAAACTCTCTCCCATGCACATCTCTCTACAAACACAAGTAATCACAAACACATTTATTAGTACTTTTTCATGCCGCATATATGGCATATACTCATCAAATCATGCTCTTAATGTCATCCCTTCTCAACAATCTAAATTGGGTCCAAACGGTAAAATTTTGGTCAAAACCAAATGATTTTTAGGTTAGAACCATATGGTTCCATACAGTTTTGACCTAGGTCCAAAACTAGACAATTATGTCCATTTTCAAATTTTCTACAAAATACGCCAAAAATTAAAAATGTGCAAAATATGCTAAAATCAGGTTATTTCCTACTAAATCATTTTATTAAATGTACTCGCCAAGTCATTTATAGTGTGAGTCTATATTTCCTCTATCACCCACTCAAACCAAGATTGAATCATATCCCTAGTCCTTAGCATCCTTCTAGTCTCATAGCACTATTCTCAATTACTCAATTACAAATAAAAAGTAGCTTTTTAACTTTTATATTTACTATATATAATAAATATTTTCTAGTAACAAGTTATGCCTCTCACTTTGACTAAATTATAACTCTTCAATAATACCTCTGTCATGGTATGACTCATATCTTGGGGCTCATTAATCCATTTTGCACACCGTATGTATCGTTGAGTTTTTGGTTTTTGGTATTTCCGCACCACATCATTATTATGTTATACCACAAACACACTATCCAATTGTGCACACATGTTATTGTCTCTATACGATATTTCCTACTTATATAATTATCTTCTCTATCTTATCGATTTTCTCTCACCCTTACAACTATCATATACTCAACTAACAAATCCCATTTCCCAATACATGTTACATCCATACATAATTTATTTTATCTTCTGTTTACTCTATTGACATGATTCCTCCATCTCCATTTCACCAAAAGGGTACAAATATAGGTTCAACTAAGCAAGGTCGTCCACATTTTATTTATCTGAAATCAACCATCAAAACATGAGTTGGTTGGTTACACAAGACCATCTCAGATTAGTTGTAATTCTAAAAAAACCATATACAAAGTAGCTATGAAAAGATAAGTTAGTCTCTCAATCATTTAATTCCAATATAATCTCATGATCTAATAAATCACCATTCAAGCACATAAATACATTATATAACAAATACAAACTAGATGTAGACACCACAATGCCACTACACTTTACAAAGTACAGGGGCAAGATCAAAAAAACTCATATCTATGCATAAATAACAATTTCACATTTTATAATTCTACACCCATGTGTTATATAGTGGGGGAAATGAGACATCATTCCTCGATACCTTTGCAAGGGATTTGTAATAACAATGTAGCCTAGATCTGTCTGCAGTTGTGTGGTCTAATTTTGGGAACAACATAGTGATTAAGAAAATATTAAATAAATAGATGTTAAATCTAAATATATACCAACACAATGATATAAAAAATTAAATACAAATTTGACCCAAATAAATAAGTGACTTAAATTTGTAACCCCAATTGCAAATGAAAATATAGAAGAACTTAGTTGATTTGTAATTAAATATGGATTATGTTGAGATGATGAACTCATGAACAGGTGGAGGGAAGTTTCGTACCGAAACCTAGAAAATTATATGAGTGACAAAATTTCTAGGACCAAGGTACCTATAGAGGGTCAGGAGCACTTGGAGCACCATAGACCTGTTTTAGGTGCCTGTGACTACTCAGAAGATGCAAAACTCAGTTTCACATGGTCACAAGATGTTCATTGTCCTTTGCTTCCTATCGCACCAAGTTTGTAGATGTCATCTATAGCTTACAATAAAGAAATGACCTGCAAAACCCCAAGAACATCAAATTCAAAAAATAAAATAATTCAAATGAGGGGTTAGACTATCCTCAGCTATCAAAAAAGTGAACTTACGACCAAACATTGCACTACATATCATACCCAATGTAGCTCTATGCGTGTTTTTTGAAATTGCATCCTAGGTGGCTCTTGTGTGTGTCTCACTTAATAGTGAACAAGTAGCTAGATGTAGAAAATGTAAATAGATGTGTGCATGAAATAATTAACTTCCCCTCCTATGAAGTGTATGCAGAAAAATGCAGTCCCTTGCCCTTGTGTGGGTGCTTGAATTCTCTTGATAATGCCTTTTGATGCAACCTTAGGTGGTGATAGCTAATGCTTAGTGTTTAGTCCTTTATTCTAGTCACATAACTTTATATTTATATGATTCCCTTTCTTTAA
Organism: Taxus chinensis; assembly: GCA_019776745.2. Taxonomy (NCBI): domain Eukaryota; kingdom Viridiplantae; phylum Streptophyta; class Pinopsida; order Cupressales; family Taxaceae; genus Taxus; species Taxus chinensis. The sequence continues at coordinate 217,782,927 of CM034152.1, read as the reverse complement.
TTGTGTAATTAAACCTGAAAATTCATGGTAATAAGAAAATAAAATGCCCAAAAAGCTAGAACGGACCCAAAAGATGTGAGCAAAATACAAAGAGGTTGAGGGCACCCAGAGGGGACGGGAGTACCTGTCGTTGGCATCCTAGCTAGGTGCTAGTGTCCAAAGTGAGAAATGTCGAAGTATGAAAATACAGACAAGGCTAGAAATAATGTAAGATCAATAGAGGAAACATAAAGAAAGAAAAGATGGCCAAAGACAATGGTTAATTAGTACTTTTCTTTCTTAAGAATCATATGAATAGTAGTATGCGATCATGACTACATAGATACCCAATGTGCATGATTTAGTGTCTACATTTACCCCCACTTTATGTTGTTGAGAAAATGTTCAATAACATAAAGTAGATAAGAGATGTGTACCTGATAACCATGTAGATCGATGGAAAAATGTGTGTCGAGAGACAAGGAAAAGTGTGGAGTGATAAAAATGTGAAGTGTGGAAGCTAGAGAAGAGGAAGTAAAAAAATGATGATGATGATGACCCTAAGGCGAGAACATATGTGTAGATGTCATGATTTTACCTTTTGTTGAGGTCATTGGATGGGTGTGATTGATGTAACTACCACTTCCCATAAGGACAGACCTGTAAAAGAGAAGAACCAACAAGTAGTAAAATATGTGTATATGATCAAAATGAGTAAAAATTATGTAAGAAAACATGTACAAATGTGAAAAAGAACATCTGCACCTAATTTGTGAGGAGTAAAAATGTAGAAAGGATCCTGAAAATGATGTAGAAGAATGAGTTTTTTGGGTGATGTTGTCTCCAAATCAATGCACCCCCTGAATAGATTGGGAATTAATCATGGCATTCAGTGTGATTGAGACACATGGGATCACCTCTCAAGCTATGGTAGTTGTGCTTGAGGTGAACCTCCGAAGAAGGCCGACTTCCTCTTCCTAAACTAAACACAACACTACTTCTGATGTAAGAAAGATGGCTAACTAGACTTATGCTAATATTTCATGGGATTAAGGAGAGATAATGCAAAGAAATAAAATCTATTACTAGAAGTGGTGATGCACCAAGAAAAGGGGTGTTCAACTTCTGTAAGGGTAAATGTGGGCATGATGCTTGCATCGTTAGCCACCTTCACCTATTGTAACTTGGAAAGGATATAAAATACCACAGACTAGAAGCACACGTTCCTTCGCTAAAATTTAAACATACACAATATAAAGATCAAATTTGATTTGATACATAGATAATTTATCGAGATGATATTCACAAGCACATGTCAATTATCCTCTTGAGTGATAATAATAATGTAACTCTTAATCAACAGAAGGAAAATACTTTCTCACAACTAATGAAAAGTAACCACACTATTATTTTCACAATATGAAACAGATAATCTGAAATAAAGGTAAATTAATCAATAATGCAAAGGAATTGCATTCACAAAGCAACCAATGACTAATCATTAAACACAATAAAACATATCTTCAAGTGTAAGGAAACTCTGAATATAATTAAAAGGTTTCAACAAAACTCTGAAAGCAATCTTCCAAGGTTGAAGAGTAATTGTACCAAAAATCTCTAAAAATATGTATGTCAAATAATGGAAGCATTCCACTATTTATAAGTTCCTAGGCTGAGCCATTACAGCTGGGACTTTAACTAACCTTAACCAAAAATAGTAATGTCATTAATAAAATAGAACAAGCTCCCATAAAAATAGCAAATTTGTTGCAAAAGTTGACCAAGTCAACCCTGTAACTTTGATTGATTCTAGAGCTTGAACCTGTCCTTTCATGGCCACTCAGCTTTGGCTTGATTCACCTATATCTCCTTTCTCTACAAGATTGTGTTGTCCTTCTTCCTATACAACCATTCGATGACTATACTTGAAAAAGTGCTTGATAACACCCTAACTTTCCTCATCTCCATGTCCACATGCATAGTGATTCACTGTCTACTGTCTCAATCTCTTTCGTGATCCTGGCTGGTAACCTTCAAAGTTTATTTGTGACTTTCTTTAGTCTCCCTATGAAATTATGACATATGACCACTCAGTCAATGGATTCACTTTTGAAAGTCTTTGTGACATCATGGTCCCTCTTCACCAAATCTTTGAAATTTTCCTTAATTTGGTCCTCAAGAAGAGCATCGATATTTTCATTAAAGAACTTGTAGTTGGCATTGTCAAAATCCTCTGAGATTTCATTGAGGGCATCTGTAATCTCCACTCGCTTCTCCTCCAATTTCTTAATCAGATATTGTAGCACATGACACTAGAATTCCATAGCCTTTTGATATTCGAACAATTTAGAGGCATCATCAATTACCTCTTCCTGAAGAAGTAATTCAAAATCTTCCTCTCTAATGTCACTTCATGTTGCCAAATTTAAATTTAAATTATTATTATCTTCGGATAAATATTCATCCATCTTAGAAATGGTGGTTTTTAAAACCTGCAAATCATTATAAATCTCAACAGCTTCCTTAATCAAAGGATTGGCTTCCTGCAAGATTATTTCCATCCATCCATTTACTGTTCTCCCTTTCTCACCTAGATTCTCGAGCTCATGATAGGAGATATCATCGATTGTAGATGAAATTTTCATAGCCGTGGTAGTTGAGATGTCAGTGGATGGAGTGGGTTGGGTTACTCTACGCAGCAATGCAATGAGCTGCTGGACTTTGGCCTTAAGCTCATCCTTGGTGGCCTTGTCTTTGTTGTATTTCTCCAAAAGGGCCCTAAGAGTAGTGTGTACATCCTACTTGGCTCCTTCATGAGTAACCTTCCCCAATGAGAACTTTGAGATCTGGTAATCTTCTACTATGTTGGTTTCTTTACTTTTCCCCTCAACAGGGTTGGCCACTTCTATCACATGCTCTTCTGATGGATTAACCGTTAGACTTGATACGGTTCTCGGTCTCTTGGCCTATCTTTTGGGCGTGGACTCCAATATACTGATATCTATCACATATCCCAGAGGAACCTTTTTCTTTTGCTCAATAGTTTGTCTAAACAACCACTTTGCTATGGCTAGAGCCAATGAAGTTGGAGGAGCATATCCGATACCTGAAGTATTAGTTAGAGAAAGATCACTAGAAATACCAGCTGATATCTAAGCAGAGGTAGCAATAATGGAAGGTTTCAGTGTGAGGACAGCCATAGGAATTGACAAAGCAATGTTGGGGGTTGAAATTGAAGAAACCGGGTGTGTCAAAGGAAGTGAAGAGGAAATGGGTGACCCAATATTTTCCCCACCTAATAGAACTGGAAGTGACGAAAATACCTGGGCCATAGAAGGGGACGGGAAGGAAGAAATGATAATAGAAGTGGAAGGAACTGATATTGGAAGTGATAATGGAGGAAGTGGAAGATGTGATGGATCCTAAACAACACTAGGAGATTCACTCACTTCAACTACTTCTATAACTGGCACTATAGATGTCGTAACCTTGGGAGTAACTGACCTAGAGAGAGATGAGCCACCAACCACAAATGAGATCTTCTTTGGAATGGTAGGAACCCTTTGAGTCAGCCTCTTGCCTTTTGTGGGTGTTGGTTGGTTTATTGCTGATGTAGACCCTGTATTTATAGGTTGATTTTCCCCTTTGGGTGAGATTCACAAGGTGGCCAACCAACTGAAGGTTCTCTTTAGAATGAGTCTCACCCTTTCTTTAGTATTGTTGCACTCTTCCACATACCAATCAACCTAGGGAAGTGGTTGATTGACAACACTACCATTCTTGTATGATGGATCTAGGACCTCATCATTATCCTACAAGTCCTTTGGCACATCAACCAATCCAAACTGCCGCACTTCATCAAGAGTTAACCTTTCATAATCCCTTTGTCACATGATGTACTCGTTCTGAAAATGAATCCATATATCTTCTAATTAGGGAACATGCGCACTGGACTTACCTATCTCCCCAAACTTATCCCAATAGTCAAAATTAGTTCACAGATGGAAGGTCCGCAGGGTTACCTCAGCATTTCTACATCAACATTTTTTGCCTTGTGGATATTTGAGCAAGAATACCTACCAATTGAAACAAGGAAATGCATTCCCACCTTGTGATGCTTATTTTGGATTTGATGGTAATCCAACAATTTCTGAACTAATTCCAAAAGAACCCATTTTTTAGTGGGGCACCTCAGCAACTTACTTAGGGTGCCCTTGAAACCTAGAATCCAAATGTAGGTGAATGTGAGAAACTAAAAGTAGATTTCTCCCCATTCTCGCACCTCTTAGAAAGCCTCATCAGAAGCCCTCTGATTATATAGCTCTTTCTCGAAACGATAGAGGACAGTAGTGAAGAAAGTGTCATTGATTCTTCAGAAATGCTTGCTCCCCTCAACCAGAGTAAGCTGGGGATAAAAATCATATATTTGGGAGGTGTTTCGAACACCCATGGTATTCAATCCTGTAAAATCCCCCATAGCAGCAGCTACATATACTAGAAAAGATGTCATGTAGAATGTCTTATTTTTTGACACTTTTCCCAACTGATAATGAATTTTGCTACTAATATGTTCACCCCATCAAATAAACTCATCATTCTTATCGATAGTTGCTATATACAAGAACATCCATTCTTGGAATATCTTTGCAGAAGGAAGACCTGAAACTCTTCTTAAAATCACAATGAGATCATTGACTTCCTGAATGAAATTCAATTTATAGTCTTGGAAAACTTGGCAAAATTCTTAGTCAGGTAGGATTTCATCATAACCTTTTAGCATACTTCTTATTTTTTATCCTAGTGTTCCACTGCTATTTTAGTTGAAAATATTTAGGTTTTTTGTGGTGTAATCTTGAATGTCTGGAATTTTAAACAAGTCCTCAAAATTTTTTGGGTCCAAACAGATCACCACCTTATCATCACTATCCCTTATTGACATAGAGTCCTTGTGGTAGTGGGTTACTGTAGCTAAGAAAAACAGTGTTTGGGCATTGCATAGATGCAGGAAAACTAGAAACAAGGGAAAGCCCACTGTCATAGATGGCCTGCATCCATGGCTTCTTGTTCGGAGCCTTTAATATTTCCCAGATCTCGCTGCATGGTTTCAGGAGAGGAGAAATAGGTGGGATAGATGGCTAATAATAGCACAAGAGGTTGGGAAGTGATATGGGGTGAGTAAGTAGAAGTGGATAGATGTAAAAAGATAGGGAAGATCAATTTGTCCTAGATCATTGTCCCTGATATTTCCTAAGTCAGAGGTCAAGCATGATTGGGAAGCAACCCCAAGAAATGTGTACTTCATCTTCTCTTTTCCCTTTGAAGTGGAGGTAGGCATCAAAACCTTTGTTCAGGGCCTTTAATATTTTGGGAGCTGAATGTTGTAGAAATTCTGAAAACCTGAAAGAAAGAAAACACTGAAATTCCAAACCAAAAAAATTCCAAAAGGAATCACCGAATCAAAATCCCCTAAATGAGTTTCCCAAACTGAAACTTCCAAAATAAAAAAGTCTAAAACAAATCTCTGAAACAACAGTTCTCTGCAAAATTTTCCCAAACCCAGAAATCTCTGAAAACCTGAAAGGCAACAGTTCTCTGAAATTCCGAAAGCAAGAAATTTCTGAAAACCTGAAAGAAACAGTTCCAAAGCTGAAAAACTATGAAGATTTTCACTGAAGGAATTCTCCAAATAATTTTCCCACCTTGTGATTTACCGAATAATTCTTCGAAATGAGTTTCCCAAATGAGTCTTTATGAATGATTTCTGGAGGAAACTACAAAATAAATGTTAAAATGCTAAGTTGGAAATTGAGAAATGGGAGGAAGTACGAGGGACCTAAAAAATCCTTTGAACAACCTTGAAAACCTGGAGAAAACTCACAAAACAAAACATGGTGAACCAAAAGAATGACATCATAAGAAAACACAGAGGGAAAACAAAAGAAAAACCCAAATGAGGAGAAAGAGGAGGAAAAAAAACCTAAACCAAAAGAAAATAAAATAAAAAACATACCTTGAAAAAGATGTCGCAAAGTACAAGAATGAAATGTCAAAGAAAAAGTGTCAGGTAAAAATGAAAAGTAAAAAATCCAAGTTTATATAGAAATCCCAATATTACTGGTAAAAATCCAAACCATACGGAGGTAGGTGGAAATGAATTACGCACAGAATTTCCAAAGTTCCAAAACCTGAAAGCCCAAAATTCCAAAAATTCAGGATTTCAGACTTCGGAAAAAATGGGAAGCAAAAGATGAATTGGTGATGAGAAACCTGAAAACCCGAAAGTCCAAAAATTTGGAATTTCAAAAATTTAGACTTTGGAAAACTTCAAGTAAAAACCCTAAAAATGACTCAGAAAACTCCAAAGACCCGAAACCTGAAAGTCTAAAAATTCAGACTTTCGGAGTTTCGGACTTCAGAAATCTAAGAGGGATTTAGACGAAATGAGCCAAAAAGTTCTGAAACCTGAAATCCCGAAAGTCTGAAAATTTGGACTTTGGAAAACTTCAAAAGAAATTCTGAAACTTGAGCTTAAAAACTCCGAAAGAGAAAAAAAATCCGAAGTCTAAAAATTGAAAAAATTTGGATTCTCAGCCTTAGCAAAATTCATTGTGCAAGGATTTCTTTAAAAACATAGTCTGACATATAGCCTTCTTCTGGGTAGGTTAAATGGTTAACATGTGATATCATGTTAGTTGCGCTAAGTGCAAATTTTTTAGACGATCTCACACCAAGAAGGGAAGAAGTCTAGGGATAAAAGTCTGGTGTCATCCTCCAACCTTTAACGTCTTCTCGAAGTGTAGAACACCACTATAGATGGTGTGTAAAATTATGACCCAATTTGATCAAATGTAAAAGTATAAAAGAAAGTGTAGTGCATCCATGTCGAGTCTTGAAGGACTGCCTATCCTGTAAAATCCACTATGTAAACTGCTGAAAACTATGTTGATCTAAAAATTGTTATGTAACTGCCCCCTAATCATAGGCATCCAGGAGGAGTCAAGGGAACCCAAGTGCTACTATATGGTGTTGGCTGCTAGTGTCTTGTTGTGATGAAGACCCAAGTCATATTCTGGGTCATTGCTAAGACTAAAGATTGTGTTGGTTGTGTGTTGAACTGTGCTGAACTATGACTGTAGAATATTGAATGGGGTGACTGATTTACCTGATGATTCCCCCCTCATTTTTGGTGCATGCGACACTGTTGAGGAGTATGCAGCCCAAAGGAGGAACAACCACTAAATTAAAATAGATGCCCTGTAGGGGGAGGGATTTTACTTGTTAGAAACAAAGGTACACGCAAACAAAGTGGCTAGAAAACAATTGTTAGTGTAAGCAAGATAAACATGCATGTAAAAGACAAGATGTGAACTAACAAACAATGAGACAGTGTGGAAGCTAACACATAAGAATAAAATATGAAAGAAGACAATGTGGACTACAAAAAATGAGTTACAAACATGGGACATCACTCACAATGTTACAAGATGATCGAGGATGATGTGGCCTAAAACATATGGTAAGTACACAAAGATGAGAGAAAAAAAGGGGGTCAAAAAGGGACACCTTTTTCCTGAAATCAGTAAAACCTTAACTTCATCAAATAATTCAACATGCCTATGCTCAAAATTTGACAAAGTGATAAGAATAAGTACCATAGATCTCAAAATCTAGTTTCTAAGCTACTAATATTTTTTTAAAATGGTTGAGATTAAGAGGGTCAAAAGTGGTGTGCACACAAAGTATGTCTATTTTTGTGTCAAAAAGATAAAAACCTATTGTGTGTGCACCCCCCACCCATTTTTCCATTTCTATATATATTTTTGAAATCCCTTTAATAGAAAGTTAGCTAAGACCATGTACAAGGTCCCATTAATTTTTCATAATTTTTGGATGAATGTATAATTTTTTATTAATTTTTAAAGTGCACATATCCTAAAAATGAAATATTTGTGTGTGCACCCCCATAACTTTGAGAAAAAAGTCATTTTTTAGCTTTTTTTTTACTGTGTGTAGAATAAAGTTTAGAAAACACCACTTTTTTTTAATTTAGATGCAAAAATCGTAAATTTTGCACCAAAATGTATGCATAGGTTTTTGCAAGAAAACAAGGCACTAGTAAAAGAAAATATGGATGAAATCCTTAAACTAATTGGATTTTAGAAATAATTATATCATCATAAGGGTAAAACCGAGCTTCACATCATAGTAGATTTTATTTTTGAATACTATATTTTAATGCATGAGATATTAGGGTGCACACGTGAAATTTTCATGTTTTTTGTCAAACATGGTTTTAAACACATAGAAACAGTCCAAACCTTTGGTTTGGTAATCCAAGGCAAATCCAAGCATATGGATTGGAAATTTCAAACCCCAAAAAAGGTGAAATGCACTTGTGTTATAACATGCTTGCATTGTAATGTGCTCGCATTTCAAAGTGTTATGGGGTATGTGTGTTTGTGGTATGATTTTATGTACAAAAATGAATGTGTAGGGCTCAAGGTTTAGGGTTCAGGAATCAGGGTTTAGGATTAAGAGTTTAGGGTTTATGGTTGAGGGTTAAGGGTTTAGGGTTTGCAGTTTATGATTTAGGGTTTAGTGTTTAGGGTTTATGGCTCAAGGTTTATGGTTTAGGGCTCTGGGTTTAAGGTTTATGATTTAGGATTTAGGGTTTAAGGTTAAGGGTTTAGGATTTAGGGTTTAAGGGTTAGGGTTTAGGGCTCAGGGTTTAATGATACCTTTGCAGGTGCAGCTCCCCTCTTGAGGATCATATTCATATTCAATGTATCATCATCTAAGAGGGAAGCTCCCTTGTCAAATTGGTTATTCAATATGACATGGAAGATGAGTAAAGAAAATAAAAGCTGGAGAATTAGATTTCATTGGTAATTAGTACTAAGTATTAACAAGACTAATATTCCTTCCAACTACTCGACTAGGAGGCCATGACAATATTAGGACCATATTTCCTAGTCTCATGCCTAGAACCATCATTGAGTCTGCTTGTTCAAAATAAACATAGCGATAGGGGTATGGCTAAGAACAAAAAGGAGTTATCAATCACCTAGTAAATCTTTCTTGTTTAGTTATAAATAGGATTCAGTTGGCATATGGCTTAGTGACCTTCCATTCATTTATAATTCCTTCTATGATAAACCTATGGATGATTTCAAAAGTGCCCTCAAAAAGATAAGGGTAGTCATCAAGCCTAATGAAGGTTGTGATGTGATGTGTCAAAACTATATATTCACAAGAACCTCTTCTTCCTTAAAAGTCCTTGGTTTGTCTTAGTAATGATGTCTCCTTGTATCCAAGGATCGAGGACTACTGGGGTTTGTGACAGGATTAGACATTTAGGAATCATCGAGTGTCTGAATTAGAATGTCGTTGCATCTAGATAAACATTCTCAAACATTGGAGTAATGCATCTTGGAAAATAAAATTGAACCTCAGAAATCCTCTCAAATTTCTAGTCTAGGTCGTGTATCAACAAAAAAAGAAAACAAATTTGACTAGAATTACTTACGAAATGCATTCCTTTGCTTCGAGATTATCTTTATAAATGCAATTCAACTTTCCAAGTTCTCCATATTTGCCAAATTTGGCATGAATTGACATTTTGGACCTCTAAAGGCATGAAGAAAATGATGACTTCATTTCCTCAAAAAATCCTTAACCCAGAGCCCTAAACCCTAAACCCTAAATTGTGAACCCTAAACCCTGAGCCCTAAATCTAAACCCTAAACACTAAAACCTAAACCCTAATTACCAAACTTTGAGCCCTAAACCCTGAACCATGAACCTTGAGACCTATACCTTAAACACTCAACCTTAATCCCTAAGCCCTAAACCTTAAACCCTAAACCTGAGCCCTAAATCTTAAACTTTAAACCCTAAACCTTGAACCTTAAACCCTAAACCCTAAATTTTAAACCTTGAACACTAAAAAAACTTGTTGGAAAGACTTATATAAAAAGATACTAATGAGAATGATTGAAATTGGTTAAAAAAAATTGGAGGGAAATTTAAGATATCCATGAAAAATTTGATACAACCCTTTTCTAAGCAGCCCCTTCCCTACGGGAAGATTGCACAAAGAAATTTTACCCAATAGAGCTATCTTCTTTTTCACATCGCATGAGAACTATGTTATCACTGAATCACAACACCCTATGGTTTGCACAAGTGTATGTTCTTGAGCTCATAGTTTGATTGGATAACATGGGTACTATCTCCAAGTTATGGTACTTGCTACTTGAGATAGACCTCTAGAGAAAGTTAGTTCTTACTCCTAAGCTACTTGCCACAATCTCCTCTAATACATGAAAAACTATCTAATCCTAGTCTAACTTTCCAAGGGACTAGGGAGAGAGAGTGAATAAAAACAAAGCCTAAACTAAAGCGGTGATACACCAGAAAAGGAGAGTGTGAGAATAGTATTTCCAATGTGTGCAAGTAGAAGTAAAGTGCATACTAGAAGGGGTGATAACAGTTCTCCACATTCTAGAAAATGTATTCACAACAATATTCCAAACATGCACAATGATAATAAATCCCTGCAAGAGCATAAGATAGACACAATATATATGCAATAAGATTGAAGGGGCGAGAGGAATGCAAACAAACACAGCAGGGGAAGATACATCCACAAATTTGCAACTATTTCTTCATATGTATGCACAATTCAATCTATTAGAAGATAGGGGCCTGGATCACCATGCAAGGAGTTCACTACAAGGGCATGTAGTACATTGGCTTCACAAAACAATTTTGACAGAGTTTTGCTACTCAAAAACTAGCTCTCTTGACAATGAGCCCAACACTCCAATTTATAGAAATCTATGAAGAGAGAGAGAGGGAAAATGAAAATCCCAAAATATGTCCTTCAACCACTTGTAAGGTGTCATAAATAGAGTGAAATGATATTTTTTTTCTTTCAAAAGGCTTCCCATATTGTCCCATAACTTGCAGCAGTGAGAAATGTCATCCCATGCTTCATTGAATACATCCTAACTACCAAATAAAACCATTGTTCTAAACTAGGCACATTTTCTAAAAAATCACCATTTATTTCTCATCAAATTCCATATTTCTCTATTTTTTGCTTTAGGATCAGAACCACTATTCCAACGGTACAAATTTTGTGCATTTTCATTGAGAAATGCAAAAGTTATGGCCTTCTGAGTGCGAGTAGCTATTTTGGGTTTGTCGGCGATTTCTGTCATTTGACGAGAATGAGCATCTAATTGAATGGATCTAAAGATGTTTATTTTATTTTCATATAGCTACCCTCATTAAAAATTATTGTTTTGTGGCATAGAGGATGTCGTGCTCTTTCTAGAAAGTCAAATTTCATGAAAATTAGAGCTTAGGGTCAAAAGTTATGGCCATTTGAAGTTCAGGAGGGTCAGGCATTGAGTTTTCCTTGGTATGCGGGAATTTCAACAAAATCGGGTCCTTGCGTCCTGGCTATCTCGGAAAAATTTCTTTGATCCACCCACAAGCTTCCTTTCTACAGCATTTCAGAAAAATTGGGTCCCCGGTGAACTCGCACCCCAAGAGCACTTGGACCATCCAGGCCTCCCTTCTCCACTTTTACCGATTTCCTCTTGGTGCTGCAATTTTGAGTTTAGATGTCCCATATGTCCCTCGTTGACTAAGATTTGAGGGCCGTTAACCACCACTTCACTTGCATCACACTCAAACCACTTTGAAAATCAGACAACTCAACTTTTCAGCATGACTGTCTCAAACACATTCCTTCGCACCACCCATAATGCATTGTGATCGGCTCTTTCAAAAAATCAGAGCCCATGCGTATTTGTGTCCTAGCTGTCCCATGGACCACGTGGGAAAAAAACTTCCAACACTTCCACACCCTTTACAAATCAGTGATTTCATCCATGCGGATCCCGCGCATCCCGGATGTCCCGTGTGCGGCCTAGGAAAAAAATATCTGATTTCACCAATTTGAACTACCTGCGGCCATTTCGATGATGTGCGTCTCAGATGTCCCAATGTCCCACGGACCTTCTGGGACATATTTTTTCAAAATTTTCCACACAACAAAGGAATGCATCCATTTTGGGTTTTCGGGTCTCAATTGTCCCGTGGGAGCTTGTGTATTTTGGAACGAAAACTCCCGCATTGTCCGCACTACATTAGCTGAAGCCAATTTTTTTGATTTTTTCATTTTTTTCTAACTCCTTGGATGGGTGGGTTAGAAAAGGGCCAAAGGGACCTCCAAAACCTATTTTTTTTGCCTTTTACCATTTATTCCTACTCGAGCCTGACGAAATTATACAAGTTATACAAATTACCTCTAGGGGTAAATTTGGGATAAAAAACTATTTCACTCACTGTAATATTATGTGTCTTACCCATTCTTATTAGTATTGATAAAGAGTATTCAACTGAAAAGGTTTCATCTACTTCATAGGCATAACATTCAAAGAGAGTCATCATAATTTGATGCCTTTCATCTATTGATATTTTGAAGGAGGGAAATTCCATATATCCAAGATTATTTTGGTACAAAGAAATGTTACCCAATACAACTATCTCATTTTTTCTATAGCTTGTGAAATATTTGGAGCTCCAAAAGTGTTATAAATAGCGCAATTATATGTGGAAGATCAAGAAACATTTAATAGTGCAAGTATATGTGGGGAGAAACATGTTTGGCAGAGACATGTAATATTTAAGGTTTGTTGATCCTTATAGTGTAGAAGATCAAGATCAATTTTCACTTTTTAATCACTATTGTAGATTGAAGATCAAGTGCAAAAGATCAATACCATTAGAGTGTTAGTTCCCTAAACATTAAACCCTAAATCCTAAACCCTAACCCTTGAGCCCTAAACCCTAAATCATGGACCCTAAACCTTAAACCCTAAAACCTAAACCTTAAACCCTATGCTTTAAACCCTAAACCCTGAACATTAATCCCTTAACCCTAAACCCCTAAACCCTAAAACCCTAAACCCTAATTATTAAGCCCTTAACCCTAAACCATGAATATGAAACACTAAACCCTAAACCCTAGACCCTAAAACCTAAACCCTAAACTATGAACATTAATCCCTAAGTTCCCTAAACCATAAAACTTACACCCTAAACCCTCAACCCTTAACCATAAACAATCAACCCTTAACTGTGTAACATTACCAATAAAGGAGTTTATACTAGTATTATGGTTGGATGAGGGTCGACTCTTGAGGATCATATTCATATTAGGTTTATCGCCATTGAAGAGGGAAGCTCTCCTATCAAATTGGTTATTCAGTATGACGTGGAAGATGAGAAAATAAAATGAAATATGGAGAATTATATTTCATGGGTAATTAGTACTAAGTATCAACAAGACTAATCTGGCTTCTAACTACTCGACTAGGAGGGCATGACAATGTTAGGACCATATTTTCTAGTCTCGTGCCTGGAACCATCATTGACTTTGTTTGTACAAAATAAGCATAACAACATGGGAATGTCTAAGAACACACATGGGTTATCAATCGCCTAGTAAATATTTCTTGTTTAGTTTTGAGTGGGAGTCAGCTAGCCTATGGCTAGTGACCTTTTGTTCATTGATAATTCCTTCTATGATAAACCCGTGGCTGCTTTCAAAAGCGCCTTCAAAAAGATAGGGGTAGTCATTAATCCTAGTGAAGGGAGTGATGTGATTTCCAAAAAACTTGAAATGTAAACAGATTTAGAGGTCATAACACGAATTTACAAATATCTCTATCATTATAAATGGAAGCCAAGTAATGGTGTCTCCCTATATCCAAAGATCGAGGACTACTAGGGTCTGTGGCAGGATTGCACATTCAGGAATCATCGAGTGTCTGAATCAGTATGTCATTGCATCTGGAGAAACATTATAAACCATTGGATTAATGCATCTTGGAAAATAAAAGTGAACCTCAAAAATCCTCTCAAATTCCCAGTCTAGGTCCTAGTCTAGGTCGTGTTCCCAGTATTGTTTCTATTTCAAGTTCTGGTTCTAGTTGTGGTCATCAAATATGGAGGTTTCAGGAAAATAATCCACACTTGAATAATAATTCCCATTTAGGTTGTTGGAAATGCTAATGGCAATGGTAGTGCCTGTGGAATTCAATTGGTGGAAGGTGGAGTTGTGCCCTTCTTGGTTTTTTCTCATGACGTCGTTGGTAGCCTTTCTAGAATTATCTGATAGAACTCCCCATGCTTGTGTGATAAGTTTAAAATCTCCCTTAGCTCCTGGGAACTTGTTTTATCAGCATGCAATAACAAAACTAGTTTTAGCAAGTATTAATAGAAAAAATAAAATATTTTGATTGGAATTACTTACGAAATGCATTCCTTCACTTTGGGCTTATCTTTATAAATGTAATTCAGCTTTCCAAGTTCTCCATATTTTCTGAATTTGGGTCGAATTGACATTATAGACCTCTAAAAGTGTGAAGAAAATGGTGAGTTCATTTCCCCTAACCTTTCTTGAAGTGAATTTAGGGTTTAAGGGTCAAGGTTTATGGCTCAGGTTTTAACGATACCTTTCCAGGTGCATCTCCCCTCTTGAGGATCATATTCATATTCAATGTATTTTTGTCGAAGAGGGAAGCTCCCATGTCAAATCAGTTATTCAGTATGACATGGAAGATGAGTAAAGCAAATGAAAGCTGGAGAATTAGATTTCATTGGTAATTAGTACTAAGTATTAACAAGACTAATATGCCTTCTGACTACTCAAATAGGAGGCCATGACAATATTAGGACCATACTTCCTAGTCTCATTCCTAGAACCATCACTGAGTCTGCTTGTGAAAAATAAACATAGCGATAGGGGTATGGATAAGAAAACAAAGGAGTTATCAATCGCATAGTAAATCTTTATTTTTTAGTTATGAATAAGATTCAGTTGGCCTATGGCTTAGTGACCTTCCATTCATTGATAATTCCTTCTATGATAAACCCATGGATGCTTTCAAAATTCCTTCAAAAAGATAGGGGTAGTCATCAAGCCTAATGAAGGTTGTGATGTGATGTGTCAAAACTATATACTCACAAAAACCTCTTCTTCCTTGAAATTCTTTGGTTTGTCTTAGTAATGATGTCTCATTATATCCAAGGATCGAGGACTACTGGGGTCTATGGTAGGATTAGACATTCAGGAATCATTGAGCGTATGAATCAGAATGTCGTTGCATCTGGAGAAACATTCTCAAATGTCAGAGTAAAGCATCTTGGAAAATAAAATTAAACCTCATAAATCCTCTTAAATTTCCAGACTAGGTCATGTTCCTAGTCTTGTAGCGGTTATCAATAAAAAAAAAAGAAAACAAATTTGACTAGAATTACTTACAAAATGGATTCCTTTGCTTCGAGCTTATCTTTATAAATGCAATCTGTCTTCCCACATTCTCCAAATTTTCCAAATTTGGGTTGAATTGACATTCTGGACCTCTAGAAGCCTGAAGAAAATGGCGAGTTCATTTCCCCCAACCTTTCTTGAAGCAAATTTAAACGAAATGAAATTTGGAATTTGGAGGTGGCACGTGGTAGACATTGATTGTCCTTCCATAGATTTACTTATTGATGATTAATTGTTATTAGTTGGATTTATTTCCCATTATTATGATAAGTGGCTTTTTGATATTACCAAATAACCATAAGGTTTATTCATGAGAATACAATTATTATTATGGTATGGTGGAGGCAACTCCTTAAAGCCTCCCATAATTATGAATACCTCTCCTACGAAACCTCATACAAGTGGATATATGTTAAGAAAACTTATCATACCTTCTTAAGATTGAGAAGGGTGTTTAAGGATGTTTTTAGCTTGCTTGAAGAGTTTGTAGTGTAGAAAAATCAAGAAGTGAGGAATGAATCTTTCTCGTATGTAATGTCAGGTAAATTTTGGTAAAGGCAAGTGAGAGGAGTCTTTGGATGAATGTTGAGAAACTAGATGAGTGAAATAGGTGGTTTAGTTGTCTAAGAACATGATTGAATCCTAAAACTCCTACAAATATCAATAACACATCTAAAACTCCTACAAATATCAATAACCAATCCAAAAGGCCCCAAAACATTTATTTTTGTACATAGAAGCATGCCTCAACCACATATACTACATATCACACAGGAACGCGAGCACGCTTAACGCGTTCGCGTTATAACGTGAGCGTGTTTTAGGCTTGGTAACAACCAAACCTAATAATTTAGAACGCACTTGTGATTTAACCAAATGAACTCATGTTTTGATTAAAATTGGATTTGTGTCTGCTTTTTGGCCCCCCATATTTGTGCATAGGCCCCATACAGTGTGCACACAAGACAAGGGGCAAAGCCTGCAAACAATGTTATACAATAGTAAGCAATGAAAAATAGTAGCAAGAAATGTAACAAATAATTATGGTGGAAAATAGACCTGAAAAACAAATGCCGCACATGAAGCACCCATTAGCATGTTAGAAAGATAAAGAGTATGTCAAAACATGTATGATCCAATGTAATTTAGTGTGTTAGTATGAATAGGAAATAGTATAAATCAAAACTATAGCACATGTGATGTGTATGAAAGTGGATGCCCCAGGGATTCTATTGTGGGACTGGTAAGAGGTACAGTTCCAAGAATCTATGTTATGTGTAACGATCTGTGTAAAGCTTGTGATAAAAAAATATAAGGCAAGTGAATGCGCATGTGTTTATAGAAAGATATAATGACATACAATGTATCTGTCTGGCATGTGTAAATAGTGTATATGTAAGCATAAGTAAGCAAGTGTAAATGTGACCAAGATATGCAATATGTTGTGGATGAGATGGAATTAAATGAAAAGTGAGTTTTATAAGATCTACATACCCCTCGAGTGAATGTGAGTGAGTATGCATGTGATGAGGTTCATTTATAAAAGACCCCTCGACAATCAAGAATGAACGATAGAACATGAGCGCATCATCGGGAAATGGTTTGAATTGTGCACTAGAGAGATATATGATCATTAAAGCATAGAGCATAGAGAGTGAGTGAGTGAATGAGTGTTGTGGCATTAATATTAAATGTAAACCCTCAGCATTCGAGTATGAACCATGGAACTAGAGTGTGTCATATGTAATGAGTGCAACATGTAAAAGTATAAGCAAGGATGATATATCATGAATGTGTAGAGTGAATAATGTGCATAGTGTGTGGTAGAAGCTATGAGAAAAATATGTCAAGCATGCACATGAAGTGCGAAGTGTGTAGTATGTGATGTTCATGTATGTAGTATTCCCTCAACAATCAAGTGTGAACCAAATCATGAGAGTGCATCATCAGGTAATGATGATAAAAATGTATCAAGTGGTTTGTATTGATTCTTAGGAGATATTAGACGTCAAGTGCAGAGTGTGAAGTGCATGGGATGATAGAGACATTTTATAGCAATGCAAAGGGGGGGAAGCTATGGTTCCCAATAAGTATGTAAGTGATGGATATCTAGTTGATGATGCTAAGAGGATCAATGTAAGGAGTAGTTTCCTTGACCAAAGTAATTGGATGCTGAAGTAGTGATTGCTTAGGAGCCTTGATCTGTGAAATTTGAAAGAGGATATCTAGAGTTTGTTTGTCTTGAGTTACGATTGGTTGTTTTTGTTTGGTAAAACCGTAGAAGACTTGAAGGGAGGAGATGTTGGTTGTTTTTTTTAACTTGGTAATGCTGCAGATGACTTAGAAGGAGGCGGAGTGAGAATAATTTTGAGAGGCGGTTGCTTAGTTGGAGTGGATTGCATAGGTAGTGCTTGAGTGACAAAAGAAGAAGCATTAGAATTGATGACATGATGCTTATTAGACATGGACGAATCAGATTTAGGAACCCATTGAGAAGTAACAAGTGGAGAGGACCATGTAACAAAATGTTGTGTAGTGGATGAGATAAAACCTTGACGCTCAAGATGTTTGATTCTTCGTTGTAAAGAATAGAAATCATTGTCATTATGCCTATTTATTCAATGATAATTACAATATGGAAGACCTTGATATTTTGCAAGTTAATAATGAGGATAGAAATGAGTAAATGGAAAGATAATTAATTGATGAGTTATGAGTTGCAGAAGAATATCTTGTTGCTTAGCATTGAGTGCAAACTTGAGAGGTGTGGGGAGTGAAAATATTTGAGGTTTAGTAATATGATCACATGTATAAGACATAGAATGAGGATCCAAAGAAAAGCTAGCATGAGCTTGAGAAGTGTCCTTAAGTTGTTGGATTTCAGATTTAAGAGATGTAATCGTGGATTCCATAACTTGAAATTTGTCTTGAAATAACGAATGCAAATCTTGAATTGACTCCACCATGTGTTGATTAGATGGATGATCATGAAGACTAGGGTCATTAGATAGAAAATTGAAAATAACACTCACTTGATGTGTTGACGTAACTCTAGGGAGATAAATGGTGTCTAGAGATTTTTGTAGAACAACTTGGCAATTAGGATGCATTTGAATTAAACCATACAAAGACATTTGAGGAACTTTAGGAGCCATGATAGAAAATATTATATACCAAAGAAGGATCCAAAAGACTTATTGTGAGTGGGGTTCACTAAATGATTAAGAAAATATTGAATAAATAGATGTTAAATCTAAATATGTACCATCACAATGATATAAATAATTAAATACAGATTTGACCCAAACAAATAAGCAACTTAAATTTGTAACATTGATTGTAAATGAAAGATAGAAGAAATTATCTTATTCGTAAATAAATTTAGACTGTGTTAAGATGACGAATTGATGAACGTGTGGAGGGAAGTGTCGCACCGAAACCTAAAAAATTACAGGAGTGACGGAAATTCCAGGAACAAAGTGCCTATACAGGGTCAGGAATGCTTGGGGTATCAAAGGCCTATTTTGGGTGCCTGTGACTACTTAGAAGATGTGAAACTCAATTTTGCAGGGTCGCAAGATGTTCCATTGTTTTTTGCTTCTTTTCGCTAGTATATCACACCAAGTTCATAAATGTTGCTTGTAACCTACAATAAAGAAATGATCTGCAAAACCCCAAAATATATCAAATCTCAAAAATAAAATAATGCAAATGAGGGATTGGACTATCCTCAGTTGTCAAACAAGTGAACTTATGATCAAGCACTGCACTACATCTCAGACCCAATGTACTTCTATGTGTGTGTGTGTGTGTGTGTCGAAATTGTTCCCTAGGTGGCTCTTGTGTGTGTCTCACTTGATAGTGAACAAGTAGCTAGATGTAGAAAATGTAAATAGATGTGTGCATGAAAGAATGAACTTGTCCTCCTATCAAGTGTATGCAAAAAAATGCAAGCCCTTGCCCTTGTGTGGATGCTAGATGGATGCTTGAATACTCTTGATAATTCCTTGGGATGCAACCTTAGGTGGTGATAGCTAATGTTTTGTGCTTAGTCCTTTATTATGGTCACATAACTTTATATTTATATGATTCCCTTGCTTGAATTTCGTAATTAACCCAAAAAATGTTGACTACCAAGAAAATAAGATGCCAAAAAGGATAGAAAGGACCCAAAAGGTGTGAGAAAAATACAATGAGGTCAGGGGCACTGTACGCACCCAATATTGCACGTGCTACATTTTCAGGAAAGCAGTTACAAAAGTCCCTATTGATGATTCAAATTCCTTTCGAGAAGGTGTTCGAGCTCTAAAAACCCACTTGTAGTATATATTTATAGCCTAGATATCCTTACATAGCGTCTCCTTGCATTTTTCAAGTTTTCCCCTTCATTTTGTGCTTGCTTTGGCCTTAAGTGTCAAAACTGCCACCCTTCCTGGGCGGCGGTTTACAAACCGCCCCCCCAGGTAGGGCAGTGGTCCTGATCGATTTTTCTAGAATCTTCACGTGAGAAATTGCATGCGACAATTCACTTAAGTTTGTCTTTTGAATGCATATGTGAGTCGAATTGGCTAAAAATAGTTTCGTTTGCTTGGTTCTCCTAGTTCCTTCTATTTTTAAATAGATTTAATGAGTGGAACTACCTCTTCAATTCCATGTGCATGAAGTAACCTCCCATCCTCCATTCCTATATATTACATGCTTGTATTCAAGCAAAGGGCCTGAGAATTTTGTGTATCTTGAATTGTTGTGCTGCAATAATCTTGCTAGGAATTACATAGCCAAGTTCAGATGTCTTTTGCTATCTTTCTTCTACCTACATTACACCCAGATTACTTCCAAGCTGTCATCACTCAAGCGCCAACCTCTTGTTGTTATTCTTTGCATTCCCATCCTTGGACTCACATAAATACTTAGAGAATGAAAGGAAAGAACTGAGGGGACAGATGCTCATACTTCTGGATTTTCTAAAGCTCTTGCTCTTCCAGGTTGGAGTTGTGTATTTGTTTGCTTTGTTTTGTCAAATTGCATATAAAATAGAGTAGAGAAACAATTCATTTCAATCAAGCAGATAGTTACAAATAGATCAAGTCAATAAGAAGTTTTCTCTTCAATATTTCAAGGGAAATAGTGGGTGAATGATAGCTCTGTTAGAGTCATGATTTATTCTTCACTTTTGAGGCAGATTTGGAGAGATTGTATTTGAATTAAAGTAGATATTAGATTTAGATTCACACATCTACACAGATAGCTAGCTACATCTGGCTAGCTATTTTTTTTCTTTAAATCGTTTGTTAGATTAGATGTATTGTCTAAAAAGTTAGAAAAGCACAAAAGTATTTATTTCCATATATTAGCTTGTTTTATTATTTTGTTCTTATATATTGAGAAAACAACAAAAATATAGTTTAGATTTCATTTGATAGATATTTTATTCACCCGAAAATGAATCAAATTCACTTTGTATGACCATCAACAGTCCGCAGTAGGAAAATACCTACGGTTGTGATCCTCTGGTCCCATAACCCAACAGGCCAAAGTTATTAACTAACGTTGACACAAGTTTGCGCTTAACAATCTTACGCACACCCGCCCACATACACAGAGAAAATAAGACAATTAGAGACTTTAAACATAGTTTCTAACAAGACCTACGAATTTTGGATTGCTCCTGGTTATAAGATTTGACTGCATGTAAGACCATTCCAGGACCTCAGCCTCAACGAGTCTTTGGTTGTGACCCATAGGTCCCTGCAATCCAATGAACCTACTAGTCAGTTAGATATCGACACTAGCCTATGAACACACAGGTATTCATATCCCCTCACTGCTTTCAACCTGATATCATCACACAACTTTCATTGTTAAACATAGCAGCCGATCAGGCTAAGACTTTCTAGACGAGACCAGAGAATCACCCTTAGTTCCTGTAGCTCCGCTACATCTCTTGTCTCAATTTCCATGACCTTATCTAGAAACCCATACGAGGCACCTGCAGGATACTTCCCATGTATTCCATAACCCACCAATAGAATCTCGATTGAGCTAGACATTGATTGGAGTCTCCGGGTAGCTATCGTATTAGACCCTGCCATTACACCCCTTCAAGTTAGGAGAGCATTCTTTGCCTTAGATTCACATATTCCGTTATTACATGTCAAAGACATAAGTTTGCCCAACTAGCTTGGTCATCATCATCACTTTCACTCCCATTTCAAATTCCACACCAGCTTTCCTGGCACAACCTTGAGAGGTCGGGTGCACAGAAGGTCACTTGTTGATTTTTCTGTCATACAAATTGGTGAACCCAACGTGAAGAGTTATTCTCTAAACTTTTATGCTTTCGTCCATCCTGTATTCTGCGGGTATTCTTATACTCAATGAATATGTCAAGATATGATGAGTACGGTCAAACTATTCTGTGTTTTGATATGTACCAGTACCAATCAAACATACCCACAACAGTCACCTTTGCTTTCAACGTGGGCAGACAACCACTCATCCACTCAAAAACCCTCTTCTTCAAGGAACCAATGTTGGTTCTTCTGTGTGCATCAAAGAACTAGATCAAATCACTCAAACTTACCCCCTTGAACAATCAAGTTCAAATAACATGAAATTTACTGGAGAAACTAGTTCATCTCCTAAAGTATTGTTTCGACAGCCCATCACCATGTAATCCAATCCACTCCCCCCATCTTGATGAGGAGTATCTAGCATGATATGCTAGGAGTGAGCAACAATTTCAACAAATGAACCAATCTTTTGATAGGTTGCAAGGGCAATGTAGTGTCCCACTTCAAAACAATAATTCTACCCCGCCACCAACTGAAAATACAACCAATGAGGGTTGGCAAAATCATGAACAATTCATAGCAGAACACCACATTCCTCAAAAGCCTTCAAGGTTCAACCAAAGGAGTATAAGTAGGGCACTACCCCATCAACAGGCAATGTCATTTCATATTTGGTTGATAAGGGAAGGGAGTTAGAGCTTTCCCAGAACACACAGAATTCATACGCAGGGCAAGTGTGGACTCCTTACCCACAGAACCATGGGAAAATACTGACTGCCTAGAACCCGCTAGTCTACATGAATATTCAGAACCATGTAGACTTGTTAACTGGGATGGGTACCTTGGATATGCCTCCTCAAGCCACATATGGTCATCTACAACAAGCGCTAGCTGGAAGTGTGTTCTCAAATGTTATACCAATCAGAAATGTGACGTTCACTGGCTTCGCGCCTTCAACTCCATATCAAGGAAGTCAACCCCCCGTATATACACATGTAGTCCAAATATCCACAGGGGGACATGTACACCTACCCAAGTCCATATGGAAAAATGCAAGGGATGTCATACGCCTCGCCAAATATTTATGTTGTCCCATTTCAACAGCCAACACAGCCCCCACCTCCCCAACAAGGGTCTTCAATGGTGGAAACATGCACAATGCGGACTTATTCTGAATATCTCAAAGAACCCCTATACTTCTTCATTTGGATAGTCATGCTCTCGAGACCCTTTCCTGATCTCCCAAAGTTCAAGGGGGGGGGATGATCCAAATGCTCACATCAGATCTTATGCAACAACCATTCGAGGGTTGCTCCCATGAGATGCAGTCATTGCAAATATTTTCCCTAAGACACTTGAAGGTATTTCTCTTGAATAGTATTATATGATACCGGAGGATTTGATACACTCGTTCAAGCAACAAGTATCATAGTTTATCAAAGCCTTTGATATGAACAAGCTTTTACGTAAACATGAATAAGAGAATTTCTTCATATCAAACAAGAACATAACAAGTCTGCAACTCACTTCATTCAGAGGTGGTGACATGTTCTCTACTCTTCTGCAAGTGCTCCAAACATGGACCAAACAGAACTTTTTGATTTGTTCCTCCACTCCCTCAACAGAGAGACGAAGGAAGAGGTTCAAAAGTTCCCGCTAAGGAGCTATGAAGAGGTGCTAGAGGGTTCTCTTCGGATTGACCAAGAAGCCATCGACAGTGGTCATAAGACCTACAGAGAAAATGGGAAGTTATTTACCCCTTCTTAAAACACTCCTGGCTACTCCAACAATACAAATAACAGTCAAGAATCAAAGATCCTTAACAAGAATCGTGGAGTCACGACCGAGGGTGTAACTGACCAACCCAAAAATCCTAATGTTGTTAGTCCCACTGGTATAGCTACAATGAATAACAAAAACAATGGGAATAACAATAGCAGAAATCAGAGGAGCAACAATTTCTCACCCTCAATAAATGTTGTGGGCTTTAATCGTCCCCAACAACAGCAATAACCTCAGCCACAAAGACAAATCTAGACCCCAAGCCCTAGTCAATACCCTAATCAATTCCAAAACCAGGGGCAAGGGTTCTAAAGTGTTAACTATAACAGTCAACAACAAAACAATAACCGTGGTTTTGGACCACAACAAGGAACCAACAAAATGCCTCAGGATTATGATCTAGACTTGTACTGTGGTTTCCATAGGGTCTGTGGGCATGACGCAAGAACTTTCCGCGATTGTAATAAGTTTTTACAACATTTTCTAAAAGACCAAAGATATTTGTTTGTTGACATGTTTCTGGCCAATCAAACTGTGCCTAATCAAAACACCTATATGGGACTAGTGTCTCCACAAAACATGTGGTTGGGAATCTTCAATGATCCTCTCCCCACGCATCTGAAGGATGGACGACTAGATCCTAATGGTTCGAACAAAGGAATTGTAACAGGGAATCATGATCATGAAGCCTCAACTTCATCAAACCCACAGGTGGCACCTCCTTTGGATGGTTGCCAATAAATGAAGATCATAGGTTTGGTTGAGTTAGATGCTGAAATCTAGATTAATGCTGCAACAAGATCCAGATACTATTCATCGTAGCCAATCCTGATTTACCCAGTTGTCTCGAATAATGCTCATGACATGCTAAGCAAGCCAGTAGGGGCTTATGACTTGATTAGTGATCTAACCAAGACCTTTTCACACATTTCCTTCCTAGATCTACTGAAGAATTATCCTACTCATCAAGCCACTCTCTTAGAAGCACTCGGTCTCAACCATTTGGCTAACGTTATCCTGCCGCCAGAGTCGCAGATAAACCATATAGAATTTGACGTTTTCCCTCTAGGACAGCCTGAAAGGGATATTGGGTTTGTATTCAACATAAGAAAAATGCCTACAGATGCTGAAATAGCTCTTAGAGGTGATCCAACCCTATTTTTGCAAGTTTGGATCTATAACAACTATGTGAAGCACGTGATGATTGATGATGGGGCAACAGTTAACATTGTCCCCTTCTCTTTTCTTCAGAAGTTAGGATATGGGGAGACTAATTGCTCCTCGATGTGAAACACATTAAGAGGCTATGATATTCTCAAGGTGACCTCGATCAGGACCATAGTATTACTAGTCACTCTTGGACCCAAGGCAATGCTTACTGAGTTTTATATTTTAGATCAGGAAACCAACTATAATATGATTCTTGGTCACCCTTGGATACACCGCATGAAAGCAATCCCATCCACCCTGTTCCAAGAAGTCAGATTCCTACATTTAGGGAAATTCTTTGTCGCTCAGGGTGATCCAAAGCCCTTTGACATACACCTAGCCAACTTGAAGAAAATGCCAGGGGTCCACTCTGAATTCAAGCTTCCCACCAACTAGTTAAACAAACCAGTAAGCATGTTATCAGAAGAAAATTTAGTTCCTACAATGGAATTAGAGGTTACAGGTCTGATTGAGGGTATTCCGGCCTTCAAGGATGAAATTGTTGTTCTAGAGACAGATTCGCTAGGAACTACAACAAATATTGTTGAACTATTAGAAAAGGAATTATCTATCCTTCTTCTCTTCGATTCCATGGGTATGGGACGTGCTTTGGGACCTGGCTCCCTTCCAGCAGATGAGGTTTGCATGGTATATGTAACCAAAATAAAAGAATAAATTACAAAGGATGACTCAACATATGTCTTTTCGAGTGATTACCAGACTCTCCACTTTGATGGGACCAAGTTTCGCTTCAATGTCGGGGTAGGTGCAATCCTTACCTCGCCTGGAGGAAGGGTTTTACCTTTTTCTTTCAAATTGAATTTTTAATGCATAAACAATGGGGCTAAGTATGAAGCTCTTATATTAGGTCTCATTATAGCCAAGAGAATGGGCATCCTCAATATTAGGGTGTTGGGTGATTCACAACTAGTCACAAATCAGGTATCCGAGGTATATGAGACTAGGGTTGAACACTTACAGCTCTATAAAACTGTCGTGTTGGACCTAACTAAGGGATTTGATTTCATATCAATCAAGGTAGTTCTATGCAAACAGAACCTTCTGGTAGACTCTATAGTGACTTCCGCCTCACGCTTCACCCCAAGTAATGATTTAGAAGACACCAACTTCACAGTTTCACTCCACATTGAATCCTTGATTCGTAAAGTGCCAGTAGCATCAATGTTGAAATATGTGGAAGTTGAGGGCCAATTTGACTCTTCGGACCCTATCAATGGGGATGAGTCAACCTTAGCTTATTTAAATACTTTAGCAGAATTACATCTTACTTGTCAAGAGGTAGACTTTTCCTTAATTCCATGTTCCTCCTCTTATTTTGGGAATCCAATGATTGAGTCATCTTCAGGAAGAGATCTTGAAATTTACAAGGTAGAAGGAAGGGGACTTGGAGTTACTGCCAGCCCCCGCCTGAGTTTGAGGAGGGTAATGCCTCCTTAATTGAGGGAATGATTGATATAAACATTGGAATGGAGGAGGAACCACAAATATTAAAACTAGGGTCCTCTTTTACTCCAGAGGAAGTAGAAATTCATACCCAAGTCCTTAAAGAACATTAGAAGGCCTTCACATTTAATTATAAGGAAATGACAGGAATCGCACCACACATCACAATTCACAATCTTGTTACTAAGTTGGACGTCAAACCAATTAAGCAAAAATCAAGACCTCTGAAGCCAAAGGTAGCCCTTATGGTAAAAGAAGAAGTAATGAAGCTTCTCCAAGTAGGATTTATCAAGCCAGTTGATTATTCACAATGGGTATCTAACATTGTCCCCGTTCTCAAAAAAATGGAAAGATTCGTATTTGCATAGACTTCTAGGACATCAACAAGGCTTGTCCCAAGGATGATTTCCCACTACCATCCATTGATGTTATCGTCGACGCAACAAATAGATTTGAGTTGTTGTCCCTCATGGATGGGTTTTCAGGATATAATCAAATCAAAATATTGACCAAGGATCAAGCTAAAACTATGTTTATAACTCAGTGGGGAACTTATTGTTATGTCATCATGCCATTTGGCCTTAAGAATGTTGGTGCTATATACCAATGAGAAATGACCTACATATTCCATGATCTTATTCATAAGATTGTGGAATCCTACGTGGATGACCTACTAGCCAAGGCCATGAAGCGTTGCGATCATCCAGAGGTGCTTCATATCATTCTCTCATGCTTGATTGAGTATGGAGTCACATTGAATCCAGAGAAATGTGTATTCAGTGTAACAGGCGGAAAGCTCTTGGGCTACATTATATCTTCACAAGGAATTGATGTTGACCCGGCCAAAATCTAGGTTGTGTTAGAAATAGTTTTGCCATCAGGGTAAGTGCAGGAAGTTGATGGACAAATATAGGGTCATCCGTGGACGTCATATTGCAAAAAACAGAAAAATCTCAACTTGTAGGAATTATTAGCTATACACGCACTCTAAATTAGAAAAATTTATATAAATATGAATCGTAGCATTTGGAATCTAGTTTCTAAAATACTAATTTTTGTAAAAAACGAACAAGTTTAGTTATATTAAACACTTAAAATTATATGACTTTTTTTTTTTTTGAAAAAACTTATAAGATTGTAGTCCGTTTGCCCGCATTTTGGATGACCAAATCTTGTTTTTTTTTTTCCCTTTGGTGAAATGTTAGATGTAGTTGTCTATCTTGGGATGGATTTTATTTTGTATTTTTTTTAGCAATATTTTTTTTTTATGATTTTTTTCCGTGAAAGTGGTCTGAAAATATTTAGAAAATGGAGCGCTTTCCGTTTTCCCGCCATAACTATATCAAAAATATCGAAATCAATTTTTTTTTTAAGGTGTATAGAATTTGTCTACGCTTGGGATGGTATAAGTTTTATCATATTTTGATAAGCGAAACAAAAGTTACAGTCTTAAACGTAGACATGAACATTCACGGGAAAAAATGTCTTAAAGACCTATTGTTAGTAAGAAATTATAAAATGATATTTATCTTATTCTATTCACTTTAAAAACAATATTTCTACAAAGCTAAGAGTCTACCCTACGTGATGGCACCATTTTTGTGAAATGTTTTCATTTTTTTAGCATGGTTCAAGTCTTTGGAAGAGCAGATTTGAGGTTTTTTGACATTTTGCACTTCATAATGACCTTCCATAGCTTTGGTTGGGGAAAAATAAAGATTTTCTGAGGCTTAGGTTTGGCAGATAGATTCGTGATCGCAGTTTTTTTAGCAATACCGTGAGTGTGCTTTATAAACCGTGAGCGCGCTTTATAAAGCGCGCTCGCGGTTTATAAATCATATTTACACACATCCCAATGTCTAAATTACCATGTGATTTTTACTCTCTGACCTTACCGTATGAATTACTGTGAAATTTTGTCTTTTTCCAGGCACGTTTTCTTATCACTGGAAGCAAAACATCATGGGAGACAAAAAATGAAGTCAAAAAAGGAAGTCATTAAGTAAAAAAACACCAAACGAATTAGAGGCCAACAAAATTGAAAATGCTGAGCAAATGTGGAAACTTTGTGACTCTAGAAGAGGTTCATCTTCAATCCAAACTATTGTAAGCAATGAAGAACTAGATAATGTTTCTACTGTCAATGTTGAAGTTGAATTAAATACTCGTGATGAAGAAGTTTTTACTGTCAATGTTGAAGAAGAATTAAATACTCATGATGTAGAAAATGTTGAAATTGAAGGAGACAATGAAAATGTGAATAAGGAAATTCATGTTGAAACTGTAGACAAGCAAAATTTGACAAAAACACCTCCTAGGATTTTACATAAGAAACCTAATTTTTTTATTGAAATTGATGAAAACATTTTGAAACCAATGTCTGACAAACTGTCTGAACAACAAATCAGAAGAAAAGCCACTGAAATTTGGAATAATCATTTTAAAATTTTAAATGATTCCCAAAGATGTCAGTTGTTGGTTAGTTTGATGAAATTGATTAAAATGAGACCTACATCAAACACCTTAGGATTGACAACATCTAACATACATGGTAAAACCTCTACAATTATTGAAAACCTTCATGATGCATATCACACTGTTGGTGTCAAGAGACGCACTAGGGATAGTAATATTGTGTGTTGTGTACTTGTTACTATTGTTGTAAGTGAATTAATAAAAAAGTAACGTTTGATTACGCAAACAAGTCGAATGTTGCAAGTTAATCGAAAAACTCTAATGAAAGCAATTGAAAGACGTAATATCCTTCAATCACTCAATAATGTCGATTTTTGGGCATTTTCTGCTAGAGCACCGCGTAAGGACAAAAATAATTCTGATGCTATAAGAGAATTTGTTATTAAATTTTGGCATAATAACACTAGAGTTTCACCTAATACAAGAGATGTTATAAAACGGAGAGTTGGTTCTACTAATCGTGAACCACATCCAAAGCATTTCTTATATATGACTCAAACTCAATTTTTTCGTAAGTTTGAACAAGAGAATCTGGAAATTAAAATTAGTCAACATTTTTTTGAAATGTTGAAACCATTCTATGTGAAAATCAACCATGCTCGCAGCACTTGTTTTTGTAGGCAACATGTTGAATTTGCGATGCATTATGCTAAATTTTTACGTATTCGTTCTATTTTTCATTCTGAAACTATGTTATTTGAATGTGGTGTTCAAGTTCCACCAATATCTTCTAGGGATTTCATTCCTACTATATTTTGTGAAAAAGAAGATGGACAATTTTTTTATAGTCAGGATTGTTTAGATGGAAGTTGTAGTACATGCGGCGGATTACCTAAATTGAAAATTTACATCCATGAGAAAATTGAAGGTACAATAGGACATAATTTAGTTGAATTTGATAAATATAAATCAGTTGCATACCAGTTGAAAGATGGAAAAGAGTAGAAATGGTGTGAGCTAGTTATAGAACAAATGCTCATTTTTCAATTTATGAGAAAATTTAAGGATGAAATTGTTTATGAGTATGCGAGGCATACACATAGAGCTCGATGGTTGGATGAACAATTCAAGCTATGCAAAGACACATTTCCTATTGGTACTATTGTTTCAGTGGTCGATTTTACAGAGAATTACACATTACAACCACAAATGGAGGTTCAATCGCAATATTACAACTCAGTACAAGTTACCATTTTTGTGCATATAGCATTTTTACATTCTCCTGAAAGTACAGAGAATGATCAATTTTTTTTTAAGAAAGTACCACTTTTATATCAGTGATGATCGTACTCATTCTATTAAATTTGTGCAAGGGTGTTTCCAGTTATTTTATGGAAACTTGTCTGATAGGGACATCCACTTCAAACAACATTATATATGGTCAGATAATTACACGTCTCAGTTTAAGAATGCACGAATGTTTCATTAGATGAGAAGAATGCATGTCAAGATGGGTGTGCAACATATTCGGAGTTTCGTTGAGGCTGGACATGAAAAAGGAGAGCATGACGGTGCATGGGGCATGTGTGAAAAGAGCTCTTGCAAGAGAAGAGTTGAAGAACAAAGATGGTGCTAAATTAAAAGATGCAAAGAGCATAGTGGAATGGTGTACTGACAACATGGTCCGAGGCTCTCAAGAAAATTCCACAGTTTGCAGATATTTTTGGTTGATAGAGGAAAAACATATTGCTAACTACGAGGATTGTATGACACTCACTGGGTCCAGTGATATGCACTCATTTTGTAGCTCAGACGCTACTTCGTGGGCCATATGGACAAGAAAGTTGACATGTTTTTGTGCATCTTGTATCGAATTTGTCACTGTTGAGTGTGATTCACAAGAATGGGTGGAAGGATGGATTTGTAGGCCTCTAACTCCGCTTCCTAGTTATCAACCTCCACAAGCATTACAACTTGTTTCTGCAGATGAAGTTACAACATCCAAGGACTTTGACGAAATTTCAATTTTGGTGCGACAAGGTATTTATGGTTATTTATTTAATTTTTGTATTGAGTTATGTCCATTGAAATTTTAATATGTAATTTAAATTTGAGTTGTTCAACCTTAGTTATTTTTTTGTAGGACATGTGTTTGCAGTAATTGCGACAGAAGACAATGAAGAAGGACCAGACTATTTCTTATGTCTTTGCATCGAGGAAAGAAAGAAGTTGACTTTCTCCTATTATAGATGACGAAGAGATTGAGTATCCTACAGGGTCAGTGGTAGTTACTGGAACTTGGCTTCGATGGTATCCATTAAAAAACTCCTCTGTTTGGGTGTTTGAAGACTTTGAGACACACAAGAAAATACTCTTATATTCACATCTAGTTCTAGCAACAAATATTCAGTTGTATAGATATCGAGGAAGACCTAATAACAAGATTCTTTGGAAGGTTCGAGAGTCAAATCATGAAGCAATCTTGTCTGCTATTCAGAGTAGATCTGATCCTGATGGTTCATTGGAATGAATTTACAATGGTCATGTCTGGTATATATTTAATTTCAAGTTTCAATATATATATATATATATATAAATTTTTTAGTTTAAAGATCTAGATTTAAGTTTGAATATATTTTATTTTAAATTTGTGTATTTTGTGTGTCATGTATATATATAGTATATGGTTTTGATTTGAAACTTAAATTTCTTTGACTAACAATTTTATGTTTAGGTTAGTGGTGCCAGAAAAGCTTCCACCTTCACGTGGTTGGCATTGTTAGTAGATAATTTTAAATTCTCGAAGCTAAGAGAAGCTTGAACATTGTTTGAAAAAATTGTAAATTTTGAAAAAGTCACTTGTAAATTTTGAAAATATTGTAAATTTTGAAAAAGTTGTAAATTTTGAAAAATTTGTAAATTTTGAAAATGACTCCTCTAGGTGCCACAGAGTCCGAGTAGTCACCCGTCGAAGTTGAACGATATTTTGGTCTCAGGGCTCTTAAGGGACTAAGCCCGAACGAAGTAGCCCAGAAGCAACGACCCTTTTGCGCACCAAAACACCACCTCCTCTAGCGTTCACCTGGCCACCTGGATATGCCGGCACAGTCGGTTCGGTGCCACGACCCACAGTTTGCAAAATATAGCATTTGACAACCTTATATTGGCTCCAACTCACTATTTCACGCGTTTGCAAACAGTAGGACAGCGAGAGGACTGAAATGAGAAGGAAAAAAATGAGAGAGGCTATTGTAGAGGGTCCATACGCCAAGGTTTTGGATCAGACGGGGCCTCTCTAGGTGCCACGGAGTCTGAGTAGTCACCCGTCAAAGTTGAACGATATTTTGGTCTCAGGGCTCTTAAGGGACTATGCCCAAACGAAGTAGCCCGGAAGCAATGACCCTTTCGCGCACAGAAACACTACCTCCTCTAGCGTTCACCTGGCTACCTAGACATGTCGGCGTAGGCGGTTCGGTGCCACGACCCACCGTTTGTAAAATATAGCGTTTGACAACCTTACACTGGCTCCAACTGCACTATTTCACGCGTTTGCAAACAGCAAGACAGCGAGAGCACTGAAATGAGAAGGAAAGAAATGAGAGAGGCTATTGTAGAGGGTCCATATGCCAAGGTTTTAGATCAGACGAGGCCTCTCTAGGTGCCACGGAGTCTGAGTAGTCACCCGTCAAAGTTGAACGATATTTTGGTCTCAGGGCTCTTAAGGGACTACGCCCGAACGAAGTAGCCCGGAAGCAAAGACCCTTTTGCACACCAAAACACTACCTCCTCTAGCATTCACCTGGCCACTTGGACGTGTCAGCGTAGGTGGTTCGGTGCCACGACCCACCGTTTGTAAATATAGCATTTGACAACCTTACAATGGCTCCAACTACACTATTTCACGTGTTTGTAAACAGTAGGATAGCGAGAGCACCAAATGAGAAGGAAAAAACTAAGAGATTCTATTGTATAGGGTCCGTACACCGAGGTTCTGGATTAGACGAGGCCTCTCTAGGTGCCACGGAGTCTGAGTAGTCACCCGTCAAAGTTGAACGATATTTTGGTCGCAGGGCTCTTAAGGGACTACGCCTGAACGAAGTAGCCCGGAAGCAACGACCCTTTCGCACACCAAAACACCACCTCCTATAGTGTTCACCTGGCCACTCAGATGTGCTAGCGCAGTCGGTTCTGTGCCACGACCCACCGTTTGCAAAATATAGCGTTTGACAACCTTACACTGGCTCCAACTGCACTATTTTGCGCGTTTGCAAACAGTAGGACAGCGAGAGCACCGAAATGAGAAGGAAAAAATGAGAGAGGATATTGTAAAGGATCCGTACACTGAGGTTCTAGATCAGACGAGGCCTCTCTAGGTGCCACGGAGTCCGAGTAGTCACCCGTCAAAGTTGAACGATATTTTGGTCTCAGGGCTCTTAAGGGACTAAGCCTGAATGAAGTAGCCCGGAAGCAACGACCCTTTCGCGCACCAAAAAACAACCTCCTCTAGAGTTCACCTGGCCACCTAGACATGCCAGCGTATTCGGTTCGATGCCATGACCCACCGTTTGCAAAATATAGTGTTTGAAAACCTTACACTGGCTCCAACTGCACTATTTCGCGCGTTTGCAAACAGTAGGACAGCGAGAGCACCGAAATGAGAAGGAAAAAAATGAGAGAGGCTATTGTAGATGGTCCATACGCCGAGGTGTTGGATCAAACGAGGCCTCTCTAGGTGCCATGGAGTTTGAGTAGTCACCCGTCAAAGTTGAACGATATTTTGGTCTCAGGGCTCTTAAGGGACTACGCCCGAACGAAGTAGCCCGGAAGTAACGACCCTTTCGCGCACTGAAACATTACCTCCTCTAGCATTCACCTGGCCACCTAGACATGCCGGTGTAGGCGGTTTGGTGCCACGACTCACCGTTTGCAAAATATAGTGTTTCCTTATTTATTTAAATTAAATTACAATGACTTGGTTGTTATGTTATCTCTTGTTGTCATCTTGTCCTTGGTAGGATGATATACATCCAGGGCTCATGAATCTTATTTTCTGCCTTCTCATTAACACTTGGTTTTGTTATAATATTATGGGTGGTAAATTGTTCTACGGTTTTCTTTTCCCAACTTTGAATCACATCTCCTGCTAGTTCTTCTTCTTCTTCACCATATATATCAAGTCTGATTCATGAGGCCTAATAACCTTCAAAATCATCTTTCTCTATGTTTCTCCCTTGTTTCCATCATCTTTTCTATTTTTCACATATGTTCTTGTTCTCTTATCCTTTCTTGTAATTGCTTTAGTCTAGCATCTTATCTCTCTAATACTAACTTCTCCATCCAATGTGGCATTTTGTAACCATGGTCACTCTTTACTTCACCCATCATTTTCATCTATCTCTTTGTCTCTCTTCTTGTCATTGTATCAACCTTATCTCAAATCCTTTTAGAAATTGAAATAATGTAGTTTCATGGTATTAGTTTCATATGGAAGAAGAAGATTGCAACTATAATGGCATGTTTCAGTAATGCACATCTAACAGTACAAGCTTATGATACAAATAAAAAATAATATAAAGATACAGCTCCACATATCATTCAGATTTAACAATATTTCAGGATTATTATGAGTTACAAAAGAACAGGATTGGAAAATCAATACAGTTACTTCAAGGATTAACTCATATGTACACACAAAAGTTACAAACAATGCAGACCCAATTTTGGGTATACCTGTAATATTATCAAGATACAGTCAAATACACCAGAGTTTCAAGCACACTTTTCCAAATACAACAGGATGATATTGATGAATTCCATTAAATCCATAGGTTATGGAATTATTATTTTGGGAGTTGTTAAAAGATGGAGGGATGTGAACCATAACTCAAATAAGCTTTAGTTACTAATACTTAAGTTGGCAATAGAGCTAACAATATTGTTTTAGTTTGAAAAATAAAAATTCAAAATGCCCATGGTGAAATATACCACAAATAATAATAAGAAAGATACTAGAAAATATATAACTAGAAGTAATACACTAAATCCACTGAACAGAGATCAAAACCCACTTTCTCGGAGTTAGCAATAATACCAAAATAACTAAAATAAATATGATTTAACCAACACACATGGATATATATATATAAGAATCAAACAAAGTGTGCTCCATACGCGCACGTCTCTGAAAATATATATGTACATAAGTTTATAATGTATGTATACATCTCGAACTAAGCACGTGTCATAATGTACATATGGGACCACATGCGGTCGCGAAAAGGCTATATATATATACAATGGACTGTGAATCTACTCATGACCACAAATGTGTCATCCAGGTGGACTATAAATCTACTCATGAAACATCTTCCCTCTCTTCGCCCTGCTAGAAGTAGCACGTCCACAACCTGGGGATGTAGTGGAGGGAGATGCCACTATGGATTTCATCCGTGTGGTCCTAGGTGTCTCTAAGCATGCCTGCAACCTAACCTGCACATTCATAAACAACAAGTTTTTAACACCCAAAATTTTAAAATACATTCAAATTTTAGAAACTTGTACAATTTAGTTAAAATGCATGTGAAATCTTACCGCAATGTCATGATCCCTATCAATTTGTTGTTGACGCGTCGCAGGGACAACAATAGACTCACGAGGGGTAAGCTGTACATACAAATAACTAATTTTCAAATTAAATATTTCACATATATACCTACAAAATTTGATATTGTAGATTTAAGTTTAATAAGAAATAATGAACCTCCAAAATTTAACAAATTTAAAAAATTGTGTACCTCAGTTAGTGGATCTGCAGATGCTATGGCAGTATCTACAGCAGCCTCCATAGTCTGCATATATGGAGGAGTCTCTCTAGCAGTCATAAGCTATACAAAAAACATGTACAAATCAATATTAAAATCTATTTAAGAGCTATACAAAAAACATGTACAAATCAATATTTAGTTAGTCAAGAAAGAATAAAAATGTTATTATTTTATCTTCTATTTAGGCTAAATACATAGGATCTATAAATGTTAGCACGAAGGCCATCTATCTTCATAAGATTTTGACAAAGTTTTGTATTTAATCAAGGTAACCCATAGTCATCTTCTATGACAATTAGAGCATCATTCAAATTTGAAGGACTTTTATCTAACATCACCAGACCTAACACATATAGATTCACATAATTTCATCAAGGAGTTGATCCATGGATAGGTCATTTATCTCATATATTGCTAGACATTGGATTATATTGCAAACATCTTGACCAAACCATTCACCGACAGAAATATTATTCACTTATGATCTATTTTAAGGGTGTGGTCTATATCAACATCATCTTCTAAGGGAGCATTTTATCCATCCTTTCTTCTTTTCTCTAAATTAAAGAAGGTTTTCCCATTGGTTTTTCTCATGTTCTCTACTTTTGGAGAGTTTCATTGTAATTTGGGCAGCTCATATGGTCTTATTTCAAGGACCCTCATTTTTACGAACCTAAGCTACACTTCAGGGTGTTTTCGTGTAGGTATAGATTTTCCTTGTAATTATTTATTTCTTAGAACATTTCGTGTAGATATATCATGACTCGTCTTGCTTATATGTTCTTTGTTTCATAGGAGTTACTTGACTTTTTAGGAGTTATTTGTGTGGTGGTACTCCGAGACATGTAAAACCAATATATGATTACATACATGGCTAGTTATATCAAATGAATTGGCATTTCCTACTAGAAATAATATATAGGTTGAGTATAAGAAAGTGAAACTCATGTACAGAGGTCCAAGAATTAGAAACAAAGTGTAAAGATATTTGTAACTAACCTGCGTAAAACTCATGTGAGGCGTGCCAGTAGCCTCAGTTCCCTGAGCAGATGATGACCCGCCAGGCTCCTGTGTATAAAAGAGAAAAATATTAATACATGTACAACATACACGTGAAACAAATTATAATAATAATCTAGTGCAATTAAATGATTTATTAAAAATGTAAGTTTGTACAACTTGAAACTTACGTTTGAAACACGTCCAGCCGCAGTAGCTAGCATGTCGACACCAGATGTTTCCTTCACCAGCTCTTGCTATTTAAAATAAAATAAAAAATTAGTTTTTTACATGTATGTACATGACGTACAATCAAATATACATATATATATATATATATATCTCAAACATGTGAATTAAACTATTGTGTCATGTCCCCTTCTAGTTGACATCTCTCAGAGCACAGGATTAGCCTATTATGTGACCCTCGTAGGCTGATAGGTTGGATAGGGGGTCATGTTGGAGTTTGGCTCAGTTTCAGTTGGCAGTATTTGATCAGTTGGCTTTCGTTCGGGCTCGTTCGGACACTTTTAGCCTGCATTGCTATTTTTAGCAGTATTCAGCACTCAGCGAGGGACCCCTGCTATTTTTAGCAGTATGGATTGATCACGTGCAGAATCACTTCAGTGTTCGTCAACTTCAGACAGTTTGTGCATCGGGTATATATCGATAGAGATATTAATATTTAATTGATTTAATTAAATATTAATGGTGGGAGCATTATAATATAAAGTTATAATATTCTATTATAACTTAAGTGATTTTAGTGAAGGGGTCTCCCATCATCAGAAAGGGGCCATTCTTGATGAATATATTTTATTATTAAAATTTTGCTGGAGACTATTGAAAGATTAAAATTAAAAGTTCGAATTAATTTTTAATGATTTCCTATTATTGAGGAATTCACACTTTTCATGAGTATAAGCCATTTGCTTGGGAAGAAGAAAATTATTATTATTTGGGAATAAAAAAATTGATCAAGTCTGAGCAGAGCACAGGAGCCTAGGGTTTCAGTCTCGAAACATTGGCGAACGAGCCATCTCCAGTGAGTGCAATTCAGAGGGTGTGAAATATCATCCGATTTATTGCCAGGCAGAGGGATTTCTTCATCCAGAAGAAATTACAGAGCTTCACATTAAGTCAAAATTACAGGGTTTTGGATAGCAAGTTGTCCAGAGAGGTTTCTTACATCAAGGCGCCAACTTCCATAAGATCTGGAGATCTAGAGAATAGCCGTACTCTTATTTATTATTTGTTGTTGTACCAGATCAAGGGTTTTCTCATTTCTGCTGCAAATACCAAGTTATTCATTGCTACTGTACCAAATCAAGGGTTTTCTCATTTCTGCTGCAAATACCAGGTTATTCATTGCTGTTGTACCAGATCAAGGGTTTACTCATTTCTGCTACAAATACCAGGTTCTCCAATAAAAATCATTGTCTTTTATATTGCATGCTAGTGGATCTAAATTGTAATCATCTCAGAAAATTGATAAAAAAAGACTGGCATCACTATTAGCCATAGAATATATTGTTTCAGATTTGATTTACTTTTATAGTATTTATTCTCTATTTCTTGCAAAATCACTTTATTGCATTTGTGCCCAAAAACTGCAAAAACAAACAAAAACACAGTCAGAATCAGAATCAAGGGGAAACAAGGGTTTCTACATATTGTACATATATATATTATTTAAATTTATTTAAAATTTACCTGTGAAAGACCAATATCAGTGGCTCCAGTTCCAAAAACATTCCCCAGCATCTCATCTATAGAAAAGAAATCCTGTGAACCAGCAAATGATGTCTCGCCTGTAGTGCATATGGCACCACATGATCCACAATGGTGTGGTGCACTAGAACTGGCGTCTCCACCAACATCACCGGATGCAATCTGGGTGCTATGCTGGGTGAGAGTGTCAATGAGCTCCCTCAATGCATGCAATGTATCAATCTCCACAACCTCCTTCACTGTAGGAGGGATAACTGAAGGCAGTGGGGGTTTTAGGGCATGGGGGATCCTAGGTTGACCTACGCGTGCACCAGTTCTACTCTATGCAGAGCCACCTCCTCAACCAAAAAAGTCTGAAAATTCAAAATAATTCGGGACCTCATTGAGCATGAACTCACAATATAATTTCTTCAAAAAATAAAGAGGAACCTCATTGTTGTTGCATGGTGGATAATCAAAAACCATCCACCATCAGTCCCAAAAATTGTTTTTGATTCTATCATCATGGTACCAATGGATTGGGAACTGTTTGCAAGTAAATACAGGGGGGCATTGGTTTTAGGGTCGGTAAATAATGCACAAATGAGGTCTTTTCCAATTTTTTTGTCTTTAACGGCCACATGGGATAGTTTATCCGCACCACCACCTACAGTCACTTCTAAAGGTGTTCCATCTATGTATTTGGTTGGTTGCAGACTCGACTTCTCCAATCAATGTTTGCAATGTATTGGCTAAAGTCATGCAGGATGGATTTGTAGCATGATTTTGTCTTATAGTTTGAATTAGGTTCTCAATGACAATTTTATTTTCTTGGATTCTTCCAATGATATTATCTTGCATTCTTACTGGCTCAGTGGGGACAGAAGGAGCCACAGGAGGCAGATCTATGTTTGGAAGAGGGTTTTGACGAATGTTCGGAGGGTTTTGAGGAATGTTTTGACGGTTTGCATGATTTCGAGCTTGCCGACCAGCTGATAAAACAAGAAAATTGTATACGTAAACAAACATTTCAAAAAACCCATGAAAATGCAAAAAAAAACCTAAAATGCAAAAAAATGATTACAATCGGGGACTTACCTCCTCATCTTGGCGGCATGGTTGAATCTATCGCTATCCAGAAGTCCGATGAGCAATTTTGAGATAGTATTGAAAGCGTGAGTGAAAAACGTTTAGGAAAAGTCACGGTTCGAAATGAAAAATGAGGAAAATAACGAGTCATGGGACTGTTAAATTTTGTCTTAGAATTTCGCGATCGCGGTTTATAACCGCGCTCGTGGTTATAAACCGCGATCGCGGTTTTAGGTTTGGTAATTACCGAACCTAGAATTCAAGAACCGCAATCACGGTTTTAAAACCGCGATCGCGGTACCTTTATTTCAGGTTTTTATGTCCACGGAATTGTCCACCAACTTCGTGCACTTACCCATCAGACGAGTCTGGTATTAGATCTTTCCTTGGGAAACTCGGTGTAATCTGAAGGTTCATCCCTGACTTGACCTTTGTCGTTCATCCAATCAAAAATTTGTTAAAGAAAGATTATAGCCTGGATTGGATAGAGGAATGTGATGAGGCCTTCAAGGAAGTTAAGCAATTTTTGTTATCCCCTCCGACGCTAATGCCACCAAGGTCAGATCACCCTTTGATCTTATATTCGCGGGCTACCGACATTTCACTAGCCTGTACGTTAGCACAAGAGGACGATGACAAACGAGAATGGGATGTTTATTTTACCAGTCAGACGTTACTCGATTATGAGACACGCTACACATAGGCAGAAAAAGAATGCCTTGCCATAGTTTTCGCAACCAAGCACTTAAGACATTACAAGCTTAATCAAGAGACAAGGGTCGTCATCAAGTCAGACCACTTATAGACATTCCTCATGTAAGGATCCTTGTCTAAAAAGTCTGGGCGTTTCATTACATTAATGGGTGAGTTCAAGCTAACATTTGTAAATGAAAAATTAGTTAAGGGTCAAATCATCACAGATTGGTTGGCTGATAATCCATTAGACGGGGGTGATTTGGTAGATTTGGACTTTCCTGACGAGTGCGTATACTTCGTTGAAACTAGGCCCCCATCTCTGTATGTCCTTGGTACACTGACATCATCAATTTTATCATGGACCACACATACCCAAAAGGTGAAATGTCACAACAAAGAAGGCGGTTATGCATAATTTCTGCTAAGTATGTCATCCTAGAATAGGTGCTTTATCGTAGAGTCTTTGACAGAATGCTATTGAGATGTGTTGATTATGAAGAGTCTGAAAAGATTCTTTATGAGTCACATAGTGGGGCATGTGGTGTTCACTTCGGTAGTCACGCTACTGCCTGGAAGATACATCAGATGGGCTCTTTCTGGGCCACCCTCGAACATGATGCGGTAGAGTTTGTGCGTAGATGCCACAAGTGTCAAGAGTTTTCCCATGAAATCCACATACCGGCACAGGCTTTACAACTGATCACAACTCCATGGCCCTTCTCCATGTGGGGCCTAGATTTGATAGGGAAATTCTCTCCCTCGTCAACAGATGGCCATAATTTCATAATTACAGCCAAGGAGTACTTTACCAAGTGGGTAGGTGTCATGCCCCTTACTACTGTCCCTAGCTTTGTAATCACTAAGTTCATCTTGAACCAGATCATTTGTAGGTATGGGGTGCCATAAGTCATCATTTCCGATAACGACACGTCTTTCAAAAATGATGAGATGCATGAATTGTGTGCAAAGTTCAAAATAAGTCATCACACTGCTTCTCTCTATTACCCTTAAGCTAATGGACAAGCCGAGGCTACCAATAAGACTTTAAAGTCCATTATTTTAAAAACTATTAAGGAGAATAAACGAGATTGGCATCTGAAGCTTTTTCCGGCCTTGTGGGCCTACTGAACATCAGTTAGAACACCAATGGGAGTGACTCCCTTTTCTTTAGTGTTCAGTGTTGAGGAATTTCTACCACCGGAGGTCAAACTACCCAACCTCCACATTTCGTTACATGGTATCCTATGAGAAGAGGGTTATCGAGAAGATCATCTCTCCCAATTAGAATTCCTCGATGAAGTTAGATTGAATGTTGAGCAATGGCACAGTGTATACGTTGACCACATGGCTCGGCATTACAATAAAAAGGTATATGAACGCGAGATCTACAAAGGAGATTTGGTGTTAAGGCTTGATAGCTGAATTGACAAAAAGACCGGCGAGGGAAGAAAGTTCAGACCTAGGTGGATAGGTACATATCGAGTGGTGGAAGATTATAAGAATGGCGCATTGCATTTGTGTACTCTATAAGGTGAGGAGTTTAGTGAATCTGTGAACTCCCTTCACCTAGAAAGATACTACGCATGATCCATCAGCATTCTCATATGTACATTATTACATCTGCATTGCATTTTCATGTGTCCATTCATTTTGTAAAATTTTTGATCAAGGGACTTATTCTTATAGCAATTCCTAAAAAAAAACTTCTAAAAATATTGGCAAAACATTCAAATCATGTCTCTTCAAATCTTCATTGTATCATCAACTATTTCTGCATCATTTTCATTAGTTCCAGCAAGACAAGACAAAGTTTTGATAGTAACCATACCAAGGCCTGCATACTTGGTTCTACTTTTGGTCTCTTCTTAAGATAGGTGTCTTTTGTTCATGGTATGTTCTACAAGCTTCATGGTGTCACATCTATCCCACATACATCTCCTTGGAAATAATAACATTCTAAGCATTTTACCCAAATAAATAAGTCAAATACAAATCAACAGAAAATTTTATTTTACACATTTCTTTGCCCTACCAACCTTCGGTGTTGAGCTCGCATCTCTTGCTAGTGGCGTAGGGTCGAGAAAGGAAGGAAATTCCCTTACTCGCCTATGCTTCCTACTGGTAGCATGGGGCAAGGCGTAGGGGGTCTCTTTGACAAACCTGAAAGTCATAAACAATTAAAGTAATTACTGTGAAATCTTAAGTCAAAACAAAGTGGATTATATGTTCAAAATTCCAAGAAGAATTCAAAACCTTAAAACCAAATTTTGTCAACCAAGTGGCCATCTACGGATCCAAGTCTAGATAAACTGTGGAGCAATTCACATTCTAAACTATGAGGTAGCATTAGTGGGGTAAGGTTGTAGCGTCCCAATTTGGCTCTGTCAAACCTCTGTCTCCATCTCACCATTACCATTCAACAAATTTCATGGCTTGTGCCCTTTCTAACTCTCGATGTTGAGCCCTTACATCTTATTAGTTGTGTGGGGTTAGGAGTGGGGCAAGCATATCTATTCATCATATCATTATGTCATCACGTTTTTTCAAGACAAATACGAAGTATCAAAGATTGCTTAAAGAAACTAAGTTTAAGATCACATTGTGTTTGCATCATCATATATCAGCATTATGAAATACAAAAAGAAAGCATTTTGTTATCATTCATATCCACTACATACATTTTGAAAAGCATCGAAAATCAGAAATTCTAAACATCTAGAGTACACATGAGAGATAAGCCAAAGAGAATCAACTCGGATACAATGGAATTCTGAACCAAAAATAGAGTCTGTATATATCATAGTGAATCAAGTTTGTATATAATTCCATTGCACACTAGGTGTGGTCAAAATGCTCGCAATGAGCATGAAATACCAAAAACATCATAAATGCCTCACAAAATGGAAATCAAGCAATAAAGGCACTTTTCCTATCCGCCTCTTTGAGACCCCTTATGACTGCCCTGGTTATGAATTTCTTAGGAGTTCTTCTCAGAAGTATTGAAACAAAAAAGGGCCAAGCCTAGTGCAAAATACCATTCCCAAATCCATTCCAATTCAACCATACTCAAAAATGAAAAACGGTCACCATGGGTCCAGAGCTCAAAAATCACAAAGTCAATATGTGCAAATGAATTTGAAAATGAGTCTATTTAGATATATATATATATA
The DNA here is from genome assembly GCA_019776745.2 of Taxus chinensis. Classification (NCBI taxonomy): domain Eukaryota; kingdom Viridiplantae; phylum Streptophyta; class Pinopsida; order Cupressales; family Taxaceae; genus Taxus; species Taxus chinensis. Next base: position 217,739,945 of record CM034152.1, on the reverse strand, counting down.
TATATATATATATATGTTATTTCTAACTTCGTTTTGAGTGTGTTTGTTCACATGGCTTGAATGTTGGCATAGGTATATTTCTACATCCCTACGCGAATGGTAAGTCCTCTTGTCATTTTAATTCAGTGTTTATTTTTTGATATTTTATCTATCTGCACTTGAGTCTTCTTTTCTCTTGCAGGTAGCGGGAGTTTTGGATGACGATATTTTGACACACGGGCATGTCAGGTATAGCTTCTAACTCCCCATTTTGGGAACGCCATACTCAAACTCTACGTTTTACGCCTCTTCATGGCTAAGACGCTTCTCTGAGGGGGCAATATGTACGCACCCAAAATTGCACATGCTACATTTTTAGGAAAGCGGTTATAAAAGTCCCTAGTGATGATTCAAAATCCTTTCGAGAAGGTGTTTGAGCTCCAAAAACCCACTTGCAGTATATATTTGTAACCTAGATAGCCTTACATAGCTTCTCCTTACATTTTTCCAGTTTTCCCCTTCATTCTATGCTTGCGTTGGCCTCAAGTGTCAAAACCGCCACCCTACTTGGGGGGTGGTTTGAAAACCGTCCCCAGGTAGGGCGACGGTCCTGATCTATTTTTCCATAATCTTCATGCGAGAAATTACATGCGAAGATTCACTTAAGTTTGTCTTTTGAACGCGTTCGTGAGTCGAATTGGCTAAAAATAGTTTCGTTTGCTTGGTTCTCCTAGTTCCTTCTATTTTTAAATAGATTTAATGAGTGGAACTGCCTCTTCAATTCCTTGTGCATGAAGTAACCTCCCATCCTCCATTCCTATATATTCCATGCTTGTATTCAAGCAAAGGGCCTGAGAGTGAGAATTTTGTGTATCTTGCATTGTTGTGCTGTAATAATCTTGCTAGGAATTGCATAGCCAAGTTCAGATCTCTTGTGCTATCTTTCTTCTACCTGCATTACGCCCAGATTACTTCCAAGTTTCCATCACTCAAGTGCCAACCTCTTGTTGTTGTTCTTTGCATTCCCATCCTTGGAACACTCAGAGAACAAAAGGAAAGAACTGAGGAGACATATACTCATACTTCCGGATTTGCCAAAGCTCTTGCTCTTCCAGGTTGGAGTTGTGTATTTGTTTGCTTTGTTTTTCCAAATTTCATATCAAATAGAGTAGAGAAATAATTCATTTCAATCAATCAAATAGTTACAAATAGATCAAGTCAATAGGAAGTTTTCTCTTCAATATTTCCAGGGAAATAGTGGGTGAATGATAGCTCTGTTAGATTCATGATTTATTCTTCACTTTTGAGGTAGAGTTGGAGAGATTTTATTTGAATTAAAGTAGATCTTAGATTTAGATTCACACATCTGAACAGATAGCTAGCTACATCCGGCCAACTATTTTTTTTTCTTTAAATTGTTTGTTAGATTAGATAAATTGTCTGTAAAGTTAGAAAAGCACAAAAATATTTATTTCCATAGATTAGCTTGTTTATTGTTTTGTCCTTATATATTGAGAAAACACCAACAATATAGTTTAGATTTCATTTGATAGATAGTTTATTCACTGAAAACGAATCAAATTCACTTTGTATGACCATCAATGGTCCGCAGCAGGAAAAGACTTACGGTTATGATCCTCTGGTCCCACAACCCAATGGGCCAGAGTTAGTAACTGACATTTACACAAGTCTGCGCTTAACAATCTTACGCACACCAGCCACATACACAGAGAAAATAAGACAATTAGAGACTTTAAACATAGTTGCTAACAAGGCCTATAACTTTTGGAATGCTCCTAGTAATAGGATATGACTGCATGTATGACCATTCCAGGACCTTAGCCACAATGAGTCTTTGGTTGTGACCCACAAGTCCCGTAACCCAACGGACCTACTAGTCAGTTAGATATCGACACTAGCCTACACACAGGTATTCATATTCTCACCGCTTCCACCTAATATCATCACACAACTTTCATTGTTAAACATAGCAACTGATCAGGCTAAGACTTTCTAGACGAGACTAGAGAATCGCCCTTAGTTCCTGCAGCTCCACTACATCTCTTGTCTCAATTTCCATGACCTTGTCTGGAAACTCATATGAGGCACCTACAGGCTACTTTCCACGTATTCCACAACCCACCAATAGAATCTCAATTAGAGTCTCTGGGTAGCTATCATATTAGAACCTGCCATTACACCCCTTCAAGTTAGGAGAGCATTCTTTGCCTTAGATTCACAGATTCTGTTATTGCATGTCGAAGACATAAGGCTTCCCAACTAACTTGGTCATCATCGTCACTTTCACTCCCATTTCAAATTCCACACTGGCTGTCTCGGCACAACCTCGGGAGGTCGGGTGCGTAGAAGGTCACGTGTTGATTTTCTATTGTATAGGCACTGATAGGGGATGGGAGTGCCTGCCACTAGCATCCTAGCTAGGCACTGGTGTCTAGAGTGAGAAATTCTGAAGTATGAATAGACAGACTGGGCTAGATGGAGTTTAAGATCAATAGAGGCAACATAAAGCAAACAAAGATGGCTAAGACAATGGTTAATTAGTACTTTTCTTATTTAGAAATCATATGAATAGTAGTATGTGATCAGGACTAGATAGATACCAAAAGTGTGTGATTTAGTGTCTACACATAGTGACACTCTTCCCTTGGTGCCAGGAAACCCAATTCCCACATTTACACTATACAAACACAATATGTTGGGAATTTAATCACCCCCAACCCTAAAAAATACACCAAACATAAATTTCTGTCTCTAAAATGCTCTTTTCACATAATGACGAAATCCCTCTCAAATTCCATGACACATTTCTCCCTTATCTTCACATAATTCAATCGTTGGCTCACAACATTTACTGCACATGATTATGTTCTCTCTGCGCGCTCCTATTATTTCTTGCTTAAGAATGTTTTCATGTATGTTTCTTCTTCTCCTTTACACTAGTAAATTTCATTACTAGCATAAAGGGGGAAAACGTAGACACCAATATTTGCACAAAATCATTATTTCATCATGCTTTTGTTAGAATTGTATGTGCATGAGATCAAAACCTTGAAACTAAATCTTAGTGGCATAACCTACTCTCTTTCATATTTTCATTGCTTAATTTGATCTCTTATGGTGATTACTTTGTTGTGATTTTGTGATTTTATGTCATGTCACAGAGGCCTATGTATCTTTTCATTTTTTGACTTTCTTCGCATCTAGTGTCGATCAAAAACCATACACACGGTCCCAGACCTTTCGTACATTATTTGACCCTCTTGTCTTTTGCTTAAGTTTGATTTATGGCTCTCTTCATTATTCTCCTTTATGAGATTTGATATGTTTGGGTTGGCCTTTCCCATTAGCAAGGTTTGAAAAATCAAGAGAATGAATTCATAAGTATATAAGCTCTAATGCAGTCATTTACTATCTAACAATCACCTATCTATCTATCACATACTAAACTGAAAGATAAAGAATTATTGTTGAGGGCATAATTCTAATTTCTTTCATCAACACTCAAGGGTTTGAATGAGATGAAGTAGCTTATCTCGTTATCGGTTTGAAAACACAAGGTAAACACTAGGAAAAGGGATAGTTGCATGCATAATAGTACAAAGCACTAGGAGAGCTACATGAAGTCTGAAAAGTAGTGTAGAGCTTGGTGACTCACATATAGGGTGACCGCTGAGGTCAATCCGACTCAAAAATTTGCATTTATTTTTCATCTAATGTGTGTTTGAGTGTGTTACAAGGTAGTTATGGTTAATTTTTAAGTACATGTGAGAAATCTAGGGTTTGATGTGACGTTGAATATTTCAAAAGGTGACAAAGAGTGATACAGAGTGGCACTGAGATTTGTAGATCCATGTTATGTACATAGTCAAATTGTATACAGAGAGCAAGTTGTATTATACGGTTTTTCCCCATGAGGCCTCGCAGTGAAAAAGAAGATTTCTCCAACTCATAGGCTCTGTTTCTGTTACAAATTACTCATCGACACAATATGAAGCTTATTTGAACAAGCAAAGTGACTTCTTTTACCCAATACCCACCTTTGATTGCTTGCATCTCTTCCATAGAGTGATTGCTATGTTTGTACATATGTACTTTTGATCTAAAATATAATTTTACACATTATTATTGCTTAATTTTAGTATTATCAATCACCATATTAATTAATTTTAATTAAGGTTGATACAGTTACACATTCCACTAAAAATTGATACTTTTGTATGTTTTTGAGTTTTGAAACCTTTGTTTTGTTTTTGTTTTTAGAGTTTTACTTTTCGTTAGTCTTATGACCACTTTTGATTCTTTGGAGACTTTTTGTAGGTGTACATGGCATTAAATACTTGATTCCCTACACCAATTTTTCTTATAATTAATATTCTAAGTTATTATAATTTATAAATAAAATTGTACTTTTCAAAAAAGAAAAAAGAAAAAATATTATATGATAAAAAAATCATATCCAAAATAAACAAGTTCCCAACACTTTTTCATGAAATTTTGTGAGGTTTGGAAAATTATACTATATCCTTGATGTGGTGCCCTAATTATTGGTTTTTTATTACTAGCAATCATACGTTAAATGTACGATGTGAACGAAGAAAGGGATATAGTGAATAAGGGAAACCAGATGAAGAGAAATGAAGGAAAAAGAAGAGGGGTTTAGAAAATGGCATGTGAGGGTGACGAAGTGGATGGGAAAGTAAATAAGAATCGAGGAAACAATGTGACAGTATATGAAATGCAAAGAGCACGACATGTTTGTTAATCGAAAAAAGGATTAAAGTTGTGTTGTGCTAGACGTTGGCAAAATTATAGAGGAATATATATGAAAATGCAAGAAGCTTATGGAAATTGTTGTCAAGGAAAATACTTGATTAAATTTGCAGATCTTGACTCTATTGGGTAGTTAGAGATAATGTAAAAGGGGGAGTAAAGTTTTGAGTTGGGACGATGCCCTTTGCTTTGAACAAAGGCAAAATTGATCATGTCACATTTTCTATTTTGGATCACCTCTAGTTCCACCCCATTGTTATTTATGGTTTGCTCCTTGTTTTGTTTTCGTTTTCGTTTGTAAGCCTAATACAGGGGGATGGATCTATATCTTAGGTTTTAAATACATTTAACTTAAACAAGTTTTTATTACTTCCTCCACTAAATTCTATGTTTAGAATTTTCATCGTCTGAAACATATTAATATGTAAAAGATGACACTTGCGGTTAAGGTATTAAATATTGGGGTTGGAGGGAGGATATGCAATCGAGAGAGGACTGATTTTGTGGAAGTCACTTGTCTTTACGATGAAAGACATATGTAACATGTGTATTTGTTATCGAATGTGTGATTGAAAAAGTGGGTAAATTATGGAGGGCATGTTGGCAATATAGTTCGGAGATATCTTGAAAAGCAAGGATTGTGAGGGACACGATCCTAAACTTAGGTAGGTTCATATTCGTTTCCGTAAAGGTATTAAATATTGGGGTTGGAGGGAGGAGATGCAATTGAGAGAGGAATGATTTTGTGGAAGTCACTTGTCTTTACGATGAAGGACATATGTAACATGTGTATTTGTTGTCGAATGTGTGATTGAAAAACAGGGTAAATTATGGAGGGCATGTTGGCAATATAGTTCGGAGATATCTTGAAAAGCAAGGATTGTGAGGGACACGATCCTAAAATTAGGTAGGTTCATATTCATTTTCATTGAAAAAAATAGTATGTGGTTCGTATTTCTTCTTGGAGGAAAGAAGAGTTACACATACATTCCCCAAATGTTTTCCCCACTCTTGGATGACTCATCCCTCACTCCCCTTCTTCACCACTCCAAGATGACTCATCCCTGAATCCCCTTCTTCACCACTCCTCTCCCTTCTATAATATTTCATTGATTCAACTTTAATTTTTTGGGCACATCCCTATTGACATCTCCATTACATTGCTCATTAATGATTTCTAGTAATTAACTTTGACATTTAATGTGGGCTTTCTTAATCTCAATGGTTGGGGGACTTTTTGCATTGCTCCTTACCGTTAGTTCATAGCAGTAGCATTTCATTTAACAATACACTCTCCTATTTGATGGTTGTAATGATATCATTGACTTAAGATACCAAATTTGATATGTGTAAAAATATGATGCTTCCCCTAGAATATCATGCGGCAGCCTAATGGGTGCTCTTGGGAGGTGGTGGATTATTGAAATAACAAGTGCAAGTTTATAAATTCCTATCCCACCCCTCCATGTATTTGATAACACACATATCAAATGGCTTTGGGTTATTTGGTTGTCATATGACAATATCATGCATGTCTCCATGTGATTTTAATTCTCCTGAGTGACAAATCTTCATCCAATGTTTTTAAGGAAAGGCAAGTTGCGGGTGGCACTAACATATGCCATCTTGGTCTCAGTGTCATTGATTTATTGGCTACTAAACAACCTGACTTAAGGAATACGATAAATACAACTCTCTATAAAGTCATCAAAATTTGAAATTAAAAATACATGAAATGTGTTGAAGGTATATGACAATGCGTAAAATTACCTACCTAGCCAAAATTGTGCCAAACATAACAATATTTTTTCATATTTAGATGTCCACATTTAGTGTGTCATGATCTTCCATCAGATTGAACAATCATTTTCCAAGCTCTCTTGTGAATGATTTTAGAGAGTTTGTCATTAAGGACAGGAGGTCCCCTTAAAGGGTCTTGCATTCCCCCTTCCCCCTTGGAGTTCACCTTTTATTATCTTTCCTAGCATTTCACGTGCACTTCACTTGGCTTTGTACTGTTATGATTGAAGATTGCACCTTTACCAAGCTTGACGTGATCTGTCAAATTTATTTGTGATGGATTTACATTTGGATTTGAGATTAACAGACATCGGTCTTTGCATCGGTATTAAGTATCACGATTCATACTTGTTCCTTTTCAATGTTTCCATCACATATTTCACTCAGTCACTAGTCACATATTTCTCGGCTCCATACCCATGGTCATTGCTCGCGAAATTCTTGGTACGATGTGGATTGTAAAAATATTCACAAGTTAACCAAACGTATTATGACCGAAACTCCTTCTAAAGCCAAGCTGGCCCAAAAGCTTTATAGAATCATTCTTAGAAGGAAAAAACAACAATACTTGTATGATAAACAAAGAGCTACCATATACCGAATCCGGTTTAATCCCAAGTCTTTTTTCTGGAGATTATTTTTACCCAAAAAATCTACTTGTGCCATTACTGACCCACATACCTGGTTTACCTATGCTACCTCTCTCTATGATGCTCCCAATCAGCCCTCCATTCATTTGAATCCTAGACCGCCCAAGTGTCATTTCTTCACCGATAAGATGGTTCTTAAAGCCATCTATAAACTCAATTCCAATAAAGCCCAAGATGTGGAAAATTTAAAAGCTGAATTTTTCCATCATAGTCCAGTTGTTCTTGCTGTCCACATTTCCAATCTTTTTAATTTTATTGTTCCTCACGGTCTTCCTCCCTCTTGGACTTCCCATATTATTCATCCCATCTTCAAATCTGGAGACTCTCTTAAACCAGAGAACTACCGTACCATCATGATTGGGCATACTTTGGCTAAGCTTTTTGCTACAGTACTTGATGATTATATCTCATAATGGGCAGAAAAGAAATGGATCAGGGCAAAAGGTCAAGCAGGTTTTAGGAGGAATCACTGAACTAATGATCACATATTCACTTTGGTTGCCATTATAGAGGAAGCAAAGGCTAAAAAATAGAAGGTGTATTGTTGTTTTGTGGACTTCCGTAAGGCTTTTGATACAGTACCTAGACATCTTTTGATTAAGAGGCTAAAAGATTTGGGTCTTCCTGACATGGTAATTTCTCTTGTCATGACTTTATATGAGAAATTTTTTGGGCATATTCGTACCAAATTGGGCACTACTAATGACATTCATAGTAACATAGGTGTGAAACAAGGTTGTCCACTATCGCCTACACTTTTTGGGCTCTATATTGATGAATTAGAGGATCTTATCTCCATGAATGGTTATAGCCTCCTTGGGATCTACATTGCTATTTTATTATTTGCAGACGACATTAATTTGCTTTCACACACAATTATAGGGCTTCAAAATCAGCTTGATGCATTGAGTGATTTTTGTGATAAGAAAGGCTTGGAAGTAAATTTGGCCAAGACAAAACTCATGGCATTTAATACAACCAAGAAAGTAGCATCTACAATGAATTTGTTGTACAAAGGAAAACAAGTTGAGGTGGTGTACTATTACACCTACTTGGGTGTGGTTTTCTTTGGTCCACCTTTTAGCTTTGTTCCGGCAATAGAAGCAAGATTGAGCAAAGGGTATGCAGCATTGATGGTCTTGGAAAGACAATATTTTCAGCTCCGATTTCAAGATATTCAGACGAAGATTCAGCTTTTTCATACAGTGGTTACACCAGCACTTTTATATGGATGTGATGTTTGGGGTCCATATTTGAGACAAAATTATTTCAATCGTATGGAAAGAGTTTTCATTTCCATGTTATCAAAGAATATCCGAGCCAAAAGAACAGTTCCTCACTCAATTATTCTTGCTGAGTTTGGGGTATGTCCTCTCTTTATCTCTTTGATTTTCAATGTTATCACTATGTTGCATAGGCTTCGATGCATGGTAGATTCATTTTATGGTCAAAACAGGTATCCATATTTGGCACTTCAATCTTCTATACAACTTGCCAAAAAGGGTTACAAATCTTGTTGGTATGCAAGGATTACTACTCTCCTTCAGACACTGAATATTGATATTGATAGACTCCCTTCTCTTGGGTTTTCTATTAATGCTCCTCAACTTACTAAACATGAAGTTAACAAGGGTATACGAGAGGAGCTCACTAAGTCTTATTTGAAAGTTACATGGTTTTCTCCCAAAGAGCCTTTGAAACCAAAGCTTCTTCACTATTTTCAATTGTATTCCTGCTTCCATGAAGATCAAAACAAAATTTCAGAATACATGAAGATGTTTTTGCCTTCATGCCTAAGGATCCCTTTAGCTCAATTTCACATTTGCTCTCACCCTCTTCGGATGGAATCTGATCATAGCCTTCCACAACATGAGCGGATTTGTCAGTTGTGTTTTCTAGAACCTGAAAGCGAAGAGCATTTTATATTCAAGTGTCCCATCTATTATGAAATCCGTGGGAGATATCATTGTCTTTTCAGAGATTCCAATGGGTCTTTAAGGAGTCTCATTCGATATGAAGATCAGAAATGCTTAGCTTTATTTATTCGTGAAATACTTCAAATTCGGGAAAGAACACTCAAATTGCAGTCCTCAAATACAAATGAGTACAGAAATATCAGTTCTTACTTCCACATTACTGATTTCAGGAATCTTAACAGATCTCATATGCAGACAACCTGTTCCAGATGTGTTAGACAATGCACTTTCTATTGGTTTCATGATCTGCAACCTTCTAGCGGTTGATGTGTTGTTTCCTTATTTCTGTTTCTGGAGATGTTTTTACACTCCCTTTATGTTTTGGTTCTTGGTTTGTATTTTTTCTGTCCCATAGGCTATTCTTGGCCTTCTGTGGACATTGATATCTAAATAAAATAAATAGTTATTATATTAATAAAATATATTGACTTTGACATGATTCACCACATTATGGCTTTGTTTTAGATAGGTTCCCGATTACAATAGTTTATGAAATAGCCACATGTTTGTCCAATCAATCAAAATGGTTGTACCTATCTCCTTGAAAATAAATTGGAAAAGAGGGGGTGGTGGAGGGGGGAATTTGTGATTTGCAATCCTACGGAGCGGGGCAACATCACAAGTGGTATAAAATATCAGTACTAAAGTAAATAACAGAAGTCAACTTTTCCATTAATTATACAAATTTTCAAAAGCGGACTCCCCTTCTGGAGACCAGTCTCCGTTCTGCAATTTCCCGTACTGATACACACAGTTCCCGCTCAGCTCGCGTTATTATTACATGTATTTTTCCATAGAGGCCGACAGACGTATACGGGAAGCCACGCGAAACCTCTTAAACCCTACTCTCAACCGCTGCGAATGCGTTTCTACTTAAATAAATCGAACCTAATGTTAATCGTCTGATTTCAAATTTCAATCTATGCCGTCCACGCGTAAAAATCTGTGAGAAGCCCCGGGTCTCACTCCACACAAGGAGAGGATTCAAAACCTAAGTGGGTCAATCCCAATAACTACCTACCCCTACGAGTAGGTGTAAGAATACAAACAATTCACCAAACTAACTTTCGTTTTAAGAGAGAAGCTGGCAAGTTGCTCACACTAGTAAGACACATGTCTCCTCATGATTTTCTTTTTTGCCCTAAAAGAGAAGACCACTAATCAAAAAAATGAATAGATAAATGAATAAAGATTAATGGTCCCCGTACGAAATGACAATTAATCGCCGCTCACTCCCCTGTTATATATCAATCGCAACGTCCGTTCCAACATTACCAAGCTGTTCACCACTGTTTGATTGGCTCTTCGCACCATGGGTCAAGTAGTTTCTCTCTCCGAAAAGAGAGGCATTTTCTCGTATACAGACCAGTCGGGAGAAAGCTCAGTTCGAAGCTGGGAGACCTCGGTTCGAGCCTCAGCCTCCTCCTTATCTTCTTCTTCGAGTGTCATGGACTGCACAGGAGGAGGCTTGGATTTGGAGAAGAAGTTTTTTGTTTGCAGGACTGTGAGAGAAGATCCGAATGGGTACTCCTCTCGAAGATACTACAGATCGAGTGCGAATGTTGGGGAAGGAGTTCCATTCCAATGGGAAGCTCAGCCAGGGAAGCCTAAGAGTAGCATTGTGCAGGATGCTCTCTGCGCAGTGCCTCTCAGTCCTCCTCCCTCTCTTGAGAGTCAGAAAATGTTGAGAGCCAAGCATAGAAGAAGGAAGTCCAGGAAAAACCATGGCCCTTGTGTGGCTGTGGGTTGTACTTATTTCAGTCTGAAGAACATTTTGTCTTAAAAAAATTATATTTTCAGCATTTTGCATGTAAATATATGGTAACCCGTGGAAGGGAATTGTACCAAGTTTCAGATTAATGGCATTTTCTTCGAGAAATTTGTCTAAAAATTGGTTTTTTATTTTTTAAATGAAAAAGATCTTATATTACATTAATCTTGTAAAATGATACGAGGTAATTTAAAAAAAAACAAATGGGTGGGTAGGAAAGGAGGTTCCAAAACCACAAATTAAAGTAGGCAACAACAAAGCTTAGGAATATGAGCAAACACCAAAATAGAAAAATTAAGTCTTTATTGTCAAAAAATTAGTCTATAAATCATAATACCTTGACTATATTGAAGTCTTCACAAATATTTGTAAAACGTTACATTACTTATTACTATTAAACAATATAATTACACCGACGGCCTTATCCCTATGGGAAAAGGCTTTGTAGACATTTATGGGACTATGTTAAATTTGACGGCTTAAATGACAATCTTGCTATTTTTAACAATTTTGTTTTTGCTATTTTTAACAATTTTACTTTTCTGATTTTGCATGTTGCTTTGGCTTTACTATTTTTAAATTTTATTTTATAGCTTTTGCATGCATTAACCTTTAAATATTGGTCACTAACACTATAATTTCATTCTTTAGGGTCTTCAAGTTCCAGTCAATCCCCTGCGTTAAATTGAATTCTGTAGGTATGTATTTAAATTTTGTTTATACTTGTATGTAGCAGTAGAACTATATTTTTTAGCCTCCTCTTATGACCAGTTCTACAACATATACATTGGTTGAGTTTTTTATTCTTATTCCATGATGATTAATTTAAGGGAATTCCAACAAAGTTATCTGCTTGATTAGGTGGTAGGTTTTGCAAAATTTTCTAGCTATTACAACAGGTACACACAAGCTTTGTGTGTAGTGTCTGTACAAACTCTTTGCAATAATTGGCTTAGAATTTTGTAGAACACTTTTATAAACAACCCACATTGGCTTAGAATTTTGTAGAACACTTTTATAAACACCAGGCAACAAACCTTAAGATTACCCTTTGGCCTCTGTTTTGGCAAAGTTGCTGCTTAATTTGATTGCAAGCCTAATTTCTTTTTTGCAAAAGAAATAGCTTCTTTCTTTATTTTGGCTGATAAGAAATGTTTGCAGATAACCTGTTTGACAAGATTCAACAGTCCCACTTTTATGTAAAACAAAGACATGAACAAATGGCCTAAAGAGGGTGTTTATTAAATTATATGATTAGTATATAATATCACAATTTAAGTAATGAGCAATTGGTGGATATCAATGCTTCAACATAAATATAGAGATTGACAACAGATATCATGTTTCACAAGGTTGCATAGTACACTTTCAAAATTAATAATTCTACTTTTATGTAAAATAAGACAGTAAATAAAAGAAGACTCTTATTAGTTACAACAGAGCACACCTGTCAGAAGTTGAATCGACAAAAAATAATATAGCTTCAAAAGAAGAAATTCTTTAAGAAATTTCTCTAAGCTACAACTTATTGTACTATTTTTCTGTACTCAGCATTGAATATTTACCTATGATGAATATCATTTCACAACTACTTTAATAAATGAAAGTCGTGTCATGCATGCATCGTCATGGTTGTAAAGACTTAGTATTGTAATTGAGGCAATGGTTGAAGACGATATTATTTTAGCTACTTTCTCTTGGTTTGTTACCTGAGAATAGTTGTCACAAAAGTGGATGTTGATAGTCACTATGGCCTCAGGTTGCTTCAAGATGTATGCTCCTTGGGACTTGTTCCACTATAAAGAGTTGAGTCAAGGACAAAACCAGACAACCATGAAAGGTGGCAATAATAAACACTGAAACACAAGATCCCTATTGTTGTGATTCTTCCCTGACTAAGGCTATCATGATTGTCTTAATCTCACACAAAATTTAGATCGGAAGCCAATTATGACATTGGATTACATGAGCTTACATGAAGGAATAAATATAGGCACTCACATTGGTTGCAATGGTATCAATTATGGATCAATTCCTAAGATGACAACAAAATATGATTTCATTAGTGTATAGGGGATAAAATTCCATGGTAAGTCCTGTGATTTTTCATAATACCATAATTTAATTATGCAATTTTGTAATATATATTTCTCATTTAGATTTTCTGTGATTCTCATTGTGTCATCGTTCATGTCAAGAGCCATGTCCATGTGCAATATGACCAGCCTTGGAGAACCTAAATGTAAGAAATAGATGTGTCAATAAAGTAATTTTTATACGATGTTGCTTTCTAATTTTGTTATTCATCTGTGTCATTTTTGTAGTTGGTTGCATGCTAAATTTAGGGGACTATGCAAACCGCAACCCTGTAGATGTGCATTTTGATTTTGTAGAGTTTCTTTCAAAAATTAACAAGGCTGAAAAATGTGAAAATCATATCATATTAGCATCATACCTTGGTTGAAAGACTATTCAAATCGGCACCCCAAGAATTATAAATTCTTGCTTAGGTTCTTCCCCTTTGCATTGTTAGGCTTTTTAGTCTTGCAAGCACACCAAGACCTTAATTGTTCAATTGCGTGGTCACATGGGGAGAGAGATGTGACATAGCATGTTGCTTTGAACCATATTGGTTCATTCCCTGCAGTTGAAGATAGAGAGGGAATGAGTAATCGAGGGTTATAAGTCCATGTGAAGGCAGTGAGGAGAATAAGAATGTTGGAGATAGCCTTATAATTTTTTTATGAGTTTCATAATTAACTGAATACTTTTTTCCTTTCAATTGTAGCTTTTAATTGGTTTGATGTGTTGCTCAAATAATTAGTGTATTGTTCGTTGTTGCCGAAATATTGTTTGCAAATATGCACATTTCACCTCCTTTTTCATTCGAAAAATGGCGCATGCACCAACACTTGGAGCAAAGAAGAAAGGAGGAGTCAAGACTACTATCCCTCAACCCTTCGTAAATACTACCCTATACTTTAATATCACCTCCACTACTACTTTACTCAACATTTCTTGTATCCATAGTGGCATTGTCGTTCAAGGGGTATCAAATGTATTAATGTTTACTAGTAATAAAATTTCCCACAAAAGGCTACCATTCATGATATAAATTTTGCAAATGTACAGTCTGTATGTATACGTGTTTAGTTCAGATCTCACGATATAAGATTTACACCTAAGTATGTACGAATCTGTACCAAATTTAAATGTACACATACAACAGTTCAATGTAATGTTTCATCTATATTCCTACACTACTACTGTCAAAACCACGCCTTATTGAGTGTACGGAAGACTTCATGTATTCGTGTTTAGTTCAAATAAACTACTCCACATAATGCAACCACTCATGATATAAGATTTGCAAATGTATATGTACGAATTTGTAACAAGTTTGAAATATAGAGATGGAACCTTTAAATGAAGTGATATCTACACTTACAAAATCAATCAAACCCCTTATCAACATCAAATACAAAAGTAATGATTATCCCTCTAAATCAAATAACATATACGGTCCGGCATTCACATTGCATTGTACACATGTGATTGCTAGTTTTTTAACTAATAAAATTATTAATGAACATAATGCGTTAAAAATGCAAGATAAGGGTCTTAATGTTGATCTCTCAATATTTTTAAAATAAAAAAATAAAAAAATCTTCAATTTTATTGGCTATTCTTAACCTCATGAATATAATTGAAATATTACTTTTCTATTAGTAGTGAGATTTTATCCACAATAAAATTGAATTGGAGATGGGCGTCAGTATTTAAGGTTTCTGATGCCCACAAATCACCCCAAAATAAACATCAGCTAGCATTGGTTCATGTAACAAGTACTGCTCTTGCCGTTTACTGCATGGTAATTCTGCAGGGGAGTTTAAGTTTACCTTAGATGGTAGGCTATGTGCTCCACAAATACCCTAAATTTTTTTGTTGATTTATTTGTAAAGTTTCTTTACCAAAAAATAATAAATTTGTAGAATTCAATTTCATTCCGTGTACTTGATTAGAGTGACTAAAAATTGATACTCTTGTATGTTTTTTGAATTTTCGAACCTTTGTTTTGTTTTTGTTTTTAGAGCTTTACTTTTTGTTAGTCTTATGACCTCGAAGACTTTTTTTTTTAGGTGTAGCTGACATTAAATGTGTGATTCCCTACACCAATTTTTCTTATAATTAATATTCTAAGTTATTATAATTTATTAATATATGTACTTTTCAAAAAAAAGGGAAAATATTATATAATAAAATAATCATATCCAAAATAAGCAAGTTCCGAACACTTTTTCATGAACTTTTGTGAGGTTGGGAAAATTATACTATATCATTGATGTGGTACTCTAAATATTGGATTTTTATTACAAGGAAAGGATTCAAAACCTAAGTGGATCAATCCCAATAACTACCCCTACGAGTAGGTGTAAGAATACGAACAATTCACCAAACCAAATAAAAATAAATTATCCACACGTATAGGAAATCTCCAACTAACTTTCGTTTTAAGAGAGAAGTTGGCACGTTGCTCACATGAAGACACATGTCCCCACAGATTTTATTTTTTGCCCTAAGAGAGAAGACGACTAAAGATTAATGGTCCCCGTACGAAATGACAATTAATCGCCGCTCACTCCCCTGTTATATATCAATCGCAACGTCCGTTCCAACATTACCAAGCTGTTCACCACTGTTTGATCGGCTCTTCGCACCATGGGTCAACTAGTTTCTCTCTCCGAAAAGAGAGGCGTTTTCTCGTATACAGACCGGTCGGGAGAAAGCTCAGTTCGAAGCTGGGAGACCTCGGTTCGAGCCTCAACTTCCTCCTTATCTTCTTCTTCGAGTGTCATGGACTGCACAGGAGGAGGCTTGGATTTGGAGAAGAAGTTTTTTGTTTGCGGGACTGTGAGAGAAGATCCGAATGGGTACTCCTCTCGAAGATACTACAGATCGAATGCGAATGGAGGGGAAGGAGTTCCATTCCAATGGGAAGCTCAGCCAGGGAAGCCTAAGAGTAGCATTGTGCAGGATGCTCTCCGCGCAGTGCCTCTCAGTCCTCCTCCCTCTCTTGAGAGTCAGAAAATGTTGAGAGCCAAGCATAGAAGAAGGAGGAAGTCCAGGAAAAACCATGGCCCTTGTGTGGCTGTGGGTTGTATTTATTTCAGTCTGAAGAACATTTTGTCTTAAAAAAATTGCATTTTTAGCATTTTGCATGTAAAAATATGGTAACCCGTGGACGGAAATTATACCAAGTTTCAGATTAATGGCATTTTCTTGGAGAAATTAGTCTAAAAATTGTTTTTTTTTTTCATGAAAAAAATCTTATATTACGTTAATCTTGTAAAATGATACAATATAATTTAAAAAAAAAAAACAAATGGGTGGGTGGGAAAGTACCTTCCAAAACCACAAATTAAACTAAGTAACAACAAAGCTTAGGAATATGAGCAAATATTAAAATAGAAAAATTAAGTTTTTATTGTCAAAAAATTAGTTTATAAATAGTAATATTTCATTATATTAAAGTCTTCATAAATATTTCTAAAAAGTTACATTATTTATTACTATTAAACAATTTAATTTTTTAACTAATAAAATTATTAATAAACATAATACGTTAAAAATATAAGATACGGGTCTCAATGTTGATCTCTCAATATTTTTTTACAAAAATAAAAATAATTTTTTTTTCAATTTTATTGGCGATTAGCAGTGAGATTTTATCCACTACAACTAAGAGTATTTAAGGTGTCTGAGTCCCACAAATAAATGACAGCTAACATTGGTTCCTGCTCCTGCCGTCTACGGTAGGGTAATTCTGCAGGGGAGTTTGAAGAAGAACGCACATGGAGGCCTAAAAGGTGGGAATGAATTTACACCATTGCGTAGGTTTATGTTTTTGGACAAATATATAAATTATTTTTATAAGAGATACTATTCCATGGTCGTAGGTTAGAATTCAAAAAATGTTTCCCAAAAATGTGTAAGACATTTTGTTAAATTAAAAGGCAATTGTAGTTTAATAGTGGGTATGATCATGTAAATTAAGGTTAATAATTTTATACACTCAATTGAAGTGCACCTCATGATGATGTCAGTGGGCATTTTGCCCTGGGTTGAGCACATGCATATTTTGACAAGATTGCAATGTTGTGACAAGTCCAAGTTCATGTGTACTGTTGAAGTTGAGTTAATGTGAGGTGTCATGATTTTATTGGTCATATTTTTAAAAAAATACAGTGAAACTAATAGATTTGGCAAATTTATCAGATAAAATATAGAGCGCAACAGAAAACCTCGACAACAAGGGAGCTCGTGGAAAAGCGCGTACGGACGGGCCAAGGGCACCCTCAAGTGCGCTCAGAACCTGATTTTTGACCTCATGTGCGAGGTCTATGAGTTTACCCTAGACGGTAGGCTATGTGCTCCACAAATACCCTAGAATTTTTTTGTTGATTTATTTGTAAAGTGTCTTTACCAAAAAATAATAAATTTGTGCAGTTCAATTTCAGTCACATAAATTATGAAATCATGATAGAAGTTCCATGTACTTGATTAGAGTGACTTAAATTGCAAAAATATTGTTTTTGCTTTGAACCCTTAATCATCTCTAAAAAATGAAGGGATGTTTTCATTCCTTTTTAATAAAAAGAGAGAGAAAACATATAGTTTTATGATAACATAAATATAATAATTATTCGTTCATTGTTGAAGTTGTTACGTTCACAAAGAGTCTACCACAATAAATCCTTGCTAAGTGCAAAGACTAAGACATCAATAAAAGAATGAGTTTAGGATTGTACATTGTCAACTTTAGCGAAATGGATACCCCTTAGACCTTGACATTAATACAAAAAAGGCCAACATAATAGATACTTCTCAGACCTTCACACTAAGCCTATGAATGACCATAAAAATTCCAATCTTCAACCCAAAAGGAAAAATGTTTTACTCAAAATAAATTCAAAACATGAGTCCTCCATTGTAGAGTTGTAATTCAATGGATGATCTAAAATTTTGGAATATATTTATATATATTAGTAGAGTTATGAAATTCTTATAGAAGTAGGTTATAAGTGAAAACTAAGTGATTGTGTTGTCTGTGTGTTTGGAAAGGTTTCACTTATAGTTTTAATAAATTTTCTTAATATTTGTAGTCTAGTCAAGTGTAGCTAGCATTTGCACGAGTTGTAAAGCACGTCAAAAGTATTTCTATGTAAAGTTGGAAATTAAATTTATTTTTTGATTTTTTATCAAAAAAGTGCAATGGCAAGGATGTAGAATGAAAAATCTGAAATTGATTTTGAAAAAGAACATTAAAAAATATGTAAAGTTTTAAATGTAGCTACAATGGATAGGATGTTGTATGGAGCTAGATTTTGCATATACGTTTATACAATTGTCCATCCTCTCACAATGCTCAAAGGAAAATGTGAGCGAGATATATGTCTTCCAATGAGAAAACTCTCGAGAGTGTGGTAAATGTTAGACCTTGCCAATAAACCTTACTAGTATCTATTGTTGCCTTACTAAGTGTCATGCCTTGTGATTTATGTATGGTAAGCCCCCATGATATTTTAATTGGTGGTTGCCTATGATTTTCCCATGTTATGGGAGGAATTGGAAAATGTGTGGGATTGGCGATGTCCCATGGAGGGCCAAGATATTTTGTGAAGTCAAAAACCACAAAGGATGACAAGTTGGCGGGTTGTGATTCTGGATTTTAGACAAAGTGCAAAAAAACACCAAGGGTTACATTAACTAACCTTATTTCAACTCATAAACTAGATGTCAACATAACTTCTTGTGCTCTCCATAAAATGATTATTGTCTCTAGTTGAGTGTCATTGAGGTTTGACAATGCATCATGCCTACTATATTTTAGTTTACTTATTGCAATTGGAACGTGTAATGATTTTAACATTTGCATATTATGAAATGTAGTGAAATCATTTTTTGTGTAAATATGTGTTACGCCTATAAAGGTGACTTGTTCTTCTAGAGACATGAGTGAGCTTGTGTGTGACAAGAGAAGATGTCAATCCTCTATAGTTGGATTTGAGTTCCTGATGTTGGTCAACAAATTCTGAAATTCCAATTGTTGTGTGTTGCATCCTTATTAGTGGAAATTATTATCTAAGGTTAAGATCATGTGAAATGTGCACCAAAGCACGTGACCAAATGAAATTCTTGCGTACAATGGTATCCCATTAACTAGGGGTAGTTGCCCCAAACCACCTACCAGTATAAATGACAACAAACAAAATATTTTTTCATTATAGTGAGGAAATTCCTCACGTAACTTGTATTTTATATTGCTCAACATTTTAGGCCCTATGAATCTCATCTCGTCTGTGAGAATGTATTAGGTATGCCTCATATGTTCTTGGAAAACCACCAATTGTAGTTACCCCTCTGGTTCATAGAAAAATTTTATTGCTTCGGTCATTATGGTTTACTAGGAATTTTGAAAAGTGCTTGTGTTGTTTGCAAGTCCCCATGTGCCATGGAGATTAGGATAACTCTCTCGCGGTTATCGATTGAATGAGTTTAAAATCCTTGACATTGGACCACAAATGGTTGTTAAATTTTGGGCTCATTTCGGGTTGTCGTTTAGGCCGCGTCAGAGTGATCGTCAAATGTTCTCCAAATTTTAAATGCTCTATGGAGGAAGAGCCTTCCATTCTTCGCGTTATCATTTCCGTCTTGGAGGATGGCATGACGGTTATCTGAAGTTTCCTTTCGCGATCGTAATGTAATAATAACAATTAACTAAATAAAATATCAGATATAATGAATTGAATTAGTCTTTTGATATTAAAATGTAAATAACAAAAGTAAACTTAAAATAATTAAATAATTGTAATAGTCCTAAATTCTTCCAAATTCTTGGGGTGTGGGAAAACCTCATTTCAAGAAAATAATTAATGAAATTTATGGTATTGTGAGCTTGCACGCACGAGATGATTTTGAGAATTTCAGATTTTGGGGGATTTTTTAGAGTATGTTTTTGCATTTCAAAGTATGAATTTCCATCGAAGCATAAGGGAAGGGGAATGTTTGTCTTTCTTTATCTTTTGTTCATTTGTTGGTGCCCTACTAGATTAATAAAGCTCCAAATTTACCTTCTTCTTTCTAGTAAACCTGTGATGGTTGTGTGAATAGTCTACTTGGTGCTCCCTAAACGTGTGCAAACTGGGAGTTTTGGAGCAAGGTATTGGCAGTCTTTAGAAACAATGTTGTTGTTTCACCAAATGCAACAAACCAGTTTCTAATATTTCCATGTCTACATTTCCCTTATTAGAAATGACAAAGTATTGAGAGGGGGGGTGACAGTCCTGTGATAAAAAAAATTCTTTTCTACTTCAAACAATGAACATACAACCTTATGAATCACATACACTAGTGCTTAATCATAATTTGATATAGTCTATCACGATGTACACACATGACAGGAACACACAACCAACTTAGAGCCTTTTTTTATTGATGTTCATAACAGAGCATACTGATTTGATCCACATCAATAGTCTACAATATGCATTCAGAATTGCAAGAGTACTATCAATATGCTTTTGACAAATAAAATTTCAAATGTAGACCAGCTAAACTTATCTCCTTCATCAACCTGTCAGTACAAGAACTTCATCATCTTCATTCCACAAGAACTAACTATTGTCCCAAAATAGACCTCCACGGGGGGTTTCTTTGCAACAAGGTTTCTTCAATTAAAGAGAAAGGGGTTTTCATCATTCACCTGCAAGACTAACTCACCTTCCTTTTATACATCATCCTTTTGAATTTTCATCTTACACAAACTTTTCAACTACTTTGACAGTTCATTATTTTCTACACATTCATCTTTCATAGTTCACCCTTTCAAACTTATTTCTCAACTCATTCAACCTTTTGCATCCTCTATTTTTGACTCTACAACTTTCAACTTCACTTGAGCACGTACAAGACCTTTCATATGCCAATCCCCTTAATTTTGCATGCTACTTTTTACCTTCTGCAGGTTCAAAATCTTTACCTTCTCCTTCATGAGATCAAGGAAGACAAGACAAATCAACTCACATTTTTGACTTCTAACTCTTGTTTGCATGTGTTATCATTTTTAGCCCTGAAACACATAATTTCCAATTTTGCATTCACTAACACAGGTGACATATTATGAGATATTCGTTCTGAGCACTTTTCCTTAGATCATAGGAGTATTCTCTCCCATCTAAGAAAGCTTTGGAGTTTAAAGCACTTTTAGATTGTTCCATATACCTTTGATAAAGAGATTCCATTCAAAGCTAACAAATGAACCTCTGCATTTTTCAATTTGCACTCACAGTTACCTCTACTGTTTCAATCTCTCCTCATTAATTTTGAGCTTTATTCTCAATCATTTAGTCATGCAATGAATTGTAGGTAACCTTTAAAATATTTTTCATGCATTTGACAAAATAATATGCATTTAGAAGCAATAACCTAGCTTTGTACCATTTCTTCATTATGCTAGAAATTTATGCTAAAAGAATCCCTCAGCTCGCTCAAAGAAAACATAAAATTCTTTTTGCATTTGTTTGAGATTCAAATCAAAGATATTTGCATGAAGTTTTTGATTTTTTTGGTTGCTTTTTGAGTTACATGCTAATCTTTCCTAGAAAACCCTAGAATAGGGTTTCTTCCATTGTAGATAACCAATAACAATGAAAAAATGAATTCTTGCTCAATTAAAGATAACTTTGGAGAATTCCAGCTTATGAAGGTTTGTTGAAAGCACCTCCACCTTTTCAAATCACCTAGACACCATGAACACCTCCTATTTGCACCCAACACTAAAAAGTTACAGTGTATAGTGACATGAAACCATAACATTACAGTGACTTTTTGATAAGAGTCAAGCTTTGAAGACTCAGGCCAATGTTCACATGTTGTGATGAGATCAAGGATGAATAGAACACCTTGAAGATAATACTCAAGCATCATCTTTAGACCAAGAAACCACATTTACAGTTTTGTTCATGCTTGCTTGTTGGATATCAGTCTTCTTCTTGACTGATAAAACCATCCTCAACACTTTGGATCTCTATCCTCACGAAGCTTACAATGTCAGGAGAAAACCAAAAACACTTCTTTGAGATACGTATTCCCTTATGAAGCTTGCAATATCAGGAGCACTCATCATTTAATTTTTTTTTTATCATGGAACACAGTCCATTATGCGGACTTTGTGCATAGCTTACTTGGCGAAGCAACTCAGCATAATCCATTTTGGAGATACTTCACCCTTCACCATTCCACATGGAGGGTTTCAATATCACATTTTTCTCCTATAGAAGAGAAACACACCTCATGCCTCCTGACATGGCCATTTCACCACCTCTTACTGAAAAAAAAGCATGGAAGCTTGAAAACACGACTATCCTAGACTAGCTCTGCACAATATAAGCATCCATGTTTAGCAGATCACCTTGAAAGAAATGGGATCGTCAATTTGTCTTGTATGATGTATCTTATGCCTATGAGAGATATTTCTAGCATGCACTAAGGGTTTAGAGTTGACATAATCAAATTTGAATACTCAGCTCAAGAAGATGCCTTGAAGAGGGAACAAACACCAACATAAGAATGCTCATAACTTTCTTAATACTTGTCCAATTAACCTAAATTTTTTTGCACCATCTCAATCTTGGATTCCTCTATGAAAAATAATTTAATTATTTATCCGAAGGATACACTATAATTATTCTTGAGTGTTAAGAAGTTAGACACCTTATTGTAATTCCCAAAAATCATGTGTTAGAAAAACTAGCACAACTTTCACAAATGCTCTCATAAATTGATGATTTTTTTCCTAGAGCACCATAACTCACCCTAATACATGATCCATAAGCCCATTTTCCATAAATATTTCTGTACTCATCTATCCCATCTCATTTACCTCAGTCTGCATTGTTGGTTCTCAAGGCTAGTTTCTGTACTCTTTTGAATTTTGACTCCAAGAGCTAAATTGAGTCTATTTTTTACTCACACATATTGTATACACTATTCCTAGGCTGCTCCCATGATCTTATGACTTTACCATGACCTTTAACTAACTTCTCACATCTCATCAGACACTAGAAGCAGGCCTAAATGAGCCAGTATCAATCTGTCAACTTTCACAAGATGACTTAATACATCCTGTGAGACATATTACTCCTGACTTGCAGCAACATTGCTGACTTGTAGACCATATAGAAACTAGAAACCTAACCTATATTCTTCCTCTAGTAATCAAATCTTGTGTTTCCATGCTTTAGTTTGAGTAGGATTCTTAGATTAGAATGACTTGGCTTGACCCATACAATTCATGAATGAACTAAGTGGACATGTTATAGAATAATTTACACCTCTCACTCACTTCATTAATCTGGTTTGACCTTCATACCACCTTTGAGAGAATCAAGCCACACATGTGCACCTTTGGAAACCCCTAAATCACCTAGCTAACATACCTAAATCACCTAAGCCAACATTCCTAGATCACCTAGCCACTGTGACATCAATGAACTTGGCATCAATGAAAACACAAATGACACACACTTCCAACAAACTCCCCCTTTGTCATTGATTTCAATCATCCTAGAAAAATTTATGACACAGCACACTTAGATGACATCATTTTTATGTTTTTTTTCACACTTATCCCCCTTTAAAATCTATGAAAAAGGTATAGATGGACTTGAAATTGAAATAAATGACTCACAATGACAACCAAGCTCATCAATACAAGAAAAGAAAAAATTAGATGAACATAGCTCCCCTTGGACTGAGATCTCTACTTTGACTTGTATTTTGTCAGTCTTATACTTGTAAGATATTATTTTAGAACTTTGATGATTTCCATCATCTTGTGATCTCTGTTCAAGTCAATATTTCACTCTACTCAAGTTGTTATTTACAGTCATGATAGACTGTACTTGTCCTTGTAGAACCTTTCTTGACTATGACACATCTATGAGCTACCTTCACTTCAAGATTACTATATTTATCTACACAACTTCATCATATATCTTTCTTGAACTCAACACCTGGTCTAAACACTTTCAAGATCATATTTTAAGATCAGATCCCCCTTGGGAGTATAAGCCTAAAAATGTTTGAGCACTATGAAAATTGTAGCTTTGTATTTTGAACACTCAACTTGATTCTTATGCCCATTCATGATCATATCATGCTCCCTATGTTGATGATTTCCTCACTTCATCATACCTCTTTAATCTTTCTTTAAACATGTATCAACATTTCATGACTTCATAATCTCTTAAAAGTTCTTTTACATTTTGTCATGGAGCTCACCAAGTCCTTTTACTATGAAAGACCTTAGGAGTTATCTCACTTACCTCAAAGTGGTCTAAAATACTTTTATTAGGCTTTTGATGGATCCCCTTAACTTTTAATATCACCTATAGACTTGAAGAGTATCATTTTGTACTTCATTTATCATGGTAGCATCATAAGCTTACCTTCACCCTTCTTGTCCATCTCTTGTCCTCCTATGAGCATCTTTACACTTTATAAACTATCTAAAATTCTCAATACTTCATAAAATACCTTCATAAAAACTTTTTTATATGTATATATTCATGGCATACATCATGAGCATAATGTAGACACTCAGGTCAATCCATTGCACCTGAATTTCTCTGAAATATTGCTTCTTGTATCCATATTTACCAATTACATTACTTTAACCAACTTGGTGACCAAGAAGAAATTCATGTTAGAAATGAAACAACCACTAACTGAAATCTTAACACACTTCATTACCTGGGTAAGTGCCTCTAACTAGGTCCTTAGCTTGTTAAATAGGTTTTCTTCATTAATGACCTGACTAAGAACTAGAGTGTCATGAATTAAGGGAAATCAAGGTAGGTTTGGGTCTTAACACCCCTAAATTATCTTATAGGATTATCAAAAGATTATAATTACAAAGTTTCACCTCTTATCTTACCTCCTATACCTCTTGAAGTCCACTTTTCCTCTTATTTTTTGCTAAACTAGATTTTACAGTCAACTATATATACTGTCATTGTTTATACCTGTAGATGCCCATTACAATTCCCTGAGACAAATGTGTTTTATCAACATGTATTTTAGTAACCTTGCAAGGTTGAATCCAATTCTTACCAAGTTCCAAATTCATGTATTCTTAAATTCTTTAAACCCCATAGATTTATGCACCAAGAGCTTGTTTGTTCATGAAACAAAATCTCCTATGTTTCCTTTCATATAAGGCTTGAGATCCCTCATAACTCTCTTGCATCACAACCTGTATGCTCAGTATTTTAGAGGTAAAATAAGAGCTTACATACAACCTTTTGGTAATATCTTCCCTGACCTTAAAGGTCTTAGGGTTCACCTCTTTCCACTCTAAGACAATATACATCCATCTTCTTGAAGTCTGTCACAAGACTACTCTTCAATTCTTCAGTTTTTCTTTTGCATTTCTTAGTCACCTTACCAGCTGTAGACTAATATCTTTGGGACTCAATTATAGACCCATTTCAATGGATATTCCATGACAGCAAACTATCATTCACCATGAGATATACCAAACTTGAAGACATGAACCTTAGAATGATTAAGATTTTGATTCTTAAGGCTTGAATTCAAACATCTTAAGCACTAACTTGGAGTTGTTTGTGATCTCTCAATATGTCCACAGAGATTTTCATAACTCAGAATGTCTGATAGAAGCTCCAAGTATTCTTCTCCTTATCTCTGAGACCTATCCATAATAGTAGAAACCACATGTCCTACCTATAATATATTCTTGTAAACAATGGAAATCATTAAAGGTATCATGATTACTCTTTGACTAAGAAGACCTATGCTAAGATATCTATGACCTTCCTTCATGCCTTTGACTTGATGAACATTTATCTTCTAGAGAGGTATTCACATATATCATGTAGAAAACCTACTTCCATAACATTGTGAGGATACATTCAGGCTCTGAGGCATAACTATCTTCCCTTTGAGATCAATCAACTAAAATACTTTCAACTATTTGAATCTATCTTTGTAATTTGATCAATCACTACAATATCATTCTGATGCAACCATAGTTATAGTGCCTGATGATCTTTATGAGAATCTACGAAATACATGTAGCAACTGTCACTTCTTGTCATTTCCATTACATGATGTGTCTTGAGTCCCTCAACTTTCTTCAAGATACATGATCATGTTTTATGATTCTATCACAGTAAGAATTCAAACAAAGACTAGTACTTATTTTGACCTTGAGACATTTCTACATCACCCCAATGGTCAACTAGGAATCATGATAAGCTTACCTCTTACTTGACATCCATTATGTCATAACTCACAAGCCCTTCACAGTATGTTAATTTCATAGTCCTTAACTCTTAGCTCATTCAAAGATCAATGCATATACCTTAATCATGTGGCTTCATCACTCCACTTGAGACACCATAGCTCTTCTACTTTCATTCCTTGAACTAGGACTATACTAGATCTGCATACCATCTCAACAAACACTCTTGACACACAAGATTTCAAGTAAGCTCATAATACTAGGGAAAATCGCTTGTATTAAGACGATCATGTATCTATATTGACTTCCTTCTAAATGTAACCGTACATTTTGATGTATTCCAACAAAAACAAACTTCAAATATACCTGATCTTATGATTGTGAAAACAATTCAGGAGCTTTGACATACCCAATGAATAAAGGCTATGCCTCTATTTTATTCACTCTTAGATCACATCTTAGACCTATGTACATAGCATAATACTGTTCCTTCATGCTAAGTGATAAAATTCATCACCCTTTTGAAGCAACCTATCAGGGAACCTCCAAGAACCATTACTTGTGAGTAATTCACACTATTAGGACCACATTACAGTCATTGCCCATATTTCAATTTTTAGGACTACACACTGATCTCTATAAGACACATGACTTGGATAAACCTATGCAATCTTGAAAATGGTTGAGTGGACAAAGACAATTGATGACCTCTTACAACTAGGTAGAATACACTTGGAATAGCTTAGATCCAGGACTATAAAAACACCTCATTTTACTTTGTACACCAGATTTGAATGGTTGCTACTGATAGGCATCACCAACTACTCAATTCTTGTTGATGAAGCAACAACTCAGGAAATTTCACACATTCCTTAAAGAGATAACCAATCTTTTATGAACTTCATAGATTTATCCTTAAATATTTCACAAGCATCATAGATACACTTACATACACTTTTATGACTCATGGAATAGAGATTCTATGGATCATACTCTAACCAACTTCAAATTCAGTCTTAGATACCATGATGAGGCAACCTTTCCGTGATTATCAATACATAACAACCTTCTACATGGGATAGTCCTATGACTCATTATAGACCTGCGATAATGCAAATACTGATTTGTAAACAGGAATACCCAGATAGCACCCATGACAGACACACTTAACAACATAGAGGCTTGCAAAAATACTTTACGAACCATAATGAAGGAGACATGCATACCTTGGCATAAACAAATTTCCATCACTCCATAGCTTCATTTGCACTTATATACCATGGAGGAGTTTTATAAGAGTCATAAGAAGGTCTCCAGATCTCTATTTTAGTTTCTTTACTGGTTCATTATTTTATTGACTCTTACTTTTGTTACAGCAGATCCCTCCTTTTGATCCAGTATCCTTCTTAGAATCCTTGTAAGAACTTTGGCTAGACTTCTTCCCTTCTTTATGTATTTCTGAAGCTTTTTAGCTTGGACCTATCGAGTTACCTCTTTCTGCAACTGTCCTACATCACAAAACCTTGTAATGTGACCTATCTTGTGGAACCTAAATCACTCCACTTTCCTTGCCTTTGCATTCAAAATCCCTACGTCCAAATTCATTACAAGCATTGACAATAGCCATTGAATTTTCTTAAATACCTTCTTGTGTTTGATGGCTCATTTTTGCAATACTTATATAGATGCCCTTTCTCATGACACTGATAACATTTAGATCCATATCCTTTTCTAAATTTTTTCTCTTCCTTCTTCCCTCCAGAGTGATGTTCTTGAGTTTCTTCTTTATAATATTCTTTCTTTTCCACATTCGGATTACACATACTAGTCATGTGTCCATAAGCACCACATTTGTTGAAATTACATGAAAAGAAACATGCCTAAAATAATTTGGTTTCATGACAGATTATCTTCCATGAGATGTAAGCTTTAAACTATTTACCTTGCTTGAATGCATTTTGTCATTTGATCCTTGAGTTGATTCACCTTCATTTTTCTATATATTGCATGAATTTTCTATGAAACCTAGACCTGTTTTATCACCATATACCTTTTTTTTCCTAACACCTTATTCATTTTTTCTAAGGTCTCTTGAAAATATGATACCTTACTTGTCATGATGCTTAAATCTTTCTTTAGTTCTTTAGTTTCTTTCTTCAGTTCTTATTTCTCTTTCTTTAGTTTTTCTTTCTCAGCTAGAGCTTCCTTGAGTTGAGTTTGTACACACTTGAGAAATTCCTCTTGTGATTGAATAAATTTGTTCAGATTCTCTTTAAATATCTCTACTCCCCATCTTATGTGATAAATATCTCCCATCCTTATCACCAAAGATCTCCCTCTAGCTTATTAAATATTTTTCTAAGGTCTTGCTATGATACCAATTGTTAGAAATGACAAAGGAATGAGAGGGGGGTGAATTATTTCTGTGATAAAAATTTTCTTTTATACTTCAAATAACGAACATACAACCTTATGAATCACATACACTAGTTCTTGATCACAATTTGATATAGTCTATCATGATGTACACACATAGAAAGAACACACAACCAACTTAGAGCCTTTCTTTATTGATGTTCAAAATAGAGCATACTGATTTGATCCACATCAATAGTCTACAATATGCAATTAAAATCTCAATAGTACTATCAATATGATTTTGACAAACAAACTTTCAACTGTAGACCAACTTAAATTCTCTCCTTCATCAACCTATGTGTATAAGCACTTCATCATCTTTATTCCACAAGAACCAACTACTATCCTGAAATAGACCTCCAGGCGGGTTTTGTTTTGCAGCGAGGATTTCTTCAATTGAAGAGAAAGAGGTTTTCATCAATCACCTGCAAGACTAACTCACCTTCCTTTTGTAAATCATCCTCTTGAATTTTCATCTTACAATTTTTTTTCAACTACTTTTACAACTCACTATTTTCTACCCATTCCTTTTCCATAGTTCATCCTTTCAAACTTATTTCTCAACTCATTCAACCTTTTTCATCCTCTATATTTTGAATCTACAACTTCCAAATTCACTTGAGCATGTACAAGACCTTTCATATACCAATCCCTATAATTTTTCATGCTACTTTTTACCTTCTGTGGGTTCAAAATATTCACCTTCTCCTTCATGAGATCGAGGAATACAAGACAAATCAACTCATATTTTGGACTTCTAACTCCTATTTGCATGTGTTATCATTTTTCGACCCGAAACATGTAATTCCCAATCTTACATTCACTAACACATTAACCAATTATGAGGTCTTTGTTATGAGAACGTTTCCTTAGATCATAGGAGTATTCTCTCCCATCTAAAAAATATTTGGAGTTTAAGTAACTTTCAGATTGTTCCATATACCTTTGACAAATAGATTTAAAACAAGCCAACAAATGAACCTCTGCATTTTTCAATTTGCACTCACAGTTACCTGTACTGTTTTGATCTCTCCTCATTAATTCAAATATTTCTTATCAATCATTAAATCATGCAATGAAATGTAGGGAACCTTCAAAATATTTCTCATACCTTTGACAAAATATTATGCGTTTGGAAGAAATAACTCAACTCTGCACTATTTCTTCATTATGCTAGAAGTTTCTGCTAAAAGAATCCCTTAGCTCACTCAAAGAAAACATAAAATTCTTTATGCATTCATTTGATACTAAGCTCATAGAGATTTGCATGATGTTTTTCAATTTTTTTTGGTTTTTTTCCGAGTTAGATGCAAATATTTTCGGTGAAACCCTAGAATAAGGTTTCTTCCACTGTAGATACCTAATAAAAATGACAAATGAATTCTTACTCAATTCAAGATAAATTTGGAGAATTACAACTTATGAAGGTATGTTGAAATCACCTCCACCTTTTAAAATCACCTAGACACCATGAACAACTCCTATTTGCACCCAACACTAAAAAGTTGTACTGTATAGTGACATGAAACTATAACTTTAAAGTGAATTTTGGGCAAGAGAAAAGCTTTGAAGACTTAGGACAATGTCCACACGCTGTGATGAGATCAAGGATGAGTGGAACACCTTGAAGATAGTACTCAAGCATCACCTTTAGACCAAGAAACCACATTTACAGTTTTTTTCATGCTTACTTGTTGGATATTAGTCTTCTTCTTGACTAATAAAACCATCAACACTCTAGATCTCCATCCTCATGAATCTTGAAATGTCAGGAGAAAACCAAAAACACTTCTCTAAGATACCTCTACCACTATGAATATTTCAATATTAGGATCACTCATCATTTTAATTTTTTTTTTTATCATGGAATAGAGTCCATTATGAGGACTTTGTGCATAATTTACTTGACAAAGCAACTCAACATAAGCCCTTTTGGAGATACTTCACTCTTCACCATTCCACTTGGAGGGTATCAACATTAAATTTTTATCACGGAGAAGAGAAATAAACCTCAATCCTCCTGACATGGCCATTTCACCACCTCTTACTAACAAAACAATCTTGGAATCTTAAAAACATGACTATCCCATACTAGCTCTGCACAGTACAAGCATGCATGTTTAACATGGATCACCTTGAAAGCAATGGGATCATAAAATTGTCTTTTATGAGGTTTATTATGACTTTGAGAGATGTTTCTAGCATGCACCAAGGGTTTAGAGTTGTCAGACTCAAATTTGACTTCTCAGCTCAAGAAGATGCCTTAAAGAGAGAACAAACACCGACATAATAATGGTCATTACTTTCTTAATACTTGTCTAAATCACCTAAAAATTTTCACAATATCTCAAGATTGGATTCCTATATAAAAATTTAATATATGATTTATCCGAAGGATGCACTATAATTTTTCTTGAGCGTTAAGAAGTTAGGAACCTTATTATGTAATTCCCAAAAAGCATGTTTTAGAAAAACTAGCACAATTTTCACAAATGATCTCAGAACTTCATGAATTTTTTCCTGGAGCACCAGAACTCACCCTAATATATGATACATAATCCCATTTTCCATAAATATTCCTGTACTCATCTATACCATCTCATTTAACTCAGCTTGCACTGCTGGTTTTCAAGGCGACTTTATGTGCTCTTTTGAATTTTGACTCCAGAAGCTCAAATGAGCCTGTTTTTGCTCACACATGTTGTATACACTATTTCAAGGCTGATACTATGCTCATAAGACCATACCATGACCTGTACCAAGTTCTCACACCTCATCAGGCACCAGAAACAACCATGGATGGGCCAGTTTCAACTGTCACTTCCACCAGATGACTTGATACACCCTGTGAGACATATTTCTCATGCTTGCAACATCATTGTTAACTTATGGATCATATAGAACAAGAAATATAACCTATAATCCACCTATAGGGATCAAAACTTATGTCCTTGTTTTGGTTTGAGAGGATTCTTAGCCTAGAATGACTTGACTTGACCCATACAATTCATGATTGAACTAAGTGAACATGTTACAAACTCATTGACATCTATGACTCACTTCATGAACCTATTTTGACCTTTGTACCACCTTTGAGAGACTCAAGCCATACATGTTAACCTTTGGAGACGCCTAGATCACCTAGCCAACATACATAGATCACCTAGCCAACATACCTAGATCACCGAGCCACTGTGACATCAATCAACTTGACATCAATGAAAACAAAAGTGAAAAAAACTTCCAAAATCCCCTTTTCTATGCGATAACAAGAGCTCTGAAACTAGGTATGGGTGTGTGCAAGGAATTTGAAGGAGATATTTTTTGCAGATGTGGTTAATTGTTGCTTATCTGATGGCCGTGGAGGTAAAGGTGAAATCTTGGACAAGGCACATAATTTTTTTGATAAAATTCCTTGTAGTTATACGGCCTCACATGCCCACAATGGTGTCTGTGTATGCACAAAAAGGTTTACTTAATAATTCTATAAAAACATTAAAGCAAATGGAAATTGACAGGTGTAAATCCAAACACCACAACCTACGACAACACCTTATTTTCTCCCACTGGCTGCATTTTGTTAGGTTGTGAGGTAAGATGGTAGTGGATAACATTGTCATTTTAATTTTAATTTTAATTTTTTTGTGTGTTTGCACCTGGGGAAGCATGTGCACGCCACATTGACTGTTCAAAAATTAATTGGAATGCCAAAATAAAGATTAGCATGGTCCTCCATAAGGAATGTAAATTGTTTGATATAATTCTAGGAAGAAATACAGTTCCATATGCTGAAATGTATGTGGGATAGGCAGAAAATGGTTTTGTTGAAACTGCGTGAAACCTTCAAGAAAAATAAGGTTGGAAGGTTTAAAATAAAACCCCACAACCTTTGTTGGTATCTTCCTATACTGTGTCAAGATGGGAAAATTACAACAACACATGAATTTACATCAAAACATCATGGGAAAGTAAAAAATTCTTAATGTGTTGTTAGGTGCCTAGATAGTCATGTATGTAAAATGTGGAGGCATACGTAATGCACGTGAACTATTTGTTACGATTCCTGAAGGAAAGGTGGTTCCTTGCACAATATTGACATTGTATTATTAAATGAAGTGTTAGAAATGCACTTGTTATTCAATCTACTTCTACCAGGGGTAGTAGCATTATTCCTCCTTTTTTGTGCCATACCTGCCAGCATGCACCAAAATAGGAGTTTTACTTGGTGTATGGTCATCCACCCAAGCATTGATGAGAGCGAAGTTTTATTATAGTTGTTGTGTGTTGATAAGATGCATGCAATTTCGAAGCGTGCATAGGTCACATGAGATTTTCAACAAATGTCTCAAAGAGAAGTGTTGTCATGGATTGCTATGATCGCATGATATATGAAAAATGCATCTATTGAAAAGGCCTTTATGAATTTCAAGAAAATTCTTTGGTGGGTGTATGCATAGACTCTAAAAACTTGGTCACTACACTCCTATCTCGTTTTCAAGCAGACCATGACATGCCATGTGTTCCTCGCCAAATCGATCCAGGTATGGTCATCTTACCCTTGCTTGCATGATTTTAACGTTTCTAGTTTTCCTAATTTTAACAGATTTGTAAATCAAAATAAACAAGAATAATTTTTTGGTGAATCAAACAAGACGTGTTATCTATTAGAAAATTTTGCCAATATTTTGTATGCAACTAGAAAAGTGACCATGAATGTAAAAAATAATCTCAATTACCTCATGAGATGGTTGGAAAAATTATGATATTAGTTTTGGATACGGAAACCATATGCTTTGCGGGTTAAAATCGAAACTTAGTAAAAACTACTCCTTAACGATCTTGTAAAATCTTAATAAACCTGTTTTCAATTAGGCACAAAATATCTCTATAAACCCTGAAATGAGAAAATTTAACTTGGATCATGCTCCTTTCCACATGGAGTGTTTTAATGAACGTAGGTTTGTTCCTAGAATGTTCATTTGACCCTTTTTTTCATGCATTTAGGAGACCTGTGGAGTTGTTCGCATCCTTGGACAACTACTGAAAGTTAAAAATGCAGTTTGTTTTTGACCCGCAATTTTGGCCTTGGGTGTAGAAATGGAATTTGGCTTCCACGTAACTCTAATTTTTCTTTGCAGAAATCACTACCAACCCTTAGTTTGGAGGAAATAACCTTGTAAGTTATTTTTCCAAGTGGGTTTATTAGGCCTCTAGTCATTGGACGAAAAAGGTCATTCAAGTGCATTTACGATCGATATCTCAGGAAAGACGGGCACAAATTGAACCCATTCAATGGTTTGGGGTTTAGTCAACTTCACATGTTTACCTATATATAGTGGAGTAGGTAGGGATTATTTTACTTGTGTGTTAAGTCTTAGAGATTGTTTTTGAATGCAGATTGTTGAGCTACTTGTCTAAATTTGACCTTTTTTGGAAACTTGTAACTAAATGGTGAAAACTATCGTATGACCTTATACAAGAAAATTTTTGATCACGAAACCCTATAAACACTGATACATGACTATAGGAAACCTTCTTTTGACAATTTATTGAAAATAAATTGATTGTGGATAAATGGTGTTTTCTCTCTCCTCTCTATATCTCTCTCTTTGAATTTGAAAAGGAAATGAAATGACATTGTATTTCTTACTCTCCCTAGAAGTGTGTTAATAATTGTATCATTACAATTAGATAAATATGAACTCGTAAATTTTGATAGATTGTAGGTATATTTTATGCCAACAATTGTGCTAACCATGTAGTGGATATAGTCACAAAATAAAGCACATTAGACACTATTTAGTCCCGGTATCATACTACTATTTATAAGGTCTTTGAGTGAAGAAAGTACTAATTAACCCCTGTCTTTTTTCCATCTTACTTTTTTTTTATTTCGTCACTCCTGAAATATTGTACCCACATGCCTAATCATCTTATGCCATTTGGAATTATTTTAGCCCCGAATGGGGCACCCAGGCTAATACTAGGGCGCCCATGGGCGCCCTAGTCTCACCAGGGGCACCCCGATCCTTTTTGAACTTTCCTGCCACTTTATAGTCATTTCAACTTCTCATCTTTTTGGTGATTGACCATTTTAGGGTTAATTATGAAATTAGGTCAAGATAACAATATAAATATAAAGTTATGAGACGATAATGAGGGACCAAGCACTAGTCACTACTATCATCCACCTAGAGTTGCATCCACTTGGAGATTATTTGTATCCATTAGCTCCATTAAAAGGCAAGGTTGGTTCATTAGCATCATACAAGCACATGGGGAGGGATTCTATTGTATTTCATGCATCATTCTATTATAGTTTACATCTAGTTATTTCTTACTACTTCACAAAGTGTGACTTACATAATAACACCTAGGGCACATGATGCACAAACACACCAGAACTACATTTGGGTCTGAAATTTAGTGCAATGCTTAGTTAGTAAGCCCACTTTTGTGGCAGCTGAGGTCAGTCTGACCCATTCATTTTCATTATTCCCTAATTAAGGTTTTGATACTTTTTATGGTCTCTTGTAGGTATTTCTTTCATCTTGGATTATTAGCAACACCTGGCGCAGTGCAAAAAATTTGATGCGACACACTATGAGGGTTGTGGACCACCTACCAGACCTGTGAAACTAAGTTCCAGACCTTTTACATTTTCCAAGGCACCCATTTTGTAGACCAAAGCACCCATAGGCACTTGAGTCCCTCTCTAGGTGCTCCAGTCTAGCTATATAGCTCAGATCCATCCTTTTCAGGCCCCCTGCATAGTTGTTCCTGCTTCCAGATTATTTTATTCACTTTGCGACATAGATCAGATCTCCCTCCGAATCAGCTAAGTCACTTCCATATTTCTATTACATATTAGGATTTCTAATTTCATTAGATTAGTTGTTTTGGTCATTTTACATACTTGTTTATTGCATTTATCTAATGTATTCACATGATGTTCTAGATTAGATTAACTACACTTATTCCCATTTTTTAGTTAATTAGTGGATGGAGGTACCCAAGACAAGAAAAAAATGGTAGTGTTATTAGTGGTTTTGTAATACTGCATTACCTTGAAATACATGTAATAATTAATGGATGAATCTGCACTATGATTATAAACATGAATATAATTTATTGATTTTTCTGTGATGAATAAGAAATTGTAATAGATTGGTATATTTGGGAAATTTGGCATCCTATTTTGGGAGTGATTTTAATTACGGGTTTATATGTTTCTTTTTTTGTTTAAAATGTTTTGAAACAATCATACACCATGCTGATTATTATTTTTCTCTCTTAATGGTTGTATTTTTGGTAGGAACTTTCTATTCCTAAACTATAGAAATGAATTGTGTTGTTAACCATTGTTGTGCAATTCTTTCTTAATTGATTCTTGTATAGTTTTGCAATACCCCTACCATTTTAAGAAAATAATCAAACCTATAACATGTCGTTCCTTGTCTTACAATATGAATGATATCATTAAGATATTTAAGAGACATAAATGGAGTTTTTTTTACTACTTTATCTACACATTAAAACCTTATGTTTGACTCCATTAACCCCCTCTCGTATATAGTT
Organism: Taxus chinensis; assembly: GCA_019776745.2. Lineage (NCBI taxonomy): Eukaryota > Viridiplantae > Streptophyta > Pinopsida > Cupressales > Taxaceae > Taxus > Taxus chinensis. Next base: position 217,703,657 of record CM034152.1, on the reverse strand, counting down.
TATCTTAGGGAGGATGGATTTCTCTAATGTTAACTTGTATCCAGTTGTAGATCCATTGAGTTTTAAAGGGAAATAAATAAACCTAGTACCCCCTTTTTAGAGATTAATTGGTGAGTGAAACCCATGATGAAACTTGTCTATCAAATTATGTCCATGAAATGTTGAGCTTAGGATTGAAGTGAAATATGGAACCCACCCCCTTTCAATTCATTAGTAATATCTTCCTTTTTTTAATGATAAGGTGAGTTGTTCCTTATGGGAACACATATTTTGACATTGTGATCTTCTTTCCTGAACATGGGACTCTTATGACCCATGTGTATCTCAAAATTCATCCAAATACTCATGGACTATAACAGTTTAAATTCATAAGAGGAGATAAGATCACAAATCCTTCATACTGTAAGAACATGTTTGCTTAACATAAAATTATATGAAACCACATTTTGAAAATTGTAATGGGTAAATTCTTAACTTCTTTCATAGTCCTAAAGTCGTAGGGGAACTATAAGAGTTTGTGTGTTCTTCCCAAGGTATCTAGTAGAGAGTGTTCATGTGGGTATGTTAGTGTGTAAGATGCTTAGATATAAGGCATTATGTCCCTTTGTGACATACAAGACGAAATGTTTAGCATGTAATCGTAATGGTTATTTTAGAAACTAAAACATCATTAGAAGGGAATATTTTCCAAGTGCTTAGGATTGCAGTGATGATTAGGATATGCATTAATGCACCATTAAGATTTTATTGTAAAGGAAATTTTGTAACTTGCCCCTAGTTATTGAGAATGTACCCTTGTGTTTTCGGTCTAAGAATATTAAGGACCATGGAGATTTCCTATAACTTAATAAATCCTTATTATGATGTGAAAATGGATGTGAATTGATCAACATGAAAACAAGTAAGTTGGAAAATATAGTTTCAATTTTTGGGAATCAAATCTTATGATGTGTAAATGTTAAGTTGCTTCTAATTAACAATCAAGTTATATAATTTATTTATAATAAGATAAATGAACTAAATTAGATGGAACCAATATAAGTTAAGTGATAAACGAACTAACAAAAATGTAGTCTAGAGAAAAGGAAAAGATGTGTTTCATGCTAAGTAATCTTCAAATCATTGAGGTTAAATAATGAAATATGGTTATAATAAATTTGTAACCATGAAAATGTGATAATTTGGAAGGTGCCTATTCGTGAAGTTCAAATTATGGTGGGGTCGTGGTTTTGTAATTTTTTTTCATAAAAGTGTGGAATTAGATTGCATCTTGTGTCATTTTTTTTATTTATATGGTATTCATGTTATATGAGTGGGTTCATGTTCGTACTGGTGTCTCATGTGACATGGAGTTTCGAGATTACACACATGTGAAATGTCTTGCAACAAGTAATGGAAGTCAAAAAAAAATTCCTAATTTTTTTTTTATGTTTCGATCCAACATGGGTGGGAATTAAAGTTGGTATTAGAACGAAGGTTCATGCTCTTGAAACTTTGGACAATTTGTTGTTTTTGTGGTTATTCATGATGGTGGAGTTAGAAAATTCATGTGTTATTTGTTTTGTGATGTGACAAACGTGGTACTTATGATTAAGTGTGGAATTGTTATGGTTTTGTTGTGTTTCTCAATGGGAGTAATATATATATATATATAATATATATATAATATATATATATATATATATATATAATGTGAATTCAATATAAATATCATGTGTGTTACCACCTTGTGTGTGAAGAAAATGTTTTGTGAACTACAAAATGTTAGGGTGTTAATGTAAAGTGGGGATACCATTTGGTGGACCACCACTTAGAAAACCCCTTGTCTTAAATATTATTTTAATAATATTAGTCCGTCTTTCACAACTTTGAAAAAAGTGAAGTGGTATAACCGCTCACCCATCCTATATAAATAGGATGATCCCTCACACGACTGGACGACTTGGTAATATTAATTTAGCTAATGTGATAATAATAGACCGATTGATCTAAGCTTAGATACTTATGTGAGTTGTTATATAGCGAGAAAGAAGTCTTCTATTATTTACTGTGAGACCAAGGAGTGAAGTCGAGGTGCTTGGTGAAAGTATGATAAATTCTTAATATAGGACAATGTTTTTTCAGTGGAGTTTTTTCCTTCGGGTTTCTCCACTTAAATTTGGTGTCTCTTGTCTCATTTACTTTCAGCTATTGTTATTTTCTTTCATTCATAATTTTTTAACTGTTATATGTATATGTAAACATATGGTTAATGTTTGCACATTATAATCTATAATCCTCAATTGTTAATTCGTGGATCTATAATTCTTCAATTATATCTTCCCGAATTTGTTCTAAAATGGTATCAGAGTTAGTGATTATGTGCATGTAGAGCTACATCTGGATATTTTATTTCTTGCAAGAGCGAAGAAGCTTGAAGATCATTTGATCTGTAAAACCCTAAAAATTCATCCGACAACTTCAAGCTAACCAGGTTTAAATTTCCAATTCACACCTAAATATTTTTTGGAATATTGGCTAAATGGCTTCTTAGATCACATTTGAGCTATTGTATGCTTGATCTTTTCTTCTGCATCTTGCTTCAGTTGTTCATGATTTAAATCTATTGTCTATGAACTTAATTTAAGTTTTTGTGTTGTTTATAGCCGCTTGGGTCGTGTTTTGACTATGGATCCTAAAGATCTCTTTAGATCCAGTTAATTCAGAGCATTTAAATTCATTCAATTTTTTTAAATCTTTATTTTTTGCTAGATTTACTTTTGCGAATCCTGATCCAATCATTTCATGTCATCTTGCTTCACTTTGTTGTTTCTTATTAAGATCCTATCAGTTTTACAATGCTTGGACCAATAAAATTGCTCCAAATAGCTTTGTTTTCCTTTTTTCATGTTTGCGAAGGCATATCCACTCTTAGAGTGCCGAGTGGCTTCAATATGTCATTTTTCTGGTTAGATATTTATTTTTCTACAAATTTTTGTATTTGTGAAGCTTGGGCAGATCATTTTGTGCCATCGGGCTTCACTCTGTCAGTCTTTTTTTGACTTTTTTTCGTTTCTACAAATTTCTTTTGACTGTGAAGCTTGAGCCCATCATTTTTCTGCAGCTAGCTTCACGTTGTCAGTATTCTAAATAGACATTTCTATTTTTGTGAAACACAAGCCAATAAGGGATTTACGTGTGTCTCCACATTGTTAGACTTGAATTTGCTATCCTCTATCATTTGCGAAATACAATCCAATAATATTGCTCCAAGTAGCTATTTATTTCACATTGTCAGTATTCTTTTAGTTTGCTTGTATCATTTGTGAAGAGTGAGCCAATAAAATTGCTCTAAGTATCTTTTTATTTTGTATTTGTTATATTTGCAAAATCTGAGCCAATAAAATTGCTCCATATTTCGCATTTGTCAGTCGTTCATTTGTGGTAGTAGTTATTTAATTAGAATTAGCCAACTTTTCACATTTGTCAATATTTACCAGTTTTGTGAAAATCGAGCCATTTAAAAGGCTCCACATATCTCTTTTTTTGGCTTAGTCTTTGTTAGATTTTTGAAGCGTGAACCAATTATTTTTTGACACGTATATTAATATTTTAATTGTGTTAGCCTTTGCAAATGTCAGGGTGTTATTTTTTTTCTTTGACTTAGCCGCTTAGATTGCAACATCTTTCATTTTTTGATTTCGGACCCAAAATTTATTTTAAGTTTGGATTATTTCACGGACCTTAAGTCCGCTTAAGGAAATTTTCTTTAAAAAAAAGGTTTAGCGAAGCTACCAAGTTTTGAGCCTTTAGTCAGTAAAATCTAGAAAAGTGGCATCATTTGATTGAGTTTTTTTACTGACTTTTATTTTGCATTATGTCAAAGTGTGAAAAAGTGATCCAATTAATTCAAGACATGTATATACGGTTCTTTCTTAATTAATTATTTTATGACTTATTAGCTGTATTGCGAAATGTGAGCTAATTGAAAAGTGACACGTGTATTTTTTGTTGTTGTCAGCCTTGTCATAGTGTTTTGATGTGTGTTTATTTTGTTTGTTGTCTCGGACCTGAAAAGGCATTAACTTTAATTTTTAAAAATTTCGCGTCCACCTAAGGATCTATTTTAAAGACAACACATGTATCTTTTGTTTTTATTTGTTACGTACCTCGTTTTGAGATTGTATAACTCATTTTTGAGCTTACCTCGTCGAGTTACTAAATAAATCATCGAGCTGCTATAGCTTGACTCTAAATAAGATCTGTTAAATCAATCTTAATCTCGATCAAAGCTAGACCTTTTTTATTAAAGTCATGTTGTTTGCATTCATATAGAAAATTAAAAGATTGATAGCTAGTTTTTTGTCTTTGTTTGGCTTCCTTGTTTCATTTTTTTAGTTGTATTTGTCTCCATTGATGTCTGAGTATTAAAATGGCTAGTTCTACTAGTTTTTATTTAGATAAGTCTCAGCTCTTAAATGGAACAAATTATAACATTTGGATAGTGCATTTAAAAGCTTGTTTCATGGCTAGAAAGCTCTAGGATCTTATGACTGGTATAGAAAAATGTTCCATAGGGAGACAATATACCCCTAAAAAACTTAGCTCCTTCTCTTAAAAATCTTAAGAAGCTCTGTCCATCCTATTGTAAAGCATTAGAGATGAATTCTTAATGCATATAGGACATATGGACTCGTCTGCAGATGCATGGAAGAAATTAGAAACCATACATGAAGGAAATAGGTTGTCTAAGATAATTAAACTGGTTTTAGAGTTGTTTACAACACCCATGAAGGGGGATGAATTTTTTTTCAATTATTTAGCTAAAATTAAGAACATTAAAGCTCAATTAGATGGTTGTAACTATGAATTATTTCAAGACAAGCTTCTGTACTTCATAATTCAAATAAATATTCATGAGAAATTTAGAAATTACATCTCAATTCTTAATTCCAAGTATCAAAATGAGAATGATTTGGACACTTTGTCTTCTTTGTTGATTAAAGGAGAGAGAGTCATGGAGAAATTTGATTCAAAAGAGACTGCTTCTCCAAGTTTTATCCTCACAGAATCATAGGTCTGCTCATAATAGAAATAACAACAAATAATCACAAGTCTAATATTAGATCTATATTTAAATCAAATCCTAAGACTAATTCCGCTAAGAACAATCATAACTTTAAAGTCAAATTTAATGGAACTTGTAATAAGTGTGGAAAATTTGGGCATAAAGAATCTGATTGTAGAGTAAAGATTAACAAAATAAATAAGAATGCTAAGAACAACAAGCCTAATAATCATAAGAAAAATCAGAAGAAAACTCCAGAAAATGTGGCTGAGCAGTTTATTGCCTTATATACTGCCCTTTTAGCTTCAAATGAAAATGAATGGATTCTTGACAGTGGTGCCTCTAGGCACATGACTTGTAATCCTGGTATCCTCTCAGATGTAGTTAAATGTGAAGAAACTATCTATCTTGAAGATAACTCAATCATTAGGTTTAAAGGTTGTGGCAATGTTAAGCTATCAAATAGTTTAATTATGAATATCTTATATGTTCCTCAATTGAAAAAGAATATTTTTTCTTTCTCTCATCTAACTAAAAAAAACTGTAAAGTTGTTTTGCTGCAAGATAAGTGGTATGTGAAAGATAAGTTTAAAAATGTTATTGCTTCTGGCATTCAGAAAAATGGTTTGTATATCTTTGATGGTTTTATGTATGAGTATTTATTTTCTTCCTCTTTTAGGAATGACTTGGTCTTATTTCATTAATAATAAGTCTGATGTCCTGTCTAAGTTTCATGAATTTAAAGATATAGTTGAAAATGCTTCTATTCTAAAAATTAAGAGAATTAGGACTGATAATGGAGGTGAATATGTTAGTAAAAAGTTTGATGAGTTTTGTGTGTCATGTGGGATTCAAAGAGAGTTGACTACTCCCTATTCCCCTCAACAAAATGGTATTGCAGGAAGAAAAAATAGGGCTGTCTTAGAAATGGCTAGGACTATGATTCATGCTTCCAACATGGATAAATTATTATGGGCTAAAGCTATGAACACTACTGTCTATATTCTCAATAGAGTACCTACTAAAGCTCTTCATAAAGTTACTCGTCATGAAGTTTGGACAAAGAAAAAACCAAATATTTCTCACTTACGAATATTTGGCCGTCCTTCTTTTGTCTTCATTCCAAAAGACAAAAGGAAGAAGCTTGATCCAACCTCTTTTTCTTGTATTTTTGTTGGCTATGGCTGTAAAACTAAAGGATTGATAGTTTATGATCCATTCAACATGACATTATTAAAAACATAAATGTTCAAGTATTAGAGAGAACTTTCTCTGATGATCCTCTGAACCCTCCTCTGTTGCTCTGGAGATGGAGCCTAATAATTCTTCTCCCGTGGAAACATAATTTCAAGAGGCTGATTATTCTAATCTAGATATGATGGAGATTGAGGGGGATTCATCTCAAAATGTCTTGCAACCTAAGATTCCTAAATGGGCTCAAAGTCTTGTTCAAAACTCCCACTCTGATAATATTAGAAAGCTAACTAGAAGTTAACATACTTATCATGCCTTGATGACCCTCTATGAGATAGAACCACAATCCTTTGAAGAAGCATCTCAAGATGATAGATGGATTTAGGCTATGAATGATGAATACAATTCCTTAATAAAATATGACACTTGCAAACTAGTCCCTCCTCCTTCTAAAAGTAGCATTGTAGGATCTAGGTGGTTGTTCAAAATCAAATATAACTCTCTAGGAGAGATTGACAAGTTCAAGGCAAGGATGGTAGCTTGTGGTTTCACTAAGAAAATGGGTATTGACTATGTTGAGACCTTTGCTCATGTTGCTAAGATGAGAATTGTAAGAGTTGTAATTGCACTAGCTAACCAATATGGTTGGGAGATTCACCAAATGCATGTTAAAAATGCTTTTTTAAATGGTGACTGTTATCCATATTTTTCCCCCGTGCCAGATATTAGATTGACCACAATCCCACATAAAAGGAAACAGAGTCAAAAGGCGGACATAAAAGGGCTTAAAAATTGGCAAAAGGTGTAAGCGGAGAATGCCAAGTGTCAATATGGCGCTGATTCAAGGGGTGAATAGAGAAAATATTTCTAAATGAGCACCAGACTGCCGCGTGTCGCAGGGGAAAGCAGAACGTTGGGGAAAAAGTTGGTTCTTTGCCCCTTGTTATCAAAATGGGTAAAAGTTACAAAATGGCCCGCAACTCCGCCCAAGGAAAAAGTCAGCATTCGGGCCCGAGTCAAAGCCAAGTGGGGAATTGAAGGAAAGGGAAAAATATAAATTGTGGACCCGTAGGCCCTATTTTTGTTCCAATCTGGCTACCACGTATCCCATATCAAAAGGGGACCCATTTTTAAAACTTTTTCCCTGCCCTCCTATATGGACCCGATACAAACTTTGAAGGGGCATATCTTTCGACTCAGGGCTCAAAATATTGCAAATCTGATGTCGTTGGAAAGATCTTGGCCTCACCCATGCCATGGAGGTCTGAAAATTTAATTTTGAGGAGGTTAGGTGAAGAGAATTAGAGGAAACATCTTCAGGATTTCAATGCAGGATCTTTTTACCTCAACGACCAGATCAAATTTGATATGTTCCACCATTTCATCTTCCTTCAAGGCGCCAAACCAAGGATTGATGAAGTAAAAATAGATTTGGGGGTAGATTTTATCTGAAGCATTAACAGCAGTGGTTGAACTTTAACATGATTTTCTCGCTTCTCTCTCTCTTCCTTCTATCTGATCGAATCTATAGATACGGGGGCAAGATTCATTGTAAAGGGTTGGACATTCTTTATTTTGCAGGCTCCCTTCTCCTCTTACCAAAGGGATTTTTCGGGTTCAGGCCTTCCATCAAAAATTACATTACGTTTCTTCCTCTTGGCTACTTTGTAATGGACTGTATCAATCTATAGAGCAATAAAACATGTCTGTGATTGATTTTAGATCCTCTCTTGTCTCTTTTTCTTTCATATGGTCTCCCATTATATATTTGGCTATTTGTTCTTGTTTATTGTATGCATTCTGTTGGTTTGTGTCTATTAGAAAAATAAGTGTTCATCATTCCTTTGGTGCATCTCCTCGTAGTTTAGCTTTGTTTTAATTTCTGTATTCCTTCTATCCCTGTCTCCTCGGTAAAGTTTAGATTAGGATTAAGAACAGACCCTCTGCAAGTTTCTACATATGCACCTAAATAGAGGAATAAAGAACCAACATTTAATCTGGAGAGCTTTCCCATTTTGTAAGGTCCCACACCTTGAGGAAAAAAGTTATGAAATCACACCAAATGAGTCTACCTTAGAAAAGCAGATCTTTTAGAGCTCATTTGGGGGTGCTGTGATTCTACACTAACATTTTTGGCATGCCCAGTGGGACTAAGAACTCTCTATCTTATTATAGTAAGGATTGATGTACACTTGCTATGATTCTAGCTTTTAAGAAGCCATAAAATTGTACATCTGGCGACTCCAAAAGAAACAAATCTACTTGTTTCAGCAACCCAAGCTTGGGAGATTCACAAGAAAAACCCAGTCTAGAGCAAGAAAAGAATGTATATTTGAATACTTACATCTATCCCAAGGAAGAGAAAGGAGAGGAAGAAGATTTTAGAGGTCTCCATCTCCACCAAGAAAAACCTTGTCAACACCTCCACCTGTAAGGCCTTTCTTTCAGTCTACAAGGATTCTTAGGCCAATCAAAATGACAAAACCAAATCCATATGTCAACTTCACCGGCAGTAGTCCACTCATCTTGAATGCACAAAACCCAGTTCCAATTGTAGCATTAAATAGCATCCCATATTTAACTGGGGAAAATCAAACTTCTCCTGGTGACTGTTGTGCAAAATCACAGCACCCCTGGATGTTGATCAGGTTTCTAAGTTGATCTTTAGGCATCCAGTGTGATTGCACAACATTGAAACCTTTCTCCAAGTGTGGGACTTGCAGAAATGAGAAAGGAATCTCCAGAGAAGGCTGGTTCCTGCTCCTAAACCACCTGCCACAAGCTATTCCAGTGTAGGCAAGCTAATCTAATCCTAATCTAACCATGCCAAAGAGACAAAGAGAGAGAGAGAAAGGAAAAGAACAAAAGCCTACACTAAAACGGTGATACACCAGAGAAGGAGAATGTTGGACATCTCTCAAAACTGCCATGTAACAAAGAGAGGTGAGCAATGGGAAGGATGGACAAATGCATCACAGGCCCAAGGATAGATTTCACACAGAAAATGTCCCAAAACTCCATGAACACAGCTACAGACCTACAATGAACATTCAAAGTGCACAAATACCTGCAATGAAGAGAGGCAAGAAGAAAACAAGCAAAAACAAGCATGGATGGACAGATGCATCACAAAACATGTTTTTGTTGCTTCAGAAGTTTGCACAGAACATCATTTCAATAGTAAAAGGCAAAAATGCCATTACAGAGCAAGGGAGGAGGTTCGAACTCCATTTTCAACCCTGGAGAAGAAAAGAAGGGAGGGCAGAGCAGAAAGATGAAAAAATGGTAATGTCTCTCCCTTGAAAGGAGCCCCTCTTTACAATATATAGGAATAATGAGAGAGGGAAGAGAGAGGAAATTCAAATCTACCACAACTACTCTTGGGTCGCATTTAACTCATCTCATTATGGTGGTAGGTGAGAACCCCAGCGAACCCAAAAGTGGCAAACTATATTTTTCATTTTTAAGAATTTTTTCTCACCCAATTAAAGATATCCAGTCGTAGTTGGATAGAGAACCTCGTAATCTTTCCAAAAAGTCCAACCTTGCATGAATCTAAGCTCCCAGTCAAAAGTTATGGCCATCTGAATATCTGCGCCAGGGTCTGCTTCCTGTCAGCGCTCAAAATGTTGTGCCTCCCGAAGATGTACCATAGGCGCATCCATGCGTGTTTCGACATCCCTTTATGTACGCCAAGGGCGTAGATTTTGCCCTGTCAACACTCATTGTCATGCGCCATTTCCGTGCGCTAAGGGCGCATCCTTTACCCTGTCAACACTCATTTCTGTGTGCCACTTTCCTGCGCCTTTTGAATGTCAGGGATTTGAGCTTCTTTGATTTCTATATTCTTCTGTTGTCTGTATTTACTCCGGGGGGGGGAAATATATACAAAAATTTGGCAACCCAAAGGGATCACCTGCCTGTTAGGTAGAAGATCAGTGGCCTTTTAGCGATCCATTGGGCATGGAGTCATAAGAAAGCCTGAAAACTGATATGAACTTTGAAAACTTCCCTCTGAGCCACCTGAAACCCATTGAACTTGGAGTTGTCCTCACCAAAATTCCACCAAATGAACTGTGCAAGAGCAAAACCAGCAGCACCAAAACTATGTACAAAACTAAAAATCATACATGCCCCAAATGAAACATGCAGAGTGTGCACAAGCACTTCTTCTGCTGAAAGCAAACCTACCTACTCTACTCTAACTTGGAAGCAAAGGTAAGCTAAACAAACCCTACAATTGGTTGTGAGAAATAGCTTCCCTTTCTCAAAAGTGGCAGCCATGCAATTGATTTGGAGCTGATCATGGCTGTTAGGATGAGTGGAAAATCAACAAGAAGCTGGTATTCCACCCAAATCATCAAGGTATCAACTGAAGGCAAATTCAATACCTCTTTTAGTTGCTCGGCATTTGGATTGAAGGGGTATGACAGCTGATCCTTGGTACTTTGTAGCTCACCCTCATGCTCAGAAGCAAGCATGACTGGTTGTGACTTCTCCTTTGGCTCCAATGAAGCCAAATACCTGATTGGGCAAGGTCCAATCCATTTGATATGCCCATAGCTCTGATTTTCAACTCCAAAAATGGAGTCTTCTTGTAGACCCTCAATGGATGGTGTGGAAGCAATGGTGAAATTCCTCTGTCCTTTCTCTTCCTCCAATGAAGAATATGAAAGATTAAAATCTTCCAATCTTGATTCCGAGGAGCTGTTATAAGATGTAGGCTGCTGCAAATGAATGTTCTCCTTCATGACAGCAGACTCTTGTGTTTGGAATGTGGATGATGAAAGAGAGAACGATGGAAACTCAACCGGCTCTTCTCCATCAAAACAGTCCTCCAAATCTGATAGATAAACTACCTCATGGCTGTCCTGCTGCAAATGCTCTACTTCCTCCATGGTGTCTTCTTGATCTGTAACTTGACCACCATGGTTTGTTTCTCCCTCCAACATTGAGTTTGAGAGATCAAACTCCTCTTCAGCACTGGAACTTGAGAGAGGTGAAGTAGAAAGAAGAACTGAAGGTTCTCCTGTAGCTTGCTTTGTGCTCAGAGCTCTTGGATCTGCAACTTTCTCCTCCACAGCTAGAATGTGCTCCTCTGCTGCTGGATTTGGAGTAGCTTCTCCTTCCTCCAATGTTCGAAGACAATCTTGCTCTTGAATGAGCTCCTCCTCTAGCATGAAGTTTGTCAAGTCAAACTCTTCAATCTACTGCTCTAGAGGACAAGTTGGGACTGCAAGAACTTCTTCTTCTGCTGCAACAAAATCAGCCCTGACCACTATTTGTTCAACCTTAGCCTCTTCTGCATGTTTGATCATCAAGGGGATCTTTTTCATCCCAAATTTGGCAGCCCAAACCCTTAAGTTGTCTGTCATTCCTTTTCTGTTGGGCTCCTCTTCTTGCTGTCCTTCATGGCCATTTTTTGTAATTTCTTCTTCCCCACATGGAATTGGGAATGCAAGAGGAGGGACAGGTTGTAACTTGATTGATTTGGCATTTTTTTGTGGTGGTACAGGGGATGAAATATCTTGTTTCTTTAGAGGAGGGGGGATTTATTTTAGCTCTTGTGGAGAGGATGATTGTTTGGAAGGAAAAAGGAAAGAAGAATTGAGGTGAGGTGGAAGACTAGGGGGTGGAGACATGGGATCAAAATTTGGGACAGCAGATGGAGAGTTCAAAATTTGTAATTCCAAATGAGATGATGCTGCTTGAGTAATGGGAAGAGAAAAGCCAGATGATGGTGTAGAACTTACCCATTGACAAGGTTGTTCAACAACAAGTGTATAGGCCTCTATCTCTGCTGTCCATTGTGCAAGTTGGGGCAGCATCTTCATCATGAAGTCCAGCTTCTCCTGAGGGCTGAAGTGTCTTGGAAAAGGGCCTTCCCATGGACAAGGAGTCCTGCAACCAATTCTGAAAGCTCTCATTTGAGCTGTTGCTCTGGACTGCACCATCTTTACCTCCATCTTTTGAATTTTCTCCAACAAACTAGCATCTTGCATCTGATTGTCTTCATTATATGCATACTCTTTCTCTTGGAAAGCTCCATAGCCAAACTGATTTTGGCATTTCTGCTCATATGGGTATGCATACTGATCTTGAATTTGTTCAAAATGCTGATTTGAAAGAGTTGTAATGCATGTTGGAGGTGGGAAACATTGCTGTTGTTGTAAATGTGAGTTCCATAATGGAAATGAAGTCATGATTGCACAACTTCATGGAATGGAAAAGAATGAAAGGGATGGAAAGAAGGATGGATGGGAATGGATGAAAAACAGGTCTGCAACTTCAGAAATGGGTTGCTGATCAGATGGAGTCGCCAGATGTGTTTGCAAGTGCCTCCAAAGGCTAAAATCTTCACAGGAACACACCAACCTGTAAAATATGAAGTGGAAGACCTCTAAGGTCCCACCGGGCATGCCAAAACTATTGTGCAAAATCACAACACCCCTGGATGCTGATCAGGTTTCTAAGTTGATCTTCAGGCATCCAGTGTGATTGCACAACATTGAAACCTTTCTCCAAGTGTGGGACTTGCAGAAATGAGAAAGGAATCTCCAGAGAAGGCTGGTTCCTGCTCCTAAACCACCTGCCAAAGCTATTCCAGTGTAGGCAAGCTAATCTAATCCTAATCTAACCATGCCAAAGAGACAGAGAGAGAGAGAAAGGAAAAGAACAAAAGCCTACACTAAAACGGTGATATACCAGATAAGGAGAATGTTGGACATCTATCAAAACTGCCATGTAACAAAGAGAGGTGAGCAATGGGAAGGATGGATAGATGCATCACAGGCCCAAGGATAGATTTCACACAGAAAATGTCCCAAAACTCCATGAACACAGCTCCAGACCTGCAATGAACATTCAAAGTGCACAAATACCTGCAATGAAGAGAGGCAAGAAGAAAACAAGCAAAAACAAGCAAGGATGGACAGATGCATCACAAAACATGTTTTTTTTGCTTCAGAAGTTTGCACAGAACATCATTTCAATAGTAAAAGGCAAAAATACCATTACAGAGCAAGGGAGGAGGTTCGAACTCCATTTTTAACCCTGGAGAAGAAAAGAAGGGAGGGCAGAGCAGAAAGATGAACAACTGGTAATGTCTCTCCCTTGAAAGAAGCCCCTCTTTACAATATATATGAAGAATGAGAGAGGGAAGAGAGAGGAAATTCAAATCTACCACAACCACTCCTGGGTCACATTTAACTCATCTCATTATGGTGGTAGGTGAGAACCCTAGCGAACCCAAAAGTGGCAAACTGTATTTTGCATTTTTAAGAATTTTTTCTCATCCAATTAAATATATCCAGTCGTAGTTGGATAGAGGACCTTGTAAGCTTTCCAAAAAGTCCAACCTTGCATGAATCCGAGCTCCCAGTCAAAAGTTATGGCCATCTGAATATCTGCGCCAGGGTCTGCTTCCTGTCAGCGCTCAAAATGTTGCGCCTCCCGAAGATGTGCCATAGGCACATCCATGCGTGTGTCGACATCCCTTTATGTGTGCCAAGGGTGTGGATTTTACCTTGTCAACACTCATTGTCATGCGCCATTTCCGTGCGCTAAGGGTGCATCCTTTACCCTGTCGACACTCATTTCTGTGCGCCACTTTCCTGCGCCTTTTGAATGTTAGGGATTTGAGCTTCTTTGATTTCTATATTCTTCTATTATCTGTATTTACTTGGGGGGGAATATATATAACAGTGACCATGTCCAAGATATTGCAAATGTCTATACAATCCATGAGATCCATGAGATGGACATTGTAGTCAAGCTGCTCGCCTCTTCATTCAAAGGGAAAGCTTCAAAATGGTTCAAGAGTCTTGAAGTAGGCTCTATCCAGAACTGGAACCAGCTGTGCACGGCTCTTCACAATTACTTTGTAGAAAAAGGTGATAACTTGTCTTTGTTGGAGCAACTAACAACAATCAAGAGAGCCTCAAATGAGCAACTGACAGACTTCAACCTCAGATTCCAGCAGACCTGGGATAGGATTCCAACAATAGTAAAGCCCACTAATGAAGGTGCCTTCTTATACTTTCTTAGGGCTTTAAATTCTGATATTTCTCTGATGATTCAGTTAATGGGGGGCACTACACTACCTCCATCCTATAGCATCTCCATAGGGGCTGAGAACCATTTGATTCAAGCTAGAAAAATTGCTCTTAGGCCATCCATGCCTTTGTACCCTGAGTTAGGAAGCCTAGATACTAGCCAAGCGCCTACATTAGCTCCTATACCCACCCCCAAGAGTCAAAGCTCAACTGAAGCTTCCACTTCATCATCTAATACCTCTAAAGAGCTTCAGGAAGTGATGAAGAAACTTCAGAACTTTGGGAATGAGCTAGTGACCATCAAAAGACAACTAGTTTAGAGTTCCAGGCCATACCAGCCCTAGGCTCAATATCAAGCTAGACCCCAGTATCAACACAATAGGCCACCACCTCAGACTATGAATTAGGTCCAGAACTAAGGACATCCCCAAGATGCTAGAAATTTCAGGCCGTATGATCGAAACATAGTTCAACATCAAGAGCATTGGTCCCAACACAAAACAATATGGCACAGGAATATGATTGGTGTTTTCCATGCAATCAACCACATAACCAATCAACGTGATTTAATGGTGCTCTAAATAAGGCCTTGATGGTGTAAACCAGTATGGTTCCACAAGAACCTATCCAAGAGGGAGATCAGTAGCAAAGAGTTGAACAAGGTGGACCTTTAGGAGAAACTATGTTAGTAAATTGGCAGGCTGAAGACTTTTGTGGGATGAATTATTTCCCTTCTCAAAGTATAGCTGCTAATACACGGTCCAAAAAGAGAAGTATTGGAGAGGGCCAACCACTGAACTTAGGTGACCCTCAACCTTCCATCACTCCAAAAGATCCTAGTGTTCCAGGTGTAACTCCCAACATGCTAAACTAATCCAGACCACCTTCCAAACCCAGTCATGCACCGGTTGTAACAACCCATGTGCAAGAAAGAAATGTTTCTAGGAAGATTCATAAAAAAGATAGCTCATTCAATATTATTGAGTAGATGAAAAGGAAAAGTGTGAACATTTCACTATGAGAGTCACTGGCCATTCTAGGGCAGAGGGATCTGTTGCAGACTACCATGCAGAATTGGTCAAGTTAAAATCACCCCCTAGCCAACAAGAGAGAATGCTTGCTAATGCGGTTCAACTAGGGAGAAATGATGGAGAACAACAAGGTAAAAACCTGAGACCTCCTCCCTTCTATGTCTCATTGATTATTGGAGAAAAATTGGTGCACAATTGTATGATCGATTCTAGGGCTAGTAGCTCTGTCATGCCCAAACAAATAGCTGATCAGTTGGGTCTCCAATATGAGGTCATCTCTAGAGGAGTAGTCCAATTAGATGGGATAATAGTGACTACTATGGGAATAATCAAGGATATGAGTCTCACTCTACATGCTTTCCCTAATTTGATTGTTTTTTAAAACATGTCAATCATAGACTTGCCACCACATTTTGCCTTATGTCTGTCCAGGGACTTCACTAACAAAATTAGAGGCTACCTATCTGCTAATTGGTCACATATGCTCTTTAGGATAAGGTATGGAGTGAAGGCCAAAATAAGATCTGAACCTATTGCTGATTATCACATTGAATCCTATGTGCATAGCCCAATCAATGCGAACTGCTTAGATTTTGATCAAGAAGACCTCCTAAACACTAATGAAATAGATACTAAGGTGGTATGTATCCCAGACTTGACCCTAGATGAGTGGGCCAACAAAAATCATGCTTTTGACCCCTATAAGGAGATGGAGGAATTTGAACTGGGTGTCTACTATCTACATGAAGAGAATCAACCTCTTCCTGACCTAATCAAGCCATAATACAAGGATGACAATGAGGTATGGAAATTTTTCTTTGATGGCTCAAGGAGTAGATAAGAAGCTTGAGGAGCAGCCATGATTGTGTCTCCCAGAGGTATGAGATATTATTTAGCCTCCAGATTCCAGTTTGCTTTCTCAAATAACACTACTGAATATGAGGCTTTAGTCCAAGGTATTCATTGGGCAAGGAAGCTGGGAATCAAGAACTTGCAAGTATTCGGTAAAAGTGAGCTGGTTGCCAATCAAGTCAGAGGACTTAATGTTGTAAAAAATGAGCTGCTCAAGAACTACAAGAGTAGGGTATGGGATCTCATGGAGGATTTCGAGGCCTTTAGTATTGTGTCCATACCCAGGAAGGAGAATGAAACTACTGACATACTTGCAACAATCAGGGCAATGTTTGATGTGGTTGAGAACATCAAAAGAGACAGAGAATAGCCATATATCCATGTGGTTGTGAGGCCAGCAATGCCAAATAATAATACATGTTGGCAGGTGTTTGAGAATGATCAATAGATCATTAACTTTCTACAAGAAGAAGATGAATTCTCAGTTATAAACCAGAGCAGACTAGAGCAACAATATGGGAATCAGATAGTACAACTACATACAAACAAGCTTCCAAAAGGCTTAGTGACACTGGAATCTATTTTCAATCCTGATGATCAGTTCAGAAAGGAGAAGGCTAACATGCAAATCAAAGGAGAAGATTCAGAGTCAATCCCAGTTGGAGAAGACAAAACACTTCAAATTGGTAAAGTGGCCATCAAGAAAGAAGGGTATGAATTCATACAACTTTGCCAAGAATTTCCTAATGTTTTTTCTTGGAGTTATGAAGACCTACGAGGGTTTAATCCAAAGCTAGCACAACACACAATCGAAATGGATCCAGTTGCTCAGCCCATCAGGTAGAAGCAGAGACCAGTCAACCCCACATATAGAGCCTCTGATTAAGAAGGAGTTGAACAAGATGATAGAGGCAAGCATCATATTTCCAATCAAATATGATAGAGCCTCTGGTCCCAAATAGGAAGAAAAATGGAGAAATCAGGTTGTGTGTTGACTTTAGGGATTTGAATAGAGCCTCCCTCAAAGACCACTACCCACTCCCTTCAATGGAGCAGATCTTGCAAGTAGTGTCTGGGTCAGAAAGGTTCTCCCTCCTAGATGGCTACTCAGGGTACAACTAGATCATAGTGAAAGAAGATGATCAATTCAAAACTATTTTCACCACCAAATTGGGCACCTATGCATAAAAAAAATGCCATTTGGACTATCTAATGTTGGGACTACTTTCCAAAGAGCCATGGATATGGAATTCAAAGGGATAATCAACAAAATAGTGCTGATCTATCTAGATGACATCACTGTGTTCTCCAAAAATGCAGCAGACCACCTTTTTCACCTAAGGCAAGTGTTTTAAAGATGTAGGATATTTGGGGTATCTTTGAACCATAAAAAATGCATATTCTTGGCCCATGAGGGCAGGATTTTAGGCCATATTGTGTCTAAGGAGGGTCTGGCAATTTACCAAGAGAGATTTGAAACAATAAAAGCACTACCATTTCCAGGTCACAAGAAGGATCTTCAAAGCTTCTTGGGAAAAATCAAAATTTTCCGCAGGTTTGTTCCAAACTTTGCTACCCTTGTTAATCCAATAACGTTGATGATGAAGAAGGGATTAACATTCAAGTGGATAGCTGAAGGAAAAGAAAGTTTTGAGGCTATCAAAGAAGCCATATCATGAACCCCAATTGTTGTGAACCCAAATTTTTCCAAAGACTTCATAATGTATGCCTTTGGTGGAAGTGACACAATTTCTGCAATCTTGGTGCAACAGAACAAAGAAAGTACATAACAGCCAATTACTTTCTTCAGCCAGAGTCTGGAAGATTATGAGGTGAGGTACTCCATTGAGAAGTAGGTCCTGGTGGTAATCAGAGGATTGAAGAAGTTTAAGCATTTGGTTTCAAACAACAAAATCCAACTATTGGTCTCCCATGTGGGAGTTAAAGAATTCCTTCTCAGCAAGGACCTGAATGAAAAGTGCGCAGGATGGATCAACCATTTCATGGAATATGACATTGAGATCAAGGTCACCAACTTGGTTCGTGGGAAGGGGTTGTGTGAACAACTAGCCTCAGGTCAGCAAGATAAAGACAGTGAAAAGGAGGCTATTTTTGTTCTACAAGATGATCAAGAAGAAGGGAGAGATGATGTACCTGCTCCTTGTTGGACCCAAGTTATGGTGCACTTCCTTCAAACAGGCCTGTGTCCTTATGGGATGGATAAAGCAAAAATGAGACATTTCAGGTTACTTGCCATCCCATATGTTCTTATCGATGGTGTCTTGTTCAAAAGAGACATCAATGGCATTCTGTTGAGATGCATTGAGACAGATCAGGTGGAGAGAGTGCTACAAGAATTCCATGTTGAAGCAGCTGGAGGCCATTTTGCTCCAAGAGTGACAACACTCAAAATCATGAAAGTAGGATATTATTGGCCCAGAGTGTTTAGTGACTACTACACATGGATCAAAAGGTGCAAGAATTGTGCATTCTTTAAAGGCAAGGAAAGGCTAGCAACACTTCCATTGCACCTAATCTCATTTGACCAACCTTTCATGCAATGGGTATTGGAATTCATTGGAGTCATCAATCCAAACTCAAGCCAAGATCACAAATGGATCCTGACAGCGATATATTATTTTACCAAATGGACCGAGGCAGTGGTACTTAAGGAAGCAAATGAGTCTAGTATCCTAGATTTCTATGAAGGGATAGTGACCAGATTTGGAGTGCCAGCCACCATCATATCAGATAATGCATTAGCATTCATAGGTTCCAAGATCACAAGATGGGCTGTTAAGAATGGGACTTATTTGAGTACTTCATCAAACTATTACCCTCAAGGTAATGGTCAGGCTGAGTCCACAAACAAAAACCTGCTAAAGATCATCAGAAGGACTCTTGATGAGAATCAGAGGACCTAGCACAAAAATCTCAAAATGGCCTTATGGGCTGATAGAATAACACCCAAGAGATCTATAGGTAGCTCTCCATTCAAGCTTGTCTATGGGAAAGAGGCAATGTCATCTATATCACTTGAGTTGCCAGCATTAGAGCTCGTGAAGCAACTAGAGATGTTTGAATTTGGACCAATGAAGGCCAGGTATGCGGAGCTGATAGAATTAGAAGAAACTAGAGAGCATGCTCTCCAAGCAATAGAGAAGAATCAGGCTTCAGTCAAGAAATGCTTTGACAAGAAGGAAAAAGCAAGGACCTTCCAGGAAGGAGACCTGATTTTGAAATGGGATGCAGATCGAGCAAAACCAGGAAGGAATTCCAAATTTGATGCCATCTAGAGTGGTCCCTATATGATCACAAGATGTAAAAGTAGCAATGCTTTCCAATTATCTACATTGGAGGGTGAAGAGTTGCATATTCCAGTAAATGGGATCTATCTTTAAAACTGCTACTAAAAGGGGAGTTCTCACCCTGTACATATTAGTTTAGTTTTCTCTTTCCTCTAAGTGCTTATGCACATTGTCTTGCTGTAGTGTAGATTGCTTTTCTCCTAAGTGCTTTGCACGCTCTGCATGTTCCATTTGGAGCATGTATGATTTCAATTTTTGTATATAGTGTGGTGCTATTTTGTGGCTCTTATGCAGTCCATTTAGAGAGATAGATGAAGCCCAGAGTTAAAACAATTTTCTACTCTTAGAAACCTTCATTTCGAGATTTCTTATGAAAATTGAGAGTGTAAGCAGTCAGGCTCGTGAATCAGAGGTAGAATCATTATCAGATTGTCTTTCTCAACTCCATGCCCAATGGATACGACAAGGAAATTGGTCTTTTCATCTAGCAGGTAGATATCCCTGTGAGTCACCAATTTTTTATCCATATTTCACCCCCGTGCCAAATATTGGATCGACCAAGATCCTGCATAAAACAAAACAGAGTCAAAAGGCAGATAGAAAAGGGCTTCAAAATTGGCTAAGTATAAAGGTGTAAGTGGAGAATGCCAAGTGTCAGTATGGCGCTGATTCAAGGGGTGAATAGAGAAAATATTTCTAAATGAGCACTAGACTGCCGCGTGTCCTAGGGGAAAGTGGACCATCGGGGAAAAATTTGGTTCTTTGCCCCTTGTTATCAAAAGGGGTAAAAGTTGCAAAATGGCCCGCAACTCCGCCCAAGGAAAAAGTCAGCATTCGGGCCTGAGTCAAAGCCAAGCGGGGAATCAGAGGAAAGGGAAAAAGATAAATTGTGGACCCGGATGCCCAATTTTTTTTCCAATCTAGCTGCCATGTGTCCCATGTAAAAAGGGGACCCATTTTTCAAACTATTTTCTTGCCCTCCTGTACGGACCCAATACAAACTTCGAAGGGGCATATCTTTCCACTTAGGGCTTGAAATATTGCAAATCCGATGTCATTGGAAAGATCTCGGCCTCACCCATGCCATGGAGGTATGAAACTTTAATTTTGAGGAGGTTAGGTGAAGAAAAATAGAGGAAACATCTTCAGGATTTCAATGCAGGATCTTCTTGCCTCAATAACCAGATCAGATTTGATCTGTTCTTCCGTTTCCTCTTCCTTCAAGGTGCCAAACCAAGGATTGATGCAGTAAAGATAGATTTGGGGAGAGATTTCATCAGAGGCATTAACAACGGTGGTTGAGATTCAACATGCTTTTCCCACTTCTCTCTCTTTTCTTCTTTCAGGTTGAATCTATAAATACGGGGGAAAGATTCATTGTAAAGGGTTGGAACATTCTTTGTTTTGTAGGCTCCCTTCTCCTCTTAGCAAAGGGATTTGTGGGGTTCAAGCCTTCCATCAAAAATTGCATTACATTTCTACCTCTTGGCTACTTTGTAATGGACTGTATCAATCTACAGAGAAATAAAACACGTCTGTGATCGATTTTAGATCCTTTCTTGTCTCTTTTAATTTCATATCGTCTCCTATTATATATCTGGATATATGTGCTTGTTTATTGTATGCATTTTTTTGGTTTGTGTCTATTAATAAGTGTTCATCATTCCTTTGGTGCATCACCTCATAGTTTAGCTTTGTTTTAATTTTTGTATTCTTTCTATCCTTGTCTCCTTGGTAAATTTTAGATTATGATTAAGAATAGACCCTCTGCAAGTTTCTACATATGCACCTAAACATAGGAATAAGGAACCAATCTTCAATATGGAGAGCTTTCCCATTTTGCAAGGTCCCACACCTTGGGGAAAGTTCAATGTTATGCAATCACATCAAATGAGTCTGCCTTAGAAAAGCAAATCTTTTAGAGCTCATTTGGGGGTGCTGTGATTTTGCACTAACAATGACTTAAAAGAGGAAATCTATGTGAGTCAACCTAAAGGTTTTGAAGAACCTAGCAAATAAATTTATGTTTGTAATCTTAGAATGTATTTGTATGGTCTTAAACAAGCTCAAAGCTTGATATGCTAAAATTAATAAGTTCTTTCAGGAGCTTGGTTTTTCTAACTTCTGTTCTAATAATGATTTATTTGTTAAGTTTGATATCAATCATATTATCATTATTGTTCTTTATGTTGATGATATTTTGATTACTAGCAGTGATAGAAATTTAATTGTTAGAATCAAAGAAAGGTTAAAAAATGTTTTGAAATGACTGATTTAGGTTTATTAAATCATTTTCTGGACATGATTATATTTTAAGATCATAAGTCTATTGTTGCATCTCAATCTCAGTATGCTGTGAATCTTATTACAAGATTTAACATGATTGACTGTAAGCATGTTGCCATTCCTATTGAAGTCGGTGTTAAGTAAGAACCTAAACTAGCTTGCGCTAAATTTGGTCCTACTCTATATAGGTAGCTAGTTGGTAGTATAATTTATTTGACTATTACTAGACCCTATATTTATTATGCAGGAGTAGTTTCAAGATTTATGCAAGAACCTTATGAGGATCATTGGAATTTTTTTAAAATAAAAATAAATATATATATATATATATATATATATATATATATATATATTAAAGGAAAAGTCAATTATGGTCTGTTTTATTCTTTTTGTAATGAAGCACAATTATTTGGTTATTATGATTTTGATCATGCTGGTGATGTTGCAAATAGAAAGTCTACTTCTAGAAATATTTTCAAGTTAGGTGCATGCACCATCACTTAGAGGATAAAATCATCCATGTGGTTAAAGAGGCTACTAGTAGTGGTACACATAGGAGCTACAGAAAGGATTCCTCCTCTATGTGAAGGAAAAATTTCTCTTGATAAAGAATCCAGTTCAACATCAGAGGTGATGTTGCAGATACCTTCCCCAATCCATTGTGTTTTGGGAACTACTGCAATTTTTTTTCCTTGTTGGGCCTATCAGAGTTTCTATTAAGGGGGAGTGTGCATGACAATGCCATCTCTTAATGACTTATTATAAAAGACCCGAGTTAACTTTTAAGAGTGGATCATGATCACCCACTTTGTATGTAACAAAGTGATCCTTTAGGGATTGGTTACACATGGTTGTAACATTGTGTGTGAACTGTAACTCTCATGAGAAAATGCATAATGCAGTTCATTGTAAACTTCCAATACTTCCTCCATTTTGTAATAAGTAAATGTGTCACTATATGTGAAGTGTAAATCCTCGTAAATTTTTAGTTATGGTTAAGCCTTAGTTTATAAAATGCTCCATAATCTGATGTAAGTATTCATATGTAAAGCATTGGTCTTAAGATTTTTTTATGGGAAAAGAAACTGATTTCCCTTGTTTGAATGATAAATTGAATCACTGTTGTTGATTCAAGGATCTGTAAATCTAATTTGGCATGTGTGTTTTTGTTTTCCCCACTTAACATTAAGGGGGAGTATTGGGGTGTTAATGTCAAGTGGGGATACCATTTGGTGGAACGCCACTTAGAAAACCCCTTGTCTTAAATATTATTTTAATAATATTAGTCAGTATTTCAAAAATTTGAAAAAATTGAAGTGGTATAACTGCTCACCCATCCTATATAAATAGGATGATACGTCACGAGACTGGACGGCTTGGTAATATTACTTTAGCTAATGTGCTAATAGACTGATTGATATAAGCTTAGCTACTTATGAGAGCTATTATACAGTGAGACAAAATTCTACTATTGTTTACTATGAGAGCAATGAGTGAAGTGGAAGTGCTGGGTGAAAGTATGATAAATTGTTAATATAAGACAATGTTTT
This sequence comes from Taxus chinensis, assembly GCA_019776745.2. Lineage (NCBI taxonomy): Eukaryota > Viridiplantae > Streptophyta > Pinopsida > Cupressales > Taxaceae > Taxus > Taxus chinensis. Next base: position 217,680,335 of record CM034152.1, on the reverse strand, counting down.
TTCAATGGAGTTTTTTCCTTTGGGTTTCACCACTTAAATCTGGTGTCTCTTGTCTCATTTAATTCCATCTATTGTTATTTTATTTCATTCATACTTTGTTAACTATTATATGCATATGTAAACATGTAGTTAATTTCTGCACATTATAATCTATAATACTCAACTGTTAATTCGTGGATCTATGATTCTTCAATTATATATTCCTGCATTTATTCTAACACGAAAGTGTTATAGTGTTGATTTATCTTGTGATTTTTGAATTTGTGTACCAACATGTTACATGAAAAAGTGTTTCGTAGTGAAATATGATATATCATGTAAATTTCCACTATGTTGTGTTGTATTATGGTGATATTTCACCATGCTTATGTAGTATTTTTATGTAAGCTATGATGTTAAATCACTATATTCATTGTATATATGTATTCACATGTTATGTGATAAATTCAGATAATGAATTGGGGATATATGGTGATTTTATGACCCCTAATGTATTGTACTTTCACTCTTGGTGGATTATGTGGATATTTACATGTTGTAAGCCATTGAATATTTTTATGTTATACCCCATAAATTTTCCATTCGTAAGACATTATGGTTATTTTTCATAAATAATCATTATGTTGTAACATTGTTGTGTGTTATGTTGTACAACCTACACTAGAGATCCCTATGAGCATCTTCCAGAATTGTATGTGTGGAGAGAGAAGTTGTGGAATAGGTGACCATAACCTTGAGCCATTTTTATGTTTGAAAGTGGAGTCTCATGTAGAGTGAAAACCCACTTCTATCCGTTTGGTATACCTCGTGCTTGCTAAGTATATTGTGGATGTACACCACCTTAGGATCGGCTTATGCAAACTAGATTCCCTAATCTCTCCTATTTGGGTTTTCCATCAAATAATCCTATGTTATACTTACTATTTGGATCCTCGTATGTGTGTTTTCGAGATATATGGAGATATATTTATTCTAGTTATATGTATTTTGCAAGCCGAGGCTTGATATCTGAGTGCTAACAACTTGATGAGTACACATTTGGTGGCCATGGAAGGGACACGTAGTGATCACAATGTGACATTTCTATGTTTATATTTTATTTTTAAATATATTTTCTTCTATTTTCTCATAAGAACCATCAATTTTCTTGATTAATGCATCCTTAAATTTTGGGCATTTAATATGATTTTTTGTTAACAAGAGGCCTTTGCATTACTATGGCTACTTATCCATTTATTTTTCTTATTTTGAAAATTGCTTTTGAGTTTAAGAGTTTTCTAGCCTATCCCAAGGCTTGGGGATTGTTGCCACTTGGAATTTAAATTTGATTGATATGCTGGTTTTAATGTTATGATGTGATGGAATAGGGTCATGGGATTCACTATGGAGTGGTTGGACCTATCGAATCACTTCATTATATTGGAGCATGACCTACGAGGGTAATGGAGCTATGTAGCATTGAGCTATAGGTTACCATGCCACTTGGGTGGAGGTGACGGGGCCATATGTGCTTACAGTCATAGGGTGACTCAACCTCATTAAATGGAGAAATAAGGTGAAAAGGATCTTTGGTGAGTGACACAACTTGGAGAAATAAGCTGATGAGACTCTTTGGTGAGTGATCTGACATGAAGAAATAAGGTGACGTGGCTCTATGGTGAGTTACCTGTACGTTGGAAAAGCGACAGGCGAGCGTGAGAATCAACAAGTAACTATTCCGCGTACCCAACCTCCCGAGGTTGTGCCGAGACAGCCGGCGGGGATGGAATATGCAGACAAACTAGTTAGGCAGTCTAATGTCTTCGACACGCACTAGTGGAATTTGTGAATCTAAGGAAAAGAAGGCCCTTCTAACTTGGACTGGTGTGATAGATCGATCAGCAAGGATGACTGCTCGAAGGCTCCAATCAATATCGAGCTCTGGCATGATTTGATCTATGGGTTGCGGAATACGTGGAAAATGACCTGGGATTGTTTCGTGTATATCTCCTGATAAGGTCATATAGTGGACGATGAATATTATTGACTCTATGGATGATTTTCTGGCCTAGTCCAGAATTCCCTAGCTTCGTTAGCCACTGTATCTAGTAAAGACAGTTGTTTGATGATGATAGGTGGAAGTGGAGTGGACCTAAATACCAAGGTGCGTAGGCTAGCGTCTATATCGGATTGACCTGTGGATTTGTTGGGCTGTGGGATTTGTGGGTCACAACCGTAGACTCGTGGTTGTTGTGGACCAACTATGGTCATGCGTGGAATCAAGTTCTAATCCCTAGTATCCAGTAATCGTATGCTTTCTCAGCTTCTATGTTTAAAACCAATAGTTGTGCGATCTTCTCAGAATACCTCACAGGTGTTCTTGCAACTTGGATTCTTAGGCTGGTATCTATGTCTGTGTGGGTGTCTCCTGCATCTGGTTGTGGAACTAAAGGATCACACCCGAATGTTTGTTCTCTCTCGAATCCTTCTACAGTCATGTGAATATTTTTCCTAGTGCAACCTGTAGTTTGGCTGACTTGACCAAAACGTATGTGCTTGGTCGTCTTCTATGTTTAATCCTCTTAACTGAGATCTGACCTACTAGAAATCTGTTGTTGTTTGGAAGACTTGTATCCTAAGGTTCTGGTCAATATACGTTATTGCTGCTATGAGGTTGGGCTGAGGCACGATTGGCTCGAAAATGTATTCCCTGGGCTCCCTAGGTCCCGTAATTGTCATGCAAAAGCAGTAATAAAACAAACTATAATAAAGTGAAATCTAAGTATACTTATAGCATATATGACTTCTTTTTGTATTTTCTGATGATTTAAATGAATTTAAGAAAGCAACTATTTAAAATATTTAGAATTGACAACTAAGCTAATAATTTAAAACAAACAAGATAACCGAGTGTGGTTATTTGTCTGTGCAATTTTGTATATCTATTCTAAACAATGAAATAACTAATCTATTAGCAAGATTCTCGACCCTACCTCAGAAGTGAGGAGTGAATCATAGTTTCTCAGAAACTATCGATCCCCACAGCTTCCCCGGCAATACCGAGAATAAAATTAACTAAAATAAAGTGATTAACTACTCTGTTTGATATGATTTTAACTAGAACTTTGAAAGTTTAAAACCTGGATTTCGCAGAACAGTGGCGAATCCGATGGTGTGTGTGATCTTGTCCCCTCAGTATGATCTCTTCATTCTTTGTGTTCACATAGATCCAGAAAAGCGTGTAATGCTTGCATCAACAGGAATAGGTGTTTGGAACAAGGGACAACCTTCGGAATGCAGATAGAATAGAATGCGGATAGGAGAGGGATAGCGCAAGAGTACATAGCTTGGCTTATGCAATTCCTAGTGGGATATACTGTGGATCGTGCAACAAAATGTGTCCAGAACCTGAAACTATCCTGTATGAAGAGCAAAACCTGCAAATTTAATGGCTTCCTAAGCTATTCTACTCTAATGGATTAGGTAAAGCAACGGCGCTGCCTACACAAGATGGGTCTATGGCTTACCAACAGCTGAGCAATTTAACAAAAGATGTAAGTGAATTCAAGCTATGGCTTCTAAACAAGCTAACTAAAACACTAAAATGAGGGAATGAGAGCAAAGATCAAACTTCAAAATCCAGCCAAGCTTCAGACCAAAACTCCAGACCATGGGTGAAACAACAACACTGCCTGCACAAGATGGATATGTGGCTTACCGATGGCTGAACAATACTAACCAAGTATGAAATGAACTATGCTATCAATCCTAAGCAAGCTGATAGGCCAAACCACTGAAAATCAGAAGACTCTAACAAAAAAATGGTGGCCCCAAGTAATGACTGCACTTGCACAAGATGGATATGTGGCTTACCAGCTGCAATACAATACTAACCAAAACACGCAATGAAGAAAACTAAGTATTCTAAGCAAAGGAAAACTAAAGGAATTGCAAAGAGGAATCCAGAAAACAAAACTTGAGAGAGGCCTTTTGCTTGAGCACAAGCCATGCATTTATAGGAATTCAATCACCCAAAGATCAAAACCAAACTGAACTCCTAAACAATAAACAAAGGAAAAACACTATTCCAGGGGACCAAAAACATAAATGCATGCTCAAGTCGGCAAAGAAAGCTGGTGAAATGTGATATTTCACATGGGTCGCGTCAAAAGAGCGCTTTGGAAAATGCACACAGGATTGCCGCTCTGAGCAGGGCGGCGGTTACAGGACCGCCGCCCTGTTCAGGGCGGCGGTTTCATCACTGAAGGCCAAGAGGCCAAGGAAAGAGGGAAAAAGGGGAAAACAAAGGGCGCAGGGGCTAAGCGGGGCATGCGGGATGTTAACGCATACTCCGAGGGCTTTTCTGGATCCCGAACACCTTGCGAGGAGACCTGTATCATCATCGGGGAACTTGTTACACTGTTCTGGCAGTACAGTAGCTTACAATTTTGAGTACGTACATTACCCGTCCTAGTTTTGGAACTATGATTATTTTCTCTACTACGAGGCATATGGAGTTATTTGGGAGGATTATGGAGATTTGGGAGACATATGAAGTTGGTATGTATGATTCATGAGTTACACTTGTGAGTCTTGTTATGTATTGTGATGTTTTAGGATTGATTCCCCTCTTTTTGAATTTTTCTATTAGATCTTATCTTGACACTATGTGGTTACAGTCGTGGTATTGAGTCATGTGAAACATGTTGCATATATACTAGTGGGATGCCTTATTGTATGTTAGGAACATGGGTGTGTTAGATCTATGCTTAGGGCATATGTGCTTAGAATTATATGTTATGTGGACTGTAGGTTTCTTCCCATAGTTGGGTTAGAGATCTCGTGATGTGCTATAATCATGAAAACATGTTAAAAATGTGTTATGTGGGTTGTTAGTATTGTGATTTGGACCTTGGGTGACATTACGTTGTAAACTATTTTAGGCAACCTACTCGAGATTTAAACTTGAAATCCTTAACAAGTGATAACATTATGAACATTGAACAAGTGAATTGTGTAATTAGTACAAGTAATAAATGGTGAATACCCTTATAAAAAAACACATGCGAATGCACTTCAAAATAATTATCATAAATTACATTTAAATCCATTATGAATTTGAACTGTTGAACAATGAAGTCTTATGAGCTTTGAAACTAAGAAGAGATAAAAAGGAAAAGATTAATTGTGTATTAAATAAAGGAGTAATGTCAATCTTCACTAGAACATTAAGAAATTGAGAAAATTTTAAAATATGTTTAATGTTCTGTCAGTTACATCTTAAGAAACACAACTATTTTTGCTAATCCAAAAATTGTTGTTGTTGACTTACCATGCTTACTCATCCCTTTTACTTCCTGGAGGGTTTTGTATCATGGAAAATTATTTTATAATGGAGGGAGAATGTAGTGCCCCATCCGGTTCATATAAAATTTTGTAGCTTCTGCCATTACAGTTTGCTTTGAATTTTGAAAAGTGATTGTGTTGTTTGCAAGTCCACATGTGCTGTAAAGATTAAGATAACTCTCTCCCAATTTTTCAGTTAAAGGAATTTAAAATCCTTTCCCAAGGACCATGAATGGTTGTAAAATTTTGGGCTCGTTTCGTGTTTTTCGTTTTGGCAACATTCAGAATGATCGTCAAATGTTATCCAAAATTTAAATTCTCCATGGAGAAAGATCCTTCCATTCTCCGCATTATGATTTCCATCCTGGAGGATGGCGTGATGGTCGTACGAAGTCTCCTTTCATGACCGTAATGTAATAATAGCAATTAAATAAATAAAATATTGAAGATAATGAATTAGTATAATATTTTGATATTAAAATGTAAATTGAAAATAATTAAATCGTTAAATAATTGTAGTATTCCTAAATTCTTCAAAATTATTGGGGTGTGGAAAAACCTCATTTCAATAAAATAATTATAAAATTTTGGGTGTTGTGAGGTTACATGCGTGAGAGGATTTTGGGAATTTTAGCTTTTGGGAAAATTTTAGAGTATGTTTTTGCATTTCATAGTATTAGTTTCCATCGAAGCATAAGGGAAGGGGAATGTTTGTCTTTCTTGGTATTTTTTCTAGCTACTGGTTCCCTGCTAGCTTAAGGAAGCTCCAAATTTACCTTATTATATCTAGTAAACATGCTATGGTTGTGCGTACATTCTGCTTGGTGCTCCCCAAATGTGTGCAAAATGGGAGTTTTGGAGAAGGGAACTAGCACTCTATAAAAACATTGTTGTTGTTTCACCAAATGTAACGAAGTAGTTTCTAATCTATCAATATCTACATTTCCCCTTGACTACACCATACCAGGAGCTCTGAAACTGTGTATGGGTGTGTGCCAAGAGATTGAAGGAGATATTTTTGGCATATGTGGTTAGTTTCTACTGACTTAATGGATGTGGAGAAAAAGGTGGAAGACTAGATCAGACACATGGACTATTTGATAAAATTCCTTACAATGATGAGGCCTCACATAACTAAAATGGTGGTTGCATATGCAAAAAATGATTTAGTTAAAAAGGATTTAAAAACCTTTAAGAAAATTGAAATTGAAAGGTGTAAAGCTACACACCAAAACTTGTGCCAACACCTTATTTTTTCCATCTGGTTGAGTTTTGTTAGGTTGTGAGATGAGATGGTATCAGATAACATTGTCATTTTTGTTTTTATTTATATTTTTTGTGTGTTTGCAGATGGGGAAGCATGCCCAGAGAACATGGAATGTTTAAAAAAAATTGGGACACTACATGAAAGATTAGCATGGCCCTCTATAAGGCATGTAAAATGTTTGATAAAATGCCAGGAAGAAATGTAGTTCCACACAATACAATGATTGCAGGATAGGGAAGAAATAGTTTTCTTGGAACTACGTGGAACCTTCAAGAAAAATACCATTGGAAGGTTTAAATCCATACCCCATAACCTTTGTTGCTATCTTCCTATTCTATGCCAAGATGAAAAAACTAGAACAACACATGAATTTCCATTAAAATATTGTGGGAAGATGATTTTTTTTAATGTATTGTCAAGTTCCTAGATAGTCATGTATGCAAAATGTGGGGGCATACATAATGCATGTGAAATAATTTTTATAATGCATTAAGGAAAGGTGGTTTCTTGGACAAAATTGACATTGTATAATTAACTAATGGGATGGAAATGTGATTATTATTCAATCTAATTCTACCAATGGTGGAAACAGTGGTCCTCCTTTGTTGAGCCATATATGCCAACATGTACCAAAATATGAGTTTTACTTGGTGTATGGTCATCCACCCAAACATTGAGGAGAGCAAGATTTTTTATTAGTTTTTGTAGTTGTTGTGCACTGGTAGATTGCATGCAATTTGGAAGCATGCAAAAGTCACGTGAGTTTTTTTAAAAATGCCTCAAAGAGAAGTGTTGTCATGGATTTGTTTGTTTATAAAATAGCACTTTAGCAAACAATAGTCAGGGGACAACAAGTCCCTCCTCTTTATGGGAGAGGATCCCTTATTGAAAGTGAGGAACAAAGCTTATATACAAATGTACAACTTTCATATTGATGAGGACTCCTGATATTTTGAAAAATTTTATGCCAATAAAGATTGCTAATACATAGAAAATAGAAGAATAAGGAAACTGAAAGGGAAGAACACAACCATAATTTTAGGTAGTATAGATAACTGAATATAACCTAACATGTACTTATCAAAGGAATATAGAATATAATCATTCATGTGACAATATCAGGTATAATTTCATGGACACAAAGTTCCAGAAATCATAACATAAGAACACAAAATTTCTTAGCATGAAAGATTGATGATTCATACATTTTAGACAAGGAAAGAAAGAAAAGCAGACATAAATAAGAGACAAGAGAGAATCTTCTATATTGACCACTTTCAAATCTATTACCTTTTTAGAATATAAGGATCCAACCCTTATCAAATGCATGGATAGCCCACTTTATAGCTTACAAAAATAGTTACATTAGTTACAACTTCCTTTAATCTAGAGATTAAAGACCAGTTAATAAATATGTTAAGAGAATGTCTTTAATCAAATATTACATCATGTGGTTACAATGCAAAAGAATGAGGAAAGTTTCCTAGGACCCAAAAGTGTAAACCTCCGATAGAGACTTAGAGGGGCCCACTGTCTTAAGAATCAGATGGTTGAATCTTTTCAACGCCTCATCTATCTCCATTTATTTTGGAATGGTGGTGTTGGAAATGGCATGGATCTAATTTCAAAGGCATTTCTCCATATCTTTCTCAAAATTTGTGTTTTCCTGAAATTCCTTGTTGGCCTTGGTGATAGCTAACTGAAGAGAGTAGACATCTCTCATCTTCTGTTTAGACATGGACTCTTCCTGAAAAATATCTTCTTTGATGAAGGTGTTGACTCGAGCCTTGATTTCCTGCATGGAAAATTGATTACCTGTGGCATCATTATGGATTTGACAATGAATATCTTGGAAGGCAGACAAAACAAAAGTCTTGAAAGTTTCCCCTTTCTGCCTCATATTATTTATTTCTCCCACATCTTCCTCCAAAACCTTGATCTTCCAATCAATACTAAAAACCCAGGATTTTGATAGATTATGCTTGGCTTCATCAAATAATTTTCTTGCCAATAAAATTTTCTCATCTGTCTATCTCCGTGAACAAAGATCTTGAATACATTCACACCAGAATTTGAGCTCTTTCTCCAAACCATTGAGTGTTGTGCTGAATTTCAGTTATAATTTGGATATATTCTCATATGACTTGAAGGCTTCCTCAATAAAGTTCAATCCAGGAACTATCATATCATCGACCAGTGATTCAATGGCCTTTCCATAAGTGACATGTTTATGAATATCCTTGATGGTTTGAATCTCATTATTACTGAGAACTAGAGGAGGTGGAAAAGTAGTCAATGGAGTGGGATCCAGGACCTTATCCTTTGCCAATAAGGATTTTATAAAACCTGAAAGAATTAGATTATGCTCTTCTAATTGCTTCAAGGTTTTTTTTTCCTTCTCAACTTGTTCAAAGACCTGGGTGACACTTTCTTTCAGGTTACGATCCTCACTTTTAGGCATTTATTCTCCAAATGGGATCCTTTTGAGTTCCAAATAAGACATGTAAAGATCTCTCTCTACCTTATCTTCTTTGGGCTTTGCAGTCTCCATGAATTTCTGACCTTGTGAATCTAATACTAACCTTGAGGTGATCTTTGCTTTCTTTGCTAGAGTAGGAGGAGTATAACCGAGAAGGGCTGCCAAATCATCGATCTGAGGAACCACAATTTGGAAGGTAGACTTTCTTTTCTTACTGTCAATGAAGGGATGTACCCAAGCAAAAGAGGAGGAAGAGGAAGAAGGAACAATGGACCCAAGTGCAAGTGAACTCATCGCACTCAGTGTCTATACAACTGATGTCTCCAGTGGGGAAGTTGTTGCATTCTCAGAAAGATCCTTAGAAGGAGTATCCATCAAAACTAGAGGTTTAGTCATTTGACATTCTTTCTCTATATCAGTAGTAATGACAGGGGTTATTTCTTCTCCTTCTTTCATCCCTTCACTGTCTTCCTCACTTAAAACAACAATATCCTCTAATCCTATAGGGAATTCTGGCTTCTCCAAAAGAACTTCTTCTTCAACCTGTTCATGTTTGATGTTTTTACTTTTCTTCAGGTATACCTTTGTTGAGGAGGATGGAGTAGTTTTCTCGGGCATCTCAACATCAGGTGAAAGTTCTTCTCTCCTAGGGGAGGAAGTTTCATGTGAAGAAGATTTAGATCTATTCATCCTAAAATTCTACATCTTATTATAAAACCAGAGCTTGGTTCTCACAATAATCAGGTTGATTATTTCTTTCAAATCGTCCTACTCCTTTACAAACCAATCAAGGGTTTCAAGAGGAGAGTGTTTGATGGTTCTCTCATAGTTAATAGATTGTAGATCTTCCTCATCATCGTGGAGATTTTAAGGTACTTTGTAAAGATTAAAATCTGTAATCTATTGAAGGGAATATCTGCCAAAGTAACTTTTCCTAGCCTCAAAGTCATATACACAATCAACCCAATAATCTTCAGTATCAACATAGTGAATGAAACCTAATATGAGATTCTTAGCATTGTATCCCTTAATGTCAAAAAAGGTCCGAGACTTGAAATGATGAAGAGTAAGGAGTAAGAGGGGAAACAATTCTATCAATGTTTTGAGCATTGAGGGTTGTTCTGAATGTGTAATTTCCCAAGGTGATAGGGAAACAAATGCTAGCAATCTTATTATCTTTGAAAATTTGATGAATTTTATCCAACTGCCTATAAATTTCAACTAGGGCCATTTCATCATTACAAAACATAGGAAGCGTTAGAGGGAAACCATCAAAACTAGCTAGCCTGATATATGAGAATTTTTAAAATTGTGTGTACAAACTCCCATATTCGGAGGTCAAATTATTTTCTTCGTCAGAAAATCTCTGAGTAGTATCTCCTTCTAAAAGCCTCAAAATGTACATGGTGAACGCATCATTAACTCTCTTGAAATTATGATTGCTGGCTTTGAGAGTTAACTGAGGACATTATTCATGTATAGGGGCATCTTTCTTATCCTTAACGAAATTGAAACCAAGCTATTTCTTGGATGCCAAGATGGTGTACATAAGGTAAGAAGTCATGTAGAAGCTCTTTTTTCTCTGAACATTAACCAACTGTTCCGTTAGGTTTTCATAGATTATCTCACCCCAATCCAGACTCTTCCTCCCCTCACTAATAATGTTGATATATGGACACATCCAAAAATGAAATTCATTTATAGAAGGCTTTCCCATGATTATAGCTAAAAGAGTGATGATGTTCAAAAGTTATTCATTGAAATTGACTCTGAACAATGTTTTTTGAAGTTGGGATGCTTCTTTTTTAGGGTTCTTTAGCCAATATTTGGCTACCCTAGTTTTGTATTTCTCACTGTCTTGGTCAAATGATGCTTGTGCTTGAGAAAGAGAGAGAGAATGCGTACCTTCCACCATTGGGATGCATAGAGCAACACAGATAGCTTCATAATCTAACCACGCAATTACCTCACCATGTACATTAATAATTTCCTTTGATTCTGGATTGAAACAAGCCCCGCAAGTGAGCACAATATTAGCACACTGAGCAGAGATAGGGAAATCACCTGTAAATACAATCCCACTATCTTTGATCATTTGAACGATGGGTGTATGGTTATAACATTCAATCCTGCTCTAAAAATCATCGAGGTCAAGATGTTGAGCTTCACTATCACCAATGTTAGGTACAAAGGGATTCCAACGAGGAGAGGTGTTCGTGCCCTTTGGTACTACATCTTCATCGTGACAGAGGAAGAGAGAAGATATATTTAAATTGAGCATTACCATGAATCTGAATAAACCCTACAAGAGAAAAATACATGAGTACGAACGAGGACAACAACTTGCTTTGCACAAATGCAAGCGAGGAGAAAAATAGGCAGGCAAGTGTGAGGGAGAAATAATAGTTATATCCCTTTATATAGCCACTAATCTGAACAAAGGAGAGAGAAAATAATGAATGCGTAACAAACAACCTTGAGAGGACTCAAAAAGGTGATATGCGGGAAATTTGGAAAAAATTGGTCTAGATGGTCCACGAGACATATGGGACACACAGAGCTGATATACTCGATTTAAGAAGAATGTGGAAAAATTAGGTTTGGGGAGCACAAACGATCCGTGAGACATATGGGATGCACTGAGCTGATTTAGCCGATGGACATGGTAGTGTGGGAAAGTTGGCGAATTGGTGAACAAAAGGCCCAGTAATACTTGGGACACTCGGGACGTGCGGAGCTGATTTAGCCAACGAGTAAGTGATGTAGGTAAATAAGAAAATTAGGGAACAGAAGGCCCAAAAATACTTGGGACGCATGGGAAAAAAATATCTGATATACCTGACAAGTAGTGTAGTGTGGAGAAAGCAAAAAATCGGGGAACTAGGATGTCCCGCAGCACTTGGGACATGAGGGGCAGAAATATGCGATTTACCCACATAACAATAAAAAGACTCGAAAGAGCAATTTTTTTTATCTTCCAAACCTCTTACTTTACTTAAACACTTATAAAGGGGACCAACTCAATTTTTTCATATTTTTTCTTTCAGTAAGAGGGGAATTTTGAGGGTGACAACAAGATTGCTGTTAGAGTAGGTATTTACCTTAGCTAATTTTCACCTAGGTACTTTATTTATCTTTATTGTATTTATCCTCACCCACTTATGTGTGTGGATATTTATTTTTATTTATTTATATATTAGGGTGATATTATATATTTGTTAGGTATAATGCTTTCCTTGATCTGTGGTATTGACTAGATCCTTGATGTCTAGTTCTGTCATAAATCTATGAACTTAACTAGTTCTTTGATGACTAGTTATTTCCATGATTTATGGCTTGATCTATGACCTTTACTAGTTCTTATATTGTTATTCCTTTCCTATATAAGCAAGACCCATTCTCATTGTATTTCATTGATTTCTATAATAAATTATGATATTGCTGCTCATTTGTTTTACAAAGGTTTTATGTAAAGTTATTATGGCGAATTGCTTTCATCTTATGGATTGTGGTGTTTGATTAGCTTATGTGTTCTTGGCTTGGTACTATCTGGTTATCGTTCCTTTTATGGTATCAGAGCAGGAGATTTCTATTGACATTCGTCTGCAAGTTTTATTTTGTAAATAAATTCTTTATATATTCATATATTCAGGTTTTATCGTATTTACTGCTACTTGTGTTTTATACAAAACAGAGGTTTCCATTGGATCCAGAAGGTGGAAAAACCCTAAGATAGACTTTAAACTCGACCATTTCGGGAGGCAGTAGTTTTTTTTGGTTTTTTTTGTTGTGTAGAGAAATGTGTTGATTTGTCTCAGGATTTGTGTCAGTTGGGAAGAAAATTCAACAAATATTTTTCTGGGTTTTTTGGATTTTTTGAGATTGGATCTAGGTTTTGATTTATGTGGGTTTAGCATTCTTGGTTGGTGTGCAACAGGTGGTTTCAGAAAAGATGTTTCTTTCCTCTTTTGGCATGCTTGGTACGATCTAGTTATTATTCCTTTTAATTGCTATGATCACACGATATACACAGAATGGGTCTTTTGAAAATGCCTTTACATCTTTCAAGAAAATTCTTTGTCTTGTGTATGCACATACTTCATGAACTTGGCCATTACCATACCATCTCGTTTTCAACCAGACCATAACTCACCACGTGTGCCTCATCAGATCGATCTAAGCATGGTCATATTACCCTTTCTTACATGATTTTAACATTTCTAGTTTTCCTAATTTTAATGGAGCTGTAAATAAAACTAAAGAAGAATAATTTTTAGGAGAATTAAATGAGATGCGTTATCTATTAGCAATTTTTTCCTCTAATTTGTACGCAACTAGAAAACCATGAATGTAAACACTAATATAAATTACCTCGTGAGATGGTTCGAAAAATTACGATATTAGTTTTGGATATGGAAACCACGCGGATGATGGATTAAAATTGAAACTTAGCAAAAATTACTCCTTGGTGACCTTGTAAAATCTCAATAAAACATGTTTTCAATGAAGCTCAAAATATTTCTATAGACACCGAAATGAGAAAATTAAACTTGGATTGTGCTCCTTGCCACATGGAGTATTTCATTGAACCTAAGGTTGTTATTCAAATGTTCATTTGACTATTTTTTGTCATGCATCTAGGATCCATATGGACCTGTTCGCAACCTTAGACAATTGGTGAAATTTAAAAATATAGTTTGGTTTTGACCCATAGTTTTGGACCTTGGTGTAGAAATGGAATTTTTCTTACACGTACCACTAGTATTTCTCTGTGGCAATCACTACCAGCCCTTAGTTAATATGAAATGACGTTGCAAGTTAGCTTTCTAGGTGGGTTTAGTAGGCTTCTTGTCATTTGGTGACAAGGTGATTGATTATGCTAAAAATTAAAATAATAGCCTAATTTAATGCAAGTTTGCAGTAGATAAATGAATACTAAAATAGTGAAATAATACCCAAGCAACTAAGTAATGAAAATATGAAACCCTAGTGTGAAAATAGGGTTAGAAGAGCCTTATCTGATTTGAAGAGATTGTTGAACTGTGTTCCAGTGGAGACTGAATAAATAGAGGAGGTCTGTCACACAGAAGCTTTGAAAAATGCAAATCTGGTAGATTTGACTAGGCCAGGGCACTTGAAGAATGATAGGGGCACCTATGGGCACCATGGTTTGTATTCTTGGCATGCTCATCTTCGTAGATGCTCAGAAAAACACCACTAAGGTGTCGAAAGAGGTTTACACTTGTTCAATTTTTTTCACATGTATGTCATTGTAAGATCACTGAGGTTGCTATAAACCTGCAATGAAGAATGGACACGTAAAACCCTTAAATAGAAATCAAATCCTAATAAAGAAAGATGCAGAATGAGGGGTCAGATTTTCCTTAGCCACCAAAATGGTGGACTTAAAACTAAGCATTGCACTTCATCTTAGACCCAATGTATTTCTGTGTGTGTGTGTGTGTGTGTGTGTGTGTGTGTGTGTGTGTGTGTGTGTGTGTGTGTGTGTGTGTGTGTGTGTGCAGAATTATGCCCTAGGTTGCTCTTGTGCTAGTCAGACTTGAAGTATCAAACAAGTAGCTAGATGTAGAATGCAAATAATGTGTACATGGAAATAATAGATTCCCCTCCTTTGAAGTGTGATGCAGATGAACTTGCCTTTTTTCCATTGTGATGGAGCTAGATGGATGCAAATGAAGCTATAGATTCCTTTAATGGATGCAACCTTGAGTGGAGATAAGAGATGCTTAGTTCTTGGTCCCTTATTATGATCACATAATTTTATATTTATATGATTCCCTTAATTTAATTTCATAATTAACCCCAAAAGGGCCGATTACCAAAAATATAAGATGCTCGAACGGTTAGAAAGAACCCAAAAAGTGTGACCAAAGTACAAAGAGGAAAAGGGTGCCTAGAGGGGACTGGGGTGCCTAACACTAGCGTCCTGGTTAGGTGT
Organism: Taxus chinensis; assembly: GCA_019776745.2. Lineage (NCBI taxonomy): Eukaryota > Viridiplantae > Streptophyta > Pinopsida > Cupressales > Taxaceae > Taxus > Taxus chinensis. The sequence continues at coordinate 217,665,305 of CM034152.1, read as the reverse complement.
TGATGTCCAGAATGACAAACACATAAATGTGTAAAGAAAGACTAAGAAAGTAAGTGCAAGAATGAAAATATAAGCATAAAGAAAAGAAAGGTGGCCAAAGACATGGGTTAATTAGTACTTCTCTTACTTAGGAACCATATGAATAGTATTATGTAATCGAGACTAGATAATGAATCAAAGTGCGTGATTTCATGTCTAGATTTTCCCCTAGTTTATGTTGGTAAGAAGAATGCTCAGTAACATAAAGTAGATAGAGATGCGTACCTGATATCCATGAGATTGATGTAGAAAGTGTGCTGAGGGATTAGAAAAAGCGTGGAGTGATAAAAAAATATGGAGCATGGAGAATAAAGATACAAAAGTGTAAAAGCCAACGAAAATGAACCTAGGGTGAAAAATCATGCGTAGATGCCAATATGTGTGCTATGTATCTATTTTTAGTATCATGTTGATGTTTTTTGACTTCCTGATTCCCATATAGATGAACCTACAAAAGAGAAAATGATCAAGTAGTCAAATACATATGTATATGTGTAAAAAGTATATAAAGAAGTATTTAAAAAATGATAAAAATGTGAAAAAGGAACATGTACACTTGATCTGTGATCAGGAAATAGTGTAGAAAGGATCCTGTGGATAATGTCAATGTGTGTAAGTTTTTCAGGAGATTTCACGCCAATGTAATGGAAGAAGTGTAGTGATAAACTGTTTGATGTCATCCTCCAACCTTTAACTGCTTTTTGTTATATGGAACACCACTACATATGATGTGTACTAACGCGTATGATAAGGACTACCTTCCCTGTAAAATATGTTGTGTACGAGTTTTGTAGACTGTGCTGAACCCAATCAATGTGTGATATGCCCCCTGGTTTCACGTAATATTGGTAATTCTACTTTATGATATGCCCTATGGTCTCAAACAATCTAGGTAAGGCTATTGTGTGATGGAAAAAATCTAAAAATTATACTGTACTAGTTATGTGTTGTGCTGTGTATACTTTGTATGGGGTGACTAATTCACCCATATGATGGCCCCCTCAATTGGGGTGCATGTGACATTATTGAAGGAGAATTTGGCCCAAAGGTGAACTGACCATAGAAATTGAATTGTGCCCTAAAGGGGGAAGGGAATGTGCTTGGTAAAAACCAATGCACACACAAACAAGTGGCTAGGAGACAAGTGTTAGTACAATCAAAGACAAGCATTCATGTATAAGATGAAATGTAATAAAATAGAAAATATGTAATCTAAGACAAATATGTAAGAAGATAGTGTTTATTGGAAAATGTGGGTCACAAACATGGGACATCACTCATGATGTCGCAAGAAAATCAAGGTCATGATGGCCGTAAACAAACATGTGTGCACACAAGAAAAAGGGAAAATACCACAAACAAGAGAATACAACGACAAGAAATGGAAAACAATGTAATAGATAACCATGGAAGAAAATAGCCCTACATAAAAAACATTGCACATGAAACACCCGTTAGCATATTAGAAAGATAAAAATTATTTCAAAGCGTGTATAACCAGATAAAGTAGTATGCTATGTAAAAAAATGAAACAATAACACCTGTAGTGTATGAAAGTGGATGCCCCTAGGAGCTACTATGGGATGGTAATAGGTAATGCACCAAGAATCCATGCTACCCGTAATGGAGCTGTGAAATCTGCTATCACAACTAGAAATAAAGTGAACATGCATGTGTGTATGATAAAGATAGTGAAATACAAGATATCTATCTAACACATGTAATAATATGAACATGTAACAAGTAAATGTAAGTAAGAGTAAATGCAACCAAGATATGTAATATTTTGTGGATGAGGTGGAATGAAATGCAACTTGAATGATAGGAGCAATGTTCCCCCTGAGTGGATGGAAATTTATGTAGTGAAGTTCATTTATTTATGCCCCCTCAGTAGTCAAGAATTAACTGTAAATGAGAGTGCGTCATCGGGAAATGGTCGAACTATATGTTTTGTGTAGTGTGATGTGATGAATGTGTATTGATGATATGCAATAGAGATGAGGTGTAAGAATATGCAATGATGTGGCCTGAAGCATATATCACAAAAAGATAAGGGAAGAAGTGATGATTTAGCCTAAAGTGTATATCACTAAAGGATTGTAGAATAAGTGATGATGTAGCTTATAGCATATATCAGTAATGTAGGAATGTCACATGATAGAAATATTGAATGGGTGAATATATGAGTGTGATAAGGTCCATTTGATTTGTATACCCTCAGCAGTTTAGTATAGAATGTGAGACTAGAGTGTGTCATCGGGTAATGGATGTGATGAGTAAAATCAAATGTGAAAAAATTCATAATATATGTAATAGATGTGGCAATGAGAAATATTCATGTGATGTGTAATGTGTAGTGTGTAATGTAGGACGTATAATGTGTAATGCAAGATGCAAAAATGAGATAAGATGTGTAGATGCATAATAATGTAAGAGGTAATATATAAGATATAGGATGTAGGATGTATGTATGTAAGATGTGTGAATATGCATGATGTGTAGTGTCTATTGTGCATTGTTTGAGGTTCATGTGTAGAGGATGACCTCAACAGTCAAGTGTGAACCGAAGCACAAGAGTGCATCATCGAGTAATGATGATATAGTCATGTATGTTAATATGCATGTATTGTATGTGGAAGTATAGATGTGAAATGATGAGATAGTAATATGCTTGTTTATGCTTGGGTGGAAGGAATAAACATGATGCCCCCACAAGTGTGTGAAGGAAAAGAGTGATCAAGTAAAATCATATAAAAGGTTATCATTGTCAGAGTCAAAATTGTATAGTGATGCATCTAAGACATGATAAGCTATAGTTTCGGGTTGTTCACGTAAAGCACCATCTAAGCGTAATTGGTACATGCCCATAGCATATTCCTTGGTAGCAAAAAGAGGTAATGGACACATGTGTGCATACCAATGAGTCATATTAGGTGAATAACCAAGGAACAAATTGTTAAAAATGAAAATGTGACCAAATGACATAGGAAATGATATATCAGTGTGAGCAGGGTCTAACATGCACTCAATGTAAGCAAGCCAAGATTGTCCCAAGGTAAGTGGAGAAGAGTGAGGGATTCATTTAAGGTAGATGGTTTCATGGAAGAAACGTAGACCATAAGCGGAAGTGATAGTGATGAACCCATGATAGAGATGATGGTTATGAGTTGGAGGAGAAAGATCCTCGAAAGCAAAGCCAAGTCGAGTCAAAATATCATGTGAATATATAGTGATATCACAAGTAGGATCAAAAGGAATGTTCTCCCAATAAGAACCATTCATGAAAAGTGTACATGTGAAAGGAGGTTGTACTGATGAAGGTGGTATATGAGAAGGTGGAGTAGCTAAAGTGATGTCCGTTGTATGGAAAAACCCCTGATAAATAATCATAGAAGTGGTAGAATCAGGGAGAGACATAGATATAGTTAGTATGAAATATATCATGCACATGAAACCTTCAAATGGTGGTAAATGTGGTAGCTCATCTATAGGTTGCAGGTCATTAGTAGTGTCAGCTATTGGAATAAGAAGTGTAGTATTTGGATCATGGTTGCAATATTTATATGGATGACGGTCATGAAGAATAGTATACTCAGAACCCTCATGTGGAAATTTGACACAATGATGCATAATAGAAGCAAGAACTTGCATGGTATGGAGCTATGGCCTACCAAGTAAAAAATTATATGAAACCAAAAAGTCGATGACAAATAAGATGGTGTTGATATTTTTTGGCCCTACAGTGACAGTTAAAAGAATGTGACCTATACATGGATGGATAAACCATCATATGCACAAAAAGAGAGACATACTGGAATACCATTAAGAGCTGGAAGATAATTATTTTTAAGGAATGAAATGGCACAAAGATTGAGCTCATATCCATTATTGATTAAAGTAAGCTTGATACCCATATTATTGATGCAAATCATAATATGCAAAGGTAGATCATTGTCAAAAATAGAAATATCAACATGAGGATTATACGTGAAAGCTATATGCTGGGAATGCATCGAAAAATGAGTTATATATTCAATTTGGATGCATATCAGAAGGAATGTGAGTAGTAGTGAGGAGATGTTTGACTCTATGTGTTAATTTAGGATTAACAAGAAAGAAGTCATTAATTGAGATACTCATGATGACAAAGCAATAAAGATCCTAATAGCATGTAGATTGAGTCAGGTTCACCAAAATGATTATGTTAAAATGTAAAATAACAGCCTAATCTATTGCAAGTTTGTAGTAAATAAATTATACTAGATGCAAACACAGATCATAAGAAATTCTACATAAGCTAGTTATGACCACACAACTACGATAAAAAAATTTCACACAGGAATACCCAAATAGAACCTTGACAACACACTTAACAACATAAGATGACATACCTTATGCACCATAGAAAATACTCATAGTAACTTAGACAACTTTCCATCACTCCAAAGCTTCATTTGCACTTATATACCATGGAGGAGCTTGATGAGAGACCTAACAAGGTCTCAAGATATCTTTTTGCACCTTGACTGATTCTTATTTTTTTGATTCTACTTTTGTCACAGTAGATCCCTCCTTTTGATCAAACACCTTCTTGGGATCCTTTTGAGCACCTTGACTAGCTTCTTCCTTATTTTTGAACTTTTGAACTTATAGCTTGGGTCTTTAAACCTCTTTCTTCAGCTGACTTGCATCAAAGAACCTTGTAATGTGCCTTGCCTTGTGAAACCTAAAGCATTCAAATTTCCTTCCTTTGCACTCAAAATCTCTATGCCCATGTTCATTACAAGCATAGAAATAACCATTGAAATTTCTTACATACCTCCTTGTGTTTGATGGCTCATTTTTGCAATACTTATATAGATGCCATTTCTCATGACATTGATAACATTCAAATCCATATCCTTTTATAAAAATTTTCTCTTCCTTCTTCCCTCCAGAGTGATGTTCTTGAGTTTCTTCTTTAGAATATTCTTTCTTTTCCACATTAGGATTACACATACTAGTCATGTGTCAATAAGCACCACATTTGTTGAAATTACATGAAAAGAAACATGCCTAAAAGAATTTGGTTTCCTGACAGATTATCTTCCATGAGATGTAAGCTTTAAACTATTTACCTTGCTTGAATGCATTTTTTCATTTGATCCTTGACTTGATTCACCTTCATTTTTCTCTATACTGCATGAATTTTCTATGAAACCTAGACCTATTTTATCACCATATACCTTTTTTTTCCTAACATCTTATTCATTTTTTCTAAGGTCTCTTGAAAATATGATACCTTACTTGTCATGATGCTTAAATCTTTCTTTAGTTCTTCAGTTTCTTTCTTCAGTTCTTATTTCTCTTTCTTTAGTTTTTCTTTCTCAGCTAGAGCTTCATTGAGTTGAGTTTGTACACACTTGAGAAATTTCTCTTGTGATTGAATAAATTTGTTCAGATTCTCTTTAAATATCTCTACTCCCCATCTTACGTGATAAATATCTCCCATCTTTATCACCAAAGATACCCCTCTAGCTTGTTAACACTTTTTCCAAGGTCCTGCTATGATACCAATTGTTAGAAATGACAAAGGAATGAGAGGGGGTGAATTATTTCTGTAATAGAATTTTTCTTTTATACTTCAAATAATGAACATACAACCTTATGAATCACATACATTAGTTCTTGATCACAATTTGATATAGTCTATCACGATGTACACACATAGAAAGAACACACAACCAACTTAGAGCCTTTCTTTATTGATGTTCAAAATAGAGCATATTGATTTGATCCACATCAATAGTCTACAATATGCAATTAAAATCTCAATAGTACTATCAATATGATTTTGACAAACAAACTTTCAACTTTAGACCAACTAAAATTCTCTCCTTCATCAAACTATGTGTATAAGCACTTCATCATCTTTATTCCACAAGAACCAACTACTATCCTGAAATAGACCTCCATGTGGGTTTTGTTTTGTAGCAAGGATTTATTCAGTTGAAGAGAAAGAGGTTTTCATCAATCACCTGCAAGAATAAATCACCTTCCTTTTGTACATCATCCTCTTGAATTTTCATCTTACAATTTTTTTTCAACTACTTTGACAACTCACTATTTTCTACACATTCCTTTTTCATAGTTCATCCTTTCATAAATCATCCTTGACTAGAATGCAAGAACCTTCTACTCTCTTGAATCACAACTTATGGCATAACGAAGAGGTATTGAGAGCTTAGACACAACCTTTGCAAACCATCCCTACCTATAGGTTATATTTTTGAGACTTTGTACAAGCCTTCTTAAACTCTGTTCTTGGCCTGTAGTTTTCACTTATACATGGAATTCATATTGTATTCAAACTTAGGGAGCTTTGAAAGTTCAATGGAATTCCTTAATAGCTCTATCACACCATGAGATACACCAAACTTGTACATGTCCTTCATGACTAAGATTTTGATTCTCAAGGCTTGAATTCAAAATTTAAGCTCTGTCATGGATTCTGTGATGTCTGAATGCATGAAACGTATCCTGTAATGACTCCCCTATTCTTATTTGTTCTTATCAACCTTGTAGATCACAAGTAGACTCTCAGAACTTGTACACAATTATGATTTTATGAACTCTTGCTCACACTTCTCTAAATATATACTCCCAAGTCTTTGACATGATGAACTTTTACTACTCAAGCTTATATTTAAGACCCACTCTAACATTGTAGACACACTCTGGGCATAACCACCAACACTTTGAACAATAATAAAATATTTTCCATATTTACTCTATCTTGAATTTGACTATGACTACAATATCATCATCCCTAGTTCTGTCATGATGATCCTCATAGGAAATTTACATTCATGAAACAACTGTAACTTCTTGTCAGACCTTACATCTCTGTCTTGAGACCTTGATACAAGATACATAATCTTATTTCATGACATAGAAACACAAAGATAAATTCAACATTTTCTTCTTGATGCACCTGTAGAAGCTTATCTCTTACTTGACATACCTTATTCAAAACTCCAAGCCCTTGAATATGACTTTCATAGTCAATAAGAGCTCATTCATGATCATGAAAAACTTGATATGTGGCCATCACTCCTTTTGAGACACCATACCGAGCAACAAATTCTTTGAACAACACTTAGTAGAATGAGACCATGCAACCAACATTCTTGACTGATAAGACTTGAAGTAAGCTCATAGTACTAGGGAAAATCAATTATTTTGAGACCAAATGATTATATTATTCTTCAATGACTTAATTTTCAGGTCTTATTGATCCTTCAAATATAATATATTTCACTTTTAGTTTTTCAGGAGCATGAATACCCAAAGACAAACCTAAAACTCTGTTGTATTTGCCTTGATCACATCAAGAAATATTACACAATTTTATGTTTTCATGTTGAGTGATCAATTCATCACACATGACGACATTTAGGGAACCTCTAAAAAACATTTTAGAGTCATTCACACTATTAGGAAGTCATGACACAATGCCCAATGAAATTTTAAACTCATACTGATGCATAAGACCCTTGAGGTGACAAATCTATGCCTCCTAAGATGGTTGAGTGCACAGAGACAATTGATGACCTTTTACAACTCTTTAGAAAAACTAATAGCTTTATCCATACTATAAATATACCCAATACATGACACCACATCCCATGGTTGCTACTAAGACATCACCAAGACTCAATTTTTGTTTTTCAAGACAACACAGACTGCATATTCCTTCAATAATTACAAGAAATAGACATCAAAGACTATGATGACATATTTCATGAGATCAATACACTTACACACCTATTATGTCATGGAAAAGAGACTTATGAATCATACACAACCAACTCAAATCATCCACATACCATGATGATGCAAACACAGATCATAAGAAATTCTACATGAGCTAGTTATGACCACATAGCTGCGATAAAAAAATTTCACACAAGAATACCCAGATAGAACCTTGACAACACACTTAACAACCTAAGATGACATACCTTTTGCACCATAGAATATAGTCATACTGACTTAGACAACTTTCCATCGCTCCAAAGCTTCATTTGCACTTATATACCATGGAGGAGCTTGATGAGAGACCTAACAAGGTCTCAAGATCTCTTTTTGAACCTTGACTGATTCTTATTTTTTTGATTCTACTTTTGTCACAGTAGATCCCTCCTTTTGATCAGACACCTTCTTGGGATCCTTTTGAGCACCTTGACTAGCTTCTTCCTTATTTTTGAACTTCTGAACTTATAGCTTGGGTCTTTGAACCTCTTTCTTCAACTGAACTGCATCACAAAACCTTGTAATGTGGCCTGCCTTGTGAAACCTAAAGCATTCAAATTTCCTTCCTTTGCGCTCAAAATCTCTATGTCCATGTTCATTACAAGCATAGAAATAACCATTGAAATTTCTTACATACCTCCTTGTGTTTGATGGCTCATTTTTGCAATACTTATATATATGCCCTTTCTCATGACACTGATAACATTCAGATCCATAACCTTTTCTAACTTTTATCTCTTCCTTCTTCCCTCCAGAGTGATGTTCTTGAGTTTCTTCTTTAGAGTCTTCTTTCTTTTCCACCTTCGGATTACACATACTAGTCATGTGTCCATAAGCACCACATTTGTTGAAATTACATGAAAAGAAACATGCCTAAAAGAATTTGGTTTCCTGAAAGATTATCTTCCATGAGATGTAAGCTTTAAACTATTTACCTTGCTTGAATGCATTTTGTCATTTGATCCTTGACTTGATTCACCTTAATTTTTCTATATATTGCATGAATTTTCTATGAAACCTAGACCTGTTTTATCACCATATACCTTTTTTTTCCTAACATCTTATTCATTTTTTCTAAGGTCTCTTGAAAATATGATACCATACTTGTCATGATGCTTAAATCTTTCTTTAGTTCTTCAGTTTATTTCTTCAGTTTTTATTTCTCTTTCTTTAGTTTTTCTTTCTCAGCTAGAGCTTCCTTGAGTTGAGTTTGTACACACTTGAGAAATTCCTCTTATGATTGAATCAATTTGTTTAGATTCTCTTTAAATATATCTACTCCCCATCTTATGCGATAAATATCTCCCATCCTTATCACCAAATATCTCCCTCTAGCTTATTAAAGCTTTTTCTAAGGTCTTGCTATGATGCCAATTGTTAGAAATGACAAAGGAATGAGAGGGGGGTGAAATATTTCTGTGATAAAATTTTTCTTTTATACTTCAAATAATGAACATACAACCTTATGAATCACATACATTAGTTCTTGATCACAATTTGATATAGTCTATCATGATGCATACACACATAGAAAGAACACACAACCAACTTAGAGCCTTTCTTTATTGATGTTCAAAATAGAGCATACTGATTTGATCCACATCAATAGTCTACAATATACAATTAAAATCTCAATAGTACTATCAATATGATTTTGACAAAAAACTTTCAACTGTAGACCAACTTAAATTCTCTCCTTCATCAACCTATGTGTATAAGCACTTCATCATCTTTATTCCACATGAACCAACTACTATCCTGAAATAGACCTCCAGGCGGGTTTTGTTTTGTAGCGAGGATTTCTTCAATTGAAGAGAAAGAGGTTTTCATCAATCACCTGCAAGACTAACTCACCTTCCTTTTGTACACCATCCTCTTGAATTTTCATCTTACACATTTTTATTTCAACTACTTTGACAACTCACTATTTTCTACACATTCCTTCTCCATAGTTCACATCCTTTCACACTTATTTCTCAAGGCTCATTCAACCTTTTTCATCCTCTATATTTTGAATCTACAACTTCCAAATTCACTTTGAGCATGTAAAAGACCTTTTGAAAGGAACTTCCACTCTAAGAAGGCTTTCATAAGTATCTTTATGACTAACCTTCTACGATCTTGCAAGCAATGGCTCTTCAAATTCTCCTTCAGTTGAGTCAATTGTTCAAGGAAAGACAATATTCTAGTCCTGTCCATCTTGGACTTCATAATGAATTATCATATCCAGTGTGTTATCAGTTTTCGCACTGAAACATGTACTGTCCCTTGAAATTCAACATTGCCATCCTAAGAGGACATGACTACTTATGCAGATCATTTGTATCTAAGAACTTTTCCTGTAGTTCATAGGAGTAAATTCTCAACCATCTAAACAAGCTTGGAGTTTAAGTCACACCTTCAGATTGTTCCATCATACCTCTACTGAAGCTCAATGAGGACTTTGTCAAAAGCTAACTTATGCAACCCATCAAGAATATTTCAATTAACAGTGGGTTGCAGAGACTATGTACAATATTTGTAATCTAACTCCTCAGTTCACTTTTCACAGCATTTCTTACATTTTCCAAATCAAATAAAATGACCATGTCAAACCTTAGAAGATTTTTCTTCAACATTGATGCATTTCTAGCACCTTGTTTGAGAATAATATATGCACTTCAAAATTCAATAAATTTCCCATCAAAACTTTCAAAGACACCAATTCTACAATAGTCTAAAGACAATATTATAACAGTCGATTGTCAATAGAATCCTCTTATGCTCGATGATTGATGAAAACATACAAATTCATTTATGCAACACCTTCATTTCTCCTAGACATATAGGTTTCACAATGTTTTTCATGATTTTTCATTAGATGAACTATCTGACGTTTGAAATGAAATATTTTCTTTTCAAACCCTAGGACCAGGTTTCTTCATACTGTGGATGACCCAATAAAACATCAAAAATGAATTCTTGCTCAATTCCAGATGAAATCACAAAAATTTCATAGCTTTTGAAGGTCTTTGTGAGATCAACTTTCTCCACCTTCTACAATCATCTAACAGGCTTGAACACCTCTTCCATTTCTCCCAGCAATCAAAAAATTTGTACAAAGTATAGGTGACATAAATATTCTTGACAAGGCCCTTAAAGTGACTTCAAGAGAAATGCTTTAAGATTTAGGTAGTACTTTCATTTGTTGTTAGATGCATGATCATATAATGAGACCTAACTTGACCTTTTGAAGATAGTACTCAAACATCACACTTTATACCAAAGGAACAAACATTTATCAGTGATTATTCATGACTATCACAATGGAGTTCCATTAACTTCATCACTGTCTTGACTAAGCGTAAATACCATCAACAGTCTACTTCCCATTTTCCCTCATGATTTTTCAATTTTAGGAGAAAACTTCATAAACACTTGTTTAAGATATATCCACTATCGAGGAGACCTCTTCAATGATCAGAGTCACTCATATGGTTTGAATAGAGGTTTTTATCATGGATAGAGTCCATCTATGAGGACTTCATGTAGCAAACTATTTATGGCTTGGCACAACATCAAGATCACTATCTAGACCAGTCAGTTAGGCACCTTTCTGGAATATCTTACAGGAATCTACACCATAATTGGAGGGTTAGATACATCACATTTTTAGTCACTTTATAATGAATTTAGAATACAATACTTCAATCCTCACCATAATACCATTTGCATACTTACTGATCATGTTTCATGTATTGTCTTGTCTCCCAAACATGTATGTGCCCAGACTAGCTTTGCACAGTTACTAAGATGAGATGTTCTAACATGCCATCATGCTTGAAAGCATCATGCTTATGACATCAATATGACTTGGAGAAGACCTTATTAAACTCCTTGAGTAGATCTTACAACATCTAGCATACACCAAGGGACTTGTTGATCAGACAAAATTTATTTCTAATTCTCCACTCAAGAAACAATGCCTTAAAGAGAGAACAAAACCTGGCTAGTAAAATGCTCATTACTTCCTTTAATACTTATCCAATTCATGCCTAAAAATTTTTGCCACTATCTCAAGATTGGAATCCTATATAAAAAATCCTTCTATGATTTATGTGAAGGATGTAATGTATTTTTTCTTGAGTGTTCAGAATCCAGGAACCTTATTATGCAATTCTCAAAAGGTCTCCTATTTAAAAAAGCTATGCATAAGCTTACACATGCCTTCTCATAACTCTGATGAAATTTTACATGAAACATTTGAACTACATCCATCTACAACATGGCCCATAAGTACCAATTATACCAAAATTATACATTTAAATCTTCATATTTATGCTACTCACATTAACCTACTGCTTGCATTGCTATTTCTCAAAGTCAATTTCTATGTAACTCCTAACTTTTTCCTTGATGGAGCTAAATTGAGCCTTGATGAAGTAAAAACAGGCCCTAGATACAAACTATCACAAGGCATATCACATGCTTCCATGATGTTATCCTTATTTCATTATCCTACACCAACTTCTTCACACCTATCACCATGTATAAAAAACAAGGCTTAAAAAGAGACTTGTATCATCGGCCATTTTCACCACATGGACCTGATATGCTCTTTGAGGAATATCTTCCCCTTTTTTATATAAATCACTACTGACCTGTAAGACCATCTGAAATCATAAATCTCAACTAGATACTCTATCTCTAGTTATCAAAATCTAGCTTTCCTTACTGTTCTTTGAGTGGATTCTTAGCTTGGACTGACTTGATTTGGTTCATACATTTCATGACTTTACCAAGTGGACATGTTTGACCTTCATACCACCTTTGAGAGACTCAAGCCACACATGTCCGTCTTTAGAGACCCCTAGCCAACATACCTAGATCACCGAGCCACTCTAACATCAATCAACTTGACATCAATGAAAACAAAAGTGAAAAAAACTTCCAAAATCCCCTTATCTATGTGATAACAAGAGCTCTGAAACTAGGTATCGGTGTGTACAAGGAATTTGAAGGAGATATTTTTCGCTGATGTGGTTAATTGTTGCTTACCTGATGGCCGTGGAGGTAAAGGTGGAATCTTGGACAAGGCACATAATTTTTTTGATAAAATTCCTTGTAGTTATACAGCCTCACATGCTCACAATTGTGTCTGTGTATGCACAAAAAGGTTTACTTAATAATTCTATAAAAACATTAAAGCAAATGGAAATTGACAAGTGTAAATCCACACACCACAACCTACGACAACACCTTATTTTCTCCCACTGGTCGCATTTTGTTAGGTTGTGAGGTAAGATGGTAGTGGATAACATTGTCATTTTTATTTTTATTTTTATTTTTTTGTGTGTTTACAGCTGGGGAAGCATGTGCACACCACATTGACTGTTCAAAAATTACTTGGAACACCACAATAAAGATTAGCATGGTCCTACATAAGGCATGTAAATTGTTTGATATAATTCCAGGAAGAAATGCAGTTGCATATACTGAAATGTATGTGGGATAGGTAGAAAATGGTTTTGTTGAAACTGCTTGAAACCTTCAAGAAAAATAAGGCTGGAAGGTTTAAAATAACAACCCACAACCTTTGTTGCTATCTTCCTATGCTTTGTCAAGATGGGAAAATTACAACACATGAATTTACATCAAAACATCATGGGAAGGTAAAAAATTCTTAATGTGTTATTAGGTGCCTAGATAGTCATGTATGTAAAATTTGGAGGCATACGTAATGCACGTGAACTATTTGTTACGATTCCTGAAGGAAAGGTGGTTCCTTACACAACATTGACGTTGCATTATTAAATGAAGTGTTAGAAATGCACTTGTTATTCAATCTACTTCTACCAGGGGTTGTAACATTATTCCTCCTTTTCTGTGCCATACCTACCAGCATGCACCAAAATAGGAGTTTTACTTGGTGTATGGTCATCCACCCAAGCATTGATGAGAGTGAGGTTTTATGATAGTTGTTGTGTGCTGATAGGCTGTATGCAATTTCGAAGCATGCACAAGTCACATGAGATTTTCAACAAATGTCTCAAAGAGAAGTGTTGTCATGGATTGCTATGATCACATGATTTATGAAAAATGCATTTGTTGAAAAGGCCTTTATGACTTTCAAGAAAATTATTTGGTGGGTGTATGCATAGACTCTAAAAACTTGGTCACTACACTCCTATCTCGTTTTAAACCATACCATGACATGTCATGTGTTCCTCGCCAACTCGATCTAGGTATGGTCATCTTACCCTTGCTTGCATGATTTTAACATTTCTGTTTTTCCTAATTTTAACGGATTTGTGAATAAAAATAAACAAGAATAATTTTTAGGTGAATCAAACGAGACGTGTTATCTATTAGAAAATTTTGCCTCTATTTTGTATGCAACTAGAAAAGTAACCATGAATGTAAAAAATAATCTCAATTACCTCGTGAGATGGTTGGAAAAATTACGATATTAGTTTTGGATACGGAAACCATATGCTTTGCGGGTTAAAATCGAAACTTAGTAAAAACTACTCCTTGGCGATCTTGTAAAATCTTAATAAACCTGTTTTCAATTAGGTGCAAAATATCTCTATAAACCCCAAAATGAGAAAATTTAACTTGGATCGTGCTCCTTTCCACATGGAGTGTTTTAATGAACCTAGGTTTGTTCCTAGAATGTTCATTTGACCCTTTTTTTTCATGCATTTAGAAGACCCGTGGAGTTGTTCACATCCTTGGACAACTACTGAAAGTTAAAAATGCAGTTTTTTTTTTACCTGCAATTTTGGCCTTGGGTGTAGAAATGGAATTTGGATTCCACATAACTCTAATATTTCTTCGTAGAAATCACTACTAGCCCTTAGTTTGGAGGAAATAACCTTGTAAGTGATTTTTATAAGTGGGTTTATTAGGCCTCTAGTCGTTGGACGAAAAAGGTCATTCAAGTGCATTTACAATCGGTATCTCAGGAAAGACGGGCAAAAATTGAGCCCATTCAATGGTTTGGGGTTTAGTCAACTTCAAGTGTTTACCTATATATAGTGGAGTAGGTAGGGATTATTTTACTTGTGTGTTAAGTCTCAGAGATTGTTTTTGAATGCATATTGTTGAGCTACTTGTCTAAATTTGACCTTTTTTGGAAACTTTTAACTAAATGGTGAAAACTATCGTATGACCTTATACAAGAAAATTTTTGATCATGAAACCCTATAAACACTGATACATGACTATAGGAAACCTTCTTTTGATGATTTATTAAAAATAAATTGATTGTGGATAAATGGTTTTTTTTCTCTCCTCTCTCTCTATCTCTCTCTTTGAATTTGAAAAGGAAATGAAATGACATTGTATTTCTTACTCTCCCTAGGAAGTGTGTTAATAATTGTATCATTACAATTAGAAACTTATGAACTTGTAAATTATGCTAGATTGTAGGTAGATGTTATGCCAACAATTGTGCTAACCATGTAGTGGATATAGTCACAAAATAAAGCACATTAGACACTATTTAGTCTCAGTCTCATACTACTATTTATAAGGTCTTTGAGTGAAGAAAGTACTAATTAACCCTTGTCTTTTTGCCACCTTACTTTTTTTTATTTCGTCACTCTCGAAATATTACACCCACATGCACAATCATCTTATGCCATTTTGCATTATTTTAGCCTTGAATGGGGTACCCAGGCTAATACTAGGACGCCCATGGGTGCCTTAGTCCCACCAGGGGCACCCCGATCCTTTTTGAACTTTCTTGCCACTTTTTGGGCACTTTATAGTCATTTAAGCTTCTTATCTTTTTGGTGATCGGCCATTTTAGGGTTAATTATGAAGTTAGATCAAGATAACCCTATAAATATAAAGTTATGAGACCATAATGAGGGACCAAGCACTAGTCACTACTATCATCCACCTAGATTTGCATCCACTTGGAGATAATTTGTATCCATTAGCTCCATTAAAAGGCAAGGTTGGTTCATTAGCATCACACAAGCAGATGGGGAGGGATTCTATTATATTTCATGCATCATTCTATTATAGTCTACATCTAGTTATTTATCGTTACTTCACAAAGTGCGACTGACATAATAACACCTAGGGCACATGATGCACAAACACACCAGAACTACATTTGGGTCTGAAATGTAGGGCAACGCTTAGTTAGTAAGCCCACTTTTGTGGCAGCTGAGGTCATTCTGACCCATTCATTTTCATTATTCCCTTTATAGGGTTTTGATACTTTTTATGGTCTCTTGCAGGTATTTATTTCATCTTGGATTATTAACAACACCTGGCGCAGTGCAACAAATTTGATGCGACACACTATGAGGGTTGTGGAACACCTACCAAACCTTTGAAACTTAGTTCCAGACCTTTTGCACTTTCTAGGGAACCAATTTTGTAGACTAGAGCACCCATAGGTGCTCGAGTCCCTCTCCAGGTGCTCCAGTCCAACTAGATAGCTCAGATCCATCCTTTTCAGTGCCCCTGCATAGTTGTTCCTACTTATAGATTATTCTGTTCACTTTGTGACATAGTTTAGATCTCCCTAAGTCACTTCATATTTCTATTGCATATTAGGATTTCTAATTTCATTAGATTAGTT
This sequence comes from Taxus chinensis, assembly GCA_019776745.2. NCBI lineage: Eukaryota > Viridiplantae > Streptophyta > Pinopsida > Cupressales > Taxaceae > Taxus > Taxus chinensis. The sequence continues at coordinate 217,648,891 of CM034152.1, read as the reverse complement.
GTTTTGGTCATTTTACATACTTGTTTATTACATTTATCTAATGTATTCACATGCTATTCTAGATTAGATTAAATACACTTATTCCCATTTTTTAGTTAATTAGTGGATGGAGGTACCCAAGACAAGAAGAAAATGGTAGCGTTATTAGTGGTTTTGTAATACTGTATTACCTTGAAATACATGTAATAATTAATGGATGAATCTACACTATGATTATAAACATGAATATTATTTATTGATTTTTCTGTGATGAATAAGAAATTGTAGTAGATTGATATATTTGGGAAATTTGGCATCCTATTTTGGGAGTGATTTTAATTACAGGTTTGTATGTTTCTCTTTTTGTTTAGCTGTTTTAAAACAGTCATACACCATGCTGATTATTATTTTTCTCTCTTAATGGTTGTATTTTTGGTAGGAACTTTCTATTCCTAAACTATAGAAATGAATTGTGCTCATAACCATTGTTGTGCAATTCTTTCTTAATAGATTCTTATATAGTTTTGCAATACCCCTACCATTTTATGAAAATAATCAAACCTATAACATGTTGTTCCTTGTCTTACAATATGAATGATATCATTAAGATATTTAAGAGACATAAATGGAGTTTTTTACAACTTTACGTACACATTAAAACCTTATGTTTGACTCCATTAACCCCCTCTCATATATAGTTTATCTTAGGGAGGATGGATTTCTCTAATGTTAACTTATATCCAGTTGTAGATCCCTTGAGTTTTAAAGGGAAATAAATAAACCTAGTACCCCCTTTTTAGAGATTAATTGGCGAATGAAACCCATGATGAAACTTTTCTATCAAATTATGTCCATGGAATGTTGAGCTTAGGAGTGAAGTGAAATATGGAACCCACCCTCTTGTCAAGCTTCATTGCATCCCGCCGTCGTCGGAATTTTAAGAGCTGCTCACAATAAATTCAACACTAACACCACCCTTTGAGCAGTTTAGGTCTATTTATATGGCCTGCAAGCAGCCAGTCACAAATTGTGACATAGACGGTGGTGAAAATGGCACCCAAGCGAGCTCATGGAATATAATAGTCCTGATTGTCTACAATGAGGAGATAATGATTCAGTAAATCTTCCTCAGTACTGCTAAGAACATGTTCTGCTTAACATGTTAAAACTATATGAAACCACATGTTTGAAAATTGTAATGAGAATCAATTGCCTTAACTTACTTGCATATGTCCACATGTATCCGGGGAACTCTAAGAGACTCTGTGTTCTTCCAGACCTGGTATCAAACACCATTTAGAGTCCATGTGGGATCCAAGTGACTGGGTTCCGCAACCTCGCCAAGGGTTTAAGGCATTGTTTTCCTTTAAAGAGCCTTCACAAGATGCAATGCTCTAGCATCGCCAAGTCGTATGCTGCTAGTTCTTAGAAACTAGAATATCATTAGATGGGAAGATTTTCCACAGTGCTTAGGACTGCAGTGATGATTAGGATATGCATTAGTGCACCAAACAAGCTTCCCTTGTAAAGTCCCTAACTGGGTCAAGTTACCCCTAGTTATCCAGAATGTGCTCTTCATGGTATTCGGTACTAAGAATGTCAAGTACCATTGGGAATGTGATTTCCTAATGAGGCTGAATCACTTCCTATTCTGCACAATGCGACCAAATGTGTTTGTGTTGAGGTTGACCTAACATGAAAACTTGATAGAGTTGGATCAACATAGTTTCAGATTTTTGGGAACCCGAACATCTTATGATGTGTACATGTTAAGGTTACTTCTATATCAACAATCAAGTTATACACTTGTATTTATGGTGCCACGCACCCTGCCATAGGATTCATAATTAGCCCCTTGTGGTCTGCTCAATATACCAGTTAAGTTGAGCAATCCACTCACCGACATGCAGTCTGGTGACAAGGATAAGAATGGTGGTTCATGACTAAGTACTCTGGTAACAAATCATTCCACTTCTGAGAACAATGAAACCCTAAGGCTATTGACAGAATTTGTAACCGATGGAAAACATCAAAGAATGTGAGAAAGTGCGGTGATTTGTAATCTCCAAATTACCCTGGGGTCCTTGCCCTCGCAGTTTTTTTTCATAGACCCTCTGGAATTAGATTGCAATCTTGAGTCGAGTTTCTCAAGAGTATTACTATGGTATTAATAGTTGGTTTGAGTGCTTGGACCTCCTCAACAGCTACTGGTGCCTTCATCGTGCGCTAGCGGAACCCGCATCACAGACAACACACATGTGACACTGTCGGTGGGGAGAAGTAATGGAAGTCTAAGCACCACTCCTAATTTCATTGAAAGACTACGTTTTGACTAAACCAACAACCTCTTTGGGAAGTAACCAATTTGCAACTTTGGGCTCCAAGGAAGGTTCATGAGGATGGACAACTTTGGAGAATTTCGCATGGATGACCTTTCTTAGTGATATTCTCTCATGGAATGCTTGAGGCCTCACAGAGTCCTCACAAAAAATTATTTGTGTGATTGTGACTTGCTAACAAACTTGGTGTTTATAGACTTTCTATGTCTCCAGGAAGTTTGAGGTTGCAAGCTTTTTGTTGTAGGCATTCTCAATGAAGTGTACTCCGTTAGATGCACACACACATACTCACACACGCACATACAGAGGGACATGGTAGCACACACATATTTTGATTTCTCTACACACATTTTCACACTTCAGTTGTTACATTCAAGAAAAGCTCCGTCAAATCAAGTTATTTGAGTTACCCTTAACATTGATGGGTGTTCTTTTGAAGCCTCATAAATTTCTTTGCGAACTACAATGTGTTGGGGTTGATAATGTCAAGTGGGGATACCATTTGGTGGACCACCACTTAGACGACCCTTTTTATTAAATAGTTATATTTAATAATACTTAGTCGGTCTTTCACTGCTTCGAATAGAGTGAAACGGCTATGACCGTTCACCCCATCCTATATATAGTAGGATGATCCCTCACGCGACTGGACGACTTGGTAATAATAATTTAGCTAATGTGATCAATACTAGACCAATTGAGCTATTTGCTTGGACTGTTATGATCATAGCTATTTGTTATATGTGCAACTGTTATAATTGTGAGACATAGCTCTTGCACTTATCTCTATGAGACCGAGGGGTGAAGTGGAGAGTGTTGGGTGAAATTTTGATAAATTCTTAATATGAGGACAATGCTTTATCAGTGGAGTTTTTTCCTTCGGGTTTCTCCACTTAAATCTGGTGTCTCTCTATCTCTTTTACTTTCTACCATTGTTATTTGCTTTCATATCATTGCTACATTTTGCTAACTGTTATATCGCTATATATAAGTTAAGCTATTTCTGTGTTAATCGACTGCACATCATAATCTATAATCTTTGGCATGTTAATTGTGGATGTATAATTTGTTCAATTATATCTTCCCGTCATTTGCTAAATCTAACATGGTATCAGAGCCGGTGATTATGCATGTAGCAGCTAATTGATCTGGAAGTTTTAATAAGCTTGGAAGAGCGAAGAAGCTTGAAGTCTATTTGTGGATCTATGAAATATCAAAAGTTCTGTAGTTGTCTTTAAGGTAACTAGGTTTAAATTTCCAATTCACGCCCAAATATTTTATGAAATATTGGCTAAATGGTTGTTAAGATCATGTTTGAACTTCTGTATGATTAGATATTTTCTTCTGTATATTTTTTAGGTCATTTACAATTTAAATCCGTCGTCTGCAAGCTTATTTTAAGTTTTCATGTCATTTATAGTTGTTTGGGTCATGTTTTGACTTTGGATCTGAAAGATCTCTTTAGATCTAGTTAGTTCGGAGCATTTAAATCCGCACCAACTTGTTATATCTTTATTTTTTGCTAGATCCGTCTTTGCAGAGCTTGTGCCAATGGCATTCATGTTGTAGCTTAACTGTTGTTTCTTATTAATATCCTATCAGCTTTTATGCAAAGCTTGGACCAATAGAAATGCTCCAAATAGCCTTGTTGTCCTTTTTTCACATTTGCGAAGCTATATCCAGTCTTAGAGTGCCAACCTAGCTTCGCATATGTCAGTTTTTTGTCTTTGTGAAGATATTTCAATCGCGAAACTAGTGCCAATAAGGACTTTACACGTTTGCTCTTGTCAGTAGCTTGGGTTGAATCATTTTTTGTCATTCTGTGAAGATCACGATCCAATAATTGCGAAGCTCCAAATCGCTTTTTTCTAGCTTAGCTTCATGTTTATTCAGTCATCTAAATAGACATTTTGTCTTTGCGAAGCTATGAGCCCAATTAGATTGCTCCATCTAGCTTCGCATTGTCAATCCTTTGTTAGACATTTCTGATTTGTCTTTCTACGAAACACAAGCCAATAAGGATTTACATGTGTCTCCACATTGTCAGAATTTTGGATTTGCTGTCCTCTGATCATTTGTGAAAAATTTAATCCAATAGGAAAGCTCCAAGTCTTTTCAATATTTCACATTGTCAGTATTACTTTTAGCTTGCTTTTGATCATATGCGAAGGGTAAACCAATAGAATTGCTCCAAGTATCATTTCTTTTCGCATCTCTCATATTTATGTATCCCAATGAATTGCTCTATATTTGCAAAGTATTTCATTTGTGGAGCCAATAGAATTGCTCCATATCTTCACATTTAAAAGGCTCATTTGTTCAGTCTTTTTAACTATTTTGGTTTCACTGTGAAATATCCAATAGCAGACATTAGCCACCTTTTTCACATTTGTCAGTCTTTGTCCAGTTTTGCGAAAAGCGAGCCATTTAAAAGGCTCCACATATATCTTTTTTTGGAGCTTTAGTCTTTTGGTAGATTTGCAAAGCATGAACCAATTGATTTTTGACATGTATATTAATCTTTTTAAATTGTGTTAGCCTTCACAAGTGTCAGGGTTTCATTATTTACTTTTGCTTAGCCAATTAAATTGTGACACCTATCTTATAAATTTTTCAGACCCTAACTTTATTTTAAGTTTGGTTTATTTTGGGAACTTTAAGCCCACTTAAATCTATCTTTTTTAAAGTTTGACAGAAAGCCGCCAAGTGTCTATTCTTTAGCCATTAGATTTTAGACAAGTGGCGTTATTTGACTAAGACTTTGCTTTCGCATATTGTTTGTATTCTGTCAGAGTGCAAAAAAACAAACTAATTAATTAACGACATATGTATACGGTTCTTTCTTAATAAATTGTCTTCTAACTTATTAGCTGTATTGCGAAATGTGAGCTAATTGAAAAGTGACACGTGTATATTTAGTTTTTCCCTGTTGTCAGTCTTGTCATAGTTGTTTGACATGTGTTTATTTTTTTTACCATTTCCGACCCGAAAAGGAATTGAGTTTAATTTTTAAATCTTTCGCATCGAGGATCCATTTTAAAGATGTCACATGCCTCTCTTGGTATTATTGATTGGTGCTACATGTTTTCCCCAGTATTGGCTATTTTATAATTTATTTTTATTTGTTAAAGTAGCTCATGTTGAGCTCGTGTAGCTCTTTTTTTATCTCACCCCTTCGATTTTCTAAATAACTCGTCAAGCTATTGTATCTTGATCAGTCCAAGCTCAGACTTCCAAACCTAACCCTGACCAAGTTATATAATCGATCTTAAACTCGATCAAAGGAAGTTATTTTTGATTAATTTCAAGACTATTTGCATTCGTATAACTAATCAAATTTGTAGCTTGTTTTTTTGTCTCTATTTAACTCTCCTGATTCATTTTTTTTAGTTGTATTTGTTTCCATTGATCCATCTGAGCATTAAAATGGCTAGTTCTGCCAATTTTTCGATGGATAAGTCTTAGCTGTTGAATGGAACTAATTATAACATTTGGAAAGTGTGTTTAAAAGCCTGTTTTATGGCTAGAAATCTATAGGATCTTGGGACTGGTATAGAAAAATGTCTCACAGGGAGACAAGCAACCCCTAAAAACCTCAGGTCCTCTCTGAGATCTCAAGAAGCTCTATCCATTTATTACAAAGAATTAATGATGAATTCTTGATGCATATAGGCCATATGGACTTGCCTGCAGATGCATGGAAGTAATTAGAAACCATGCATGAAGGCAATAGGTTGTCTAAGATAATTAAACTAGTTTTAGAGTTGTTTACAACACCCATGAAGGGGGATGAGAAAATTTTCAATTATTTAGCTAAAATTAAGAACATTAAAGCTCAATTAGATGGTTGTAACTGTGAATTATTTCAAGATAAGCTTTTGTACTTCATAATTCAAATAAATATTCATGAAAAATTTAGACATTACATCTCGCTTCTTAATTCTAAGTATCAAAATGAGAATGATCTTCCTTATCTGGACACTTTGTCTTCTTTGTTGATTCAAGAAGAGACAGTCATGGAGAAATTTGATTCAAAAGAGAATGCTTATCAATCTCTATTCTCAAAGAATAATAAGTCTTCTCATAATATAAATAACAACAATAATAATAAGAAGTCTAATATTGGAACTAGATTTAAATCAAATCCTAAGACTAATTCTGCTAAGAACAATCAGAACTTTAAAGTCAAATTTAATGGAACTTGTAATAAGTATGGAAAATTTGGGCATATAAAGTCTGATTATAGAGTAAAATGTTACAAATAATCTAAGAATGTTAACATCAACAAGCCTAATAATCATAAGAAAAATAAAAAGCAAAATCAAGAAAATGTGGTTGAGAAGTCTATTGCTTTGTATACTGCCCTTTCATCTTTAAATGATAATGAATGGATTCTTGAAAGTGGTGCCTCTAGACACATGACTTATACTCCTGGTATCCTCTAAGTTGTAGTTAAATGTGAAGATAATATCTATCTAAGAGATAACTCTATCATTAGATCTGAAAGTAGTGACAATGTTAAGCTATCAAATGGTGTAATTAGGAATGTCTTATATGTTCCTCAATTGAAAAAGAATATTTTTTCTTTCTCTCAGCTAACTAAAGAAAAATGTAAATTTGTTTTGCTGCAAGATAAGTGGTATGTAAAAGATAAGTTTAAAAATGTTATTACTTATATCATTCTGAAAAATGGTTTGTATATCTTTGATGGTTTTTTGTCCGAGTCTTGATTTTCTTCCTCTTCTAGGAATGATATTCAACTTTGGCATGAATAATAAGTCTGATGTCCTATGTAAATTTCATGAATTTAAAGATACTATTTGAAAATGCTTCTAGACTGAATCTTAAGTTGAATTAGGTCTGATCCTGGAGGTAAATATAAGTCAGTGAAAAGTTTGATGAGTTTTGTGTACCATGTGGTAATTCAAAGAGAGTTGACTACTCCCTATTCCCCTCAACAAAATGGCATTACATGATCAAAAAATAGGACTGTCTCAGTTATCATCTAGGATTAAAATCCATGTAGCCAACGTGCCTCAATTATGGTATGGTCATATGAGGGCTATGAACACTACTGTCTATGATTCTCTACTAGTAGGTGCCTCAACTCCAGCCCCCTTCATCAAGCTTTTTTTTTTGAAGTTTGGACAAAGAAAAGACCAAATATTTATCACTTACGAATATTAGTGGGAATCCTTCTTCTAAATTCATTCCAAACCACAATATTGAAGAAGCTTGATCCAACCTCTTTGATCTTGTAACTCAGTTTTGAGTTGGCTATGGCTGTAAAACTAAAAGATTCTTAGTTTATGATCCATTGAAGCATGACATTCCATTGGAAGCATAAATGTTCAAGTATTAGAGAGAACTTGAACTGATAATCCTCATAAAGTGCCATATTTGTAACTATGGACACTCTTCTCCCATGGAAAGTGCCATAATATGGAGAGAGCTGATTATTATGATCTAGATATGATGGAGATTGTAGGGGGATTCATCTCACTAATGTCTTGCAACCTATGATTCCTAAATGGGCTCAAATTCTGGGAGTTGCATTAATCTGTAGTCTGATAATGGATTATAAAGCTAACTAGATATGATTAACATACTTATGAAGCCTTGATGGACCCTCTAAGAGGATATTATACCACAATCCTTTGGAAGAAAATAGATCTCATCAAGATAGCATGGATTAAGGCTATGAATGATGAATACACTCATTCACGATGAGGAATGACACTTGCGAACTAGTCACTGCCTACATCTAAAAGAAGCATTGCTAGGATCTACATGATTGTTCAAAATCAAATATAACTCTCTCGGACAGCCATGTCCATGCTCCTAGTCCACTTGTAGTTGTTTCTCTTGTACCCACTGACATTGATATGCTATTCTTTGAGTCTGTTACTACTCTTGATGCTCCTAAGGATTGAGGCTTGTTACTGCATGTTCTTCCACATCTGTGCCTATTACAGTTGGGAGATTCACCATGTGTAGTGTATTGTAATGCCTTTTCTCATATGCATATATTTTTATCCCGCAGAAACAGGACCACTACATTCAATTATCACATGTTCTATTCTATGGGTTTCACTATTCGCTAAGGTATAAAGGTGTAAGCACAGAATGCATAGTGTCATTATGGTCCCCTGATTCCACAGGGGTGATTAGAGATGGATATTCTCTAAACGAGTGACATTGATTTTCGATCAGATACTTCCCATTGGGGAAAGCACACATTCGGGTTACAAAGCTCCTATTTTTGTTTGCTCACCTATGTTCTGAAAAGGGGGTAAAAGTTACAAAATGGCCCGCAACTCCACATGAGTTCTACAACTTCAGCATTCGGGCTTGAGTCAAAGCCTAAGTGGGGAATTCAAAGGAAAGTCAAAAAAGACAAATTGTTAACCTGTAGGCACACTATTCTGATGTTCCAATCTGTATGCAACGTGTCCCATATCAAAAGTGGACCCATTTTTCACCAAGTCATATGCAAGCCCTCTTCTATAGATCCAATCCAAACTTCGATTTGGTGTGGGTATCTGATCAACTTGTGGTGGTCGACATATTACATTTATCTGAGATGACGTCTAGAGGCATGATCCTCCACCCTTCATCCTATTGCTCCACTGGAGGTCTATACCTTCTGAATTGTGAGGATGCTTAGGTGAAGAGAAATAGAGCAAAAATCTTCGGGCTTTCAGTAGGTGTAGTGTATCTCTCTTATTTGCCTGAACGACCATTTTATATCTATGATTTGTTCCACACTTTTGCCATGTTGACAATCTCTCTTATGGGACTGAACTAAGGATCTGGTGAAGCCCAATGTTATTTTGGGGCAGATTTTATCTGAAGCATTAATGAAAGTGGTTGAACTTCAACTTAATTTTCCCGCTTCACTCTCTCTTCCTTTTTCTGATTGAATCTATAAATATGAGGGCAAGAGTCATTGTAAAGGGGTTGGATTCTACTTCTTCAGGGTTTTGTAGGCTCCCTTCTCCTTATTACCAAAGGGATTTTCTTGGATTCATGACACTTCCATGGAGCTTGTGTCCTTGCCTTGTCTGCCTCTTGGTTATTATTCTAATGGACTGTATGGCACACCTATAGAGCAGTAGTTGACGTCAATGATCGATTTTTGGTGTTTTTTTATCACTTTTGACATCACACCATTGACAGTCTCCCATTATATATCTAGTTATCTGTTGGTGAAGCCCAATATCAGTATGCATTTTTTGGTTGTCTATGTAGATCAAGAAGTGGATTCATCATTCCACAGGTACATCACAAAAATTCTTCAGCATTGTATGAGTTTTTTGAGCTGAGATTTTTGGGATACCTTGTAGTAGGTTTTTACTCTCTTTAATTTGTTGTTATTGATTCTGGGTAAAACCTTGTGCAATTGTCTAAGCTTTTTCCTAGTTATTGGAATAAGGAACGAGTACCTTCAATATGAAGAGATTTCCTAGTTTGTTGAGGACTCATACCTTAGTGGACAGTCCAATTTTATGCAATGGCACACCAAATGACTCTGCACTTAGAGGGGGGAATGTTAGAGTAGGTCATTTGGGGGGTAGCTCATGATTCTGCACTAACAATGACTTTATTTAAGAAATCTATGTGTATTTATCCTCACCCAAGGTTATGTGAAGAACCTGGTATATTTATTTTATCTTATTTAGATATTAGGATGATATTATCTATGTTGTTAGGTGTAGTTCTTTCAGAGCTTGATCTATGGTAAAATTGACTAAGATCCTTTAGGATGCTCTGGTTTCTCTCCTAAATCTATGGTCTTGACTAATGATTTATTTCCTTGATTTATGACTATGAATCATACGACCATTGAATGGTTCTTAGATTGTTGATGATCATTTCCTGATTATTAGCAGTAATAGGACCATTCTTATTGTTAGATTCATTGAAAGGTTCCATAAATGTTTTGAATATGACTGATTTAGGGTTTATTAAATCATTTGTCTTGACATGATTAGGTTTTATGATCATAAGTCTATTGTTGCATCTCAATCTTAGTATACTGTCAATCTTATTACAAGATTGTAACATGTTTGACTGTAAGCATCTGTGCCATTCCTATTGAAGTTGGTACGATCTAGTTATCATCCCTTTTAAAACTAGCTTATGCTAAGTTTGATCCTACTCTGTATAGGTAGCTAGTTGGTAGTCTAATTTATTTGACTATTAATAGCCCTGATATTTCTTATACAGTTGGAGTAGTTTCAAGATTTATGAAAGAACCTTATGAGGATCATTGGAAAATAGAAACAAGGATTTTGAATTATAGCAAAGGAACAATCAATTATGGTCTTTTTTATTCTTCTTGTAATGATGGAAAATTATTTACTTATTGTGATTCTAATCATGTTGGTGATGTTGTGGATAAGAAGTCTACTTCTAGATATATTTTAAAGTTGGGTGTAGGTTCCATCACTAAAGCAAAAATCAACTAATAGTGTCTATATCTTCTACTAAAGCAAAGTATAAAAGTGTTATAGAAGATGAAAAAAAATCTATGTGGTTGAAAAGACTATTGGATGAGCTGTACATAGGTGTAAAAAGGAGTACTACTCTTCTATGTGACAACTAGAGCTACATTGATCTTGTAAAGAATCTAGTTCAACATCAAAGGACCAAGCATATTGAATTTCATATGAACTTCTATTAGAGAGGGGAGTCATGAATGGCGATATTGCCATCTCTTAATGAATCTGTTCAATTGAAGATCAAGGTTACATATATCTTCACAAAAATGGATTATGTTCACCCCACTAAAGTATATAACAAATTTAATGCCTTTAGGGATTGGTTACTATCATGAGTTGTCCCATTCAGTGTGTGAACTATAAGTGTGCATGATAATGCCACCTCTTAATGCCTATTGAAAACTTCTAATAATTCCTACAATTTTTAGTAAGTAAATGTGTCACATTCTATGAAGTTACTTGTAAATCCCAACGAAGCTTTAGTTATGGGTATGCCTTAGTTTATAAAAGGATGCATAGTCTGATGTAAGTATTCATATGCAAAGCATTGGTCTTAATATTTTTTTATGGGAAAAGAAACTGATTTCCCTTGTTTGAATGATAAATTGACTCACTGTTGGTGATTCAAGGATATGTAAATCTAATTTGGCATGTGTGTTTTTGTTTCCCCCACTTAACATTAAGGGGGAGTATTGGGGTATTAATTTCAAGTGGGGATACCATTTGGTGGAACGCCACTTAGAAAACCCCTTGTCTTAAATATTATTTTAATAATATTAGTCAGTATTTCACAAATTTGAAAAAAGTGAAGCGATATAACCGCTCACCCATCCTATATAAATAGGATGATACGTCACTAGACTGGACGGCTTGGTAATATTACTTTAGCTAATGTGCTAATAGACTGATTGATATAAGCTTAGCTACTTATGAGAGCTGTTATACAGTGAGAATAAAGTCTGCTATTGTTTACTATGAGAGCAATGAGTGAAGTGGAAGTGCTGGGTGAAAGTATGATAAATTGTTAATATAAGACAATGTTTTTTCAATGGAGTTTTTTCCTTTGGGTTTCACCACTTAAATCTGATGTCTCTTGTCTCATTTAATTCCATCTATTGTTATTTTATTTCATTCATAATCTGTTAACTATTATATGCATATGTGAACATGTTGTTAATGTCTGCACATTATAATCTATAATACTCAATTGTTAATTCGTGGATCTATGATTCTTCAATTATATATTCCTGCATTTATTCTAACACGAAAGTGTTATAGTGTTGATTTATCTTGTGATTTTTGAATTTGTGTACCAACATGTTACATGAAAAAGTGTTTCGTAGTGAACTATTATATATCATGTAAATTTCCACTATGTTGTGTTGTATTATGGTGATATGTCATCATGCTTATGTAGTCTTTTTATGTAAGCTATGATGTTAAATCACTATATTCATTGTATATATGTATTCACATGTTATGTGATAAATTCAAATAATGAATTGGGGACATATGGTGATTTTATGACCCCTAATGTATTGTACTTTCACTCTTGGTGGATTATGTGGATATTTACATGTTGTAAGCCATTGAATATTTTTATGTTATACCCCATAAATTTTCCATGCGTAAAACATTATAGTTATTTTTCATAAATAATCATTGTGTTGTAACATTGTTGTGTGTTATGTTGTACAACCTACACTAGAGATCCCTATGAGCATCATCCAGAATTGTATGTGTGGAGAGAGAAGTTGTGGAATAGGTGACCATAACCTTGAGCCATGTTTAAGTTTGAAAGTGGAGTCTCATGTAGAGTGAAAACCCACTTCTATCCGTTTGGTATACCTCGCGCTTGCTAAGTATATTGTGGATGTACACCACCTTAGGATCGGCTTATGCAAACTATATTCCCTAATCTCTCCTATTTGGGTTTTCCATCAAATAATCTTATGTTATACTTACTATTTGGATCCTCGTATGTGTGTTTTCGAGATATATGGAGATATATTTATTCTAGTTATATGTATTTTTCAAGCTGAGGCTTGATATCTGAGTGCCAACAACTTGATGAGTACCCATTTGGTGGCCATGGAAGGGACACGTAGTGATCGCAATGTGACATTTATATTTTTATATTTTATTTTTAAATATATTTTCTTCTATTTTCTCATAAGAACCATCAATTTTCTTGATTGATGCATCCTTAAATTTGGGGCATTTAATATGATTTTTTGTTAACAAGAGGCCTTTGCATTACTATGGCTACTTATCCATTTATTTTTCTTATTTTGAAAATTTCTTTTGAGTTTAAGAGTTTTCTAGCCTATCCCAAGGCTTGGGGATTGTTGCCACTTGGAATTTAAATTTGATTGATATGCTGGTTTTAATGTTATGATGTGATGGAATAGGGTCATGGGATTCACCAAGGATTGGTTGGACCTATCGAATCACTTCGTTATATTGGAGCATGAACCAAGAGGGTAATGGAGCTATGTAGCATTGAGCTATAGGTTACTATGCCACTTGGGTAGAGGTGACGGGGCCATATGTGCTTACAGTCATAGGGTGACTCAACCTCATTAAATGGAGAAATAAGGTGACAAGGATCTTCGGTGAGTGACACAACTTGGAGAAATAAGCTGACGAGACTCTTTGGTGAGTGCTCTGACATGAAGAAATAAGGTGACATGGCTCTATGGTGAGTTACCCATCCTAGTTTTGGAACTATGATTATTTTCTCTACTACGAGGCATATGGAGTTATTTGGGAAGATTATGGAGATTTGGGAGACATATGAAGTTGGTATGTATGATTCATGAGTTAATCTTGTGAGTCTTGTTATGTATTGTGATGTTTTAGGATTGATTCCCCTCTTTTTGAATTTTTCTATTAGATCTTATCTTGACACTATGTGGTTACAGTCGTGGTATTGAGTCATGTGAAACAGGTTGCATATATACTAGTGGGATGCCTTATTGTATGTTAGGAACGTGGGTGTGTTAGATCAATGCTTAGGGCATATGTGCTTAGAATTATATGTTATGTGGACTATAGGTTTCTTCCCATAGTTGGGTTAGAGATCTCGTGATGTGCTATAATCATGAAAACATGTTAAAAATGTGTTATGTGGGTTGTTAGTATTGTGATTTGGACCTTGGGTGACATTACGTTGTAAACTATTTCAGGAAACCTACTCGAGATTTAAACTTGAAATCCTTAACAAGTGATAACATTATGAACATTGAACAAGTGAATTGTGTAATTGGTACAACTAATAAATGGTGAATACCCTTACAAAAAAACACATGCGAATGCACTTCAAAACAATTATCATAAATTACATTTAAATCCATTATGAATTTGAACTGTTGAACAATGAAGTCTTATGAGCTTTGAAACTAAGAAGAGATAAAAAGGAAAAGATTAATTGTGTATTAAATAAAGGAGTAATGTCAATCTTCACTAGAACATTAAGAAATTGAGAAAATTTTAAAATATGTTTAATGTTCTGTCAGTTACATCTTAAGAAACACAACTGTTTTTGCTAATCCAAAAATTGTTGTTGTTGACTTACCATGCTTACTCATCCCTTTTACTTCCTGGAGGGTTTTGTATCATGGAAAATTATTTTATAATGGAGGGAGAATGTAGTGCCCCATCCGGTTCATATAAAATTTTGTAGCTTCTGCCATTACAGTTTGCTTTGAATTTTGAAAAGTGATTGTGTTGTTTGCAAGTCCACATGTGCTGTAAAGATTAAGATAACTCTCTCCCAATTTTTCAGTTAAAGGAATTTAAAATCCTTTCCCAAGGACCATGAATGGTTGTAAAATTTTGGGCTCGTTTCGTGTTTTTCGTTTTGGCAACATTCAGAATGATCGTCAAATGTTATCCAAAATTTAAATTCTCCATGGAGAAAGATCCTTCCATTCTCCGCATTATGATTTCCATCCTGGAGGATGGCGTGATGGTCGTACGAAGTCTCCTTTCATGACCGTAATGTAATAATAGCAATTAAATAAATAAAATATTGAAGATAATGAATTAGTATAATATTTTGATATTAAAATGTAAATTGAAAATAATTAAATCGTTAAATAATTGTAATATTCCTAAATTCTTCAAAATTATTGGGGTGTGGAAAAACCTCATTTCAATAAAATAATTATAAAATTTTGGGTGTTGTGAGGTTACATGCGTGAGAGGATTTTGGGAATTTTAGCTTTTGGGAAAATTTTAGAGTATGTTTTTGCATTTCATAGTATTAGTTTCCATCGAAGCATAAGGGAAGGGGAATGTTTGTCTTTCTTGGTATTTTTTCTAGCTACTGGTTCCCTGCTAGCTTAAGGAAGCTCCAAATTTACCTTATTATATCTAGTAAACATGCTATGGTTGTGCGTACATTCTGCTTGGTGCTCCCCAAATGTGTGCAAAATGGGAGTTTTGGAGAAGGGAACTAACACTCTATAAAAACATTGTTGTTGTTTCACCAAATGTAACGAAGTAGTTTCTAATCTATCAATATCTACATTTCCCCTTGACTACACCATACCAGGAGCTCTGAAACTGTGTATGGGTGTGTGCCAAGAGATTGAAGGAGATATTTTTGGCATATGTGGTTAGTTTCTACTGACTTAATGGATGTGGAGAAAAAGGTGGAAGACTAGATCAGACACATGGACTATTTGATAAAATTCCTTACAATGATGAGGCCTCACATAACTAAAATGGTGGTTGCATATGCAAAAAATGATTTAGTTAAAAAGGATTTAAAAACCTTTAAGAAAATTGAAATTGAAAGGTGTAAAGCTACACACCAAAACTTGTGCCAACACCTTATTTTTTCCATCTGGTTGAGTTTTGTTAGGTTGTGAGATGAGATGGTATCAGATAACATTGTCATTTTTGTTTCTATTTATATTTTTTGTGTGTTTGCAGATGGGGAAGCATGACTAGGGAGCATGGAATGTTTAAATTTTTTTGGGATGCTACATGGAAGATTAGCATGGCTCTCCATAAGGCATGTAAAATGTTTGATAAAATTCCAGGAAGAAATGTAGTTCCACAAAATACAATGATTGCAGGATAGGGAAGTAATAGTTTTCTTGGAACTACGTGGAACCTTCAAGAAAAATACCATTGGAAGGTTTAAATCCATAGGTTATCTTCCTAGCATATGCCAAGATGAAAAAACTAGAACAACACATGAATTTCCATTAAAATATAATGGGAAGATGATTTTTTTTAATGTATTGTCAAGTTCCTAGATAGTCATGTATGAAAAATGTGGGGGCATACATAATGCACGTGAAATACTTTTTAAAATGCATGAAGAAAAGGTGGTTTCTTGGACAAAATTGAAATTGTATAATTAACTAATGGGATGGAAATGTGATTATTATTCAATCTAATTCTACCAATGGTGGAAACATTGGTCCTCCTTTGTTGAGCCATACCTGCTAACATGTACCAAAATATGAGTTTTACTTGGTGTATGGTCATCCACCTAAGCATTGAGGAGAGCCGGATTTTTTATTAGTTTTTGTAGTTGTTGTGCACTGGTAGATTGTATGCAATTTAGAGGCATGCAAAAGTCATGTGAGTTTTTTTAAAAAATGCCTCAAAGAGAAGTGTTGTCATGGATTTGTTGGTTTGTAAAATAGCACTTTAGCAAACAACAGTCAGAGGACAACAAGTCCCTTCTCTTTATGGTAGATGCTCCCTTATTGAAAGTGAGAAACAAAGCTTATATACAAATTTACAACTTTCATATTGATGAGGACTCCTGATATTTTGAAATTTTTTATGCCAATAAAGATTGCTAATACATAGAAAATAGAAGAATAAGGAATTGAAAGGGAAGAACACAACCATACTTTTAGGTTATATAGATAAACGAATATAACCTTTCATGTACTTATCAAAGGAATATAGAATAGAATCATTTATGTGAAAATATTAGGTATAATTCCATGGACACAAAATTCCAGAAATCATAACATAAGAACACAAAGTTTCTTAGCATGAAAGATTGATGATTCGTACATTTTAGACAAGGAAAGAAAGAAAAGCAAACAGAAATAAGAAACAAGAGAAAATCTTCTATATTGATCACTTTAAAATCTATTACCTTTTCATAATATCAGGATCTAACCCTTATCAATGGCGTGGATAGCCCACTTTATAGCTTACAAATATAGTTACATCAGTTACACCTTCCTTTAATCTAGAGATTAAAGACCAGTTAACAAATATGTCAAGAGAATGTCTTTAATCAAATATTACATAATGGGGTTACAATGCAAAAAAATGAGGGAAGTGTCCTAGGACCCAGAAGTGTAAACATCTGATAGAGACTTAGAGGGGCCCACTGTCTTAAGAATCCGATGCCTGAATTTTTTCAACACCTCAGTTATCTCCATGTATTTTGGAATGGTGGTGTTGGAAATGGGATGGGTACACTTTCCAAGGAATTTATCCATATCTTTATGAAACTTTGTGTTTTCTTGAAATTCCTTGTTGGCCTCGGTGATAGCTAACTAAAGAGAGAAGAAATCTCTCATCTTCTATTTAGACATGGACTCTCCTTTAAAAGCTCTTCTTTGATGAAGGTGCTGATTGGAGCCTTGATTTCCTGCATGGAAAATTGATTACCTGTGGCCTCATTATGGATTTGACAATGAATATCTTGGAAGGAAGACAAAATAAAATTCTTGAAAGTTTCCCCTTTCTGCCTCATATTATTTAGTTCTCCCACAGCTTCCTCCAAAACCTGGATCTTCCAATCAATACTAAAAACCCAAGATTTTGATAGATTATTCTTGGCTTCATCAAATAATTTGCTTGCCAATAAAATATTCTCATATGTCTGGCTCATTGAATAGAGATCTTTAATTCATCGACACCAGAGTTTTAGCTCTTTCTCCAAACCATTGAGTGTTATGCTGAATTTTAGTTATAATTTGGATACCTTCTCATATGACTTGAAGGCTTCCTCAATAAAGTTCAATCCAGTAACTATCATATCATCGACCAGTGATTCAATGGACTTTCCATAAGTGACATGTTTATGAATATCCTTAATAGTCTGAACCTCATCATTACTGAGAACTAGAGGAGGTGGAAAAGTAGTCAATGGAGTGGGATCTAGGACCTTATCCTTTACCAATAAGGATTTTATAAAACCTGAAAGAATTAGATTATGCTCTTCTAATTGCTCCAAGGTTTGTTTTTCCTTCTCAACTTGTTCAATGACCTAGGTGACACTTTCTTTGAGGTTATGATCCTCACTTTCAGGCATTTATTCTTCAAATGGGATCCTTTGGAGTTCCAAATAAGACATCCAAAGATCTCTCTCTACCTTATCTTTCTCTATATCAGTAGTAATGACAGGGGTTATTTCTTCTCCTTATTTCATCCCTTCACTGTCTTCCTCACTTAAAACAACAATATCCTATGATCCTACAGGGACTTCTGGCTGCTCCAAAAGAACTTCTTCTTCAACTTGTTCATGTTTGATGTTTTTACTTTTCTTCAGGTATACCTTTGTTGAGGAGGATGGAGTAGTTTTCTCGGGCATCTCAACATCAGGTGAAAGTTCTTCTCTCCTAGTGGAGGAAGTTTCAAGTGAAGAAGATTTAGCTTTGTTCATCCTAAAATTCTACATCTTATTATCAAACCAGAGCTTGGTTCTCACAATAATCAGGTTGATTATTTCTTTCAAATCGTCTTGCTCCTTTACAAACCAATCAAGGTTTTCAAGAGGAGAGTGTTTGATGGTTCTCTCATAGTCAATAGATTGTAGATCTTCCTCATCATCCTAGAGATTTTTAGGTACTTTGTAAAGATTAAAATCTATAATCTATTGAAGGGAATATCTACCAAAGTACCTTTTCCTGGCCTCAAAGTCATATACACAATCAACCCAATAATATTCAGTATCAGCATAGTGAATGAAACCTAATATGACATTCTTAGCATTGTATCCCTTAATGTCAAAAAAGGTTTGAGATTTGAAATGATGAAGAGTAAGAGGGGCAACAGTTCTATCAATGTTTTGAGCATTGAGGGTGTTTTTGCATGTGTAATTTCCCAAGGTGATAGGGAAACAAAATCTAGCAATCTTCTTATCTTTGAAAATTTGATGAAGTTTATCCAACTACCTATAAATTTAAACCAGGGCCATTTCATCATTACAAAACATAGGAAGATTTAGAGTGAAACCATCAAAACTAGCTAGCCTGATATATGAGAATTTTCTAAATTGTGTGTAGAAATTCCCATATTCTGAGATCAAATTATTTTCTTCCTTAGAAAATATTTGAGTAGTATCTCCTTCCAAAAGCCTCACAATGTACATGGTGAACGTGTCGTTAAATCTCCTAAAATTATGATTGCTGGCTTTGAGATTTAACTGAGGACAATATTCATATATAGGGGAATCTTTCTTATCCTCAACGAAATTGAAACCAAGCCATTTCTTGGATGTCAAGATGGTGTACATAAGGTAAGAAGCCATGTAGAAGGTCTTTTTTCTTTGAACATTAACCAATTGTTCCATTAGGTTTTCACAGATTATCTCACCCCAATGTAGACTCTTCTTCCCCTCAATAATAATGTTGATATATGGACACATCCAAAAATGAAATTTTTTTTGAAGTCAGGATGCTCTTTTTTTAGGGTTCTTTAGCTAAGACTTGGCTACCCTAGTTTTTTTATTTCTCAATGTCTTGGTCAAATGATGCTTGTGGTTGAGAAAGAGAGAGAGAATTGGTACCTTCTGCCATTGGGATGCATAGAGCAACACAGATAGCTTCAGAATCTAACCACGCAATTAGCTCACCATGTACATTAATAATTTCCTTTGATTCTGGATTGAAAAAAGCCCCGCAAGTGAGCACAGTATTAGCACACTGAAAAGAGATAGTGAAACCATCTCCAAATGTAATCCTACCATATTTGATCATTTGAGTGATGGGAGTAGGGTTATCACATTCAAGCCTACTCTAAAAATCATCGAGGTCAAGATGTTGAGCTTCACTATCACTAACGTTAGGCATAGAGGTTTCCAACGAGGAGAGGTGTTTCTACCCTTGGTACTGCATCTTCATAATGAAAGAGGAAGAGAGAAGATATATTTTAATGGATTATCACCACGAATCCAAATAAACCTAACAAGATAAATATACAGGAGTACGAACGAGGGAAATGACTTTCTTTGCATGAACCTGAGCGAGGAGAAAAATGGGCAAGAAAGTGTGAGGGAAAAAGAATAGTTATATCCTTTTATATAGCCACCAATCTGAATGAAGGAGAGAGAAAATAATGAATGCGCAACAAACAACCCTGAGCTAACTCAAAAAGGTGTTCTATGGGAAAGTCAGAAAAAATTGGTCTAGACTGTCCACGGGACATATGGGACACATGGAGCCGATATACCTGATATAAGAAGAATGCAGAAAGATTGGGTTTGGGGATCAGAAATGATCCACGGGACATATGGGATGCACGGAGCTGATTTAGTCGATGGAAATGGTAGTGCGGGAAAGTTGGCGAATTGGTGAACACCAGGCCTGGTAGTACTTAGGACACGCGGGACGTGCGGAGCCGATTTAGCCAACGAGTAAGTGATGCGGGTAAATCCGAAAATTGGTGAACCAAAGGCCTAGAAACACTTATGATGCATGAGATAAAAATTTCTGATATACCCGAAAAGTAGTGTAGTGTGGAGAAAGCGGTAAATTAGGGAACTTGGAGGTCTGACAACACTTGGGACATGAGGGGCAGAAATATCTGATTTACCCGCAGAACACTAAAAATACTTAAAAGAGCAATTTTTTTTAATCTTCCAAACCTCTTACTTAAACACTTCTATAGGGGACCAACTCAAAATTTTTATATTTTGTCTTTTAGTAAGAGGGGAATTTTGAGAGTGACAACAGCTGGCTCTCTCTAGGAATGACTTGACTTGGAACAGAGAAACAAGGAAATTTCAAGAAACCAAGAAGAACTCTGTGAAGAAAAGACCAGTGCCTTATCCATTGGGCAATAAAGTTAAAGGCAAATCAACACAAAAGACAACACACAAAAGGGAAAAGAACCAAAACACAAAAGAAAGGCCAAAAACAAGACACTGTACATAATATACAGAAGGAATGCCTAATCACCTAGGACTTGAACAACTTCAAATACTACCCACTATAAGGAAGTGGAATAGAAGATCCATCCATATAATCCAAGTAGAAAGAATTTTCTCCAAACAATTGTCTAATTTTGAATGGACCAAGCCAAAGAGAATCAAACTTACCATGGCTCCCATGAGGTTCATGTCTTTCATCCCACAATAGAACAGTGTCTCCTACTTGAAAATATCTGGGTCTAGCCTTCTTATCAAGCAAAGCTTTCACCTTGAGTTGATGAGTTGAGATTCTATCAAAGACCTGCATCCTATCTTCATCTAGCTTCTAGAGATACATGATCCTTTTCTCCAAGGAATAGATGAAACTTGAATCTTCAATAGCCTTCATTAAGTGCAAGGCTAGTAATTCCACTGTTATTGGCTGCTGAGCTTCAACACCATACACCACTTGAAATGGAGACATTCCAATTACTATTTTGGGTGTAATCCTATCTACCAAGAGAGGATGATAGAGGTCCTTGTGCCAATTCCTTTGAGAATCATTAAAAAAATTCCGAATGATGGTTACCAAATTATTATTTGTTGATTCAGCTTGCCCATTTCCCTGGGGGTAATAGTCTGAAGAATGAGCAAGGGAGATTCCATAACCATAACAAAAATCCATCATATTGGAAGAAGAAAAATTAGAAGCATTATCAATAACAATTTTTTTTGGCATCCCAAACCTTATCAAGATGTTCTCCTTGATAAAATTACACACCACCTTAGAAGTAGTACTTTTTACTAGATTAGCCTCTACCCACTTTATGAAGTAATTTGTAGCAGTTAGCACATGAGTATGTCTAGCACTGGAATGTGGGTTGAGGGTCCCAATGAAATCCAATCCCCACTATTGAAAAGGCTCATTAATTACTACTGGTTTAAGTGGTAAAGAAACCAATTTAGGTATCCCAATAAAAGTTTGACATGCTTCACACTTCCCTACCCATTTTTATGCATCTCAAAACAATGTAGGCCAATAGTATCCTACACGAAGAATTTTGTGAGCAGTGAAAGCAGAGGATAAATTCTCTCCATAGGTTTGATCATGAAAAGATGAAGACAACTTCTTCTGTTGTTCTTTATCTACACACTTAAGGAATCTTCCATCAATGCCTCGCTTGAATAAAGTATTTTCCCATAATAAATACTGTGTAGACCTTAGCTTAATAGCTCTCTTTTCCTTGGAACTCAAGTGAGATGGACATTATCTATAAGTAAGAAAATATGCAATATCAGCATACCAATCATCTATTGAACTGAGAAAGAGAACGACAGGAACATCAACTGCTTATGTGGACAATTATTCAATAGCTCCCTCAGCAATAAGGTCACATAAGCCTTTACCCCAGACTAGCTTTGTTGGCTTGACATCAAGGTCATATTCTTGGACTTTTTCTACCCAATTTCCCCTCTTAGTTCCAAACTCTTGTTGTGTAAGAATAGACTTAATAGTTGTATCAGGCATAAATACAACAGAGTGGGAATTGAGTATATGAAAATGAAACTGCTTCACAACTTTGACCACTACAAAAGCATGTTTCTCCATCATAGTGTATTTCAATTCATGATATTTCATAACATAACTCATGAAGGTGATTGGAAGTTCATGATCTTCAGCATTTTTTGAGTTAGTATGGCAGCCAAAGTATTCTTAGTAGCATAACAATAGATAATGAAATATTTGTTGAAATTAGGACATGCTAAGATGGGAGTTTTAGCAATAGCTTCCTTGATACCTTCAAAATCTTCTTTTCCTTCAAGAGTCCAACCGAAGGTTTGCTTCCCTTTCATCATTTGAGAAATGCTCATAGTTAGTTCTGCAAAATCTGGAATGAATCTCCTTAAGAAGTTTATCTTACCAAAGAAAGAGTGAACACCCTTTTTGCTTGTGGGAAGGGGAATCTGCTGAATTTCCTGAACTCTTTTTGGATCTATCTTAATTCCTTCTTTGGAAAAAATATGCCCTAGTAAATTACCTTCAGTAACACAAAAGACATATTTTCTAGGATTAATAGATACCCCATGTTCTCTACATTTTTGAAGGATTGTTTCAAGATGTTGAAAGTGATCTGCCATTATATTGGAGAAGACAGTCAGATCATCAAGGTATACAACAATGAATTTTCCCTTGAGACTACCAAAATATAAGTCCATTGTCCTCTAAAAAGTAGCACCAACATTGATAAGACTGAGAGGCATCCTCTTATAGGTAAAGGTGCCCCAAGGAGTAGTGAAATTAGTCTTGTGCTAATCTAGAGTACTGACTTCCACCTAATTGTATCCAGAGAATCCATTTAGCATGGAAATAATCTCCGAGCTGGTGACAACCTGTAAAACTTGATCCATCATGGGGAGAGGGTAGTTATATTTTAGAGAGACCTGATTTAAATTGTTGAAATCCACACAAATAAGAATCTATCCATTCTTCTTTCTTACTGGCACAATGTTGGAAATCCATGTTGAATGATGTATAGGGAGGATGATATTTGCTCTCAGTAATTTCTGGATCTCTTGAAAGATGGTATCAACAATCATGGGATTGTATTGCCTTTGCTTATGCTTGAACATTTTTATCCCAGGTCTTAGAGGAATATAATTTTGCATATCTTTTGGTTGAAAGGATTTAAGATCATCATATGAGTAAGAAATGACATCAACATACTTCTTTAATAGGTTTTCTAATTTATTTCTTTCCTCTTGAGTGCATCATTTTCCAATATTCACCATCTTGGGTTTATCATTACTTCCAATGTTGACATTCTAATACACATCGGATTGACGAGTCTCTTGAGAAGCCTTAGACTTGATGTACCTATCATGTTTATCAAACAGATCCTATAAACTCACCATCCCTTTGGGGATCTTGTTACCTTTCAATTTGATACAACCATCTTGATCCATCTCTTCCTTGATATAATCTTCATTAGAGGTCACATACTCCCTAGGCAGAGTTTCACTTCCTTCAAAATATAATTGATTGAAGTTGTCCTTAAGCTCCAAGAAAGAGAGCAATTTTTGATCATCATTGAAAACTTTACAGTTGCATGCATTATCTGGCACACTGGGCCTATGAATCATCTCAATGGAAAATTTTTCTTGAGAGAAATCAGGGTGAGGAATCAACAAAGATCCAGAGAAAGCTAGAGAATCAGCTCTAGTGTTTTTTTTCTCTTTGCACAACTTCAATGGAGAAAGCATCAAGAAATTCAATGGAATCCCATAACAATCAGTTCTGCATCACCACAAGCATAAAGATTTTTTACTCCCATTTCTTTTTCCAATTTCAATCCAAGTATGAGTGCCTCATATTCAGCTGTATTGTTTGTATTTTCAAAATGAAACTTAAATGAAAATGGTTGAATCTTCCCTTTTGGAGAGGTTAACACCACACCAGCTCCAGAACCAACTAAGGAACATCTTCCATCAAACTCTAGATTCCAAATGCCATTGGGATCACGAATCACTCCCATATGAAGTTTTGCCTCATATTCTGACATGATCATATAGTTACCATGCCCTATATCTTCATAGAGTATTTGTGCTTTTGGATCATCAGTATTTTGAACAATGTACTCAGTCTGTCTCTTTGGTAGCAAATTTCTCATTTTTCCATTGATCGGGATGAGAGCTTGTGACCAGTCCATTTGGATTTCACCTCCTACTTCTTTACAAAAGCTCCTACTCATTAACATACCATATGAGGGAGGAATATCAGCTACTAAAAGAGTGGCTTTGACCCTTTTCTCTAGAAAATCAACGAAGGCTACTTGTGCATTTTTAATTCTTCTAACCAAAGGCACTTCCCTACTTTCCATAGAATAGAAAGAACCAAATGTACGTGTTATAGTCAGACCTAGAGCATGAGCTACTTTTACAGGCATTACATTGTTTGATGCTCTTAAGTCAATAACATAATTACTGAGTTTATGGCCGGCTATGAGAAGTGTTACATAAAATGGTTTAATTTTCTCACTAGGTGAAGTGACTACAACCACAAGGCTTGATTGAGGTGAGGAGGGGGGAATGGGTAAAATAAATTTAGAAGTATTGGGTGAAGCTTTGGATTTGGAATTGACAAATTTATCATTTTAGCAAAAGCATTTGGATGAGTCTGGTAAAATTCTGCCTTTGAGATTTGGATTTTTGTCTTCTTGATGTGGTCAATAATATCAAAATATCTAGACATGGATGGGGCATCATTAGGTGCTTTGGGTTTGTTAGGTTTAGGAGTTAAAGAACAAGAAGGTTTGGAAGCATAGATAGAAGAAGAAGGATTATCATTACTCACCTTTTGTGTGGAGGTAGTGGGAATAGGGGCTCCTCTTTTCGTAACTACTAGAATAGTTATAGGAAATTCATTCAATTTTTCAAAAGGCTATGACACTTTTTCCCTCCTGTTAATTTTCTCTCAAGTCATAACAACATATGACTCATTATTCATATCTTCCACTACTTCATCATACTCATCTTCATCATCC
The DNA here is from genome assembly GCA_019776745.2 of Taxus chinensis. Classification (NCBI taxonomy): domain Eukaryota; kingdom Viridiplantae; phylum Streptophyta; class Pinopsida; order Cupressales; family Taxaceae; genus Taxus; species Taxus chinensis. The sequence continues at coordinate 217,623,408 of CM034152.1, read as the reverse complement.
ATACCTTCAGTGGCAAGGAAATGAACTTAAGACTCATTCAGTTCTTCCTTCTCTTCATCAATCTATTTTTCAAGATCCTCATAGTCTTCATTCTCCTCTTCATCATTAGGGTCTTTAACCTCACAAGTTGTGTTTACTGGAACCTTTATGGGAGGGCCTTCAATAGCCATTATAGTATGAGAATTGGGAAAACGGTTCCTAGGCTGAAAATTCTTTCTTGGAATATCTTGCTAAGGAGCACATTGAGCCAACTGCTTCTTGATAGCAATGAGATCATTTTCCAACTTCTACACTAACTTATCAAAATTGTCTCCAGGGGAAGAAGAGGAAGAGGCTTTAGATTTGGAGGGTTCTCTTTTAAATTTACCAGACATGATTAGAACATATTCAACACTGATGGCCAACCATTGATCAACATCCAGAGTTGGAAGATTGGCCCTCCTTAGTGCACAACTTACTTCAGGAAACTGAGCATTAAGGAAAAACCACTTTTGAATTTGATCTACAGGACGAGTGTTCTATGGAATCTTATGAATTAACTTGTTAAATTTGGCCACAAACTCTCTCATGGGTTCATGTGGCTTCTTTTTGATATGATAAATTTCATCCAAGAGGGCATGCACATCTTTTGTAGGTTTGAAACATTGCTCAAACTGGGTTTTCATAGTATTCCAATCTATAATCAATCCAACAGGAAGCTGATAGAACCAATTGGCAACATTGTCCTGCAATGTTTCCACGAAAATCCTGATAGAAACATCTTAATGTTCAACCCCAAGAATCTCACATGCAAAAATGAAGGCTACGATGTGTTCATTTGGGTACACTTTCCCATCACCTTGGAATTCAGGAAAAAAATTTCTATTACCTCTGGGAAACTCATGCAACAGCTCAGGAAGAGCAAGAGGCCCAACATGTTATCCCCAAGGTAAAGGCACTGCCATTTTTAGGAAGATGAACTGAAGAGGAACTGTAACTCCAACAATTACCAGGGCATAGAGATTAGAACTAAGTTGTTCTTGGGGAGTGCTATTCTTAGAAATCCTATCTTTAGCAGGAGGTGATCTCATAGAACGAGTTCTTGTGTTCCTTCTTGCTGGAGGAAGAGGGTAGTTTTGTTGTCCTAGAAGTTGAAAATGGGAATCTTCTACCCCAAGAGCCTTCTTCCCATGTGCATATCATAGAGTCGCTAGACCGTAAAATGATCTTGAAAGGGATACGTTGAAACAAATCCCTAGTGGAGTCACCAAAAATTATTGGTTTGTAAAATAGTGTTTTAGTAAACAACAGTTAGGGGACAAAAAGTCCCTCCTCTTTATGGGAGAAGTTCCCTTATTCAAATCGAGCAAAAAATCTTATATACAAATGTAAAACTTTCATATTGATGAGGACTCTTGATATTTTAAAATGTTTTATGCCAATAAATATTGCCAATACATAGAAAATAGAAGAATAAGGAAACTAAAAGGGAAGAACACAACAATACTTTCAGGTAATATAGATAACAAAATAAAACCTTACATGTCCTTATCAAAGGAATATATAATATAATCATTCACGTGAGAATATCAGGGATAATTCCATGAACACAAAGTTTCTTAGCATGAAAGATTGATGATTCATAAATTTTAGATGAGGAAAGAAAGAAAAGCAGACATAAATAAGAAACAAAAGAAAATCTTCTGTATTAATCACTTTAAAATCTATTACCTTTTCAAAATATCACGATCCAACCCTTATAAATGGCATGGAGAGCCCACTTTATTGCTTAAAAAAATAGTTACATCAGTTACAACTTCCTTTAATCTAGAGATTAAAGACCACTTAACAAATATGTTAACAGTATGTCTTTAATCAAATATTACATCGAGGGGTTACAATGTAAAAGAATGAGGGAAGTGTCCTAGGACCTAGAAGTGTAAACCTCTGATAGAGACTTAGAGGGGCCCACTGTCTTAAGAATACGATGCCTAAATATTTTCAACACCTTAACTATCTCCATGCATTTTGGAATAGTGGTGTCGGAAATGGCATGGGTCCACATTCCAAGGAATTTCTCCATATCTTTCTCGAACTTGGTGTTTTCCCAAAATTCCTTGTTGGCCTTGGTGATAGCTGACTAAAGAGAAAAGACATCTCTCATCTTTTGTTTAAACATGGACTCTTCCTTAAAAATATCTTCTTTGATGAAGGTGCTAAACTGAGCCTTGATTTCCTACATGGAAAACTGATTATTTGTGGCCTCATTCTAGATTTGACAATGAATATCTTGGAAGGCAGATAAAACAAAAGTCTTGAAATTTTTCCCTTTCTACCACATATTCTTTAGTTCTCCCATAGCTTCCTCCAAAACCTTGATCTTCTAATCAATACTAAAAACCCAAGATTTTGATACATAATTCTTGGCTTCATCAAATACTTTGCTTGCCAATAAAATATTCTCATCTGTCTAGCTCATTGAATGGAGATCTTGAATACATTCACACCAAAGTTTTAGCTCTTTCTCCAAACCATTGAGTGTTGTTCTGAATTTTAGTTATAATTTGGATACCTTCTCATATGACTTGAAGGATTCCTTAATAAAGTTCAATCCAACAACTATCATATCATCAACCAGTGATTCAATGGCCTTTCCATAAGTGACATGTTTATGAATATCCTTAATGGTCTGAACGTCATCATTACTGAGAAATAGAGGAGGTGGAAAAGTAGTCAATGGAGTGGGATCCGAGACCTTATCCTTCACCAATAAGGATTTTATAAAACCTGAAAGAATTAGATTATGCTCTTCCAATTGTTCCAAGGTCTGTTTGTCCTTCTCAACTCATTCAATGACCTGGGTGACAGTTTCTTTGAGGTTATGAACCTCACTTTTAGGCATTGATTCTCCAAGTGGGCTCCTTGTGAGTTCCAAATCAGACATCAAAATATCTCTCTCTACCTTATCTTCTTTGGGATTTGAAATCTCCATGAATTAGTGACCTTGTGAATCCGATACTAACCTTGAGGTGATCTTTGCTTTCTTTGTTGCAGGAGGAGGAGTAGAACCGAGAAAGGCTACCACAGAATCAAACTTAGGAACCATAATTTGGGAGGTAGAATTTCTTTTCCTACTATCAATGAAGGGCTGAACCCAAGAAAAGTAGGAGGAAGAGGCAAAAGGAACAATGGGCCCAAGTGTAAGTGAACTCATCACACTCAGTGTCTGTACAAATGATGTCTCTAGTGGGGAATTTGTTGCATTCTCAGAAAGATCCTTAGGAGCATCCATCAAACCTAGAGGTTCAATCATTTGACATTATTTCTCTATATCAGTAGTAATGAAAGGGGTTATTTCTTCTCCTTCTTTCATCCCTTCATTATCTTCTTCACTTAAAACAACAATATCCTCTAATCCTACAGGGACTTTTGGCTGCTCCAAAAGAACTTATTCTTTAACCTCTTCATGTTTGATGTTTTTACTTTTCAAGTATACCTTTGTTGAGGAGGATGGAATAGTTTTCTTGGGAATCTCAACATCAGGTGTGATTTCTTCTCTCCTAGGGGAGGAATTTTCATGTGAAGAAGATTTAGCTCTGTTCATCCTGAAATTCTACATCTTATTATCAGACTAAAGCTTGGTTCTCAGAATAACCGGGTTGATTATTTCTTTCAAATAATCCTGATCCTTGACAAACCAATCTAGGGTTTCAAGAGGAGAGTGTTTGATGGTTCTCTCATATTCAATAGATTGTAGATCTTCCTCATCATCCTGGAGATTTTTAGGTACTTTGTAAAGATTAAAATCTATAATCTTTTGAAGGGAAAATAGACCAAATTACCTTCTCCTGGCCTCAAATTCATCTACACAATCAACCCAATAATCTTCAGTATCAGCATAGTGAATGAAACCTAATATGAGATTCTTACCAATGTATCCCTTGATGTCAAAATAGGTCAGAGAATTGAAATGATGAAGAGTAAGAGGGGAAATAGTTCTATCAATGGTTTGAGCATCGAGGGCTTTTCTACATGTGTAATTTCCCAAGGTGATAGGGAAACGAATGCCATCAATCTTCTTATCTTTGAAAATCTGATGAAGTTTATCCAACTGCTTTCAACTAAGACCATTTTATCATTGTAAAACATATGAAGCTTTAGAGGGAAACCATAAAAACTAGCTAGCCTGATATATGAGAATTTTCTAATTTGTGTGTAGAAACCCCCATATTCAGATATCAAAGTCTTTACTTCTTAAGAAAATATCCGAGAAGTATCTCCTTGTAAATGCCTCAAAATGTACATGGTGAATGTGTCATTAACTCTCCTGAAATTGTGATTGCTGGCTTTGAGAGTTAACTTAGGACAATATAAATATATAGGGGCATCTTTCATATCCTCAATGAAATTGAAACCAAGCCATTTCCTAGATTATGCGATGGTGTACATAAGGTAAGAAGTCATGTAGAAGGTATTTTTTCTCTAAACATTAACTAGTTGTTCCATTAGGTTTTCATAGATTATCTCACCCTAATTCAGAATCTGCTTCCCCTCTCAAATAATGTTGATATATGGACACATCCAAAAATGAAATTCATTTATAGAAGGCATTCCCATGATTCTAGATAAAAGAGTGATGATGTTTGAAATTTATTCATTGAAATAAACTCTAAACAATGTTTTTTAAAGTCGGGATGCTCCTTTTTTAGGGCTCTATAGCCAAGACTTGGCTACCCTAGTTTTGTATTTCTCACTGTCCTGGTCAAATAATGTTTGTGCTTGAGAAAGAGAGAGATAATTGGTACCTTCCGCCATTGGGATACATAGAGCAACACAGATAGCTTCAAAATCTAACCGTGTAATTACCTTACCATGTACATTAATAATTTTCTTTGATTTCAGATTAAAACAAACCCCACAAGTGAGCATGGTATCATCACACTCTACAGAGATAGGGAAATTGCCTGCAAATGTAATCCCACTATCTTTGATCATTTGAATGATGGGTGTATGATTATAACATTCAATCTTGCTCTAAAAGTCATCGAGGTCAAGATGTTGAGCTTTGCTATCACTGATGTTAGGTACAAAGGGTTTCCAACGAGGAGAGGTGTTCGTGCCCTTGGTACTGCATCTTCATCATGTTAGAGGAAGAGAGAAGATATCTTTCAATTGAGCATCACCATGAATCTGAATAAACCCTGTAAGAGAAAAATACATGAGTACGAATGAGGACAATGACTTGCTTTGCACAAACACGAACGAGGAGAAAAATGGGCAGGTAAGTGTGAGGGAGAAAGAATAGTTATATCCCTTTATATAGCCACCAATCTGAATGAAGGAGAGAGAAAATAATGAATGCGCAACAAACAACCTTGAGACGACTCAAAAAGGTGATCTGCGGGAAATTTGGAAAAAATTGGTATAGACGGTCCATGAGACATATGGGACACACAGAGCCAATATACCTGATTTAAGAAGAATGTGGAAAAATCAGGTTTTGGGAGCACAAATGATCCATGAGACATATGTGATGTGTGGAGCTGATTTAGTTGATGGACATGGTAGTGTGGGAAAGTCGATAAATTGGTGAACAAAAGGCCCAGTAATACTTGGGACACCTGGGATGTGCAGAGCCAATTTATCCAACGAGTAATTAATGCAAGTAAATCAGAAAATCAGGGAATGGAAGGCCAGACAACACTTGGGACGTGTGGGAAAAAAATATCCAATATACCCGACAAGTAGTGTAGTGCAGAAAAAGTAACAAATCGTGGAACTGGGATGTCCCACAACACTTGGGACATGAGGTGCAGAAATATCCAATTTACCTGCATAACACTAAAAAGACTTCAAATAGTGATTTTTTTTAATCTTCCAAACCTCTTACTTTACTTAAACAATTCTAAAGGTGACCAACTCAATTTTTTCATATTTTGTCTTTCAGTAAGAGGGGAATTTTGAAGGTGACAACAATATTGCTGTTAGAGTAGGTATTTACCTTAGCTCATGTTCACCTAGGCACTTTATTTACCTTTATTGTATTTATCCTCACCCACTTATGTGTGTGGATATTTATTTTTATTTATTTAGATATTAGGGGGATATTATCTAGTTGTTAGGTATAGTTCTTTCCTTGATCTATGGTATTGACTAGATCCTTGATGTCTAGTTCTGTCATAAATCTACGAACTTAACTAGTTCTTTCCATGATTTATGGCTTGATCTATGACCTTTACTGGTTCTCAGATTGTTATTCCTTGCCTATATAAGCAAGACCCATTCTCAGTGTATTTCATTGAGTTCCATAATAAATTATGATATTGCTGCTCATTTGTTTTGCAAAGGTTTTATGTAAAGTTATTATGGTGAATTGCTTTCATCTTATGGATCATGGTGTTTGATTAGCTTCTGTGTTATTGGCTTGGTACTATCTGGATATCATTCCTTTTATGGTATCAGAGCATGAGATTTCTATTGACATTCGTTTGTAAGTTTTATTTTGCAAATAAATTCTTTATATATTCATATATTTAGGTTTTCTCATAGTCATTGCTGCGTGCATTTTATACAAAACAGAGGCTTCCATTGGATCCAGAAGGTGGAAAAACCCTAAGATCGAATGTAAACTTGACCATTTCGGGAGGCAGTAGTTTTTTTGGTTTTTTTGTTGTGTAGAGAAACGTGGCTATTTGTCTCAAGATTTGTGTCAGTTGGGAAGAAAATCCAACAAATATTTTTCTAGGTTTTTTGGGTTTTTTGGGTTTTTTGAGATTGGATCTAGGTTTTGATTTCTATGGGTTTAGCATTCTCGGTTGGTGTGCAACAGGCAGTTTCAGAAAAGACATTTCTTTCCTCTTTTGGCATGTTTGGTACGATCTGGTTATTATTCCTTTTAATTGCTATGATCACACGATATACACAAAATGGGTCTTTTGAAAATTCCTTTACATCTTTCAAGAAAATTCTTTGGCTGGTGTATGCACATACTCCACGAACTTGGCCATTACCCTACCATCTCGTTTTCAACTAGACAATAACTCACCACATTTGCCTCATCAGATCGATCCAATCATGGTCATCTTACCCTTTCTTGCATGATTTTAACATTTCTAGTTTTCTTAATTTTAATGGAGTTGTAAATAAAACTAAAGAAGAATAATTTTTAGGAGAATTAAATGAGATGCATTATCTATTAGCAAATTTTTCCTCTGTTCTGTACACAACTAGAAAACCATGAATGTAAACACCAATCTCAATTACCTCGTGAGATGGTTCAACAAATTACGATATTAGTTTTGGATATGGAAACCACGCGGCTGATGGATTGAAATTGAAACTTAGCAAAAATTACTCCTTGGCGACCTTGTAAAATCTCAATAAAACATGTTTTCAATGAGGCTCAAAATATTTCTATAGACATCGAAATGAGAAAATTAAACTTGGATCATGCTGAAAGGAACGATAACTAGATTGTACCAAGCCAAGAACATAGATGCTAATCAAACACCACGATCAATAAGATGAAAGCAATTCGCCAGAATAGATTTACATAAAACCTTTGCAAACAAATGAGCAGCAATATCATATATTATTATGGAACTCAATGCAATACATTGAGAATGGGCCTTGCTTAAATAGGCAACGCATACAATTCTAAGAACCAGTCAAGGTCGAGGATCAAGCCATAAATCAAGGAAATAACTAGTCATAAAAGAACTAGTCAAGACCATAGATTTAGGAGAGAACTAGACATCAAGGATCTAGTCAACCATAGATCAAGGAAAGAACTAGTCAATACCATAGATCAAGGAAAGAACTATACCTAACAACTAGATAATATCTCCTAATATCTAAATAAGATAAAAGAAATATCCACACACATAGGTGGGTGAGGATAAATACAATAAAGGTAAATAAAGTACCTAGGTGAACATGAGCTACGGTAAATACCTACTCTAACACCCCCCCTCAAGTGAAGCTAGGGGCCAAAATAGAAGTGGCATGTCCATGGTATGAGTCCTGACAACTAGGCCTGATGAGGTACTCATGTACAATAAATGGGGAAAAAGGGACACCGCAAGGTACCCAAAACCAGTAACAACAAAGTAAAGAGAGTAAAGACCCGCTCCAAGGCATCCCAAGAATCTCGGCTCAAAAAACTCATACAATGCTAAAGAATTTTGGTGTGCATTGTGGTCTGAATCCACTTCTTGATCACAAAACTAAAAAAAAACTGACACTCGGCTCCACCAGAATAGCTCCATAAAAGGAGACTGTCAACGGAGTGATGTCGAAAATGTAAAAAAAAACTCCAAACATAATTCGATCAAGTGTTGCAAATAGGTGTGCCACGATCCAAAAACAATAACCAAAGCAACAAGGTAAGGACACAAAATCCAGAGTGCTGCAAATAGGTGTGCCACGATCAAAGAACAATCCAAAGCAACAAGGCAAGGACACAAAATTCAGAGTGTCACGATATAAGAAAATCCAAGGTAGCAAACCAAGGACACAAAACCCGAAGAAGCAGGATTAGCACCACACCCTCCCATACTGCTAAATGGGTAGAGTGATGTTATAAATCTGTATGAGTTGTCCCAAAATCAACTACTCGAATACTAAGACAAATAACACTAGAATTCACCAGAATAGATCCCTCACAAGAGATACTGTCAACATGCCAAAAGCGTCGAAGATATAGATACAAAATCTCTCAACAAACAAGAGAGATACACTACACCTACTAAAGAAAAATTCTCAAAATAAGAAGCATCACAATGCAGAAGGTATAGAAAGTGGAGCAAGAGGCTCGAATGGTGGAGGAGCCATGCACTGTAGAGTCCTCTCAACGAATGCATATGTCACCTCCATGAGTGATTAGATATCCACCCCAAATCAACACGGATGGATGAAGAAGATGTCTACATATGACTTGGTGCAAAATGCACAATGGGTGCATGTAAAAGAAGATCAGAATGTGTGTCAGGTTGATCATGTCTGACAGCTGAAATATCAGGTTTCTCAATCTTGAGTGAAGGTGCAAAACTCATGTGTTGCTCATGATCCTGAGAAAGATTCGAGCAAACAAAAAAAGGAGCTCTGTCAATGTGTGATCCTAATGAATTATCTACTCGAAAAAACAATTTCATAACGAGAATTCCACTTAACATGTGGAATAGAGGAAACAATACCCTATGAATGTCTGCTAATGACTCTAGTGAGACCCATAGAACGGAGCATGCAAGAACTGAATGCAGTGGTATGCTTATTTAAAAAACCATGCAACTGATCAAAATTATGATACACAACATGTGGTACTGTAATAGGCACAGATGTGGAAGAGCATGCAATAACGAGCCTCACAGGTTTAGAAGCATCAAAAGCAGGTTCAAACTCATCAAAAGTAGGTTCAGACTCAAAGACTGGCAGATCAATGTCAGTGGGTACAAGATCAATAGCTACAATTGGACTAGGATCATAGATATGGTTGTCCACAATATGATGGTGATGTTGTAGGCTAGCAAGTTTGTTCTGCATGGAGTGTATTATTGTATCATTAGATTGTGAATGAGTGATTGTAGAAGAAAATTTCACTTCTTGAGCTATCTATTTTCTTCCACAAATTTTACAATATCCTCTTGAAGTCCACACCTACTTGAAAGAAAAGCATATCATTCTCATAGAATCCATGATAGGTACAAGCTACAACTCCCAAAAATTTAGGACATTGAGCTCAGCCAAAATTACATCCACAATTGATTACAACACTCCTCCATATTTGGCACTTTATAATTATAGTGCAAGTCTCAAAATAAATAACTCCAATGGAAATATCATGGAAAAACAAGAACTTTTGTAAAAAACGGCACTCAAAACTGAGTTACCGAGATCAAAAGATTCAAGTTTTTTAATATTTTGCTATGTTATTTATTTTAGTTGCCACTAAAACAAAATAAATTGTTGTTTCCTTCACCACACAATTAAAATTAAAGGGGACTAAATTTAAGCACCTACTAGTAGGAATCACAAGTTTTAAGCCCTCATATGACTATACCATTATGACCAAGGGCTAAGGATTTTAATGGGTGGTTTTCCATAAAAATGCATGCAGCAACAACATATGACCAAATCCCAAATATATGAATATACAATGAATTTATTTGCAAACTAAAACTTACAGACGGATGTCAACAACAATCTCCAGCTCTAATACCATGAAAGGAACGATAACCAAATTATACCAAGCCAAGAACATAGATGTTAATTAAACACCATGATCAATAAGATGAAAGCAATTCACCAGAATAACTTTACATAAAACCTTTGCAAAAAAATGAGAAATAATATCATATATTATTATGGAACTCAATGCAATACAATGAGAATAGGCCTTGCTTAAATAGGGAAGGAATAACAATCTAAGAACCAGTCAAGGTCATAGATCAAGCCATAAATCAAGGAAATAACTAGTAATCAAAGAATTAGTCAAGACTGTAGATTTAGGAGAGAACTAGACATCAAGGATCTAGTCAATACCATAGATCAAGGAAATAACTATACCTAACAACTAGATAATATCTCCTAATATCTAAATAAGATAAAAGAAATATCCACACACATAAGTGGGTGAGGATAAATACAAAAAAGGTAAATAAAGTACCTAGGAGAACATGAACTAAGATAAATACCTACTCTAACAAAAAAATTGAAGCATAAAAGTTCATTGAGACCTACATATTCCTAAAACAAGAAGCTCATAATTGACATGTTTTAGTGGGGTCAATCACCACATGCCATACCTTTCTATAAATAACCCATAGAACAATAATGGTCAGTAAGAAACAACTAGAATTTCTTACCATGATCCCGGGTCATGGCGGAATGGACCACTTGTGTAGATATGGAATATTTTTAATCTTTTTCCATCCGTCATCATCCAAAAACGAAGCAAAAACTGTCCATCCTTACCTAAGATGACTTAGTAAAAACATAGATAACTTTACCGTTCTTTATGAGAGAACTTGCTACTTTAGGAACACTTTTTAAATTAACCGTGGAGCCCACTTGAACCATTGCTTCATTTATTTCTTTATGTTTCCACTCAAGGTTGCTAAGAAAAGACTCCACCATTAGTGAAATTAATAGCTCTCATTTGGAAAGGCCTTCCTCATGATTAAAGAGGGGCCCACATCTCCGTGTTTAGATGAAGCATGATGGGATAACTCTCCAGCAATGGGAGACTTGGAATTTTTTCCATGAATAATTCATCAGACAAAGGTGGTGCTACTATTTTAGAATTGAACACATTTAATGCCTCGTTTATATTTAAATTAAGTGGATTGCCCCCACCATTGATGGCTCCAACCGTTTGAGTTGAATTTCTCATTACCACGTCCACATTCTTTATTGGCTCTAACGGTTTAATCATGTGTTGCGTAGAAGGTTTTCCCAATAGAAATTCCACCTTGGACTCCATGTGGGACGTAACAATGTTGGTGAGGTTTGATTCTCCAACATAACCACCAAGGGATTGTGAATCCTGTGAATCCGTGTCCATTACAATGTTCAATTCAACCACTAGTTCGAAGCCACTGGACAATGGAGCTCTCCAATACTGACCAGTTAGCTATTGTGTAACCTTTTTACTATTGCAGTTGTTACCTCCATGTCCCAGTTTCCCACATCTGCTGCAATAGACTGGTGAATCTTCTTATATTCTTTTTTCCTTCCAAATCCCATCTATGGTCTCAAAATCAATAACCTCTAGAGAGTAAGAATCAAAAGTGATGTTGATGCACATCCTTGTAGGAATGAATTTGGTCTCAGTAAGTGTGGTTGGGTCTAGAGCAATCAGATCTCTGATAGCTTTAGCAATTCCTACCAACACATCTACCTCTCAAAACTCAAGAGGTAGTATTGGCCTCCTTATCCAAACTGGGCATAAATTTGGAATGTGTGTTTTGGACCCTAGTTTCCATCTAACTATGGAAAGAGTGGTTCTTCCATAGAATCAAGGCCCCTATATAACTTAGACAAGATCCTCTTCAAGAGTGAAAAAAAAAGAAATATTATGTTAGATAAGGCAAAGGTATTGACCTGTCCCAAGATATTTCACTTCTTCCTGGCCTATCTCCTAACTTAGTTAATATTCAGTCGTATTCCAGCAAAATCTCCCATCAGTGCAAAAATGAATCTGCCCTAAGCTCTTTGGATCACTATATCTGGTACATTCAATAAAGGAGCCCCTTATTTCCACTCAAGGTCAAGCTTTTGCAAGACCTTCTTAGGTTGAGTTTTGAATAACTACGAAGCCCATGATTTCCTTATATTGTCTCCCTTCCTTGCATCTTGTTGTCCATTTGTTTCCTTATCGTTGTTTTTTTTGTATGGATCCATCCGCTGCCTTACTTTGATAATCTCCTTCAACACATAATATTTCACCCTACCTTGGCAGTGATTATTTTTTTATGTTGTCATTGAATGTTGTTTGAATGATGTTTACTACCACTTCCCATACGGATGAACCTAAAAAAATAAGAACCAAAAAGTAGTCAAATATGCATATATATGTTTAAAAAACATGTAAAGAAGTATGTAAAATGAAAATATGTGAAAAAGGAATGTGTGTGCCTAATCTGTGATGAGGAAAGAGTGTAGAAAGGATCTTGTAGATGTTGTAGAAGACTGAGCTTTTTTGGCGGTCTCACACCATTTGTGTCAGCCGCGAGTTTCTGGGGCGATCTCACGCCAATGATATGGAAGAAGTGTAGGGAGAAAATTCTGGTGTTATCCTCCAAATTTTAATTGCTTTCCACAATGTAGGACACCACTACATATGGTGTGTAAAATTTGAACAATTCAATCCAACGCAAAAATGTGTAGTGCATGGATGCCAAAATACTAAGGACTGTGTGCCCTGTAAAATCCATTACATGGAGTTCTATAGACTATGCTGAATTACCAAATGTCATGTAAATTCCCCTTAGTTATAGGTGTTAAGGAAGGGTTGTGTTGTGCTAAGGACCCATGTCTATTTCTGAGCCCCGAAACTAAACACTTTGTTGTATCGGTACCGTGTTATGTTTTGTAATGATTGTAGACTGCTATATGGGGTGAACGATTCACCCAAATGATGTCAACCTCATTTTGGGTGGATGCGATGTCACTGAAGGATTATGTGGCCTAAAATAAGACAAATATCTATGCTCAAATTATTCCCTACAGAGGGAAGGTAAAATTTGTTGGTAGAAACAAATGCACACAAAAATAAGTGGCTAGGAGATAAGTGTTAGTACAAGAAAACACGCATGTAAAATGTAAGCTAGTAAATAATAAGAAAATGTGTAATCTAAGGTGCAAGAAGGAAATTGTGTAAAATAGGTTGCAAACATGTGACACCAATCCCAATGTGGCAAGAAAATCAAGGCTGACTAGGCCAAAAGCTTACAAGTGTGTAGATAAGACAAAGGAAAAATCCCACAAACAATGGCATAAAAATAGCAAGCAATGAAAAACAATGTAACAGAAAATCATGGAAGCGGATAGCCTTACATAGAAAATGTTACACATGAAGCACCTATTAGCATGTTAGAAAAGATAATGAGTATGCCAAAAGGTGTATGATCGGATAATGTAATGTGCTATGAAACAAAATGAAACAATAACACCTGTAATGTATGAAAGTGGAAGCCCCTAAGAGCCACTTTTGGATTAGTAATAGGTACTACACCAAGCATACATACTACGTGTAATGTTTGATCTGTATAATCATGTGATTACGACTAGAAAGGAAAGTGAAGTTGTGCATAACAACCTGTATGATAAAGATAATGAAATACAAGATATATATCTAACATGTGTAATAAAGTGTGCATGTATCAAGTAAATGTAAGCAAGAATAAGTGCGACCAAGATATGTAATATGTCTTTGGATGATACATAATAGAATCCAGTGTGAATGATAGGATCCACTTGCCCCCCCAAGTGGATGTGTATGCACGAGATGAGGTTCCTTTATATATTCCCCCTCAGTAGTCAAGTAAATCAACCACTATAACTGACTCTCCTTTCATCGGGAGATGATATCAAATTCATATCCCAAAATCTTCGTGACAAATGTGATGTCATGAATGTGTCTTACGATAATTATTTATCATAGGTCTATGTGGTGTAAGAATACTGCAATGATGTGAGCCTACAGTGTATCTCACAACAAATATTTCCTTGGATGAAGTGAATCAAATTCCCCTATCTTCTCTCACTCCCCTAAAGGATATTAGAATAAGTGATGATGTAGCTTATAGCGTATATCAGTAATGTAGGGAACATAAAATGATAAATCAATATGCCCTCGAATGCCCTCAAAATATCTCTATAGATGTGGTCCATTTGATTCCCCCCACCCTCAACTATAACCCCCTAGAGCTCCTCGCTACCCCATGTGATGACAACATTTGTTCCAATAAATGAATTTAATGTGTATAGAGTAGAAATCAAATTTGAAAAAATTCATAATATGTGTAATAGATGTGGCAATGAGAAATATTCATGTGATGTGTAATGTGTAGTGTGTGATGTAGGATGTATAATTTATAATGCAAGATGCAAAAATGAGATAAGATGTGTAGATGCATAATAATGTAAGAGCTAAGATATAAGATATAGGATGTAGGATGTATGTATGTAAGATGTGTGAATATGCATAATGCGTAGTGTCTATTATGAATTGTTTTAGGTTCATGTGTATAGGATGACTTCAACAGTCAAGTTTTAACGAAAGCACAAGAGTGCATCATCGAGTAATGATGATATAGTCATGTATGTTAATATGCATGCATTATATGTGGAAGTATAGATGTGAAATGATGAGATAGTAATATGCTTGTTGATGCTTGGGGGGAAGGAATAAACATGATGCCCCCACAAGTGTGTGAAGGAAAAGAGTGATCAAGTAAAATCATGTAAAAGGTCATCATTGTCAGAGTCAAAATTGTATAGTGATGCATCTAAGACCTGATAAGCTATAGTTTCGGGTTGGTAACGTAAAATGCCATCTAAGCGTAATTGGTACATGCCCATAGCATATTACTTAGTAGAGAAAGGAGGTAATAGACACTTGTGTGCATACCAATGAGTCATATTCGGTGAATAACCAAGGAATGAATCATTTTAAATTGAAATGTGACCAAATGAAATAGGAAATGATATATCAGTGTGAGCAGGGTCTAACATGCCCTTAATGTAAGCAAGCCAAGATTGTCCCAAGGTAAGTGGAGAAGAGTGAGGGATTCATTTAAGGTAAATGGTGTCATGGAAGAAATGTAGACCATAAGCGGAAGTGATAGTGATGAAACCATGATAGAGATGATGGTTATGAGTTGAAGGAGAAAGATCCTCGAAAGAAAAGTCAAGTCGAGTCAAACTATCACGTGAACATATAGTGATATCACAAGTAGGATCAAATGGAATGTTCTCCTAGTAAGAATCATTCATGAAAAGTGTACATGTGAAAGGAGGTTGTACCAATGAAGGTGGTATATGAGAAGGTGGAGTAGCTAAAGTGATGTCCTTTGTATGGAAGAACCCCTGATAAATAATCATAGAAGTGGTAGAATCAGGGAGAGGCATAGATATAGTTGGTATGAAATATATCATGCAAATGAAACCTTCAAGTGGTGGTAAATGTGGTAGCTCATCTATAGGTTGCGGGTCATTAGTAGTGTTAGCTATTGGAATAAGAAGTGTAGTATTTGGATCATGGCTGCAATATTTATATGGATGACGGTCATGAAGAATAGTATACTTGGAACCCTCATGTGGAAATTTGACACAATGATGCACAATAGAAGCAAGAACTTGCATGGTATGGAGATATGGCCTACCAAGTAAAAATATTTATGAAACTGAAAAGTCAATGACAAATAAGACGGTGTTGAGAGTTTTTGGCCCTACAGTGACAGTTAAAAGAATGTGACCTATACATGGATGGATAAACCATCATATGTACAAAAAGAGAGACATGCTGGAATACCATTAAGAGCCGAAAGATAATTATTTTTAAGGAATGAAATGGCACAAAGATTGAGCTCATATCCATTATCGATTAAATTAAGCTTTACACCCATATTATTGATGCGAATCATAATATGCAAAGGTGGATCATTATCAAAAATAGAAACATCAACATAAGAATTAGGCATGAAAGCTATATATTGGGAAATGCATTGACAAATGAGTTATATATTAAATTTGGATGCATATCGGAAGGAATGCGAGTAGTAGTGAGGAGATGTTTGACTCTATGTGTTAATTTAGGATTGACAAGAAAAAAGTAATTAATTGAGATACTCATGATGATAAAGCAATTAAGATCCTAATAGCGTGTAGATCAAGTCGGGTTCACCAAAATGATTATGCTAAAATGAAAAATAACAACCTAATCTAATGAAATTTTTTAGTAAATAAATGAATACTGAAATACTAAAATAATACCTAAGCAACTAAGTAATGAAAATATAAAACCTTAATATAAAAAGAGGGTTAGAAGAGCCTTAACTGATTTGAAGAGATTGCTAGACTATGTCATAGTGGAGACTGGATAAACAGAGATATAGGACCATCACACAGAATCCTAGAAAAATGTAGATCTGGCAGATTTGATTGGGCTGGGGCACCTGGAGAAGGAAAGGGGTTCCTGTGGGCTCCTTGGTCTGGATTTTAGGTGCCATGGTCTGTGTAGATGCTCATAAAAAATTCCTCTGAGGTGTCGCAAGAGGTTTACACTTGTTCACCTTTTGTCATGTGAATGGTACTGTAAGATTATTGAGTTTGTTGTAAAATTGCAATGAAGAACAAACCCGAAAAACCCTCAAATAGACATCATATCCTACAAAATAAAAATGTAGAATGAGGGGTCAGAATTTCCTCATCCACCACAATGGTGGACTTATAATTGAGCACTATAGACATCTCATCCCCAATGTAGTTCTATGTGTGTGTGAAGACTTGTACCCTAGGTTGCTCTTATGCCATATGCACTTGAAGTAGCGAGAAAATAGCTAGATGAAGAATGTAAATAATGTGTGTATGGAAATAATAAACTCCCCTCCTATGAAGTGTGATGCAGTTGAACCAAACTTTTATCTCTTGTGATGGAGCTAGATGGATGCAAATGGAGCTATATATTCCTTTGATGGATGTAACCTTAGGTGGAGATAGTAGATGTTTAGTTCTTGGTCCCTTATTATGATCACATAACTTTATATTTAGATGATTTGCTTGCTTGAATTTTGTAATTAATCCCAAAAATGTTGACTACCAAAAAGATAAGACGCTCAAATGGATAGAAAGGACCCACAAATTGTGACCAAAGTACAAAGAGGACAAGGGCTCCTTGAGGTGATGGGGGCACCTGGTGCTGACATCCTGGCTAGGCATTGTTGTTCAAAATGAAAAATGTCAAAAGGTGTAAAGACAAACTGAGCAAGTAAGAGTGCAAGACTGAAAATAGAATCATAAAGAAAAGAAAGGTGGCTAAATACATGGGTTAATTAGTACTTCTCTTACTTAGGATCCATATAAATAGAAATATTCAATTGAGACTAGACAATAGATCAAAGTGTGTGATTTTGTGTCTACAGTCATTTGGGTGCATTTACAATCGATATCTCTAGAAAGACAGGTGCAAATTAAAACTAGTTCACTGGTTTGGGGTTTTGTTATCTTTGAGTGTTTCTATGCATATAGGGGAGTATGTAGGGATTATTTTCCTTGTGTTTTTGAGTCTTAAAGATTGTTGAGCTACTTGTCTAAATTTTACACTTTTGGGAAAGTTGTAACTAAATAGAGAAAAATGGCATATGACCTTATCCTATAAAAATATTGATTAGGAAACCCTATAAACAATAATACATGACTATATGAAGCTTTCTTTTGAAGCTTGCTTGAAAATAAATTGATTGTAGAAAATGGTGTTTTCTCTCTCCCCTCTCTATCTCTCTATCTCTCTATCTTGATTTCAAAAGGAAATGAAATGACATTGTATTTATTACTCTCCATAAAAGTGTGTTAATATTTTATTCATTACTATTGGAAAAATATGAACTAATAAATTATGCTAGATTTTAGTATGACACAATGCCAACAATTGTGTTGACCATGTGGTGAATGCAAGTAACTAGGACCAGAAGAAATGGTAGTCTTACTGGTGCTTTTGTAATACGGGATTATCTTAATATATGTAATAATAAATGGATTAATCCACACTATGATTATAAATAAGACTGTTATTTATTTATTTATCAGTGATGAGTAAGAAATTGTAGCAGATTGGTAGATTTGGGAAGTTGGGTATCTTATTTTGGGAATGATTTTAATTACGGGTTTATATGTTTCTCTTTTGGTTTGGATGTTTTGAAACAGGAATACAACATGTTGATCATTATTTATCTCTATTAATGTTTGTATTTTTGGTAGAAACTTTCTATTCCTAAAGTATCAAAATGAACCGAGCTCTTAACCCTAAATTTGTAGCTCTTTCTTAATCGATTCTATTTTGATATACCCCTACCATTTAAAGAAAAGACTCAAACCTATAACATTTCATTCCTTATCTTACCCTTTGAATGATCTCATTAAGATATCTAACATAAGTACGTGAAGTTGTTTACCACTTTACCTACGCATTAAACCCTTATGTTTGACTCCATTAATCATTCTTGTATGTAATTGATCTTAGGAAGGATGGATTAATCTAATG
Organism: Taxus chinensis; assembly: GCA_019776745.2. Taxonomy (NCBI): domain Eukaryota; kingdom Viridiplantae; phylum Streptophyta; class Pinopsida; order Cupressales; family Taxaceae; genus Taxus; species Taxus chinensis. The sequence goes on along the minus strand of CM034152.1, from coordinate 217,604,669 downwards.
TTAAATTGTATCTAATTGTATCTAATTGTAGATCCTTTGAATTCTAAAGGGAAAGAAATAAACATAGTACCCATTTTTAGAGATTAATTGGCAAACAAAACCCATGATGAAATTTGTCGATCAAATTGTGTCCCTAAAATGTTGAGCTTAGGAGCGAAGCAAAATATGGAACCCACCCCTTTCAACTCATTAGTGATTCATTCCTTGTTTTAATGATAAGGTGAGTTTTTCCTTATGGGAATACATATTTTGACATTTTGATATTATTTCTGAATCATGGGACTCATATGACCCATGTGTATCTCAAAATTCATCCAAAAATTTATGGACTATAGTAGTTTAACTTCAAAAGAGGAGATAAGATTCCAAATCCTTGATACCGAAAGAACATGTTTGTTTAACATAAAAGTATATGAAACCACATTTTGGGAATTTAAATGGATAAAATCTTAAATTATTTTGTTGTCCTAAGGTCTTAGGGGTATGGTAATATTTTGTGTGTTCCTCACTAGGTATCTAGTAGAGAGCGTTCATGTTGGTATGTTAGTGTGTAAGATGCTTAGATGCAAGGCATTATGTCCCTTTATGACATACATGAAGAAAGTTTTACCATGTAATCGTATGGTTGTTCTAGAAAATAAAACATCGTTAGAAGGGAATATTTTGTAAGTGCTTGGGATCGTAGGGATGATTAGGATATGCATTAATGCATTATTAAGATTGTAATATAATGGAATTTATATAACTGGCTAGTAGTTATTGATAGTGTACCCTTGTGTGTTTCGGTATAAGAATTTTAAGTATAGTGGGGATTTCCTGTAACTTAATAAATCCTTCTTATGATTTGAAAATGGATGTGAATCAATCCACGTGAAAACAAGTAAGTGAGAAAACATAGTTTCAAAAATTGGTAATCAAATCTTATGACGTGTAAATGTTAAGTTGCTTCTAATTAACAATTGAGTTATATAATTTACTTGCAATAAGATAAATGAAGTAAATTATATGCAACTAGTATAAGTGAAGTGATAAAAGAACTAAAATAAATATAGTCTAGAGAAAAGTAAAATGTGTGTTTTCATGTTAAGTACTCTTCAAATCATTGAGGTTAAATAATTAAATATGATTATAATAAATTTATAAGCATGAAAATGTGATAATGTGGAAGTTTCTTAATCGTGAACTTTAATTTATGGTGGGGTCATGGTTTTACACTTGTTCATCATAAAAGTGTGGAATTGAATTGCATTTTGTTATTTACATGGTCTTCATGTTGTATGCGTGGGTTCATGTTTGTAATGGTGTCTCATGTGATGTGAATTTTCATGAGTAAACCCATGTTTTTTCTTGTAATAAGAAATGAAAGTTAATTTTTTTAATCCTTGTTTATTTGGTTTTGTAGTTAGGTCCCACATGGGTGGGTGCTACACTAATTTTCCCCCTTCAAGTTCCTTCATTTAATGTATAGGAATATGGATCCTAGAATGTACAATAGATGAACCTATGTTGAATGCAGGAATACTTGTTGAAGAGAGTATAAGAAGTAATAACTTTCTCTTACCTATGAGTGATGGCAATGTGTTTTAATGCAACCAAATAAGTATGACTTTCCTATACCATTCGTACATTGAACAATCATATTTAGAGGTTGAATTTTCCCATTTGTATTTGTTGTCCATTTTGTGTTATTGTTGTCATTAATGTAAATTCCAATGATGGAAAAGGGTGTCACAAGGTCACATGTATCTCCGTGTGGTGTTATTCAAGTGCAAAAGATGAAGGTTGATTGGCAGTGTCAGAATATGGTGAGTTAGGAGGTTCTATTGCATGGTCTAGTGAGCTAAGTCATGGTATGAGATATTTTGAGTAGGTTGAGTGTTTTCATGAGGTAAAAAATTGTTGGTATGATGTTTCATGAGTGTATAAGAGTTTGCGCGAGGCCAACATGGTCAATTCATGTTTTTTAATGGTCGATTCAGGTCATTCTAGGACTATTCCTAGTTTTGGAGCATGCAGAATGAGATGGAGGTGTGATATTTTGACCCATTTAGTCTTTTTGGTGTATGAAGTACCATGGTGGAAGTTTACCTAGGGTTTATGGTGAACAAACAAGCAAATGAAGAACAAACAAGTTGGCATGGGTAAGTCTTAATGGATAGAGAGTTTCAAAGATATTTAGATAATATTGTGAGTTTTTTACACTTATAGGATGTTTTCATGATGCTTCATGACAAGTTTTGGGTCATTAAGAAGAATATTTTGCAAGATATGAAAGTTTTGGCAAAACTAGGTAAGTTGCAGTGTGTTTTTGAGGTATATGTAGACCTTTTTATGCTCATTTTGAATTTTATGATTTACACATGTACCTAATATATTTTGAATATCATATTAGGTGAATTATGAAGATTTTAAAAAAATCATGAGGTGGTTTGATCCTCACATTTTTATAAACGATCGTTAAGAAGGTAAAGTGGTTTGAAACCCTAACTAAACCCTAGCTAAGAGTGAATTAGAGAATATTAATTGTACCAGCCTAGTTTTTATTTGTTTTATAAAATTTATGATTGCATGATGTATATGATTCTTCCATATTTCCATAAAGATGCATTAGTACTTGTGACAGTACATGAGCCCCATCACGTTGATATAATCGCTGTCGACTAATATATTGTTCATCAAATAGCCTATCCAAATCATTACTTTTTGTCATTTTTAGGTGCCTTTATTTCTCAGAGATCATTTTTCAGGTCATATTTTAGCACCCACAGGTGCAGCTTGCCATCCAACCTCTCTCTCTACCATTTTATATCATCCTTTGGTTTATGTTCCTTCAAATTCCATTTGCAGGTTGAATCAAGCATCTTCGGAATACTACAACTTCTATATTACACTCAGATCCTGTAAAGTCTACATATTTCTCTTACATTTCTAATGCAGTCTCCCAAGTCGTCATCGACCTGCCTGTGCCCAGTTTGGGTTGTCGTCAACCTAGACTAGGTAACTTTTAATTGGTAGTTCTTTCGATCAAATCGTTTCTTAGATAAAATCCTCATTAGTTTCAGACTCAATATTGCTTCTATTTTTGTATATAGTTATTTTATCAATCTTTTACTCCAATCTTTCTTTAAAACGGGGGTTGAAATCCGCCAAGGAAGTTAATGCTTCTTAGGTCTGCTTTGTCAGGAAACCCCCGCACATATTATCTAATCAATTTTATTTAGTGTATTTGATTTGCAGGTTTATCAGCTTGTAACAACAAAGATCAATCACTTTTTGCCCGTATCCATCCCATCTCAACTGAGGTACCATAAACCCTCCATATTAATTGAAAGGGAACAATAATTTTTTCAAACATTCCTGACATGCCCAGTGGGACCACCCTTTAGGTGATCCCTTGATTTTTATTTCTATATCTTTTTTTTTCTTCCACTAACACTGCAGCACAAGGCTTTTCTTTTTCCTTGTTTGTGGTTCACTTGCTTGGATCTCTCATCACTCAAGAGTGTAGAATAATAGGAAAAGTGTTACTTAGGTATTCCTCACTTTTTCTCTATTTGATCCTTTTTGCATCGTAATTCTTTGTTCTTGTCTACATCCTCATTGAATATCACACTTCATTTTGGTTTAAAAAGAACCTTTCTTTTCTACATCCTACTTGCTCACATAGCTTAAATATGGGTTTAATCTTCTGTATCTCACACTCTATCACACACAACCTAAGCCTCATAAATCAAATAACCGCATTGATAAATCTACTTACCTGCTTTACTGATTGGGATTTCATCACCTAACAGGAAACCACCCGAGAATCTTATAAGCTAAGACAACCTTGAAACCAGTCTTAGACTTTCATTTCAAGAATCTTCGCTATCCACATCCCTTTTTCTTTTTCTAACTTCTTAATTAATCATGTTGATAAGGAACTTGTTGCTTGATTTGTTTGTTAAAAAATTACATAAAAAAATGTTCACCTATTTCATGCCTATTTTTACCTTTCCTTAAGTAAAGGTGACATAACCATCCACTCTGTCTAATGATATCCCTTCCTTTAATGATCTTTCCCAACAAAACTTTAAGCTTGAGACCACATCTTTGGTTGCCAATTCCCTTATCAACATGGCTTTTCTTACTGAGGACCATGTCATCCAAAATCATCCTTATCTTGAAACCAATTCTCATACCTCTCATCAATCCAACATTTTTAGACCAACTACACCCTCATCTACCACTCCTTTAGGGGAATTTCAACCTCCTTCTAGCCTTATTTATGAATTCTTACTTCGTAAATCTCCAACAACCTTTCGATCCTATCAATCTACTAAGTTGGTAGATCATATTCCACCCACATCATTGTATGTCAGCTCTATCTCTATTCTATCCAATATTAGTATTCCTATCCAATTATCTCAACCTTTTAACACTCATATTCCCGCTCATCGTTTACCAAAAAAACTTGCGCCATCTCAACAATCATATCATATGCCCATCTCCCAACAACAATTATTTCAACCATCATCCCTTCAATCACAACCCATGAATTACTCTCACCCCACCAGATTCCCCAAACACCTGCGCATATACAAACTTATCAACCACCCTACCAAACTACTTTTCATGCCACACAGCCACAATCCCAACCTTCCATCACAAAAACAATCTTATAAATTCCCTAATGAATAGGTTGGATAGCCTAGAGGCCATTACCATGGGACCCAAGGTTACGTTATCTTATGAAAATGTCTGTAATGAACCCATAAATTTGTCAGTTCTAGTCAAACCTTACCCTCCTCATTGGGAGCTTCCAAAGTTTACCAAGTTTAGTAGCAAAGAAGATCCCCAACATCATTTCCGTGTATTTAAACATGTATGCTACCTTATCACACATGATCAAGAACTTATGCTTCACACCTTCCTTATATCCTTGGTTAGTCTAGCACTGGATTGGTGTAACAATATTCCTCAACATTCCCTATTCTCCTTTACCCAGCTCGTGAAATTGTTCCTAATTTTTTTTTGATTAATATTGCACACAAAATCACTATCAACGACTTATACATTGTTAGAAAGTTTTATGACGAGTCTATCATAGATTTTGTTACACATTGGCATACCATTATAAGCCAACTTTCATTTACTATTCCGCAAACTGAACTCATTGAACTCTTCTCATGTTCTTGTGAAAAGTATATTTCTTCTACATTGCAAATCCAATCTTTCCAAATGTTCTAAGAATCCTTCACCATGGCTCACAAAGTTAAAAATCATGCCCTCGAGCAAGGCCAGTTCAAACCTAAATCAAGAAAATCCAAAGCCAAGTTCACTAGGTGATTTGCATATAATGAAAAATATAAGAGTGCGGCTAATGCCATGATCATCAAGTTTTCTCATGTACCCACATCTAGTACAAGGAATCAAAAACAAACATTTAGACTGACGCTCAACTATACCCCCTTAGGGGAATCCTATAGCTCGGTGTTGTTAAATTGATGGCATTAAATTCCATCCAAATTCCTCCCATACTACCTATAGAAAACTCACGACCCAAGTCTGTTTGGTATCACAAAGCCCACTATTGTAAATATCATCAAGTCAAGGGTCACGACATTGAGAAGTGTCAATCCTTCAAAGATCACATCTAACGACTTATAAATGAGGGGGCTATCCAAATAGACAACTCCACCACTTCACCTACCCAAATCCTCAATGGAAATAAACAATATTTTCTCAACCATAAATTAACAAGCCAAGTCGCCACCACTTCCACAACCCAAATACCTAATGCTCATAACATAAATAATTTAAACACCTTTGATAAAAAACCTAAAACTTCTCCTCTTTCATCACAAATAACATCGATCCCTATTATTCTCACATCTGTAATCTTGTTAACATTTGTCCCCACAACGACACCAATCGTATCTACATCTACCTCGGCATCCATTCCTACTACTAGGGTTCCATTTGCACACATATAATTTTTTCCCCTAGAAGTATTTGTTATCAAAATAAATCTCCTAGTTACTTGGATAACTCATATTTTCATTCTAACTCTGATGTTTCACATTTCATGTTGTGCACACTCAAGATTTTTCTTTTGACACCTGGGCATAGTTGCAATTCCTCTGTGCACTGTTATGCACTTTCCCACTTCTCCATCTACATTTTGTTATCTCCTTTTCCATTTTCCTTTGTGCCTTACTCCTTCATGTGTGCCAGATTTCTTTCCTATCCTGTCGCGTACTCCTTACGTGCACCTCTGTAGACATTCCTTCCAAATTGGCTTAGTCCCCCACATGTTGTTGCGCTTACGTGCCTTGCACTTCCTCCTTTCCTTTCTCTCCTTTGTGCACCCCCTTTTCTTTCTTCTGTCATGTCCCCTTCCTATTCCTCTTGCAAGCGCACCTCTGCATGTGCCTTCCCTTAGTTTCCCTTTCATGCACCTACCTTTTGCTTCTGTGCCTTGCACCTTCTTCTACGCCAGTCACTGTCCCATGTAATCTGTCAAACTTGAGTGTGCTAGGTACAACCTCTTAAAGTGCACCAATAGGGCACCGATTCTTGACAACCAACTGGTTCGTGACACATGGTAGAAGTGACAAATCATATGACTAGTTGGCTGATTTCCTCAGTCAATAAGCTTGTGCCATGTGTCATTGCGTGTTAGAGTAACTTGTAGAATTTTGACAATCATAACTTCTGTTGCAGTGCTCAGATTCCCGCATGTTCAGTCTCATGTGAAAGTTGCTGACATCAGCTACATGTTGGAATTTTCAAAATCAGATTTAGGAGGAATTTGGTAGGCAGAAAATAGGGAAATGTCTTTCTGATCATCAATACACACATCTAATTAACCTCAACCCCTAGATTTAAATCAGCTCTTTCTTTCTTCCTTCTTCAACATGCCAAATAGATATGGGGAAGTGCATCTAACATTCTTGCAGGTGGATTTGTAGGCAATTATCACTCATTGTTGGTGGTTGAAGATTTGAATATGAGTTTCCGTCTCTTTCTCCTTTTCTTCTCTCCTTATTCTCCTATAAATAGAAGAGTTCTTATTTGTAAAAAATATTATCTCTATTGTAATGACACCATGCCAAAATGGTGTCCAAATTTCCATAGGTTTTAGACCTTGACATGGTCTCTGTAATGTATTCATGCCTCCTGCCGTGAATGTAAATGACTGTGCATCCCTCAAGAAATAAAATCATGTTTTCTGGAACTATTGTCTTCCTTTTCTCATTTTCATTGCATCTCACCTCTTTGTTTGCATTTTTAGTCATGTTGTGCATATTCTCGCTTGCAGTCCCTATGTTCATATTTTGCACACACTGGAAGGCCAAGTCCGTGTGTTGATCTGTGATGTGCATCATCTGTCCTCTTCTCCCGTGCCCTCTCTATTTCCTTCACCACTCATGGAGAGTGATCACCCCTTTTCCTGGCGCCATCCCCTTCCTTACCTTAGGATTTCACCCTTTGCATATCCTTTTATCCCTGGTCCCTTGGCATGTTTATTATAGGATTTTCCTTCAGCATTAGGAGTTGGAGTAGTGTTAGAGATAGGTAGAGGAACTGGCCTTCTCCAGAGATCCATCCCAAATGTGTAAGGTCACAAAACTTGGGGATGGTTCTATTATTGTCTCAAATAACTCGGGTCTTCCAAATCCAAGACATGGGTGCAAGTTTGATGACCAAAAATTTCTGGCACGCCTGGTGGGATAAGAGTGAAGAGCTTTACATCTTCATCTCACCAAGTTTGATCTGTGTTGCTGAGATCTAGTCTTTGGAGGCATATTTAAACACATCTAGTGACTCCACTCATCCAAACACACCCATTATTTCATTCACAGACCAATCTCCCCTTTCTTCCATTCATTTTCCTTCTTCCATCATTCCACCTTCCTTTTTTGAAGTTGTGCAATCATGTCTTATTTTCCCTCCATGAATTCTCATTTGCAACAACAGAGCTATTTTTCTCCATCCACATAGTTTAAAAGTCCTCCAAATCAGTTTTATGAACCCTATCATCCTGAATATACATACAACCCACTTTTTCTAGCCAAAATGTTTATGAAGAACAGGTTTATGCAGATGATGGTGGAAACTCCATAACAGAAGCTGATTTTGAGAGGCATGTGTAGAAGATTGAGATGGACATGATGCAACTTAGAGACAAGTACTCCATAAAGGAATCTAGAGTTGGCTACAAGGTCCCTTGTCCATGGGTAGGCCTTGTACGAGGTTGGTTTGAAACCTAACAAAAACTATAGTTTATTACTGATACGATGCCCCAAATTAAAAAGTGGGTGAAATAAATGGAGGCTCAAAAATGTAGCATGTGATAACCCTACACTACCATCTTATAGTCCTCCCACTCCTCCGTGTAAACTTACATCATCTCATCCTGCTGCGAGTGTTCCCACCTTCTTGCATTATGTCCCCATTAAGAATTCATCTCCTCCATCCTCTCACTTCCATTTCTCTACCACCACCCCTCCTGCACATGCTTCCACTCCTCTTGTGCGCACACATTCTATGCCTTCCACACCCATCCTTATACCTTCTTTTTGAGTCCCCTCCATCTAACTATGCCATAAATGAAAAACCCCTTGCCAATATGCCTTTCCCAACCAACATCATCATGTTCAAAAACTAAATAAAAATATAAGAATGACATGACTCATGCAACTCCGAGTGAGAAGAGGAAATCACATGGGAACCTGTTTCAAAAGACAATCAGTTAGTTCTAGAGGACACAGTTCTGAAGGAAATTGAGTTTCTTATAGAGGTAGAACCTCATGCACCCTAGCTCTGTGCAACCTAGCTAGCAATCACCTTCAGAAGGAGAGTCTGTAAGAAAATACCATATGTGATATTGAGCTTCAAAGTAATGGGAAAATAAAAAGGATCAAACCATGCCCAATCAGATACTTGGCTAGTCTAGAGCCAAAAATAGAGTTGCTACCAGTCATTCTCATTTTAGATCATGAGGTAGATATTCAACATGCCAAAGGTTAACAACAACGCCTCATTTAAGAGCATGAGGTAGATATTCAACGTTCCCTTTTCCTATGGTTAGAATAGGCTAGATAGTTTTATTTTAGTAACACAAGTGCTCATGCACACTCTGTATGTTCCCTTTGGGACATGTATGATTTTCAATTTTGTACATAGTGTTGTGCTTCTATTTAGGCACACTCCCTCTAGTGTGTTTCCTTTCCTGTTGCGTATGCGCATCCCTTTTTAATGCTTCTTGGGATGACAGTTCAATTTCGGTAGAGGTAGTTCCAATGGTCAATGCATAGCTTTCAATCTCATCAATCCAATTCAGAATATCTTCATATGAGAGTAGCATTTCTATTTAGAGTTCAGAAAAGTGTTGTAAGTGACTTCAGGGATGTTCTTCAAGTTTCATATCAGATCTTCAACTTTAGCACTTGAATTCATGGCCAATAGAATTCTAAGGCTACTTGTCTCTTCATCTAGTAGGTAGATGGACCCCAAACATCACCAAAACTGTTATCCAAATAACTCTCCTAGTTGTTTGGATAATTTATATTTTCATTCTAACTCTAATGTTTCACATTTCAGGTTCTGCACACTCAAAATTGTTCTTTTGACACCTTGGCACAGTTAAAGTTCCTCTGCGTGCCCTTATGTGCCTTCCTGCTTCTCCCTCTGCATTCTATTATCTCCTTTTCCATTTTCCTTTTTTCCTTCCTCTTGCATGCCCACTTTATTTCCTATTCTATCGCGCACTCCTTGCTCGCACCTCTGTAGACTTGCCTTTCAAATCGGCTAAGTCCCTCGCATGCCTTTGTGCTTGTACACCTTACACTCCTTAGTACACCCCCTTTTATTTCTACTTCCGCGTGCCCTTCCTCAGTTGAATTCTCGCACCCCTTCCCTATACTTTTCCACTACAAGTATTATCCTATTCCTCCTATGTGCACGCATCCTCATGCACCTTCCCTCTATTTCTCTTTCGCGTGCCTACTTTTTGCATCTATGCCTTGCACCTTCTTTTACGCCAGTCAATGTGCCACATCATTTGTTCGACTTGAGTGCGCTAAACACAACCTATCAAAGTGTGCCAATACGACACCGAATCCTAACAATCAACCGGTTCATGACATGTGGCAGAAAAATCAAATTAGATGAACTGTTGGTGGATTTCCTCAATCAATCAATGCTCGCCTTGTGTCATTGTGTGCCAGAGTGACCTGTAGAATTCTAAAAAGTAATAAATTATGATACATTGCTTAGATTCCCATGCACCCAGTCTCAATTGAAAGTTGCTAACACAACTACACATTGGAATTTTAGAAATTAGATTTAGGCAGGATTTAGTAGGCAGAAAATAGGGAGCTGTATTTATGGTCATCAATGCACACATCTAATCGACCTCAACCACCAGATTTAAATCAAATATTGCTTTCTTCCTTATTCTACATGCCAAACAGACATGGGGAAGCGCATCTGACAACCTTGTAGGTGGATTTGTAGGAAATTATCACCGGCTGTTGGTGGTTGAAGATTTGAATCCAAGTTTCCCTATATTTCTCCTTCTCTTCTCTCCTTCTCCTCCTATAAATAGAAGAGTTCTTCTTTATATAAAATATCCTCACCGTTGTGATGACACTATGCCAAAATGGTGGCTGAATGCCCATGGGTTTCAGTTCTTAATGTGGTCTCTGCAATGTATTCTCGCCTCTTGCCATGAATGTAAATGACTATGCATCCCTCAAGAAATAAAATCATGTTTTATGGAACTCTTGTCTTCTCTTTCCCATTTTCATTGCATCTTTCTCCTCTTTTTGTGTTTTCTCACATGTTGTGCATATTCCCACTTGCAATCCCCGTGTTCATGTGTTACGTGTGTTGGAAGGCCGAGCTCGCGTGTTAATTTGTGGTGCGTGCCATCTACCCTCTTCTCCCGCATCCTCTCGGTTTCCTTCGTTTCTCGTGGAGAGTGATCACCCCTTTTCCTAGCGTCATTTCCTTCCTTAGCTTAGGAGTTCCCCTTTTGCATATCCTTCTATCCTTGTTCCCATGGCATGTTTAGTCTAGGATTTTCCTTCAACATTAGGAGTAGCAGTAGTGTTAGAGATAGGTAGAGGAACTAGCCTTCTCCGGAGATTAGTCCCAAGCGCGCAAGGTCCCACAACTTGGGGACGACTCCATTATTGTCTCAAATAGCTTGGCTCTTCCGGATTCGAGACACGGGTGCAAGTTTTATGACCAACAATATTTATGAAACAACCATTCCCACCTATTGCCACAGTTGACATTGGCTCAAATCCTACTACATTAACTGTTATACTCATTTCATTATCCACCAAAATCATTTCACTAGATTTGACTACCTCGCCTACATCCACCCCACTTCTACCTATTATACCATCCTCAGAATTGAGATCAGTACCTCTTTCAGAGCTTGTATCCACATCAAATTTTGAAAGTACATTCACACCTATTTCTTCTTCAATGTCATCATTTGAAGAGTCTTTGAAAAAAATTCAAATAATTTTAAATGAACCCTTCTATTCCATTGGTGTAATCAAATCAATCTTCAGCTTCCATTAACCATATATTGCTTCCTACGTTTATACCTTCTGTGACACCACCTCTAGATCCTCTAGAAGATTTTTTTTTCACTCCTCCTAATGATGCACCCTTATAAATAAAGCCTTCAATCATTATTACATTACCTCAAAAAACCCTTTTACATTTCTACAAGAAACTAGAAATTTCCACCTCTAAACCATCCAACACAACAACCTCTTCATTAAGAACATTTTTTCAACCTGAACAAAATCCATGTAATGCTAAGATGATAACCTAAACAAAAAATAAACTTGGACCATCAAGACATCAACATACTCAAACAATATTATCTTAGACACCCACCTCTCCTTCGAGGACCAAGACAAACACAATGGGGATTTGTTCTCCCTTTACAAAATCAACTGCTTCTACACTAACCAATCCCAAACTTACACTTGCATCTTCAAATCCACCGGTTGAAATTACAGTTATCCCTACCAAGGGTAAGATGTCTCAATATAGATCTACAACTCTTGGTAAACATCCCCAAAGTTTCCCATGCACCCTCATAAGAAATTAAACCTTATCTCTCTTTAGCGATCCAACATTACCAAATCCATCCCAAACACTCCCTCATTTGTTTTAGGATCAATCCCTTCATCTAAGACAGCTCGTAATAGTAAATTCCTATATGAGAAATTTAACTCTCTTCCAAAATTTGGTCCATTTTTTGAGATATCCAATTTACCCATTCAATCTACATCCACTCCTTTCCCTAAATCCAAGGTGAAATCTCTTACCCAGCCTTATAAGAGTAATCTTCCCTTCACTAATTCTATTGGATCTTACACAAATATACTTATACATTTAATCCAAACATCTTCCATCATGTTTCCACCTATCAAATATTTTAACCTACATAGTAAGAAACCTTCATGGTTCAATCCCAATCACGTTTGCATCTATCATCATACCCTAGGCCATGACACTGAGCATTGTAAGGCCCTCCAAGTTATCATCCTTGATCTTATTAAGAGGGATGAATTTATCGTCCAAGAGAATCATCCTTCCCCATCCTCTATTTTTTCTACAACCAATCAGTCCTACAATCCTTGATCATTTGTCCTACCAAAATCTGATGTTATCATTTGTGCTCTTAAAATTCTTAATCCATCATCCACATCTATCAATCCATTTTCATCCACATTCAAGTTACTTAATGTAATGTGACATCTCTCATTGGGGTACTGTCTATCACTCTCTTCTAACCCCCTCACATCCTCACATCCTCACATCCTCACAACCTCACATCCTAAGCACAATCATTCATCCTCTGATCTATCGGGTAGTTTCATGGATGCTGGGGGTCTACACTTTAACATTGACCAGCTATCCACTTAGTTAATTTACTTGAAGTTATCTTAGCTATCTCATAAAATATTTTCCAATCGATATATTCATATTTTAAGTCCACTCTGGTGGCTATATTTGTGTCTCCATTGAGGGATCATTGATTCTCATGTAAAATCCACTGTTATGGTCATATTCATCTCTCCTTTGGGGGGGCCATCTCTTCATCTTATTAGTGGCACATGATTTTATGATTCCTTAAGCTCATATTTTTTTAGTCTTTTCTTGTTTGTCTTACCCCATCTTTCATCATATCCTATCACGACTTAAATATGAACATCACTACTCTAGAAAGGAGCCAACACAGAAAATTTTCCCCTAATTGGATTGGACCGTACATTATCACGCTTAGGTGTGGGCCAGGAGCCAATGGTTTGGATTCCCTTGAGGGTAAACCTAAAGTGGAACTGCTTAACACATTGCAATTGTGACCATTCTCTTATTATCACTTTTACCAATGTTCACTTAGTCATATCCTTAGATCCTTCTTCCATCTCGGCCTCTTCCATCTTCCATTGTGATGATTTGAAAGTGTGTGGTCTACCATCACTTCTGAGACGTGACCTTAAATATGGGTACCATGGCTCTACCCATAGCATATTCCTTATGGATAGGTTCTCCCCTTTTGTGAGAACTCCTTGATCATTACATCCATTACCCTCTTATTCACCTATTGGAACCATGCAAAGGGTCCAGGGGTGTATCTTGTACATTCATTATCCCCTCTTAAGTGGTCTACTTAGCTAGCACAAACTCTTCCCCATGTAAAGATTAAAATTAAAGGATTATTAAGTCAAAATCAAAGTTATCAAAAATAGTCTGATCCCTTGAAGGATAAATGTTCATGCAAAAAGAAAGAAAAATAAGCAATCAAAATCAAAGTAGAAAACAATAAAAATCAAGAGAAAAATAGACTGATCCCTTGAAGGATGACTATCATTTTTTTTAAATTTTTTTCCATCCATATATTATATAAATTATACCATACTCTCAAAGGATGGCTAATCCTTATGGAATTTAAAGGCTTCCCACATTGATCAGCCTTCAATTTCATTAGCATTCTAAGAAATCTTCTTGCATTGATCAACTTTCTTCTAGTAGACTTCCCACATCGATCAATTTTCTCTTCTCCCTTCCTAGAGCTAGGGCATAGTTTTAGGGAATTCCACTTACATAGAACCCTCTTCCCACGTACAAGTTACATCTCAAACCCCTTTTTTGATATTAAAATTAGGTTTATAGATCATTTCATCCATTGTTTCCTTATGATATTTGAAGTGACTAACTATCGTTGGTTACTTTCTAACATTGGTTTTAGTCACATATGGCTTGCGTTACCTGAAACCTCTTCTTGTTTACCTATAATGCAGTTGGAGGCATATTTTCATCACATGTTCTTTGATACGACGTAGTGTCGTTCATACCTATGGGTTGCCTTTGTTATGTTTTTCTTTATCCTTGATCCTATCACATCTGTCTTCTATCCCTACCTTTTCTTTATTAAAAAATATACCTTTTCTTTATCACAATCACTTATGTGCTATCCATTTATACTTAACACATTTACTCTTACTTATATTCATCATTTAACCACATCCATTTCTAATTTTTTTTCATCACATTTTACCATACACATCATAATCACCATGATCAAATTCAAAATCAAAACATATTAATCATAACACACAACACACTTATATTGATATCCATACACATGGACATCCAAATTAACCATCTAATCATACATGTATTGCATCATCATCATCAAATATAAATCACATATGCATTCCACCACATCATCATAACATCTAATCTAAACATCATCAATGACATCATATAAAATCCAACTCATCACATCACATAAACACATAATCAAATATAATGCAAATCAAAAAAATTATATATATATATATATCTGTGTGTGTGTCCAAAGGGTATTGATACATCATAATTTCCCTCTGATGGGGCTCTCTCAAAGTAGATATGCTATCAAAATATGTAAAGTGTATATCCAAGAGCCTCAAGCCCTCTCCTCCAAGGGCATATACAACACCTAATCCCTATGCCTCACCACCACCCTCGTGGCCTCCTCCCTCTTGTTGTGGTTGTGCTACACTAGCCATGATCTTGGTAGGCCCCGCTCCTACTGTTGTTGTCCTCAATAAGTTCTCCCAGTAGTGTAAGGTATTCAGTAGCTTCTCAAATAGGATCCCCTCGTAATATCTAGCCTTTGCGGCTAGTGCTCCATATCTATCCATGGAGATCATGTTAGGAGGTGCAACCTGTCCCAACCCTTGTGGAGCTTCCCACACACCACTAACTGACTCCATCACCAAAATAGTAGAAAGATCACCAAAACTGGACTCTGTAGGCCTCCCTCTACCTGCGGTAGCGGTCTCTATCTTGAATAGCCTGGTCCCTCTCTTGAGTGACCACATCCCACTGTTGTAGAGATATGTCTCACTCCATATGTCTCTGATCTATCTCCACTCTCATAAATTCTATCCTGGTACGTAGCCGTGCCACCTCTTCAGAATTCTCCACTCCACCATCTTTACCTCCTCCAATCACTACCTCCACATCAATCTCCATCTCCTCTACCTCCTCATCTCCTCCCTCCTCAACCACCCGAGATTCCCATGTTGTATTATGCCGATCAGAATACCCCACTCTAACTCCAACATCATCATCCTCATCCCATGGCACTACCTCCTCCTCTACTGGATCAACCATGATAGGACTCGATAGCTCCCTATCTAACTCCTCTCTCCTATACAAAATAGGATCACAAGGAACTATATCGATGAATCCAAAGTGTCATCTCACCCTATCAAACTGAATGACCTTGATCATCTCTAGCCATATCCCCTGAATCCACCTCATCCTCCTCATCCCCACTAACTCCACATCTACACCAAGCCATGTAGGGAATCCCTGGTACTATGTACATATAATCTAATCAACATCTAACTCCAGGAGCTGGTCCACATACAAATATACCCTCCTCTCACTCCTATCACCAAATGCCTGATTAGTCCTCCATCTCAGAAATCTAACTGTGAGCTCAATATGGTCTCATGCGACCCATGGAATCCTTGGTGGCCTAATCATAGAAATATGCTCACAGGCCCAGTAATGAAGTAAGAAACCCACATCTAACCCTGACCTCCTACCTACCCTTTACATGGAAAGGTCATGGTAAACTTGAGCCAATAGAGAATTCCCAAACAAAAACACCATGTGATGATCAAATATATCCACCACTACACTAGCTAATTCCCATGGAAACTGAGCTCCTCTTGAGTTTGGAAAATCATAGCAGGACACTACCATCATGACTAAGAATATCAATTGGCTACATGGCACTTCAGCCTCATATCACAACTCATATAAAAAATACCATGAAAAAAACCTGATCTAGGGCACATCGGATCCAAATATCCACGTCAATACCACCAATCTTCTATCACCTATAATGGGAACTATCTTCTATCCCTGTATCAACAACCTGAGGATAAAATATGCATGCTCTAGGGTGATGGTCATCTCCCCTATCCTGAACCAAAATGAACATGTCTACCTATACCACCTCTTAACCAATGCTATCACCAATCCCACATATCATGGGATCCTTTGATAATATTCGAATCCACCTAATCCAACTATAGATAAATTATCCCACTCAAAATATGTCACATCTCCTCTAATCTGCTCATATAGCGAAGACACTTGAACTCTCAGGTACAAGGTCTCTTTGGCCTATGATCATAAAAGAAACATACATATATTAGAATAATGATCCAAAATCCATCCAAAATGCATTAAAATTCATTAAAAATCCAATCTAGTCTAACAATAACCAATCTAACCCTAGTCCAAGCCAACCCAGGTCATGTTGACGTGTTTTAGGGTTGATCGACATGCCTTAGGAATAGGTCAACATCAACCTGATTCGGTTGCCTTTAACCACCCTTGACGTCGTCCATGTTTTGTAAAAATGCAAAAAATTAAATAAAACATTAAATTAAGTTAAAAACTAGTGTGGGTTTTGTTACTCACCATCCTCCACACCCTTTGGCATTTCCTCGCAGCCTATGTGGCCTCCATTTCTCAATTGTCTCTTTTGTCACCCTAATCTCTGTTGTCAATTTTTGGCATGAAAATGAGAATTGTTGGCCAACCCGTGGGCTTATATAGCTCACCAACCCCAGTTGCGTCACCATCGATTGGCTTTAGTCATCATTGACTGTCCTTTCTAATATTTATTTTTGGCTATCTCCTCTTATGTCCCTTTGGGTGTTCTTCACAAATACACTATTGGGGTCATATCTATATTTCCTTCGGGAATACATATTCTCAAAGTCTACTTGTTATGGCCTTATTCACTCTTCCTTTGGGCATTTTATTTCACTATCTTATTTAACTTGCACACTAAGTACACTTGGTGGCCATACCTTTCCCCTCTTGGGGCATATTTTTCAATTTTTTCCTTCGTGGACATACCTTCCCATTTGGGGCATACCTTTTCACCATTCACCGTTTCATTTTTCCTTCTTGGCCATTTTTTGTGTTCCACTAGGAAATATACCTTTTCATCCTCGTCCCTTAAGGATACATACCTATTTTTTCCATTCATCGTGTATGAAGGGTTTCACATATTTTTTTGCATATAGTTGCGCATACTTTGATGACTTTCCTATGAATCGTTTCTCATCCCGGCTTGCATCCATACTTCAGTGATCTTCACCCACTCATTGGTTTGTAGAAACTTGTATACTTTCTTTGTTGAGACCACAATTTTCCTCTACTGATGTGATATTGGAGTCACCACCATAGTTTTTATTTATATTACAATCCTTTTTTCTTGGGGCAGCTTGTCTTGGTTATGTTTTCACCCATCTTTCTTCACCCACCCACCCTTCATCACCTACCTTTATTTCAAATGTGTCATTGATTTCTGATGGTGTCATCCATCCCTCATTTGAGGGGGAGCTCATCATTTTCCTTTTGTCAATCCCCATCCAACACTCATCATTTTTGTCTCATGGCTTGTCATCACAAACCACTCAACAAAAGGGGCAAAATGTAGACACCTAAAATTGGTATCTATACCCCTTGTTCACCTGTCTACACATAATTAATTTTGAATCAACCCATCCACTTCTCTTTATTTTAAAATTCTCATCCAAGTCCATTTAATTAATTAAATTACAGTAATTAATAAATCAATCCATTAATATCTTACCTTGTCCTAAAAACCTTCTATTTCTATTGCTTTTATCCTACACACACATCCCCTTGATTTTCTAGATTTTATCTATTTTTATGCCCTAACTACCCATATCTCATATCTTTCCCACCTAAATGCTTTAAAATATCCTTCCACTCTTTAAGAAGCCTAAAATCCCAACCAAAATCACAAAAAGAAGCCCTTTGGAGAAACTTTCCCCATAATCGGTAGTGCCCCAGCCTAGTCGCTATCGACCTTATAAAACTAAATCCTTCCTTTCTACTAAGGAGGGAGAAGAATTAAAAAATCATATGCATGCACACCTGCAAGCTTCTTCTGGTGCTAAAGCATTCTAAAAGCAATTACAGACTTCTCATATCTCCTAGGAATGTGCTTGTGTCAATCATGATCAAACTTTGTGAGATTTCTATCATTGTGTATTTATTTAATCAAATTTTTATCATATTATTATTGCTCTGATTATACCTAACGTTTTGTAGGCATATAGAAACTTCTGCAACATCCAAGGATCACTCAACAACCTTCTGTTTCATCTATTTTTTCTTACAGGTCATCTTTCACATCCATTTCGCTGCAACCTCATCACAGTATGATACAATCACCGTCAAACCCTTCTGGTCGCTGTTAACTAGGGTTTTGTTCATCTAATATCCTATCTAAATCATTTCTTTCTATCATTTTTCACGGCCTATCTATCTCAGAGATTGTTTTGTAGGTCATCCTTCAGCATCCATAGGTCCTGCAAGTCATCAAACCTCTCTCGCTACCATTTTCTATCATCATATGGTTTCTATTCCTTCATATTCCCTTTACAAGTATATTCTTACATCTTCGGACTAATGTAGCTTCCAGATTGCATGCAGATCCTACATAGTCTACATATTTCTCTTACATTCCTTATCCAATGAAGTTTTTCAAGGAGATTTCTAGTGCCATTATGATGAAAGAAAAGTTTCTCAAGTCCAAGTCAGGTCAAGGAAGTATAGTTTCTTTGGTTGAAGAAGATCATATGTGCCTCAATGCTTCGGTACATGAGAAATTGAAGGAACTAAGTGTTTGGAACACTTCAAGTGCGATAAGGTATGCCAAGTGATCTCTTCATGAGTCTTTGAGTCATGCATCTATTATAAGTGCCTGAGTTCTGGGTCATGTGGTCATTCATGTTATGTTTAAGGAGTATGTTGTTTTCTGATGTTGTTATAAGTTATCAAAGTATTAGTTTTCATCAATAAAAGAGCTTACTGTTAGTATGAAGTATCAAGGGTTGAGTAAGAGAAGTATGAGGTTTGTCAAACACTCAATATAGGCCATTAAAGGATGTCAACATTTTTTTAATGTTCAAGCATTGAATTTATATGATTGCAAATAGGAATCCTTATTAATGGTATTCTATAATTTCTTTTTGGTGCAAATCCACTGGATGAGTTTATTGAGTCTATATCCACTCATGAGAGTTCTTTCCATGAGTTGTGTCTGTAATTAGATTATGAAGGTCTCAAATGTTTTCAAAGTCAAACTAGTTTGCCAAGGTGATTTGAGCATGAAGGTTAAGGGTGTCTATGCAATGTCATGACTTTGTAAGGTCTTCAATATGATTATATGAAAGAATCCAAGTGTAAAAGGTCTTTCATGAGAGGTCATGTAAGAATATTGTCTAGTTTGGCATTTTTCATATCATAAGTGGCATGTGAAGTATGGTTTAAACAAATTTAAAGATCTTGTCAAGAGTATTAGTCCTTGTGAAGTCTCTAAGGAGTAAATAGTATGACCTGAGTTAAAATAAGAAACCTTGTTATCGGTGAAGCTCTATGAAATTTTTCTCAAAATGACTTTAAATTTCATATTCAATAAGAACTTGATGATTTTCCTTATCCATCAAGTATATAAAGACATCAATTGTATCTTTAATTAGACTGTGTTTATAGTTAGTCTTGACTCATATTTTGAAAACGTGTTTAGTGGTATGAAGTTGTTTATATAAGTCTGGAGTCTTGGTCTGAGTCACGATAAGTTAATATTGACACTGTATCAAGCATGTTTAAGGAGATCAAAATGCTTACAGAGGTTGGAAAATGAACAAAGGAGCTTGGGGTGTATTTCAAATGCTGAATTTTTTAAAGTAGGTTAGAATATAAAGATAAATAGTGTGATCAAGTTTCTAGTTGTTTGTATATGAAGGTCTTCAAGCATATCAAGGCAGTGTAAGCTGTAGCAGTGAGAGTAAATAGTCCTCGTAGTCAAAAAAAGTGAACTATATTAGTGAATAATTCTCAAATGTCAGTAGCTGGTCCTTGTCTTGAGTAAGAAATAGTGTGTGATAACATCATCTATGTCATCAAGTTGGTTTGTGTTGATAAGCCCTTACATAATCAGTTTGAAGCCATAAAAAATGTTTCTTAAGTTGGTCTAAGGATGAAGTTAGAAGTCTAAGTGTGAAGAAGTTTATCAAACCTTGAAAGCATTGTAAGTATTGAGTAATAAAGCAATGTGATATTATTTTGGGTTAAACAAGGTGTGTTGGGTCTTAGGCTTCAAGGATTGTTACAAGATGAAAAACAAGGTTTTCAAGGTCTACAAGAGGATTGAAATTACTCTCATATTGTTTATTTATTCAAAAAGTATTGTGAGTGTATAGAGGTATAAAATTGTTGTCTATAGGTGTGCCGAAGGGATTAACTAAAATAGAAATATTCTAGTGTAATATAATGCTAAAGGAGTAGTAAAATGACTGAATAAATGACCAATAAAATATAACAAATATACCCAAGCCAACTAAGAAATAAAATGTGAAACCCTAATTTGTGTAAGAGAGGGTTAAGAAGTCCTTAGATGATTCACATATGTCATGGGACTGTGTTGCTATGTAGACCAAGTGAACAGGAGGAGGAAACGACCACACAGAATCCTGAGAAAGAACATATTTGAGCTATTTGACTAGACTAGGGCACCTGGAAAGTGATAGGGGCACACGTGGGTGCCTTAGTCTAAGATATGGGTTCCCTAGTATGTGGAAATGGCTTGGAAATATCCTTTAAGGTGTCACTAGATGTTTTCCTATATTCTCTTCTTATTGCACCAATGTTGTTAAACTACACCAGATGTCACTGTGAATAAGATATGGAAGAATCACATGCAAAACCCAAGACAAAGAACCAAAACCCTAAAAAATAAATATGCATATGAATGGGTTGGAATGTCCTCAGTGGAAACAATAGTGGACTTAACAACTGAGCACTGCACTAAATATTAGACTCAATATAGTTATAGGTGTGTGTGTGTGTGTGTGTGTGTGTGTGTGTGTGTGTGTGTGTGTGTGTGTGTGTGTGTGTGTGTGTGTGTGTGTGTGTGTGTGTGCGTGCGTGTAATTGTGCCCTAGGTTTCTCTTGTGCTAGTTTCACTTTGTGAAGTAGTGAGAAAATAACTAGATGTAGAATGTAGTAAATGTGTGCATGGAAACAATAGACTCCCCTCATGTGAAGTGTGATGTAGATGAATCAACCTTGTGTGCCTTGTGAATGAGCTAGATAGATACAAGTGTAGCTTTAGATTCCTTTGATGGATGCAAATCTATATGGTGATAGTAAATTCTTAGTGTTTGGTCCCTTATTATGGTCACATAACATTATATTTATATGGTTATCTTGTTCTAATTTTGTAATTAACCCCAAAAAGGCTTACCACCAAAAATATCAAAACATAAAACGGCTAGAGAGTTCCCAAATGGCGAGAGTAAAGTGTGACGAGGATCAGGACACCCCAGAGGGGACTAGGGCACCCTAGTCTTGGTTGGGTGCCCTAGTAAGAAATAGTAAAAATAAAATGAAAATACATACTGGGTAAGTGTAGGTGTAAGATATGCATTACGATAACAAGCAATGTAAAAATGGCTAAAGACATGGTTTAATTATTACTCTTTTCACTTAAGAACCATATGAATGGTGGTATGAGACTGAGACTAAATAATGACTCAAAGTGCGTGATTTTGTGTCTTCATTTTCCCCCACTTTATGTTGGTGATAGAAAAGATCAGTAACATAAAGTATATGGAGATGCGTATATGATAATCCATGTAGAGTGATGTAGAAAATGTGCCGAAGGACTAGACAAATAATGGAGTGACAAAAATATGGAGCGTGGAGACTAAAGATCCTACATGATTAGTATCACGTGTGTGATGTACCTGTCATGTTTGTTTTTTATTGTTTTTGATTGCTTGCTTCTCATATGGATGGACCTGTAAAAGAGAAGACGATCAACTAGTCAAATACACATGTATACATGTCAAGAAACATGTAAAAATAGTATGAAAATGACAATGAAAAAGGAACATGTGCACTTGATTCATGATGAGACAAAATGGGGTAGAAAGGATATCATGTAACTATTGTGAAGTGCAAGTTTTTTTTGTGATCTCACACCAATGTGGCCAAATATGTATAGGGAGAAAGTTGTGTTATTCTCCAACCTATAACCGCTTCCCTAAGAGTGGTGAAGAGATCTCAGTACTTTCTAGTTTATTGGGTGATCCAATGGCAATGGCTAAAGAAGTGTAGGGAGGAAATTCTGATGTTCCTCCAGCATGTAACTTCTCCCTAAAATGCTAAGGACAATCTAACATGTAAAAGATGTTGTGTATGGGGTTCATAGAATGGTCTAAACCCACTCATTGTATAACCCACCATGTGATGGACCAAAAAGTAGATTGAAATGTACTGATACTGTGTAGTGTGTAAACCAAAATGATGCCCCCCTCTTTGGGAGTGCCTGAGACATCATGGATAGGAGAAGACAACCCCAAAATAGGACCGAGCGTGGATTCTAAAACTATGCCTTGTAGGGGGCAAGCAATTTGATTGGTAAATACCAAGTCACACACAAATACATGGCTAGGAAAAAAGTGTTAGTATGAACAAGTATGCATGTAGAAGATAAATGTAAGCCAAAGAAATAATGTGTAAGCTAGAACATAAGAAGATAATGTAAAAACATAAGAAGACAATGTAGACTACAAAAAGTGGGATGTAAACATGGGACACCAATCACAGTGTCGCAAGAAAATCAAGGTTACGATGGCCACAAATAAACAAGTGTGCACACAATTCAAAGGGAAAATCCCACAAACAAGAACAAAAAATAAACAAAAATGTAACAAACAAGTATCCCTGCATGAAAAATGTTTTACATGAAACACTCGTTAGCATGTTAAAAAACTAATAAGTATGTCAAAACATGTATAAACCAAAGTAGTGTGCTATGTGTTTCATTGTTTTCTTTACGTTTTTGAATGATGAAACAGATAAGGTTATGGGCTAGGAGGAATACTTGTTAAATGTGTTGGTTGATGGTTATTGCACACGTTCTAACTTCTCGATCCAATGCTGATTGTGAGAGATTCCTTTTGGCTAGGAGGAACTACTTGTAATAGAAAAAAAGACCACAAAAGATAAGTTAAATGATCTATGACAGTGGATTACGTAGCGTATGCTAGTTCTGAGAAGTGTGATACTTCCTAGATGACTATCAATCCACTGTTTAAAACAAATTAATGTGAGAAATAAATAAATTCCTACTATAGTTGATATGATTTAGGTATCTCATTCAAGTACAATAAGAAAACCCAATCACAACAGGCTAGGTTATAGTTGGATCTAAAGGATGAGGTAACTGTCAAGGTATTGGGTCTGGTTAGGGTCTGATTATGGGTTGTTTAGGTCAATTGGTAGGAGGTTTTTTGGCTTTGTTTTTGGGAAAGGTATAAAACACAGAGACTAGCATTAGTCTTGTATGACTAATGATGGTTAGTAATAACTGATGATGGTTACAACGGATTTTCAATAACTCAATATATCATGGTTTAGGGATTTGTCTGAGACTGACTCGGGGATGGTGAGGAGTGGGTGTTAGTCTGGGGAGGTTTTGGAAATACTTAGAGATGTCTATTGGTCAGGTATGGGTGATTTTGTGGTGTGGGTGAAGGAATGATCAAACTTGTATGGAGATAAATGGTGGGGAAGTGAGGGTTTGAGTAGAAACTAATAACAAAAGTAAAAAAAGCCTACTAGAATGAAAATAAACGAATGATGGTTAACAAGATACTTACTGTGATGCAAGTTCAACGACTAGATGGAGGTGATAGTTGATATGAGGAATGGTGTTTCGTGTTGTGGCAGTGCTTCTCGGAATGCTACCGTGGGTGCAATGCTCTTAGATCTATTTGGATGATGGTTTTGGATGCTTGGATTCACAGAAAGATGTTGGTTCTACTTGCATGCAGCTATGATCTTTTTCCCCTCTGGTCTCGAATGTGCCAACCTCTTAAAAAAGGTTGCAAAGGTGAATAAATGGTAACTGACGATGGTTCTATCTTGACAGACATTGGTTTAGGTATGACCGGCATCGGTTAAGGCGAGATTACCTAGGTTTACTAAAATTGGTAGATATTTCTAATTTCTTGGGCCAAGTTGGTTTTTTTGTCACGGATCAGAATGAAATCTTCCCTTTTAATGAGTGGGAATGTGGTTAGAGAAATCTTAGGCATTGATTTTAGGGTTAGACCAAATCTTAGCTCATTAAGGTGAGCAAGACTTAGTTATTGTTAGTTATGGAAACATGCCAAGAATAGGTGTAGGGTGAGGTGGTTGGATGAGGTGTCTAGGTGAGGTGAAAATTAGGTCAATTAAGGTAATAAAATAATGAAAGTTGTGAGGATGAGGATTAATTTAATTAAAATAATTAAATTAATATTAATGTGGGGTGAAAGGGGCCATGGTTAGGTGCCCATGTTTAAATTGGTTATCCAATCCGGGGCTAAGGGGAATGTAACCAAATTTAGGTGTCTACACTATGAGAAAAAATTAAACAATAGAACCAGTAGCTTTCAAATGTGAATTACCCAAGTAGGTAGTGTGTCAATTGATAGTGATGCATATAGAAGCTCTGTATCTGTGATCACAAATAGAAAATAATGTGAACGTGCATGTGTGTATGGTAAAGATAATGACATACAAGGGATCTATCTAACATGTGTAGTAAAGTGACCATGTAATATTAAGTGCAAGAAAGGGTAAATGAAACCATAAAATACAACATGTTATGGATGGATGGAATGTAATACAAAGTGAATGATAGGAGCCACATGCCCCCCGAGTGAATGGAATTAAATTCCATGAGATTCATTTAGTATGCCCCTTCAGCAGTCAAGAATGAACCATAAATGAAGAGTGCATCATCAGGAAATGGTCATACTATGTGTTGTGTGTAGCGAGTTGTGATGAGTATGTGGTGATGATATGTGACATAGAGATGATGGGTGTATGAATATGTAGCCTAAGCATATATCACGACAAGATGAATAGAGAGGAGTGGTGATATAGCCTAAACCATACACCACTAAATGATGTAAGTGAAGGTGATGATATAACCTATCATAAGATGATGCTAGAAGAAGTGACCCTATATCCTAAAGTGTATATCACTTAATGTAGTCACTTTTACTACTATCACAAAAGGAAGGAACCCCATGCATGTCGGCCTATCACCCAACAGAAGCTGAGCGCTCACCCAAGACATGCGCGGGTACCGAGTCTCTTTTTTATGTGATTTTAGTGGGAAGCATCGTCTATGATTAGTGTAAGAGTTCTAATGAGGGAGGTTGAAACATATAAGGACCATAGGGCTCAGAACGGCCTCTAGATCCTTGCATTCACCTTATACTGAGTACTTTAATAGAACCTAGAACATGCATTATGATAGAAAGAATTATACAAGCATTCATACATAGCATGAAAGGAAAGAGAACTCATATGAGAGAAAAGTGCATTAAAACCATTGATATCCATGTCTATTTATATTAGGTAACCTCATTATATTCATTGATTCATTACAGAGTGTCACAGAGAGCATACCGTAGTCATGCATATCTCTGGACATATGTAACTAAGCTAACAAAAAAAGAAAAATTACAACTCCATGCTTAGTGCATTCTTTCCTAAATACATATATCCACTCGCAGTAATTCTACAGGGCTCTGCTCTCTCTCTAACCTACTATACCTCATACTTCTAGAGATATCTTTTACTCTGTAGGCACTTGTATTTATAATTTTCCTACACTGCCAACTCACCTTCCAACATCCTTAGATCTGGTGCCAAGTGTCGAATGTGGTCCATGCGAGCATGCTTCTTCAGGCCTGAGCTTTCCACTTTACCTCATGATGTTCTTCTAGAAGATTCCATCTGGGGCATGCTCTTTCCTGGGCCAGCCTATCGCTAGGCTGCCATCTTATCCACGCGTAACCGATCATGCTTTTCACGTGTTCTACCTTGGGTGCTCAAATTGACTAAGTTCTGAGCCTCCTTTCACGTGTCGTGCGTGCTATGTGCTTCCCTAGGCCTTTCTCTCACACGCTTTTACCTTGTGTGCCTTTTCATAACTAGGACCCTACGTGCCCATGCATCTTCATAATTGGTTAAGATTATAGGGGTCCAACATCACCCCACACTACGCCTGTTCTCGCTCCTTGGAAACATTTCACTTGACCAAGATGGATGTTGTCCGGGGAACCAATGAATCATCTTACAAAAAAAGAATAAGGAATGAAAGAATTGGGAAAAAGAATGAAGAATGGGGGGGGAGCATCAACTCAACAAGCTAGGAAAATATTTTTGAAGGTCTGTATCTAGCTTATTCCATACACCAACCTCACCTTGTGCCTTCTGGCAGAGGTCTCCCACCATGGTGCTCACTTCATCAAAACTCGGGCTAACTCCCTAGGTGCCCAAAATGTCCACAATCTGCTCCATCTCCTTTCCCAGGTCCTCAAGTTTATCCATCCTTCTAGTGATCTGGGGGTATAATTCCTTTAGCTGGGCCTTAATTGAGCTCCTTAAAGCTTCAATTGCCTCTAATTTCTTCTCTACTTCGGCCAAGACCCTGTCTCTCTCCACCTTGTTCCCCTTGTTCTTTTCTTGGAACCCTTTTAGCTCTGCTTCAAGCGTGGTGACCAAGGAGCTCACCACCTTATCTCTATCCGCGCATGTATCATATGCAGCTTCTACAGACTGGGAAACGACCTTAACTTAAGTGAGTACTTGGCTATACTCTGCAACGAGTGCTACCACCTTCAATCGGTCCTCCTCTTCCAAGATTGCGGCCACTTCTTCAGCAGACTCTAGGGCCAAGGGTCATCTCTCCATAGTGAGGATGCGTGTTAGGTCTTCCATACACTCTAGGAGGGATGAGTACTTTTGTGTGGGTGGCTCTAAGTCTGGGTGCTTCAGGAGGATGGCGCCCTTGATAAACTCCATTTTATTTTATACTTCTTGCACCTTTACTTTTTCTTCCTTTAACTCACACCTTAACTGTGTGCTGATTAGTTCCTCCTTCTTCAAGCTCTTGGCCTTCTCCGCTAGTTATTCCTCCTTCCCTAACTTCACCTCCAGCATTCTAATCCTATCATTGCACGCAAATAATCTAGCCTCGGTCTTGACCGTGACCTTTTTCAGTGCATTATAGACTTGCTCGTCTGAGAGCTCCTGAGTATTCACTAAGAGATTGACCCCCTTAGACTCTGGCAATGTGATGAGTGCTCCTTGGCAGACTTCGAAGTCTCACTCATCAACGTGGGACTCAAACACCCTAGATAGCATCTTCTTGGTTCTGGGGTATGTGTCGTCCTTCTCAAAATACCCCATGACTATGAGCCTTTCCGTGGGTACGTTGCTTTGGAATCGCACGCGTAACACCTTCCTTGTGTCATCAACATATCCCATTACCTATCTTTGTTTTACATCAAGAGTTCTCCTGCCTGAGCACACACCTTTGGGGAAGCTTACTGTGAGAGTGGGGCCTCCCAGTATGTCATGTTCTTTTTCAATGTTCTCTTCCTTCCCTTCCTTCAGCACTATGTCTGCGCTACACTCCAACTCTTGGTCTACCAAGACCTTGAGCATTCTTTGTGCTTCTCTCTCTACCACCTCTATGATCTATTATTTTGTAAAACTTATGGCTCCTTCCTTTTCCCTGGCAACCTCCTCATCCTCCATGTCTTTTGCATCTTCCTCATCTTGTGTGCCCTTGTGCCGCACGAATATAAAATCTTGCTTCTCATCTCCACTCTCCTCTCCCTAGTCGTAGATGCTAAACACATGTGGATCTTGGTCTTTCTCTGTCTCTTCTTCCTTGCCGCCATCTTATTCACTTTCATCCCCTCTTCCGCCCATGTATTTCTCCAAGCTGTCGGTTACCTCCGAGTTAGCTTCTTCATCAACCCTCTACTTTTTCCTGAGAGGTGGCTCCTGATCAGGGGATTCATCCTTATCTTCTTCCTCAGGTGATTCTTCCTTTGAGATGGGTTGCTTAGGAGTCTCTACTTTTGGCATCTTCTCCTTTACCAGAGACTTCTTTCTCCACATGTAAGTGCTTGGCTGAGCGCTCATGGATGGTATGCTCATTGTCTGAGAAGTCTACACAACTGGTGCTTCTTCTTCTCCTCTCCCTTTTTTCTTGGACGTTTGCTTCTTCTTCCCAAAGGAGTCTTCAGGCATGGAGACTTCACCCTCCAGGTACGTTCCCTTCTCAAAATTTGGCCTTATGCGCAAGTACACGCACGTCGTTGATCCTCCATCGATGAGGAGAGTCATTGGCCTTGTCATTTGAATCTCGAGTGATACGTACTTCTACACGTACACGCACTTGCCGTCGGGGTAATTTAGCTTCTTTCTCATCTCCCTATGTTCCTGGTCCAGCCTACCTAGTTCCAGTCTTAGCTTCTTTGACTCTTTAAACCTGTTCACTCCTGCTTGGAAGTATTGGGTAGTAAATGCGAAGGGGAGCTTGCACCAAGGGCTCCATGATTCGTCTATCAACTTGAATCTACCCAGGAAGTAGTGTTGGTAGACTACGAATTCAACTTCTCCCTCAGTGGATGCTGGGAGTTGTTTAGGGATCCTCCACTTTTCCCCGAATGCATTCCTTAGGTGCGTGTACCATTTTTCCAGCCATGCCTATGTGGTGTTTTCATTGTATTGCAGGAATATTTTTTAAACCTCTTTGCGGGCGAGGGATCCTCGGCAGGGTACTCCCATACAAATTTGTCTGGTGCATCAGGCACCCCAATCTCTATGAATACAATGGTGAGTAAGATGTTTCCGAAGAGGATCTTGTCCCCTTCCTTCGTGCAACTGAAAATTTCCTCTGTAATGTACGCAGATAGGTTATATATAGTTCCCTCTACAATATTTCTGCAGACATGTAGCCAAGTTTTGTTGACTTATGTCCATCTTTCTTGGCCATTCAGCTTAGTTACCAGATGTGAGGCCATTTTCATTATGGGGTCCTTGATGTTTGAAATGTCATATTACTACGACCCTTTCTTGTAGCCATACTCAGTGATGGTCTCTTGAATAGCTTCCTTATCGCCAAGGTCATCTTCTAGGCTATCTCCCTCACATATGAGGCCTATAAATTATGAAATCAGCTGGGGAGTCAAACACATCTTGCGCCTAGTAAAGTGGAAGTAATCTTCGTGCACCTGTGACATCAACCACTGGTACAGGTGCTCTGGCTTTCCAAAATAAGGCAACTCATAGAGTTACAACAGGCTTGCCTTCTCCATTTTAACCTTAATGTCATCATCGTATATATGCAAACCCTCAGGTGTTTGTTTGTTGGTGGGGCGTACTAACTCCAACACCATTTATTTTTCTATTGTGTTCATGTGGTGATTATAGTCACTAACAAGTATACTTCTCAAGTGGGATTCCCATTCCTTCCCCATCATCACCCCATCTGGGTATTGCATCTCTACATACCATTCTTCATTTGTGTCTACCATGGGTTCTAGTTGTTTAGCCTTGGCTTTGCCCTTTCCTTTCTTGGGTGCCATGGTCGAGGTATTTTATCACTCCTACCCTCTCCTTGTTATTGTATCTTACTTCTTCCAATCCTTTGATCTCAGATTCGTGATAAAACTCTTCTAACCCATGCCCTAGTTTTTCAAACCCTAATTGGGATAAAATCTTCACAAGATAGTGTTTCTTCACTCTTTCCACGCCTGTGTAACCCCTTCTGGTTCACAAACTCAAATTGGCTACTTCAATCTCACAGATCTTCTTTCACTCGATCGAATCTGAAAGCCCAAGTTTATGGAACTAGCTTATATCTCAAACTCTTCTATTTCGTAAAGTAAAAATGAGAGTGCTCCAACCCTTTACTTATAGTTTTTCTCTTTTCTAAACATTAAATGCTACTTCACCTACCACCATACTTTGTTCATTTAATGTGGATTTTTCAAACAAATCCCATCTTCAGTGCCTTCCCTTACGCGCCCAACCTGCGCGAAAAATCCTCCAACCTTCTGGCTCATAACCAATCCAACCTGACAGGAGAATCTTATGCGCTCGTAACCCGCACCAAAGGCACTTCTTCTATCCTGATCCTTTCTCTCACCTACCTCATGTTGCTTTCAAATGTGCTTTCTCCTCCTCAGTATGTGGGATCTACAAGTAGCTTTACCCTGGCACCAACCATTCTTCCATCTTCCTCTTTATATACCTCTTTCAACCCGGCTACTCAACAAGGCTTTTCAACACAACTTCCTTGGTACTTTGATCATGTGCTTCTTCACCTTTCTCCACCCCACACTTAAAGTGATGCACGGTCCTCTGTGCACTTACAAATTCTCCAAAAATAGTAATAAGGTTACCGGTGCCCAAGGCACAAAACAAAACAACAACGCGAAAGGGAAACACAAGAAAGGGAAAATGCATAAAAGAAACTTCTAAACTAACTGGAAAAACTACCTTATTTACAAACACCAAGAAGAATTATTTATAGTAGGGCTTCAGCCTACTACCATTGAAGTGTCCAGGAAACTTCATCCCATCTAGCAATTTTAACTGGCACGCGCCCGAATTAAGGATGTACGA
Source organism: Taxus chinensis (assembly GCA_019776745.2). NCBI lineage: Eukaryota > Viridiplantae > Streptophyta > Pinopsida > Cupressales > Taxaceae > Taxus > Taxus chinensis. Next base: position 217,573,538 of record CM034152.1, on the reverse strand, counting down.
GATTTTGTAAGGACTCAACCAATGGACTTTCAACTTCCCAAGATGGTGCAGAAACTTAGAATCATATTATAACACCATCTGTCCAACCTCAAATTTCTTGTTTCTAATATGGCAATCATGTCAAGCCTTTTTCTTTTCCTTTTCTACTATCTGGCTCCATCGGGCAAGTGATCATCTCTCATCCAGTTCTATTAGCTCATAAATTCTTTCTTCCAGTGCTTGTTCATCGGCTAACCCTCCTGCGAGTGCTATTCACAGAGAAGGCAACATAAATTCAACCGGTAAAATAGCTTCTGCGCCAAACACCAATTGAAAAGGTGTGGCTTTGTTTAGTCTTTTATACGTTGTCTTGTAAGCCCATAGTACTACTGATACCTTGTCACCCCAATCAAGTCTTCCGACATCACAAATCTTGGTCAAGGTATGACTCAGTATCTTGTTGAATGCTTCCACGGTTCCATTTGCTTGTGGGTGATAGGGTGTAGTCTTGTGATGAGCTACCATGAACTCTGATAATAGGATCCTGACGGTCTCATTCAAGAAATGCATACCTCTATCACTGGTCAAACTCAACGGACACCCGTACCTCATGATAATGGTTTCCCATGAGAACCTTGCCACTGTTGCTACCATGCAATCTTTAGTTGGGGCTGCCTCTGCCCACCTTGTGAGATAATCTATACAAGTGCTGACATAATGTGACCTGGTCCTACACACTGCTGGTGCAATAGGTCATACAAAGTCCATCACCCATTTTTCAAAAGGCTCCGCGCTAGGAATAGGGCACAAAGGCATTTCATCTCTCTTCCTAGTTTTCCAATGCACTGACAATGGTCACACACTTTACAATAATATCTGCAATACTTGTACAAGGTTTCCCACCATAAATCTTCCATTAATATCTTGCGCATGGTGGCATCACCTGTATAATTTCCAACCGCACTTCCTCTGTGTGCTTCCTCCATGATGGCTAAGCGCTCATGCTCTAAAACACACCTACGTAAAACTTCATCACATCCAAATTTGTATAAGTCTCCACTGATTAACATTTAGGGCACCGTGCGTATGGGAAACTGCTTCTTTTCCAATGTCTTCATTCCATACGGCACCACACCTTCCTTTAAGAATGCTACAATCTCCTCTAAATCTAAGGGTACACACCATAACCTAAATAGTGGCACATCTGGCATTGCTTCCTCAATACTCTATGCATCCTCCCCTGAATTAATTCTTAACAGATGATCAGTTGCTTTTTCTAGGTTTTACTACAATGGTGAATTCAAACTCTTGAAACTACAACACCCATCGACATATGCATCCCTATAGAATAGGCTTGTTCACTAAATACTTCAATGCCATGTGTTCAGTGTAGAATACAAAGGGTGTTGCCAACAGATATTGCCTAAACTTGAAGAGTGCGTAGATCATTGACAATGCCTCACACTCAGTTGTGGTATAATTCTACTTTACTGGTGTCAACTTCCTACTTGCGAAATAGAGAGGATGATCAACAATCCCTTCACCTAGCTGTACAAGCACTGCTCCAATGGCTATCTATGAGGCATCTACATGAACATGAAAGGGCTTGTCCCAAGAGGGAAACCATTAAATAGGCACGGTAATAAGCCTATCTTTTAATGTATCAAACACCCTCTATTGCGCCTCTCCCCAATAGAAGGCACTTTTATGTCTAAGTAACTCCTCTAATGGTGCGGTGATCTTGGCATATCCCTTAATGAATTTTCTATAATAGCCCGCATGCCGAAGGAATTTGTGCACTATGCTCTGGCTAGTAGGCTCCCTTAACCCCACAATAACTGTAACTTTAGTGGGATCTACCAGCAAGCCCTCCTTACATATGATATGCCCCAATAAAGTCCCAAAGGGTGTAGTAAACACACATTTCTTAATGTTGAGGGATATCCTCAACTGCCTACACCTCTCAAACATTAACCTCAAATTGTCACAATGGTCTTTAACCAGACCATATATTGTCTAGTCATCCAAATAGACTTGAAGAAATTTATGGATGAAGTCCTAGAATGCTTGCACCACTATACACAAAAAAGACAGCTGGCACATTCTTCAACCCAAAGGGCATGACCGTATATGCAAAACTTCCCCACTCGGTGGTGAAAGTTGTCTTTTCCTGGTCTTCCTTTGCAATCCAGACTTGGCGGTACCCTGAAAATCCATCTGTAAAGGAATAGATTTCACACCCAATGACTCCTAAAATTTCTTCAGTGAAGGGGGTCGGAAATGGATCAATGACCCAAACTGCCTTTAATTCCCTATAATCCACACAAATTATAATTCACCCATCGTTCTTGATGTTGATTACCATCAGAATTATCCGCTCTGATTCTTCCACTGCCTTAATGACCCCAGAAGCTATCATTTTGTCTATCTCCTCCTTGACCTTTATGCATAAATTGGGATTCATTCGGTAGGGCCTTTTCCTAACCGGGCACACACTGTCCTTCAGTTTTATCTTCATCTCCCCCAAGGAATGGTGAACGCCTTTGAGCTCATGATACCCACATGAAAATAAATCCTAAAATTCATGCAACAGATCAATTATTTTCCATACTTCCTTCTCTGTCCAGTAATCCCCAATAATAGCTTCCTTAGGTTCTTCTTTTGAACCGATGTTAACTTTCTTCGTCTTGAAAGGCTCATGGTAGGCACGCGCGCGAGCATCTACATTGTCTACTACCTTGTGCATCCCTACAGAATGGCTAACATCTAAGCTTTCTAATTCCTTTCCATCAATCACACATACCAACTTTCCCTTCTCTTTTTCCAAACATGCATGCTCAAGTTGTAACTCTTTTGTTTCCTTTTCTTCTTCAAAATGCACCTCCAATCCTGGTTCACCTAGTAATTCTAACAACCTATCTTCCATCCTAGCACTATCCCCCATGGTAAGCTGCTTGATACCCTACGAGGCCTTATCAACCAATGGCTTGGTACTCTGATATTCAAAGGTTTGAATAAGGTCAGCCGTGAGTTCTTGCTAATTCCTTGTATGGTGGCATGTCTTCGAATGAATGTACCATGCACGTGCACAACCCTGCAATGTAGAATACAACTTGTGCACCCAGAGGGATGGTGGCAAAGCTTATGCACCTTCTCTCCAGACCCGTTCACACTCCTGGATATAGAAAGAGGTAGGCTCATTCCCATGGTACTCCTTAATGATGGTGGGTACATTGCTCCTAGAGAATCTGACAGAGAGAGAAATTCTACCTCATGCCATTCTAAAAGGCTCTCTTGATGTGTGGCCCGCCATTGAGATACTATGCCGAGCAAGACATAACTTAGCATCTCCCTCCATTCCTTCTCATCCTTTCACTGAGCTTCTACCTCCTGCAAAAAGATCTCAGGGAAGGCTCTTCCTGAATACTTAGGTTGTTATTTTCCTCCAAGGCACCTAACGATGCACGCATTTGTTACCTTAATCACCGACCCTCTCAATTGTCGTCCCAATAATTCGTAAGTTCCATTTTCCCAATTGTCAAATGCTAGACTGGTGGTAGCACTCACTGACTGAGCGTCTTCAAACTAGATAACCCCGTTAATAGGGTGTATCATCTCAGGGTCTCTGATTGAGAGCACATAAATCTTGTCCAGAAATTCTTCCCCCAACAATTCAATATAGGGTGTCGAATTCCCATCAACTAGGAGTATAACGACTTATTCCTCCTTGTTCTCAAAGTTGATGTACCCTTTGTTGAACAGAAGGTCCACATTGTTTTTGTAACACCAAGGATGCCCAAGTAGTGCTGGGAAATTGTTCGCCTCAGCAAGCACCAAGACTTTGAAGTCCCCAGTAAACTTGGCTCCTTGGATAGTAATATCTACATCCTTCAGAACACCGATGGGAATTGCCTTAGTCTTGTTTTCCATATACAACACATTCGAAGATGGCTGTAATACAGGTCTTCCCATCTGATGCCCTGCATCCAAAGTTAGAACATTAACCTCTACCCCTATGTCAATGAGGATATTGCTAGGGATCCATCCATCTACAACTGCATTCAACGTAATTTCCTTGTCATAATCAAGGCTATGAGGGAGAAGGTTCATGTGCAAGACCTGTCTCTCACGCTCTTCTCCGGCACGTGGTACCTTCTCTCTCAACTAGGATCCTAGCAAGGGAATGATATTCTCTTGCCTTAGCATTTTACACACCTCCTTGACCTCATCCAAGTCATCCTTTTGCACCTCAACTCTCCTTCCTTGTTCCTCCTTCCTAGATTTCTCCTTTAGACACTAGATCTCCCCTTGTAAGCTCTGATTAACATCCATAGTGTCCTGATATATCTCCTTTTGATGTGCGGGGTCTGGATACTTTCCACGAATGACCTCCTCCCTTGAAACTAGGGTTTTCTATCTTGGCACATCTCTTACGCACATGGCTTCTACCCTTGTTGTTACCAAGACAGGCTCCAAACCTTCATCTCGTGTTACCCGGCGCATCCACTATATGTCTACCTTCTTAATACTGACCATTGAAGCACCCTTATCCTTCTGGTGCTTCTGATTCATGTGCTCAAATAATTTTGAGAACTCCTCATACTTATGCTTCTTTTTGCACCATGAGCACTGCAACAGGTCCAGGCACTCACGCTTGTAATGTTATGTAGATCCACAGTTGAAACATGTTCCGCGTGGGAACTCACTCCTTCCTCCTTTGTGGTTACCTCGACCATGGAATCCTCCTCAAAAAACTCTTCCATGCGCACCTCCATCTGTGCATTCCTCATAATGGCAATCATTATCCTTGGAACCACTTGCAATGCTAGTTTGGTGCACCCCATGATTAATGGCCTCATGGATTTTCTCATTGAGACTACAGTCCTTAGTGTCATAGGTTGTATAGGTGTAAATTTTGTAGTAATAAGATACATTCTTCCTAATCACGTGTTGTAGAAAGGGACATCTACCTACATCATGGTCCCCATGACAAATTTCACAATCCACTGTCAATGCGCGTACTGTCCTCTAGGGGAAATTATCCTTAACATGTCCCTCTATTTCACAATCTGTGCACCACAAACCTCTGTGTGTCTCATGGGCTGTGTTCGCAGATAATTTTTCCAACTATTTTTCCATAGCAGCAATCTGAGCCTCCAAGAATGGGCTAACACTAGTATCAATACTACCAATAGCCTCGGTGTGTAAGGCAGCTTCTAATGCTTCGCGCCGGTCTATAAAATTTTTATGAGACAAGGCCCTTCTAAAAGGGGTGATCAATCCTCCAACAAACCACTGTGCATGTTGAGAAGGATAATTTAGATAAGAGAGTTTTAAAGTGCGCATCATACTCCCTCACACTCTCTGCCATTCCTTACTGAATCTCCTTCAAAGCACCGATACTCTTCTGCTCGAACTCAGGGATGTGGAACTCTGCCAAGAATGCATTCTTTAAGGTAGTATATTCCACCACCATTTGATGAGGGTTCTACTTCCTATACCAGCTATGTGCGCGCCCTTACAACGTGGTTACAAACTGACTAGCCTTCTATTATGGGACTGTGACACCCTTAGCGTGCCATAGTAGTTCACACTTGTGAACATGTTCTATAGCATCCTCAATGCCCCTGTAATCTGACAAATGCAGAGACATTTCAAATAATACTTGAGGTGGTAGTTGGGGTCCCTATCCTCCTGAGCCTGATCCTTGGTTCCCTCCGGTGTTTCCTCCACCACCTAATCCACCAGGTCTTGTGCCTCCAGAGCCACCATATCCACTAGAACCACTGGGTCCAATAGGGCTTGTAGGAGTTGTGCCAAGCACTCCCATGGTCCTACTAAACTGTGCACAAATGGTCTATGATAGCACTCCACTACCACTAATTTGTCCCGTGCCACTCCCTGATGTGAGACCGAAAGCTTGTACACTCACTCCTTATCTAAAGATCCCTCTAAATACTGGAATATGTGTAGCCATAGAAGAAGGGACTGTAAAATTATATCTCCTAGGTACATATTTGTCTCCTCCATCGATATTAACTGGGTCAATAACACTTCTTCCTGGTTCGGGAAATCTAGGTGCCAGGGCTCAGTCACTGGGTGGGTTCAAATATGTGCCAATGAATCTCCTTTCTCTGTATGATGAACTCTCACTAGAAGCTGAAAGGGTCTCCCTCACGCACTTGCTAAGATGGGGTAGCACAGACTTCTCAGGTTCCACATCCTCCGCGTGAACCTCAACTCCTTCTCGCAACGTCTGTCTCCAAAGATCCATCACAGTAGCAACTTCACGTTATCTAGCAATCTCCCTTTCACGCGCTTCACTATACTTGAGTTGTCTCTCTTCCCTCTCCTTCTCTGTCGTGATATCTTCCATCTTCCTCCACCCAAGTTCTCTTACCCAGTGCTCATAATGGTTTAGCTGGCCATTGGGAAATCCTCTAAACTCATGGTAACCATTAATATCTTCATAGCTAGGAGAATAACACGTAGAAACGTTCCTCTAGATTCTCACAGAAATTCAAACTCAACAACCTCTAGACAAGAATATGTGGAAATGGCGTATTCTAGAGTGTACCTAGTCATTACTCTTCTCCACCAATGATCTACAGCACGGGTCCACATCAGATCTACATCCTGCAACCTTTGGTAGTCTTCTTCGGTCCATACTTATGACCCATAATGCCAACTTGATCTAGACACATAGGCTGAAAGCCATTCATATAGTTCTACTGGGAAGCAGTAGAAGAAGGTCTCGTACAGATCATGGTAGAGGTGCTCTTCTACCCATATACATGCATTAAACTCAGGTCCAGTGTTGTATCTCCAATAAAATTCATCCTCCGTGCTCTTGAACCATGATTCAATAATTTCCAATGTCAACCACTCTGTCATTCCTCCTTACAAAGATCATGATGTATGTTATATCCCACTACAACTATGAAAATAGGTCCCGCAATAGAAGGAACCCCATGTGCACCAGACTATCACCCAGCAGAAGCTAAGCACTCACCCGAGGCACACGTGGGTACCGAATCTCTCTTTTATGTGAGTTTAGTGGGAAGCATCATCTATGATTAGTGTAAGAGTTTTAATGAGGGAGGTTGAAACATACAAGGACCATAGGGCTCAGAACAACCTCTAGATCCTTGCAGTCACCTTAGACTGAGTACTTTAATAGAACCAAGAACATGCATTACGATAGAAAGAATTATACAAGAATTTTGACATAGCATGAAAGGAAAGAGAACTCATATGAGAGAAAAGTGCATTAAAGCCATTGATATCCATGTCTATTTATATCAGGTAACCTCATTATATTCATTGATTCATTATAGAGTGTCATAGAGAACAGACCACATCCATGCATATCTCTGGACGTATGTAACTAAGCTAACAGAAAAAGAAAAATTACAACTCCATGCTTAGTGCATTCTTTCCTGAATACAAATATCCACTAGCAGTAATTCTGCAGGGCTCCTTTCTCTCTCTCTAACCTGCTATACCTCGTACTTCTAGAGATATATTTTACTTTGCAGGCACTTGTATTTATAATTTTCCCACACTACCAACTCACCTTCCAGCGTCCTTAGATCTGGTGCCAAGTGTCAAATGTGGTCCATGCGAGCATGCTTCTTCTGGCCTGAGCTTTCCACTTTACCTCATGATGTTCTTCTAGAAGATTCCATTAGGGGCATGCTCTTTCCTGGGCCATCCTATCACTAGGCTATCATCTTATCCATGCACATCTGATCATGCGTTTCATGTGTTCTGACTTGGGTGCTCAAATTGACCAAGTCCTGAGCCTCCTTTGTTGTGTCACGTGTGCTATGTACTTCCCTAAGCCTTTCTTTCACGTGCTTTTTCCTTGCATGGATTTTCATAACTGGGACCCTGCACACCCACACATCTTCATACTTGGTTAAGATTACAAGAGTCCAACACTTAATCTAGGTATGCCACATGAGAAAAGATTGAATGATGAATATGTGAGTGTGATGTGGTCCATTTGTTTTGTATACCCTCAAGAGTCTTGTAAGGACCAAAAGACTAGAGTGGGTCATTGAGTAATGAGTGAAGTGAGTGGAGGATAATATGTAAAATGTGTACTATGCATAGTAAATTTTATGATATGTAATGCGAGATGCGTAGAAGGCCTAAGATTTGTAGCCTATTAGATGTAAGATGACATGTATGATGTAGGAAATATGCGTAATATATAGTGACTATGGTGTAGTATGTGTAGAATGTGTATGGTGTATGTAGGAATACACATAATGTGTATACCTTATAATGTAGTGTGTAATATGTAGAAGATGTAGGATCTCGTGATTATATGCAGTGCCTAAGGTGTAGTGACTACTATGTAGTGTGTGGGATTCATGTGTAGAGAATTCCCTCAATATTCAAGTGTGAACCGAAGCACAAAAGTGTGTCATCAGGTAATGGTGATGTTAATGTGTAGATGATGGTGCCTATGTTAGGAGGTTGGTAATGTGAGTATAAAACATGTGTCAATGCTAGGATGGTAGGGGGGATGTGTGAGTAATATACCCCCCTAGTGTGTGATGGGGAATACGATCATGTGACATTGTCAAGGAGATCATCATTGTTATGATCAAATCCAACTAGAGCAACATTGGAGATGTGATAAGAAATAGAATGAATAGGGTAATATAAAGAACCATTGGGATGTAGGGTGTAGACACTCATTGCATATTCCTCATCAGTGAAGGGTACTGGTGGATAGTTGTGTGCATACCAATGAAAAATATATATTACAAAAGTTAGAGATGAGTAATTAGTGATGGAGACATTGTTGAATGGAATAGGAAATGAGAGAGAAGTGTGGTTGGTATCTATAGTAGCGCCAATATAGTCAAGCTAAGATTATCCAATTGTCAATGGAGAAGTATGAAAGGCACGTATAATGAAGACCATCAGATGAAACACATGAAGGTCATAAGCGGCCGTAATGTGACAATAACCATGATAAAGATGAGGTGAGTGAATTAGTGGTAAGATTTCATTAAGCATCAAGCCAATACTAGATAAGCCCTCATGTGTGAAAATAGTTCCTGAATAAGTACGATCAACTAAGATGTTATGCAAAAATGGGTTCTTGATTAATAGTTTGCATGTGAAAGGGGGTGACGGAGATGCATAATGTGTAGGAGGAGATGAAAGAATGTCTATAGTGTTGACAAACCCCTAATAAAGTATCATAGAATTAGTAGAGGGAGGGGTCTTAAATTTGTATTCACCTAGGCCATCAGCCACAAAAGTTTCCTTGAAATAAGATACATAGACATCGATACGATTAAAGTTAAGTTTTCCTAATGCTTCATCAATAAGTTTGATAGCATCGAATTCATCATCAGAATCCTTAGAATCATTTGTGTTAGCATTATCATGTTGTATAGCTTTCTCGAGTATGTTGGTAGGTATTGCAACAGATGGAGTAATGGAATGTGCCTCGATAGGTGGAGAATAAGTACTGATATAAGCTGATACGGTAGGTGAAATAACGGTTTTAGTGTGAGTATAAATAGCTACAGTATTTGAGGACGCTAGGGTGCTAGACTGACCAATGTCATATGTGCCAATACTACCATATAGAATGGGTTTCGGTGGATGAATAGGTATATCAGTAAAATGTTTTATGTGACAAAACTTGAATGGTTTCGAATGAGAAATAATAGTATGTTCATAAGCATCATGCAAAAAATTGACACATTAGTGAATAGTAGAGGGAACTATTTGCATTACATGAATCCACGGTCTACCTAGCAATAGATTGAATTGAAATGAGGCATCTATAACATAAAATTTAGTGACAACGGTCTTAGGCCCAACCCAAATGTGTAATAAAATAGTCCCTAAACACATGTGAGTGGTAGATTCATAAACTTGAATGATAGTAGAATTCTTAGAAATGAGATTATCGCTAATACCCAATTTCTTTAAAAGAGAATAAACACATAGGTTGATGGATGATCCATTATTAATAAGTACTCGTTTAATGCAAGTGGTGCTAATTCCAACGGTAATGAGAAAGGGTGCCCATGGATTGGTTTTAGCAAAAGGTGACAGATCCTCATCAGTGAAGGATATAGCTTATGGAATATTTTAAGAGATTGTATGAGGTGAGTACAGGCTACTGCAAAGTTATCACTTTCTATATAAATGACATAAAGGGGTGCTTCTAGTATTTGATGAAAGCCATGTTACAGATCAAAAGTAGTGAGAGGGGGGGGAGAATCAATACAAATTAAAACTTTTACACTCTTGATTCAATTTTAAATTCTTTACAAATCTATATGTACGATCAACATAATATAAATCAAGTATTCACCAAACACATAAACATTGAACACCAAGATTTACAGTGGGAAACCTTTACGGGAGAAAAACCCATGAAAACCATTGCTTATGTTACACAAATCAAGGACTCATAAGAATATAAAACATCTTACAAGATTTGTTTAGTGAGACACCAATCCCATAAGGAGCATCAACCCCTACACCTATGCTGATATTACACACAAAAAAGGACTCAAGTGAATATTACACATCACAAGAGATTTCTTTCTGTAGGAATCCACCTAGAAGGAAGCTAAAAATATCTGAATGTGCTAAGATTTAACTTAAACTTATTTACATATACATTTTTATCATGTAGTTACATCAATTGTAAATACAATGAATTATGATCACTTTCCTAGCTCGATCTGTGTTCTTCCCCAGTCACTCTCTTCTACTCATTCAAATTGTCACCTTTATACTCCATGTATCTGATCATGTTCTTCATTATTTGTTTGATCTCACCCTTTCTCTCTGCTTCACCATTGTAGCTCTTCTTAGCTTGATTGCATCATATTTTTCTTTTCTCTGCCTCTGTCACTTTATTGGATCTAGTGCCTTAGTTTTCTCTCATGAGCAACAAATCCTTCTAATCACATAGAGTGTTTGTTTTATTTCACTATAGAAAAAAATGATTTCTTCGAGATTTGCATTGTGGATCCTCCTGATATGTCACCTAAGAATCTAGATCATTAAATTTTCCCAAATGAGTCCATATTTTATTCTTTCCTTATTTGTCTTCATTCCTCCTTCCACCCATTTGTCAAACCAATTAAATAGTTGTATTCTAAAAATAGAAAAAATGCATTGTTTAGAATTTGCATCGTGAAATTAAAAAGGTGATCCATATTCTTTGCATTATTTTAATTTTCCTTGAAATCAGGAATCTCCATCAAGTTTATAACGAAATTTCCTCGTGGTCAACATGCATTAAATGTTGATAGCTAGAATAGAGAATTTCATTACTCTGTGTGAAGTTCAAGTTGTACTTACAGTTGCAATTCTCTTTCAATCAAATCTCCTTAAAAATATGAATACAAACATTCACTCTTTCAATTTGAACTATAACTAATTTTCCTTGATCCACTCCAGTTCACTTTGATAGTTCTATAACTTCCTTTGGCATCTTTGATCTTTTCCTGCATGTCACATATTCTCCTATTGTCCTTCATATTTTCCCTTCTTTATGCATATTTTTAGTTATCTGCAACATCTGTTTGCATTGTGTGGATTTTTCAACTTCTCACGCCTTCCTCCTTGTGTTCTACCTTATGTAGATTTTCTCCCTTTCTAGTTCATTGTGACTTTCCTTATATCTGTGGAAAACTTCTATTCTTAGTAGATTTTCTTCTTATTCATGGTTTTGCATTTTTTGCCTTTATACACGACATTCTCCAAATCTTCATATCCGCAGCTTTACCTTCTAACCTTCTTCACTTTGTGGCACTCACCTACCTTTGACAGTTTCTTATGGAGCTTTCCTTTAGTCCGTGTTTCCTTCCTTGAGATTCTTTACTCTATGAATCTCTATGTACTTGACAACTCACACCTTATATCTACATCTTGATCAAATGTTGTCTAAGTCCTTTAGGGATTATCCTTAATCATCTCAAATACTCTTTGGGTTGACACTACCAGTCAACCTTCATCTTTTCAACTTGCTCATTTTACCAAATGAATCCTTTTTCCATCAATGCAACTAAATATCAACTCATCCATCTTGACATAAATGGCAACATATATAATAATGAAAAAATTCAACAATCTGCCCCTTTTTCATTGATGGCAACACTCCAACCCATATAAAACTCTATAACCTTATAACCTTTTAATGGAAAAATTATTACATACCTGAATCCTCCTCTCTCCTATTCTTCTATGTCTGCGGACTGGTTTCTGGTTTCTTCATTTCTTCCCCCTTTGTTCTGTGATCCATTGGTTTCTAACTTCCATCTTTACTCCCCCTTTGATAACAAAGATAAAGGGTCATCTATGCAACATATAGATGAATATATTAGTAAGCTGGTTTCTTCATGTGCTTACCTCAAGAAGCTCCCCCTAGGCATATGCTTCTTATCCATTTGATCTGGTGTTTCCGCAAAAATGATCTCCCCGAGCTGATGCATACTTTGATAAATTTGAGCTAATAGATTATCTCCCCATCACTTTGGCACTTTTAAGGAGATAATCTTACTTTAGAATGCTCCCTTTTATTTTCTACATTCCCTCTAGTTATTGGCGGGATCAGGAATGACCCCCAATTCATTCCTTAAGTGCTCAAATGTTACCGTTGGTAACGGCTTAGTCATTATATATGTTATTTCTTCTTTAGTGCTCACATATTCTAGAATGATCTTCTTGTCATTCACTTGTTCCCTCAAGAAATGATACCTTATTGGTAGGTGTTTGGTTTTTCACTGGAACACTGGGTTCTTAGAGACACTAATTTCACTTGTACTATCACACAATAAGGGAATAAGATGTTGACATGTTACCTTATAATCCTCCAATGTTTGCTTCATCCATAGAAATTGTGTGCAACATATCATGGAAAATATATACTTAGCTTCACATGTTGAGAAATCCATTGACGTTTGTTTCTTGCTTAACCATGATACTAAGTAATTTCTAACAAACAATGTTCCTCCACTTGTGCTCTTTCTATCATTAACACTTCCTACCCACTCTGCATCTATATATGCTTTTATGCTAAAGTTGTTTCTTTTGGGGTACCACAATCCATATTCAACTGTGCTCATGAGATATCTTAGAATTATCTTGACTGCCTTAGGGTTTGTTTCCCTTGGATCTTCTTGAAATCTACCATCAAGTCCTATCACCTGTATGATATCAGGTCTTGATGTTGTGGAGTAAAGTAGGCCTCCTATTATGGATCTGTACAATTTTTTGTCTACATTTGGTGAGTTATCACTTCTTCTCAACTTGCATACAACTTCAATTGGTGTCCCAATAGGTTTTTAGTCTTCCATCCTTAATCTTTTCAACATCTCTTTTATATACTTGCTTTAGGAGATGAATATACCTTGATCTGATTGATTTATCTATAGTCCTAAAAAGAAATAAAGATCCCCCAGAATCAGTATATCAAATTCTTCTTTTATCATGTTTGAAAACTTGTATGTCATATTGTCATGATCTCCACCGAAAATTATGTCATCCACATATATTATTACAATGAGCAGTAGGGATAATTTTAGCGGCGAATATTTGTAATATGGCAAAAATTTCATTTTAGGAAAATTTTAAAAGGTGATTTTTTCAAAGTGGGTCGGTGTCTTGTTCGCCTAAATATACAGTATATTTTTTTGGGTTCAGCTTTGCCTTCATTTGAAATTATCTCCTATAAAAACCTAGGTAATTTTCCGGGTAGTATACCTCAAGTAGCTTACCAAATTACCATTATCGTGAAGTTTGAACTTGCATACTCTTAAGCAACAGAGATTGTTGTTAGCCTGTTAGGGTTAGTTGTTGACATGCGACAGGGATATAGTTGACACGCAAAAAAGAGTTATTGCAGACGTGCGATAAGGATATATTGCAGACGCGTGAAAAATGAATAGGTTTGATGCGTGACAGGACATAGGCAGTTGACGCACGACAAGGGTAGAGTTGATACATGACAATGACCTCAGACAGTGGACGCCTTCATGATGCATGACAGTGTCAGTTGACGCCTTGCTGACACCTTGTTGACACGTAACAGGCAGTCGCTACTTGGTTCTTTTGCTGACGTAGGACTCTCTTCAGAATAATGGAAGGTGCTAGTTCTAAGAATGTGAAGACCCCAAAAGTAACTAAGAAATCTCAGAAATCACTCTTCAAGTATTTTGGAAACTCTGCGGATACATATATTGAAAATACCAACCATATATATGTCACCACAAAGAATCATAATACTAACTATGTGGAAGGTATTATTGAGGTGGACATGCATTCTGCACAGTATCAAAGTCAAACAAATGACACCTACGATAATATGCCAGATCTTGAAGATATTGTTCCTGTTGGGGTGCAACCAGAAGTGTATCAAGATATCACACATACAAATACTCAACAAAATGGAACACAAAAATCAAATTAAAATTCCGGTCCAAGAAAGAGGAAACTAGGTGATTCTGATATTGCTCAAAATTCTACTCAAAAAAGTAAAACATTGAAAACGAACAAGAATATGTGGACCATTGGCAAGACATACAAGTTTGATTGGGCACCTAAATTTCCATTTATCAAACTTGTATAATCATCTAATTCTGAAGAGATCCCATCTGAATGTACATGTACAATATGTACGTGGAAATTGGGAAAGCAACAAAAAATGCAAATGAAGCTGGACACTAGAAAAACATTGTGCAAAACAATATTTGACTGTAACGGGGGTGGATAGCCAGAAAATCAAAACACACAGGTGGAAAACTGAAAAAGAATTCACGCATGTTAGATACGCAATGGAATATGAGGCAGAGCAAAAAAACACAGAAATCTCTTGGAAAATGGAGGAATGATCACATCGTATATTGGTAAGATGAAAAAAACAAATCTACATGCAAAACTCATACAATTCTCTACTCTATTTCACATACTAAAAAAAGGAAGACCGATTTCAGATTTCCTTGATTTCAAAGTTTTGTATCAATATAATGGAATGCTGAACATACCTTAGTCTCATTGGTTTGAAAGTAGTGGATGGGAAATGGCAAAATGCCTTTTAATGATAGAGAAGGAAGATTTGAAAGAGAATGTAAAAAAATCAAAGTTTATCTCTCTTTCAATTGATGAAGTGACAGCAATCGACAACACTGCATGGGTATGTATCCACATCTATACTTTAGAAAATCATATAAGGACACGTCATCTGTTGGGTGTTATGAAAATGGTTGAAAACTGCAATGCCGAAAACCTACCTAAAATAGTTATTTCTCATTTAAAAGATATTGCTGGAATGACTGATTATGAAATTGCTACGAAGTTGGTATGCGTTGGAGCAGATGGTGCATCTATCATGCAGGGTCACCGAACAGGGTTGTGTGTTAGATTACAAACAAAAGTGGCCCCATATATACTACCAATTCACTGTATGGCTCACAGAATGAATTTATCGTATAAAATGGTAAGCAACCACCAAAATGTTGCTAAATTAGAAAACCTTATAAGAGAACTTCATGCCTATATGTCAAGTAGCCCAAAGTGATTTCTTGAGTTCTAGAAATTTGTAATTGGAATTACAGATGGCAAAAAAATTCTAAAAGATGTTGAGACTAGATGGATCTCCTTGTATGAACCTGCATGTAGAGTTTGTGAGGAGTATCCTTCGTTGGTTGGTTTCATGCACAAATACCGTCATGAAGTTGATAGGGCAAGGGACTTATTGTTTCATTTAACTGATTTGGAGACATTGCTTACATTGTTTGGTATTCTTCCAATGTTGCAGTAGATCAATACATTGATGAAGCATGCACATGGAAGATTAATCTATATTGTGGATTTTATACGGATGAGAAAAATGATATGTCAAAGTCTTGATATCTTGTATTGTTCCCAAGATAGTTTTGATACACCTATTTTTGAGAATTGGAAAGATTTATTAGATCTTAAAAATCCCAGTAACTATTTGAGATTTAATATCCACGATCACCTCTGCATCATTGTTAATGGGAGGGACATACCACTGCACATTGTGCAAAAACGTCAAGATATTATAGGATCGGAATGAGAAGATGTTCCCGTGACACGTAATCTCTTTGAGTCTGTTATAGTTGAAACAAGAATAAATCTTAAGAAAATTTCAAAATCCTTATCATCAAAAATTAGAGAACGCTTCTCCAAAGATAAAATTCTTGAAACCATGGGTGTGATGAATCCTAATTTTTGGAATATTGAAGGTGGTCGTGCTGACTTTGTAAGAAAGCATTTCCATAAATCCATGGGTACAATAATGGAACATTTTGCAAAGACTTCAGAGTTCAAGGGAATGGAAATCAAAGGTATACTTAATGTTTATTTATTAAAATTTCAATCAACAAATTTTGTAACAACAATGAGGAGCCAATATAAAAATTTAGATGAACCTTCTAAAAGTGGTGCTATTACAAGGTTGTGGCGAGGAATCTATCAAAGTTCTATCTTACAAGAAGATATCAGTGAATATTTCAGATTATATGAGTTATGCCAAACAATGATTTTGGGATCTGTGGAGGATGAAAGGGTTTTCCGTGCACTATCATTTATAAAATCAAAACTGACAAACAGGTTGGATAAATTCTAGAAAGTTGCATGAGGTGTTATTTTTCTCTATACTCCATCGCAACCTTTTCGTTCAACAAAGCAATTACGCATTGGAATTCCCTTTGTGAAAGAAGAGGTGTGGATAATACAGCTACAAGTACAACTGTTCCCAATGTTGAGAGTGGAATTGGTGCATCGTCACACTCTACAGAAGAGAACATCGAGTTTGAAGAAGCTATTGATAATGGATTGTTTCAACTTTAAATAGGTATCTTCTTTACCTTAATCTTATTGTTTGTCACTTTACATTTTTTTCAGCTCTTGTTATCATTAAAGATGTTACAGGTCTATATATTTAAATTTATTCAACTACAATCTTTTTATTTTTTTGAAAACTTGGGTTGACATCCATCCGAAGAAGCTAGTACTTCTCGGGACTGACAATGTCAGGAAACTCACCCATCTATCTACTAATCCATTTCTCGTGTTGAGTTTTCTTAAAACACAGATCTAGCACATTACCAGTGGCAATGATGATTTTAACTTTAAATAGGTATCTTCTTCACCTTAATCTTATTGTTTGTTACTTTACATTTTTTTCAGATCTTGTTATCATTAAAGATGTTACAGGTCTATATATTTACATTTATTTAAATACAATCTTTTTATTTTTTTGAAAACGTGGGTTGACATCCATACGAGGAAGTTGTTACTTCTCGGGAATGACAATGTCAGGAAACTCACCCATCTATCTACTAATCCATTTCTCGTGTTGATTTTTTTTTTTTAAAAAGATCTAGCACATTACCAGTGATGATTTCATCTTTAAATAGGTATCTTCTTCACCTTAATCTTATTGTTTGTTACTTTACATTTTTTTCAGCTCTTGACACTTGTTATCATTAAAGATGTTACAGGTCTATATATTTACATTTTTTAAATACAATCTTTTTATTTTTTTTGAAAACGTTGGTTGACATCCATCCAAGGAAGCTGGTACTTCTCGAGAGTGACAATGTTAGGCAACTCACCCATCTATCTACTAATCCATTTCTCGTGTTGAGTTTTCTTAAAACAAAGATCTAGCACATTACCAGTGATGATTTCAAAATAATATAATACACTAGAGGTGAGTTAAACCCTATCATATCATCTTTCTTGATTTCTTACAATTATGTTTAATTATTTTTTATATTTGCAAAATGCTTTGATATATTTTTTTAACTTTGGGATAAAATGACACAATTGAATTTTACAGAGGAAGATATTTCTATACTATACAATTCATAATCCATGATACATTATACAATTTATAATATACCTCCACATAAAATTTATCATCATCCATATATATCATATCATCACCATATCAATATCATAATCCTGAGTCCTGACACTACAATTATTATTAAAACAATTATTTATCTAATTTAAATTTATTAAAACAATTCCATTTTTTTAAAAAAATTCATAATCATATCATTACAAGTATATCCATTCTAATTTCATCTATATCCATTCTAATGTCATCTATATCCATTTTAACACATTCCATTTATTTATCATCTATATCCATTCTAAGGACATCATGATCATATCATTACAAGTATAGAGAAGAAGAATTATCTTAAAACAAGTTTAAATGTCTAGAGAATAAGAATTATCGTGATTAAAGCTAAATCTACGTCCACATTAAATTGATCATCATCCATATATATCATATCATTATCATCATTCATCATCTATCATCATTCCATGTTTTTAAAACAATTATCCATTATCATCATTCATCATCATCTATATCCATCTATATCATTCATCTTCTACGTCCACATACAATTCATGATAATCCAAGTAAACAAGAAACATATGTCATCATGATTCATCCCTATCTAATGCAATCACCATTAAGAGTAAACCAAAAAGCATAAACTCCATATATAATCTAAAAATTCTATCAAATCCATATGCAATCAAAATTAAAGATTATATAGTATTTCAAATTTTAAAAGGCTATCAAATCCATATAATTAAATTCAAATACCATGACCACAACATTCAATGTTACAAATTTTCAAATATAGACTCAATATTTAAAGTTTCCACACTCAATAATAAAAGTTTCAACCCTCTTTTTCTGTATCCATTTCAACTCCTGTGCTCCTTTCCCCAATGGTTTCTTCCCTATGGTTGTACCCCTTTCCCCAACAACAGAGATAACCCCAAAAACTTATAAGATCTTCAACAACATTGTCCAATTTTTTAAAAATTCTTTCTTCTTGATTTGTCGCATCTCCATGGGATAGTAAATTTGGATCAGCTACTGCCTTAGCTTTGAATAATATTTCAGGGTCGAAGTCGTGCTATTTAATTATCTGCTTTAGTGTATTATTTTGTTTGTTAACCAAAACAATATTTTCCTTCAAATTCTTAGTTGCGGATAAAATGTTCTTTGTTGTTTCCAAGTGAACTTGGAATACCTTTGCTTGAATCTTCAAATTTTCATATTTCAACTGCACAAAAAGAGTAATGTCGATTCAACATATTACTAAAAAATGAAAATTTAAAATTAACAAGAATGATTATTTGAAATTGATAGTACTTACAGCCGCTCTATCTCTCTCGTCATTTGCAATTGCTACCAGATCCTTGTCCTTAGACCATTTTTTAAAATATTCCTGGGCCTCAGCACTAATATTTTCTAATTTATTTAATGTCTTATCCAAAATTTCATCTTTATCGTTGTTATACGTGACAGTCCCACTTCTTACTTGGGTAAGTAAGGAATCCATCTTCGCAGGTTGATTCTGGACTGCATCATATAAACTATCTCTTTGCCAATAATTTTTAAAATGACTAATAATCTCATTGATAAGAACTTTAGCCCTTCTCTCCCATTCTATGAGCTAATTGATATGAGGTAGAATAAAATCACTGACATGGGATTGACAATCATAACTAATTAAGTTCTCCAAAGGAAAAGGTAGCAACTGTTCACTATCTGTATCTGATGAAGATGATCTTGCTGGAGAAGTATGGGGCTTTTGACTAGATCAGCTGCTACTTGTTTCTGCCTTTGGGTGATCTGATCCTGTTTGTGATAGTTAATCAAGATTTCAGATAAATAAATTTAAATTGAAATGTAATTCAATATTGTAAAGCATGTTGAAATTGAAGTATACCTGTTGGCCTTGAATCATCTCACGGGTATTGAAAAAACCAGTTGGGTCATTGCTATCAATGCCTAAATAATCTTCATCTAAATTTATATTGTTCAAAACTGATATGCCCATTGCACTGGGCAAGCCACCAAGTGAGAGCGTTGGAATTCAAAAGGATGAGGTAATGTTTAGTGTCTCGCTAGGGGCCAGAGCAATTGGCATGCGTTTACCAATGTTCTTTTTCACTATTCCTCTAGTTGGCATTTTAAAAATTATTGGTTGAGGGGGGGTTGGTGCCACTATTTGAACAGAAGGACTGCAATGTGTTGAAAAGTTCACGAAAAAACATGAAAAACTAGAAAACAATCCAAAAAGGCAAAAACTATGAAATTAATCGTAGTATTGAAAAGTTGTACCTTGTTATCAAGGGGTAGTTTTTCACGGTGCTAAGGGTGGCCGTGTAGGAGTAGTATTTGGTGGTTGTTCAGAAGATACAAATGCATGCGATTGTATGGAGTGAGTTGGGGAAGAAGGTTGAGTTTCCAAAACATGAGTATGGTCCAAAGTACCTGTAATGTCATCAATATTAAATGTTATGTCAATACAATTGGTTAAAATTTAAATTGGAAAATAAAAATACAAATTTTGAATTTGTAAATAATATATGAGAAGGTATTACTTCTCTGGCATTTAACGAGTTCAAACTGTTGAGGGTTCGGAGAGGAGTGAGCTTCCATTTCAGATTGGGAGTCTCCCGAAGCCTCAGCGTGTTGTTGGCCTCTTCCTCTTGATAACGCCTTTTTTCGGGGAAGGGATTCAATAAATCTTCTCTACAAACCATAAATTGTTAATAAATGTGCAGTGTAATGTCGAAAATTGAAATACAAACTAAATAGTTTATACCTGTTGTTCTTCAAATGGAATTGAAAACTTCATCAACTCCTCGTCAGTGCAAGTAGGAATTGATTTGTCCTTTAAATTTAAAAGTGCCTCGTAATAAAGGCCAAGGAGATAGTTTGTGGAATAAATGACAGGTTTTTCTGAAAGATTTGAATTTGATATGTCGGTTCTTTTTTTTTTATAGATAGTTGCACCAATCAAATTTTTGTTTTGAGATAGTGGCAACTATGTATGCAATGGCCTAGTTTGGTATATCTGTTTCTCAACCCTGCAAAACTATTATGGATTGAAAAAATGAAATCACTACAGCAAGAAAGTGGTGTGCAATTGCTTGTGTATCCACACCATGCTTGGATTTATTGGCATGAGCTGCAAATGCCAAATAGTGGGAATTAATATAAATTTATAACACTAAATTGTACTGACATAAGAATTGACATAACAGAATAAAAATGATGAATGAAAATGAACTTTACTTACAATCAACATGGAAACCAAACGTTGATTCGAGATATTTCTTGTCATCTTCTAGGAGTGTTTCCTTCGTTATAACAATTGGTAAATTTCTGAACGGAAGGCCCGTAAACTGATGGATGTCATTTGCTTCAATACTAAATTGAAAAATTCAGCTGTCATTCAGAGTAACATAAAAAAGGTCGTCCCTTGTATTGTAGGACGAGAAAAGGTAATTCAAAATATCTGTATCTATTTTGAAATGGGGCATGTCAACGAGCCCAGTAAACTCACACGCATCGATCAAATTTTTATAATTATAGGACATTTTTAAAACAGTATGGATGTGGGGGCACAAAGGATTCCTGTAGATGATCTTGCCCATGGATTGGAGTGGATTCTCTTCTTGATTTTTTTCCTGAGCTTGCGGTTTGGAAGCACTTGAAGTGGCCATTATAGTTATTCCTACAAAAAAAATTGAGAGCCGGAAAGTGTAAACAAGAAAATGACCGGTGGGAGTTATAGGGAAAATAAAGTGTCAATGGCCTCTGTTGACACACTTCAATAGAGTCCATTGATGTGCGTCAACAGATTCCATTGATACGCATCAGCAGATGCCATTGACACATGTTGGTAGATGCCATTGACGCGCGTCAACAGAGGCCATTGACGCACGTCAGCAGAGTCCATTGACGTGCGTCAACAGAGTCCATTGATACGCGTCAGCAGATGCCATTGACGTGTGTTGATAGATGCCATTGATGCACGTCAATAGATGCCATTGACACACATCAATAGAGTCCATTGTCACATGTCAACAGATGCAATTGACACATGTCACTGATCCTTGTTGATGCACGTCAATGGACTCTATTGACGTTGTGTTGATGTGCGTCGATGAGGGTTATTGACGTCGTATTGTCACTCTTCAAAAGGTGCATCAGTGTCTGGAACTCTGGTTTCTCTAGCTCGAAAAACCTATCAAAAATTTGGTTTTGGAATACTGTCAAATTTTCCTTTCACTGAAACTGGTTTCAGGGATATTCGCCAGGTATTTTCCACCTATAATTTTCTAGAGGTGTCTTAAAATGAACCTTGATGTGTAGATGTTCTCCTTCCTCTTTTATGTATATATTTTTTTCTATGAATCCTTTTATGAAATCTTGTTCAATGAGGTACAAGTCTAATCTATTGTACCAAGCTCTAGGAGATTGCTTTAATCCATATAAATCTTTCTTCAACCTGCACACATAATATTTATCATCTGTTGGTGAGAATCCATCAGGTTTTTCAATGTATACCTCTTCATTTAGGAAACCATTTAGGAAGGATGATTTCATGTCCATCTAGAACACTATGATTTTCTCGTATGCCACGTAAACAAGAAACAACCTTATTGCCTCCAATCTTGCAACTGGTGCAAATGTCTCATCAAAGTCAATCTGTTTCATTTGTGCATAGCCATTACACACTAGTTTGGTCTTGTTGCACGTAACTTCTCCTTTCTCATTTAACTTATTCCTGAAGACCCACTTGGTTTGAATCACATTCTTATCTTACGACATGGATACTACTTCCCATGTATCATTCTTTTCGATCTGATCTAATTCTTCATTCATGGTGCCTACCCAATGTTGATCTTTGCTTGCTTCAACAATATTATTGGGTTCTATCATGTACATGAGTGTTATATCTTCATGAATTTTCTGATCTCTGAGTCTTCATCTTGTTAGGATGCCAATATACTTGTTTTTCAATGATTTGATTTACAGGATGATCCTTCTTTACTTTCTTGGTGGGTGCCTTAGTGTCTGGTATTTCTTCTTCTTCATCTTCTTCACGTGGACTATCCAAGTATTCATTATCTTCTTGTTCTTCATTTCTACTAGTGTGTTGAGTGCTATTTTTTCCATATTGTGCCTAATCCACATTTACATTAGTGCTTTCCACTCTCTTTTGCAAGTATTTTTTGTAGCATTTGTAGGCTGCGCTAACCACTGAGTATCCAAGGAAAATGACTTCATCTCTCCTTGAGTCAAATTTTCCTATGTTTTCTTCATCCCTTTTTATGTAGCATTTTCTTCCAAACAATCTTATGTGATTCATATTTGTAGGAATCTTCTTTCATAGTTCATAGGGGCTATTCAAAAGATAAACCGCGGTATATATAACTTCACTCCAATACATGTCTGGGAGTTTGGATTCATTTAGCATGGTCATTTCCATCTCTTGCATTGTTCTATTCTTCCTTTCAACTCCATTTTGCTGAGGAGTCAGCGTGGCTAGAATTACCTCCTGATTCCAAGTTCTTCACAGAACTCATCAAACTCATTTGACCATAATTCACCGCCTTTGTCTTATCTTAGGCATTTGATTTTATTTTTCTTTTCATTTTTTAGTTAATGCCTTGAAATTATTAAATCTATCTAGGGCTTCAGAATTCTATTTTAAACATGCTACGCAGGTCATTCTTGTATAATCATCTCTTAACAACATAAAATATACTCCACTTGATATTCTTTCATTTCTAGAAGGGTCGCATAGGTCTATACGAATCAATTCCAATAGTCTTGTTGTAGAGTACTCCTTTGACTTGAATGACCTCCTTGTATAATGTATCCATGGGTTTGATAATCTTAGCTATGTGTCTCACACACCCTTTAGCACTTAGTTTAACTAAATTCTCAAATCTCATATGTCCAAGTCTTCTGTGTCATAGCTAGTTATGATCAACTTTGCTTGTAAAACATTTCTCATTATTTATCTCATTAAGTACATACATGTTATTTTTTTGATTGGCCTTTGCAACTCTTTTTCCTATTTTTCCATTGATAATATCACATCCTCAGTCATGGAATATGACATTGTATCCTCTCTTACACATTTGACTCATCGTGTACAATGAAAATTCTATTAAAGCTATGAACATGGGGTAAGAATCTCGAAAGAAACCCCAAATGTTTTGGAACAAACAATGCAAGGACCATCAAATTAGAGATAAACAAGAACTACCTATTTGCATGCATACAATAAATCTTGAAACAAACAATCAAACTCTAAATCATGACTATATTAGTTCTCTAGTCCATGAAAGCTATCTAAAAAGGAACCATTTAAAGTTCTAGCAATCGGTTATGTGTTTTATGGATGTCTCAAAAGCTTAAGAATGGAAGCTCACAATTAATGGTTTCTCCCATTTACCTAAAGCTTTGAAAGATTTAGCAAATACAAGTAAATAACTCAAATATGAAATGCAATGACTCTAAAATGACTAAAGCATAATATAAATTAGAAATGAGATGAGAGAGGGAGTTCTTATAAAAAGGTGGGAGGGGTAACCTTGTATTTATAGTTTTTGGGTTGGAGAAAAAGGTGTTTTTGATGCATATGGGATTAAAAAGGGGTCAAAAAGGTGAATTTTAGAAAAGCACATTGGGAGGTGTGAACTAGATTTGGCAAGCCAAGTGGCTATTTTGAAAAGGTGAGATATTTGTTTAGAAAGTCAAAATATCATTATAAAGTAAAAAGGAGGGTTAATTAACCTAAACAAGGTTAATTAAAGGGGAAATAAATTTATGGAAGCTGGTTAGAGAGGGATTAGAAAATTTAGGGGGTTAAGAAGGGGTTAGAAAGGGTGATTTACTAGCGTAGTGTAGTAAATGAACATGAGACTAGGATAGTTGGTATGATCCTAATAATAAGATCATGTAGACCAAATTATAGGTGTCTACATTTTCCCCTCTTTGAGGTGACATGCACGATGTTACTTCGAAGAAAGTAGATAATCATAAATAAGTAGAAAATTTTGAAGGGGTCGAAGAAAAATTAGTAGGATGAAGGATGCCAACTCGAGTGTTGATGGGGTAATGGAAGAACATGATCGACACTCGATAAAGAGGATGGAAGAAAGAACAATGTGAAGAAAAGGGAGATAGAAGAGAAAAATAACAAGGAGGTACTTTGAGCTATCCACAAGGTATTGCCATATAAACAATTCTTATTCATCATACTATTCGTAATCTTTGTCATCGGTCCTTATTAACATATAAGCATACGACAGAAGCATAAAATGTCATGAAAATTCAAGATAAAAACAACCATCTAGTGCTACAACATCCAACTCCCTGCAACATACACGAATGCAATGTAGTACGAGAAGCAAACAAACTCTCTTAACAGGGAAATAAGTACAATCACACACACTCAAACCAGCAATGTTTGGAGACGGCTGCACAAATATTGTTTATTGAGTTACAACCCCAAATGTATTGATTAACGAAAAGGGTTTAAAATGATGACCCAATCAATTGGTATATGTAAGGGAAATGATGGAGGACATTTAGGTCCAATGAAAAAGTAGTGTGTATAGCGAAACAATACCAAATAATTCCTACCCCAGAGTATCAACGAAGTAAGTAGCATAGCTTTTGTAAATGGGTTGGAGATTCAGATGATCCATAAGTCATTGTTTCAATATGTGTGGGAATCCCAACAAGATCTGAGACGAACGCCATGTGAAAGACACATATTTCAGTCGTAAATGAGTTGATTTACCAATTTTATTACATTTTCAATGTTTTCATGATTTGCTTTCTAAATTTTTGGATGATTTTATAATTTTAAAATTTTTGATTGGTCAGAAGAATTAAAGAGATGAAAATATCTCTTAAAAGTATTTGAAAATGCCCCAAGATGAAGAGAACAGGAATCAGGTGCCAGTAAAAATGCCTTGGAGAGTCCCAAAATAATTATTTAATAACAATAATTATTGCAACAGGTGACGTAGAAGAAAATAGAAGAAAATGTGAGAAAATAACACCTGGAATATTCAAAATTATTCCAGGGGAAAGAAGTGACCGCTAGGTAACACGTAGTTCTCCAACGTAGTGAAAATTACTAAAAATAATAATTTAAATATAAAAATAATTATTTTGGTGAGCAAAAGAAGTGTTAGAGTGATCACAGTGGAGAAAGCATGCCCCAGGGGCATCACAGTAGCTTAATATACCCTCCTTGAGGGGTAAATCAGTCATGACCAATTCATTTGTAGTACAGCTCTTGTGAATTTTTACCACGAGCAAGTGTGAGAACCCTAAAGTGAGATGGTGAGGATACCAAGGAAGAGGAGATGAGAAGATCACATCTGAGAGTAACTTATACTTCACACCTAGTTCGGATGGACCCTAACGAGTTACAAAATAAGACTTCACTCATGCTATTAAGCATTTAATGTCGATATTGGGTGGTTAATATGTAAGGACATAAAGTTGGATTCTAGGGTCCATATTTGGTTCCATGTATGCAAAACGCACATGCATCCTTTCTTTTGTGTTAGTGCATTTTACCTATCAAAAAAATAGGTATGTGCATCTGTATCCATGGAAGTTTGACCTGTATGTATAGGTAGTTCTCCAAATATGTAGATCATGTTTTGATACGTGCGCCAAAGAGAATCAATCATTTTAATCGAATTGGACCATGTATGTTTCATGTGATAGGATAGGGATAGTTTGATAAGAAAAGGTCCTGTGAGTGAACAGGTGAAATATATGTGTGTTCATCGCAGTGATGGGCATGCATGGAAGGGAAGGAGACATACTTACCCTTAGTAAATAATTTGGGGGGTATGGATGAGGAATAGCCAAAAATTTTGTAGTGTTGAAAGAAAGAATAATTGTACGTGAAAAGTAGATAGAAATGTAACCCTAACACATGCATCATTTGTTTGTGCACAACATATACTACCCATCCTTCATACCCACAAGATATATGGTCGCCTAGCGGTGATTTAGGCACATTTAGATGAGGATGATCAGAGGATATTGGATATTCTCCTATATGTTAGGGATATAGCTTACATGGAAGGGACAGGTTCACATATTACCTTAGAGTACGGCCTCTTGTTAGCCTTAGCTAATATATTGTAAACCATCCTGAGAGTCAGTTATGCTTTCATGGCATTTTTACTGGTGATATCACTATTTGACAGTTAGATTCCTGTATGGTAAAAAAAAAATCTCCATATTTATAATGGGTGAGTTGATCCAGTGATTTGTGCCACCAGCCTGATATCGATAAGTCGAATCTCTTGATTTCATGTCGATTAGTTTCAGAGATACCGCGTCATGGGAGGATCAGTGACACTGTCAAAGTGTGTAGCAGGATACACAAGCTTATTCGGGTTGACATGGTAAATCTGTGGACAATTTTGGTCGGGTGAAGAGTTTTAGGCCCTGACTAG
This sequence comes from Taxus chinensis, assembly GCA_019776745.2. Taxonomy (NCBI): domain Eukaryota; kingdom Viridiplantae; phylum Streptophyta; class Pinopsida; order Cupressales; family Taxaceae; genus Taxus; species Taxus chinensis. The sequence goes on along the minus strand of CM034152.1, from coordinate 217,546,199 downwards.
CATTGGAGATAAAAATCTACTTGACCATAATTTCGAAGAGTGATACAACCTATTGATCGAAGATAAGACCTAATGTTAGGGCCAGTGCATACTAACACTTGTACTAGGATTTACATTTGATTACATGCTACCATCAGAAGATGGTTCGAATGGCTATTGATTGGCGTTGCAGATTTGGAAGCATGGGACCATATGTCAACAAAGTGAAGTCGCCCTATATTTTTTATTGAGGGTTGGTGCTCCAAAAATCCTAAAACAAGTATAGGTTGGGTATCAAATTGGATATGAAATGCGGCCATACATGAAAAATGCATAGTCAATTACGACTTTAGAGCTAGGAAAATTTATTTCATTTTGAAGTGGTATAGAGGCCTTACAAGACAGTTCTTTCTTAATGGCTCTTAGGATGGCATAGAGCTCTACCCAAAACAACAGTCCATAAAATTCTGTATCAGTAGTCATATTTTTATACTTGAGGTTTACAGGGTGCATTGATGCCAGAGAATAACCTTATTGTGTCACACAAGAAATACCTAGTAAAAGACACGTGTGGTGAATTTCACACAAGGCCACAGAGTATTTTGACATGGGATCATTTTTATTGACTTGGAGGCTACGTTTATTATAAGTAAGAATTTTTATACACATGGTTTCTATTTTTTATTGTTTTTTCCCATTTGGTGCAAGCAAGGTATTGTGATCCATTTTTTACACCGTAGTATGCCCCAGTGAGTACCACAAAGTAATGATACCCTCGTCCCAAGGATAATTTTTTTTGAGTTGCCTAGATCTAATGAAATTAGCCTAATTATCCTTCAGATTATGAGAAGCAATATAACACCAAATAACACAATATTTCAGAATAATGATCTCAATATGCAACTGAGTACCTGAACATGAAAATAAATCCGTCCAAAAATTACTTGTGAAAATACGATCACAATCACTTACAATTATCTTTGGGGTTCCATGTAGCCTTTGAACTGTCTAACAAAAAATAGTTACAACTGTACTAGTTGCAAATGGATGTGATAGGGCACAAAAATGGGCATATTTTGTGAGCCTATCCATAATCACAAAAATAACATTCTTACCCTCTGAACAAGGCAATCCAGTGATGAAATCCATGGAGACATCCTCCCATCTCTGGCTAGGAATTTGTAAGGGTTGCAATAGACCTGGTGTCTTAATTGTTTCCCCTTTGTTCCATTAGCACACTAAAAACTCTAATACAAACTTTTGTACATCCCCCTTGAGTCCTTCCCAAAATAATTCTCTTTTTATTCTATGATATGTCTTAAAAAACCCAGAGTGTCCTCCAACAGGCGAGGCATGTAGCTCTGCAAGAATCTTATGCTTCAACTCAGAATCTTTACTCAAGTATAACTTGTCCTTGTACCATAGGGCATTACCTTTCCACTCAATTTTTTTAGATTTCATAGATCCTTGCTTGATATTCTGTATTAGAGATTGTGTATCCTTGTCTTGATACCATTCCAATCTTGCTTCATCCACCCAATCAGCCATCAACATGGACATTCCACATAGTAAGGCATCTGCGGATGTATCCCTTCTGGACAATGCATCAGCTACTACATTTTCTTTACCCTTTTTGTATATGATTTCAAAATCATAACCCAACATTTTTGTTACCCACTTTTGTTGTTCCTCAGATGATAACCTTTGCTCCAAAAAGTATTTTAGACTATCATGATCAGTTTTTACCTTGAAGTGTCTACCCATGAGATAGGGCCTCCATTGTTTGACAGCATGAAGAATAGCCATCATTTCTTTCTCATAGACCGGTTTGATCAAATATTTTCCTTTGAATTGGTGACTCTCAAATGCAATTGGTCTTCCTTCTTGAATTAGAACTACTCCTAATCCTAATCCTGAAGTGTCACATTCAACAATGAAGGTTTTTGAGAAGTTGGGAGTAGCCAAAACTGGGGTGCTGCACAAGGCTTCCTTTAGTTGCTCAAAGGATTTAGTGGCTAAGTATGTCCAATGGAAGGTATCCTTCTTTAGCAATGCAGTGAGTGGGGTTTCTATTCTACCATATCCCTACACAAATATTCTGTAGTACCCTGTTAGTCCTAGGAACCCACGAATATTTTTGAGAGTTTTGGGCCTTGGCCATTCCACCATAGCTTTGATCTTCTGAGGATCAACTTTGACGCCTTCATGGGATACAATGTGACCCAAGTACTCTACCTCTTGTACACCAAAAGAACATTTAGATGGATTTGCATAGAGAGTATGTTTCTCCAAAACTTCCAACACTTTATTTACATGTTGTAAGTGTTCTTCCCATGTCTTACTGTAAATCAATATGTCATCAAAGAAAACTAATACAAATTTCCTTAAAAATGGCCTGAAAACAGTGTTCATCAAGCTTTGAAAGGTTGAAGGCACATTTGTAAGACCAAAAGGCATTACCAAAAACTCATAATGGCCCTCATGAGTCCTGAAATCCATTTTATGAACATCTTCCTCTTTTATTCTAATTTGATGGTACCCCGAATGAAGATCTAATTTTGTGAAATAAATAGCACCATGCAATTCATCAAGTAAATCATCAATTACTGGAATAGGAAACTTATCTTTGATGGTATACTTGTTGAGTTCTCGGTAATCTGGACACATCCTCCATGTTTCATCCTTCTTACGTACCATGACCACTGGTGAAGAATATGCACTCTGACTAGGCCTGATGATACATGCCTTCAACATTTCCTGAACCATTTTCTCGATCTCACTTTTCTGGGAATATGGGTATCTGTATGGTCTGATGTTAGGTGTTTGGCTCTCTGGAATCAACTGAATGGCATGATCATGATCCCTAACTGGTGGTTTTCCCTTTGGAATTGCATAAAAAATAGATGAGTGAGCATCAACAATGTTCTGAAGATCGAGTGGCTTTGAAGACTCTGTATTTTGTACTTCTATGGAAAATAACTTTGATATAAATCCATCTACTCCTTTTCTGAGAACCTTCTGCATCTGATGAGAGCTAATAATCTATGGAGACTTAGCTACCATACCATTCAATTGTATTTTCCTTCCATCTGAATGAAATCACATGAACAATTCTTGGAAATTCATCTCTATAGTACCTAAGGTTGTGAGCCATTGGACACCCAAAACAATATCTCCCCCTCTCATAGAAATAACAAACATAGGTGAGTCTAACATGTAGTCTCCCATGGAAATCTTGATACTATGGCACTTTCCTGTGCACTTGACTGTCCCACCATCCGCAATCATAACTTGCATTTATGGAGCTGGGTAAATAAAACAATTGAGGCGGCAACTAACTTACTATTTATGAAGTTATGAGTACTCCCCGAGTCAATCAACACCGTCACCTTCTATTTTTTGAGATAGCCAATAACCTTGAGTGTTTGAGGAGTACTAATACCTGACAATGCATGGCAAGAAATTATAGGTTGGTGATCCTCTACTTCCTCTTCTATTGGTTCCTCAACCTCTCCTATAATTTCAGCATCCTCATCATCCTCATTACCTCCATCAATATAGAACAACTTCTTCTCAACACATTTGTGTCCCGGTCCATATTTACTATCACAGTTAAAGCATAATCCTTTTGCTCTCTTTTCTTCCATTTGTTGAGGAGTCAGTCTAATTGGCCTAGAAAATGAAGGGGAAGAGATACTACGGTCTTTGGTGTTAATGAAAGGCGGCCTCCTACTACAAAGAATTTTTTCCTCTGCTCGACGTGCCATGATAATAGAATTAGAAATCTTGAGTGGATTAAACATTTGTACCTCATGCTCGATGTGGTCCTTAAGACCCCCAAGAAATAGGTCATTCATATTCTCTTCTGGTATATTCTCCACCCTTAAGGATAGGTTCTGGAATTGATGCACATAATCTTTGACTGATCCTATTTGTTGTAAATTTGCTAATTGAATAAAGTAGTTCTCTAAAACACTGGAACTATAGTGCAACTGCAACTCCTCAGTAAAAATTGTCCAAGTGACACCGAGACCATTCTTCTTCCTCTGAGAACATAACCATTGACACCAAACGAATTGGTTTGGTTTAAGTTATAGGGATGTCAAAGTCACCTTTTGTCCTGATGGTGTTTGATGTATCTCAAAGAAGTTCTCCATTTGATTTATCCAATTCAAGGGATCTTTACAATCAAATTTGTGCATATCCACTTTCGGCATCATGTTCCATGGTTGCGAATAAGTTGGATTCTGATTAGGCTCGAAAAGTGATCCAACATGGTTATTTTGTCCATGATTTTGAAACTGAAGATCCTCCTTGGGTAATATGGGATGGATTTGGGCCATACTATTTACCCTTTACATGTTGCATGATATCATCCAGCCGATGATTGATTTGGGCTATGTCTCCTTTAGAGGCCATCTCAGATTGTACATTTCACAGCTCATACTCAAGTTGGCTCACCTTATGATCAACTAAAGTAAACCCTAGTGCTAAGGAATATATATTTACCCCTTCTGAATCCATCTCTTCAATCAATACCTCATCTTTATCTGGGGTTTTACCCGAAGTAACCAGATTGTTTTTTGCTCTTGTGGAAGGCCCCGCCATGATATCAAACCTTAGGGTTTAGGGTTTTGATACAAATTCAGCTGAACAGAAAAAAATATAGAGAAGATACTAATTCTATTTTTTAGAGCTTTCCGAAAATGTAAATAACTTGAAAAAATTCCACAATTTGCACCCTAGGGAGCGATTTTATGAAAAACCCTAAATTTGTAATAAATTGTGCAAAATAAATTTTAAAAGTATGAAATTTTCAGGGAACTTTACATGAAATGTTTCACAACTCTGGTAAAAACATCCCCTACCAATTCGCTTTGGTTAAAAATATATTATGGAAACAAAAAATTAGGGTTTTTGCCCTAATTTTGGCCTAGATCGCAGCTTTGCATACTATATTGTAATGAGTTCTACAGAGTATGATTCAGATTATCAGCAGAAAGTTTGGAATTACACAGGATGTACACAATATTTCAGAATATGTGGTATGCTCACATAGGCCCGAGATTGTAATAGCTTTGACACTTCGAGGGGGCAACCTCCAGATCATATAGAGACAGAGCTCAAATGGCTCAAATGATAATGAGGTAGTGCCTACAATCCTATGTGGGTACAATTCATGATGATATGGTCAGAGATCCAAACTGACCTATGTAAGCACCAGAAAGTATAAATGTTCTATGGTAAGCCACAATTCAGCTACTCATATCCTCGTACAAGCATTGACGATTCCAAGGGTGTAGCCGCTTATGATGTGAGGAGTGAGAGTACCCCTAGTGGGGCCTCCTAGAAGTGGTGATGAGGGTGGAGGTGATGATGGAGTGATGACAAGGATGATGGTGATGATAATAATCCTTTCGACTGGCCAAGTGTCATGATGGGGGTGGGACATATGGTCCTCCACTACAACAGCCACACAGACAGGGGCCTAGGCTCTTTGCAAAGATACAAGTTCACCCAGGGCTCCAAATATAGAGTTTCCTCCAGCAAACATTCCAATGGGGATATATGCCCCATTATAGTAGGTGTTTCCGCAGTAGCACATCTGCCACCTCATGCTCCAAGGGGGTGGTGGTAGAGATGATGGACAGCTAGCTGCACTTCAGCAGAAGCTACAGGCATCGATATAGCTATTTAGTTATAGGTAGCAGTCTGAGAGAGTATCAGGTGAGGGAACAATTACAGGTCGTGACAACAAAAAGAGACCAGGCAAGAGCCCATGACTGCTCATGGTGGGTGATGGAGGAACATGGCAACAACAGATTAGGTAGCTGACAACATCAGATTCAGGTAGCTAGCAACGTAGGGTGCTCAAATATAAAGCCTACTACATCAGACATATGACACATGCACAGAGGTGTCAGTGTACAAGCGGGACCTGGCCTCAAGCGCAGGTGCAAGAATATTACCATTCAGAGAGATCAGGCATGAGAGCCCAGGTCTAGACTATTACAACATACATAGAGATCAGCAGGTTTCCACTTCGAGACATGCCTATGTTGATATGGGTAGACTGATAGGGGAGCGAGATGCTGCTGTACATGTAGCCACTACTTTTAGGGATACTAAGATGATTCAGGACATTATGAGAGCCAGTGGAAAGGCCTCGTATTACAAGGTTTCGCTTATTACCGAGCAGTTCCAACATGGCGAGTTGAGTTACACCCTTTGATCAAATATATGTGAGCAGGACATGCTCTAGATCACGGAGGTCAGGCGGTCAGTTAGATTAGTTCAATAGTCAATTGGACAACAGGGTGGTACACCTGGAGCTAGACCCATCAAATCCACCATTGTCGTTTCATCCTCCAAGTCATAGACCAGGCAGCCTCTGAAGATGGCAAGAGTCATGGCTGACTCTCTCTCTTTGTACTGACAAATATATGTATACATACTTGCCTCTTATGAAGGCTGATTTTGATCAATATATGTACCGGATGTACCATTGTTTTGATTATACATCTTGATGAAGGCTTCGTTTTGATATATGCCCTTTAGATGGCATATTTTTTATTGATGATGTGTATCTTATTTGGAGACTGATATATTATACATAGGTATATATGGACATCCGATGGTTTATATTTGTCATGTTTTTATATGCTCTTATGATGAAGATTCATGTTTATAGACTATATGAGTGTATCATGGTGATGTATGATATCTCATTTCCTACGTATATTTCATACTTAGATAGTGATGATGTACCACATGTTTTTATATTGAGTGATATATCCTTCAAATAATATCAGATGTTTGTGGACACGAGATATTCTAGTTAGATGTTAGCATTTGGGATGATATTAAATTATATTGGTGCAGGCGGGGATATATTTGTGATCATGTGATAGCCCCTCTTGCCCCCATTGATGATACGATATGTGATGATTAGCTTAGTATACATGCATGTTGTACAACTTAGCATTTTTGTATAATATGATGTATTGAGATGATGTTATATGTGATGAATGATATATGATAGATGTGATAACAAAAAGATGTGGAATGAACAAACACACAAGTAAAAGTTAACAAAACTAAAAAAATACATACACCTATCAAAACTGCATAAACAATATGCAACTAGATAATGAACTCATGCAAATTTTAACAACAAATTAAACTGGGACTCCAATCTAAGTAAAATGAATCCTAAAAGATGCACACAATAGATGATGAAAAACACAAAAATATTTACAAGCATGAATGCTAAAAATGAATTCAATGCAACATACAATTAATTTAGACAAGATTCAATATAAGGTAAGCAAACGAACCATTTTAAATCATACAACACACCAAAAAAGGAACTCACAATCAAAACAATACAAATCGATAACTAAAAGTAACTAAATCACTACCTTGTTTTTGCGGGACAACATTGATATATTTCCTAATGTTTTTGGGTTATCCTGAAGGATAAGTTTTTAAGGTTATTGTCCACATTGTTTTTAGGGTTTTCCTAAGACAATGTTTTTGTAGCTTTGTCTCAAGGGGTATTTTTTGAATGTTTAGATTTTTTTGTATCCTTTTTCGAATGTTTTTGGTATTTTCTATGGTCATGTTCCTGAAAGTAATGTACAAATGGACAAAGAAGTGTGGATGCCCCCAATGATGTGGGAATATACAAAAGGTAGAATGCCATGCGTATATGTATCAAGAAATTGGAATACGAAGGTGCACCCAACATTAGATGGGAATATACAAAGGCACACCCTTCAAACAAATATAAGAACAAATAATCTAGATCATGGCTTGGAGAAGATAGATTTGGTAGGGTTCCTAGACCTAACAAAGGAGATCAATCCTAGAAAGCGGTAAGAGTTACCCATCTAGATGTAAGAGTATCTTGTGACCGATGAATCTTCCTTGAGCACCAGAAACTGGTTTTCACCCAAAGATATGCCCAGTGCCACAATTGTGTGGTTTTCACATGTGGATGACGTATTTTTCTTTACTGTTTTCTTTATTTTGTTATGTTTGGCTTGTTTTTTCTTTTTTTTTTCTACTTTTTAGTTCTTATCTAATATTCATGGCATACTTATGCATAGAAGTGCTTGAGATGCATGGCATTCATAGGTTCTAGAAGCTCTTCACCATCTGAGTATGCCAGTTTGTAAGCTCTTGATCCATATTTAGCAACCACCACATAAGGCCCTAACCAATTAGCCTCAAATTTACCTTTCTTTTCTTTGTCCTTGGCATAGTGTTCTTCTGATTTTCCTTCAGAACAAGATCACCTACATAAAATTCCTTATGGATGATCCATTGATTATATCCTCTTGATACTCTATTCAAGTAAACCTTTAGGTGATTAAGTGCTCTTATAAGATTTTCATCCAACAGTTCCAGCTCTGCTAGCGGAGCAACTCTATAGTCTTCATCTTTATCAAGATAGTCCCAAAGAGATATTCTCAGGGAGGGAAGCTCCACTTCCAAGGGTATGATGGATTCAGTTCCATAGACTAAGGAATATGGGGTCACACCAGTAGGAGTGCGGATGGAGGTTCGATAGGCCAAGAGGGTGGGATGTATCTGTAAGTGCCAATTACGGCCAGTCTTACTTACCATCTTCTCCATGATCCAGAACAAGAGTTTTATTGGTAGCCTCAACTTGCCCATTACCTTGGGGATAATAGGGGGTAGACCACTTGAGTTGAATATGGAAGCGTTGGCACAATGTCTTAACCATTTTATTCTTAAAGGATTTACCATTATCTGTGACAATGGTGGAGGGGATACCGTAATGACAGATGAGACGATTCATGATGACCTTGGAAATTTGTGCACCAGTGACATAAGTAAGAGGCACAACCTCTACCCATTTAGTAAAATACTCAGTGGAAATGATAATGTGGGTGTGGCCATCTGAAGAAGAAGGATGGAGCTTCCCTATGAGATCCAAGCCCCATTTAGAAAATAGCCAAGGTGTTGTGATAGGCTGCAAAGCTTGTGCTGGTGCATGTATTAAGTTGCCTTACTTTTGGGTATATTTTACATTTATTTACAAAATTGCAATAGTCTACGTCCATGGCGGGCCAATAATAACCTACCCTTAAGAGCTTCTTAGCTAAGACCATGCTGCTGGTATGCACTCCACAAATACGACCGTGTACTTAATAGCATGGACCGAGTCAGTAACATCCAAAAAATGAAGCAGATTCCTATCGTAGCCATGATGATAAGGGTTGCCTCTTAGGAGGCTATAATAAGTTATACGATGGATAAGTAATTTCTTCTCATAATGGGTAATGTTCAGCGGAAATGTGTCATCTTGTAGGTATCTAAATATAGGGTCATACCAAGGGGAGAACAAACAAACAATTTCACATGCCAAACAAGATTCTGGCATGTCATATGTGAGAACTCGTAAATGATCTATAAAGAAGGTAATTTTTATTTCCTGAGGGGGAATGCGTAAGAGATATCCAATTTTAGCCATAACATCGTCTGATCTATTATGTGACCTTGATTTTTTCTCAAAGACAATCTGTGTAAAATAATTTTTCAAGGTTTCAACCAATTTCTTGTATGGCACAAGTTTCTCATCTTTAACCTTATAGTCATCATTAACTTGCTTAATAATGATTTGGGAGTCCCGAATGACATGTAGCTATCTGATATTCCAAGTGATAGCTAACTTCAAACCAGAAATGAGTGCCTCGTACTCTGCAATGTTATTAGTGCATGGAAACCACAAATGGAATGCTCTTGGAATAACCTCACATATGGGAGTGATGAGCACCACTCTTGCTCCAGATCTATGAATGGTGAATGATCCATCAAAATGAACCTGCCACTCTATGGACTCTTCAACAGACATCATGGATGCATTTGGAAAATCTAGACACAAAGGTTCCATCCTTGGTAGACGGGCTTCTATAAATTGATCAACCAATACCTGTCATTTCAATGACTTCTGGTTTACAAAATCAATATAAAATTCAATTAGGAGAATGATCCAATTATCCATTCATTCTATAAGGGCAGGTTTGGGTAAAATCTATTTTAGAGGGTCAACTTTGAATATTGGATTGGTCTTGTTGTTAAGGAGATAATGGTAAAGTTTCTGAAATGTGAAGATGACCACTAAGCAAGCCTTTTCAATTTGTGGGTAATTCAATTCATAGGGGATCAAGGTGTGACTAAGGTAATAAACTACCCTTTCTCTATGGTCTAGGTCATATTGGGCAAGCAGTGCACCAATAGAGAATTGGGTAGCTGAAATGTATAATAGGAGAGGTTTTCCTGGGGTAGGTGGCATGAGTACTGGCAGGGTTGACAAGGTACTGTTTAAGTAGTGCAAAGGCCTTTTGACAATCTGGTCCCCAGTTGAAGGAAACATCCTTTTTGAGGAGATGTGTAAATGGGTGGCACTTATCTGCAAGCTGTGAAATAAAACAGTGGATTGCCTAAATTTTTCCTTGTAAACTTCTTAGTTGTTTGAGATTTGTAGGTGGAGGCATTTCTGTGATAGTTGTAACCTTTGCAGGATCCACCTCTATGCCTCTATGTGAAATGATGAAACCTAGGAGCTTCCCTGACAAAATGGCAAAGACACATTTCTTGGGATTCAAATGTACTTCATAATCTCAAAGACGTTGAAAAATACATTTTAGCACTTCAGGGTGCTCTCCTCTACTTTTAGATTTTTCTAAAATATCATCAACATAATCCTCCATGATGTCATTCATCATGTCATGGAAGATGACTGTCATTGCACACTGATAGGTGGCCCCAAAATTCTTGAGTCAAAAAGGCATGACCTTGTAACAAAATTTCCCCCAAGGGGTGATAAAATTTGTTTTATGTTGATCCTCCTCTGTAATTTAGATCTGCTTATAGCTTGAAAACCCATCCATTAAGGACAACATTTCATAACCAGTGGTAGAATCGAAAATCATATCAATATTAGGCAAGGGGAAGTCATATTTGGGACATGCTTTATTGATATTATGGAATTCGATGCAGATCCTTATGCCAACAGGATTCTTCTGAACTAGGACTATGTTAGATATCCAATCTGAATAGTCAACAGGTTTATTGAAATCAACAGCTAATAATGTTTTTAACTCTTCTTTGACAAGTAGTGCAATTTTAGGGTGCATCTTTCTCAATTTCTGCTTGATGGGTTTGGCATCTGGGTGCACAATGAGGTTGTGCACAACCAACTATGGGTCTAAACTAGGCATAATTGTGTATGACCATGCAAATATATCTATATATTCTCTTAATAAATCCACTAAAACCTTCTTTTTTTGAGCTGAGAGTGACACTCCCAACTTTATCATTCTAGGTTCCTTTTCTGATCCAATGTTGACGCTGATTGTTTCCATAACTAGCATTTTAGAAGCATCCTCCATCCATGTAGGATCAGTGGGAAGAGTGAGATCAACCTTTTTAGGTGGCTCAACATCATCTTTGAATTTATATACCATTTTATCTATAGGTTCTTTGTTTTTTTATCTACTAGTGATTCAAAAAGTTTTTCACTATGAGACTTGTGTTTGCTCTTTCCACAAGGCTTCTCTGAAGCGTTCTTACTTTTGTTTATGAATTTCTTATTTAATCATCCACACATCTCTTCCTCTTCTCCAAAGTATGTGCAGACATCTAGGTGGATTGCAAATCCTTTCTTGTGATCCCTAGTCAGAATAAAATCCCTGAGACCCATGAATTATGTAAATGCCTTGTCATTCTCAAAGAAATTAATTGACACGTTAAATTGTTGATCCCTATCTACAAGTCGAGATATACAAGGGTTACTTGGTAATTTTTTTGAGAATTAGATTTAGATAAGGTAAGGACAACTGAATAAGGGAATAGGTTAGTGGAGGCAAGATCCTGGTAGAGGCTACATTGGGAATCTGCGTCGTTAACTGAATGAGATAAGTTGTCCTCACGTTCGGAAGAGGTGGCATCGATCTCAAAGGAAGAATCATCATGTGGCCTTATTCCAAGAAAATTTTTGGTATATTTGAAACGAGGGATAGGAATGGGTTCTAATTGTCCTTGTGCATTGATACCACATCCAAAACCATTGTAACCCATGATGTACATCATGCGGTGGCCCTTGATATATAGGGGGCCTGATGGCATGAATCTATGGTACCTTCCGACACTCTGCTAGTGGGATCTTCTAACATCTTTTCCCCAGATTAAAGACTTCTAGGGATGAACTTCTCTAGTGGTTTAGGGAATTTATCTTGGGTGCTTTTAAACTGAAAGTAAGGTTTACCCTGTGTCCTGGGTGATACTTTAGATCTGATATTAATAAATCTTGTTCAAGGGTGAACAACTTTCCTGTGCCATTTTTTGCCGACGTTGCCTCCCATGATGTGAAAGGTTTGACTAACGAAGGAAATTATTTATTACAAGGAGTGAGTGAATCTGGATCCACACATTCCTTGATAGCCTCTATTTGTAAAGGAACAACAATATCTGTTGAAGGGAATTCATAAGATGCATGAGAAAAATTATGAAATGCTCTACAATGTGTGAATGGTGACTATTTGGCCTTCATGACACAACTTGATACACTGATGGAAAGTTGAAGGAATGGCTTGCATGACATGGATCCATGGGTGCCCCAGGAGCATGTTGTATGGAAGATCCAAGTCAAGGACATGGAACATTGTATCATGACAAGTCAGCCCTACTTCCATTGGAACTACTATATCCTAATGACTCTCGCTCCTCATTATCATAGGTTGTGATCATATTAGTTTTGTCCCCTATATCTATTTTTGAATGGCCTAGCTGTTTAACCAGCTTCAAAGTACAAATATTTAGACCAAATATGCCATCCACAAGTACCCTCTTGATCTTCCAATGGGTAAAAACCACTTCTAGGTATAGAAGTAAGTTGTTATCTAGGTCATTATGCGGGATTACAATACGATCAAAAGTGATATGATCATTTGATTCAATGTCTACAATCATGGCTTAAAGGTACGTGGGATCTACATATTTGGAGACTCCTAAAATTTACAATTTTTTATAGAATATGTTTTTATGGGAAGTAGATATTTTGAGGAGATCTAAGATTGATATCCTAGCAGGTGTCTTCTCCAACTATTCTATTAAATTGTATTGACCTTCCTGAGGGATAGGTAGGGGATTTTGTATGATCAAATGAGTGCATCTCGTCCCTATTGCATAACATTTTTTGAAGATCTTAATAGTATTTACCTATTCATCAGATGAACGGATACATCATATGAGGGTATTAAAGAGACTATCATTAGTGGGATAAACATAGCTAGCATTCATATAGTCATTAGAAGTTCGTCCGTGATCTGGCTTCCTTTTCTTTTTTTCTGCATGGTTAGCGAAGGGATCTTTGAAGATACTCATTTTCTCATTTGGACCCTTTCCTGAGTCAGGGGGAGAATCTACGGTGATTTTTCCCTCTTCAATGAGGTATTGTATGTAATGACGTAGTCTCAAGCACCCGTCTATTTTATGTCCTTTAACACGGTGGAAATCACAATACTCATGCTCTTTGAACTAACAACATTTTTAAGCATCCTTTGGATATGGTACTTTCATGGTTGGGTATTCCACCATGTTCACGGTGTCTACCTATTTAAGTATAGCTGAAAATGATTCGGTTATCGGTGTGAATGTATGTTTGGTGGGGGATTTTGGGCAAGGTCCTTGCAAGATCTTTAAAAGTAGACTGGTCTGCATGGTTTGGACTCTTTTGGATTCGGTAATGCCATCACCAATGACATGTTTGTTTTTGTTAAAGAATGTTGGTTTATCTAAGGATTTTTCTTCATTTTTGTCTTTAACGACTAGTTTGAGTTTATATTTTGCTATGAGAGCCTTTTTAATTTAACTACCCTTCTCTATAAATTCTTTGAAGTTAGAGATGCAGTGCATTTGTAAATGGAGGGCTATTTCTAGGTTTAGGTTAGGAATGAATATGCTAACAAGATTTTTTCTGGCAATGCACAAGGAAAACAACTTGCCAACCTTTGCCATCAGTGAAAAATGTTTGCAAAGGTCTCGTTGGGATTGTGCATTGCATTGCATAGATCATTCATTGTGATATCATTTTCCATGTTTAAGGAATAATGTCATACAAATTATTTCACTAGCGCGGGAAAAATTTTAATAGAGCCTTTAGGTATGCTAAAGAACCATTCTAATGCTAGTGTGCCTAGGCTTCGAGGGAAGAGTCATATTAATAAATTATCCTTGTACGCGACCTCTTGAAAAGCCATATAAAATTACTTGATGTGATCACGAGGATCACCTTTACTTTTATATTTATCAAATTTTGGAATGGTAAAGTTCTTTGGGAAGGGTTTCGACAACATGTCCTTGTCGAAGGGGTAAGGCCATAGGTCTTCAAAGAAGTATTTCCTACTATGTCTTATGTTTCCTTCTTGTAGCGTAGCAATAATTTCTTTCATGGTTTTTAATTCCCATTGAATGAGTTGTTCTTTGGTAGGCGATAATGGTATTTGTGCCTTAGACACTTTAAACGTTGTGTCATTATATGGATCAAAGTGGAACTCACTAGATTTCGTTTTGAGTTTATCTTTGTATATGTTCCTACTTGAAGATCCTAAGTTTGCCAATTTTTGGCTCAGTTTTAAGATTTATTTTTGAAGGATCTCTTCTTCAACTAAAGGATCCTCTTCCTCATCAAACTTGGGAGGTGGTGAGGCTTTGTACTCAATCTTCACTTTACGTGAATCTTTGTAATAAGGTCATCGTGAATCACCAAGTGGCTTTGATGGGTCTCCTTCAACGGTGTTATGATATTTCCCAGAAGTAGAAGCATACCCTGCATCAAAGGGGTTATCCATGTCTAAGAGGGATCTTCATTCTTCCATTTTATTAATGACCTTAGCCTCCATTTCACATTCTTTTGGAAGCTTAGCCCCTAATTCTGTGACTCTTGTGAGTATTTGATCTTTGCTATAATAATTGAGCTCGTCAAATCGACCTAGGTCTAATTGATGTTATTCTTCAAAAGAATCATATTCTTCTCTGCTATGATCAATCAACGGCTCTGTGTCTTTAACCTACAAAAAGAGAGGTGCTAAGTTGTTTCCGCTAAATGGGAAGGATTTGAAAGGATTTTCTCCTAAGTCACATTTGTTTGGTTTAGATGCCATTTTCGTTATTCTAGGCATAACTAGTCAAAATGATACTAGGTTTCGTCTAAATGTCTTAACAGTTTGTATGAAACCTAGAAGTATGTTTGTGTAATTCCTTTGATGTGATGTTGAAATATCCCAATGTGTTCTAGATGTACTATTATACAATCATTTTCATCACTCAAAGAACACTCACATGAGCACTTAAATGAAATGGTCACTTGAATTGTCTCTTTTCCAAGTTTATACCTTAAATTATGATTCTGGTGAAGGGTCCAAAGTGGATAGTGACAATATATTATCAATACGTAGGTTAAGTTAGAATTCTAACAAGGCCTAAATATTAAAGTGGTACTGATGCAATCTCTCGACGAGGTATACTAAAACTAGTTTAAATGCCGATGAAAGCTAAGTTTTCTGAAAAATGGAAGTTGCGAATATGTATAGCGTAACAACACTATCCTGACACATTAACCGAGCAAGCAAGGTGTTAGTATCAAGACAACGTTATTTTGGTATATATAAGGAAATATCAACACTCTAAAAAAGACTTAGATGACGTTGGAATTGAAACTAAGTATGAGTATAGCAAGAAGTTTTTAGTTGCACGAGCAACGTAACCGCACAATAAAGGGACTTATATCAAGTTCTCCAGAATGTGAGAAAAAAATATCAAGTACCTAGATTGAGTGATAAATGATTAAAAACTATCAAATTGCAGAGAGTGAAAAATGATCTTGATATCAAGATCAAAGGACCATCAAAGATACGAAACATACTTGTGCACTTTAGACATTTCACAACCCAACCGCAAACATGGATGGGTGTTAACAGACAAAAAGTGGTGAGTACCGTCTTTGATAAGACACATGAGGTATGCTTCCTTCTTACCCCAAAATGGGCAGCGAGAATGCAAGGGTATAGATTAAAATATGAAATAAAATAAACACCACTTGGGAAGAGTTTCACCTCGTTTGAAGGTGAGAACAAAACCGAGCTAAGTGTCATTTAATTCCATGATGAAAGAAAGTTATATCTAACTTAAGTGGAATCTTTTCCTTGTTTGAAAAACAAGGTTTAAACTTCAAGTAAGTCATCACTTCATGATGGCTTGATAAGACAAGATATAGACTAACAAAGTGGGCTCCAAGACAGAATGGATTTCCTGATAAGATCACTCAACTAGGTATCACAAGTTTTCCAAATGTGATCTCAAATTACCCAAAGAGTCACACTGAATAATTTGAGAGTATCTCGGATTTAATTTACCCCCTTCAAATATGATGAGAAACTAGTGCATTCATGCGTATTCTCACTCGGGTCGTGATATAGACAACTTTGAATCTAACTTGCAGTGTAAAATCTAGTCAAGTGGGTAAGTGGAGCGCTTCCTGTTTCATCCACGAGGTTACTCAATGGTGGATTACTTTAGGGTTCCTAGAACCACCCCCATTGTTGTAGCTTAAGGCTTTATGCCAAAGGGGTTATGATCTAGTTGAGAGGATAGGGATGTACCCTTTTCTGAAACCTGAAATATAATGTGACGTGAAGTGGTGTATTTTTTTATCTTGCTTAACTTAATGTAGTTTAAGTAGCACACCGTTTGGAAATTTGTATGAAAACATGTATTAGAATTTTTCATTTTAGCAACTTCTTTCTTTGACAAGCATTAGGCCCTACACATATGGAGTTAGTAATTTTCCATTTATAAATGATATCAAGAAAGATAGTTTACACACTGTTTTTTATTCCTAAGATCACCAAAAGGTGCGAAAGAAGAGCATATACAACGTGAAAACTCCACTAAAACAAGTTTTATGGAAAATACTTTTAAACATGTTTGCAAAAGACATGGTTCATTTTTAACCAACTTTGAAATGTTAATCTAATTAATAAACATAAAATAAGTGTTTTTTGAAAGTGATAAGAAGGTTTTTTAGAAGTGTTTTTGATCCCCAAGATCACCTAGAAGGTGCAAGGAGAGAGCATAGATACTTCGTCAACCTCTTTCTACCTAAGAAGACAAAACACTTAAAATGCATTGATTAAATAACCCAAAACAACCTACAATAAATTGTTAGAGCCTATAAATAACCATAAAAAGTTGACAAATTGATCTTACAGCTCGAAGAGAAAAATTCAATTTTAAAACTCAGACACCTGGGTGTCCAGAATGACGCTTGCATGCCCCAGCCAATTAATACATGCCCAAAACAACAGAGATGCATGGTGTCAAATTTTTACAGTGGAGTTTAACACCTACGCGAGCCTAATAGACACGTACTTTAGGGTTTCAAAAGAAACACTTGTAATTCGACAGATACGCCTGCGAGCCAAAATGAAAAATCCACAGTATGCTAAAAGACACTAGTGCATCTAAAGACATAGATACACCTAACAGTCAATGGATGTACGCCTGCATGAAAAATCCATACAATATGAAAGGTCCAGAGGCATGGGTATGCCATTGTAAATGAGATGCACTTGTTCGATAGGTAGGAGGCCAAAAAAAAAAAATTGACCATATGGGTGTGTGGCCGACTCGACACATGCGTTAGGGTTTTGACAGAATCGCTCCCCTCCATAACACCTACACGTACACCCTGAAAAACCTGCAAAATTCATGGAAATGAAAATTTTCAACAGTCAAACGGGTTAAATGTTAGTCAAAGAAGCCTATTTCTAGCTTAAACCCACAAAATATGCATGAACAAGGGTGTTTTAGCCCACTTAAAAAGTGAAATCGAGTAAATAACAAGTTGTTTCTCTTAGAAAATATGAAAGTGGACTTTAAAATGTTGAAAAAGGCTCCTAGAGGATAATGGCGAGTGTCCCACCGGGTGTGCCAAATGTGTACAATGAAAGGTATGTTAAAGCTATGAACATGGGGTAAGAATCTCTAAAGAAACCCCAAAAGCTTTGGAACAAAAAATGCAATGACCATCAAATTAGAGATAAACAAGAGCTACCTATTTCCATGCATACATTAAATCTTGAAACAAACAATCAAACTCTAAAACATGACTATATTAGCTCTCTACTCCATGAAAGCTATCTAAAAAGGAACCTTTTAAAGTTCTAGCAATCAGTTATGTGTTTTATGGATGTCTCAAAAGTTTAAGAATGGAAGCTCGCCATTAATGGTTTCTCCCATTTACCTAAAGCTTTGAAAGATTTAGCAAATACAAGTAAATAACTCACATATGAAATGAAATGACTCTTAAATGACTAAAGCATAATCTAAATCAGAAATGAGATGAGAGAGGGAGTTCTTATGAAAAGGTGGGAGGGGTAACCTTGTATTTATAGTTTTTGGTTTGGAGGAAAAGGTGTTTTTGATGCATATGGGATTAAAAAGGGGCCAAAAAGGTGAATTATAGAAAATCACATTGGGAGGTGTGAACTGGATTTGGGAAGCCAAGTGGCTATTTTGAAAAGGTGAGATATATGTTTAGAAAGTAAAACTCTCATTAGAAAGTGAAAAGGAGGGTTAATTAACCTAAACAAGGTTAATTAAAGGGGAAATAAGTTATAGAAGCTAGTTAGAGAGGGATTAGCAAATTTAGGGGGTTAAGAAGGGGTTAGAAAGGGTGATTTACTAGCGTAGTGTAGTAAATGAACATGAGACTAGGATAGTTAGTATGATCCTAGTAGTAAGATCATGTAGACCAAATTATAGGTGTCTACACTCACACTTAATAGGTTATGTTTCAAGCTTTCAACATATAAAATATTTTCTGTAATAGTATTTCCATTATCCAAAATTAATGTCCTTTTTCTAACTATGTTGGTAGAGTTGTTGTTACCAAATCTCACAGCACATGATGCATTATTAGATAGAGAAATAAATTTACTTTTATCACCTATCATGTGACTGGAGCCACTGTCTAAATACAAAATTTTATCTTCATTATGTACATGAAACATGGTCTTTACAATTGAGCAGCATTCCTTTCTCTTTTTCTCATCTTTGTTCACAAAGATCCACTTTAGTTTTTTGGGTGGCTCTTGTTTCCTTACAGGTGGTTATTTATTTTATTATGATAGGTGTATTGAGCAAACTTAAAGTTTGAACTAGTGTAAGATGGGCCAAAGATTCTTCTATAGCCTTTAGAGTTCTTTCTACACTTCACATCTTTATGTCCAAACTGATTACAAGAGAAACAATACCCATATAAGGAATGTGTGTACCTCATTACATAGGTGATCCTAGGAACAATGTTTTTTCTTCTTGCAGATTTTTGGAAATATTTATTTGCAGTAGAGGAAATACTTGGTGTAGCCATGGACTTATTTTCTTCAGTTTATGCTGATTCTTTCTCCTTGCTTTCTCCCTTGAAGCCAATTATAGATTTATTAGTTATATCATGTTGGTTGCTAAGTATATACCTTAGCACGATAGATCTCTTTTCTATATTTTCATACATAATTAGTTTGTTGAACATTTGGTCCATCTCATATTTCAACTCCTCCAATTCTCTGTTTAACTTTGAGTAATCCTCCACTTGTTATTTGTAGGACTTATAGATCTTCTCCATGTGAGTTTCAAGTTCCTTTAGCTCGTTAACCTCCTCTTCTTACTTCTATGCTTTTCTTTTCTCAAAGATGTGGATTTGTTCCTCATAATCCTTTAATGTGCATCTTAGATTTTGATTCTCCTTTCTACATAGTTGCAGTTCTTCAAGTGCACTTACCAACTCTACTTCAATATTTACCTCAGCTTCCTCTTCATCAGAATCTTCATATTCAACTGATGTCTTTCCTCTAGAGCTACTTTCTTCATTTGCGTCCATATCCATACACATACATTTTGTTTGATCTTCAATATCTTCATTTTCTAAGTTTTTTGTGTTTCTCAACTCCGATTCACTAGATTCTTCTTTTGAGTATAAGTTTCTTTTGTTCTTGAATAATTTCTTCTTGTTATCTTTCTCCTTATACTCAGTTTCTCTTCTATTATATTTATGGATGTGCTCTTCATGTTCCGACTGACTGTATTTATTTTTGTTCAGGCATCTACTGGAAAAATGACCTACTTGTATGCAAGTAAAGCATTTGAATGAGAGTTTTCATTTGTACTTACCAAAGCCTCTTTTAAATTCCTCACCAACAATACATCAATCTTTTCTTCATCAAGCTCATCCGCAAAACCTGATACTTATTCATCTTCTTGACTGAACTTCATTTATTTCTTGACCTTGAAAGCCACTTCTTTCGTGGTGGTCTTGGTTCTAATAGTTCCCATCTCGTATGCAACAAATGTGCTATGTAGCTCATCCATTGTAAGAGTCTTCATTTCCTTTCCTTCCTCTATGGAGGAAACCTTTGCATCATACTTACTGGTCAGGGATCTAAAAACCTTTTGAACAATGACGGATTCTTCTACCTTTTCTCCCAAGCCTCTGATCATGTTTATGACCTCATCTATTCTCTACATATATGTCATGATGCTCTCATCATCCTTCATTTTTAGATTCTCAAACTGAGCTCTATAAGTTTGCAACTTTTCCAGTTTAACTTTCTCATCTCCTTCATAGATGCTCTACAATTTGGTCTATATTTCCTTTTTTGTTGTGCAGTATATTACCTTCACAAATTTTGTCTTAGTCAAGCCACATAAAATAGCATTCATATCTCTTGAGTTGCACTCATATTCTACCTTATCCAATGAAGAGATTATCGGTGTGGGTGGAGCTGTATATCCTTTCTCAATGCATTCCCAGATGTAAAACCCAAGTGACATCAAATATGTTTTCATCCTTATTCTCCATAATGCATAATTTGTTCATGTGAATAAAGGCAATTTCGATGGTGAAAAACCTCCTTGTTCCTAGTTTGATGCCATGCTTGTGATATGAGGATCTCCTCAAAGATGTTAAGATTTTGTAATGAAGACCTGTTCTGATACCAATTTATGCATATCACAAGCACTGAGAGTGGGGGTGAATCAGTCCAGATTACAACTTTTACACTCTTGATTTGATTTTATATTCTTTACCAATCTACATGTAGAAGTAACATACAACTAATCAAGTATTCACCAAACACATAAACACTGAACACAAATATTTACTGTGGGAAACCCTTTCGGGAGAAAATCCCACCAAAACCATTACTTATATTACACAAAGCAAAGACTTATAAGAATATAACACATATTATAAGATTTGTTTAGTGAGACACCAATCCCACAAGGAGTACCAACCCCTACACCTATGCTGATATTACACATCACAAGAGATTTATTTTTATAGGCACCCACCTACAAGGAAGCTACAATTCCCAAAATGTGCTAAGCTACAAATTAGACTTCTTTATATATACATTTTGATCATGTAGCTACAAAAATTGCTAATACAATGAATTATGATCACTTTCTTGGCTCGATCTATGTTATTCCTCAATCACTCTCTTATGCTCATTCAAAATTTCACCTTTATGCTCTACTTATATGATCATGTTCTTAATTATTTTCTCAATCTCACCCTTTCTCTTGGCTTCACCATTGTAGCTCTTCTTAGCTTGATTACATCATATTTTTCTTTTCTCTGCCTCTATCACTCAGTTGCCTCTAGTGCCTTAGTTTTCTTTGATGAACAACAACTCCTTTGAATCACTTAGAATGTTTCTTTTATTAAACTATAGATCAAAAATTCTTTCTTCGAGATTTGCATCATGTACTCTTCTTGATTTTTTTCCTATGAATATGGATCATTAAATGTTCACAGCTAAGTCCAGATTTAATTCTTTCCTTGTTTGGCTTCATTCCTCCTTCAACACATCTGTCAAACCAATTAAAAATCCATCTTACGAAAATAGAAAAATTGCATTCTTTAGAATTTGCATCATGAAATTAAAAATGTGATCCATCTTCTTTGCATTATTTTAATTTGCCTTGAAATCAGGAATCTCCATCAATATTATAACCAAATTTCCTTGTGGTCAACATGCATTAAATGTTGATAGCTGGAATAGAGAATTTCATTGCTCTGTGCGAAGTTCCAATTGTACTTACAGTTGCAATTCTCTTTCAATCAAATATCCTTTAAAATATGAATAAAAACATTCACTCTTTCAATTTGAACTATAACTAATTTTCCTTGATCCACTCCAGTTCACTTTGATCATTTCATGGCTTGCTTTGGCATCTTTCTTATTTTCCTTCATGTCATGGATTCTCCTTTTGGCCTTCAACTTTTCCCTTCTTTATGTGGTTTTTTAGTTATCCACGACATCTGTCTACATTGTGCATGTTTTTCAACTTCTCGTGACTTCTTCCTTGTTTGATACCTTACACAGCTTTTCTCCTTTTCTAGTTCTCACGGATTTCCTTCTGTCTGTAAAAAACTTCTATTCTTAGCGGATTTTGTACTTATCCATGATTTTGCATATTTTTCCTTTATACATGGTATTCTCCAAATACTCATATCCGTGGCTTTACCTTCTAACCTTCTTCACTCTGTGGCACTCACCTACATTTGGCAGCTTCTTCTCGAGCTTTCATTTAGTCTGTGTTTCCTTCCTTGAGCTTCTTTACTCCATGACTCTCTATGTACTTGGGGGCTTGCACCTTATATCCATGGATTTCTCAAATGTTGTCTAAATTCTTTAGGGCATATCCTTGATCATCTCAAAGCCTTTGTGGGTTGACACTATCAATCAACCTTCATATTTTCAGCTTGCTAATTTTACCAAATGAATTTTTCCATCAATGTAACTAGATATCAACTCATCCATCTTGACATCAATAACAACATATATAATAATGAAAAATATTCAACAAGTCAGGTGCATTACATAACAAGTCATAAAGAGAAATCTTAGTGGGTGTATTCTTAATTTGTTTGATGATGTCATAGCCCTTAGAAGTAGCAAGAAGAGTCACCGAAGTGATGGGTGGAGGAATAGAAATGGGTGGAGCCATAGGAGGAAGATTATGATGAGTAGTTACTACATTGATGGAAGGATCATGCTTAGGCATAACAAAGCGAGGAGAATGTTGAGTACACACTTGCATAAAATCAACAGTAGTAGTGACTATACTAGAGATCTTAGTAGGTGTAAAAGTAGGATAAGATGATTGAGCCATGATATAATAGGGTGAAGACATAATCAAAAGAATGTGTTGGATCGATCAGGTTCACCAAAATAATTAAGTAAAATAGAAATATTCTAGTATAATCTAATGTTATAGGAGCCGTAAAATGACTAAATAAACTACCAATAAAATATAACAAATATACCCAAGCCAGCTAAGTAATAAAATGTGAAATCTTAATGTGCAAGAGAGGGTTAAGTAGTCCTTAGTTGATTCATAGATGTCATGGGACTGTGTCGCTATGCATGCAAGGTGAACAGAAGGAGAAAACGAATACAAAGAATCCTAAGAAAGTATAGATATAAGCTATCTGACAAGACTGGGGAACCTGGAAAGGGATACGGGTGCCCGTGGGCATCCTGTTCTAAGATCTATGTGCCATGGTCTACATAAATGTAAAAAACATCCTCTGAGGTGTCGCTCGATTTTTTCTAGTGTTCACTTCCTGTTGCACCAATGTTGCTAAATTACACTGGATGCCGCTGTGAATAGGAGATGGAAGAATCACCTATAAAACCCTAGAAAAAGAATCAAAACCCTAAAAAAAAAGATGCATATGAAGGGCTCAGACTGTCCTTAGCAACCACAATAGTGGACTTACTAACTGAGCATTGCACTAAATTTTAGACCCAATGTAGTTCAAGGTGTGTATGTTTGCAATCGTGTCGTAGGTTTCTCTCGTGTCAGTCACACTTTGTGAAGTAATGAGCAAATAACTAGATGTATAATGTAGTAAATGTGTGTATGGAAACAATAGACTCCCCTCTTATGAAGTGTGATGTAGAAGAGCCAACCTTATGTGCCTTGTGATGGAGTTGTAGCTTTAGATGCCTTTAATGGATGTAACTTTAGATGCTGATAGTATATGCTTAGTGCTTGGTCCCTCATTATGGTCATATCATTTTTTAATTATATAGTTCTCTTATTCTAATTTCGTAACTAACAAAAAGTCTGACCACCAGAACGATAGAAAGCTCAAACTACTAGAAAGTTCTCAAAAGGTGAGAGTAAAGTGCAACGAGGATTAGGGCGCCTAAGGCACCCTAGTCATGTATGGGTGCTCCATTCATAAATATGAAAAACATAGAATGATAATATAGAATAGGCAAGTGCAGGTGTAAGATCAAAAAATATGACAAAAAACAATGTAAAAATTGCCAAAGACATGGGTTAATTATTACTCTTTTCACTTAAGAACCGTATGAATAATAGTAGGATACCGGGACTAAATAATGACTCAAAGTGCATATTTTTTTTCTACACTAAGTTTCCTGAGGCAGGGGAAGACTCCATGTTCATGAGGTAAGAAATTTGGAATGATGAACAATGTGGAGTGTTTTGGTGTCTTCCGATATGTCAATGGATTAAATAAACTTATACGGTTCATGAAGAGTTTTGGGTTTGTGTATCGGAGAATTTATATGCTTTGTGAAAATGTATTGAGGTTAAAACCAAAAAATTATGACAAGTGAATGAAAAGTTACATCTATAGGTGGTTAAGATGCTTAAGGGGTTGGTAAAACAAAGGTCTTAGTTTTTCAAATAAAGATTAGATTGAAGAATGAGGTTCATGTTGAAAGTGAAGACCTCATAAAATAGGATAATGGTATGCTACAAATCTCATAGGTGTCCTAACCTATAATTTCATTGTCTCAATTATATGATTGAAGCCCTGAGGGTTCATCCTTTGAAAAATTTGTGCCATAACTATAAGAGACAAGAAAATTTGTTTTAAGTGCTTCATTTGTCTTATATCAAGTATCTCAGTGTCTTCAAAGGTTTTATGTCAAGTTTTGGAGAAAGTGTATTATTACAAGGGTCTACCATAGGTTATCTAAAAGTCTTAGAGGTATTATTTTCACTATGTTGACCTAATTTATGTGTTCAATAAGTACAAAGGTGCATTATGGTTAGTGATTGAGTCTAAAATAAAAAATATCTATAGTGATGATCATGAAAGTATTTCCAAAATGAAACTCAGGGTGAAATAAAAGGAGAAGAAAATCTTGTTGTTTGGTCATGAACATTGACCTAGGTATGCAAATTTGAGGATATAGGAGATGTCAGAAGGTATAATGACTTAGAAAGAAGAATGAGGGTGCAAATAAAGGTTTACCAAAGCATCAAAATGTATTGAAGGTGATAATCATGCCCTCATTCATGCATGCTACTAGAAATATTGTCTTACAGTTGTTCTGAGTTGAAGCTTTGGGATTATGGTGGCAGAGCAATAAATGGCGACTCATAGAATATTGTGCAAAGATGTGAAGATAATGTACTATAGGGTATGGAGGTGAGATCACAAGGTATAGGTCAGTCAAATGCATCTTGAAAGTGTAAGGTATAGTGAATGTGAAGAAATATAAAGGTTTGTCTTAGAAATTTAATCCTGAAATGATGTCTCTAACAGGTAGATGAAGGAATTACATGATTTACTAGGTCTATTTTGTCTATAGGGAAGAGATAAGATCTCACAAGGGGAAGATGAACTTATGCAAGATAACCATCAACCAAGGTATGATTTTTATGCTTATTAATGAATGGATACAATGCTGCATAGGTATGACTGTGGTGTCTCTAGTCTATGGATGCTTCTAGAAGTAGGGGAAGCTTGTTTTGACCCTCTAAGTGTGTATAAGATGAGAAAATAAGTGAAATGGCAAATTTGAAGGTTGATTATTTTATTTGTTAAAAGAAGAGTTAGTTATATGTTTATGACAAGTGTAATAACATGTAAAGTAGGTTATAAACACTAAAAAGATGCTTTAGGGACAGTGGCAAGATATTTGTACATCTTCAAAGCATTCGCCCAAGGTAAGAAGCCTAATTTTTGTACTTTTCACTAGAGATAGATAGTATAAACCTAAGGGAGCTGTAAGGAGGTTTCTCATGAAAAATTTTGTATTGAAGAAGATTGAGAAAGTTTTCATTTTTTCTCTAAAATAATTGTTTAGGGATAGTGGTCCTAAAATTATTTATGCTAGTTTTGGAAGCAAAATGGTGATTTGAGCATGAAACAAGATCTAGTAAGAGTTGTATTGCATGAATGAAGGAAAAAAATGAAGAATACATATTTAAGGGGAGCTATTTTTGGGCTCATATCAAGTCCAATGAATTTTTTTTTTTGCTAATGAAGTCAGAGAAGAGAGAATAAAGTCCCAAGGGGAGCTATTCAAGCAAGTAAGTCAGTATTTTGTATTATTATCATTGTGTTTAGTCATATGTTGTCATTTTACATATAGTATCATCATAGTATCCTTTTTCATAGATGTAAGAGGGGGAGAGAAGCATCAGAAACATGGGACTGAGGTCTTGTAGGTGTGTTTTTCTTGAGGTTTCCATCAATGTTTTTGAAGGTGTTTGTCATCAATGACAAAGGGGGAGATTGTTGTTGCATGTTAGTGTTGTCACTTATGTCAAGTCAAATGATGGAAAATAGTGTCATGAGGTCATCTGTGTTTCCATGTGGTGTTAGTTAGGTGCCAAAGATGAAGGTTGATTGGTAGTATTAGGATATGGTGAGTTTTAGGAAGTCTTCGTGCATGGTCTAGAGAGCTAAGTCATGATATGAGTTCTCTTGGGTAGGTTGATTGTTTTCATGAGGTCCAACATGGTTGTTATGATGTGTCATGAGTGTCTACGATTCTTCATGAGCTAACCATGGTTAGTTCATGGTTTGTCATGGTTGACTCAGGTTATTTTAGGCCTATTCCTAGTCCTTGAACATGCAAAATGAGATGGAGGTGTGAGATTTGGACCCAATCAGTCTTGTTGGTACATGGTAGAAGTATTGTGGTAGTGTAAATGAGGTGTATGGTAAGTTTCTAGTCATTACTAAGTGGTTTGGAGGTGTTACAAGGTCCTTAAGAAGCAAGCAGATGAAGAACATACAAGTTGGAATAGGTAACTCTTAATGGTTGGAGAGTTTCATAACTATTGGGAAAATATGGTGAATTTAGACTGTTGGAATATATTTTCATGATGTTTCATAACAAGTTTTAGGTCATTCTAAAGAATATTTTGCAAGATATGCAAGTTTTGGCAAAATCGGGTAAGTTGCGGTGTACTTTTTAGGCATATGTGGATCTTTTGATTCTCATTGTGGATTGTATGAATTTTATGGGGACATGATCTAGTTATAATATATTCTTAGGTTGTTTATTAAGCTTTCACAAAAATAGTTAGGTGGTTTTATTGTCACGTTTTTATGAGCGATTGTTAAGAAGGTAAAGTGGTTTGAAACCCTAGCTAAGAGTGACTTGGAGAAGATTATTTATACCAACATAGTTTTAATTGGTTTTGAAAAAGTGATGATTGTATGATGTATAATAGTCTTCCATATTTCCATAATGGTGCATAATTTCTTCTGACAGTGTGTGGGCCCCACTTGAAATTTCTTGTTTATGAAGAGGTTTGATTTGTGGAAAAATTCCCTAAAGAAGGTAAATTTTACATTGAAATTTTTTTATCCCTAGATTTTTTATATATGTAAATTTTATTTTCAGGTCATGGTTATGGTGAAAAAGTGCAATGTGTGCCCTATTTGTGAAGATTGGTTTTTGGGGTAGCTTAGAGAAGTCTACACTAAAAATGGAATTGCAGGAGCTAAAGGAGGAGTTAGGACTCCTTTAAAGTTTTTTTGTTATCTTGGTTAATATATATTTCCAATGCTATATAAAAATTGTGTATTTGATAGGGTATGAAAAGGTTACGACCCATTTTTTGAGGGTCGAATCTAAAGGATGCTTGTTCTAGCAGGGTCCAAAGTGGCTCAATAAGGTAAAGTGATGATTCTGAGTTATTATTGATTGGTGATGGTTTATGAGTGCTCAAAAATAATTTTTAAGGGTGTTACATGATTTGGTCTATTTTGGAAGTTATTTTTTAGGTGATGGGGTGAGTTGGGCTCAATGTCAGTTCCTGAGTCCTAGAAGGCATAAGAAGCAACTTCTAGAGATTGGCTTCGTTGAAGGCCTTCCACTTAGATATGGAAGGAGATACAATATTTTAATGAAATATGATTAATATATATCTCCAATTAGGTATGAATTTTGTATTGGTGAGTTGATTTGAAGGGAATTTCAGGCCAGTTTGTAGAGAAGAAGGTATGTTGATTTTTTGGACAAGTTTGCTTTGGCTAGAAGATTGAGTTTGTTGAAGCATGATATGGGATTAGTTGATGATTTATATTACCTATAATGTGAATAGGGATGCATTTTATTTTTATTTAGGGAATTTTTAGGTATTTAAAGTGACATAAAGGGTGAAAACTAGTTGCTTTTGCAAAACTAGTTTTTAGGCATCTTGATTTGGTGAAGAGGAAAGTTACAGTGGTTTGATCATATGGATGTTTCATGAGCTCTAACATGCATGGATGCTATGTACATGTCCTGAGGATTAAATTTAGTGGTTAAGTGCCATAGGTGAGTTGATATTGGGTGCTCTTGATTCCCAAATGTGAAAAAATTGTGTTGGAAACAACTGTTTTGTGAAGGATATGAGCCTTTTAGCTTGTGTTATGATTTATTGGATTTGTACAAGTAAATGAGTGAGTATGGATGATTATTATATGTTACATTACACATTTATGGTGAATTTTTAAACTTGAATAATCGTGGTTTTGTGATTTATGGTTTTATTTCATCCAAGTGATGGTTTTTGAGCTTATTTTGTGCAAGTTAAGTGGTTTTGGGCATGGCCGACCTATATGGATCATATGTGAACGTTTTTATAAGTTTAATGTAATTTTATTAAGATTTATTGGTCATGAAAAATGATCAAGACTGACCTATATTATGTTTTAAGGAAGATAAGCCTATAAAACAAGTGTTTTGGGTTCAATTTTGAGCTAGTGCTCCTAAAGGGAAAAGTGCGACCCAAGTAGAAGTATATTTCAGGTATGAAGGCATGATTCAAAGGATGAGGAAATGTGTTACATGTTGAATATTGATTGAGGACATGTCAATTGTTTAGAGCTAAGACAAGTTAATAAGGAAGAAGATAGAGCGAGTTAAAGTAGTGAGGTTTTTATTGAATGTGTATGAGCTAAATTAGAGATGTCCATCAGTTGTGGTAGAAAAAATTTAGAGATCATCGTCATCAAGTGGCTTAGTTTGTGCTTAGTCATCTTAGGGGGTTGTAACCTCCTTATGGAGTGGGTGTTTCACTAAATTAGGGATTGGTGTTCCTCATAGGGTTGGTGCTCCTTGTGAAGTTGGTGCTTTACTAAATTTACTTTTTGTGAGTAATATCAGAAAAATTTTAGTGGGTTTTATTCCCCATGAGGGTTGCCTACTTAAATATGGTGTTCATGTGTCTTATTATATGTTTCATGTTGTTGTGAATGCTTAATACACGCCTAATGTGCACAAATGGTTATGCATGTTAAATGAATGAATGAAATGATGAATGTATGAGATGGTAAATGAATTATAAGTTTTGTAGGACTGATTCATCCCCCCTCTCAGTCCACTGCACTTTTAATAATATTGGTATGTTTAATAATGATTTTAAATGTTGGTTTTGGTATGATAGTAACATGTCACATGGTTGGATGAAGTAATACAAATTTGAAATTATATGTTGGTACACTTGAGATCTATGATTTTAACAACTATATTGTTTAAGTTGATGAAGATGCCATATTACAACCAATTGTATATGTTGTCAAAGTGATAAATCCCTAGCATGTCAAGCTCATTATTTGTAACATTGCTTGACAAGTACATGCAGGAGAATCGTTCCCATTATTTTAGTTACATATTCATCAGGAATTACCTACACATCTCACTATTTTTTTTGTGTGTTTCATCAATACATACCTCTTATGATGTGGTTATCTCTAAATTCCCAACATATTAGGAACATTTAATTGTATGCTAATGAACAACTATTTATTTTTTACTCATTCCTATATCCATTTAAATTTGTTGGAATGATTTGTAAAGTAAAATACATAACCAAAATAAATATTCATATGAAGGTGAATCAATTGGAGGCACATTATAATAATGAGGGGATACATGAACATGGCCTAAATTTTTGTCTATTATCACTGATTTCATTTCCTCTAATTATGAAAAGACCATGATCTACAAGCCTCAATAAGGGGAACACATTCTAAATGAGGAAATTTCATACGAGCATCTATGAAGGAATAATTTTTTGATGATTCTATTGTGTCTATGCCCACATGCTTGAATATTGTATTTCCAATAGAGAGGGTAATGATTATAAAAGAACATGTTGAGAAAGGTTTTTTTTGCAAATGTTTCTTGTCTCCTATGTGCAAATGTCACAATAACTATAGTTTCGTAAAGGAACTTTTCATATACAAATTTTATAAGGTTTTCAAGTGAAACAATATTAAATATTCTTGTTAGCATATGGTGGTAGCTCTTTAATTTATTTGTGTCATCAGATGAATACTTCACAATGTAATTCAATATTACATGTTGAGAAAGAACTGGTTGATAGTCAACATTGTCTCGTTAAACTACCAATATGCCCAAGTTATGGATGTTCACATTGTCATCAAAATGGGTAGAAGTGCATTTTTTGTTCCCTTCATTTTTAATGAACATGGATAAATGGTTTTGCAAAGGCCATGGAGCTTTATATCTACATTGAAGAGTAGAATCCTTCCTATACAAATATGTAGCCTCATTGAATTTTTTTGTGTCATTAAAATATAAGATTTACATAGTCTTTGTAAACATCATATATAAGTATTACTTCTATTTCGAGAAAGCATGAGTTGTCAAGATATGAGTGGTGGAGATAATAATTGTGTTCTAAGCCTCTTGTATTCTATATTGTAGCTAGATGATCAAAGAGAATATTTACTACATTCAATTGAAGAGGGTTACCCAAATCAAGTGAGTCCATGTTTGGTGCATTGTTAACCTGGCATAGAAATCCATGGATATGGAAAATTCCCTTGTGTCTCCATTCCTACTTGTATTTTTTATGAAAACATTATGTAGTTGATTAATTTTTTAGAATAATATAATTAAATGTAAGTGCTTGTACATATACCAGTAGCCTTTGTTGTGTTTTCATCTTTCTAGTATTTATTTGCAAAATATTGGGAATCTCTTAACCATATAAGAAGATACAAGATGAGGATTTGCAATAAAGTTTTGATTCCTCCATTAATTTCTTTTTGTGGAGATTATTGGAGGGGAACTTAACATTACTTTGTGTAAATATGGATATTTAGTGTCTATGACACCTAATGTGAAAAAAAAAATACAAGGAATCCCAATTGTGTGATCATATTGCCAAGATCATTCTTATGCTTGGACCAAAATGATCTTCTCTCTAAGTTTAGACCCAAAATTTATTAAGTGGTCATCTTTGACAAGTATGGGAACCTTTAAAAAACTATTTTTTTTGTATTCTTGGATATAACTATTTGCAAATAGAACATGTATGCACAAACGAAAGGTGATCGATTCTTATTTGAAACCTTATTCTGAGCGTCGATGAAAGTAGTACAATTGGGTTCATCCGGTTGAGAAAATATTTCATGTTTTGGCACTTGATTCAAAATATATGAGTCCTGTTAATTTTTTGTGTTCTTACTGTAAACTAAACAATCCCTTTCATTTCTTGAATTCAACATTTCTGTTCACATGGAAAGAAAGGGGAAACCAAATACAACTTTTAAAAATAAAAATGCAGAAAGCAATAAAAAAAATAAGTAACATTAAATGTGTCTCTTTGTTACTATTTACAGTAGATATATAAGAAAGCATTGGATGGATAAATATTATACGGAATAAAAAAGATGAGGCCTCTAGTGTACACATGAAAGTACATACAACGTGAAAAAAATTACATGTCCTAATACATATGTATGTAATTATATTTAATTCATCTAGAAAAGTTGTATTCTTTAATGAGGATGCATCTTTACATGTATTGAGTATGTTATAGTGGACCATTTTTAATATATTTCCAATTTTGTTGAAAGCGTAAAATGGTATTTGTAAAAAAATAAACTAACATCCCATATTCATCTTTAAAATTAGTGATGCATTTTGTAGTTGATGAAATGCATATTTGTATTCATAGTATCCGAAATCCATGTTACATTTTGACAATGCTAAGAAGAGTTTGGATTCTGAACAAGTTTTTTCTTACATTATTTCGTGATAACTAAAGAAATGCAAACAAGGTAATAAAAATTTGAAATATCAACATGAACATGAATGTTGCTATAATAGACAGTGTGTTTTTTACTCATAAATATCGAGAACTTGATGGAAACAATGTTCTCTTTTTCAAAAGTATCAAACATCAATAACAAAGATATCATGTTAACACCATTAGAACTAATCCAATATATTAATTGATGCACGTCCACTATATCAGGGTTGATGAAGAATTGTGTATTAGAGAAACTCCCTATATTTTTTTATTTTTACATTGTTATCTCGCCTTTCCTTATTGTAATTATTGGTTTGGGCGATGTCTTAGATGAACATAAATCATCCAAAACATCCCCCTTTCATCACAAAATACACCCTAAAGGGTTACATCAATGTAATATCCTGAGTTATCTGTAAGGCTAAGTGTTCTTTATTGGCTAAAGAATCCATCTAGTTTTTTTATGTTTGAGGATGATGTAATCGATATAACAATTAAAATAATGCATATAATGGATTTGTTACATAAAATCATGATATCTTGAAATTTTTTGAATTGTAACAGACACACCATGACATTTTGATATTGGTGTGATTAAAGGTTGATATAGGAAGTCAAGTCAAGGATAATTTCTTACGAGGTCAATAATGGTTATATTTTACCTTCACATACCTGTTTTCAAAATGAACACCATGCTTCATTTTAGACAATTAATCTAAAATGCAGAATTAGAAGGCTTTAGAAAAAATTAAACAATATTTTGGGCTCCCGTTTTCACTGAAATCCATCACAATTGTTCACCCAACTTCCTTTGAGTTCATATAAGCAATATCAAAAAAGACTTATAAAATTTTATCTTGTTTGACCGTTGGGACAACTAGAGATGTCCATTTACCTTTGTTCTCTTTGAGGAGAAGAACGTATTCAACACCCCTCATCTTAAACTTCTCCTCAAACCTCAAGCCTCCAAACATTAAAGGATGTCAATTGACACCAAGTGATATCAATTAACGAGGTCAAGATGATTGGGATACTTAATATTTGCATGTTAAATTTCCCCTAATCATGACAAATGTCCCATATTAAAATCTGGCTTCCATCGGCCCACCCACTTTCCTTAAGATTATTGGGAGTTAATCTCATCACATAGGTTTTGGTGACTTCACTGATGCACTCCCACGGTCCTTGTCTCTTGGAATTAAAGCTTTGCATTTTACAGGTCACTGATGCATGACATGTGGAAGATGAGACACATGTCAATAATCAAAACTAAGGGACTTCATAGACTTTCCCAATTGATAAGGTGCATGAGAACGATGAAAACCACATTACCATATGAAAGATAGTTTGATAGTGAACTCCCTCCAGGCATGCTCGTTCCACATGCACCCGAGACATGATGGAAGGCGTGTGATAGGATGTACATGTGGCTTAAATATGTTGAGTCAAATATTCATTGCATAGAATTTTATGAGCTTAAATTTGATAGTTTGAGTGAAAGAAAAAATGAGCTTGGGGACTTCACGGCAGCAAGATAGGGCTCTAGTTTTCTAGCCATATCGTTTGAATAATTCCTCCTTATCACCTACAAGTATATTCATTGAAAGTATCTTGAGGAGAGCTACACTCATATCATAGTTGTAGAGAGAATAGTTGAGTTATTAGAGAGATATTTGTCGTATATTTATGAAAGATTTAAACTTGAATAATGTAATAAAACAAACCCCAACTGACTTAAAGATACGTTTTTCATTTTGATCATTTATGAAAAGTGTTTATAATTGAGAGATGTCCTTTTTGCCCCAACCAAATGTAGATAAAGAGTTAAATTAGTTTTTAATCATGGAGAGGAGTGGTTATTAGTGGTCTAAAGTGCAATCATGACTAAACCAAACAATTAACAACTTAGCCTCCATCCATCTCTCCTAATCTTAGGGGAAGACATTGATCTAGTTTTGAAATAATCTTTAAGGAAAATATTTACTTTTTTTTGTGCTTGAGGAAACATCAATGGTTTTTGATCACCATGATTTGCAGAGATCCTTAATAATATACCAAAGAGTGGTTTTGGGTGAATATTTTCACTTGAAGTATCTTATAGATTTTTTTTATCTTTCTGAATTGAATGAGGATGAAGCATGTGATATTATTCATAATATTTTTCATCTCTTTATTCTATTCTCTCTTATATCTTCCTTCAAATATGTGTGTGTGTGTGTGTGTGTGTGTATTCAGACAATTGTAAAGGGTTCATCTTCCATGAAAGCAAGATCACTCTACTTTTTTGAAGATTTGGTTTTCTGAGTTCCTTTGACCTCAGGCTTGAACCTTGTAGATTATTGATCACCTTGATTTATGGTGGAAAAATACTACGTCTATTCCATATTTAATAAAAATGTGGTTGTGACTCATAACTAGCCTTTATTTTTTTGTTAATGGTCTCTTACCTCTCTTTTATCTCTGTAATTTATTGTGTGGCATCTATAATGTT
Organism: Taxus chinensis; assembly: GCA_019776745.2. NCBI lineage: Eukaryota > Viridiplantae > Streptophyta > Pinopsida > Cupressales > Taxaceae > Taxus > Taxus chinensis. Next base: position 217,511,302 of record CM034152.1, on the reverse strand, counting down.
GTAATTTACTGTTTTTAAAGTTTAGAGAGGGAATTTGATTTAGGTGTATACTTTGGTTATGAAATATATCTTCCCTCTCGATCTTTATCTTATCTTATCCCTTCTTGATTTTGTTGGAGGGTGTTCCACTTCTTTCTTGATGCCATCACCACCCCTTTTAATGTTTTTATCTCATCTTTTTTCTCTATAAATTAGTAGATTAGTGTTTAGTCGTAGTTGGTGGCTGGAATTAGAGTAGTTAGTGTAGGAAGATGATCTTCTTCAGAGATCTGTCCCAATGAGCTAAGGTACCACACATTGGGGAAATTCCCATGTTGTTGTTGACATGGCCAAGTTCTCTCTAAATTTGTGATCAATCACTGATGCACACATCTTAGGTGACACCATTTTTTGGCACGCTCGGTGGGACCAGTTTGTTTGGACACTTTTTTAAAGCTTGTTCTCATCTTTTAAGTATTCCATTAAATAGTTTATGTGTTGTTGTTAAATATTTATAATATATTTAGATAAGGATATATGTTTCTCCTTATTTTATAGCTAATATTTGGTGTGTTCTTAGCTCATTTGGTTTTTGAACCTTAACTTCAAGCACCTGAAAACTCCATGGATTCATATCTAGCCCATTTTCTTACTTGTGGATCACCTTTTCATCTCTATTTTTATCTTCATGTTTCCACATTTTCAAGGATCTTCCGAGATCCCTCTCCTTTCCTCGTTTAAATTTTATGACCCTCTATTTGCAGCAATGGGATGAGATCCTCAAGACAACCTTGAGAAACCTACCATTATTTTATGGAAATGGTTACCTGACCCCCATTGAACACATTCAATATGTAGCCAACCATTGTGCCATACAAAATATTAGAGAGGATAATTTTTGTCACATACTTCTTAGCTCTTCTTTTAGAGGTAAAGCTCAAGAATGTTACCTAAATTTGGTTTTACAATCTATGTCATGATGGGACCAAATAGGATAAAAGATGGAGAAATGGTATGATGAGAATAAATATGTTATATCTCTCATGGAACATCTCAAAACCATAAATAGAGCCTCAATGGAGCTTATCTCAGACTTCAACCTCATATTTGCAAAGAATTGGGGGAGAATACCTTAATAACTTAGACACCAACCATGTATGGTGTTCTTTATTATTTGAGAGCCTTTGATTTTGGCATTTTTGTCATCATTAAATCTCTAAGAGGCATTACTCTTCCTCGGTATTTCGATGTTTCTATGCAAGCTAAGAAGAGTCTCATTCACGATGGGAATTTTGTTTCCCATTATTCCCTTTCTTCCATCACTTGAATTTCCTCCAACTCCTTATCCAATTGTTGATCCTCCTAATGTTCCACTTGAAATCCCTGATGCCCCTATGGTTATTAATGCTCCATTTGATATCCAAGAGATCCCTATTATCCCAAACATCTTCAATGCCTTTAAAAATTCCCTTCCACTTACCCCTAAGTCACAACCAAGCCCTCCAGAGTTTTGTCATGAAGCATTGAGAGGATATGGTATACCACAAGGTGTCCTTATTCTCTAACCAACATTGACCAAGCCTAATCACCCTACATTGTTGGTGAATTAGATTATTTATAACTTTTGTGATGAAGGATAAAACCTTTAACCTTCCAAGTAGCCCTCACAGACAAACCATTCAACCATATTAGAAGATTATTATAAATAAGAGAGAATTATACATGATTTTCTCAAATCCCTTAAGTTGTAGAGGAAGGAACACATTATGGAGGATAAAATAAAGGTTTCTGAGGATCACATCAACAAGCTTGAGATCAAGAAAAATCTACTGAATAATATAGACAATGAAGGATAGCCCCTTATAAGCTCTTCATGTCATGTTCAAATGATTTTCATAAAAGGAAACAATAACATAGCCATTTCATAGTGGCATGACTCTAATTCAGAGGATTATATCACACATTTTCCTACTCAAGAGGTTTTCACCACTAATAAGAATTAGAAAAAGTATGAGAAGATGGAGAAACTATTTCTTAACACTAATGGAATCCAATCTCAAGCTACGGAGAAATAAGAGGATGAACTCTCCTCCATAATTGAAGAGTTTAATAGTTTCATGACTTCCCTTAGAGAAGAGTGTGAGGATAAAATATTTCCTTCACTTGATGAGCCTACTTGGGAAGAAATAACTAGTTTGGAAGATTTCAACTTTGAGTAAGATCTTAGGTTGATAAACTTCATGTATGAGGATGACGAAGATAATGAAGAGAAAAGTGTGAAAATATAAGTGCTTGTTGAAGACAAAATAGATGAAGAAAAGTTTGAAGAACTAACTAACATTATCCATCTTGAGAAGGATGAATATGGTGGCTTTCCCAAGGAATATGAGAGATCAAATTTGAGAAGTGGATTCACCATAAGGTATCTAAGTGTTTCAAAGCTTCATATGGAGTTTTTACTGGTCATTCTTATTTTAGAGCATGAAGAGAAATGCCAAATCATCAAAAATCATGTCCAACACCCCCAAAACTAGAATGATGATTAGATAGACGTGTTTTTAGCCAAGTTAGCTGATATTTTAAACCAAAGTAATATGATGGCCATGTTTTATCCCTTTTTATCATCCTTGGTTGATGTAAATATGATTTCATGGCCCAGATTCATCAAGAAATGGAATTAATTTTCCCAGATAGTTTGTGGCTTTGTTTGAGTTATTTTTGTTCTTGTTAGAGGATTAATTTAGTTTAATTTTGGAAAAATAAGAGTGATCACACTCTTCATGTTTTTAGTTGAAGAATGTATGATATTCGTCTTTTTACATACTCTTGTATGATATTTTCTTAAGCTTGTGAACATTCAAATTAGTCAACCTCCTTTAAATTTCATACAAATGTAATGATAAATTAGTCTAGTTTTAAATAAGAAATCTAGTCTCAGATATTTGGGTAAGTGCAGCAAGTTGGGCGACCAAAAAGTGGACATCAAATCCCGAATTTTATGAACCACAATTGCGGTTTTACAAATCTCAACTGCGGTCTATTTTGTTAGGTTCGGGAAATTCCCAAACCTAATAATGTGATTGTGATTTATAAACCGCAATCAACCTCCTTTGATACCAAAAAAAACAACCTCGACCCTCATTTTTCCCCACCATTTTCTTCAAATTGTGCATTGTTTTCCATTGTTGACACTCACGCTTTGCATTAACCTTCCAAATTGCAATTTTTGCTTCTAGATCATGATAATTTACATGATGTTATTAAGATGAAGAGGTAAGCCCTCATTTTTTATCAATTTTCTTTCATTTTAGGTTCTTTTTGGTTTTCATGGGTTTTTCAATCATTTGTTTATGTATTAAATTTCTTTGTTTTGTCATTTTCTCGGCAAGTTGCTAATCCTCCAATTCCTCCAAACGTTCCTCCACTTCCTCAAAACCCTCCAGATATTCCTCCACCTCCTCAAAAACCTCCTCAAAATGCTCCTCTGAATATTCCTTCACCTCTTGTGGCTACTACCACCCCCAAAGAACCATTAGGAACCCAAGGTGATATCATTACAAAAATATGAGAAAATAAAATTTCCATTCAGAACCTTATTTACACCATCAAACAAAATCATTCCACAAATCTAAGTTGCATGACTTTAGCCAACACACTTCAAACATTGATTGGTGAAGTTGACTTTGTAACAAACAAAATAGATAGATGTAATACTGTTAGAGCTAATTGTAGGCATTGGTATGCAGAAAAATTATCACATGCGGCCATGAAAGACAAAAAAAAATGGAAAACACTACATTTGTGCACTATTTACAGACCTTTGAACCAATTCCCCCCTCATGACTAATTGCAACTAGCTCCTTAACCATTGGTGTCATGACGACCGGATTAATAACACTTTTTGGGAGTGATGGTGGATGGTTTTTTATTATCCACCATGCAAAAAAAATGAGGTTTCTCTTTATTTTTTGAAGAAATTTTATTGTGAGTTTGTGCTTAATGAGGTCCCTAATTATTTTGATTTTTCTGGGTTTTAAGGTCAAGGCAATTTCTTTGAGTAGACTAGACCAGGTGCACGTATTGCAGTTGGTCAACCTAAGATGCCCCACGCCCAAAAAACATGGAAACCTTCAATTATCCCTCCTACAGTGAAGGAGGTTATGGAGATCGATATATTGCATGCGTTGAGGTCTCTCATTGATATTATATCCCAACACAATATCCAGATTGTATCTAACATTGTTGGTGAAGGCGTCAGTTCTAGTACACCACACCACTGCGGGTCATGTGGTGTTATATGCACTGCAGGTGAGACGTCCTTTGTTGGGTCACATGGTCTCGTTTTTACAGATGAGACGATGATAGATATTTTTGGAAGTGTTGTAAATGTCCTTGGTATTTCACAGGTAAATGTCACATAAATAATATATATAGAAAAATTTATTTCATTTGAGATTTTAATATATATATATACTTGATTACGTCATACTTGTGGAAAAACTAATATTTCTTTGATTTTAAACAGCAAAAGCCGGTCAATGACACATCCGGTGTGGACATCCTAGCTATTATAGCCCATGTTACAGTGTGTACAAATGTAAGTTTCAAGTTACTTACATTTCAAAGTTCATTTGATTGCACATTTATTATTAAATACACATTAATGTTTGTGTATGTGTTTCATGTGTACATACATATTGATATGTTTATCTTTTTTAGTAAATATCCAGATGGGACAGCATCTGTTGTGGGCACTGAGGCTACTTACACACCTCAAATTACTTTTACATAAGTTATTTTCACAGATTTTACTAGTTAATGTTCAATATTATTTAAATATTATTAACATACATATCTATACTTGTTCTAGAATTTAATATATATGCATGAGTCTTATTTCCTTACGCCATTCTCCTAGAAAATTTTCAATTAATGTTGATCTACATGTTGTTTGTACAACTTATGAATGTCACACAGAATCCTCCTGTTATGTAGGCTATGGAGGTTGTTGTTTATGTTACCATAGCATCTGCAGATCCACTCACATAGGTACAATTTTTCAAATTTGTTAAATTTGGAATGAATGTTTTATTACTAAATCTACAATATCAAATTGTACATGAAATATTTAATTTGAACTATTTATTTGTATGTGGCCTGGTACAAGTCAAAGTGCATTTCCACGACCCCTAAGCACTCCCCCTCGTGATTCTACCCTTGACCCTGTAGGGTGTCAATGAAAAATTGATCGGGATCATGAGATTGCAGTAAGATTTCACATGCATTAATTTTTTTCTAAGTTTCTAACTTATGAATTTATTTTCAATATATCCGCTTCTTAAAACTTTAGGTGTTAAAAAATTGATGTTTATGAATGTGCATGCTAAGTTGTAGGTGAGCTTTGACATGCTTCGAACTAGACGGAAAAAATCCGTAATGCCATCTCCCTCCACTACATCCACAGGCCGTGGACATGCTTCTACTAGCACGTCCAAGAGAGGAAAGATGTTTTATGATTCTTGATAGGATGTATAGATATATATGCCATCTAGATGTGATACATACATTTTGTATGCCTATATATGGCTTGATATATATATGATATTGTGGTGGACATTCCATGGAGACATGTATATAGTATTATGAGACCATGTGGTCCTATATATATGGCACACTTAGTTCGATACACTATTATTATATTTTCAGAGACATGGCACTAGCAAACACATGTGTATGCATTCCATGTGTACTAGATATATTATATATATGTGGATTTTTTTCCCGGACCACTATGATATAATTTTTATGATGTTATTGCAATCTCATGTGTTGATGTTTTCCAAACTGATATTTGACATATGATCATATTTGATGATGTTTTTTTATATACGTGTGACTTGATGAAGTATGATGATGTGTGACAACATGATTTAATTAAATGACATGTACTGTGATGATGTACTGACATGTATTGTGATGATGTAATGAAATGATCTGACATCTTTGTTTCACTCTTTCTAGACCACACACTTATATATGCTTCGAAATCATATATTTTCTCTTTGTGGTGGATGAAGATAGGAAGTTTGCACATAAAAATGTGTCCATTCAAGTGATATGAAATCATAATCATCTTTGTTTCTTGATATGACATAATAATCATCTTGTGCTTCGGAAGATTGCATAACAATGGACAAATTATTGATATGACATCATAATCATCTTTGTTTTTCTTTGTCACACATATAAAAGGTCTTTGTAATTTCATATATATGCTTCGTGTAATCATGTCTTTGTTTCTCTTAATATGCTTCATGTATTCATTTCTTTGTTTCTCTTTATATGGTTCATGCACAATCATGTCTTTGTTGTTACCTCATTCAATATCCTTGAAGGATTTTCATATATGAAGTTCACTATTGGTGCAGTGAGTAATAAATCTTGTGCTTTGGAAAATTGCATAAAAATGGAAAGTCTTGATATGTAATCATAATCATCTTTATTTTGTTTTGTAACACACACACACGCGCGCGCGCTTCATGTAATCAGTGTCTTGGTTTCTCTTTACATGTGGTGGATGAAGATAGGATATTCGAAATTCAACCGTTCACACAACATGGTAGTGTTTTTACCTTTTTGCAATATCCTTGATGTAACCTTATTCAATTAAAATGATAGGGCATTATTTTTAGGCCTTAAAAATAACTATTCACATAAGCTTATCAGAACAGGGAGGTATTCACATTTTACGATATAATTTTTCAATTTTCTAACACCACAACTATGTGTCACCTTCAATAATAGGAATAAAATCCAAACTTAACAAGTAAGTACATTAAAACATATCTATATGATACCCTATTTGGATATTCATTACAATGCCAACTTGAAAGGGAATATTTATTATTGATTTCAAATCTTCATTTGTAACAACCACTTTTTATGACTTAGAAACAAGGGATTTTTTTTACATAATGTTCTCTATTCTAAATTCATATAATTCAGAACACACATTCCATTTCCAGTCCATCTCATAATAAAAAACCATATACAGCTGTAATGACTCGGTGAATCACCAATCTTTCATTTCATGACTCGGTATTAAACCAATCTCTCATGATTAACTTGTTCAAGTGTATACTATGAATAATTTGGTTCTTTTACCCATCAAGGGTCGCTCAAGTGTTCTGTCTAAGAATCCTATCTGAATATCTATTACCGATATTCGTCTGAAATCCCACAACTTAGACTAGGTGACATAAGACAATGCAACTAGCAGCTTGTGATACTTTGGCCAAAGTTTTAAACATGTTTACCATGTTTATATTCCAAGATGACATACTCGTCGAAAGGAATATGTCTTTTACCACACTTGTATTGTTATCTAGATTGGTCTTCCTTGACTACTGTTAACCAAATCTGAGTCAAAGTTTCACACTAAACAAGGGCAACTTACATGCACTAGTGTGGAAGACTACTTGTGGTGACTAAGGATACATAGACATACTCAATCGACTTTCATTGATTGGGTGTGTTTAGATACCCTAAGTCAACATGAGTTGACCACTACACTAGTCCATGTGTCTATCTCTGTTTAGAGTAGAACTATGAACCGAATTTCCACTTATGTCAATCGAGTTAATTGAACTAAGTGCAATGTTGGAGCATAGCGAACTACATCACAGTATCCTCGTAATGACTCCCGTCATTATGAGGGTACTCTACTACAGCCCCTATATTCCAACAACCCACTAAGTTCCTTCAACTAGCTAAAATACTTAAGAAATTTAGATTATTAAAACTTCGAATTATTATCTTGTATACATTATCGTTAAACAACACACCTAAGGGTTCACTAAGCACGATTGATCCAAAGAAGGATTTGAAATGTACCTTTTCAAAAATTGAAGGTATGTAGATAAAATTTGCGTTCATTCAAATGAAAAATTAATCTTAAGCCCTTATTTTCCATTAATCGATAAATCTGAATTCGATATTTAATAAGTAAGATCATTAAGTTTTTCTTCAACAATTTATCATTATAACAATCTTGATTGAAAGCTTATGCATTAGACTTGTATATATCATAATGTCTAAATCTTCCTATTAATTCCTTTAAGCTTTCTCATTACCATTTATTGTTTACATATAAAGATCTTATAGCCAATCATCAAATATGATTAAAAATTTATCATATAATAAGATAATATATATAGTTCTGATTCATGTTAAAAGAAATCTTTTCTTTTCTATCTTATTAAGGACTATAGTCCTATTAATGAATTAAGAAACATGAGGTTTAGGTTCATCAAAGATTGATACATTCATCTATATTAACAATCCTTATTCCTTTTTTTGAATGAGGATATAGCATTCATAATCATCATAGTTATACCCTTTCCCAAAATGAAAAGAATAAAAAATATAAGTATAGATCCTTATCCCAAATATCATTCTCTACCTTTGAATCCAATATGTTATACATGTCAATATTTAAGGATAATAACAAATTCTCATCATGCATGTTATTATTTAGGGATATTGATCAAATCTAAGTAATATAAGATCTTAGAACAAATCAAAAATCAACAACCTTCACAACAATTAATTTATCAAAAGAGAGAGATCACTTTACTCTCAACTTAATTAATATTCCAAAAGTTTATAAAATACATCTTTCATCATTACAAAACAATTTAATACATCTTTATATCTTTTCCAACAAGTTCATTTCAAGAGAATTTTAATAAAGAAAGCGTGTGAATGAAGATCATGATCTCATTAATAAAAAAATGTAACTTTTTATAAGTCTTTCTCCTTTCACTTTTCACGAAGTCCATCACCAAAATTGTTAGCATGAGTCAGTTCACACAAACTGAGCATGATAAGAGCTATAACGTTAAAACAATATGTTATTATCTAACTATTTCATAAAGGGAACCATGCTATTTATGAAAAGGTTCCGAGTACACAATATTAAGGACTACCCAAAAGGTCACAAAATCATAAGTACAAAAGAGACACTAATTCAATTTAAGTATCATTTGCCATATAAAAAAGTTAAACAATTCATCATGTAATCTAATTCCATCTATGTCGCAAGATTAGCAACCATTTCAACATGATGACAATACATAGAAACAAATTTCCTAACAACTCTGTCATCAAATTTCCTACCTCTAATCAAGAGGATACTAGTAAAGAACAACTCAACAAAACAAAATATAAATATTGTATGTTCTAAAGGACTTTTCCTCAAGTTTATCAAACATAAGAAACAAAGTTCCTAAAGGATCTGTTGTAACACAAGATGTGTTCAAAACCTATTTGAACAAAACATAACCATCTCATACATGTATTACAATAAAAAACCAACAAAAGGGTGCCCAATATCTTCCTCCTATAAGCTGAAGGAGGATGCATTCAGAAAAGTTTCCTAGAAATAAACACGTAAATCACGGTCTTACCTAGAAGACAAGAGCTACTCTTGTAGAAATGAAAACTTCCTTAACTATGATCATACAGGTCATGTACCTTTCAACATATTCAAATGAAATCTATGTATGATCAAGATATTGTATTCAGGCACTAAAACTATCCCAAAGATGTGAAAATAGTCTCATAGAGACATATCGAAGAATCCAAAACATTTAACAAAAAAAGAATTCGTCGTCGAAGAAGTCGTGATGATACAATGAAAATAATTCCATAAATGAACAAGTACTGATTCAAAATCACAATACCCCAAACATAACGCTCAAAGCTTACAATTCATCACAGGGTCAAACAACTAAAGAAGGTGAACCCAACTCGAAAGTGTAACAACCCAGGGTCCTTCCAAAAAAAAACCAAGTTCCTCAAGCTTAAGCCGACCTGTGAAGGGTAAACAGAAAACGAAACTAAAACCCATAAAAAGAGGGAATCGAGTATTACCATTACTCGTTTCTCCTATGTCCTTATTTCTCCTACATGTCCACCAAACAAGGGTGTTAAAACATCAGAATGAGACTTAAGAAGACATAATCAGGAAGCTCATTATTGACCTATCAACATGCACTTACAGTTTCCAAAACCGCCTTCAATAACACCCATTTTGGGTTGAGAAAGATCCTTTGAAAACAAAAAGATTAAAAAATCTGAAACAATCTTAAGTCGAAATGAAGGTCAATATAGCCAAAACAAAATCCAAAATAGGCTTCCAAGAAAAATATGACCAATATTAAAAGATAATATGACCAAAACGTAAGACCATCACTGAAACAGAAGTTTCATTACAAACATATTTGTATACAAAGAGCAAAGTCGACCTATTGACTGTTCAACCAAACCCAGTTTCACTACAACCTGGAGAACTCCATCGTTCAAGATATTTCCAACAAGATTCCTTGCAAAAATGTAAAATTTATAATGGATACAAAACGAGGAGACATAAATGTATTTGAAAACATAGAATCTCCAAGCAAGCTCATACCCAATTTTCTAATAAAGCCACACATTCATTTACCAACTTTATTCGAACCCAAATTCAGAAAAACACCATTATTTCAAAAAATATTATTACTCAAAGAAACCATGTCTAAAATAACTCACAGAAGCAAGAAGGATGCAAATAATCACACAAGAAAACATTCTCAGAGGTATTTTCATGAAAGAGCATAGTTCTTTTTATAAAAATGTTTAAATAAAAGCAAGATATTTTAAAGAGATATGGCCTATCATGCATGGTAATGCTCCTGTATTGTCTTCCTTGCTTCAATCCTTCAAAAAAGTTTCCACAATAAATATTTCCAACAAAAACACCAGCCAAATAATCCACTAAAAATTTCCCCTCTTTCTTCTTATAGCTTCCATGATCAAATTTTACCATTATTTCTACCATGCAAGGGAAAATCATACATGGAACAAATTCGAACTGGAGGTTTGAAAAATGGAAAACAACATGCAGAGCTCAAAGGCTTGAAAATTCCAAATGAAACAATTAAAACAAAATTGTTTCCTTTTTCCTCAACCTCCTTACTATTCCCCAAGACGGTTTTCGCTCTGAGGGTCAAGGATCATAAATGCAACTGGACTGACATAGTCCCTTCTAAAAACTCCCACCCATGTCTTATCCTCTGTTAGTCATAACTAACAGTTCAAAAAATTCATTCGACCAAAATAACAGAGTTTCCAACTCAGTAACTTCCTACCTTCCCCAAACCTTGTCCAAAAAATTTGGCGGTACTTAAAATTAAATGGAACATTTAAAACCTAGTGATGCATTTGGAATGGTGCCACCACCATCCAAATTCATTTGCTAACAAATCCAACCCCAATCCTTAGGTTAGGTCGATGTCCATAGGTTAGGTCCCAATAATAATAGTTTAGAAACCATAGACTTAGGATCTTAGGCATAATCTCCCATATATCTTAGGATTAATTAGATCCCAAACTTAGGATAGTCCTTCATTAGGATTTAATCAACTAATTAATATAATCACCTTAGCATAGGTTTAGGATAAGATAAATAATCAAACACTTAGATTAATTAGGTCCTAAATAAATTAATCAAAGAACATTACTTTCCATAGTTATCGAAACGACGAATAGATCACCTTGAAGGGTGAAATCCAAAAGATGCTACAGGATGCCCTGTGACCCCAATGCAAGCCTGGGTGCAAGAAATCAGATATTTTGACCGACTGATCAAGATGTTTAAAACATCAAAAAATCCTAAACATGCCTTGGATCACTGTAATTGATCTAAGGTGATTAATCCTAGACTTTGCAATCATTAGACTGAAAAACAAGTTCAATATTGCAAACTAGGAAATGAACAATTTAAACTGAATTTATTTCCTTCATCCACATGAAGAATACATTAAAAGTTCAACATAAAAAGTATATGAATACTTCATTAATGAATTCAAGAATTTTCATGGTATAACATTATCCAATTTTAGAAGATAAAACATATCATCTACAACCAACATGATTTATCAGTTTTAAAGAGTACTACATCAAACATGATCACTTAGTTCTGTTATCCAAAATTCACCCCCCTAGGGTAATTTTTGATAACATGCTCAAGAATATTCAAGTCCCAGGAAAATTGATTGATTTGGGGCCAAAATTCATGTTTCCAGGGTCCCCTCAGATTTTTTCTAACTCCCCTGGTCGAAGTTGGAAGGAGAAAGCTTTGAGAAAGTGTGGAAAAGGTTGCAGAAAGCAAGTAGTTTGGGCCAGATAAAATTGTGAAAATCGGCCAAGTCCTAGTCCAGCACAAGGTGGGACAAATGGGACAAAATTACGCGAACCGCCCGAACCGCCCGAAATGAGTCCAGGCGGCCCACTAAGCATTTGGGACAAGTGGGACAAAAGTACGCGGCAGGCGCGAAAAGCCGATCCGGCCGAAAGAGGAAAAAAATTTGGCTAAGTGTTGCTCAGGACGTTTGGGACAAAAAGGCGCGAACCGGCCGAACCGGCCGAAAAGAGTCAAGTCAGTCCAAAGCAAAGTGAGACAAGCGGGCCAAAAATGCCCGAACTGCCCGAATCGGCCGAAATGAGTCCAAAGGGCCCAAAATCAAATGGGACATCTGGGACAAATGGACGCGAAATGCCCGAACCGGCCGAAATGAGCACAAAGGGCCCAAAATCAAATGGGACGTCCGGGACAAATGGAGGCGAAGGAGCCGAGGACCAATCAGAAACTGCCACGTGTCCTCACAGGAGAAAAAGTCAAAAGGTCAAAGGGGCGAGTTATCAAGCGCTGAACCGAACCAATGAAATGGCGCCACGTGTCCAAGTTTAAGGGGCCCACAAGCAATTTCAAAAGGAAAACCCGCGAAAGACGGAGGACAGAGAATTGCTCGTCCAATCAGCACGTGCCACGTGTCGTCCAGACGGTGAAGAGCGGGAAAACATTTTAAAATCCGTTTTGGTCTGCTCCGTGCCCTAAATCTTCAGATCGCCATATCTTTTGATCCAAAGCTCGGATTTCCACATTCTTTATATCAACGAAAAGCTCATGAAATTCTCTACATGATTCTGGGGTTAATCTCAAGTTTTGGCATAGTTTGGAGAGAGAAAATCAAGAAACGGCTCTGACGCGTGATACAGCAGAAGTGACGCTTCAACAACCAGCTTTAATGCAGCAGACAGCCCGCCGTTTTTCCAGGATCCGCCGCTTTTACCATAATGAGATGATTTAAAATATGACCTGGGGGTGGTTGGAGTAGATCTGACTTTCCTCTTTCTTCCTTCTCTCATTCTTCCTATATATTGTAAGGAGTGGCAAAATATAAAGTTGTTGTTCATTCTTTCGGCTCGGCCCTCCCTTCTTTTCTTCTCTAGGGTTGAAAATGGAGTTCGAGCCTCCTCCCTGCTCTGTAATGGCGTTTTTTTTGCCTTTTACTAATGGAATGATGTTCTGTGCAAACTTCTGGAGCAACAAAACGTGTTCTGTGATGCATCTGTCCATCCTCTCTCGTTTTTGCTTGTTCTCTCCTTGCCTCTCTTCATTTGCAGGTATCTGTGCATGTCTAAATGTTCATTGCAGGTTTGGAGCTGTGTTCATAGAGTTTTGGGACATTTTCTGTGTGAAATCTATCCTTGGGCCTGTGATGCATCTGTCCATCCTTCCCATTGCTCACCTCTCTTTGTCCCATGGCAGTTTTGATAGATGTTCAACATCCTCCTTCTCTGGTGTATCACCGTTTTAGTGTAGGATTTTGCTGTTTTTCCCTTCTCTCTCTCTCTCTCTCTATCTCCTTGGCATGGTTAGATTAGGATTAGATTAGCTTTCCTGCACTGGAATAGCTTGTGGCAGGTAGTTTAGGAGTAGGAACCAGCCTTCTTTGGAGATTCCTCTCTCGGTTTCACAAGTCCCACGCTTGGAGAGAGGTTTCCATGTTGTGCAATCACACTGGATGCCTGAATATCAACCTAGAAGCCTGATGTGCGTCTAGGGGTGCTGTGATTTTGCACTAACAGTTTTGGCACGCCCGGTGGGACCTTAGAGGTCTTTCACTTCATCTTTTGCAGGTTGATGTGTTCCTGTGAAGATTTCAGCCTTTGGAGGCACTTGCAAACACATCTGGCGACTCCATCTGGTCAACAACCCATCTCTGAAGTTGCAGACCTTCCTTTCCATTCATTTTCATTCATTTTCCATTCATCCTTCTTTCCATCTCTTTCATTCTTTCCCATTCCATGAGGTTGTGCAATCATGACTTCATTTCCATCATGGATTTCACATCAACAACAGCAATATATTCCACCTCCAACACGTTTTACAAATCCTCCAAATCAGCATTTTGAGCAGATTCAAGATCAGTATGCATACCCATATGAACAGCAGTGCCAAAGTCAGTTTGGCTATGGAGCATTCCAAGAGCAAGAGTATGCATACAATGAAGACAATCAGATCCAAGATGCTGGTCTGTTAGAGAAAATCCAAAAGATGGAGGTGGGGATGGTGCAGTCCAGGGCTCAAGCACAAATGAAAGCTTTTGGAATCTGTTATGGAGCACCCTGTCCATGGGTGGGACCTTTTCCAAGGCATTACAGCCCTCAGGAGAAGCTTGACTTCATGATTGCAATGCTGCCTTTGCTTGCACAATGGACAGCAGAAATAGAGGCCTACAGACTTGTTGTTGAACAACCTTGTCAATGGGTAAGTTCTACACCATCATCTGGTTTTTCTCTTTCCATTACTCAAGCAGCATCATCTCATTTAAACTCCTCATCTACTGACCCATGTATTGAATCCATCCCTCCATCCCCTAGTCTTCCACCCCATCTCGATTCTTCTTTTCTTTTCCCTTCCAAACAGTCATTCCCTCCACAAGAGCTAACAGAAATACCCCCTCCTCCAAAGAAACAAGAGGTTTCACTGCCTCCACCACCACAAGAAAGTGTAAAATCGGTTGAGTTTCAACCCATTCCTCCTCTTGCATTCCCAATTTCATATGGGGAAGAAGGAATTGAAAAAATCAATCATCAAGGACAGCAAGAAGAGGAGCCCAACAGAAAAGAAATGACAGATGACTTGAAGGTTTGGGCTACCAAATTTGGGATGACAAAGATCCCCTTGATGGTTAAGCCTACAGAAGAGGCTAAGGTTGAACAAATGGTGGTTAGGAATGATTTGGTTGCAGCAGAAGAAGAAGATCTTGCAGTCCCAACTTGTCCTCTAGAGCAGCAAATTAAAGAGTTTGACTTGACAAACTTCATGCTGGAGAAGGAGTTCAATCAAGAGCAAGATTGCCTTCAAACATTGGAGGGAGGAGAAGCTGCTCCAAATCCAAAAGAAGAGGAGCACATTCCAGCTGTGGGGGAGAAAAGTGCAAATCCAAGGGCTTTGAGCACAAAGCAGGCTACAGGAGAACCTTCAGTTCTTCTTTCCACTTCATCTCTCTCAAGTTCTAGCACTGAAAAGGAGTTTGATCTCTCAAACTCAATATTGGAGAGTGAAGGAAACCATGGTGGTCAAGTTGCAGATCAAGAGGACACCATGGAGGAAGTTGAACACGAGCAGCAGGACAGCAATGAGGTAGTTTACCTGTCAGATTTGGAGGACTGTTTTGATGGAGAAGAGCCGGTTGAGCTTTCACCTTTCTCTCTTTCATCATCCACATTCCAAACACCAGAGCCTGCTGCCATAAAGGAGAGCTTTCATTTGCAGCAACCTGCATCTTACAGCAGCTCTTTGGGATCAAGATTGGAAGATTTTCCATGTTCTTCATTGGAGGAAGAGAAAGGATAGAAGGATTCCACCATTTCTTCCACATCATCCATTCAGGTGGGTTTACAAGAAAAACTCCATTCTTAGAGTTGAAAATCAGAGCTATGGGCATATCAAACTAATCAGACCTTGCCCAATCAGGTATTTGGCTTCATTGGAGCCAAAGGAGAAGCCATAACCAGTCATGCTTGCTTCTGAGCATGAGGATGAGCTACAAAGTACCAAGGATCAGCTGCCATACCTCTCCAATCCAAATGCAGAGCAACTAAAAGAGGTATTGGATTTTTCAGTTGATACCTTGATGATTTGGATAGAAGACCAGCTTCTTGTTGATTTTCCATCCATCCAAACAGCCATGATTAGTGCCAAATCAATTGCATGGCTGCCAATTTTGAAGAAACGAAGCTATTTCTCACAACCAGTTGCAGGGTTTGTTTAGCTTGCCTTTGCTTCCAGTTAGAGTAGAGTAGGTAGGTTTGCTTTTAGTAGAAGAAGTGATTGTGCACACTCTGCATGTTCCATTTGGGGCATGTATGATTTTTAGTTTTGTACATAGTTTTGGTGTTGCTGGTTTCTGCTCTTGCACAGTTCATTTCAGTGGCATCTTGGTGAAGACACTCCAGGTTCAATGGGTTTCCAAGTGGCTCAGAGGGAGGTTTTCAAAGTTCAGATCAGTTGCAGGTTGCAACTCATGACTCCATGCCCAATGGATGCTTCAGGCTACTGATCATTCATCTAGTAGGCAGATGACCCCGCTAAGTCGCCAAAACTGTTATCAAAATTTCACCCCCCCTGGGTAAATTTTGATAACATGCATCAGATTCTCAGGTCCCAGGCAAATTGATTGATTTGGGGCCAAAATTCATGTTTCCAGGGTCCCCTCAGATTTTTTCTAACTCCCCTGGTTGAAGTTGGAAGGAGAAAGCTCTGAGAAAGTGCGGAAAAGGTTGCAGAAAGCAAGTAGTTTGGGCCAGATAAAATTGTGAAAATCGGCCAAGTCCTAGTCCAGCACAAGGTGGGACAAATGGGACAAAATTACGCGAACCGCCCGAACCGCCCGAAATGAGTCCAGGCGGCCCACTAAGCATTTGGGACAAGTGGGACAAAAGTACGCGGCAGGCGCGAAAAGCCGATCCGGCCGAAAGAGGAAAAAAAATTGGCTAAGTGTTGCTCAGGACGTTTGGGACAAAAAGGCGCGAACCGGCCGAACCGGCTGAAAAGAGTCAAGTCAGTCCGAAGCAAAGTGAGACAAGCGGGCCAAAAATTCCCGAACTGCCCGAATCGGCCGAAATGAGTCCAAAGGGCCCAAAATCAAATGGGACATCTGGGACAAATGGACGCGAAATGCCCGAACCGGCTGAAATGAGCACAAAGGGCCCAAAATCAAATGGGACATCCGGGACAAATGGAGGTGAAGGAGCCGAGGACCAATCAGAAACTGCCACGTGTCCTCACAGGAGAAAAAGTCAAAAGGTCAAAGGGGCGAGTTATCAAGCGCTGAACCGAACCAATGAAATGGCGCCACGTGTCCAAGTTTAAGGGGCCCACAAGCAATTTCAAAAGGAAAGCCTGCGAAAGACGGAGGACAGAGAATTGCTCGTCCAATCAGCACGTGCCACGTGTCGTCCAGACGGTGAAGAGCGGGAAAACATTTTAAAATCCATTTTGGTCTGCTCCGTGCCCTAAATCTTCAGATCGCCATATCTTTTGATCCAGAGCTCGGATTTCCACGTTCTTTATATCAACGGAAAGCTCATGAAATTCTCTACATGATTCTGGGGTTAATCTCAAGTTTTGGCGCAGTTTGGAGAGATAAAATCAAGAAACGGCTCTGACGCGTGATACAGTAGAAGTGACGCTTCAACAACCAGCTTTAATGCAGCAGACAGCCCGCCGATTTGCCAGGATCCGCCGCTTCTACCATAATGAGATGATTTAAAATACGACCTGGGGGTGGTTGGAGTAGATCTGACTTTCCTCTTTCTTCCTTCTCTCATTCTTCCTATATATTGTAAGGAGTGGCAAAATATAAAGTTGTTGTTCATTCTTTCGGCTCGGCCCTCCCTTCTTTTCTTCTCTAGGGTTGAAAATGGAGTTCGAGCCTCCTCCCTGCTCTGTAATGGCATTTTTTTTTCCTTTTACTAATGGAATGATGTTCTGTGCAAACTTCTGGAGCAACAAAACGTGTTCTGTGATGCATCTATCCATCCTCTCTCGTTTTTGCTTGTTCTCTCCTTGCCTCTCTTCATTTGCAGGTATTTATGCATGTCTAAATGTTCATTGCAGGTTTGGAGCTGTGTTCATGGAGTTTTGGGACATTTTCTGTGTGAAATCTATCCTTGGGCCTGTGATGCATCTGTCCATCCTTCTCATTGCTCACCTCTCTTTGTCCCATGGCAGTTTTGATAGATGTTCAACATCCTCCTTCTCTGGTGTATCACCGTTTTAGTGTAGGATTTTGCTGTTTTTCCCTTCTCTCTCTCTCTCTGTCTCCTTGGCATGGTTAGATTAGGATTAGATTAGCTTGCCTGCACTGGAATAGCTTGTGGCAGGTAGTTTAGGAGTAGGAACCAGCCTTCTCTGGAGATTCCTCTCTCGGTTTCACAAGTCCCACGCTTGGAGAGAGGTTTCCATGTTGTGCAATCACACTAGATGCCTGAACATCAACCTAGAAGCCTGATGTGCGTCCAGGGGTGCTGTGATTTTGCACTAACAATAACATCTGTGGTAGAGGCATTACACCATTTCTTTAACAATGAATGGTTTTATGTTCTTCTTGTAGTCAGCAATTTAGCACAGATCCTATAGTCTCCTTGAATTTTTGAAGACTTGGTATTTCTTCCCCCACATGGAAATCCATCTCCATGTACTCATTGGTTTTCAATATAGTGAAATTACTTGGGTGTTTTTTCAATTCAAGGTAGTTACACATGAGATTCTCATTCCATATAATACTTAGTAGAGACTCCAACTACATCCTGGACTAAATGAAGGCTTATTCCAAAACAAATATTAGTGACTACATCTATTTTTCCATACTTGTAAGATTGAAAATATTGAAACTATTTTCTAGAGGTAAATAAGAAAATGTAAACAACCATACTAGGAAACATGTTAAGAAGCTAAGAACGGTGCCAAGTAGTGAGAAGCCATGCCCCACGACGTTGTGGGAGAAAACTCTAGGTAGGCCCAATTCAAAGTTAGACCACCCAATCCAAAGCCAATTTTCCCTTCCCTATTAATCCCAATTCACAATTTTCACTGTAAACTTCTAGTGGTCACAACTTGACGCTCAGTCATCCAAACCAAGAAATTTCTAAGCCAAAACGTGAGTGAAGGAGGCCTCTAATCACACCCAAGAATTCATGGCCATGGCATTCCTTGAGCCTTTGTGGCATAATTGTTTGCAAACTGCCTTTTTTAGGCAATCCTAGGCATTGAAGGGAGCCGACTAATGAGAAGTCATGCCTCTAGATATTGTGGGAGAAAAATGCCACCGCTAGGGCATTTGGTTGGGGGGTATATGACTTTGGGTGCTATGGAGGGCTCTAGGGAGACTTGGTTCAGAGTCGAACCACCTGATCAGGAGCCACGAGCCCCTTCCCTATTGATCCCAATTCATATTTTCAACACAAACTTCAAGCGGTCACAACTTGGCACTTAGTCATCAAAACCAAGAATCGTCCAAGCCAAAACTTGAGTGATAGAGGCCTCTAATCACACCCAAGAATTTAGGTCCATGGTATTCCTTGATCCTTCATGGCATAATGTTTTGCAAACTTCCTTTTCTGGGCAGTCCTAGGAAATGAACAAAGCTCAGTAGTGAGAAGTCATGCCTTAGGACGTCGTGCGAGTAAAATGGCATTGCCATCATGTCCAGTTAGGGGGTATACACCTTCGGGTGCTATGGCAGGAAAGAGGTAGGCCCGGTTCAGATTTGAACCACCCGATCCACAACCAAGAACCCCTTCCCTATTGATCCCAATTCACATTTTCAGCGCAAAATTCTTGCGGTCACAATTTGGCACTCGATCATCCAAAATATGAACCATCTGAGCCAAAACTTTAGAAAATGAGGCCTCTAATTATACCCAAGAATTCAGGACCATGGAATTCCTTGAACATTCATGGAATAACTGTTTACAAACTACATTTTCTAGAAGGTCCTGGGCAATGAACGAAGTCAAGTAGTGAGAAGTCATGCCCCGATTCATCATGGGAGCAAACTGCCACCACCAACATGTCCGGATGGGGGTATACACCTTCAAGTGTTATGGAAAGCTCTAGGTAGGCCCAGTTCAGAGTCGGACCACCCGATCTGAAGCCAAGAACCCCTTCCTTATTGATCCCAATTCCCGATTTCAGCGCAAAATTTTGGCAATCACAACTTGGCGCTCGGTCATCCAGACTGAGAACTATATAAGCCAAAACTTGAGCAAAGGAGGCCTATAATTACACAAAATAATTCAGCGTCGTGGCATTCCTTGAGCCTTCGTGGCATAATTGTTTGCAAACTAACTTTTTTAGGCAGTCTTAGGTAATGAACGAAGCCGAGTAGTGATAATTCATGCCTCAGGACGTCGTGGGAGCAAACTACCACCGCCAACTTGTTTGGTTCGGGGGGTATATGCGTTCAAGTGCTATGGTGGGCTCAAGGTAGGCCTGGTTCAGAGTTGGATGACCCAATCCAGAGCCAAGAACCCCTTCCCTATTGATCCCAATTCACGCTTTCAGCGTAAAATTTTGGCGGTCACAACTTGGCGCTCGGTCATCTAAACCAAGAACCATCTGAGCCAAAAATTAAGCAAAGGAAGTGTCTAATCACACCCAATAATTCAAGGTTTTGGAATTCCTTGAGCCTTTATGGCATGGCTCTTATATACATTTTAACAACTTCCAAAATAAATTTTGGACTTAGATAAATTTTGTGGAAAAAAGCCACGAAACATTGTTTTTCAGTATTCCGTGGAATTGTAGAACAAAGGAGAACTTAGTGTTCTATGATTTCTCTCAAAAAAATTGGAATAAAGGGGAAATTTCAATTGGGTATAGGGTAGAAAGTTCGTTAAGGAAGAAAGCCATAGAGAACTGATGGTAAAGATCGTGTCTCACGGATTTTACAGGTAAAATTTGTTGAACAAAGGAAATAGTTTTCCACAACATTGCTTAAAATAGAAAATCCTTCATGAATAAAAAATAAAAATATGGGTTTTTTCTAGTGAAGGCCACGATGCACAGAGAACAAAATTTTAAGAGTCGCAGGAAAAAGGAGAAAAGTTATGAGTGCCTAAGTTTGAAATCCATGGAATACTAACTTAGTGTTTCGTGGGTTTTCCAAAATCCACATGAGAAAGTGAAAAGAGTCACATGGTCGAACGTCATGGATAAAAGAGTCAAACCTTTGCCAATGTTGTGAAGAACTTACACACATCAAGGCAGGGGAAAAGCCGTGAAGGTTCGTGGAGGGAAAGAAATTAGAAGAAGCTATAGTTGAAAGTTGCAGGATAAGGTGATAGTCTTTTGCTGGTTTTAAGAACAAATGAAAGGCCGGAAATGTATTAAGGAATGGAATATCCGCTTAACAAACCAAACATCATTCAGAGTTGCAACAGAAGCTGTAATAGTATTTGAATTCTGCCAAACAAATGGTAAGGCCGTAAAATGTTGTCAAAGCTACATTACAAAGACACTTCAAGGATGAGCAAGGAAAAGTCGTGTGAAATCATGAGAAACGTCAAAATTCTGCATGGTACTTCAAAAATCAATGTTCAATAACTCCACCGACTAGAATTTAATGAATTATGGGTGTCATTTCTCTCCTGCAAAATTTTATGGCGTTTGATAAAAGCCATGTCAGACACCCACACCTTCCTACAGTAATCGATGGCAATTGCTCCTTGGTAGTTGAATCTATCTTGTTGGCGCCTATCTCTCTCCTTCTCTCTTTTCTTCTTCTTATTTTCTAGAAATTTTAAACTTATGCATTGTAAACCGACCCCACTTTGTTATAATGGCACCATGCTAAAATGGCGGCCGACTTCCCACGAGTTTCAGACCTTGAACTTGGTCTTTGCTATGAGTTTCACCTTTTCCATGGATGTAACCACCTATGCATATTATAAGAAATGAAATCGGGTGTTTGTGGATATTTTCTACTTTATACTTTCATTTTATGTGTTCTTTCCTTTCTACTCTTCCTTTGGCATGTTGTGTGTGATTCATACTTGACGGTTTTTCCATTTTTACGTGTTGTAAATGTGTGGGAAGGGCAAGTTGTGTGGTATGAGGTTTGTGGTATGTTTTTCTTGCATATCCTCCCATGTTTTCTTCCAATTCTTCCCCTTGTGGAGAGTGATCTTTCTTCTATTTTTGTGTTATCACCACCCCTTTTAGCTTAGGTTTTATTTCTTGCATATCCCTCCCCCCTCTCTCTCTCCCTAATCCCTTGGATTGTTAGAGTAGGGTATAAAAGGAGTAGTGTTAGCATTAGTTTAGGTAGGTAGAAGAGTGAACCTTCTTTGGAGGTTGATCTCAATTTGCAAGTCCTACATTGTTGAAATCATCCAATGTTACATCAAAAGTAAATATTTGTCATGATCATATCTAGGTTGAAATTTTTGGTGTTAACAAAGACCACAAAAAAACATCATGAGGTATGTATTTATTTTTATTCACTTTTATTTGTGTGTGCACACACATCAAAGTTAGGAATTATGTAGAAATCTTATTTTTGTATGTGATTAGCTAATCGATATGTTGCAAGTGCATTTATGCGTTTATTAGTTATTAGTCAAAATTTGCTAGTAGGTTTTCCTTGTGTCATTCTAGTTTTTAAATGTTCCCCTTGTGTTATATACACAACTTTCTTCATGTTTTACTTAGAGTTGATCCTTGTGGCTCTATCATATGCTTGTCAATTCTTTGTTCTTCCTCATTTTCCCTTATTTATCTCTTCCCCTTAAGATTAATATTTATTTCTAAACTAGCTATTTAGAATTTTCCTATGATTTAAATAGACTTCTTTTATGTAATTGAATTTGATGTATTCATTTATATTTATTTAGTACGGGTTATACATGTGCGCCCGAGTGTGATTATTTTTATGTTGTTAAATTAACTTGTTGCCTAAGAGGAATTGAAAATGATCATTGGATGCATATTAACTCAATAGATGTTTTAACAAATTAAAGATTCATGATAATTATTGTGTTAAATGTTTATATTATAAGGTTTGGATGGTCACCATCATGTATATCGAAAAACTCAAATGGATTTGAATCCATTGATAATAGCATACAGGTTTGGAAAACTTTAATTGTGATATTTTTATAGTGCTCTCCCACTTATCGATTCATCAACCGTACTTGTGAGAACATTTGTTTGGTATCTTGGTGTGGATAAATAATTTTTAATTATGTGATCGAGTTTGTTTCTCATCCCGATGATAGCATGTCTATGCTTAGCCACCTTGGACTCTGCTTGAGTGAGCTCTCTGTAAATCAAAATTTGTAAGTACCTTGTTGAGCATCCAAGTTTGGTGTTTTAATAAAAACTTATGTTTGAGTGATCAGTAAAACAAATCGTAATATTTCAGCCACATAAGTTGGAACCTCCACTTAGGATAGACTTTGGTATGTCAAAAGTTGCTAAATATTTGACAAGTGTTTCAGCTCGATGTTTTAGTGTCACCCTACAATATGATATATAAATTAGCAATCTTAAATAAACTAGTGGTTGCTCCTAGGGGAGCAAGTCTATGCCGGTATTGGTGTACTTGGGGGTAAGCTTGTAGTTTGGGGTTTGTGGTTGTGTACATTGTTTGTGGATATGTTTTAGGTTTGTTATGTAACCAACAATTAGTGGTAGTCTTGTAGTTTGATCATTATTTATGATGACTATGTAGCAAACATAGTTTATCAACAAATTAGATTTAAGTCTATGTAGACAGTGATGGAGGTGGGGGTTGTCTTGTTGTTATGGGGTTGTGGTTGTGTATGGTACTGGTGCGTATCTTGGAGGTTTGTTTTTTGTATGTCATGTAATTTGGGTCGGGTGGTGGTGTGTTGGTGTAGGAAGGATTGGTATTGGTAAGGTAGGTGATGGGTATGTTATAATGAGGATATTCACCTATGTTTGGGTCTAGAATGGTGTTTGTTGTTTGTCTTGTTGTTGGAAGAATCAAGTGTACAGTGATGGTTGTTGGGTGCCTTATTTAGTTGTAATAATACCATACTTAGGTGTTACGTAATATGACATATGATGAATGCCCCTTATAAGGTAGTTGACTTTTCTAATTAAAGGAAAATAGTTATTTGAAGTGTGTAAATGAAATCATGCAGAGATAAATGTGGTCTAAATGACACCCTTTTTGGAAAGGCTCTAATTGTGGCTAGATTGGGTTTCCTGTTATTATTGATAGACCCAAGGAAATATAATCATCTATAAAGGAAAAATAACTTCTTCCAAAGCGTAGACTACTTTATAGACATGCGGGTATAATGGCATAGGTTGTGAGTTATTTGTGCCAAATTTGGTGTTTTCCTGCCTTAGAGTTTGTATGTTTTTCATTTTGATAATGGGTAAAGGGTTAAAATCCAAAGGGGTGTAGTTGTTTGTATGATTATGCCGCAAGCAATGAGCGAAGAGGTTGTGCCACATAAATGCATAATAAACAACAATTATGTGATAGTAATTCAAATAATGTAGGTGTCCAACGACATGTAAATGTATCTTGTTTCTTTGAAAACTCACTAAACTAAGTTTTTCAAAAAAATTGAAAAACTTGAATTTATTAGGTAAAATGGTTTCAATTTTTAATAATATTTCCATGGTAAGCAATATCAGGATGCCCAAAACAACCTCATCTTTATGCCAAAAATTAACAAATATAAAATCATTTGATATATTTCATATCATTTGTTACGATGTGTACATATATTATCTCAGTCCAAAAGTTGCTTCGAATGAAAAAATGAAGAGGTCGCAGGAGAATTTGTTTTTTGCCTAAGATCAGGGTTTTTCTCACTTGGCGTTATAGACATGGATTCTAGTGATAACCTAACGTTCCTGGGAGGGATATTTTTCCGCTAAATGCTGTCTTGCAAAGTTGGTGGTTTGCTGCCAATTCACCATTAACTCATATTGAATAATTTTTTGTATTCTGAGTGGGGTTACGTAACTCTTAATATCTTATGTCTACAAGGCATATCCTCCTATCCAACAGTGGTCTTCTACACATTTCGATAACAATTGTTGTATGTGGCTATAGTCATTGTTAATACTGCTATTTCATCGAAATTACTTGCCATCTTTAGTGTACCTACATGGGGGTTGGAAAGAAATTGTATATTAGAAGCATACGGTGTTGGGAGAAAAGACACTACTGTCAAAGTATAACAAGTAATTTCTAAGCTAGATAGGCGTGTATTTTATATTTTGAAAATGGTTTAGAGGTGTTTTCCTTTGTTTTAAAATATTGTAAAATGATCAAAGGGAAAAGAAAGTACAGCAATATGAGTAACAAAAATCAGGGTAAACAAAAAACCAATGTAAGCAAGCATGTAAATAGCAAAGGATGTGCATCACTTGCATAAGAAATTTTTAGTATTCGATAGCAAGTTTTAAGGGAAAAAAGGCTTATGTATCCATAAGTTTAATTTTATCTTTTTGGACAAGTAGGTGAAGCTGCAGGTGAGGTGGCCTGTCATCACCAATCCGGCACTATGATAATTCTCCACTGGGAATTCCTCGTGCTATGATTATTTACTAATGCACAGCTTTTAGTTTGGTAGATTTAATCTAGAAACACAACAACAAACATAACACAAGAATACCATAGACTATGATACAAAGAAATGATGACAAATCTGAAATATAAGTGTAAATTATAATATCAACATGAAATTGTTACAATCTCACCCATGAGGTACTTCAAGTGTTACTAACTTCACTTGCCTTCCAACAATAACTATATGAGAACTTCACAATTATACCTCTTAATGGCTTCTTTAACACACCTTCTAAATGATGGCTTCCTTTACACATGTACTCATACAATATTTCTCACTACTTCCTTCTATGCTAAATTAGGGGGGTGGCCTCTTTATTTATAGAACTTTCAGGCTTATCCACCTTATCTCTAAGATAGGATAAGAAATCTACTTTGATGAATCATAGTTCATACCTTAACTCTTATCTGTACATGTAAGCTTATCTTTTAAGATAAGATAAACCTTATCATTTTAGATGGGTTCCACATTTTTAGACTTTTTACAAATAAAATACACAAAATATTTATGACCTCACTCCTTGTCCTTATTACCAATATAATATTTCTAATTCCTAATCATGTAGACCCTACTTCTCTAATTACCCAAACTTTGACATTTTAACATTACCGGACCACTTACAACAAATATTTACTTTTTACCACAACATTCCTATTGTACTTTGACTGTTACTGTACTCCACATTATTGGCGGCACCGTACCAATGGCACCGTTATCTTCTATCAGATGCTACTACTAATTATACTTAACAACATCCTATTCCTAATACATACATTAATGAAATAGAAATTATGGAGGAAAATTTTAGTGTCGACATCTTCCCCCTTCCTAGCTTCTACTCTGTCCTCGGAGTAGACTATTCTGGTGCTTGGAAAATCTTTAAATTGTCGTGGTTGACCCATTTTGTAATGGGAGTGCCATCTGATTCCTCCAGTAGATATATACCATTTTCATGCACAGTTGTTATTTTATAGGGCCCCATCCATTTGCGAATAAATTTTCTCTGCCTTCTTTTTTTGTATCTGGAATCATATATTAGAACCAAGTCATTCACATGAAATGGAGACCAATGAATCTTTTGATCAAAGTATTTCTTCTGCTTCATTTTCTTCTTATAGGTTATATCCTTCACTATTTCTCTCATTTCCTCTAGCAAATGAAGATGTACCAACCTTTCTTTTACTGAATCACTTTCATCCATCCTTTCATTTTTCAGAACTCTCACAGTGGGAATATCAAACTCAATAGGAAGAACTGGATCAATGCCATAAGCCAACTGAAATGGGGAGTATCATGTTGCTGACTTTGATGTTGCCCTATATGCCCACAATGCTGCATGAATTCTTTCATCCCACTTATGTACTTGCAAGGCTGCATCTTTTACTAGAATTTGACACAACACAAAATTTGTTCGTTCCACCTGTCCATTTGTGTTTGGCTTGTATGTTGTTGCCTTCTTGTGCTTGATAGAAAATTTGTTGACTAGGCTGTCTACCACCTCATTAATGAAGTGGCTTCCTTAAACTCTTACAATTTATAATGGACAACCAAATCTGGTTACAATGCATTCATATATGAACCTTGTCACTTCATACATGGAAGTTGTTTTCAATGGCCTTGCTTCAACCCACTTGGTTAAATAATCTGTGGCAACTACAAATATACTTATTTTGGCGTGAGGTAGTTGGAAGTGAACCTACAATATCTATTCCCCACTTTTAAAAGGGACCAAGTGGAAGAATAAGGCATAATGGAGTTGATGAAGTCTTACGGTTACTATGTGTTTAAAAAATATCACATGTCTTACGATAATTATAACAATCTCTAAAAAGAGTGGGCCAGTGATAACATGCATCTAAGATCCTTCTTACTGTAAGTTGTCCAGAGAAGTGTCCTCCACATGTACCATTGTGGAATTCTTCTATCAGCTCCTTCCCTTGATCACGTCTAACTACCCTCTTGTACTATCCATCAGGTCATATTTGAAATAATACTCCATGCAGAATAGAATATGGATGATAGGCTTGAGTAATCTTCCTCTTAGTCTTTGCATTGGCATCATCAGGAAACTTGAATTCATTTAGATAATTCCAAATATCTATGTATTCACTAGGGATTGTGTCAAAGGATAACAATGTTGCATCTTGGAAATCATCATTATCACAAGATGAACATAAACCATCATAGGCTCGAGAGAGTGCATCTACATTTACATGCTTCTTTCCCGGCCTATCTATACTATCAAATTCAAATTCTTGTAGCAAAATTATCCATCTTACTATCCTCCCTGATGGGTTAGGCTTATTTACAATATATTTTAGAGCCTAATGATCTGTTACAACTGTAAACTTCTACCTTAGCAAGTAATTTCTAAACTTTTTTACAACAAAAATAATAGCTAAAACTTCTTTTTTAGTTACGGTATAATTTACCTCAGCATTGCTCATTTGTCTGCTCCTAAAGTAAACTGGATGATCATTCTCATTTTCATCATTTTAGCTCAGAGTACTTCCTAGTGCTGCATCTAAAGTATCAGTATACACAATGAATAGCTTGTTCCAGTCTAGATTCTTTAAAATAGGTGAAGACATTAAAGCTTCCTTCAGTTGTTCAAAAGCTTCATGCTCCTTCTTTCCTGATTCATAAGTAACTTCCTTCTTCAAGAACTGGGTTAGTGACTGTGTAATCTTTGACAAATTCTTGACGAACCTTCTATAGTAACCCACATGGCCTAAAATGATCTCAACTTACTTCTATTCATAGGAAATGGTAACTCTTTTATTTTTGAAATTTTATCAAGATCAGTACCAATACCATCTCTGGATACAACATGCCCTAACATAACGCTTTTAGAACATCTAAATACACACTTTGTAGAGTTTAGTGAGGTTTGTGCTTCATCTAACATTTGAAATGATGTCTCCATCTGATGCAGGTGGTCCATCTTGCTCCCTTAGATGTAAAAATTATCTAGAAATACTCTGATGAAGTTTCCAATGTAGGGTTCAAACACCCTATTCATCAAATGGTGGAACGTTGCCGGAGCATTACACAACCCAAAAGGCATAACTCTATAAGCAAACATTCATCAAGGAGTGGTAAACGCGGTCTTCAGCTAATCTTTCTCTGATATACGAACTTGGTTGTATCCGCTATATCCATCAGCAAAATTATGGCACTCCTGCCAGCTAATTCGTCCAAGATCTGATCTGAGAATGGAAGAGGGTAATGATCCTTCTTTGTTGCCTTGTTGAGCTTCCTATAATCAACACAAATGTGTAGCTTCCCATTAATTTTTATTGAGATCACAATGGGAGAAACCAATTCTGAATTCTCCATAGCAAATATGAATCATGCATCAAGCAACTTATCTATTTCTTCTTTTACAATCTTGGAAAAATTAGAATTCATTTTATATAGCATTTGCTTTATGGGCTTAGCACCATCTACTAGCTCAATAGAATATTCTACCCAACTTACTTGACGGAGTTCCTTATAATCAAAAGTGAATAGGTGTATGTACCTTCAAAAGAGCTAGAGGTAGGATTCCTTCTCACTCTCCATCACATCATAACCAATCTTTATTTATTGGAGATGATCATTAATTTCTTCTTCAGATAATTTTATGGGTTCATGAGTCAGTGTGACTGGAAGGATATCCATGACTAAAACATCAACCTCACTTTTTTCATCTTCTGTGTTCACGTCACTGGTACTAGAGTATTCAGAGGATGTCCAATCATTAGTTTCATCACTTGAATCCATAGGTTCTATCTTATGATGCCGAGGGATCATGTTTATCTTCACCCTCGCTTTGCCATGTCCAAGTGTCATAAAACCTTCATTCCAATAGTTTCTCGCATGAAATCTCCTTAGCCATGGATTTCCCAATAACATTGGGTACGCAACAGTGTCATTTTTCATCACCTAAAAGTCTACCACATATACAACACCCATAACAGATATTGCCACATTTGAAACAACACCTTATGGTTTCATTTTTCCCTTATTTAATGACCTTAACATAAGTGTTGAGAGGCGATCAATTTTTAAACCCAACATATTCATTATAGACTTGGTCATTACATTAACTGCAACACTTCCACCAACTAAGACATCATGAATTGAAATACCATTATATAATACCTCAGCTTGTGGAGCGTAGGGATCCGCCTCTGCCTCCAAAACAGGGACCTCAGCCTCCTTCCTTCGTCGAGCATTGAGTCCACTTCACAGCTCCTGCCTCTTCTCAGAAGACAACCAGAAGTTGACCATATGTAATATTTACAGGACTTTTGGATAGATTTTCTAAGATGGAGTATGGTCATTGTCCCTTTGAAATTAGAAAATCTTGCACACCCAACTTTCTTCTCCTATGTTTCTTACTAGTTTCTCCTTTCATCTTCTTAGGATCATTTCCATCTTAGTTATCTTTTTCTTTATTTATTTTTGTTACAAACATATCTGCTTCATTATTTATGTTTTTATCTACTACATCAAAAGAATTCACAGGTGATTTTCCTTTATCATTATCTTTTGTACCAGATGTAGAAGCTCTATCTGGACAATTATACTTATAATGACCTTTTTTATGACAACCATAACATACAACTTCAGAAATATTGATTTTTGGACCTTTATCTCCTCCCTGAGAACTAAATTTTTTTTCTTGAAGAAGATTAATAGTTCACTGGTCCATCTTCCTGAGCAGATCTTCATACTCAGTAGATGTACTAAGAGAAAGATTTGTGCTCACCGAGAGTGGTTATGGATTCTGGACCAAAGGTGTTGGTGTAGGCTCTACCTTAGAAACAATTTCTTTGGGCTCTTTTTCCATGCTTTCCTCTTGCCTTCTTGCAATCTCATTTTCTTGTTCAAGCATTGCTGGGTGGTCATACTTCACTCATTGTCTGATCTCTAGCTTCATCCCAAGAATGAAGTGCTTATAGAGGAGATTATCCATGCCATTCATCAACCCATCTGCTAATCCTTCCTTCCAGATCTGGGCATCGAGATTCCTCCTTAACTCTAGAACACGAGCATGATAATCCCTTATCTTCTCCTTCTCTCCTTAGGATAGCTTTGTGATATCAATCATGAGATCTACATATTTCTCTTGTTCACCAAATTCTTCAAGAAAACTTTCAGTTAATAAATCCCATGAGTTTTTCACATCATTACCTAGTGTTTCAAACCACCTAAGGGCTGAACCATCCAAAAAAATAGGAAAAAATTCATTCTATTGTTCCCTTCTTATGAGACCATTGCAAATGCAAGATCATTTAAATTATTGAATGAAAGAAAAAACATATTCATTAGATTGGGCTGAAAAAATAGAAATCTTCCTCATTTTCAAAAGTAACCACAGTGAAATACCAACCCACAAGTACAATCAACAAGACTTATGTGCACAAATAATTGGAATCACTATAATAGAAAGTGACTTTACACCTTTCTACAGTAAAATAGGAATGACCACGGTAAACTATGGTAAAATTTGACTTACTGCAGTAAAAATTGACTTTACTGAAGTAAACACTATTCACGGTAAAAAGTTAGATTACTGCAGTAAATACTATTCATGGTAAAAAATAAAGTTAGTATGGTAAATACTATTCACAGTAAAAAGTGACTTTACCATGGTAACTACTATGCACAGTAAAAATAAGGTTACCCTCCAAATGATTTCTAACTAAGTGTGAATATCTCTCCAGAAAATCTACCAATGAGGAATGGTCCCGACAACGAAACCAAAATGTCATCACCGATCTGGCACTATGATAATTTTCCACCAGGAACTCCTCGTGCTATGATTATTTACTAATTCACATCTTTTAGTTTGGTGAATGTAATCTAGAAACACAACAAACATAACACAAGAATACCATAGACTATGATACGAAAAAATGATGACAAATCTAAAATATAAGTGTAAATTATAATATCAACATGAAATTGTTACAATCCCACACATGAGGTACTTCAAGTGTTACTAACTTCATTTGCCTTCCAACAATAACTATGGGAGAACTTCACAATTACACCTCTTAATGGCTTTTTTAACACACCTTCTAAATGATGGCTTCCTTTACAAACTTACTCATACAATATTTCTCACTACTTCCTTTTATGCTAAATTAGGGGGGTGGCCTCTTTATTTATAGAACTTTCAGGCTTATCCACTTTATCTTTGAGATAGGATAAGAAATCTACTTTGACGAATCATAGTTCATACCTTAACTCTTATCTTTATATATAAGCTTATCTTTTAAGATAATATAAACCTTATCATTTCACATGGGTTCCACCTTTTTAGACTTTTTACAAATAAAATACACAAAATATTTATGACATCGCTCATTTTCCTTATAACGAATATAATATTTCTAATTTCTAATCATGTAGACCCTACTTTTCTACTTACCCTAACTTTGACATTTTAACATTACCAAACCACTTACGACAAATATTTACATTTTACAACAACATTCTTATTGTACTTTGACTATTACCGTATTATACATTATTGGCAGCGTCACACTGGCAGCGCCATTATCTTCTATCGGACGCTACTACTAATTATAATTAACATCCTATTCCTAATACATACATTAATGAAATAGAAATTACAGAGGAAAATTTTAGTGTCGACAGGCCATGTGGTGTGAAGCAGAGGAAGCTCGACGCTGACGTTGAGTAGCTTAACTGCATGGTACCATGCAAACATATGGTATGTTCATGGCTATATGTTAGAAGAGAAACTGTAGGTAAGATTGATTGGCATGTGAAACACCTGTTATGGAATAAAAAGCATTTTTAGAATCATATTTCCATGTCTGCTGGGTTTTCCTATTATAAATACCTAGACTTGTATTTACTGTTCAAATATCAACGTATTTGATAGTGATGAATGGAGAAAGAGCAAAATAGGATGCAATCATTCAAGTATATCAATGGCCTTAAACACTTCAAGTTTCAAGATATTGAATAACCGTCCACCACCCACATAATGGTGTCATGAGGGAGAATCATAATCGGAAAAACATGATCACCATATATTGCATGTGACAAATTGTAAACATAGGAAAAATGATAAATGTCTGAGAAAATGTCATAAACATATGTGTTTTCATGGAGAAATGCAATTCAAATAAAACTCATTTACAGTGGCTTTATCCCCTTCACAAAAAAACTTCTTTAGGTATACTTTTTTGGCATTATTTTGTTCATTTGGTAACTTTCCGGCCTTATCTAGTTTTTGGGTAATCTTTAGAAATCATTCTGCAATCTTATCTTTGCTTTTGGGGATTGAGGTATACTACACCTAATGAATTGGGTGCTATAAAATGGTGTCATTCTTGGAGCCTACATTTGTCTGCCATGTTTCTAAACAATGTTAAAAAAACAAAGCTTGTATACTTAATATAGGGACCTTAATTTGAATCATTATACTGTAGAGCAATTTTATTTTATTTTTTGACAAGGA
The DNA here is from genome assembly GCA_019776745.2 of Taxus chinensis. Taxonomy (NCBI): domain Eukaryota; kingdom Viridiplantae; phylum Streptophyta; class Pinopsida; order Cupressales; family Taxaceae; genus Taxus; species Taxus chinensis. The sequence continues at coordinate 217,478,325 of CM034152.1, read as the reverse complement.
AACACAATAGTTTGAAATTGTATTTGATCATCATTGACTAAATAAATACATTTAGAAGTGGGAGACGACTTAATAGAAACAAACTAAAGTTCTTAGGTGTGATGGTTAGCAGCACGACTACAAAAACATGCTAGGTTTGTGAAGTCAATGCAGGGGATTTCTTCAATGGATATGAGCTCATGTTTAATTTCGTTGACATTGAAATCTTCCTTTATTGACTTCCAAACATGAACCAAAATTTTATATTCATTGAGAAAAGCTATGACACAATGTTCTCCGAATTTTATCGAAAAAGCTCGAATTTTGACAAACTATATTCTTGTTGAGCATGAACGCGAACTGTAGCCATTATTTGTGCATTTGAAGTTTTTGACACAATTTTGCATTATTTTACGTGTGTGTGTGTGTGTATACAGATTGGAAGTGGCGGAGAAAATACTCTCTTCACTCTGTCCCATAGACATATTCATGATTTTTTTTTAAAAAGTGAATGAAAAACAATTGTTCAAATTTACAAGACGTTTTTTTCCTCAAACTTTATCTCTTTGCAAACTTAAACTAAACTTTATCCTCATTGAGCATAAACACGAACTCGGTCCTTGTGACTTAGGAGAAAACTATATTCCTATGCATATCTAAGATCATTATAGTGTGTGCGATTTTGTTTTTTTCACTGATGGTGTTTGGACATTGTATTTTTAAGGATGCAAAGATTGCCATATAAGTAACAAAACAAACCCATACAAAATAAAATGAATGATGAGTAAGTGGGGCATTAGTTTCCATGAAATCCCAAATACCAAGCAAATAATGTGAGAGAAAAATTTAGGTTATTCAAAATACCTCGGAAGGAAGAAGTAATACTAGCTTAGGGAATTCAACCCCACTAATGAGGACATGGTCATCAAATGGAAGACAAAGATGCTCATTAGCCCGATCGATGACTGGCTTATTCTAGGTCAAATGTGAAACATTGTGATGCACAACCAACTCTCCCCGGCTCAAGTGTAAACAAAGAGGTTACAAAGAGAGGTTACATATATTTGGTACAGCAAGGGTAGTGGAAATAAAGAGGCAGGTCATCATGAAATGCTTGGCTTAGAGTGATATCCGAGCCAAATATGCCTCCACTTTGGGGGATGACTTTCTGTATTTCTATAAAAATAACTCCAAAATAGAACAGAAAGGTTAATTTATGATCAAAATGAATAGCAAGAAAAATTCTATAAAAACTTAGGTTACCAGGGTGTTAGGTGAGGCGCTTACAATTGGTTATTTTATTGTAGCCTCTCTCAAGTGAAGGTTTTGAGTTTGGTTGGTATAGAATGTGTCATTTGTGGAATGTGAACATGGATCAATTTAGATGTACCACAACATTGTACCCTGACATGCCCAACACTTAGAGGTTGTCTCTCTATCAAAACTATTAAAACAAACCAGAATAGGAAAAGGAGGGGAAATTGTAACCACAGTCGGTAGTAGAAGAACCGCTCTCAAGAAAAAGTTGGCAAGTTCTTATCTTGTTCAATTTTTTTTTACATAGTTAAACACAACACAAAGCACAGAATTATAGGAAATATCTCAAAAGAAGAGAAAGAGAAAATGTACCATACAAACTGAAGTCAATTTGAGGTTTGGGTAAAATACTACAGTAATTGGGAGAGTCTTTTCTTGATGTCGATTTTAGAAGAGGTGAACCAGAAACAGAAATAAACCCTCATTACCCGGTGATAACCTATTTTTTCACCGCTTCTTTAAAAGAAGCAGGATTATAGGATGGGGGCTTTTCTGAAACAAAATCCCCTCCATGCCACCCAGAGACTCACTTATACTTAGAAACTCTTATTGACAATAAGAAGAGGATGATGAGTGTGAGTAAAAAAAGGAAAAGGAAAGACCCTGCTTGCATGGCATTCATAAAAAACGGGTGAATGTAAAACACCAGTGACCCAAATCACAACAAAATCCCTTAGACCGCAACCCACTTCCTAACCCCTTAAATGGTCCTATTCCTAAGCTCAAAAGCCACTGCATGTGGATATATAAATAAACCCAAAAATGAAAACTGAAAGAAAAATTACATACCAGTGGTCGAAGTATACAGAAATGCTGGGCCAAAACTGAAAGAATCAACTAAGGAATTTGATTAATCTACAATAAGTACATATCAAAACTAAATAGAGCGGCCTCCATCTCACAACGTGTAGAAAGATGTAACAACATGGATACCTCCACTCTAATTATGCACACTATACAACCTTACAAGACATACAGAAGCAATGAATTTATTGGTTACTCTTCTAGCTATCCATCATTTTCTACAACACTGTAATCCAATAACAGATGTCCTCAGAAGAGAAAATGATAGCTACCAAGCTCAAAGAATTGCAAGTATATCAATCAAGAAAACAACGACGACAACAACAACGCTCGTTATTGCCATCTTTTGACTGACTTTGATATAACTCCAATCTATATAAATGCTTGCCTTGAGAAAGATGTTTTTGCATGAAACTTGACAGACAATCATCCAGTTGAAACCAAGGAACAATAGAAACGAAGGCAAATTATGCAACACAAAATATCTTCAAAACTCATTCCCGATTCCAATTAATAGTATAATGTTGAAAATGTGGGCTTGTATTCTTTCATTTCTTTAAGAATTACCTGATTGTAATCCTCTGTAATGGGCTACTTACTGGCACTGTTTATGGGTTCAAGCTTAGAGTTTCCCCTAGTAGAAGGCAACTGCCTTCCAGTTCGACCTTGTGATTGCCCGTTCCCATTCAACATCTTACGGTCATTCTTGACTGTTGGAGGAAGGTTTTGTGCTTGGCTTGGACTTCTGCAGAATAGTTCAGATATTTTAAGAATCATTTTCAATTTAAGAGGAATGATTTGCAGGAAAAAAATTGTATTAGAGGTCACAAACATGATTCAATTCACTATGCCCTCCGAAACCTAGTGTGCTTTCTCTAGGTCATTGCAACAACATACCACTATTTGAAAATTTAAATGCCTGTATAGCATAATTATGCATGTCTTCCTTTGAAGTTGAAGTCCAGAAACAAAATCAGTAAAATGAACAAAAGAGTCCAGTGATATTTAAGTTACCTCCCCTCAAGAGTCTTTGTTATACTATGTTGTGGCTTCTTAAGTCGTGAGACATGTTCAACTGGTGTCACGGCAGGAACATTTGGTACATTGAATTGCCACAGAAGATCTGCTTCTGAGGAATTAGTGGTCTGATAATCATCCTTGCTTCTTGTCACAACAACGGTAGCAACAACGCTCGTTATTACCATCTTTTGACTGACTTTGATATAACTCCAAATTGAGAAAGAGGTTTTTGCATGAAACTGGACAGATAATCATCCAGTTGCAACCAAGGAACAATAGAAACGAAGCCAAATTATGCAACACAAAATATCATCAAAACTCATTCCCGATTCCAATTAATAGTATAATGTTGAAAATGTGGGCTTGTATTCTTTCATTTCTTTAAGAATTACCTGATTGTAATCCTCTGTAATGGGCTACTTACTGGCACTGTTTATGGGTTCAAGCTTAGAGTTTCCCCTATTAGAAGGCAACTACCTTCCAATTCGACCTTGTGATTGCCCGTTCCCATTCAACATCTTACGGTCATTCTTGACTATTGGAGGAAGGTTTTGTGCTTGGCTTGGACTTCTGCAGAATAGTTCAGATATTTTAAGAATCATTTTCAATTTAAGAGGAATGATTTGCAGGAAACTAAAAGCTAAACTTGAATTGCAGGAAACAAATTGTATTAGAGGTCACAAATATGATTCAATTCACTATGCCCTCTGAAACCTAGTGTGCTTTCTCTAGGTCATTGCAACAACATACCACTATTTGAAAATTTAAATGCCTGTATAGCATAATTATGCATGTCTTCCTTTGAAGTTGAAGTCCAAAAACAAAATCAACAAAATGAACAAAAGAGTCCAGTGATATTTAAGTTACCTCCCCTCAAGAGTCTTTGTTATACTATGTTGTGGCTTCTTAAGTCGTGAGACATGTTCCACTGGTGTCACGGCAGGAACATTTGGTACATTGAATTGCCACAGAAGATCTGCTTCTCAGGAATCAGTGGTCTGATAATCATCCTTGCTTCTTGTCACAAGTTCAACCTCTGACTCATCAGTTTCAAGAGGAGTTGTTTGCCCTTCGTATTCGCATTTCCCTTTCACATCAAATCTTCCGCTTATGATTCCCCCATGCATCTCATAAATTTGTTGTGGTGAAAATTTCTCTTCTTCACAATCAGGATAGACCTTTCTAAGATTGGAGGGGCATCTTTGGTAATAGAACTCCGGAAGGATGTCTTGCTTTTCCTATCTGAGAGCTTCCCAAGATCCATACACATCATCTTGTGAAGGTAAACCATGCATAGGTATATGTTTGTTCACCATTACTTTGACCTGCCAATTTCTGACATCCTGTTTTTCAAACATGTCATGCTTAATTTTGTTCTTGGTGTTATTGCCGCGGTCAACCATTGCTAATCGTATGTCTGGAGATGATAGAATAGGTGATATTAAACCATGAGAAGGTAGTCCGGGAGATGGTAATCGTACTAGTTTCCTCACATCATGTAAATCCTCCCGCATAGAGGACTATCATCAATTATCTCCACTGGTTGAGTGTCCCGACTATAAATAGGCCTCTTTTGTCTCCCAGTGGCATTGCTCCAAATCTAAGAAAATGTATCCACCATTCATCCAACATCCATCTTTTCTAGTTAAATAACTTCATAAGAGGATTCCTAGGTGAGATAATTTAATGAGAATCAAAAGATAGTAGCATGAGATAAAAAAATCTTCACCAAATACTTCTATTTTTACAACATCTTCTATAGGATGCCTGAGTTACACCTGTGTTTGGACATCTCCTAAGCTCTGCCTCTGCAAATGTAATGGAGAGACACAACTCCTCATTCTCTGCCTCTCTAGACTAATCCTTGAATATGTTGTTATTTGCACCTGATCAACTTTTGTTTCCTTCTTTGCCAGTGCATTCTTTAAATTCGCAATCTGAGATGTTCAAGAAAGATCAAGAAAAATATTCTTGGTATCCTTGACAAAAGAAGTATACCAATTTTTAGCTGCTCTGAGATCCTTGAGACACAAAAAACACCATTATTTGAAGCCAATCATGTTAATGTAAAGTGATAAGCATTATTCCTAGGCACATACAAACTTGCTCTTTTAGCTCCCGAATCTCGCCACTCTCTTTGTTGGATTTTGCAGCTCCAAGTTCAACAGTGGCAACTCACTCTGCAAACTTGAGTGTGCTCATTGTCTCCCCATATGCGTCTACTTCAGGACTTATGTGCACAAACATGATAGTTTTTGCCTGTCCCCCTAAAGAATGAATTCGAGAATTACTACTGGCTTAGACTGAAGAAAAGCAATGTGTTTCTTCTATACACAAAGAATTATTTTTTTATCTATTGAATCCTAAAGCAACTGTGTGAGCTTGCTATTTCGGGAAGGAAAGTGTGAGTTGTTTTGTGCAAGAGCAACAATCACGTCCCCTAAAGCTGACAAAGATTTATTGATATGTTGTGTTTCCTTTAATCTGTCCCTTGTGGCATCAAATTTATCATCCCTCTCACTTCTAGCAAGGTCCACCAGATGAAGACATCCTCGAAGAATCATTCCATAGGTAAGATCTTTGCGTTGGACATGGAAAGTTAACACACTGCAAACAAAATAATATTTCAATTTTTAAGTAATGACCTCATTGCAACAAATAATTTTGATTCATAAAGTTGTTTGGGTATCAAATTAGCATCTGGAACATTGAGTCCTTTCTACTGGGAATTATTCCGGATTTCTAATGTGCTAGGAGTGAAGGACTGTCAACTGTTAAAGAAACTAAAATCCAAAATAAAATGAGGTAAAAAAGCTTCATAAATAGAAAAAAGGATATCTCTTATTCAAAAAGACACTACTGTCAAAGTATAACAAGTAATTTCTAAGCTAGATAGGTGTGTATTTTATATTTGGAAAATGGTTTAGAGGTGTATTCCTTTGTTTTAAAAATATTCTAAAATGGTCAAAGGGATAAGAAAGTACAACAATATGAGTAGCAGAAATCAGAGTAAACAATATACCAATATAAGCAACAAAATTGCATGTAAATAGTAAAGGATGTGCATCACTTGTGTAAGAAAGTTTCAGTATTTGGTACCAAGTTTTAAGGGAAAAAAGGCTTATGTATCCATAAGTTTAATTTTATCTTTTTGGACAGGCAGGAGAGGCGGCCATGTGGTTTGAAGCAGGTGAAGCTCGACACTGACGTCTAGGAGCTTAACTACACGGTACCATGCAAAACATATGGTATGTTCATGGTTATATGTTACAAGGGATAGTGTAGGTAAGATTGATAGGCATGTGAAACACCTGATATGGAATAAAAAGCATTTTTGGAATCATATTTCCATGTCTGCTGGGTTTTCCTATTATAAACACCTAGACTTTATTTACTGTTAAAATATCGACGTATGTAATTGTGATGAATGGAGAAAGAGCAAAATAGGATGCAATCATTCAAGTATATCAGTGGCCTTAAACACTTCATGTTTCAAGATATTGAATAATTGTCCACCACCCACATAATGGTGTCATGAGGGAGAATCATAATCGGAAAAACATGATCACCATATATTGCATGTGACAAATTGTAAACATAGGAAAAATGATAAATGTCAGAGAAAATGTCATAAACATATGTGTTTTCACTGAGAAATGCAATTCAAATAAAACTCATTTACAGTGGCTTTATCCCCTTCACAAAAAAAAATCTTTAGGTATACTTTTTTGGCATTATTTTGTTCATTTGGTAACTTTCCGGCCTTATCTATTTTTTGGGGAATCTTTAGAAATCATTCTGAAATCTTATCTTTGCTTTTAGAGATTGAGGTATAATACACCTAATGAATTGGGTGCTATAAAATGGTGTCATTCTTGGAGCTTACATTTTTCTGCCATGTTTCCAAACAATGTTAAAAAACAAATCTTGTATACTTAATATAGGGACCTTAATCTGAATCATTATACTGCAGGGCAATTTTATTTTATTTTTTGACAAGGAAACACAAGAGTTTGAAATTGTCTTTGTTCATCATTGACTAAAGAAATACATTTAGAAGTGGGAGACGATTTAATAGAAAAAAACTAAAGTTCTTAGGTGTGATGGTCAGCAGCACGACAACAAAAACATGCTAGGTTTGTGAAGTCAATTCAGGGGATTTCTTCAATGGATATGAGCTCATGTTTAATTTTGTTGACATTGAAATCTTCCTTTATTGACTTCCAAACATGAACCAAAATTTTATATTCATTGAGAAAAGCTATGATACAATGTTCTCCGAATTTTACTGAAAAAGTTTGAATTTTGAAAAACTTTATTCTTGTTGAGCATGAACTCAAACTGCAGCCATTATTTGTGCATTTGAAGTTTTTGACACAATTTTGCATTATTTTACATGTGTGTGTGTGTCTATATATATATATATATATACAGATTGGAAGTGGTGGAGAAAATATTCTCTTCACTCTGTCCCACTGACATATTCATGCTTTTATAAAAAAAAATGAATTCAAAACAATTGTTCAAATTTACAAAACATTTTTTTCCTCAAACTTTATCTCTTTGCAAACTTAAACTAAACTTTATCCTCATTGAGCATAAACACGAACTCGGACCTTGTGACTTAGGAGAAAACTATATTCCTATGCATATCTAAGATCATTATAGTGTGTGCGATTTTGTTGTTTTCACTGACGGTGTTTGAATATTGTATTCTTAAGGATGCAAAGATTGACATATATGTAAGAAAACAAACCCATACAAAATAAAATTAATGATGAGTAAGTGGGGCATTAGTCTCCATGAAATCCCAAATACCAAACAAATAATGTGAGAGAAAAATTTAGGTAATTCAAAAGACCTCAGAAGGAAGAAGTAATACTAGCTTAGGGAATTCAACCCCATTAATGAGGACATGGTGATCAAATGGAAGACAAAGATGCTCATTAGCCCAATCGATGATTGGTTTATTCTAGGTCAAATGTAAAACATTGTGATGCACAACCAACTCACCCCGGCTCAAGTGTAAACAAAGAGGTTACAAAGACAGGTTACATATATTTGGTACAACAAGGGTTGTGGAAATAAAGAGGCAAGTCATCATGGAATGCTCGGCTTATAGTTATATCCGAGCCACATATGCCTAAACTTTAGGGGATGACTTTCTGTATTTCTATAAAAATAACTCCAAAATAGAACAGAAAGGTGAATTTATGATCAAAATGAATAGCAAGAAAAAGTCTATAAAAGCTTAGGTTACCAGGGTGTTAGGTGAGGTGCTTACAATTGGTTGATTTATTGTAGCCTCTCTCAAGTGAAGGTTTTGAGTTTGGTTGGTATAGAATGTGTCATTTGTGGAATGTGAACATGGATCAATTTAGATGTACCAAAACATTGTACCCTGACATGCCCACAACTTAGAGGTTTTCCTCTATCAAAACTATTAGAACAAACCATAATAGGAAAAGGAGGGGAAATTGTAACCACAATTGGTAGTAGAAGAACTGCTCTCAAGAAAAAGTTGGCAAGTTCTTATCTTGTTCAAATTTTTTAAGACATAGTTAAACACAACACAAAACACATAATTATAGGAAATATCTCAAAAGAAGAGAGAGAAAACATACCGTACAAACTAAAGTCAATTTGAGGTTTGGGTAAAATACTACAGTAGTTGGGAGAGTCTTTTCTTGATGCAGATTTTAAAAGAGGTGAACCAGAAACAGAAATAAACCCTCATTACCCGGTGATAACTTGTTTTTTCACCGCTTCTTTAAAAGAAGCAGGATTATAGGATGAGGGCTTTTCTGAAACAAAATCCCCTCCATGCCACCCAGAGACTTGCTTATACTTAGAAACTCTTATTGACAATAAGAAGAGGATGATGAATGTGAGTAAAAATAGGAAAAAGCAAGACCCTGCTTGCATGGCCTTCATAAAAAACGGGGAAATGTAAAACACCAGTGACCCAAATCACAACAAAATCCCTTAGACCGCAACCCACTTCCTAACCCCTTAAATGGTCCTATTCCTAAGCCCAAAAGCCACTGCATGCAGATATATAAATACACCCAAAAACGAAAACTCTAAGAAAAATTACATACCACTAGTCGAAGTATACAGAAATGCTGGGCCAAAACTGAAACAATCCACTAAGGAATTTGATTAATCTACAATAAATACATATTTAAACTATATAGAGCGGCCTCCATCTCACAGCGTGTAGAAAGATGTAACAGCATGGATACCTCCACTCTAATTATGCACACCATACAACCTTACAAGACATACAAAAGCAATGAATTTATTGCTTACTCTTCTAGCTATCCATCATTTTCTACAACACTGTAATCCAATAACAGATGTCCTCAGAAGAGAAAATGATAGCTACAAAGCTCAAAGAATTGCAAGGATAGCCATTAAGAAAACAACAGCGGCAACAACAACGCTCATTATTGCCATCTTTTGACTGACTTTGATATAACTCCAATTTGTATAAATGTTTGCCTTGAGAAAGAGGTATTTTGCATGAAACTGGATAGACGATCATCCAATTGCAGCGAAGGAACAATAGACATGAAGGCAAATTATGCAACACAAAATATCTTCAAAACTCATTCCCGGTTCCAATTAATAGTATAATGTTGAAAATGTGGGCTTGTATTCTTTCATTTCTTTAAGAATTACCTGATTGTAATCCTCTGTAATGGGCTACTTACTGGCACCGTTTATGGGTTCAAGCTTAGATTTTCCCCCAGTAGAAGGCAACTGCCTTCCAGTTCGACCTTGTGATTGCCCTTTCCCATTCAACATCTTACGGTCATTCTTGACTGCTGGAGGAAGGTTTTGTGCTTGGCTTGGACTTCTGCAAAATAGTTCAAATATTTTAAGAATCATTTTCAATTTAAGAGGAATGATTTGCAGGAAACTAAAAGCTAAACTTGAATTGTAGGAAACAAATTGTATTAGAGGTCACAAATATGATTCAATTCACTATGCCCTCCAAAACCTAGTGTGCTTTCTCTAGGTCATTGCAACAACATACCACTATTTGAAAATTTAAATGCCTGTATAGCATAATTATGCATGTCTTCCTTCGAAGTTGAAGTCCAGAAACAAAATCAACAAAATGAACAAAAGAGTCCAGTGAAATTGAAGTTACCTCCCCTCAAGAGTCTTTGTTATACTATGTTGTGGCTTCTTAAGTCGTGAGACATGTTCAACTGGTGTCACGGCAGAACATTTGGTACATTGAATTGCCACAGAAGATCTGCTTCAGAGGAATCAGTGGTCTGATAATCATCCTTGCATCTTGTCTCAAGCTCAACCTCTGACTCATCAGTTTCAAGAGGAGTTTTTTGCCCTTTGTATTCACATATCCCTTTCATATCAGGGCTTCCGCTTCTGATTCCCCCATGCTTTTCATAAATTTGCTGTGGTGAAAATTTCTCTTCTTCACAATCTGGATAGACCTTTCTAAGATTGGAGGGGCATCTTTGGTAATAGAACTCTGGAAGGATGTCTTGCTTTTCCTGTCTGAGAGCTTCCCAAGATCCATACACATCATCTTGTGAAGGTAAACCATGCATAGGTATATGTTTGTTCACCATTACTTTTTCCTGCCAATTTGTGGCATCTTGTTCTTCAAACGTGTCATGCTTAATTTTGTTCTTGGTGTGACTGTCGCGGTCAAACATTGTTAATCGTATGTTTGGAGATGATAGACTCGGTGATAGTAAACCAGGAGAAGGTAGTCCGGGAGACGGTAATCGTACTAGTTTCTTCACATCACATAAATCCTCCATGCATAGAGGACTATCATCAATAATCTCCACTGGTTGAGTGTCCCGACTATAAATAGGACTCTTTTGTCTCCCAGTGGCATCGCTCCGAACCTAAGAAAATGTATCCACCATTCATCCAACATCCATCTTTTCTAGTTAAATAACTTCATAAAAGGATTCCTAGGTGAGATAATTTAATGAGAATCAAAAGATAGTAGCATGAGATAAAAAAAATCTTCACCAAATACCTCTATTTTTACAACATCTTCCATAGGCTGCCTGAGTTTCACCTGTGTTTGGACATCTCCTAAGCTCTACCTCAGCAAAGGTAATGGAGAGACACAACCCCTCATTCTCTGCCTCTCTGGACTAATCCTTGAATCTGTTGTTATTTGCACCTGATAAGCTTTTGCTTCCTTCTTTGCCAGTGCATTCTTTAAATTCACAATCTGCGATGTTCAAGAAAGATCGAGAAAAATATTCTCGGTATCCTTGACAAAAGAAGTATACCAATTTCTAGCTACTCTGAGATCCTTGAGACACAAAAAACACCATTATTTGAAGCCAATCCTATTAATGAAAAGTGATAAGCATTATTCCTAGGCACATACAAACCTGCTCTTTTAGCTCCCAAATCTCGCCACTCTCTTTGTTGGATTTTGCAGCTCCAAGTTCAACAGTGGCAACTCGCTCTGCAAACTTGAGTGTGCTCATTGTCTCCCCATATGCATCTACTTCAGGACTTATGTGCACAAACATGAAAGTTTTTGCCTGTCCGCCTGAAGAATGAATTCGACAATTATTATTGGCTTAGACTGAAGAAAAGTAATGGGTTTCTTCTATACACAAAGAATTATTTTTTTACCTAATGAATTCTAAAGCAACTGTGTGAGCTTGCTATTTCGGCAAGGAACATGTGAGTTCTTTTGTGCAAGAGCAGCAATCACGTCCCCTAAAGCTGACAAAGATTTATTGATATGTTGTGTTTCCTTTAATCTGTCCCTTGTGGCATCAAATTTATCAACCCTCTCACTTCCGGCAAGGTCCACCAGATGAAGACATCCTCGAAGAATCATTCCATAGGTAAGATCTTTGCGTTGGACATGGAAAGTTAACACACTGCAAACAAAATAATATTTCAATTTTTAAGTAATGACCTCATTGCAACAAATAATTTTGATTCATAAAGTTGTTTGGGTATCAAATTTGCATCTGGAACATTGAGTCCTTTCTACTGGGAATTATTCTGGATTTCCAATGTGCTAGGAGTGAAGGACTGTCAACTGTTGAAGAAACTATAATCCAAAATAAAATAAGATAAAAAAGCTTCATAAATAGAAAAAAGGATATCTCTTATTCAAAAAGACACTACTGTCAAAGTATAACAAGTAATTTCTAAGCTAGATAGGTGTGTATTTTATATTTGGAAAATGGTTTAGAGGTGTATTCCTTTGTTTTAAAATATTGTAAAATGATCAAAGGGAAAAGAAAGTACAACAATATGAGTAACAAAAATCAAGGTAAACAACAAACCAATGTAAGCGACAAAATTGCATGTAAATAGCAAAGGATGTGCATCACTTGTGTAAGAAAGTTTCAGTATTTGGTAGCAAGTTTTAAGGGAAAAAAGGCTTATGTATCCATAAGTTTAATTTTATCTATTTGGACAAGCAAGAGAGGCGGCCATGTGGTTTGAAGCAGGTGAAGCTCGACACTGACGTCTAGGAGCTTAACTACACGGTACCATGCAAACATATGGTATGTTCATGGTTATATGTTACAAGGGATAGTGTAGGTAAGATTGATAGGCATGTGAAACACCTGATATGGAATAAAAAGCATTTTTGGAATCATATTTCCATGTCTGCTGGGTTTTCCTATTATAAACACCTAGACTTTATTTACTGTTAAAATATCGACGTATGTAATTGTGATGAATGGAGAAAGAGCAAAATAGGATGCAATCATTCAAGTATAATCAGTGGCCTTAAACACTTCATGTTTCAAGATATTGAATAATTGTCCACCACCCACATAATGGTGTCATGAGGGAGAATCATAATCGGAAAAACATGATCACCATATATTGCATGTGACAAATTGTAAACATAGGAAAAATGATAAATGTCTGAGAAAATGTCATAAACATGTGTTTTCATTGAGAAATGCAGTTCAAATAAAACTCATTTACAGTGGCTTTATCCCCTTCACAAAAAAAAATCTTTAGGTATACTTTTTTGGCATTATTTTGTTCATTTGGTAACTTCCGGCCTTATCTATGTTTGGGTAATCTTTAGAAATCATTCTGAAATCTTATCTTTGCTTTTGGGGATTGAGGTATACTACACCTAATGAATTGGGTGATATAAAATGGTGTCATTCTTGGAGCCTACATTTGTCTGCCATGTTTCTAAAACAATGTTAAAAAACAAAGCTTGTATACTTAATTTAGGGACCTTAATTTGAATCATTATACTGCAGGGCAATTTATTTATTTTTTGACAAGGAAACACATAGTTTGAAATTGTAATTTGTTCATCATTGACTAGAGAAATACATTTAGAAGTGGGAGACAACTTAATAGAAACAAACTAAAGTTCTTAGGTGTGATGGTCAGCAACACGACTACAAAAACATGCTAGGATTGTGAAGTCAATTCAGGGGATTTCTTCAATGGATATGAGCTCATGTTTAATTTCGTTGACATTGAAATCTTCCTTTATTGAATTCCAAACATGAACCAAAATTTTATATTCATTAAGAAAAGCTATGACACAATGTTCTCCGAATTTTATCGAAAAAGTTTGAATTTTGACAAACTTTATTCTTATTGAGCATGAACTCAAACTGTAGCCATTATTTGTGCATTTGAAGTTTTTGACACAATTCTGCATTATATATATATATATATATTGGAAGTGGCGGAGAAAATACTCTCTTCACTTTTTCCCACTGACATATTCATGCTTTTAAAAAAAAAGTGAATTCAAAACAATTGTTCAAATTTACAAGACATTTTTTTCCTCAAACTTTATCTCTTTGCGAACTTAAACTAAACTTTATCCTCATTGAGCATAAACACGAACTCGGTCCTTGTGACTTAGGAGAAAACTATATTCCTATGCATATATGAGATTATTAAAGTGGTGCGATTTTGTTTTTTCACTGATGGTGTTTGGACAGTTGTATTCTTAGGATGCAAAGATTGACATATAAGTAACAAAACAAACCCATACAAAATAAAATGAATGATGAGTAAGTGGGGCATTAGTCTCCATGAAATCCCAAATACCAAACAAATAATGTGAGAGAAAAATTTAGGTTATTCAAAAGACCTCGGAAGGAAGAAGTAATACTAGCTTAGGGAATTCAAACCCTACTAATGAGGACATGGTGATCAAATGGAAGACAAAGATGCTCATTAGCCCAATCGATGACTGGTTTATTCTAGGTCAAATGTGAAACAGTGTAATGCACAACCAACTCACCCACACCCCGGCTCAAGTGTAAACAAAGAGGTTACAAAGAGAGGTTACATATATTAGTACAACAAGGGTAGTGGAAATAAAGAGGCAAGGCATCATGGAAAGCTCTGCTTATAGTGATATCCGAGCCAGATATGCCTACACTTTAGGGGATGACTTCTGTATTTCTATAAAAATAACTCCAAAATAGAACAGAAAGGTGAATTTATGATCAAAATGAATAGCAAGAAAAAGTCTATAAAAGCTTAGGTTACCAGGGTGTTAGGTTGAGTCGCTTACAATTGGTTGATTATTGTAGCCTCTCTCAAGTGAAGGTTTTGAGTTTGGTTGGTATAGAATGTGTCATTTGTGGAATGTGAACATGGATCAAATTAGATTACCACGACATTGTACCCTGACAAGCCCACAACTTAGAGGTTGTCTCTCTATCAAAACTATTAAAACAAACCAGAATAGGAAAAGGAGGGGAAATTGTAACTACGGTCAGTAGTAGGAAGAACCGCTCTCAAGAAAAAGTTGGCAAGTTTCTTCTCTTGTTCAATTTTTGTTATACATAGTTAAATACAACACAGCACATAATTATAGGAAATATCTCAAAGAAGAGAGAGAAAACGTACCGTACAAACTGAAGTCAATTTGTGGTTTGGGGTAAAATACTACAGTAGTTGGGAGTCTTTTCTTGATGCCGATTTTAGAACATGTGAACCAGAAAACAGAAATAAACCCTCATTACACCGGTGAAAACTTGTTTTTGCACCGCTTCTTTAAAAGAAGCAGGATTATAGGGTGAGGAATTTTCTGAAACAAAATCCCCTCCATGCCACCCGGAGACTCGCTTATACTTAGAAACTCTTATTGACAATAAGAAGAGGATGATGAGTGTGAGTAAAAATAGGAAAAGGCAAGACACTGCTTGCATGGCCTTCATAAAAAATGGGGAAATGTAAAACACCAGTGACCCAAATCACAACAAAATCCCTTAGACCGCAACCCCTTCCCTAACCCCTAAATGGTCTTATTCCTAAGCCCAAAAAGCCACTGCATGCAGATATATAAATAACACACCCAAAAACAAAAAACTCAAATAAAAATTAAATACAAGTGGTCGAAGTATACAAAAATGCTGGGCCAAAACTGAAAGAATCCACAAGGAATTGATTAATCTACAATAAATACATATCAAAACTATATAGAGCGACCTCCATCTCAGAGCGTGTAAAAAGATGTAACAGCATGGATACCTCCACTCTAATTATGCACACTATACAACCTTACAAGACATACAGAAGCAATGAATTTATTACTTACTCTTCTAGCTATCCATCATTTTCTACAACACTGTAATCCAATAACAGATGTCTCAGAAGAGAAAAATAGTCTCGGTATCCTTGACAAACGAATTATACCAATTTCTAGCTACTCTGAGATCCTTGAGACACAAAAAACACCATTATTTGAAGCCAATCCTATTAATGAAAAGTGATAAGCATTATACCTAGGCACATACAAACCTGCTCTTTTAGCTCCCAAATCTCGCCACTCTCTTTGTTGGATTTTGCAGCTCCAAGTTCAACAGTGGCAACTCGCTCTGCAAACTTGAGTGTGCTCATTGTCTCCCCATATGCATCTACTTCAGGACTTATGTGCACAAACATGAAAGTTTTTACCTATCCGCCTGAAGAATGAATTCGACAATTATTATTGGCTTAGACTGAAGAAAAGTAATGGGTTTCTTCTATACACAAAGAATTATTTTTTTACCTAATGAATTCTAAAGCAACTGTGTGAGCTTGCTATTTCGGCAAGGAATATGTGAGTTCTTTTGTGCAAGAGCAGCAATCACGTCCCCTAAAGTTGACAAAGATTTATTGATATGTTGTGTTTCCTTTAATCTGTCCCTTGTGGCATCAAATTTATCAACCCTCTCACTTCCGGCAAGGTCCACCAGATGAAGACATCCTCGAAGAATCATTCCATAGGTAAGATCTTTGCGTTGGACATGGAAAGTTAACACACTGCAAACAAAATAATATTTCAATTTTTAAGTAATGACCTCATTGCAACAAATAATTTTGATTCATAAAGTTGTTTGGGTATCAAATTAGCATCTGGAACATTGAGTCCTTTCTACTGGGAAATATTCCGTATTTCCAATGTGCTAGGAGTGAAGGACTGTCAACTATTGAAGAAACTATAATCCAAAATAAAATAAGATAAAAAAGCTTCATAAATAGAAAAAAGGATATCTCTTATTCAAAAAGACACTACTGTCAAAGTATAACAAGTAATTTCTAAGCTAGATAGGTGTGTATTTTATATTTGGAAAATGGTTTAGAGGTGTATTCCTTTGTTTTAAAATATTGTAAAATGATCAAAGGGAAAAGAAAGTACAGCAATATGAGTAACAAAAATCAAGGTAAACAACAAACCAATGTAAGCAACAAAATTACATGTAAATAGCAAAGGATGTGCATCACTTGCATACGAAAGTTTTAGTATTTGGTAGCAAGTTTTAAGGGAAAAAAGGCTTATGTATCCATAAGTTTAATTTTATCTTTTTGGACAAGTAGGAGAGGCGGCCATGTGGTGTGAAGCAGGTGAAGCTTGACATTGACGTCTAGGAGCTTAACTACACGGTACCATGCAAACATATGGTATGTTCATGGTTATATGTTACAAGGGATAGTGTAGGTAAGATTGATTGGCATGTGAAACACCTGATATGGAATAAAAAGCATTTTTGGAATCCTATTTCCATGTCTGCTGGGTTTTCCTATTATAAACACCTAGACTTGTATTTACTATTAAAATATCAACGTATGTAATTGTGATGAATGGAGAAAGAGCAAAATAGGATGCAATCATTCAAGTATATCAGTGACCTTAAACACTTCATGTTTCAAAAAAATTGAATAACTGTCCACCACCCACATAATGGTGTCATGAGGGAGAATCATAATCGGAAAAACATGATCACCATATATTGCATGTGACAAATTGTAAACATAGGAAAAATGATAAATGTCTGAGAAAATGTCATAAACATGTGTTTTCATTGAGAAATGCAGTTCAAATAAAACTCATTTACAGTGGCTTTATCCCCTTCACAAAAAAAAATCTTTAGGTATACTTTTTTGGCATTATTTTGTTCATTTGGTAACTTTCCGGCCTTATCTATGTTTTGGGTAATCTTTAGAAATCATTCTGAAATCTTATCTTTGCTTTTGGGGATTGAGGTATACTACACCTAATGAATTGGGTGATATAAAATGGTGTCATTCTTGGAGCCTACATTTGTCTGCCATGTTTCTAAACAATGTTAAAAAACAAAGCTTGTATACTTAATTTAGGGACCTTAATTTGAATCATTATACTGCAGGGCAATTTTATTTTATTTTTTGACAAGGAAACACAATAGTTTGAAATTGTATTTGTTCATCATTGACTAGAGAAATACATTTAGAAGTGGGAGACAACTTAATAGAAACAAACTAAAGTTCTTAGGTGTGATGGTCAGCAACACGACTACAAAAACATGCTAGGATTGTGAAGTCAATTCAGGGGATTTCTTCAATGGATATGAGCTCATGTTTAATTTCGTTGACATTGAAATCTTCCTTTATTGAATTCCAAACATGAACCAAAAGTTTATGTTCATTGAGAAAAGATATGACACAATGTTCTCCGAATTTTATCGAAAAAGTTCAAATTTTGACGCACTTTATTCTTGTTGAACATGAACTCAAAATTTAGCCATTATTTGTGCATGCGAAGTTTTTGACACAATTTTGCATTATATATATATATATAGGAAGTGGCGGAGAAAATACTCTCTTCACTTTTTCCCACTGACATATTCATGCTTTTAAAAAAAAAGTGAATTCAAAACAATTGTTTACAAGACATTTTTTTCCTCAAACTTTATCTCTTTGCGAACTTAAACTAAACTTTATCCTCATTGAGCATAAACACGAACTCGGTCCTTGTGACTTAGGAGAAAACTATATTCCTATGCATATATGAGATTATTAAAGTGTGTGCGATTTTGTTTTTTTCACTGATGGTGTTTGGACATTGTATTCTTAAGGATGCAAAGATTGACATATAAGTAACAAAACAAACCCATACAAAATAAAATGAATGATGAGTAAGTGGGGCATTAGTCTCCATGAAATCCCAAATACCAAACAAATAATGTGAGAGAAAAATTTAGGTTATTCAAAAGACCTCGGAAGGAAGAAGTAATACTAGCTTAGGGAATTCAACCCTACTAATGAGGACATGGTGATCAAATGGAAGACAAAGATGCTCATTAGCCCAATCGATGACTGGTTTATTCTAGGTCAAATGTGAAACAGTGTAATGCACAACCAACTCACCCCGGCTCAAGTGTAAACAAAGAGGTTACAAAGAGAGGTTACATATATTTAGTACAACAAGGGTAGTGGAAATAAAGAGGCAAGGCATCATGGAAAGCTCGGCTTATAGTGATATCCGAGCCAGATATGCCTACACTTTAGGGGATGACTTTCTGTATTTCTATAAAAATAACTCCAAAATAGAACAGAAAGGTGAATTTATGATCAAAATGAATAGCAAGAAAAAGTCTATAAAAGCTTAGGTTACCAGGGTGTTAGGTGAGTCGCTTACAATTGGTTGATTTATTGTAGCCTCTCTCAAGTGAAGGTTTTGAGTTTGGTTGGTATAGAATGTGTCATTTGTGGAATGTGAACATGGATCAAATTAGATGTACCACGACATTGTACCCTGACAAGCCCACAACTTAGAGGTTGTCTCTCTATCAAAACTATTAAAACAAACCAGAATAGGAAAAGGAGGGGAAATTGTAACTACGGTCAGTAGTAGAAGAACCGCTCTCAAGAAAAAGTTGGCAAGTTCTTCTCTTGTTCAATTTTTGTTATACATAGTTAAATACAACACAGCACATAATTATAGGAAATATCTCAAAAGAAGAGAGAGAAAACGTACCGTACAAACTGAAGTCAATTTGTGGTTTGGGTAAAATACTACAGTAGTTGGGAGTCTTTTCTTGATGCCGATTTTAGAACATGTGAACCAGAAACAGAAATAAACCCTCATTACCCGGTGAAAACTTGTTTTTTCACCGCTTCTTTAAAAGAAGCAGGATTATAGGGTGAGGAATTTTCTGAAACAAAATCCCCTCCATGCCACCCGGAGACTCGCTTATACTTAGAAACTCTTATTGACAATAAGAAGAGGATGATGAGTGTGAGTAAAAATAGGAAAAGGCAAGACACTGCTTGCATGGCCTTCATAAAAAATGGGGAAATGTAAAACACCAGTGACCCAAATCACAACAAAATCCCTTAGACCGCAACCCACTTCCTAACCCCTTAAATGGTCTTATTCCTAAGCCCAAAAGCCACTGCATGCAGATATATAAATACACCCAAAAACAAAAAACTCAAATAAAAATTACATACAAGTGGTCGAAGTATACAAAAATGCTGGGCCAAAACTGAAAGAATCCACTAAGGAATTTGATTAATCTACAATAAATACATATCAAAACTATATAGAGCGACCTCCATCTCAGAGCGTGTAAAAAGATGTAACAGCATGGATACCTCCACTCTAATTATGCACACTATACAACCTTACAAGACATACAGAAGCAATGAATTTATTACTTACTCTTCTAGCTATCCATCATTTTCTACAACACTGTAATCCAATAACAGATGTCTCAGAAGAGAAAATGCTAGTTACCAAGCTTAGAGAATTGCAATTATAGCCATCAAGAAAACAACAACGGCAACAACAACGCTCGTTATTACCATCTTTTGACTGACTTTGATATAACTCCAATCTGTATAAATGCTTGCCTTGAGAAAGAGGTTTTGCATGAAACTGGACAGACAATCATCCAGTTGCAACCAAGGAACAATAGAAACGAAGGCAAATTATGCAACACAAAATATCTTCAAAACTCATTCCCGATTCCAATTAATAGTATAATGTTGAAAATGTGGGCTTGTATTCTTTCATTTCTTTAAGAATTACCTGATTGTAATCCTCTGTAATGGGCTACTTACTGGCACTGTTTATGGGTTCAAGCTTAGAGTTTCCCCTAGTAGAAGGCAACTGCCTTCCAGTTCGACCTTGTGATTGCCCATTCCCATTCAACATCTTACGGTCATTCTTGACTGTTGGAGGAAGGTTTTGTGCTTGGCTTGGACTTCTGCAGAATAGTTCAGATATTTTAAGAATCATTTTCAATTTAAGAGGAATGATTTGCAGGAAACTAAAAGCTAAACTTGAATTGCAGGAAACAAATTGTATTAGAGGTCACAAATATGATTCAATTCACTATGCCCTCCGAAACCTAGTGTGCTTTCTCTAGGTCATTGCAACAACATACCACTATTTGAAAATTTAAATGCCTGTATAGCATAATTATGCATGTCTTCCTTTGAAGTTGAAGTCCAGAAACAAAATCTACAAAATGAACAAAAGAGTCCAGTGATATTTAAGTTACCTCCCCTCAAGAGTCTTTGTTATACTATGTTGTGGCTTCTTAAGTCGTGAGACATGTTCAACTGGTGTCACGGCAAGAACATTTGGTACATTGAATTGCAACAGAAGATCTGCTTCTGAGGAATCAGTGGTCTAATAATCATCCTTGCTTCTTGTCTCAAGTTCAACCTCTGACTCATCAGTTTCAAGAGGAGTTTTTTGCCCTTCGTATTCGCATTTCCCTTTCACATCAGGTCTTCCGCTTCTGATTCCCCCATGCATCTCATAAATTTGCTGTGGTGAAAATTTCTCTTCTTCACAATCTGGATAGACCTTTCTCAGATTGGAGGGGCGTCTTTGGTAATAGAACTCCGAAAGGATGTCTTGCTTTTCCTGTCTGAGAGCTTCCCAAGATCCATACACATCATCTTGTGAAGGTAAACCACGCATAGGTATATGTTTGTTCACCATTACTTTGTCCTGCCAATTTCTGACATCCTGTTCTTCAAACATGTCATTCGTAATTTTGTGCTTGGTGTGACTGCTGCGGTCAAACATTGCTAATCGTATGTCTGGAGATGATAGAATAGGTGATAGTAAACCAAGAGAAGGTAGTCCGGGAGATGGTAATCGTACTAGTTTCCTCACATCACCTAAATCCTCCCCGCATAGAGGATTATCATCAATTATCTCCACTGGTTGAGTGTCCCGACTATAAATAGGCCTCTTTTGTCTCCCAGTGGCATCGCTCCGAACCTAAGAAAATGTATCCACCATTCATCCAACATCCATCTTTTCTAGTTAAATAACTTCAGAAAAGGATTCCTAGGTGAGATAATTTAATGAGAATCAAAAGATAGTAGCATGAGATAAAAAAATCTTCACCAAATACCTCTATTTTTACAACATCTTCCATAGGCTGCCTAAGTTTCACCTGTGTTTGGACATCTCCTAAGCTCTGTCTCCACAAAGGTAATGGAGAGACACAACTCCTCATTCTCTGCCTCTCTGGACTAATCCTTGAATCTGTTGTTATTTGCACCTGATCTGCTTCTGCTTCCTTCTTTGCCAGTGCATTCTTTAAATTCACAATCTGCGATGTTCAAGAAAGTTCAAGAAAAATATTCTCGGTATCCTTGACAAAAGAAGTATACCAATTTCTAGCTGCTCTGAGATCCTTGAGACACAAAAAACACCATTATTTGAAGCCAATCCTGTTAATGAAAAGTGATAAGCATTATTCCTAGGCACATACAAACTTGCTCTTTTAGCTCCCGAATCTCGGCACTCTCTTTGTTGGATTTTGCAGCTCCAAGTTCAACAGTGGCAACTCGCTCTGCAAACTTGAGTGTGCTCATTGTCTCCCCATATGCGTCTACTACTGGACTTATGTGCACAAATATGAGAGTTTTTGCCTGTCCGCATGAAGAATGAATTAAGAATGAATTCGACAATAATTACTGGCTTAGACTGAAGAAAAGCAATGGGTTTCTTCTATACACAAAGAATTATTTTACCTAGTGAATCCTGAAGCAACTGTGTGAGCTTGCTATTTCGGCAAGGAACGTGTGAGTTCTTTTGTGCAAGAGCAGTAATCACGTCCCCTAAAGCTGACAAAGATTTATTGATATGTTGTGCTTCCTTTAATTTGTCCCCTGTGGCCTCAAATTTATCAACCCTCTCACTTCCGGCAAGGTCCACCAGATGAAGACATCCCTGAAGAATCATTCCAGAGGTAAGATCTTTGCCTTGGACATGGACAGTTAACTCACTGCAAACAAAATAATATTTCAATTTTTAAGTAATGACCTCATGGCAACAAATAATTTGGAATCATAAAGTTGTTTGGGTATCAGATTTGCATCTGGAACATTGAGTCCTTTCTGCTGGGAATTATTGCGGGTTTCCAATGTGCTAGGAGTGAAGGACTGTCAACTGTTGAAGAAACTAAAATCCAAAATAAAATAAGATAAAAAAGCTTCATAAATAGAAAAAAGGATATCTCTTATTCAAACCATCAGAAACAAGAAGATCTCGGACTTGTTCATTGTATATTTCAATCATTTCAACAACATCATGTGTGAATACATCCTTTCTTTGCTCTGAAATTTGGAATAAATCATTCAGTGCTCGATAGTTCACACCCCAATTCTCCTCCGTAATCACCTTAGGACCAGCCTGCACAAATGAATCATTAATTTACAGATAAATTCTAGCCATGAACTCAACTTATTTTATCAATGTCGTATTGCTGTCTTTTGAAATTATTCACAATTTAGAATATTATTGTGATTACCATTGTGTATGTCTTTCTAGAACCCATTTGTCCATATGCAAAAATGCAAACATTGTATCCATCTAGAACAGATCTAATCAATGGTTGGGTATCCAGAAACACTTGCTCTGAAATTCAACATGGATTACAACTTAACATATGCCATCTTACAACATTTTAAGTAACCAAAACATATTTCAAGAAACCAAATAGGGATGATATAAGGATCCAACCTTGAGTTGCAGCTGATTTAAATACTTTGTTGAATGCAAATGTTCTACGTGCATCCTTCCCTTGCTTTGCAGGATTTACAATGGTGAGATTGCCATCCTCTCCAATGTAATCCACTGTACTTTGACCGTGGGCTTGGCCAGGCAAGAATGGTCTCACTCGGCAATATACCCTTATGCTTACTAAACAGTTTAAAACAAGCTATCAGCAGGGCTGGAATATTTTGCGGGAAGCTTTATGTAGAACAATAACGGTCCATTTATATTCCTATCACAAACTGTATTTACATTGCTTCAGATAATCTTGTTGAAACTATTTTTTCCTATCACAAACTGTATTTACATTGCTTCAGATGAGCTTGTTAAAAGTACTTTTCCCTGTCACAAACTGTATTTAGATTGCTTCAGATAAGCTTGTTGAAAATCCTTAATTGTACTGCATTAGGCACAAAGGTGCAAAATATCTATGATAGTCGAAAAACTTTCCGGTGTCTAATTTGTGAAATTCTCAGCTTCTTCTGTCACCTCCCAAAACTGTCAAAAAAAATATTACACAAAATGGAAAACATACCTTTTAGATCCTGCACTTGATTGTATAGTTGTCGATTTTCCTCCAGCACTTTGTGGTATCCCGATGCAGCCTTTGCTAGTCCCCTTGTATACTTTTCTGTAGAAAGGAAATCAGGTTACCAAAAACATGAAGAATGCAGAAAATACATTTGACTCGTATACACTTTGACGAAGCTTACCTATATTGTACATTTCGTCATTCCATTCCATTTGCATCATCTGAAATCCTTCCCTTGTGTTATGTAGCATATATTTCAGTTCCTGTCAGATTTTGCGGAAAAAATGAGAATAATTCTTTTATTTGATTAACAATCACATACAATTGAAAGTTTCAGACTTTACTTCGATTTCCTTCTGCTGAAGGCTGATGTGCATCTGCAGATTGGGGACAACATTTCCATAATCGTCTGCATCATTTGAGCTGTCAGAGAAGCATTTCTCATTCTGCCCATTTCGATCAACATAAGATTGTTGTTTCTCCCCATCTTCGCTAGCATTCACCTTTTGGTTGAAATGTTGACAGTGCCCAAACAAGATTTCTATTTTTAAAAAGGTATTTAATGGTGACCATGATAAAGTTACAGATCATAAACAATCGATACAATTATAATATTTAAATCAACAGCAGTTAATTTTTATAATCATAAACATTTCAAATGTTTGATTTTCATTTCTATTTAACATATTCGCAGAATTATGCTCAAATATTCATAACAGAGAACTTACCACTGAAACTGTTTCTAGTGCTTGCTAAACCTTTGCCTTTGGAAAAGACTTCTTATCTTCACGTGCAATAAGGTCCTTTAGAACCATTGTAAGCTGTAGACCACAATAATTAGAGTTGATAAGAATGCAGTGTTTAGCAATGCATTTGCCACAATGTGTTCTACAAGAAGCTTTAGCAATGTGTTTTAAAAAGATATTTTGTATTGAAACCTAATAGTAGGTTTAGCTTGGCAATTGTCAGTTTTTCTTAGTTAAAAAATATATTTCGTATTGAAGTTTGGCAGTAGGTTTAGCTTCGCTACAAAGCTGTCTGCTGCTGCTCTTCCTCTGCATCATTTGAAGCGGGTTTTCCGTCTTCCTTCGGCTCCTCCCCTGCACCATTAGAGGTGGGTTTCTTCTCTTTTTAAGACACGGGTTTTGAAATGGCGGAAGCACCTCTCTTCTTGGGAGCCATTGGAATCTCTTTGCAAGACTAAATTGAACATATCCTGCAATCATGGCATTCCATGAGACAACATCTCTTTGAGGCATTTTGTCAAATAGTTCACGTACATTGTTAATGCTTCCACATTTTGCATACATTTGTACAGGGTACTTGCAACTACATCATGTGACAAAAGTCAATTCTCTATTATGCTTTAGCGGATGTCCATACCCTGTTTCCAAGCTCCTCTTTTTGCACAGGCGGGGAGTGTCTCCGAGATGATGGTGTGACCCGAAACAACATAAATGGCATGTTCATTAATGGTGAGGAGGCCTCCAGCTGTACAAACTTTTAACAGTTTCATTTTACCTTCTCCCTGAAGAGCCTGATCTTTTCTAGGTATCGGCCAACTGAAAACATCGCTGTTTAGTTTTGATAGCCTGGGAAATATAAAGCATACCGCCTGCTATTTGTGATTAATAGTATTTTAATATATAGAAAACTGTATAAGACTGGTTCCTCGCTTTGAATCTCTCAGCACAAGGTGTTGTTTTTAGATGCCATTGTAAGCCTATTTTTTCTTTCAGTTGGGGGTAAAAAAGAAAAACAAAGCAGAAGAAGAACAGATGAAAATGGCTTCATAGCATTGGATGTGGTATTTTGGCCTCTGTGGCTACAGGTTACCGCAAGTTGGGAAAGTTGAAGACTATTTGTTTTCCATCAAAACAAGCATTGATCGTGGTTAATCGTAGGTGAAGGGTAAGTTTTATGCAAGAAAACTACAACGAACTAACCCCCTGGTTTCATGCCTACCAAACTCTAGACAAAAAAACGACAGGCTGTTATAGGTTGCCTGCATGCACTGCCAATCTGCATTCAACAAATTTATGTACAGACATGGGGATGTGAATGCCAATTCATATCAGAGTATAGGAGTACATAAGTAAGGGTATGGCTATATTATATAACCATTATTACCAGAAGATGTGGGTAGGACAAAGTTGTCATCCCTATACTGATGTAACCTGTCGACTAAGGTTCCAAGCTTATTTCATCAATATTACAACTACAAGTATAGGTGTTTTATTTCGGCGGTAATCAGTTTGCAGACTGTCCACTTCAGAGGCATCCTGGGCATCCAGTCAACAGACACTGGCCAAAAACAACCCTAATATAAGACCATGTCATACAATAGAAATTATTGTGTACAATTTACAGTGGCTCAAAAAGAACCCTAATTGAAAACCCTGACACACAATAAAAATTATTGTCTTCTAAGTTAACAGAACAATTGACATTGGCTCAAAACAAAACCTATTTTGAAACCGTATCATTAAATAGAACTGAATATCTTTTGGCCATCAGAGGGGGATTAAGCCTTAGGCAAACTAGGCACTTGCCTAAAGCGCCACTAGTCAAGGGGTGCCTGAATCTAATTTTTTTTCTTTTTGTCAGTTAATTTTAGAACTTAACTTTAAATTAATTTATCTAAAGATTTAATATTGATCAACCCGTTATAGATATTATTGTATAGTAACATAAATTTCACGCATGCACATAATTTATTCTAGAAAAATGTTAATGTATTTTTTATAATGTTAGTGGTGTATCTAGTAGAGTGAGTATAATTGAAGGAAAAAAGTATTTTATTTTTTATTCTTAATTTTTTGGGAAAAGTTCTATTATTTTGTTATGGAGGAACTCATAGGTCTAGTCCAAATATGACTCTTCACAAAACCATGAGAGCTACATAAACGTTTTTGTTTCTTTGCAAACAAATGGTGTTTTATTTCAGGATAGAATTATTGTCACCTACTTGATATGGCTAAATCAAACTTGTAAGAAGCCTTGTATAAAATATTGAATTTTTTACATTCTGAGTATCCGCTACAATTAATGTTTTCCATCCACAAAATAATTTTCATCCTTATGTGATAATTTATTAATATATTTTTATTATTATTTTATTGTGACCATAATGTAAACTTTAAAATAAAAGAATATAAACATATTTGACTTATTTACTTTATGGAAAAAAATATATTAACTAAATTTTTTAGGAGGGCGTCCACTCAAACTATTGCCTAGGGCGCTCCCAACCTTTAATTTGGCCCTATCTGGCCTCAATCCAGGGGGCTCATAACTAATTCTAATTTGAAACCATGTCATACAATAGAACGAACTATTCTCTGGAATTAATCTGCAGAGGCTCAAAACAAAGACCAATTCAAAACCATAAACGTGGAAAAAAAACACAAATTGCATTATAATTCCTATGATTAAATTCACAAACCTAGGCAAAATCAGTCGTGCCCACCCTGGTAAACGATTCGTGAATATGCTTGAGCATATCTTGGTCCCTTGCCCAGTCCTGGAGCGGCACATTCACAAAATGCGCGTACAATTTTTTTTCGCACAGGTCACCGAAATCAGAGTGTGTGCCAGCGGGCTATCAATCTCAAAATCATAATAAACCTGTCCATTCGCCCCAATCCTCTAGCTTAATTTTTACACTGCTCGCGCTACCTTAAAAATAGTAAATTGCTTCTTAAGAAACCCTAACCAGGAGAGCCACGACAAGAACAGAACCTGCCACTCTGGAAACCACCAATAGAGAGATGACGTAACAGGTGGCGAACAGAAGGAAATAGGTCATGCCAAACAGCTTAAGCATGAGACCACGTCAAGGAGCTTTATGACAGGTAGCTCAAGCAGGAGAGCGTAGTTATAATACATCAAGTCCATAGTAGCCACGCCACGCCTCCGGCATAATAAAAGCAATAATAGATAAAACAAAAAAGAGTATAGATATAGACGTATACCTAATAAACTAAATAAACAATAATGGAATTTTAATGGAAACGGGGGAGTATATAAATAAATGAAATTTAAATATTTCAGAAATAGTATGGTGGTAGTTGGGAGATGTGAGAGAGGAACAGCTTGGTGTAATGAGAGTTAGTAAATCATTGAGAGAGGGACGGCTTTTGTTTCTGCGAAGAGTGCAGAACGTTGATTTCTTTGAATGACTTGGTAGATATTTTAACCAACAAGAGAGCAGATTTTTTGCTGTTTTAATTGCAAGTGACTTGGTAGATATGTTTGCAAAATGTTGAAGCCATGCAGGAGAGAGGGAAAGTTGTATCACGACCTGCAATGACTATAGGATGTACACGCCATGGGTATGTTTTAAATGTCTTAAAACCTTTCAAACCAAAGCAGTTGGCACGTGTGAAGCCACTCCCTCAACCTTTGGCAACGTACACCTAACCTGTACCAAAATGGGAGCTTAGAGTGGGACATAGATATTCATGAAGGCATAATTGAAAGTAGAATTTTGTCACATATGGTTGCAGTGCTTTAGTAGGTGTGTATGAAAAAACGTGGATGCATATGCAAGGCATACATTCAAAATGATGTGATCCCATGGCATGCTATGAGGGTAGAATGTGTATAAAACAAGTTTATTGAAATGGTCTACAATACTTTCAAGCATTTCAAATTCTTAAAATAGAATATATGGAATCATGTAAAAGGCTCGTGGACTATTTAACTAATGTCTTCAAAAATAAGTCTTTGAATGTTGCGAGGTTGAGATTGAGGGTAAATGCGAGCTTGATGTCTAGGTTGATTTGTATTTGTATTTGAGTTTAAGAGTGACAGTGGATGAGACTCATAGAATGTGCCACATGGGGTGCACTGTTATTGACTTAGTTTTTCCACAAAGATGATAAATGTAGTCGTCACACTATTCTCAAAATTGTGTTTTCTTACTATTGGTGGATTCCCTCAACATCCAATTGCCTCATCCCATGTTGCTTTCACACATGGCTTTACCTCTCTTACTAGCTTGCTATCATATGGAATATTTTGTCTTGTTTAGAGTAGGCCTCTAAAATTTTAGCAGTATAGATACAACTTGACTTATAAGTGTTGAAACTATGTTAGCTAAAAGTTTTTATATAAAAAATATTTTGTAGAGGAAATTAGATTCTAAAACCATTTTTACTTTATCTTTTCCACAAACAACTTATGAAGTACCTTGCTAAATTTCCAATATAATACAATTCTTAAAGATATAATGTCAGTTTGGAATTGATGCATGGTAAGTGTATGCAAATGCTTATTTCTCAATTTATGATTTGAACATGTTTTCCCTTGATCATGTGGCAATTAAACTTGATAAGCATCCTTACTCTATCTTTTCCGCAAACAACCTATGAAGTAACTTGCTAAATTTTAAATGAAACATGACTCCTCATGCGTGTGTGGCTTGGCGTCAAAATTCACGTGAATGAAACAATTAGAAAACTAAACTTTTCCATCATGAAACAAATTTGTAAAGATATAATGTCACTGTGGAATTGATGTGTGGCAAGTGTATGCAAAATCTTGTTTCTCAATTTATAATATAACTTTGTTTTCCACATGATCATAAGTGACATCAAAGAAACCCTTGCACTACACTCGTACCTTTTTGGCACTTATTGGAAATGTGTATCTAAGCCACCTTGAACAATTGGTTGCGTGAGCCTATTGCTCACATTACGAAACTCCTTTGTAACTGCCTTGTATTAAATGCTTGCAAATTGGAAAATTATGTCATATCAACTCTAAATTCCTCATTTATGCATTGAGATTGTGAATCCATAATTAGTTTCATTGTACCTCCTAGGGAAGTGATTTTTCCATGCCTATTGGGCTTGCAATGTTTGAGTATAAATATTCAATTTTCACAAACTCCCTCCAAAACGGTGCTCCTAAAATGAGCATCACTAAGTGGATTTTGGTTTTTCCCATTCCTTTGTGTTCTCACCACATAGAAGCCAAAGAAGTGGTTAGAAGTGATAATTTTCACATTTACATACTCAAAGATAATTCTCGGAGGCCATTCTAAGGCCATTTTAGCTATTTTGATTTGTATTGTTACTAAAGTCATTTTGACCTCGTTTGAACCCATGAGAAAAACCTTGTCAAGTTCAATAAACTTTCATTTTGAAAAAAAAATGTTAGCATTGATTTATTTAGTTGAACCTTTTCTTGAAATGGTAACTAGTGGTGAAAAGTGATGTTTCACTCCGGACCCTACTTTAGCTTGCAAAAGAACTTGAAATTTGTGTGAAGAAATGAATTCTTTCCTTTTCTCTGTATAGAATATTGAAACGTGTCAAATTAATTGTGAAACCTTAATAAGTGATTTTAATAGTCTCTTTCTCTTTATAAAGTTCAATGTATGATTTTTTTAGCTATATAGGAAGGGTGAAATTCATGATAGGTTTGTGTTGACTCATGATATTATAGGTTGTAGGTAATGCAATGAAAATTTAAACCGTTTTCTAAATACTTGTATTTTTAATTTAATAATTTAATTTCTTAACTAGAACAACGTAGAGAAGGAGAGATTGAAAGTTAAGACCCTTCTAAGAAAGCCTTCCCAGAGGGAAACCCTAGAAAATACCATGACGGAGGATAATTTTCCAAGTTTCATTCCCTTCCAGGCTATGCAAGATCCATTTAGCAAAAATATCCTATCCCTGGTGTTTGACATCAATTAATCCCAGATCACCAAATTCTTTAGGCATAGAATACACTTCCCAAGCAACCTTGTGGAACCCCTTGTGTCCTTCACTGTTGGCCCAAAGGAAATCACGAAGAAGCTTCTCAAGTTTGGCA
Source organism: Taxus chinensis (assembly GCA_019776745.2). Classification (NCBI taxonomy): domain Eukaryota; kingdom Viridiplantae; phylum Streptophyta; class Pinopsida; order Cupressales; family Taxaceae; genus Taxus; species Taxus chinensis. The sequence continues at coordinate 217,447,543 of CM034152.1, read as the reverse complement.
TAAGCATCATTGGAAGAAGCCCAACATGAGGAGTAATACACATGTGTGGTAGTCAGAACCTTAGAGCATATTTGAAATTTCCCTGCTAGAGAAAGTGGTTTGGTGATCCAAAATGAAATTTTACGTTCAACACACTGGACCACATAAGACCAAAGATAAGTTGAAGTAGCCTACAAATTTAAATGGATACCAATAAATTTAAATTTCAACGTAGGTTGGATGCAACCCCATTTCATACCAACCATCCAAACAAGAATGGGATATTGAGATTGTCAATAACAATGAGTTTTCTCCTATTGGATAGCATTACCCGATGCAAGATAAAAAATGTCCAGAAAATCAAGAGCATGATGAAAATATTTCTCTTCCTTCAAGAGTGTGAGAAAAGAATCATCAACAAAATGACCATAAAATAAGCTGATGAGTAGAAGAAAATGAAGAAATGCCTTTCACTAATCCTTGAGAAGCACTATGAGCAAGAAGATAAGTAAATCCTTCAGCATTCAACACATAAAGGGAAGGGACTAGGGGTAAGCCTTTCCTAATAGATATTAAAACACCAAACCTGGAAAACTAGGCACCAATATTTTGAAAGAGCATTTGTACATACCTAAACCCTAAATCTTGGATCATAGCTAAGATGAAAGACCATTCAATTCTATCGTATGATTTAGCAAAATAAATCTTGTTGAGAGGAAAGGCAATCCCTTTCCATACCTTCCCAAACTGTTATAATATTATAAAGAATATACATGTGTTTAATGAAGCCAATTTTCTCACTTCTAATTGTCTTGAAGCTAGAAGATTAGAAATCTAGTTGGCCAGAGCTTTAGCAATGATCTTGTCAGACATATTAAGCAAAGTAATGCATCTCCAATTAGAATTTTTCTTGGGATTTCTTTCTTTGGGAATGAATTTGATATTGTCTTGATTGATCAAGTCACCCACATAATTAGTCTCCATAGATTTTAAGTATAATTATTGGAGATCAAGACCAAAAGTGTCCCACATAGCTTGATAAAATTTAGTAGGGAATTTATCAACCCCTGGAGATTTATCCGAAGCTATTCGGAAGGAAGCTTCTTTAAGATCCGAAAGAGATAAATGCACATCACAAGCCACCCACTGGGTTTGGGAAAATTTGCAGGGCACCGCTAGGAAACATTTTAAAAGGGATTCCTCCTGAGTTAGAGTGGCAGGTTGAGTAACAAAAACCCCATGATAATGATGCACAAAATCTAGGAAAATCTTAGGCAAGGTGGTAAGACTATGATTTCCCTCAGAGACTGCCTTGATCTTCTCTGAACATTGTTTGGAGCATATCATTGAGAAAAATTCCTTGGAAGCTTAGTCCCTAATTTTAAGCCAATGCAAGCGAGCATGAAGCATCACCCTAGTGTTCTAGTAGGATTCGTGGACTTTAAGTGTGTGATGCCAATAGGAAGGCTGGGTTTGCAAAGCATGATTGAAAGGTGAGGGATTAAGTTCTTGTGATATTCTTGAGAACTTAGAATATGAAGCCTTATGGGCATGTTGTCTAAATATAGAGGCATTTTCCCCATATATACGGAGAAATGTGGACGTGCACTTAATAAGATCATTCCACCAAGTGATCTAGCCAGAGCCATCAGAAGGTTGATCAACCAAATTCCATACTCATTGTATGCGTGACACAATCCGAGCATGCTTAAGGTAAGTGATGTGAAGATAAAATTGAGAAGTACAAGGTTCGTTTTTATAAGGTCAGACCATGTAATATTTAAAAATATGGGAGAATGCTCTGATAGCAAAGCAACGTCAACGACAATAACAAGATGACCCAAAATAGGGGAAAGATAGAAAAAATCCTGATTGGTCATGAGGGAGTGATCCAACCACTGAACAATTCGATCTTATCCTTCTCTTAAATTAGACCAAGTGGACCAGGAAGAAGAGGATTTGTGCTGAAAGGGAAGATTTGGATAAAAAATCTAAGCTTGTTCTTGAAATAAAACAAGCCTCCCACTCTCCCTCACTCCAATGCATAGGAAGACACCTAGTTTTATCGTTAGGGATTTCAACCATGTTGAAGTCACCACAAATGATCCAAAGAGCCTCTAAAACGGATTTGACCAGACAACACTAAAAAAGAGCCCACTCTCCTGCATAATTGGAAGTGTAGATGGTTGCTAACCCAAAACTACACCCATCAAAATCGAAAAGAGACCACACTACTTGATGTGTGGGGTCTGAGCCCCAAGAAATCACATGTTGAGCAATGTCAAGAGCAATCAAGGTCATGAATCCACCATGCCCAGGCTCATGATTAGAGGGATGACAAATGGCATGGGGCCATATAGTACGAGCTGCAAAGTGCAACAAAAAGCTACCTAGCTTGACTTCTTACAGACACAAAATTTTCATGTGGTGAAAATGAAGACAAGTGTAGTTGACTAGATATCGTCTGGTTGGTTTAGTAAGACCACAAATATTCCAAGAATACAGAATCATTGAGATGGTTCTAAGTACATATTCCCCTCACCATCCATATCGAAAATGGTCAAAAAATGGTTATGAGAAGAAAATACCTAGGTAAGAACCATGGCAAGATATCCTAAATCCCAAGGGTGGTTTCTGACTTGCACATACTCACCTTCCTTTGAGGGGGATGGGCTATGAGAACAGGGAAGCCGAGTCTTGTGCCAATGGTGTGCAGGAGGGCGGAGGCTCGGATTTCTAAAGCCGCTCTGCTTCTGATGGTTAGACCACTATCACTAACAAAAAAGGGTGCTTCACGGGGACCTTCAATAATTTTTGGCCAATATGCCGATCTAAACTCAAGTTTCTTTAATAACAATTATTTCTTTCTTCTTAGTTGTTTTCCTTCTCATATTTCTCTCCTTAGTTTGTATTCTCAAGATATATAACATCTGTTAATTCCGACTTTCGATTTCCTCTTTCCTTATTTTTATATCTTTTTTTAGATGTTCTTCCTGCTTGTCTCTTTAAATTCGGATCAAACTCTCAACCTCAGTATGAATCAAAAATGTATTTTGGCAATAACCGATGCTTTTACAAGGTCCAACAATTCTTCAAGGAGCCCTGCAACTTCCATATCAACATTGCATGTCTTTTTGACGAGGAGCGGAAGAGAAAGAGAGTTGAATAAACAAGTTATTGACGCGCTGCCCATTTGTTTGATTATATCAGAAGGACGGTTTAAGAAAGTGGGTGATGAATGTGCATTTTTTCTATCTGAATTTGAGAATGGGGAGAAAATCATGGTATTTCCTGAATGTAACCACATATTTCATTTTCACTGTAAATTGTTATGTGGTTTTTATCACATTCAATTTGTCCTAATTGTAGAATGAATGTGGAGGATAAAATAAATGAAGGAAATTGGTCAAATGGAAGAGATGATGTTGTTATTCATGTGGACTCATTATACGTTTTTAGAAACTATAAATCCGCGCTAGAAATAGTAAACCATGAGGGCGTTTGGAGGTGTTTTGGTAGGTGGTTAAAATGGAAAATAAATTTTTGCTTTGGTTTTTTATTTCCTATTTTTCATCCTTTTAATTTTAATAATTTTGAAGTAAAATAATTAGTGTTTATCATTTTTGTAAGTGTCTTTTGGTTAGTTTATTGGACATTCAATCTTGTGGAACGTATACGATTTTTAATTTAAGGGTATAATATTATATTTTTCTTGATTAATTTCAGTTTTTACAAATAATTTATATCTTAAATTTTGAAACAAAATTACTATATATTATATTTGGAAATAAATTATAAAAAATATCATATCATATTTGAGGCTCTTATTTAATATTTTCTATATATTCTAATAGTTAATAATTGTTTTGTTTTCAATTTTTTATATTTAATAATAATTAAAAAACATTAATCTAATTACATTGTTTTGTTGATGATAAATACACCAAATTTCATATTGAACTTATGTTTTTAACACTCAAATGAATATTCAATTTAACATCATTATTTATTATATGCAAAAATAATACAACTCTTAACCCAACTATTATCTACAGATAAGTCTTTTTAAAAACACTTTTCCTTTCAAATATTTACAAAAGTACATTTTCTTCTCTATTGTTTTGTATATTTATTTATTAACTATTTTACAAAGTTAATAATAACCTAAATTCTAAATGTCCATTAAGCCTTACTAAAGTCAAGTTTCTTTGGTAATTGTTAATGCTTTCATCTTAGTTGTCTTTTGTTTCATTTCCCTTATCAGTTTGTATTCTCAAGAAATTTGTCGTGTGGGAATTTTAACAGGTCTGTAACTACAAGAATAGATCTCGTCATCCAATAAATTATTTAAACGTTGGTATTGTGTCCATTATATATCATCCCAAAACCTATCTTCAGAAATGAGCTCTAGATCTTCTTTGCAAACGTTACATTACCCAAGTCCGAAAAGATGCGGTAATGTGATTTTCTGCATTCGGAGATTAATTCTTTACACAACCTTTGCACAAGATATTGTCAAGTGAGGGTCGAGATTCTTGATCATCACTAAAAAACAGGGTATAAAAGATGCATCGATCTTACCAAGAATGTAAAATCAGTTCTCAACATATATTTATAAAAAAAAGTTCAAGCTCTCCAAATGACCTCACCAAATGATATTTCCAAATTGGCCTTGACAGGACTAAAATGAGTTGTGTGAGGTGGTGCGATCTAGGGAAAGGAGTGGTGAGATTGGTAATGGGATTGATCTTGTCTCGTCTAACTAGGAACACTACACCTTATCAATGCAACTCTATACAATTCTTAGCTTCTCTATCTCTAGCATACAAGTAGTAAGGAAAGTAACAATTTTATTTGGTATTGTGCTCAGGTATTTCAAAAAATAGGAGGATTAGTTGGCCCATAAAAAAGATAGCGTGGTGGTAGAATTTATTTATTTCCACCACCGCGAGTTGGGAATCCCTTGGTGGAATGGGCATGCAATTGAAGAAATCAAGCAGATGGTTTTGCAGAAATGCAGAGGAATGCCGCATTGGGGAAAGAATGGGTTTATATGTTTGGGGGAGTTGTTAAAAAATCCGTTAATTTGGATAAGTATTTGGAGGTGAAGGAGCAATTATATCCAAATGGATATTTCGCTAGTGAGTGGTCAGAGAGAGTGTTGGGGATTGGAAAGGGAGTACAAATATGGCAAGATGGATGTGCTCTGGAAAGACTATGCATGTGTAAAGAAGATTGTCATTGTACCCTAGAAAAAGGATTCATGTGCAGATTTGGTAAAATTTGGAAAAAACGCTCACGTTTGCGTTCCGAGATAATGTCAAATATGATCTTACTCATGTGTTAAAAAGTTTCCTTTAATTTAATTGGCCAACAGGCCTTTTAAAATCCATATTCTTTGTAACTCTTATTGTCGTCTCCTTTAATTTGTTTCAAATTTTAAACATAGAAACATAAAGTACAAGGTGTTAGGGATTAGATGCAATTTATAATTAACAAATTATAGATTCACAGATAAATGCCAAAGATTATAGATTATGTTGTGCAATCAATTTAATCACATATTTATCTTATTACAAATGGTGAATTACATAACTTAATAGCATGAGCTCAAAGTAAACAACTGAAAGTAAAAGGAGAAAGATAACACCATATTTAAGTCTGGAAACTCGAAGGAGAAAACCCCACTGATAAAGCACAATCTTATATCAAGAATTTATCTGACATTAACCCAAAATTTCCACTTCACTCCTCAGTCTCAAAGTAAACATATTTCTTACATAAAAATCTTAAGTAGCAGTAGTCAATCCCAAGCACAATCGTCCTATTTATATAGGACATGCACGAATGATCATGTTGTTTCTCTCTATTCGAGGTTGTGTAGACTGACTAAGTTTATTTTAAATAAACTTGTTAATAAGGGTCGTAAGTGGTGGTTTATCAAATGATATACCACTTCACATTATCAACACCAACACTCCACCTTAATTTTGAGTGGTAGAAACATGCATAAACATGTTAACATTAGTTCCTTATGTCATACTGTAAAGGCATTGTGGAGTTTAGTGAGACCATGTGACACTGTTTTGTTGTGGTTCAAAACAATGTTCCAAGGTTTCAATAAAAATGAAAATGCAAAAGAACATATAAAAACAAAACATGCCAAATTACCTTTTTCTACAAAAGGATTTAAAAATCCATGAATCAACAACAGTGATTATGCCTAGCATGCAGACAAGGGAAATCATACAAATCTTCTCATACATAAATTCTTAAGACCACAACTTTACATATGAAGACTTACATAAGATTATGGAGCCTTTTATAAACTAAGGCATACCCATAACTAGATCTTCACTGGGATTTACAAGTAACTTCACACATAGTATGACATATTTACTTATTACATAATTGAGGAAGTATTGGAAGTTTACAATAGTCGTTAAGAGGTGGCATTGTTATGCACAATCCCCCTTAATGGAAAATCTGATAGGCCCAACAAGACACGAAACTTGCAAAACTTCACAACACATAATGGCTTTGTAAAGATATCTACAACTTGATCTTCAGTCAAACAAAACTTGAGATAAATGTCACCATTCAAGACTTTGTTTTTTGGAATAAATTGCATATCAACTTCAATATCCTTGGTACTTTGATGCCGAAATAGATTGTTTGCAAGAACAATGAAACTATGGCTATCACATAGAAGAGTAGTGCTCCCTTTTACACCCTTGTGCACTTCATCCAACATTATTTTTAGCCACATAGCTTCCTTTGCAAATGCCATAACACTTCTATACTCTGCATCAATAAAAGAGATAAACATTGTTGGTTTCTTCTTGTCGCTCCAAGTGATGGCACATATACCTAACTTAAAAACATATACAGAAGTATACTTTCTATCTCCAACATCACCAACATGATCAGAATCACAATAGCCAAATAATTTTGCATCATTACAAGAAGAACAAAACAAAGCATAATTAACTATTCCTTTAATATATTTCAAAATTATTTTTTCCATTTTCCAATGATTCTCATAAGGATCCTGCATAAATCTAAAGACAACTCTTACGGCATAAGAAATATCAAGTCTAGTAATAGTCAAATAAATTAGAATACCAACTAGCTTTTTATACATAGTATGATCAAATTGAGAACAAGTTGGTTTAGGATCTAACTTTACACTAACTTGAATAGGAATGAAAATAGGTCTACAATCATTTATGTTAAATCTTCTAAGAAAATTCACAACATACTGAGATTGAGATGCAACAATAAAATTATGATCTTGAAATATAACCATGTTAAGAAAATGATTTAGCAAACATAAATCAGTCATTTTAAACCATTTTTTTAACCTTTCTTTGATTCTAACAATTAAATTTATATCATTGCTAGTAACCAAAAGATCATCAACATAAAAAAACAATAATGATAATATTATTATTTTCAAAATTAACAAATAAATCATTATCAAAAAAGTAGTAATAGAAGCCAAGATCTTGAAAGAAACTGTTAATTTTAGCATACCAAGCTCTAAAAGCTTACTTAAGACCATACAAATACTTTTTCATCTTACAGACATAAATTTTCTTACCGGGTTCTTAAAAAAATTTAGGATGACTCATGTAGATGTCTTCTTTTAAGTCACCATTAAAAAAAGCATTTTTAACATCCATTTTGTGACTTTCCTAACCATATTGCGCAACCAAAGCAAGAAGAACTCTAACCATGCTCATTTTAGCTACAAGAAAAAAAGTCTCAACTTAGTCAAGACTAGGTTTCCGAGTGAAACCACGAGCTACTAGCCTTGCCTTGAACTTGTTAATTTCTCCTAAAGAATTATACTTGATATTATACAATGACCTAGATCCTACAATGCTTCACTTAGAAGGACTAGTTCCCAAGTATTATTTTTAATCAAAGCATTGTATTCAAATTTCATAGCCTGAATCCATCTATCATCTTTACTAGCTTCTTCAAAATATTGTGGTTCTACCTCATAGAGGGTCATCAAGGCATGATAAGAGTGTTGACTATGAGTCACTTTTCTAAGATTAGGAGGTTGAGAGTTTTGGAAAATACTTTGAGCCTATTTAGGAACCTTGTGATGCAAGACATTTTGAGATAACTCCTTAATATCCATCATATCTAGATTAGGATAATCAGCCTCTTGAACTTCTGTTTCCATAATGTTAGGAGAAATATTATCAGGCTTTATCCTAGGAGAAATAGAGGAGGGTTCATGAGAAGCATCACAGGAAGTCTTTTCTAAGACTTGAACATTTCTATTTTCAACAATGCCATGCTTGAAAGGATCATAAAATCTTAGTCCTTTAGTTCAATAACCATATCCAACAAAATTACAAGAAAAGGAGGTTGGATCGAGCTTCTTCCTTTTTTCTTTTGGAATAAAGATAGAAGTAGGACTACCAAATATTTTTAAGTGAGAAACATCTGGTTTTTTCTTTGTCCATACTTCATAAAGAGTATCTTGATAAAGATATTTAGTAAGCACTCTATTAAGAATATAGACAATGATATTCATAACTTCAACCCATAGAAACTTAGGCATATTAGAATCATGAATCACAGTCCTAACCATTTCTAAAATAGTCTTATTTTTTATTTCTGCAATGCCATTTTGCTGAGGGGAATAAAGAGTAGTCAACTCTCTTTGAATCCCACATGACACACAAAACTCATCAAATTTTTTTCTAACATATTCACCTCCATTATCAGTACCAATTCTCTTAATTTTTAGATTAGAAGCATTCTCAACTAGAGCTTTAAATTCTTGAAACTTAGACATGGCATCAAACTTCTTTTTAATAAAATAAGACCAAGTCATTCTATAGACCTCATCAATGAATCAAACAACATATATAGCACCACTAGGATAAGGAACTTCAAGTGGCCCTCTTACATCACTATGAATCAATTCTAATCATTGAAAATCATTTGGATCATGATGCTTGTGAAATGGTTCACCATGTTGTTTACCATGTAGGCAACTTTCACAAGTCTCATGATTTGAGTTCAACTTAGGAATACCAACTACAAGATTTAGTATAGAAATTTCATACAAACTTTGGAAATTAACATGACCTAATATTTCATGCCATAGTTGAATTTCATTCCTAGAAGAGGAAGAAAAACAAGTCACTGACACCAAACCATCAAAGATATATAATCCATTTTTCTGGATACCACAAGTAATAACATATGTAAAATTATATTTTACATATCACTTATCTTGCAATAAATTTTTTTTAAGGTTTTTTGTAGTTAACTGAGAGCAAGACAAAAGATTCTTTTTCAATTGAGGAACATACAAGACATTCCTAATTACACCATTTGACAACTTAACATTCCTACAAGCTTCAGATCTAATGATGGATTTATCTCCTAGATAGATATTCTCCTCACATTTAAATATATCTAAGAGGATACTAAGAGTACAAGTCATGTTCCTATAGGCACCACTATCAAGAATATATTCATTTTCATTTGAAGCTAAGAGGGCAATATACAAGGCAACATACTGCTCAACTACATTAGCTTGATTTTTATTTTGATTTTGAGGCTTATTATTTCTAGCATTCTTAGAAGATTTATTATTCTTTACTCTACAACCAAATTATTTATACCCAAATATTCCACACTTGTTCCAAGTTCCATTAAACTTGACTTTAAAATTCTGACTATTTTTAGTAGAATTATGCTAAGGATTTGTCTTCAATCTTGATCTAATATTAGATTTCTGATTATGATTATCATTATTCTTATTCTAAGAAAACTTATGATTTTTTGAGAACAAATCTTGAGAATTAGTGTCTTTTGAATCAATTTTTTCCATAACATGCTCTTCTTGAATTAGTAGAGAAGACAAAGTGTCTAAGTCAGAAAGATCATTCTCATTTTGATACTTAGAATTCAGAATTGGGATGTAGTTTCTAAACTTTTCATGAATGTTAATTTGAATTATAAATTATAAAATATTATCTTGAAATAATTCAAAGTTTTAGTCATCTAATTTATCTTTAATGTTCTTAATTTTAGCTAAATAATTGACTATTTTCTCATCCCCCTTCATGGGAGTTGTGAACAACTCTAAAACTATCTTAATTATTTTTGACAAATGACTGCCTTCATGCATTATATATAATTACTTCTAGGAATCAACAAGCGATTCCATATGACTATCTGCATTAAGAATTCATCTTTTATGCTTTGTAAAAGAATGGACAAAGCTTCCTGTGATCTCTAAGAGAAGGAGTTAAGGTTTTCAGTATTTCCTTGTCTACCAGTGGAATTTTTTTCCACACCAGTTACCAAATCCCATAGATTATTAGCCATGAAACATTATTTTAACCTTACTCTCCAAATACTATAATTATTTACATTCAAAAGCTGAGAGTTATCCATCGAAAAACTGACAGAATTAACCATTTTAATGCTTAGACAAGTATGTAGAAAAAAAACTAGCTACAAATCTTATTTTTAGATATATGCTTACAAATATATTAGCAAAGAATATAAATAACTAGATACAAAGCTTCTTTTTAGTTATATTACACACCACAAGTGATTTCTTTAGTGAGACACTGATCCCACAAGGAACACCAACCCTTAAACCCTTGTTGATATTACACACAACAAGAGACTTGCATGAATATGAATTATCATAAATGTTTTTGATGAAATACGACCACTGAAAATATGCCGATACCACAGCTGATATTGATCCAAATATTTAGCTACAAACTCTACCAAACCCTTGCTCAAACCCTAGATTATCAACTTGCACAATCTAGCTCTTTCTTTAATTCTCAATGCTTCAACCTCTTGCACATGGTCTTTATGATCTTCCTCAACCCATCACACACTTGATATGATCTCAATTAATTCTCACACACCTGAAAAACAACTTCCCTAGCTTGCTCACTTTTCACATACACCACTAGCTTGCAAAAGGACCAAAAACTATGATTTTATAATCTCCTCATGATTTCAAATTCAAAAACAAACTCTTTCCCTCATGATTTTATAACCCATACATCACAGAACCATCCCAAACTTGAATTAAAACATTTGAATATGACCCCAGTATGTTGGCTAGCTAAAAAACTCATTACATGTGCCAAAAATGGCTCAAAACCCCATGGGCACAATGATAAAAATGTCCTTACATATAATCAATACATATACATGACCCATAAACCGTTAAACATGATTAATATATCATTTAACATTCATACATTCTCACAATTTATCTCAACTAAAAATTATTTCATTTAATGGGCCCAATGCTCTTTGTATTTCTCAAAACAGTTGTTTCCTACACCCTTCAACACCCTGAAAACTTCATTATGCCACGAAATAACTTATACTAAACCAAACCATGCCATGGGAAAAATATATGGAAATGGGATAACCTTTATAACACTTCTAATCAATTTATAAGCCTTGAATACATCACACGCTCAAACAACAACCACTTTTGTCTTCATCAAATCAACTTGCCAAAACATCTATTTCCAAAGGTTAGCTCATAATTTTTTTATAAGAACATTAAAGACCCAAAAATGGATTAATTGGATGAAAATTTTATCCCTCTCCACATTAAAGGTAATATCAAGTATCACCAAATCCATCTCATGCTTCAAACAATTTCGAACTTGCAGCAAAACACATTCTATCCTGCACTAGCAGAAACATTTCTGTCCAAAGAATGACCTGAAAACCATATAAAATGACCTTATCATGAATAAAAAATTATATCACTAGAAATATCTCTAACTATTATTTTGAACACAAATTGAATCATCTTCAAAATACACTTGTATCTCTTGTTATGGTCATTTTATTGAGCACTGCTTTTTGAGGCCTCAAAACTGCCCTTTCACCAGTCATCCTCAATGGACCTCAAATGACCATTTAACTGCATGAGAATTTCCCAAAATATCCATGGAAATAAATATCAGCTCACATAAATTCCATATCATAAATTTAGCACATACCTCTTTTGGAAAACCTTGTCCCAACACCTTTTTTTTTAGAAACTAACCTGTTTGAGTGGGGACCACTCATCACCATGATCTCAATAATGAATTTATATCAATATAAGAGATTCCTATGCATCATAAAATAGTAAATTTTGATTAACCACTCAAAACTGGGTCACTATACCTATCTTTCTGCAAACTTCTCCTAGCTGGGGTTTAAGTAGGGTTTTAGAACACTTTATCTTCTTAACATTTGTTCATAAAAATAATGACTATCAAATGATCTGATTATTTTTGTAAAACCTTATAGAATCACCATAAAAAATTATCTAAAAGCCAAAATGTCCCATGTAAATCAAAAACATCAGGGTGAAAATCAGGAGATCAAATTTGAGCCAAAATTTCACTTGTTCTTGACCCTATCTCAATGAAACTGATAAAACTTAAAAAATTCTCATGATGGAAACCTGAAATTTTACCCAAAGCACCATGAAACATTAAAATAAAATCTCCAATCATCTTAATGTAAATACCATGCCTCAATATCTCCATCCTGTCTCATTTTCATAGTCTTCACCTTAAGGATTCTCACTATAGAAGCTAGGGTGAAATGAAAGAATGCTATAACACATCATAAAATCACCAGGAATGGCCCAAAAATATGTGATACACCATGATACACCTGAATAGATGCATCGATTAGATCATGTAGCTCCAAAACTCAATCTCACACCTCCTAACAACCATACCTGCTTTAGATAAGCACCTGTAACATAGAAAAACACATGTATCTACACCATGCCACTATCGTGAGTGCCTAAAAACTCTCCAAAAATGATATAAATAATGTCAAAATGATTCTCAAGAATCAAATAATCTCACACTACCATGCAACATCACCTGGGCACTTGAATAGGCTTGCAAAAGCAAGCAATCCTCACCGAGTCTCACTATACCATCACACATCTAAACCAGTATGTCAACATCATGTAAATCATAATATGACCATAATAAAACATCCAATTTATCATTAATGTGGTTTTTCATCAATGACAACACCTAATAAGACCACATGCCAACAGTACATACCCTAACAAAAGAATGATAATGTTTGTGTTATGTAAATAACTTGCTCATGTTTATAACAGATGTAGGAATGATAAAAATAAGGGCGTGTCTTTCCTCATATACCTTGGAATCTATTCATGAAAAATATTTTTTTATGCATCAAATATCTAAGCTTCCTTTTCTTCCCTTAGCCTTTATTCTTATACATCCAGGCCCAATTTCAACATCAAGAGAAACCTTGAAATCTTCACTCTCCCTAAATTGCAACATAGTCCCCAAATTTAGGACTATTGGGATAATTGCATGGATGAATTTTAAATAAGGAAGAGAGACCATATGTGAATTATTTTCGATCAAATGATGAGTTTCCTCTTTGATTGTTTCATTGAAGGATTGGGAGATGATGGGTCAAATTTATTCAATCCAGAGTACAAAGCGGTAAAATCTACACCTCTTCCTCCTATCTCATGGAACATAAGAGAATAAGGTGAATTTAGTAAGAGGACTGTAGTAGTGATTCAGATATCAAGGGAGTAGTTTAAGAAAAAGAGGAATTCTCTCATCAAGTTTGGTTTCCTCATAACTCTCTTGAGGAAAACATCTCACATCTTGCATTGAAGAGGAAAAACAGGAATATCTTTTGAAAGCATACCATGATCAGGAATGCATAGGGAGATTCTTATCACTAGTAGCCACACATAAGATCTTTATAGGTGGATATTATTGACCTACTCTTGTTAGGTATGTTTATAAATGGGTAGAGAAATGTGAACCATTCCAACAATTTGTAGGAAATCCAAGAATTTTTTCCATGCCACTTTATCCCATGCTCCTAGAAGAACCATTCCAATAGTGGGACTTGGACTTCTTGGGTGTATTGAAACCTCATTATAGTAGGGGTCATATGTATGTACTTACTACTATTAAATATCATAAAAAGTGGGTAGAGGCCATTCTGGTCAAGCATGCCAATTCAGAGATGGTGTGTAACTTCCTGAAAGAGAATATCATTATTTGATTTGGAGTTCCAAACAAGATAGTAACTAATAATGTTACATTTTTTTGTCCATTGAGATAATTGAGTTTTATTACAATAACAAAATTTCACTATCACATTCTATTGGTTAGTACCTGTAAAGCAATGATTAAGTGGAATCTAGTAAAAAAATATTGTTACTATTATTTGGAAATTGTTCGATATTAATCAAAGTAGTTAGAATAAGAATTTTTATGATGCTCTATGGGATGATTAGATAACACCTAAGAAGTCCATTATAACTTCTCCCTTTTAGGTGTTATATGAAATTGAGGCTAGAGGATGGAGAGTATATTGATTCTCTTGAAAAAATAATATGTTATTTGGAAAAATTGAATGAAGACAAAGAAGTAAAGGTGGATGTTCTTTAAAGCACCAATCGAAAGTGAATAATTTGTTTGATGAGAAGGCACATAAAACATACTTTTAGATTGGAGATGTTTTCATAATCTAGGATAAGAGATGTGAACCGAAAGGAAGCCACATGAAATTTGATTCTCGTTGGCTTGGTCCCTTCAAGATTAGACACTTTTGTGGAGAAAACATGTACTACCTTTCATATCTTGCCGAACTCCATTGGAGTTGCCTCGAAGTGGAAAAAAAATGAAATTCTACAAGCAGTAAGGTTCTTTATCCCCAACCATGTATCGTATTTTCCCTTTTAGTGGGTTTTTCCTTTTTGTTTGGTTTTTTTCCCTTTCATGTCATGTGTTTATGTTGTTTTCCCTTGGCTATGTTTTTCGCTTGTGCTAATTATTGAATATGGTGACTATATTGTCCAATGGTTAATTCATTAGTCTGTTGCTCGATGAGATGTTTAAGGTTCTTCATTATCACTTGTGATGTATGGATCCAAGTTAGAGACATTTGTTATAATGCTAAATATTTTTCATGTAAAATTTAAAATTTTGTTCATCACAACCAAGCACACCACTCAAAATCTCCTTTCCTAATCATTCTGAACCCTTCCTCCATCTAGCCTATCAACTCATACAACCCCTTTAAGTATCTTTCATCCTCATTCTATCTGAGAGGAATGTGATAAAATTCATTTCAAGTGTGTTTCATCTGAAAGGAGGTTGATCCAAATAATTTTCAAGAATATACTAAACTCTAAGGTGGAAAATTGATCCTAGAAGCACTAAAATGGCTATTTTTGGCCATATTGATGCAAGGTAACATACTATGGAGGCTATCAGCAAGGTATCAACCCATCTAGAGGTTTTGTGGAGAATTAATGAAGATATCCATGGTATTTTAAAGGAAATATGTGGAGGCATGTGCTGTTGGGATCTATCTGTGAAAGATCGAGTCATTGTGGGTGTGTGGAATATAAGCCTTAATGGAAAAAGTGAATTTGTTCTAAATGTTCTGGGAGTTTTGCGAGGATTTAGGAGCTAAAAAAAATTAACTAAAATCTCTTGGATTATTCTGCATGGTAAATCATTAGTTTTGATCCTATGCCTCACTACTCTCTCTGGTAGTCTGGGTCACTTTTGTTTTTTGCAAGGGGACACAAAATTATGCCCACCTTGTGGAAGAATGTATTTCATCAGTTAAGTGACAACCCATGATGCTAGAACAATGTGCAAAAAGATGTGTTAGATCCATTTGGCCCCTCCTCATGACAAACTCTACCCATGACACATTTTTTCATGATTCTTTTCACTTTTCCCTTTTTCCCAACATCCAAAGAGATAGTTGGGAAGAAAAATATTCCCAAGCTCTCCCATATGGACTTAGATGCATAGAGGACCTCATCTCAACTCCTAGATTCTTGTCTGCAGCTCCTACATCTTGTTGTCTTGCTCTCACATGGTGACACTTATCACAATATCATGCAAAGTGCACATTAGTGTCCCCATTTCCCCCTCACCTCAAATGCTCCCTATTTTCATGGGTACAACTCATCCTCTAACCCAAGATTGACCCAAGTTAAGCCATGTTGTGTTAATGGTGAATTAGAGTGCTAATTAGGAGAAAAGGTTATAATCGAGCACATAGCCAATTTTGTGCATTTGAATGTGATAATTTTCCCTCCCAAACACCAAACACTTATTATTATGCTACTCCAATTTTCTAGAAACCCCCATTCCTAAAAACAAAGTTTTTCTTATAAATAAAAAACCCTGCATTAGAATCTCATGAAATTTAGACAGAACTTCCTTGCAAAAAGCCCCTTATTTTGGTACCAAATTTGCCTCCATTGTTTTTATGGATAAATTTTAATGGTCAGGAAAAAAATGCAGCCATAAACCTCACCTTTTTAGATTTACAAAAATATGAAGATTGAAAACCTCTTAAATTTGGAGCAAATTATACTGTAGTGAAAATGAAAACATTGAGACTACTCTCATCTCATTATGACATCTAAAAGACCAATTACTAAAAATAGTAAGATTTACTAAGTTCTCACATGCTAAAAATAGTAAGTTTTGAAAACCAATTACTTTCTGAGTCACCATCACCCTATTCATGTCAAGATCACTCAAAAGTTCCAATTTGAGAAACTTTCTAAAAATAGACATATGAGGTGGGAGCTGCTAAAAATATTAGGTGTTGTGATTTTGGTTAAATTGTTCATACCCACCCATAGCTAGCCTTTTTCACTAACTTCAATCACCATGAAGTTTAAATACTCAAGTTTAGAGCCTATACCCACTTTAAACACTGAGTATCCTAATGTGGGTGATAGTGACGTGAAAAACCATGGATTTGGAGGACCTAATAACAAGGATAATGAGATAACCTTGTTAATTTTTGGAGGAAACTATATTCTCAACTTGGCTATCAGAGCTAGAGGACAACCATTGTTTGTTCAAAACACAAAATTCTTCTTAGCTTGTGCCCACCATTATAACTTGGATTTAAGGAAAATTTAGGTTGATGATAATTCACTACTAGAAGTTCTCACGAATATCTTTATTAAAATCAATCAATCATGATTACAATGGAGTGCTGCAATTCTTATAGGAATTGAATAGCCATGTGCAAACAAACAACTAGGTTGCACAGGTAAAACCAAACTCACAACAACTTCCAATATTACATTCAGGAAGCACATAATTGTTATAACAATTATAACAATTATACATGTGGATATAAAAGACAAATATGGTTTTAAAACCATATAACAACATTATTTAATTAATAACATTAATTAAATAATTAATTATATAATGCATAATTAATTAACCTAACATTCTGCCCCCCTTAATTGTGCATTGTCTCAAGGGATGAGGAGAGGAATTCTCTGAACAACTCGAACTTGTCACGTGCAAGTGACTTCGTGAAGATATCTTCTCATTGTTCAGTTGTTGGAAAAAAATTAAGCTGGATGTTGTGCTTCAACACATGCTCACGTATAAAATGAACATGTCCCTCAATTTTCTTTGTTCTCTCGTGAAAAACTGGATTACGAACAAGTTTGAGAACACTTTCATTGTCAATATACATGGTGTTCAGTTTGTCCTGTGGTATTCCAAGTCCTTCTAGTATGCGACGTAGCCAAATAACTTCACATACATCTTCTCCTGTAGAACGATACTTGGCTTCTATGGAAGAGCGAGAAATGAAGTGTTGTTTCTTGCTTCCCCATGATATTGGCCCAGATCCCATAAAGAATACAAATCCAGAAGTGGATTTTTGTCATCAATGTTGCTTGCATGATCTAAATCCGAATATCCAGACAATAAGAAGTTATTGTTCTTCTTATATTATAGACCAAGATCCACTGATCCTTTGAGATATCTCAAGATGCTCCTTGTTACTTTCCAGTGACATACTTTGGGTTCCTGCATGAACTTGGATAGATAGCTTACTACAAAGCTGATATCTGGTCTAGTGTAGGTCAGGTAAATGAGACTCCCAATCAACTAACGATAGAGAGTGGAACTTACCTGAGGAGATGGATCTGAATGAGTTAACTATAATATGTTCTCCATGGGTGTAGCAATTGGTGTACAATCCATCATCCTGAACTTCTCGAGTGTTGTCTTGGTATATTTCATATGAGAAACAAATATGTGATTCTCTTTCTGCCATACTTCTAATCCAAGATAATAATTATTTAGCCCGAGATCTGTCATGTCGAACGATCGATTAAGATCTTTCTTCATTGCATCGATCATCTTCATTGAATTACCAGTAACGACTAGTTTGTTGACATAGACAACAAAAAATCACAATCTCCCCCCTTTCTTTTTGAGGTAAAGATTGGGATTGTATGGATTTCTAACAAATCTATGTTGTACGAGATGCTCATCAATTTTGATGTACCATGCTTGGGGTGCCTATTTAAGGCCATACAAAGATGTCCTGAGTTTGTATACCTTTTCTTCTTAATTAGGTACAACATATCCCTCAGGTTGAGTCATGTAGACTTCTTGTTGTAAATCTCCGTTTAGGAAGGTACTTTTTACGTCCATCTGATGGAATTTCCAACCAAACTATGCAGCTAGAGAAAAGATCATCCTGATTGTTTTGATCTTAGCTGTGGGATCAAATGTCTCCTTGTAGTCAATGCCTTCTTTTGTGCATACACCTTTTCTACAAGTCTTTCTTTATACTTGACCACTGTCCCATCTGCTTTGTACTTCATTTTGAATATCCATCTACATCTAATGGGTTTCTTCGCTGGCGAAAGATCGACAAGCTACCAAGTGTTATTTTTCATCATTGATTGATATTCAGAATCCATGGCATCTTTCCAAGATTTTGACTATAGGGATTCCTAGACTATAGAGGGCTCATCAGACTCAATAACTCTACTCATCAAAGTAAAGTTAACTTCTTCTCTTGCTTTACTGTGATTCTGTGGTCCAGGAGTGGATGTATTGGGTGGATCATCCATTCTTACATCTCGTAATTGGATAGTACACAACTTGGGCATACGTTGAACTGTTCCTGTGGGTCATGGTTCTATCTGATCAACACCATCATCCCCATCATCACTTTCATCATCAGTGGGAACATCAACTTTAGTTTTTACAACTGGTGAAGAATCTACATCAGGTGAGTCTGGAGGAGGAGACTCTACTTCCTTCTTCTTAAAGAACTCAACATCTCTGCTAGTGTAGACTTTCATGGTCTTAGGATCCATCAATATGTACCCAAGAGTCTCTTCACTATACCCAATGAAGATAATTTTGTATGACTTCATGTCCACTTTCTTTCTATTCTACTTGGGTATGTGCATACTTCCTTTCCACCCAAATACTCTAAGGTGTGAAACAAATGGTTTCTATTTTGACCATGCTTCTTGTGGTGTTAATCCATCAAGAGCAACTGTGGGCATTCTGTTCAACAAATACACTACTATCTTTGCTGCTTTTGCCCAGAATTTCTTTGCAAGTCTAGAATCATTGATCATGCATCACACCATTTCCATGATAGTATGATTTCTTCTCTCAACAACACCATTCTTCTGTGGTATGTGTGGAGGAGGCATTTGTCGATGAATCCAGTGAGTTTGTAGGTAGTATTTGAACTCATTACTAGTGAATTCCCCCCCTCGATCTGAGTGGATAGTTCTGATGTGATGACCAATTTCATTCTCAACTACTACTTTGAACTTCTTGAAAGTTTCAAAAGCTTTAATTTTCTTGTGAAGACAAAAAATCCACATTTTCCTTGAGTAGTCGTCAATACAAAGCATGAAATATTGGAACCCAGAATTACTTGGTTGCATCGGACCACAAATATCGGTATGAACCAGGTCAAGCTTGCCATGAGCTTGAAAATTACTTTTCTGGAATAAAGCTCTGTGTTTTTTTCCTACTAGGCAATGAGGACACTTGTCTGTATCCTTTTGAAGAGATGATAGCCCATGTACCAAATTATGCTAGCGAAGTGTCTCGAGATACTTGAAACTAACATGACCAAGTCTCCGATGCCACAACTGTGCTGAGGTAGAGTTCTTAGCCACAAGTTCCTGATCATCTTTATGGACAAAATCAAGCTGGAACATGCATCCCACATTAGAGGCTGTTGCAACTATTTTTGAGCCTCGTGATTTATCTCGAATCAAACACATTTTCTTGCTAGAATGACTATCAAAGCCAATTTTTAGGTTGTGATCAAGGAGTTGACTGACTGAAAGAAGATTCTTTGTCAACCCAAGGACATATAAGACATTTGATAGTCTACATTTTTGTGAACCAAGGGGTAGAGAAATGTTCCCAATCCCCTGAACTGTATAAGAAGAATCATCTCCCAACGAAACATGATTTTTAGATGGCGTGTCCCTCATTGAAGTAAACCAGTCTCTGTGGTCGGTCATGTGTCGAGTGGCTCCCAAATCAACATACTAGACATCACTAGATGACGTGGATGGTTTACTTGATCTAGCAATGTACAAGAGGTGTTCATTATCTGAATGTTCTTCTTGCTCAACAATATTTCCTTGCTGATGGGGTCTTCTTTTCCAGTTACCTTTTTTCTGCCCTTGATTGTTGTTAGAATTTCCCTTATAAGATTTTTTTTGTTGAGGTCCAGAGTTGCTTGATGAACCTTTCTTATAAGTGTTATACCAACAATCTTTTAAGTCATGTCCTCTTTTACAGATTGGACATTGTTTCTTCTGTTGTTTGTCCCCTTGTTGTTGATACTGATTTTTGGACTTTTGATAGGAATTAGGTTTTCCTTTACCTTTTCCTTTCCATTTTTGATGTGAAGAAAGTGCCTACTCCTCTTCATCATCCTTATTGTGTATGGCTTCCTCTTGTTGCAGTAGGTTTACCAACTTGTCAAAACTAAATGTCGTATCTGACAAGTTTAGTGTTTTGAAGAAAATGCGGTAAGAAGAAGGGAGAGCTCTCAAAACAATGGAAATGAGAGATTCATCTTTGACCACTTCTCCTAGGGCTAAAAGTGAAGCCCTTAACTCTGTAACTCTTCTCAAGAAAGCTTTGATTTTCTCATTCTGCTTGAACTTCAGTGTATATAACTGAATCTACAAATTTAGAATAACATTCTTGTTCTTGGCCTCATATATTGTGCTCAACTTATCCCATGCTTCTTTTGCTGTTGTGGCATATTGAATGTGGGTTTGCTCATCGTCAGACACTCCAAATAAGAGGATGAGTTTTTCTTTCTAATCTGCTCTATCAAACTATTATTGTTGTGTTGTATCAGTTATTGATCTAGTTAGATTACCAATCACAACAAGCTAGATCTCTTCAAACTCAAGCTGTGTCTTGATTTTTGTCTTCTATGTAGCATAATTGCTTCCTCTGAGTAGTTGTGAATCTAGAAGAAAAAATTTGGGGGAATTGGTGCCCATTTTGAAGAAATCGTTGACAGGGTTTGGCTCTTATCACTCCAGGTATAAGGTCTCCCAATCTATATATCGTTAGTCTGATATACCAAACCTTTCTATATACCTACCCTTCTGATATACCTGGTGGTACGTGGAAGAAGCTCTCCCTTTCTATATACCCGGCAGTAGTGAAAGAGGTGTTAACATACGTGAAATAATTCAATACGTGGTACCAAGACAATACTGAAAGGGGTCTGTGTGATTATTGACACCAGCTCAAAGAAATATCCTCATACGCACGCATAACTTTGCTATATACTTGGATAATTTTTCATTCTGGATTTATGTCGTGCAATGGTTCACAGACGGATGGGGATGCTCATTGTGTGTGCACTGTGACCTTATTACTCCCCATTGATTTATAGGGACAATGACCAAATGATGTTTTTGCAGCTATATTAGGCATTAAGTGTAGTAGTAGTCACGACGGCTTTACCCGTAAGCACTTCCCAGAGGCACTGTATATACCGAACGCTGCGAATGAGATCTATGATCTCGTGAGTGTTATAGAACCAATTTTTTACTTTTTTTTTGTATTACAACTCTACCGATTTCTGAGCAGTTACAAAGTTTGTAGTTGTCTATGGCAACCTGTAAATTAGTACAATATTCTGAAGCATGTAATTACATTCAAAAATCTAGAAAAACTGAATGGCATGCAAAATTTTTTTTGTTTTACGGGCCCTGGTGGCCTCCGGAGCCCAATACGGCTTACTGAGCAAACAACCGTAAAACAATAGCTCAAAATGAAGTTTTTAGGTATCCCTCCTTTGGCAAAAAATGCTGAGGATGCAAAAATATGTAGAGTGGAGGAAATTTTTTTTTGCCATAGAATAGGGTTTTTCTCTCTAATTTAGTTAGTTATAACTAAATTTGAATTTTCCGCTAAAGTTAGCAGTTTCACTAATTTTTTTGCCAAATTCAAAAAGACAAGTTGGAGGTGGGATTCGAACCCCACACCTCCCACTTATAGTTCGTTTGGTCTATCCACCTTGGCTGCTTGTGCACTTATGAGATAAGGTGAATAAACTTGTATATAAATAAAATAAATCCGAATTTGACTCACCTCTTAAAAATGGCGACTTGGTAAAGGATAGGGCTCCATGTGGCTACGACTTGAGGTTGATTTAGGGTTTTCCAAGCTTAGAAAATGGATTTGAAGCATTCTATCTCTCCTTCGCCTTTGGCCGACACTATATTGATTTTATTCCACCGTTTTTTTTAATAGTTGGCTGCATTTTTATTGTTGATGCATGGATAATCTCACACGGCTTTTGATTATTTTTTTTACTATGCAGATTGCTAGAGCTGTGTTGTTTTTTGTAGGTTTGCATGGAGGTTGTTGCTTGGTGTGTCGGCTGACAGGGAGTGTGGACGGTGCCAATACACTTTAACAAACGAAACCAATACCAATATAATTTGCCAATCGAATACAATGGAGCTCTATTGATTTATAGGTTTGTGATTGAAGACTGATATGGCCAATGTGTTTTATTTGCATCTGCTTTTTTCTCTACTTTTTTTGTTGATGATTGTTGTCTCCACGTTTGACTGTAGGGGTCTCTATGTGGAGAGGAAGGGTCGTATCTTTTTCACTCGGTCGCTTGATGGTTTGTAGGGCTTGTGTAGAGGTAGAGGAGCTTGGCCCTTTTAGGGATACCAATACACAAACAAACTCATCCAAAGCAATATATGGCTCACCAATGCATAGCTCAGAGCTTGGTCTGTGCAAAAATAAAATCAATGGAAGTCAATGGGGGCTCTCATAGCTCGGTAGGTGCACAAAAAGGGAGCTAGATGAAAAAACCAATATAACTTGGTGTCTCCAAATTTAGAAGACTCCTAAATGTAGCAATAACCAAAAAACTCCTTTAATATTAGAGGTAAAACCCTTGGATAGGGAAAAATAATTTTTTTATATACATTCTGAAAAATGAACAGTTTTCAGATAGCACATTTGCTTGGTGCAGAGGGCACCAAGGAAAAACAAAAAAATTTCTTTACGTTTACTTGGAATTCACATAGGAGGTTGTGGGTTTGCAGGGAGATGTGGGAAGCTGCTGGAGGCAACACTAGCTCTCTGACAAAGCATATTTCTTCTCCACAAATTCTTCTTCCTCTGCAACCTTCTCCAAACTTTCCAGGAGCTTCAATTCACTCTGGTACCAAATGTGGATTGAGAAACAGGCGCGGAATCCTGAATATCTTTATTAAACTCAATCAACCATGATTACAATGGAGTGCTGCAATTCTTATAGGAATTGAACAACCATGTGCAGACAAACAAATAGGTTGGACAGGTAAAACCAAACTCACAACATCTTCCAATATTACATCCGGGAAGCACATAGTTGTTATAACAATTATAACAATTATACATTTTGATATAAAAGACAAATATGGTATAAAAACCATATAACAACATTAATTAAATAATGAATTATATAATGCATAATTAATTAACCTAACAGAAGGAATCCCTCGTGGATTCCAAAAACTTGGTCTCGAGGTGAATTACATGAGGCATACTTAGATACAATAATCTTATTGAGAATATGGATGAGAGAAGAGACTATAAACTAATTCCAAGACTCGATGGCATAATTCATCCTACTGGTCACAGAAGGAGATCAAATGATTGATTGGGGGTAGATTATAAGTAACAACATTCACTGGAAGTTGTTGCATTTTCCTACCTCTAAGAAGTTCACAATGACTTCTTATCTAGTGTTTACTATTGCATACATGAGGAATTTTAGAGGTCTCTTTTCAACACCAAATGTTCCATAAAATTCTCTAACATACGGGAAATATTCCCAGCTTACACACTAGGAGAGTAACTCTCACTTCTCAAGGGTGAATGATGCATTCACCATGTATGTCATAAGGTTACATGAAGGTAACCTTGAGCAGATAATTTCACCTTGAGTAGCCGAGTTGATTGAAAAATATGGAAGTTGCTTCACCCAATTCCCCACATTCACATATATCAGAGTTGGAGGATTTAATC
The DNA here is from genome assembly GCA_019776745.2 of Taxus chinensis. Classification (NCBI taxonomy): domain Eukaryota; kingdom Viridiplantae; phylum Streptophyta; class Pinopsida; order Cupressales; family Taxaceae; genus Taxus; species Taxus chinensis. Next base: position 217,423,118 of record CM034152.1, on the reverse strand, counting down.
TCACACCTCACATATTACCAAGGTACCTAGGTAATAAGATCATCATGATTGAGTTATGATAGAAGTTTTCTCATGTTCATACCAAGTGCAAAAGTGTAAATAAGAAGGGTTTATATTTCCCTATCTCCCTGCGTATATATTCGTGCAAGAGTGAAATAGACGTGGAAAGAATTGAATCATCCTTAACAACCTTTAATCTCTATTCCTATGTATCCTAGAAAAAAATTGATACTAGGTAGAACCCTGATGCTTTCCATTTTCTTGGTTTACAACACATTATACATATTGAAGACTATTGGGCTAAATGCACTAATGATTTTGAGGTCAAAAAGCGGGACTACATGAAGATGCATTTATATCAAATGAGGGATTTCAAGTATGAATGGTTAGTATAAGAGATGAATGATAATGGATTAGATATATTTGATAATGAGTATCAAACACTTCAATCATATCCCCTTGCTTTCACTCCATGGAACATATGCGAATATAGAGATATCAAAGAAAGAACCATGGTGATGATTCAAAGTTAAAAGGATTGGTTTAAGATGGAATGGGTCTCCTTCATTGAATCAGGTGGTCTATTTGCTCCATCAAAATAGGTATATCTCACTTCTTCTCTCATGGATCCTTATAAGGTCATTAATTCTTCTCATTTAGAAGGGTCTTCTAAAAGGAAGTGTGTAGGAGATAGAGTACGTTGAGGTTATTCACACTAAGAGGATTCATTTAAAGAAAAAATTCAAAAGGAATCCTATTAAGCCACTTGATATAGGATAAATTAACCCATCTAAGTATCCTAATAATTCTCAAGCTCTAATTATTTCCTCAGATGCAACTGAGTCATCCCATCTTGGTGAAGCTTTAGTTTCATATCATGCACCCAAGAGTTCCTTTGTGACCAATTTTATGTCTATGTTAACTAAGCCTTTCCCATGGGTACAAGAGCTAATTGGAGCATAATCAAGAATGGTGCAATATGAAATGAAACATAACTTTGAGGCCATATTAAAATATATGAAAACTAAGCGTACCAAGAAATATCCAAAAACTTCTCAATTCTTCATTAAAGATTCTAGATCTTAGTATGTGGAAGTTGCATGTCCTAAAGGGACCGGAATCATAGGAGAGATGATGTAAGTTGATTATGAGTTGAATAGGATTTTCTTGGGGTAGGCCACACACAAAGGATATGTGCATTTATTCAAATATTCCACAACTTGATTACTTGAGAGAAATGAAGAGAATAAGTAGACTGTGGAACAATTTGAAGAGCATGTGAGAAACCTGACTATTTATGTGCAGTCATTCCTGGAGCTCAATGTAACACCACTTCCTCCTGTAGAATTTATCTCTCCTATCAGTATCTCTTATCCCCAAGTGATTAAGAGAGATCAAGGGAACACTATGCAGGGGAGAACCAATGATAAATGGGTAGAGAATATCATCGAAAAGTGGAAGAAATCTCACTTAAGATCCTCTCTTTATATAATTTTCCCCTCACCACTGTTTCCAAGGTGAATATGAAAAAGGTTAAAATTGAGAAATTAATAGCCCATTGTGATAGTGTTTTTCCATTGATATATGATATTATTGGTCTCGATTCTAACTCCTTGATTAGTAAGAATGTGTTCATGTATGCCATATATAATTTGTATCCTTTGTGGTCTTGCACGATTAAGGCTAGTTGTGAAATTATAAATGATGTACTTTTAGATTTTGAGACTTGTGAGGAACACACATACGACATCTTGGAAGACATCGGAAAATTTGTGTATAAGCTTGGATCCCTTTCACTCACTGAAAATTCATCCTTGAATGGACTCCTAAATTCCTTCCAAGAATTGGTCTAATAAGAGATAAGAGACCCTTTCTCCTTTAATAAGGATACATTGGAATCCCTTGCAGAGATTAGAGGTTCCATCTCTAATATCATGAGGGATCATAAAGTATGGTTCACAATATTATAAATCCCTTCTTTATATTCTTGATACTTGGATCAATGTTTTGGGGTATGTGTGCATCCCATAAGTGAATGAAGTTGCAGTTATAAAAACTTGGTTCTGCAAAAAGATCACGGGAAATGATTCATCCCTAGAGCATTTCCACATATTCCATCAAGAATAAGATCTTCACAATCAAAATATTCTTCCTCTTGAGATTGATCACCGTCTATCTTTACTTTATTTTCTTTCTGTTCTGCTTGGGTATGTGTTCATGTTTGCTTTGCACTTGAATACTCTAAGGAGTGCAATAGATGGTTTCCACTTTGATCATGCTTCTTGTGGTGTTACTCCGTCAAGAGCAACTATGGGCACTTTGTTTAACAAATACACTACTGTCTTTGCTGCTTCTTCCCAGAATTTGCAAGTCTAGAATCATCGATCATGCATCGCACCATTTCCATGACAGTATAATGTCTTCCCTCAACAACACCATTCTGCTGCGGTGTGTGTCATGAGTTTGTAGGTAGTCTATGAAATCATTACTCATGAATTCCCCCCTCGATCTGATCAGAGAGTTTGAATGTGATGACCAGTTTTGTTCTCAACTGCTACTTTGAATTTCTTGAAAGTTTCAAAAGCTCACTTTCCTTGGGTCTAAGACAAAAATCCACTTTTCCTTAAATAGTCCGTCAACACATAACATGAAGTACTAAGATAATAGAATACTTTGGTTGCATTGGACCACAAAGATCATATGAAACCAGATCAAGTTGACGCATGAGCTTAAGGTGTAATCTCTGGAATGAGCTCGTGTTGTTTTCCACAGGCAGTGAGAAACTTGTCTGTATCCTTTGTGTAGAGAAGTCACACCCATGTACCATATTGAAACCTGCACTCGGCGAAGTGTCCGCGATACTTGAAACGTTTACAACCTGACCAAGGGTTATCTGATGCCATAACTGTGCTGCGGTGGATTCTAGCCCTAAGTGCTTGATCATCTTCTGTTGAACAAAATCAAGTTGGAACATAGGTCCCACAATGGAGGATTTTGTAACTATTTTCAGCCTCTTGATTTATCCTTGAATCAAACAGGTTTTTTCTTCTCGAATATATCAAGTCAATTTTTAGGGGGGTTGTGGATCACGGATTTGACTCACTGAAGCACAGTTATTTGTCAACCCATGTGGACATAATAAGCCCATGTGATATCTATACATGCTATTCATAGAAGGACCAAGGGGTAGGGGACGAAAATGTTCGGCCAAATCCCCTAAAACTGTATATGAAGAATCATCTCTCACGAAACATGTTTTTTCGATGGCGTGTCCGCCTCATTAAATAACAGTCTCTGTGGCTGGTCATTGTTAAGTGGCCCCCGAATCAACGTCCCAAACATCACTATATGACGTTGATGGTTCAACTTGCTTAGCAGTGAACAAGTAGTCTTCCATGGTCTAAGTGGTTCTTGTTGCTCAACAAATGGCCTGTTGGAGGGGGTATTCTTTCTATTCCCCTTTTTCTACCCATGATTGTGTTAGACTGTCCCCGTTAAATTGTGTTGTTGAGGTCTAGGATTGTTGGGTTGATTGAACCTTTCATGTAAGTATTAATACCACATCGTGTATGTGATGTCCTCCTCGTTTTTTTTGCCGGATTGTGTCATTGCTACTCTTCTTCTTGGTCCTTCCCCTTGATACTGGGATTGTTGATTTGGTGAGTTGATTGATAAGAATGAGGTTTTCCGTTACCTGTCCTTGCCATGTTGATGGGAAAGAAAACAGTTTGCCGGGGATGCCTACTCCTGCTTCAATCATCCTTAATGGTTGGCTTTCACTCTTCTTGGTAGAAGTTTTACCTCAGTTGTCAACTAACGGTTTTGAGATCTGTAGCCGCCGTTTGTGTTGTTACCAAAAATGCGGTAAGAACAGGGAGTGCTCTCAGAACAATTTGAACACAAAGCAAATCGATCTGCGACACAAAGGACATAATCTTGGAAAAAAACGACAACAACTGTCTACCTAGGGATAAAAAGTGACCAAACCGCGGCTGATGCAATACAACTCTTCTTAGAAAGGCTTCTATTTTTTCATTCTGCTTAACTTTAGTGGTGGATAACACTCACTTTAGGCAAATTCCGTATAACATTCTTTTCTTCTTGGCCTCTAGTAGCTGTCGCAACGTATCTCCCCGCTTCTTTGTAGTTTGGCACGTGGAAGGTGGGGGGTTGCACATCGTCATACACTCCAAACAAGATGAGAGTTTGACCTCTGATCTACTGTAATCAACTGTCGTTGTTAGGTGGTTGTATCGGTATTGATTTGGTCAGGGTACCATTCACTCAGGCCAGATCTCTCAAAAACTCCCAAAGCAAGCCGTGTCTATTTTTTGTCTTCCATGCAACATGTTGGTTTCCTCTGAGTAAGTGAATCTGAAGACAAAATTTGGGGGCATATGGTGCCCATTTTGTCAGAGATCATTGACAGGGTGTGGGTCTTTTCACGACCAGTATAAAGTTCCTCCCAATCCGCCTTTCTAGACGCTAGTCCGATAGACCAAACCTTTCTAATACCGCCAGACGCGCCCTTACGCGCCCCTTCCGATATACCCCGTGGGATGTGGAAGAAGCCTCACCCTTGCTATTACCACCACCCCCGGCGGTAACATGAAGAGGGTTCAATGTGGGTTGAAAGAATCAATATGTGAGTACCAAGACAAGAACTAACCGTTAGGGTGATAAGTGTGGTGATTGTTGGCGTTGGACGAACCAACTCACAAATATCCTCATACCGATCGTAACTTCGCTATATCTTTGGATAATTTCTTAGTACAGATTTATGTCCTAGGGGAAAAGGGCCTGCAGTGGTGCCGACAGGGACAAAAAAGGAGCGGGAGCGGAAGACAGCCTGATGTGTCTGCATAGTGTGTGCACTGTTGGACCTTATTACTCCCTCGATTTAAAGGGTCGAATGCCGAGAAAGGCAACATGACAAATGTTGCAAACTATATTACTATGCTAGTAGTCTTACAGTTTACCATTGGCCCTAATCCAAGGCACCATATAAACCAGTCGAATGAGGATCATAGATCTCGTGGTGGTATAGAAAGCCAGGGTGTGATGGGGGTGTAGGCCAATTCATGTCTAGACCTACCATTTCGGATCAGTTCCAAGGTGCAGTTACTTATGACAACCTCAAAGTATACATATATTGCAAGCAGTAATACAAGTCAAAATATAAAAAAATGAATGGCAGCATGTTATTGGGTGGCGGCCCGGTGGCCTCCAGGGATACCCAAAATGACCCCACGCCCAACAAATATGCTAGCAGAATATAAGCTGAAATGCAATTCTGGATAGGTCTCCTTTAGCACAAATTCCAAAATGAAACCAAGTGAATGGGGAATTTTTTTTTTAACCCTCCATTAGGGATTTCCCTGCTAATATTTTGCGAACTATTTAGTTATTACGAACGGTAGTAGAGGTTTTGTTTCCTCTAATCTGTTCCTAAATTTGGGGCAGGTTAAAATTCAAAATTTCCACTGAAGCAAGTTTTTAAAAAAACCCCGTTTGTGTTTGGTTGAAAACCAGGGGAACCGACCCATTTTCTAAGTGCCAATCCTCGAGTCCAATTAGGCCCGGAGTACTGTAGGATACTAGATTGGGACAGAGTCGTTTTTAAAAGAAGGTAAGATTGAGGGGACGCAGCCTTGGAAAAAACAAGTACAGGCGTGACATTAAAAATGTTTAAAGTGACACATGGAGCGTCGTGGACGATGCAAGAGGGTGCCTTGTGACCTCGCGCGCAGAGTAGTCGAACGTGTTAATCCCCGTCTTGGATTTGCCTTTGCGGGTGAGCCACTGTTGTTTTGAATCAACAGAGCATGGGGGTGGGGGGGTGGGGGTGGTTTATGAGGTTTCACCACGGGAGGCGTGGGCTACTTAAACCCCAGCCTGGCCACTTTTGCTTGGGTAGGGGTCTCAGTGGAGGTGTTTACTGGGCGTGGCTCAACAATGAAAGTGATCACGGAATGACCCACCAATCTGTAAGCTTGCATGTAGGTTCAACGAGCAGTGATGACAAAGGACATGACATTCAACCCGTCTGCAGTGGTTTTTCCAATGTATGGATCAATAGGTCCCTCAGCGTCTGGGGTTGTGCATGTTGGCTAGGATGTGATCGAAAGTCTCCTCCGTAAAAACAGGGCATAGGGAGTTCTTGTGAACCTGGGGATGGGCCGTAGAGTGCAAGAGTCCAACTTATTGGCGGGGGGTTGCACAGTGACTTGCGAAGGAAACTTGACGCAAAACAACAATGTTATCTTGTGTCATAGCCAGAGAGTGTGCTCGACTGAATAGACCCAGCTTGGCCAAGGGAGTGATTCAAGGAATCATGCAAGCGCAAGACAGCGACATGCCCCTCTAAGGAAATCAGGCGAGGGTTTTTGTTTTATTTTAGGGGCATTCACTAAATTCTTCTCTAAATTAAGGACAAACCCCTAATGGGGGATTTTTGTTTAATTTTCTATACGTGCACACAATGTTTTCCTTGCTGAGTGCACCTGCAAATTTTTTGTGGGCGTGTTTGTAACGACCAGAAGGAGTGTGGAGTTCAGGGCTCACAAATACGGCGGGAGGTTGCAGAGGCTGCATAGGCTCTTATTAAGTTCTACCACGCTTCTCTAAGCTCGTTATCTTGCTGCTCTCTCTTTCCCAATTTCCTCCCACTCCTTCCTTCACAGTCTAGATTCTCACGCTTGGTACCACATGTAAATAAAACAACAGGGGTGGGAGAGCGCTGAATATGCTTTATTAAACTCCAATCACCAAAAATACAGGAGTGTTGTCAATCTTATAGGAAATTGAATAGCCATGGGGGGGGAATGTCAATAAAGAAATAGGGTTGCACCTGTGTAAAACTCACTCACACAACTGCTTCGAATAATTACAAGTCCGGAACACATAATTTGTATAACAATTAATAACAATTAATACATGTGGAAATAAAGACAAAAGGCTAAAAAACAATATAACAAAAGTACAAACAAGAATTGGTTTAACTATAAACGGAGTATAACACAACACTTATTTAATATAATAAAATTAATTAAATCCATCAATTTATTTATGCATATTAATTACCTAACAGAAAGGAATTCCCTCTGATCAAAAAGCTTGTTCGAGGTGAAATTACATGAGGCAGTACTTAGATACAATAATCTGTATTTGAGTGAATATGGATGAGAGAAGACTGACTAGAACTACATCCAATACTGTGTCTCGATGCATCATCATCCTACTGTCACGAAGGAGATCAATGAATTGATTGGGGTAAATTTATAAAGTAACACATTCCTGGAATTGTTTTGCATTTTCCTACCTCTAAGAATGTTCACATGACTTTCTTATCTAATGTGTACATTGGCATACATGAGAGAATAGAATTTTAAGAGTCCTCTTTGTCAACACCAAAATGTTCCAATAAAATTCTCTAACTACGAACTATTCCCAGCTTACACACTAAGGATATTAACTCGCACTTCTCAAGGGGTGAATGATGCATTTCCCACGCCATGGTAATTCATAAAGGTTACTGAGGTAACCTTGAGGGCAATAAATGGCACGTGGGTGTTGTGCCGCGTGGATGAAAATAAATGAAGGGGGTTGCTTCACGAACCCCAATTCCCCACATTCACATATATCCAGTTGGTCGGGGGGGGGGGGGGAGGAAGTTAATCTCACACACCTCACATATACCGAAGTACCTAGGTCAAATAAGATCATCAATGATATATTGTGATAGAAGTGTTCTCCTGTTCATGCCGAAGGTCAAAAGGGAATAAAAGGTTTTTATATTTGCCCTATCCTCCCTGCATAGATATTCGTGCAAGAGTGAAAATAACGTGGAAAGAAGTGAATCAAGTACTTGAACATCCTTTAATTTTCTCTATTCCTATTAGCCGAGAAAATTGATACTAGTAAAACCCGGATGCTTTCTTGTCTGTTTACGCACCCATTATAGGCATAGTGACGACTATTGGGACAAATGCACTAATGGATTTTGAGTGGGGTCAAAAAGCGGGACTGACATGAGATGCTTTAGTATCAAATGAGGGATTTCAAGTATTAATGGTTAGTATAAAGATGATATAAGGATTAGAATATATTTGATAAGAGTACAAAACCACTTCAATCATAATCCCTTGCTTCACCCATTGAACATATGCCATAGTAGAGATATCAAAGAAAGAACCAGGTGAGGATTCAAAGTTAAAAAGGAGTGGTTTAAGATGGAATGGGGTCTCCTTCATTGAATCAGGTGTCTATTTTTGCTCCATCAAAATATGATACCGCACTCGTTCTTCTCTCATGTATCCTTATAAGGTCATTAATTCTTCTCATTTTATGGGATGGTCTTCTAAAGGACGTGTGTAGAGATCAGTACGTGTTGAGGGTTAGTTCCCCACTAAGAGGATTCATTAAAAAAAAGAAAAATTCAAAGGATCCTATGAATAGCCACGTGATATAGGATAATGTACCCTCTAAGGTATCCTACATAATTCTCAATCTCTAATCTAAGTGATTCCGGTCCTCAGTGCAACGTGAGGTCATCGGCCACCTTGGCGAATCTTTAAGGTTTCAGATCATGCATCCCAAGAGGTCCTTTGTACCATTTCTGTCTATGTTAACTAAGAGCCTTTCCATGGGTACACGGGGGGAGAGCTAGAATTGGTGGATGTGCAATCAATACAAGGTGACAATAGAAAATAGAAACATAAACTGGTTGGAGGCCGATAGTTAAGACATATATGAAAACGAAGCGTGGAAGGGGGGGAGGAGCCAAAAATATGCCAGCAAACTTCGCATTCTTCATTAAAGAATGCTAGATCTTAATTATGGAAGTTTGCATGGAAGCGTAAGGACCAAGCCCGAATCAAATAGGAGCGATGAATGTAAGTTGATAATGATATAGGATTTTGCTTGGGTATGCCACACACAGATGTGCAGTTATTCAAAGATTCCACACTTATACTGAGGAAATGAAGAATCATAGACTGTGGCACAATTTGGAAGAGCATGGGAGAACCTGACATATGTTATTTCTGTGCAGTCATTCCTGGAGCTCAAATGTAACACCACTTTCCTTCTCCTGTAGAATTTATCTCCATCTCCTATCATCATATCGGTCTTAATCCCCAAGTGATTAAAGAGATCAATTGAACTGCTCGACACAAACAGGGAGAACGCAATGATTACATGGTAGAGATATCTCATCAAATCGCAAAGTGGAAGAAATCTCCTTAGGATCCTCGTCTTTACGCTCTTTTTATCTAATTTTCTCCCCAGAGTGGGGTTTCATTTTCCCCTTTTCCCCTCACAACGTGTAACCGACTGGTTCCAAAGTGATAAGAAAAAGGGTTAAATTGAGAAATTAATATATAGCCATAGCCGCCCATTGGAATAGTGTTTTTTTTCCATTGAAATGATATTATTGGTGCTCTCTGAGTGTTCTCGACTACAACAAAGGAACTCCTTGATTAGTAAGCAATGTGTTCATGTATGCCATATATAATTGTACATCCTTTGTGGTTCTTTTTTGCAACGATTAAAGGACGAGTTGTGAAATATAAATGATGTAGCTTTAGATGTTGAGACTGTGAGTAACACACCCCTCCTTGGAAGACAATCGGAAATTTGTTATAGCCTTGATCCCTTCACGTCACTGAAAAATTCATCGCTTGAATGGACTATCCGCCCTTGAATGACTCCTAAATTCCTTCCCAGAATGTGGTCTAAATAAGAGATAAGAGACCCTTTCTCCTTAATAAGGATACATTGAATCCCCTTGCAGAGATTATAAAGAGGTTCCAAATCTCTAATATCATGAGGTGATCAGAAGAATGGTTCACACATATTATAATCACCATATCTTTTATAGTCTTGAACTAAACGTACTAGTGTGGATCAATGTTTGGGGTATTGTGCAATCCCATAGTTAATAAGTTTGCAATTTATAAAACTTGTTCTGCAAAGATCACGGGAAATGATGCAATCCCTAAGCATCCACATATTCCTCCAACTCAAGAATCAGATCGTCACAATCAAACATAAAATATATTCTTCCTCTGAATTGATCAGCGTTCACGATTTCTCTCTTTTACTTATCTCTTTCCTTCTCTTCTCTAAATGCTAATTCTTCATTGGAATGTGGATTTTTGGTTATGTCATCTTATTCACTTAAGTGACCTTTTAAGTTGTTCATTGTAAAAGTTAGTTTCATAAATAATAAAAAACTTATTTTTTATTCCCTACTGAATAGTGAAAGGATCAAAGTGATAGGATATTAAAAGCACTGTGGGGTAGATTAAGTAAATTTTTAAAGGTATATATAAGGAACAGACGACTCTAATCAAGGGTTAGTTTTGTTCTCCTACTAACTACTAAAGGTAAGAAAGCTAGTTTTATGGAATTCTAATATCATTTTCTATGCTATTCTATTTCTTAATTTCAACTTAAGAAAGCTTTATAATCTTTAACAACAAAGAATAACATTGTGTTTTTAGGAATAAATCAATAGAATATATATTGTGTAATTTGATGTGTAATCCTTGTTTTCGCTTACGCATTGGTTATTTATATTCCATTGAAGTGACCCACTTGGTTAATGTTTGTGAACTTTACGAAATGGCCTACTCACAACCTTAACCCTAACCCTCTCCCTATTTTCCTATCTTCCATTCACCTCTTTTCAAGAAAATTCCTCCCTTATATTCCATATAGGAAATTTACCACAAATTTAGTGGAATAATGCTATGTGATCCCTGACCTGATTGTCACCGAAAATTTTTATGATTTCTTTCATTTAATAAATGGGGATCCAATATGGGATAGCCCCGGTGCCTCCTCCCCCGTTCCTAAGAGGAGGGACCTAGTCCCGAAGCATTGATGAAAATCACCAATTTTTCAGGCAAAAAATTATTTCGCTAACATAACAACACCATGTTTTCAAATGCACTTCACATTTCAATCATTTTCAGGGCACTTCACAACACCTTGTGGGTACTAATTTTTTACAAACAAAAAAAAAACACCGCTATTTTATATGTTTTTTACTTGTTTCCTTTCTTTCTCTTTCTACAAATGTAATCACTATTTTTTCTACTAACACATGCTTTGTTTTTTCTATTGTTGTTATTATTTTTTTTTGGTGATTAACATGGGTTTTTTGGTTATCAATCAATCCTTCTTGTTATTTTTTTTCTCTTATTTTATATTGCCAGGCATATGGATGCATTGGGTTTCTTCTGCTGCCATGTCAACCATTTTACCATAAATAGTTTTTTTCTTTCTTTTTTGGGTTCTTTTTCTCTCCCTTTTTTTTTTTCTGGTAGCACACAGACATCATCAATGCTTGTTTATAACAAAGGCACTCAAAATAATTATACTGGATTTACTATTTTCTTTTGATTCATGCACTCAAATTATTCATCACACGTGTCTCAAAAAAGGGGGTAAAAATCTAGGGTTTATTCTATATTTCCAAAAAACACAAGCATTTTTGGGCATAGACATATGCCAAGGGATACATAAATGACTAAGAACTTGACTTAGTCACAAAAATCCATAATAATCTACACAAGGTTAAAAATGTATAGACTTTTTAGGACCGTATGGATGGTTCTGAGCCTGCTCTATAGTTTTTCCCAGGGTCATTTTCTCCATATTTTTTAGCAATTTCAGATTTTTAACCATTACAACAAAGTTTTCATATGGTTTTATAATCAGATTGAATAAGTTTGGCATAGATTTTGGGGATATGAAGTATGTCCCTCTCTCCCTCTCTCCCTCCCCCCCCCTCTCTCTCTCCCTCTCTCTCTCTCTCTCCCCTCGGTAATCAGTTTCATTTTCAGTTTTGGGCACATTGGGGGCATGTGTCTCCTTTTTCCAATTAGATATAAACATGCATAAGTTCTAATCAATTTCTACTTAGTTATGTGGGTTATGGTGTAATGCCCATAATTTGACACACAAATACAACATTAAAATTATCCAAATATATTTTTTTACTTACATTGCTTGATACAGGACAACACAAGGTATTGCAATAGATAAACGTAACATCACATAAGACACTTACACAAAACATTGATCCACATAGACAACATGATAACACCATATACATGTCGATGCCACACTTTCCCTAATGAATGAATACTAACAATGACCCAACCACAAAAGGGACCTGAGGATTGGCAACTCCACAACACAACATTACCATGGTTACATCTTAGTATTTGATTAAAATTCAAAGAGAAATTTTCATGCAAGGATAAATTCTTCTTTTCCACCTACATATTCTTAATTTCATTTAACATTCAGATTACAATACAAACACTTATTTTGGCTCTTTATCCCTTATGATAATCTCCATAACTTAAATAACAATTTGCCATATTTCAAAATGCATACAAAATTCCTAATGTTGTCATTCTTATGTTAGGGAGTTTGCTTCTCAAATTTTTATTTGATATTAAAAATTTACCCATGATAGACAAGGGGAACTAACATGAAGTCAAGGAATGAATCTTAGGATTTAAGGGAGATTTATAATCAAGATACCTCTTCCCATAAACTCCTTCATTCACATTACCTTTTTATTTTCATGTTATAGTTGCTATGGTTCTAAAACTTGTATGAATCCATCCAACATTTTCACATCAAGAAATTTTATTTAGATTTATATATCTTTTATTTTCTCGAAAGTTTGATCTCACCAAGAGCAATTCATAGTTATTTTTAACAACATGAAAATGTCTAGTTGCGTTATAAGGAATGCAAGAATGAAATTATTCCTAACCCAAAATCTTGTATTGCTCTTATAATATTTACACTTACATTGCACTTTGGTCTCACTATTGGCATTGTTTTAAAATAATTCTAATTCAAATGATACATAATTTACACTTAGGGATTCATGACTACAAGGAGTGATGACCTTGCACAAAACAACTCATTTAATCACTCTTAAACACTCAAGTATTAAATGCCTGATACTTGACAACCCAACAACTATATGCTTCTCAAATTTCTTCCAAGGATCTATTTAAATCATTTAGTAAATATCCATCATCATTTCTCTCACCAATACCCTTAAGAGAGGCTCCACGATCTATTAACTTCAAAAACATTCATGGATGGGGAAAAATTACAACATACGAGAAGGACATGGTATGGTAACCCACTACTAAATGCTAAGGGTTACATTTACCTAAGATGGGGAAAGGGGCTCAAATGAAAAATTTATAAAATTTTACATGTTCAAAATCCTTCTAAAGGAATATTTACAATCTTTAATAATCATGCATCATATGTCCTTTACTTAATCACTAAGATCCTAAAGAGTATGATTTCACACTAAACAAAGTTTTCATTCCTTGAAAATTAAGTATTAGATGCATGTTACAAGGAGACGTTTCTTTATAAGTTTTACACACCTTACTAAGGTTACAACTAGAGTGATTGAACACCCTTATCTCCAACAATCATCATGTAACTTTAGGTAAATTCGATACTTCTTATCAAGATGACACTCTTGTTTGAGAGGGGTTAAAGGGGATTCACACTTAGTATTCTCATGTGTAGGTAGCTAAAACATAGGATCCAATCAAATCATTTACATTCGTCTTAAAATAATTTCACTTAACTTGATTTAAATAGCATTTTGAAAGTAGTTGTGTAACCCATTTGTTAATAAGGAACAATTTCATGTTCATGAGACTATTACCCTTCATCCTAGGGAATTTCCTTAAGAACATGATTATCTAGTTTCACATCATACATTCATTTCCCAATGGGACAAGTGAGAGAACAAAGAGTAACTCGTCGTTTAAAGATTAAGGTTCAAATTAAATTTTACTAGTCATGGATTCTCTTACCAGTCATGGATTCCGTTTCTCTCAACGTGATGATTTAAACAAGTTACAAGAAATATATAAATTTTATTTTTCTCCTAACATACCATCTCGTGGATACCATTTCAAAAAATAATCATAAATTAAAATGTTGTTGAGTTCCATAATTAAATCTTAACATTGTACCATAGAATCCCAAACGATAATCTAAATTGGGTGTCGAGTTCATTTGTAATCTAAATGTGAATTTCAATAGTAGTTGGTGATATTTTCTACCTAACATCCTTCACTCTACATGTGTATCAGGCTAATAGGGTTTTAAATTATGTTAAAGGTTGGTTTCCCATGTATTTGTTATCTAATTTTTCCCCTCAAGTAAAATTGGACAAACATGACCTCACATAGAGAAAATAGAAGGATCGATTTGTCCATGAGAGCTCACATTGGCAGGTCGAGGCTGAGTCAGTAGGAGAATGACAAGAAATGATCATAAGGGGTTGGGCTTAGGTCAGTAATGACTCTTTAAGCCAAAGTCATGAGGATTCGACAATGTAAAAGTGGTCAAGCAAGTAGTTCAGAGAGCAGAAAGGCTCAGAGTTTGAAATTCAGACTTCGGGGATTGAGCAATTTGGAGTTTTCACCACACAAAATGAAAAAATGAATGGAAAACTTGAAACCCTAAAAGCTTGAAGTCTAAAAGGGCTCAGGGGATTTTTGGGTTCAAATCCCATTTCAGGGTCAATGGCATAGGAAATTCAGAGCTCGGTGATGGAAAATTCTGAAATGGCAAGATCAAAAAGTCTGAAGTCTTAAATTTAGACTTTAGACATTTGGGTGTTTGGAGTTGGCAGTAGGGATGTGAAGTGAATAGTGCCATAAGGGGAGAAAAGGAAGTCCAAAATTCAAACTTCAGGCTTTTAGGATTTCAGAGATACACGATGATCGGATGGGTGAACAACCCTCGAAACCCCGAAACATGAATCCCCAAAATCTCAAAACCCAAACCCTCGAAATCCTAAAACCCAAACCACCAAAACCCTGAAACTCGAACCCCCAAAATCCCAAAGGTCCGAAACGTGAACTCCAAAATTCGGACTTCGGTTCATCATTTCGGAACATTGAAGCTCCACTGCGAGAAAATCACCACTTAAATCCCGAAACCTGAAGTCTAAATTTCAGACTTTGAGGTTTCGACATTTTGGAGCTTTCACTAACTCATGTAGATGAATAGTAGAAACGACATTCGAAGTCAAAATTTTCGAAGCTATGAATCCTGAAAGTCTGAAACTTCATATTTCAAAGGGTGTGATGCATGGTTGGAGTCCAAAAAAGAATATCAACCACCCACATTTATTGTAAAATGGCACCCTCACCTTCAGATGGCCATAACTTATGACTGGGAGCTCAGATTTGCACAAAATAGGAATTTTAGTAAGACTAAGTATTTCAAAATGAGGAAATACAATCCGCCATTTTAGAGGAATGTTTCCATATTTCTCACTTACTAGAATGATGAAGGTATGGGCTTCCTTTCTTCCCCAACAAGGAAAGGTACATGGAGGTATGGGTTTTGCAATGGCACCCATCATTGTTGCAGGTGATTTTAATGCATTTTTGGGTGGTTGAAGCAAGATTTCAACTTCCTTCTCTCTCTCTCTTTCTCTCATTCTTCCTATTTATTGTAAGGAGGGGCTCATTTTAAAAAGTTGGACACCTTGTATATGCCCCTCCATTTTTCTTTTTGTTTGTAATATATTTTGTAGAGATTCCAAACCTCCCTACTGAACATTATAATGCAAAATATGTGCCTTTGAGCTTGAGTGTGGTGTATTGTATCACTTTCAGGAGCAATAAAATCATATATGTGAATGCTTCAAACCCTCTTCTGTTTTAAATTGTAACTTTCTAATATTTCATTGCATGCAAGGTTATTGTGTATTGTTGTTGTTTTCATTACAAGTTTCTGGTAGTACTGTGTTTATTATGCAAGTTGTTCAACATCCTTCTTGGCACATCACCTTCCCTTAGAGTAGGTTTTAATTTTCATGAAGTTTTCTCGATCTTTGTCTCCTTGGAAATATTAGATTAGGGTTATATCTATAACTTTGTGTACTTTGGAGTAGTTGACACTAGAATGAGTTAGGAAGTTGGCCTTCTCTGGAGGGTTATCTTGATTACAATGTCCCACACTTTAGGATAACTCCATGTTTGACGAATCAAATTGATTGCCTCAACCATTCACTTACGAGAAATAAGGGGTATTGTGATTTTGCCATAACATGAGAACTACATTAAGAGAACACATTCTCCTTACTATACACACGAATACCAATCTTAGGAGGGAACCCCATTCCCAAGACAAAGTTTAACCATGTCGTTCCTAATTGTCATGTTGACGACAATGTCGCTAGGCATACAGGCTAAGATGATAATCTCAAACTTGGATTTTATTTCCTTAAGATAGAATTTTCCATTGAGTTTAATGATTTAGGTTCACCCTATGGTTTTAGTTTTCCATGTTAAGAAGGATCACGCGAGAAGGTAATTATGCGAGAGTTTTATACCAGGACCGACTATTTTATTTAGATTTTCTTTTTACGTTATTAAGGAAAATAATACAACACACAAGAGATTTAGTCATCAATTTCACACTAGAAAGGCATTATAGGATGTCAATCTCAATTACATTTAGCATATATATCCAATTTTTACAATACATAATTTTGAATCAAAATGACACTCATGGTTAGATATACATTTCCCAATCAACCCTAAACACTTGTGACTCATAAATATTACAAAATTTCAATAATAATCCTTTCGATATATTTTTGCTACAACTTGTACAACTACATTTTTCTAAATAACAATTTATGTAGTACACTTTTCTTTCTCCGTGTCTTGGTACCTACAACCAATGAATGGTAAGCACAAGTGCTGGCATGACATCCACCTAAATCTAGCATAATTGATGTTTTAGTTTTCTATTTACATAATCAAAATAATTCACATGCAACAGAAGAGGGTTAGAGACATATACTCATTTTATTTCATTTCATTTCTTATCTAAGGAAGGAGAGAGAAAGAGATAGGGAAGAGAGTTGATAGAGAGAAAAACACTATTTTTCCAAAAGTCACATTTCACACAACAAGCCACAAGAGAGAGTTTCTTATAGTTACTTATATGTTTTAATAGTTTTTTCGATGGTTTATCGTCTTTACTAGAGTCTTACAACCTTATTTTTACATTTTTCTAATAGCTGTGAAAAATGTCTATACTTGGCTTGGAGGCTAAGAAACCACGTTTGAAAAATGATTTCTGATGGGAAAATGTATAACAATTAAGTTCCTTCGTGTACTCCTATATACAAATAATTTACAGGATCTTACGAAATTCAGAACTCGGGAACGGTTTACAATTTGCGGTTAGTTTTTCAGGGCCATCGGTTGTAATTTGCTAGTTATAAAAGTAGTCAATTTTAGCTCAAGGGCTGAGAAATATCATCCAAAAAATAGCTTTCAATGGATGAAATCTCCATGAAAATATTTCTACATGCCCTCCTATATACGAAGAATTCATCGAGGTTGATGAAACTGAGAACTTACAAACGAGTTACAAATGATGATGGGTTTTCTGGAGCCACCGGTCATAGTTGGTCTAGTTTGACCTAGTCAAACAATGGCTAGAGGCCTAAAAATTCCCTTTTCCAAACTTTTTAGAAATGTGTTTTTCCCAAACTAAGGTTTAGAAGCAATTGTCTAGTAATAATACTAGAGGTTTGCAAAAGCAGAATAGTATCCCTTTACTCAGGGTCCAAATGGCAAGACGAAAAAGAAAACCAACTTTCCAGTTTTATCAGCTCCCTAAAATGTAAAATGGGATAATAGGGCTCCTAGAGGGGCAGAGAAGAGAGAAAATGATCGATTGAGGGTCAATCAAAAGCTAGACATGACTTGCAATATAATGAGGGACACAAACGAAAGTTGCAATCCCTTTTTTGGGGCCCATAAGGTTGTTTTGATAGTCTTCAAAAATCACAATTTACCTACTTTTTGCAAATAATGTTAAGCTAGATTTAACTGCGAACTCAAACTCAACTAGCTGACTCAAGGCGCTGCAACTATCTAGCTCGATTACAGAGTTTACAAAACATCTAAGGAAGTGAGTTTAAGTCTAAGTTTTACACCTAGGGTTTATTTGCAATACGTAAGTTATAAGGTGATGTGTTATTGTCTTTGTGATACAAGTCTGTTTAAAATAACCAATTGTTTCAATATCTAATTGTTTGATATTTCTATTATATTACAAATGAAGAACCAAATTATATGAAAATTATAAAAGATGAAGGTAAGGAGACCATGCTTGACGAATGATGTTGGTTGAAATTGTGGGATTTGGTCTTGCATCTCAAATAGGAATTTCATCAAGCGGTTTGTACGCATCCACAATTCCACCATTGCATTTTATTGAAAGATTTTATACCC
The DNA here is from genome assembly GCA_019776745.2 of Taxus chinensis. Classification (NCBI taxonomy): domain Eukaryota; kingdom Viridiplantae; phylum Streptophyta; class Pinopsida; order Cupressales; family Taxaceae; genus Taxus; species Taxus chinensis. The sequence goes on along the minus strand of CM034152.1, from coordinate 217,404,780 downwards.
CTTCCGTAGAGTAATTTGAGCATTCTTTACAATAATCGCATGTTACACCATGTTTGGTTGAGGTACTTCCCTCGTAGTCCCCTATCAATGGATAACTTACAATTTTTTTTGTGCATTTTCTATCCAAAATATTTTCAACTATTTCAATAAACTCATTTGATGGATAACCTATCCATACCCTTATCTAAAGCTCTTATATGAAAACAACCACACTTCATGAGGGTGGCCATGTCTTACAAACTTCTCCTAAATGAAACAAGCATGGAGGGTGTTAGTAATATGCCGAGGGATTTGGCTTAACATCTACCAAAAGCATTATATTACAATTTCTATGACTTTTCCAACAAACCCATTTTGTGTATATGTTGCAAAACTGTCATTCAATGAACCGTATTTCTTTGAGGAATTTTTTCAAATAGTTCATGTGCCATGTGTATGCTTCAACATTTTCCATACATGTCAACCAGGGCAATTGCAATTACAAAATCAGACAAAAAAAACCTTTCCATTATTCTGCAATAGATATTCATGCCCTGTTCCAAAGCTATTATTTACAAAAACCATTTTGTATAAACTGGAAATCATGGAACTCCATAATAGAATGTCTAGTTGAGAGTGGTTAGGACTGAGAAAATAGAGGGTTTCACGTAGAGGAGGAGAGGAAGAGACAAATCTCGTAGAGACATAAGTGGAATAGTAGCAAAGGCACGTTCAATGTCTTAGACAATACAACCAATACTTGTAATAAAAGATAAAGAGCAGAAGATGTAAAATTGTAGCTGCAAAGGTCACGATACACGTAGCACAAGTTTCTAGAAGTAGAAGAATCTAAGACAAAAAAACTAGACATTACGCTTTCTTTAAGTACCTCCTTAATCCTCAATCCTCTCCTTCTTCTGCGTACAACAACAAAATAGCGGTAGGAAGAAAACTCCCTTTATTCTCAGAGACAAACAAACCTATTTCAGACACAGATACTGATCTAGATTGGTCATTTGTAAATTAAAAAATGAGGAGACAATACGATTACAAATTTATTTCTATGCGTAAGATTGATCTAACCCATAATGGTACTGATTTTAGAGTAGGTATATTCGGGGATCCATTTTGCACAGTTCCCATAGTTTTGAATTCTCCTAACCAAAAACTACTAAATTCATACGTTAACTTGGGTTCCATCATGGTTAAGCACCTGGAACTCAAATTATGTTCTTGTTTTATCATGCAAGGAAAATTATATGTTTGAAGGACATTTAAGATGTGTTACTCTTTAAGTTTCGATGGGAATGACATCCCTTACCATGCCACACGCCAAACTTTAGTTGAACCATTCCTTTAATTTAATATTATTATGTTTTTATTTTATTTTATTCAATCCAACACTGAATGGTTCAAAGACTGTAATCAAGGGGCATTACATATGGAAGGTGTCAAAGTAGCTAAGTTCTTCATAGGAATTCTTACTTATCCTCTTGTACTTAAGGGGAAGATATTAGAGTTGTTGAGTAACTTTAATACATAAAGTTCTTCCTTTTTGGGATGCTTTGGCTCCTCATTTTTTTGGTTCTTCTCTTTGGCGTATATGTGTTGGGTTTGGTACACCTAATGAATCTACATATCCTTGACACAATTGGGGACTTATAACCCCCAATTCTCCGTAAAAATTCAACAAATCCATAATATACAAGGCATAAGAAGTGGCAAAAATTTCCTCCACAAAATAAATATGTGTATCCCTTCTATTTTTTGCATTTCTTTTGGCTTTTCTTGTTGCACATGTATTTACATTAATTTCATTACATTTTGAGTTACAATTCAATTTCTGAGCATGGACATCGACTACACTCTGTGTCGCAGGTTTCACCTTGGAGCTTTCCAATACCAACACAATGGGACACTGCAAAACAAAGTTACTATGAGCAAAGAAAAAGTGTGTTTACACACTCAGGTAATATATTTTCCTTTTAAGCATGTAATTTTCAATTTCATGTGTAGTGGGTTTCACCTTGGAGCTTGCCAATACCAACATAATGGGACACTGCAAAACAAAGTTACTACGAGCAAAGAGAAAGTGTGTTTACACACTCAAGTACATTTTCCTTTTAAGCATGTAATTTCAATTTCATAATTAAAGGGTGGAATGTAAACACTCAAATTTAGAAATCTATCATTTGACCTTACAAACTTGTATGGATAAATGCACTCTCCTCACTCTTGCTTATCACAACATAATAACACTTCATGTATTTTTTTATCTTTGAACACCTTTTTTTTCATCAATTTTTAAAATTTAATTTCAAAAAATATATCTAGAAACATCAATGCTTAGGCCCATAAATTCAAATTGTGCTTTTCTCCCTCATGTCTAAAAACATCAGTTTCGGGACTAGATTGTAAGCGCTATTATACAGTTTTGGACCAACATGTTGTGCTATAATTCTTTCAATTATATCACCTTCATACGAATAAACATACCCATTTGGTTGGTCTTTCATGTCATAACAACCTTCATAATCACATATAAGCAAGTAAACTATACCTCATTTAGGGACCTAGCATTTTATGAACTCCTCATGCAAAAAAAAGCAATTAAGGAACACCAATATCCGTAAACAAAAAAATAACTCAGGCACATACATTAGGGCAGCACCCTCTACTAATATGAATTATCTTTCTAGGTTTAGGAGTCTCCTTTTTTCATCATACAAACAAAAAAAGTGACTATTCCCAAGCATTTGATCAAGTGTGACACTCAAGAAAGGAATTTGCAAAGCACGGTTGTCAAATTATGATTGCACTACAGTAGATATCACATGTTAGGAGAATGATGTGTGGTTTGAGGCCTCTTCAGAGTAGTGTGTATGTTGGCGGTGCACATGGGTGCCTGTACGTACCCAAAATTGTAAGGTACTGTACTGCCGGAATAGTGTAACAAGTGCCCCAATGATGATACAAGTCTCCTCGCAAGGTGTTCGGGATCCAAAAAATCCCTCGGAGTATGCATTAACATCCCACATGCCCCGCTTAGTCCCCACGTCCTTTGTTTTCCCCTTTTTTCTCTTTTCTTGACCTTTTTTCCCTTCAGTTACGAAACCGCCGCCCTGATCAGGGCGGCGGTCCTGTAACGGCCGCCCTGCTCAGAGCGGTGGTCCTACACGTGTTTTCCAGAAAGCGTTTTGACATGACACACGTAAAATATCAACGTTTCACCAGCTTTCCTTGCCGACTTGGGCATGCATTTATGTTTTTGGTCCCCTGGAATAGTGTTTGGCCATTGTTTATGGTTTTTAGAATTCAGTTTGGTTTTGATCTTTGGGTGAATGAAAGCTATAAATAAATGGTTTGTGCACAAACAATGGGTCTGATATTTTGCTCTCATCCTCTCGTTTTCCATAGTTCAGTTTATCATTTTTCTTAGAGGCCATAGTTTCAGTTCATTTGCACGCTTAGTTAGTATTGTCCAACTATTGGTAAGCCACATATCCAGCTTGTGTAAACAGTGTTGTTGTTTTACCCATTCCAATGAAGTAGAATAGCTTAGGAAGCCATTAAAGTTGCAGGTTTTGCTCTTCAAACAGGATAGTTTCAGGTTCTGGTCAATTTATGTTGCATGACTTGCAGTAAAATCCCGCTAGGAATTGCATAAGCCAAGCTCTGTACTCTTGCGCTATCCCTCTCCTACTCGCATTTTCAGTCTGCATTCTGAGCTGTCCTTGTCCCAATATCTATTTCTGTCGATGCTAGCATTACACGCTTTTCTGGATCCACGTGAACACGAAAGAACGAGGAGATCACACTGAGGGGACAAGATCACATACACCATCGGATTCGCCACTGTTCTGTGGAATCCAGGTTCTAACTTTCAAAGTTCTAGTTAGAATCATATCAAATAGAATAGTTAATTGCTTTATTTCGGTAAAATGTCTATTCTCAATATTGCCAGGGAAGTTGTGAGGATTGATAGTTTCTGAGAAACTATGATTCACTCCTCACTTCTGAGGTAGGATCGAGAATCTTACAGGTAGATTAGGAAAGTTATTGCATTATTTAGAATAAATCTACAAATCGCACAGAAAAGTAACTACACTCGATTATCTTGTTTGTTTTAAATTTTTATTTAGTTGTTATTTCTAGATACGTTTAAAATAGCTTCTTTCCTTAAACTCTTAAAAGGTTTCTCGGAAAAATAGAGGTTATATATGTTTTAGTTTTATTCCACGTAGTTAGAATTTACTTTATTATAGTTTGATTTACATTTTATTTTGTATGACAATCACGGGACCTCAGGAGCCCAGGGAATACATATTTGAGCCAATCGTGCCTCAACCAAACCTTGTTACAGCAATAGTTGACATAGACCAAAACCTCAGAATACCAGTATTCCAAACAACAACAGATTTACAATTGATCAGTTCTCAGTTGAGAGGGTTAAACATAGAAGACGACCAAGCACACATGTTCTGGTCAAATCAACCAAACTACATATTACCCTAGGCAAACATTCACATGACTGTATAGGGGTTCGAAAGAGAACAAACCTTTGGTTGTGATCCTTTGGTCCCACAACCAGGTGCAGGAGACACTCTTACAGACATAGATACTAGTTTAAGGATCCAAGCTGCACGAACGCCTATGAGATATTCTGAGAAAATCACACAGTTATTGGTCCTAAACATAGAAGCTGAGAAAGCATATGATTACTGGATACTAGGAATTAGGACTTGATTTTGTATATGACCATAACAGGACCGCAACAACCAAGAGTCTACGGTTGTGACCCACAAGTCCCACAGCCTAACGAACCCATAAGTCAATCAAATATAAACATTGGCCTACGCACACTAGTATTCGAATCCACTCCACTTCCACCCATCATCGTCAAACAATTGTCCTTACTAGATATAGCGGCTAACGAAGCTAGAGAATTCTGGACTAGGCCAGAGAATCGTCCGTAGAGTCAATTGTATTTAACATCCACCATATGACCTTATCTGGAGACATACACGAAACTATCCCAGGTCATTTCCCACGTATTCTACAACCCATAGATCGAATCACGCCAAAGCTCAATATTGATTGGAGCCTTTGAGTAGTCATCCTTGCCGATCGATCTATCACACCAGTCCAAGTTAGAAGGGCTTTCTTTGCCTTAGATTCGCAAGTTCCATTATTGCGTGTCGAAGACTTTAGACTGCCTAACTAGTTTGTCTGTATCCCATGCATATTCCATCCCCATCGACTGTCTTGGCACGACCTTGGGAGGTCGGGTACGTGGAAGAGTTACTTGTAGATTCCCACGCTCGCTTGTTACTTTTCCGGCGTACAAAATTGGTGAACTCGACGTGAAACAAACAAAATTAGTGAAGCTGATGTAAAATTCCTACTTTCTTGTTCGAAGTCATAATATCACATGTTCTTTCACAAATCACCTTCGCTCCTTCCCATTATTCTGCGGGTATTCATATACCCCCCGAATATGTTGAGATTCGATGCATATGGTAGACCCCTCTTGGGTCTCGAGGCATATTATGCCCAACAGAACAGACAATCATCACCCTCACTCTCAGTATGGGGCGACAACTATTCAACTAATCAGTTTTCAACACAAACCCCAAGAAACAGATACAACTCGTCTTTTCAAACAGGGGAGTTAGATCAACCCCCTCGAACGCAACAAACAGAGCCTTTAGGCTCGAACAATATGACGTTTACCAGAGAATTTGGTTCGTCTCCTCAGATGCTACTTAGACCACAAATTAGTAGACAATCTGACCCATACCTAGTCTTAGATGATGAACAGTCAATACGTTATCCTAGGAGTGAACAACATTCTCGGGGTATGTACCCACCTATAGGAAGTTTACAAATACAACTCGAGATCTCTTTCCAAGAAAATACCTCTATACCACTGCATATAGGAAATACTCTCAAAGAAACTTGGCAAGATAGCGATCAGTTTATAGCAGGATATCACATGCCTATACAACACCAGGGTATACAACAAACGCCGCTTAGGAAAAGCACCATGACTTCACCAAATGAAATCATTTCAACATCAGTAGAAAAGGTGAGAAGGTTAGAACTTGCTCAAGCAAGTCAAAATCCTCAGTTCATGCAAGCAGGAAGTTCCAATCCTCCATATCACTCTGGCCAAGTAGATCTCCTCACAGGAGTAGGCACGTTAGGCATGCTTCCTCAGTATCCACAACAAACACCAACAAGGCCTATCATCTCTAACATTATTTCTCCCGGTCTAGTATCAAACAACCCATTACTAGACAATATCCCATCATACTTAAACATGTACTCCAAATCACCACAGGGAGATATGTTCTCCTCTCCCGCACCTTTTTCTCAAACACAGGGACTTCCCTATGTCCCCGCCAATGCATATGCTGCGCCATACCAACAACCCATCCCACCACCACTCCCTCAACAACCACCATCAATGGTCGAAAACTATGCAATAGGGACTTATTCAGAATATCTGAAGGAACCCTTAGACTTCACCATACGAAGCGTCATGCTTCCAAGACCTCTTCCTGATTTACCCAAGTACAAAGGTGAGGGAGATCCAAATGCGCATATCAAAGCTTACGCTACAGCCATACGTGAATTACTCCCTTGGGATGGGGTTGTTGCTAAAATATTCGCAAAAACCTTGGAAGGCATCGCTCTCGATTGGTATTATAGAATACCTGAGGCCTCCATCCATTCATTTAAACAACTCGTATCAGAATTCATTAAGGCATTCGACATGAACAAACTGTTGAGAACAGGAATCAGGGAATTCTCGCACATCAAACAAGAACACAACGAATCTGTCGCCCATTTCATCCAGAGGTGGCGTACAGTTCTTTATTCTTCAGCAAGTGCTCCAAACATGGATCAGATGGAACTATGTGATTTATTCCTTCATTCTCTCAGCAAAGAGGTGAAGGAACAAGTCTAGAAGTTCCCACTAAGAACTTACGATGAAGTACTTGAGAGCGCTCTTCAAATAGACCAAGCAGCGATAGATAGTGGTCGTAAGACATATGGAGCAAATGGGAAGTTGATCGCCCCCAATCAAAACACTACAAATTATCCCACTACCACAAATGTTAATCAAGGACCCAAAATCCTTAACAAAAATCGGGGTGTAACAACGAATGGAGTAACCGACCAGCCCAAGAAGGTAAATGTTGTCAATACTCCATCACAAACAAACAACCAGCGAAACAACAACTTTACGCCGACAATCAATACAGTGGATTTTAACCATCCACAACAACAACAATGGCGAAATCCTATACAAGGGCCAAAACAAAACTCATTTGGTTATCAAAACCAAAGCCAGAAACAATAAATGCAAAATTTTAATCCTAATAGGCAACAGTCTGATCAGAATTTTAGGCCACAATATACACCAAACCAACAAAACAGGAATTACAATCCCAATTCTTATTGTGGTTTCCACAAAATTCGGGGTCATGATACTAGAACGTGCCGTGACTACAATAAATTCATGCAACTTTTACCAGAAGAACAAAGACAGTTCTTCACAGATTTGTTTTTGGCAGATCCCGTGTCATCACCATCAAATACGCTCACAGGGGCAGTTTCCCCTCAGAATGCTCCTCTCAAGATCTTTAACGATCCACTCCCAAATCATGATAGTAATAGGCTGAATCCAACTGGAACAAACAAAAGTGCAATGACAGGAAACAATGATCATGAAGCCTCGACTTCACTAAATCCATTAGTTGCACCATAGTTAGGAAGTCAACCGAGACCCAAGATAGTCAGTTTGGTAGAATTAGACGCTGAACTACCTATCAAAGCTATAACAAGAACACAAGAATATTTCTCTCAACCCAGCCCAAGTCACCTGTCAGAAACAGATAAGAGTTAACAAATAGTAGAAAAACCCGTAGGTGCCTATGATTTAATTAGTGACCTAACAAAGACCTTCTCGCACATTTCATTTTTGGATTTACTAAAGAACTCTCCTCCTCACAGAGTTGCTCTTTTAGAAGCATTAGGTCTAGGTCATCTAATTAACATCACTCCACCTCCTGAAACATAAGTAAATCACGTAGATTTTCATATCCACCCTCCGGGGCAGCTGGAAAAGGATGTCAAATTCATATTCGAAATAAGTAAAATGCCTACAGATGCTGAGATCGCACGTCGAGGTGATCCAGCCTTACACTTACAAGTATGGGTTTATAATAACTATGTAAAACGGGAAATGGTTGATGATGGGGCCGAAGTTAACATAGTCCCTTTCTCTTTCCTCCAAAAACTAGGATACGGGGAAACAAACTGTTCCACCACTTGAAATACATTGAGAGGCTATGATAGCCTTAAAGCCACTTCGATAGGAACTATAATACTTCCGGTCACCTTAGGATCCAAAACAATCCTGACTGAGTTTTATATTATAGATTGGGAAACTAATTATAATATGATCCTCGGCTGACCATGGATACACCGAATGATGGCAATCCCTTCTACTTTATTTCAAGAAGTAAGATTCTTGCATCTAGGAAAGGTATTTATAGCCAAAGGCGATCTAAAACCTTTCGATTTGCACCTAGCTGATTTAAAGAAAAGACCAGGAGTGCACTCAGAATTTGAACTTCCAACAAACCAACTTAATAAACCCACTGACCCAAAACCAGAGGAGAAGTTGGTACCTACAACGGATCTTGAAACTATCAGCATAGCCAAAACAACTCCAACCCCTAACGATAAAGCTAAAGAAACGGTATCATTAGGGACTACTGCAAAAATCGTTGAGTTAATAGAACAAGATTCACCAATGTTCTTACCATTTGATTCAGTAGGCATAGGATATTCCCTAGGTGTTGGTTCCCTTCCAGCAGAGGACCTCTGTATGGTAGAAGTAGAGTGCGCAAACGTAGCAGATGCCCCAACATCTATACTCCCGACTAAGTATTGGACTCTCCATTTCGACGGAGCTAAATGCCGTTATGGAGCGGGGGCAAGTATAATTCTTACTTTGCCCGAGGAGAAAGTCCTCCCATTCGCCTTTAAGTTAAACTTTGAATGCACAAACAATGGCGCTGAGTACGAAGCCCTCCTCCTTGGCCTCACTTTAACCAAGAGAATTGGTGTTAACAACATCAGAGTCTTAGGAGACTCACAATTAGTGGCAAACCAAGTTTCTGAGGTATACGAAACCAAAGCCGAACACTTGCAGCTTTACAAAAATGTTGTATTAAATTTAAGCAAGGCATTTAACTTCATATCCATTGAAACAATCCTGTGAGAGAAAAATCTTCTCGCCGATTCAATAGCAACTTCAGCATCACGTTTTACTCCAAGCAATGAGTTAGAAGATACCCAGTTCATAGTGTCCATTTGTGATGAACCATTGATAAAAATAATGACAAATCCTCTTTGAACAAGAGAAAGTGAATCTACCGTCCTAGACCGTATTGATAGTGATGTGGCTACCTTGGATTACTTAAACACCTATGTGACATTACATCTCTCCTATCAAATGCTAGATTTGTCCTTAATTCCACATTCGTCTTCCTATTTCGGAAATCCCATGATGGATCTCCCCTCACAAATGGAACCTAGCATATACGTAGTAGAAAATGGGGATGATTTGGATTTACCTCCAGCACCACCTGAGTTCGAAGAGGGTAACGCCTCTTTGATCGAAGAGACAATCGATGTCAACATCGGGACAGATGACGAACCAAAAATCTTGAAATTAGGATCATCCTTAACCCCAGAAGAAGTAGAAATACATACTCAGATCCTCAAAGAACATCAGAAGGCATTTTCATTTAATTATAAGGAGATGACAGGAGTCGCACCTCACATTGCGGTGCACAACCTCGTCACTAAATCAGATGCAAAGCCAATTAAACAAAAATCAAGACCCATGAAACCTAAAGTAGCTCTCATGGTAAAGGAGGAGGTAATAAAACTCCTTCAGGTAGGATTCATCAAGCCAGTCGACTATTCCCAATGGGTATCTAACATCATTCCCGTTCTCAAGAAGAATGGAAAGATATGCATCTGTATAGATTTTCGAGACATCAACAAAGCATGTCCTAAGGACGAATTCCCGTTGCCATCTATTGATGTCATTGTTGATGCAACAACTGGGTTTGAGCTTTTGTCTCTCATGGATGGATTCTCGGGATACAATCAAATTAGAATATCTGAGCAAGATCAAGCTAAAACCACGTTTATAACTCCTTGGGGAACCTATTGCTACGATGTTATGCCATTCGGTCTCAAGAACACCGATGCTACGTACCAGCGGGCTATGACATACATATTTCACGATCTAATTCATAAAATCATGGAATCTTACGTAGATGACTTATTGGCTAAAGCCAAGAAGCGTTGTGACCATCCCGAAGTACTCCGTGTCATTATTTCACGTCTAATAGAATACGGAATCACACTAAACCCAGAGAAATGCATCTTTGGTGTAACGGGAGGGAAGCTCCTAGGTTATATCATATTGTCACGAGGGATAGATGTCGACCTGACCAAAATCTGGGCTGTCCTCGAAATGGTTCCACCTTCAGATGAATCTGGAATCAGATCATTACTCAGAAAACTAGGTGCAATCCGAAGATTCATCCCGGACTTAAGCTTCGCCGTTCATCCAATCAACAATTTACTCAAGAAATACTATAGCATTGATTGGACCAAAGACTGCAATGAAGCCTTTGAAGCAGTTAAGCATTTCCTATTATCACCACCTACGCTAATGCCACCTAAGCTAGATCGCCTGTTAATTCTATATTCATGAGCTACCAATGTCTCGTTGGCCTGTATGTTGGCCCAAGAAGACGATAACAAGAGAGAACGCGTAATTTATTTCATCAGCCGAACGCTGCTCGACTATGAAACACGCTATACACAAGTAGAACGAGAATGCCTTGCCATATTCTTTGCTACTAAACACCTAAGACATTATATGTTGAATCAAGAAACGAGGGTCATGGTAAAAACGGACCATTTACGGACTTTCCTCACACAAGGGTCCTTGTCTAAAAATGCTGGACGTTTTATAACCTTAATGGGAGAATTTGAATTAATGTTTGTAAATCAGAAGTCAGTTAAAGGATAAATTATTGCGGATTGGTTAGATGACAACCCATTAGACGGAGGTGATTTAGTAGATTTAGACTTTCCAGATGAGTGCGTATACTACATCGATGCCCAACCCCCTATCTCTGAGTGTCTTTGGTACACTGACATCATTAATTATATCATGGACCATACGTACCCAGAAGGAGTTACACCGCAACAAAGAAGGCGGTTACGCATAATCGTAGCTAAATACGTCATTATAGAGCAGGTGCTCTATCGGAAAGCATTCGATGGAATGCTCCTAAGATGTGTTGACACAGAAGAATCCAAGAAGATTCTCTATGAATCTCACAGCGGAATGTGTGGAGGCCACTTCGGTGGCCACGCCACTACTCGAAAAATACACCGAATGGGCTATTTCTAGCCCACTCTAGAACACGACGCGATAGAGTTTGTACGCAGGTGTCATAAGTGCCAAGAATTCTCCCATGAGATCCACATGCCAGCACAAGCTCTACAACCAATCGCTACTCCATGGCCCTTTTCTACATGGGGTCTAGAATTAATAGGGAAATTCTCTCCCTCATCCACAGACGGCCATAATTTTATAATCACGGCCACTGAATATTTTACCAAATGGGTGGAGGCCATGCCTCTTACTACTGTACCTAGTTCTGTGATCGCCAAGTTCATTTTGAACCAAATCATTTGTAGGTACGGTATCCCACAAATCATTATCTATGATAATGGAACTTCTTTTAAGAATGAAGAGGTTCGTGAACTATGCAATAAATTTAAGATAAGCCATCATACGGCTTCCATAGTATTATCCCCAAGCCAACGGACAGGCTGAAGCGACAAACAAGACACTGAAAGCCATTCTCCTTAAAACGGTGAAAGAAAACAAACGAGATTGGTATTTGAAGTTATATCCGGCCTTGTGGGCCCACCGAACCTCAATAAGAACACCAACGGGAGCAACTCCTTTCTCGCTGGTATTTGGGGCAGAAGCAGTTCTCCCGCTTGAGGTTGAAATACCCAGTCTCCGCATTTCACTACAAGGGATTCTGGATGAAGACGCTTACAGAGAAGCACGTCTTTCCCAACTAGAAAGCCTAGATGAAACTAGGTTAGATGCTGAACAATGGCATAGAGCTTATGCTGACCGAATGTGCCGGCAGTATAACAAGGTGGTCTATGAACGCGACATATACGAAGGTGATCTAGTTCTAAGGCTAGACAACCGGATCGTCAAGAAGACCGGCGAAGGAAGGAAATTCCGGCCCAAATGGTTGGGCCCATACCGAATCATGAAGGACTACGGAAATGGTGCTTACCTCTTATGTATGCTAGAAGGTGAGGAATTTGGCGAAACAGTCAATTCCCTGCACCTCAAGCGATTCTATGCATAAGCAACTAGCACTACTTGTATAATTATCTACATTGCATCTTCATATAGATTAAGATCATTTTTTCCACTTGTTTCTTACATAAATTGTGATCAAGGAATCTATTCTCAAAGCAATTCACTACAAACTCATGATGTTGTTGGCATAAAGCTCTTTAATCATACCTCTCCATCTTCATATATCATCGAATCATCTCGGAATCTTTTATCAAATAAAGTCAAACATGACAAAGTCTTAACGGTAACCATACCAAGATCTGCAAGTTTATTCTCGCTTTGATTTCTTCTTAGGATAGGTGTCTTGCCTATAGTCTGTTCTAGAAGCTTCATGGTGTCACATCTATCCCATATATATATCTCTTTGGAAATAAGCACATACCGACATTTTACTCAAGAAAACAAGTCAACAAGTGATTAAACAGAAAATTTTAATTTTACACATTTCCTTGCCCCACCAACCTTTGATGATGAGCTTATGTCTCTTACTAGTGACGTAGGGTTGGGAAAGGATGGAAATGCCCTTAATCGCCTATACCTTGCCCACGGTGATAAACCCATGCTTCTTACTAGTAGCATGGGGCAAAGTGTAGGGGGTCCTCTTGACAAATAAATGCAAATGGTCATACACAAACAATTCAAACTTTGAAACTTTGAGTCAAAAAATAAATGAATCAGATGTTCAAAATTCCAAGAGAGTTAAAATCCTAAAAACCCAGATTTTGTCTACTATGTGGCCATCTATGGATCTAAGTCTAGATAAACTGCAAAGTAAGTTACATTCTAAACTATGAAGTCACTCGGGTAGAGTAAGCTTGTAGCTTCCAATTTGGTTCCACCAAAGCTTTGTCTATCTTTCATCACTATCATTTTAGCACATTTCATAACTTGTGCCCTTCTTGACTCTTGGTGATAAGCCCCTCGCATCTTACTAGTTGCGTGGAGTTAGGAGTGGGGCAAGTTTATCTGTTCATCGTACTAGTTTGTATTCATCACTTTGCAAAACAAACATGAGGTATCCAAAATTGCTTATAGAAGCTAAGATTCAAAATCACATGATATCTACATCACCATATATCAGCATCATGAAACACAAAAGGAAATAAAAACATTTACATCATTTTTTCTCCATTGCATACATTCTAAAAAGCATATAAACATACATCGTAGTATACACAAGGAAACTGGAAATAGAAAGGAAAACATGAGTACCAAGCTTTTAATCCAAAACGAATGCATATATATAAATAATCAATGTTTATATACAATGCCATCATGCTCTAACCATGGTCAAAACACTCAAAGAGCCCGTGATATACAAAGAATATATAATACAAAATACACTTGAGCCAAATGGCTTCTCAATCCCTGCGAGACCCCTCCGAAGGTGCACGTCCACGCCTAGGACTCCGGCTGCGCTGGTGCTCTGAATGTACAGAGGGCTTAGGGTCTCGAGGGGTAGCTGTGGTCTCACCACAAGAATGGCTCCTCATAAGGTGCTCAGCCGTCCTGTAGCCCGCTAACTTTGTGCGGAGGGTCGACACCATCCTGGCTACATGCCAAACAGGAGTGAAGACATCGGTATGTCTATCGGCTGCTGAGGGCTCCCCGGCATCTATGGAAAACTCCGTGCGGGTCCTATCCATGAGGATCATCAGGGAATCGGTACATACCCTGTGGATCAAATCCCGCCACTCGTCAACAGTCTCTACAAACAAAGGAGAAAAATGAATTAGAAACCAAGCAAGAGGCTAAAAGATACAACAATAGCAACTAAGGAGAGCCTACATATAAACATTAAAAGGGAGAAAGGGTAACGTACTCAGATCACCAGGCCTCCAAGATGGGTCGCTGGGACTAGCACCCACCGCGGATGCCGCTGCCCGACTGAGGGGCTGCTCCTGTGGCAGGAGCAACGTGTCACCCTGCAACGGACTCATCCTCTCCACCATGGCCATGGGAGAGTGGCTCCTCTGAAACTAGAGTCACCCTCTCTGCACTCTGCTCATCCCTCTCTGCCTGCCTAATGTCCTGAGTGTCATGCCACTTAGGATCACTGTCATCAGTCTCCTCCTCTGACCCTCCCTCTGTGAGCTCCTCAGAGTCGGAGTCAATATCTATGGGGTCATTTCTATTATGAGCAGGACCCGCAGCAATCTGAAGCAAAGGTGCCTGAGGTGCACCGGCTCTCCCTCTAGCGCGAACTATCCTCTTGGCTGCAATGGGAATGCCAGGAGTAATCATTGTCCAATCTCGGCCTCTAGGCCCCCCTCTGGCCTCACAAACTGATCTATAAACTGGTGCCACTGGGGGAAGCATGCCCGTATATGGAAGGCCAAATTGCTGAGGAACCCGTCCGAAAGGATGTACCTCCACTCGTCACACTCGATCGATAAGCTGCCCTATGGTGGAGCAGGAGATCAGGGTAAGAGTCTCCTCACCCCATATGCCGGCCATAAGCCGGTACGGTGTCGCCTCAATGTCTGCAGTAGTAAGGGAGGCAACTGGCTGATGAGGTGCTCTGAGCACTGACATGTCCGTCCATCTGGCTGCCCTCACAGCCCCAGGATCTGCCACCTCCACACCCCTGCCATAAGGGGTAAAATGCTCATGCACCCAAATCATGACTAGAGTTGGGTGGCTCAATGACTGTCCCTGTAATCAGACCACCCTATATAGATCATGATAGGTGGTCCCAAGAATATCTGCACCCCAGGTGTATATCCGGCCATGCCCCTCTATCTGTGCAATGATGGGGGCCTAGCAATATAACAATGTGTCCCCTCCCTTGTCCTCGATCAATCTCGAGGCAAGGATCCCCATGATGGCCTGTCAAAATACGGGGATAGGCAAAGAAGGAATGGATCAAACTCTCACCCCCTTCTTCGACCCCGTGGAGATGGCTGCATCTCCCATATAAGCTGCCCACTATGCAATCTGTGCCCGTGAGCCTGCTGTCTCTAGTGTAAGTCACCTCCCAATGATCGGGACCCCCAGAATGCGGTAGACATCCTCTAATGTGATGGTCCACTCACCACGGACCCCTGGTAGTCGGAAGGTGTTCCGATCTGCATCCCAGTAAGAAAATAGGTCACAAAGGATGTGACTAGATGGTGCAACGTGGGGCATGCACGATATGCGCAATATGCCGGCTCTCTGTAGTGTGTCCTCCTCGTCCTGTGAGAGGGCATCCAGTACCCCTGAGAGCCAATCACACACTCTCTCTCTGCTCCATCTAATGTACTCCTCTCTCACCTGCATACACCCAAAAACACACAAAATAGAGCAAGTTAATATCCGAACAATACCGAGAGAGTCATAAAAACATGTAGAAAGGCTAAAAATATAAGTGCAACCTCAAATATTAGTTCCTTTTGCAATCTGTGCAAAACCGCCGCCCTGAGCAGGGAGGCAGTTTTGTAACCGCCGCCTTAAAAGCGGCGGTCATGTAACTGCTGCCTTGGCCAGGGCGGCGGTCGTGGTCCGAAAACCCACGCAGGTTTTTAATCTAAAAACACCTAAAAAGTCCCAAAAAAGACCATTTAATCTAAAAACGGAGCCTACCCAGTAGGCTCCCCCCTAGATGGACCTTTTAACACAAGTAATTTAAAAAATAACCCCCCCATTATAAAGTATTCAACATTTCAAATTAAAGGGGGGAAAAACACAAAATTGAAGAAAACCAACCTGTGATCTAGCGGGGCAGTATTCCGCACGTGGAGGCATGATCACGATCTCGCTGCAGACGTTTTGACTCTACTCACGCAAGAAATCGTCACCGTGTGCCCCAGAGCTCAAAAACAATCAAATCAACTCGCACAAATGAATAGGAAAATGGGCCCACATTCATATATATAGCACTCTGTTTCATTTTAAAATAATTTTTCACAGGTTTGGAGCGCTGATAGAGGTAAGTTCCTATCACCGCATGAATGGTACGTTCTCATTCCCTGTTTTCTTAGCGTTTATTTTTCGAACTATTGTATCTATCTGCACTTGAGTTCTCTCTTCGTTTTGCAGGTAGCAGGAATTTCGGATGGCATCATTTCAACACACGAACGTGTCAGGTATAACTTCTAACTTCCCATTTCGGGACTGCCATACTCGGACCCACCGTTTTACGCCTCTTCATGGCTAAAACACTTCTCCGAGGGGCAATATGTACGTACCCAAAATTGTAAGGTACTGTACTGCCGGAACAGTGTAACAAGTGCCCTAATGATGATACAGGTCTCCTCGCAAGGTGTTTGGGATCCGAAAAATCCCTTGGAGTATGCGTTAACATCCCGCATGCCCCGCTTAGCCCCTGCGTCCTTTGTTTTCCCCTTTTTTTCTCTTTTCTTGGCCTTTTTGCCCTTCAGTTATGAAACCACCACCCTGCCTGGGCGGTGGTCTCGTGACCGCCGCCCTGATCAGGGCGGCGGTCTTGTAACCGTTGGCTTGCTCAGAGTGGTGGTCCTGCACACGTTTTCCAGAAAGTGCTTTGACGTGACACACGTAAAATATCAACGTTTCACCAGCTTTCCTTGCCGACTTGGGCATGCATTTATGTTTTTGGTCCCCTGGAATAGTGTTTGGCCATTGTTTATGGTTTTTAGAGTTCAGTTTGGTTTTGATCTTTGGGTGAATGAAAGCTATAAATAAATGGTTTGTGCACAAACAATGGGTCTGATCTTTTGCTCTCATCCTCTCGTTTTCCATAGTTCAGTTTATCATTTTTCTTAGAGGCCATAGTTTCAGTTCATTTGCACGCTTAGTTAGTATTGTCCAACTATTGGTAAGCCACATATCCAGCTTGTGTAAACAGTGTTGTTGTTTTACCCATTCCAATGAAGTAGAATAGCTTAGGAAGCCATTAAAGTTGCAGGTTTTGCTCTTCAAACAGGATAGTTTCAGGTTCTGGTCAATTTATGTTGCATGACTTGCAGTAAAATCCCGCTAGGAATTGCATAAGCCAAGCTCTGTACTCTTGCGCTATCCCTCTCCTACTCACATTTTCAGTCTGCATTCTGAGCTGTCCTTGTCCCAATATCTATTTCTGTCGATGCTAGCATTACACGCTTTTCTGGATCCACGTGAACACGAAAGAACGAGGAGATCACACTGAGGGGACAAGATCACATACACCATCGGATTCGCCACTGTTCTGTGGAATCCAGGTTCTAACTTTCAAAGTTCTAGTTAGAATCATATCAAATAGAATAGTTAATTGCTTTATTTCGGTAAAATGTCTATTCTCAATATTGCCAGGGAAGTTGTGAGGATTGATAGTTTCTGAGAAACTATGATTCACTCCTCACTTCTGAGGTAGGATCGAGAATCTTACAGGTAGATTAGGAAAGTTATTGCATTATTTAGAATAAATCTACAAATCGCACAGACAAGTAACTACACTCGATTATCTTGTTTGTTTTAAATTTTTATTTAGTTGTTATTTCTAGATACGTTTAAAATAGCTTCTTTCCTTAAACTCTTAAAAGGTTTCTTGGAAAAATAGAGGTTATATATGTTTTAGTTTTATTCCACGTAGTTAGAATTTACTTTATTATAGTTTGATTTACATTTTATTTTGTATGACAATCACGGGACCTCAAGAGCCCAGGGAATACATATTTGAGCCAATCGTGCCTCAACCAAACCTTGTTACAGCAATAGTTGACATAGACCAAAACCTCAGAATACAAGTATTCCAAACAACAACAGATTTACAACTGATCAGTTCTCAGTTGAGAGGGTTAAACATAGAAGACGACCAAGCACACATGTTCTGGTCAAATCAACCAAACTACAGATTACCCTAGGCAAACATTCGCATGACTGTATAGGGGTTCGAAAGAGAAAAAACCTTTGGTTGTGATCCTTTGGTCCCACAGCCAGGTGCAGGAGACACTCTTACAAACATAGATACTAGTTTAAGGATCCAAGCTGCACGAACGCCTATGAGATATTCTGAGAAAATCACACAGTTATTGGTCCTAAACATAGAAGCTGAGAAAGCATATGATTACTGGATACTAGGAATTAGGACTTGATTTTGTATATGACCATAACAGGACCGCAACAACCAAGAGTCTACGGTTGTGACCCACAAGTCCCATAGCCTAACGAACCCATAAGTCAATCAAATATAAACATTGGCCTACGCACACTAGTATTCGAATCCACTCCACTTCCACCCATCATCGTCAAACAATTGTCCTTACTAGATATAGCGGCTAACGAAGCTAGAGAATTCTGGACTAGGCCAAATAATCGTCCGTAGAGTCAATTGTATTCAACATCCACCATATGACCTTATCTGGAGACATACACGAAACTGTCCCAGGTCATTTCCCACGTATTCCAAAACCCATAGATCGAATCATGCCAGAGCTCGATATTGATTGGAGCCTTCGAGCAGTCATCCTTGCCGATCGATCTATCACACCAGTCCAAGTTAGAAGGGCTTTCTTTGCCTTAGGTTCGCAAGTTCCATTAGTGCGTGTCGAAGACATTAGACTGCCTAACTAGTTTGTCTGTATCCCATGCATATTCCATCCGCACCGGCTGTCTCGGCACGACCTCGGGAGGTCGGGTATGCGGAAGAGTTACTTGTAGATTCCCACGCTCGCTTGTCACTTTTCCGGTGTACAGTGCCCACAACCAAAATAATTTTGTTTTGAAGAAATTCTTCGCATTATAAGGGTTTGAAGGTTTGACCAAAGTTTAGAGAGTCATTATGAAGGTGAGAAAAGAAGAATGACAAATAGTGATACACATTTCCATGTAAGAAAATGACTCAGGAAGTTTCTTACCATGATTCTAAGTAGGTCTAAGACCCTATGAAAGGATTGAGACCATACATATGATATTGATTGAATTGTATGTTTTTGTCCAAGCTCAGTTTCAAGTCATAGTTTAAGAGAAAGCATTTCTTGTTGCAAATCTTCTAGTTCATGCACTCAGACCACCTAGACTCCTCCAGATCCATACAGAAACAACTAAGTGCACTCTCTCCCTTATGTTTTGGAATTTTTTAGGAAGCTAGTCACTTTAGAATATTTTATTCCAATTTGTGTAATTAATGTTGGAAGGTAATTGAATCAAAATAATCACCTGTTACATTATTCATCCCTTTTTAGGCGTGTTAAATAAAACATTCTAAAAATAAATAAAAAGGGTGAAATCAATAGGTATGAAAGTTTTATTAACATTATGAGATGTTGATCAAACTTTAGAACTCATGATAGAATTTTCATGTTCACTTACATAAGTTCTCTAAAAGTCTGATTCCCTACCATACAAAGGGAAATGTCATACTTCGTCATTTTTTTTTTTTTTAAGTTCTTCCTAATTGTTAGAAGATTCATAAGATGATAACTACCATAAAAGATCTTGAAAATGTGAGAAAATAAGGGAAATGTGTTCTAGTTTCATAGAATAGAACATGAGGCTCATTTTGAAAACAAATAACATATAGGCCTAAAAAACTTTAATTATGATTATTTTCTAGGCATGGGGAGCTTACAGAGATCAACATGGATTTATGCTCCACAATTTGAAGTGTCTCTATATATACTCATAAAAATATCAAAGGTTATTTGAAGTTTTAATTGAATAAGTTGAGTGTTTTCTATAGCAAAAAATGAATCAAATAAAAATATTTCTACAATTAGGTTATAGGATAGCTTTTAAGTGAGTTGTGCCTCTACATTATGGTTTAATTTAGGATAGATCACCATCATCTTATTTTAGACAAAAGTTTATACAAAATTTAGGGAGAACCAAAGGGGAGTATATCTTTTTATTACCTTCAGTACCTATTCTCTTTGTTTTCTTTGTCATTTTGTATAAAATCTCATGTTCGACTAGGCTTTATTGTATCTTTCATATTTAACTCTTATTTGTTAGAATGTGTAATTTTTTATTCTTGGTATAATTACTACGAATACTAACGAATTTCTAGGATTCCTTATCAATAGTTTATATGCATGTTTTCCATGTTAATTATTATGCAAAATTTAATAGATTCTTGCCATATATTTGAGCCGATGCAACTTTTTACTATTTTCTTCCTCAAATTTTTGATTAAAATGTCAAAATTATCATTTTTCCCTTATTTTCTATCATTGCACAAATTGACAGTAAATCTCTAAATTATTGTAAGAAATTTTCTTTTATGTCTTATGCAAAGAAAGTCAAATTTTATGTTTAAGCTGAAATTAATGAAGCTAATAACATAAAAAATCGCCTTCATAAATAACTCAAAATCCTTGATTGACAAATGGAATAAAGCATAAATAAATGCTTGAATAAATAATAATGTAATATAAAAAAACGAGTTTGCACTTGGATTCTTGTCTACATCAAAATCCTTCTAGTTTTGTTGGAAACATTATCATTCGAGCTACTATTAAACTTGAAATGAAAATGTAGTCAAAAGAGATGGTTTATATTCAAAATTTGTATAAAAGCAATATTCTAAATTTACTCTTAGAATAACCAGTCACAAAAATAAGTTTAAAATTTATTATAAAAAATCTATTACTTTCATTTAAAAAAAAGAATAATACATAATCTAAAATACTATATATTTTAAGATAAATCAATAATTGTTGAATCTTTTCTCAAACATAATCATTCGAAAAGAATAGTATTTTAAAAATGTGAATAAAAATATGTTAATTTCTAACACATTATATTTTACGACCTCATATATTATATATGATTATTAGAAAAATAGACATATAATATAAGCTACCTAATTTACAATTTAACTAAAAATTAATAGATCAGTTTGGTTTTTTTTCGCTATAATTAACATATGAAAAAAAGGTCTACTTAAACTTCAGATTTTTATTACAAATAGAAGATTTCAACATAGGTAGGTCAATTGCTAATAACATTTGTTACGGGTAGGTGAAATAGTACAAACACTTCTCTAAATAAATAAAAATATAAAAGATTTAACATTTTCACAATCCATAAATTTATAAATAAGAACATTAATCGAAAGGCCCTTGGTCTATTGGTGATGTTGCTTGGCTTTCAATAAGCCCACTAGGGATCAAGTTTGGTTGAGTGCAAGGCTTGAAGATACTTGACATAAAGAGTCAAAACGATTGAGGTAGATACCCGTTACTCATAATTACTCAAGTTGAAGGTGACCACTAATTTCATTATACACGTACTTGTAATAGTAAATCCGCTAAAATAACCTAATTCACTACTCATCAAAAAATAATAATAAATAAGAACATTAAACACTAAATAATCTTCAATAAACATCTCTCTCCACAAAGGTTGGGTGTTGTGATGTTCCTCGCAATAAGCCACACGTTGCTACCTAATTTTAATTGTTAGCCCGTAACCAAACAGCCCACTCGGTACACATGAATCATGATTTAACATTAACGAATGTAAATTAAAGGCCGCTCGTCCCTTACAACTCTTCATTCCACCTTATCGAACTCATGGGGCAGCTACATTCACTCTCTCAGGGACGCGGTGCTTTATCAGATGCAGACTGGTCGGTAGAGAGCTTGGGTCGAAGCCGGGAGACCTCGGTTCGAAGCTCAAGCTTACGTTTATTTTCTTTTTCATCATCTGGGAGTGTGATGGGCAGCAGACGAGGCTTGGTTTTGGATTTAGAGAAGAAGTTTTTTGTTTGCAGGACTGTGAGAGAAGATCCGAATGGGTACTCATCTCGAGTATATTACAGATCGACTGTGAATGCGGGAGAAGGAGTTCCATTTCAATGGGAAGCCCATCCAGGGAAGCCCAAGAGTAGTAGTATTGCGCAGGATGCTCTCATTGCTCTGCCTCTCAGTCCTCCTCCCTCTCTTCAGAGCAAAAAGCACAGCAAAAGGAAGTCCAGGAAAAATAATGGCCCTTTTGTGGGTTGTATTTGTACTCCATTCGGTATGAAGGATGTCGGGTCATAATTCTAGTTAACTGCTTGGATCCCACTGCCAACGGTTACAATAATCTGTGCAATTAACTATACTGGAAGGGGTATACCATAGTATACTAGATTTGGTCATTGGCAGCTCTTAAATTATTTTTAACAATGATGTTTCTAAAGTGTTAGATAGCCACATTGGGAATCAGGGAAAGGAGAAGGACAGGGTAGTGGAAGAAAGTAAAGTGAAGAATCTGGGTGCGACTGACTCACTTTCCACCTTTCTTGTTAATGAACATCATGCTGAAGTTAAAGGGGCTGCTCCTTTGCTACCCTCTGTTTCTTTGTGTTCTCCTGGTCAAAACATTGCATCTCTTGAAATTTGCCTCCCCTTTAAACCAAATGAGAAGTTGCACAGTCGCTTCTCATGATGAGCCTTAGATCTCAGGCCTGTGGGCTCCTGTTTGTTGTTGTTTCTCACTTGGGCTTTATATGCTTTATCCAGTTGTAAAGGGTTCCCAATCCCTTCAAAATCTGGTTTTTTATCCAATCTAATAAAAAAATATTTATTTTTAATCAAAGAAAACCAGATTTGTCCAATGATCTAAAATTATAAATCTCAAATACAAAACTAATGAATTATAATAAAATATGAAAAATTAATTAATTACCTTCCAATTATATGTAACTACACCGTTATTTTGCGTAGTTTTTTTGAGTAGTGAATATGTTTGTTATATACACCTTCCCATCTTGTTTTTAAGTTCATAATAGAAAATTCCATATATTAAATCTAAATATGCATAAGATATACATCTTAATTTTTTTAAAAAAGATTTAAATTTTCATTTATAATGAATAATTTTCAGACCTTGATGAATAATGAATAATTTTCAGAGTTTAATAAATAGATTTCAAAATGATTTCTGAAATTAATTGTGTTATTTTTAGCTGGCTGTGATTTGAAACGTGTGGAACATAGTTGACGCCAGAAATCTACTTCTGCTTTTAATGGACTGTGGAAACATAAATATTCTTAGGTTTCAAAAGTGTAAGAAAAAAAATGACACAGCTCAATGGGTTTCAACCTTTACATGAAAAATTGCAGCCCTAAAATAAGGGATCGTATCTGAAAACATTATTGTAATTGTACACAAAGAAAAAGAACAAAAAGGCATTCCTGTATCGTGGCAGAACAGTTTTAAAAATCCACCATCCACAGTACCATAAAATTTGTGTCTGCAATTTAAAACCCAGAGTACTGAAATAAAGTGATTGAATATGAAAACCCTGTCATACTTGTACCAATATTTGTTTTCCCCATAACGTGGCAGAACAATTATGTAAATCTCCTCCCTCTACTTACGAGACCATCAAAGATGAATGCAAATGCCAGTTCCCACCACAATTAATTTACTTACCCACCGCCTGGTTTTCACCAGACTGCTTCTATCTCTCATCATCACAATTTTCAGGTGGATTTCAAAGCGCATTCCAGTGATGAGATTTGAATGTTCTAAAGTTTGTCTGAAGTTTTTTGAAAAATTTTGTTTCTCATGATAAATTATGGATTATGATTCAACACTTGATCAAAAAATTAGCATAGTGAATCCCAAAAATCATTGTTCCCAGAATCAGCCTATGGTAATTGGTGAAGTTGGTTAATTCCAGACCTTCAACCAAAAAAACAAAAATCATTGCTCTAATTTGATGAACTGTAGAAAAATAGAAAACCTTCAATAATTGACATGTTTTATTTCAGCAGCTTTTGGTGGTTGAGTAAAATTTCAATTTCTTCTGAATTATTAAAATACTAATAACAATAATTATAGATAAGTATTATATATAAATATTCTCAATTCAAGTTTTGTTTAGTGTAAAACTTCGAGGAAACGGTTGAGGCGAGGATCGCGTCATGAGTGACTTTGATGACATGGATACTCCTTACTCGTCGCTGCTTAAGCTGAAAGTGATCAATAGTTCAATTTGTATGTCTATTCGTAATTGTAAATCCACTATATATTCCTGTAAAGCATGCAGAGAGATGCCGACAATTTATGTAATCTAATGCACAATTAAATGCACTTCTCAATTTTAATAAAAGATATGTATATTATAATTATAAGACTATAATGTCACTATTATCTAATATTTTAATAATTGAATTAGATACAAATCAACATTTAATAATTATAAATTAATAAATTTTAATTTAACATGCCAAATAATTGTTTTCCCTCACCAAAAATCCTCGGACAGGTGAAAGTCCTTGTCAAATCTAATCCGTCCGTTGTGTTCCATGACTCCACCGGTCTCTCTCGGTTATAATCAAGTAAAGGATGGATTATCTTGTGCACCAAAATCATTAAGTGCGAGATGGACAGGTAAAGAACTACTAAACTTTCTTCGTTTTCTTTTCCCTGCACTGGTTTCAAACTATAACTCTTTGATTTGTCTCGGTGCTAATGACCTATGCTTTGGAGGGAATGCTGGAATGAGAAACAAAGTGGGAAAAATTTAGAAGGGGTCACTGTAATGATGACAAAATGATATTGTCACCTTAACATCATTTTTTTATAATTTACTTTGTATGGAAAGAGTGATTTCATCTTGGTATTGTCTTTCATAAATTCATCTTATGCTGTAGATGCTTAAAATTTGAAGGGCGGAGGAACTCTTTGGTCTGATCGGTTTTGTGTGGACTCTGGTTTGTCATGCCGAAAATGTTTACTGTTGAAATGCTTCCAAAACCAGTGAATATTGAGTTAATATAGAATAATAGTTTCTTATTGATCTATATATGTTTGTTTGTTCCTGTCCAATTGACTCAAGAATTGAGTACTCACTTATTTACCCATTAGAAGATATATATTACCACAATGGGTATTATTTATATCTAAAGTTGGAGCGGCAATAGAAGGAAATAGTTGATATTTTGTGTAAAATTGTTTGTATATTCAAATCACAGTAGCAGAAGCAGTTGGCTTGGATATTATCTATACCCACTTTCTCTATTCCATGGGTTATACACATACAATCTTCCTACCAGTTGGGTTGTTTGTGTGTTAGAGACATGTCTGGGTTGGGTTGTTCAATTTGTTTGTGACATGTCTGGTTTGGGTTGTTCAATTTGTTTGTGACACGTCTGGGATATAATTCAATACGTAGATCAATCAATTGATAAAATTGAACTTCACAACTTGGGTGTAAAATTCTATAGTCTAATCATATCTTAGCAAGGGGATTGAATTGGTTCATATTATGTGAAATAGGACAAAAAGGCCCAAGAAAAAGAGACCTTGACACAAGTTGTACAAAATTATGTGTCTTGGCACATTCCTATGATCGGTTGGTACAAAATTCTTTAGTTTTCTAGAATTAGAAAAAAAATGTTTCTATCATGTAAGAATGCTTATTGGCGGGTGTAGATTTATTCAGTTAACCATCTCTCTGGGGTCTAACAAGCCTTCTGGTATTGCACACACATATACAAATGATTTCCGTCTTTGTCAGTAGACTTTGAGGTCTAACAATCCTTCTGGTATTACACCCATTTATGGCAATGAATTCCTTCTTCCTTAATAGACTTTGTAACTATTTTCTCTCTGGGGTCTAACAAGCCTTCTGATATTACACCCGTATATAGTAATGAATTCCTTATTCCTCAGTAGATTTTGTAGCAATTTTACCTCTTGCTTGAGTTAGAAGGCTATAAGTTTTCAAAGTCATCACACCCAACACACATGGTTGTGTTGAATTCATGGAGAAATCAACTTGTTTCAATGGAGCCATGGATGATTTAAAACATATAGATACAACAACCCATGTTGGGATCCCTCCAATCTATTACATATTCTGATACCCCCTATTTCAAGAGGGAATCAAAGACAATTGCCAATTAAAATGGCTTGGGATAAACTATCCACGAGTCTTAGGGACTTACTTTGCGTAGAGCAACTGTTGACATTGGAAGAACTAAAAGGAAAGGTTTGACATTCACAGTTTTCTCCAGAGTTCCCTTGCTTTACAATCCACGCATTTCCCCTTTTTTTCACTCGAAAGATACTAAAAAATGGCGCACATATCAAAACTTGGAGCAAGAAGAAAGGAGGAGTCAAGACTAATATCACTCAACCAAAACAATCCATTGTAAATACTACCCTCTACATTGATAACACCTCCACTACTACTTTACTCAACACTTCTTGTACCCAAAGTGGTATCTAATGTATTCATGTTTAGTGCATATAATATTGGCCAAAAAAGGCTATCACTAATGCTATAAAATCTACAAATGTACGTAAGTCTTCATGTGTTCTTTTTTAGTTCAAATAAAATAGTCCACAAAAGGCTACCACTCATGATATAATATTTACAAATGTATATGTATGAATTTGTAACAAATTAAAAATGTACAGATAGAACCTTTCAATGTAATGCTTCATCTATATTCTTATACTTACATTGTCAATCACGCCCCTTATCAACATCAACTACAAAATTAATTAACTATCCCTCTAAATTAAATAACTTATACCGTTCAACGTTCACATTGTATTGTACTCATGCGATTGATAGTATTTAATTGTTATTAATGAAATATTTGGTGTTCTATCGAAAATCAATATAATATGAGGATTGATATTGTGTCATTTTTTGGTTCCTTATTTCTATTTTACTGACTTTTTGTTAACTTTCCGCTGATTTTTTATATTAACTATTAATATATGTAAATACAATATATCATGTAGTTGGATCAAACACGTTTGATTATGTTTGGTTTTTGTCTCATGTGAGTTTTCATGCATTATCTCTAGTTGATGTTGTACAAGGTTTGAGGTTTATTTCAAAATCTCCTTATTATCTAATAAAAATATTTAACGTTTATTAAAAATAAGACTTAAAGTTCCTTGGATGTCATTGCTTTATCAGATTTTTTTCTTAATCATGATTTAATTGTCTTTTAGATTTATTCATTTTTTATATTTATGCGAAGACCAAACTGTGAAGCTAACTTTGTGTTTACCACGAAGTCCATGTATCTCTTGGGAACTATTTTAATATATAACTCAAGCCTATGCTCAATGACACAAATGAGCACCGCGTATCACCATCTCGTGAACTCGAAGCTAGGGAGATGCCTTGATTACTTGGAAGGTTTTCATTCATTGTCTTTGAGACTCTAAAATAATGCCACGTGTCTCACTTTGTTTAAATTGTTGTCATCATATGATTTAATTTAGACTCGGTTGTTTGTTTATAATTATAGTTGATTGATGTTTATTGGGATTTTGAAAGAGGTAACTTGAGTTGGGTAACCTTGAATATTAATTATTTATTAATGAAGATGATCCC
Source organism: Taxus chinensis (assembly GCA_019776745.2). Taxonomy (NCBI): domain Eukaryota; kingdom Viridiplantae; phylum Streptophyta; class Pinopsida; order Cupressales; family Taxaceae; genus Taxus; species Taxus chinensis. Next base: position 217,377,067 of record CM034152.1, on the reverse strand, counting down.
ATTTTGATCTGCATTTAATGTGAGATCAAATTATGTTGTTGAAAATTGGTTCACTTTGATAATGAATAGTGAAATGCATAACAGAACATCATTAGAATTATAGGAAGAAGATCGCAAATAAAATAGTGTGTATGTTTCCAATGAAATTGATTTCTTGAAGTATGAATCGGATATGGTCAAGGATTTTCTAGATCACCAGGTGAAGAACTTAATTTCTCTTGGAACCAAGATGGAGAAATTAGGGATACCTCTTTGAAAGAACTAATAGACAAAGGATGAGATTTGTTTTCTTTGATTAAAATTATTTAACTTTGCATGATCACACAAGGAACCAAAATTCTAAAAAATGTTTAAAGAGGATGTTGATAAATTCATGAATGTACTCAAAGCAAAGAGTACGAGTTGACACAACATGCATGGATACAAAATTGAGGATTACAAGGAAGTTTGTTCTAAGGGATTGGAATTTTTATGTTATAGTTAATCTTTAATTTTCTAGGCTCATGGGACTTTGAATTTATTTTAATAATACAATGATTTAATTTTATGAAGAAATGAGATATAAGAGTTGATTTGGTGTTGCAATATAGTATTTTCTTATGCTTTGTTAAGGTTATCTATTGAACTAGTTTTTAAATTTACATATTCTATTTTGCATGTTGAATTTGAGCTCAACTACTTACTCATATATGTGGTGCAGGGAAATTTAGCAAATTTTTTCTATTAGTTTACAATATTTTTTACTTTTGTTATAATATTGGAAAGTGATAAAAATGATTTTGAATTGTGGGAAATAGTAAGATTACTTTGGCATATGTTTTTAACTAATCTATTTTCTCAGCTAAAATATACATTGTCTTATATAAACTTGAGCATTTACAATTTGATATGTGAGATTGATTATTTTTAGAAAAATATTTTCAAAGTTTGGGTGGTTGTTAGTGGTCCAAAGATACTCTCTTGAATATTGATTTTGGATTAAACTTGTCTTAGGTGTTTAGAATTAGATTAAGGATATTATAAAGAATAAATCTCATGCTCTTAAATCTGTTTTTAAGTATTTCCTACTTAGTGTAAATAAATATGATAGAACATGACTAACAATATGATAGTTCATTTTATAACAATTGAACTTGATTATTAGGAAGTCTAAAGTAACATGTACATTGGTTGAAGAGGGTAAAACTAAATCAGATGGTTTCCAAAAAAACCCTAGACCTATAGCCATATGTTAAAACCCAAACTGATATGTTAATTCATGCCAGACATAAGAAAAATTGGATACTCTTAATAAGTTAACTAGGTTGAGCTCAATCGATCAATAATTTTTCACTACCTTATAAAGGAATAGAAAAACACGAGAGTATCAGGAATTTAATCTTAGGTTCCAAATAATGTATAATTGCAATCCTCATAATCATATTCCCTTGTACCCTATAAACTTCCACATATACCTAGATGCTCTAGACCTAATTACATCCATTTTTGTGAGACTGTCCAATATTAACACTTTGGTGGGTGCTTACACTAAGGCCATTATAAGTGTAGGTTATTATTTATTAATTTATTTTTTATTAGGTTAATTCTTCCACTTAGATAATCCATACACTTGTTGAGTTAGCTTGCTTAGGTGTACTACTTGTGTGGAGTTAGGTTACTAGTATTGTAGAGTTAGCTTGTTAGTCTTGTGGAGTTCGCTTAACTTCCAATATTAGTCAGTGAGATTTATTCACCACTAATGTATGTATTAGTTGCACTTCCCTCCTCTTATATGTACATCCAACTTATGAGCCAATTCATGAGATATATGATACTAAAATTCTTTGTTTGTAAATACTGTTGTAAGTTTATTCTGGCGACTTTATTTTTGCTTATTAAAAGTAATTTTATATTATCATATGATATATTTGCAGATTTGAACAATATTCTTATCGTTTATTTCATGATATTAGAGCGATATATGATGTAGACATCCATTTGTAGGTGTTCTTATACAAGCGAGGGTTTTATACTTTTCATATATTTGGAATTTCGTAGTATTTTTCTGCAACATGTATTTCTGTGTGAAACAGAGGACACCAATGGATCTAGAAGGTGCCAAAACCATAGAATTGACTTTAAACTTGACCATGTTCTGACATAGTCAAATCTAGACATTTTAAAAGGGTTTTTTGCCACGTTTTACAAGAAAATCTAGACCTTTAAAAGGGTTTTTTGCCACGTTTTAAAATAAATTTATATAATTATGTACAAACTATTTTTTAGAAACAAATTATATTTGTTTTCTAGTTTTTTGATAAACTTTCTGAGTTTCTCTGTGTTTTTTGATACAAGTACCAGAAAAAAATATTTGCAATCTAATTTTGTATCAACAATTGTACTTTTTGGATGCATGCTTTTATCCTTTGGACACAGATATATACCCTATGGATGTTGTATTTTACACTCTAAACATTTATGTTCTATATGCAATCTTTTATCCATTGGACGTAGATCTATACCTTTTGGGTGCATTCTTTTATCATTTGGTCACACCCTTTTGATGCAATCCTTTACTCTACCTTCTTGATGCATTCTTTTATCCACTGGAAATAGGTCTATACCTTTTGAGTGCTTTATTTTATCCTTCGATCATGTATAAGTACCCTCTGGGTTTAGTTCTTTACCATTTAGATGCGTGCCTTATGGATGCAGTCTTTTATCCATTGGACATAGATCTATACCTTCTGGGTACACTCTTTTATCCTTTGAAACATACAGTGTACCCTCTAGATGAAGTGCTTTAGCCTTTGGAGGTGTAGCTGTTGGGTGCATTATTTTATCCTTTTCTCATAGGTCTATACCATGTGGATGCATTTTTTTACTCTATGGAAATTTGGGCTTCATGTATACTTTTCTCTTAAAAAAATTAGCATTAAAATATTATTTTTCAATAGTATAAACTTATGGAGCTCATAACTTTTGATTTGTGGCTCAGATTATGATGATTTTTTTGAGATCTCTGCATTGGTGAGATTTTGATACACATATTTCATTGGTAAAAGGTGATTTTATTCCTTATAATATTTACATGCACTAATTATAAAGTGCCAAAATATGGGGGGTGTTGTAATCCCATCTGGACTCATTTTGTGTTAAGCTTGACATCCTAAATTTTTAGTTTCTCTTTGCTATCACGGATTCTTACCCATTAGAGAATAAGATAATTTTCTCTGAAGTGTGTGGTCTTCAAGAGGACATAGTAAAATTTGTAAAAGAAAACATATCGCTTAAGAAGCAAAACTCACTTCTACATAACCTCATTCACCGTAATGATGACCTCATTCACTCTACGAGGAAAATTTTTTCTCATTTACAACATTATCCTCACATAGTGTAATTTTATTACCATACTCCTAGTCAACTTGTAGTTGTTACCACACCCATTGACCTTGATATGCCAGTTTTTGAGCCTGCTTCTACTTCTAATGCTACTGAGCTTATTGCACATGTTATTGCATGTAATAATTCCACACATATACCTATTGCAATGCCACACCTGGTGTATCCAACTTCAGCTCATTATACTGATATGTATGGTTCCTTTGAGAAGCATATCATTGGATTTGGTTCTCACATGCTCCGTTCTATGGGTCTCATTGACAGAGTTATTAAAAAACATTCACGGGGTATTACTTCCTCTATTCAGCCTATTGAGTGGCAGTCTTTGAGTTAGTACTTCCTTGCGATCACTTAGTGAAAAATATGCTATTTTTGTATGCTTGACTCTTTTTAAAGATCATGAGCTACAAATGAGTTCTACACCTTAACCCATACTTGAGAAACCTAAGATTTCATCTAACAGACATGATCGACTTGACACACACTTTGATGTTCATTTGCATGATCATATTGTTGATTAAACAAATATTTAATAAGTAGATGCCTAAATCTAATGCACTGCAACAATAAATGAATAAGAAATTAAGTACAAAATAGATCCAAGAAAATTAGAAATTAAGATTTAAAAACCCTAAGTTCAAAGAGGAGATAAAATGGCTTAACTGTTTTACAATTAATCCTGGGCTGTGCCAAAGTGACGAACTGAGAAATATAAAGTGTAAACTATCGCATTAAAATGTAGAAAGTTATAGAGATGGATGAACATGATGAACTGGGGTACCTGTGAGTTCTAAAGACTTGTTATGGGATACTATGACTACTAAAACCCTCAGAAAACCTCCTTTGCAAGGTTGCGAGATGTTTTCTATCCTTCGCTTCTTGTCACCAATATGTCACACAATGATCGCCAGTGTCGCTGATATTCTACAATAACAAAATGAATTACAAAACCATCAAGACTGCATCAACTCCCAAAAAGAAAAGAATGCAAATGAGGGGTCAGATTGTCCTCAGTTGTTAAATAAGTGATCTTACGTATGAGCACTACACTAAATTTCAGACCCAATGTAGTTCTAGGTGTGTGTGTGTGTGTGTGTGTGTGTGTGTGTGTGTGTGTGTGTGTGTGTGTGTGTGTGTGTGTGTGTGTGTGTGTGTGTGCGTGCGTGTGCGTGCGTGCGTGCGTGCGTGCGTGCGTGCGTGCGTGCGTGTGTGCATGTGAAGAATCATGTCCTAGGTGGCTCTTGTGTGTGTCGCACTTAATATCTAGAAAAATCTAGATGTAGAAAATGTAAGTAAATGTGTACATGGAATAGAATGAACTTCCCCTCCTATGAAGTGTATGCAGAAGATTGGAGTCCCTTTCCCTTGAATGGATGATAAAATGGATGTTTGGATTCCCTATTGCACCATGTTGAATTAATGGTTGTTGTCATTGACGTAAAAGGTATTGATGGAAAAGGGAAAGTAAAATATCAAGAATATTGATGGTTCTTAGAGGATCAAGATGATTTCATGTGGTTTCAAGAAGACATGGAATTGAAGATTGATTAGTAGTTCCCTCTTAGGTTGGTTTCAAGTGCCTAATGAGGTGTGACAAGATGGTACAAGTCAGATAAATATATGGAGAAGACTTGAGAGAGTTTCTATAGCATGTGTGAGAATATGTGAGGCTCAACTCAGCCTTAGGAGTTAGATTTCTATATTGCACAGAAATTGATCTTGAGAACACAGTGTTATTGTATGAAAATGATATGGGATAGATAATTTCAGAACTATTCATGTTAAATAAATAATGGGAGATAATGGAGGAATGTTTCCTTGTGATTCATGCAAAATTTCAGGTCCTCAGGAGGTCATTCGAGCAAGTTGTGTATGTTTTTGCAAAATTGGTCTATTCAAAAGATCATTTTGAGTTACCTCGCTTCTTAAGCATCAAATAAAAATATAAATAATTATTCAGATAAATCATAGAAGTATTTTTTAGAGTAATTTTTTCTATAAATCATGTTCAAAAATTGGTTTGTCAAAAAGAGGTGTATTTAAAAAGATATGAGCATTTTTCAGAGGTGTTTCTTCTCCTTTTTGGCATGTGTTTTGTCCTTCAAGGTATGATTGAGTGATATTTGGCCTTTAATAAATTCTTAAGTGATCAAGATGATTCTAGAGTTCTCTTTCAAGGAGTGTGTGCATCTATGTTGATCACCAAGTGAATACTTGAGTATGTAGTTGATCCCTCCATGCTGATCTACAAGAATGAACTCAAGAAGCATGACCAAACTCACCTAAAGTCACTGCATTGAGTTTGTTGTTATAAGTATTTTTTACCTCCAAATGATTAAATCCTCCTCTTATGAAATTCTAAATATCTTTAAACATATTGAACTGTCTAAAATTTAAAGACTAAGTACAAACTTGTGTTAGCTATGTTGTCCTGGTGCCATTCTAGCCTCAGAGGTTCTTGAGCAAGCTTGTGATGAAATGTAATTTTACAACAAGTTGAATAATAAAATGCTAGTGTGTTTGGATCCTAGTAAAATATGTGGTGATTTTATTTTTCTTAGTGAATGAAGCTGGAGTGTCTCTCTTTGTTTGTTAAGCCTATGTGTTGCAAAGGATTGGTTTCCGTGGTGCACATCTTTCTTCCCTGTAAAAGTGCAATCTTGACCTCAATGGTGAAGTGTTTATCTAAAAAGAAGAGTATAAAAGATAAAATTAATTCATGTTTCAATGCACCTAATCACTTGAAATATTTCCGAAGTTTTTCCATCAAGTGTTCTTGTCTAAATTGTTAACTATGCAGTCATAATTCAATACTAGTGATGCAAAATGTACTTAATTTGAGCAAGAACAAGCAATTTTATGACTCAAATCAATTGGAGAAGAAGTAAAAATGTTTTATGAAGCCTAAAAAATTCCCATAGTTGAATTTAATTTGAAATAGTTGAGGAAATTGCATTATTTTCTATCTTGGGATAACGATTGTGAATATACCCTGTCTCTAGGGTTTCAAGATAGTATTTTTCTCAAATCTCATGAACCATCCAGCCATATTTTCTAAAAATTGGATATAACCTCTTTGAGACCAATCTTAAATTGTTGCAAAAGGAATGGGATCAATTGATGGAGTGGTGGTTGATATTTCCTTGATATAATTTTAGAAAAACGTGAACAATTTATGAAAAAACCTTCTTTTCAATTGTATTGTTGTTTCAATGCAAAAAATGAAAAATCTAGTAGAGGAAATGTTGAGAAAGGTGTGTACACGTTGGAGGACATCTATAAATCTTAGATAAGCTTAATATTTATTGTTTTTGAAAGTTGTAATGCTCAAAGTTTTGTACAATGCTCAACCTTGACAAGAAGGTAACCAATGTTTGGTTTACAAGAATTTTTTTGACAAGTAAGGCATAAATTCTATAAAAATGTGTTGCAAAGTTGTTAAATAAGGGTTCAATGTCTCCTTAATGGGTGGAAAGAGCTAATGAATCTCTCAAATGAAATGAACTATCTTGCAGATGTATGTATCAGTCCTTGAGCATGGAATTGGCAAATTGGACAACTTTGTTTGTATGAAGAAATGATTTAAGGAACACTACAAAGTGATTGTTTTGTCTTGAAACCTTCAGAAAATTTACAACTTTATGATCTACTCCATGGTTCGAATGGAATATGAAAATCCTCTGAGTGCTCTTTTTAAAAAATTCAAATCATTCAAGAAGGGTGCAGTTGAGAAGTTGAAGAGAAGAAAATTAAGTCAGTTGAAGAATATGAAGGGTTAAAGCTTGAGCTTGTTTGAAGAAAAAAATATGAAGATTATTTTGTATAAAAAGAGAAATAAGTTTGCATTGTATTTTTTTGGAAGTTGAAGTGATATTGAGACAATGAATTATATTAAACAAGATAGAGATGAAATGAAAAGGTGAGTGTTGTAAGGATGAGCTTGAGTTGATGTGGAGAAGTTTGAGATTTAAAAAGCATGAATTCACAACACTAAATATACCGAATATATGAAAGATAGGTGATAAGAAACAAAGTGTTAGAAAAAATTAAGTATGGAAGTTAGTGACATAGTCTTGAAGATGTGGAAGAACTAGTTAAAAGTGTAGAACAAAATACAAAGATAGAGAGAGGGTGACTGTGTGATGGGTGTCAAGAATTTTGTGGCATGAAAAGACTTGTACTTCTGATCTGATTTAATTACAAAGATAGTTGTGTGACCATTTAGTTTAAATCAGAAATCTTGTGAGATTGAAACATATTCTCTTCTTTGCAATATATGAGTAACAATAACATGCACAAGAAAATTGAGATAGAGTGTGTTGACAATGATGGAATATTGTGACTTTTGAGATATAGTAATAAGTGATAAAGTGTGTAATTATGATCTCAAAGATAGAATGTGATGTGAAATTGGATGAGGGTATAAGGCATGATAGTGAAATGGAAAAGATGGTGCAACTGTGAACAAAATTTCATGACAGAGACATACTTGTGTGACTTAGAGAGGAGAGAGAAGTGTGAGAAGAAAAATATGAATTGAAAGAGCTTATGATCATGAAGAGTTAAAGAATCATGAATGAGATGTAGAGTTCAAAGTGAATAGTGGAGTACATATATGTCAAGTTGAACTGATATTGTGAAAGTGTGAAGGAGTTGGAACTGAGATGGCACTAAACCTATCAAGACAAGTGATAGAGAAGACAATAGAGTAAACACTTTGTGATTAGTTTAAAAATCAAGTTTGCACAGTAAGCCAAGTAGAAGAAGTAAGAAATTGATAGGGTAGCAGAGGTGAATAGCAAATTTAGGGTTATCATTAGCTGTTCAAGACAATAACTTAAGAATGACCAAATTGGAAAAACAAGTCTAAGTGGCATCTTAGACATTGGGGAATTGAAGCTTCCCTGTGATTTGAAGCTTACTAAAGATCAATAGAAGATGATTGAATTGCAATGGTTAAAGCCTCTAAACTAGGTAGTAACTTGGTCAAATTGAGGAGTAGCAACTCGAGGTTGATTTTAAGCTCAATCTTGAAACTAATGTAACAGAAGAAGGAAAAATTGGTCCAAATCATAGTTCATAGTTTTAATGGGTTTCCTTCCCATTTTGGGTTTTCCACATTAAAACTTGTGTCATTGTGTTCTCTCTATTAAATTTCATATGTGTGGTTTTATGGTTTTATCATATCAAATATAAGAAGGTAAATTTGTGAAGAAAATGATTCACCCCCCTCTTAGTGTCCTAGTTTCCAAAAATTGGTATCAGAGTGAGGTCCTCCTGAATCAAGCCTAATAGCTTGGAGGTGATCATGAAGACACAAACATGGGTACATCAACAGAATTAGTGTTGAAGAAGAGGTGTGAAATTTCTCAAGCTCTTATAAAGGATTTAAAGGAAGAAATTAAGCTTAAGGAAGTTAGTCATGGCCAATAATTAAATGAGATGGCCTCATTTGTTGAAAAAGTTTTGAATGCCTTAACAGATAAATAAATTGGTTGCCTTAAATTTGAAGAGGAACTAAAGACCCTGAAGATTGAGTTGGTACAAGTTACTAATCAATTTCGAAACTTGCAAATAAAACAAGAACATTATAGTGGATTAGATCATGAGACATGTCAAGGAGTTATTCAAGCCATGAGTGGAGAATGTGAAAATTTAAATGAAAAAGTAGAGACCTTGAAAGAAGATTTGGAACATGTAATGCCCCGTTCGACATTACCCTAGCCTTTCTCTGATGACCCTTTGATAAGTAGGGGTAGGTGGTGGGTGTGAGTTTGTTGATTGTTAGTCGACCTCGGCTATGTTCCAGAGAATGATTAGCACGCTTCCTCCTCATCTAGACTTCCTGTGTCCGTGTCTTTGATGATGTTGCTAGTGGAGGGCCACCGCAGTGCCTTTTTGATTATCCGATTAAAGGAAAATCTAGTTCTTGCTTCTTCGAGTTTGCCTAGTCATTGCCATTAATAGGATTAATAATTATTATGATTATTATAACCATAAAATCATTAAAATAATGTTTATAATAATATTATAATTTATATTGTTGATTTACGATCATTTGCTTTTGTGTCAAAATTTTATTGCTATGGTAATGGATTGACTTTAAGCTATATTTTCGTTATTTATCTACTTCGTTTTAGGGTTTTTATGTCCTTTTTAGGTTAAAACGAACAAAATAATAATAATAAATAAATGGAATAAAGGAACTAAAAAGGCCGTGAAAATTGGGGCGGATTAGGGGAAAGAGGGCTAGGGCTATATTGGTTATGGTTTTCATCTTTTAGTTTTGTTGGAGTAGGGAAGCTGCTGCCATGGGAAGGAGAGCCTCAAACCCGACATGCACCACTCTCCAAATTAATGTCACCCAGCAGTGAGGAAGCCACTTCTGACTTTTTTTTCTTCTGCATTTTAATTTTCCCAGTCACGTTTTTTGGGCAAGAGCACCCTTGGGATGTTGTGGTTGTGTCAGGGTCTGACCAAATGAAAGAACAAGGCAGCTTCTCATGGTACATGATTTCAGCTGTGCATGGAATATGAGGGGTTTTCCTCAGGAGACAGTCACCCTGTTTCATCCACAGAACCAAATAGGTCCCCAACCTAATGAGTTTTCTTTACCAGCGCACTCCTGACCTGTGCTAGTATCCTCCCAGCCTGTGTAAAAAAATGAGCCATTATAGGTGAAATGTGGGGGAAGACATTATGATTTCTTTCCAATGGAAAACCGATGCCCTTGTAATATCGCTCTACCAAACCATGATAACAGCTTCTACACCCCATGTTTAGTTACCATATCAAAATTGTTAAAGACCAGTTGATGTTTTTAACAAGATAACAAACATTGACCACATATTTTGTAGTAATGGGATTGCAGCATTAAGCTTTCTACCGAGGGAAATCTGTGTACATAGCTCTGTAAAAAAAAAATGAGCCCAGAATTGCGTGGACTTCCATCAAAGCATAATGGAGAGAGGAATTTTGTCAGATATTGTAATTGAAGCTGCCCTAGTAGACATGTAGGCAAAATGCAGATGAATAAATAGCATGCGTTTTGTTTGACAGAATACCCAAAAAATAAATGTGTTCTCCTGGACTGCCACGATAGCAGGATATGCACAAAATGGATTTGTTGAGAAGGCACATGAACTGTTTGATAGAATGCCTCAAAGAAATGCAGTCTCATGGAGTGCCATGATTGTAGGATATGCACAAAATGGATTTGTTGAAAAGGTGTGTGAACTGTTTGTTAGAATGCCTCAAAGAAATGTTGTCTTATGGAATGCCATGATTGCAGGATATGCACATAATGGATTCATAGTACACATGGCATTTTTTTGCTATCCCAAACACACTGATAATCCTATTTACTGTGGGCTTATTACTCAGCTGGAGGCACTTGCTGTTCCTTTCTTGCCAGCAGAGGATTTTCCAATAGAACTGGCCACTTATTTTGACATTATTGTGGATGCTATTTTTGGGTTTTCCTTCCGTGGTTGCAAACAAGTGAAATCAATTGGTGCGATGTTAACTCCTCGACTTCTGCCTTGCCAATTCATTTCCAGGTATGGTTCACTTCCCCTCATCTTTCATAACTCTCGTATTCTAGTTTTTCGTTTGCAACTTAATATAATTTTAAAATATTAGGATTTTAATACAGTTAATTGTTTATTTTAACTCGTTGTAAAAAAAACAATGAAATGTCGTGTTGTAACTCACGAAGTCAAAATAACCCGTTGGCATTAAAACATGAACTCCCACCCTCATTCCAAGGTGATGTAGAAAACTTCCTACCCAAATGGATCGCTACAACATTGTCTTATGAACCTGATGAAATTGACTTTCCAGAAATAATGTTGACCCTCTTCCTGTTTAAAAAGTTATTTTTTTGCATTTTTTAGAGACTCATTAAGTACTCTTCGTAACCTTGAAAATGAGATGATAAGTTTCATTCGTGTACCTTGGTATGCAAGGAGTCACCTTGACCTTTGGATTGACCCCAAACGAACATATATGATATTTTTGACGCTCTTATAGGAGCTCTGTTACAGTGGTTTACAACAGTAGAAAGCTGTTAAATCTAGAAAGTTGGCTTTCGTTTTGAACTGCCATTTGAAGCCTAGATAGAGAAATTATTTCCCGTTTTCACAAATCTCTAGTGTTTATACTAGGAAATTGCATGGAACCTTTAGTTTAGGGAAAAACATTTTTTGGATAGTTTTGCAAAGCCATTTTATAGGCCTCTGGTCATAGTTTGACGAGGTCAAACTGGACCAATTTTGACTTGTTGCTCAAGAAAACTTGTCACCATTTGAAAATGGTTTTCTAGTTCTCAATCCCATTGACTCTGATGAATTCTCCTGATATAGGGGAACTTGTAGGAAGTGTCTTATTGTGTGATCATCCATCGAACGTCAGTTATGGATGTGGTTTTCTGGGCTCTTGAACTAACTTTTGTTCATTTGCAACTGGGTCAACTACGACCAGTGGCCCTGGAAAACTAGCCGCCAAACGCAAACCATTCGCATTTTCCCAATTCCGTTAGTTGCTATGAAATCTTGGTGTATTTGGGAACATGTAGAAAGTTGATCATGGTGTGTGTTCTCATTGGAATATAACTTTTGGAAGCGGTTTCTTAGCCTCCGAGCCCGTTTTGAATGTTTTGTAGCTAGTGAGAAAATGTTAAAATAGAAAGCTGTGAGACCCTCGTAGGTTTGCCAAACCACCCTGGAAACTTTTAACACATGAAAATAACTATTTAAAACTCTATAGTGTAACTTGTTATGTAAAATAGAACTTTTGACAAAATGGTGTTTTTTCTCTCTTCCCTTCTTTTCTCTCTCTCCTGGGTTACAAAATGAAGTAAAATTAAATGTAATGAATACATGTCTCTAAACCTTTTATTTCGATTGCAAATAGTAATTAATATCATATGTAAATGGAAAAAACTAAAAAATGATAATTATGATAGATTAGGGTGGATGCCATGCCAGCGAATTATCGCTGATATCATGCTCACATGGTTTTGCAGGATGAAAGAATGACGACAAAAAGGTGTTGTGTAATGCATTAATTATCATTGTAATTTATATAGTTCATGGTTAAATGAATAAAGGTATAATGTAGTCTCATGTTATAGAAGGTTATTTTTGATAATTTGTTGTTATGTATGAGATGCTAGTTCCAAGGGCATCTAGGAAATGTGCATTTAATCATAGGTTCATTTTGATTCATAGTACACATGGTACAAAGGTTTGATATTTATATAAGGTAAATGAAATTGCAGTAATATCTTGTAGTGCATATTCAGTGTTCAATAAATGATTAATGAGTCATCTTGTGCATTCATAATTTGTAAATATAATAAAGAGAATTAAATCAAAACACTCTACCCTTGTTCAAAATTAGGACATAACTTGTTTTTCATGTGCAATACTCCTTACCGTAGAAGACATTGAAAACCATAGAATGAACTTAAATTCTGCACTCAATGTAACCTCCTAGTTTGAGTAAAAAAGAAACCCGAGAATGGGCTTATCGTCTTAGTCAGTATGTTTAGTGACAATGTCTTAAATATATCTATTAGAAGAGACACCGTCAAAATTTTCTTGGAGTGTGTAGAGCTAACTCCTCCCTCGTAGCCTAGTGGATTACCTTATCATCCAAAGATAGATTTAAAATCAAAGTTCTTCATCGAGTGAAAACCCTGTTGGATCCTGACGACATGGATGGAGGTTGTGACTTAGTTGTTCTAGGCCTTAAGCTCTTGTTAATGAACCCCTTAGCTCCGCTCAGCTAAATGTGTTACCTTGGTTTCTCTCAACATAACACCCTGGTCCTTTCTGGATGGTGGTTTAGCATAAATTTGTGCTCTTGCTTAAAACTCATAGTTAGTTGAGGGGTAGACCCTTAGGTGAAGTTGGGAATTGATCTAAACCTCCATTGATTTGGATGTTAACTTAGGGTTTGCGTGTAGCTTCAAGTCTTATAATCATTCATGTCTTCAAAAGGTTAGAAAAACACTTCGTAACTCCTTATACAAGGCAATGCCAAAAATAAGGCCATAGTGTGATGTAGAAAAATAAAGCATATAAGAGTAAAATAATTGAGAATTGAGGTTAGGGATACTGCCACTCTTGGAGACCTTATAACTCAATTAAATATCTTTATGTGTTTCAAAGAATATGTATTACATTATTGTGATCAAACTACGAGAAAACAAAAGATATATAAATATAAAAAGGAAGTCATTAAGTCATTGATTTAGAATAACTATGGTAGGAAAATAACTTTTCCGTGATCGAAGAATGTTTTGTGGTAAAAAACTATCTTGCAAATAAATCTCCGTTAAATCCTAATATCACTTTATGGACACCAAGTCACATCCACTTGAGTTGTAAGAATAAAAAAAAATAGAAACTAAATATATGTTCGAGAAGAATATTCTTAACATAAGAACAAGATAATTAATTATTTTGTATGCTTTTGAACTACACCAAATAAGTATGCAAGTTATGGAAACTTTTGTAAAGAATAAGAAACCAACTTAAAAGGGGTGAATGATAATTTAACCATAGTATGAACTTAAGAACCTGTCAGTGGAAAAACAAGAAATTTATCCTTGCACAATAATGTTCTTGGAATGTTAATCGTACTAAAATAAAATTAAAGAAAAGATGTGTTGTGGGTTTGCCTATCCTTGAGTCTTCTTTTTGTGGCTAGGGCATTGCTAGTATTCGTTCATTGGGAAAAGTGTGGCATTGACATTCCTATGTTGTTTTCATGTGTCTATGTGAGTTGATGACTTATGTGATTGTCGTTTTCCAGTCAAGTTTCTGTACTTGAAGCCCATGCTGTGTTGTGTGTAGTGAGTAATGTAAGTCAAAAAAAATTATCCCGGTATTTTACTGTTGTAATTGTGTGTGTAAAATGTGGGAACTACATATGGTATCAGAGCAAAGGTTCATGCTCTCGAACCTCTAGGATGGATTGGAGTTGTGATGATTCTGTATGATGGTGGTGGATATTGGAAGAGTAATGTGATATATGTTGTAATGTGAACAATGTTGTAATTATGACCTTATGTAAGCACATGTGGTGCATGTCACTTAGTGCGTATTTTTTGTCATGTTGATGTGCTGGTGATGAGAGTATTCACTCTCTATTTTGTGGAGCCAATGAGGAATTTGTGTGTGATGTACTGCCTTGTTGTTTGTGAACGAAATGTTATTGTGGATTGCTGAGGGTTAGAAAATTTTGGCTTTATGTGATATGAAGGTGTCTTGATGTAGTACATGACAAAATTGATGTAAAGTGAATGGAATTTTATCTTGATGACATCACCGTATTGTGTTGAGTTGTGTGCATCATCATGTTGTATCACAATTGACTATATGTGGTAAGGTTAGACATTTTGTTTCTCATACATATAACTCATGTAATATGTGATGGTTCATGTCGTTATTTAGGGGTATATGGTGAGTATCATCCCTAGTGTACATTGATTGCACTTTGGGTGCAGGACATGGTGGTGTGATGTATCATAACTCATGAAAGTAATGATTGTGTTATACCCTGTATATATATACCATGCGTAAGATGTTATGGTTAATATGCGTGGATCACCATTGTGTTAATGATGTAGTTATGTGTATTTTGTGAACCTTACACTAGACAACACTAAGGGGATAAAATGTCAAGAGTGTATGTGTGGAGAGAGGAGGCATGGACCAGGTTTTCATAATCTTGAGTTGAGTACGAGTGAGGAAGTGGAGTCCTTTATAGACTGAAAACGCACTTCTATATGTTTAGTATACTTTGAGCTTGCTCAATATATTGTGGGTGCAAACCACCTTAGGCTCAACTTATACAACTAGAGTTCCCTGCTCTTTCCTATTGGATTGTTCATCGAATAATCTGATGTAATTTTGACTATGTTGATCCTTGTGGGAGTATGGAGGAATGATTCAAGCAGAGATTGTGACAATTACATTATTTTATATACTCATTTCTAGTTACATGTTTATTTCTATGAGCTAAGGCTCGAAGTCTGAGTGCCAGCAACTCGATGAGTACCCCTTTGGTGGCGGTATGAGGCCACATAGTGATTGTAATGTGCTATTTTCTCAATACGTATTTTATTCATAAATTAATCTTTATCTCTCTTTTTGAAAGAACCAGCCGTTTTTCTTGATTGACATTTTCTTATATTTTGAGCATTTATTTGATTGTTGCATTAGCATTTGGATTTTGCACTAACCATGGCTAATTAGCCATTTGTTTTTCCTAGTTTTAAAACTTTCTTTTCATATTTAAAGGTTTTGTAGCCTAGCCCAAGGCTTTTGATTTTGCCACTTGGCATTTGATTGGATTGTTATGCTAGTTCTAATGTCGTAATGTGTTGGAATAGGGTCATGGTATTAACCATGGAGTGGTTGAACCTATGGACCCGCTTCATTGTATGGGGGTACACCCCAAGGAGTTACAGATAACTAGCGGGTTGTTGAACCACGAGTTATTATGTCACTTGGGTTTGGGGTGACGGGGCTCTATGTGCCCAGGGCCATAGGGTGACCCGACCTCATTAAAAGGAGAAAGGAGATGGGCCTCTATGGTTGAGTGACCTATTATTCTTGATGGGGCTCTATGGTTGAGTGACCCGACTTGGTTTTGGTACTATGCTTATTTCTCCTTGGGAGGTATATGGAATTATTTGGTGATGGTTTAGGAGGTATATGGAGTTGTTGTATGATGCTTCAGGAGACATATGGAGTTATTTCTTGATATTTTGAGATGTGTGGAGTTGGTATAATGAGTTATGTGTACTCTTGTGAGTCTCGTTAGACATTGTTATGGTTGAGGATTGACATTTCCATTTGTATTGACTATTGGATATTGGATTGGAACTATGTCGTTAACAGTTATGGTTTTGAGACATGTGATACCAGTTACCTTTCTATCAGTGTGATGATTATGTTTGTCAGTCATATGTGTGTACTAGATCTATATCTATGACACAATTGTGGGAAATTCCTTGCTATGTAGACTTCTTGTTGTCATTCCATGGAGGAATAAAAGACCTTGTGATGTGATACAATTAAGAAAGTAGGAAGAAAGATGTCTCATGGGTTGTTTGTGTTGTTTTAAGTTTTGTGTGACATCTTGATGTTAGTTATGGTTGGGCACCCACGAACTGAAGATAATTGAATTTTTTTTTTCTAAACAATGAATATTATAATCTAGAGATAAGAAACACTGTACAAGAAAATGCTAAGTAAGTAATAAGGTAAAATGGAGCTACCAATCTTCACAAAACCTTGAAAGTTAAAATTTCTACCTGATGTTCCTAGGGCCACCCTGTGGCCATGATTTTGTGTTTGAAAACTTAACCTTAGAGCGTACCTTCACCCATATTTGTTCCTTTTTTCTTACCATTTCTCTTTTTTCTTTGTATGTTGCATCAAGGATGATGTTTTCTTAAGGGGAGGAGAATGTAATGCCCTGTTTGACATTACCCCAACCTTTCTCTGACGACCCTATTGATAAGCAAGGGTAGGTGGTGGATGTGAGTTTGTTGATCGTTAGTCGACCTCGACTGTGTACCAAAGAATGATTAGTGCCCTTCCTCCTCGCCTGGCCTTCCCGTGTGCATGTCTTTTCCGATGTTGCTAGTGGAGGGCCAAGGTAGTGCCTTTTCGATTATCCAGTTAAAGGAAAATCTAGTTCTCGCTTCTTCGAGTTTGCCTGGTCGTCGCCAGTAATAGGATTAATAATTATTATCATTATTTTATCCATAAAATCATTAAAATAATGTTTATAATAATATTATAATTTATATTGTTGATTTACGATCATTTGCTTTTGTGTTAAAATTTTATCACTATGGTAATGGATTGACTTTAAGCTATATTTTAGTTTTTTATCTACTTCGTTTGAGGGTTTTTGTGTCATTTTTAGGTTAAAACAAACAAAATAATAATAATTATAAATAAATGGAATAAAAGAATTAAAAAGGCCATGAAAATTGGGGCGGATTAGGGAAAAGAGGGCCAGGGCTCCACTGGTTATGGTTTTCATCTTTTAGTTTTGTTGGAGTAGGGAAGCCACCGCCATGGGAAGGAGAGCCTCGAACCAAACCTGCACCGCTCTCCAAGTTAATGTCGCCCAGTAGTGAGGAAGCCACTTCTAACTATTTTTTTTTTGCATTTTAATTTTCCCAGTCACGTTTTTTGGGCAAGAGCACCCTCGGAATGTTATGGTTATGTTGGGGTTTGACCAAATGAAAGAACGAGACATATTCTCATGGAACATGATTTCAGCTATGCATGGAATACGAGGGGTTTTCCTCAGGAGATAGTCACCCTATTTCATCCACGCAACCAAACAGGTCCCCAACCTGATGATTTTTCTTTACCAGCACACTCCTGACCTGTGCCAGCATCCTCCCAGCCTGTGTCAAAAAATGAGCCATTATAGGTGAAATGTGGGGGAAGACATTATGATATCTTTCCAATGGAAAACCGATGCCCTTGTAATATCACTCTACCAAACCATGATAGCAGCTTCTACACCCCATTTTTAGTTACCATATCAAAATCGTTAAAGACCAGTTGATGTTTTTAACAAGATAACAAACATTGACCACATATTTTGTAGTAATGGGATTGCAGCATTAAGATTTCTACCGAGGGAAAGCCGTGTACATAGCTCTGTAAAAAAAAATGAGCCCAAACCTACGTGGACTTCCATCAAAGCATAATGGAGAGAGGAATTTTGTCAGATATTATAGTTGAAGCTGCCCTGGTAGACATGTAGGCAAAATGTAGAAGAATAGATAACACTTGTTTTGTTTGACACAATACCCAAAAAAAATTAGTTCTCCTAGATTGCCATGATAGTAGGATATGCACAAAATGGATTTGTTGAGAAGGCACATGAACTGTTTGATAGAATGCCTCAAAGAAATGCGGTCTCATGGAGTGCCATGATTGTAGGATATGCACAAAATGGATTTGTTGAAAAGGCATGTGAATTGTTTGTAGAATGCCTCAAAGAAATGTTCTCTCATGGAATCCCATGATTGTAGGATATGCACATAATGGATTCATAGTACACGTGGCATTTTTTTGCTATCCCAAACACACTAATAAGCCTCTTTATTGTGGGCTTGTTACTCAGTTGGAGGCCCTTGCTGTTCCTTTCTTGCCAACAGAGGATTTTCTAATAGAACTGGCCACTTATTTTGACATTATTGTGGATACTATTTTTGGGTTTTCCTTTCGTGGCTGCAAGCAAGTGAAATCAATCGGTGCGATGTCAACTCCTCAATTTCTACCTCGCCAGTTCATTTCTAGGCATGGTTCACCTCCCCTCATCTTTCAAAACTCTTGTATTTTAGTTTTTCATTTGTAAATTAATATAATTTTAAAATATTAGGATTTTAATACAGTTAATTGTTTATTTTAACTCGTTGTAAAAAAAATAATGAAATGTCGTGTCGTAACTCTTGAAGTCAAAATAACCCGTTGGCATTAAAACATGAACTCCCACCCTCATTCCGAGGTGATGTAGAAAACTTCCTACCCAACTAGATCGCTACAACATTGTCTTATCGACCAGAAAAAATTGACTTTCCAGAAATAATGTTGACCATCTTCCTGTTTAAAAAGTTAATTTTTGCATTTTTCAGAGACTCATTAAGTACTCTTCGTAACCCTGAAAATGAGATGATAAGTTTCATTCATGTACCTTGGTATGCGAGGAGTCACCTTGACCTTTGGATTGACCCCGAACGAACATATGTGATCTTTTTGACGCTCTTATAGGAGCCCTGTTACAATGGTTTACAAAAGTAGAAAGCTATTAAATTTAGAAAGTTGGCTTTCATTTTGAACCGCCATTTGAAGCCTGGATAGAGAAATTATTTCTCGTCTTTGCAAACCTCTAGTGTTTATACTAGGCAATTGCAGGAACCTTCAGTTTAGGGAAAAGCACTTTTCTAGATAGTTTTACAAAGCCATTTTGTATGCCTCTGGTCGCAGTTTGACGAGGTCAAACTGGACCAATTTTGACTTGTCGCTCCAAAAAATTTGTTTCCATTTGAAAATGGTTTTCTAGTACTCAGTCCCATTGACTCTGATGAATTCTCTTGATATAGGGGAACTTGTAGGAAGTGTCTCGTTGCATGCTCATCCATCGAATGTCAGTTATGGACATGGTTTTATGGGCCCTCAAACTAACTTTTGTTCATTTGCAACTGGGTCAACTACAACCAATGGCCTCGGAAAACTAGCCACCAAACGCAAACCGTTCGCTTTTTCCCAATTCCGTCAGTTGCTATGAAATCTTGGTATATCTGGGAACATGTAGAAAGTTGATTGTGGTGTGTGTTGTCATCGGAAGATAACTTTTGGAAGTAGTTTGTTAGCCTTTGAGCCCGTTTTGAATGTTTTGTAGCTAGTGAGAAAATATTAAAATAGAAAGTTGCGGGACCCTCGTAGGGTTGCCAAACCACCTTGGAAACTTTTAACACACGCAAATAACTATTTAAAACTCTATAGTGTAACTTGTGTAAAATAGAACTTTTGACAAAATGGTGTTTTCTCTCTCTTCCCTTCTTTTCTCTCTCTCCTAGGTTACAAAATGAAGTAAAATGAAATGTAATGAATATATGTCTCTAAACCTTTTATTTCGATTGCAAATAGTAATTAATATCATATGTAAATGGAAAAAACTGAAAAATGATAATTATGATAGATTAGGGTGGATGCCATGCCAGCGAATTATCGCTGATATCATGCTCACATGGTTTTGCAGGATGAAAGAATGACGACAAAAAGGTGTTGTGTAATGCATTAATTATCATTGTAATTTATATAGTTCATGGTTAAATGAATAAATGTATAATGTAGTCTCATGTTACAGAAAGTTATTTTTGATAATTTGTTGTTATGTATGAGATGCTAGTTCCAAGGGCATCTAGGAAATGTGCATTTAATCATAGGTTCATTTTGATTCATAGTACACATGGTACAAAGGTTTGATATTTATATAAGGTAAATGAAATTACAGTAATATCTTGTAGTGCATATTCAGTGTTCAATAAATGATTAATGAGTCATCTTGTGCATTCATACTTTGTAAATGTAATAAAGAGAATTAAATCGAAACACTCTACCCTTGTTCAACATCGAGACATAAATTGTTTTTCATGTGCGATACTCCTTACTGTAGAAGACATTGAAAACCATAGAATGAACTTAAACCCTGCACTTGATGTAACCTCCTAGTTTGAGTAAACAAGAAACCCGAGAATGGGCTTATCGTCTTAGTCAGTATGTTTAGTGACAATGTCTTAAACCTGTCTGTTAGAAGCGCCACAGTCAAACCATCTCTACATATCCCATGGTCACTCCTTATGACACACGCTTTGGTCCATACACTCATGCTCCATCCATTCCATATGCATACACCTCCACCCGTTATCCTGGTCATTGGTAGGTGGTCATTATCACCATAACCCCTGATGACACACTTGTGTTATTATGGTTCTTATATGAATATTGAGGGATTAGTTATTAGAACCTTTCATCATGAACTCCGTCATTCATCTAGCACACATCAATCATTTCCCAATGACGCACTCTTTCTTACATGGTTCATACTTGACTGTTGAGGGGTCTTATCATATGAGCCTATTCATTCATATGCTGTGGGGCATCATTACTCTCTTCCCCCCTCCTATTTTCATCACTTTATCCTATTACATTAATTTTTCACATATTCATTACAATAAATTTATCTATTTCCACATTTATTCTATTATCATCATTCCATTACCTATACGCTACATATATTTCATCCAATATTTCATCCATCACATTGTATTAGTTATCTATAGCCTCATATTACCATACATATTTTATCTACCACTATTACTACATCATCATGCACATTTATGTTCATCACATATAATACAACACACATGCTCGAATAATCAACATAACACCATACCATATTCATTACACCATAATAGCAACACAATGAAAATATCGATCTCATATATATCAAAAATAGGTGTCCATACATATAGTGGTCATATGATCATCATAACAAAAACATGTTTCATCACTAGGGGAAAAGATCCCTTACATCATATACAATCATCACTATCAAACCTCATCATCACTATCACTCTTGTCTACCACAAAAGCCCTAGAACTACATGCCTCGCCACCAATACGACGTCGCATTTTGCGGCCTTGAAAATTCTCCACATGTCTATGTAGCATAACAATCTCCATACTTTTCTCCGGTTGTAAATCTACATATAAGGAGAACATGTCATGGGCCAAGGGACCACCACCTATAGCCTTTCAGGTGCACCAAGTCTCCTCATGCACTTCAGCCCTCTCGCTAAGCAACACCATACATATCGCCGCTGTTATGGCCACTAGCTCAAGCAAATGGGCATGCTCCCTTGTGATGTCATCCATGAACTCTAATATCCCTCCACATAGCACATCACTTGGCCCATTTGACGTTAAGGTTTGGAAAAAAGTGTCTACTATCAAAGACCAATAGGCATCTCCTACGTACATCACATATAACCTCATGTTACTCAACCACGTATAAAAAACCACATCAACAATTTTTTAACAAAAAATTTAAGTATACACTATTACTTACGCTCTGCTATAGCCGCCACAAGAGGGTCAGTGGCACCTCCTTCACCCACTCTTCCTACTGGTAACTCTAGAGCACCCGAAAATACTAGGTATAGGAACACCCATAGATGCACTACCCACCACACTCGATAATCCTTCGTACACCCTGCGTCATCGCCCTCCACAGTCGCTATCATTAGGTCTACCACATCTAACCTCGGTGGTACCAACTACTCCGCCCTGTGCCCTGGCATAACACCTTCCCTTTAGGGTCTTTGATAGTCCATAACCATATATATGGCTCTGGGAGCACATCTTGTGCCATCCCAAACTGCCACAATACTCTCCCCAAGTGAAAACACTTCACTAAACTTGGAAACTAGTCTTCTAAACAAATGGTCCTCTAAATACATTGTATCTCTGTCATATCCTAAGGCCATCCCCCATAATCATGATATGGCCTCCATGTAACTGAATTGGATCCCATCTTTTCTATTAGGGCTCTGAAGCTATCAGTGTCCATCTTCCTACTGCCAATATCCACCCACCATCAAGCAAATATATGTGGCCAAGCCCACTCCCCTCTTGGCCTTGCAATTGGTCTCAATACGGATATATGCTGAAATGCCCATGTATGTAGCAGTTTGGTGGCCCCTATACCCCCACCATGCTCATCATGGGTAACTGATACAAGTCCTTATACATGTGGGCCAACACACATCACACCCACACGTATCTCATCCCATCCTCCTTGATCCACTGACATATGTCATACATCCTATACAATATACCATCATTCCCTCTCTCCATTGCTATACAAGACACCATCACCACTATGATGAACTCCCGTAAATGCAAAATGCTTGACTATAATATCGCATCCTAACTAGTATGGGTGTCTGTAGGAACCTGGGCCCTTACAAAATATCATCTAGCCGAGCACATCTGTCAATCCATATCCACTACCACTATCATTTGTACTCTCTCCCCAACCACTAGAAACCGCAATATGTGATATACATCCTCCCATGTCACTACCATCTCTCCCGTAGGTAATAAAAATGTGCATGTGTTTGCACACCACCTATCACACAATGAAGTCAACATAGGCATATTATGGGGCACATCCCCCATCCATGCTATATGTTGTAGGAAAGAATGGTCTAATACATCCCACTCATCATCCAAAAAACCCAATCCTAGTAGTGTACTCAAGTTGTAACCACCACAGAACTTCCTTATGTGGATATCCCTTTACAGAACACAAAACAAAAAAATGCAACGATTAACAAACTTCACATAATAAAAAACAACTACTCAACATGTTAGAGACACATTCCATAGTAGTATCCACAAAATAATTTTTTTTTGGACAAGGGCACTGTACGTACCCAAAATTGTAAGGTACTGTACTGCCGGAACAATGTAACAAGTGCCCCAATGATGATACAGGTCTCCTCGCAAGGTGTTCAGGATCCAGAAAAGCCCTCGGAGTATGCGTTAACATCCCACATGCCCCACTTAGCCCCCACGTCCTTTGTTTTCCCCTTTTTCCCTCTTTTCTTGGCCTTTTACCCTTCAGTTACGAAACCGCCGCCCTGCCTGGGTGGCGGTCTCGTGACCGCCGCCCTGATCAGGGCGGCGGTCCTGTAACCGCCAACTTGCTCAGAACGGCGGTCCTGCACACGTTTTCCAGAAAGCACTTTGACGCGACTCACGTAAAATATCAACATTTCACCAGCTTTTCTTTGCCGACTTGGGCTTGCATTTATGTTTTTGGTCCCCTGGAATAGTGTTTGGCCATTGTTTATGGTTTTTAGAGTTCAGTTTTGTTTTGATCTTTGGGTGAATGAAAGCTATAAATAAATG
Organism: Taxus chinensis; assembly: GCA_019776745.2. Taxonomy (NCBI): domain Eukaryota; kingdom Viridiplantae; phylum Streptophyta; class Pinopsida; order Cupressales; family Taxaceae; genus Taxus; species Taxus chinensis. The sequence goes on along the minus strand of CM034152.1, from coordinate 217,353,158 downwards.
GTTTGTGCACAAGCAAATGGTCTGTAAGGTCTGCCCCTCATTCATTTTGATGCTCTGATTTTCATAGTTCAGTCTTTGATTCTATTTAGAAGCCATAGTTTTAATTCCTTGCATGCTTAGTTAGCATTATTCAACTGTTGTTAAGCCACATATCCAGCTTGTGCAAACGGTGTTATTGTTTTATCCAATTCATTGGAGTAGAATAGCTTAGGAAGCCATTAAAGTTGCAGGTTTTTCTCTTCAAACAGGATAGTTTCAGGTTCTGGTCGCTTTATGTTGCATGACTCGTAGTAAAATCCTGCTAGGAATTACATAAGCCAAGCTCTGTACTCTTGCGCTATCCCTCTCCTACTCGCATTTTCAGTTTGCATTCTGAGCTGTCCTTGTCCCAATATCTATTTCTGTCGATGCTAGCATTACATGCTTTTCGGGATCCACGTGAACATGAAAGAACGAGGAGATCACACTGAGGGGACAAGATCACATACACCATCGGATTCGCCACTGTTCTGCGGAATCCAGGTTCTAGCTTTCAAAGTTTTAGTTAGAATCATATCAAATAAAGTAGTTAAAATTACTTCATTTCAGTAGATTCTATTCTCGACATTGCCAGGGAAGCTGTGGGGATTGATAGTTTCTAAGAAACTATGATTCACTCTTCACTTCTGAGGTAGGATCGAGAATTTCGCAAATAGATCAAGCAGGTTATTGCATTATTTAGAATAAATCTACAAATTACACAGACAAATAACTACACTCGGTTATTTTGTTTGTTTTAAATTGTTATTTAGTTGTTATTTCTAGATACATTTAAATAGCTGCTTTTCTTCTCATAAAGTTAAATGCAAAAATAGAAGTTATATATGTTTTAGTTTTATTCCACGTAGTTAGAATTTGCTTTATTATAGTTAGATTTACATTTTATTTTGTATGACAATCACGGGACCCTGGGATCCCAGGGAATACATATTTGAGCCAATCGTGCCTCAACCGAACCTCGTCACAGCAATAGTCGACATAGACCAAAATCTCAGAATACAAGTCTTCCAAACAACAACAGATTTACAACTGATTAGTTCTCAGTTGAGAGGGTTAAATATAGAAGACGACCAAGCATACACGTTTTTGTCAAATCAATCGAATTACAGATTACCCTAGACAAACATTCACATGACTGTAGAAGGGTTCGAAAGAGAACAAACCTTTGGTTGTGATCCTTTGGTCCCACAGCCAGGTGTAGGAGACACTCTCACAGATATAGATACTAGTCTAAGGATCTAGGTTACACGAACGCCTACGAGATATTCTAAGAAAATCACGCAATTGTTGGTCCTAAACATAGAATCTGAGAAAGCATATGATTACTGGATACTAGGAATTAGGACTTGATCTCGTATATTACCATAACAGAACCGCAACAACCAAGAGTCTATGGTTGTGACCCACAAGTCCCACAGCCTAACGAATCTATAAGTCAATCAGATATAAACACTGGTCTATGCACACTAGTATTCCAATCCACTCCACTTCCACCCATCATCATCGAACAATTGTCCTTACTAGATATAGTGGCTAACGAAGCTAGAGAATTCTGGACTAGGCCAAAGAATCGTCCGTAGAGTCAATTGTTTCCATCGTCCACCATATGACCTTATTTGGAGACATACATGAAAATATCCCAGGTCATTTCCCATGTATTCCACAACCCATAGATCGAATCATGCCAGAGCTCGATATTGATTGGAGCCTTCGAGCAGTCATCCTTGCCGATCGATCTATCACACCAGTCCAAGTTCGAAGGGCCTTCTTTGCCTTAGATTCACAAATTCCATTAGTACGAATCAAAGACATTAGATTGCCTAGCTAGTTTGTCTACATCCCACACATATTCCATCCCACTGGCTGTCTCGACATGACCTCGGGAGGTCGGGTACGCGGAAGAGTTGCCTGTAGATTCCCACGCTCGCTTGTCACTTTTCCAACGTACAAAATTGGTGAACCCAACGTGAACTAACAACTGTTTCACCTTCTCTTTGAGAAGGTTCATCTTATCTCAATCACCTTCGCTCCTTCCATTATTCTGTGGGTATTCATATGCCCCCCGAATATGTCGGGATTCGATGCATATGGCAGACCCCTCTTGGGTCTTGAGGCATACTATGCCCAACAGAATAGACAATCATCACCCTCACTCTCAGTATGGGGTGACAACTATTCAACTAATCAGTTGTCAACACAAACCCCAAGAAACAGATATAACTCATCTTTTCAAATGGGGGAGTTAGATCAACCCCCTCGAATGCAACAAACAGAGCCTTCAGGCTTGAACAATATGAAGTTTACCAGAGAATCTGGTTTGTCTCCTTAGATACTACTTAGACCACAAATTAGTAGACAATCTGACCCATACCTGGTCTTAGATGATGAACAATCAATACGTTATCCTAGGAGTGAACAACATTCTCGGGGTATGTACCCACCTATAGGAGGTTTACAAATACAACCCGAGATCTCTTTTCAAGAAAATACCTCTATGCCACTACATATAGGAAATACTCTCAGAGAAACTTGACAAGATAACGATCAGTTTATAGCAGGATATCACATGCCTATACAACACCAGGGTATACAACAAACGCCACTCGGGAAAAGCACCGTGACTTCACCAAATGAAGTCATTTCAACGTTAGTAGAAAAAGTGAGAGGGTTAGAACTTGCTCAAGCAAGTCAAAATCCTTAGTTCATGCAAGTAGGAAGTTCCAATCCTCCATATCACTCTGGCCAAGTAGATCTCCTCACAGGAGTAGGCACGTTAGGCATGCCTCCTCAGTATATAACATTATTTCTCCCGGTCTAGTATCAAACAACCCATTACTAGACAATATCTCGTCATACTTAAACATGTACTCCAAATCACCACAAGGAGATATGTTCTCCTCTCCCAGCCTTTTTGCTCAAATGCAGGGACTTCCCTATGCCCTTGCCAATGCATACGCTATGCCATATCAACAACCCATCCCACCACCACTCCCTCAGCAACCACCATCAATGGTCGAAAACTATGCGATAGGAACTTATTCAGAATATCTGAAGGAACCCTTAGACTTCACCATACGAAGCGTCATGCTTCCAAGACCTCTTCCCGATTTACCCAAGTACAAAGGTGAAGGAGACCCAAACGCGCATATCAAAGCTTACGCTATAGCCATACGTGAATTACTCCCTTGGGATGGGGTTGTTGCTAAAATATTCCCCAAAACTTTGGAAGGCATTGCTCTCGACTGGTATTATAGAAAACCTGAAGCCTCCATCCATTCATTTAAACAGCTCGTATCAGAGTTCATTAAGGCGTTCGACATGAACAAACTGTTGAGAACAGGAATTAGGGAATTCTTGCACATCAAACAAGAACATAATGAATATGTCACCCATTTCATCCAGAGGTGGCGTATAGTTCTTTATTCTTCAGCAAGTGCTCCAAACATGGATCAGATGGAACTATATGATTTATTCCTTCATTCTCTCAGCAAAGAGGTGAAGGAAGAAGTCCAGAAGTTCCCACTAAGAACTTACGATGAAGTACTTGAGAGCACTCTTCGAATAGACCAAGCAGTGATAGATAGTGGTCGTAAGACATATGGAGCAAACGGGAGGTTAATCACCTCCAGCCAGAACACTACAAATTATCCCGCTACCACAAATGTCAACCAAGGACCCAAAATCGTTAACAAAAATCGGGGTGTAACAACGGATGGAGTAACCGACCAACCCAAGAAGGTAAATGTTGTCAATACTCCATCACAAACAAAAAACCAACGAAACAGCAACTTTACAATGACAATCAATACAGTGGATTTTAACCATCCACAACAACAACAACAACGGTGAAATCCTATACAAGGGCCAAGCCAAAAATCATTTGGTTATCAAAACCAAAGCCAGAAACAACAAATGCAAAATTTTAATCCTAATAGGCAACAGTTTGATTAGAATTTTAGGCCACAATATACACCAAACCAACAAAACAGGAATTACAATCCCAATTCTTATTGTGGTTTCCACAAAATTCAGGGTCATGATACTAGAACGTGCCGTGACTATAATAAATTCATGCAACGTTTACCAGAAGAACAAAGACAGTTCTTCACAGATTTGTTTTTGGCAGATCCCATGTCATCACCACCAAATACGCTCGTAAGGGCAGTTTCCCCTCAGAATGCTCCTCTCAATATCTTTAATGATCCACTCCCAAATCATGATAGCAATAGGCTGAATCCAACTGGAACAAATAAAAGTGCAATGACAGGAAACAATGATCATGAAGCGTCGACTTCACTCAATCCATCAGTTGCGCCATAGTTAGGAAGTCAACCGAGACCTAAGATAGTAAGTTTGGTAGAACTAGACGTTGAATTACCTGTCGAAGCTATAACAAGAACACGAGAGTATTTCTCTCAACCAAGCCCAAGTCATCTGCCAAAAACAGATAAGAGTCAACAAATAGTAGAAAAACCTGTGGGTGCCTATGATTTAATTAGTGACCTAACAAAGACCTTCTCGCACATTTCATTTTTGGATTTACTAAAGAACTCTCCTCCTCACAGAGCTGCTCTTTTAGAAGCATTAGGTCTAGGTCATCTAATTAACATCACTCCACCTCCTGAAACACAAGTAAATCATGTAGATTTTGATATCCACCCTCCGGGGCAGCCGGACAAGGATGTCGAATTCATATTCAAAATAAGTAAAATGCCTACAGATGTTGAGATCTCACGCCGAGGTGATCCAGCCTTACACTTACAAGTATGGGTTTATAATAACTATGTAAAACAGACAATGGTTGATGATGGGGCCGCAGTTAACATAGTCCCTTTCTCTTTCCTCCAAAAACTAGGATATGGGGAAACAAACTGTTCCACCACTCGAAATACATTGAGAGGCTATGATAGCCTTAAATCCACTTCGATAGGAACTATAATACTCCCAGTCACCTTAGGACCCAAAACAATCCTGACTGAGTTTTTTATTATAGATCGGGAAACTAATTATCATATGATACTCGGCCGACCATGGATACATCGAATGAAGGCAATCCCTTCTACGTTATTTCAAGAAGTAAGATTCTTGCATCTAGGAAAGGTATTGTAGCCAAAGGTGATTCAAAACCTTTTGATTTGCACCTAGCTGATTTAAAGAAAAGACCAGGTGTGCACTCAGAATTTGAACTTCCAACAAACCAACTTAATAAACCCATTGACCCAAAACTAGAGGAGAATTCGGTACCTACAACGGATCTTGAAACTATCAGCATAGCCAAAACAACCCCAACCCCTAACGATAAAGCTAAAGAAATGGTATCATTAGGGACTACTGCAAAAATCATTGAGTTAATAGAATAGGATTTACCAATGTTCTTACCATTTGATTCAATAGGCATAGGATATTCCCTAGGTGTTGGTTCCCTTCCAGTAGAGGACCTCTACATGGTAGAAGTAGAGTGTGCAAATGCAGCAGATGCCCCAACATCTATACTCCTGGCTAAGTATTGGACTCTCCATTTCGATGGAGCTAAATGCCGTTATGGAGTGGGGGCAGGTATAATTCTTACTTCGCCCGAAGAGAAAGTCCTCCCATTTTCCTTTAAGTTAAACTTTGAATGCACAAACAACGGCGCTGAGTATGAAGCCCTCCTCCTTTGCCTCACCTTAGCCAAGAGAATTGGTGTTGACAACATCAGAGTCTTAGGAGACTCGAAATTAGTGGCAAATCAAGTTTCTAAGGTATACGAAACCAAAGCCGAACACTTGCAGCTTTACAAAAATGCTATATTAGATTCAAGCAAAGCATTTAACTTCATATCCATTGAAGAAATCCCGCGAGAGAAAAACCTTCTCGCCGATTCAATAGCAACTTCAGCATCACGTTTTACTCCAAGCAATGAGTTAGAAGATACCCATTTCACGGTGTCCATTCGTGATGAACCATTGATAAAAACAATGACAAATCCCCTTGCAAACGGAAGTGAATCTACCACCCCAGACCATGTCGATAATAATATGGCCACTTTGGAATACTTAAACGCCTATGCGGCATTACATCTCTCCTATCATATGCTAGATTTGTCCTTAATTCCACATTCGTCTTCCTATTTTGGAAATCCCATGATGGATCTCCCCTCACAAATAAAACCTAGCATATACGCAGTAGAAAATGGGGATGATTTGGATTTACCTCCAACACCACCTGATTTCGAAGAGGGTAATGCCTCTTTGATCGAAGAAACAATCGATGTCAACATCGGGACAGATGACAAACCAAAAATCTTGAAATTAGGATCATCCTTAACCCCAGAAGAAGTGGAAATACATACGCGGATCCTCAAAGAACATCAGAAGGTGTTTTCATTTAATTATAAGGAAATGACAGGAGTTGCACCCTACATTGCGGTGCACAACCTCGTCACTAAATCAGATGTAAAGCCAGTTAAGCAAAAATCAAGACCTATGAAACCCAAAGTAGCTCTCATGGTAAAGGAAGAGGTAATAAAACTCCTTCAGGTAGGATTCATCAAGCCAGTCAACTACTCCCAATGGGTATCTAACATCATTCCCGTTCTCAAGAAGAATGGAAAGATACGCATCTGCATAGATTTTCGAGACATCAACAAAGCATGTCCTAAAGACGACTTCCCATTACCATCCATAGATGTCATTGTTGATGCAATAGCTGGATTTGAAATTTTGTCTCTCATGGATGGATTCTCGGGATACAATCAAATCAAAATATCTGAGCAAGATCAAGCTAAAACTACGTTTATAACTCCTTGGGGAACCTATTTCTACACTGTTATGCCATTCGGTCTCAAGAACATTGGTGCTACCTACCAGCGAGCTATGACATATATATTCCATGATTTAATTCATAAAATCATGGAGTCCTACGTAGATGACTTATTGGCTAAGGCCAAGAAGCGTTGTGACCATTCGGAAGTACTCCGCGTCATTCTCTCACGCCTAATAGAATACGGAGTCACACTAAACCCAGAGAAATGTGTCTTTGGCGTAACAGGAGGAAAAATCCTAGGTTACATCATATCATCACGGGGGATAGATGTTGATCCAACCAAAATTCAGGCTGTCCTCGAAATGGTCCCACCTGCGAGTGAATCTGGAATCAGATCATTTCTTGGAAAACTGGGTGTAATCCGAAGATTCATCTCGGACTTAAGCTTCACCATTCATCTAATCAACAATTTACTCAAGAAAGACTATAGCATTGATTGGACCAAAGAATGTAATGAAGCCTTTGAAGAAGTTAAGTGTTTCCTATTATCACCACCTATGCTGATGCCACCTAAGTTAGATCACCCGTTAATTCTATATTCACAAGCTACCGGTGTCTCGCTGGCCTGTATGTTGGCCCAAGAGGATGATGACAAGAAGGAGCGCGTGATTTATTTCATCAGCCGAACGCTGCTCGACTATGAAACATGCTATACACAGGTAAAATGAGAATGCCTTGCCATAGTCTTTGCTACTAAACGCCTAAGACATTGTATGTTGAATCAAGAAACGAGGGTCATGGTAAAAACGGACCATTTACGGACTTTCCTCACACAAGGGTCATTGTCTAAAAAGGCTAGATGTTTTTTAACCTTAATGAGAGAATTCAAATTAACGTTTGTAAATCAAAAGTCAGTTAAGGGACAAATCATTGCGGATTGGTTAGCTGACAACCCATTAGACGGAGGTGATTTAGTAGATTTAGACTTTCCAGATGAGTGCGTATACTACATCGAATCCTGACCCTCTATCTCTGAGTGTCTTTGGTACACTGATATCATTAATTATATCATGGACCATACATACCCAGAAGGAGTTACATCGCAACAAAGAAGGCGGTTACGCATAATCGTAGCTAAATACATCATTATAGAGCAGGTGCTCTATCGAAAAGCATTCGATGGAATGCTCCTAAGATGTGTCGACACAGAAGAATCCAAGAAGATTCTCCATGAATTTCACAGTGGAATATGTGGAGGCCACTTCGGTGGCCATGCCACTGCTCGAAAAATACACCGAATGGGCTATTTCTAGCCCACTCTAGAACATGACGTGATAGAGTTTGTACGCAGGTGTCATAAGTGCCAAGAATTCTCCCATGAGATTCATATGCCAGCACAAGCTCTGCAACCAATCTCTACTCCATGGCCCTTTTCTACATGGGGTCTGGACTTAATAGGGAAGTTCTCTCACTCATGCACAGATGGCCATAATTTCATAATCACGGCCACTGAATATTTTACCAAATGGGTAAAGGCTATGCCTCTTACCACTGTACCTGGTTCTTTAATCACCAAGTTCATTTTGAACCAAATCATTTGCAGGTACAGTATCCCACAAATCATTATCTCTGATAATGGAACTTCTTTTAAGAATGAAGAAGTTTGCGAACTATGCAATAAATTTAAGATAAGCCATCATACGGCTTCCTTGTATTATCCCCAAGCCAACGGACAGGCTGAAGCGACAAACAAGACACTGAAATCCATTCTCCTTAAAACGGTAAAAGAAAACAAATGAGATTGGCATTTGAAGTTATATCCGGCCTTGTGGGCCCACCAAACCTCAATAAGAACACCAATGGGAGCAACTCCTTTCTCGTTGGTATTTGGGGCAGAAGTAGTTCTCCCGGTTTGAGGTCGAAATACCCAGTCTCCGCATTTCACTACAAGGGATTCTGGATGAAGACGCTTACAGAGAAGCACGTCTTTCCCAACTAGAAAGCCTAGATGAAACTAGGTTAGATGCTGAACAGCAGCATAGAGCTTATGCTGACCGAATGTGCTGGCAGTATAACAAGAAGGTCTATGAACGTGACATATACGAAGGTGATCTAGTTCTAAGGCTAGACAGCCGGATCGACAAGAATACCGGCGAAGGAAGGAAATTCCGACCCAAATGGTTGGGCCCATACTGAGTCATGAAGGACTACGGAAATGGTGCTTACCTCTTATGTACGCTAGAAGGTGAGGAATTTGAGGAAATAGTCAATTCCCTGCACCTCAAGTGGTTCTACGCATAAGCAACTAGCACTACTTGTATAATTATCTACATTGCATCTTCATATAGATTAAGATCATTTTGTCCACTTGTTTCTTACATAAATTGTGATCAAGGAATCTATTCTCAAAGCAATTCATTACAAACTCATGATGTTGTTGGCATAAAACTCTTTAATCATACCTCTCCATCTTCATATATCATCAAATCATCTCGGAATCTTTTATCAAATAAAGCTAGATATGAAAAATTCTTAATGGTAACCATACCAAGTTCTACAAGTTTATTCTCGCTTTGATCTCTTCTTAGGATAGGTGTCTTGCCTATGGTCTACTCTAGAAGCTTCATGGTGTCACATCTATCCCATATATATATCTCTTTGGAAATAAGCACATACTGACATTTTACTCAAGAAAACAAGTCAACAAGTGATTAAACAGAAAATTTTAATTTTACACATTTCCTTGCCCCACGAACCTTCGGTGATGAGCTTGCGTCTTTTACTAGTGACGTAGGGTTGGGAAAGGATGGAAATGCCCTTACTCGTCTATACCTTGCCCACAGTGATAAACCCACACTTCTTACTAGTAACATGGGGCAAAGTATAGGGGGTCCTCTTGACAAAGCAAACGTTAAAAGTCAGAAACAAACAATTCAAACTTTCAGTCAAAAACGAATGAATCAGATGTTCAAAATTCCAAGAGAGTTAAAATCCTAGAAACCTAGATTTTGTCTACTATGTGGCCATCTACGGATCTAAGTCTAGATAAACCGCAAAGTAAGTTGCATTCTAAACTATGAAGTCACTTGGGTGGAGTAAGCTTATAGTTTCCTATTTGGTTCCACCAAAGCTTTGTCTGTCTTTCATCGCTATCATTTTAACACATTTCATAACTTGTGCCCTTCTTGAGTCTTGGTGTTAAGCCCTCGCATCTTACTAGTTGCGTGGAGTTAGGAGTGGGGCAAGTTTATCTGTTCATCATATTGGTTATATTCATCACTTTGCAAAACAAACATGAGGTATCCAAAATTGCTTACGGAAGCTAAGATTCAAAATCACATTACATCTACATATATCAGCATCATGAAATACACAAAGGGAAACAAACATTTGCATCATCTGTTCTCCATTACATACATTCTAAAAAGCATATAAACATACATCGTAGTATATACAAAGAAAATGGAAATAGAAAGGAAACCATGAGTGCCAAGATTTTGATCCAAAACGAATGCATATATATAAATGATCAACATTTATATACAATGCCATCATGCACTAAGCATGGTCAAAACGCTCAAAGAGCCTGTGATATACAAAGAAATATACAATACAAAATACACGAGATCCAAGTGGCCTCTCAATCCCTACGCAACCCCTCCGAAGGTGCACACCCACGCCTAGGACTCTGGCTACGCCGGCGCTCTGAATGTATGGAGGGCTCAGGGTCTCGAGGAGCAACTGCAGTCTCACCGCAAGAATGGCTCCTCATAAGGCGCTCAGCCATCCTATAGCCCGCTAGCTCGGTGTGAAGGGTCGACACCATCCTGGCCACGTGCCAGACAGGAGCAAAAACATCAGTATGCCTACTGGCTACTGAAGGCTCCCCAGCGTCCACAGACAGCTCCGCGTGGGTCCTATCCATGGGGATCATCACGGAATCGGTACATACCCTGCAGATCAAATCCCACCACTCATCAATAGTCTCTGCAAACAAAGGAGAAAATGAATTAGAAACTAAGCAAGAAACTAAAAGATACTAAATAGCAACTAAGCAGAGCCTACAAGCAAATATTAAAGGGAAGAAAAGGTAACTTACTCGGATCACCAAGCCTCCAAGATGGGTCGCTGGGATCGGCACCTGCCGCGGATGCCGTTGCCGACTGAGGGGCTGCTCCTGTGGTAGGGGCAACATGTCACCCTGCAACTGACTCATCCTCTCCACCATGATCCTGAGAGAGTGGATCCTCCGAAACTAGAGTGTCCTTCTCTGCACTCTGCTCAGCCCTCTCTGCCTGCATAATATCCTGAGTGTCATGCCACTCAGGATCGTTGTCCTCGGTCTCCTCCTCTGACCCTCCCTCTGTGAACTCCTCGGACTCAGAGTCAATATCAATAGGGTCATCGCTGCTATGAGCAGGACCCGCGGCTATCTGAAGCAAAGGTGCCTGAGGTGCACCAGCTCTCCCTCTAGCACGAACTATCCTCCTGGCTGTAATAGGAATGCTAGGAGTAATCACTATCAAGCCTCAGCCTCTAGGCCCCCCTCTGGCCTCGCGAACTGATCTGTAAACTGGTGCCACTGGGGGAAGCATACCCGCGTATGGAAGACCAAACTACTGAGGAACTCGGCCAAAGGGGTGCACCTCCACTCGTCCCACTCGATCGATAAGCTTCCCTGTGGTGGAGCAGGAAATCAAGGTAAGGGCCTCCTCGCCCCATATACCGGCCATGGTCTGGTATGGTGTCGCCTCCATATCGGTGGTAGTCAGAGAAGCAACTGGCTGATGAGGTGCTCTAAGCACCAACATATCTATCCATCTAGCTTCCCTAACAACTCCAGGATCTGCTACCTCCACACCCCTGCCATAAGGGATGAAGCGCTCATAAACCCAACTCATGACTAGAGTCGGGTGGCTCAACGACTGCCCCTGTAAATGGACCACTCTGTATAGATCATGGTAGGTGGTCCCAAGAATATTTTCTCCCCAAGCATATATCCAGCAGTGGCCCTCTATCTGTGCAATAATAGGGCCCCAGCAGTAAAATAGCATGTCACCTCCCTTGTCCCCGATAAATCTCGAGGCAAGGATCCCCATGATGGCCTGGCGAAGTAAGGGGATAAGCAAAGAAGGAATGGATCAAACCCTCACCCCCTTCTTCGACCCTATGGAGATGACTGCATCCCCCATATATGTTGCCCACTATGCAATTTGTGCCCGTGAGCTTGCTGTCTCTAATGTAAGTCACCTCCTGATGATCGAGACCCCTAGAATGTGGTAGACGTCCTCTAATGTACTGGTCCACTCACCACGGACCCCTGGCAATCAGAAGGTGTTCTGATCTGCATCCCAGTAAGAAAATAAGTCATAAAGGATGTGACTAGATGGTGCAACATGGGGCACGCGTGATATGCGCAATATGCTGGCTCTCTGTAGTGTGTCCTCCTCATCCTGTGAGAGGGCATCTAGTACCCCTGAGAGCCAATCACACACTCTCTCTCTCTGCTCCATCTGATGTACTCCTCTCTCACCTACGTACACCCAAAAACACACAAAATAGAGCAAGTTAGCATCCAGGAAATGCTGAGAAAGTCATAAAAACACGTAGAAAGGCTAAAAATACAAGTACAATCTCAAATATAAGTTCCTTTTACATTCTGTGCAAAACCACCGCCCTGAGAAGGGAGGCAGTTTTGTAACCGCCGCCTTAAAGGTGGCGGTCATGTAACCGCCGCCTTGAACAGGGCGGCGGTCGTGTAACCGCCGCCTTGGCTAGGGCAGCGGTCGTGGTCCAAAAACCCACGTGGGTTTTAATCTAAAAAAAGCCTAAAACATGCAAAAAATGACCATTTAACCTAAAAATGGAGCCTACCCAGTAGGCGCCCCCCCTAGATGGACCTTTTAACACTAGCATTTTCAAAAATGACCCCCCCATTACAACAAATTTAGCATTTCAAATTTAAGGGGGGAAAAACACAAAAATGAAGAAAACCAACCTGTGATCTAGCGGGGCGGTGTTCCGCATGTGGAGGCATGATCACTATCTCGCTGCGGAAGTTTCGACTGTACTCACGCAAGAAACCGTCACCGTGGGTCCCAGAGCTCAAAATCAATCAAATTGACTCGCGCAAATGAATAGGAAAATGGGCCCACTTTCATATATATAGCGCCCTGATTCGTTTTAAATGACTTTTTCACAGGTTTGGAGCGCTGATGGAGGTAAGTTCCTATCCCCACACAAATGGTACGTTCTCATTTCCCTATTGTTCTTAGCGTTTATTTTTCGAACTATTGTATCTATCTGCACTTGAGTTCTCTTTTCATTTTGCAAGTAGCAAGAATTTTGGATGGCGTCACTTCAACACATGGACGTGTCAGGTATAACTTTTAACTTCCCATTTTGGGACTGCCATACTTGGACCCACCGTTTTACGCCTCTTCATGGCTAAAATGCTTCTCTGAGGGGGCAATATGTACGTACCCAAAATTGTAAGGTACTGTACTGCCGGAACAATGTAACAAGTGCCCCAATGATGATACAGATCTCCTCGCAAGGTGTTTGGGATCCGGAAAATCCCTCGGAGTATGCGTTAACATCTCGCATGCCCCGCTCAGCCCCTGCGTCCTTTGTTTTCCCCTTTTCCCCTCTTTTCTTGGCCTTTTGCCCTTCATTTACGAAACCGCCGCCCTGCCTGGGCGGTGGTCTCGTGACCACTGCCCTGATCAGGGTGGCGGTCCTGTAACCACCACCCTGCTCAGAGCGGAGGTCCTGCACGTATTTTCCAGAAAACGCTTTGACGCGACTCACGTAAAATATCAAAATTTCACTAGCTTTTCTTTGCCGACTTGGGCTTGCATTTATGTTTTTGGTCCCCTGGAATAGTGTTTGGCCATTGTTTATGGTTTTTAGAGTTCAGTTTGGTTTTGATATTTGGTTGAATGAAAGCTATAAATAAATGGTTTGTGCAAAAGCAAATGGTCTGCAAGGTCTGCCCCTCATTCATTTTGATGCTCTAATTTTCATAGTTCAGTCTTTGATACTGTTTAGAAGCCATAGTTTTAATTCCTTGCATTCTTAGTTAGCATTATTCAACTGTTGTTAAGCCACATATCTAGCTTGTGCAAATGGTGTTATTATTTTATCCAATTCATCGGAGTAGAATAGCTTAGGAAGCCATTAAAGTTACAGGTTTTTCTCTTCAAACAGGATAGTTTCAGGTTCTCGTCGCTTTATGTTGCATGACTCGTAGTAAAATCCCGCTAGGAATTACATAAGCCAAGCTCTGTACTCTTGCACTATCCCTCTCCTACTCGCATTTTCAGTCCGCATTCTCATCTGTCCTTGTCCCAATATCTATTTCTGTCGATGCTAGCATTACACACTTTTCTGGATCCACGTGAACACGAAAGAAAGAGGAGATCACACTGAGGGGACAAGATCACATACACCATCGGATTCGCCACTGTTCTACGGAATCCAGGTTCTAGCTTTCAAAGTTTTAGTTAGAATCATATCAAATAAAGTAGTTAAAATTGCTTCATTTCAGTAGATTCTATTCTCGACATTGCCAGGAAAGCTGTGGGGATTGATAGTTTCTAAGAAAATATGATTCACTCTTCACTTCTGAGGTAGGATCGAGAATTTCGCAAATAGATCAAGCAGGTTATTGCATTATTTAGAATAAATCTACAAATTACACAGACAAATAACTACACTCGGTTATTTTGTTTGTTTTAAATTGTTATTTAGTTGTTATTTCTAGATACATTTAAATAGCTGCTTTTCTTCTCATAAAGTTAAATGCAAAAATAGAAGTTATATATGTTTTAGTTTTATTCCACGTAGTTAGAATTTGCTTTATTATAGTTAGATTTACATTTTATTTTGTATGACAATCACGGGACCCCGGGAGCCCAGGGAATACATATTTGAGCTAATCGTGCCTCAACCAAACCTCGTCACAACAATAGTCGACATAGACCAAAATATTAGAATACAACTCTTCCAAACAACAACAGATTTACAACTGATCAGTTCTCAGTTGAGAGGGTTAAATATAGAAGACGACCAAGCATACATGTTTTGGTCAAATCAACCGACTTACAGATTACCCTAGACAAAAATTCACATGACTGTAGAAGGGTTCGAAAGAGAAAAAACCTTTGGTTGTGATCCTTTGGTCGCATAGCCAGGTGCAGGAGACACTTTCACAGATATAGATACTAGTCTAAGGATCCAGTTTGCACGAATGCCTGTGAGATATTTTGAGAAAATCACGTAATTGCTGGTCCTAAACATAGAAGCTGAGAAAGCATATGATTACTGGATACTAGGAATTAGGACTTGATCTCGTATATGACCATAACAGGACCGCAACAACCAAGAGTCTATGGTTGTGACCCACAAGTCCCATAGCCTAACGAATCTATAAGTCAATCAGATATAAACACTAGCCTATGCACACTAGTATTCCAATCCACTCCACTTCCACCCATCATCATCGAACAATTGTCCTTACTAGATATAGTGGCTAACAAAGCTAGAGAATTCTGGACTAGGCCAGAGAATCGTCCGTAGAGTCAATTGTTTCCACTGTCCACCATATGACCTTATCTGGAGACATACACGAAACTATCCCAAGTCATTTCCCACATATTCCACAACCCATAGATCGAATCACGCCAGAGCTCGATATTGATTAGAGCCTTTGAGCAGTCATCCTTGCCGATCGATCTATCACACCAGTCCATGTTAGAAGGGCCTTCTTTGCCTTAGATTCACAAATTCCATTAGTATGAATCGAAGACATTAGATTGCCTAACTAGTTTGTCTGCATCCCACGCATATTCCATCCCACCGGCTGTCTCGGCACGACCTCAGGAGGTTGGGTACACGGAAGAGTTGCCTATAGATTCCCACGCTCGCTTGTCACTTTTCCGGCGTACAGGCACCCAACACCAGGACTGGGGTGCTCCACAGTAGGACACTAACGCCAAGATCTGGGCACTCTAGTCCTAAGGGTCACTAGTGTACACAACACTCTTGTCCAGGTCCTAAACATTGAGAAAGCTAAATATCTCAAAAACACAAAAATTCACCTCAACAACCTATTCCACCCTACATTGAATAAAAAATAACGCACTTAACAACTTTGTAGTAGTACACGACGTTACTGCGGTCGCTACTCTCTCAAACTAGGTCGGACATAACGGTCTCACTTGAGGCATCCCTAGTCACTTCATATACTCTCTTACACTCATGCCATAAATAAATGAAGTGATAAGTTACCATTTCACTTTACTATTTATAAGCACATTAGAATTTCCACCTTTACTATGGTCTACATTTTGTGCTTATCATGACAACTAATACACGAAACACCGTTTCGGTCATATCTTGAGAATTTTTACTCTGATTTGCACCCCGTTTCTGGAATTATCTTTAGAATTCCACCTACCACCATACTACACACATTTCTACCATGTTATACAGCTTATTGCTATTTTAAATTCCCCACAACCACATTTTAACCTCTTTCCGTTACTTTCGGCTTAGAGTTTGTTCCGCTCATCACTCCCTCTTTCACCGAAAGGAGGGCATATCATTGGGGGTCCTCCTATAATCCCCCTTATGTCAACATGCATCCCAAAAATAGTGAATCCAACACCTCAAAATTTACACCATGACATTTCACCATTAATCTCCCCTAATGACCTAATCTGGGGGCAACAATTGTTTAACACCTTCACACATTGTAACTTGTCAACTCCCCCATAATGACCTAACTTGGGGGAAACAAGTGACTAAAAATCATTTAATACAACATATTATCAATTTATAACAACTTTCCCCTAATGACCTAACCTAGGGACGATTAGCGAAAAACCTCTCCATGAGTAACCAATCAAAAACAATTAATTAACCAACCAAAATCAACGCGTTCAAATAATATCATTCAAATCTACAAGTGATCTCCTATATGACCTAACTTGGGAGTTATATTCTCCATTTCATTCATGGATGACATAACTTGGGACTTTATTCTATATTCTGCATTCACTTCCAAATGACCCAAATTGGAAGCCATCTCATTATCTATCGTGTTTGATTCCAGACGACCTAACTTGGAAGAATTTACATTTCCATGACACCCATGAAGTGGGGGAAAGAGTTCCTTTCCCATTATCACTCCTACATGGGTCAACTATGTTAACCGAAATCATCTGAATCCAAAAATCACCACTTTTTTTTTAAGTCCATTTGTAGTGGCTAGATATTGAGGATGTAATTAAATCTTAGAGAATACCACACTTTTCTCCTTACGCTCTTCCTCTCGCATCAGGACGTAAAAATCCTCCCATCATTCCATTCATATACAAGTGTTCAGTTTGGGAACTGATCACTCCTTATCCACCTATTCAATATTTAACTGCATTCAAAATCATCTAATCATCATTTTAATTTTCCACCCTTCATCATGACACTTTCACTTTTACGTTGCATGAATCAACTCGTTGATCAATGGTTCAACACGCTTTTATAGTTTTATTGGCACACTTCTACTACACATCTACGCATTCTTCTACAACTTGGGCTTCTCTATATTTTCCTTAGGTACACATATCTATCTACTTTATGTTACCGAGATTTCTACTCACCAACATAGAGTGGGGGAAAATGTACTAAAAAATCACACACTTAATATTACATTTATACCACAGGGTATGTTAATTTATATGGATCTTGCATGATAAATGTGTTTACTAGTGACCCATTTCTAGGTCTTATGGTCAGTTAGTCAGGTGTCATTGTATTTTTTCTGGTTTAGTCATCAATTGTCTCTATAGTTTTTGCCATCTTTTAGGGTTCTTAGATGTCTTAATTTGTTTAGCTTTCATCTTTAGGTCTAGACTAGGGTGCATGGGGTTATACTGGGGCACCTCTATCCATGATTTTAGGCACCCATATCATTGTAATTTGTGGTATAATTTTTTTTTCGAGTTTGGTCCTAAAACCTATATAAACAAAGCATACTCACTAAATTATGGGTGGACATCTCACACATCAACGACAACTATCTACGAAGGAAATGAACTGCATTTGGGCTTCTTCTACATATGTATCACACAATCATAGGGGGAAAAGGTTGTATTATTTCCATTCCATCCACCATTTTGCATTTTACATCTAGGGATTGCCCCCTACTATTGTGTCTTTGGCGCGATGGAATCCTAGGCACAAAATTACACACACACATGGAACTACATTGTGTCTCAAATGTAGTACAAAAATTAGTCATAAGACCACTACTTTGGTAGTTAAGGTTAGACGAACCTATTCATATGCATTTTTCCTTTTTAGGGATTGATACTTTGGATAGGGTTTTGTAGGTAAATCTTCATACAACAGTTATAACGACATATGTTAAATTATTACGACATTCGTGTGACAGGAGAAAAGATAACATAGAGATACTATGACACTACTAGTTTTAGGTTTCGAGCATCTATGTAGTCTGTAATTCTGAGAGCACAGACCATGGTGCCCTAGTACACTCCCAGGTGCCTCAATACAGGAAAAAATTAGTTTTTTCCCTTCTTGAAGTGATTTGGCCATAGCCTACCTAGTCCACACACCAATCTACTACATTCCAACACACAGTGAGGTAAGTTATTTATAGGTTAGTAACATATCACTCTTATTTCCATTATTTCAATCCATTCAAATATAAAAAGCAAAATATTTAGATCTAACACTTTAGTATAACACTTACTTTATATTTAGATTAACTTATAAAATATCTAAATAACATAAAACCCTATTTTTAGTTAATCAACAACATGTGTGAGAAAAATTGATGCTCAGCTCAAACCTAGGAGTCAGATTTCTATATTCCATAGAAGTTGGTTTCGAGAATTGACAATGTTCTTGTATGAAAATGAGATGGGATGGATAATTTATGAACTATCCTTGTTTAAAAATTTATGGGATATGATGGAGGAAGGTGTCTTTTTGCTTCATTCAAAATTTTATGTTCTCAGAAGGTCATTTGATCAAGTTTTGTAAGTTTTTGCAAAACCGGTCCATTCAAAATCTCATTTTGAGTTATCTGGATTCTTAAGCATAAAAAAAATTAGAAATGATTCTTCAGATAAATCATATAAATAATTTTAGGAGTAAATTTCCCTAGAAATCAGGTGTAATTTGTTTTTTTTCAAAAGGAGGAGTATTTAAAAAGATATGAGCATTTTTCAGAGGTGTTTCTTCTCCTTTTTGGCATGTGTTTTGTCGTTCAAGGTATGATTGAGTGATATTTGACCTTTAATCAATTCTTAAGTGCTCAAGATGATTCTAGAGTTCTCTTTAAAGGATCATGTGTATCCATATTGATCACCAAGTGAAGACTTGAGTATGTAGTTGATCCCTCCATGCTGCTCTATAAGAATGAACTCAAGAAACATGAAAAAACTCACCTAAAGTCACTACATTGAGTTTTTTCTTACCAATATTGTTACCTATAAGGGATTAAATCATCCTCTTATGAAATTCTAAATATATTTAAACATATTGAACTATATAAAATTTAAATACTAAGTACAAACTTGTGTTAACTATGTTGTCCTAGTGTCATTCTAGCCTCAGAGGTTTTTGAGCAAGCTTGTGATGAAATGTCATTTTACAACAGGTTGAAGAATAAAATGGCAATGTGTTTGGATCCTAGTCAAATATGTGGTGATTTTATCATGCTTAGTGAATGAAGGTGGAGTGTCTCTCTTTGTTGGTCAAGCCTATGTGTTATAAAGGATTGGTCTCAGTGGTGCACATCTTTCTTCCCTATCAAAGTGCAATCTTGATCTCAATGGTGAAGTGTTTATGTAAAAAGAAGAGTATAAAAGCTAAATTTATTTCATGTTTTGATGCACCTAATCACTTGAAACAATTCCTAAGTTTTTCCACAAGTGTTCTTGTCAAAATTGTTAACTATGCAGTCATAATTCAATACTAGTGATGCAAAATGTACTTAATTTGAGCAAGAACAAGAAATTTTATGATTCAAATCATTTGGAGAAGAAGTAAAAATTTTGTATGAAGCCTCAATAACTTTCATAGTTTAATTTCATGAGAAATAATTGAGGAATTTGCATTATTTTCTCTCTTGGGATAGTGACTGTGAATATACCTTGTCTTTAGGGTTTCAAGATGGTATTTTGCTCTTATCTCATGAACCATCCAACCAAATTTTATAAAAAATGGATAGAAGTTGTGTGATACAAATATTAAAATATTACAAAATTAATGGGGTCAATTGATGGAGTGGTGGTCAATATTTCCTTCAAAGAATTTTAGAAAAACATGCACATTCTATTCAAAGACGTTCTTTTCAATTTGTATTGTTGTTTCAATGCATTAAATGAAAAATCTAGTAGAGCACGTGTTTCGAAGGGTGTGTACATGTTGGAGGACATATATAAATCTTAGATAAGCTTGAATTTTATTATTTTTGAATGTTGGAATACTCAAATTTTTGTATAGTGCTCAACCTTGACAAGAAGGTAATGAATGTTTGGTTTACAAGAAAAATATTGATAAGTAAGGTATACATTCTATAAAAATGTTTTGTAAAGTTGTGAAATAAGGGTTGAAGGTATATTTCATGGGTTGAACAAGATCATGTATCTCTCAAATGAAATGAAATATCTTGTTGATGTATGTATCAGTCCTTGAGCATGGAATTGGCAAATTGGAAAACTTTGTTTGTATGAAGAAATGATGCAAGGAACTATACAAAGTGCTTGTTGTGTCTTGAAACCTCCAAAAAAATTACAACCTATTGATCTACTCCCTATTTTGAATGGGAGATGAAAATCCTCTTAGTGTTCTTTTTTAAAAAGTCAAATCATTCAAGAAGGGTGCAGTTCAGAAGTTGAAGAGAAGAAAATTAGGTCAGTTGAAGAATATGAACAGTTGAAGCTTGAAATTTTTTGAAGCAAAAAAAATATTTAGAGTATTTTTTAGAAAAATAAAAATAAATTTTAAAGGTTTGTTTTTGGAGGTTTAAGTTATAATGAGATAATGAATTGTATTAAACAAGATAGAGATAAAATGAAAAGGTGAGTGTTGGAGGGATGAGCTCGAGTTGATGTGCATAAGTTTGAGATTTAAATAACATGAATTCACAGTACTAAATATAGTGAATATATGAAAGAAAGATGATAAGAAAAAAAGTATAAAAATAAATTAACTATGGAAAGTTAGTGACATAGTCTTGAAGATGTCGAAGAATTAGTTGAAAGTGTAGAAGAAAATACATAGATAGATAGAGGGTGACTAAGTGATGGGTGTTAAGTTTTTTTTGCATGAATAGAATTGTACATCTGATCCGAGTTAAGTGAAAAGAAACACTTGTGAAAATTTATTGGAAATAAAACAACTTGTGATATTGAAACATATTATATTCTTTGGATTATATGAGTAACAACAATAGGCACAAGAAAAATGAGATAGAGTGTGCTAGAAATGATTGAATATTGTGACTTCTGAGATATATTAGTAAGTGATAAAGTGTGTAATTAGGATCTTAGAGATAGAATGTGATATGATATTGGATGAGGGTATAAGACATGATAGTGAAATGTCAAATATGGTACAATTGTGAACAAAATTACATGACAGAGACATACTTGTGTGATTGAGAGAGCAGAGATAGAAGTGTGAGAAGACATATACAAATTGAAAAAGCTTATGATTATGCAGAGATATAAAATCATGACTAAGATGTAGAGTTGACTGTGAATATAGTGGAGTGCAGATATGTAAAGCTGAACTGATATTGTGAAAGTGTGAAGGAATTGGAAAAGATATGGCACTAAACCTATCAAGACAAGTGATAGAGAAGGTAATCGAGTAAACACTTTGTAATTAGTTTAAAAATCAAGTTTGCAGAGTAAGACAAGTAGAAGAAGTCAAAAATTGACAATGTAGCAGAGGTGAATACCAAATTTAGGGTCATCATCAGTTGTTGAAAACAATAACTCAATAATGACCAAATTGGCAAAACAATTCTAAGTGACAACTTAGTAGTTAGGGAGTTGAAGCTTCCTAGTGAGTTGAAGCTCACTAAAGATCAGTAGACATTGATTGAATTGTAGGGGGTTGAAGCCTCTAGATAAGGTAACAAATTGGTCAAATTGATTCCTAAGTAAGAAAAATACTAATTATCTACTATTCATATGATTTATAAGTAAGAAAAATACTATTCATATGGCTCATAGTATTTGATTTAGTGTCTACATTTGACCCCACTTTATGTTTTTGAGAGAAAGCTTGATAACATAAAGTAGATAGAAGATGCGTATTTCATAACCATGTAGATCAATGGAGAGAAGCATGTCGAGAGACAAGAAAAAGCGTGGAGTGATAAAAATGTGAAGCGTGGATACTGAAGAAGAGGAAGTGCCAAAAGTGATGAAGATAATGACCCTAAGGCGAGGGCGTATGTGTCGATGTCATGATTTTTATTCTCATTGATGTTGATTGTTGATTGTAATTGATGTTTTGTGATGATGTGTCGATGATTTGCCTACCACTTCCCATAAGGATGGACCTGTAATAGAGAAGAACGAATAAGTAGTCAAATACGTGTGTATATGATCAAAATGTGTAAAAAAGTATGTAAAATGAGAAAATGTAAAAAAAGGAACATGTGCATCTTATCAATGATTAGTGAAAAGTTTAGAAAGGATCCTGATGATGATGTAAAAGAATGATTTTTTAGGTGATCTCATGTCAGTTTTACTAACTAAGAGTTTTCTGGGTGATCTCATGCCAAGAATGGAAGAAGTGTAGGGATAAAAGTTTTACTTCCTAAAATGTAGAATAACACTACAGATGGTGTGTAAAAGTCCAATTTGGTTCAAATAGTTTTGATCCAAAGTAAAAGTAGAAAAATTTGTGTAATACATGTATGCTAAGTCCTAAGGACTATGTGCCCTTTAAAATCCACTGTAAGATTTTTGAAAAACTATGCTAAATTTGAAAATGTTGTGTAACTGCCCCTAGTCACAAGTGTCCAAGAAAGGTCAAGGGTGCCCAGGTGCTACTCTCTTGGTTTGGCCACTAGTGTATGTGTTGTACTAAATACCCAAGTAAACTTCTAATGCTAATGAATGTGATGTACCGGTACTGAAATGTGTTGTGTGAGATTGTACACTGCTGTATGGGGTGACTAATTCACCCAAATTATTCCCCCCCTCATTTGGGGTGCATGGCACATCGCTAAGGAGTATGCAGGCCAAAGGAGGACCAATTTTTGTGCTAAAAATAATGCCCTGCAGGGGGGAGGGAGTGTGATTGGTAGAAACAAAGGCACACACAAACAAAATGGATAGGATAAAAATGTTAGTACATGTAAGATAAGCACACATGGCAAAGATGATGTACAATCTAACAAACAAGAAGACAATGTGTAAGAAAAGACATAAGTAGATAATGTAAACACACAAGAAGATAAAATAGACCATAAAAAGTAGGTTTCAAACATGGGACATCACTCATAATGTCACAAGAAGATAGTGTGTAATCAAGTCAAAGGGAAAAGATTGTAAACAATGGCATACAAAGAACAAACAATGATAAGAGAAATGTTAGAAAACCATGGTAGCAAATAGGCCTACATATAAAATGTTGCAAATGAAGCACCAACTAGCATGTTAGAAAGATAGAAAGTATGTCAAAGCATGTATTATCTGATATAGTAATTTTTTATGAAAAAATAAAATAATAACACCTATAGTGTATAAAAGTGGATGCCCCCAGGAGCCACTATGGGACTGGTAATAGGTACTATATCAAATATCCATGCTGTGTGTGTGGATCTATGAAATATTTGATCACAACTAGAAGAAAAATGAACGTGCATGTGTATATGATAAAGATAATGACATATGAAATAAATTAGTATCATGTGTAATAAAGTGTGCATTTTACAAGTAAATGCAAGCAAGACTAAATGCCACCAAGATATATAGTATGCTATGGATGAGATGGAATGGTATGAAGAGTGAATGATAGGAACATCATGCCCCCCGAGTGGATGTGTATGTATTAGATGAGGCTCATTTATACATGGCCCTCAGTAGTCAAGAATGAACCATAGAACAAGAGTGCATCCTCGAGAAATGGTCTTAATGGTGTGCTAGAAATATATGATTGATTGAGTGTAGAGAATATAGAGTAAGTGAGTTAGTGAATGTGTTAGTGTAGTGAGGTCAACTTTATATGTAGACCCTCAACAATCGAGTTTGGATTTTGGAACTAGAGTGCAGCATTATATGTGAAAAATGAATAATGTGTATAATGTGTGGTATATGTTCTGATGAGAGGATGCCAAGTATGTGTAAAGTGTGTAGTTTCTAGTGTGTGAGATTCATTTGTATAGGATTCCCTTAACAATCAAGTATGAACCATAGCATGAGAGTGTGTCATTGGGTAATGATAATAGAGATGTATCAAGATATGTATGTTATATGTGTGAGATGAGATGTGAAGTGTATAACATGTAGTACACTTGATAATGCTAACAAATAGGGGGGGAAATAAGTATAATGACCCCCAAGTGTGTGATGAATATGCTATCTAATAATAGTGAAATACAATGGTCCTCTACCCAAAGCTTGTGGGGATGAAGGCACATGATCATGCTATAAGATTGGCGGTATATGAGATAAACATTGTGTATGTGAATGAATCCTATATGCATGTGAATGATGAGTTTATTGCGGAGGCAGTGGACAGTTCTTATACACACTAGGTTTTTTTCAACCCATCTACTTCACATTATACACAATTTATTTAATTAAAACATATGTAAAAAATTATTATCCTATGTCACTTCATATCCCTGTTAAAATAATCTTACACCCTCCGAAAATTACTATTTACTATCTCTAAACCACATAACCACTTGAAATCTACCATAATCATTTTAAAATAACTTGAATCTATTTTATTCTTATATCCCTACCTTTACAACCCATCTACAACCTCCTCATAAACATAATTCCTCATCAAAAATCAAAAAGTAGCATTCAGAAGCAATTTTAACCATTTTCTAAATCTTTTCCCTAAAAAATCCAGATCGCCAATGATTCTAACCAATCTCTAGTGATTATAAATATACAATTTTCCTTCTTTCCAAGGGATATTCATAAAACTTTTTCTCATATCTATGATTAATTTTTGATTCCTTGGTGAATTCAAGTAATTCAAGTGATCATCTTAAGCTTGTTTTAACCTCCATAAATTATCAATCCAAAATTTTGATAGACTTCTTCATTTGTCAACCTTTGAGAAAGTGAAACAACACAATATCAATCTTAACCAACTCCATTCAATAATTTGAGGCATATTTTAGCTCCATATTACATCTAAAGGTATTTATCTACTTCATTCTGTCATTTCCATTCTATTTAAACATAAAAAACAATCAAACACATCAATTTAGACATTTCTTATCATTTTTAGTAAAACTATCCATTTTGGTTGTAATCAATAGGGATTACTTTAATCATCGATGATTAGCCTGAATCATTGACGATTGTTGTGAATCTCCCATGATTCCTGTCAATAACTGATGATATCTGTGAATTTTTTTGATTACTCAGTCAATCCACCTATAACATCCATTTTTTATTCTTTATTTTGTCTTCTATTTTCTGCTAACCCTTGCATGTTGCTATTTTGGGGGTTGTGCTTTCTGTGTTTTTGTCGTTCTAAAAAAATTAAAAATTTAATTTTTTTAAAAAAGAAGCATAGTATAATTGTGTTTCTTTCCCTTCTTTTTATTTCAAAGCATTTCATTCTTGTTTTCTTCTCTCATCGAAATAAATCTTTCTTTTTGGGTTTCAAAAGAATTTTTCATCCTACTTGATCACATAGTTTAATTAGGAGGTTAATAAATTACATTGACTTAATCTCCCCCCACACATAACCATGTCACATCCAACATAAACTGAATTGAAAAATTCCTACCTAGGTGAAACTATTGGGATTTCTTCACCCAATAGGGAAGCCGAACATACATAACTAGTTTTTGATATATTGGCTAAGCACCCGACTCCGTTATCACTTTGGGACCATGAAGTGAGGAGGTAGGTCCCAATAATAGGCCATGTATTGGCACCATCATAGATTCGAGCCTCACGTACCTTTAGGTATATTGATGACTCTAGCCTTAAAAATTTCTGAAACCATCCTTAGATGACCATTTCCTAGGAGTTTGTCAGCAGTTTTACACATTTCACTTTTCATCTAAATTAATCAAGATAATAAAAAATTATTATGTGTGTTTTGTATTTTTTTTTAATCAACTATGTAGATTTATCTTTCATTATTGGGTGAGTTTCTATTTCTATGGTTCTTACAAGACAACAATCCCATAACCAAACTTCCAACAATATGATAGAAAAATTCCAATGATCCATTGACAATCTTCAAACCCACCTTGAAGATGCCTCACGTCTACTAGAAGAATGACAAGCTACTCTATCACCCCAACTAGAAGATCAACAACAACCTCATTCGCCAAGTATCCAATTTTCTTCATCTTAAACACCCAATGCTATTAGCCCCCATTTCTTTGATAGCAGGGATCCCGTCTTCTCATAAATATTAGATGAAAACCTCATTGGTCTCAATGCATACCTTGTTTCTCGAGGAGTCCATCTTCAACCATTTACATTTGAACCATGAACGTATGTACCCAACCCATCATGTGCTTACACCCATCTCATTGATCCCAATCATGAAATGGTCATTTAACTGATACATACTTATCCTATGAATAGTCGATTAGAAACATATACTTCCATGTCTACCTTCCCCATTATTGCTTTTGATATTAATGTAGTTTCCTCAAAAGGCACTAATAGTCAACAATCTGCCTCCTCAGTAGACCCCTCATCTAGATCTACTCCTCCTTATAACAACATCAACCCATCATCACCTACTTCAAATCCTTAAGTTTCCTCTGCCATCCAATCTCCACCTAGAGTTTCATATCCATCCCATCAAGTATAGTTCATCCTACCCAGTCTCAACAACCTAGGTCCATTGTTCAAAACATAGTTATGTCCATCCCAACATACACCCCACTAATCAATACTATCTTTCTCTGTATTCTTCTTCCATCCTCTAAACAGTAATCTAATATCCCTACTTTTTCTCAATCCAAACAACAACAATCCTAGCCTACCATCCATACCTCAATTCCTTTTTAATACATACCTCAACAATTCTAACCTTTGATCAATTCTTCCATTCCCTTTCAACATATCCCACAATATTCATAACATATTATTCACACCTTTGTTTCCTTTCAATACATACCACAACAATCACAACCACTTCTTAGCACATCTATGTTAGTCCAATATCAATATATCAAACCCTCACAACCATTAGTTTCAAAAGAGACTTACAAAATTCCCATAAAAACTCCTCAATAGAATATCCCCTTTTACCCAAACATTCCCCAACAACATTTTCCATACTAACAACCTAATCAACCCTCGAATAATCATCCTAGTTCATCCTTATCCACTACACACCAATAGCTGCAAAAAGAACCCTTGCAAGCCTTAATAAACAAAATATAAAGATTCAAAGTTGCTTCTGTGGGTCCCAAGAGTATACTATAATATGAAAAAATATGTGATGAACCTATCCATCGATCTGTATGGTATAAATATTACGCTCCTCATTGGGAAGTTCCTAAGTTCCTTAAATGCTATAGCAAGGAGGACGCCTAACAACACATCTAGGATTTCCATCACGCATGTTATCTTATAGTTTACTATAAATACTCTATTCTTAGGAAATTTCCCATGTCTCTAACATGCCCTACTTTGTATTGGTATAACCGTATTCACTCTTTCCATTTTCACATCTCGCTAAACTATTTCTTTAACATTTTTCAATTTACATTCCTCATAAAATCACCATTACTGAATTATATGCCATCAAATAATTTAAAGACAAGTCCATTGCAGAATTTTGTTTCCCATTGGAGGGGTATTATCAATCAACTATCATTTTCCCTCCCATGAACTGAATTGATAGAATTATTTTCTCATTCTTGTGCTAAACATATCTCATCCATACTTCAAATCCAATCATTTTAGACGTTTGACAAAGCTTTTACAAAATCCCGCAAACTTGAGCTCCGAGCCCTTGAGGAAGGTAGAGTCAAACTTAGACCAAAGAAACCAAAAACTGAATTTTTATCCAAACCATCCTCTAGCCAATAAAAATCCAAATCATTAGCCAACGCAGTGGTCGTCAAATCCGCTACCAAAAAGAATTCGACCACCGAATGCTCTCACCATTAACAAAATTATATTCCTATTGGTGAATCATATAATGTAATTTTGGATAAACTCATCACTACTAACATGATCAATCTTCCACCTATACACCCTATCGATACCTCTAGTTTAAAGCCCTCATGGTACATACACAACAATTATTGCAAGTATCATATGGTCAAGGGACAAAAAATTGAAAGGTGTTGCTCATTATATAATGTCCTTCAGGATATGATCAAAAAATGTTAATTACATTTGGAAAATCCTAATTCACCTCAAAATCAAAACCACAATGTCTTTAAACAACCATTTCCAAACCATTCTCCATTGACCAGTCAACCAAAAACTAATAATATTTAGGCCCATCATACCATCAACACAATTAATGAAACACTACCTACCACTGAATCCACACACATACCTTTTTCTACTTGCACCACTGTAGACCCAGTAGACAATAAATCCATAAAATCCCAATAACCTATCATTATAAATGATCCTTCTTCATTTGTACCTCCCTCCTTCCTCATCTAGTCTATCTATGGGCTCTTTATAGACCTCACAAAAATAACCTATTATCCACATTGTGAAAGCTCGTATGATGAATTTGCATCTCATTATCACGTAGGTAACCTTAAAAAGTCTATCTCACCTCCATCCAAAAAGGTTACTATCATATCCAAAAACCATTCCACTTCTTTAACACGAAAACCAAAATCTCAGCCCTCCATCTTAGGGCCACATGCTTTGTCTAAATTTCCTATAACCATCAAGTAATCGGAAACCACTCACCCATACACAAATAAAGAAACTACATCAAACGTAGTGGCTCCTACACCATGTTAAATAAAAAAAACATTAATTCCTTCAACTTCCACTTAAAAAGAATACTACACATCAACCCTTGAATAACTTTTCCAATGGTTGCTTATAACACTTCCTGCACTTAAGCCTTCCAACTCTTGAGTTTGGCATCCCTTGTTGCACAGTTATGAGGCCTTTTTTGATTATCATAAAACACTAGGAAATTCCACAGAAATTATAAATCTCTTCATGATGCCATCAAAAACCTTGTAGATTAGGGTCTGATCCCTTCGGAATTACAGAAATCAAAGACCTCCGATGAAAAATCTATAACAACTATGCCTACCTCATCATCAAAACCTACTTAAAGGTATCCTAGTAAAACCCTTCCTCATCAAATTGACATGGTTCATATTACTACTCAAGAATGCACCCACTAACCTATTGCTTCATAACAAAATAAATCTAAGGTTTTTACATCTCTCACTCCTAAATCATCTAATCAAACTACACCTTCCCAAACTAAGGTTACCATCCTTTCCTCCCATTTTACACAATCCACTATCGTTGTACAAAAATTTGTCATTAAAAAATTACACCAAACTCGCATCAAAATGTATCTTTATGAACTGGTTCAAACCTCACCATCACACAAACAAGCTATGATTGAGGCTCTGCAGTATATATTAGTTCCTTCAGATGATCCACAACTCTTCTCAAACCTAGTAAGAAATCTCAAAACATCCAGTGCCATCTCCTTTGATACTTCCAAAATACCATCACTATAGCCAAAATACCATAACCTTCCCCTCTTCATCACAACTCAAGTTAATGATGTCCTTGTAAAAAGAGTAATAATTGATAATGACACCATAATCAATATTATATCAGCATATGCCTGTTTCACCTGATTCTTAGACGTTTCTTTGAATATTGACGAAATAGATAGGGTAATGGGTGTAGGAGGAATACCTGTTGAAATGATGGTTGTTGGGTTATTACATGCGTGTTGACTCCTTGATCCACATCTAATTGTGAGAGCTTCCTTTTGGCTAGGAGGAACTACTTGAAATGGAACACAAGACCACCAGAAAGAATTACACAATATATGCAGTGGACTACCTAGTGTTTGCGAGATCCGAGAAGTGTGATACTTCCTAGATGGCTGTTAATCAACTGTTTAAAATTTTTTAATGTTGGTAAATAAGTAAATCTTATTGTAATTTACAATGATTTAGGTATATCACTTAAAACACAATAAGAAAGATATAATCTAATAGGCTAAGTCGAAATAAGATCCGAAGGTCAGGTAACTGGTTTTGGGTCTCTGCAGGTCTGACAGAGGTCTTAGGTAGCTCACATGTGAGTAAGGGTGATGTGGAAATAGTTAGGTTGGTTGTTTTTCTAGGCTATATTGGAAAATACAGAGACTGATGCCGGTTAAGGGTGACTGACGCCGGTTGGGGAGAACCGGTGCCAGTTATTATGGAAAACTAGGAATGCTACAAAATGAGCTTTGGATCTCCCTTGTGATTGCACAGAGGA
This sequence comes from Taxus chinensis, assembly GCA_019776745.2. Classification (NCBI taxonomy): domain Eukaryota; kingdom Viridiplantae; phylum Streptophyta; class Pinopsida; order Cupressales; family Taxaceae; genus Taxus; species Taxus chinensis. The sequence goes on along the minus strand of CM034152.1, from coordinate 217,322,661 downwards.
CTTTGTTGGTTAGAATGAGGTATTAGGTTGTTTGGGTGGGATTTGATGAGGTTTTAATGGGTATATGGAGGGCTGAGTATTAAGGGAGGCCAATGGGTGGCTAAGAGAACAAAAGATGAAGATACAATGATTAAATGATTGAACCAGAGGAGTAAACTATTCTACTTACTTGAAATCTAGTTCTGGGTACCTATGAGTGATGAATGAAGGTGCTGGTAAGGGGTTGAATGTTGTTGAGGATCACCAGATGTTGGAAAGATCTTGTATGGGCTGCATGTGCATTCCTTTTTCCTTGGTTGGATCAAATTTGTGTGGGAGTGAGTGCTAGATGGTTTTTGGGTGAATGTCGGATGCATGTGCAAGAGAAAATGATTGATATCCTTCTTTGCATGCATGTTCTTGCTGAAACTTGTTCTCAAAAGATATGATATCTCTTAGGAATCTGCCAAAATTTTCCAACCTCCAAAATAAGGTTATTTTGGGAGTTAAAAGGTGACCGATAGTGGTTCCGGCTTAACTGGCGATAGTTATGGGTAACCGATGTCGGTCAAGGAGGGATTTCCTAGGCTTACTAAACTAGGTAGATCCCCTTGATTTTTTGGGATCTCATGTCATCAACCCACAAATTAGGATGGAAGCTTCCTTTAAGCATGTGGGAATGTGGTTAGAGTGAATTTAACATTGATTTTTAGGGTTTGGGTAAGACTTAGTTAGTTATGGCAACTTAATAAGAATAGGTCTTAGGGTGAGGTGGCTTGATGAGGTGTCTAGGTGAGGTGTATGTGTGGACATTATCTAAATTAAGATATTTAAATAATAAATATTGTGAGGATAATGAATTAATTAAATTAAATTAATATTAGTGGGGTGAAGGGGGCCATGGCTAGGTGAATGTGATGAAGGTATTTATTTGTCAAGGGACCAAAGGGGAGTGTGACCTAATTTTAGTGTCTACAATGCCTTCAACCAACTTTGCTTACCAAACACCATTGTCACTCAAACATTAGTAGTACTTTGAGCCTTTAACAATACGATCACTCCCATAATGGGTACAATCATCCTACCACTTAAATTTGGTGTAAAAAATCTTCCTAAACTCTTCCATCTTGTAGAGGGAGCATTCCAATACAACATATTGCTAGGGAAACCTTGGATACACACTATGCATTGTATCCACTCAACATCTCACTAGGGCCTTAAGTATGAATATGAGGGTAGGATCTATATGGTTCATACGGATCCTAATCCCTTTACAACTTGCAACATGACGTATCATTCGAATGACATAATTTTTACCAAATCAAACCAAAGATCCTATGATAATGTGTCTACTAGCGCATCTATCTCATCATCCAAAATACCAGATGAATCTTCCCTTAATAATGTTATGGAGTGTCTTTCGCTGGGAGAGTACCATCTCCTCATGATTAATTTTCTTCCTACACCCAATATGTATGGAAGACGAGATAAATAACCCATTTATGAGCCTAACGTTGGAGATGTCATCTCCTACAGTCCTATGTACCTAAAAAAAACTCTCATCTATGGGGGTATTGATCACCCCTCATAAAAAAATCGTCAACTGCATGCCATGTCATTCCTACCAGACTTTAGATTCTTAAATAACTATGGTTTCACACAAATGTACCTCCATCATTGTTCATAGAAAGGATTTGGATTTGGATATTACAAATGAGGAATCTAGTATTTAATCTTCCAAACTTCCTGTAAACCACACAAGAAACACAAGTTAGGTTATGAGAAGCCAAATTCTGAATCCTCCATGTCAAACACCATCACACCTATCATAGAATCTAAAACATCATCCTTGACTACACATAACAATCCCATGGACACATACGAAAAATATCCATCCCTCCTAACTTTTTTATGTAATACTATTTCATTAGGTTCATTGACTTGTCAAACCAATCATGTTACTAAAACTCTTCCTCTTGTCTGACCAGAAATGATTAAAGAGGACTCACCCACCATCAATATTATTCAATTTCAAGACAATCAACATATCCTCTCTCACATGGGGGTAGAGGACCATTTCCTACAAAAATCCTTACCACTTGATACATCCACACTTCTCAATGAATCCACTATTGATGTTAACATAGGAACTACACACGAACCTCATATAGTTAAGGACAACCGATATTTAAATCCACAGGAGTTAAATGATTTCACCACCTTCCTATCTAGCTATAGTCAAGCCTTTTCTTGGTCATATAGTGATATACCAGGTATCGACCCTAAAATATTCGTACAAAATATCATCATTTATCCTAATGCTAAGTTAGTTAAACAAAAGCTATGTAGGATGTACCCTCACATAGCTATTTTCATAAAAGAAGAGTTACAACATCTACTCTATGGTAACTTCATCATAACTATTGATTATCCAAAATGGGTCTCTAATATCATACCCATAACCAAATCCTTCGTTAATTTATGCATTTGTACAAATTTTCGGGATCTCAATCTCACTTTTCTTAAATATGATTTTCCCCTTCCAAACATTGACCAACTCATCTATCTAACAGCCAGCCACGAGATGCTTTCCCTTATGGATAGTTTCTCTGGTTATAATAAAATTCTCATCGCTATTGAATATCAACACAAAACATCCTTCATTATCCCTTGGGGGACCTTTTGTTACCACATCATGCCCTTCAAACTCAATAATGCAAGGGCCACTTATCAATGCGCTATGACATATATCTTTCATGACCTCATCCACAAAATAGTAGAATACTATTTTGATGATCTCCTCGGGAAATCTAAACAATGTAGAGATAATTGCATTGTCATTTATTCAATATTTACTCATCTTATTCAATAAATTTTTCTTATTAACCCCGCTAAAACCATAATTTGGTTAAATATGGACATTTTACTAAGAATCTAAATTTATAGTATTATTATTTCTAGTTTTATAATTGTTGAAATTGGATTCCTAAATTGCCATTATTGGTTTTTATCTAGTGTGATATCAGATTCCGATATGTTTATTATTGGAATTTAATTAATGTAATATTGGATTCTAATATTTACAATATGCCATACAAGTATGTTCTGAATTCTATATTGAGTTTATGAGAATGGGAATATGGACATTCTCAACACACTCATAGTACAACTATGTTCCTAATTATTTTTATGTGTATCTGCTTTATGTCAATTCTTTTTCTATGATTCCTATATGAGGCATTTTGATCCCGTTTGAAAATTAAAAAAATGTGATATGGTTACATGTTGTATGAAATAAGAAGTAACTATTGAGTCTATGAGAATGGACATATGCTCATTCTCATCACACTCATGGTACAATTATGTTCCTAATTATTTTTATTTGTATCAACTTTATATTTATTCTTCTTCTATAATTCATATATGTGAGGGATTTTTACCTCTTTGGAAAATTTATATCTTAGTGGACAATAGGGTAAGTCATGGTGCATTGTCATATACTCTTGTTGAGAGCATTAAATAATATATCTTGGCACTCTAAATACTATAGTTTTACATTCAAGAATTAGGGGATTCTAAGCATATAATTCAATATCTAGACTTCAAAAAGGTTTTCCTTTTATAAAGTTATTCGAATAATTAAAAAATAATTTATCTAGAGTTATGCACATAGCTCTAGGAAAAGACCATATAATTTTGTGGTTGTAATGAATGCATAAAATCAATTCATTACATAACATGAATTTTTGAAATGAGTTCCTTGTAAATCACATTCATGTCCCTTTAAATCATAAGATCCAACTCCATGTAAACTTAGAGCATAATTAAGGATTTTTTTTCAAATTATATTAATTGTGTGGTGGAATTTATATTATTAATAATACATTAATAAGACGCAAGAGTTACATAAGCAACACAATGTTATATAGAATTATATTATGGAAAAATATCACAAAGTAATATAATACTCAGTCTTTCATTTAATTATCAAATCATAGTACAATTGTAAAGTTTTATAGTACCAAGGTTTGGAATAATGTTTTTTAAAAAAGCCACATCCCGAACCAAGATGATTTCACAAATAAATTTATAAACTTTAATAGTTTCTCTAAGTCAACAATCCTTATCATGTTCAAGTAGTTCAAGATATGATTTAATGGCCATGTTTCCTTTACCAGGTATCTGTATGTATCTACTTTTTCCTTTTTTTGTTTGGTGTCCATGGCTAGATGATTCTATCCTAATTGATATCTGCTTTAGGTTCATCGGATATGGTCCATGTTTTATTTAGCTTTAAAAAATATTGATACAATATTGTACCTTCTACTCTCCTTGCAGGTTTCCAATATTGAACTCTCATATTTTTATTTACATCATTTCCTTCATATTGAAGGAAAATATCTGCATCTTCTCTCCCCATCCATATATTTTCATTATCATTTCCTGGTCATATAAGTAGAATTTTTCCCTTGAACACATCCTTCAACGGATTGAATTCTTGGTTAGATCTTCCAAAAATAAACCCAATGTAAATATCTAGTTGATTACTATCTATAAGGTGCAAATCATCCAATTGAGTACTACCTTACTTAATCGTAAGGGAAATTCTTGTTTCATTCAAAATCAAATGTTTTATTGGAAAAAATATTAATTTATTATGTTGTAGCAAGTTTGAGCAATCAAAACACCTATTTACCACATTTTCTCTCCATACTCCAAAATTCAAAGGACCCAACCTCTCTCCATCGATTTCATGATCTTCTAGCACATGAGATATAAAACCCATGGCTATGTCATCGTCTCTGCTACAAGATTTGTGTTTGAGAATGTCATTTTATGGGAAAAAACCTCTTCTATCTTTAGGAATTGTATTGATGGTGCTTTTAGTTTAATCACTACAATCTCTGTCACTCTCTAAATTGTAATCATGTGAACCAGTAAAAATATTTTCACTTCCCAAATTGGGGGGAATGGATGAATCTACATATTTTTCCAATTCACTCTCTTCCCAAGAAATGTAGTATCCTTTATTCTTGACACCTGCCAAGGTTTCAAATTCATCAACTGAGAAAGGAAATTTTACTCTTCCATCCAATAATGTGTTAATGTTGAAAACAAAAAATCCTCTTCCCACATATTTGAAATGTAGTGTCTTCCTACTTGGATATAATCTTACCTCTGCAACTTTGGTTCCTTTCGAAAAAAATTCCACATGATCATCCTCTACAAATGTCAAATCCTCTGCTGCTGTAACAACATAAAATATAAAGTTTGTGAGATGATGGAAAATATATTAAACCATTGCATAAAATAAATTAACAATTATCATCTATCTATAACCATAAGTATATTGAATACACATAGAACATGACATATGAAATTCTATAATGTAGTAAGGTTTGGAAATACTTAGAACTTATGCATATAATTTAGAAATATTTATAACATGATTCCAAACTATGATTGAACTTGACTCAATTGAATTTAAATGATGAGAAATAAATAAATAGTGGTTAAATAGAAGATATTTAAAAACTTAATTGCTAATCGCTTCATCCAAATATATTCATCATATTAACATAACATATATTACTTTTGCAATAATTCCTCATACTTCCCATATTCCCTGACTATGAAAATGTGCATCTATCCATTTTAAACATTCTCATAAAAGGATGTAATTGTCATTCATTCTTTATGTTTCGCATAGGAATTTTTTTATTTCTTTCTATATCGATTTTATGAGAATGGGCATATGTCTATTCTCACCACACTGATAAAATATTTTTTTATATGAGAAATGACATATGCCCATCCTCATCACAATCATAAAACTCTTTGTTTATATGAGAATGGGCATATTCCTATTCCAACAATTCTACCTCATTGAAGCAATATTGAAGCAACTTCACAATCACATGAGGATTGGGAACAAAGTGAAAAATAGGAGGGTGAATTTACACCATACTCATCAAAGATACTATCTGACTATGACAATGATTTGAACAATGGCTTTATTGAGGTCAAATAAAAAAAAGAGAAGAATTAAAGTTTTTGAGGAGATCCCTAATACTCCTTACAATGATAAAAAATAAAATAGGAAGTTGGGGGGCCTCAGCTTCCTGAATAACTAGATCCTCTGCTAGAAGGATAACATATTTTGGAAGTATTTCCAAAAAAGGTAGACCATCTCAAAAGGAACTCACAAAGAAGGAAACGGAAAAAGATATTGTAGATGGAACTCAAATTCAATTGAGCCATCTTGAAAATGCCTCCCCTATCCTTTTTAGATGAAGATAATCTCTTGTAACATTAGAGGGCCGAATGGAAGCTCCAAGAAAAGAATATTCAAAGAATTAAGGGATTCAAGCAGACCTAATATTTTGATTCTGTAGGAAACTAAAATGAAAACAAGTGTCCTAGAGGAGTGTAAAAAGGTTTTTTGGGATAGCTTGAAATTTTCTGTTATTGATTCTCAAGGAGGATCAGGTGAAATGGCCATTTTCTAGGATAAGAATCTATATACTGGTATGGTGATTTCTGCCACTAATACTCATTTTGTTGTTAAGTTTCATGCTCTTGGAAATGATTTAACGTGGATCCTCTCAAAAATTTATGCACCTAACACTATGAATAAAAGAAGGAAACTGTGGGAAGATTTAAATTTATTTAGAAATCAATGTAAAAATGACAATTGGCTAGTTATGGAAGACTCTAACTACCCTCTCAATCCTGGAGAAAAGTAAGGTGGTAATTCTGATTAATTCAATGACATGGATGAATTTACTAAATTTGTCTCTAATTCTAATCTTATAGATGTGGAACTCCATATAAATTAGTTCATTTGGAAAAATAGAAGAGTTGGAAATGACATGATACATGTTATATTAGATAGAGCTCTAATATCAACTAACTAGATTCTTCATCAGGATTTCCATTTATCTTCTCTACCTAGAATTGGCTCAGATCATAATCTGATAGTATTAAATATTTTTAATTGGGTCAAACCTATACATAGTCCCTTCAAATTTGAAAAGATGTGGCTAGATCATGAAGACATTTTATATTAGATTAAAGAATGGTGGAACTGGGATGGAGAAAGAACTGCTCAATACAGGTTAATTTAGAAATTAAAAAAATGCTAAAAAGCAAGTGAAAAATTGGAATAAACAAGTATTTGGCAATATTTTTCAAAGGAAAAAGGATATAAAGAAGCAGATTCAGGAGCTTAAATCTTAAATCTCCGCAAATGGTATGACCTTAGAGGATTAACTTGCAGAAAAGAAACTACTATCTGAGCTGCATATAGTTTGTAGTAGGGAAGAAAATTTTTGGAGACTCAAATCCAGGGCCATTTAGCTGAAAGAGGGAGATAGAATTTTTTTTTTCCATCTGAGCACTATAAATCATTGAGCGTGCAATAAGATAACGTAGGTCTCTAAAGGATGTTGGGAAAATAATGTTTGCTATGGGAGTTTACTATATTGTAAACTTGTATGTTAGTAATGAGTTGTATTATTGTTATATAAACAATAATATATTATTGGAGTTGTTTTAACATCTCGTATGATTTGAGTTGTGTATTGTTACATTAGTAACAATCACAACTAAATAGAATCATTGTTAGAGTAACTTCCTAGTTTATGAGAGATGCATTTTCGTATATATTTGTAATCTATTTGTATGGTGAATACAAAGAAATAATATAATTATTCTATGCGATTTTCTTGTGCAAGTCTGATCCAAAACTTATAAAGGAAATGAAATTGTTATTAAACATCCTAAGGACATAAAAGTTGAAGCTTTTAGATTCTATGAAAATTTTCTTGAGTAAAATAGTGTTTATAATGGAGAAGAAACCTCTTTTCTTTTAGAGGCCATTCCAGGAGACAACATAGATGAAAAAAGATTCAAAAACATTACCAAATTAGTCACTATAGAGGAGCTTCAAAAAGATGTATTTTCACTTAAAGGTGATAAGGGACTAGGTCATGATGGTTTCTCTGCTAATTTCTTTCAAAAATTCTAGGAAATATGTTTGGAATACCTTGTCAAGGACTTAAATGAGTTCTAAAAAACAGGAAACCTCCTTAAGGATCTGAATAACACTCACATTGCGTTTGCTCCAAAAAAAATGATGCTAAAGAATTTAAAGACTTTCCTCCTATAAGTAAAGTAAATGTGATTTATATAATCTTTACAAAGATTATTGCCACAAGAATCCAATCCATTCTTTCTAATATAATCTCAAAGAAACAAAGTGGCTTTATTAAATGGAGGATAATACAAGATGGGTTGATCATGGTGCATTAAATTATTCATTCAATGGATAAAAATAAAAATATGGTATGGCAATGAAACTTGATATGAACGAGGCTTTTGAAAAAGTTTCTTGGCATTTCCTTGATAATGTGTTGGTTAAATTTGGCTTTAAAATAAATTCCAGAAGATCATTTAGGCTTGCATCTCTACGACTATATTTTTAGTTGTGGTCAATGGTGAGACAGTGGGTTTCTTTGCTAATAGCAGAGGTTTAAGACAGGGAGATCCTATATCCCCTCTTCTTTTCATTCTCATGGTTAATAGCCTTAGCATATCCATTACTAAAGCTATTAATGAAGGAATTTTAAAAGAAGTTAGACCTACTTTTGCTAACCAAACCACCTCACATCAGCACTTTGTTGATGATACAATTCTACTCTTGATGGTCTCCATCCTTGAAGCTAAGGCTATTAAGTCTATTCTAAAATTCTATGAAGCTACCACAGGTCAAGAGGTTAATTTTGATAAGAGTTCCATCTTCTTTTTCAATACTCCTTTGGAATGAAAAAAATAAGCGCTCATATTTTGGGTTGTAAAATTATTTCAATACCTACAACCTATCTGGGACTACCTCTTGGAACTAATAGCGTTCTCATATCAGTTTGGAATGGTTTACTTGAAAGGTTTCAGAGGAAAATGGTTGGATGGAAAGGGACTATTATGTCCAATTCTGGAAAATGTCTCCTTAATAAAAGCACATTACAGAATCTACCTATCTACATTATATCTCTATACAACATCCCTACAACAATTATGGAAAAAATAGAAAGGATCCAAAAAAAAATGTCTATGGCAGGGAACAAAAGAAAAATTCAAGTATCACTTGGTGGCATGGGATCAAGTCTGTACACCTAAAATATTAGGTGGGTTGGGCATTAAGGAGATCAAAAAAATGAACATGGCTTTAATTGAAAAATGGGATGGAGAATGCTAACAGAGGAGAAACCTTGGATTGAATTAATCAAATTTAAATACACAACTCTGTAAAACATGAATTATTTCCTTTGTGATGATCTACTACGTCATGGATCTGTTTTCTAGAATAACTTGACTCAAATGAGGAACTTTATCAAGCAAGGATGTAAATGGAAAGTGGGAAATGTAAGTGATATTTAGTTTTAGAGTGATAACTAGACTAACTTTAGTCTAAATGATAGCTTTGGCTCTATCAAGGATATCTTAGTTCAAAAGTATGGAACTAAATTCAACAACTATATTGAAATGGAGGGAAATAGAAGAAGATGGAAGTAACTTAGTGTAGAGGTGAATGAGTCAAATCCTATGGTTTCCTCTCTCCAAGAGCAGTTAGATATCATACCTCTGAATCAAATTGATGTTAAGGATGGGGATATTTGGAGTAACTCATTTTATGGTGAATATAAAGTCAAATCAAGATACAATTCCTTTTTTGAAAATATTCATTGTGATTTCAAATGGAGTAGAATTTGGTTTCCTGAACTAACTCCCAAAGTAAATTTAGTTTTTTGGATTTTCCTCAGAGGTTGAATTCTCATGAATGATAATTTAATGAAAAGAATATTTATCATGCTAAACACGTGTTGCATATGTAAAAATGAGGCTGAGGACATTAAACACCTTTTGCTACACTGTGAGTTTGCTTTGAAGATATGGAGTTTTTCTTTTTCAAGATTCAATATTTGTTGGACCTTGCCAAAGGAATTCTCACAAATATGGGAACAATGGGAACCCCCATAAAAAAATTTCTTGGTTAGGATACTATGGAAACTAACCTTGCCTCATATAATCTAGAGAATTTTGAAAGTCAAGAATGACCTAATATTCAGAAACATTAGGAAAATTTGTAAAACAAGCTTCAATAAGATTGGTAATGCTGTCAAAGATAATATTGAAAGATTTAAACCACCCAAGAACAAGCAATATCCTAAGAATGAAGAGGTGATCCTTTCAAATTGGAAGAATGATATTGGAAATGTTTAGAAACAAATAACTTCAACCATTGACATGTATTCAATACAGTGTATCCCTCCCAATTCTTGGTATAAGATCAATTTTGATGGAGCATCTAAGGGAAATCCAGGTGTTGCTGCTGCTGGAGAAATCATATGGGATCACAAAGGTTTTTTAATTGCTGCTTATGCAGGCAGAATGGGACACCGAGCCAACCATTATGTTGAAGCCTTATTAGCTTTATGGGGCCTAATACTTGCTAAAGAATGTAATATTCTGAACATTATTGTAGAAGGGGACTCCTTGAGTCATAAATAATTTAAATTAGATTCATCCTCCTATTTGGACAATTAAGGCATTTATACAGGAATCTATAAATATTTGTCACATCTTAAATAACTTTAAAATTGGCCAACTTATAGAGAGGGTAATAGTGTGGTGGACACCTTGGAAAATTATGGAATTAGTAGCAACTTCACAACTTGATATTATGAAGAAAATAACCCTATTGAAGTACAAAACTCTACCATAAAAAATAAATGTGATAGATCACATCCCAAGTAGAATATCTTGAGATTTCATTTGCTTCATTGGAAATGAAAGTTAGCACATGTGAGAGAAGTACATGCATTTACAATCATAAAATTTTGCATGCCTGATGGGTCTGTAGATGGATGGTTAAAAAGTGGATTAGAGAAGATACAATTTTTTTTTTCATTGGTTTCAAATAGGCTACATGCAGAGGTGAAAAAATGGGGGGGAGATCCTTGCCAAATCGAACCTAACTGTGATCATGCATGGAAAGAAAAATATAGATGTGGAATTGCCTACAACACGCGGGGGGGGGGGGGTGGTTACTAAGTTTAATGAGAATCTACATGGGCATGATCAGAAAATTTCCTTACATTTTTCTATAGATTGGAAAGAATGAAAGGTAAATTATGGTGGTTAAAATGTGCTCATAACAAAGGAGCTTATTGCTGAGTTCACATGCCTCACTTTGAATGGAATAAGATTTTTTAGTAAAAGATTGGATAAAAATACAGAAGCTAAATTTTTTGTTGAAATAGGGGAGGAGCTTCAATTTGTAATAGCAGGTATAAAGGTTAGTTCCATCCTTGAGCCATTTGATGAAATTGCTAAGATGATGGTTCACTTTATTTCACTTAAAGGTAGATACATCACTCTACCCACAAAAAGTTTGGTTTTTCTTAACCATTTTAGGTGAAACCTTCTTGTTTTCTTATCACACTATCTCCTAAACTTAATGGAGCATTGCATACTTTATTTCCAAAACAAAACCCATGCAATAACCCTCCACAAGGGTCTGATCTTCCTCCTTCACAGACATTTCCTTTCCCATCACCCTGTCATACTTGCTATTCCCATCGCCCCCCATTCCCATTAACCCTATTCTTACTGTCACCCCAATCACCATCTCTTTCCAAAGGAAAATAAGAACTAAAAATCCTTCCTCCTCCAAATTGTACTGCTCTCCCTCCAACAGAGTTGTCTAGAGTAGTAAGGACATTGAAATTGCCCAAAAATTATTGCATATCACTACTACAGGACAATGCAACACCACTCAATATGAGATGGAGAATCTTCTTGATAGGGTGGAAACCATGGAAAAAGAGATGGAGAATCTCAAAAAGGACATGGAGCAGCTAATTAAGTAAAGGGGTAAAAGAAAATTGAATGAGGATATTGAAATTGGTGATGAACAGGTAAATGAAATTTATAAAAAATTAAATTCTCTCGACAACAAACTAGGGAATTCTAAGGAGTGACATGATCATAACATCTCAATTTTCAGGGCTATCCATGATTTTCTGGAACAACAGGTCAGAAGCATTACCATGTTCAGTGGTATCTTAGCAACCATTTGGGGCACTGCTGCTAAAAGGGACCAGGTCATCTCTTATCTGAATGTGAGTGACCCTACGCATATCACTACTCTCGTGCTATTCACCTCACTTTAGACCTTGAAATCAAGAATTGGCAGGGCTTGTAGGAGATAAACTTCTTTAGAGCAGTCTTTAGGTGGTTTAGGTGTTGTTTTGTTGCTATTAAGTTGTTGTTTAGTTGCTACTTTTTAGCATTTCTATACTTATTCTACACTTTCTTGGTAGTTCCCTTTTGACTACTGCTTGGCTTATTGTAATATTTTGGATCTTGAACCTTTTTTGCTACTTACTCTAGTTTATTTGGATTTTGAACCTCTTTTGTATTAGGGTATAGTCCCTTCAAAACTATTTTCCATTCATAAAAAAAATATTGAACTTAATCATTTTTATATCACTATAAAGGATGTGGGAATGGGAAACTATCCATTCTAACAAAAATTAAATATTTCCTATATTTCTCTTCTATGATTCTTATTTGAGAATGGACATATACCCATTAAATACAAGAGAAAAATATTTGTTTGTATGAGAATGAACATCTTCCCATTCTGTCTATGTATATTTTTCTTCCATGGTTCTTATATGAGAATGGGCATATTACAAGATAAAAATGTTTGTTTCTATGAGAATGGACATATGCGCATTCTATCTATGCGTATTGCCTCATTTTCATTGTTCTTATTACTCACTTTTTTAGACATTAATAATTTTTTTTTTCTCAAAAAGGAATAAAAACTAATTTCTCTAAATATTCTTCCAAGGTACAATCTCATTATTTAGAACATTTAATATAATCCTCTGATGTGAGTACTAAAGTTATATTATTTTTATAATTTTCACATCCATATTATATTATGAGTAATAGAAGAAAGTTCTTTTCATTTTGGCGCTTCTATAGTAATAGAAGAAAGTTCTTTTTATAATTTTCACATCCATTCTCTAATACAAACATTATTTTTTTTCATCTTATCTTGAATACAATGTGTTTTTTTCCTCTCGGAATAAAGTTTACTTCATTCTCACGGAAAACATCGTATAGCAGTTATAGAATAATGTATGTTGTTCACTCTTATTGCGTTATGACAGATTCTAATGATATATTTTTAGAATTGTCATATGCCTATTGTGATATAGGAATCCGAATCGAAGAATAGAGATAACACATTCTAAGTTCCTTTATAGAGCTATTAAAATGGGTTCAAGCCCATTCACATAAAAGAATATTTTTATTTTCGTAATGTAAAATAATATTTAAAAGTTATAGGTATTCTTAAATAATACAATATTATTTCTTGTATTTAATTATTAGTATTATTAATTAATGTTGTTAATTGATTAATTTTGATTAGTCGTAATATGATATGTTAAATACATAATCTTTGATTTCTAATTTGTTTATGATTAAAGTTTAAATATTATTATCGGCCCATTCTAAGCATTACAATTAATGAAGCATTATGAATATTAATGGAGTTTATGTCATTAATTAGTTTTATAAAGTTTTACTAATTTTTTTTATAATTTTATAAAATTATTTTTAAAATGCACTGTAATTAATTAAGCATTAAAAATAATGGTGATTAAGTTGTTAATTGCGTTTATAAAGTTTAATTATATTTTTACAATATTATTTAATTATTTTAAAATTAATTTTTATTCGTTTGATAATATAATTAGATGTCATTTTTAATATAATAATTGAAGTTTATTAGTAATATTAATTCTTATAGTTAATATTAATTAATAGGATATTTTTTTGAAATTAATTATAATATTATTAAATAATTATTTAAATTAGCACTAATACTAATTAATTATAATATTAATAATTAATGTTTTTTTTTAATATTTAAGGTGGGTTGAAGGGACCCATTCCCTATTTACAAAAGGAGGCATAGCCTCAGATATGTGCAAACAGTAACCACAAAAAAACCCAAGTGGCATACTAGGAAAAACCACATTTTATGCTATACCTATACATAGCCCCGAATTATGCTTACATGCTTATAAGATAGAAAAATTATAGCCTGAGTCGGGCACATCCACTACTAGCTTGGGCATGCCAACAGACCCTTCATCCACTGAGAAAGCGTTGATCCACCCGCGCCAGAGGTATCCAAAGGCATTACCCACCAAGGAGTGCAGCTCATCCCACCAGGACGGAACATGAATCAACGGAGCCCTCAGAGCTTTGATATTAGGCAATTGAATACAAATTCAGCCCGCTTTTTTTTTCCTTGGCATAAGAAGAGAGGGACTCAGTAAATTCCATCAGCACATTGAAATGGCACTCGTAATCCAGGGAGGCTAAGGCAACACCAGACGACGAGCCTGGGGAGGCATCCTGAACAGACCAAGTAATCATGTTTAAATTAGCCACCTCTGAGGAGAGATTTCCGTAGAAGGTAGGGCATAACCATTGGGACGCAACATTAACCACATCTACCTTCGAGGGATGCAAAACCAATAGGTTTTTCATAAAAAGGGAGACAATGCCACTATTTACCCTTGGCCATCCCTCAAGATTTAGAAATTACTACCCTAAGACCGATTCAATCACCTTCAGGTCCTTCACACATGAGATGAGGAAAATCTTCCATAACCTGCCATCGGTAACCCTTTTTCTAAAATCCATTTCCCTCACATCACAAGAAAGAGCCAACACAAGAGCCCGAGGGGGTGCCATCTCGCAAAGCAAAAAAGAGGGTGGATAAGAAAAATAGGCACCCAAACAGCCTTAAATAATCTCCTTATGCTTCACACTTGGGGAAGCTATCATCGAAATCATGCTGGGCAGAATCCCTCGTGGAAATCACATGAAATCCCTCCTATGCTGAGCAATCATTTGCCACCCTTCCTCACATACCTTATCGATACCTTTATTTGCTAACCAGTCGGCATACTAATTACCTTCTCGATAAATGTGCTTGACACTCCAATTTTTGAGTTTAGAAAAAAATCATAAAATCTTCTGAACATTGATATCTAGCTTCCATGACAAAGCTATTTTTTAATGATGGCACTGATAATTATCAAGGAGTCCCCTTCAATTTCTATATTTTCAATTTTGAGGGAGGTAGTGAGAAGTAAGCCCAAACCAAGGGCTTGCATCTCAACAACATTACAAGTACCCACCTTGAGTTTGTAGGAAGCAGCCATAACCAACATATCAGAAGAGTTACATATGATACAGCCAACACCTGAGACCCCTGGATTGCCCCTAGAGGCCCCATCAAAATTTAATTTTAAAAAACCGCAGGAAGGGGGCTCCCAAATAGTGTTTCTTCTAGCCATGGAGGAAGACACTTTAGGCCTCATAGAACCATCCATATGCTTAGTTATCAATGACCAACTTATTTCTAACAGTCTATCACATGGAAGTAAAAGGACAGGATCTCGATCAATTACTAGACACAACTTCTGAGATAGCTCTTTCTAGCTGTAGGAGAACTGAATTTACCGAACCATATTCCTCCCTAAAAAATCCTCTTGTTTCACTCCCACCAAAGATGCCATAGCAGAAGAACTAAACTACAAAGATAAATAGAAGAAAAGGCCCCCGAGTGAGAATTAGTAGGCTAGGCTAGGATAACATATGTGAGGGATTTAGGTTGGACCCACGAAATATTTAGCTTTGTGCATAACCAATTCCAATATTCAACTACAAAGGAGGAATGTAGCAGCAAATGATCTCTATCTTCCACATCCTTTTCACATAGGAGGCATCTAGTGGGACCTTAAAAACTAAAATTTTTCTTTCTTTCTTGAGTAAGAATCTTACCCTTAAAGGCCATCCAGGCAAAAATACCAGCTTTAGGGGGGTAATGGGATTTCCAGCATTCTTTCCATACTGGTTCTTTAGGGGAAATATCCTTATGAAGAAAAATATAACCAAGATGAGGGGAATAGGATCCCAAAGGAGAAGCAGTCCAAAAAATTTCATCCTGTTTATTTGAGATCAAAATTTTCCTTTCCTGCAAAACAGATAAAACGTTAGCTTCTAAATCAGGAGGGAGGTTCAGATGGTCCACTTTTTTACATTGAAACATTTAGTGGAAGGAATCATTCAGTTCCCCATAATTGGAGACAAAAGGGCCCCAATCAGTAAGCAATCTCTTCTTAATATATGAGAAATCAGGGGAGTTCCCAAGGGTAGGGTATCCATTCCATGGATCATCCCAGAAGAGAGCTTTCTTTCTATTGCCCACTTTCCAGTCCACATAAAAGATAAACAAAGATCTACATTCAATCATGAAATTCCATATATGTGAGCCTTTGGGGGGTTTTTCTACCCAGAGAATGACCTCAGGAAGGGAGGCACCCAAATATTTCTTTTCTAAGACCATGCTGAGAATACTGTTGGGATTAGAGATAAGCTTCTTGACCAATTTAGCTCCCAAGGCCACATTTTGCAAACCCAAATTTAGAACACCAACACCACCAAGCTCTTTAGGCTTAGAAAGTGTATCCCAACTAATCACGGGAAGCTTATTTTCCTTGGATAACCCTTGCCACAGGAATTTCCACAAAATACCCTTAATCTTACTGAGAATACCTTTAGGAATTTTAAGGACCAAAAGGAGATATGGAGGGGCAGCACAAAGGACTGATTTTACCAGCAAAGGCCTCCCGACAAGGGAGAGCCATTTTCCTTTCCAGGCATTCAATTTAACAGTTAGAGAACTAAGGATATCAGACCATAGGGAGTTCTTACTTACACCTTTAAACAAAGGAATACCGAGATACTTGATAGGCAAGAGCCCTTTTTTGAAATTGAAAATATTTAGGATTCTAGCTTCAGTTTGCAAGGTAACATTGAAGAAAAAAATGCAAGATTTAGCTACACTTACATCTTGCCTAGCCACCCTAGAATATAAACCCAAAGAATCCTTTAATTCCTTAGCCTCCTAGATGGAGGCCTTTTTGAACAGAAAGGTGTCATCAATGAATTGCTGATGAGTGAGAGGAGGAATACCATCCGTAATCCTTAAACCAAATATATTACCCTCCATTAATTTATGTTTGATGGACCTGCCCAGGGATTCAACCACTAGAATATATAAGAAAGAGGATAGGGGATCCCCTTTTCTTAATACCACGATTAATTCCAAAGAAGCCTTTAGCGCTTGCATTAATAAGAATGGAGAAGGAGGCGCCGAAAATGTAATTGAAAATCCATTCAAAAAAGCACTTAGAGAAGCCAAACTTTAGAAGGACCCTAATGAGAAACATCCACTTGAGCTTATCATAAGCTTTACTAATGTCTAGTATTAGCATCATACAAGGGGTTTTAGAAGAAAAAAGAGAGTGAACCAGCTCGTGTGACAAGATGACACCATCCACAATAGAGCGGCCAGGCATGAAACTAGTTTTCTCAAGAGAGATTAGAGGATCCAAAATAGATTTCAACTGAAGGGCAATGGCTTTGGAGATGATTTTGTAGGACATGTTACAAAGGGAAATAGGCCTGAAATCTCCGAAGGAGGAGGGTTGAAGCATTTTAGGGAAAAAGGAAGATGCAGGTGTTATTTAGCATTCTGAGCATCGAGCGGGATCTCCGAGAGGCTTCCACAACTGCCCAAATATTATAACCCACAATGCCCCAATATTTCTGAAAAAAAGCTACAGGAAAATCATCAGAGCCGGGGGCTTTATTTTTCTCCATGAAGAATACCAAATCCTCAATTTCAAGGAAGGAGAAAGGCTTAAAAAGTGCAGAGTTTTGATTTTCAAAGATGAGAGTGGGAATAGCATCCAGAAGGGAGGTCTGCTCGGCCTCGAAGGAGGCAACATCCCTAGCTAACAAGGAGGAGAAGAAATTAATCCCTTTTGATATGATGTCCCATTGATCCACCAAAATGACTCCCTCACTGTTTTTGATTTGTAAAATGAAATTTGAATTCCTTTTTTCTTTTACAGTGATATGAAAGAATTTAGTATTTTGATCACCATCCTTAGCTAGAGTTCCCTATATTTTTGCTTCCAATAAATTTCCTCCCTAAAAAGTAATTCACCTAACTCACTTAAGAGATACTTTTCATAAGCATAGTCCTCTTGGAACATCCCATCATTGAAAACTTTTAAATTTAGGACATTCAATTCAGCTTCAACTCTGGCCTTTTCCTGAAAGATGTTTTTGAAATGCTTGACATTCCAGTCCTGCAAATTCATTTTTAGTCTTTTCAACTTTTGAGGCAAAAAAAACATTTTGGAACCTTCAATATTATAAGAGTTCGACCAGAGATCAATCCAACCCTCAAGAGAGGCATCCCTAATCCACATTAGATAAAATTTGAATGGGGAACACAGAAGGGAAACATCAATATCAACAAACAGGGACACTGGGAAGTGATCTGACCCAGACCATGGCAGAATTGAACATTCAAGCACAATGTCATTTAAAATCCATCTAGGACTGAAAAGAAATCTATCCAGCCTTTCCGCTATATTACCAAAGCCCTTATGCTTATTACTCCAAGTAAACCAACCCTTCTTAGGTTCAATATCCATAAGGGCACCTTCTCTAATGAAAGAGCATAAATATTTTTGGGATTGAAGGTTTCTAGAGATCCCCCCTTTCTTATCCCTGCAATTTGTAATGGCATTAAAGTCTCTGTCAATTATGAACAACTGATCACTGATAGCAGAGACTGATTGAAGCAATTCCCCCCAGAGATTCTTTTTACCTAGAATTCTAGGAGGGGAATAGATATTAAATAAAATAAAATAAATATGAGAGGATCAGAAATGTACTTTAATAGATTTCTAGCAGAGATATTGGGCTTGCAATTCCACCATTAAATCGCCTTCCTTCCAAATAATCCTGAGCCCCCAGAGGCACCCGACGAATCTAAAAGACCTCTTTCGAACCTCTAATAGACTTACTCCAAAGAAATTCAGCATCAGTAGCAGGTAACTTAGTTTTTTGAAGAAGAAACAAGATAGCATTTAAGGAGAGGATATACCACTTAAGCAAGTGTTGTTTATTAGAGGAGTTAAGTCCTCTGACATTCCAAGAGAAGATCTTCATTGAACATAGGGAAGGGTTTTCACCTTCCCGGAATCAACAAGATCAAAATTATGGGTTTTTTGCTTCCCTGCATCAACCTCTAATTGTGCTAATTCCTGCTTTTATTTTCTCCCCCTTTTACCTATGGAGCAAAAAATAACAGCCCCCACACCATCTTGGCATGGAGCTAATTTATAAGGGGCCAAGCCGGGAACTAAAACTTTCGAGGTGATCTCTCCTTCTTCTAAGGTCCCAACTTTGGATGTGGGGAGTTCCACATCTCATGAAAGGTTGTTTGAAATCCATCTACTAAGAGTAGCCATCAAGGAAGATTTCCCCTACACAATACCTTCCTTAATTAGGGAGATAAGAGCCCCAAAATCTATATGAACATCCTACATTTCCTTTAGTAATGAGAGAGGACTTAGGCTATCTGAAAATCCAGCAAGGGGCAAAGGGGGGACATCGAGACCCATCAAACCATTATCAAAAGCTAGAGATTCAGGAGGGGAAGGGGTGGGAGATTTAATCAGATCTAAGTTGAAACCATCAGAATGAGGGGAAGAGTGGGATCCAACCTTTTGACCAGGATCCTGGAAATCCTTCTTCAAATGCTCTGATTCCTCGCAAGAAAAGCACTTGATACTTAGCCCCTCATAAATTATTTCAAACGATTTGGAGCCCTTAAGGGAAGGTAACAAGATGGAAATTGGAAAGGGTGAAGACAAGTCCATATCCACATATATGTATGTCAAAGAGTTTCTCCATTTAAGAAGATTCGGGTTGGAAATTGGCACCCAAGAGCTGAGGGATCTAGCAATAGAGTTAATAGAGGTAGTCTTCCAGAACTCCACTTGGAGATTTAGGAAATTTAACCAGAGCAGAGCTCTATGAATGATTTCTGATCTTGGATCAAAATCAGAGGACCAAGGTTTCATGTATAAACTGGAGGAGTTTATAAAATAGGGACCACCCTTAAAGACATTTTCCACTGAGGACACAAAGTGAAACAGGACTTGAAAGAAACCGTTCCGCAAAAAGAGGATCTTAATATTTCCTTCCTTGCCCCAGAACTAGTATAGCCAATTCCTAATTTTTCTCCTGGAGAACTTAGCACCAATGAATTTACAACAAATAGCTCTCTTTTCATGGATATCAACAAAATCCCTTTTCCTCTCATGTGACAAATCGACTGGAACCGAATCCTTGAAAATTTTGAATTTGATCCCACCTACTTTGAAATATTTTGGGGGGTATGAACCGCTCACCCCTATACCGCCAATTGAAGAGGGGATCTCCTTCACTAATGGTTTGGAAGCAGAGGACTCTTTTCCCGGATCACTTTCCTCGAGCAAGTTTCTGACTACCAAAAACCCTAACTGTGAGACCAGAAGCTTAACGACTACCCCAAGGCCAAAATACCTAACTAAAGCAGAGACCCCATCCTTCACCAGAGCATCCGCACCAGGCCCAATCCATTCCTCACCACTGTTGATGCTGAATGGAATCCTATTAATGCTAGAAGTGACCTCCTTCAGCTTAGGCGCTAAAAATGACTCCCTCTCAACGGTCGCTTTGGGCAGTGAAAAGTTTGAATTTTCGTGGGATTCGCATGGGGCTCGCATTTTTTCAAACTCCTAGCTCCGGTAAAAGAAATACATTATTCTTCAAAAAACTTATTAATAATTAATGTTATTAATTTATTAGTTTATTAATTAATATTAGCTTATTAGTTTATTATTAATTAATCGTATTACTATTAATTACATTTGTATTTGTCCATGACATAGCGAGACAATTGATTTGTAAATAAATTGTTTACCACCTTGTAATAATTGAATGTACTTATTTGCTAAACAAGTCTTCAAGCACCCATTGGAGGGAAATTGATAAAATTAATGGCAATTAATTCTTTTATGGCATGGTAGAGAGAATGACAATGATTACTATTTTTGATGATGGTAGAGATATTGGGAATTGCAAGGTTGACCGCGGTTAGCGAAGCTATATTTTTCTTGTTCATCCTTTTCACTTTCTTTTTCATCTAGTTTCAGATTTTTTTGTTCATCCTTCCATTTTTGACTTCCTGTATTTCGTTATATCATTTCATTTGAGAAGAACAAGATTTGTGTTTCGTTACACCATTTTTTCCTAGTAATAAGAAGATTTGAAAAATATTTCAGAGATATTTTTTGTTTTCTCTGCTAATTTTTTTTTTTTTTCACTTTGGGCTCCCATTGTTTCGTAAGAATGTTTTGGATTGTGAAGCACAATATTTGAAGAAAATTATAAGCATGAATTATTCTAACTCTTCTTTGCTGAATTATTATAGATGAATAATATCATTTGTTTTTCTTTACCTTTTATTCTCTTATAGGTTTAATGATAATGCCCTATTTTTGATCCTTTATATTTTTTGATCTGGGTATTAAGAATATCAATTCAATGTATTGAAATACATGCATAGTTGTTAACCTAATTGTAGTTGATAATATAGGGAGTTATCTGTTATGATTTTACCAAAGTATAGGGTAGTTTTACTACCTGGGCAACATAATAAGCATTTCTTATTTTCTGAGTTATGAGGTTGAGTTCCGCAAGCCGAGAATGACTCATTATTAGAAGAAGAATGTACTCTTTTATAGTGAAGAAATTTTTTACTTCTATTTTAAATTGAAGATAAGTTTCAGAGATACTTCTAACTCTTCTCTGTTGTATTCCAAATTTCTGGGTATAAAATAATGTTGTATTTTAAATATTTTGTACTTTTGATAAGGGTTTTAAGAATATCACGTCAATTTTTTCATTGTAAGACTTTCATAGTTATTATCCTCCATAGTTATAAAAGGATGCATATAAAAATGATTCTTTCATGCATCTTTGAGAGTCTTAACATAATCACGTTCCCTTGCAAAAATTATATATGATTCTAAGCAATCCACTTCCAATCTTTCTTGCTAAGAGAAGGAGTTAACTATTTTTTATTACCTAAGTATAGTTTGGGGTTACCACCTAGGTAGCGTTAGTTTTTTTCTGAGATGGGTGGCATAGCTATGTAGGCATAGATGGGAAGGTGATCTATGCTCACCGAGCTCAATGGGTGAGCTGACATTTTGAGCTAGGTGGGCGAGTTCACATTCTGAGTTGGGAGGGAAAGATGATCTGTTAAGTTGGTGGTCAAGCTAGCCGTTTAGCTGACCTACTGAGTTGAGCGGGGAAGATTGACTAAACAAGCTTGGTGGGTGAGCTGAATTCTTGTGATGGGCTGGGTGGATGACCTACCGAGCTAAGTAGGCAAGTTGACTTATCGAAATGGGCTAACCAATTTACTTTTCGAGATGGGTGGGTGAGATCACCTGCCAAGATAAGTAATATTGAACTTAATCATTTTCATTTATGAATTAAAATGATTAAGTTCAATGTTGTGTCTAATGATAAAATTCCTGGTCTCATAATTCGAATCATTAAAATAAGAACAAAAACAAAATCTAGCTTGTTTTATAATTCAAAGTTGCCCATTCTTGCAACATTCATAGAGTTATTGACAACTATAAGTTCAATATTTCTTGTATTACAATGATTAGAATTAACATACACCCATTCTCATACAAATAAACTATTTTATTTTCCATTGAATGGTTATGTATATATTCCTATAGAGGTATTAAAATGTTTAAGATCAATATTGCTTGTATTAGAATGTTTAGAAGGAGCTTGTGCCCATTTACATACAAACAAGAATTTTTTTCTTGTATTGAATGAGAAGATGCCTATTGACATTTAGGAATCATATATGCATAACATAGCTAATATTTAATTTGTTTTAGAATGGGGAGTTTCCCTTAATGAAATATGAATCATATAAGAAAATTAGATCAACTTTATTTTGTTTTCGAATGGGTAATTCCCCATAATCTCAATCTTCATAGGTATTAAAATGATTATGTTCAATCTTGTATCGAATGAAAACTTCCCAATACCATATAAGAATCATAAAATAAGAAAATAGATAAAATCTAGTTCATTTTAGAATGGTAAGCTGCCCACTCTCACATCCTTCATATAATTTTTAATTGATTAAGTTAAATATTTTTTGTATTAGATTGACAATTCCTTGTCCCTCTTATATCCTATTACTTTTCCCATAGTAATGATAAATTTCAGTATTGTTTGTATTGCAATGATAATAATGGGCATATGCCCATTCTCATACAAACAAATATTTTTATATTTAATGGGTAGATGCCCAGTCTCTAATAGGAATCATAGAAGAATTTAAGTTTATTACATGAGAAATTAATAAATAAAGGTTAAATAGAAGTTAATTAGAAACTTGATTGCTAACTGCATCATCCAAATATATTTATTATATTATCATAACATATATTACTTTTACAATAATTCCTCATACTTCCAATATTCCTTGAATATGAGAATAGGCATCTATCGATTTCAAACATTCTAGAAAAGGATATAATTGTCATTCATTCTTTATGTTTTGCGTAGGAGAATTTTTCTTTCTTTCTATATTGAGTTTATGAAAATGGGCATAATTAAAATAACATATATTATTTTTACAATAATTCCTCATAATTATGATATTCCCTGATTATGAGAATGGCATAAGTCCATTTTAAACATTCTCATAAAAGGATGTAATTGTTCTTCATTATTTATGATTCACGTAGGACAATTTTATTTTTTTATTTTTTTATTTATTTTTTCTGTATTGAGTTTATTAGAATGGGCATATGCCCATTTTCATCACAATGATACAAATATTTGTTTACTTGAGAAATTGCATATGCACATTCTCATTACAATAATAAAACTATTTGTTTGTATGAGAATGGGAATATACCTATTCTAACCATTCTACCTCATTGAAGTAATATTGAACTTAATCATTTTAATATCACTACAAAAGATGGGGGATTGGGAAACTGTCCATTCTAAAACAAATTAAATATTACCTCTATTTTTCCTCTATGATTCTTATATAAGAATGGGCATATGCCCATTCAATACAAGATAAAAATTTAAATATATGGAGAAGGTGCAGAATGTAATAAACATTTAAATATATTCATAAATCTTATATCCAATCGTAATAGTAAAGTAAATAATAATATTCATAACATATATGACATGTCATTAATAATCTAATACTATTAAAATTTGAAACAAGTTTACTAATTATCCATGATTGCATATCTCCCTCTCTCTAGTATAAATTAGTATAAATTAATTTTATTGATTCTCAACACTAGATTTTTTTACTGATTCTCAGCG
This sequence comes from Taxus chinensis, assembly GCA_019776745.2. NCBI lineage: Eukaryota > Viridiplantae > Streptophyta > Pinopsida > Cupressales > Taxaceae > Taxus > Taxus chinensis. The sequence continues at coordinate 217,298,223 of CM034152.1, read as the reverse complement.
CTAGTTTTTTTTGCTGATTCTCAGTGTTTCCATGGTGATCCCTCCACTACATCGGATCTTTCTTCAGGGGGAATCGAGGGAGATATGGACTTCCATGGCCCTATCTCCTCTTCCAGGGTTCGAAAAATATTTTGGATTGATTTTGACTCGATGGAGAAAGCCATATAAAGTATTCTTGGGGAGGATTACATGCAAGGCTATGGTCGAGCTCATGTCAATGCCAAGGTCACTTCCATTTTCATTTACCCACTTGCTGCTCCTTAGAGGATTCAAGAATGAGGCCTTGTATATTTCTCGACATTTTATTCAACATAGACACATGGTTGGTCTTGCAGAAGCAGTGGAAAATTTCTATTTTCCCACAACTCTTTCCTAAATTTCAATGGCAGTTGATTGGGATTTGGTTTCTTAGGTCCATTTTCAAGAATTAGAAAGGAGGTATAAGTATCTTTTGGATTTTGATATTTTAGTTCATCAAAAATGTCGACTGGAGGAGGAAGGTCCTACCTATTTAGCCCCCTATACTTGGAAGCTTTATCCACCCTAATTTTCCCAGAGCTAGCTCAAATTTTCAAACTTGAGGAATGTCCTGCCTACATAACCCCCATAGACTTGGAATCTTTATCCACCCCAATTGGCCCTGTTCCATCTCGAATTGTCAAACTCAGGGCAAGCGGGATGGCTTCATATACTTCTCTACTAAGGGCTGCACAGGCTATCTCTCAAGAATGTTGCAGTAGCTCCATACTGAAGGTTCCTGCTCCAGCTAAAGCTTAGGAGGTCAAAGTGAATGCTGAAGTTTCCGAATTATGAGGATAATAATGCTCATGCGTATCTTAGTTATATAGTATATTTTTATTTTGGTTTTTTGTCATTTTTTCATGGCATCCATGCTTAAAATTATTTCCTTCTTTTGGGTTGCCTTACTTCTCGATATTGTATACAATGTTTTGTAAGGGAGGGGACCCAAGAACCCCCTGGATCAAAGTTCCGGTAAAAAGCGTTTATACATAAAAAAATAAACCTCAAACATGGGTATGATTTTTTTTGAAAATTTAAATATTATTTTAAGTGCAATAATTAAACCTAAAACATGGCTATGATATTGTTTAATATTTACATTTTTTTGTCCATGGCATAACGAGACCATTAATTTATAAATAAATTGTTTACCACCTTTTATTAATTGAAGGTACTTGTTTTTCAAACACGTCTTTGAGCACCCGTTGGAGGGAAATTGGTGAAATTAATGGCAATTAATTCTTCCATGACATGGTAGAGAGAATGATGGCGGTTATTATTTTCGATGATGGCAGAGATCTTGCAATTTCAAGGTTAACCATGGTCAGAGAAGATATCTCTTTCTTATTCATCCTTTCCGCTTTCTTTTTCATCCAGTTTCCTCCTTTTTGTTTGTCCTTCCTCTTTGGGCTGCCCATATTTTGTTAGACCATTTCATCCTGTGAAGTAGAAGATTTGAAGAATATTTATGAGATATTGTTTGTTCTCTCTGCTAAATTTTTGTTGACCCTTTAATTTTCTTCTTTGGGCTTCCTCTGTTTTGTAAGATCATTTCAGCTTATGAAGCACACTATTTGAAGAAAATTTCAGGCATGAATTATTCTAACTCTTCTTTGCTGAATTATTATGAGATAAAGAAGGGGTAGATGCCCATTGTCATATAGGAATCATATATGAAGAATATAGATAAAATATATTTTTTTTAGAATGGGAAGTCTCCCATTTTCATATAAGAATCATATAACAAAAATAGATCAAGTTTACTTTTTTTTAATGGGAAGTTCCCCATAATCACAACCTTCATAGGTATTTAAATGATTATGTCATATATTGTATCGAATGAACAACTACCCAAACCCATATAGGAATCATAAAAGAAGAATATAGATAAAATCTAATTCAATTTAAAATGGAAAAATTGCCCATTCTCACAGCCTTCATATAGTTTTTAAATTTATTAAGTTAAAGGATGTGAGAATGGGAAGATTGTTTATAAAGCTATTTTGAACTTAATTATTAAATTAAAATGTCTATAGATGTAAATTAAAAGTTGTACCAAATTATTATAGATGTAAGAAACCTAAAACATGGCTATGATATTGTTTAAAATATATAGTTGTTCTTCACCCTTACATAACTAGACCACTATATAAATATTGTTTACCACCATTCCCATTATCATTTCCATTTACCTTTATGCACAGATTCAAGCCTTATTTATGATTTTCAACTATTATATAAGTAATGTCCTTCAAAGTAATATTAAACTTAAAAACAATACAAGTTATATTGAAATTAATTTTTTTTTCCCATTCTCACAGCCTTTGTAGAGATATTAAAATGATATAGTTTATTATTTCTTGTACAAACAAAATCCCCTTTGAATACAAGAACAAAATGTTTGTTTGATTGAGAGTTGCCATATACTCATTCTAAACATTATAATACAAGAAATATAATTTGAACTTAATCCAGGCCACTACTTGGCACAAAGGTGATATTATTTTCAGTGTATTTTAAATGCAAATAACCTAAAACATGGCTACAAAATATGTTAAAAAATTATATTTTTTTCTGAAGATGGCATAGTGAGACCATCATACAAATTTATTGCTAACCACCATTTATTATTGAAGGTAATTATTTTAAAACACATCTTCGACCAATTATTAGTGTGAAATTGGAGATATTAATAACATTTAATTGACGTCACTATGTGGCACAATGGATATATTCTCACACAGGAATCATAACATAATAATAAATAAACAATTTATTTAGCAGGATTAGAATGTAGTAAATTCTATATCTATACTTCCATGATGTGATCCCTATATGAGATGGTCATATGCCCATTCTCACATAGGAATCATAGCAGAATAATAGAAAATTAAATTTCATCTATATTATTGAAGTAAATCATTTTGAGATCTATATAAAGGTTGTGGTAATGGGGAATTGTCCATTCTGAAACAAATTAAATTTTATCTCTATTAATTACTTTGATGGTGTATGAATTTTTTTAATGTAAAATATTGACTATGAAATGATCTTATTTAGTGTTGATGTTTGAATCATTATTAGGCGCTACTATTACCTTTTTTATATATATTTATTATTCTGATGATGACTGACTTTTCTTTCTTTCTTATAAGATTTGTAGTTGTCTATATGATTATAAAATTAGTTAGGAAAAGTTATTTTCCAATAAAGATTGCATTATTACCTTGTTTATCGATAATATGTACTATATAGATATAAAGAGTAGTTAATCATATTGTAATATTCATTTTATAATAATTCAACATGATTACGAGTTGAAAATTCATGCCAGTTCTTTGAAGTGACATGCATACACTTTATTCTTTTCATTTAATATGCAGGAATTAGAGTAATCATTCCGAAGTGACACGTTGGATTTGATACACCTACAAAGGTGGTGAGATTGGGTAAGTGCCCACTCTAAATAAAGTAAACGTTATCTGTATTCTTTTTAGTATACTTATTCACATATCTCCATGAACAATAATGCACTTTATACTATGATTGAAATGAAAGAGAATAGGAATATGCCCATTCTTCATATACTAACATTATCTCTATAATTCTTTTTATTGTATTATCATTTATCTCTAGAATAAACAATAATTGACATTTTTTTAATGATTCCCTTATGAGAATAGGAAAATTCCCATTCTTAAGGGAAAATTCCCATTCTAAAATAAATATTAAAGAGAATACACATATGCCCATTCTACTTATTTTAATCTTAGCATTGTATTGTTTGTATCTGTCTATTTAATACAAAACAAAACAAGCATTTTGTTTGCATTAGAATGGGCATATGCCCATTCTAAATGATGTAATACAACCAATATCGATGTTATGAGATTGCTTCTATTATTCCTATTTAAAAACTATGAGATTGTTTAATCCATACTCTTCTTATTATTTTTCTATTATTCCTATATACCCAAGAAATTATTCTATGATTCCTAAATGAGAAGGGGCATCTTCCCATTCAAAACAAGACAATGCAAAAAATCTCAACCAATTTCATAACTCTATACAAAATGTGAGAATGAATGCCCATTCTAAAACAAAGTAAATTTGATTATTCCTATCATAAAGGGCATATGCCCATTCTAAACTTTATAATACAACTAATACTTTTTTTTTTTTAGAATGGGCATGTGAAAAATCCTAATTGAAACATATTTGTTTTATGATAATGGACATGTGACCATTCTAAACATTCTCATATAATAAAAATTGATTCTATGAGAGTGAACATGCACACATTCGTCAATACTTACTCAAAAATTAGTCATTTGAATACCTATTTAACAGTTGTGAGCACATATAATCCATACTCTTCTTTTATTATTGTTATCTTCCCTAAGAACTCTTTTTTGATTCATATATGAGATAAGATAATGTAAACATGGTCAATCAATTTTATGCCTATTTAAAAGTTGTGAGCAATTATAATGCATAATCTTCTTTTATGATTCCTATGTGCCCAAGAAAGTCTTTTGTGAATCGTAAATGAGAATAGTTAGATAAAAAATGTGATGCCCATTCAAAACAAGACGAAATAATTTTGTTTGCATGAGAATGGGCATATGCCCATTCTAAACATTGTAATAAAATCAATACTGATTTTATGAGATTGGCTCTATTATTCCTATTTATATATATTTAAAAACTGTGAGACAATTTTATCCATACTCTTCTTATTCTTCTTATACAATTCTTAAATGAGAAGGGGCATTTTCCCATTCAATACAAGAAAATGCCAAAAAACTCCAATAATTTCATAACTCTTTTAACAAGATGTGAGAATGGGTGCCCATTCAAAAAAAAATTTGATTATTCCTATCATAAAGGGCATATTCCCATTCTAAACTTTAGAATACAAGTAATATTAATTTTTTTTAGAATGGGCAAGTGCACAGTCATGAATGAAACATATTTGTTTAATGAGAATTGACATGTGCCAATACCAAACATTCTCATACAAGAAATATTGATTTTATGAGGGTGGAAATGTGCACATTCGACAATACTTACTCAATACTTAGTCATTTAAATACCTATTTAAAAACTGTGAGCATATTTAATCCATACTCATCTTTTATGATTCCTATATGAGAATGAGCATCTGTCCATTCAATATAAGACAATGTAAAAAAGATAAATCAATTTCTTAACTTTATACAAGCCGTGAGAATGGGTGCCCATTAAAAAGACAATCAATATGAAAATAGTAAATATTACAAGTGTCTAATTAGGTATGACGGTAAATTCTACTATATATTTTTCATTATTCAAATACCTAATTAGAACATAAAAAGGGTCCAATCAATTCAAATATATTTTAAAAATATTTACTATAGAATTAGGATATTAGGATATCCTAAAACACAGTAAATATGTAAATATGACACAATATTTTATCAATATTTAATATATATATTTTTTTAATTTCATCATTTCATTATTAAAACATATTTTTGGTAAATGTGGACATTTTAAAAACATTACATGTGTCTAAATTGGTATGACAATAAATTCTATTATATATTTTTCATTATTCAAATTTCTATTTAAAATCAATTCAAATATCTAAGCATAGTAAAGCATATTAAAGCATTTAAACATTACATGGTGTTGATTTGTTATAATATTATACATTCATATTTTGAATGTATGTACAAAAATAGTACTATGTATTTTTCATTATTAAAAAACCTCTATAACACATTTAAATGTTTCTAAACATTGAGATAATAACATATTAAAGCATTTAAATATGTACCATTTCGTGGTTAAGTATTTACGATAGGCTTAGTAGCTTAGTATATTAAAGGCATTTAAACATTATAGGTTGGTGATTTATTACAGTAGGATAAATTCAAATTTCTATTCTTAAGATATTACGATATTAAAGACATTTAATCATTAAACGGTGGTAATTTATTATGGTACGATAAATTTAAATTTCAAATTCTTGGTGCTTTATTTTAGAGACGATTTTCGTTGGTCAAATACTATATAAAAATATTGAATTTGAATGGCTTGGGTTTTGATTGTTTGTTCTCTTACGGCTAAGTTTTTTATTTTTTCTCTCTTACGGAAGAGTTTTTTAATAAAAATATTTTGTAGGAGAAAGACGAAGGTATGTAAAAGGATTTGGGATGATTTGATACATAGATTATTGAAAAATAAACTTGTTGTAGAGGTAATAAAACTTGTTGGGGAGGTCATTAAAAAAGACACAAAAAGAGACAAGCATTACTGATTCCATCTAATAATTTTTTTGCACCATAAATAGGTACACATTTTAGACCTTACGAGATTAAAAAGAGAACGAATTTTTTTTTATTTGTATATTTGATAGTTGTTACGTTTACGAATGTAAGCAAATTGATTTTTGTATTTTTTTGTTGTTACATTTATACAAGGAAACAAATCCATACATTTTTCAGACATTAAAATAAATGAGATATATGAAAAAATTGTTCAAATAATTGATTGTGAATCAAAAGATATTTGTTAGTATACATTTTTTACATTTTAGTAGTAAACTTGGAAAAAATGAGATATAAAAACCTTGAATAGCCTTCTCTGCCATTGTTGTATTCCGTTTGAGAAAACTTCAATTGTCTCCCTTGAAAAATCACTGTTTCGAAAGTTATTTCTTCTTCTTTCTCTTACAAAACATTTGTATCTTCATATCTTTCCTTGTTATCAACAGCTATATCTTCTTCTTTCTTCCACTAAATCTCTATATCTTCGTATTTTCTTGCCACGTCTAGGTTCTTCGTCTTTCCCCAGCTAAATCTCTGAATGAAAAAATATCTGTCTCAATAGAGTGAAAACAAAAACCTGATTCATTAAAAATCAATATTTTTATAATGTACTTGGCCAAAATAAATTGCCTCGTAAAAAAAGAGCACCGAAAATTTAAATTTTGATTCAAACTTGACATAATAAATGACAATTATGAACTGCCTCCCAAAAACTAAACTATATAATTTAAAATTTGAATCAATCTTACGGAAAATGTAAAAAAAAGTGCCATATATTCAAAATTTGAATCAAACCTACCATAATGAATGACTGGTATGAATTTCCTCCCTATAGTAAGGCACTAAAAATTTGAAATTTGAAACAATAGAAATCAAAGTGTTTCTAATCAAGATGTGATATTAGTAATTAAAAGTTTATCAATAACATTGACTAGTAATAGAAATCACTATGATTATATAATATTAATATTAATTAATAAATTAATAACATTAATTAATAATATTATAATTAATTAGTATTAGTGCTAATTTAAATAATTAATTAGTAATATTATAATTAATTTCAAAAAAATATCTTATCAATTAATATTAACTACAAGAATTAATATTACTAATAAATTTCAATTATTATATTAAAAAATGACATATAATTATATTATCAAATGAATAAAAAATAATTTCAAAATAATTAAATAATATTATAAAAATATAATTAAAATTTATAAATGTAATTAACAACTTAATTGCCCTTATTTATAATGCTTAATTAATTATATAGGGCATTTTAAAAATAATTTTATAAAATTATAAACAAAATATAGTAAAACTTTATAAAACTAATTAACGACATAAACTGCATTAATAATTTTAATGTTTCATTAATTGTAATGCTTAAAATGGACCAATAATTTTTTTAAAACTTTAATCATAAAAAAATTAGAAATCAAAGAATATGTATTTAACATATCATATTAGGACTAATCAAAATTAATTAATTAACAACATTAATTAAAAAAATTAATTAATAATACTAATAATTAAATACAGGAAATAATATTGTATCATTTAATAATACCTATAAATTTTAAATAATATATTACATTATGAAAAATAAAATGATTGTTGTATGTGAATGGTTTTGAACCCATTTTAATACCTCTACAAAGGAAGTTAGAATGTATTATCTCTATTCTTTGACTTATGATTCCTATATCAGCAACACAGGCATATGAAAATTCTAAAAATATTTCATTAGAATCTACCCTAAGGTTGTGAGAGTGAACAACATCCCTTATTCTATCAATTCTTATATGATGTTTGCTATGAGAATGAAGTAAACTTTATTATGAGAGAAAAAAATTACATTGTATTCAAGATAAGATGAAAAAAATGTATGTTTGTATGAGAGAATGGGGAAACTGCCCATTCTTAAACAAAGACCGAGTTACATATGAATAATATAGAAGCGCTATAATGAAAAGAGCTTTCTTCTATTACTCATACTATAATATGGATGTGAAAATGATAAAAAAAGGTATAACTTATAGTACTCACATCAGAGGTTTTTATTAGATTTTCTAAATAATAAGATGGTACCTTAGAAGATAATTTAGAGCAATTAGTTTTTATTGCATTTTGAGAAAAAAATATAATTAATGGTTGAAAAAGTGAGTAACAACAATAATGAAAATGAGGTAACACACATAGATAGAATGGGCATATGTCTATTCTCATACAAAAATAATAATTTTTTTTTTATCTTGTATTAAAAGAACATATGCCCATTCTTATATAAGAATCATAGAAGAAAAATACACATAGAGAGGATGAGCATATGTTCATTCTCATACAAACAAACATTGTTATCTTGTATTGAATGGGAAAATTATCATTCTCATATAAGAATCATAGATGAGAAATAGAGGTAACATTTATTTATTTTAGAATGAATAGTTGCTCATTCCCACATCCTTTATAGTGATATAAAAATGATTAAGTTCAATATTGCTTCAATTAGGTAGAATGGTTAGAATAGGCATATGTCCATTCTCATACAAACAAAGAGTTTTATGACTGTAATGAGAATGGCCATATGCCATTTCTCTTATAAACAAAGATTTTTATCATTGTGATGAATATGGACATATGCCGATTATCATAAAATCAATATAGAAAGAAATAAAAATTCTCCTATGTGAAACATAAATAATGAATGACGATTACATCTTTTTATGAGAATGTTTAAAATGGAAAGATGCCCATTCTCATAGTCAGGGAATATGGCAAGTATGAGAAATTCTTGAAAAACTAATATACGTAATTACATCCTTTTATGAGAATGCTTAAACTGGACAGATGCCCATTCTAATATTCATGCACTATAGGAAGTATGAGGAATTCTTGTAAAAGTAATATATTCTATGTGAATATGATGAAGATATTCAGATGAAGCGGTTAGAAATCAAGTTTCTAATTAAATTATATTTAACCTCTATATATTTATTTCTCATCTTATAGATTGAACCTAAATTCTTCTTTAATGATTCCTATAAGAGACTGGGCATCTACCCATTCAAGATAAAAAATTTCATTTTTATGAGAATGGGCATATGGCTATTCTTATAATTGAAATACAAGAAAAACAGAACTTGATCATTACTATGGGAAAAGTAATAGATATAAGAGTGAAAAGGAATGGTCAATCGAATACAAGAAATACTAAACTTTATTAATTTAAAAACTATATCAGGGCTGTGAGAGTGGACAACTTGTAATATCTCAACAAATTTGGTTTTCTTTATATTCTTTTTTTATGATTCCTATATGGGATTAGACAATTTTCTTTCGATACAAGATTGAACATAATCATTTTAATATATATGAGGATTCTTCCTTCTCGTTGGATAATGTAAAAGAAGAACAAATCAAGATTACTGATGGAAACTAATATGGACAGTTAGTTCTTCTGTAGTCTTTTTCCATAAATTAAATATGCATTTTGTATTTTTCTCTCTTCGTGTTACCTTTTTTGGCCACTGCTACTTTTTATCTTTGAATGTTGAACTGTCGGCCCCAAAACTCCATTCTTTTGAAGTCAAGTTTAAATTTTTTTGAGTCTGTACCTTAGAGTATTGGATCACGTCGAGTCTGAAATTGTTTGTAGTTCTCCCATTCATGAAGAAAAATTTAAAAGTCGGGTGTAATGGTGAAGTTTCTTCCCTTATTTTTATTTTTATTTTCTTCCCGCAGTTGGGAATGACAGGTGTATCTTCCCCGTTAGATTTTGATCCAAAATTCATGGGTAGTACGTGGGCATCTCTGATTGGATGTGGTTTGTTCATGTTTCAAGTGATAGCGGAGGCCTCCACACATCCAAATGGCGTAACTCTAGAGGCAGGGTCTAAGGGATAGTCCAAAGTTCAAAATAAAGGTAAACCAAGCTCAAATCGACTAAGTATGGAAGGTTCACCGGATGATGCCACGTGCCTCATCGGTGCAACTTCAAGAGTCAAAGTTAGGGGAAGTTATCAAACTTGTACCAATCCTCCATTGTCCCAGGACTAAAAGAGAAGGATCCGATCATTAAAATTGACTAAGTTTGGGTGGGTTGGCGGAAGTATCCATGTCCCCTAATGGTGTAATTTCAGAAGTGAAAAGAAAGATTCAGTCTCCAAGTAGCGCCAGCTCCCCATGTGGTTAAAGTCAATGGGGAGAGAGATTTGGCCGTTAAAAAGTCCAAGACCGGTGGAAGGAGACACGCATCAACTCAATGCAATTTTAGGAGGCATTTCCAAAACAGAAACTCAAATGAGTGCCAGCCCTCCATGTGTCTAGGGGTCAACATAAGTCAATTAGAAAATAAACCTAAGTTAGGAAAGTATAAAGGAACCGATAGATCTCTCCACATGTCAACCTAGCGCAGCTTCAAAGGTAAAAAATGCAAAAGGCATTCACACACCCGCTCTAATCAATTCCTTCCACATGGGAAACCCAAATTTAAAGTTGTATAACTAAATCAAATGGCCCGTGTTTTAACTGGCAAAATAATGTAATGGCTGTATATTTAAAAAACTGATTTTTCCACCATTAATGTTTCTTTTGAAATCATGAATTCGAGAGGGCATGAATGATTGGAATAAGTTGTAATTATTTCTTTCTTTCTTGAGAAATTTGTAACCGTATCTTGTGAGCTATATCATGGGCTTTCAAAGCCATTGTAGGGGTTGGAATTTTGATATTCTGAAACTATAATTTCTAATTGGAAGAAATCAATACAAAGGTTTTCCCCTTTTCCTCTGATTTCTCTTTCCTTCTTACTCTGATCTATGAATCATTTAATCCTTGCATGCTTAGAAACTGTGTTCTAGTTTATACAATTTCAAGAACTTTGGGTTTGTGGATTATGCCCATCATAAGCATGAATGGTTCTACTCTATATCTCATTTTCTCAATATGTATAAGGATTTTCTTTGCCATCTCTTTTCCTTGAAAGTATTTTCTTCTTCTACCTCCCTCCTCTCTTCAAGTCTTCTATCCTCATGTATTGATAACTTTCTAGGCATAAAACACATTTCAAGATATCGAGAAACCACCATTGAATGAAAGATTGTGTATTTGTACATAGGTCTTGCCCCTACTTTCAATAAGGGAACCTATCCCATTAAAGAGGAGGGAATTGCTTGTCCCCTGACTGTGGTTCCATTCCAAGTGCAAATCTGAAACCCAACAGTTTTTGGTGACTCCGCTGGGGATCTGTTCAACAAATTTCCTTTCTAAAAAGAACAATTAATTTGATCATTTTTGTGATCTGACGAATCTAAGATACACTCGTGGTAGAAGGGCTCCTGGAATTTAAGATCCCCAATTTTAACTCCTGGATCAACAAGGTTTTCAAATTCATCCAACAAGAAGGAATAGAAGACCTCATTCCACAAACACACCTCTTGTTGAAGATAGCTTTTGGTAGTATCATTCCTCAAGCACAACTTAGCCCTAATCTTCATGCCTTAATTCTTATTGGTGTCTCAGTTCCACTTCAAGAAATATTTCCAAGGATGGCAACAGCTATACCTTGGGGACAAAGAGTTTGGCCTCTATCTCTTCCTCAACCATTGCATGAGTTTCCTAGGGGTAACATGAAGATTTTTCCCAAATTTAAAGGTGATGGCAAAGTGCACCTTGATTAACACATTGCAGCCTTCATTATTACATGTGGGGTCCTTGGAGTTGAACATGAGGATGTATCTGTTAGGATGTTTGTGGATACCTTGTAAGACAATGTTACAGATTGGTTTTACCATCTTCCTACTGGGACCATCACCGATTGGGATACCATGACAACTCAGTTTGAGCAGCGTTTCAAACTCGTTGAGGATGTGCATGCTTTGCTAGCTCAGATTTCTCAAATCAAGAAGGAGCCACATGAGCCTACAATAGAATTTGTGGCCAAGTTCAACAAGTTGATTAACAAGATTCCACAAAATACTAGGCCTATTGATCAGATTCAGAAGTGTTTCTTCTTGAAAACTCAATTGCCGGAAGTAAGCTATGCCCTGAGGAGAGAAAATCTTGCAACTTTGGATGCTGATCAAAGATTGGCTGTCAGTGTGGAAGATGACTTAATCATGTCTGGAAAGCTAAAAAAGGAGCCTTTAAAATCCAAATCATCTTCTTCTTCCTCTTCTCCTTGATGTAATGCAGATCGGTTAGTGCAAAATATGGCTAATGACCTCATTTCCATCAAGAAACAATTGGCTTAGCATGCTCCATATCAATTGTTCCAAGGAAGAACTTTCAGCCTAGGAACCACTTGCCCTCTTCTCAAACTAGGTTGGCCATTGAAGGTCCAGCCCTCAAGGTGCCTATCAATGCTACTTGTGAAGTTCTTGAGCTTGATGATGAGGAAGAAAATGGGCTCTATGATGAACAAGAAGAGGAAGATGATGAAGAACTAGAGGAGCCTAGTGGTTCTCGAGTTCATTTCCTCACCATTGAAGGTGTAGATGATGAATATGACTATGATGATGCATTGGCTAAGATGAAAAGTGATTCATATGTTGTTATGACATCGGAGCAGACCAAAAAAAAGGAAAAAGTGGTGCAACCTAAAAAAATATCCAAGGAGTCCCCCATCACCATCCTACTGATTGTAAGAAGAGGAGCTCATATTCCTACTACTTCCACCCAAAAGGTAAGCTTTGCTATTCCTTCTCCATATACTTCTGCTTCTGATAATTCTTGTCCAACAAATGATAAAGTTGATAGATCAAAAGATCGTCCTACTTCTAGTAGTGATTCCCCATCCACATTTAGATATTTTGACATTATAGACCATCTTAAAAAGAACAAGATTTAGATTTCTGAGGCAGATTTCTGTCAAACCCATCCTAAAGCCTTTGCTAAAATGGTTAACTTTGTAAATTCTAAATCTAAAACCCCATCCCATTCTTATAAAGGCCTTTCTCCCACTCCCTCTTCCTCACCTCAATCAAGCCTTATGGCCACAGTCACTTCCCCTAATGAGAAAATTGAACCATTCTATGTGACCCTTCTCATAGATGGCCATAGGAGCATTAGATAATGTAATGCCTGTAAAGGTAGCCCATGCTTTGGGTCTGACTCTAGCACATACCTTTGGTTTCTGTTATTCCATGGAGAGTAAGAAAGTACCTTTGGTTGGCAGAATTAAAGATACACAAGTAGCTTTTGCTCCTTTCCCAGAGAAAAGGGTCTTAGCCACCATTTTGGTTGTTGATATTCCTCCTTCATATGGGATGTTGCTGAGTAGAAAGTTTTGTAAGGAGGTAGGAGGGGAAATTCAAATGGACTGGTCACGTGATTTGATCCCTGTCAATAAGAAGATGAAGAAGATGCTGCCTTAGAAACAAACAAAGTACATTGTGTAAAATATAGATGATCCTAAAGCACATATACTCTATGTAGATATAGGGCATAGTAACTATATGATCATGTCACAAGATGAGGAAAAATTTCCTAAGGGAGTGATTCATGATACTAATGGTGTGTGGACTTTGGAGTTTGATGGGAGCTACTCTTCAGCTAGTTCTGGAGCTGGTCTAGTTCTCATTTCTCTTAGAGGTAAGGTTCATCCTTTCTACTTTAAGTTTCAATTTGAAAATACCAACAATGTTGCTGAGTATGAGGCCCTCATTCTTGGGTTGAGCATGGCGAAGGAAATGGGAGTGAAAAAACTTTTTACTCGTGGATATGTATAACTAATTGTAAAACAAGTTAGAGACCTTTATCAGGTAAAGAACAAAAGGTTGAAGCACTATAGGAATCTAGTCTGGGATTCCATTAAGTTCCTTGATGCTTTCTCCATTGAAGTTGTGCCAAGGGAAAGGAACACTAGAGCTGAGTCTCTAGCTGTTTTGGGGTCCTTGTTGATTCCTCATCCTGACTTCTCTTAAGATAAATTCACCATTGAGATGATCCATAGACCCAATGTGCCTGACAATGCAAATAATTCACAAGTTTTCAATGATGACTAGCATTTTCTTTCTTTCTTGGAGCTCAGAGACAAATTTGATCAGATGTACTTTGAAGGAAGTGACAATCTACCTAGAGAGTGTGTGTCATCAAATGAAGAGGGTGTCAAAGAAGAGATAGATCAAGATGGATGCATCAAACTAAAAGGCAACAAAATCCCTAAAGGACTGGTGAGTTTGGAGGATCTTTTTTATAAACATGATAGGTATATGAATTCTAAAGTTTTCCAAAGAGCTTGATAATCTACTGAGACTAAGAAAGTGAATATTGGGTGTTTTGATGATCCCAAAATGGTCAACATTGGAGAATACTATACTCAGGAAGAGAAAAATAAAGTGGTGAACTTGTTGAAGAGGTATGTTGATGTTCTGGCTTACTCTTATGATGATCTTAAGGCTTTTTAGCCTAAATAAATGCAACATTTCATTCCTCTTAAGCTTGGGATCAAACCCTTGAAACAAAAGCAAAGGCAATATAATCCAAAGATAATTGATATAATTTTCCAAGAAATAAAAAAGCTTCTGAAGGCTATGATCATCTTCCCCATCCACCATTCAACGTGAATTGCTAATATAGTGCATGTCAAGAAGAATAATGGTGAGATCTAAATCTGTGTGGACTTCAGAAATCTAAATTAGGGTTCTTTGAAGGACAACTACCCACTCCCCATGATGGAACAAGTATTGCCAGTTGTCACAGGCTTGGAGATGTTAAGTATGTTAGATGGATTCTTAGGGTATAATCAAGTAGAGGTGAATGCTACAAATCAATATAAGACTGCCTTTACAACTCCTTAGGGCACCTTTGCATACAAGAGGATGCCATTTGGTCTCATCAATGTTGGTGCTACTTTCTAGAGGGCCATGGACTTGGCTTTTGGTAGTTTGAAAGGGAAATTCATTGTTATGTATTTAGATGACTTGACAGTGTTTTCTAAAGGAAGAAAAGATCACTTTCAACACATTGAAACAGTATTGCAGAAGTGTAGAGAGCATGAATGTTTTTAAAACCTAAGAAGTCTATGTTTTGTGTCACAGAAGGAAAGCTGTTGGGACACATTGTTTCAAATAAAGGGATCAAAATTGATCTGGAGAGAGTTCATGCCATCTAAAAAATTATTATTCCATCAAGTAAGAAAGGTGTCCATTCTTTCTTTGGTAAGATCAATTTCCTAAGGAGATTCATCCTCGATTTTGTAAAACTTACTATGAGCATTGCTCGCGTGATGCAAGGGAAGAAAACTTTTGGTTGGTCCTCTGAAGGGAAGAAATCATTTGAGGATATTAAATAGGCTATTGTAAATACTCCAATCCTAGCGTGCCCTGACTTTAGCAAATATTTCATTATCTATTGTTATGTCATTGAAAATACCCTAGCTGTTGTGTTAGCCCAGAAGAATTTTGAAGATCATGAGCTCCCAATTACATTGATGAGTTATGTCTTGAAAAATCATGAGCTGAAGTACACCATGATGGAGAAACATGCTTTTACAGTTGTCAAATCTAAAAAATAGTTTAGGTTTTACATTATTAATTCTTATTCTATGGTGTTGGTGTCTGATACAACAATCAAATCCATTCTTACTCAGCAAGAATTTGGAACCAAGAGAGGTAATTGGGTAGAAAAAGTGCAAGAGTATGATCTTAATATCAAACCAACAAAGTTGGTTCAGGGTAAGGGCCTGTGTGAACTCATTGCTGAAGGATCTACCAAGGAATTGTCCAAAGATCAAGTTGATGTCCCTATTGTAATGTTCCTTAGCTCATTAGATGTATGGTATGCTAACATTGCTCCCTTTCTAACCTATGGAGAGTGTCCATCTCACTTGAGTGCCAAAGAGAAGAGAGCCATCAAATTGAGGTATATACAATATGTGTTATGGGAGAATGCTTTGTTTAAACAAGGCATAGATGGAAGGTTTTTGAAGTGTGTAGACAAGGAGAAACAAAAGAAGTTGTTCTATTCTTTTCATGACCAAGATTGTGGAGTTCATTTCTCCTTGACTATAACAACTCATAAAATACTTTGTGTTTGTAATATTGGCCCACTCTATTTAGATATGCATCAAAATGGGTTGGTAAATGTGAAGCATGCCAAACGTTTGTTGGAAGACCTAAGTTGGCTTCTTTGCCACTAAAGCTAGTAGTGATTGATGAGCCCTTTCAACAGTGGGGATTGGATTTTATTGGAACTCTTAATCCACCTTTTAGTGTTGGACATACCCATGTGTTGAATGCCATAGTTTACTTCACCAAGTGGGTGGAAGCCATCCTAGTTAAGAGCACTACTTCCGAGGTAGTTTGTAACTTCATTAAGGAGAACATATTGATCAGGTTTGGGACCTGAAACAAAATTGTGACTAAAAATGATTTCAAATTTTCTTCTGCTGAGATGATGGACTTCTGCTATGGGTATGGGATCTCACTTGCTCATTCTTTAGATTACTACCCGTAAGGGAATGGA
This sequence comes from Taxus chinensis, assembly GCA_019776745.2. Lineage (NCBI taxonomy): Eukaryota > Viridiplantae > Streptophyta > Pinopsida > Cupressales > Taxaceae > Taxus > Taxus chinensis. Next base: position 217,281,415 of record CM034152.1, on the reverse strand, counting down.
CAGGAAGAATCAACAAACAAGAACTTGGTGAACATAGTTAGAAAGCTTGTAAATTATTCTCAGAGGAATTGGCATAAGAAGCTATATGATGCACTTTGGGCTGATATAATTACACCCAAGAGAGCAATTGGAATGTCTCCTTTCCAAGTGGTGCATGGTGTGGAAGCTCAACTTCTAGTCATGGTGGAATTGTCAACCTTACATCTGATAAAAACTATTGAAGATTCAAGTTTCAGTAGCTCTTTGGACAAGATAATTTTGTACCTTTAGAAGATTAATGAGGATATATTGCAAGTGGTTGATAAGATAACAGCTCATCAATTGAAAGTGAAGGATTTATTTGACAAGAAAGCCAAACCTAGAGTTTTCCAAGTGGGAAACATTGTGCTACTTTGGGACAAAAGACATGAGCCACGAGGAAGTCATGGCAAGTTTGATTCTCTTTGTCTTGGTCCTTTTAAAATCATACATTTTGTTCGAGAGAAATATTTTTATCTAGATTACATGGATTGTTCTCCTCTCCCAATTCCTTATAGTGGGCAATATCTGAAGTTGTTCAAGTCCTAGGTGACTAGGTGGTCTTGTATATTCTATACAATATTTTGGTTTTGGGTCGTTCCGTTCTGTTTCGTTTCTTTCTTCCGTTTTGGTTTTTTTTGTTTATTTTCCCATCTTGTGTGTGTTGCCTTGTATTGGTTTTACTTTTGACTCATTTTCCCAATGGATAAGGTAGTGGTCCTCTTTCCTAGAGTTATATGCAGTTCTTGATCTTGCCTTGTGTATTTGTTCCAAGCCAAGTCATCCCCAGAAAGAGCCAACTATTGTTGGCCCCAAAACTCCATTCTTTTGAAGTCAAGTTTCGAAAATTTTAAGTTTGTACTGTGGAGTATTGGATCACATCAAGCCTATAATATTTTGTAGTTCTCCCATTCACGAAGAAAAATTTGAAATTCAGGCATAATGGTGAATTTTCTTCCCTTCTTTTTATTTTTATTTTCTTCCCGCACTTAGGAGTGATAGGGGTATCTTCCCCATTAAATTTTTCCCCAGCATTCATGGGTAGTACGTGGGCATCTCTGATTGGATGTAGTTTGGTCATGTTTCAAGTGACAGCGAAGGCCTCCACATGTCCAAATGGTGAAACTCCAGGGGTAGGGTCCAAGGGCCAGTCCTCAAATAAGCGCAGGCTTTCTGCTTCGCCCGGGTTCAAAATGAATTTAAAACAAGCTAAAATAAACTAAGTATGGAAGGCTTAGCGAATGATGCCATGTGCCTCATCGGCGTAGCTTCAAGAGTCAAAGCCGGGGATAGTTCTCAAACTTGCGCCAGTCCTCCACGTGTCCCAGGCCCAAAAGAGAAGGAGTCGATCATTAAAATTGACTAAGTATGGGCGGGTTGTCGGAAGTCTCCATGTGACCTAACAACACAATTTTGGAAGTGAAATGAAAGGGTCAGTCTCTAAGTAGCGCCATCTTGCCACATGGTTAAAGTTAATGGGGAGATAGAGTTGGCCATTGAAAAGTCCAAGACTGGCGGAAGGAGACACGCATCAGCTTGACGCAATTTTAGGAGGCATTTCCAAAATGGAAACTCAAATGAGTGCTAGCCCTCCACGTGTCTAGGGGTCAACATAAGTCAAGCAAGAAATAGAAACAAATTAGCAAAGTATAAAGGAACCAATGGAGCTCTCCACGTGTCATCCTGACGCAGTTTTAAAGGAAAAAAATGTAAAAGGTGTTTGCATGCCCGCTCCAATAAATTCCTTCCACGTGGGAGGCCCAAATTTAAAGTTGTATAAGCGAATTGAATGGCCCATGTTTTAAGTGGTGAAATAATGTAATGGCCGTATATTTAAAAAACTAGTTTTTCCACCATTAACGTTTCTTTACAAATAAAGAATTCGAGAGGGGGTGAAAGATTGGAATAAGTTGTAATTATTTCTTTCTTACTCGAGGAAGTTGTAACCATCTCGTGCGAGCTATATCATGGGCTTTCAAAGCCATTATAGGGGTTGGAATTTTGATATTTTGGAACTATAATTTCTAATTGGAAGCAATCAATACAAAGGTTTTCCCCTTTTCCTTTGCTTTCTCTTTCCTTCTTACTCTGATCTATGAATCATTTAATCCTTTCATGCTTAGAAACTTTGTGTTCTAGTTTATACAATCTCAAGAAATTTGGGTCTGTAGATTGTGCCCGTCATAAATGTGAATGGTTCTAATCTATATCTCATTTGCTCAATAAGTATAAGGGTTTTCTTTGCCATCTCTTTTCCCTTAAAGTATTGTCTTCTTCTTCCCACATCCTCTCTTCAAGTCTTCTATCCTCATTTATTGATAACTTTCCAGGCATAAAACGCATTTCAAGATATCAGGAAACCACCATTGAATGAAATAATATGTATTTGTGCATAGGTTTTTCCCCTACTTTCAATAAGGGAACCTCTCCCGTTAAAGAGGAGGGACTTGCTTGTCCCCTGACTAGTGGTTTCATTCCAAGTGCAAATCTGAAACCCAACAAACGTAAAATTTATTTTTAGCCCTACAATTACTTATTTTGCATTTCTAAAAGGAACAAGAAGAATATTGTTCCAAGTCATGATCTCATATGATGATAGCAAACCACATTAGTTTTGCAAAATAAAATAGATGAAATACCATATATGGAAATCCATCATAATCCATAATGCTAAATACATTACAATACAATGACTTAAATTACTCAATAATAAAGATGTACATATAGGAGGGAAGTGTAACTACTACCTAAATTAGTGGTGAATAACTCCCACTAACTGATACTGGTAGTTAAGTTAACTTCAGAAGACTAGTAAGCTAACTCCACACAAATAGTACACCTAAGCAAGCTAACCCAACAAGTGTAGGGCTAAAAAAAATGTAATAACTATCCTAATAAATAAATAAAAGGATAAATAATAATCTACATTAAGACCCTCCCATAAGCATAGCTTAGGTGGGTGGAAAATAAGGTGGGTCCCAATAATCTGTCCTGATGAGATACCCACATACAATAACTAGGAAAATTAGACACTGCAAGGTACCCAAAACCAGTAATAACAAAGGAGAGAGAGAGAAATCCCGCTACACGATATCCTCAGAAGCTTGGCTCCAAAAATTCATATAATGTTGAACAAGTTTGGTGCACATTGTGGTCTGAATCCACAACTTGATCATAGAACTTTAAAACAACTGACACCGAGCTTCACCATAATAGCTCCATGCAAGGATATGGTCAATGGAGTGATGTCGAGGATGCAAAAAGAACACCAAACATAATTTGATCAACTTCTACAAATAGGTGCGCCACGATCTAAGAAAAACCAAGGAAATAAGGCAAGGGAATGAGATCTAAATAAATAGGAGTGCCACGATCCAAGAAAAGCCAAGTCAATAAGGCAAGGACATAAAATCCAAATAAACAAGATCAACTGCTTTAAACAGGTGTGTCACAATCCAAGAACAATAACCAAGGAAACAAGGAAAGGACACAAGATCAAAATAAATATAAGTGTCAAAATCCAAGATAAGCCAAGGTAACAAGGAAAGGACATAAAACCCGAATAATCAGTATCAACATCACACCCTCTTATACTACTGAATGAGTAGGGTGATACCATATATCTGTATGAGTTGCCAAAATCAACTACTTGAACACTGACAAACTAACACTGGGCTCCCCCACAAGAGAGACTGGCAACATGCCAAAAACAGGTGTTGAAAATATAGATCCAAAATATCTCAACAAATAAGAGATATAAAAATGTATACACCCATAGATATAGGAATGTAACACCCAAAAGTTTAGAATGTTGGGCTCAACCGAAATTGCATTCACAAGTTATTACAACACCCTTCTAAATTTGACACTTTATAATTGAGTGCATGTAAATAATAATATGACTAACAATGCCTTTTACATTCAAAATATGTGTATAAAAATGTCACCAATGTGTAAATCTTGAAAAAATACACAATTTCACAAAAAATCACCTTAATTCGAGCTATGGATCAAAAGTTATGAGTTGTAGAAGGTTTTTCTATTAAAATAATATTTTAATGTTGATGTTTTTTTTAAAAGGTGCATATGACACCCAAATGTCCAAAGCATAAAAAAATGTATCTACATGATATAGGCTTGCGACCAAAGGATAAAAGTCTAACCCTAAAACCTAAATGTCCATAGGGTAAATCATTGCGTTCAGAGGGTACACGTCCATATCCAATGGATAAAAGAATACACCTAGAGGGTACAGATTTTTGTTTAGTGGATAAAAGAATGCATCCAAAATAGAAATATCCAAAGGTTAAAAGAATGCATCTGGAAGGTACACACTTATATCTAATGGATAAAAGAATGCACCCAAAGGGTACAAATCTGTGTCTAGTGGATAAAAGACTACATCCAAAATAGAAATATCCATAGGGTAAAAGAATGCATCTGGAAGGTACACGCTTATATTCAATGGATAAAAGAATGCACACAGAGGGTACAAATCTATGTTCAGTTGATAAAAGACTGCACCCAAAACAAAAATATCCATAGGGTAAAAGAATGCATCTGGAAGGTACACACTTATATGCAATAGATAAAATAATGCACCCAAAGGGTACAAATCTGCATCCAATGGATAAAAGACTACATCGAAAAATAAAATATATAGAGGGTAAAAAATGCATCTAGAAGGTACACGCTTATATCCAATGGATAAAATAATGCACACAAAAAGTACAATTGTTAATCAAACTTTGACTGCAAATATCTCTTTTTCTGACACTTGTATAAAAAAAGAGAGAAACATAAAAAGTTTCTTTAAAAACCTAGAAAGATAATATAATTTCTAATTCAACAAATATATCTATACATAATTGTACATATGTTTGATAAATGTGCCAAAAAACCCTTAAAATGTCTGGATTTGATTGTCTCAAAACATGGTCGAGTTTACAGTCGATTCTAGGGTTTTGGCACCTTCCAAATCTAATGGCACACTCCATTTTACATAAAAATGAATGTTGTAGAAAAGTGCTAACAAATTTTAAATACATGAAAATAATAAACCTTTGTTTACAAAGAGAAACTTACATATGGATGTCTACATCATCTGTAGTTCTGATACCATGTTACAATTTTCCATCACACCAAAAGCTCAAACTTGTGGTGGAGAGGGATCTCATCATTTTAACCAATTGCTATGCCAAAAAACCCCCACACGATGGATCCAGATGCAACCATGTAAGCCTTGGGTCCACCATGTATTCACCAAATTAGGTCTAAGAACATTAGGAGGAAACAACACTGTGATTTCCTGGGAGGTCACCCATTCTAGTACTACTCCAGGTCGAGCATGCTTAACTTCTTGGCTATGATCTACAGAACTTGTTTTCACACCTAAAGCTCGAACTGGTAATAATTTGATGAACTTATACAAATAGGTGTGCCATGATCCAAGAAAATCCACCAAACATAATTTGATCAACTTCTACAAATAGGTGTGCCACGATCCAAAGCCAAGGTAACAAGGTAAGGACACGAAACCCATAGAATCAATATCAAAACCACACCCATCCATACTACTGAATGAGTAGAGTGATACCACAATTTTGTATGGGTTGCTAAAATAAACTACTCGAACACTGACAAACTAACACTGGGCTTCACCAGGCAGTTAAGCGCACTCGTCCTCGAGTAGTACTAGGATGGGTGATCTCCCAAGATGTCCTAGTTTCATTGCCTCCTAATGTCATTGGGCCTAATTTTGTGAATACATGGTTTGCCCAGGGCTCACATGGTTACATCTGGCTCCATCATGTGGGTGTGTGTTGGTGTAATAGCTAGTTAACATGATGAGATCCCTCTCTACTACCAGTTCAAGCTTCTGGTGTGACGACAAGTTGTGCAACATCGATACCATGAAATAAATGATAATAAGATTGTTCCAAGATGAAATCTTAGATGATAATAACACACCACATTACATTTGCAAAACAGAAGAGCTAAAATACAATATATAAAAATCCATCATAATCCATAATGCTCAATACATTACAATAGAATAACTTGAATTACTCAATAAGAAAGATGTACATATAGGAGGAGGAAAGTGCAACTACTACCTAAATCAGTGGTGAGTAACTCCCATTAACTAATACAGGTAGTTAAATTAACTCCAGAAGACTAGTATGCTAACTCCACATAACTGAGAAGCTAACTCAACAAAACTAGTAAGCTAACTCCACACAACTAGTCCACCTAAGCAAGCTAACCCAACAATTTTAGGGATAACACAAGTGTAATAATTATCCTAAAAAATAAATAAAAGGATAAATATTAACCTACACTAACATTTTCTATTTTTTGTAAAATTATCTAAATTATTGATCTTGTTTTATTCTAATCACATGCACAATTATAAACAATGAAATAGAAAAGAGATAAAATAATTTGAATCACAGAAGAAGAATAGACATACAAATAATGTGAATCACATAAGAAGAATATAGATAAAATTTTCTATGATCATATTAACCATATATATATATATATATATATATATATATATATATATATATATATATATATATAAAACATAGAATAAGAATTGATATTTTGAATGCACATATTCCAATTCTCATATAATAATTATAGAAGAGAGAATTAGAAGATGTGCATTGTTTTCTTTGTAATAATTTTTGAATCGTATCCTTATATATATATGAACTACATAAGGTTTGATCCCTCTCGAAGGTATGTAGAGCATAATATGCCCATTCTAAACATATTTTATTCTTGAATTTATTACTCCATAAAGGATGTCAAAATATTTTTACACTACAATTATTATTCTAATATGGTCCTCCTTCCATGCAAAATGTGGAACAACCAAACAAAATGATTGTTTACTCAAGGATGGACAAATGCCCATATTTCTAAATAGTCCAACACAACTGACCAAAACTATGGCCAAAACAAAATGTTATAATTTCTAGAGAATGAGCTAATGCCTATACTCATTATTAATCTAATATGAGAATGGGAATCTACTATTTATGAAAAAAATTAATAGAACTACATAATATGAGAATGGGTATCTGCCTAAGGGAATATAGTGTATCACTTTGTGGAGCCAAGATGTCAATTCATAAATCAAAAGAATAGAACTACATAAGGATTGATCCCCCTCAAGGGTATATAGTGCAGGACCTGAATGAGATAGAAACTAGGTCCGCCAGGGTTAGTCCAGCTAGAACGATACAATTGTATTCGAGAAAAAATGAAAAAAAAATGTTTGTTTATTTGTATGAGAGAAAGGACAACTGCCTATTCTTAAAATAAGACAAAGTAAATTGTATCTCTCCAATAACATCATGTATTGTAGAGTTAGATATGATTACCATAGAAGCACTACATTCATCTACTCATATTATAATTGAATGGGCATATTCCCATTCAACTCATATCAATTTATTGTTTTTTTACGTATTATTAAATTTACATTGTATTCAAGATAAGTTGAAAAAAAATGTTTGATTGTTTGTATGAGAGAATGGGATACTGCCCATTCTTAAATAAAGGTAGTAAGTAAATTTATCTCTCCACTAGCATCTTGAATTGTGGACAAGCTATGAGTAATATATAAGTACTAAACATACTAAATTCCATATTACAAGCATTAGAATTGTTTAGAATGAGCATACGACATTATATTTCAACATTTCTTGTATTAAAATTTTTAGGACATGAGCATATGCCCATTCTAATATAGGAATCACTGATAAAAATAGGCATAAGGAAAACTATATATGGGCATCTGTCCATTTGAATTGACATGACATGAAGATGAAGTGTGCTATCCCCCATTTTTCTATGGAAGGAAAACCAGATGTTATTCTTCATATTGAGAAGAGTTGGAAATATTCATTTTTGTTGATAAAGAAATTTAATTCATATTATTCATGTAAAGAGAGAGATGTCAAAAGTTAAATATTAAACAACAATTAGAGATAGAGGATTGATCCCCCTTTAAGGGTATGCAATGCAACACTAGGCTCTACAAGGGATAGTCCAACCAATATGATACAATTATTAACTCTATAAAGATTTTGAAAAAAAAAATTACACTATAATTCTTCTTCTAATATGGTCCTCCTTCCATGAAAAATGTGGGACAACCCAATAATAAATGTTTGTTTGTTCAAGAATGGAAAAATGCCCATATTTCTAAATAGTCCAACACAATTGACCAAAAATATGGCAAAAACAAAATGTTTGAATGTCTAGAGAATGAGCTAATGCCTATTCTCATTATTATTTCTATATAAGAATGGATGAGTTGGGATCTGCCATTTCTAAAAAAATAATAGAACTACATAATACGAGAATGAGCATCTTCCCAAGGGAATGTAGTGCAGCACTTTATGGAGCCAAGATGCCCATTCCTAAAAAAAATAATAGAACTACATAAGGCTTGATCCCCCTCGAGGGTATGTAGTGTAGCACCTAGCTAAGTTAAAAAATTGGCTCTGCTAGGGTTAGTCCAACCAAAACGATACAATTGTATTCCAGAAAAAACAAAAAAAAATGTTTGTTTGTTTGTATGAGAGAAAGGGAAACTGCCCATTCTTAAACAAATACAAAGTAAATTTTATCTCTTTAATAGGATAATGTATTGTAGAGTTAGATACGATTACCATAGAAGCGTTAAAATGACAATAACTTTATTCTATTACTCATATTATAATTGAATGGGAATATTCCCATTCAAGTCATATCAATTTATGGTATTTTGCATATTAGAAGATTTACTTTTTATTTAAGATAAGTTGAAGAAAATGTTTGTTTGTTTGTATGAGAGAACGAGATACTGTCCATTCTTAAATAAAACTGAGTAAGTAAATTTTATCTCTCCACTAGCATCTTGCATTGTGGACAAGCTATGATTAATATAGAAGTACTAAACATACTAAGTTCAATATTGCAAGCATTAGAATGTTTAGAATAAGCATGCGACATTATATTTAAACATTATTGTATTAGAATGTTTAGGACATAAGCATATGCCCATTTGAATATAGGAATCACTGAGAAAAATAGGAATAGGGTGAACTATATGTGGGCATCTATCTTCTTGAATCAACATGACATGAAGATGCAATGTTTTGTCCACCATTTTGCTATGGAAGGAAAACCATATGTTATTCTTCACATTGAGAAGAGTTGGAAATAATCATTTTTTTTTCTAAAGAAAATTCTTTCATATTCTTCATGAAAAGAAGAGAGCCCAAAATTGAAATAATAAACAACAATTAGGGATAGAGGATTGATCCCCCTTTAAGGGTATGCAGTGCAACACTAGGCTCCAACAGGGGTAGTTTAGCCAATATGATATAATTATTATCTATATAAAAGATTTCAAAAAAAAATTACACTATAATTCTTCTTCTTATATGGTCCTCCTTCCATGCAAAATGTGGGAAAACCCAAGAATAAATGTTTTTTTGTTCGAGGATAGAAAAATTCCCATATTTCTAAATAGTCCAACGTAATTGACCAAATATATGGCCAAAAAAATGTTAGAATGTCTAGAGAATGAGCTAATTCCTATTCTTATTATTACTCCTATATGAGAATGGATGTGGAATGGGCATCTTCCATTTCTAAAAAAATTAATAGAACTACATAATACAAGAATGGACATCTGCCCAAGGGAATGTAGTGTAGCACTTGGTAGAGAGAATATGCCCATTCCCAAAACAAAATAATATAACTACATAAGGCTTGATCCCCCTCGAGGGTTTGTAGTGCAACATCTGACTAAGCAAAAAACTGGCTATGCCAGGGTTAGTCTCGCCAAAATGATACAATTGTATTCAAGAAAAAATGAAAAAAATATTTTTTTGTATGAGAGAATGGGCAACTGACCATTCTTAAAAAAAGACAACGTAAATTTTATCTCTCCATTAGCATCATGTATTGTAGAGTTACATATGATTACCATAGAAGTGCTAAAATGACAGTAACTTTCTTCTATTACTCATATTATAATTGAATGGGCATATGCCCATTTAATTCATATCAATTTATTATTTCTTACATATTATAAAATTTACATTTTATTCAAGATAAGTTGCAAAAAAATGTTTGTTTGTTTGTATGGGAGAATGGGCAACTACCCATTCTTAAATAAAGATAGAGTAAGTAAATTTTATCTCTCCATTAACATCTTGCATTATAATGTTTAGGACATGAACATATGCCCATTCTAATATAGGAGTCACTGAGAAAAATAGGCATAAGGAAAACTATATATGGGAATTTGTCTATTAAGTGGTCAATGACATTGGTTAATGTGCGTTGTCTTTAGGTCATGTATGTTCCCTCTCTTCTTGCCATTTTTATGTGAAGTGACAGAAAAGAAATGGCCTTATTTAATTCCATTTCTCGGTCACGTCTCAAGTGGAGTTTTAGGCTTGATTCGACGTTTGTGTGTGAAGCCATTAAACATGTTCTGGGTGATTCATATCACCATGATTCAAAAAGAGATCAGGTCAAATTTTAAATTTCCTCAGTGTTTGTTTCCAATCTAATTATAGTTAGCTGTAATAAATTGGAAGTTGCTATTATTTCTTATTTTTTTATCTTTCTTGCACATAGGGTTGGTTTGGATGAAGAACTCGAGCATTGCAATCTCAACACTCTGCCCATGTTCATCGGTCCTGATGCACAAGCTAGTTGGATCCTTCATTATTTGGTGGAACCTTTGGAAGAGAGGAGCCGATGCCTCACCCAATTTGTGAAAGCTATTTTATACTATTGTACATCTGAGGACCCGAACTAAACGCATCTCCATCTTCCTATAATTTTTTATTTAATATAGATACATATTCCTATTGTCTGTGAGTCCATTGGTATTTTCTGCGTTGTGGAAGATGTTGCATCCCACCTACCCATTCTTGTTAAAAATTACAACTTCTAGTGGTGGTATATGTCATATGGCTACTCGAGGTATCTTTGTATGTTCTTCCTTCTCATTCGCTAATGTCAAATAAGAGCCAATCGAGATTTCAGATGGCCATTAATCTAGACTTTTAGTTCTTCTGCTCTAATTTTTTGATAAATTAAATATGCATTTTGTATTTTTCTCTCTATGTTTTTCATTTTTTGGTCATTGCTACTTTTTATCCCTATAATTACTTATCTTAAGTTTCTATGTTTTGTTATATCGTCAAAATTATTGTTCTTGTTGTATTTCAAGCACATGTATAAATAATCGTCATCTCTATTTAAGTATAACCATGTTTTAGGTTATTTTCATTTATAAGAAAATGGTGGTAAACTATATATTTTCATGGTTGTCTCACTATTTCATGGTCAAGAAAAAATATAAATTTAAACATTTAACCCATTCTCAAAACCTAGTTATAAGAATTATATGTATGTATGTATGTATGTATGGTGGTCTTGCTACGGAAATGGTTAAGAACAAATATAAATTTAAACACTAACATATTAACCCCTTCTCAAAACCCACACACACACACACACACACACACACATAGTAAGATGAGAACTACATAAGGTTTGATCCCTATCGAGGCTATGTAGTGCAACACTTGTCTCCATCATGGTTAGCCTAGCTAGTATAATACAATTATTAATAATTACAAAACAAAATGATTTACTGTCATATTGCACAACTTCCCATCTTGTATATGTTACTATCATAATGCAAAAATTCCTATTCGATATTATGTAATTCTTATATGAAAATGGTCATATGCCCATTCAAAATATCTTTTATTCTTCTATGTTTGCTAAATGTGAGTGGATATATATATATATATATATATATATATATATATATATATATATATATATATATATATATATAGTAAGATAAGAACTAAGAAATACATAAGGATTGATCCCTCTTGAGGGTATCTAGTGTAACACTTGGCTCTACCAGGGATAGTCCAACTAGTATAATACAATTATTACTAATTATAAAATAATTTTTTTTTATTGTAACATTGTCCAACTTCCCATCATGTATATGTTACCATCACAATGCACAAATTCTCATTCCATATTTTGTAATTCTTATATGATAAAGATCATATTTCCATTCAAAATATCCATTATTCTTCTATGTTTTCTAAATGTGAATGGATATATACATACATACGTGTGTGTGTGTGTGTGTGTGTGTGTGTGTGTGTGTGTGTGTGTGTGTGTGTGTGTGTGTGTGTGTGTGTGTGTATTGTGACATGAGAACTATGAACTACATAAGGCTTGATCCCTCTCAAGGGTATGTAGTGCAACACTTAGATCTGTCGGGGATAGTTCAACTAGTATAATACAATTATTAATAATTAAAAAACAAATTTTTTTACCGTCATAATGCAAAACTTCCCATGTCATGTATATGTTACTTTCACAATGCAAAATTTCCCATTCCATATTCTATAATTCTTATATGAGAATGGTCATATGCCAATTCAAAATATCTATTATTGTTCTATATTTTCTAAATGTGAATGGACACACACACACACAAACATTGTAAGATGATAACTAAGAACTATATAATGCTTGATCCCTCTTGAGGGTAGGTAGTGTAGCACTTGGCATTGTCAAGGATAATCGAGCTAGTATAATAAAATTATTAATAATTACAAAACAAAAAAAATTCCTATCACAATGCACAAATTCCCATTCTATCTTCTATAATTATTATATGAGAATGCTCATATGACAATTCAAAATATTTATTATTCTTCTAGATCATAACATTCCATTATCTACTAAAGCACATGGTAGGTTGTGTTACAAGTTTCAAAGATCTAGGGAGAATTTCCATTTTGACGCTTTCACTCTTGGTGGATTACTAGAAAATGAAAGGTTACTGTATTTCATCCTGAAGATGATGAAATGACTCTATGTTATCAATCACCTAGGTATGTTATCCCCAATAAAATGATGCTTACTATGGGATACAAAGGACATGACTATGGCCATAACAAAAAAGGTATATTGGAAGCTCTTCCAATACCTCTTCATATGGTAGGTAAGTCTTGTATTGGTTTTTGACTATATGAATCTCATCCCACAGAGATCAAGGCTACCTCTTTTGAGCATGAAAATATTCTGTCTGAATACAAAAGTGAAACAAATTCCTGGTGTAGTCTTTACAAAGACCTTGCCTCCACAAACCTATTTTCCAATGTGGCTATCCTAACTATAACCCCTGCCATATCCCTTACCACTTAGACACTAAACCTCATTTACCCATTACTTGTGAATTGAAACCAACAACAACATGTGTCAAGTGATGTCTTTCAGAATGTTGAGGCTATTGGTGAGTTTCTTAGCATTCGTGACAATATTCCAATAAATGACCACAAGAAAGGCTTCTCCATTCAGCTCAATGCATGCACGTACTTTGGGGAGAAGGCACAATTGTGCAGTCATTTAAGAAAAAAAGTAAACAAGGGAAAAAGTCCTACAGAAAAGCCTTGCAAAAATTCCAAGTCCTATAGCAAAAACCTCTTTAAGGCGCTTGCAGACAAACAAACAAAAGAACAACCAATGGAAAAGATAGTTGACCCACTTAAAGATGAGGATCTCTTTGAGCCACCTTTGGTAGAGGAGGATCTTAATCTCCCCCCCAATCCTACGTGTATGGAGGATGAGTCCAAGTTACTGGTATAGGAGATAATAGATGTAAATATTTGCACGGAGGAATTACCCAGAATAATTAAGTTGGGAGCTTCACTCTCAGCTCAAGAATAGAAAATTTTTATAGTGCTTTTGAGATAATTTGCAGATATCTTTACTTTGCCTTATGCATACATGTCAGGACTTGATCCTGCATTAGTGGTGCATAATATTGTTATACACCTGAACGTTAAACTCATAAAACAAAAGCTCTAAAAGATGCATCCTTGTGTCACCATTTTGGTCAAAGCAGGGCTAGAAATATTATTAGAAGTAGGCTTCATCAGGCCTATTGACTATTCAAAGTGGATTTCCAATGTATTCCTAGTTTAAAAGAAACCTATCATTATTAGAGTGTGTACCGATTTTTGAGATATTGATAAATATTTTCCTAAGGACAACTTTCCTCTTCCCAACATCAACATGATTAATGATTCAATAGCTGGTTACGAGATGCTATCACTCATGGATGGATTCTCATGATATAACTAGATAAATATTGTTAAGGAAGACTAATATAAGACAAATTTTACCACCCCATGGGGCACATTCTGTTATCAAGTCATGCCCTTCAGCCTCAAGAATGCAAGCGCTACCTATCAACAAGAAATGATTGTAATCTTTCACGATATGATCAGTGACATCATGGAAGATTATGTGGATGACATATTAGAAAAATATAGGAATCAGGAAGATCATCTAGAGATCTTGTGATGCATCTTTCAGTGTCTAAGGGATTATAAGGTTCTCCTAAACTAGAAGAAATTTTTATTTGGCGTGTTATCTGGAAAACTATTAGGATTCATTGTTTCACAGAGAGGAATAGAAGTAGATCCATCAAAGGTTACTGCTATAACAGAAATGTCTCCAATGAATATCAGATAGCTATGAATCTTGTAAGGAAAGATCTAAGTAATTACAAGATTTGTCTCTCAGCTTGCAGATAAGTGTCACACATTCACTTATCTTCTCAAAAAAGATGTCAGATTTCATTGGGGACTAGAACAACAACAAGCATTTGTGTTTCTCAAAGCATATTTGGAAAAACCTCCTATTCTAATGCCACCCATGGTAGGTGAACCGTTGTTACTCTACATTTCTACCACACACTTTGTAATTGGGACACTGTCGGCCCAGTATGATAAGGAGTGGAAAGAAAAAGCATGTGTATTACTTAATTCAAATGTTAATAGCTTACGAGCTCAACTATCCACAAATAGAAAAGGCTTTCTTGGCCATAGTTTTTTGCTTTTCAGAAAGCTACATCATTATCTATTAAATAATAAGGTCAAGCTTATCTCCAAAGTGGATCAAATAAAGTACTTATTGTCAAATCCCACACTCACATGAAATAATTCCAATTGGATCATCTTATTCAATGAGTTTTACATCGAGTATGTACATCAGAAATCAATGAAAAATGGGTTTTAGCAGACCAACTAGCTAAAGCCCTACTACCAGGTACTAAACCTTTAAGTCTGGAACTCCTAGATGCATCCACAATGTACCTCAAGGAATATATTATATGGAAACTATACTTTGATGGCTCCTTTACCTTTTATGGTTCAAGTGTCAGAGTCGTGTTGATCACTCCTTCAGGAGACTTGATCCCTCAAGCATTCCCACTCAGATTCCTATGCATAAACAATATAGAAAAATATGAGGCCCTTATTTTAGGGATGAAGTTGGTTATTAAGTGGGATATCAGACAAGTAAATGTAATCGATGATTCCATGTTGATTATAAAATAGGTGACAGATGAGTACAAAGTTAAAGATGAGAAACTTCTTCCATACAAGAGAATGGTTGATTCTTTGAAGGAATTCTTTGAGCAGGTTACATTTCAACAAATCCCAAGAGCACAAACCATAGTAGCAGATGTTATGGCCATAGTGGGACCCATGTTAAGTATCCCACCTAGGAACAACGATATGATGTTCTTCGTTGAGCATCTATGAATACCTACATATGACATGTCATATTCTTGTTTGGTATGCAAATTTGTTGGTCCTTTTTCCCCATGGTATAGTGACATATTTAATTACCTTCACAATCAAACCTTTCCCACCAATATTTCCCATACCAATAAATGAAACCTCATCCTTTATATAACTTGTTATACCCTATGTGGGGGCACTCTCTTATGTCAATGTTATCAAGGGAATTTATTAAGCTGGCTCAATTCGAATGAATCCATCCTAGCAATCAAGGAGGTGCATGAAGGTATCTATGCGGGACTCACACGAATGAGATCATCCTAAGAATATACTTAGAGTAGGCTACTATTGCCCTACCATGGAAAGTGATTGTTGCAAATATGTAAATAAATTCTAACATTGTCAGAAGTACAGTAATTTGATACATCCGTCGTCACAATCATTGCAGCCTATCACAACACCTTGGCCTTTCTCAAAGTGGGGGCTTGATCTTAAAGGTAAGCTTAACCCTATATCCTCATATGGCCACAAGTTCATTATCACTGCCATAGAATATTTTATAAAATAGGTAGAGGTTATTCCTCTTACCTATGTCGAAAGTGTGTAGATATATAAGTTTATAATGAACCACATCATTTGCTGATACGGTATCCCATCTACCATTATAGCTGACAATGGTAATTCCTTCAAAAATAAAATACTGAAAGCATTATGTAAACATTTTCCTATCACTATCAAGTTTTCAGCCCCCTATTACCCTAAAGGTAATAGGAAAGATTAAGCTTATAATAAATGTCATAAGTAGAAATTACAAATTCATCCTAACCTTTGGGAATACAGAACATCTATCTGCACTCTTACAGGTTCCCCTCCATACTCCTTGGTGTTCAACGAAAAATCCGTATTACCCTTGGAGATTGATCTTCCATCTTTGCGTATAGATCTATAGGATTACTTGAATAAAGAAAAGCACTATATAGTAGCTCAACTGGAAGAGTTGGAGCTATTAGATGAGAAATGACTTCATGCTCTGAATCACCTTAAATTATATTGTGATTGAGTGTGGGGAAGCTATAAAAAAAGGGTGGTACCTCGTCAATTTGAGGTATGTGACTTGATGCTAAAATAAAATCATTTCAATACCACTAAAGACTAGGAAAAGAAAGGAAAATTTGAGGCTAATTAGCTAGGGCCATATGTTGTGGTCGCAAATTTTGGCTCAGGTGCTTACAAACTTACTTATTTAGATGGTCAAGAAATTAGAGAACCCATAAATACTATGCACCTTTAACATTTCTATACATAAGAGTGTGGTCCCTAAAATATAAGAAAAACAAGAAAAAGTATAAAAATAAAAAATAAAAAAAGAAATAAATAGGTGCATCTAATAGTGAAAACCACATAATTTTGGCACTTTAGACAAGTCCTTTGGTGAAGACTGTTTTTTGGTGCCATTGGAGGGTCCATTGTTGACAACAATTTTAGGTATACGATTGTGATAGATTTGTCCTAAGCTAGTCTTTTTCTACATCTGAGCTACTTTTGAGCCTAGCCCTCTTGGCCTTGATCTAGCTGATCCTAATTTTGAATGCAAAGAGTTTTCCTTTGCATATTCCCATCTCACACTGGGGGAAACTTTTCATTGTCAATTCTTAGACATACTACATGGAATTCTACCCTTGTACATCCCATATAACACTTGGGGAATCCATGTTTCTTTGTTTCCTTGCATTGAGCTTTAGAAAACGTCTTAGAAAGCAATTAAAAACATTCGTATAAATTTGTTAAAATCCCAAAACATTCAAATATGTTAGTAAAAAAAACTCAAAAACATTGACATATGTTTCGTCAAAAATTCCAAAAGAATAGAACATTATCTTAAGAATAATACCACAGCAACGAAAAACATTTTAAAACTATCCCGCAAAAAAGAAGTATTAGTTTTCTTACTTTTAGTTGTCACATCGTATAGTTTTAGTTACATTACCTTTTTTGTATTGTGTGCTTTAAATTGGATTCATTTGTTTACTTAGATTTATTTTTACTTTAATTTGTGGTGCATTGCATTAAGTTTATTTTATCTTGCATGCTTGTAGATAGTTGTGTTGCTTTGATTATTTTTTTCTTGTTTTCTTGTGCAGTGTGTTGTCATTTCATCATCATATCATCTATCATCACATATTTACATCATATATCAATAACGGCTAGGCTACATAATCATGAACATGAAAATTAAACATGTATGTTAAGCTAACATCATATAATATTGCCAAGAGGGGAAAGAGGGACCACCTTCTCTCCCCCCCTCAAATATAGACCATAATAAAAATGTGGATTAAACATACTATCTCATACACAAAATGTGATAGTTAAAACACAAAGTATCTCATCAACATATAAAGTGATATCATCAGATGCTATATCATAAACTAATAATCATGTGATACAAACATAACTCATAATAAACATATAGATTAAGCATGATATCTCATAAATAAAATTTGATACATCTGTAATCCATCAATCATCATATATCCATAAATATCAAATGTCCATGTACAAAATCAATGTGTCTTGAGACATATCAAATACAAAAATGCCATCATGGGCATGGGTCAAAAATGTGCCTTCATCACGAGGCATAATCAAAAACAATATATAATGTACATCCATACAAAATGGTGCCTTCATTAGGAGGCATGATAAAAAAAAAAATAGTACATATACATCTGTATAAAAGTATGCTTTGATATCGAGGTGATACATCTAAAAATATACACCTGGTACATCAATAAAAGAGTCTACCACAACCTCTCACCCTCTCTAGGACTGTCTAGTCCTATGTCTACTGCTACAGGTGGGGGCATCTGCTATGATGGACCCGTGGGAAGATGATGCACCATGTTATACTGAACCCATGTTACTCTGAGGCCTAATGTATATGGAGGGTTGTTGTACTGACCTCACTTATCAGTGAGGATCTATCTAATCTAGATCGTGACAGGATACCAAATATCTTATTGAAGTTAAGGGCTCTCTGCTCAGCTTGCAACGACCGCATGATAGTGCACCCTGTAGTAATAGGTCACCTCGGCTGCCAAGGAGGTACTTTGAACTACCAAAACCTATACTCCTAAGGGAATACCTCCCTACTAAAGCGTATCATGCTCCAATCTTGCACTCGCTAGCTCTTCATATAGCTAGACTCTCTCCGATAAATCCTTACCCCTCTCAACCTCCCAGTTGTGCGCTCTCTGCATGGTCACCTAATCCCACTCATGTCGTAAGCCAATCATTCTCTTTATCTATAGTTGATCCCTCTGTACCCATAGTTGATCTCTCTCTACGATAGCTTTTTCCCTCTCCGTAATAGCCTAAAGCTGTAAGGATATAACCTACTGTAAGTGATGCTGCAAAGTAGCTATATACCCATCCCGATGTATATCCTCCTCCATTTCCTCTCCACCTCTACCATCTCCTCCACCTCCTGGTAGACTATGTGGTGGATTAACTGCGTGGGGGTGATGGAGATATCATATAACAGTGCCCGTAGTCGCAATTGAAGTGACATCTGTAGTGCTGATACCTATGTGAGTGTACCACATACGTCATACTTCATAACCACCTATGGTGTAAGAACCAATACCTACTCTACAAGTACCCCCTTCCTATGTCGCCCTGCCTACGGCCCTAACATATGGACCTACCTAGGGATCTTTCTTGAGCCTCTTCCCTAGGATTTGGGCCTTATACCCCCATGCACTACTACTTCTAACACTACATATGGAATCGGCAATCACTGAGGAAACATTGTAGCATACCATCCCAAGTAATTTGGGGTCGTCCCTGGATCATACTATCTATGATTGTTGTACCCAAGGTGTGTGGAACCACCTTTAGAAACATTGGTGCACAGCTCGTCCTAGTCTGATCCATGGCCCTATATGAAAGGTCTCTCTAGATCTACACCCATACCACATCTCATCACTCGAGTAATCCCCTAAATGAGACTGAATCTGTCATTGGACCCTGTCCACTCTATACCACTCAAGGATGTAGCTTCTTACTCCCAATAATGAAATTATCAACGGCTATAGTACGCAACTCAATGTTACATCCTGAGGCCCACTGATATAACTTGTATGACCACCATGTAATCATATAAGGTTGTAACTTTAGTCAAAGTCTTGCCTATAGAAATCTGTATGTCCCCCATGTGACCGTGAATGTTATCGTCACCGTCAGGAAACGAACCCATGATAGATGGCTCACCAAGAGCTCGGGCTCCACAATGCTCTCTACTGGGTGGCCTGATAGTGATATGATCCCAGGCCCAAATTTGAAGTAAATTCTTTGTCCCCATGGTCTTCTAACCATGAGTAGGCTATTAAATGCAAATCTACGTATATATGGGTTATTATACACTGTCCACTAATAATAGACCTCCCCACTGATGAGTCCCATGTAACACTTCTAATCAGGCCTAAAGAAAAATGAGCATCCAGTCTTTTCAGGCAACAACAAGCCGCAGATAAGAGCTATGAGATATACTGGAGAACTCTCCCAAGCTGACAATAAGCTATGCATATGGTAATGTCTAATGACATACCCCGGTGAGGTATGTCTGCTACTCCAAAAATCACAGCAATACTTCCTAGGTTACGATTGTGATGGCCATCGTACATCACCAGCTGACCCTGAATATGCACTCTAAAAATCCACCAAACATCCTCCAAAGTAATACTCATCTCGCATGTCAGAAGGTGAAATGTATGGCTCTCACTCCGCTATCTCTCAGTTAAGGCTGTGAGTAGGATATGGTTTAAGGTAATATGTGGCATGCAAGCCACGTGTGAGAGGCATGTAACATCCAATAGTGTCTCCAAGTAGATGTGATCTCATCGACAGAAGGTCACCTCATAGGCCTGGATCCTCCCATGTCACTCCCACGTCTCTAATCAGGGTAGGTCCATCTTTAAGGTTATCCAGGTCATTTGTTACAATTGTATTCTTCTATTTAATCATCTAATTATTATATTTCATCATCTAATTCATATGTTCTATCATCTAATTTTTTCTAAAAACTTCCTAATTCTTCTAAAAATTCATTCAAAAATACTTTTTGCTCCAGCGCACCCTATACAGCACCAGCACTCCCATCTTTGCATCAATGCCCCCTTTTGTACTTCAGCGCCTAAATTTTTGTGCAAGCGCGCCCCTTCCCTCCAAACTCTCTAACTCACGCCAGCACACCTATGTTGACACCAATGCACCCATTTTCACACCTACGTGTAGCGCACCCATGTCACTCTAGCTTATAAAATTACACGTGCCAGCATGCATCATTCCTTTACACTAGTGTGGACACGCCTATGTGTCTTCAATGCCAGCGCATCCCTAGGAACGCCAATGTGCCCTAAGGGTCATGCTGGCATGATTGTGTGGGTTTCCTACTCTACTAAATGTAATTAAAAGCTAATAAGTGCACTACAAAAGGATAAAATTGAAATTTTGGCTTTGTGTACCTGCAGGCCATCCACAGGAAGACGCATGTAGTCTTGAATGCAATCCACACGATGTTTCTAGTTCTGCACCCTTGTCATTTCCTCTTGTAGGTTAGAGCTCAATCGGTAGTAAAAATGGTAAGTGTATGTGGTAAATCACTTTTCGTGATGGTTTTTACCCCCCGTGGCATGGTTTATGTACCCATTTTGCCACCCCACAACATGTCTCTTGCCCTTAAAGTGCCCTAGGACCGTCATGTTTCTTCTAAATTCTTCTAGCACTAGCTGCGATGATTTTTTTAATAAATAATTATTTTCCGCCCGTTGTTGCTACGTTGGGGCATGTTTTTGCTTCCCGACAACCCTTTCTACTACCTAGGGCATATTTTTGCCTTCCAGTGTCTTTTGGTGATATCCTATGACTTCGTCACTCCTACGATATTTTCTTCCCAAAAATTCAAAAATTCAAAACAATATTAAAATTTTCAAAAAATCCAAAAAAATTGGTAAAAAACATTAAAAATCCAAAAAAATGCAAAAAATTAAAAAAAATCAAATTTTGGTAAATGGGATGCACGCAGCTAAAGCCTATATCAAATGCATTTTCATCAAACTTTGAAATTTTTCCTACAAAAACATATTTCTTAGGTTCTTGTGTGTTCTTATCTTAAATGACTTGTGGATCATCGTGATCTACCTCCATTAACAAAGTTGACTTGCTTACTATGTCAGTACTCCCGTGCAACAGTGAGTTGTCAGAGACTATGTCATAGCACACAAATGCTTTTCATAGGACAAATTATGTCCTCTGTTATTCCCCTTACATGTATCCATGCTTGGGGCACCATTTTTAACCCTTGTCGTTAAAACACGAACATTTGGGAACTAAAGCTTGAAAACAAAAATAATCATACAAGTGTCTTGAATGTTGTTTGTTTGAGTAGATGTGATTGTACTTGTTTCACTGTTAGGTTATCTGGTTTACTTTCTCATATTGCATTGCATTATGTATGTTACATGGAGTTATGCATTTTTAGCAATGAACAAATGTTAGTAATCTAGCTTTTCATGTTATTTTACACTTTGTTTTATTTTAATAAAGGCCACTGATTTAGATCATAAGGGAAACATGATGAAACAAAGTTTCTTATTGAAATATTGGATGCAAGAGCTACTCCTATATTCTTCACTATCATATCTCATCGCTATTAATTTTTCTTCCAAAACACTTGGGGCAATAAACAATCATGTTTATCCCTATCCCATTTCTTCTCTCCATTTCGATCATATTTTCGATCGTCGATAGAATTCTTCTATCATCCCATCGACACTCGAGGGGGCATCCTTCATTCTACTATTTTTTCTTCAAAAATTTACTTTTTTATGCTTGATTACTATGTTTGAAGTGACGTCACTTACTTCACCTCAAACAGGGGCAAATGTAGACACCTAAATTCTACTTTTGCAGTCTTGTTGCTAAAAGCATACTAATCACTCTCAGTCTTACCATTTCTATTATAATTAGTGATTTCTACTAATTAACTAACGTTTCTTACCATTTTGGTTAATTAACAACATTTTTTAATTACCTAACCTCTTTCACATTCAATATGCCATTTTACGACAAATCATAAGTCAGAATCCTCTTCCAAGCAAACAATTAGAGATTATTAGCTAATTAAGCCAATTTTATCCTTGTTTTGGTCAATAAACCCTATTATTGGCTCAAACCCCTCTTTCAATCATTCAAAATGACCCCATTTCCCTCCAAGACATCTCAGGAGGCTTCTAAAAGCTTATCCTAGCTTCTTAATTGACCCTAAGCGGTTGATTAAGGCTCCTCACATCCTAATCACTTGTTAATTCACTAATCATGATTAGCAAACTTTAATCTACTTCATGATTTTAGTCCCACATGCACCAAGATGTAATTTTTTCCCAAATATAAAACTATAAAAATACTAAACACCTACCTTTAAACTTTACACCATGCTTTGAATTACATAGCATATAAGAAATATGATTAAGAGCCTCACTTCCTTCTTGGATTAGCTTGCTCAATCTTTGCCTCCAACCTTCATGTTGGTTAGTATATGGATATCTAATATGTCCTTGTAGCCATTTTTATAGAGATCCTCTCACCATTTATGAAGGAGCAATAAACCAAAATTTGATTGCTCTTAGATCTATTTAGGTCTATGTTAGTTAGCAATTCATACTAAGTAGGCATACTTTAGCTAAGATTGATTGATATCTTTTTAGTTCTTTTAAGTGTTCCAATAAGCTTTATTCATTGATTTTACTATTGTTAATTCTTAGCTTTGTTAATAGGAGATATGTGGTGTTAGTCTAGTTATTTATCTTTGCTAGAGTTTTAATTATTATCATAATACAATTATTAATAATTACAAATCAAAAAACACTATCTCACTTTCTCTCTAACGGTGGTCGAAGATGTGTTTTAAAACAATTACCTTTTATTAATAAATAAACCTTTGGTAAATAATTCCCTCCAACAAGCGATTGAAGAAAAGTTTTAAAAGAATTATCTTTAATTATTAAATAAATGATGTTAAATATATATAATATGAGAAACAATATATTTTAATAATAAATGACAATGGTGATGAGAATGGGCATCTGCCCATTCTAAAACAAAATAATAGAACTACATAATATGAGGATGGGTAGATGTCAAGGTGGTAAATAATATATTTTAATGATTCCTATATGATAATGTGCAGAGAATAGGCATCGGCCCACTATATATATATATATATATATATATATATATATATATATATATATATATATATGATAATGAGTGTCTGTCGATTCTAAAACAGAATAACAACATCCAAAATGAGACAAATATAAACAAAGTGATGCAATGCTTAGTCCAGCCAAAATTATTAAGTTCAATATTTCCCACCCATTCTAAACAGAAAGAACTACACAAGGCTTGATTCCTCTCTCAGGTATGTAGTGCAACACTTGGTGGTGCTTGTACTCTACTCCACCAAGGTTAGTCCAACCAAAATGATATAATTATAAACAAAATAATATAACTATATAAGGCTTGATTTCTCTCGTGGGTATGAAGTGCAACACTTGGCGGTGACAACATTTGGCTCCTATAAGGTTAGTCCAGCCAAAAAGATACAATTATAAATATAATAATAGATCTACATAAGGCTTGATCCCTCTCGTGGGTATGTAGTGCAGTACTTGGCCCATCCAAGGTTAGTCCAGCCAAAATGATATAATTATAAATAAAATAAATAAGGTTTGATCCCTCTCACGGGTATGAAGTGTCACACATCTCTCTGTCAGGGATAGTCTAACTAGTGTAATACAATAATACTAATTACTTCAAGACAAACAATGTTTGTTTGTATGAGAATGGGCTTGTGCACATTATAAATATGCACATCTTCTATAAAGGTTGTCACAATGCACTACTTCACATTCCTTCCCATGTTAAAATAAAGTAAATATAATATGTTGAACTTAAATTTTTCTATAATCTTCTTCTATTAGATATATAACAGAATTCTATTAGTTATACATGAGAATGAGAAAAATTATCTCTATTCTATTTCTATTAGTTATCTATGCAAATGGGCATTTACCCTTTTAAATTGGAAAGGATGAAAAAATAAACTAGAGAGAGTAAAAGTAACATAAACATTTTCTTCAAATCTTCTTAAAACTGTCACAAGGCACATCTTCCAATTCTACTCTATAATTCTTATATGAGAATGGGCATACGCCCATTCAAAATATCTATTCTTCTTCTATGCTTCCCAAATTTGAGAACTACATCAGGCTTGATCCCTTTCGAGGGTATGTAGATGATAGTATGTCCATTCTAAACATCTAATATTCCTGAATCTATTAACCCAGCCAAAACAATATAATTATAATCAAGAACTTGACCTATGCATTGAATTATTTCCCATTTTGTGCAAGTTTTAGGATGGGGTGTAGGAAAACAAGAGAACCTAATCATTTCTTCAACAAGGAATATTCAACTAGCATTCACAACAGAAGTTTATCATTTAATCCTAAATATATGATTCATGTTAATGTTTGGTAATGCAAGACAAATATGTGCATGAATGATATCTTTAGGACAAAATGTTTCACTTCTATTACTACCTTGATGCTTCACTTCATCTTCAGAAAGAAGTGCTACACTTATATTACTACCTTGATAAACATTGATCTTTAATATGATGAGAACTACATAAGATTTGATCCATCTAGAGGGTATGTAGTGCAACACTTGACTCGGCCATGGATAATCCATCCAATATGATAAAATTATAAACAATTAAATAGAGTAGATATAAAATAATTTGAATCACATAAGAATAATAGACATACAAATAATTTGAATTGCATAAGAAAAATATAGATAAAATTTACTATGATCATATTAACCGTACAAAATAATATATATATCTATATATATATATATATAGAGAGAGAGAGAGAGAGAGAGAGAGAGAGCTGATTCGTAAATTATTACAAAACAAACAATGTACATCTTCCAATTCTCTCTTTTATAATTCTTATATGAGAATGGGGATATGCCCATTCAAAATATCTATTCTTATTCTATGTTTCCTAAATGTGAATGGATATATATATATATCTGAGAACTACATAAGGTATGATCCCTCTTGAGGGTATGTAGAGCATAATATGCCCATTCTAAACATATATTATTCTTGAATCTGTTACTCCAACAAAAAGGATATAATTATAAACAAGAAATTCAGCTATGCATTGAGTTATGCATTGAATTATTTACCATTTTGTGCAAGTTTCAGGTATGCATGTAGGAAAACATGTGTACCTAATCATTTATTCAGCAAGAAACATTCAAGTAGCAGTCATAAAGGAAGTTTATCATTTAATCTTAAAGATGTTATTTATGCTAATGTTTAGTAATGAAAGAAAATTATGTGCATAAATAACATCTTCAGGATGCAATGATGCTTCTTTTTTATTACTACCTTGTTGTTTCACTTTATCTTCATAACGAAATTATTCACTTCTATTACTACCTTCATAAACATCGGTCTTTCCTATGATGAGAACTACATAAGGCTTGATCCCTCTAAAGGGTATGTAGTACAGTACTTGGCTTGGGTAAGGATTATCTAGCCAATATGATACAATTATAAACACTTAAATAAAGTAGAGATAAAATAATTTAAATCACAGAAGAAGAATAAACATCTAAATAATTTGAATAAGATAAGAAGAATATAGATAACATTTACTATGATCATATTAATCGTATATATATGGAGACAATTCACAAATTATTACAAAACAAACAATGTTTGTTTGTATGAGAATAATCATGTGCCCATTACAAACGTGCACAACTTCTATAAATTTTGTCACAATGTATTATATATATATATATATATATATGAGAATGGGCATCTTCTTGAATGTGCATCTGCCCTTTTAAAAAAAGAAAGGATGTATAGATAAGTTGTCTCATTTCTTCTTCTATTAGACATATAAGAGATTTCTATTAGTTATACATGAGAATGAGCATACTTATCTCTATTTTACTCTATTATATATATGTGAGAATGGGCATATTCTCGAATTTACGTCTTCCTTTTTAAAGCAGAAAGGATGAACAAATAAAGTAGTGTAAATATTTTCTTCAAATCTTGTTGAAAATGTCACAGTACACATATTCCAATTCTCTCTTCTGTAATTCTTATATGAGAATGGGCATATGCCCATTCAAAATATCTATTCTTATTCTATGTTTCCTAAATGTGAATATATAAGAAGTACACAAGGCTTGATCCCACTCGAGGGTATGTAGAGAATAATATGCTCATTCTAAACATATATTATTCTCGAATATATTACTCCAATGAAAGGCTATCATTATAAACAATAATTTGAGCTCTGCATTGAATGAATTCCCATTTTGTGCAAGTTTCAGGTTATTTTGTGCAATTTTCAGTTTGGGTTGTAGGAAAACATGAGTAACTAATCTTTTCTTCAATAAGGAATATTCAACTAGCAGTCACAAAGGAAGTTTATCATTTAATCCTAAAGATATGATTTATGTTGATGTTTGGTAATGAAAAACCATTATGTGTACAAATTATATCTTTTGGATGCAATGATGCTTCACTTCATCTTCAAAATGAAATGCTTGACTTTTATTACTACCTTGATGTGTCACTTCATCTTTAGAATGAAATACTTCATGTCTATTACTACCTTGATAAACATCGGTCTTTCCTATGATGGTAACTACATAAGTCTTGATCCCTCTGTAGGGTATGTAGTGCAGCACTCGGCTTGGCCAAGTATAGTCCATCCAATATGATATAGTTATAAAAACTTAAATAGAGTAGAGATAAAATAATTCGAATCACAGAAGAAAAACAGACATACAAATAATTTGATTCACATAAGAAGAATATAGATAAAATTTACTATGATCATATATATATGAAGACGACTCACAAATTATTACAATACAAACAATGTTTTCTTGTATAAGAATCACCTTCCCATGTTAAAACAATGTAAATATAATATGTTGAGCTTAAAATTATCTCTATTATTCTTCTATTAAATTAGATATATGAGAGATTTCATTTAGTTATACATGAGAATGAGCTGATTTATCTCTATTTTTTTTTCTATTAGTTATATGTGAGAATGGGAATATGCCATTTTAAAGTGGAAATGATAAAAAAATAGAGTGAAGAGAGTAAAAGTAGCATAAAAAATTTCTTCAAATCTTTTTAAAACTCCGAAACTTGTAAATTTGATAGAGTAAAAGTAACATAAACGACCATCTATTCTTCTATAATAAATTAAGTACATTTATTTTAATACCTCTAATCTATATTCTTCTTCTTCCATGATTCCTATATTGGAATGGGAAGATATTTTTAATAACTCTAATATTTATTCTTCTTCTTCCATGATTCCTATATGGGAATGGACATCTGCCCATTTGAAAACAAAGTTAATTTTTTCACTCCACTCACCCATTTTAATAACTCTAAAAATCTACAAATTGAATTTCAAAAAACTTATCTCTATTCTTCTTCTACTAGTTATGTTATATGAGAATGGACATCATCCCATTTAATGTAAACAAACAATTATATCACATGAGAATTGGCATATGCCCATTCAAGATAAACAAACAAACTTATTATGGGTAGATGTAATCATAGAAAAAGAATATATTTTAAATTGGAAGTTGAGCGTTATCACAACTTGTTATTTTTATAAAAAATGTAAAATTTTCAAAGATTTTGATATGTATTACACTAATATAAACAAACAATTATATCACATGAGAATGCGCGTCTGCCCATTCAATACAAACAAACAAATTTATCATGGGAAGATGTAATCATAAAAAAAGAATATAGTTTAAAATGGGAAGTTTCAAATTATCACAACTTTTTACTTCTATAAAAAAATGTAAAGTTTTCAAATATTTTGATATATATTACACTAACACAATTTGTAACATGATGGAACAACATAACTTGCGGAGACCATAAATTTTGAGCCGATGATTGGATCATCTTGAAATTTTATAGGGTGGTAGATATACATTAGTAATATGTCGAGGAAAACTTTCTTGAAATTTTGTGGCCATTTTGGAACATTTTTCAGGGCCATATTCCTTCATTTAATGGCCTAAAATTGGCCCCAAACATTTTTTTCACTTTTGACTAGGTCTTAGAAGTTTAATAACTTTCGTTGTGCTTGTTAGAATAAGTCAAAATTTTGTGTAAGCCTTAATTTGTGAAGTTATATTTGTCCCACAGATTTTGGGTCCCATCCGAGTTGTTTTTCTAGTAGATAATTTTTGGCATTTTAGGGTTTTTTAGAGTAGACTTGAAATAAAAGGAAGATTTTAATGATGAAAAAGATTACTGTGGATTCCATAACGAGAAGAAATCTATTTTGAATACTTTTGGTTTTTATTTGTAAAGTTGTTTGTGTGTGTTTTGGAGGTATTTCAACCTCTTGCAGCTAGATCCACAGCATAATAACAAAAAATGGATTTTACTTCCACCACTCCATACATACAAATTCCATTTTTGGATGGTGTTGATGATTGGGAAAGAAGGGATGAAGAATTGTTCGTTGAAACTAACACCCCTAATAATTATTACAATTATCTATGTTTGTTTGAATTCCTTTGTAGACAAATACACACCAATTGGCATTCTTCTGAGCATAAAGTGTATAACAGATACTATTGTATCTCTTCAAGTGGAAAATTTGGACAACACATCAAGAACATGCTTAGTACATAAAATGGAATTACAAGTTCTTCTTTACAAAAAAGATGGCATGGAAAGGTCACAGAAAAAAAATAAAAAGATTGATGTTATAGTTATGGTTGGAAAATTGTATCCCTACACCGAAGAGAGACAAGAGTGGTGTGCATAATAGTCAAGTTATTTGTGCAGGAATCATCACCATATTCAAAATATATATATCAGTATGCATTCACTTCATCTATTTCCCACTGCATGAATATGGATAAGGAATTTGAGCCAATGAAAATTACATTAAAAAGTGTTTACCATACTCATAAGGCAAAAATTATCTAAGTTGGAAAAACACATTTTAGATTCACACTTTCAAGAGGTGAAGCAATCTGCAAAAGAGAAAATATTATTAAAATAAGCTCAAAATGAATTTAAAAAGAGTGAATCTACAATATCTTAAAAGATTCATCTTTTTTTATTTGAAGAAAATTCATTCAAAATTGATATTGGTCATTTTCATGTAGCTCCTGCAAAATACCAATACATATCACTTGATTTAGCGAGTGTCAATATCCTTATGCAATCTATGTTACGTGCAACCATGTACCTCTTCAGTGGGATGCAATTTTTATTCCTTTGAAAAAATCTACTTGTGATATTTTTGAAACGGAGTTTGAGGATGAAATTCTTGACATTGAAACTCATTTCTATATTATTGATGGGCAACATACAATTGAAGCCCAAAAAATAAATCCTTGCAAATCTTAATTTTTGATATGTTCATGGTAGAATCAAACCAAAGGTCTATCCCCGTATTCTATCCTTCCAAAGCAACAACAGAGATAGAATAATCAGTATGTTGCAAGAAAAATAATATGGAAAATAAAAACATGGGTGAAAACACTATTTATTGACCTCACTGTACAAACTCTAGGTCAAGGTGGATCTTAGTGAAAAGAACACAATGTGTTGGTTCTGGTTATGAATAAGTTAGATATTTGGAAGGTATTTATAAATTTTATTAAGTTTTTTTGCAGATAGAAATTAACTTACAGTATTTCTCATAGAATGTTAAAGTAATAAAATTTATTTTAATGTTTATATGTAGTCATTCGAAAGGAAGTTTTTTCTTATTTTTGAGAAGAAAACATTGGAAAGTCATTGAAGGGAAATAAATTTTGTTTCAAATGTACTCCCAGATGAAATTTGGGATAATTGAACTATTTGAGTTGTATGTGATTGCGTTTGATTGTTGATGCGTCAATCACATGCACCCCTGATACATGTGAATTGCAATTGTGAAGGATTGTTATAGCTAGTGTGATTGCATAACACTGAGCTTTTCCCAAAGGTGTGGGACTTTGCAATCAGGAAAGCTCTCTGGATGAAGTTTGGTTCTTATTCCTAATGTTTAGATGCACACATTCAAATTGTAGAGGATCTATCTCTACAAATCAATACTCTTTGGCTTTCCAAGGAGACAGGGTTAAGAGGATTTCAAGTACACATTAAATCTAAAATATGCAGACGTGATACACTAAAGGAATGTCGAACGCCTACTTATTCGATACTATTGTAAACACATATACCATTAAAACATGATACAACACCATGCAACAGATAACCATAGATTGCAATGTTAGAGAACAAATGAAGGTAGAATGAACACAAAATAGGGTTGAAATCATCCACAGGCTTACCATTTTATTGCTCCTCATAATTTGATACAACTGCATTAGAAGGTGGCCAAGATGTGACATCAAAGTTGTATTACAATTTGAATGGGAGGTTTGAGCTCAACAATTTGATATTATCAGACCGATTGAGAAGAAGGGAGGGTGCAAAGCCATAATCATCCAACCTTTATAAAAATGTGAGAGATCCTTACCATATATAGGAATACCATGAGAGAGGGAGATGCAACAATAATTCAAATTTTTTCTCCAACCACCCAAGAAATGCATTGAATTTTCCTACAATAGTGGATGGGTGCCTTGACAGGAAACCCATACCTCCAAATAGGTCCTCACTTATGCCTTGTGGTAGAGAATCAGAAGCAGTAGATCATGGTCCATACCCTCATATAAATGTGGTAAGTGATGAAACTCTGGGTACATAACCTCAAAAATGGTGAATTGTATTCTTTCATTATTGATAGTCACTTATGTACCACTGAAATTAAGATAACTTAAAAATGTTTACTTTTCTATGATGCATTAATCTGTAGCATCCCAATCAAAAGTTGGTCATCTGAAGGTCGGGGTATCATTCTGCAAAAAAACAAATTGCTGATCTTCCCTCTTTGGAGTCTAAATGCGTGCAACCTCTAAAATGCCAAAATTCAGAATTTCAGACATTTTCAATTCAGAAGTTGGGTTACTGTTCATGCACTAAATTTCCACGAGAGTTTCGAAACTCCAAAGTCTGAAAATCCGAAGTCCAAAACTTTGGACTTCAGAAAATTTAGAGATTTTGAGATTTATTAAGTTCTCACTTTTTCTAACTTGGCTTGGTAAGATCTCTGAAACCCCAAAACCTGAAAGTCTGAAATTTCATACTTTCGGATTTTTGGGTTTTGGAACTTTGCTAATTCCTTTTCACCTCGCTTCCCAAGATCTCTAAAAGCCCGAAACTTGAAAGTCTGAAATTTCATAGTTTCGGAGTTTCAGACTTTGGAACTCTGTTGATTCCTTTTCACCTCACTTCCTGAGATCTCTGAAACCTGAAAAATTTGTAAATTTTAGAGTTTTGGACTTTGGAACTCTGGTGACTCCTTTTTTCCTCGTTTCCCAAGATCTCTGAAACCTAAAATTCTGAAATTTTGGACTTTCAGAGTTTCAGACTTTGGAACTCTTCTCCATTTTTTACCTTTGCGCTCACCGATATCTCTGAAACCCTAAAACCTGAAAGTCTGAAATTTCATACTTTTGGAGTTCTGGAAAAGTACAAAACTCTTCTCCATGTGTGTGTGTACCTTTGCACATCACCGTTAGATCTCTGAAACTCCTGGTACCTGAAAGTCCAAAATTTTGGGATTTCAGAGTTTTAGGTTTCAGAACTTTTTGCCCATTTTTTACCTTCATGCTCGCCGAGATATCTAAAACCCCAACACCCGAAAGTCTGAAATTTTGGAATTTCAGGTTTCAAAACTTCTTTCCCATTTGACCGCCAAAATAGTTGTGAGATATTAACTCCATCTCTGAAACCTAGCTCCAATTTTAGAATTTTGTATCTTCTTCTTTTCCTTGAAATTCTCTGCAATGCTCCAACTGCTTCAGCCATATTCGACCAAACTCGAAATCCAAGTTCCCAAAACTGGAGCAACCATATTTTTACAGTGTGCAAGCTCATGTTTGTTCAATTTTTCATAAGGGTAACTTTTTTTTAACATATACCAATGGTGGGTTTCTTTGTAGCCCAAAAAAAACTACAGACCTAGATTTAAATCCAAATTCATTAGATATGCTTACCATAGGACTATTCAGATACACAAAAGGTATGACAAATGAAGAATTATATGTCCTTATAGATAAATGCATTATTGTTGATTTTGGTTTAGATAAGAGGATGGTGTTAATGCAATGTTTCTAAAATATTATTGTAAAAGAGTCAAGTAGAATAGAGCAACAAGACCCAAATTTATGTCTGTTAGGTTGTGGAGCCTGTTTTCATGTGAGAAAGTGTTGAAGACTGTACCCTAAGAATATTGTACACTTTCCACGTTGTTTTGCCGGGGTTCGGGGCTGGGCTGGACCCTGAGCGGGGGTCCGGGGCAATAACCCTTGGATAGTAGGGGTTCATGAGCAAAACCCCCAAGAAAAAAAATTGGCCTTTAAACGTGCCCGTTATACTGGGAAACATGCTTTTCTCATATGGACAGTATTTTTGACCCATATGTTTATATTTAGTAGTTAATTGAGCCCATGGTCTTGATACCCATGAGTAGTTATAAAGTACTACTTATGCAGTTGTCTGCTTATGTGGAAATTGTGCAGCC
Source organism: Taxus chinensis (assembly GCA_019776745.2). NCBI lineage: Eukaryota > Viridiplantae > Streptophyta > Pinopsida > Cupressales > Taxaceae > Taxus > Taxus chinensis. Next base: position 217,247,940 of record CM034152.1, on the reverse strand, counting down.
TATGGTAGGGTTAATGTAACATTGCAGATGATAATATGAACTCGGGTGTGAATTATGTAGAGTTTGTTGAGAATCAAGCTCCAAACAGATTTGGGTATTGTATTGAGATGAGCGGTGACTTGTCATAAAATTTGAGCAAGTGATTCTTGGTGGACGTAACCCCAATCATGGGTTAGAACCACGTTAAATATTGTCTCTTTGTGTTGTGTTATATCCAGGTCTACACTTTTATTTTAGATCTGTAATATTTACTGCAATATCCTAGTTTCTACTGTTGCGAAATCTGTGAACTGGAAGTTTATTCTACATATTTTATTAAGTTATTTCCTAGCAATGTCTTATATGCTGGAAAGAGTTCCAAAATACGTTGCTGAAATAGATTGAAATGAAAAAAATGTGATTGAAAAATTTTCCATCCATGAGTCACATTTTTCTCAACTATGTCAATATCTTAGAGAAGAAAATAAAAAAGGAAAAAAACATCATTAGGGGAAATAAATTTTCCAAATTATTCAAAAAATGTTATTGAACTACTTGAATTCTATATGAATGTGGCTAATACAAATTCTCAACCAAGGAAGCCAGATACATATGAATTCACTTGTCAATGTTCCAATCCTTTTTTTCTTAGTATAACATTGAGTGGTTTGGAGTTCCATTTACTGCCACTCATTATAGAAGTCGTAATTGTTGATTTTTGTAATCTGGTGAGTATTATCTTACAAAACAATATTGTTCGGCTTCTAAGTTTCATTGGGTGTAGTACAATGAGTTATATCTGTGTCATATTTATACTTTCTAGTAGTACAAGCTTACTTATTCAATACTATTGTAAAAATATACATGAAAAAAGTAAAAAATTATGTAATAATTTCATAAGAATGTTATAGAATTATGAATGTGCATTTCAAGGGATGTCACTGATTTTTACCATATATGGTCTTCATAATTCAATCACTGTAAAGGTGGAATATGTGACATCAAATCTAGATTGGAAACAGTCAGAGCCCTTGGATATTATCAAACCGATTGGAATTAGAGTTTTCATTCATAAATGTCCTTTTAAATGTGAGAGATTAGTGCATTATTTGGAGCACATGATTGAGAGATGCAACAATAATGCATCTCCTGTATTAATATTATACAATGGGATAAATGCATTAAAGGAAACACATAATACAAATAGGTCCTCACTTATCTTTATGGTGGAGAATCAAAAGCAGTAGATCATGGTCCAACAAAAACATAAATGTCTAACTATGCCTCTAGGTAAATAATCTCTACTATTTTTGTGTTCTTTTTATTATAGTCATTATGTATACGTTAATTCTTAAAAATGTTTACTTTTCTATGATATTAATATGTACATCCTTCATATACTTTTCTCCTAAGTTCTTTTCATATTATAGAATATATGTAAACAAAAGTTAGAAGTTTAATTATAAGAATAGAGTTAAAATTTCTCCCTTCTCATAGCCTTTATAGATTTCTTAAAATGATTACGTAAAACATTGCTTGCATAAATGCCCATTCACATATAGATATCATAGAAGAAAAACATGTAAAAAATTGAATATGTTTCAGAAAATTTAGAGGTATAAAAAATATTAAGTTTAGTATTGCTCATAGTTGAATGTTTATAATTGGCATATGCCCATTCTCGGACAATTTTTTTTTGTCTTTGTATTGAATTGGTAGTACATAGAATATGTATCACTAAAGAATAGAAATAAAATCATATTTGTTTTAGAATGAGAAGTAGCGAATTAACTATGAGTATGGGCAGACGTCCATACTCAGAGAGAATTAAATTTGTTTCACAATGGGAAGTAGAGAAAGAATATATTATTCACGTTTTGTAGTTCACCTTTTGCAATTTAATACCAATGTACACTGGAAGCCCTCACAAAAATTCCATAACATGAATTATATATTCTTTCTCTACTTCACATTCTCACAACCTATTCTAGAAAAGTACAAAATTTTATGTGTGTGTGTGTGTGTGTACATAAAGTTAGATCTCTCTCCTGGTATGTAGTGCAACACTTGGATATTCTAGCGATAGTCCAATATTTATTTTTACTAATGGGATATGTAGTGCAACATATTTTTGAATGAGGTTATGTTTTCATTAGAGGATAACATGTGTTTAAAGGCAAGATAGTTGTGAGATATTAAATTTCTCTGAAAGGTAGCTCTAAGTATTAGAGACATCTTTTTACCTTTATCCCATACTGAAGACGTGTCTCAAGTGAAGGGAGACACATCTCTCTAACATTAGTAAAACCCCAGTTGGAAGGGTGTGAATCCTCTATGTTCTCATACTATTATTTCCACTCTTTTGCCAAAATTATCTTGCTCAATTCCATAAGGCACCATTCTAAATCAATCCCTTTTTATCATATTGTTCTCGCCCTCCTCCACCTTACATTTGGTTGCATACAAGAAAAAAAATTCTATTGCTTATTTTCATAATGCACCATTCTAAATCAATCCTTTTTTATCATATTGTTCTCACCCTCCACCATACATTTGGTTGCAAACAAGAAAAAAAATGTTTGTTTGTATTATATTGGGCTTCTGTGTATTAAAAACATTCTAAGTTATGAAAGCATTATAAAACAAGGTAATATTTGTTTTTTTTAGAATGGGCTTGTTACCATTACAAATAAGATAAGGTTGTGAGAATGCACATCTTCTCATTGTAAAATAAATTAAATTTTATATTTAGTATTTAATTGAGATTGGGCTTGACATGAGTAGTTGAAAGTATAATTTTATTTACAATAGGAAATTGTCCAACCTGAATGGGAAAGGAAACTAGATGATAATATGAATCATGGGTAGAGTTAGAAACAATCATTCCTATGAACATTTTGTAACCACTTCCTTAGAGGTAGAAACAATATTTCCTTTGAACTTTTTATAGTAGACTTAGAAATATTCTAAATTTTTTAAGCATTTCCTTTATAGAGGTTTAATAATGATTAAGTTCAATATTGCATGCATTGAATGGACATATTCTCATTCTCAGATATCAATCATATATTCTTCCTCAATGATTCTTATAGAAGAACATGCATCCGTACATTCAATACAATAATTAAACTTAATCATTTTCATACCTCTATAAAGTATGTTAGAATTCATGGGTAATGGCCCTTCTACCTTATAAAAAAGGTGAACTAATAAGGTGTTGAAAGTATACTTTTTTTCACAATGGAAAATTATCTGGCTTGAATAGGAAAGGAAACCAAATAATAATTTGAATCATGGGTAGAGTTAGAAACAATATTTTTTGTAAACATTTTATACTAGAGTTAGAAATATTCTAATTTTTTAACCACTTCCTTTATAGAGTTTTTATAATGATTATGTTCAATATTGCATGTATTGAATGGGATATGTCCATTCTCATATATCAATCATATATTATTCCTCAATGATTCTTATAGAAGAATAGACATCTGGACATTCAATACAATGATTGAACTTAATCATTTTAATACCTCTATAAAGTATATTAGAAATCATGGGAAATGACCCTTATACCTTATAAAAAAGGTGAACTAAAATAAGGCTTGATCCCTCTTGTCAATGGTATGTAGTACAACACTCGGCTCTTCTTGGGATAGTCCAGCCAATACTATACAATTATGAATAGTTATCATAAGGAAAAAAATTACAATTTTTGAAGAGTGGAGACCTAGAGAAAAGTATTTATTGGCCTAGTAAAAGGTATTCTTTAAAGTCTTGGATCATTCTAACCTTGGTGATAGATTGCAAGTGATTTAGGCTCTGCATCAAACAACCAAATTATGTAACATTTGTTTCATACAAATAAACAAATTTATGTAACATTTTATTCTTCTTCTATGATTCCTAAGTGAGAACATGTATCCACCAATTGAATACAAGATTGAATAGGTATCCACCTGATAAATACAAGATAGAACAAGTATTATAGTAATTAAGTGAGAATGGACAACAATTCATTGTTTAAAATTTTTACTTTATATTCTAAGTATTTATGTTCATTGGAAACAACTATTGAGCCCTTGTAAATGATCATGATTGGAGAACAAACTGTAAGCCATGAGGGTAATCCATTACAGGAAGATACTATTCTTAATAATAAAATGATTATGAGTGGAGAACAAAGCGCAAGCCATGAGGTTAATCCATTACAGGAAGATACTATTGCTAATAATAGTTTGATTATGAGTGGAGAACAGAGCGCAATCCATGAGGTTAATCCATTATACGAGGATAGTATTCCCTAAAAAATAGCACAATGTCGGCTAACCAACAAAAAGTTACCCAAAAAAATACACAACTTCAATGGTAATTGATACTAAATCTACATTCAAACCCTTGACCATCAATTATGATAGGTTGTTCACGAACAAGTATCAAGTATTATTTAAAATTTAATAATATTTTTTTACTTGTCAATATTAGTTTGAGTCAATTTGATGAATATATCTTAATTGCCATTTTTATGTGCAGATGCAGCTGGAGAAAATGCAACAAATATAGGTAAAGATATAGGTAAAAATATTAATCTTTTTATTTATCAATATTAGTTGGAATAAATTTAATAAATCTATCCTAATTTTAATTTTTATGTAAAGATACAACTAGAGAAAATCTAGAAAATAAACAACCAACAAATAGATGTATAGAAATAGGTAAAAATATTTTTTGAAATATTATTATCGTATTTGAAATACATTAATATTACTTTTTTTGTAGTGCCTCCAAAGAAATTTTTTCTTATTATTGAATTAGAAGAATTGTTAGTTCAAAAGCTTACTTATAAAAAGGACAATACATTTCAATTGAACAGTGAGCACCTCCTACCAGGAATATCTATTTCCCAATTTCTAACTTTTGCATCTAAAGAGTTTCATAAAATAGCATTCTGGTCATCTGCATTGGATATAAATGCTAGTGTAGAAACACTAGAAACAAAACTGTTACTCTAAGATAAAGTGGATGTGTATCCTTTTTTTATGGGGTACAAAGCATTGCGAAAAAGAGGGAGACAAATTTATTAAAAATTTGGAAACAATTTGGAAGACACCAGAATTTCCATACAAATGTGAAACTACAGTTGTAGTAACGTAGCCAACAAAGGAGTTCATGAAGAAAACTTTTTGGTGTCTATAAAGGTTTCTGAGAAAGACTTTAAAAATACTAAGTTTCTTATGTCATCATTTTTACAAAAATATCCCTAGTACAGGTTGCAGATGATGTAAGAGACATCTTAATGTGATGTTATCTATTTCAAACAATAGTGGAACAAACGAATATATAAAATTATGTTTATTACATTTTTTTAGTTATTTTTCTCATTTTCCATTTGAAGTGATTATTATACACTCTCTAATAAGATGTTATTGATGTTTATTAGTATGTAATTCTCAAAATGTGTTTATTAGAATTTGTTAGTTTTTCTTCACATTTCATCCAAATGATGTGATTAGTATATAATGATAAATTAGGATGTTATTGATAGTCTACCATTTAATTCTCAAAAATAGATTTGATATGTTTATACAAAAAGAAAGTAATTATCAATAAAATCAGATAATATAATCTATGATTTAATTTATTGAAAAATATTTGTGTTATTGGTTGGTTTTTCAAATCTTGTTTTCCATGGAAAAAATTAATTGGTTTTGGGGGCAGAAGAATTTCTCTTTGGAGTTCGAGGGCTTTTTGAATTTACACCACTGACCATACAACCAGAATTTACATATGCATGCTACCGATTCTTCAGTCATACTTTTAGCCTTGAATTGTTAAGTATAACAAGACAAAATTTTGATATTGGATTGTGGTTTACATACCTGCATTCAAGAGAACGACATTCCTTCATTCAAAAATTTGATTGGCTAAGAAATATTGAATTAATTTTTTGCTGGGGGATATCAAAGTGTGAAATTAGCGACAATTTTTTAAGATCGAAGAAGGGGAATATTGTGCTAGTTTACAAAAATAATATGCAAAAGGTTCTCGACAAGTACACCCAAATATATGAAGCAGAAAACATATTATTCATAGGTGAAACAAAATGTTTTGTTCATGACAGAACTGAGGCACTTTTATTTGGATTGCCTTCTAGCTGAAAATTTTATGGTACAATGCATTCTGATAGAAAAATTTTCACACATTTATGGGCATGGTTAAATCATGTGGGTCCACACCCAAATTTACGTCAGTCTTTGGAAACATTTAAAAAATAAATTAGTGAGTTTGATTGAGAGTCTTTGAAACATTTAAAAAATCAATTTAGTTTATTTTGGTATTCTTTCTCATAAAAATTCATTCATATTGGTTTTTTTAGTCTATTTCATAATAATGGATTTATTACTATCATTTTATACAAAAATGATTGTGACTTGCATTTTTATCATAACAACACATTTCCATGAATACTGAGCTTGATTGAGTTTACTTGTTACTATTGTGTTGATTATTAAATATAAAATAATTGGTTTGTGTGTTAGTCTATCTCATAAAAATATATAAATATTGGTTTATATTTGTAGACTATGTCTTAACAATTCATTTATTACCATCATTTTATGTTTTATTTATCTCATAACAACACATTTGCTACCTTCATTCTATGCAAATAAATCCATGTTCCAATTAAACATTTGTGAATTTTTATTGATATCATAAATTAGAAGAAATATGAGACACAAATATATATGATCAAAATATGTAAAATATACAGCATGCAAATGCGCACAACCCCATAGTTAAAATAAATCACATCCAAATTTTTCTTTCTTTCTATATTAATTTTATGAGAATGGGCATATTCCTTCTCATCATAATAATAAAACTTTTTTTTGTATGAGAATGGGTATATTCCTTTTCTAACCATTCTAACTCATTCAATAAATATTGAACTTAATAATTTTAATATCACTATAAAGGATGTGAGAATGGGCAACTGTCCATTCTAAAAAAATTAAATATTACATCTATTTTTCTTCTATGATTATTATATGAGAATGGGCATATGCCCATTCAATACAAGACAAAAAATGTTTGTTTGTATGAGAATGAAAAATATAAGTATTTTCTTTTCTTTGTAAAGTTATAAATATATTAATGATTATAACAAGTATTTCCTATTCGTACTAAAAAAATTGTAAACCGCTAAAATGGAAATACCTCATACATGACATACAATTCCAAAAACCCCCTTTTTAGATTCCAATAATAGCCAAATAAAATCCCAAAAAACCCCTTTTTGGATTCCAATAATAGCCAAATCAAACTCCAATATTTGGTATAAGTAAAACAACATAACCTAGTTCAATATTTAATCTAGTTTGTAAAACCAACATATTTGGTATGCATTTTCAGTGTTCTCGGCGGTAAAATTATATGGTTCATCATATTTATATGAGGCATTGAAGTAGACCCAACCAAGATCAAAGAAATAATTGAAATGCCTCCTCCGTCAAACTTCAAACAATTGCATAGCCTTTAAGGTAAATTGCAATACATTCACTTGTTTATATCACAACTCTCAGACTATTGTCAACCCTTTCATCAACTTCTTCACAAATACATTGACTTTAAATGGGATCTTAATTTTCAAAATCCTTCAAAGAGATCAAACATTATCTCTTATCACCACCCGTGCTCATGTATCCTCGTGAGGGTGAGCCATTTTATCTTTATATATCCACTACAAATCATGCCTTGAATTTCATGCTTACTCATCGAGATGAATAACGTCATGAACTGGTTATTTATTATATAAATCGTACCCTCCTTAAATATGATTTACCCATTACAATGAAGCCAAAAATTTGTGTTGTGCCCTATACTTCATAACTTCCAAACTACGCCATTATCTTCTCAATCAAAAAATTGACATTGTTACCAATTTCAACCTGCTCAAAACCATGCACTCTAAACCATATCACAGTGACCCCATCACTTGATGGCTTATGCTTATGGCATAGTTTTATCTAGAGTTCATACAAAAGAAAACTATTAAGGGTTAGGCCATTTCTTATTATCTCTCTAACATTCCTCTTCCTGAAATTCAAACGTCTCACAAATAATTTACTGACAAATTAATCAACGTTGTCAATGATAAAAAATTCACTGCTATCAAAATGACCCTCTTCTTTGATGGATCTAAATTCTAGCAAGGGGGAGGGACCGATATCGTCATTATACCTCCTTGGGAGACTCACATTCCTTTATCCTTCAAACTTAACTTCAAATCCACTAATAATATGGAAGAATACAAAGCTTTAATAATGGGTCTTCAAACCGCCATCATGCTAGGTGTCGAAATCTTAGAAATCTATGGAGACATACAACTTGTCATTAATCAAGTCAAAGGAATTTATCAATGCAAGAATGAAATCCTACATAAATATAAATATGTTTTTGAATTCCTTGTCGAAGCCTTCGATCATTACACCATTCCGAATTTTTTTTGATCTTCTAATAAATTCACAGACAGCATGGCTTCTTTAGGATCCCTCATTCCTTTATCAACTTAAGAATCGATTAATAATTCCAAAAAAAAATTCATCTTCCATAGATTATGTCAACCATCTCACAAAAAGCAACTCCCCTCTATCAATTTCATTGCAAATAATCTAACTCATCTTTGGTACACACATATATTTGACTACCTTTTGGAATCCAAAATTCCCCTTGATCTATCCAAAAATGCTAAAAGATATTTCCTCCAATGCGACCCGCTATGTCATTGTAGGTTGTATCCTTTACAAGAATGGTTTTTATGACCTCTTACTAAGATGTATCAAATCCCACGAATCTACTAAGGTCATCAAGGAAGTCCATAATGGTATATGTGGTTGACATTTAAATGGGACCATTATTGCTAAACATGTCGTATGAAATGGTTATTATTGGCTAACCATCAATCAATATTGTTGCACATATGTCAAGAAATGTGTCAAATTATAGCAACATTTGGATCTCATTCATGTACCTAGTCAATCCTTATGACCATCCTAAGACCTATGGTGTTTCTCACAATGGGGGTTAGACCTCTTTAGCACTATCGATCCTCGTTCATCTCAAAAACATAATTCTATTATCATAGCCATGGAATAATTTACAAAATAGGCTGAAGTAATTCCCTTAATGTCAACTAAAGTAAACAAAATCATTGACTTCATTTATCAACACATCATATGTTGCTTTGGTATCCCTCACAAAATTGTCACTAACAATGGAAAATCCTTCAAAAATAAGGATGTTAAGAAACTCTATGACACATTAAATATCAAAGTTAGCTTCTCATCACCATATTATCCCCAAGAAAATAGAAAATATGAAGCTTATAAGAAGACAGTGAACAAAATCCTCATGAAAACAATAGATGAAGTAGGTAGGAATTGACATCTCCAAATCCCATTTGCTCTTTGGGCTTATCAAACTAGCATCCATACTCATACAGGTGCTACACCCCTCTCACTAGTCCACGACTCTAAGGTGGTTCTATAGTCACAAAATTACACATTTACTATTGCATTTATACTACCGGGTATGTTAATTTATATATGGATCTTGTGTGATAAAAGTATTCACTAGTGACCCATGTTTAGGTCTTGTGGTCAGTTAGTCAGGTGTCATTGTGTTTTTTCTTGTTTAGTCAGAAGTTTTCTCTGCTATTTTTTCCATCTTTTAGGGTGTCTCAGATGTCATAATTTGTTCAGTTGTCATCTATAGGTCTACATTGGGACACCTAGGGTTACACTGGGACGCCCCGAGGCACTCCAATATGTGATTTTAGGCACCCATATCATCATAAATTGTGGTATTAATTTCTTTATTCAATTTCAGTCCTAACGGTTACACCATGTATTCCCTAAGGTCATAGTCAGTAGTTTCAGGTCACTAGTGTCAAAATTTGAGCAATAGATCCCCATATAAACAAAGCATACTCACTACATTATGGGAAGACATCACACACATCAATGACATATATCTACTAAGATAAGGGGCTGCATTTATGCTTCTTATACATTTGCATCACACAAGCACAAAGGGGAAAGGTTGTATTCTTTCCATTTCAATTCATTATTTTGCATTTTACACCTAGTTATTGCCCCTTATTATCACATCATTGGTGCTAGGGCATCATAGGCACAAAATTACACACACACACACACACACACACACACACACACACACACACACACACACACACACACACACACACACACACACACACACACACACACACCATAACTACATCAGGGTCCATAATGTAGTGCAACGCTCAACAATATGTCCAATAGTTTGGTGGATGAGGAAAGTCTGATCCCACTACTCTTTTGATTTGCAGGTCATTATCCAGTCCATTCGGTAAATCCAACATGGTAGATAGGCATGGTTTCATATTTTCTTGTGACACTAATGAACACAAATCCTGAGCTTTTTCATAGTTTCTAGCACCCATAATTCAGACCAAGGCACCCCATGGTGCCCCAGTACACTCCCAAGTGCCTTAGAGTAGACAAATAGTCAGCTTCTAACCTTCATGAATTCATTCGATCACAGTCTTCCCAGTCTGCTACAGTACAACACAGTGTGAGATGAGTTATTTACAAGTTAGTAACATACCCCTGTTATTTCTATTATATCAATCCATTAAAATATAAGAGAAAAGTATTTAGATCTAGCACTTCATTATAACACTTAGTTTCTATTTAGATTAACTTATAAAATAGTTAAAAACAACAAAAAACTCTATTTTTAGTTAACCATTTTGGTGAACCCGTCATTTCGAACATTGTATCTTTTTTATCATCTTTCATTAGCATATCTCTTCTGTTATTATCATGTCACATTTTAGTGTCAACCCTATTTATGATGAGGCTACCATCGCTTAACTTATAGCTTTATATAGTTTTGCTATGACCTTACCTGAAACCACTCAACAACTCCTCTAAGAAGGTCAAAAACATGTGCCAACTAATCCTGTTGATTCTCCTATTGGCACATGCCTTTTTGATGACCTTGTTGTTTTTACTCATTGTATGGCATGCCATCTGGTGGCCTGTGATCCTTCTTATTCTTCTTCTGATATACCGCCTGATGTTTTAGATCCTTCTATAATTGATTAGCTGTTAGAAATTGACTCCCAACCTTGTATGCCTTCTACCTCTCCTACTTTCACTCTTATCACTACTCCCATGTCTCCTATTACTTCTCATTGTGTTTCTGCAACATCCCATTCTAGTTCATTAGCATGTTCTTATTACCTTTATGATCCTATTGATAGTACTATTCTAGCTAACATTGACTATACCACTTTGTTTCTCATTCCTAAGGAGTCTCTTTCTTTCTACACTGCTGAGAGTGCTTCACCTCTTCCATCTTCCTCTTCTTCTCCTGATATTGCTTCTACCATAGTGCATGAGTCTCTGACTTCTATTTTTTCTTCCCATTATATTCCTACCTTATCTATAATTCCTTCTTCCACTTCAAGCACATCATATGTTACTTCTAGTACTGTTAGTAAAAATTTCCCTTCATCATCTCATGTGGCTCCTTTGACACACACTCCTCGTACATCCTTAACTTTAGAACCTACTATCTCACCTCTTGATATACCCATCATCACACACAATGGTAAGCTTCAACCTCTTAATACACTATTTCCATCTTCTTCTATTCCATCACAAGACATCCTATCCCTCATGCATGTTATAGGACAACTTCAGTCTCAGGTTCACTCTCTCACCTTACAAAGTAGGTCTTACTACACATCTGTACATAACAATTCCTTGCATGGTAAGCCCATTCCCAAAAAAATCCATAACTCGGCCTTTCCTAAGGATTTCACCATGCCCACATTTACATGCTTTGATGGTACTGGTGACCCTCATGCTCAAATTACACATTATCACACTCTTATGGCCTCTTATTGCAATGACTAACTCTTGCTTAAGGCCTTTCAATTTAGTCTAGTTAATGATACACTTTAATGGTATACCCATATACCTTTTAGTTCTATTAGCACTTTCTACAACATGGAGGATTCCTTCCTTCATAGGTTTATTATCAATATTAGTCCTAGGGTCACATACAATCACATTACCACTCTCCATCATGGATCTTCTAAACCTATTTAGGATTACATATTATGCTTTAATGCATACATACAACAACTTATCTTTCATCTAGTGACATGGTAAAGCAGTTCCTCTTTTGTCATGGTCTTATTTCTCCTCTAAAGCAACACTTAGAGTATGACACTTGTGATTTGTTTATAATTTTGTGTTATAAGGTTATTTCTCTAGAAGAAGACCTTTTTGATTCTCCCCTAGCAAAGCCTTCCCATGTTTCTACGACTACTATGGCCTATGCTCTTCCACCTACACCTCCAATTGTACATCCTCAGCAACCTCCACCCTTAGTTAAAAATCAAACAAACTATGATACTCCTACTCCACCTCCTAGCAATAATCCAAATCAACCCTTATCTCAACCCAAAGTGCAAAGCCAATAAGCTTATTCTACTCCTCCATCCCCTACACATGTACCACCTATGTGACCAATTACTACTACTCCTACTAATTCACCTCAGTAGCATGGGCCTCTGTGTTTTTCACCTAATGCTCAACCTCATGATGTCTTGCGTATATTACTTACTCAATGATTAATTCGGATTCCTTCCAATCATCACCACTCTCCACACCATTTATAATGCCAACATGATCAGTATTACTATAATTACCATTGTATTAGTGGGCATTGTCACAATGATTGTCCCTTTTTACATGAGCGGTTATAACATTTAGAGGAAACTAGTGTCACATATTTTTCATCTCGTTAGCATTCATTGTCTCCTTTACCATTAAAGTGTAGGTATACATACTCTACATATTCTCCTCCTGGTACTCATTTTGTTTTTCAATCATCACCATCACATTCATGTTATCCACCACCTCCTTTACTTCCACCTCCATATTTATTACATCTTTCTTACCCGAACTATCCCTCACATGCACCCCCTTGGTTTCCACTAGTCTCTACATATCCCATGGTCACTTCATATGACACACACATTGGTCCATATAGTCATGCTCTATCCATTCTATTTGCACCCACCTCCAGCAGTCATCTTGGTCCTTGGTAGGTGATCATTATCACCCCACCCCCCAATGATGCACTTATGTTCTTACAGTTCATACACAACTATTGAGGGATTAGTTTTAAGAACCTTTCACCATACACTCCTTCATTCATCTAGCACATCTCAATCATTTCCTGATAATGCACTCTTTCTTATGCAGACCATCCTTGACTGTTGAGGAGTCTTATCACATGAGCCTATTCATCCATACACTAGGGGGCATTGTTAATCGCCCCCCCTCCTATTTTCATCATTATATCATATTAACCTTATATTAAATTTCCACATCTTTCTTATGCTATGCTTATATATTTTCACATTTATTATATTATCAGCATTATAGTACCTACGCGCTACATACTTTATTCATCTTATTAATCATATTACATTACTTATCTACATCATCATATTTTATATATTATTACTAACATCATCATACAAATGCATATTCATCACATACACCACAATACACATGCTAGACTAATAACCATACAACCATACGATATCCATTACATTACAACAATAAAACATCTCCAATATCAATCTCATATATATCCAAAATAGGTGTCCATACATATAGTGATCATACCATCATCATAAAAAAAGTATGTTTCATCACTGGGGGAAAGGCCCCTACATCATATACAATCCTTACTATCACACCTCATCATAACTATCACTCTCATGTACCATGAGATCCCTAGAACTCGATACCCCACCATTGACATGACGCCGCATTTTACGGCCCCAAAATTTCTCCACCTATCTGTGTAACATGGAAATTGTTAGGAAATAAGGGATAAAATATGCGGAATAATCCCTTACAGAATCGCAACAGTAGAAACTTATATGCAGAAAATATTACATATCGCAAATAAAAGTGTAGAATAAATAACACAACATAGAGAGACAAGATTTAACGTGGTTCACCCAATTTGGGCTACGTCCACCAAGAATCACTTACTCAGATTTTATTACAAGCCTCCACTCTCTCAATACAATACCCAAATCCGTTTGGAGCTATGCTCAACAAACTCTACAGAATTCACACCCGAATTCAAAACACATCTGTAATACATTTGCTTGTACATTTATCATATGCATAAGACCATATAAATAGACAACTACTTAAGCAGTTTGATACAAAACCGTGGGTATCAAAACCAAGGGCAAAAAACCGTTGGTATCAAAACAATGGGCAAAAGACCAAAAAACCATGGGCCCAAAAATAGCCCATAACGGTTACCCATTACCCATGGGTTAATAAACCACCCATGAAAATTTGCTTCGGGGGCTTCGCCCCTGAACCCCCCTGACCTGGTCAGCGACAAGCAGGACCGCCATAAAAATACCTGAGTGTAACACATAGAAGGTGTACCACACTCTAACATGAAAATAGGCTCCACAAACATAACAATCTCCCACTTGGAGACTAATTTCCATTCTGAGCAAGCTTCTCAACCCTTCACTATCATCGGCGAAGGCCAACGAAATCTGAACATAGCTTTAGTTTATCCCTTGTGACCACCTTGGTCATCATGTCTGTAGGATTCTGACTAGTATGAATCTTCTCCAACTTCAACTTATCTTCCTCCAAAGCTGTCCTGATGAAGTGATATCTCAACTGTATATGCTTCGTCCTGGAGTGGAAAGCAGAGTTCTTAGCTAGGTGTATAGCACTCTGACTATCACTATGCAGCTTACATTCCTCCTACTTATGCCCCAACTCCTTAAGCAATTGTTGTAACCAAATCATCTCTTTGCTTACCTCTATGGCAGTAACATACTCAGTGTTTGTGGTTGACAAAGGCACTATCTTATGTAGTCGTGAAATCCAGTTCACTGCTGTCCCACCTACAGTGTAAATATAACCTGTCGTGCTCCTTCTGTTGTCTACATCTCCAGCCATGTCTGAATCTACATAACCATGTAAAGTGGTGTCTGATCCATTATAGCACAAAACTGTCCCCATGGTCCCTCTCAAATACCGAAGGATCCACTTTACTGCTTGCCAATGCTCTTTTCCTGGATCACTCATAAATCTACTCACAGCTCCCACTGCATGGGCAATATCAGGCCTAGTGCACACCATAGCATACATCAAACTGCCAACCGCTGATGAGTAAGGTACCTTGGACATCTGGTTTCTTTCTTGCTCTGTCATGGGACACTGCTCCTTTGATAACTTGAAATGGCCTGCCAAAGGAGTCCCAACCGGTTTAGCATCCTACATGTTAAACCTGTCCAATACCTTCTTAATGTACTCTTCCTGAGATAAAGTCAACTTCCATTCCTTCCTATCCCGAGTTATCCTCATACCAAGGATTTGTCTGGCTGCCCCCAAATCCTTCATATCAAAGGATTCACTTAGCTGTTTCTTGAGTACTTTTATTTCCTGCATGTTTTTACTTGCAATCAACATGTCATCAACATACAAACATAGGATAATATAACTTCCATCCTCAAATTTCTTTGTATACACGCAATGGTCTGAATGACATCTAATATAACCTTGCTCCATCATGAAGCTATCAAACTTCTTATACCATTGACGTGGAGCTTGTTTCAAGCCATACAAGCTCTTCTTCATTTTGCACACCATCTCCTCTTTACCTTTGACTTCATATCCTTCTAGCTACTGCATATATAGCTCCTCCTCCAAATCACCATGGAGAAATGTAGTCTTTACATCTAACTGTTCTAAGTGCAAGTCTTCTGCTGCTACTATTCCAAGAATAGTTTTGATAGAAGTCATTTTTACTACAGGAGAAAAAATCTCATCAAAATCTATACCTTGTTTCTGTGCAAACCCCTTGACCACCAACCACGCCTTATATCTTTTCTTTCCTCCTTCTTAATCTTTAACTATATACACCCACTCGTTCTGCAATGCTCTTTTGCCTTCCAGTAGCTTCACCAAATCCCAAGTCTGGTTCTCCATGAGAGACTTATGCTCCTCATCCATGGCTTGCTCCCACTTCTTATTGGCATCTACCTGTATTGCTTCATCAAAGCTCTCTGGCTCTCCACTATCAGTTAGTAATAAATAATAAAGAGAAGGAGAAAACCGTTCAGGTTCTTTTCTTACCCTAGAAGACCTCCTCACTGTAGGAGTTTGGGGTTCCTGTTGAGTAGGTTCCTGAACTGATTCATGGGTCACTTTTCCATCTGGAAGATCCTCTACCACTGCATATTCTTTCATGGATTCTTCCCTATTTTCCTGCAACTGTTTCTTATACATGACTTTCTCATTAAATACCACATCCCTAGACCGAATGATTTTCTTGTCCTTAATACTCTAACATTTAAATCCAAAGTCATCACCGCCATAACCAATGAAAGTACATTTTTCTGATTTAGCCTCTAGCTTGGTCCTATCATCCTTGTCTATATGAACAAACACCTCACATCCAAAGACTCTAAGAAATGAATAATCAAATTTCTTACCATACCATGCCTCCTTAGGTATGCCTCCATCTAAGGCACTTGAGGGTCCTCTGTTTATCAAGTACATAGCTGTGCTCACCGCTTCTACCCAAAAAGAAAGAGGCAGTCCTGCATGTAATCTCATGCTCCTAGCACGTTCCATTATTGTTTTGTTCATCCTTTCTGATACCCCATTCTACTGCGGAGTTCCTGGAACCGTCTTTTTCCTATGGATTCCATTCTTAGAACAGTAATCATTAAATTCATTGCTGCAATACACCCCTCCATTATCTGACCTGAGACATTTTAGCTTAAGACCTGTTTAATTCTCTACCAAGGCTTTCCATTTAACAAAAGTGTTAAATACATCAGATTTGTGTCTAATACAATAAACCCAAACTTTCCTTATTGCATCATCAATAAAAGTAACATAATAACTTGAACCCCCAAGAGATGATACCTGAGCCGGCCCCCACACATCAGAATGTACCAGCTCTAACTTACTCTCTTTCTTCGTAGGTCTAACCTTGAGAAACCTTACTCACTTCTGTTTCCCATTTATGCAGTTTTCACAGAAATCCAAACCTATTTCTGTATATCTAGGAAAATTCTTCTTTATGATGTTCATGCCCTTATGGCTCATATGACCGAGCCTATAGTGCCATAATGTTGTATCTGCATCTAAAGCCACAAGATTACAATCATTAGTATTATCAGTGGTTAAATACAAGGTTCCAACCTTCTTACCTCTTGCCACCACAAGAGCACCCTTGGTAACCTTCCAAGAGTCTGCTGTAAATATCACAGTACAACCATCACTTCCCAACTACCCTACCGATATCAAATTTCTCCTTAATGTAGGCACATGTATGACATCCTTCAATAGCCAAGTATTCCCATTTTACATCTTAACCTGAACAGAACCTTTTCGAACTATGCTGTAAGGCTCATCATCACCAAGAAAAACGTGCCCAAAATCCCCTTGAACATAATCAACAAAATAATGCCTATGTGGAGTAGCATGAAAAGAAGCCCCTGAATCTAAAACCCAAGATTCAGTAATATTATGCAAAGAAAGAATCAAAGCATCCTGACATACATTACCCAATGCCACATTTGCCTCCTTGTTTTCTTCTTGTTGTTTCTTCTTATCCCGAAGCTCCCAAAAGTCCTTCTTTGCATGCCCAGGCTTTCCACAATTCCAGCATACAATCTTGTTCTTGGATTTTGACCTTGCCCGATCTTTTGATTTTCCACAGTTTCCTCTATTCTTCTGTCTCCCTCTAGTTTCCACTGTCAAAGCATTCCCTGAAGTAGAAGATTCCCTAGAGATTTTTCTTCGCATTTCCTCGCTTAGAATCACCCCTACAACATCCTCAAACTTCAACTTCGAGTTAGCTAGAACCGAGTTACTTACCGCCATTACCAGGCTATTCCAACTCTCAGGTAAAGAGCACAAAATTAATAAAGCCCTAACTTCATCATCAAATTCTATTGTAACCGAAGCTAGCATATTCACTACCGTATTGAAATCATTTAAATGATCTGCTACTGAACTATTCTCAGACATCTTCATATTAAACAACTTTTTCATTAAAAATATCTTATTAGAGGCAGAGGGTTTTTCATACAGCTTCCCTAATGCATCCATTAGATATTTTGTAGTCTTTTCCTTTGAAACATTAGATAATACCAAGGATGCAAGACACAGCCGAATCGTTCCAAGTGCCTTCCGATCCAAGAAATCCCATTCCACATCTGTCATACTCGAGGGTTTGTTCACCTTCTCAGACAGTGGAGTATAAAGATCCTTTTGATAAAGGTAATCTTCCATCTGCATCTTCCAAAGACTGAAATTTTGCCCATTGAATTTATCAACCTAGATCTTCCTTCATCTACCATAGCTCCCACTCAAGATAAAAACTTTCCCTGCAATTCAACACTTCAGTAAACCAAACCAGGCTCTGATACCAATTGTTAGGAAATAAGGGATAAAATATGTGGAATAATCCCTTATAGAATTGCAACAGTAGAAACTAATATTCAGAAAATATTACAAATCGTAAATAAAAGTGTAGAATAAATAACACAACATAGAGAGACAAGATTTAATGTGGTTCACCCAATTTGGGCTACGTCCACCAAGAATCACTTGCTCAGATTTTATTACAAGCCTCCACTCTCTCAATACAATACCCAGATCTGTTTGGAGCTATGCTCAACAAACTCTACAGAATTCACACCCGAATTCAAAACACATCTGTAATACATTTGCTTGTACATCTATCATATGCATAAGACCATATAAATAGACAACTGCTTAAGCAGTTTGATACAAAACCGTGGGTATCAAAACAATGGGAAAAAGACCGAAAAACCATGGGCCCAAAAACAGCCCATAACGGTTACCCATTACCCATGGGTTAATAAACCACCCATGAAAATTTGCTTCGGGGGCTCCACCCCCGAACCCCCCTGACCCGCTCAGCGGTGAGCAGGACCGCCATAAAAATACCCGAGTGTAACACATAGAAGGTGTACCATACTCTAACATGAAAATAGGCTCCACAAACATAACAGAAATCTCCATCTTTTGCTCCGAAAACTGATGCTTCCAATACACATAACAAGCGAACCCTTCCTAAGCCAAGGGACCACCACCTATCACCTTTTGGGCGCGTCAATTCTCCTCACATGTCTCATCCCTCTCACTAAGTAACACCTACATGTCACTGTTGCTACGGATATTGGCTCAAACAAAGGGCCATGCTCACCCGTAATGTCATCCACATGCTCTAGTATCCCTCTGCCTAGCACATTGCTAGGCACATTTTGCATTAATGTGTGGATAGAAGTGTCTACTATCAACAAACAATAGGCATCTCCTGCACACACAATATACAACCTCGTGTTATTCAACTACATAAAAAACACAACATAAACAATTCATTAACCACATTAGCATAAATAAATACTTACGATCTACCATTTCCATTGCTACAAGGTCAAGGTTGCATCCCTCACCTGCTCCTCCTACTGGTAAGTCCATAGCACCCGCTAATACTAGATATCACAACACCCATCGATGTGGTGCCCACCACACTCGATAATCCTCCGTACTCCCTATATCATCGCCATCCACAAATGTTATTGCTGGGTCTACAACATCTAACTCTGGTTGTACCAACTACTCTGTCATGGGCCCTGGTGTAGCACATGCTTTCCTAGGGGCTCTAACAGCCCGTAGTCATATATATAGCTCTAGGGGCACATCCTGTGCCATCCCAAACTACCGCGATACTCTCTCAACCTGAAACAACTCTGCTACACCTGAAATGTAGTCCTATAACCACATGGTTCTTTGAATACATCACAAGTCTGTTACATCCTTGGGCCATCCCCATAATCATGTTATGGCCTCCACGTCACTGACTCAAATCCTATCATGTCTATCAGGGCCCTAAAGCTATCTGTGTCCATCTTCCTACCATGAATATCCACCCATCATCAAGTAAATATCTTTAGCTGAGCCCACTCCCCTTGTGGCCTTGCAACTTTTCTCAATACAACTATTTTCTCATAATCCCATACATGTAGTAATGTGGTGGCCCCTATACCTCTGCCATGTAAACTGATACAAGTCCCTATACATGTGTGCCAACACACACCGCGCCCACGCATATCTTGTCCCACGCATATCTTGTCCCATCCTCCTCTATCTATTTACATATGTCCTACATCTTATATAATATTTTGACACCCCCTCCCTCCACTACTATACATGACGTTATCACCATTATGATGAACTTGTGCAAATGCGGAACCCTCGACTACAATATCGTATCTAAAATAATATCAGCCTTTATCAAAACCTAGACCCCTGTAAAATATCATCTAGGTGAGCGCATCTTCCACTCCATATCCACTACCACCATACCCTGTACTCTCTCCCCAACCACTGGCAACCACATTATGCAATATACATCTTCCAACTTCATTTTCATCTCTCCCATAGGCAGCCAAAATGTTCATGTGTCTGCACACCATCTCTCACATAATGCAGTAAACATAGGCATAGTATGGGGAACGTCCTCTATCCATGTTATATGTTGTATGCTGGCATGGTCAAACACATCCCACTCATCATCCAAAAAAACCCAATCCCGGTAGTGTACATAAGTGCCAACAATTGCGGAACTCCCTCAAGTGGATATCTCTCTACACAACACACAACAAAATAAATGCAATGATTATAAAGTTCTACATGATAAAAAACAACTACTCAACATGTTAGAAACACCTTCTATATCATTAACTCTAAAACAAAAATTTCTAGACTAGGGCACCTAGAATAAGGACTGGGGCACCCCAGAGCAGGCCACTAACACCCAACTCTAGGTGCTCTAGTATCAAGGGTCACTAGCACCCTCACCAGTCTTGTCCATGTCCCAAATGCTAAGAAAACTAAAAATATCAAAAATGCAAAAATTCCCCTCAACAACCTATTCCACCCTACATTTAAGCAAAAAAAACACACTTACTAACTCCATAGTAGTACGTGATGCTACCGCTGTTGCTACTCTCTCAAACCGGGTCGAACATAATGGTCTCACTTGAGGCATCCTCACTTGCTTCGTATACACTCCTACACTCGCCTAAGAAACAAATGAAGTGATAAGTTACCTTTTCATTTTCCTATTTATAAGGACATTACAATTGAAACCTTTATTGTGGCCTAAGTGTCGTGTTTATCACCACAACTAATACATGCAACATCGTTTTGGTCATATCTTGAGTAGTTTTACTCTGATTTTTACCTCATTTGCGGCATTCTATTCAAAATTATGCCTACCACCGTCCTACACACATTTCTCCCATGTTATACACCTTATTGATATTTTCTCTTTTTTATAGCCACATTTTAACCTCTTGTCATTACTTTTGTCTTAGAGTTTGTTTAAAGTGTTCCTTTCCCCTTATCACTCCTATATGGTTCAACTATTTAAATTGAATTAATCTAGATCCAATAATCACCATTTTTGATTTGAGTCCTTCTGTAGTGTCTAGATCCTTGGCATGTAGTTAAATCTTGGAGAATAACACACTTTTCTCCCTATACTCTTCCTTTGGCATTACGATTCCCAAATCCTCCCATCATTCCATTCATATATAAGTGTTCAGATTGTGAACTGATCACTCCCTACGCACCTATTTGATATTTAACCACATTTAAAATCATCTAATCATAATTTTCATTTTCCACACATCATCGTGATACTGACACTTTTACGTTGCATGGATCAACTCGTCGATCCATGGTTTGGCACGCCTTTATAGTTCTATCGGCATGCTTCTACTACACATATGTGCATTCTTATATAGCTTGGGCTTCTCTGGCTTTTTCTTAGGTACGCATCTCTATCTACTTTATGTTACCGAGCTTTCTGCTTAGCAACATAAAGTGGGGGGAAATGTAGTCATAAAATCACACATTTACTATTACATTTATACCACCAGGTATGTTAATTTATATATGGATCTTGTGTGATAAAAGTATTCACTAGTGATCCATCTCTAGGTCTTGTGGTCAATTAGTTAGGTGTCGTTGTGTTTTGTTTGGTTTATTCATCATTTGTCTATGCAGTTTTAGCCATCTTACAGGGTGTCTTAGATGTCATAATTTTTTCAGTTGTCATCTTTAGGTCTACACTAGGGCTCCCCGGGGCACCCTAATATGTGATTTTAGGCACCCATGCCATTGTAACTTATGGTCTTAATTTATTTATTTGAGGTCAGTCCTAACAATTAGCTCGTGTACTCCCCTAGGTCATAGTTGGCAGTTTCAGGTCACTGGTGTTGAAATTTGAGCAAGATATCCATGTATAAACAAAACATACTCACTACATTATGGGAGGACATCACATACATCAAGGGAAGCTATCTACTAAGGAAAGGGACTACATTTGGGATTCTTCTACATTTTCATCACACAAGCACAAAGGGGAAGGGTTGTATTCTTTCCATTTCCATTCATTATTTTTCATTTTACACCTAGTTATTGCCCCTTATTATCGCTTCATTGGCGCTATGGCATTCTACGCAAAAAATTACACACATGTACCATAATTACATTAGGTTCTGTAATGTAGTGTAACACTCAGTGATAAGTCCACTAGTTTGGTAGTTGAGGACAATCCAACCCCACTACCCTTTTGTTTTTTACGTCATTATCCAGTCCATTTGGTGAATCCAGTGCGACAGACAGACATGGTTTCAAATATCCTTGCAACACTACCAAGCACAGATCCTAAGATTTTTCACAGTTTTCAGTGCCCAGAATTCATACTAGAGCACCCCAGTACACTCCTAGGTGCCTCATTGTAGACAAGTAGACATCTTTTTTCCTTATTGAATTCATTAGGTAATAGTCTACCCAGTCCGCACACTAATCTGATACAGTTTAGCACACAATGTGGTAAGTTTTTTACAGGTTAGTAACATACCCATCTTATTTCTATTATTTCAATCCATTCAAATATAAAATAAAATTATTTAGATCTAGCACTTCAACATAGCACTTGGTTTCTATTTAGATTAACTTATAAAATAGTTAAAAACCAAAAAAAACTCTATTTTTAGTTAATCATGTTGTACCCCTCAAATTTCAAATCCCATCACTCCGCGCATCTCTCAAATACTTTATCTCTAAGACTATCTAGCACAGTTAGAACTACTAGATGAAAAACACTTCACAGCTCTTGAACATCATGTTGTCTAGCAAGAACGCATCAAATGTGCATATAAAAAGCATGTAAAGAACGTGACTTTAACATAGGTGATTTTTTCTCAAGGAAAATCAAAATGTTACTACTCTGAAAAGGAGTAAACGTGGAAAGGATTCACCTAACTAGATCAGTCCATACGTCATCACTCAAAAGTATGGGCTAGGGGTATATTGTCTAGCCTCCCTTGATGGTATACCTGAAAAGGAACCATTGAATACCTTGCACTTGTGACCTTTCTATTATTAACACCTTAACTATTATGACAGTAGTCAAATTAAGGGTCTAATTTCATCAACCAGTCATCTTATCATCATAATGATTTGAAAGTATGTGGTTCTTTCTGTCAATATCTTTACAATCCTTAAAGATGAGCACCACGACTCTATTCATCACATCTTTTGTATAGACAAGTTCCTCCTTAGCAGGAACCTACGATCATTACATACATCCACTCTGTATACCAACCAAATACATATCATGGGGTATACATGTGTAGTTTTTGTACATGCCTCGTCCCCTCCTTGAAATTTCCTATTAGAGTTTGCCCTTAGCTGAAAATAAGTTAAAACTATTCATGGATGTGTCTTATAAAAACTAATAGACTGATCCCTCAAAGGATAACTATTCAAAAGATCAAAATTATCTGATCAAAAATAATATATTGATGCCTCAAAGAATAACTACTCAAAAGATCACAATTATACTATCAAAAAGAAAAATAGATTGATCCCCTGAAGGAAAGCTACTCGTCAAAATTATAAATTGGTCCCTTGAAGGATGACTATTTGTAAAAAAATAAAATCAAAATTCAAAATTGTAGACCACTCCCTCAAAGTATGGTTACTTATGTAATAAGTCTTCTCTCATCAATCAACCTTTAAAAAGTCAATTATCAAAATAATCCTCTAAAATCTTCATGCATCAATCCATTTGCATTAGAAAAATAAATGTATAGCTGGGGCATATCTCTATAAAACCATTGATAGGAGAACCTTCTCTCCCACACATCCTACATATGTTAACCCTTCCTATTTCCTAAGAAGGTGTACATTTCACTTCCATCTATATCTGAGATCCCACGTGTAACTACGTATTGATAGTCATGTGTTAACATTCATTGTAAAGGCTAGAAAGTGCAAGTGCCTTCAACATATTTATCCCCATCAAGTATGTATCAAATCCAATACAAAAGCAATCATTCCATTTTTATTCCTATTTAAGATAAAGAAAAAATTTTGACATATATTGATCACATTAAAGATACCATCACAAATAATCATCTAAAGCACCAAAAAAATATCCATATAATCATAATACACATCAAAACATAAAATTAAAAATGTAATCATAATCACATCACCTCACACAAATACAAAAAATAAACACATCTCATAAAATCAAACCCGTCATCATCATCATATATATATAAAAACCATATAAAAAATCTCTATATAATCACATGCAGTCTCCCAAACTCCATAAATCAAAATCTATACATCAAAATCAAGGCTTCATAAAGATCCCTATATATATGAAAATACAACATATATCATGACTATTCAATAAACTAGACATCACTAAGGAACTCACTAACACAAACAACACTCCCATCATGTCCCTATGCACCTCCATCACCATCATCTCCTACATCTTGTCCTTGAGGTGACTAACTCACACTCACTATATTAGTATTAGGAGTTGCCCCTCACTGCGCTAAATGATCAGCATAGAGAACTGCATTGAGAAAACCTTGTATCATCAAATATTCATACTAGGCTAGCTGCTATTATAATGACTGATAATGAGCGTAGCTAACCATACCTGGTGGAGCTCTCTGGCTGCTCTCTTATTCTCACACCACTAATTCAGAGCCTAACAGTGATGATCCTGTAATTACGAGAGCCCTTTTGAGGTTGTTCCATTGTTTTTTATACCTATATCAGTCGATTGTGTCCTGTATTAACTACTTTCTAAGACTATTACGCTCAATCTTCTTACTATCTGTGTCAATCACCACACTATCACACTCAATCCTCAAGCTATCTCTCTCCACAACTAAGTTGTCCCTCTCAACCCATAAAGTATCTCTCTACTATCATTGTTGCCTTCTCAATCGACAATTATACAATAGTGGCATCTATGGCCACTCTATCTCCATCTACCTCCTCATAACTAACATCCACCACATGATGTGCTCCTTCTACTTGATCCCGCACCCTCATACCTCCTTGCAGTAGGTGTGTTGTATCCCATGGAGAATATGCTCAAATCCCTCATGCCATATATGTTGTAGTCACATTGACATCATCAATAGGCACTCTATCACCATAATCATAAAAAATCATCACTCTCCCCTCTTCCGGTATCAAGTATCATTATCCCACTACTACCTTAAGGGTATCCAAACCCTCCTAATCATGTCTAGATGGAACAAGATCATCTAACACATCATGTATCAATTTGAATTTATCCATGATGTTACTAAACCTCACCAACTCCCACTCTCCCCCTCAAATCCCCTCGGTCTAGAACTCATGTTGGTTGGAATTAAACTCCATCTCATAACCACGCCACACTGGAAAATAAATATAAGGCCTCCACAATATATCCACATACTATAACCATGTAATAAGCCAAAAATAGTACTCCTCACTCTATATGATGACACTACCTCTGCACTCTAACAAACAAAACCAGGACTATCTGCCACAATATCAACACCACCCTATGGTAGAACATATGGACGAGTCACATAAATATGCTAAAAATCCCAACACTATAATAGATAACCAACACTAAGTCCAAACCTCTTCTGAATACTCCACATATATAGCTCCTTGTAAGTCTGTGCAAGTAAATTCGGAGCCCAGTCAAATATTATCTGATGCTCTAGCATCTCTGCCACAATACTTGCCATCATCCAAGGAAATATACCGCCACCCAAGTTAGGAAAATTGAAACAATAAATTCCCATCATCATCATCATTATAGTGGCATGATCCTGTCCATTTGTCTCAAACAAAGGATAAAAGTAAAATCCACCAGACATGAACTCTATATCATTTGTGGCAGCCCCATACAATCTCTCATACACTCCTCTCTCCTTCTCATCAATGTAATATATCCCCTCTCCTCGTACTGGTAACCTAGTGATCCTATGAATTTCCTCCATGGTGATAAACATCTCACCCATACGTAACCAAAAAGTACAGGTGGTCAGGTCCCACCTCTCAATAAAATCCAATAATAAACCTTGATGTATGTGAATGCGTGTATAATAATGCATCCCTATAAAACCCATGGCCTCCAGATGTGCCAATCCTCATTAGACATATCCTCTCTCACCTTTGCCAATGCCTTAGGAATCTAATCTCTAATAGTTGACTTAGCCTTCACCTGCATCCACAAAATCATAAAACATCAATTAGAACACATCCCCTACAAGATTTATCAAAATAAAAAAATCGCTAATGATTTAGTATAAATAGCTAGTGATCCAACCTGATCACTAGGGATCTACCCAATCACCGGCGATCCATACAATTACCAATAATTTTCATGAAATTTTCCTGCCACAACATTTTAAAACAAAAAATGAAAAAATATACAAAAATCACAAAACGAAAAAAACGAATACTTACCTTTTCCTAGGTGGGCCTCCTCTGTCATCCAGATGCCCCCCCCCACTTACATTTTACAAAAATACTCTAAATTCACGTGTTTAAAGTCTCTATGATATGATCAAATTGTTAATCACTAATGATTCATTTTCTAAGAAAAATGACTATTTATAGCCCCTCAAATTACACGCACAGGAACCACTGATGATTCCCTTAATTGTAAAATATTTACCCTATTTACTAGAGATCCATCCAATTTTATTACAAACCATCTTTTTTTCAAAGATTTACACATTTTTAACCACATCGATTCATCCTCCCATTATACTTCTCATCTAGAGGACCCTACAAGATAAATGTTTCTTCACACACAACACCAATAAGCCAATATGTCAATAGGCCATGAACCCTTTAGTTCTCCTATAATTTGGCTCTGTAACCCCATTTCTATGGATCATACGTCCATTGGACATGAACCCTTTAGGTTCCCCTAGTAATTGATCCTACGGTGTTATCCACTTTGTCTTGATTCCTCATCTTAGGGAAACTTTAATCTATGTCAAACTTATCAGACTTAAACAACCTCATGATCCTTGCATTGTGCCGCAATCACCCCTATTTTGAGAGGGGATCACCCATCTAAAGTACACTTTACCTCATACAATTTTTGTCTAGTAGTTCTCTTGTCACCAACTACTCGACAAAATGGGGCAAATATAGAAACCAGTTTTTTGTCAACCCCCCTAATTCACATTATACAAAATTTATTCAATTAAAACATATCTAAATATCATTATCCTAATTCAATTCATATCCCCTTAAACATAATCTTACACACTCGTAAAATTACTATTTACTATGTCTAAACCACCTAACCACTTGAAATCTATCATAGCCATTGAAAAACAACCTAAATCTATTTTATTCCTATATCCAAACCTCAATAGCCCGTATACAACCTCCCCATAAGCATATTCACTCGTCAAAAATACAAAATCCACATTTAGAAGTAGTTTCAACCATTTTCTAAATGTTTTCCCCGAAAAAAGATAGATGCCCAGTGATTCTAACCAATCGCTAGCGATTATAAATACATGCTTTTCCTTCTTTCCCAGGGATCTTGAGAAACCATTTGCTCGTATCTACGCAAAATTTTCTATTCCTTCATGAATTTAAGGCATTCCAGAGATCATCATAGGATTTTATCAACCTCAAGCAATTATCAATCCAATATTTTCATAGCATTTTTCATTTTTCAAACTTTGGGAAAGCCTAACATGTTAGGAATTAATAATATATAATGCGGAATAATTCCTCGGAATCACAATAATAAGAAGTATGAATAGAATTACAGAAATAAAAAATGCACAACATGAAGACAACATTTAACGTGGTTCACCCAATGTAGGCTACATCCACCAAGAACACTTGCTTAGATTTTATTACAAGCCAATAGTCTTCACAATTACAATAATTAGATCTTGTTTGGAGTTGCGCTCAACAAACCCTCCAGAATTCACACACACTATTCACCTTCACAAAACACACTCATCTAAAACCTATTGTATGTCCATCTATTTATAAGTAAATCAATAGGTAGCTAAAGAGGTAGTTTTACAAAACAATGGGTACCAAAACCCCATGGGCCCAAAACAGGCCATAACGGTTACCCATTACCCATGGGTTAATAAACCACCCATGAAAATTTGCTTCAGGGGCTTTGCCCCCAAGCCCCCATCAAGGGGGCTTTACACCCCCGAACCCCCTTTACCCGCTCACCAGCCAGTGGGACTGCTGTAAAAATATCCGAGTGTAACACATGGAAGGTGTACCAAACTCTAACATGAAAACAGGATCCATAAACATAACAATCTCCCACTTGGAGACTGATTTCCACCGAGCAAGCTTCTCAACCCTTCACTGTCATCCGTGAAGGCCAACTAAAGTTGAACATAGCTTTATTTAATCCCTTATGACCACCTTGGTGATCATGTCTGCAAGAATCTGACTGGTATGAATCTTCTCCAACTTCAACTTATCTTTCTCTAAAGCTCTCCTGATGAATCTTCTCCAACTTCAACTTCAACTTATATTTCTCCAACTTCAACTGTATATGCTTCGTCCTAGAGTGGAAAGTAGATTTCTTTGTTAGGTGTATAACACTCTGACTATCACTATGCAACTTACATTCCTCTTGCTTATGCCCCAACTCCTCAAGAAATTGTTGTAACCAAATAATCTCTTTGCTTGCCTCTGTAGAAGAACCATACTCAGCCTCCATGGTTGACAAAGCCACCAGCTTTTGTAGTCTTGAAATCCAACACACTGTTGTCCCACCTACAGTGTAAATATAACCTTTCATGCTCCTCCTGTTGTCTACATCTCCATCCATATCTGAATCTACATAACCACGTAAAGTGGTGTCTGATCCATGTAGCACAAAATTGTCACCATGGTCCCTCTCAAATACCAAAGGATCCACTTTACTACTTGCCAATGCTCTTTACCTAGATCACTCATAAATCTACTCATAGCTCCCAATACATGGGCAATATTAGGCCTAGTGCACACCATAGCATACATCAAACTGCCAACCTCTGATGAGTAAGGTACCTTGGACATCTGGTTTCTTTCCTACTCTGTCTTGGGAAACTGCTCCTTTGATAAATTAAAAAGGCCTGCCAAAGGAGTCCTAACCGGTTTAGCATCTTACATGTTAAACCTATCCAATACCTTCTTAATGTACTCTTCCTGAGATAAATTCAGCTTCCGTTCCTTCTTATCCCAAGTTATCCTCATACCAAGGATTTTTCTGGCTGCCCCCAAATCCTTCATATCAAAGGATTCACTTAGCTGTTTCTTGATTACTTTTATTTCCTGCATGTTTTTACCTACAACAAATATGTCATCAACATACAAACATAGGATAATATAACTTCCATCCTCAAATTTCTTTGTATACATGCAATGGTCAAAATGACATCTAATATAATCTTGCTCCATCATGAAGCTATCAAACTTCTTATACCAATGACGTGGAGCTTGTTTTAGGCCATACAAGCTCTTCTTTAGTTTGCACACCATCTACTCTTTAAATTTGACTTCATATCCTTCTGGCTGTTGCATATATAACTCCTCCTCCAAATCACCATGGAGAAATGTAGTCTTTACATCTAACTGTTCTAAGTACAAGTCTTCTGCTGCCACTATTCCAAGAACAGTTCTGATAGAAGTCATTTTTACTACAGGAGTAAAAATCTCATCAAAATATATACCTTGTTTCTGTGCAAACCCCTTGACCACCAACTGGGCCTTATATCTTTTCTTTCCTCCTTCATCTTTAACTTTGTACACCAACTTGTTTTACAATGCTCTTTTTCCTTCCGGTAGCTTCACCAAATCCCAAGTCTAGTTCTCCATGAGAGACTTATGCTCCTCATCCATGGCTTGCTCCCACTTCTTACTGACATCTACCTATATTGCTTCATCAAATCTCTCTGGCTCTCCACTATCAATGAGTAATAAATAATAAAGAGAAGGAGAAAAACGTTCAGGTTCTTTTCTTACCCTAGAAGACCTCCTCACTGTAGGAGTTTGGGGTTTTTGTTGAGTAGGTTCCTGAACTGATTCATGGGTCACTATCCCATCCGGAAGATCCTCTACCACTGCATATTATTTCTTAGGTTCTTCCCTATTTTCCTGCCACTGTTGCTTATACATGACTTTCTCATTAAAGACCACATCCCTAGATCGAATGATTTTCTTGTCCTTAATACTCCAAAATTTAAATCCAAAGTCATCACCACCATAGCCAATAAAAGTACATTTTTCTGATTTATCCTCTAGCTTGGTCCTATTATCCTTTTCAATATGAACAAACACCTCACATCCAAAGACTCTAAGAAATGAGTAATGTAACACCCTGAATTGTTGTCACTTCTTCCTGAGCATACAAGTGTTGATATGTGATTTCTTTATAAAAAGGATGTGTTCCTTTGATTGAGAAGTCATGCTTGATATGTACTATATCTTCTTTGCAGATTGCAAATCTTTGACTGAGTCGGAATATGATTGGACTCTTTTATTTATTTCATTTTACACCTGAGTTTAATCTGATCTCGGAATGAATTATGAAGTTATCCATCTATAAGACCTAGCCTTGGATCAGTGGTATTGATCCAAGTGGTGCTTTAAGTTATTCGTGATGAATTAAAATTACAAACCTTGAGTAGGTTGCAAGGTCTGGATGCATTGGATAAGCTAGTCCGGAGTATAATTCAGGATGATCATGTTAAATGGATTGGTTCCCGATATCGAAATATATCTGGAAGGTCTTGATCGCGGACCAGGTAATAATTCAGTTACATATAATTCTGTAGCCTAATGGCAGTACAGGAATGAACCCTGTTCGAGAATGCATGTTGTAGGTTCTTTTTCTGAGCATATGAAATGTTAGACCTAACTGGAATTATTAATGTTAGTAACCTAAAACTAAACTTAACCTAGGGGTTAGATTAGTGTTAATCTAACCTAGACCTAGGCTAAGAGCTAATGTTCTAAGTTAGTATCTATGTTCTAAGAGGTTAGACTAGGTGTTATCCTAAATCCTAACCTAACTATTGAGCAAGGATTAAGGGGACCTATGGAAGGGTGTAAACCATGGGCGGCAGTTTCTATGTTTTTAAATGCGTGGATAAGCATGAGGGATAGGTAATTTGGTGGAGGTTTTAAAATGGCTAACTTGAACTGACGTGGTAGGTCGCCAAAGTTGGAAATGGTCTTTGATGTGCAATTTTCCATCGCCAACTATGGCAGTCGGTGGCAGTGGAGATTGAGCGGGAAAATGGGAGTAAATGCCATTTATGGACTCGGTCTTTGAGCTCGGATTTCATGGGGAAGCATGCAAAATGGAAAGTTAATAGTTTATGGGGTTTTGCATGCGCTCCGGTTTTCCTTCTGTCTGTTCATTGGTTCTTCGCACCAGTCTTCTTGGTGTTGCATGGCAAGTATAAGCGTAACTAGCTCTTTCCTCTGGCAAGGAAAATATATAAGTCATGGAAATAGAAAATTTTTGTTGGTGGCTCTAACTTGGAAAAGAAGGAGAAGGTTCGAGCTCTTTCAGTGGTCTGCTTTGAAATATTAAGAAAATATCCAGGCATGTTAGGCCCTAACCTTTAAAAATCTTGCTTTCTTTCAAGTGATTTCATTAGAACAACTCTGTTCAAATGATTTATGGGTTTAGATGATTTTATGGTAGCTACGGGTGATTTTGTTACTATATCTTCTTGCTGGTTCAATTTTCAAATTTAACCCTTGATGGGTGTGTGTTGTATTTCGAATTGTTGCTCTGTTTTATTGTGTTTTTCATTCCGGCGTAAGTCTGTGAAATGTATGTGAGAAGGATACTTGACCTGCTCTGTGAGAACCCGAGCATGCTTCTCTTGCTGGGTTTAGGCTACAGTAGAAGCTTGTTGTTGATACTTGTTGATTGAGGCTTGTTGTTGATTCTTGTCGGAAAAGATACTGTTGGACTTTTGTGTGAATGTTCAGTTTTATTGGACTTCTTTGTAAGTTTTGTCATGGTTATTATAGATGGTGGTTACAGAATCTAGTTGGGTTTCGCTATGGTATTTAAAGTTATTTGTTCTGTGTAAGCTTGAGTGAAAAATATGGAAGAGGCTCAGTTGGATTCCTTGTTACAAATTCAGTTTTTAGCTTTTGAATAAGCCTGATTTGAATGTTTACCATTGTTGGCACAGTTAGAATCATTATCTTTTATTTAACTTGTATATTGTTGTTTTGACACTGTTGGGATTCCTTGAGTATTGAATGATATCAAGTATCGTGGCTCTGTACAAATGGGTCGTGAATACCATACTTCAAATTTTGAATACGTTCAGATGTGAATACATAATGTTATGTTTCCTTTTTGATTATCCCAGTTTGATGAGGCTGTGCATGTTAAAGATTTTGTATGATAATATCTGCATAAGTCTTAGGGAAACATCAAATTGCTTAATGCCATGGAGTCTATTGTTGACTGCGATATAATAAAAGTTCTTTGATTTCGACCTTGGGTCGAAAAGCCTTACTGTGTTTAGTAGGGACTAGCATGGGATGTAGGTTGATGTAAGGGATTGTTGGCATGTTTACGTCTTCTGTTGTATGGATATCCATTCTTGAGCTTGATTGAACTTAGGAGTCGTCGGCTGCACCTCAACAGGTAATGGCAGTGAATATCCTCTTGTATGTCGCTTCATGTGGAAGGTCATGTAGAGTCTGTTTGGTAGATAGTCATCACTATTGGCGTGTTAGCTACTGTACACGAGTTTTGTTATATTTGATTTTATCAAAACAGTGGTTCTCCTTGTGGCTCGTCTAACTTATTCGTATGCATGTAAGGTGAATGCTTTCCATTTGAGGAGATGGTACAGTCATGAACTTGTTGAAGGGAAATATGAATGACTTGTTTTCTTTCTCTTATGTTATGAAAATATATGTCGATATTTTTATTTAACCGTTGGAACTTTTTTTAACATATTGATGGAATCATGATTTAATATGATATTCCTTTTACTGTTGAATGAAATGATCTGTCTAAAGTTTTCTGTTTTTGGAATTCAGATGGATAGATGATTTGGATACTTTCGTTCTTCTTGATCCCTAATATTTTGATGAAATATTTAAGAAGTATTTAGGACTATTCTGTAACGATAATAGAGTTACACATTTGTAGTCATTTTTGTATTACAAAAGCATAGTCTGAAACGTGTATACTTGTTTGGTGAATTGATCTCATTTAAACAG
Organism: Taxus chinensis; assembly: GCA_019776745.2. Taxonomy (NCBI): domain Eukaryota; kingdom Viridiplantae; phylum Streptophyta; class Pinopsida; order Cupressales; family Taxaceae; genus Taxus; species Taxus chinensis. The sequence continues at coordinate 217,214,137 of CM034152.1, read as the reverse complement.
GTTGTTTAATGAAAACAGTTGGTGGATTGCAATTGTTTTAAGAGTTAGTGCTTATCATGCTCAGTTCATCGAACTGACCCATGTTGAAAAATTTTACAGATGGTCGCCGTAAGTGGTAAAAGCATGCAGATCTGACAGGATGTTCAGATTGTTTAACTTGGTTTATGATGAATTCAGTTTGATTTTCTTTAAATGTACTATAAGAGGAAAGATGTTCTTCTTCTGTTGAGTATTGTATCAAGTATGCTGAATGCATAAAATGTATTTGATTAGTTCTGAAAGGAATGGAAATTGATATTTGTTACTTATGTGTTTGTATTCTTATCTTGATAGTTTGACCTTCTTCGGTTCAAATATCTTGAGAGCATTGTTATTATTGCATAATTTGGAAACCTTTGTGATTATCAATGTAAACTTGCAAGAATATGTGACTAAGTACTTATGATTGTTTAGCAGTCCCTGTATGTTCTATCAGAAGCTAAACTGAAAATTAGATCACTATCTTTCTGAAAGATGGGGTTAAAATAAACCTAAGCAGAATGCTAAACAAGCTGAATTAAATTATTAATCCCTAGTCTTGATTATGCCAGGACAACATTTAATTGGATTCTTAATCATTATATCTTGATACTAATAAGTACGATATAAATTCAGTTATGAGAATTGATATAAACCTAAATGGGGTTCAGATGGCAATCTCATGTGAAGTTTATGAGCTATTGTCCAATTTCGTTGATTTAGAATTATGTATATTCTATGAACTCCTTGATGAGACCATAATCTTAATAACTCCTCTGTGTAATGGGTTTTATTGAGAAAGGTCATCCTAAGATGAGGAATCTAGGGATCGGGAAAGGCTAACCTTAGGGGAACGTCTTTAATTTAATTTAAACTCAATGTGCGTAACGCTTATTAATAAGTAGATCTTTTCGAGGTGGATTTAAAGGTTAACGACACAAGTCAATTGTAGGGTTTAACCTCCGAGAAGATTAGGATCTTCTCGAAGTTACAACAATGTAGGTGACTTATGATGGCACCCTTTGCATTGATCGCTAAGATTTACACCTTTAACTCGAACAAGTTACTTTGGGACCGATTAGGAATGTGGTCACATTATATGGCTGCCTAGGAGACTCGGGGTATCATGACACACTGGTTTAACTAGGGTTGACCCAGTATGTCATCTTATCCCTAGTCCTCGAGTGCATCCATATAACGTTGTCACCTTATTAATTTGTTCCCGAGTGATTAACCTGGGGATAGGAGGGACTGACAGAAGTCGGTATAAGACATTTTACATAACATAAGAATGGGGTGAAGGACGTATTCCAGATTGACGAGTATGCCGTTAAGGAATACGAGACATAAGCAGTATGTTTCAAATCTTTGGCCAAAGTATCGCAAGCTGCTGATTGCGTTGTCATGAGTCACCTGATCTAAGGGATGAGATGCCGATGAATAATGGTAACAGTTATTCAGTTAGGTTCCTTGGACAGAGCATTCTGACTCCCAAAATAGGGAAGAGAACCGCAAGAGTGATGTGTTAAATAAAAATGCCAACTCTTATTACTCATGAATAGATCGGTAGATTACCGAGTCATGGAATGAATAGATCGGAGGTACTCCGAGTCATTACAGCTGCATATGGTTATCTATTATAAGAATGGTTATTTGATTTGTGAGTTCTAAATTATGTATTTAGAACCAGGAAGTATTTATCAAAAAAAAATTTTGACTTGTTCTATTGTCTAAAATGAGGATGTTACATCTTGGTATCAGAGCTGAAGGTTGCAGCTCTTGGGCCTATTGTGTCTATAATCTGATAAAAGCCTGAATTTTCTTGTAACAGAAAATGGTTAGAACAAGGGGGAACGTTGTGAATAATGCTCCACCAGAAGGAGGGGCGGCAACAACCCAGAAACTTGATGAGATCCTTGCTGCCCTATTGGACACAAGAGATCGTTTAGCTGTACTTGAACAGCAGGTGATGGGAAATGAGGAGGATGAAGAAGCTGGTAATGACAATTAGCCACCTCCTGAGGACAACCCCAATATGGGTGTTGATGTTAATGCTGCGAATGCACCTATCCAACAAGAAAACAAAAAGGCCAGATTGGCAGCAGAACTCACTAATGATATAAAAAGGATAAGTCCACCTAAGTATGATGGCACCACATTAGGAGATGGAGCTGAGGACTGGCTCAGCGAAATGGAGAAGTACTTTGCAATAAGGAACTTCTCAGAGGAAACCAAAGCTATTTGGGGAGCCTATCAGCTTTCCCATGAAGCATCTTCATGGTGGGATAGCCGTAAAGCTGAACTAAATATTGATGAGACCAATATTACTTGGGATCAATTTAAAGGCTATTTTAGGCAACGTTGACTGCCACAACTTTTCTATGATCAGAAAATGACAGAATTTCAGAACTTAGCTCAAGGGAAGCTAATGGTAACTGAATTCTGGGAGCGGTTTACAAAACTCCTCAAGTATGTACCGCAGTATCAAACTGACGAGAAGTTCAGAATACGAAAATTCATCATGGGATTGAATCCCATGATAGGGGGAGAGGTCGATGTTCACAATCCAACCACTATGGAAGGAGTTGTTGAAAAGGCCATAAGGCAAGAATAGAAATTAAAGGCTATTTCTGCTCATAAAGAGGAAGTGCGGAAGAAGACTGCAAATCCATCTTCAACCTCTCTTGCACCCAAAAAGGGACCATGGAAAAAGTTTGGAAACAAGAGTAAGTTTCCAGGAGATAACAGTAAGAAAGCAGTAGTAAATAAGCCTGCTGGAAACGTAAGGGATAATTTTGCTAAAAATTATAACAATGGGCAGAAGCCCTATGGAGGACAACGTGACAATTACAAGGTTGGAGGCAATTTTGAGCCTAAAAAGGGACCTGTAGGAGGCTGCTACAATTGTGGCAAAGACCACTACACTAATCAATGCCCTTTGAAGAAGGATGATCGTAATCAGCAGCATAAGATACATGCTGCAGTAGCAGACAAGCAAGCTGAAAAGCAAGTAACACCTATAGAAGTTCCAGGTAAGTTATTTGGCATACCTGTCACTATTCTTTTTGATACAGGAGCTACTGAATGTTTTATTTCTAATAAACTTGCTTCTAAAATTAAAAGAAAAGCTGAAAAAATGGATAAATCTTAGACTATACAGTATGGTAATAACTCTGTTCATAAAGTGAGTATGTGTCTTTTTGGGGCAGTCCTTGACTTACCTAACTTTTCCATGGAAGTTGACCTCTATGTTACACCTTTGGGATCATATGACATTGTTATCGGTGTCAATTGGTTAGCTGACCATAAAGCAAAGGTAGATTGCTATGAAAAGAACATAAAGTGTTTAGATGATCAGCTGAAAATAGCAGAGATTCAAGGTGTGAAACGGGAAATTTCAGTTAGAAAAATGTCAGCTATGCAGCTTAAAAAGGCTAAGAATAAAGGATGTACCCTTTATGCAGTAAATATATCTGAATCTTTAGAAGAAGAAGATGATTCCATGAAATGATTTCCTCTGCTACAAAGTTTCAGGGATGTTTTTCCTGAGGAATTACCAGGGTTACCACCCAAGAGAGAATTTGACTTCATCATCGAAATCAAACCAGGAACAGAACCTATTTCCAAAGCACCTTATCGGATGACTACTACAGAGTTAGTCGAGCTTAAGGCACAGTTGCAAGAACTTTTGACTAAATGTTTGATTAGACCAAGTGTTTCACCTTGGGGTGCACCTGTGATATTTGTGAAAAAGAAGGATGGAACGATTAGGCTGTGTATTGATTATCAGATGTTGAACAAGGCAACAATCAAGAACAGATATCCACTTCCTAGGATCGACGATCTATTTGATCAGATGCGTGGAGTAGCGGTTTATTCTAAGATAGATCTTCGATCTAGCTATCATCGGTTAAGGATTAGAGAGGAAGATATTCATAAAACAGCTTTCCGAACAAGATACAGACATTATGAATTCACGGTTCTACCCTTTGGATTAACTAATGCACTTGCAGCCTTTATGAACTAAATGAACAATATTTTTCAAGAATATCTAGACAAGTTTGTACTTGTATTCTTGGACGATATTCTCATTTATTCTAAAAGCGTTGAGGAGCACAATGAGCATTTGAAGATAGTTTTGGGAATTTTGAGAAAAAGAAAGTTGTATGGTAAGTTATCCAAATGTTCTTTCTTTGATTCTGAAGTTCACTATGTGGGTCATGTCATAAGTAAAGAAGGAATTGCTGTAGATCCTTCAAAAATAGTGGCAATAACTGAGTGGCTTGCACCAAAGAATGTGCACGAAGTAAGAAGCTTCATGGGTCTTGCTGGTTACTATAGAAAATTTGTAAAGGATTTTTCTAAAGTAGCTGCACCAATAACTTCATTGCAAAAGAAGGATAAGAAATTCATATGGAATGACAAGTGCGAAGAAGCTTTCAAAAGTCTAAAAGACCAGTTGACTTCTGCACCTATATTAGCTGTACCAGACCCTAATGGGAGTTTTACTGTTGTAACGGATGCTTCTGGGGAAGGCCTTGGAGGTGTTTTGCTACAAAATGATCAAGTCATTGCATATGAAAGTAGAAAACTCAAGTTACATTAGCTGAATTATGCCCCTCATGATTTGGAGATTGCTACCATTGTTCATGCACTTCAAGTCTGGAGACACTACTTACTTGGGAAACCTTTTGAGTTGAAAACTGATCACTTAGGACTAAAATATATTTTTACTCAGCCTAACCTGAATGCCAGACAGAGAAGGTGGTTAGAATTTTTATCACAATATGATTTTGATATTAGCTATATCAAAGGGAAGGAGAATAGAGTAGCTGATGCTCTAAGTCATAGGAGGCACATTTATGCTCTTATAACATTAAGAACTCAGTTTAAAGATGAGGTAAAGAGTGCCTCAGAATCATATGCATACTTTCAGCAAGTAAAAGTAGTGCTTGCTGCAGAACCTAATGATGAAAGGTATAAAGGTTTTCATTTTGATAATGAAGGAATCTTGCGTTATGAAAACAGGGTATATGTACCTATGTTGAACGATTTGAGAAAGAAGTTGTTAGTTGAATTTCATAATTCACCTTTCTCTAGACACCCGGGTATCACAAAGATGCTTGCTGATCTGAAACAGCAATACTTTTGGAAAGGTATGAAAAAGGATGTCATAAATTTTGTGACCCATTGTTTGGAGTGTCAGTGGGTTAAGGCATAACATATGCACTCTGCTGGACTATTATATCCTCATAGCATACCGCAGTACAATAGCAAGTAATAACCATGGATTTTGTACAAGGATTACCCATGTCCAGGAATAAACATGATGTTATCCTGGTAGTTGTAGATAAACTGACTAAGGTAGCTCATTTCATCGTTGGAAATCTAAAGGATGATTCACCAGTGCTGGCCAAAAGATTCGTACATGAAATTTTCAGATTGCATGGTGTACCTGAATTGATTATATCTGACAAGGATCCAAGAATGACGTCAAGGTTTTGGCAAACACTTAATACAGCTCTTGGAACAAAACTAAACTTCAGTTCTGCATATCATCCGGAAACGAATGGACAAACTGAGAGGGTAAATCAAGTGTTGGAGGACATGTTGCGAATGTATTGCATGGATCAACAGTATAAATGGGAAGAGTATCTTCCATTAGTTGAGTTCGCATACAACAACACTTATCACTCATCTCTTAAAATGGCACCATTTGAAGCACTTTATGGAAGAAAGTGCAGAACTCTTGTTAGCTGGGATAGTGTTGAGGATAGAGTGGTAATTGGACCAGAGATTCTCACAGAAATGGAACAGCAACTTAAGTTGATTCGTGGATGATTAAAGGAAGCAGCGGATAGACAGAAGAGCTATGCTGACCTTAAGTGGGTTGATAGAAGGTTTGAGCTTGGTGAGAAGGTTTTTCTTCATGTTAAACCTAGAAAGAGTTCTATAACTTTTGGCAAGGTTGCCAAGTTGTCACCTCGATTCGTGGGACCTTTCAAAATTTTCGAAATAATCAATCCTATAGCTTATCGTTTAGCATTACCACCTGTTTTATCTCGCATGCATGATGTTTTCCGTATTTCTTTGCTTAAGAAATACGTTTCAGATCTGTCACATGTTTTAAATTAGAATTCCTTACAGGTCCAAGACCCAGGAATAATCATGGTTAAACCCACCCGAGTGCTGGAAACTCACCAATTGCATTTAATAAATCGTGAAATACAGCAATGTAAGGTCCAGTGGGACTAGTTTAACGAAGAAAGTGCAACTTGGGAAAATCTGGAAGAGATGAAAATTTCTTTTCCTTCTCTTTTTCAACAGAATGAAATCTATTGACAAAACATTCTTTTATGAACTTATTTTTTTTAAGTATTTATGAAAGCCAGATGAAGGCAAACATTATTCAGGCTGAATAAAACGAGTTGTGACATTGATTTCTGGAACTATTCAAGTTGGAAAATAGTCGCATTGATTTGTGAACTAATAAATTGGTTGATCTGAAGGTTAATTGAATATGTAATCATCGGGACGATGAATATTTTTTAGGAGGGAAGCATGTAACACCCTGAATTGTTGTTACTTCCTCCTGAGCATACAAGTGTTGATATGTGATTTCTTTATAAAAAGGATGTGTTCCTTTGATTGAGAAGTCATGCTTGATATGTACTGTATCTTCTTTGCAGATTGCAGATCTTTGACTGAGTTGGAATATGATTGGACACTTTTATTTCTTTCATTTTACACTTGAGTTTAATCTGATCTCGGAATGAATTATGAATTTATCCATCTATAAGACCTAGCTTTGGATCAGTGGTATTGATCTAAGTGGTGCTTTAAGTTATTCGTGATGAATTAAAATTACAGACCTTGAGCAGGTTGCAAGGTCTAGATGCATTGGATAAGCTAGTCCGCAGTATAATTCAGGATGATCATGTTAAATGGATTGGTTCCCGATATCGAAATATATCTGGAAGGTCTTGCTCCCAGACCAGGTAATAATTCAGTTACATATAATTCTGTAGCCTAATGGCAGTACAGGAGTGAACCCTGTTCGAGAATGCATGTTGTAGGTTATTTTTTTGAGCATATGAAATGTTAGACCTAACTAGAATTATTAATGTTAGTAACCTAAAACTAAACTTAACCTAGGGGTTAGATTAGTGTTAATCTAACCTAGACCTAGGCTAAGAGCTAATGTTCTAAGTTAGTATCTATGTTCTAAGAGGTTAGACTAGGTGTTATCCTAAATCCTAACCTAACTATTGAGCAAGGATTAAGGGGACCTATGGAAGGGTGTAAACCATGGGCGGCAGTTTCTATGTTTTTAAATGCGTGGATAAGCATGAGGGATAGGTAATTTGGTGGAGGTTTTAAAATGGCTAACTTGAACTGACGTGGTAGGTCGCCAAAGTTGGAAATGGTCTTTGATGTGCAATTTTCCATCGCCAACTATGGCAGTCGGTGGCAGTGGAGATTGAGCGGGAAAATGGGAGTAAATGCCATTTATGGACTCGGTCTTTGAGCTCGGATTTCATGGGGAAGCATGCAAAATGGAAAGTTAATAGTTTATGGGGTTTTGCATGCGCTCCGGTTTTCCTTCTGTCTGTTCATTGGTTCTTCGCACCAGTCTTCTTGGTGTTGCATGGCAAGTATAAGCGTAACTAGCTCTTTCCTCTGGCAAGGAAAATATATAAGTCATGGAAATAGAAAATTTTTGTTGGTGGCTCTAACTTGGAAAAGAAGGAGAAGGTTCGAGCTCTTTCAGTGGTCTGCTTTGAAATATTAAGAAAATATCCAGGCATGTTAGGCCCTAACCTTTAAAAATCTTGCTTTCTTTCAAGTGATTTCATTAGAACAACTCTGTTCAAATGATTTATGGGTTTAGATGATTTTATGGTAGCTACGGGTGATTTTGTTACTATATCTTCTTGCTGGTTCGATTTTCAAATTTAACCCTTGATGGGTGTGTGTTGTATTTCAAATTGTTGCTCTGTTTTATTGTGTTTTGCATTCCGGCATAAGTCTGTGAAATGTATGCGAGAAGGATACTTGACCTGCTCTGTGAGAACCCAAGAATGCTTCTCTTGTTGGGTTTAGGCTACAGTAGAAGCTTGTTGTTGATACTTGTTGATTGAGGCTTGTTGTTGATTCTTGTCGGAAAAGATACTGTTGGACTTTTGTGTGAATGTTCAGTTTTATTGGACTTCTTTGTAAGTTTTGTCGTGGTTATTATAGATGGTGGTTATAGAATCTAGTTGGGTTTCGCTATGGTATCTAAAGTTATTTGTTCTGTGTAAGCTTGAGTGAAAAATATGGAAGAGGCTCAGTTGGATTCCTTGTTACAAATTCAGTTTTTAGCTTTTGAATAAGCCTGATTTGAATGTTTACCATTGTTGGCACAGTTAGAATCATTATCTTTTATTTAACTTGTATATTGTTATTTTGACACTGTTGGGATTCCTTGAGTATTGAATGATATCAAGTATCGTGGCTCTGTAAAAATGGGTCATGAATACCATACTTCAAATTCTTAATACGTTCAGATGTGAATATAGAATGTTATGTTTCCTTTTTGATTATCCCAGTTTGATGAGGCTGTGCATGTTACGGATTTTGTATGATAATCTCTCCATAAGTCTTAGGGAAACATCAAATTTCTTAATGCCATGGAGTCTATTGTTGACTGCGATATAATAAAAGTTCTTTGATTTCGACCTTGGGTCGAAAAGCCTTACTATGTTTAGTAGGGACTAGCATGGGCTGTAGGTTAATGTAAGGGATTGTTGGTGTGTTTACGTCTTCTGTTGTATGGATATCCATTCTTGAGCTTGATTGAACTTAGGAGTCGTCGGATGCACCTCAACAGGCAATGGCAGTGAATATCCTCTTGTATGTCGCTTCGTGTGGAAGGTCATGCAGAGTCTGTTTGGTAGATAGTCATCACTATTGGCGTGTTAGCTACTGTACAGGAGTTTTGTTATATTTGATTTTATCAAAACAGTGGTTCTCCTTGTGGCTTGTCTGACTTATTCGTATGCATGTAAGGTGAATGCTTTCCATTTGAGGAGATGGTATAGTCATGAACTTGTTGAAGGGAAATATGAATGACTTATTTTCTTTCTCTTCTGTTATGAAAATATATGTCGATATTTTTATTTAACAGTTGGAACTGTTTTTAACATATTGAGGGAATCATGATTTAATATGATATTGCTTTTACTGTTGAATGAAATGATCTATCTGAAGTTTGTTGTTTTTGGAATTCAGATGGATAGATGATTTGGATACTTTCGTTCTTCTTGATCCCTAATATTTTGATGAAATATTTGAGAAGTATTTAAGACTATTCTATAACGATAATAGAGTTACACATTTGTAGTCATTTTTGTATTACAAAAGCATAGTCTGAAACGTGTATACTTGTTTGGTGAATTGATCTCATTTAAACAGGTTGTTTAATGAAAACAGTTGGTGGATTGCAATTGTTTTAAGAGTTAGTGCTTATCATGCTCAGTTCATCGAACTGACCCATGTTGACAAATTTTACAGATGGTCGCCGTAAGTGGTAAAAGCATGCAGATCTGACAGGATGTTCAGATTGTTTAACTTGGTTTATGATGAATTCAGTTTGATTTTCTTTAAATGTACTATAAGAGGAAAGATGTTCTTCTTCCGTTGAGTATTGTATCAAGTATGCTAAATGCATAAAATGTATTTGATTAGTTCTGAAAGGAATGGAAATTGATATTTGTTACTTATGTGTTTGTATTCTTATCTTGATAGTTTGACCTTCTCCGGTTCAAATATCTTGAGAGCATTGTTATTATTGTATAATTTGGAAACCTTTGTGATTATCAATGTAAACTTGCAAGAATATGTGACTAAGTACTTATGATTGTTTAGCAGTCCCTGTATGTTCTATCAGAAGCTAAATTGAAATTTAGATCACTGTCTTTCTGAAAGATAGGGTTAAAATAAACCTAAGCAGAACGATAAACAAGCTGAATTAAATTATTAATCCCTAGTCTTGATTATGCCAGGACAACATTTAATTGGATTCTTAATCATTATATCTTGATACTAATAAGTAGGATATAAATTCAGTTATGAGAACTGATATAAACCTAAATGGGGTTCAGATGGCAATCTCATTTGAAGTTTATGAGCTATTGTCCAATTTCATTGATTTAGAATTATGTATATTCTATGAACTCCTTGATGAGACCATAATCTTAATAACCCCTCTATGTAATGGGTTTTATTGAGAAAGGTCATCCTAAGATGAGGAATCCAGGGATCGGGAAAGGCTAACCTTAGGGGAACGTCTTTAATTTAATTTAAACTCAATGTGCGTAACGCTTATTAATAAGTAGATCTTTTCGAGGTGGATTTAAAGGTTGACGGCACAAGTCAATTGCAGGGTTGTACCTCCGAGAAGATTAGGATCTTCTCGAAGTTACAACAATGCAGGTGACTTATGACGGCACCCTTTGCATTGATCACTAAGATTTACACCTTTAACTCGAACAAGTTACTTTGGGACCGATTAGGAATGTGGTCACATTATATGGCTGCCTAGGAGACTCGGGGTATCATGACACACTGGTTTAACTAGGGTTGACCCAGTATGTCATCTTATCCCTAGTCCTCGAGTGCATCCATATAACGTTGTCACCTTACTAATCCATTCCCGAGTGATTAACCTGGGGATAGGAGGGACTGATAGAAGTCGGTATAAGACATTCTACATAACATAAGAATGGGGTGAAGGACGAATTCTAGATTGATGAGTATGTCGTTAAGGAATACGAGACATAAGCAGTATGTTTCAAATCTTTGGCCAAAGTATCGCAAGCTGCTGATTGCGTTGTCCTGAGTCACCTGGTCTAAGGGATGAGATGCTGATGAATAATGGTAACAGTTATTCAGTTAGGTTCCTTGGACAGAGCATTCTGAATCCCAGAATAGGGAAGAGAACCGCAAGAGTGATGTGTTAAATAAAAATGCCAACTCTTATTACTCATGAATAGATCGGTAGATTACCGAGTCATGGAATGAATAGATCGGAGGTACTCCGAGTCATTACAGCTGCATATGGTTATCTGTTATAAGAATGGTTATTTGATTTGTGAGGTCTAAATTATGTATTTAGAACCAGGAAGCATTTATCAAAAAAAAAAAAAAATTGACTTGTTCTATTGTCTAAAATGAGGATGTTACAAGTAATCTACTTTCTTACCATTCCAAGCCTCCTTAGGTATGCCTCCATCCAAGGCACTCGAGGGTCCTCTATTTATCAAGTACACAGCTGTGCTCACTGCTTCTGCCCAAAAATAAAGAGGCAGTCTTGCATGTATCCTCATGCTCCTAGCACGTTCCATTATTGTTTTGTTCATACTTTCTGACACCTCATTCTGTTGTGGGGTTCCTGGAACCGTCTTTTACCTGAGGATTCCATTCCTAGAACAATAATCATCAAATTCATTACTAGAATATTCCCCTCCATTATCTGACCTGAGACATTTTAACTTAAGACCTGTTTCATTCTCTACCAAGGCTTTCCATTTAACAAAAGTATCAAATACATCAGATTTGTTTCTAATACAATAAACCTAAACTTTCCTTTTTGCATCATCAATAAAAGTAAGACAATAACTTGAACCCCCAAGAGATGATACCTGAGCTGGCCACCACACATCAGAATGTACCAACTTTAACTTACTCTCTTTCTTCATAGGTCCAACCTTGAGAAACCTTACTCGCTTCTGTTTCCCATATATGCAGTTCTCACAAAAATCCAAACCTATTTCTGTATATCCAGGAAAATTCTTCTTTATGATGTCTATTCCTTTATGGCTCATATGACCGAGCCTATAGTGCCATAATGTTGTATCTACATCTGAAGCCACAAGATTACAATCACTTGTACTATCAGTGGATAAATAGAAGGTTCCAACCTTCTTACCTCTTGCCAACACAAAAGCACCCTTGGTAACCTTCCAAGAGTCAACTGTAAATATCACAGTACAACCATCACTTCCCAATTGCCCCGCTGATATCAAATTTCTCCTTAATGTAGGTACATGTCTGAAATCCTTCAATAGCCATGTATTCTCATTCTGCATCTTAACCTGAATAGAACCTTTTCCAACTATACTGCAAGGGTCATCATCACCAAGAAAAACATGCCCAAAATCCCCTTGAACATAATCAACAAAATAATGCCTATGTGGAGTAGCATGAAAAGAAGCCCCTGAATCTAAAACCCAAGATTTAGTAATATTATGCAAAGAAAGAATCAAAGCATCTTGGCATACATTACCCAATGCCACATTTTCCTCCTTGTTTTCTTCCTGTTGTTTCTTCTTATCCTGAAGCTCCCAATATTCCTTCTTTACGTGCCTAGACTTTCCACAATTCCAACATACAATCTTGCTCTTGGATTTTGACCTTGCCCGATCTTTTGATTTTCCACGGTTTCCTCTATTCTTCTGTCTCCCTCTAGTTTCCACTAGTAAAGCATTCCTTGAAGTAGAAGATTCCCCAGAGATTTTTCTTCACATTTCCTCACTTAGAATCACCCCTACAACATCCTCAAACTTCAACTTTGAGTTAGTTGGAACCGAGTTGCTTACCACCATTTCCAGGATATTCCAACTTTCAGGTAAAGAGCACAGAATTAATAAAGCCCTAAATTCTTCATCAAATTCTATTGTAACCGAAGCTAACATATTCACAACTGTATTGAAATCATTTAAACGATCTACTACTGAACTATTCTCAGACATCTTCATATTAAACAACTTTTTCATTAAAATATCTTGTTAGAGGCAGAGGGTTTTTCATACAACTTCCCTAATGCATCCATTAGATCTTTTGTAGTCTTTTCCTTTGAAACATTAAATAATACTGAAGATGTAAGATACATCTGAATTTTCCCAAGTGCCTTCCTATCCAGCAAATCCCATTCCGTATCTTTCATGCTCGAGGGTTTGTTCAGCTTCTTAGACAACGGAGTATAAAGATCCTTCTTATAAAGGTAATCTTCCATCTGCATCTTCCAAAGACTGAAATTATGCCCGTTGAATTTATCAACCCTAGATCTTCCATCATCTGCCATAGCTCCCACTCAATCTCAAAACTTTCCTTGTGATTCAACACTTCATCAAACCAAACCAAGCTCTGATACCAATTGTTAGGAATTAATAATATCTAATGTGGAATAATTCCTCAGAATTGCAATAATAAGAAGTATGAATAGAATTACATAAATGAAAAATGCACAACACGAAGACAATATTTAATGTGGTTCACCCAATGTGGGCTACATTCACTAAGAAAAATTGCTCATATTTTATTACAAGCCAACAATCTTCACAATTACAACAATCAGATCTTGTTTGGAGATGCGCTCAACAAACCCTCCCAAATTCACACACGCTATTCACCTTCACAAAAAACACTCATCTAAATCCTATTGTATGGCCATCTATTTATAAGTACATCAATAGGTAGCTGAAGAGGTGGTTTTACAAAACAATGGGTACCGAAAAACCATGGGCCCAAAAACAGCCCATAACGATTACCCATTACACATGGGTTAATAAAACACCCATGAAAATTTGCTTTGGGGGCTTCACCCCCCTGAACCCCCTTGACCCGCTCACCAGTGAGCGGGACTGCCCTAAAAATATCCGAGTGTAACACATGGAAGGTGTACCAAACTCTAACATGAAAACAGGCTCCATAAACATAACACAACAACACAATATTAATCTTAACCAGCTCTATTCAATGATTTTAGGAATATTTTAGATCCATCTCACATATAAAGGTATTTATCTACATCATTCTATCATTTACATTTTGGTTAAACATAAAAAACAATCAAAACCATAAATTTAGACCTTTTTTATCATTTTTTGTAAAAATGTCTATTTTTGCAGTAATCTCTAGTGATTACTGTAATCACCGATGATTAGCCTTAATTGTTGATGATTCTTATCAAAACATCAATTTGATAATTTATAGATCACCGAAGATCATCATGAGTTACCAAAGATTCTTTTTAATGCACATATTTTTATCAATCCGTCAGTTTATTATAAGTTTTATCAATACTTATTCATTGAACTTATTCTTCAGAAGTATGGATTTCTCTTAGATGGAAATTTCTGGTTGTTCTCATCCAATTACAAGCATTTACGACCTTCCTATATCCTAACAACCCTTTTTTTGGGAATAGTACAACATCATTTACGATTTGACATTATTCACAATACGATTTTCTACCAATATCAAAGACATTGAGGATCAGATTGAATTCCTCTAGTACATTTAACAAGAAGCTAAGGAATTTTGGTATAATTACTTTTAGTCCATTTAGATTTCATCTACCCTCACCTAAGCCACCTTTGAATCCACACAGGACTTACCTTTCAATACGGGGTTCTAGATTTTTTCATCCATTATTTATCTATTGTTATCTATTTCATATTTGTATCATTATCTTGATCAATCCACTTAATTGTCTAAAAACAAGCTGAGATCCTTCAAGGAAGTCCCTTTGGATTCTTGGGATCATCCTTTGTCAAATAGATTTTTTATCCATTTATCTAATATTTTTTGTTTAGTGTCTTTTATTGCAAAGTGATTTTTAAGACAAGAGGACTTGTGCATTCCTTTGGACTCGAAAACTTCAATCATCCACCAAGATCAACATCAATTATTCATGGGTATCAGTAAACCCCATCATCTTCTAAGGTTAGTTTTTTTTTAATTTCATTTTATTAAGTTAAATTTGGAAAGACAAAAATCTCTGGTACACCCATGTGTAACAGAACATGGAGGTGATGGAAACCTATGTGTAGGAGAACGTGGAGATGATAGACACCTATTTGTAATAGAATGCATAGGTTATGGATACCTATGTGGAAGAGAATGAGGTGGTTATTTATACCAATGTGAATGATTTGTGTGAGTAGTAGAACTAGAATGATGTGATGGACTAGTAGACTGATGAGACCATGTAGGCAGTGTGTGAACATGCTACCTAGGAGCTGATTGTGCTTTAGATTCAAGAGGCCGCATGGACCTATATGCTCTAGTAAGTGTAATGGAAATATTAAGAGGAGGTTGCAGCCATGGTGTGGATGGCAGAATAACATCGATAGTAATGACTTGCTTGTTGTGAATGAACTTGAGGCATATTTGATTCATGGAAGTGATGGCTTGAGCCGCACGGATCCAAGGAAGATCTAAGAGTATGTCACACCCTTCGATAGATGGTGCCAAGAGAAAATGTATGAGCATGGTAAGAGGACCAAAAGTTACTGGAATCTTAACAAAACCATAGGATTTAGGTATTTGATATGAGATTTGTAAGAGTGGGAAGCAGATACTAACAAACAATGCAATAGAACATGCACTAATGTGAAATGATGGATGTATGATAGTGTCATTAATAAAAGTCAATTCAATATAAGTATTGATATGTAACATATTAGAAGAGAATGCAGTATGATAGTCATGATTGAAGAAAGTAATGATTGGTGGGTATGTATCCACGCAAGAAATTAGAAAGAAAAGGCCCCCTAATGCAGGAGAAGGCATTACGCAATATGTATTATTTTCTGAAGAATCATCCACTTATTTTTCATGTTTCAGAAGAGGATTGTTGAATATTTTAAGATCATGAATTTCATTGATAGGTGCAGAGGCTATAGGCTTTGGATTCTCAAGTGTATTATTATCGATAAGATCTTAAATAAGATTGCAAAGGTTTAGACATTGATCTGTAAAATGCACAACACATTAAATATTTTCGTTGTAATTGCAACCTTTAGGATGAGATAGATCCAAATTGAGGGGAGGAAGTGTAATAATATTGCTCTCAATAATTTTTGGCAAGAGAATATGTGGAGCGATTGTCAATTTTTTATATGTATGCTTAGGTGGTTGTTATTGAAGCTCTTTAGTATTGGATAAGACATTGACAGTTTTTTTAGCTTCCATAGGTTTCGTAGTCGTCTTGAAATTTTATTTTTTTTCAAATCGCGTTGAGGACGAAGTATGTTCCTGATATTTAAGCTTTCCTATAGATAAGGATTTTGTTTCACATAGCTTAAGAGTGTGACATAAATGATCGAATGATGGAGAAATTTTAAAGATAACACATTCCTAAAGAGGTGGTAATACACTTTGTACAAAAATACCTTGAATTTTAGAGTCCGCAAGAAATTAGACGTCTTAGCTAAGTTGTTTTTGTATCATAAGATGTAATCTACTAGATATTCATTAGATCCTTGTTTAAGTTGAGAAAGTTGAGCATAAGAGATCTTAGAGCCAATTTTGATAGATAAATGAGTGAGAAAAGCATTGTATAGATGCATAAAGGATGCTATCAAGTGGACATGTAGGTGTAGACACAAAATTATGTGCTTTAGAAATTATTTAGTCCTTGTCTCATACTACTATTTAGAAGGTTTTTGAGTGAAGAAAGTACTAATTAATCCCCATCTTTTTACCATCTTATTTTATTTTATTTTGTCATTCTCGAGATTTTACACCTACATGCCTAGTCATTTTTGGTCCTCTTCCATTATTTTAGCCTCGATTGGGGCGCCCTAGTCCAACTAGGGGCACCGCGATCCTTTTCACACTTTCCCACCACTTTTTGGGATCTTTCTAGCCATTTTAGATCCTTATCTTTTTTGTGGTTGGCCATTTCGGGGTTAATTACAAAATTAGATCAAGATAACCCTATAAATATAAAGTTATGATACCATAATGAAGGACTAGGTACTAGACACTACTATCGTCTATCTAGAGTTGCATCCATCTATTACATTAGAGATCACTTTCATCCACATATCTCCATCACAAGGCACAAGGATAGGACATCTGCATCACACACAACATAGGGGGAGGATTCTATTATATTCCATGCAAATATTCTATTACATTTTCTACATCTAGTTATTTGTTTCTACTTCACAAAGTGTGACTAGCATGAGAGCAACTAGGCCACAAGATGTACACAAAAAAAAAACATTTAGGTCATAAATATAGTGCAACGCTCAGTTAGTAAGACCACTATTATGGTAGATGAGGTCAATCCAACCCATTCATTTGCATTCTTTTTTTAGGGTTTTCATACTTCTCTTGTGGTGTCTTGCATATCTTTCTATCATATTGGATTATTAGGGACATCTACCATAGTGCACCAAATTTGATTCAACACACAACGATGGTTTCAGACCACCTATCGGACCTATGAAACTTAGATCCAAATCTTTTACACAAACTAGGGCACCCGTAGGTTCCCTAGTCCCTCTCTAGACACTCCAATCTAGAGAATGAGCCTATATCCATCCTTATCAGGGCTTCTGTACAGTCATTCCTGCTTCAAGATTCTCCATTCACCTTTGTGACAGTGCCTCGAGCATATTCTACTCAGTCTAGTTATTTCCTCTCCTTTCTTTCACATTAGGGTTAGCATTTCCTTTTTAATATTTGTTTGGGTCATTTACATACTTTTGTACTACATTTACAACTATTCATAGCTTAGATTAACTATAGTCCATATTATTTAAATTTTTAGTTAATCATTATAGTGAACCCAATCTTTGAATCCACCTTTGATCTAGGGATTTTCTCATGTTTTCTATCATGGATTCTAATTTCTGTCAAGTCTCCTTACTTCAATTGATTCAAATACACCCATCTTGTAAAGACACTCTTAAAAATACTCTTGAGACTAGGCGTCTACCTATCAACATATTTCCTACCCAATTAAATTCTCTTTTTGGTCATGTTTCTAAGGACTCCCTTAATTCCAAATCCAATCACTCTATTTAAAAATCCATTCAAGCTCTTCATTATTTATTTCAAAATAAATTTCAGTCTATGGAATCCACTAATACATCTCTTATATCTGAAATCCAACATCTTATGGATGCTTCTTAGGCTCAAGTTTGTTCTCCTTCTACATCTCATCTTCATTATATTTCTTCTACATGTGATCATATTAGTGCACCTCAATTTTTTCCACTCCCTGTGCCTCTAAAGTTTACAATCAATGTTATCCAACATGGTACTCTTCCAAAACTCATAACTCGTCAATTAATAAACTTTCCATCTACTCATCATTATCCTACTTATCAGGTTTCAAAATATCAAGGTCTTCCATATTGCATCTATCATCAATACATGGACATAATGACAATGATTGTTATGCTTTACAACAAAGAATCAAACATCTTGAACATCAAGGTTTCATCTCATTCACTGCACAACGTTTTGTTACATGGTCCTCTCCACTTATTGCATATCAATGGGTTTTAATATCTAATTCATCTAATGAGCATTAGGAAATATTTTCTAAGGAAAGTTAAGAACCGCCTAAGCAACCACCCCTCAAAATCAGCACAACACCTCTTCTCGATTCATCTATAGTATTACCAATTCAACCTAAGCAACCTCCTTTAAAACTCATTGCAACTTGGCCTCCTCTCAAGTCATCCACAACATTACTAGGTGAAATTATGGAACTACCTCTCAAAATCAGTCCACCTTCTTCTCCTATCAAGTCTTCTGCAGTGTCATCAACCCCATATAAGCTAAAACCAATCACTTTTTTCAAAATACTACTCCTATTGATGAATAATACACATCTCAAATTACGCCACCATTACATGGTCCTACTTTTTCTTAGACCTACCATTGTCTTGGACCTATCTCTTATCATGACATAAACAATGCTCTCCCACAATGACATGAAACCTCACGTGTCATTGCATAGATCTCAATCATCATATTACACTTAGGGGGCATAACACTTATTTCCCCCCTCCTCATATTCACATAGGATTATCTATCATCTTTGCATTCACATACATCAATCTTCTCACATAGGCATACTCATCACATGTTTTAGTGTCGTCATTACCCAATCACATACTCTTGTGATTCAATTCACACTTGACTATTGAGGTATTACTACACATGAACCCAACACACTGCACTATATGCATTACACATTGTATTTCATCACACATCACGCGTCATACATCATATTAGTTGTTATTATGCATACATCATACTTATATTGTCTAGCATCACATACAATTGATCATATTTTCCATCCCACACACTTCATACTGTTAGGTTATTTACATATATTGCATTGCATTCTACACTACACCTCACATCATTTGTCTTAAATTATACATTATACACTTCAATATACACTGTGCATTTCCTAGTCTTCATCACATATGAGTCTCGCATGATATCATCTTGCACATTACATTACATTGTACACATTCTACGCATCTAACATTACATTCCACCCATCTCATGTTTACACATGATCATTTATAATATTCAATATGCATACTACATCATCTTTTATGCATTGCACTCACTACCCTATGATGCACATTAATTCCTCAGTCCATACTCAGTTGCCGAGGGTTTACAAATCAAATGGACCTTCTCTTCATCACAAAATTATCATTTGAACTTTCATCATGTGACATTTTTAGGTTAGTGACATATGATTTACTCTAAATCATCACCCCATATCATCTGGTAGTGGTATACACCTTAGGTTACATCACCACTCTTTTACCATTCATCTCATAGTGATATACACTTAGGCTAAATCACCACTCATCCATTCATCTTATAGTGATATACACTTATGCTAAATAATCACTCCTACATTCATCTTGTCATGGTATACACTTCGTCTATAGGGCTCATGAACATATAAATTTTTCTATGCCATGTCTCATCAATACACATACACATTCATCACAGCGTGTGAGACATAACACACACTTAGACCATTTCTTGATGACGCACTCTCGTTTACTGTTCATTCTTGACTACTAAGGGGGAAAACCAAATAAACCTCAATGGATACATTTCCATTCACTCATGGGGCATGCAGTTCATATAACTCCATTTTACATTCCATTCAATCCATCCACAACATATTTCATACTATTGTTTCTCTTACTCTCTCTTACTTTTTCTTGTTCATTGTTATTTTATTACACATGGTAGTTAGATGGCTTATATGTAATTTATCTATATCATCCACATGTGCGTGTTCACATATTTTTCTAGTTGTGATCACAGATACAAGTGTCTTACACACAACATGGATATCCTCCTTCTACCATTCATACATTGGTCATTAGGGGCATCTGCATTTGTCTCTTCCAGGTGTTATTGTTTCATTTTGTACTTAGAACTTTACATTACTTAGTTATACAAACTTTTGGCATACTAGTTATCTTTCTAACATGTTAAAGGGTGCTTCATGTGTAGTATTTGTTATATAGGGATTTTTTCTTCCGTACTTGTATGTTGCATTGTCTTCTTTTGTATGTGGCGTTTTCCCTATTTTCGGTGTGCACACTTGTTTTTTTGTATGCATCCATAACGGCCTTTGCATTTCTTGTGACATCATGAGTAATGTCCCATGTTTGCAGCCCGCTTTGTGTGGATTACTTGTCTTCTTGCATGTTTACATTACTTTCCTTTGGAGGCTACACATTGTTTGCATAGCATATACACTATTTTCTATATACATGCTTGTTTGTACTAGCACTTTTCTTTAGCTAGCCATCCTTATTTCTGTGCGCATGTGTTTCTACCAAGCGCATTTCCTTCCCATGCATGGAATAATTTCAGTATTCATGTGGTTGGTCCTCTTTTGGGGCCACATTTCTCCTATCAGCAATGTCACATGCACGCCCAAAGAGGAGGGACATCATTTACTATTATTCTACACACTACATAGAGATTCTACATCATTTCGATTCAGTTATATACAATGACTGGGTTGAGACCAGTCTATGAACACCATACACAATAGATTTTATAGGACATGGTTGTCCTTAGCAATCTGGGAAGCAGTTACAAGTTTAGAGGTTATAGTGGGTGTGCCTCCTTATACTACTTTGTCCAGTTGCATCAAATCTCCTAAAAAGATAGAACATACAAATATCTCTTCATGCACATTTAGGGAAGCAATTACAATAAGGATAATAATGTATCTTTCTCCCTTCACTTCTTTAGCCAGGGTGGCGTGAGATCACCCAAAAAAATGTAGTATAGGATATTCTTCTACATTCTCTTTCTCATAGTGGATCAGGTGCACATGTTCCATTTACACTCTTTCATTTGTGTATTTACATTTACATACTTTTACATGCATCTTTTACATTCCAATTTTACACATACATACATATTTGACTACTTGATTGTTTTCTCCTTACATGTCTAGCTGTATGAGAAACAAGTCGTCAAATAGGGGAAACAACAATGATAAAACAATAACGGCTTCAATAACAACACTTTGTGATAGCACACACCATACTAACCATGTAGGTGCATCACATATAACAACAACTACACACATGGATCTACCCTAGGTTCACTCTCGTCACTTATTTTTACGCATTTTCATCTATATTTTCCATGCTCCATCATATTTTTTTCATTTCACACTTTCTCTAATCCCCTGGCACATTTTCTACTAGAATATTCAAGGACATCAGGTACACATCTCTATCACTTTATATTACCGAACTTTCCGCTCACCAACTTAAAGTGGGGGAAAATTTAGACACAAAATCATGCACTTTATACATTATTTAGTTAAGGTCTCATACTACTATTTAGAATTTTTTTGAGTGTAGAAAGTTCTAATTAACCCCCATTTTTGGCCATCTTCTTTTATTTTATTTTTCCATTCCCAACCTTTTACACCTACATGCATAGTATGTTTCACTCATCCTCCATTATTTTAGCCTCGACTAGGGCACCAAGGTTAGTATTGGGATGACTAAGCTAGTACTGAGGTGCTCACGGGTTCCCTGGTCCCACCACGGGTGCTCCGATCCTTTTCACACTTTCTCGCCACATTTTGAGTTCTTTCTAGCCATTTTACATCCTTATCTTTTTAGTGGTTGGCCATTTCAGGTTTAATTACAAAATTAGATCAAGATAACCCTATAAATACAAAGGTAGGAGACCATAATGAAGGACCAATCTCTAGTCACTACTATCATCCATCTATTGCATTGGAGATCATTTACATCCAAATAGCTCCATCACAAGGCACGAGGCTAGGAAATCTATATCACACACAGTATAGCCTGGAGGATTCTATTCTATTCAATGCACACATTATATTACTTTTTCTACATCTAGTTATTGCTTGCTACTTCACAAAGTGTGAATGGCACAAGAGAACCTAGGGCACATGATGCACAAACACACACACACACACACCTGAACTACATTTGGGTCCAAAATGTAGTGCAACACTCAATAAGTAATCCCACTATTTTGGAAGCTGAGGTTAGACAAAACCATTCATTGGAATTCTCATTTTTTTAGGGTTTTGATACTTCTCTTGTGATTTCTTGTAGGTCTTTCTATAATCTTCAATTATCAGTGAGATCTGGTGTAGTACAAAAAATTTGATGCAAAACACAACAAAGGTTTCGTACCTCCTATTGGACCTATGAAACTTAGACCTAGATCTTTTTCACAGACCAGGGCACCCATTTTAAAGACCAGAGCACCCGTAGGTGCCCAAGTCCCTCTCCAAGAACTCCATTCAAGAGAATAAACCAAAATCCTTCCTTTTTAGGGAATCTGCATAGTCATTCCTTCTTCTAGATTCTCCATTCATCTTTGTGACACATTCCCATGAGAATCTTCTATTCAACTAATTTATTTCTTCTCCTCTCTTGCACATTATGGTTAGCATTTCCTTTTTCATAGTTGTTTGGGTCATTTACATACTTCTTTACTACATTTACAATTGTTCATAGATTAGATTAATTATAGTCCATATTATTTAAATTTTTAGTTAATCAATACGTCATAGAACCAATAAATCACATAATCTTGGAGACTGAGAGGGAAAATATTTGCAAGTAAAGTATGATCATCCACATATTCTAGGCATGCCATGTGAAAGGATCGAAGATACTCTTTAGGTGTGACGAGACTGAGAGGAAATCAATAAGTGGAGATAGTAGGTGTGAAAGGAGTTTGAAGGAGTGAAATGGAATCTAAAGATGCCGATGCTCAAGAAGTATCCAATTGAAGTTGGATAATTTAGTTATGTTGATTCTAATAGAAAGAAGTTAAATTAGTAGTATTTGAAGAATATCTAGGTTGTGTATTGATATTATTAGGGTGAATGATGGGGGTAGTAGTATTAGGAATGGAAGTGGGGATATAAAGGGATTGAGTGGAGGCCATAGAATTCAAGGAATAACCTACAAGAGACACAAAAGTAGCATTAAGAGTAGTTTTAGAAATAATCAAAGCATAGAGAATATGTGGAAGATAATTATGATCATCATGTAAATCTTGATGAAAATTTGTGAGTTTTCGTAATTGTTATTGATCGACATTGGTATCATCATCATATGATTATTCACTATCATATGTTTCAATTTCGTTAAGAGGAATATTTTGAGAGTTGGCAAAGGGTTTTTTAGTTTTAGCAATTAATGTAGAAACCTCAGTCATTAATTTAGAAACCCGATGGTAAGATGGAGGAAGCTCAAGATGCTCAAAAGACCCAAAACGACCACTATGGGTGATGGACATAAGAATAAAAGTCCTAGAAAGAAGGTGGATTGGAGCATGGGGCTCACCAAATGATTAAGAAAATATTGAATAAATAGATTCTTAAATCCAATGCAATGTAACATTAAATGAATAAGCAATTAAGTACAAAATAGACCCAAGCAAATAAACAACTAATATTTTTAAACCCTAAGTGCAAAGAGGAGATAAAATGACTTAGTTGTTTTTTAATTAATCCTTGGTTTTGCTAAAGTGACTAACTGAGAAATATAAATTGCATATTATCAAGTTAAAACCAAGAAAGTTATAGAGATGGAGGAATATGCTGGATTGGGGAACCTGAAATGGGTCAGCAGTGCCTGTGGACCTGCTTTGTGTGCCTGTGATTGCTCAAACCCTTAAGAAACCTCCTTCGTAGGGTTGGGAAATGTTTGATGTCCTTCACTTATTGTCGTACAATGATCATAGATGTCGTTGATAACTTGCAATAAATAAATTACTTGCAAAACCCTCGAGAGTACATCAAATCCCAAAAATAAAAAAATGCAAATGTGGGGTCAGACTATCCTCAGTTGTCAAATAAATGATATTTCAACTAAGCGTTGCACTAAATTTCATACCAAATGTATTTCTAGGTTTGTGCGAAGAATCATGCCCTAGGTGGCTCTTGTGCATGTCACACTTGATAGTGAGAAATAGCTAGATGTAGAAAATGTAAGTAGATGTGTGCATGGAATAGAATGAACCTCCCCTCCTTTTAAGTTTATGCAGAAGAATGAAGTACCTTTCCCTTTAATGGATGCTAGAATGGATGTTTGGATAATCTTGAATAGCCTTTAGATGCAACCTTAGGTGGTGATAGCTAATGCTTAGTGCTTGGTCCTTTATTATGGTCACAAACTTTATATTTATATGATTCCCTTTCTTGAATTTCGTAATTATCCCTTAAATGGCCAACTACCAAAAATATAAGATGCCCAAACAGCTATAAAGGACCTAAAATATGTGAGTAAAGTAAAAAGAGGTCAAGGGAACCCAGAGGGGATGGGGGAACCTTATGCTAGTTGTTAGGAAATAAGAGATAAAATATGCAGAATAATCCCTTACAGAATCGCAACAATAGAAACTAATATGCAGAAAATATTACAGATCTCAAATAAAAGTGTAGAATAAATAACACAACACAAAGAGACAAGATTTAACGTGGTTCACACAATTTGGGCTATGTCCACCAAGAATCACTTGGTCAGATTTTATTACAAGCCTCCACTCTCTCAATAAAATGCCCAAATCCGTTTGGAGCTATGCTCAACAAACTCTACAGAATTCACACCCGAATTCAAAACACATCTACAATACAATTGCTTGTATTTCTATCATATGCATAAGACCATATAAATAGAAAACTACTTAAGTAGTTTTACAAAACCATGGGTATCAAACAATGGGCAAAAACAAAACCGTCTCATAAACCTCTGGGTAGCCGAAGAGGCGGTTTTACAAAACAATGGGTACTGAAAAACCATGGGCCCAAAAACAGCCCAGAATGGTTACCCATTACCCATGGGTTAATAAACCACCCATGAAAATTTGCTTTGGGGGCTTCACCCTCAAACCCCCCTGACCCGCTCACCAACAAGTGGGACTGCCATAAAAATACCCAAGTGTAACACATATAAGGTGTACCACACTCTAACATGAAAATAGGCTCCATAAACATAACAATCTCCCACTTGGAGACTGATTTCCACTAAGCAAGCTTCTCAACCCTTCACTGTCATTTGCGAAGGCCAACCAAAGCTGAACATAGCTTTAGTTTATCCCTTGTGACCACCTTGGTCATCATGTCTACAAGATTCTGACTAGTATGAATCTTCTCCAACTTTAACTTATCTTCCTCCAAACATGTCCTGATGAAGTGATATCTCAACTGTATATGCTTCATCCTGGAGTGGAAAGTAGAGTTCTTAGCTAGGTGTATAGCACTCTGACTATCACTATGCAACTTACATTCCTCTTGCTTATGCCCCAACTTCTCAATCAATTGTTGTAACCAAATCATCTCTTTTCTTGCCTCTGTGGCAGTAACATACTCAGCCTCCGTGGTTGACAAAGCCACTAGCTTCTATAGTCGTGAAATCTAGCTCAATGTTGTCCCACCTACAATATAAATATAACATGTTGTGCTCCTCCTTCTGTCTACATCTCCAGCCATTTCTGAATCTACATAACCACGTAAAGTGGTGTCTGATCCACTATAGCACAAAATTGTCCCCATGGTTCCTCTCAAATACCAAAGGATCCACTTTACTGCTTGCCAATGCTCTTTACCTGGATCACTCATAAACCTACTCATAGCTCCCACTACATGCGCAATATCAGGCCTAGTGTACACCATAGCATACATCAAACTGCCAACTGCTGATGATTAAGGTAACTTGGACATCTGGTTTCTTTCCTACTCTGTCTTGGGACACTGCTCCTTTGATGACTTAAAATGGCCTGCCAAAGGAGTCCCAACTGGTTTAGCATCTTGCATGTTAAACCTATCCAATACCTTCTTAATGTACTCTTCCTGAGATAAATTCAACTTCCATTCCTTTCCTATCCTGAGTTATCCTCATACCAAGGATTTGTCTGGCTACCCCCAAATCCTTCATATCAAACGATTCACTTAGTTGTTTCTTGAGTACTTTTATTTCCTACATGTTTTTACCTGCAACCAACATATCATCAACATACAAACACAGGATAATATAACTTCCATCCTCAAATTTCTTTTTATACATACAATGGTCAGAATTACATCTAATATAACCTTGCTCCATCATGAAGCTATCAAACTTCTTATACTATTGACGTGGAGCTTGTTTCAAGTCATACAAGCTCTTCTTTAGTTTACACACCATCTCCTCTTTACCTTTGACCTCATATCCCTCTAGTTACTGCATATATAGTTCCTCCTCCAAATCACCATGGAGAAATGCAGTCTTTACATCTAACTGTTCTAAGTGCAAGTCTTCTGCTGCCACTATTCCAAGAACATTTATGATAGAAGTCATTTTTACTACAGGAGTAAAAATCTCATCAAAATCTATACCTTGTTTCTGTGCAAACCCCTTGACCACCAACTGGGCCTTATACCTTTTCTTTCCTCCTTCATCTTTAAATTTGTACACCAACTTGTTTTGCAATGCTCTTTTTCCTTCTGGTAGCTTCACCAAATCCCAAGTCTAGTTCTCCATGAGAGACTTATGCTCCTCATCCATGGCTTGCTCCCACTTCTTACTAGCATCTACTTGCAGTGCTTCATCAAATATCTCTGGCTCTCCACTATCAATGAGTAATAAATAATAAAGAGAAGGAGAAAAACATTCAGGTTCTTTTCTTACCCTAGAAGACCTCCTCATTGTAGGAGTTTGGGGTTCCTATTGAGTAGGTTCCTAAACTGATTCATGGGTCACTTTCCCATCCAGAAGATCCTCTACCACTGCATATTATCTCTTAGATTCTTCCCAGTTTTCTTGAAACTGTTGCTTATACATGACTTTCTCATTAAAGACCACATCCCTAGACCGAATGATTTTCTTGTCCTTAATACTCCAACATTTAAACCCAAAGTCATCACCACCATAACCAATGAAAGTACATTTTTCTAATTTAGCCTCTAGCTTGGTCCTATCATCCTTGTCTATATGAACAAACACCTCACATCCAAAGACTCTAAAAATGAATAATCAACTTTCTTACCATACCATGCCTCCTCAAGTATGCCTCCATCCAAGGAACTTGAGGGTCCTCTGTTTATCAAGTACATAGCTATGCTCACCGCTTCTGCCCAAAAAGAAAGAGGCATTCCTGTATGTAACCTCATGCTCCTAGCATGTTCCATTATTGTTCTGTTCATCCTTTCTAATACCCCATTCTACTGTGGAGTTCTTAGAACCATCTTTTACCTGTGGATTCCATTCTTAAAAAAGAAATCATTAAATTCCGCTGCAATACTCCCCTCCATTATCTGACCTGAGACATTTTAGCTTAAGACCTATTTCATTCTCTACCAAGGATTTCCATTTAACAAAAGTGTCAAATACATCAGATTTGTTTCTAATACAATAAACCCAAACTTTTCTTGTTGCATCATCAAAAAAAGTAACATAATAACTTGAACCCCCAAGAGATGATACCTAAGCCGGCCTCCACACATTAGAATGTACCAGCTCTAACTTACTCTCTTTCTTCATAGATTCAACCTTGAGAAACCTTACTCACTTATGTTTCCTATATATACAATTCTCACAAAAATCTAAACCTGTTTTTATATATCCAGGAAATTTCTTCTTTATGATGTTCATGTCCTTATGGCTCATATGACCGAGCCTATAGTGCCATAATGTTGTATCTGCATCTGAGGCCACAAGATTACAATCATTAGTACTATCAATGGTTAAATACAAGGTTCTAACCTTCTTACCTCTTGCCACCACAAGAGCACCCTTGGTAACCTTCCAAGAGTTAGCTATAAATATCATAGTACAACCATCACTTCCCAATTGCCCTGCCGATATCAAATTTCTCCTTAATGTAGGCACATGTATGACATCCTTCAATAGCCATGTATTCCCATTCTACATCTTAACCTGAACAAAACCTTTTCCAACTATACTGCATGGCTCATCATCACCCAGAAAAACATGCCCAAAAATCCCCTTGAACATAATCAACAAAATAATGCCTATGTGGAGTAGCATGAAAAGAAGCCCCTGAATCTAAAACCCAAGATTCAGTAATATTATGCAAAGAAAGAATCAAAGCATCCTGACATACATTACCCGATGCCAAATTTGCCTCCTTGTTTTCTTCTTGTTGTTTCTTCTTGTCTCGAAGCTCCCAACAATCCTTCTTTGCATGCCCAGACTTTCCATGGTTCCAACATACAATCTTGCTCTTGGATTTTGACCTTTCCCGTTCTTTTGATTTTCCATGGTTTCCTCTATTCTTTTGTCTCCCTCTAGTTTCCATTGTCAAAGCATTCCCTTAAGTAGAAGATTCCCCAGAGCTTTTTCTTCACATTTCCTCGCTTAGAATCACCCCTACAACATCCTCAAACTTCAACTTCGAGCTATCTGGAACCGATTTTCTTACCGCCATTACCAGGCTATTCCAACTTTTAGGTAAAGAGCAAAGAATTAATAAAGCCCTAACTTATTCATCAAATTCTATTGTAACCAAAGCTAGCATATTCACAACCATATCGAAATCATTTAAATGATATGCTACTGAACTATTCTTAGACATCTTCATATTAAACAACTTTTTCATTAAAAATATTTTGTTAGAGGCAGAGGGTTTTTCATACAACTTCCCTAATGTATCCATTAGATCTTTTGTAGTCTTTTCCTTTGAAACATTAAATAATACCGAAGATGCAAGACACAACCGAATCGTTCCAAGTTCCTTTTGATCCAAAAAATCCCATTCCACATCTATCATACTTGAGGGTTTGTTCACCTTCTCAGACAAGAGAGTATAAAGATCCTTCTGATAATGGGAATCTTCCATCTGCATCTTCTAAAGACTGAAATTCTACCCGTTGAATTTATCAACCCTAGATCTTCTATCATCTACCATAGCTCCCACTCAAGATAAAATTTTCCCTATAATTCAACACTTCAGCAAACCAAACTAGCCTCTGATACCAATTGTTAGGAAATAAGAGATAAAATATGCAGAATAATCCCTTACAGAATCGCAATAGTAGAAACTAATATGCAGAAAATATTACAGATCTCAAATGAAAGTGCAGAATAAATAACACAACAGAGAGAGACAAGATTTAACATGGTTCACCCAATTTGGGCTACGTCCACCAAGAATCACTTGCTCAGATTTTATTACAAGACTCCACTCTCTCAATACAATACCTAGATCCATTTGGAGCTATGCTCAACAAACTCTACAGAATTCACACCCGAATTCAAAATCACATCTGCAATACATTTGGCTTGTATTTCTATCATATGCATAAGACCATATAAATAGACAACTACTTAAGTAGTTTTACAAAACCATGGGTATCAAACAATGGGAAAAAACAAAACCGTCCCATAAACCTATGGGTAGCCGAAGAGGCGGTTTTACAAAACAATGGGTACCAAAAAACCATGGGCCCAAAAACAGTCCATAACAGTTACCTATTACCCATGGGTTAATAAACCACCCATGAAATTTTTTTTCAGGGGCTTCACCCCCAAACCCCCTTCGATCGGGGGGGCTTCACCCCCTCGAAGCCCCCTGACCTATTCACCGACGAGCGGGACCACTATAAAAATACCTGAGTGTAACACATAGAAGGTGTACCACACTCTAATATGAAAATAGGATCCACTAACATAACACTAGTGTTATCGTTGTGCACTAGTGTCTAGACTCAAAGAAACTGAAGTGTCAGAGGTTAGACTAGGTAAGAAGGTGCAGATGATAAAAAGTTGCAATAGAAAGTAAGAAAGCTGGAAAAATACATGGGTTAGTTACCACTTTTCTTATTTAGGCATCATATGAATAGTAATATGTGATCAATACTAGATAGATACCCAAAGTGCATGATTTAGTGTCAACAATTATGTGTTTTATACTCAATCATATACAATCATATTCTTCATTCATCTGTGTAGATTCTGGGTGGACTTCTAAACACTCATGGCAACGACATAGGAATTTATTGAGAGGAATCTATAGGTATGGCTCCTCAACCATTCAGATTCTTTCTCATCTTTCTATAGCATTTACATTATAATGCTCCTTGTTTTGATTATTTTTCTTTAGTAGGTGTAGTATATCTATCTTGTTTATTGAGATATTTCATGTATGTATTTTTGACACTTTTAGGCATGTTGAAAATCTCTCTTATGGGGGAGATATTTTGGTGAAGCACAATGTTATTTTGTCAGTTTTCAAATATTTGGTTTGACAAATCATGTAGATTTGTATCGTCACTCTACCCATTCAGCAGTATGGGATGGTGTGGTATTGTCCCGCTTCTTCATATCTTGTTTCCTTACCTTTTTTCCTTAGTTGTTCTTGGATCATGGAACTTGGATTTTGTGTCCTTGCCTTATTTCCTTGGTTATTTTTCTTGGACCATGACACACCTATTTTTAGTAATTGATCAAATTATGTTTGGTAGTTTTGGCACTTTTAACATCACTCCATTAACAGTCTCTTTGTATGTAGCTATTCTAGTGTAACCCAGTTTTAATTGTTTTTTATTTTTTTGATTTAGTAGTGGATTCAAACCATAGTGCACACTAAACTTCTACATAATTTTTCAATTTTTTTATCTGAGCTTCTTGGGATGCCTTGCAATGGTTTTTTAACTCTATCTACTTTGTTGTTACTAGTTTTTGGGTACCTTGAGGTGATTTTTCATCCATGGTAGCTCCTTTTTCCCCATTTTTCAGGATCCACCTTCTTATCTACCTATATAAACTATGCTTACAAGGGTGTTTATTGTAGTTTATTATTTATCATTTTATATTTTTACTAGGATAATTATTTTACTTTGGTTATCCCTACACTTGTTGAGGTATCTTGCTTAGGAGTACTAGTTGTGTGGAGTTAGCTTGCTAGTCTTCTAGAGTTAAGAAATTAGACTTATGGAGTTAACTTAAATGCTAGTATCAGTTAGTGGGATTTCTTCACCACTAATCTAGGTAGTATTTTTAATTCCCTCCTCCTATATTTACATCTTGGTTATTGAGATAATTCGTGAGATCATTGACATTATGATGGATTTCTATATATGATATTACATCCCTTTGTTTGTAAATCCTTTTATAAGGTTATTTTGGTGAATTCCTTTCATACATTTTAATGTGATTTTCTATTATCATTTGAGATATTTATGGCTTAGAACAATCTTCTTATCTTTCCTTTCAGCCATAACCGTAGAAATACAATTGTTACTTGAGGGATTTAGTTAGTCTATTAGACTAAATAGAAACTCACTAGCACAACTCACCCAACTCGTAACTAACCCTATAAATTCCATGAGATTATATTTAGTTCCTTAAACCCAATTGACTAAAATCATAACACCACTAGCTTACACTAGTTCTAATGAATTATAAAATATTTTAAGATGGTGCATAAACTATCTAATGAATTTGTAGGAGTACGAAGATAGGTAAACTCATGTCATCTAAAAATATGAGGAGAAAATATTTTTTCAGAGAAGTAAAATGTGAATTTGTATAACATTTAGAGACAATTTGAGAATAATATTGCTAGAGCTAATTATGTTAATCCACATCTCTCCATTAATTTTGTAGAAAAGGGTAAGAGACCAAAGTTGAGGCACTAAAATGTGGACAAAACACGATTTTAACTAAAACACATACGTAGTTTGAAAAAGTGAATTTGTTCTTTAATTTTGTAGGTTTGGGAGTCACCAAACCAAAAGCATATTAATGCCTATTTATAAGGGGTTATAGCTCATACAAATTCCAATTTCTAAGGAATGCGTATGTGTGATAACCTATATGCATTCTTATTACAAATGTATTTTTGCAATGCCTTAAAGATGGAGGAAAGGGTAGGGGGTCCATATTTAAAAATAATAATTATTAAGTATAAGTTTCTATTTATTATTCTTAATAAATTATAAATAAGAATAAGTGGAAACTAATACTTTAATTTTATTTTAGTAAATTCAAGAAATTAGGGTCATTCTGCACTTTATGGAACTAGTATTATAGTTCTGTAAGCCACAAGTTAGAAGATATTTTGTCAAAATATTATATGTTTAGTTCATAGGTATTTTTCAGGATCTCAACATTGAATCTAAAGGTTTTAAGGTGTAAATTGTACAATCGATGTCTATTTTGGAAAGACATATAGCTATTTTTGTAGGTTTTAGGGCCTTCTATATTGTTTATTAACATTTGTAGGAGTAACATGATTGATTATCACCTATTTTACATTATGGATGAGTACTAAATTTACGTATTATGCATGAGTACCTACTTAGCATATTATTAATGAGTAGCTACTTTAAAATACTACAACATGCATGTTTAATAGGTCCACTCAAGTAATCATCACAATAAACAATGTAGGGGTTGTTCTTGATTCCCATCCATGCACACATATAATCCTTTTATCTTGATAATATAAATTAGTTGTATTAAGGGTTAGGAAAGAAGATGATCTATCTAAGTACCACATGATATCTTTATTTGTTCAATGTAAGAACAAGATATTGAAAAATTTGGAAGGTACAAAAGTGCATCACATATAACTATGTAACTTGCAGCCCTTATTTACCCAATAAAATGCTATGCGCACTGGTACTTCATTTAGACAGATTTTAACACTCACCTAAAGCATGTAGAACTACAAGTTCCCTCCTTTGCACTATCTTGTCAAGATTCTAGCATGCACATTCATGATTACCATTATTAAATCATACATTCAAGTGCAATTCATAACTAACATCATATCAAGAATAGAGAATGGAAACACGTGTATTAAGGAAACACAACAGATAAAACCATCACTAAGATCAATTGTACCATGTGATCACCCTATTAAGATCAGTCAATTACTAGAATCCATCAACATTGATCCATTAATGACCAAAGTATTACATGTCAAAAGATGAATACATAACAATAGTACCAAAAATTCACGCATTTCAATAAGAGTGAAAAAACCCTAATACATCCAGAGGTCTCATACACGGTAACCAAAATTATGAATAAAAACAAGTATATATAGGGGAGGGGACTTTCCCTTCATTTCCCCTGCATCCCAAAATAGGTTACATGCTCAAAATAGCCATGCGTACATCCAAAAACAACTATAAGGCGTGCATGTTTTCCTAACAAGCCTAATAATAGATTAAATTTATAAACAAACTCTACTTTAATCCTATTATTAGCTTGATCTATGAATGACTTTTCATCTCCACCTATTATGTGATTTATCACAAAAATAAATATTTCTTAGCCACCAAGTCTCCATACATTTCTCTGGATCTGGAACATTGCTTGAATGACACTCAAACTCATCCTTGTCTATTTGTATCTAGTGGTCCATGAAATTAGCTAAGTGCTTAAATCTTTCGGCTCAGGCACAAGCCATTGTGCAGTATCCATTATACCCAGTGTATGCCCCTTTGCTCCTTCCTTTCGTGCACCCAAATTCCATGTGCATGGCTTGTACTTAGCCATTTTTACTATGCAACAATACCACACACTAATTTGGATTTCTCCCCTCAAAAATGAGATTTTATAATTTGTTTCTACAAATAATGTATGAATAATCAATGAAATAATAAATAATTCAATACAAAAAAATATTCATCCCACGTAACAAAATGAGGCCCCATGTTGTTGGAAGAATTATGTGAACTCAACATTGATCTCACTCACCAATTTCTTCCACTCATCCACTTATGTCAAAGCCTTCCCAGGAGCTTCCTTTACAAGTCCTGGTATCTGTTCAGGAACCAACTCTTCAATTCTTCTCTTGAGCTTCTAAATAACTAGAGTTAGTTTTTTGCTCATTCCCTCAATCTCATCTATGCGGTATAACACCAAATTTTGGAACTCATTTATTCTTATTTCCAGTTTTTCCTTTTTGGCCTTGATTACTTCTTTCTGTGTTTTTGTCTCAATCATAACCTTGGTGCATTAAACCTTATTTGTGGGAATATTTTCCTGAATAGCCCTAAGTAGTGAATCCTCATCAACCACACATGTGTCAAGGATAAGTTAACATTTTTGCAATCTATTAAATGCCAAGTCAGCATTGGCACTCGAATCCTTGAGTTTTGTGAACATGTTCTCAAGTGCAGTAATCATGTCCTCAACAACTTTATTGGCTTCCTTCTCCTTCATGATATCTTCTACGGTTGGTCTTGTGTCACTCTTAATATTCTACAGAAGCATGCTAACCAGATCTTCCAAATACTGCATCTCATCATTTTAATCACTCCTGGCTTGGCTTACCAAGGAATGGAAATGACCTAAGATCTATTTCACCATCGTGACGGTCTTGTACAATGCCTCATTGGTCCTCTTTTTTTCACAATGGAGGTATTTTTTTCAAATTAGTGAGCTCACACTCCTTTTCTTTCTTTTTTGCTACAAATACCTTCATATTAGCACCTACATCTAAGTTCCTACACCCAACATCCATGGCCACTTTTTTCAAGGCATTGCATGCAAACTTATCAGTTAGGTACACGGGGTTGAATTTTTTATACTTCCTCCCTGGATCACTCTTTAGTTCAATCACACTGATGGAATGGTCGACTACCTTAAACTTAGGGTCTTATGCATGGTTTTGAAAGTTCCAGCTCAACATTTTTATGGTTTTTTATACTTCATTCTTTTCCATCAGATCCTAAGTGTACAACTTCTCATTCAGCATTGTGCTATGAAAATGTGCCCCTAGAACATTATTGGGGTCATCGAAAAAATCCATGTGTGGTGACCTAGGCATCCATGACTTCCTCTCCTCTTTCACCTTTTTCCTTGTCTTCTTCAAGGTAGAGGAACCTACAATTGTCCCAACTCTTGCACCCTTTTCTTTTCTTATAACATAAGTTTCATCAATATCCTTTTCCTTATGCGCCTCCTTCACAGGTGTCTTTTTTTTGGGTGAAATTTTATTCTCTTCTCCCTCTGTGGCATGTGACTTCCTCTGATCCTTAGCATTCTTTATGGCCAAATACTTGGTCCACTCGTACTTAAGCTCCTTGTGCAATATTTATCCTTTCTTTTTTAATCAGACTCCTCGTTTGTTTCTATGTTGGAGAAAACCTTCATTTTTCCGCACTTGACCTTTTCCCCCTCTACACTATTCTTAGGAAGCTAAAATGATTCTAAATTTTCTCTTCTCTTTCTTCTCATATAATACATTTTATTCCTCTTAGAATGATCAAGTATACCTTCCTCTTATTCTTCTTCTCCCTCGGGAGTATCTTCATGTGTTCTCTTGAGGGGTGGTATAATAGTTCATCTAGGATATCGGAAGGTAGTATATGTAGCCTCCATCTCCACTCCACCTTCATTTTTTATCCTCAACACCACAAAGACTCTACCTATCAACCCCTTAATGGCAACATTCAGCTAAAGGCTCAAGACCAATGTATCAGGTTCCACTATCTCCAAGTATGCAAGCCTCACATCATACCTATAGGTTTCGTGCAAGATGTGCAAGTATCAGTCAACCTTGTCAGCATCAAATTTTAACTTTTGTTTATTATTTATCTTGTTTACAATACACATTAATTATCGAGTAGTGAATACGAATTGGAGCTTCCATTAAGATCTCATCTCACCATCATTCATCCTGAACCATGTAAGGCTATAATTTTATATCACTGCAAACCTCACCTTCTCCCAAACCTCTATTGGAAACTCATGTAGAATGCACCACTCATTCTCAAAGGATCCTCGTAAAATTTTATACCATTGATCGATTCTTTCCTTATACTTAGCACCATCACAGATATATCTAGCAAACTGCATTGCAGGAGACTTGTTCACAAGTGGCCAAACCCACATATCATCATCTAGACTATAAGGGACTCCAATCTCTTAGAAGATAATGAGAAGGAGGATGAAGCCCCAATTTATCTTATATCCTTCCTCATTTTGCACTTTGGCCTCCTCAATAATTTAGTTCACAATGTATTGCACAATTTTGTACTGCGTCCTATTTTCCATTTTGTGTGTAATGTATAAATAGTTTTTGTTCACATCAGTCTACCTCTCTAAGGCACCCAACTTGAAACTAACCAACCTTACTGTAACCCTAGTTATAGGATATTTAAGTTTATCAATGGTCATAACTCTGCCTCCTTTCTTATATTGTAGTATAATGTTAATTCATCAATTTTACCATCAGCAAATAGGTCCAATGCCATGTCCTCCCATGTACTTCTCAGACTTGTGATACATTTGATGAGTTGCACTGTAAGTCTCATTCATTGGCCCGGGAAGTAGAAAAAATCCTCATACGCCCTAAATATGATCCATTGGAATAAAGGTGTGGGATTTGTGAAGAAGGAAAGCTTGAATAATTAAAGAACCCCTACCTTCTCTAGATTCATCCTTATCAAGTCAACCACCAATTATTTCCCTTCTTCATTTTTCCCTATAAGCTCCTGTAACATACCCAACTTTAATGTAGGTTCGTGCTCTGGAGCCTTATGGTTGAATTCACTAATTTTACATTTACGAACATGTGATTTCCACGTCTAAAACTTAAGCACTCCAGGAGGGTACTGCATTTAAGAATAAATGTATTTCAATGGTTGCTCAACTTTGACCCTCTTCATATGATGCTTTCTTTAGGTCTTGGATGCCATTGTTCCTACAAATTTGTGCCCTAGCTACTTTGTTTTATCACACTTACTTCGCTATCCAAGCATCACAAACCCTAGCTATTCAAAATCATCTCGCAAACCCTTCTCTATGTGCCCTTGTGTTGCATCTAACTACTAAATAAAACTTCTTTCTCTCAAGGATCCACACACAACCTCATACACATGCTACTCTAGTTTTCTCTTTACTTCTCTCACTTGAAGTCACTCGATAGCTCTATTTCTCAAATTATCTTAAATGCAAGAGAGAAAATGAGTTTGAATTGCCCCTTTTTATACTTTTTCGTATCCTAGTGACTTAATTTTTTTGCTTTTAACCCACTTTTTCTTACTTTAAAGCTTTTATGTTATTTTCTTGATAAAGCACCTTTTTTGTTTTTTTCTTTATCGCGCTACTTCCTTCCACGTGCTACTTCGTTTGAAGCCACATACCTTTTTTTAGTTCCTCCATGTGCTAAAGATACATAATCCTCTATGCCATATACCAAATAGTTTATCATGTCACTACTTACCTCGTGTTACATTGCTAAATCATTATCCTCGTGTGATCTCCATCCTGAGAAATCTCCTTAAAAACAAATTCATCCTTAACACTTGTAACACCTTTTTCTTTTGCATCATCCTTTCAGAAAATACCCCCAACTATGCTAGCCATTTCCTCTTCCATGCAATTACACCTGGTTCACCCCACACTAAATGTATGTGCGGTACTCTATGCATGAATTCAATAGATAGTAATCTGTCGCACAAGCACGCTAATTAGAAAAAACAAAGAACTAAAATGAAAAAACATAACAATGACTGAAAGGAAACATGTAAAAGGGGAAATATAATCTAAATGGAATTTTTTTATTATTACAAACACCAAGAAGTTGTATTTATAGTAGGGCATCATCCTACTTGAATTGAAGTAATTGGGAAACATGGTTCCATCCAATGCCTATAACTGGAAAGTGCACGATTCAAGTATCTTTATTACCACAAAAGGTCATAACCAATGTACTTTAAATTTCCCAGTGTGGCGCAAAAACTTGGAGTCATAGAGAAGGATCATATTTCCAACTACAAATGTCTTGTTCTTAATGTTCATATCATTCCAACCCTTCTATCTCGAATTCTCGGTCTTCTAGCAATAATGTGTAATGACATGCTGCTCATCCAATTACATCATTTTATCAATGCACTCTTCTAAAAAAAATTCATCAACTAGTCCACCTACGCGTGTAATACGTAGAGATGGTAACATGAATTTAATAGGAAATGTAACCTTTGTGCTAAACACCAATTGAAAAGGTGTGGCCTTATTCAAATTCTTATATGTGGTCCTATATACCCAAAGTACAACTGAAATTTTATCATTCCAATATTTTATTCCAACTTCACAAAGTTTCGTCGATGTCTTTCCCAGAATCTTGTTGAGGAATTTTTCAGTACCATTAGCCTAAGGGTGATAAGGAGTAGTATTATGGTGTGCCACCATAAACTCTAACTATAGAATTCTAATTGTTTCATTAAGGAAATGTGTTCCTCTATCACTTGTCAATCTTAATGGATAGTCATACCTGATAATTATATCTTCCCATAACAATCTTGTTGGCATAGTTGATGTATAATCCTTTGTAGGTGCATCCTTTTTCCACTGTGTCAGATAGTTTTTACAAGTAATATAATATCATGCACTAGTCCTCTGCGTGGGTGGTGAAATAGGACCTCCAAATTCAATATCCCAATTTTCAGAAGGCTCA
This sequence comes from Taxus chinensis, assembly GCA_019776745.2. Lineage (NCBI taxonomy): Eukaryota > Viridiplantae > Streptophyta > Pinopsida > Cupressales > Taxaceae > Taxus > Taxus chinensis. Next base: position 217,175,344 of record CM034152.1, on the reverse strand, counting down.
ACATTTCCAATAGGCCACAATGATATCTCATCTCTAGTTTCAGGCTTCCAATGTGTTGAAAATGATCGCATGCCTTAACATATTCTTAGTATATTTGTACAAAGTCTTCCACCATAGTCCAGTTATTATAATCTTGCACATTTTAGCATCACCGATGTAATTCCCTCCTATTATTCCACCATGAGCTTCCTCCATAATAGCCTCATGCTCATGTTGAAGAGCATAATGGTGTAAAACTTCATCAGGACCTAAATTTTACAAATATCCACCAATCAATTGATAAAGTACCACACATATAACAAGCTAATTTTTCTCCAATGTCTTCATCCCTTCAAGTTCCTATCCTATGTGTAAAAATAGTGCAATATCCTATAAGTTTGTGGGCATGCAATTTTACCTAAAAATTTTGTGCATCCAACATTGTGTCCTTAATGTTCTGCGCATCCTTGCTAGAATTAATCCTTAAAAAAGATCGGACCCTAAATTTATCTTTCCTGGTTTCACAAAAATTTTGAACTCAAACTCTTGAAATAGAAGTATCCATCTATATATGCGCCCTTGTAAAACAGGTTTGTTGACAAAATACTTGAGCGTCATATGTTCAGTATAGAAAATAAACAGTGTTTCCAACAAGTACTATTTGAACATGTGTAGTGAGTAGATCATAGAAAAATCCCCATACTCAGTGGTTGTGTAATTATACTCCACGAGTGTCAACTATCTTCTTGTAAAGCACATGGTATGAGACATAATTCCTTATCCTGGTTACACCAACACTGCGTCAATTTCCATGCCAGAGGCATCAACATGAACATTAAAGGGTTTATACCATAAAGTAAAGTGCAAACTAGATGGAGTGGTGAGCCTCTCCTTTAATGTTTCAAATGTCTTATGTTTTTTTTTTTGGCAAATAATTTTTTAAAAGGGACTATACCCTTGAGAATAAAAGAGGGCCTAGAAGCTAGAAAAGGAATTAGAACCAGAACAAAAAGGATCAAAATTCAAATGGGACAATGAAACCCAAAGTAGCCCAAGAGTAGCTACCCCATCAAAACAAAAACAGTACGAACACTGCAGGAAAGCAGCAAAAATACAACAATAATTACAAAGAAGTGCAGCAATAGCACCCACAATTACTTCTTAGTGGCTTTGTCGATGATGGATTTGATATTCTGCCAAGAGGTGAACATAGCCAATGTCATCATGTGGGCAGAGTCAGTAACATCTAGTTGTTCAATGGTCCTTTTGATTTCCTTATTTGTGCCCCAAAGGGTTGTCGGAACTCCGCTGAGATTGGAGATGCTGCGGACATGTTGTTTAATAAACTCTTCAATTGTATTAAAAATGGCCATATTATAATCATGGTGAGTCTTGTCCTTCCCTAAATGGATGTCTATAGAGTTCAGCTTCTTGTATATATCTTTAACCTGACTATTATCCATAGCCACCTCCTCCTCCTTCCTCTTACCTTTTTGCTTTGCCAAGTTTTTAACCTCTTCCTTTAACAACTTCATGTTAGCTTCTAAGGCTTCCGACCTTTTTTTGGAGCTCTCAATATGTGCTTCCTGAGAACTAGCACTACTAATATGTAGGAGGTTATGGGCAATTTCAATATCTTGAGGGACCTTCCCCACAGCAGGAGTATCAAGGTTTAGTCTTCTAGAAGACTTGGTAATAGGTCTGGCCGAAGTGGAAGTGAAGGGGGTAGGGGCAGAGGTGGGGGGAATGGAAGATGGAGTCAAGAAGGCCAGCAGAGGGGTGACAGTAGTACTGGCGGGGATAGAAGGTGGAGAGATGGGGCTAGCGGCTGCGGTGCTGGGCAGAGGAGGAACATAGCTACGGGAGGAAGGAATACCAAGAAACTAAAGAAGACACAATTTATGCAGTAAGAAAATGAGTCCCTGGTGTAATGGAACCACATGAGCATGCTTTTGAAACTCCAAAATGGAGCGCTCAAGAGATTTAAGCAGATAGTGGGGGAAACATACTGTGTAACTCCTGCGGAAGTGGTTAAGGAACACAAGATGCTTAGTGGGCACAGTGACGAACCTCCCCTCCAAAGAAATGAAACGCACCATCATACGGGTAACCTCGTCAAAAGGTGAAGGGATCGAACTAACTTGCAGGCCCACCATGACAAAGACCAAATTCACATTTCCCTCAACAAATTTCCTCTCCTCAGCTTCTCTGTCAACCCTTTTATTAAAAATGTGGTACCGTTCCATGCCAAGGCCAGTCGCTTCAGCAATTAACTCCTCGTTGATTGAAATCTTCTGCCCTCCATAATCCACAGTGTGATCCTTCCAATCCTTTGCAAAACACACCAAAATACTTTGGTCATGGCCCTGAATCTTCTCCATAAAGTTGGTGATGCCTCCTTGGCTGAGAAGATTCCAAAGTTCCTCATTATCCTTCCATTCTGGATCTGTACTAGGCTCAATCTGGCAAGGGGCTCCTCCCATTATCACCATGTTTAACTGCTTGCAAATAAAAATTTCAAAATCCTTAAGAGTGCAAATATCAGTCCGCATTTCACTATTATTATCCTCACAGTGAGGTTACTGATTAGAATAGTCATTACTTTTCCCACGAATACTTGAATGACTGCTATTATGAACCTATGAAAATCTGCATATGGGAACTACAGTCCTTTTTCTAGCCCTCTCCAGATCATCATTATCTTTATTTCTGTCTTGGGAATCTGTAAATCCTTGTATACAAGTTGTTGAGAGCTCAATATTGCCCACATGTGCGACTTTCATTTCCATATAAATCCACTTGAATTTCCCATTATACTTCATACAATCTTGATTGTCTGTCAAGATTTGTATGAGTGTTGTTTTAAAGTCAGCACGTGTGGGAGTTTTATTAATACAAATCCACTCCCAATGCTCATATCCCATATCTTGAATTTACATGTACTTAAATATCCGCTTGAATGCTGCTTTGAAGCTATTCAGGAATGTTATTATTATTCCAAACACTATGGTTAACATTAATGCCATAATTAGCCAATGCATCTGCCACCTTGTTACCCTCCCGGTAAGTATGCATGATCTGAATGTTATTGAAGGTTTGGAAAATACTTATGGATTCCAAGATGAAATCCTTGATGTTCTAACTAGGAGGTGAGCACTGATTAAGATGATTAATGATATTAAGTGAGTCCCCTTCAAGAATGAGGTTTTGGATATTATGAGTCTGAGTAATTCTCAGGCCCCATAAAGCAAATAATGCTTCGGCAAAATGATTGGTTTGAATTCCCATTTTTCCAGCATACACAACAATCAGACTGCCTTTATGATCTCGAATCACTCCTCCCCTTGCTGTAATCCCAGGGTTACCCTTAGAGGCCCCATCAAAGTTCAACTTATACCAGTTAAAATCAGGAGGATGCCATTGACTCAAAGATCTATCAATATTATTCCCGGAATTACTACAGCTATTGTTAGCTCCTATCTGCTAGTGGGATAAGACATGTTCTTCATTTTCTGGATAACTTTTATTCTTGGGGGGTTTAAATATAGCAATATTCTCTTTGATATCATTAGAAATTTTACCAATACTGAGCTTGTAGTTTTGATTTTTATTTCTAAAGATAATATCATTTCTATCTTTCCATATCCTCCAAATGATATGAGGAATAACCAGCTTCCAGATCCTTCTAACAACACAATGCTTATAGGGTGGGCTTCACTGAGTCCATAGCTGATTGAAATCCTTCGGCACCACCTAGAAAGCTTCAAATTTAGAGAGGGTAAAACTCCATATTCTGGTAGCATAATCACAATGGATAAACAAATGACTGATATCTTTAGAGTATTTTTTACATAGATGACATCTATTAGGCATTATGAAAGTTTTTCTCATCAGGTTGTTAGTGGTAAGAATCCTGCCTCTGAGAGCCAGCCAAAGGAAGAAATTTATTTTAGGAGTTAACTCAGCCATCCAAATCCTACTCCATTTGAACTCAGTTTGACTACTGTCGCAGAAAGTATTATATCCAATTTTGACAGAGTAGTCCCCATCAATAGAATTATTCTAGACCAATTCATCCTTAATATCTAGCTGACTTAAGGGAATAAGATCTAACTGATCTTGAAGGGAGGAAATATTTTGGATCAGATCATCTCTCTCCACAGAAAGTTTTTTCCATTTCTTTCTGTTGCCATTTCCCTCAATATAATCCTTGATTTTAGTGCCATACTTGTTTACAAGACTATCCTTGACCATCCCAAAATCTGTCCATAAGACTGCCATTAAACCAGTTATCATCCCAAAAATTTATATCACAACCATCAGCCACTTTCTATTTACTACCCTGTTTAATGAAATTTCTGCTCTTTACTAGATTGTTCTAAAAAATGGAACCATAGGGAAGGTACTCATCTTGCAGGAAAGAAAAGACAGTTTGTTGATTTAGGTATTTATCCTTAATTAAATCTATCCAGGGTTGTTTCTTTGAAAGCATTCTCCAGCCCATTTTCACAATGAGAGCCTCATTCATTTTCTCGATGTCTTTTATACCCAGTCCTCCCATAGACTTCGGAGTACAAACCTTATCCCAAGAAACTAAGTGAAATTTAAACTTCTCCTCCATGCCCTGCCACAAGAATTTTTTCTGAATCCTCTCAAACTTTTCTCTGAAGGAAGAGGGGATCTTGTAAAGCGACATGATATAAATGGGTAGATTTTGAAGAGTACTTTTTATGAGTAGGCACTTACCAACACTAGATAAAATGGCTCCTTTCCAACCAGCCATTTTTTTTAAATCTCTCCAATAAATCATCCCACACCTTATTAGAGACTTTTTTAGTGCCGAGAGGAAGACCCAAGTAAGTGGCTGGAAGTGCACTTATTTTACAACCCAAAATTTTAGCAATTTTAAAGTGTCTTTCTTCAGGAGTGTTGAAGAAGAAAATGGAGCTTTTATCATAATTGATCTCTTGCCCAAAAGTAGATTCATAGAGTTGTAGATTAGCCTTGGTAGGCTTAGCTTCAATTACGGAAGCCAATAGAAGGAGGATTGTATCATCCAGAAATTGCTGATGGGAAATAACTTGGCTAATGGAAGTGGGCTTTGAGCCTTTCAAAAGACCGTCATTGACTACTTTACCAATTTTTCTACTAAGACTGTCAGCCATAAGAATGAAGAGTAGGGGGAGATGGGGTCCCCTTGCCTTAGCCCTCTACTGCTAGTGAAAAAACACACTGGCTCACCATTAACCACCATTGAGAATCTGACCGTAGAGATACAAGCCTTAATAATTTTTTTGAATTTCTCTGGAAAACCAAATTTAGTTAAGACTTTGTCAATAAAAACCAAAGAAACCTTGTCAAAGGCTTTATTCATATCGATCTTAAGCACCATATTTGCTTTTTATTATTCTCCATAGAATGTATGGTCTCATGAACCATAATCACTGCATCTTGGATAATCTTGCCTTTAATGAATCCACTTTGCTACCTTGAGATTAAATCATTCATAATGAATTGAAGCCTGGTAGCAATAATTTTGGTAAAAAGTCTATAGATAGCATTCACAAGGCTGATGGGTCTAAAGTCTTTGAAGTCTTTAGCATCCATTTTTTTTGGGGTCAGCACAATGTGAGTGTTATTCAGCTCTTTCAAAAGATTTCCAGTTCTGTAGAATTCATTCACCGCTCTGAGAAGATCATCCAAAACAAATTTCCCAAAATTTCAAGAAAAAATTAATGGAGAAACCATCTGGGCCTGGAGCCTTATCACCTTCTAAAGTAAACATATCTTTTTGTAGCTCTTCAATCGTGACAGCTTTGGTGATATTTTTAAATCTCTGCTCCTCAATTTTATCTTGGGGAATAGCCTCCAACATAAAAGAATTAGCCTCAACATTGATGATATTCCTCTCATTAAGAAGTTTTTTATAAAAATTTAGAGCTTCTTCCTTAATGCTATTGGGATCTTTTATAATATTTCCGTTATTTTTAGCCACTTCCATGATCCTATTACAAGCTTTGTGCTTCAAAGTGGTCATATGAAAAAACTTCGTATTCCTATCTCCTTCTTTAAGCTAGATAGCTCTAGATTTAAGTCTCCATAAGGATTCTTCTCTGCTGTAAATCGTATGCAGCTCTGAAAGAATATTCTTTTCATTAGTTTGGTCTTCAATGGATCTCCCCATTGTATCCATTTTGATTTCCAAATCCTGGAGCTTTTGTTTTAACTTCTTTTTATTATCAAACACATTGCCAAAAATGCTTTTATTCCATATTTTAACTTTCTTTTTAACATTTTTGAGCTTTTGAATCAATCTAAATTGAGCAGTGCCTTCACCATTCCAACTCCACCATTCTTTAATTTTTTTGTAGATGTTGTCATGCTCCATCTACATCTTTTCAAATTTGAATGAGCTTTTGATGGGTTTAGTCCAATTCAGAAGATTTAAAGCAATCGGATTGGGGTCCGATCCAATTCTGGGTAAGGAAGAGAGGTGAAAGTCTATACTGAGAATCCAGCTAGTAGAAATCAGGGCTCTATCCAATCTAACCTAGATAAGATCTTTTCCCAACCTTCTATTATTCCAAGTGTATTTATTCCCATGAAGATCCACATCTAAGAGATTAAGTTCAGCAATAAAATTTGCAAAATCCTCCATACATGTAGAAAAGCTAGATATTCCTCCATATTTTTCACCTGGGTTTAGAGGAGAGTTAAAATCACCCATAATAAGCCAGTTAGCTGTACTATATTGGTTTCTAAAGATCTTAAGATCAGTCCAAAGTTTTCATCTCCCACTAGCCGTATTAGGGGCATAGATGTTAGAAAGGATCCATTCACCATTGTTCTCAATAGCAAGAAATTTGATAGCAAGATGATTAGTGCTAGCATTAAGAACCGTACCAATACAATGCCTTTTATCCCAAAGAGTAGCCAGACCTCCAGAGGCTCCCTGAGAGTCCACCACCGCCATTTCAGAGTTTTCCCAAAAACTCTTTTTATTAGTTTCAAGGATCTTAGCTTTCATCTTATTTTCCTACAAAATAAAAATACTAGGACTACTAGAATCACGTAACTCCTTGATGATTCTCTGCTTGGATTTTCCATTTAGACCTCGGATGTTCCAAGAAATAATCTTCATTTGGAAGGATTGGGAGTTGGGATTTCCTGATGGTTCAATTGATATTGAATGCCATCTGTAATGTCTCTCTCTATTCTCTTAGATCTAAGAGCCTTTTTTGAGGGCCTTCCTCTTTTAGAACTACCTCCAAAATCTACTAGTCTTCTTGTAGAAGATCTAGTAGTTCTGGATGTTAAGGTATCCCAGTTGTCCATTTTCTTTTTCTTATCACTGTAAAGTGATTCTGGGATCATTTCAAATCCTTTCATTCTCTTTTTCTTTTTTGAAATGACCTTTGTGAATCCAGAAGTTAGTTCCTCATCTTCTTTGATAGGTGTTACTTCTCCCTCTTCATGCTCTTTCTGATTCCTGTCAATTGAGTGTGGATCTGTTGTTCTGATGTTGTAGCAAGTAGGTGAAACCGTTGACCTGTTGCTGGAAGCAAGGATGTATATCTGTAAAAGAATTTACCATCTCCCCTAGGAGAGTTTTTCTGCAAAGGTTCTTTAAGAGCCATACTAGTCCTTGTTCAATAGTTTCCTCAGTGATTCATAGCTGATTATCCATCTGAGCTACCTTACTGCTCAAAGACTAATATTGCCTCAATAGGGACTGCTATTAATCTTCATAGAGCTCCTTCTTGCTCATTCACCACCATGGATACCTTCAAAGGATTTTCCAAGTCTTCTTTGCTAGGTGCTTCAGGCAAAGCTGTTGTTAGAGACTTTGGGACGTCTAGACCAGATGTTTCCTTATTTGAGTTCTAAAACCTCTTTTTTTCCCTTTCTATTGTAACTCTAACTCCTTCTAGCTAGGGGCTTTGTCTTCATTCCAGCTATCAGTGTCAAGGAACCCTGCATTCCTTATTCAGAATTGAGGCCATCCACAGGTTGTTCAGCTTCCAATGTAGGGATCTTCTTTTTGGAACAACTTTTGGTCAGAGTGTCCTATGCAATGACAATGTTTACACCTTAAATGTTTCAAATTAAATTTTTTGAATCCATACCCCATACCTAGATTTCAAGATGATGTGCTCCGGTAATTCCTGATCCATTTCAGAGGAAATGCAGAATCAAGTAAAAGAAAGTCTGGATTTGTTTCTCATGGGCCCATCCAGCCCAATCAGAGCACCTAAGGATTTTGCAATATTTAGCAGAATTTCATCATCCCAAAAATGCAATGGTAGTCCAGGGAACCTACACTAGATTGGAATGGTGTTTATATTTTCAATATTAGGGTCAAATCCAGGATACCATTTTTTCAAAAAGAGGCCCATATTACCCAACCACCATGGTCCTCCCAGAAGCACCAATTCCAAATCATCTTGTTGATTAAATTTTTCCAGATAAAAACCTTTTAGCATGATGGTAATACTCAGGGCTCCTCTTAGGTTTCCACTTTCTTATATCCAATTTTCTAATGAAATCAATATTAGGTCTAGAGCCAAGAAACTTACCAATGAGGGAGAGATTCACTTTGCTTAAATCTCTATCAACACAACCATCTGGGACCATCAGGCAGGTGGCACCCTTTACTATCCTTTTCCCATGTGAATTGACTTCTTTCAGGATAATTTTCAGACCCACCTTGATGTTAGGGCTTTGAAGAATCTTATTCCAGGCCAAAGGTGTGGATCCCAACATTTCCACATTTTCATTTGCAGATACAACCATCTGATTTTGGCCGGAGATCTGCCTCTCCTCAGCAATTCTTAGGTTTAGTGCGCAGACATTCTGTAGCCAGAACTGTAGAAACTACGCTGACAGTACCTCTAGTCGCTTTCTCCTTCACTCGTACTCGTGCTTACAATCATATTGATACATAACTATTTTCAAATGTCTTATGTTGATGCATCACTCTAATTAATTTGCTTATTTTGTGTGCCTTCAACAATTCTTCTAAGGGTACGATTATAATCGCATGCCTTTAATAAATTGGGATTCGATACACTCATCCTTGTATATCCACAGCCTGCACCAATTTTTGTTACTTTGAAGACATGCTTATTGATTGACTCGAAAAAATAAAATATAATCAGCTATTTTGGCTGAGGTCTTTAATAATTTTCTTAGCACATGATATGCCCAAGTAAAGTTTCAAAAGGTAGAGAAAGATATACTTCTTAATTTAAGTGAGATTTCAACTACTTCCCCCTCTAAAAACATGAGGGCGGGCTTAGAAATTTCAAATGATCCTTAAATGTCGGGGAATTCCATATATTGTCCAGTAATCTAGATATATCTACAAGAATTTATGTATAAATTCTTGAAAGGTCATAACTGTATATGCAAAACTTCCCCATCTAGTGGTGAACATTTTCTTTTCATGATCTTCCTTCGTGATGCACACCTGGTGATATCCTAAAAACCCATATATGAAATAATATATCTCATGCCCAATAAATCCTACAAGGATTTCTTCTATGAATGTGGTGGGAAAATGATCAATCACACATGCACAATCAAGTTATTTATAGTCCACACAAATCCTTATCCTCCCATCCTTCTTAATAATTATGACCATGGGGCTAACCCACTCTGATTCTTAAATAGGCTCAATAATTCCAGACTTGATAATCTTGTCAATTTTCTCCTTTACCTTCATGCACAAATTATGATTCATCTTGTAAATCTTCTTCCTAACCAAGCACAAACCCTCTTTTAGCTTGATTTTTATCTCACCTAAAGAATGGTGTACTCCCTTTAACTCATGATATACCTACAAGAATAAGTCCTGAAATTCACACAAGAGTTCAATAATCTTAGCCACTTCTTTCTATGACCAATAATCACAAATAGTGGCCTCTTTAGGCTCTGAATCTATACCAATGTTAACCTTCTTTTTCTTCATAGGATAATGATACACATGTGCCTTCTCATCTACAATGTCCATTTCCTCACATGTACCTTAGGTGTGGTTATTATCCAGGTTATCAACTTCCTTATTATCTATCGTATATACAAGTTTCCATTTTCTTTTTCCTTCCAGGTACAGACCATCTCTTCTTTATCTATTTCCTCAAGATCAAGGAACACCTCAAGATCAAGTTCCCCAAACAACTCTAGGATAAGTTATTCAACCTTCTTGCTATCTCCCAAAGTGATATACCTCATAATCTGCAGTGCTTCATGGACTGAAGGCTTACTAGAAAAATAATCAAAAGTTTGAATCATACCTACAGTCATCTATTTCCAATTTTTTCTTTATCTTTTCAACATAGAATGGACATACCATGTGCACATGTAGCCACGTAGTGTGGAGTAGAACTTATGTACCCAAAGTGATGGCAGTCTGGCCTCCTATCCCTACACCCATGATCTCTTACATATGTGGACATGATAAGAGGTAGGAGACTTCCCATGAAATTTAAAAGTTTGAGTAGGTATATTTCTCTTATTAAACATAGTAGAGAAAGTGATTGTCACTTCTCGCCATTCCAAAAGGATATCTCGATGTGTTTCCTAAAAATGTGTTTGTATCATGTAAAAAGTATAGACCAACATGTTCCTTCCATCCCCTTCATTCTACTACTAAGTCTCCATGGTGCACAATAATGCATTGGGGTTCCCTTCATCAGTATGTCTTAGTACATGGTTACATCCTAACAACCTCACAATGCATGGCCTCATAATTCTGGTGAATCTTGCTTTGACCTCGCACCCGACCGTCTCATACGTTTTGTAAGCTTAGTTATCAGAAGAAACACTAGTAGTGTCACTTTTAGACTACGTGTATTCCTACTGAAGTATGCCTTCCTTAGACGGCTGAATATTCTTTTGATCATGCACTGTATGTTAGGAAATAAGGAATAAAATATGTGGAATAATCCCTCACAGAATTGCAACAGTAGAAACTAATATGTAGAAAATATTACAGATCTCAAATAAAAGTGCATAATAAAATAACACAACACAAAGAGACAATATTTAACGTGGTTCACCCAATTTGGGCTACGTCCACCAAGAATCACTTGCTCATATTTTATTACAAGCCACCTGCTCTCTCAATACAATACCCAAATCTGTTTGGAGCTATACTCAACAAACTCTACAGAATTCACACCCGAATTCAAAACACATCTACAACGTTACATTATATCTACCATATGCACAAAACCGTATAAATAGACAACTACTTAAGTAGTTTTACAAAATTGTGGGTATCAAAACCATGGGCCAAAACCATCCCATAAACCTATGGGTCAAAAATCCCACCCATATGAGAAAATCATGTTTCCCAATATATCGGGCACGTTTTAAGGCCCCAAATTTTTTTTTGGGGGTTGCGCCCCCAAACCTCTACTACCGGGAGATGCCGCCCCTAAACCCCGGCGAGACAACTATGGAAAGTATATAGTACTCTTATTGTATAGTCTTCAACACTTTCTCACATGAAAATAGGCTCCACAAGCTAACAATATCCCACTTGGAGGCTAGTTTTCCTCTTAGCAAGCTTATCAACCCTTCACTAGTTTCTGTGAAGACCAACCAAAGCTAAACACAACTTCATTTTTTCCCTTGTGACCACCTTGGTCATCATGTCTACAGGATTCTAGCTGGTATGAATCTTCTCTAACTTCAACTTCTCTTCCTCCAAAGTTGTCTCGATGAAATGATACCTTGACTGTATATGAAATGATGTAGAGTGGAAAGTAGAGTTCTTAGCTAGGTGTATAGCACTCTGACTATCACTGTTCAACTTTCCTTCCTCTTGCTTATGCCACAACTCCTCAAGTAATTTCTATAACCAAATCATTTCCTTGTTTGTCTCTGTGGCAGCAATATACTTAGTCTCCATGGTTGACAAAGTCACTAACTTTTATAGTCATGAAATCCATCTTACTATGTTCCCACCTACAATGTAAACATAACCTGTTGTGCTACTCCTGCTATCTACTTCTCCATCCATATCCAAATATACATAACCACACAAAGTGGTGTTTGATCCACTATAGCACAAAATTGTCCCCATGGTCTCTCTCAAATACCGAAGGATCCACTTTACTATTTGCCAGTGATCTCTACCTGGATCACTCATAAATCTACTCACCGCTCCCACTACATGAACAATATCAAGCATGGTGTACACCATGGGATACATCAAACTACCAACCACTGATGAGTAAGGTACCTTGGACATCTGGTTTCTCTCCTGCTCTATTTTGGCACACTACTCCTTTGATAACTTGAAATGGCCTGCCAAAAGAGTCCCAACCGGTTTAGCATCCTGCATATTAAACCTCTCCAAGACCTTTTTAATGTACTCTTCCTGAGATAAAGTCAGTTTCCATTCCTTCCTATCTCGAGATATCCTCATACCAAGGATTTATTTGGCTTCCCCCAAATCCTTCATAGCAAAGGATTCACTTAGCTGCTTCTTGAGTACTTTTATTTCCTACATGTTTTTACCTGTAACCAACATGTCATCCACATACAGACAAAGGATAATATAACTATCATCCAAAAATTTCTTTGTATACACGCAATGGTCAAAATGAGATCTAATATAACCTTGCTCCATCATGAAGCTATCAAATTTCTTATACCATTGACGTGGAGCTTGTTTCAAGCCATACAAGCTCTTCTTCAGTTTTCACACCATCTCCTCTTTACCTTTGACCTCATAGCCCTTTGGTTGCTGCATATATAGTTCCTCCTCCAAATCACCATGGAGAAATGTAGTCTCTACATCAAGCTACTCTAAGTGCAAGTCTTCTGCTATAACTATTCTAAGAAAAGTTCTAATAGAAGTCATGTTTACTACAGGGGAAAAAATCTCATCAAAATCTATACCTTTTTTTTGTACAAACCCCTTGACCACCAATTGGGACTTGTATCTTTTCTTTCCTCCTCCTTCCTCTTTGACTCTAAACACCCACTTATTCTATAATGCTCTTTTGCCTTCGGGTAGCTTCACCGAATCCCATGTCTGGTTCTCCATGAGAGCTTGATGCTCCTCATCCATGGCTTTCTCCCAATTCTTCCTGGAATCTACCTGCATTTCTTCATCAAAGATCTCTAGCTCTCCACTATCAGTGAGTAATAAATAATAAAGAGAAGGAGAAAAATGTTCAGGTTCTCTTCTTACCCTAGAAGACCTCCTCAATATAGGAGTTTGGGGTTCCTGTTGAGTAGGTTCCTGAACTGATTCATGTGTCACTTTCCCATCCGAGAAGATCCTCTACCACTGCATATTCTTTCTTGGATTCTTCCCTATTTTCCTAAAACTATTTGCTTATACATGAATTTCTCATTAAAGACCACATCCCTAGATCGAATGATTTTCTTTTCCTTAATACTCCAACATTTATATCCAAATTCATCACCACCATAACCAATGAAAGTACATTTTTCTGATTTAGCCTCTAGTTTGGTCCTATCATCCTTGTCTATATGAACAAACACCTCACATCTAAAGAATCTAAGAAATGAATAATCAACTTTCTTACCATACCATGCCTCCTCAAGTATGTACTCCATCCAAGGCACTTGAGGGTCCTTTGTTTATCAAGTACACAACTGTGCTCACCGCTTCTGCCCAAAAAGAAAGAGGCAGTCCTGCATGTAACCTCATGCTCCTAACATGTTCCATTATTGTTATGTTCATCCTTTCTGACACCCCATTCTACTGTGGAGTTCTTGGAACCATCTTTTTCCTGTGGATTCCATTCTTAGAACAATAATCATCAAATTCATTATTGCAATACTCCCCTCCATTATCTGACCTGAGACATTTTAGCTTAAGACATGTTTCATTCTCTACCAAGGATTTCCATTTAACAAAAGTGTCAAATACATCAGATTTGTTTCTAATACAATAAACCCAAACTTTCCTTGTTACATCATCAATAAAAGTAACATAATAACTTGAACCCCCAAGAGATGATACCTAAGCTCGACCCCCACACATCAGAATGCACAAGCTCTAACTTACTCTCTTTCTTTGTAGGTCCAACCTTGAGAAACCTTACTCACTTCTATTTCCCATATATGTAGTCCTCACAAACTTCAAACCTGTTTCTGTATATCTAGGAAAATCATTCTTTATGATCTCCATGCCCTTATGGCTCATATGATCGAGCCTATAGTGCCACAATGTTGTATATGCTTCTGAAGCCATAAGATTACAAACATTAGTGCTATCAGTGATTAAATACAAGGTTCCAACCTTCTTATTTATTGACACCACAAGATCACCCTTGGTAAACTTCTAAGAGTTTGGTGTAAATATCATAGTACAACCATCACTTCCCAGCTGCCATACCGCTAATATCGAATTGTACGTCTTAATGTAGGCACATGTATGAAATCCTTCAATATCCATGTATTACCATTCTGCATATTAACTTGAACAAAACCTTTTACTAGCTATTTTACAAGGCTTATCATCACCAAGAAAAAACATGCCCAAAATATCCTTGAACATAATTAACAAAACAATTACCTATGTGCAGTAGCATGGAAAGAATCCCCCAAATCTAAAACACAAGATTTACTAATATTGTGTAAAGAAAGAATCAAAGCATCCTAACATACATTACCCGTTGCCACATTTTCCTCTCGTGTTTTCTTCATGTTTTTTCTTCTTGTCCTGAAGTCTCCCAACAATCCTTCTTTACTTGCCTCAAACTTTCCACAGTGCCAGTATACTATCTTACTTTTGGATTTTGACCTTGCCCAATATCCTTTAATTTTCCATGGCTTCCTCTATTAGTTTGTCTCCCTCTAGTTTCCACTGTCAAAGCATTCCCTAAAGTATAATATTCCCCAGAGATTTTTCTTCACATTTCCTCACTTAAAATCACCCCTACAAAATTCGCAAACTTCAAATTTGAGTTAGCTGGAATCGAATTGCTTACCACCATTACCAGGCTATTTCTAAATATCAGGTAAAGAACACATAATTAATAAATCCCTAACTTATTCATCAAATTATATTATAACCAAAGCTAGCATATTTACAACTATATTAAAATAATTTAAATGATATGCTACTAAACCATTATCAGACATCTTCATATTAAACAAATTTTTCATTAAAAATATCTTATTTGAGGTAGAGTTTTTTTCATACAACTTCCCTAATGCATCTGTCAGTTCTTTTGTAGTCTTTTCCTTTGAAACATTAAATAATACCGAAGATGCAAGACACGGATGGATTGTCCCAAGTTCCTTCCTATCTAGAAAATCCCATTCCACATCCATCATTCTCGAGCATTTGTTCACCATCTCAGACAGTGGAATAATATCCTTCTAATAAAGGTAATCTTCCATCTGCATCTTCCAAAGACTGAAATTCTTCCCATTGAATTTATCAACCCTAGATCTTCCATCATCTGCCATAGCTCCCACTCAAGATAAAACTTTCCCTGCAATTCAAAACTTCAACAAACCAAACCAAGCTCTGATACCAATTGTTAGGAAATAAGGGATAAAATATGTGGTATAATCCCTCACAGAATCGCAACAGTAGAAACTAATGTGTAGAAAATATTACAGATCTCAAATAAAAGTGTAGAATAAAATAACACAACACAAAGAGATAGTATTTAACATGGTTCACCCAATTTGGGCTACGTCCACCAAGAATCACTTGCTCAGATTTTATTTCAAGCCACCGCTCTCTCAATACAATACCCATATCTGTTTGGAGCTATGCTCAACAAACTCTACAGAATTCACCCCCAAATTCAAAACACATCTGCAATGTTACATTATATCTACCATATGCACAAAATCATATAAATAGACAACTACTTAAGTAGTTTTAAACTGTGGGTATCAAAACCATGTGCCAAAACTATCCCATAAACCTATGGGTCAAAAAATCCGCCCATATGAGAAAATCATGTTTCCCAATATATCAAGCACATTTTAAGGCCCAAATTTTTTTTTTTCAGGGGCTACGCCCCCGAACCTTGATGAGAAAACTATGGAAAGTGTATAATAATCTTAGTGTACAGTCTTCAACACTTTCTCACATGAAAACATGCTCCACAACCTAACACTGTATGAGCATACATTCTATTAAATCCTTCTTCACCTAAGGGCTCAACATAAGGCTCTAAATTATTATCCTGTAGGGGTATGATCACATGGTCTTATTCATTCTCAAAACTGATGCACCTTTTGTTAAAGTGTAGGCTAACTTTGATTACATAGCACCAGGGTTGTCCATGTAATGCTAGGAAGTTTTCTGATTCTGAAAGCTTCAATACCTCAAAGTCTCTTGTAAACTTGGCTCCCTAAATAGTAATAGATGCATCCTTCAGTACCCTAATAGGCATCACACTATTCTTATTTACCATATGCAACACATTTCAAGATGGCTGTAATGTTGGTCTACCCATCTAATTCCATCTATTCAGAGTCGGCACATTTACTTCTGAACCTGTGTCAATTAAAATGTTGTGTAACAACAACCCATAAATTAATGTATGTAGTACAACCTCCTTGTCAAATTCATCATTTTGAGGTGGTATATTTTCATAAAGTATCTACCTCTCATGCTCAGACCCAATGCATAGTACCTATTCTAGCATACATTCCCCTAAAAATGGAATGATGTTCACCTTGAACAACATCCTGCATATCTCCTTCGAGTCATCCACATTTTTCTACCGGAGCTCAACTTTCATTCCTCATTCTATCTTGCGCACTTTTTCCTTTAAGCATTGTATCTCTCCCTGTAGTTCTCTAATGAATCCCATAATTTCCTATTATAATTCCTTCTGATGAGTAGTATCTGGATACTTAGCATGTATCACCTCTTCCCTTATATTGAGAGGTTTATCCTTTAGAGGCTCGTGCATGAACACAACTTCAACGCATGTTGTAACCATCATAGTTTATAACGCATGATCATATGTCTTCTTAGGCAACCAGTAATCAACAACAAAACATTATACCTTTATCATCCCTACACCCTTATCCTTCTTCTTATTCTTACTCATGTGTTCATAGAAATCCAGGCATTCCTCTAACTTATGATTCTTCCCACACCATGAGTAAGCATTATTATGAGGGAAATCACACTAAAAAATGATTTGGAGATCCACAAGTATAACAATTTCCACGTGCAAATCTTCCTCTACCATCACCACGAAGGTGACCTCAATATCCTCCTCAAAATCCTCCATTACTCAGGGTTCACTTTAAGAAGCCTCTGGAAAAAAGGAGGTGGAAAAGCCCAGGCAAATATTTCTTTGGCCGTATTCCCCACAAAGGAAAATTTTTGTAGGTTTCTGCATGAAATATTAACCTGGAATTTTTAAGAGAGTTGACGCCCGTCAACAGTGCCTTACTGTCACATGATAGTAAAATGTTGCTTACGGATGTCAAAAAGACCTTGTTGTCATGTGGTTGACGCCCGTCAACAAATTTTTGTTTTCATTCAACAACAAGGCCCTATTGACATGCATCAACAACATTTTATTGTTGTGCAATAACAAGGCACTGCTGACGGGCATCAACAACACCTCGTTGTCATTTGACAACAAAATGTTACTGACAAGAATCAACAAAATTTTTCTATCATGTGACAATGAGGGTTTTTTGACACACGTCAATAGCACTTTCATGTCGTGTGACAACAAGATGTTGTTGATACACATCAATAGGACCTTGCTTTCACATGACAGCAAAAAGTTGTTGAGTCAACAAAATTTTGTTGTTGCTCAACAAGGTTCTATTGACATGTGTCAACAACATCTTACTATCGTGTGATAGGAAAGTGTTGTTGATATGCGTCAATAAACCTCTGTTGTCGTGTGATAATAAAACCTTGTTTTTTTGTGACAAAAACAAGAAACCCTAATTTTCCTGATAAATACCAACACAGCCCCTCATTTTCATGTTCTCATTTTTCGGAAACCATATTTTTTCCTTCTCCAAGCACTTCTTGCTACAGGTACCATACGTCCATGTCATGGCTTCTTTTGCCCAAGGTGAACCTCATGATCCAACACCCAGAGTCTCCAAGGCCAAGATTTAATATAGAAGTGCTATGTGCCCGCACATAAATGTAGTCATGGAAATAAATGCAGAGTACATGCTTTCAATAGTTGCATCTAAATTTCAAAGGCTTGTTAGCACACCCTAGTTTGAGGTTTACCATCATATTCTTAACTACTACCTTTCATCCTACAATACAGAAAACAATACTTTTACTGTTACATTGGAAGATCATCTTACATTCTCCTTTAGTGTCGAACATATTGATATCCATTGATTGATAGGCCTCCCTTTTTAAAAATTTCCAATAGAAACAACCAAGGCAATACTCACTTAAAATGATAATATTTTCTTGGAATCTAGTTATGATTTCAATGTTGATTATAAGTGTAATTTTCTCTCGTTTGAATGTTTATTTATATTAATTCGAATTGATATTAATTTTGATGAATTTTACAACTCATGTCAGCAAATCTAGATGAGGATTGGACATGCAAGATGTTGCACACCACTTTCTTGCTGCCTTGATTTCTTTGTTTCAAGCTAGAATTATTATGCAGGGTTGACAAAATAACATTCCAAATTGGGTTGTTGCATACATTCTTACAACAATCGGAAATGAAAAATTTGACTGGTCACATATTTGTCTAACAAGATAAAGGGTGACATTACCAATGCATCACTTTTATAAAAACCAATTATTCATTCAACAAACTATATCCTAGCTCTTTATTACGAGGCTTATTATAATTTCATTCAATAAATGCCAACTTTCACAAATGAGACAATGAAAAAAAATTCGATTCCACTTGAAGAGCAGACGGTAAAATTTTATCTTTTTTATGTTTTTATCATTATGATCTAATTTTTGTGTACTAATATAATGGAATTTGGATTGAATCTTTTCTGTATGCAG
Organism: Taxus chinensis; assembly: GCA_019776745.2. NCBI lineage: Eukaryota > Viridiplantae > Streptophyta > Pinopsida > Cupressales > Taxaceae > Taxus > Taxus chinensis. Next base: position 217,156,377 of record CM034152.1, on the reverse strand, counting down.
AAAAATATTTTGGAATCTCTTCCATGAAAAAAAAATACTTCGAGAGGAAGAGGCCAACAACATACTGAGGCATCAGGAGATTCACAATCTAAAATTGAATTTCATTCATCAGCTGATCCCCAAGTATTTGCATTAATGAAACGACAAAGACGTAATACCCTTAACATTCAACGTAGGGTTGTTTACATTTTGATTTTACCATGTAATGATTTACCAAATTTATTTGACATGTATTTCCTCCACTTACATGGAATTTGGAATACTCATGTGCTTCAAAGCAATCATCGCCAACCCATTCATTATAATCTCATGTAATTGTCGAATCTCAACAACAATTACCACCATCAGCTCCAACTGAAACAATTCAAATTTTGTCATAGCCATCTAGTTTACACAATCAATTCGTACCACAACAAAATCCCACTCAACTAGGTATGAATTCATTTATTTTGTGATTTATTTAATACTTTTACATATTATTTAGTAATTACTAATGATTTTGTTCTTGGTATCTTTTTGTTCAAAGTTGATAGCAATCCTTTATCTTTTACTCAAAATCTTCAAACCCTAGCTACTCAATCAACCCTGTAATTACGATTCAAAATGTCGACCAGAGGTTCAGGACCAAATACCATTGGTACACACATGCCTATGATTTTGGTCCCTAGTGGGACACTAAAAATTCCTTCGTCATTCGCTATTCTAACCCTCTCTCTCACTGGTTGTCCCACTACAACAGGGAAATCAGTTTTTAATCAAATAACTTTAGATGAAGATTATTTGGGCATTGATAGCAGTGACCCAACTAGTGTTTTAAACGCACGTTATATGATTCAAGGACCTCAGATATATTTCCATCTCAATGTACTATTAAATTTATTTAAATTTTCAACATTTAAATTTAAATTTTAATATTAATTTATGTTATTGTTATTAGGATCAGCACTCCCAAAAGCAAAAAGACGCAGAAAACATTGCTCGAGCTGAAAGCCGCCATACTTCTCCTTCAAAATCATCCTCTTTTGATATAGATAGTGATGACTTGCCATCATTTCCTTTGGAGAACTGTATTGGACATGATTTTCAATCCCACATGAATGAATTTATCACGCCTCAAATTAGTGAGCTCATTCAATGGGAGAGAAGAGAAAAACTATTAATATCTGAGATAGTAAGTCATTATGACAACCATTGGAAAAGAGAGAGCTTATTTGCAACAATAAAAAATCAACCTACGAAGATTGATGCATTATTCATCAGAGCCAAAAGTGGGACTGTCACATATAACAACACCTATAATGACAATATTTTAGATAAAGTATTAAAAAGATAGGAGAATATCAGTTGTGAGGCCCAAACCTATTTCAATAAATGGACTAAAGATAAGGAAATGGTCACTATTGCAAATGCTGAATGAGATAGAGCTATTGTAAGTATAATTAGTTTGAAAAAATATTTTTTATTAATTTCAATAAAAAATTATTTTTAAATATTCTTAATTGACTTCACTCTTTTTGTTGCAGCTGAAATATGAAAATTTAAAGAGTTAAACCAAGGTCTTCCAAGTTCACTTGGAAACATCAAAGAATAGTTTATCTGCATAAATTAAGATGAAATAAAATATTGTTTTGGTTAACAAACAAAACAATACACTTAAGAGGATAATTAAAGAGAATGGCTACGACCCTGATATTTTATTTAAAGCAAAGACAATAGTAAATCTTTCTTTGACATCCCATGGAGATGCTACAAAGGAAGAAGAAGAAATCGTCAAGAACCTAGATATGACTGTTGAGGATATGATTAGTTCAGGGATAACTGAGGCAAGGAATATAATAGGGTCTGGTGAAAATGCTAATTATTGAGGCTTGAGGGTTCGAGAACCTCAAAATTGAAACTTTAAATATTTTATGTATAGAAGAATGAAAGTTGATACTTGAATATTTGTTTAATTTGATGTTTGGATTTAAATTTTATGCAATATTATCTTTTCTTGCAATGATGGTGATAGTTACATTTATCATTAGATGTGGATGTTTAGATAATGAAATTAGAGTAGATGTGGTTATAGTTATTATTAATTTATTCATTTAGAATGTGGTTCTATGTGGACATTAGGTGTGGATATCTGGATAATGAAATTAGAGTAGATATGGATGATGATGAATTGTACGTGACTATATGAATTGTATGTTGTTATATTTTTATATAGAATATCTATATTGTCTATGGTGTGTATATTTGATGGATAATCATGATTCATGGATTTAAACTTTATGCAATATTATCTTTGCATGCAATGATGGTCATGATTACATTTTTCATTACATGTGGGTCATGACATCTAATATGTTTGATGACATTAGAATAGACATTACAATGGATCATCCATTTATTCATTTAGAATGTGGTGTTATGTGGATAATGAAATTAGAGTAGATATGGATGATGATGAATTGTATGTGACTATATGATGATAATGGATAATTGTTTTAAGAAAATTCAGAATGTGCATTGTGGTGTGACAAATACATCTTAATACAGTAAAAGCTTCTTCTCTCTATTTTAAATTTCAAACTCCTTAATATGTATATCGTTTCTACACATTTATTTTCAAACCTTTATATTTAATTAAAATGATAAAGCTCAAAGAAAAAAAAGAATGTGGTATGAAACATATATCTTAATACAGTAAAAATGTGGTATGAAACATATATCTTAATACAGTAAAATATTCTTCACATTTAAAACTATGGCTAACCACTAAGATAGGGTTTAAGGTACCTCTTATCTTCTTGAGCAAGCTAGACAACCTTCAATTCTTGAGAATTCAACACGAAAAATGGATAAGGATTAGAATAAAAATGGGTGAGTTTCCTGATAATCTTAGTCCCAAGAAGCGAGAGCTTCCTTGGATGGATGTCAACTCATGTTTTTCATAAACATCAATAAAATGAAGAGAAATTAAAATGTAGAATCCAGATCTAACCAAAGAAAATAAAATCAAACTAGAACCTGTTCATATTGAAGGTGACACAGATATCAAGAATGCACTGTAGAGTGGATGGCAACTGTACTAGACACTAAGCATGGAAGAATATGCATAATCCATATCTGAGCTTTGAAGACCTTGAAAAATACAACATCAAAGTGTTTGAGAATTAAAAATACCAATGAAATAAATTCAATTTTAATAAATGATAGTATTTAAATAAATGTAAATATACATACCTGTAACATATTTTTTATTTTTTATTTTTATTTTATTTTTTTATCGTGGGGAGTGAGGGCAATGGGGAAAGCGATGGGGGTACTATCAGTGTAGTTTCTGCAGTTCTGGCTATAGAATGTCTACGCACTAAGCCTAAAATTGCTGAGGAGAGGCTGTTCTCTGGCCAAAATTGAATGGTTGTAAATCTGCAAAATGAAAAAATGGAAATGCTAGGATCCACACCTCTGGCCTGGAATAAGATTCTTCAAAGCCCTAACGTTAAAGTGGGTCCGCACTCTCCTCAAAAAGTTCAATTCAAGTGGGAAAAGGACAGTGAAGGTGCCACCTACCTGATGGTCCCAAATGGCTGTGTTGATAGGGCTTTGAGCAAAGCGAATCTCTCCCTTGTTGGTAAGTTTCTTGGCTCTAGACCTAATATTGATTTTGTTAGAAAATGGGCTCTGAGAAAGTGTAAACCTAAGGGGGATCTGAGTATTACCATCATGCCACGGGGATTTTTTCTGGCAAAATTTAATCAACAAGCTGATTTGGAATCGGTGCTTCTGGGAGGACCATGGTGGCTGGGTAATATGGGCCTCTTTTTGAAAAAATGGTATCCTAGTTTTGACCCTAACACTAAAAATATAAACACCATTCCAATCTGGTGTAGGCTCCCTGGGCTACCATTACATTTTTGGGATGATGAAATTCTGCTAAACATTGCTAAATCCTTAGGTGATCCTATCGAGTTGGATGGGCCCACGAGGAATAGGTCCAGACTTGCTTTTGCTTGATTACATGCATCTCTTCTGAAATGAAGCATAGAATTACCGGAGCACATCATCTTGAAATCTAGGTATGGGGTGTGGACTCAAAAAATTGAGTTTGAAACTTTTCATTTGAGATGTAAACATTGTCATCGCATAGGACACCCCACCAAAAGTTGTCCCGAGAAGGGGTTCCCTTTAGTGGAAGCTGAACAACCTGTGGATGGCTCAGTCTTGAGTAAGGAATGCAAGGCTCTTCACACTGATAGTCGGAGTAGTGAAAAATCCCCTAGTCAGACGGAGTTGGAGTACAATAGAAAGGGAAAAAAAGGGGGTTTTAGAACTCAAATAAGGAAACATTTGGTCTAGCATCCTAAAACCCCAAAAGCTGCTTTGCTTGCAGCACCTAGCAAAGAGGACTTGGAAAATCCTATAAAGGTGTCCTTGATGGTGAACGAGCAAGAAGGAACTGTGAAGATTAATATAGTCCCTAATGATCAATAACATAACAATAAGGAAGTTGAGAGAGATAAACCTCTATGCATCACTAAGCAAATATCAAACAAGGTTAGTATGGATTTTAAAGAAACTTTGCATACTAACACTCCTAGGGGAGATGGTAAATTATCTACAGATGTACCTCCTTGCTCCAGCAACAGGTCAACAATTTCACCTACTTGCTACAGTATCAGAACAATTGATCCACACTCAATTGACAGGAATCAAAAAGAGCATGAAGAGGGAGAAGTTACGCCTATCATAGAAGATGAGGAACTAAATTCGGGATTCACAAAGGTCATTTCAAAAAAGAAAAAGAGAATGAAAGGATTTGAAATGATCCCAAAATCACTTTACAGTGATAAGAAAAAGAAAAAGGACAATTGGGATACCTCAACATCAAGAACTACTATATCTTTTGCAAGAAGACTAGTAGACTTTGGAGGTAGTTCTAAAAGAGGAAGGCCCTCAAAAAAGGCTCTTAGATCTAAGAGAAATGAGAGAGACATTGCAAATGGCATTCAACGTCAATTGAACCATCAGGAAATCCCAACTCCCAATCATTATAAATGAATCATTTTCTTTCTTGGAACATCTGAGGTCTAAATGGAAACTCCAAGGCTAGAGAATCATCAAGGAGTTGTGGGATTCTAGTAGTCCTAATATTTTGATTTTGTAGGAAACTAAGATGAAAGCTAAGATCCTTGAAACTAATAAAAAGAGTTTCTGGGAAAACTTTGAAATGGAAGCTGTAGACTCTCAGGGAGCCTCTGGAGGGCTAGCTACTCTTTGGGATAAAAGGCATTGTACTGGTATGGTTCTTATTGCTAGCACTAATCATCTTGCAATCAAATTTCTTGCTATTGAGAATAATGGTGAATGGATCCTTTCTAACATATATGCCCCTAATACGGCTAGTGGGAGAAGAAAACTTTGGGCTGGTCTTGAAACCTTTAGAAACCAATATAGTATAGCTAATTGGCTTATTATGGGTGATTTTAACTCTCCTTTAAACCCAGGTGAAAAGTATGGAGGAATCTCTAGCTTTTCTATAGGTATGGAGGATTTAGCTGATTTTATTGCTGAACATAATTTGATTGATGTGGATCTCCATGGGAATAAATACACTTGGAATAATAGAAGGTTGGGAAAAGATCTTATCCAGGTGAGATTGGATAGGGCACTGATTTCAGCAAGCTGGATTCTCAGTCAAGACTTTCACCTCTCTTCCTTGCCCAGAATTGGATCGGATCACAATCCGATTGCTTTAAATCTTCTCAATTGGACTAAACCCATCAGAAGCTCATTCAAATTTGAAAAGATGTGGATGGAGCATGAAAAAATCTATGACAAGATAAAATAATGGTGGGGATGGAATGGTGAAGGCACTGCTCAATTTAGATTGATTCAAAAGCTCAAAAATGTTAAAAAGCAAGTTAAAATCTGGAATAAAAGCATTTTTGGCAATGTGTTTGATAATAAAAAAGAAGTTAAAACAAAAGCTCCAGGATTTGGAAATCAAAATGGATATAACGGGGAGATTTGTTGAAGACCAAACTAATGAGAAGAATACTCTTTCAGAGTTGCATATGATTTGCAGCAGAGAAGAATCTTTATGGAGACTTAAGTCTAGAGCTATCTGGCTTAAAGAGGGAGATAGGAATATGAAGTTCTTTCATATGACCACTTTGAAGCACAGATCTTGTAATAGGATCATGGAAGTGGCTAAATGTAACGAAAATATTATAAAATATCCCAATAGCATCAAGGAAGAAGCACTTGATTTCTATAAAAAGCTTCTTAAGGAGAGGAATATCATCAATGCTGAGGCTATTTCTTTTATGTTGGAGGCTATTCCCCAAGATAAAATTGAGGAACAGAGATTTAGAAATATCACCAAAGCTGTTGACGCTTGAAGAACTTCATGGTTTCTCCAAAGGCTGTTTTTACTTTAGAAGGTGATAAGGCTCTAGGCCCGGATGGATTTCTCCATTAATTTTTTCCAGAAATTTTGGGAAATTTGTTTAGATGGATCTTCTCAGAGTGGTGAATGAATTATATAGAATTGGAAATATTTTGAAAGAGCTGAACAACACTCACATTGTGCTGGCCCCAAAAAAATGGATGCTAAAGACTTCAAAGACTTCAGACCCATCAGCCTTGTGAATGCTATCTATAGAATTTTTACCAAAATTATTGCTACAAGGCTTCAACTCATTATGAATGATTTAATCTCAAGGCAGCAAAGTGGATTCATCAAAGGCAGGATTATACAAGATGGAGTGATTATGGTTCATGAGACTGTACATTCTATGGAGAATAATAAAAAAGCAAATATGGTTCTTAAGCTTGATATGAATAAAGCCTTTGACAAGGTTTCTTGGGTTTTTCTTGACAAAGTCTTAACTAAATTTGGTTTTTCGGACAAATTTAGAAAAATTATTAAGGCTTGTATCTCTACGGTCAGATTCTCAGTGGTGGTTAATGGTGAGCCTGTGGGTTTTTTCACTAGCAGCAGAGGGCTAAGGCAAGGGGACCCCATCTCCCCCTACTCTTCATTCTTATGGTTGACAGCCTTAGTAGAACAATTGGTAAAGCAGTCTATGACGGTCTTTTGAAAGGCTCAAAGCCCACTTCCATCAGCCAAGCTGTCTCCCATCAGCAATTTGCGGATGATACTATCCTCCTTCTTTTGGCCTCTGTCATTGAAGCTAAGGCTACCAAGGCTATTCTGCAGCTCTACGAATCTGCTTCTGGGCAAGAGATCAATTATGATAAAAGCTCCATTTTCTTCTTCAACACTCCTGAAGAAAGACAGCTTAAAATTAGCTAAAATTATGGGCTGTAAAATAAGTGCAGCTTCCAGCCACTTACTTGGGCCTTCCTCTCAGCACTAAAAAAGTCTCTAGCAAGGTGTGGGATGATTTATTGGAGAGATTTCAAAAAAAATGGCTGGTTGGAAAGGAGCCATTTTGTCTAGTGCTGGTAAGTGCCTGCTCATAAAAAGTACTCTTCAAAATCTACCCATTTATATCATGTCACTCTACAAGATCCCCTCTTCCTTCAAAGAAAGATTGAGAGGATTCAGAAAAAAATTCTTATGGCAGGGCATGGAAGAGAAGTTTAAATTTCACTTAGTTGCTTGGGATAAGGTTTGTACCCCCAAAGTCTATGGGAGGATTGGGTATAAAAGACATCGAGAAAATGAATGAGGCTCTCATTGCTGAAAATGGGCTGGAGAATGCTTTCAGAGAAACAACCTTGGATTGATTTAATCAAAGCTAAATACCTAAATCAACAAACTGTCTATTCTTTCCTGTAAGATGAGCACCTCCCCTATGGTTCCATTTTTTTGGAACAATCTGGTTAAAAGTAGAAATTTCATTAAGCAGGGCAGTAAATGAAAAGTGGGTGATGGTTGGGATATAAATTTTTTGGATGATAACTGGTTTAATGGCAATCTTATGGAAAGATTTGGGATAGTTAAGGACAATCTTGTAAACAAGTATGGCATTAAAATCAAGGATTATATTGAGGGAAATGGCAATAGAAAGAAATGGAAAAAACTTTCAGTGGAGAGAGATGATCTGAAACAAATTATATCCTCCCTTCAAGATCAGTTAGATCTTATTCCCTTAAGTCAGACTGGACACACTAAGGATGAGCTGGTCTGGAATAATTCCATTGATGGGGATTATTCTGTAAAAATTAGATATAATACTTTCTTCGACAGTAGTCAAACTGAGTTCAATTGGAATAGGATTTGGATGGCGGAATTAACTCCTAAAATAAATTTCTTCCTTTGGCTGGCTATCAGAGGCAGGATTCTTACCACTGACAACCTGATGAGAAGAGGTTTTATAATGCCTAATAGATGTCATCTTTGTAAAAAAAGACTCTGAGGATATCAATCATTTGTTTATCCATTGTGATTATGCTACCAGAATATGGAGTTTTTCCCTCTCTAAATTTGAAGCTCTCTGGGTGATGCTGAAGGATTTCAATCAGCTTTGGACTCAATGGAACCCACCCTATAGGCATTGTGTTGTCAGAAGGATCTGGAAGCTAGTTATCCCTCATATTATTTGGAGGATATGGAAAGAGAGAAATGATATTATTTTTAGAAATAAGAATCAAAACTATAAGCTCAGTATTGGTAAAATTTCTAATGATATCAAAGAGAATATTGCTAGATTTAAACCCCCCAAGAACAAAAGTTATCGAGAAAATGAAGAATATGTCTTATCCAACTGGCAGATTGAAGCAGTCAATAGCCATAGCAATTCCAGTAATAGTATTGATAGATCTTTGATTAAATGGAATCCTCCTGATCTAAATTGGTATAAGATGAACTTTGATGGGGCTTCTAAAGGAAACCCTAGGATTGTGGCAAGGGGAGGAGCAATACGGGATCATAAAGGCAATCTAATAGCTGCGTATGCTGGTAAACTGGGAATTCAAACTAATCATTTTGCCGAAGCTCTTTCTGCTCTTTGGGGTCTGAGAATTGCCCAAACACATAATATTCAGAACCTCATTATTGAAGGAGATTCCCTAAATATCATTAATCTTCTTAAACAGTGCTCATCCTCTAAGTTGGAGCATCAAGGATTTTATCTTAGAGTCCATAAGTATCTGCCAAACCTTCAATAACATTCGAATCATACATACTTACCGGGAGGGTAACAAGTTGGTAGATGCATTGGCTAATTATGGCATTAATGTTAACCACATTGTTTGGGATAATAATAGCATCCCTAAATAGCTTCAAAGTAGCATTCAAGCGGATATCTATACACATGCAAATTCATGATTTGGGTTATGATCAATGGGAGTGGATTAGTATTAATAAATCTCCCACACGTGCTGACTTTAAAACTAAGCTTATACAAATCTTGTCAAACAATCAAGATTGTATGAAGTATAATGGAAAGTTCAAGTGGATTTATATTGAAATGACAGTGGCGCATGTGGGCAACATTGTGCTGTCTACAATCTGGTTACAAGACTCTAGGGATCCCCAAGACATAAATAATGTTAATGATGATAGGGAGCGGGCTAGAAAAAGGGTCGTAGTTCCCACATGTGAACTTCCATAGGTTCAAATCAGCAGTCACACGAGTATTTGTGGGAAAAGTAACGGCTATTCTAAACAGTAATTTCACTACGCAGATAATAATAGTGAAAGGTGGACTGGTATCAGCACTCTTAAGGATTCTAATTTTTTTTGCAAGCAGTTAAGCATGGTGATAATGGGGGGGCCCCTTTACCAGATTGAGCCCAGCGTGGATCCGGATTGGAAGGATAATGTGGAGCTTTGGAATATTCTCAGACTGGGAAGTATCACTAACTTTATGGAGAAGATTCAAGGCCATGACCAAAGTATTTCAGTGCGTTTTGCAAAGGAGTGGAAGGATCGCACTATGGATTATGGGGGGCAGAAGATTTCAATCAGTGAGGAGTTAATTGTTGAAGTGACTGGCCTTGGCATGGAGGGGTACCACTTTTTTAATAAAAGGGTTGACAGAGAAGCTCAGGAGAGGAGATTTTTTTAGGGAAATGAGAAGTTGATCTTTGTCATGGTTGGCCTGCTTGTTAGCTCGATCCCTTGGCCTTATGATGAGGTTACCCGTATGATGGTGCGGTTCATTTCTTTGGAAGGGAGGTTCGTCACTGTGCCAGCTAAGCATCTCATCTTCCTCGACCACTTCCGCAGGAATCACACGGTATGTTTCCTCCATTATCTGCTTAACTCTCTTGAGCACTCCATTTTGGAGTTTCAAAAGCATGCTCATGTGGTTCCTTTACACCAGGGGCTAATTTTCTTGCTACATAAATTGTGTCTTCTTTGGTCTCCTAGTTTCCCTCCCTCCCCCAGCTCTGTTCCCCCTCTACCTGGTTCTACAGCCGCTAGCCCCATCTCTCCACATTCTGTCCCCACCACTACTATTGTCACCCCTCTACTGGCCTTCCCGGCTCCATCTCCCATTCCCCCCACCTCTGCTCCCACCCCCTTTGCCTCCACTTCGGCCAGACCAGTTACCAGGTCCTCTAGAAGACTGAACCTTGATGCCCCTGCTATGGGGAAAGGCCCTCAAGAGATTGAAATTGCCCATAACCTCCTTCATATTAACAGTGCTAGTTCTCAGGAAGCACATATGGAGAGCTCCACAAGAAGGTTGGAAGCCTTAGAAGCTGACATGAAGCTGTTGAAGGAAGAGGTCAAAAACTTGGCAAAACAAAAAGGTAAGAGGAAGAAGGAGGAGGAGGTGGCTATGAATAATAGCTAGATTGAAGATATTTACAAGAAGCTAAACTCCTTAGACTCCCGTTTAGGGAAGGCCAAGACTCGACATGATTATAATATGGCCATTTTTAATGCAATTGAAGAGTTCATTGAGCATCAGCGGGGTTCCGGTAACCCTTTGGGGCATTGATAAAGAAAGCAAAAGGACCATTAATCATTTGGATGTTACTAACTCTGCCCACATGATGACTTTGGCTATGTTTAAATCTTGGTAGAGTATCAAAACCAGCATTGACAAAGCTGCCAAGAAGTAATTGTGGAGCTTTTGTTGCACTTCTTTGTAATTATTGTTGTTATTTTGCTGTCTTTTTGCTGTTTTTCTGCAGTGTTCGTGTTGTTTTTGTCTTGATGGGGGTAGCTGCTCTTTGGCTACTTTGGGCTTCATTGTCCCATCTAGATTTCGATCCTTTCTATTCTGGTTCTCATTTCTATTCTGGCTTCTAGGCCCTCTTTTGTTCTTAAGGGTATAGTCCCTTTCAAAAAAACTATTTGCCAAAAATAAAAAAATAAAAACATCTTTGATGATAACTATAGATAAAAAAAATCCTCCTCACTGTCAATATTTGCATCTGTAGAATTACAATGGTATTTATGTAAAAATATACACAATTAAATTATAATCTATTAATATGAAATTGAATAAATAAGAACAGTTAAAGTGTAATGTTAAAGTGATACTTGTTTAAAGCTGAAATAATCCATTTTCAATAGCTTCTTCGTATTCAATATTTGCATCCACAGAGTTTGAAGATGCACCACTTCTAGTATCATTATTGAGATTACTTGGACTTTTATCAGTACTATTTACACCTCTTCTTTCAGAAAGGGAATTCCAATGCACAATAGCTCTGTCAAAAGGAAAGGTTTCCAAAGAGTAGCAAGAAACATAACACCTTATGCAAATTTTGAGATTTGTATCCAACTTGTTTCTCAGTTTTGATTTAATAAAATAAAAAGCACTGAAAACTCTTTCATCCTCCACGGATCCCAAAATCATTATTTGGCACAACTTGTACAACTGAAAATATTCACTAATGTCTTCCTGTAACACACTACATTGGTAGATTTTTTGCTAGAGCCTTGTAATAACACTAGTCTCTAAAGGTTCCTCTAAGATTTTATATTGTGACCTCATTTTTGTTGCAAAATTAGTTAATTGAGTCTTTATTAAATCAACATTTAGTATACCTTTTATTTCAATACCTGAGACCTCTGATGTTTTATTGAAATGATCTAATATTGTACCCATGTATTTATGAACAAGATTACTTACAAAATCATCATGACCACCTTCTGTATTCCAAAAATTTGGATTCATCACACCCATGGCTTCAAGAATTTTTTCTTGGCTGAAACATTCTATCATTTATGATGCTAAGGATTCTGTAATTTTTTTGAGTTTTATTCTTATTTCAATTAATACATAATCAAACATATTTTGTGTCACAGGAACTTCTTCTTTTTCCGTTGATGTAACATCTTTACTTTTTTGCAGAATGTGTAATGGTATCTCTTTCTTGCTAACATGGATATAAAGGTGATCATGGATATTAAATCTTAAAAGGTTATTGGGATGGTTAAGATCCAATAAAACTTTCTAGTTATCAAATATAGGTGTATCAAAACTATCTGAGGAAGTGTACAATGCATCAAGACTCATACATACCATTTTTGTCATCCGTATAAAATAAAAAATATAGTTTAATCTCCCCTATGCATACTTCATCAATGTATTGATCTCCTGCAACATTCAAAGAATGCCTACCAATGTAAGCAATGTCTCCAAATCAGTTAGATGGAACAAAAAGTCCCTCGCCCTGTCGATTTCATTATGATATTTGTGCATGAAACCAACCAACAAAGGATACTCCTCACGCACTCTCCATGCAGGCTCATACAAAAAAATCCACATTGTCTCAAAATCCTTCAAAAAATTTTACCATCTATAATTCCTACGGAAAATTTCTGAAACTTAAGAAATCGCTTTGGGCTACTTGCCATATAGGCATGAAATTCTCTTATAACATCTTCTACTTTTATAACATTTTCATATTTACTAATGATTTTATATGCTAAATTCATTATGTGAGACATACAGTGAATTGCTAGCATATAAGGGGTGACTGATATTTACAATAAAAAAAACAACCTGGTTCTATGGCCCTACATGATTGATGCACCAGATGCTCCCACGCATACCAAATTCATAGCAATTTCATTCGCAATCATGCCAACAATTTCTTTCAAAAGAGAAATAACGAGTTTATATAGGTTTTCTGCATTATAATTTTCAACCATTTTCTGAACACCCAATAGATGTGGAGCCCTCATATGATTTTCTAAAGTGTAAACATGGAAACATACCCATTCAGTGTTGTTAATAGTGTCACTTCATTAATTGAAAAAGAGATAAAATTTGCATTTTTTACACACTCTTTCAAATCTTCCTTCTCAATCATAGCAAGGCATTTAGCCATTTCCAATGCACTGTTGTCTGACCAATGAGACAAGGCAATATTCTACATTCCATTATATTAATACAAAGGTTTGAAATCGATGAAATCTAAAATCGATCTTCCTTTCTCTTAAGGATGTGGAATAAAGTAGAAAATTCTACGAATTTAGCATGTAAATTTGATTGATTCATATTATTAATTTGTGATGTGATTGTTCCGCCATTTTATATGATAAGTCTACGTCTTTTCTGATCAGCCTCATATTCAGCCACATATTTCACATGCATGTATTCTTTTTTAGTTTCCCTTCTATGTGTTTCTATTTTTAGGCCATCTTCTCGAGTTATAGTGAAATATTGTTTTCCATAGTCTTTTTCAATTATGTCTAACTTCAGTTGCATTTTTTGTTACCTTCCTAATTTCCACGTACATATTGTACATATACATTCTGATGAAATTTCTTCAGAATTATCTAGTTGTACAGGTTCAATAAATTGAAATTTTATAGCCCATTCAAACTTGTATGTCCTCCCAAGTGTCCACATATTCTTGTTCGTATTCACAATTTTACTTCTACGTGCAGAGATTTTAGGAATATCACGATCATCAGGTTTCCTTTTCTGTGAACCACTAGTTGCATTTAAATTTTGTGTTACATTTTTTACCCCTAGTTACACATCAACAAGGATATCTTCAAGCTCTACCTACACTACTAGAATCTTTTCAAGCCCTAGAATGGTATCATTATAGGTGTCATTTGGCTGATACTGATCAGAATGCATGTCCACTTCAATAACACCTTCCACACAGTCTGTGCTCTGATTGATTTCAATGGGATCTCTATGGGTGTTGGTGGTTGCGGTATCTAAACCACCAAAGTTTCCAAAATAGTTGAATAGAGAATTTTGAGTTTTTTTTGTAACTTGCTGGGTGTTCTGAGCATTAGCATCTTGCATTGTTCTCAGCATGATAAATTTGAGTCAGATAAGATTCTTATCGTCAGTCAACAAACACACCTTGTCATGCGTCAACAAACAAAACTCGTCATGCCTCAACAATAATTCCCTATCACATGTCAGAAGGTTATTATTTTCACCCATCAACAGAACCTTATTGTCACCCATCAATAGAGCCTTCTTGTCACTTGTCAACAGATCCTACTTGTCACCCGTCAATAGGTCCTTCTTGTTGCCCATCCATAGAACCTTCTTGTCACTCGTCCACAGAGCCTCCTTGTTTCCACTCAATAGAATCTTCTTATCTCCTATCCACAGAGCCTTCTTGTTTCCCATCCACAGAGCCTTCTTGTCTCCCATCAAAAAAGTATTCTTTTCATGCATCAGTTGAATGCTTTTGTCTAAAAAATTATACTTTTGTCTACTAGAATTTGTTGCTTTGAAATCTTTATGTACTTGATAATAGATACACCCTTAGGTGGTATAAGTTAGCAATTAGTGTTCTACCCGACGAATAATATAGGATTATATAGGGCATATTTTAAATAGGTAGGAAAAGCCAACTCCTAAAAAAATTAAACTTTAATTTTCATGTGAACATGTTAATGACCCGTGCTAGAAAAATCACCTTTTCGATTTTTTCTAAAATGGAATATTCGCCATATTAAAAATATTTTCCACTAAAAAACTCCTCACCATTACTAATATCCCTATTGGTGTGCCCTTCATTATTCTGGTTTTCATGTTCCATTGATCCACTTGCCACACTAGTTTGGCACACTCTGGTCTAAATGGCTTCATGAATGTGATCAGTGAGTCTATAGTCGGCAATGTCGTGAGTATGATACTTGTAAATCTTACAGTACATATACACCTTATTTTAAATGGTGTGCTGTAGTAGAAGACAATCTCAAACATCATGGTTAATGTGAAAGACCTCGCAATCCAATAATAATGTATGCACTGAATTACATGGGTAATTATCCTTAGTATGTCCTTCAACCTCACAATCTGTGCACCAAATACAACTTTACATCTCATGAGCTGAATTAGCAAAGAGATTCTCTACCTTTTTTTCCATGGATGTAATCTACACTTCCAAAAATGGGCTTACTCTAGTATCAACACCCCCAACCACCTCAGTCTGCAAATCTTCCTGAAAATCCTGACGTGGATACACAAAAAATTTATGAGTTAGTACCCTTCTAAAAGGAGTCACCAATCCACCAAAAAACCACTGTGCATGCTAATTGGGATGTATATCATAGGATAACTTAGAAAAAAAAGTTTTGAAATGTGTTTCATACTCCCTTATGCTCTCAGATAAGACATGTTTGATATCATAGAGTGCATTAATACTCTTCTTCTTAAACTATGGAATATGAAACTCGACTAGAAAGGTAGAGTGAAAAACATCATAATCCACTGCATTATGATGTGGGTAATAATTTCTATATCACTTATACGTTTTTCGTTAAAGAATAGTAAAAAATGTACATGCCTTTCTATCTGAACCAATAATTCCTTTAGCATGCCATAGGATCTCACACTTGTTCGCATGCTCTATTACATCTTCAATACCTCTATACTCTTGCAAGTGGAGAGACATCTCATAGAAAACATGAGGTGTCTGATGTGATTGGAGAGGTTGTTGAGGTGGTTGTTGTGGGTGTGGACCTTGCCCACCAAATCTAGAACTAGATCCTTCACAAGTATTTCCTCTACCTCTTGATCTGTTAGATCCTAATCCACATGGTCCACCTAATCTTTCTACACTCCCTACAGTGGGTAGCAGACTACTAGATGTACTTCCTTACATGCCAACTATAGAGCTGAAATGAACTTCGATAGTGTGTAAATTCGCAACACTCCCAGAATTATTCCCACTATTCTATGTGCCCACACTTTATCTTAACATACGTACCTAAAACTATTCCTCCAATCGAACCTCTAAACAAAGATGTCGTTTATGTTGCCATATGTTTTTTGTTTTTCTGATGCACTTTTGAATTCTATGCAAAATGATATCTACCTATAACTATTTGATTATCTATACTAGCCTGATCCTCAATGACTACTTCTCGAACTGAAACACTATGCATAAGGGCTAGGTGGATAGGTGGGTTTAGATGCACGCTCCTGGTCCTCAATATTTCCTCTGACATGCTCTCATCTGAAGATGAAGGGGACTTTCAATCAAAATTTCCCAAAGTTGGAATTCCTTGATGTTTTGGCTCTTTGTGTTCCATGAGAGCTTCAAAACCTTCATGATCCATCATTCTCCTCAATGCCATTTCCTTTGTAACCTCCTTTGCATGCACCATTTCCATCTCTTGAGCTTTATTATACTTGATTCATCTTTCCTCTCTTTGTCTATCTTCCACTAAGTCTATCATATTTTACCACATTTGCTTCTACCCCTACACATGGTGGGGATTTATTTAGCCCTAGGGTGGCACTCTAAATCCAATTCTATCATCAAGGTTTTAATCTCTAGGGTCATAGCATGTAAATATGATCCTCTGAGCTCGTGCAAGAACCTGAACTTGGCCTCCTCTAGACACCAATAAGTAGAAATAACATACTCGAATGTATAATTATGCAACACACCAGCCCACTAGTGATCTGCAGCTCTAGCCTAATCCAGATCAACACCAAACAAAATTTGGTAATTTACCTACTCTCAAAGCTTCAGCCTATAACTCCAACTCTTCCCTTTTGCATATGTTATTAACCACTCATACAATTCTACTAGAAAGAAGCTAAAGAACGTCTCATAGAGTGAATCATAAAGGTTATATTCCACCCACCATTGTGTATTGAAATCAGGTCCAGTGCTATATCTCTATGAAATCTTATCTTGTTTTTCATCAACCCAACTTTTAATACTCTTAAGAGTCAATCGATACACCATCTACATGCAACATATTAGTAGAGAGTTTGAAAAGAGGTCCCAACAATGAAACCAAAATGTAGCCCTTGTTTACCTAGAATCAAATGTTATGTGTTCTAGAACTTCATTTAGACAGATCTAAAAAATCACCAAAAGCACGTGACACTATCAGGTCCCTCTTTTCAACTATCTTGTCAACATTCTAACATGCATATTCATGATTGCCATTATTAAAGGATATATTCAATAGACATCATATGAAGAGTAAATAATGGAAACACATTTAATAAGGAAACACAACATATAAAACCATCACTAAGATCAATTTTACCATGTGATCACCATATTCATACACATCAATCCCAAGAATCCATCCACATTGATCCATGAATAACCAAATAATTACATGTCAGAAGTTGAATACATAACAATAGTACCAAAAAGTCATGTGTGCCAATCAGAGTGGCATAACCCAAATACATCCAAATGTCTCGTAAATGGTACCCAAAATGATGAATAACAATAAGTGTATATAGGGGTGGGGACTTTCCCTTCACCGCCCATGAATTCCCAAAAATAGGTTGCATGCTTAAAATAACCATGCATACATATAAAAACAACTATTAAGCATTCATGCTTTCATAAGCTTAATAGTAGAATAAATCTATAAACAAACTCCGCTTTAATCCTGTTATTATCTTGATCCATTCGTGACATTTCTTCTCCACCTCTTATGTGCTTTATCCTAAAAATAATTCTTACTTAGTTGTCAAGTCTCCATGCTTTTCTCTAGATATGGAATGTTACTTGAACAAAACTCAAACTCATGCTTGTCTATTTTTAACCTATGGTCCAAAAAATTGGCTAATTCCTAAAAGTGTCCAGTTTACGCATGAACCTTCATGCATTTTCCATTTTATCATGTGCATGCCCCTTCATGTCTGTATCACATGCACCCAAAGTCCTCACGCATGGCTTATACTAAGCAATTTTCATTTTGTAACATTACCCCACACTAATTTGGATTTCCTCCCTTAGTAATGATTTGTTCTTACTTGTTTCTCCAAATAATGTATGAGTAATCAATGAAAGAATAAATAATTCAATTCCCAAAAATATTCATCCCACCTAACAAAATGAGGCCTTAAGTTTTTGGAAGATTTATTTGAATTCAACATTGATCTCACTCAATAATTTCTTCCACTCATCCAGTTTTGTCAAAGCCTTCTTGGGCACCGCCTCTACAATTATTGGTATCTGATCATGTGTAAACTCTTTAATTCTGATATTGATATCCTAAATAACCATAGTTTGTTATATGCACACTCCCTCAATCTCATCCATATGGTATAACACCAAATTCTGGAACTCCTTTATTCTTATTTCCAAGGTGTCCTTCTTAGCCTTGATTACTTCTTTCTGTGTTGTTACCTCGATCATAGGCTTGGTGTGCTCAATATTGTTTGTGGGCATATTTTCCTGAATAGTCATAATTACTAAATCATCATCAACCACATGTGTGCCAAGTATAATTTCACATTTTTTGCATTTTTTAAAGGAAAAGTGAACATTAGTATTTGTCTCCTTTAGTTTTATGAAAAATTCCTCAAGTTTAGTAATTATGGCCTCAACAACAAATTTATTTACTTCCTTATCCTTCACAATCTCTTCTGTTGTTGGCACTATTCCACTCTTAATATTCTCCAAAAGCATGTCAACCAAATCTTCCAAATACTCCATCTCATCATTGTAATCACTCCTAGATTGTCTTACCAAAGGTTAGGCACTGACCTTAGATCTGTTTCACCATCGCTCCAACCCTGTCCTAAGCCTCCTCAATCCTTTTCTGTTTGGTCTGGAGGTATTTTTTAAAATTATCGACCTCGCACTCCTTTTCTTTCTTATCTACTACCAAGACCTTTATATCAACACCTACATTCAAGTTCCTATTCCCGAAATCCATGACCAATTTTTTCAAGGTGTTGCATGCCTAGTCATGAGTCAGGTATATGGGGTTGACTGTCCTATACTTCATCCCTAGCTCACTCTTTAGTTCAATCACACTGATGGAATGGTTGCTTACCTTGAACTCAGATTCTTGTGCATGGTGGTGCAAGTTTAAGCTCAAAATCTTATTGATTTTAGATATTCCTCTATTCTTGTCCATCAGTTCTCAGGTGTACAACTTCTCATTCAAAAAAAATTAGTCTGGAAACACACCCTTTTGACCTTATTGGGGTCATCCAAAAAATCCATGTGTGGTGATTGGATGTCCATTGCTTCCTTACTGCATTCACCTTTTTTATTATATTCTTCAAGGTAGAGCCACCTGTACTTGTCCCAACTCCTGTGCCCTTTTCTTCTCTAATAACATAAGTTTTATGATTTTCCTTTTCCTTATACACCTCCTGCATAGGTGTTTTGTCTTTAGGTGGAATTTTATTCTCTTCCCCCTCTGTGGCATGTGACTGCCTCTAATCCTCAACATTATTTCTAGCCACCTACTTGGTCCACTCATGCTCAAGATCCTCATTAAAGGTTTCTCCTTTCTTCTCTAAAATTAGACTCCTTACTTGTCTCTGTGCTTGAGACAACCTTTATTTTTCCACGCTTGACATTTTCCCCCTCTGCACTATCCTTATGTGGCTAAGATGATTCTACACTATTTTCATTCTTTCTTCTCCTATAATACATTTTCTTCCTCTTAGAATGACTAAGTCCACCTTCCTCTTATTCTTCTTCTCCCTCATGAGTATCTTCATGTGTTCTCTTGAGGGTTGCTACAATAGTTCATCCAAGTTGTGGGAAGGTAGAATATGTAACCTACATCTCCACTTCACCTTGATTTTTCAGCCTCATCACCACAAAGACTATGCTTATCAACCCCTTAATGGTAACATTTAGCTGGGGGCTCAAGTCCAGCGTATCAAGTTCCAACATCTGCAAGTATGCATGCCTTGCATCATACATGTATGTCGCACACAAGATGTGAAATTATGATTCAACCTTGTCAGCATCGAAGGTTAATTTCTATGCATTTTATATCATATTTACAACACACTTAAAGTATCAAAAAGTGAATGTGAATGGGAGCTTACACCGAGGGTCATCTCCCCATCGTTTATCCTGAACCATGTAAGGATATAATGTTGTGTCACTTCAAACCTCACCTTCTCCCCAACCTCTTTTGGCAATTCATGTGGAATGCGCCAGTCATTCTCAAAGGATCCTCGTAACATGTTATATTGTTTATCAATTCTTTCCTTATACATATTTGAAATTGTGCCATCACAGGTGTATCTAGAAAACTGCATTATAGGATATTTTTTCACATGTGGCTAAAGCCACATATAATCATATGGAATGTAAGTGACTCTAGTCTCCTAGAAGACAATGAGGAGGAGGATCAAGCCCCAAGTTATCTTGGCTCCTTCCTCATTATGTGCTTTTTCCTCCTCAATAATTCCAATCATAATGTATTTCAAAATGATATAGTGGGTCCTATTTTCTATTTTATGTGCAATGTATGAATTTTTTTTGCTTGCACCAGTTCACCTCTATGAGGTGCCCAACTTATAACTAAGAAACCTGGATGTAACCCTAGTTGCAGGATCTATAATTTTATCAATGGACATATCTCTACCTCCTTTCTCATACTATAGTGCAACATCGAATTTATCAATTTTAACATCAATACTTAGTTCTAATGTCATGTCCTCCCTTGTACTCCTCAAACCTGTGACTCATTTGATGAGTTACATTGTAAGTTTCATTCTTCATCCCGTGAAGTATAAAAAGTTATCATGCACCCTAGACATGAGCCACTAGAAAAAATGTGTGGGACTTGTGAAGAAGGGAAGCTCAAAAAAATGAAGAAACCCTACCTTCTCCAAATTCCTCCTTATTGAGTAGTCCACCAACACTTTTCATTCTTCATTCTTCCTTGGAAAATCCTGTAACATATCCTCCTTTAATGCAGCATCTTTCTCTAGAGCCTTGTGGTTGAATTAACTAATTTTTAATTTGGGAAGATGTGATTTCCAAGTCTAAAAAATAAGCACTCCAGGAGGGTACTAAATTTCCAAATAAATCTCTTTCAAGGGTTCCTACACTTCCACCCTCTTCATGCAATGCTTTCTTCCGGTCTTGGTTGTTATTGTTCCTATAAATTTGTGACCTAGGTACTTTGTTTCACCACACTTGCTTCACTATCTGAGTGTTGTGAACCCAGGTTCTTTAAACTCATCCTACAAACCCTTTTCTACATGCCCTAGTGTTGCTTCCAAGTGTTGGCTCAAACTTCTTTCTCTCAAGGATCCACACACAACCTCATATATACACTGCTCTAGTTTGTTCTTTACTTCCCTCACTTTGTTACTCCAAGTCGCTCCATACCTCTATTACTCAAATTATCTTCAATGCAAGGTAGTAAATGACTTCAAATTTCCCATTTTTATAATTTTTTGTATCCCACCAATTTTTTTTTATGCTTTCAACCCACTTTTTCTTTCTTTAAAGCTTTTAAGTTATTTTATTAATAAAGAACCTTTTCCTCTTTTTGCTTTATCAATCGACTACCTTCCATGTGCTAGTACTTTTCAAACCACAAACCTCCTTTGTGCATCTCCTTAAGATGAAGTACATACTCCTTTGTGCCATATACCAAGTAGTTCATCATGTTTCTACCTACCTTGTCTTACATTATTCGATCATTGTCCTCACATGATCTGCATCATTAGAAATCTCCTTAAATTACCTTCATCCTTAGCACCTGTAACACCTTTTTATTTTATGTCATACTTTCAGAAAATACCCCAAACCATGTCAACCATTTCAACTTCTATGCACTTGCATGTTGTTCAATCCATACTAAAATTATCTGTGTTCATCTGCACATGAAAGCAATATATAGTAATCAACTTCCTCCAGAAAAGCGTGCTTATTACAACAAAAAACATAACTAAAATGAAAAATCATAGCAATGACTTATAGGAAACACATGAAATGGGAAATCTAATTTAAATGGAAAAACTACCTTATTACAAACACCAAGAATCTTTATTGATAATAAGGCTTTAGCCTACTCCCATTGAAGTAATTAGGAAACATGATGTCATCTAGCACCCGTAACTTGAAAGTGCTTTATTCAATTATCTCAGTTACCAAAAAAGGTCCCAACCAATGCACTTTAAATTTCCCTAAGTGGCGCAAAAGCTTGGGGTCATAGAGAAGGACCATCTTTCTAATTGTAAATGTCTTTTTCTTAATGTGCCTATCATACCATGCCTTTTATCTCTACTTCTTATTCTTCTAGATCAAATGCGCAAAGGCATGCCACTCATCCAAATGCATCTTTTTATCAATGCACTCTTTTCTCATCAGCTAGTCCACCCACGTACATAATATGTAGGGATGATAACATGAATTCAATAGGCAATATAACCTAGGTGCCAAATACAAACAGAAAAGGTGTGGCCTTATTCAACCTCTTATATGTGGTCCTATATGCCCAAAGTACAACTGACACTTTATCATCCCAATATTTTTCTCCAACATCACAAATTTTTGTCAATGTCTTTCCTAAGATCTTGTTGAAATATTTTGGAGTACCATTATCCTGAGGGTGATAAGGAGTAGTCTTATGGTGTGCCACCATAAAATCTGAAAATAGAATTCTAATTGTTTCATTAAGAAAATATTTCCTCTATCACTTGTAACTATTAATGGATAGCCATACCTACTAATAATAGTTTCCCATAAAAATATTGTTTTCATAGCTATTATACAATCCTTTGTAGGTGTTGCCTCTACCCACCATTTCAGATAGTATGTGTAAGTAATAATATAGTGTGCATCAATCCTATGCACGGGTGGTGAAATAGAACCTAAAAATTCAACAACCCACTTTTCAAAAGGCTCAGGGTTTGCAATAGGCCACAACAACATCTCATCTCTAGTTCTAGGCTTCCTAAGGCACTCAAAATGATCACATGCCTTAACATATTCCTTAGTATCTTTGTAAAAAATATTTGACCAGTTTCCATCCATTAGAATCTTGCACACTGTAGCATCACCAACGTAATTTCCTTCTTCTATTCCAGCATGAGATTCCTCCATAATAGCCTCACACTCATGCTCAAGAACTCAATGATGAAAAACTTTATCACAACGCAACTTGTACAAATATCCACCAATCAACTGATAATGCACCATGCGTATAGCAAGATGATTTTTCTCTAATGTATTAATCCCTTCAGGCGTCTGTCTAATGCATAAAAACACTGCAATATCCTCTGGAAAGATTTTTCCCATAAAGGAAAGTGCAAAATATGTGTAGTGGTGAGCCTCTCCTTCAATGTTTCAAATACCTACTCTTGTGTGTCACTCCAATAGAATTTCCCTTTAGCCTTCAACAATTCTTCCAAGGTCATGACAATATTTGCATAGCATTTAATGAGTTCACTATAATAACCATTAAATCCTAGAAATCCATGTACTTCACTCTGATTGGTAGGTTCTTCTCAACCCAAGATCATAGCTATCTTGACCTCGGGTCTACCAATAATCCTTCCTTGTAAATGATATGCCCAAGTAAAGTGTCAAAAGGTGTATCAATGATGTACTTCTTAATGTTAAGTGATATTCTCAATTGTTTGCACCTCTTGAACATGAGCCTTAGATTTTCACAATGATCCTTTCTTAAGCCATTTATTTTCTAGTCATCCAGATATACCTACCAAAATTTATGAATAAATTCTTGAATGGCCTGCACAAGAATTCACAAGAACATTGTTGACACATTTTTCAGTTACAAGTGCATAACTATATATGCAAAACTTCCCCATTTGGTGGTGAACGTTGTATTTTCTTGATCTTCCTTTGTGATGCAAACTTGGTGATATCTTGAAAACCCATTTGTGATAGAATATATCTCATGCCCGAAAACTCCTTCAAGAATTTATTCTATGAATGGGGTGGGAAAAGGATCAATCACACATGCAACATTATGTTTTTTATGGTCCACACAAATCCTTATCCTCGCATCCTTCTTAATGCTTATGACCATGGTGTTAACCCACTCTAATTATTCAACAGGATCACTAATTCTAGACTTGAGCATCTTTAAAATTTCCTCCTTTACCTCCACACACAAATCAGGATTCATCTTGTAAGGCCTCTTTCTAATCGAGTACATGCCCTCTTTCAGCTTGATTTTCATCTCACCCAAACAAGGGTGTACTCCCTTTAACTCATGATATCCCCATGGGAATAAGTCATGAAAGTCACACAATAGTTCAATAATATTATCCAGTTCTTGATCTGACGAATAATCACTAATAATTTCCTCCTTAGGCTCTGCTTTTGTACCAATTTTAATCTTTTTGTCTTCATAGGAGCATGATACATGTGTGCCTTCTCATCTATAGTGGCCATCACATCATACATACCTTCAGTGTGGTTAACATCCAGGTTATAAAACTACTCATCACCTATCATATATACCAGTTTTCATTTTTCTTTTCCCTTCGAGGCGTGAAACATCTATTCATCATTTGTTTCGTTAAGATCAAGTCACGCCTCAAGATGAGGTTCCCCAAACAACTCCATCATAAGTTCTTCAGCCTTTGCGCTATCTCCCAAAGTGATGCACCTCATAATCTGTAGTGCTTCATGGACTGGAGGTTTGGTAGAAAAATAATCAAAAGTTTAAATCATACATATAGTCATCTCTTGCCAATTTTTTGTTTCTCTTTTCAACTCAGCATGGACATAACATGCACACGTGTAGCCTCATAGTGTGGAGTAGAACTAATGTACCCAGAGTGATGATGGTTATTATTTCTTTCCCTACGCCCATGATCTCTCACACTTGTAGACATGATGAGAGGCAAGATACTTCCCGTGAAATTTGCAATTTTGAGTAGGTACATTACTTCGAGTAAACCTAGTAGAGAAGGTGATTCTAACTTATCTCCATTCCAAAAGGCTATCTCTATGTGTTTCCTACCAACTCATTTTTTTCCCATGTAAAGTGTAGAAAAACGTGTTCCTTCTATCCCCTTAATGTTTCCACTGAGTTTCCATGATGAACAAGAATTCATCATGGTTCCCTTCACAAGTATATCTTGGTACATAGTTACATCCTAACCACCTCACAATGTGAGGCATAATCATTTTGGTGATTGTTCCTTTGACCTCATGCCCAACCATCTCATATATTCCATGATCCTATTTGTTACAAGCAACACTAGTAGTGTCACTTAAATAATTTGCATCTTTGCACTGAAGGACACCTTCCTTATATGGTTTTATATTCCTTGGATCGTGCACTATATGATTATAGATTTAATTAAATTATTCTTCCCTCAAGGGCTCAAAATAAGGATCTAACTTGTTATCCTGCAAGGGTATGACCATGCGCTCTACTTCATTCTAAAAGATGATGAAATTTTGTTAAAGTGTATATCAACATTATTGACATAGCACCATGGTCATCCAAGTAATGTTGGGAAGTTATTTGCTTCTACAATCTCTGATACCTCAAAGTATCCTATAAAATTGGATCCCTGGATGGTAATAGAGGTATCCTTCAGTACTCCAATAAGAATCGCCCTAGTCTTATTTTCCATAAACAACACATTTGAAGATGGCTACAATGTTGGTCTACCCATCTAATTCCATGCATCTAGATTTAGAGCATTTACTTCTCCTCCCATGTCAATCAAAATATTTCATAATAAACACCCATCAATTACTGCATCTAGTGTAATCTCGTTATTAAATTAATGGTTCTGAGGTTTTATATTTACATGAAGTATCTACCTCTCACGCTCAAACCTAATGCATAGTACCTTTACTCACATTCATTCCCCTAACAAAGGAATGGTGTTCTCCTGGTGCAACTTACTGCATACCTCCTTCAAGTTATCCACATCTTTCTGTCAGAGCTCACCTTTCTTTTCTCATTCCCTCTCACGTCCTTATTCCTTGAAGCATTGTATCTCTCCATGTAGTTTTCTAATGACTCTGATCATTTCCAGGTAGAATTCATTTTAATGTGTAACATCTAGATACTTAACATGTATCACCTCTTCCATTATAATTAGAGGTTTATCCTTCAGAGGCTTGCATGTGTACGCACCCTCAACATATGTTATAACCATCATAGTCTTCAATTCATGATCAAGTGTCTTCTTAGGCATCCACTGATTAGCAATACGCACTATACCTTGATCATCCCTACACCCTTTTCCTTTTTCTTATTCTTACTAATGTGTTCATAAAAATCATTCCTCTAACTTATGCTAGTTCCCACACCATGAGTAAGCATTATTATGAGGGAAATCACACTAATAATGATCAATAGATCTAAAAGTATAAAAATTTCCTAGCACAAACCTTCCTCTACAACCACCATGATTGTGACCTCCATATCATCCTTGAAATCCTCCATTACCGTTATCCCCATTGGTGTTACCTTCATTATTTTGGCCTTCCTATTCCTTCAATCTACTTGCCACATTTATTTGGCACACTCCTGTCTTAATGGATTTATGAATGTGATCAATTAATCTATAGTCAGAAGTGTTGTGAATATGAGACTTGTAAATCTTACATTACATAGACAACTTATTTTGAATTGTGCATTGTAATAGAGGATAATCTCGAACATCATGGTTCAGGTGACATACCTCACAATCCAATAATAACACGTACAATAACTTTGGACTAGAAAATATCCTTAGTATTTCCTTAAACCTTTGTGTCTAGTTGTCATTGATGGGGTTGTGTTGTCCCAGTGTCTCTTTGTCATGTATAGTGTGTTTTCTAGGAGTCTTAATGTGTTGGTGTACTTACTAGTCCATGCTAAGAGAAATTGAGGAATTTTCAATGCATGAGAGTCAAATGGGCATCAGTGGTGTAAATTGAGATAGTGAATTGATTGGATCATGTGTTTAACATGTAAATTAACCCATCTTGTGACTTAGGAAGTCAAGAAATAGGTCTTGGATTAAAATACTACATCTAGCCAAATGTACTCCTTGGGATCTCAAATGTTCTGGCATGCAAATGAGATTGGTTAGGGAATTATATAGCTATTATTTTTAATAAATTATGGTAGATGATGTAGGAATATTTCTTGGTGCTTTATGTAAAATTTCAAGTCATTTTGAGGTCATTTGTGCAAGTCATGGGAGTTTTTTTCAAAACATGTCTATTGAAAGGCTCAATTTGAGCTTCCTAGCTTCTTAGCAGTCACGAAAAAATATAGAGACTCTTTTGGATAAATAATAGAAGGATTTTTTGTAGAAAATTGATCTGGAAATCTAGTGCAAAAATTTTCGAGTCAAAAGGAGGTGTAGTTAAAAATATATGAGCATTTTTCAGAGGTGCATCTTTACCATTCTTGTGTGTGCTTTAAACTCCAAGGTGTAGTTGAATGATTACTGATCTTTGGCCTATTCTCAAGTTCTCAGAACTTCTCTAGAGCTCATTATCAATGTGTCTTGAGCATATAAATTTTTAGGAAAGAAAAGGTTAGCATATGGCAATGTCTTTTCTATGTTGTTCTAGTAGTGTGAGATTAAGAAACTGGTGCAATTCTCCAATAAGCTACTACTCTGAGCATTATTTCTGTTCATTCTTTGTTTCTACTAATCATTGGCATCATAAGGGTTAAGATAAGAGACTTTGTGCATCACATGTGTGAATTTTTACTTAATCACCTTTTCCTTGCATGAATTGCTTAAGGTGTTTGAAAAACCAAAACTTAGGACAATCATGAGAGTTTTGTAAAACTTACAATTTGGAATTTTTTGTTCCTCCTCACCTATCCAAAACCCCTTTAAATGTATAAGCATGGTATGATTGTAAATTGGAAAGCTCTCAAATGGCATACAACAATGATGACCTACAAAACTGTCAAGAATATCTTTCTCTCACAAGATTGTGTACTGCAGATCTCCTTCCATGTGGGAAATGAAATGACATTCAAGAAAATTTATTAATTTGGATTGATGAAGACGGGTAAATAGAAGAATCATGAAAAATAATTTTCAAGTTTCACTCAAAATTGACCAAGGGATCAAATATTTTCCCTTCTCGAGATTCTCTGCAAACTTAGGGTTTTCTTGAAAATGTTTTTTGTCATTCTCCATGTTCCTCGAGCCAGTGCAAATGAAATTTTGATAGTAATAGGGTACACAAGAAAAGATTGCAAAAATATTTTTTTATTTTTTTTAGTAGGCTATGATAACTTCTTATCAGAAATCTTCAAACCCATGTATAGTCTTATACTTTGATGGTGGCATCAGTTTTCCTCTCTTCTCTTGCAATTTGAGATTTTTTGAAGATAAATAGGTTGAATTAAGTTGTTGTTTATCCTAGGAATCATTTGTAGATGGTTCTACAAAGAAATATCTTGAAATCTCATGCCACCCTTGAAGACCTCTTACATAATGAGCTGTTAAGGTTAAACAAATTGAATAGGTGTAATTTCAAAGTAAACAAATTCAAGATTGTGATGAAAGTGGTGTCAAAATCTCAACAAAGTGTTGATGAATTCCTCTATATCTGTTAAACTGAAATCGAGGATCTTTCATTCAAATATTAGGAGAAATAAGTAGATCACATTTAATCCTTTTATGCATGAGTTTAAATGGTGTTTCATAGCCTTTGGTCAAAGAAAGTTTTTGTAGAGAACAAATTGATCAAATGTCTTCATCAAATTATTTCAACCTTTCTTAACTCATAGGAGAAGTTGAATAGGTTTCAAAAAATGTTACACATTCTTTTGTTTATTTCAAGCTTGAATGAGAAGTGGAGAAGTTGAAAGGTTTCAAAACTTTCCAACCCTTGGACTTCAAGAAGTGACTTATAACTCTTGAGCTCCACGAAGTGAATTAAAAATTCAAAGAAAAAGAAAACAAATTACAACTCGAATGGATGAAGTTTTTTGTTCTTTTATGGAAGTTGAAGAGTTATAGAATAAAGTTAGAGTAACTTCTTGAGATTAAATGTATGGGGAATGAGATTGATATTTGAAAAATTGTGTAAGAAAACTCAAAGTTACAGATGAAAAATGTTATTTAGGAGACAAAGATATTGTGACACAAACAAAGATAAATTATACATGTGGTGTGATTTGTGTAGTGTGTTGAAAATAGGGAAAGGAACAGTTGCAGATAGATGAGTACTTCTTGTACTAAGATCATGATAGGACAATTATTAGGTAACTGCAATTAAGAGCAGATTTGAGGTGCTAGAAAAGAGATGAAAATGTCTATGTAAAACTAAATGCATGAACACAAGTAGATTGCAAACTGAAACAGAGGATCCACTACTTAAGGAAACAATGCAAAACCAGTAACCATGAAGGGCATGATTAGACATATGATATAAACATCAAGTTATAGGGTGAAAACCTAGGTAAATAGGTAAATTTTAGATCAAATAAGAAAGAAGTCCATAATTTGTTGATTGAGCAACAAGATACTAAATTGTCATTCAATCATCCACATTGTCTTATTTGGTGCTTAGAGCAGCAAAAGTAGGTAGTTCTCTCCTTCTCAATATGAGTAGGTGCTCAGTGGATCAGCTAGTGGGTGTTAGGTGCATTAGGAAGTTAGTGCTTCTTAGATCAAGTGGGTACTTGATAATTGTAAATCAACATTGAATTGGTGTTCAAATAAAAAGGTTGATTTCAAAGTCAATTTTTTTTGTTCCAGGGTTTTCCCACTATAAACCCATGGCTTTTGCTTTGATTTGTGTGCTTTGAATTTCCTCTTAAGCTTATTATTTTTCTATTACTTCAAATTGAACAATATAAAAGGTTAAAAGGAACCTCACTTGTGATAAGAAATGATTCACCCCCCTTCTCAGTGCTTGTGACTTTCAACAATTGGTATCAGAGAAGATCCTTCAGTGAATGTTTAACAACTTCAAGGTGATCCTCCCTTCACAAGCATGAGAAGTAATCAAGATTAAGGTGGTCTATCAATCTCAAGGTCTCCAATTTTTATAGGTACTAACTATGCTCTTTGGAAGATAAGAATGAAAATCTATCTCAAGTCACTTGGTTTTGACATATGGGAAAGTGTTGAAAATGGTTACAATCCTTCATCTACCTCAATCACAGTTGCAGTAGATAAGACTGCATATGAGAATATATCAAGAGTAATGAATGTAATATATTATAGGTTAAATGAATATGAATTTGTAAAGGTGATGCACTGTACTACAACTTAGGATATTTGGAACAAATTACAAAGTATCTATGAGGGAGATGACAAAGTGAAACTTGAAAAATTGCAAACTTACTGAGCTTAATTTGAAAGTTTAAAGATGAAATAATATGAATTTATTACAACATACATGTAGAGAGCTGATGAAATAATAAACATGATAAAAGGCTTAGGTGAAAATCTATAAGAAACAATCATTGTTCAGAAAGTTATGAGATCCTTAAATTCGAAATATGATGCAACATTTTCAGCCATTGAGGAATAAAAATACATGTAGATTTTGACCCTGGATGAGCTTCAAAACATTATATTAGCCTATGAGATGAGAACAATTGGAACCAAATCAGCCAAGAAATAATTTTCCCTTAAATCCAAGAAAAAGAGTCACTCCAAACAAGAGAAAGAGGATTCAGATTCCAAAAATGAAGAATATGTTGAGAAGATTAAATCTCTTTTTGTTAGAAGATTGGGTAAAGGAAAAGGTAAATACAAAGGTAATATTCCCTTCAAATGTTTTAACTGTGGTAAAGAATGACACTTTGTAGCTAAGTGTCCAAATAAAAACAAGGAGGTTGAGTTTGAATGTGAGGAATATAATCACAAACATGGTAATAAAAATATGGATCATAAGAAGAAGAGAAACAAGAAGAAATTCTTCAAAAATAAGAAAAAATTATATTCTAAAGAAAGCTCAAGTGATTCAGAAACAAGTGTTTCAAGTAGCTCAAAAAATGATAATGATGAAGATAGGAGTGAAACATTTTTATGGATATGGAAATCTCAAGTGAATGCAACAATAAAGGGGAAAATGTGAGCATCTATGAAGATTTAGATGAAGAAGAGGCACATGTTGATTTAGAGGATGAATTACTGAGTGCCCTTAAAGAACTTAAAATTTATAGAAGAAGAAACAATAAGTTAAAGTGCACAGTAAATAATTATGAATAAAAAATTAGCATAATTTAAAATAGGCAAAGCCAAAAGGAATAAGAGGAAATTAGTGAACTTAGGGATCTTGAAAATTAGATAGAAAATATCTCCCAAGATTTCAAAGAAGAATAAGAAGAATGTCAAAAAATGAAATCAGATCTAGAATTTCATAATATTGAATTAGAATCAAGATGTATGAGAGGCTGAAAGGAAGCTCAAAAGTCCTAACAAACATCCTAATCACTCAAAGGGACATAGGTGAGAAAACAGGGATTGGCTTCAAGGAAGAGAATAAGGAAGATGAACCGTCAAAGAAGAAGGAAGAAAAATTTGAACCTAATGTTTGATCCACCATGAAGAGGGAAGCCACTAAATCTATAAGAAGAAGGAAAAATCCTCCAAGGATCACATATGCTATGAGTTATTCCCATTCCTTCTATGGCTATTTTTTTTTCTTGTAATCAATTTGGTCACAAATATTCAAAGTGTAGGATAAATACTAGAGGTAGTAGAAGGAATTATAGCTTGCAGTACATGAGTAATACTCATAATCTAGTGTGTTAAAAATGTAGAAAATAAGGTTATATAACTAGTATGTGAAGCTCACAAACACACAAATCAAGAAAACGGATGTATGTGGTGAAGAATAAATCAAACAGGAAAGAAGAGAATGGTATAATAGCTCAAACTGATATTCATGTGCAAGATAAAGGAATGATATGGTATCTAGATAATGGTTGTTCTAGTCACATGACAGGGGATAAAAGTAAGTTTTTATATTTTTCAAATAATGCTTCAGGGGCTATTAGATTTAGGGATAATAATTCTGCAAATATTTTGGGTAAAGGAAATCTTAGTCTTGACAATGGAAATTTTTTTACAGAAAATGTGTTGTATGTAGAAGGGCTCAAACATTACTTTCTCAATGTCAATAAAATGTGTAAATAGGGGTACAATCTAATTTTTAATGATAAAGGGTGTAAAATCATTGATGGAAAAAGTGGGAAGAAAGTAGGAATGGAAAAAAGAACAAGAAATAACATTTATGTACTAAAAGAGGTAAAAAAATAAAAGTGCTTCATAAGCAAACTTGATGATAGATGGCTATGGCGCAAGAGACTAGGACACATCAATTTTGATAATATTATGAAGTTAAGTGATAAATATGGAGTTATAAATATTCCAAAAAAATTGTTAAACCAACAGATATCATGTGTAAATCTTGTTTGCATGGCAAGCAAAAAAGAATGACTTTCAATTCAAAAGAGCATTCGACTACTCAACTTTTGGATCTGACTCATATAGAATTGTATGGGCCTACAAAAAATATAGCATTCATGGTGATGAGATTATTTTATGCTTCTAATTCATGACTTCACCAGGATGACATGGGTAGCTTGATTAAAGAACCAATCAGAGGCATTTGACAAGTCCAAACCTTTCAAAGCTCTAGTGGAAAATGAAAAGCATGAAAAATTAAATCCTTAAGGTTAAATAAGGGTGGAGAGTTTTTATCTAATGATTTTGATGACTACTACAAAGAACATGAGATACAAAGACAATATTCAACAGCTAGGACACCACAACAAAATGGTGTGGTTAAAATGAAGAACAGGACCATGCAAGAAATGAGTAGAACCATGTTGAATGAACCCAGACTTCCTGATAGCTACTGGAGTGAAGTAGTAAGCATAGTTATGTATATTCTTAATAGATATCAATTGAGAGTGGATAGTAACAAATCATCCTATGAGTTATGTAAATGAAGACCAACTAATGTGAAGCACATAAGATTTTTTGGAAGTAAATGCTACATAATGAGAGATGAATAAGATTTTGGCAAGTTTGATTCCAAGTGTGATGAGGGCATATGTCTTAGTTATTCATCAATTAGTGCACCATACAAGTGTTATACCTAAAGGATTAAGAAGTTGATTGAAAGAAAAATGTGAAAATAAATGAAACTCAACCTCCAAAATCAGAAATCATCCTAAGGACAACCATGAAAGGGATTCACATACCACTGAAATTCATGATGATGATGACGAAATAAGAGGCACACATGATCAGGTTGAATAAGCAGTAGTAGAAGAAGAAAGATATGACACTAAGGGGCCATCAAGGAAAGTTAGAAGAGACCATCTTGTAGATCATATTTTAGGGAGTAAAGAAGGTGGACTAATCACAAGAAGGAGGCTAAGAAGTCAGCAGAACAATGAAAACATAACCCTTTTATCAATGATAGAATCAAATAATGTGAATGAAGCATGTAATGAGCAACATTAGATAAATGTAATGAATGAAGAGCTTTATCAAATAGAGAAAAATGAAACATGGGAGATTTTACCTAGGCCAAAAGACAAGAATGTCATAGGAACAAAATGGGTTTTCAGGAATAAAATGAATTAAAATGTTGAAGTAATAAGAAATAAAGAAAGACTTGTAAGGGTTATGAACAGATGGAAGGAGTTAATTTTGATGAAACCTGTGCACCTGTAGCAAGAATGGAATCCATCAGATTATTCTTAGCATATGCAACTCACAGGAAAGTAGAAGTTTCTTAAATGGATGTCAAATCAGCCTTCTTAAATGGTAACTTGAATGAGGAAGTGTACATTGAGAATCCTGAGGGATTCTCTTTGAGTTAAGAAAGGACTATGTCTGCGGGTTGAAAAAGGCTCTATATGGGTTAAAACAAGCTCTAAGAGCTTGGTATAGTAGGAAAAATGCTTATCTTATTGAGTAAGGTTTCAGAAAGGGAGTGGTTGATAGCAATCTTTACATAAAGGAAGAAGAAAACAAGTTTCTTATTGTCATAGTTTATGTTGATGACATCATATTTGGAGGAGATCATGAAAGGATGACTCATGATTTTGTTGAGGTAATGAGTAGAGAAATTGAAATTTCTATGCTTAGTGACCTTTCATACTTTTTAAGCCTTCACATAAGCCAATCAGATCAAGGCATCTTTATTTCTCAAGAAAAATACATCAAAGAGATGCTAAAAAGGTTCAAAATGGAGGATTGCAGACCAATTATCACACCAATGGAGGTAGGATGTAAGTTAAGAAAATAAGATGACTCACCTAAAGTAGATAAAACACTATATAGGTATATGATAGGTAACCTTCTTTATTCCACTACATCAAGGCCTGACATAATCCAGGTTGTGGGCTTCACAGGTAGATTTCAAGAATACTCAAGAGAGACACATCTCAAGGTAGTTAAAAGGATTCTCAGATATCTTCTGGTAACTTTAGAGTATGGTATTTTTTTTTGTGGAGCCGAAAAATTCAATATAGAGTATACACTGATGCAGACTGAGATGGAAATCTTGATGATAGGAAGAGCACAAGTGGTAGATCCTTCTTTGTCAACAAATTTCTTATGTCATGGCTAAGAAGAAAGAAATATTCAGTGGTATTATCTACCTATGAATTAGATTACATAGCTTCTGCCATGTGTTTCACTCAGGTTCTCTACATGAGGAAAACTCTGGAAGACTACAAGGTAAAATTTGAAGAACCAACTCCCTTTATTTCTGATAGCACTAGTGCAATTAGTGTATCTGAAAATACAGTGTTTCATTAAAAAAAATCATATTCCAATCAAGTTTCATTTCTTAATAGAAGAAGTAAATGCTAAGAAGATTAACTTGGTGTATGTAAACACAAAAGAGGAGATAGAAGACATTATGACAAAAACACTTCCAAAGGAAACATTTGAGCATGTCAGGGATGAATTGGGAATCATTCATGCTCCTATTAGATGTTGAAGACATCTTGGATAGTTTAATGGAACATTATTCAAGAAAAATCAGCTCATGTAGTGTACCAGAGAGAGATTCAAGAGAGGGGGAGAGAGTCTTCTAGCTCATGATGTTATTCATGGAATTAATTCCATCATGTTTGGTGTTGTTGTGTCCTTGATCAGTCTAGGTATGTCCTTATATCAGTCTTATTAAATGCTTCTTATATCATGCATGGTGTTTTTCTTGTCAAAAGTCATGCCTAAATCTCAAGGGAAGCAATCTTGAAAGTCTTGGTTTGTTTTGTACTTATTCTTGTCATTTCTTTGTGCATCCCATCTTTGTAATGGATGTCAAAGGGGGAGAATATAAACCTGTGGAAGATGTATATATTGTTGGTTTGTCATGTGAGCTGTCATGCTTCCGTTAAATTGTCTTGACATGTGAAAGTGTTGACATTAATGAGAAAGGAGGAGTTTTTTACCCACCTATGTGTCTAGTTTTCATTGATGTGGCTATGTTTTCCTAGTGTCTCTTTGTAATGCATAGTGCGTGTTCTAGGAGTCTTAATGTGTTGGTGTACTTGCTAGTCCATACTAAGCCAAATTGAGGAATTTTAAATGCATGGGATTCAAATGGGAATTTATGGTGCAAAGTGAGGTAGTAAATTGCTTGGATTATGTGTTTAATAGGTAAATGAACCCATCTTGTGACTTAGAAATTCAAGAAATAGGTCTTAGACTAAAATGCTACATCTAGCCAAAAATGCTCCTTGGAATCTCATCTGTTATGGCATGCAAATGAGATTGGTTAGGAAATTATATATCTATTATTTTCAATAAATCATGGGAGATGATGGAGGAAGGTGTCCTTATGCTTCATGAAAAATTTAAAGTCATTTTGAGGTCATTTGTGTACATTATGGGAGTTTTTGCAAAATGGGTCTATTCACAAGCTCATTTTGACCTTGCAAGCTTCTTAGCAATCATGCAAAAAAATAGAGACTCCTTCAGATAAATCATAGAAGTAATTTTTGGATAAAATTTGTCAATAAATTCATTACAGAAAGTTTCAAGTCAAAAGGAGGTGTAGTTACAAATATATGAGCATTTTTCAGAGGTGTATGTACGTACCCAAAATTGTAAGGTACTGTACTTCCGGAACAGTGTAACAAGTTCCCCAATGATGATACAGGTCTCCTCGCAAGGTGTTCAGGATCCAGAAAAGCTCTCCGAGTGTGTGTTAACATCCCGCATGCCCCGCTTAGCCCCCCCATCCTTTGTTTTTCCTTTTACCCCTCTTTTCTTGGCCTTTTGCTCTTCAGTGACGAAACCGCCGCCTTGATTAGGGCGGCGGTCCTGTAACCGCTGCCCTGCTCAGAGCGGTGGTCCTTTACGCATTTTTCTAGAAAGTGTTTTAATGTGACTCACGTAAAAATCAACATTTCACCAGCTTTCCTTGCTGACTTAGGCTTGCATTTATGTTTTTGGTCCCCTGGAATAGTGTTTGGCCATTGTTTATTGTTTTAGAGTTTAGTTTGGTTTTGATCTTTGGGTGAATGAAAAGCTATAAATAAATGGTTTGTGCACAAGAAAATGGTCTGCCCCTCATTCACTTTCATGCTCTGATTTTCATAGTTCAGTCTTTTATTCTGTTTAGAAGCCATAGTTTTAATTCCTTGCATGCTTAGTTAGCATTGTTCAGCTGTTGGTAAGCCACATACCCATCTTGTGTAGGCATTACTGTTATTTCACCCAATCCATTGGAGTAGAATAGCTTAGGAAGCCATTAAAGTTGCAGGTTTTTCTCTTCAAACAGGATAGTTTCAAGTTCTGGACACTTTATGTTGCATGACTCGCAGTAAATCCTGCTAGGAATTGCATAAGCCAAGCTCTGTACTCTTGCGCTATCCCTCTCCTACTCGCATTATATTCAATCTGCATTCTGAGCTACCTTTGTCCCAATATCTACTTCTGTTGATGCTAGCATTACACACTTTTCTGGATTCACGTGAATAGGAAAGAACGAGGAGATCACACTGAGGGGACAAGATCACACACACCATCGGATTCGCCACTGTTATGCGGAATCCAGGTTCTAGCTTTCAAAGTTCTAGTTAGAATCATATCAAATAGAGTAGATAATTACTTCATTTCAGTAAATTCTATTCTCGATATTGCCAGGAAAGCTGTGAGGATTGATAGTTACTGAGAAATTATGATTCACTCCTCACTTCTGAGGTAGGATCGACAATCTTGCAGATATATTAGATGAGCTATTTTATTTGTTTAGAATAAATCTGTAAATTGCACAGGCAAATAACTACACTCGGTTATTTTGTTTGTTTTAAATTTTTATTTAGTTGTTAATTCGAGATACGTTTAAATAGTTTCTTTTCTTAAATTCTTAGAAAGTCTCATAGAGAAATAGAAGTTATATATATTTTAGATTTATTCCACATAGTTAGAATTTTCTTTGCTACAGTTAGATTTACATTTTGTTATGTATGAAAATCACGGGACCTAGGGAGCCCAGGGAATATGTATTTGAGCCAATCATGCCTTAACCCAACCTCGTCACAGTAATAGTTGACATAGACCAGAACCTTAGAATACAAGTCTTCCAAACAACAACAGATTTACAACTGATCAGCTCTCAGTTGAGAGGGTTAAATATAGAAGACGACCAAGCACACACATTTTGGTCAAATCAACCAAACTATAGATTACCCTAGGAAAACATTCACATGACTATAGAAGGGTTTGAAAGAGAACAAACCTTTGGTTGTGATCCTTTGGTCCCACAGCCAGATGCAGGAGACACTCTCACAGACATAGATACTAGTTTAAGAATCCAGGTGGCACGAACGCCTGTGAGGTATTCCGAGAAAATCACACAATTATTAATTCTAAACATAGAAGCTGAGAAAGCATACGATTATCAGATACTAGGGATTAGGACTTGATTTCATACATGACCATAGCAAGACCGCAACAACCAAGAGTCTATGGTTGTGATCCACAAATCCCGCAACCTAACGAATCCACAAGTCAGACAGATATAGACACTGGCCTATGCACACTAGTATTCCAGTCCACTCCACTTCCACCCATCATCATCGAACAACTATCCTTACTAGATATAGTGGCTAACAAAGCTAGAGAATTCTAGACTAGGCCAAAGAATCGTCCGTAGAGTCGATTGTATTCATTACCCACCATATGACCTTATCTGGAGATGTACACGAAACTATCCCAGGTCATTTTCCACGTATTCCACAACCCATAGATCGAATCATGCCAGAACTCGATATTGATTGGAGCCTTCAAGAAGTCATCCTTGCTGATCGATCTATCACACCAGTCCAAGTTAGAAGGGCCTTCTTTGCCTTAGATTCACAAATTCCATTAGTGCGTGTCAAAGACATTATATTGCCTAACTAGTTTGTTTGCATCCCACGCATATTCATCCCCACCGGCTGTCTCAGCACGACCTCAGGAGGTCAGGTACGCGGAAGAGTTACCTATAGATTCCCACGCTCGCTTGTCACTTTTCCAACGTACAAAATTGGTGAACCCGACGTGAACTAACAACTGTTTCACCTTCTCTTTGAGAAGTTTCATATTATCTCATCCACTTTTGCTCCTTCCCATTATTCTGCAGGTATTCATATACCCCCTGAATATGTTGAGATTCGATGCATATGGCATACCCCTCTTGGGTCTTGAGGCATACTATGCCCAGGAAAATAGGCAATCATCACCCTCACTCTCGATATGGGGGGACAACTACTCAACTAATCAGTTTTCAACACAAACTCCAAGAATCAGATATAGTTCATCTTTTCAAACTGAGGAGTTAGATCAAACCCCTTGAACGCAACAAATGAAGCCTTCAGGCTCGAATAATATGATGTTTACCGGAGAATCTGGTTCATCTCTTCAAATGCTACTTAGACCACAAATTAGTAGGCAATCAGACCCATACCTGTTCTTAGATGATGAACAGTCAATATGTTATCCTAGGAGTGAACAACGCTCCCGGGGTATCTACCCACCTATAGGAGGTTTACAAATACAACCCGAGATCTCTTTTCAAGAAAATACCTCTATGCCACTACATATAGGAGATACTCTCGGAGAAACTTGGCAAGATAGCGATCAGTTCATAGCAGGATATCACATGCCTATACAACACCAGGGTATACAACAAACGCTGCTAAGGAAAGCACCATGACTCCACCAAATGAAGTCATTTCAACGTTAGTAGAAAAAGTGAGAGGGTTAGAACTTGCTCAAGCAAGTCAAAATTCTCAGTTCATACAAGCAGGAAGTTCCAATCCTCCATACCACCCTGGCCAAGTAGATCTCATCATAGGAGTAGGCACGTTAAGCATGCCTCCTCAGTATCCACAACAAACGCCAACAAGGCCCATCATCTCTAACACCTTTCCTCCCGGTCTAGTATCAAACAATCCATTACTAGACAATACCCCGTCATACTTAAACATGTACTCCAAATCACCACAAGGAGATATGCTCTCCTCTCCCGGCATGTTTTCTCAAGCGCAGGGACTTCCCTATGCCCCTACCAATGCATACGTTGCACTATATCAACAGCCCATCCCAACACCACTCCCTCAGCAACCACCATCAATGGTTGAAACCTATGCGATAGGGACTTATTCAGAATATTTGAAAGAGCCCTTAGACTTCACCATATGAAGCGTCATGCTTCTAAGACCTCTTCCCGATTTATCCAAGTACAAAGGTGAGGGAGATCCAAACATGCATATCAAAGCTTACGCTACAGCCATACGCAAACTACTCCCTTGGGATGGGGTTGTTGCTAAAATATTCCCCAAAACCTTGGAAGGCATTGCTCTCGACTGGTATTATAGAATACCTGAGGCTTCCATCCATTCATTTAAACAACTCGTATCAGATTTCATTAAGGCATTCAACATGAACAAGTTGTTAAGAATAGGAATCAGGGAGTTCTTACACATCAAACAAGAACACAACGAATCTGTCGCTCATTTCATCCAGAGGTGGCGTACAGTTCTTTATTCTTCAGCAAGTGCTCCAAATATGGATCAGATGGAACTATGCGATTTATTCCTTTATTCTCTCATAAAAGGGTGAAGGAAGAAGTCCAGAAGTTCCCACTAATAACTTACGATGAAGTACTCGAGAGCACTCTTCGAATAGATCAAACAGCGATAGATCGTGGCCATAAAAAATATGGAGCAAATGGTAGGTTAATCACCCCCAATCAGAACACTACAAATTATCCCACTACCACAAATGTCAATCAAGGACCTAAAATCCTTAACAAAAATTGGGGTGTAACAACGGATGGAGTAACTGACCAGCCCAAGAAGGTAAATGTTGTCAATACTCCATCACAAACAAACAACCAACGAAACAACAACTTCACCCCGACAATCAATACAGTGGATTTTAACCATCCACAACAACAATGGCGAAATCCCATACAAGGGCCAAGCCAAAACTCATTTGGTTATCAAAACCAAAGAAAGAAACAACAAATGCAAAATTTTAATCCTAATAGGCAACAGTTTGATCAGAGTTTTAGACCACAATATACACCAAACCAACAAACCAAAAATTACAATCCCAATTCATATTGTGGTTTCCACAAAATTTGAGGTCATGATACTAGAACGTGCCATGACTACAATAAATTTATGCAACGTTTGCTAGAAGAATAAAGACAGTTCTTCACAGATTTGTTTTTGGCAAATCCCGTGTCACCGCCACCAAACACGCTTGCAGGGGCAGTTTCCCCTCAGAATGCTCCCCTCAAGATCTTTAACGATCCACTCCCAAATCATGATAGCAACAGGTTGAATCTAACTGGGACGAACAAGGGTGCAATGATGGGAAATAATGATCATGAAGCCTCAACTTCACTAAGTCCATCAGTTGTGCCACAATTAGGAAATCAACCGAGACCCAAGATAGTCGGTTTGGTAGAATTAGACATTGAACTACCTATCGAAGCTATAACAAGAACACGAGAGTATTTCTCTCAACCAAGCCCAAGTCATCTGCCAGAAACAGATAAGAGTCAACAAATAGTAGAAAAATCCGTAAGTGCCTATGATTTGATTAATGACCTAACAAAAACCTTCTCACACATTTCATTTTTGGACTTACTAAAGAACTCTCCTACTCACAGAGCTACTCTTTTAGAAGCATTAGGTTTAGGTCATCTAATTAACATCACTCCACCTCCTGAAACACAAGTAAATCACGTAGATTTTGATATCCACCCTCAGGGGCAGCTGGACAAGGATGTCGAATTTATATTCAAAATAAGTAAAATTCCTACAGATGCTGAGATTGCATGCCAAGGTGATCCAGCGTTACACTTACAAGTGTGGATTTATAATAACTATGTAAAACGGGCAATGGTTGATGATGGGGCCGCAGTTAACATAGTCCCCTTCTCTTTCCTCCAAAAACTAGGATATGGGGAAACAAACTGTTCCACCACTTGAAATACATTGAGAGGCTATGATAGCAGTAAAGCCACTTCGATAGGAACTATAATACTACCAGTCACCTTAGGACCCAAAACAATCCTGACTGAATTTTATATTATAGATCGGGAAACTAATTATAATATGATCCTCGGCCGACCATGGATACACCGAATGAAGGAAATCCCTTCTGCTTTATTCCAAGACGTAAGATTCCTACATCTACGAAAGGTATTTGTAGCCAAAGGCGATCCAAAACCTTTCGATATACACCTAGCTAACTTAAAGAAAAGACCAGGTGTGCACTCGGAATTTGAACTTCCAACAAACCAACTTAATAAACCCACTGACCCAAAACCAAAGGAGAAGTTGGTATCGACAATGGATCTTGAAACTATCAGCATAGCCAAAAAAACCCCAACCCCCAAAGATAAGGCTAAAGAAATGGTATCATTAGGGACTACTGCAAAAATCGTTGAGTTAATAGAACAAGATTTACCAATGTTCTTACCATTTGATTCAGTAGGCATAGGATATTCACTAGGTGTTGGTTCCCTTGCATCAAAGGATCTCTGCATGGTAGAAGCGGAGTGCGCAAATGCACCAGATACCCCAACATCTATACTCCCAGCTAAGTATTGGACTCTCCATTTTGATGGAGCTAAATGTCGTTATGGAGCGGGGGCAGGTATAATTCTTACTTCACCCAAAGAGAAAGTCCTACCATTTGCCTTTAAGATAAATTTTGAATGCACAAACAATGGCACTGAATACAAATCCCTCCTCCTTGGCCTCACCTTAGCCAAAAGAATTGGTATTGATAACATCGGAGTCTTAGGAGACTCGCAATTAGTGACAAACTAGGTTTCTAAAGTATACGAAACCAAATCCGAACACTTGCAGCTTTACAAAGAAGCCGTATTAGATTTAAGAAAGGCGTTTAACTTCATATCCATTGAAGCAATCCCGCGAGAGAAAAATCTTCTCGCCAATTCAATAGCAACTTCAGCATCACGTTTTACTCCAAGCAATGAGTTAGAAGATACCCATTTCACGGTGTCCATTCGTGATGAATCATTGATAAAAACAATGACAGATCCCCTTTCAAGTGGAAGTGAATCTACCGTCCTAGACCATGTTGATAGTGACATGGCCACTTTGGATTACTTAAACACCTATGCAGCACTACATCTCTCCTATCATATGCTAGATTTGTCCTTGATTCCACATTCGTCTTCTTATTTCGGAAATCCCATGATGGATATCCCCTCACAAATGGAACCTAGCATATACGCAGTAGAAAATGGGGATGATTTGGATTTTCCTCCAGCACCACCTGAGTTTGAAGAGGGTAACGCCTCTTTAATTGAGGAAACAATCAATGTCAACATCGGGACAGATGACGAACCAAAAATCTTGAAATTAGGATCATCCTTAACCCCAGAAGAAGTAGAGATACACACTCGGATCCTCAAAGAACATCAGAAGGCGTTTGCATTTAACTATAAGGAGATGACAGGAGTCGCATCCCACATTGCCGTGCACAACCTCATCACTAAATCAGATGCAAAGCCAGTTAAACAAAAATCAAGACCCATGAAGCCCAAGGTAGCTCTCATGGTAAAGGAGGAAGTAATAAAACTCCTCCAAGTAGGATTTATCAAGCCAGTCGACTACTCCCAATGGGTATCGAACATCATTCCATTCTCAAGAAAAATGGAAAGATATGCATCTGCATAGATTTCCGAGAGATCAACAAAGCATGTCCTAAGGACGAATTCTCGTTACCATCTATCGATGTCATTGTTGATGCAACAACTGGGCTTGAAATTTTGTCTCTCCTGGATGGATTCTCGGGATACAATCAAATCAAAATATTTGAGCAAGATCAAGCTAAAACTACATTTATAACTCCTTGGGGAACCTATTGCTACATTGTTATGCCATTTGGTCTCAAGAACGCCGGTGCTATGTACCAGAGAGCTATGACATATATATTCCACGATTTAATTCATAAAATCATGGAATCCTACGTTGATGACTTGTTGGCTAAGGCCAAGAAGCGTTGTGACCATCCAGAAGTACTCCGCATCATCCTTTCATGCCTAATAGAATATGGAGTCACACTAAATCCAGAAAAATGCGTCTTTAGTATAACAGGAGGAAAGCTCCTAGGTTACATCATATCGTCACGAGGGATAGATGTTGATCCAACCAAAATTTGGGCTGTCCTCGAAATGGTCCCACCTTCAAATGAATCTAGAATCAGGTCATTTCTCGAAAAGTGGGGCACAAT
Organism: Taxus chinensis; assembly: GCA_019776745.2. Taxonomy (NCBI): domain Eukaryota; kingdom Viridiplantae; phylum Streptophyta; class Pinopsida; order Cupressales; family Taxaceae; genus Taxus; species Taxus chinensis. The sequence goes on along the minus strand of CM034152.1, from coordinate 217,112,563 downwards.
ACAAAGATTCATCCCAGACTTGAGCTTCGCCATTCATCCAATCAACAATTTACTCAAGAAAGACTATAGCATTGATTAGACCAAAGACTGCAATGAAGCCTTTGATGCAGTTAAACGTTTCCTGTTGTCACCACCTACGCTAATGCCACCTAAGCTAGATCGCCCGTTAATTCTATATTCACGAGCTACCAATGTCTCATTAGCTTGTATGTTGGCCCAAGAGGACGATGAAAAAAGAGAACATGTGATTTATTTCATTAGTCGAACATTACTTGACTATGAAACACATTATACACAGGCAGAACGAGAATGCCTTGCCATAATCTTTGCTACTAAACGCTTAAGACACTATATGCTGAATCAAGAAACGAGGGTCATGGTAAAAACGGACCACTTACGAACTTTTCTCACACAAGGGTCATTGTCTAAAAAGGTTGGACGTTTTATAACCTTAATGGGAGAATTCAAATTAACGTTTGTAAATCAGAAGTCAGTTAAGGGACAAATCATTGCGGATTGGTTAGCTGATAACCCATTAGATGGAGGCAATCTAGTAGATTTAGATTTTCTAGATGAGTGCGTATACTACATCGAAACCTGACCTTCTATCTCTGAGTGTCCCTGGTACACTGATATCATTAATTATATCATGGACCATACATACCCAGAAGGAGCTACACCACAACAAAGAAGGCGGTTACGTATTATCGTAGCCAAGTATGTCATTATAGAGCAAGTGCTCTATCAAAAAGTGTTCGATGGAATGCTCCTAAGATGTGTCGACACAGAAGAATCCAAGAAGATTCTCTATGAATCCCACAATGGAATATGTGGAGGCCACTTCGGTGGCCATGCCACCGCTCGAAAAATACATCGAATGGGCTATTTCTAGCCCACTCTAGAATACGATGTAGTAGAGTTTTTACGCAGGTGTCATAAGTGCCAAGAATTCTCCCATGAGATCCACATGCCGGCACAACCTCTACAACCGATTGCTACTCCATCGCCCTTTTCTACATGGGACTTGGATTTGATAGGGAAATTCTCTCCCTCGTCTACATATGGCCACAATTTTATAATCATAGCCACTGAATATTTCACTAAGTGGGTAGAGGCTATGCCTCTTACTACTGTACCTGGTTCTGTAATCGCCAAGTTCATTTTAAACCAAATCATTTACAGATATGGTATCCCGCAAATCATTATCTCCGATAATGGAACTTCTTTTAAGAATGAAGAGGTTCGCGAACTATGCAATAAATTTAAGATAAGCCATCATACGGCTTCCTTGTATTACCCTCAAGCCAACGGACAGGCTGAAGCAACAAACAAGACACTGAAAGCCATTCTCCTTAAAACTATGAAAGAAAACAAATGAGATTGGCATTTAAAGTTATATCCAGCCTTGTGGGCCCACCAAACCTCAATAAGAACACCCACAAGAGTAACGCCTTTTTCACTAGTATTCGGGGCAGAGGCAGTTCTCCCACTCGAGGTTGATAAAACCCAGTCTCCGCATTTCATTACAAGGGATTATGGATGAAGACACTTACAGAGATGCACGTATTTCTCAACTAGAAATCCTAGATGAAACTAGGTTAGATGCTGAATAGTGACATAGAATCTATGCTGACCGGATGTGCCGGCAGTACAACAAGAAGGTCTATGAACGCGACATATACAAAGGGGATCTAGTTCTAAGACTAGACAGTCGGATCGACAAGAAGACCAGCGAAGGAAGGAAATTCCGGCCCAAATGGTTGGGTCCATACCGAGTCATGAAGGACTATGGAAACGGTGCTTTCCTCTTATGTACGCTAGAAGGTGAGGAATTTGGCGAAACAGTCAATTCCCTTCACCTCAAGCGGTTCTACGCATAAGCAGCTAGCACTACTTATATATATTTACATTGCATCTTCATATAGATTAAGATCATTTTGTCCACCTGTTTCTTACATAAATGGTGATCAAGGAATCTATTCTCAAAGCAATTCATAGCAAACTCATGATATTGTTGGCATAACTCTTTAATCATACTATCATCAAATTATCTCAGAATCTTTTATCAAATAAAATCAGAAATGACAAAGTCTTAACGGTAACCATACCAAGATCTGCAAGTTTGTTCTCACTTTGATTTCTTCTTAGGGCAGGTGTCTTACTTATGGTCTGTTCTAGAAGCTTCATGGTGTCACATCTATCCCATATGTATATCTCTTTGGAAATAAGCGCATACTAACATTTTACTCAAATAAACAAGTCAAAAACCTTTGGTGATGAGCTTGCATCTCTTACCAGTGATGTAGGGTTGGGAAGGGATGGAAATGCCCTTACTCGCCTATACCTTGCCCACGGTGATAAACCCACGCTTCTTACTAGTAGCATGGGGCAAAGTGTAGGGGGTCCTCTTGACAAATAAATGCAAATGATCATATGAAAACAATTCAAAACTTTGAAACTTTGAGTCAAAAACAAATGAATCAGATGTTCAAAATTCCAAGAGAGTTAAAATCCTAAAAACCCAGATTTTATCTACTATGTGGCCATCTACGGATCTAAGTCTAGATAAACCGCAAAGTAAGTTGCATTCTAAACTATGAAGTCACTCAGGTAGAGTAAGCTTGTAGCTTCCAATTTGGTTCCACTAAAGCTTTGTCTTTCTTTTATCACTATCATTTCAGCTACACCTCATAACTTGTGCCCTTTCTAGCTCTCGGTGATGAGCCCTCACATCTTACTAGTTGCGTGGAGTTAGGAGTGGGGCAAGTTAATCTATTCATCATACTGGTTATATTCATCACTTTACAAAACAAACATGAGGTATCCAAAATTGCTTACGAAAGTTAAGATTCAAAATCACATTATATCTACATATATCAGCATCATGAAATACACAAAAGGAAACAAACATTTGCATCATTTGTTCTCCATTGCATACATTCTAAAAAGCATATAAACATACATCATAGTATACATAGGGAAACTGGAAATAGAAAGGAAACCATGAGTGCCAAGATTTTGATCCAAAACGAATGCATATATATAAATGATCAACGTTTATATACAATGCCATCATGCACTAAGCATGGTCAAAACACTCAAAGAGCCCGTGATATACAAAGGGGTATATAGTAAAAAATCTACGAGAGTCAAGTGGCCTCTCAATCCCTACGCGACCCCTCTGAAGGTGCACGCCCATGCCTAGGACTCTGGCTACGCCGGCACTCTGAATGTACGGAGGGCTCAGGATCCCGGGGAGCAGCCGCGGTCTCACCGCGAGAACAGCTCCTCATAAGACGCTCAGCTGTCCTATAGCCCAATAACTCTGTGTGGAGGGTCGATACCATCCTAGCCACATGCCAGACTGGAGAAAAAACGTCGGTACGCCTACCAGCTGCTGAAGGCTCCCCAGTATCTACGGACAGCTCTACACGCGTCCTATCCATGGGGATCATCAGGGAATCAGTACATACCCTGCAGATCAAATCCCGCCACTCATCAACAGTCTCTGCAAACAAAGGAGAAAACGAATTAGAAACTAAGCAAGAGGCTAAAAGATACAAAATAGCAACTAAGGAGAGCCTACAAATAAACATTAAAAGGGAGAAAGGGTAACTTATTCGGATCCCAGGCCTCCAGGATGGGTCGTTGGGGCCGGCACCTACCGCGAATGCCTCTGCTGACTGAGTGGCTGCTCCTATGGTAGGAGCAACGTGTCGCCCTGCAACAGACTCATCCTCTCCACCATGGCCCTAGGAGAGGGGCTCCTCTGAAACTAGATTATCCCTCTCTGCGCTCTGCTCAGCCCTCTCTGCCTGCATAATGTCCTGAGTGTCATGCCACTCAGGATCACTGTCCTCGGTCTCCTCCTCTGTCCCTCCCTCTGTGAACTCCTCAGACTCAAAGTCAATATCAATAGGGTCATCGCTGCTATGAGTAGGACCCGCAGCAATCTGAAGCAAAGGTGCCCGAGGCGCACCGGCTCTCCCTCTAGCACGAACTATCCTCCTGGCTGCAATAGGAATGCCAGGAGTAATCACTGTTCAACCTCGGCCTCTAGGCCCCCCTCTGGCCTCGCAAACTGATCTGTAAACTGGCGCCACTAGGGGAAGCATACCCATGTATGGTAGGCCAAACTACTGAGGGACTCGGCCAAAGGGGTGCGCCTCCACTCATCCTGCTCTATCAATGAGCTACCCTGTGGTGGAGCAGGAGATCAAAGTAAGAGTCTCCTTGCCCCATATGCCCGCCATGGTCTGATACAGTGTCACCTCCATGTCGGCAGTAGTCAGGGAGGCAACTGGCTGATGAGGTGCTCTAAGCATCGACATGTCTATCCATCTGGCTGCCCTAATAGCTCTAGGATCTGCCACCTCCACACCCCTGCCATAAGGGATGAAATGCTCATAAACCCAACTCATGACTAGATTCGGGTGGCTCAATGACTGTCCCTGTAAATGGAACACCCTGTATAGATCATGGTAGGTGGTCCCAAGAATTTCTACTCCCCAAGCGTATATCCAGTCGTGCCACTCTATCTGTGCAATAATGGGGGCCCAACAGTATAACAATGTGTCTCCTCCCTTGTCCCCGATCAATCTCAAGGCAAGGATCCCCATAATGGCCTATCGAAATACGGGGATGGGCAAAAAAGGAATGGATCAAACTCTCACCCCCTTCTTCGACCCCGTGGAGATGGCTGCATCTCCCATATAAGTCGCCCACTATGCAATCTATGCCCGTGAGCCTGCTGTCTCCAAAGTGAGTCACCTCCCGATGATCGGGACCCCCAGAATGCGGTAGATGTCCTCCAATGCAATGGTCCACTCGCCATGGACCCCTAGCAATCAGAAGGTGTTCCGATCTACATCCTAGTAAGAAAATAAGTCACAAAGGATGTGACTAGATGGTGCAACATGGGGCACACGTGATATGTGCAGTATACCAGCCCTCTGAAGTGTGTCCTCCTCATCCTGTGAGAGTGCATCTAGTACCCCTGAGAGCCAATCACACACACTCTCTCTGCTCCATCAGATGTACTCCTCTCTCACCTGCATACACCCAAAAACACACAAAACAAAGTAAGTTAGCATCCAGGCAATGCTGAGAGAGTCATAAAAACATGTAGAAATGCTAAAAATACAAACACAAGCTCAAAAACAGGTTCCTTTTGCATTCTGTGCAAAACCACCGCCTTGAGTAGGGAGGCAGTTTTGTAACCGCCGCCTTAAGGGTGGTGGTCGTGTAACTACCACCCTGAACAGGGCGGCGGTCATGTAAACGCCGCCCTGGCTAGGTTGGCGGTCGTGGTCTGAAAACCCACGCGGTTTTTTAACCTAAAAAGGCTTAAAAAGTGCAAAAAATGGTCTTTTAACCTAAAAAAAGAACCTACCCAGTAGGCGCCCCCCTAGGTGGACGTGTTAACACTAGCATTTTCAAAAATACCCCCCCCATTACAAAGAATTTAGCATTTCAAATTTAAGGGGGTAAAGACAATAAATTGAAGAAAACTAACCTGTGATCGCTAAGGTCGGTGTTCCACACGTGGAGGCATGATCACGATCTCGCTGCGGATGTTTCGACTCTACTCACGCAAGAAACCATCACCATGGGTCCCATAGCTCAAAATCAATCAAATCGACTCGCACAAATGAATAGGAAAATGGGCCCACTTTCATATATATAGCACTCTGTTTCATTTTAAAAATGACCTTTTCATAGGTTTGGAGCGCTGATGGAGGTAAGTTCCTATCCCCACACAAATGGTACGTTCTCATTCCCTGTTATTCTTAGCGTTTATTTTTTGAATTATTGTGTCTATCTGCACTTGAGTTCTCTTTTCATTTTGCAGGTACCGGGCATATTGGATGGCGTCATTTCAACACATAGACATGTTAGGCATAACTTCTAACTTCCCATTTTGCGACTTCCATACTCTGACCCACCATTTTACGCCTCTTCATGGCTAAAATGCTTCTCCGAGGGGGCAATATGTACGTACCCAAAATTGTAAGGTAGTGTACTGCCGGAACAGTGTAACAAGTTCCCCAATGATGATACAGGTCTCCTCGCAAGGTGTTCAGGATCTAAAAAAGCTCTTCGAGTGTGCGTTAACATCCCGCATGCCTCGCTTAGCACCCGCATCCTTTGTTTTTCATTTTCCCCCTCTTTTCTTGGCCTTTTTCTCTTCAGTGACGAAACCGCCGCCCTGCATGGGCGGCGGTCTCGTGACCGTCGCCCTAATCAGAGCGGCGGTCCTTTATGCATTTTTCCAGAAAGCATTTTAACGCGACTCACATAAAAATCAACGTTTCACCAGATTTCCTTGCTGACTTAGGCTTGCATTTATGTTTTTGGTCCCCTGCAATAGTGTTTGGCCATTGTTTATTGTTTTAGAGTTTAGTTTGGTTTTGATCTTTGGGTGAATGAAAAGCTATAAATAAATGGTTTGTGCACAAGCAAATGGTCTGCCCCTCATTCACTTTCATGCTCTGATTTTCATAGTTCAGTCTTTTATTCTGTTTAGAAGCCATAGTTTTAATTCCTTGCATGCTTAGTTAGCATTGTTCAGCTATTGGTAAGCCACATACCCATCTTGTGTAGGCAGTACTATTATTTCACCCAATCCATTGGAGTAGAATATCTTAGGAAGCCATTAAAGTTGCAGGTTTTGCTCTTCAAACAAGATAGTTTTAGGTTCTAGACGCTTTATGTTGCATGACTCGCAGTAAATCCTACTAGGAATTGCATAAGCCAAGCTCTGTACTCTTGCGCTATCCCTCTCCTACTCGCATTATATTCACTCTGCATTTTGAGCTGCCTTTGTCCCAATATCTACTTCTGTTGATGCTAGCATTACACGCTTTTCTAGATTCACGTGAATAGGAAAGAACGAGGAGATCACACTGAGGGGAAAAGATCACACACACCATCGGATTCGCCACTATTCTGCAGAATCCAGGTTCTAGCTTTCAAAGTTCTAGTTAGAATCATATCAAATAGAGTAGATAATTACTTCATTTCAGTAAATTCTATTCTTGATATTGTCAGGGAAGCTGTGAGGATTGATATTTTCTAAGAAACTATGATTCACTCCTCACTTCTGAGGTAGGATCGACAATCTTGCAGATAGATTAGATGAGCTATTTTATTTGTTTAGAATAAATCTGCAAATTGTACAGGTAAATAACTACACTCGGTTATTTTGTTTGTTTTAGATTGTTATTTAGTTGTTAATTCTAGATACGTTTAAATAGCTGCTTTTCTTAAATTCTTAGAAAGTCTCATAGAGAAATAGAAGTTATATATATTTTAGATTTATTCCACATAGTTAGAATTTGCTTAGCTACAGTTAGATTTACATTTTGTTCTGTATGACAATCACAGGACCTAGGGAGCCCAGGGAATACGTATTTGAGCCAATCGTGCTCAACCCAACCTCGTCACAGCAATAGTTGACATAGACCAGAACCTTAGAATACAAGTCTTCCAAACAACAACAAATTTACAACTGATCAACTCTCAGTTGAGGGAGTTAAATATAGAAGACGACCAAGCACACACATTTTGGTCAAATCAACTGAACTACAAATTACCCTAGGCAAACATTCACATGACTGTAGAAGGGTTTGAAAGAGAAGAAACCTTTGGTTGTGATCCTTTAGTCCCATAGCCAGATGCAGGAGACACTCTCACAGACATAGATACTAGTTTAAGAATCCAGGTGGCACGAACACCTGTGAGGTATTCCGAGAAAATCACACAGTTATTAAGTCTAAACATAGAAGCTGAGAAAGCGTACGATTACTGGATACTAGGGATTAGGACTTGATTTCGTACATGACCATAGCAGGACTGTAACAACCAAGAGTCTACGGTTGTGATCCACAAATCCCACAACCTAACGAATCCACAAGTCAGTCAGATATAGACACTGGCCTACGCACACTAGTATTCCAGTCCACTCCACTTCCACCCATCATCATTGAACAACTATCCTTACTAGATATAGTGGCTAACAAAGCTAGAGAATTCTGGACTAGGCCAGAGAATCATCCGTAGAGTCAATTGTATTCATTACCCACCATATGACCTTATCTAGAGATGTACACGAAACTATCCCAGGTCATTTTCCACATATTCCACAACCCATAGATCGAATCACGCCAGAACTCGATATTGATTGGAGCCTTCGAGCAGTCATCCTTGCTGATTGATCTATCACACCAGTCCAAGTTAGAAGGGCCTTCTTTGCCTTAGATTCACAAATTCCATTAGTGTGTGTCAAAGACATTAGATTGTCTAACTAGTTCGTTTGCATCCCACACATATTCATCCCCACCGACTGTCTTGGCACGACCTTGGGAGGTCGGGTACGTGGAAGAGTTACCTGTAGATTCCCACGCTCGCTTGTCACTTTTCTGGTGTACAGTGCATCTTCACCATTCTTGCATGTGCTTTGAACTCCAAGATGTAGTTAAGTACTTACTAATATTTGGCCTTTTCTCAACCACTTATAACTTCTCTAGATGTTTATAATCAATGTGGCTTTAGAAGTAGATACAACATTGTTAGCAAAGTATAGGCTCGATCATATGGCCATATTGGCATGGAGATCATAAAGAAGGATTGTTCCTAGATAGTACAAGATCAACAAGTTGGTCCAGGGTTATCCTGAGGAGCTGCATACTATGGGAAATAGAAGTCCGTTCAGTCTTTGTTTCTACTCATCAGGTTGGACCTACAAAGAAAGAGATTAAGAGTAGATACTTGGTGCACTCATGATGTGTGGGGGTTGGCTTAGGTATCATCTCTTGGGGGTTGCAAGTTATTATGTTACTTTGTATTGATGATGCTAAGCCTTAGGACATGTCATGGGACTTATTGTATTAGAACTTACAAATTTGGAATGTATTTGAGACTTTTCGCTGGTAAATGGAAAGCCCTTGGTAGAGAATGAATAAGCATGGTATTAATGCTAAAATTTGCTCGCTGTCAAATGGCATAGAGGGGAGTGATTGTAGCTAAAAGAATTTGATGATTATCTGTCTCTAAGAATGGAATCCATAGGACTACAAGATCTCCTTCCAGGATCTCTGAAGTTAGAATGGCAGGTGTCAAGAAAGGATGAATAGAACAATAATTTGAATTGATGAAGAGGAGCAAATAGAGGTTACATGCAGGAATGCCTCTTTCATTTTTGGGGTAGAAGTGGTGAGCGCAGTTGTGTACTTGATAAATAGAGGACCCTTCTTAAGTGCCTTGGATGGAGGCACACCTGAGGAGGCTTGGTATGGTAAGAATAGTTGATTATTCATTCTCCTTAGAGTCTTCTGGCCAATGCTTGTAGGTTTTTAACAGTATAGACTGTAGGATGATAGGACCAAGCTAGATTTCATAAATTAGAAAAAAATGTACTTTCATTGGTTAGCATGGTGGTGATGAACTTCTGGATCATAAATGTTGGAACCTGTATATAAGGACAAGAAAATCATTTGATCTAGGGACCTCATTTCTGCTCTTTAATGAGAAAGTCATGTATAAGCAACAATTGTAGGATAAACAAGGAATCGAATCCAAGAAATAATATGCAGTGGTAGAGGATCATTCCGTAGATGGGAAAGTGACACAGTGAATAAGCTTCGGGAACCTCCTCAACAGTCAACCTTGAAGACCTCCTATATTGAGGACTGTTATTCTAGGGTAAGAAAAGAACCTGAATATTTTTCTCCTTCTCTTTATTATTTAAGTTACTCACTGTGATAAAAGTGGTTTCAGACTCTCAATAGAGCTGTTGATGAAGCAATGCAAGTAGATGCCAGGAAGAAGTGGGAGCAAGGCTATGGATGAGGAGCAATCAAGCTCTCATGGAGAACCAAGTAGATCATGGTGAATCCTTTTTTAAGCTAGCTGAAGTCAAAAGAACATTACAGAACAAGTGGGTAAAAGTCAGAGTCTTTGATAGAGGAAGAAGGAGGTAAGAAAAGATCTTCATCAAATGATCTCAACTTGGTGTAACTCAAAGAAAATTTTGAACAGGTTTCAAAAATTGTTATAGATTCTGATGTTGATTTCAAGCTCCTATGAGTAAAAGTGGACTAATCTATTAGAAGGTGTTCTAGGAATAGTTACAGTAGAAGACTTGCACTTCAGAACAACTTGACTTGTAAAGACTGCATTGAGCTCCATGAAGTGATTTGGAGGAGGAACTATATATGCAGCAACTAGAGGGCTATGAGGTCAAAGGTACAAGAGGAGATGGTGTGCAAACTGAAGAAGAGCTTGTATGGCTTTTGAAACAAGTTCCATGTCAATGGTATAGAGTGAAATTTGAGTAACTTCATAAGATTGGATGCAAGGTTATATTAGATGTCATTCTGAACCATTGCATGTGATACAAACTCGAAATTGTGAGGATGGCAGTTATATTATCCTATGTATGTATGTGGATGACATAGTTGGTTGTAGGTAAAAACATGCAGGAAATAAAAGATACTCAAGAAGGAGCTAAGTGAATCCTGTAGTGTCTATGAAGGATTTGGGAAAGGTAGCCATTACACATAGATGAATCCTTTTTGTAATGAGGATCATCTCGAGATAGGATAGGAATCAGGTAAGATGACTTTATCTCATGAAGCAGTACATTAAGAAAGTGCTTGAAAAGAGATGACAATTTAATATGCAGGATGCTAAATGCAGTTGGGACTCCTTTGGTAGGCCATTTCAAGTTAACATAGAGGATCCAGTGTCCCAAGACAGAGTAGGAGAGAAACTAGATGTCCATGAAGGGTACCTTACTCAGATAGCAGTTGGTAGTTTGAACATCATGCCATAGGTGTGCAAACCTAGGTAAATAGATAAATTTCCCACTAAACAGTGGGAGCGGTTCCAGTAGATTTATTGAGTGATCCAGGTAGAGATACTAAATGGTCATGTCAGTAAGGTCCAAATCCTGTCTGAGTTGTTTGAGAGGGACCTAATGAGGACAGTTTTGTGCTTATCTCTGGATTCAGACACCACTTTGTTTGGTTAGTGTATATTCATATAGTGGCTAGTTAGATGTAGCATTAACAGGTTGGAGCTTCTCAGATCAAGTGGATTATGTTTATCACTGTAGGTGGAATCAACAGTGAGCTAGATGTTCACGACTACAGAAGGCTGATTTCAAAGTGGCTTTGTCAACCATCAGAGGCTGAGTATGTTGCTGCCACATAGGAAAGAAAAGAAATGTACTTTGAGTTGTATTCCTTGAAGTTCTTCTTGAGCCAATTTTTTTTCCATAAGTAGGAGGAATTGAACAGTATGCATAGTGACTAGTCAAAGGAATCTATACACCTTTGCTAAGAACTTATGCTTTCCACTCTAGGATGAAGCATATATGAGTTTCAACAATATCCATTTCAAATTCAGGATAAATTTGAAGGAAGTAGAAGTTGACATGCTAGAGAATATTCATCTAACTCAGTCAGAATCCTGCAGACATGATGGTACCAAGGTGGTACATTCATTCCCATAATAAATGAATCTATGTTAAGTCTTTTGTTGGTCTTCATCTTGCAAACCTAGTTCAAGGGTCATGAACATAGCTTTTTGCTCTCTCAGAGGAATTTTCTCAGTCTCCAATCTCACGAGATTGTTAAGTTGTGGAGCCTATTATATCATGTGAGGAAGTGTTGAAGACTGTACACTAATGAGTACTATACACTTTCCTGGTAGTTTTCCTCACCAGGGTTTGGGGGCATATCCCCCAGATTTTTTTTATGGCCTTAAAACGTATTCCAATATACTGGGAAACGTGCTTTTCTTCATATGGGTCATGATGTTTGCGCACCCATAGCACATGTTGTATGGGATCATAGTTTGTGGCCCATGATTGGGTGTCTGATTACGCATCCAGTAATTAGTAAAAACTCACTATAAGCAGTTGATCTATTTATATGCCCTTTGTGTATATGGTAAATCTTAATGTGACATTGCAAATGTGTTCATACAATTTGGGTAGTGAATTCATGTAGAGTTTGTTGAGCATAGCTCCACACACCATGATCTGGGTATTATTATTGAGAGAGTGGTGGCACTGATAATGATAAATCTAAGCAACTGATTCTTGGTGGACGTAGCCCAAATTTTCCCTGTGCAAACCAGCGTTAAATATTGTCTCTTTGTGTTGTGTTATTTTATTCTACACTTTTATTTGAGAATCCTGTAATCCTATTATCTACATATTAGTTCTACTGTTGCGATTATGTGAGGGATTATTCCACATATTTTATCCCTTATTTCCTAACATGGAACACTTGTGTCTCAATGGCTTCATGAATGTGATCAATTAGTCTATAATTAATGGTGTTGTGAGTATGAGCCTTGTAAATCTTACAATACATGGAAATGTTCTTCCAGATCACGTGTTGTAAAATAGGATAATTCCGAACATCATGGTCCAGGTGACAGAATTCAAAATCTAGTAACAACACGCACACTAACTTGTGTGGGAAGCTATCCTTAGTATGTTCTTCAACTTCATAATTAGTGCACCATATACCATTGCACGTCTCACATGCTGAGTTGGTAGAAATTTTCTCCAAATGCTTTTTATCTATGGATACAATATACGGCACCTCTAAGAAAGGAAATCACTCTAGTATAAACACTACCTAACTTCCTCAGCACGCAAGGATGCTCCCTCTGAGGCCTCCCATGGATCATTATATGTCTTATGAGATAAAGCTCTATAAAACAGAGTCAAAAATCCTCTAACAAACCACTGTGTATGCTGACTTAGATGAATGCCATAAGACAATTTAGAAAAAAAAAGTCTTAAAACATGTGTCATACTCCCTCACGCTTTCAAATAAACCCTACGTAATATCCTTGAGTGTGATGATGATCTATTGCTCAAACTCTGGAATGTGAAACTCAACCAAAAACATAGTGCATAAAGCATTGTAGTCCACTATAGTCTGATGTGGATCATACTTCCTATACCAACTATGCACGCGCCCTTGAAGTAATAGTGGAAAATTGGCTTGCCTTCATATCCGAAGTTGTGATTCCCTTAGTGCGCCATAGTAGCTCACAATTGTGCACATGCTCCGATGCATCTTCAATACCTCTATACCCTAGAAAATGGAGAAACATCTCATACTAAACTTGAGGTGTTTGTTGTAGTTGTTGGGGTTGATTTTTGTGAGTGTGGGCCTTGTCCTACTAGATCTAGAACTAAAGCTATCACTCTAGTATTTCCTCTACCTCATGATCCATTAGATCCTGATCTACCTGATCATCCTGATCCTCCCATACTCCCTACAGTTGCAGGCTATGGTCCAGTTGATGAACTCCCTTGCATCCCAGTTGTATTGTGTTGAACTAGAAATCCTATAGTCTAAGCAAGTCTTACAACTACCCAAAAAAGTAATCTCAAGTGGTCTTACGTGCCAATACCCTATCCTGAGTGATGCTGCCTTAGAAACAAACCTACTAATCAGAAATTCAAACAAAGACACTGGTGCCTAATGTGTTGACCATAGGTGTCATTGCTACTAACTTGATTCACATTATGAATTCAATGTAAAATGATATCTAATAGTAGTCATTTGATTACCTATACTATCCAAATTATCAATGACTAATTCTAGCACAGGAAGACTATGTAAAAGGTCTAGGTGGATAGGTGGGTTAAGATGTGTGCTCGCGATCCTCAATATTTTCTCTGACACACTCTCATCTGAATACCAAAGAAGACTCTACTACGATTTTCCAAAGTTAGAAGTACCTGACAATGCGGCTCCTTGTCTTCCATGAGAGATTTAAAACCTTAATGATCCATCGTTCTCCTCAACTCCATTACCTCTGTAACCTCACTTGCATGCACCATTTCCCTCTCTTGAGATTCATTATATTGGATCTATCTTTCCTATCTTTGTTTATCTTCCACTAGGTCTGCCATATTTTCCCACACCTTCTCCTGCCCCTGCGGGTGGTGAGGATTTAGCTAGCCATAGGGTGGTACTCTAAAATTCTATCATCAATATTTTAATCGACAAGGGCATAGGGCGTAAATATGATCACCTGGGCTCACGTAAGAACCTGAACTCAGACTTATCTAGAAAAAAATAAGTAGAAATAGTGTACTATAATGTATAATTGCATAATACACCAGCCCACCAGTGATTTACAACTCTAGTCTAATCCACATCAGCATTAAACAATGTCTGGTAATCTTCATGTGTCCAAAGCTTTGGCTTATAACTCCAAATCTTACCTTTTGTATATGCTATTAACCACTCATACAATTCTACTAGAAAGAAGTTGAAAAATGTCTCATAGAGTGAATCATAAAGGTTTGATTCCACCCACCGTTATGCATTGAAATTAGGTCCAGTGCTATATCTCTATGAAAACTTATCTTGTTTTTCTTCAAACCAACTTTCAATGATCTCAAGAGTCAATCAATACACAATCTACATTCAACATCCTCATAGACAGTTTGAAAAGAAGTCCTAGCAACATAACCAAAATGCAGCCCTTGTTTACTCAATCAAATGCTATGCATGTTGGCACTTCATTTAGATAGATCTGAACACTCACCCAAAGCGCGTGAAGCTACCAGGTCCCTCCTTTGCACTATATTTTCAAGATACTAGCATGCATATTAATGATTACCATTATTAAAGAATACATTTAAGTGCAGTTCATAACATACATAATAGCATGAGAAAATAATGGAAACACAATAGATAAAACCATCACTAAGATTAATTGCACTGTGTGATCACCATATTCAAACGCATCAATCACTAGAATCGATCCACATTGATCCATTAACAACAAAATTATTACATATCAAAATTTAAATACACAACAATTGTACCAAAAATTCATGTGCGCCAATCAAAGTGGCAAAACCCTAATACATGTAGAGGTCTCGTACATGATACCTAAAACTATGAATAAAAACAAGTATATGTAGGGGTGGGGAATTTTCCTTCACCACCCATGCATTCCTAAAATAAGCTACATGCTCAAAATATCCATGTCTACATCCAAAAACAACAATAAAGAATGCATGCTTTCCTTACAAGCCTAATAATAGATTAAATCTATAAAAAAAATCTATTATTAGCTTGATTAATGCATGACCTTTCATCTCCACCTATTATATTCTTTATCCAAAAAATATATCTTATTTAGCCACCAAGTCTCCATGTTTTTTTCTAGATCTAGAACGTTCCTTGAACGACACTCAAAATTGTCCTTGTCTATTTTTAGCCCATGGTCCAAAAAATTGGCTAAGTCTTGAAAGCTTCCTTCTTAGGCGCAATCCTTCACGTGTTATCCATTCATCCCTATGCATGGCCTTTCGTGCCTATTGCACACCCACAAAAATTCCCTCCATGTGGCGTGTACTTAGCGATTTTCACTGTGCAACATAGCTTCTAACAAAATATAGGGTAGGAGTTGGTAAAAAATGATTAAAATTTTCCACAAATTCATTTATATTATATATACATATAAACTCAGGCCCTTTATTAATATTTTTGATAAAAAAAAATTAATTACATTCTCATCTTAATATAAGAGGAGTATAACAGTATAATCGAGTGACACATGCCTAAAAAACAATCAAATCTACATCAACATTAAGAGAAACTATTTTGAAATATCTTTTGTATTATTTCCAAGTGTTGGAAAAATATTTTTTCAAGGAAAAAATGATGTTTTTTTCAATGCTTGTGGGACTAAGAACCTTTTCTTTAAGATGAGGAAACTCCCATTTATTGAAATCTAGAACAAAATGACACTAAAATATCTCTCAATTTAGTCATAGATTAGGGAATGTTTAAAACTTCCCTCATAGTAAGTGAAGGATATTAGAGAGAGGGAAAATAAAGGTGAGTTAGTGGAGAAGAAAGAGGAGGGGGAATTGTATTAGTGAGATAAACTCATATTTCACTAACTATAACTTCATCCAATTTTTGATCATCACTTGTAGACACCCCAGAACTAGTTGAATGTGTGGAGGTAGCTCAGTGTGTGATATGAGGAGATGTGAATAGAGAAACCAACTCAATAGAGAAGGAAGTGGCCTAGGGGAGTTATAACAAGTGACTTGGG
Source organism: Taxus chinensis (assembly GCA_019776745.2). Taxonomy (NCBI): domain Eukaryota; kingdom Viridiplantae; phylum Streptophyta; class Pinopsida; order Cupressales; family Taxaceae; genus Taxus; species Taxus chinensis. Next base: position 217,096,450 of record CM034152.1, on the reverse strand, counting down.
AGGGAAAAAACATGATTGAAGGGAGAAGAAAAGTCGAGAAGGTGAGCTCGGCTCGACCAAGTTAGGGCCAAGTTGGGCAATGTAAGGAGTTATGCAGAGAGATAGGAATGTAACTCAGCGAGGTGAGCTAAAATAATGATGCCTCTAACATTCAAATATGTTTCCAAAACTCAAAAAATGATATAAAATAGTTCCAAAAACCAAAAAGAGTATAAAAATGGAAAAAAGCAAAACAATCATAAAATGTTTTCCCAAATATCAACAACTGAATAACACAACTCAACAATATCTCCATTTGATGGTGCTCCTCATGATCATTCCAGATCATCTTTCACTAGTAGTTTTTCTTTCTCATGGTGTATATCTATGCTCAAGGAAATCAATTATTTACCTTTCATAATATAACTTTTCCTAGGGTACATTGTGATTTCAAATTTCTGACTTCAATAAAATATGATAAGAGTATTTTTTGAAGTATCTAAGCATCACTCCTCTCTTTGGCCTGAACCATCCTATTGTGTTCTAAGCTATCACTCGGGGCATTCAAATATGTCTAATTCTTCAATGTGGAACACATTAGGATTGTTATTAGATGTCATTATTGCAAATTTTGTTGTACTATTATGGTTTGTCAACATTGTGATGATTCTTTTACTTTTGTTGGTTTGTAATTTCATTGTACTTGTGTTATTATAGAGAAATTATAGGAAATTTATTAACATTTTAGTTCACATATATTTTTTGTGTGGTTCATTCCTATTTATATTGGATTTGTTTGGAATGTTTGTTTTGTGTCTTTTAGTCACATGTTTCATCCTGATTTATTAAAAATTCCATGGTGTGTCTTACTTTTTGATGTGTATTTAGGAATATTTAAATTTCTTTTTATTTTAATTTCAAAATTTTCTAAAACGTAACAAAAAATTATCAAAAATTGAAAAAAAAAGATTATAAAAATTCAAACAAACATTCCTTTATCACAAAAATCCTACAATTGGAAACTCCATGAAATCAATATTTCAACAACTTTAAAAAATCTTGATAAATTCATACCTTTATCTATTACCCTAGTGATCATTCCAATTTTATGACTATCAATTTATTCCCTTTACATGTTATTAACTTTTCTTGGGGCAATTCAAATCAATTATTTTTCCTTCACGATATAACTTCTCCTGAGGCAATTTAGACTCTCATTCTACCTCTTCTACAATTCATAAGTTTATTAGATGGAGGAGATGATCCTTTTCAACTTTCAAATCAATCTTTAATGTGGATATAACAAGATTTTAATTAGGAGTATCTAAGCATCACTCTGTTCTTCAGTCTGATCTTATCCCAATGTCTTTAATAAGTTTAGTGCTTAGGGGAATTTAGATATGCTTAATCATCACTATTGTATGTATTAGGGGCATAGTTAATTATATTCTTTTTCAAAGTTGTGTTGAATTTTTTATGTTTAATTTTTAGAAAAATTACAAGTATTATGTTATTGTTATCCATTTTTCCCCCTTGGAAAAATTGGCTAACTTGGATTTATTCGACTTATGCAATTTCATGGGACTTCACTGGAAAATCTATAAAAATCAGGTATTTCAAGCTTTTGGACACTTGGAATTATTTTTATGTTGTATTCCCATTCCCAAGCTCAAAAGATCCATGTTTAGTCAAAAATTGAGTAAAATTGGGAAAATTGGTTTTTGGGGCATTCTATTCTCTTTTTCCTAACTCTCAGATTCATACTTTGTCCAACAGTTGGGAAAATTTTGAGAAAAAGGGCCATTTCTAGTGTATTGCAGAAATGTGGGCATGTGGAGGAACTTAGGAACTAGTTCATTTGGGTCGCTAGTTCCCCGCATCCTCATTCTATCCATAATACAAAAGATGAGCAAAGGGTTGAGTGGATTGGGGGCGGGGAGGCGTCAGATGGAACAATGCAAGGAAAAACTAGCTCTCGGGAACTAAATGTTCCCTGTAGAGGCTAAGTATCTACAAGGAAAAGGAAGTGACAAGTGATGGTTTTATGATGCATAGATGCAAGAGTTTCAGGGAACCAAGCCCCGGGGGAAACTAATTCATCGTTCTACCCATGGGCCGATAATCTGCAAAACACAAAACTTGAGCACAATGATGGCAAAGTGGAAGAAAAGGGAACTCAAGGCCTCAATTCCTCAGTACTACTAGTACCCCAAACACCAAAAATACCCACACAATAAATGGAAAACAAATTTAACTATTGAATGTGAATTAAATTAGGGAATCTATGTTCCTTCTGACCCCTGGAAATCTGCATGGCCATATCTTTTCACCACAAACTCCAAATTTCATAAACTTTATATCACTAGAAAGGTATTTTCATCATATACATTATGGAACCAAAAAATCTTGACTTAGGTGGAGTAAGGTGTATGAAAAATTAAAAATATAGTTCAACATTTAAAGACATGATTCCAGACAGTTGAAAGATAAAATTAATGAAGTATGGTCCTCTTTTCTTCTCAAACAAGGAAAAGAACATTGGGGAATAATATTGTAGGGTTGCCCATGCCTCTATTATGACAATTAATGCATATTTTTTGTGGATGGGAGCATAAATTCGAGTTTCCCTCTTCTCTCTCATTGAAAGTCTTCTATATATTATAAAAACCTCTCATTTGAGAGGGGGGTATTTTGGGTTGTTGGAAACTCTTTCATAATTGTTTTCTCAACACCAATGAGTTATAACCCTTCACATGGGCCTGTAGGGTGTTCTTGTGCCTATATTATTCACATGTAATGGACTATGCATATTTTTAAAGTAATAAAATCTTTGTTTTGTGGTGTTTCCTTCAACCCTAGCACTTGTTTTATTGTAATTACTTTCCTCTTCATTCTTGTTGTTGTGTTTTGTGCATGTATTTCTCATTGTAGGTTCACATTGTTGTGTTTCATGGAGAAAATATGGTGAATGAAGCCTTAGATTTGTGTCATAATTTTCTAGCCTCTCCCTACTCCATCTTTTGTTCTGCCTTCTCCCTCTATAGGAAATTTTCACACCCTTTCTTATTGCTATCACCTATTTTAGATTACAATTTATATTTATGCAGCTCCTTCTCACCCTAGTCCCTTGAAATGAGAGACTATATTTAGATAGTTTCATTTCACTTCCTAGGAGTAGTTAAACATTAGGATTAGGTAGAGGAACCAACCTTCTCTAGAGGTTATTCTTACCGTGCAAGTCCCACAACTTGGAGAAAAACCCATATTGCCTCAAAATGTTGGGTTATTTATGACTCAGGGAAGGGTGCAATTTTGATCTCCATCAATTTTGGAATTCCTAGTGGGACAATAATTAAAACCTATATATTTATTTAGGTGTGTATCCTAGAAACCTTTTTTCCTTCATGTCTTAACAACTTTAGCACACCTAGTGGGACAAATTTTGAAGAGCTTTACAACATCATACTAATAGAATTGATGTGGTCTTGATGGTATTCAACCTTTGGAGGTATATTTTCAATACATCTAGTATCTCCAATGATTAAAGAAACCCATTATCTCTGTTGCAAACCTTTCCCTTAGCCCTTCCATTCATTTTAATGTTTCCATTTCAGTCATGGATCTCTAAAGATATCTTCTATTCTCACATTTTAGTTTCAGTCCCCTCCATTTGTAGCATCGGGATGATATTCCCAAAACATCCCTAAGAAACTTACCTCTTTTCCATGGAAATGAGGATCAATATCTGATTGATAATATTCAAAATGTAGCAAAACATTGTTCCATTGTGCATTTAATTTTCTTCTGCATTCTTATTATTTCTCTCCTCATGATAAATGCAAGTATTGTTCCTTTCCTCGCACCATTTAAATTATTTTAATGGAAATCCAAGATGATAATCAAACTAAGGGGTAAATTGTTGTAGCATATCACTATGGGAGTGGAAAACGAACTTGATGATGAACCTAAAAACTCCAAGTGGTTTAATTGATGTGATGATTCTTACGGTCTTCTTTATGTGTCCATTTATCCTAACTTCTTCCTCTAAATTGATTATTCTAAAACATCTGATGAAGAATAGAAAAATTTAGATGGTTTATTTGGAAAAAAATATGACATAAGATCCCATGAGTTAGAGAATGAACTACTTGATTGAATCTTAGTAACTTTGATAACCTGCATGTATTCTTATTTAAATTTATCCACACGAGACTATTGTTAAAATAATGTGGAGTCACTAAAAAGGATTCCCAACTAATCTTATTCATTCTCTCTAATCTTGTCCCATAATACTTTGTCTTCACTTAGACCTTTCACACCACAAAATAATCTTTATGGATTGCTTAGAAGATGTCCTCATTTAACAAATTTTCATCTCAACTCATTTGAGAACAAGACAAGCTATTTTAAATGGGAGAAATCAAGTCCAAGTTACATGCCCTAGTATCAAGTACTAGTAAAGGAAAGAATAAGTAACAAAAGAAGAAAATAAATAAAAATTACCAACCTAGGAAAGAAGATAAGATCACCCAAACCAAACACAACATGAAAACTTCTACTTTTGATCTTAAAGTGAAGAAGGATAAGTGAAAAAATTTCTATTGCAAAAAGACATCAATTAAAGAGCATTAATGCATCAAGAAAACAAATTGAGCACCTAACTCATTTACTTAAGAAACATGATATATGTGTTCTTGATTCTATCAAGAAAAATGCTCATAAACTTGAGTCTTCTAAGGAAAAGAAATCCAAATCTAAGAAGAAAAAAGGAAAGGCCCTTGTAGAAAGAGTTGTTCCTTCAATGAAATGGGTCATAGATTATGGTGCCTCACACCACATGGGTTCTTCATATATTGATTTTTCTAACATTGAATAGTGTGGTATGTCCCAAAACATTTTCAGTGATTACACTTCTATTTTGGTTGCTGGTAGTGAATTGGTACAAGTAGATGGTGGAACATTTAACAATGTTCTAAGTGCTGCTGATCTCTCTAAAAATCTCCTATCAATTTATCAAATCACTCATATTGGTGACGGAATGTGAGTGGAATAGAATATTGACTCGGTCGTCATTAGAGAGCTTCAAAGTTAGACTACAGTGGCTAAGGAAAAGGCATATAACTAGTCTCATTTGTATGCATTTTCCCACTTTACTTCCGACTCTTCACCCACTTATTTTCTTACTCATGAAGATGAGGTTAGCAAGCATTGGCATGAGTGTTTTGGCCATTTAAAATATTGTTTATTTTTAAAAAATTATCCAACATGAGATGATCAATGGGTTACCTCGAGTCAAATTTTCAAATTTTCCTTGTGAGGGTTGTGCCCTTGGGAAGCACCTTGAAGAAATTTTGGCAAGGGAACATCCTGGAGAGCTTATAATCCCTTGGATCTTGTTCATAGTGACATTTCTGACCCCTTTCCATCTCTTTCATTCATTATAACTATTTATATACTTACCTTCATTGATAATTTTTCATGTTATACGCGGGTTTACTTTCTCAAACAAAAATCTCAATTTTTCAATAACTTTTAAGACTTCAAGGCTCTTATAGAGAAATAATATGAAAATTCTATCAAGGTTATTAGAACTAAAAATGGATGCGAGTATGTGAGTAATAGGTTTGATGATTTCTTCACCTCCAAAGGGAATTCTTTGCACCATATAGGTTTTTTACAGGCCTTCACAAAATGGAGTTATAAAAAGAAAGAATAAGACAATTATGGAGAGGGCCACTTGTGTGGTTCATTTTAAATCTATTCCTCCACAATATTGGGCCGAATCCATGAATTTTTCTTGTTACATTCAAAACCACATTCCACATAAATTGGTAAAATGGATTAATCCCTTTGAGGCTTGGTTTAGATGCAAACCTAATGTTGAGTACTTTCATGTCTTTGGATAACCTGTCATGGCTTGAATACCCAAAAAATAAATACAAAGCCTTGAAGCCAAAATCCAAACCTTTTATGTTTTTTAGATATCCTGAAGGTGTGAAGGGATATAGATTATTGAACCATATCACTCATCAGCTTTATATTGAGAGAAGTGTGAGGTTTGATGAGTCATCTTCTACTTCCACTTCTTCACCTATTAAGGTCCTTTTACCCGACTCTGAATTGAATTTAGACTCTTTTGATGGTGATATTATAGATCCTATTACTCCTGATACTATTACTCCTCACATTCCTCCATCTTTGTAATCTACTGATTCTAATAGTAGTGGTGATGAGGACTATGTCCCCTCTCACTTGATTTCTGATTTGATAGTTTATGAGCTCGAATATCCTCCTAGTCCTCATTGGCCAAGGAAGACCTTATAGAATTCTAGAGATCAGATAGGGGATCCTTCAGATGAGAGAAAAAATCATCAAAATTTGTCGAGACCCCACACCTTCTTCACCTCCACATCCAATCTTCCATTTTTAGGAGGATACTAGGATTCCTGAGTGGGATTATGCCATAGTTGAGGAGTATTCATCTTTCAAAAATAATGATACTTGGGATCTCACCCATTTTCCTAAGGGAATATAATAGTTCAGTGTAAGTTGTTATATCGAACAATTTATGGTTCCAATGCGAGAATTAAAAAGTATAGAGAGTGAATCGTAGCTAATGGTTTCTTCCAATTTATTGGGATTGACTATGTAGAAACCTTTTCACTTATTGCGATGATGAATTCTATTCAATTGACCATTTTAATCACTACCACTAAAATATGGGAGGTCTATTAAATGGATGTTAAGATTACCTTACTTCAAGGGGACATATAGGAAGAAATATATATGGAATAACCTCTAAGTACTGTCTAATATTACTCCCTCATTTAGAGACTTACGAAGTCTCTCTACGTCCTTAAATAAGCCTTTCAAGTTTGGTATGCCAAGATGGACTCCTTTCTTCTTGTATTAGGGTTCACTAGGTGTAACTCTGACCCAAATGTTTACATTTTTTGGAAAGATGAGTCCACACTTATCCTCATTTTGTATCTTGATGACTTTTTGATTAAGGGTAGTTCTTCCTCGATCATTGATTCTATGAGGACATCCTTAGCTAATAAGTTCTCTATAGATAACTTGGGTTTACTTTACTACTTCCATGGGATTTAGATTACACAATCTGACTCAGGGATAATGATTTCTCAAACTAATTACACTCTTGATTTACTAGCTAGGTTTAACATGTTTGATTGTAAGCCATCTCCCACTCCCTCCCTTTCTAGAGTCGAGTTAGTAGCTAATTTCTGCACACCCTTAGTTAATGGTACCCTTTATTTCTAGTTGGTGGGGAGCTTTATCTACTTAACACATACCAAGCCAAATCTTTCATTATTTTTTGGAATTGTGTATAGATTCATGTAGGAGCCTTATGAGATACATTAGAAAGAAGAAAAGTAGATACTTTAATATGTTCATGGCACTTATTCCAATGGAATTCATTACTTGGGAGGGAAAAAGATTGATGCAGTTGGATTAACAGATTATGATTGGGAAGGTGATCTTGATCATCAAAATTCTACCTTTGAATATAAATTTTCTCATGGTTTGGGTCATATTAGTTGGTCAAGTAAAAAAAAAAATTCTATATCTTCTATAGAGGAATAATAAAATGAAATGTTCAACTCTGCCATAGAAGATATTTGGTTACAAGGGATTTTGACATAGTTCGGTATTCAATTTCAGAGGTCTACTATCATCTATTGTGACAACTTGAGTACTATATGAATGATTTGAAATGCAACTCAACATTAGCAGAAGAATCACATTAATATACACATGCACTTCATTTGGGAGTTAATCCATGGAGACATCATTGAATTATAGTACTATTATAATTTAGATCAAGTTACAGACATCTTTACCAAACCCTTCACCAAAGCCAATTTTCTTCACTTGCACTCTCTTCTTGGGGTGAGGTCTACTAAATCCACTCGTCTTCTTCGATATTTATCATACTCTTCTCTTCCTATTCTTCTTCTATAAATATTATAGTTTGTACATTGGTACCTTATCAGACCTTTAGTTTTCGGGACCCATATGACACATATTTCTTAGTTTTCTAGGGGGTTTCTCTTTCTCTTTCTATCTTGTCATACCTCTACCAAGGTTTGATGAAGTGGGTTGTCAAGATGTGAGTTATATTTTTGTGTTTTATTTATTTATTGGGAATTTTCCACCTCACGTATGGTGAATCATCTCACTCAGGTGAGTCATAGTTCTATTAGGGAGTTATATGACATATGAAATGTTATGTCATAGTTGTCATATGTATCATTCTCATATGAAAGTTACATACTATTTTAGCATGTAACTCCTCACTCCATCATGGGAGTATGACATGTCCAGGCATGGGAGTGATCTAGAAAGTGACCCAGGTGGCAATAATAGTGGACCAATTTTTGAAAACAATAACTTCTGCACCCTGGCTTAAATTGACTCCGTTCAAAATGTGTCGTAAATCTCAGAATGTTTCGAACATGATGAAAAGGTGAAAACTTAGATCAGAAAATTTTGACCCCTAAAATCTGCATCTAAAGGCCTAGAACTATAATTTCTGTAGTGTTGTCTAAAAATAGTAAATTTCTAAAAATAGTAAATTCATGAAATTGCCACCTATGTAACTCACAAAAGATGAACCACCTCATCTGTCTAAAGATTGGTGACCTTCCACATTATGTTAGGCATATTTTTGTATTTCTAAAATTAGTATATAAATTTATGTAACTTGAAAGGGAAAATCATATATGTCCTCACGACAGTAGCTAATGTAATCACAATCTTTACATCTCTTTTTAGAGCTAATTTTCAATATTATACATCTCTTTTCAAAGATAGCTTTTTTGTTCTCATATGGCATAATTTTTATTTTGTCCTTTTAATTTTGAAACCCCCTTGAGTTTTGGATCAGGTAGTTACATAACAATCCCCATATGTAATTTCTTTCTTTGATCTATGAGCATGAGAAGAAATTCTTTTAATGCATTAACTTTTCCTTGAGTTCATGTTTTGTTTGTTAATTACTTGGAGGAAATTCATAATATTGTTTGGGTGTAAATTCGGTGATGTGGACATCATCCCATGAGATCTTCAATTTTTATTTCAAAATAAAGAGATGATCAAATTTTTGTGATGATCTATCATTGGAAATTTTGAGAAATGATGAAACAATATCTGATTGCATAATTAGCTTATAAAATGGTGTTTCAAGAAACATGTTTGAATCATGTGGAACAAGTTTCTCCTCTACATAAAATGGGTAGTGGGACAAAAGGAGGGTGGTTTGGATGAGAATTCTAGGGAAATTTTTCACATGGTTTAGTCTTGAGGTTTACAAGTTGTGTTTTTTGAATTTTTTATAGGAAAACATCTGAAACAAGGGTTTTGTGACAAAAAAATTCTTGATTGAATGAAGAAAATAAACTAATCTATTACACCCATTTAGTTTTAGATCAAATTGAAGGCACTTTGAAGGAGAGGGTATGATAATTTATTTAGATATTTTTTCCCTTGGGATCATGATATATGAGTAAAAAAAGATCTAGAAAAACTAGAGCACACAACTGGTTTGGTGGCTATGGGAGGAGGAAAAAAAGTTTGGATTTTGGGAGGGAAAAGTAGATTTGATAATACAACTTAAATGGAGGAGGAATTTGAGTTTTTTTTGTGTAAAGAGGAAAATGTGCCAAAAAAATTTACCTCCTCACCAAATGGGACTCCAATCAAGGTTGGGAATATTTTTGAGCTACAATGGAAACCCAAAAGGGTTTTAATGTCATTGGGCCTTCAAAAATTCACCTAGATTAGTATGAGGAAGTAAAAAACACAATAAAAAAGCTTAGTTTTCTATTTTTATGTGACATTTTACCTTTTCTCATCAAATAATAGGAGGATGAGACACTAATGTTTGAGGGTTTTCAAAAGAGACTTGAATTTTTTTGTACCTCTAAAAGGCTACCAAGCTCCAAAAGTGTGCAAATTTCACTTAATTTTCTAACATCAACAAATCACCGAAGAATTATAAAATGGGATGAACTTTTTGGTCTGAGAACAAAACTTAACCTTTCCCGAGTATATAATATTTCAATTTTACTAGAAATGGGATAATAACTCCAACGAAAGCATTTAGAGACCTTGAAAACAAATTCTCCTTGATTTTTGAGTCAACTCACCATTTTTGCATAGGGAAGTGTGATAATGAGCTGAGTCACTACATGAGCTTGAGATGGGTATAAACAAACTTAAGAATTGTACCACATAGGGAACTCAATGTGATTCAACTTGACCATTTTTAATTATTTTAACTCATCTTTACATTCTTAGAACCTTTAGTGCAAGCTCTCTCTTCTAGAAAACCTCTTGTACCTCAGTGTTTGAATAGTTTCCACTTTCAATGTTTACAAATCTATATCTTGAATATTTCATAAGGTATTATATCCTTAAATATTTATGATGACTATGATATGGGATTTTGAAACCACCCAATAATTTTGAAACATTCCATACAAGTTGATCTTCCTTTGATGACTAAGAGCATCTTTTCCCAAAAATATACTAGAGGCGAATGTGTTCCCAAGACTGGTGCAAATCTCCCAAAAAATTTAACAAAACATAATATCATAAAGTATACTCAAATAAATTTCTAACGAAAATAATCTAGGCTTCTGAAACCACCTAAGAATATTGGAACCTTCCACACAAGTTGATCTTTGAAAAGATACAATTTGGCCATTTTTACCCACTTGACCAAGAAGTGACAAAAATTTCAATAATGTTGTAAAGTAAAATGTGGAGACATTTTGCATGCCAATAGCTAGCTCATACTTAGGTACTTGACTTGGTTTGAGTGAAACAAAAAATAGGCAATAATGTAAATTATAATCTCACAACCTTTAGCAACATAGTGCCTTATCAATTGGGAAAAACATACTTAAAATGGACATGGAATGAAATAATATAAAACAACACAACAAGAAAGAAAAAAACCACATAAAAAAGAAGGAAACAAAACACATGATAAAAACAAACCTAATTCACTTATAGCATATGCGGGGGACAACCCATTTTCACTTCTTATACAATTTCATGTATTACCTAGTGTAGGAAAATTCCAAGTGTGTGTCATCTATCACCAGAAAAATTTCTGATCTTGAATGGTCCCAACTGAAAATAATCAAACTTCCCATGGCTATATTTTGGTTCTCTCCTCTTTACCTAGATTATGACAAGGTTTCTAATATGAAATTTTGTTTCTCATGTTTTCTAATCGAAAATATTTTCATCATTATTTGATGTTCTCTAATCCAGTTAGCTACCATGAATCTTTCCTCAGTAATATTTTTGAGGTATACACTCCTTTTATCTTATTCATGGAATTGGCCATTTTCTACCACTTTTACCAAATACAAGGTGGGTAGATCAGCTTATATAGGTACTTCTACCTCTATCCCATAAAATAACTAAAATTGAGACATACCTATTACTTTCTTGGGTGTGATTCGATCAACCTGTAATGCATCATATAGTTTATTATGCCAATTCCTTTTATTATGATATATTAGTTTATTGATGATTGTCATAATGTTGTTAATACTATATTATGCCTGGCCATTAACTTGAGGGTAATAATTAAATGAATGAGAGAGAGAGATACCATGTTTATAGAATAAATCATTTAGTTTCATGAGAGATAAATATGTATCATTATCTGTAAAAATATTTTGTGGAATACTAAAATGAACTATGATGTTTTCTTTGAGGAATTTACACACTGTTTTGGTGTTTGTGTGCTTGAATGGGATACCCTTGACCCATTTAGTGAAGTAATCTATAAAATTAAGCACATATGTATGAACTATGCTATAATGTGGATTAATTACTCCTAAATATTATAAACACAACTACTAGAACAGATCTTAAATAACCACAAGCCTTGAGAGGTAGCGTGGCTAGTTGAGGTCTACTGATAAATTATTGACATGATTCATATTTCACTACCCAATTTTAGGCATTCTGCAATAGATAAGGCCAATAATATATCCCTCTTAGGATCTTGTGATATATGACCAAGGATGAAAAGTGACCACCACAATCTTGATCATGATATGCTTTAAGTAACTTTTCTTGTTTATATTTGTCAACACACCATAAGAAACAATCATCCAATCCTCTTTTATATAATACATCATTCCATAATATGAACCTTATTTCTTGTAACCCGAGGGCTATTCATTATTTCCCATTTAGATAGGGTGGGTAGTCACCATATGTAAATAAATAAGAAATATCATAATACCATTCAAAGATAATACTTACAAAGAGTATTGTAAGAAATTATTCATCTAAGCTAATACTCTGTGAATTTGTCTCTACTTCTTCTCTTGGATTTGTATTATCTTAAACAATAAGTTGACATAATCCATTAATTTTTGCAAACACGGTTTGGTATATCTTCATATAATATTATTTAACCTTGGAAATATAATTTCCTCGTTTAGATGTTGTTGTCATGTTTTTTTGCAAGGGAAAAATTCAACATGAAAACATGACAACTTTATCCTACTGTTAAATTTTTTACCTATAAGCCCTCCTAAGAATGTCTCAAGATGATTTCTCCCCCTTTTTCAATCCTATCCTATCCTTTTAATTTCTTATATATTTTGTTCCAATCTTTACCAGGTGTTTGAAATGTAAAATCAAGATCATATAGTTCTTCTGATGCAGTAACTTCCCAGGTATATTCTTCAGTGGGCCTAGAAGGGATATTTTCAAACTTTTTAGGACCGATACATATCCCCTTGAAGAGAATTGAAGGATAAAATTAATCAAAAGGTGGTATTAAGGATATAATAAAATTGTGCAAGTGTTTTAGGGAGATTTAGGAAATATTTGGAGGTTTATGAGAAAGTTCAGTGAAAGTGGGCTTTTGAAGGCAAATGAGATTGATGTTCAAAACAACATCTAAGATTTGGGAAGTGATTCCAAGAGTTACATGATGAGTTAGAGGTTAGAAAATATATCAATGGAAATTTAATTCAGTGATCTAAATTATGGTGGTTTCATAGTTTTCAAAAGACATGGGAAACTTCTTCCCATAGTCTATTTACAACATGCACAACTTGTGGTCCCAAGAAAAAAGGTTATTTTTGAGGGTTTTGTAGGAAGAATAAGAGTATGGGACCCATCCCATTATTATAAAAAAAATTTATAGTTTAATTCATATAAATAAGTGCCCAAAAAATACCTCAGGATGCTCTAGAAACTTCGTCGTCAAGCTTCTCTCCAAGGTAGGATTTTGGGACTTAGCTAAATTTAAAGATGGACACTAGCTAAATTTAAAGATGGACACATGTCATCATAGGTGATGGTCAAAATTTTTGTCCCATCTATCCCATCCCTGTGGGAAATTTGGGACACAAAAACGTGCCCAATCCCATGATATCCCCCCTATATCATCATGTGACCCTGACGAAGCTCAAACTTGCCAGTTAAGCCCCTTACCACTCTTTCTCATCCCTCCCTATCGTCATATCACAAAGCACCACTTGTCCTTGACAAGTGAGGGGAAATTTTATTGGGCCAACTATCCCATCCCATTGAGATAGTTAGTACACAAAAGTTCACCTCATGTACAACTTATCCATTGATTCTCCATGTGACCCCAAGAAGGCTCTGTACACCAATTTTTTAGCCCTCTCTGCTCTCCACCTCTACAAATCACCATCCGCCACTTGTGCTAAACAGGTGAAGGTTAATTTTCTTACACAAAATATCCTATCCCATTGGGAAAAGTGGGACATAAAACTTTTCCCAATCATATTACTTTCCCGGATCCTCCATGTGACCTAGTTTCAACCCCATGGGCTTTTAAAGTGATTTTTATCTCTCCTCCATCAACCAATCTCTATCTGTCACTTTTCAAGATAGAAGAGGGTGAATTTTATTACACCAAATGTCTCATGCCCTTGGGATATTTGGGACACAAAAATTTTCCCAAGCCCAAGAGGTTTTAAAACATATGAATTTGCAAAGAAACATAACTGTCATGCTTCTTCTCCGTGTGTGTTCGAGAAAGCTACTACCAAAAGAAAGCTATAAAAAAAATTCCCTCCACCATTACTCCATTTTTTATTCATTTATCCATGTTCACTACTTCAAATAATCCAATAAATTATTGTTTTTCTAAGCACCATGCCCATTTTTTTCCAGATTGACTTCATAACCAAAAACATGAAAAACTCATATCTCTCAACATGGTAATCAAAATTAGACGAGATTTTCACAGCCTCTCTCACTCAGAAACCTAAAAGAAGAAAGAAACAAAATGACTATAATAACCCCTAGTTTTTAATGGAAAAAAACCCTATATTTCTTCCCTAGCTCCCACTTTTTCAATTTCCCACCATTCTGACAAATGGCTCGAGCTAGAATTTTAAGCACAACATCCAGAAGAAAAACCTATTCTAAAAAAGATATTTTTTTGTCAATCTAAGGTGTGGAAGACCAATTTATAAAAATAGTAAGTACCTGGTACTCGTAATTTTTATAAATGGAAAATTTCTTATAAAATAAAAAACATTCAAAATAAGAAACTATGAAAATGATTGAGACAACAAACTAGACAATACGGGCCAAAAAAAAAAGCAAAAAAACAACTTTCTAAAAATAGAAAGCATGTGAAAATGAGAAATAATCATCTATAAGAGTGTTCTAAGCATATTGGGGATTTCAAAAAATAATTCCAAGACAAAAAAGTAACATTTCCTAAAAATAGTAGCTCCTAGATTCATGCGGCTAAAAATAGAAAGTTATCATTTTGAGTGAAAAAAGTTATTGTCGTCCCAATTTTAGCTCATATTTTTTATTTTCATCAATATGAAGTTCAAATTTCCTAGCTTCAAGTCTATTTTGGCCCTATTTTCAGAGTACTCAATTGTGGGTAATAGTGATGTCACCCATATGGATATGGAGGACCTTAAAAAAAGAATGTTGGGTATACCAAGGGAAATTATGGAGGATAAAGTATACACAAGTAGGTTGTACATAGCATGTGGCCACCCTATGTATATTAAAAGTGTAGAGTTTGTATTGGCATGGTCCCACCATTACAAGCTAGACACTCAAACCATTAGAGATGATGACAACTTGTTCCTGGGAGTACTCACTCCCAAGGTAATTTCTCAATGCATGTAAATTCCCTTCTTAAATAACATGGTCATGATCATGAAATATTTTTCATAACATGAGTGGTCTAAGACCGATTCATATCTCGAAGAAATTTCTCTAAGTCCATGGTTGCAGTAATGTATAAATCCTTCCCGATGTAAAAGTTTCTCTCTCTCTCTCTCTCTCTAAATGAATTGCACAAGGGCTTATACTTAGATCCCATCATTCTCCTTAGCTGGATAATGGGAGAAGAAACCACATGATATTTCTATGACTGGATGGCATTATCCATTCTCATAATCATTTAGAGTAGAAAAATGATAGATTGGGCGAAAATTATCAATGATAACTTACATCATCAGTTGCTTCAAGTGGCAGCTTCCAAAAAGTTCTTCATGATTTCATACCTGGTTTACACAATTGCAAACATGAGACCATTCCAAGATTTTACACTTTCCCAAAAATTTTAACAAAAGGATTTGAAATACAATAAGTATCCAACCTAGCCTTGAAAGAAAGTAATCAACAATTTTAAAGAGTGAACGATGTGTTAATGATGTTTTTTTTTTATACTATTGAAAGGTCACCCTCACTCAAGGATGTCTCCACAAGACGCTACTCTACTAAAAAGGTATGAGTCAATCATTTTATAGTTTTCAAAATTTTCTTATATTTTAGTGTCAGGTTTTGAACTTACTCCGCGAAGGTTTCCAAGCTACCTCAGTGATAATATCATGTTGATCAAGATGTGTATACATCTTGTTCATGTCAATAGTAAGCTAAGAAACTGAAAGAAGAAGTTGATTTTGTCCCTACTTCTCTAGGGATTTTATCTTGCAAAAGTGATCACAATGCTACCAACATAAAAGATTTCCTCTCCCTCATAAGCATTTAATCATATATCCCAAGGGAATACTTTGATATCTAAAGACACTTTTCACCTTCCTAAATTGCATCACATTTCATAGGTTGAAAACTATTGGGTGAAATGCACTGATGATTTCAAGTTTAGAGAGAAAGATCACAACATGATGAAAATTGAGAAAATGAGATAATTTAAGCTTGATTGTTATGAAGAAAACATTCAAGATGATGGCACAAAGATGTTTGAGCCAGAGTATCCAACAGGAAAAGCCTTGCCCCTTCTAAAAGTGTCTTAGAACATTCATGAGTTAGGGGATGTGAATGAATGGACTAAGGTGGTCATCAAAGGATCAAAATATTTGTTCAAAAGGAAGAGCACTATCGTCATTGGATCAAGTAACTTCCCAACTCTCCAAATACATGCATCTCATCACTTCTCCTCCAAGGTCATGGAAAAAGCTCCCAACTCAATTGACTCAGGAGAAAGATCAAAGTGAAAGGAAAGGGAACTAGATGCACATCACTACAGAAGGTTGCATATGAAGGAGAGAACAACAAAGGACCCTATATTTGATTTAGAGAAAGGAGAAATTCATCTGGTCATCTCAATTCTCTCATCCCCTCAGCAATAAAAAAATTCTTTTCCTCCACTACCATATTGGTGCCACCCTCACAAGTTGTTCCTTATCATTCGGAGAAAGAGGCTACAATATTTCCAAATGTTGAGCCTGAGATGAATGATATTTTTCTATGGGTGCAAGAATTGATCACAATATAATATTTCATATTACAATAGGTTGTAGTCCCTGACTTCTCCGCTATCACTTCAATGGTGTTGGTGAGAAAATTTGTCTTGTGGAAAAATTGGTGGGTTTCAGGCCAATGCTATGGGAATCTAAGTCCCTCTACTTGAACGGTGTAGCTTCTATATGTGCATGCATGAAAAAGTGGATTTTAATGGTGGTATTTCGACTAGAGATCCAGCAGGGGCACTCCGCTGTCCCTGTGGCAAAGCTAACAATTTCTCACTAGAGAAGAACTTTGTCTAAGAAGGGAAAAGGGGGTGAGAATGGAGGTAGGAAAAACTAATGTTACGGGTAGAATATCATATGCCCACCCACACCAATTAGAAACTTCATTTACATGCATTTATAATTAGAAGAAAAACAAATCCATGGGAGAAGCTACAAGACCAAATGAAACTCATTGGTCATAAAGTACTAATTAATTCCTCAATCAAGGAGGTAAAAATTCCTTATTTTCTTATTGAAGCTCAAGAAAAGTTTGTACATAGCTTGAGAATGGAAGAAATTTGAGGAAGAAGAGAAAATAGAAGAAGAATGGCATTTTCTCTCTTTTCCATGTATAGAGCACTCTGTTTTTTTTTAAAATCAATCACCCCCTTGGAAAGACGTCGAGAACCCATTATATTATTTACAAGAAACCATTACAACTTCACAAATCCTCAACACCTTTTCAAATCCCTCTGTTGTGAAGAAAATGCTCATGGTGGGTTAAAACCAGATCTTGCAAAACAACCGTTACATTTGATTTTCCAGTTTAAATACAGACCGTTAGATTTGTTCCTCTAACTTTGAAATCAAGCCGTCCACGTGGTAGGAAGGGATTAGAGTGGTTATAGGGAAAGCCCTTTACATTTTGTGATTTTTTAGAGATTTAGAAATTTGGAACAAATTGGCCTACACCCCCACTTTGACTTTTCAACTTAGACACGTGGTTGCATCTTATTGGAAATGAGGTCGCGGCCCTTTTCTCAACATTTTAACCTTTTTTTGGAAAAAGGCTTAAAAACTCAATTTCCTCCGCTGGCCCGCTGCTCTAATTTGACTAGGAAACATGGCACGTTCTAGTTGGAGATGGGGTCACGGATCCTTTCTAAACACTTTAACCTTTTTAGGAAAAAGGCTCAAAACCTCAATTTCCTCTACCGGCCCGATTTCCCACTTTGACTTTTCAACGGCGGGCTTCACCTTGAATTTTTTCTTTATAGCCTGATTGGGGCTGCTAATCATTTTTTAACTTTTCACCTTTTTTACAAAAAGGCTCAAAAACAAAAATTCCTCTGCCAGCCCGTTATGCCGCTTTGACTTTTCAACTTTGGGCCCAAGACCTTGGCGGAGCCACAAAGCATTTTAGAACTTTTACTTCACTTTTGGGAATTTGGTTAAATTTCCAAAAGTGCCAAGATGGCCCGCTCGTCTACTTTGAATTTTTAACAACGGGCTTCAACTTTGAATTTTTCCCTATGGGCTTCAACTTTGAATTTTTCCTTTATAGCCTGATCGGGTCATGGGGCAAATTTACCTTTTTTGCCAAAAGTGACCAAAAGTGTTAAGTTCACTGAAAATCCCATTCCTCTCCATCCAATAGGATCTGACCACGTACATGCATTCATTGGATTCAAAATTTGATGGGGAAAAGATGCTTGTCATCCCAACTGTGGAATATATGCAAAAGAAGAAAACTTCATCGTTTTGAGTCCAATTTTTGAATTTCCTTCACGAACCAAAGGCATGGAGGAAAAAAAATTATTTGGTGACCCAGGCCATAGAACAAGTGAACAATTTTGATCAAAAATGGAGGTTACAAAGAGGATATTACGTGCATAAACTGGGAAATGTAGAATTTCTCAAATTGAGCAAAATAGAGGTTTAAGCAGCTCTAGGGCATGACTTTTACTAATTTCTTGAATCTCTAATTTGTCTTAAACACCAATGAAGGGCATGAGCTCAAAAAATTTGAATTTGGATATGAAAATGTAGAGTAGTTTTCAGGAGACAACAAATGGTAAAAGGAAATAAGGTAAATATGGCCCAAGAAGCTTCACGCTTCTTCAGCGGTGCTTTGAGAAATCAATATGTGGAAGTATTCCAATTGAATGTGATAAAACTTATTGAAGAAATGACTCTAGCTAACTACGAGATGACCAAAAACCCCCTAGTCCCAACAACTCACGTGGGTTATGTACATTCATTCAAGGAATCTTCCACTCATCTTCTCACAAAAAATCATGAGTAGAAAGAAAAGATTCATTAGCTGGAAGATCATGTTAAAATTCTCGCCTCGTACGTGAAAAATTTCATAGAACCAAATGCCTCTACATCTCTTCCAATTTAATAAGTTACTCCCATTGGTAGCTTCAACATGGAGTCCATTCAAATTCATAGGATTTCACCATGCAAGGTTAAGAGAATGACAAATGGGTGAACAATATTGTGGAAAAGTGAAAATGGTTGCTGTTATCACCGAATCACAGCACCCCTGGATGTTGATCAGATTTCTAGTTTGATCACTCTAAGCATCCAGTGTGATTGGATAACATGGGTACTATCTCCAAGTTGTGGGACTTGCTACATGAGATAGACCTCCAGAGAAAGCTGGTTCTTGCTCCTAAACTACCTGCCACAATCTACTCTAATGCAGGAGAAACTAGCTATTCTAACCTAAAATTCCAAGGGACCAGAGAGAGAGAATGCATAAAATGAAAACCTACACTAAAGCGGTGATACACCAGAAAAAGAGGGTGTGAGAGTAATATCCAAATGTGTGAAATACAGAGGCAAAGTGCACACAAGAAGAGGTGATGACAGTTCACCATAATCCAGCAAAATGCATTCACAGCAATATTCCAAGCACACACAATAATAATGAATTCCTGCAAGAACATAATAAATAGGCACAATATACTTGTAGAAATATTAAAGGGGCAAGAAGAATGCAAGGAAACACAGCAAGGGAAGATATATCCACAAACTGATATTTTATTGCTTCATGATATGCACAGTTCAATCTATTACAAGATAAGGGCCTGGATCACCATGCAAGGAGTCCATTACAAGGGCCTGCAACACACTGGCTTCACAAAGCAATTTTGACAGAGCTTTGCTACCCAAAAACTCTCCCCCCTTACAATGAGCCCAACACTCCAATTTATAGAAAAATGAGAAGGAAAAGAGAAGGGAAAATGGAAATCCCGAAATCTGTCCTTCAACCACCTGTAAGAGGCATTAAATTGAGTGGAATGGGTATAAATTACTTGGAAAAGGCTCCCCATACTGTCCCATGTGCTGCAGCAGAGAATGAATGATGACCATGCCTCTTAATTGCACTCCCAGCTACCAAATAAAACACTGTTCTGAACCCGGCCACGTTTTCTTAAAAATATCAATCAATTTATGATAAAATCTGGAATTTCTTGATTTCTGTGCATCGGGCTCGGAACCACAATTCCAACGGTACCAATTTTGTGTGATTTCGTTGAGAAATGCAAAAGTTATGGCCTTCTGAGTGTGGGCAGCTATTTTGGGTCTGGCAGGCTTTTTCTGTCATTTGACGGGAATGAGCATTGACTGACTGGAGCCGAATATGTTTCTTTTATTTAAATATATCTACCCTCATTAAAATTAAGAAATCTAGTTTTTGTGGCGTAGAGGACGTCGTGGTCGTTCCAGAAAGTCAAATTTTATCAAAATCGGAGCTCGGAGTCAAAAGTTATGGCCGTTTGAAGTTCCACGGGTCAAATGTTGACTTTTCTTCCCTGCCTTTGGCCATTTCGGCTTTTCACGTCCCACGCGTCCCTTTGTCCCATTTAGCATAGTGCTCCTTGTGCTGATTTCGGGCGAACCGGCCGGTTCGCGCTTTTCTGTCCCAAACGTCCCAGAGGCGACCTTGAGCGGGACTTAGCCAATTTTCACGATTTTTCCTGGATCAACCTATTTGCCTTCTGCAACCCTTTTTTTTCACGTTTTCTCATAACTTACTCTCTTCCTCTTGGACAGGGGAGTTAGACAAATATGAGGGGACCCTAGAAACATGACTTTTCACCCTGAATCAATATAATTGCTTGCATGTTATCAAAGTTACCTTGGGGGTGAATTTTGGATAACAGTTGCTCCCAAAGATGATCTCACTATTCAAGTACGTTTGCATTATATATGTTTAAAATATTAGTGTGTAGGATGTGAGAAAACAAGTGAATTTTCTACTCTAATCTAATGTATTCAACAATACACTAGATAGAGAAATGGATTGAAAGAAGGTGAGAGAAAAATACCCACACTTACCTACAAGTTGCAAAGCTCCTCTTTTGATGTTTTGGATTTTCTCTTGGATGATTATTGGTTGTAATTAATTTTCTTTAGATTTATGTGGAAAAACTTGGACAACACTTCCCCTTGATTTTTTTTGCATTACTTGATGAAGAGGATGGATAGAGTGATGATAGAATTGATTGATTGAGTGATAAAAATGGCATAGCTTTGTTATGGATTCTACGAATTCTTCTAATTATCTCTCATGGAGGAGGGGATCTTAATTTATAGATAAAGAGTGAAGGATTCAATGGCTAGGATAAATCCATGTTGGATTTATATCAAGGGTGGAGGATGGATGAGAATAATGGAAAATTCTATAATGGAGATTTCTAGAATTTGAGAGAATTCTTCATTGAATTAAAAATTCAATGGAAAGAGGGAGATATATTTAAATTTTTAAATACAAAAGAGGGAAATTTAGAGAGGCTTCTAGAAATAGAAGCCTCTAGATTTATAGGTGAGGATGTGATTAGTATTAGAGTTAGATTAGGTTAATAAATGATAATTAGGGATGAGGTTACAGGGAGAGGCTAGGTGTAGGGATTTGTAGTTTAGGTGGGTAGGTAGATGTAGTAATATCATATTCCTATAAAATGTTAATAAAGGATTAAAATAGGATAATACGATATAATAATGATATAAAAGTGATTATTGATAAGATGGGATAACATAATGAATTAGGAGGATTGATTATGGAATGATGGGATAAATGATAAAATGGATTAAATAATAATAATAAATCTTACGATTAATTATTATATGGATGATCTTGGGATATTTTTGGGACAAGTTAATTATCATTAACCATGTCACTATTTTAGATGTCTATATTTTTCCCCTCTTTGAATGGTTATTGTGTAGCAATGACCATTAAAAAAAAAGAGAACATATTAGGATGGTGATATGATGCCCCCTCGAGGGGTTAGACAGGGAGGGAATGAGTCGGGTAACCACTTGAAAAGAGGAGAGGCCCAAGTTAGTAGATGAGAAAGGATTAGATGATGAGAATATTTGAGTATTTAGAATAGGAGGATTAAAGGATGAGGATTAGAATATTATAATATTCAAGGATTAGGATTAGATATTTAGAAGTTATGAGAAAGGATTAGAGTAGGATATTAGAGGATTAGAATTTATTGGACTTTATATTAGAGGATGCCCTAGTTAATGACATATGACGAGGGTAAATATTTAGGATTGGTGGATTAGAGGATATTTGTTGATAGGATGTTATATTTTGAGATTCCCTAGTCAAGGGGGATATGATTTGACTATTTTAGGATGTTAGATGTGAAGATGTTAGATGTTGAGATGCCCTAGTCAAGGGGGTAGGAGTTGAATATTTGAGGATGTTGGATGTAAATATGTTAGATATTTTGGGATGCCCCAATCAAGGGGTATGAGTCTAATATTGGAGGATGTATGGATGAAAAAATAAGAATTGGGTTTGACGTATGAGAGGATGTTAGAAGATGCCTCAGCCAAGGGGTGCAGATTTTTGATGTTGGATGCGAGATGATGATAAGGTGAAAATATGATGATATAAGGTTGCATGATACCGTGAATTTCTCACTTGTTATCATCAATAACAGTGTTAGTGATGTGGAATAGACCAAAATTCATCAAGGTATAATGGCCATGATGATTGAGTTTCCAAATGCCCTTTTCCTCATATCATCGAATAGATTAATGCAAAAATGACGGTCCTCATATCATTAGACCATGAAAAAGAAAAATAAACAAAAGGGGAATCATATCATCGACCAAAATGGAAATGTAGACATGAAAGAAAACACACACAATAAAAAGCACACATTACTTTTTTGCATTTTTTATGTTTTTGAATGTTTTGGTTTTCAAATTTTTGGATTTTGGATGTTTTGGATTTTGGATTTGGGATGGGGGAAATTATTGAGATTAGGTAACATGAAAGGATTCATGATGGAGTATCTCAATTGGAGATAGGAAGGGATATAAGGTGGGATGTGACTTTCTCTTATAAGTGCCAAAGCATGTTTGGGGTAGGATGAAAGGGAAACATTGAGGGAAATTGGATAGGGTGGATATGATAAGGATTGGTTGATAGGTTAGGATTATATGGGATGTGGTATGGGAGATAGATATGATGATGGATGTGGTATAGGATAAGATGTGGGATATGGAAGATGATAAGATATACCTCTAGGTACAGGGAGGATGGATCGAGGAATAAATGTGGTGTACCCCTAAGTGTAAATTAGGGTGGTGTGTGTGGATGGATGGATGGGTTTTAAATGCCCCCAGGTGTAGGGTAGAATGGGAAATGAGGGGTATATAAAATGTATGATTCCCTTATAATATGGTAGTAAGGTTTCCCCCAGTCATGATGATAATAGTTTGAAAGGAACATTAGGAGGATTAAATGAAAAGGAAAGGATCATCATCTACCCACAGATTTTTGATTCGAGGAAAAAATGATGTGGATGTGATGGATGGAAGGAAAATAACATTAGTGATGAAAACAAGATGATCCTAACTACACATGTTGAAAGGAAAGAGTCATACTAAAACAAAAGTGTGACCAAAGTCTAAACAATAACTAGCAACATGCAAGACCTATGTCTCTGCGAGATCAAAGTGTGTGAGATTGTGATGGTTAATTACTGCTTTAAGTTAAGACTTGATGGGTAGTATGTGAAGAAAAAATATCCAATGTATAGGGAGTGATTAAGTCAATTAGGTCAATGGAAGGTGAATGAAAGCTTAATCTATGCATTGCTCCATTATAAGCCAGATGTCCATATCCTCGACAGAGATACATCTAATTATTTTCATAACATTTCCTTGCTTCCATCTAGGTATCCATAGTTGGTGTTGCAAATCAACTTACAATAATTAATATGATGTACTTTAATTACATTCATTTAATTATCAAAATAGGGAATGTAGAATTGAAATAATGTTAGTGTTGTATACACAATTATAGTGATCTAAGAGGTTGAAAAGAAAATAATTATCACATAACAATGTTGGAAGTAAAACAAAACTTAGACTTGTAAATAAACAATTTTTAAATGTTTATCACTGATGTCACATCTTGTAATTTTAGTCTGGTTTTTGAAAGGAATAAATTGTAGATGAGGGGTGGGTTACGAGATCCACAGGATAAACTCTCGTGCATAGTTGAATATGCAACCACATGTGTATATGCATGTCCTGAAAGGGATTTACACACTCACTTGTTGTTGCATGTGCATCCTCTACACAACACTTATCACTCGTTACTCATAACGTGCTCTATATTTACAACATATTTTGGTTCACTTTAATGTTAAATAAATTTTCTTTGCTAAGTATGTTGATTTGGATGCTTTGTTATACAATTGGATTGTTGTACCTGATCTTAATATCTGAACATATCTTTCTAGTTGGAAGTAAAGATTTGCATGGTATTATTAAATTGTATACATAGTTGTGATACATTTATTTGATATGTGAGATATTGTTGAATGATAAAATTTTATTTAACTCCTTTGACTCTATGATGATCATAGATCGTATAGTGAATTATCATAATTTGTGGGTGTAATTAACCACCTTTGACCGATCGACAATCTATTTTGGAAAATAATCTATTTAATAATGCCATCTTGAGCCTGTGATGTGTAACTAAGGTGAAGGATAAATGTTTGAGATCATATGAATGAAGATATGTTTATAATGTAAAAGGGCATTACCATATACTATTGACAAAGGTTTAAATATCATTTCAAATGTATGAAACCTTAATATATACAATGAGGATGGTGCTCGAAGTGGTTAGTTCTAAGGGATATTGTTAATTGTTGGGGGCTATTGAAATGAGGACTTGTTATTAAATCCTTTAACTATTATGTATTAAATGGTAATTAAAAACCACCGCTAATCAATTTCAATGGTGAAGATAAGGTGTATAAGGACATTACTATTTGGTGATTTAAATAAGTGTTAGTGTGATAGTTTGGCAAGTAAAAATGAACTAACTAAATTTTTAATTTCAAAAGACATATGGTTAAACTTGGTCGGATATTGTACTATAGGCATGCATTAATGACATTTAATTTAGCCCACGGATCTTGGGGCATGCAATGGTGGTTTCAGGGAAACTGTGAGTTGATGGTTTAGTTGTTTCTTTCATTTTTGGTTTATTGAGCTATGAAGATCTGCATGAAGTTTTTATGAAGTATTTCAGCATGCAATTTGGTTGATTTTGAAACCCAACTTGTTTAAAATGGGTTTTTTGATCTGTAGTAGAGGTTGTTTTATTCTTGTAAATTTGGGCTCCTTTAGTGGTTGAAAGTAGAAGAAAGGAGAAAAATAAAAGTTGTTGCAGTCTTCCATTCTAAAGGCATGATATGCTCTCTCTCTTCTCTAATAGTTTGTCCTCTCTATTATTTTCATAGATACAACTCTGCTATGGTTTATAATGTTCTCAGTGGAATTGGGTTTTCGTGGCTATGGTAATAATCTTCTGTGTATTGTTGGTTTCTTATATATAACTACATCTGGGAATAAAATAGAACATTTTGTGACCTAAGGTGACATGTCCTTTCAAATGTTTTCCTTTATATGTGAACTATCCATGATGATTCTGTGGCTTTTATATGACTCTAACCCATTATTTTAGGGTGTGATTGAATAAACATACATTTATATTGCTCGTTGAATCTTTTTAGTCAAATATTGAACCCAGTCGTGAGAGCTTGGATCTCTATGTAGTGTGCATGAGGTGCAATGATAGCTGACGTTACTCTACTGGTTTATTATTTTATTTTTTTCAAAACCCTTGCTTCCACAAAGGTGGAATTAAAATGAATAAACTTATCTTTCCTTTAGTGATATAACTAATAACTACATAGTGGTGCTTAGATGCGAAATTTTGGTCTCGATTTCAGATCCTTATATGTGTTCTATAGTTGTCACTTTTCTTATATTCTTAGTTCTACCTAGAAATAATTTCCATGACCAATACCAATGATGGTATGTTGAAGAACACACTATGATAAGGTGGTCATTGTGTATGGGAATGTGCATTACTAGTAGTAGAGTTGATGTGGTTATATTATACTTCACAAATTAACTATGTTGCAATGGTCTCTATTTAGTTATAATGAATACCAACCTGGAACTTAACGTGATCCCCAAGTGGGACTGTTGTGAATGTTTCCTAAGTGGGATCTTGTAATAATTGACTTGAAAATGATGTGCCATCTCATAGGGTTTTGTAGTTGTTAAGGTAAAAAGTCATTACCTTGATCTTGTCAAATTAGTTTACCCTCTTTTGTAATGATATCATTAATATTATTATTATAAATAATCACTAAAAAAAATTATTGGTTGAGGGATTGAATGGGATTCAATTATGGTTCTTGTTTCCCTTTAGCATCTATGTAGACTATAATCCTTACATAATGGTGTGTTAATCGACTATAAAGAATACGACGATGTGATAAGTTCGTAAACATAAGGATATCTGCATGTTATTAACACTCAATCATCTCGAAGATTGATTGTCATATTAACTCATTATGTATATTGCTTGTGTAATATTCCTTCATGTGTATTTAAGTAGATCTGGTATTACATGTTAAGGAATTAGATGACCTTATCATCAAATTCGGAGAAGGTATGGATGACTAGTTAATTTGATTTTTAATACTATCGTACCTACTTGATGTATTGTTAATTAAAGAAAAACAAAGTTAATAGTCAATGTAGGTGCAATATGGTTATCTTTATGTGTTCAAATATGCCTATATATGGATTAGTATTCGATTGATTTAACTATTGCAGCATTATGTTCATGTAAATATTAGATAACATAAACTATTGGGGTGGAGGTAGATCATATCATGTTCAGTTCATATGATATTATAGTTGCTAACATGTTTTGCAGATGGAGCTCTATAATTTAGAAGGAAGAATAAAGTTGAAAGAGTTTATTATTCATTGTGATTGATAAAGGATGCTTATATTGCAACTTGAATTGTAAATTATTAAAGTACCATTGTTTTGTCATATGATTGTAAGGGGAAAATTAGACATTCTATTGTAATTTTTTAGAAATGAATTAATGAAAGTGGAATTTATTGAACTTTATTAAGTCTTGTTGTTTCAGTATTTCTATGAAGGGGAAAGAACTCGAAAATGTGTTTGGTGTTTATATTAATATAATGTTATGAATTAAGAGCCCAGTTATGTGTGAAATCAGTAATTTTATTTGAGGTGCAATTATGGGGATACTTATTATGGGTTAAATAAACATTATGTTTATATCCTGAATACATATGTATGCACATTTACAATCTATCCAACTTAAATGCAATTATTATGGGGTTGTACCTAGAGGAAAGATTACATATTAGCTAGAGGAAAGATTACATATTAGAGCATCATGGAGCCCAATTATGTGTGAAATCAGTAATTTTATTTGAGGTGCAATTATGGGGATACTTATTATGGGTTAAATAAACATTATGTTTATATCCTGAATACATATGTATGCACATTTACAATCTATCCAACTTAAATGCAATTATTATGGGGTTGTACCTAGAGGAAATATTACATATTAGCATGATGGAGCCCAGTTATGTGTGAAATCAGTAATTTTATTTGAGGTGCAATTATGGGGATACTTATTATGGGTTAAATAAACATTATGTTTATATCCTGAATACATATGTATGCACATTTACAATCTATCCAACTTAAATGCAATTATTATGGGGTTGTACCTAGAGGAAAGATTACATATTAGCATGATGGAGCCCAGTTATGTGTGAAATCAGTAATTTTATTTGAGGTGCAATTATGGGGATACTTATTATGGGTTAAATAAACATTATGTTTATATCCTAAATACATATGTATGCACATTTACAATCTATCCAACTTAAATGCAATTATTATGGGGTTGTACCTAGAGGAAAGATTACATATTAGCATGATGGTTTGATATGCCATAATAGGCAAAGTTATTGAAAGATTGCCCTGTTTGTGAATGTAGTATTATATAACCAAGGTTTTGCTAATAAGGTATAATAATGAGATATAATATGTAATCATTATGTATATAAGTATTGATTTTCTTCGTAAAATTATCTTGTTAGTTCATTTCCTTATTTGATTATATGAATGGAAACTTATAAGGACTAAGAATGTCAATATTGAGAGAACAACATTGATAATTGCTCATTCACTTGATAAGGAGACAATCATTTACACAGTTGGGAAATGATTCATTATTTTTGTAACAGTATAGATTGGGAAAAATGGATTTAACGAAGTAACCTAAAGTTAAATCTGCAATTGTAGGTAAAATGGAATGTTAAGTATAACTAAGAACTACATTCAACCTATTGGGGTATTTATGAAATAAAACCATGGGATTGAGGTATAAATTTAGTAGCTATTATAATGCTCATGTTCCAAGATATGGCCCTAGATTAGAATATTGAATAATGTACATTATAGTTTGAATCAATAAACTAGTCTATAAAAAATAATTGAATTCCAAGTTTATAAGTTGGAAAGGATTTATGATGAGTCATTTGGAGATGCAAATTACTAGTTTATGATTATTACAATCATAATTCACATAATTGGTATGGGATTTTTATGGGAGTTATCATTACTTGAATACTACCTAGTTAGTATAGTTATTATTACTAAGTGGGAAGAATGGAAATTTACATGAAGAAGAGGATATTGTATGTAATAATAAAATACAATTTACATTGATTGGTATCTTTATAAACTCCATAATATTTGTAAATGAACCTTAGAACATGTAAAATTGGGAAATAGGTACGTGAAATTTTTTACGGACATTATATTCCTTATATGTGATGAAAAGCCTGATTTAGGGTTCTTACTAGAAAAACCCCCTTGGGTGGTATGGGACAACTGAGGAGGTAGCAACTACATGATTCCTTTATCATGGTTTTTCTCGTACTATTAAGAGATTCTTTTGAATGAATGTTAATGATTGCTTAAGAATTTTAACAGTGAACGTAATAACATATTAACTTAACCAAAGAAAGACAAATAATCCTAATCCATATAACTAAATAAGTGATTAAGATGAGATGAAAATTTCCCAATGGTGAGTGTGTCATCACGGAACTCAGCATGGCATACATGTCTCTAAAACTATGTGAAAAGTGGTATAAGCTACTAATTGCACTATCGTGATTTCACCAAGATTTAAGTTGTGGGATGCTGGATGGGGATTCCATGGAGAAACCTAGGTAGACACTTAGAAAGCATCACTTAATTATCAATGCTTGATAAAATAAAAACCAAATGATACACTTGATGTATTGGTTCATAAAGAGCATTGAGGGGGATCAACTAGCATATGTATACTCTCATTCAACTGCACATGGTTTACGATAGTTTTCATAAATGGATTACATTAAGGTTTATGTTGGATTTAAATATATGGGTATTTAAATCGTGAAGCATAAAGTAAATAACAAAATTCCCTAGAAGTGAAATGACAAAAAGTGGTTGTTACAACTAAATAAAGTCGCAGATTTAGAAAGGAAAGTTATCCTAAGTAGAAGACAAAGGAGGCAATGTAGTAGACCTTAAGTGGGCCTTGAATTGGTTGTTAATCCCTTCCTATTTCCGTAACCAAAAACTAAATAACAAAACTCATATTCTTTTATTGATTTCCAGAAAACATTACATCCATGAAAAAAAGATCAGAGTGATCTCTGTTATCCAATTCTAAATATAAATCTCTAACTTATTCTCTACAACTAGCTAACTAACTAAGAACTTCCTTGTTACCAGAAGCATCCCTTTACTTTATACCTTATCATTTACAACATGTGAGAAGAATAAGAAAACAACAAGGAGTATTCAACACAATGAGTGAAATATTCAAGACATGTTTGAAACACATAACAGGTGTTCAACTAATCAATCATTTCTTTGTGAAACACACAACTATTAATCTAACAACCAGTTCTTTATAAATGACCAAATAAAAGACTGATTTGTTTCCCAGTTTTCCATGTTCTCATTGTAATTACTTATCCAATTATGTATAAGGACTTTAGTTCCATAACTACATGTTTGAAAATATCTTCATAAATGTGAGCTCCTTGTTGTGAATGATTTCCTTATGTTGCGGACAAATTTTTATAGACAAGTTATTTTGTTTTGGATGAGTTGTTGTCTACATGTTTATTTGCTGCATGTGGAAAATTACTTACAACAAAGAGTAGCATCAACACATATAATCATCCAAACAATTTATTGAAATAACAAGGATGAATGCATACATGTTATCACAAAATAAAGATAATTAGATATAACTATATTAATTAGTCATTATGCCAAGATTACATGGTTAGGATGGTGATGTTCAACAATGTTACTTGGAACTACAAATACATGGTTACAATAGCCTTATCTAAATACAAAAGACAAGTTTTCATGAAAGTAATTTATACATCTCATCACACCCCTAGGCTTAAGCATTCGAATGTCCTCATTCAAGAGCTTCATATATCCATTGTTAGAAGATGAATTCTTTCTTGAAATAAATGGGTTTGGTGGTGCCCTCTTCTTCTAATAAGAAATAACCACCATTCCTCATGAATATCTCCCACACTCTATATTGGATCCTCTGATTGATCGGTAAGTTTCCTGTCCATGGTGGGATTAGAAAATGAAATATTGGCGGATGATAACATATAGAATACCACTCATATTCACATTCATTAGCTATTTCAATATTTTTTTAAACTTCAGAAAGTTGGAAGTATGTTTGGATAAGAGTGCATATGTTTCCTCTAGAGTGTAGGGGATAACTTATTCCATGTGATTTAGCATTCTTGGACAACCTAAATTCCATGTTCCCTGATCATGTTCATTACTTCTATGTGGGCTTCCACTCTCATTTTCAAAACTCTAATTTTTATTTCTTCCACTTCCATATAGTTGTCATATTCCTCAGAAATTTCATCTATTGTGGTGACCTCATCCTTGATATACAATGGTGTAAAATTTTCCATATGTCTATATTCCTCCATCTACTTATCCCTCTCCAGTTCATTTGAGAAAAAAGATCATAATTCCTTCACATGTATATCCCCAATATATAGGATTGGGATCCAATCTTTGTCATATGGAATGTCATAGTTATGCAAATAAAGTTCACACATCAAATTATGGAGTTCATGTGTGATATTATGATAAATTTACTAGTTGATCTAATTTCAAAGATCATATTAGAATTGATGCAAAAAATATTGTGGTGAAACATATTCTTTTTTAAATATATTGCATAGAAAATTGATGGGTGTCTGAAATTCAACATTTCTAATGTCACTTACACTATGTCATCTTGTTTTTGTTTTAGCCTCTTAATTTCTTTGTCTTTGTTCTCAATTTCCTTGTAATTTTGAGAGATGAGGTCTTCTTTCTCCTTGTGCCATTTCCTCTTAAGCATGTTAATGTAGGATTCCAATTGTAGTTTCAAATTGTTAATTTGGGTCCCCATAGTCTCTTTTCCCATCTCACTACAAGATGGATTTTCAAGTTCTCTTATTATTTCATGAACAAGAACTTAGGGTTGGATTTGTTCTAAATTTTCCTCTGGTAGACTATTATTTTGTTCTTATTTAACTACCTCCCCATTGATTGGTCCACAGACATCCTCTACAAGTATTTTTTCTTGTACATTTTCTCCTTCCAGTTCCCCTTCTAGTTTCCTTTCTTCTTGAATCCCTAGTTCATGATTTGTCCCCTCATGTTGACTTTACTCTACGTGTCCTGCCATTGGTTCTTCCTGATACTCTAGATCTTGAGTTACTATGGGAATAATATATCTAGCCTCTTCTTGCAATGGTTCAGACTCACCTTCCAGATCACTATCTAGTGAGATGGGTTGAGACTATCTAGAACTAGAGGTTTTTGTCCTATTTTTCTTGAGCCTATGGGAGCTTCTAGTTTTCCTGGGAGCTTAATGAGTATATTTTCTTTTGGCTTTGGAAGTGGAGGTTTCAGGGGAGGAGAATTCCAACAAGGTTTCATCAACAAAAATCCTTTCTGGTGAAATAGGTATAGAGGTCTCTTCATTGGCAGATATAATTTTGAAATTTGTGGGTTCTAGAGGTCAGGAAGAGGATGGTTTAACTTGTAGCATATGTGGAGAATAACTCTTAGTGCTCTTTTTCATTTTCCCCCTATTTCCCAAAAAAGTTTCAATATTGCTTATTGTATGCTTGTATTTTTTTAGATAAGTTAAGAAGATTAGAACTAACACCTAGTAGTCCTACAACACATCTAAATCAAATATCAATACATCATCATGCTAAAAGCTAAACAAGTAATAAACATCAATACTATGCATTAGAATCTTGAAAATAAACCTCAAACTAACATACTAGCATTTATTTCTCTACTCTTTAGAAAGCTAAATCAATAAACTAGACCTATGCAGATATTTTAGCTATCAAAATGAGATAGTGATTGATTGATCCAAGATGATCAAAGATGGAGGTTCATCAAGCCATGGCTTATTAGGCCTTTTTTGATTAACTCCATTCTTCTTCACAACACTAACTTGATTGTTTGAATGCAAAAGGATGATGATATAGCTCCACTTTAATCGAGAAATGATCAAAGATGATCAAAGTGACTATAGTGTATTACTATATGCTCACTTTTTTTTATCAAGGAGTAGGTGTAAATAGAAAGGTAGGAGGAGGGATCCTTATATAGCCCAATGGATAGAGGAATCTCTACATCCCTCTTCATGTGGGATAAATGGAGAGATTGGGTTAGTTGTGGATAAGGGAGGTTTAGAAAGGGTTAAGCCAACCTTAGGAGAGTTTAGTTTGTCATTTAGTGACCCATGGGGTTTGAGGGGATTTATTAATTAACCAAAGTGATTAATTAATAGGTGTGTAAGATTATAAAAGCTTTTTAGAGGAATAATTATCATGATTTAGACTATAAGAGGGATTTAATCAAATAAGTGACGATTTATTGATTAAATAGAAGAGAGAATTAGTTAATTAAGAATAATTAATTAATCTAGATAGAAAGAGGAGCTGATTAATGAAATGTCATTAATTAGTGTCATTGTTGGATAGAAGATTTAATTAACTAACGTAATATAATTAATTAATGATGATAGCTGAGAAAATGTGTGATATTGACGATATTTCGTCAATTTGCGGGAAAGGGTATAATTAGATTAATTTAAGTATTTAAATTGCTTGAGCTAAATTATAGGTGTCTACATTTGCCCCTCTTTGGGGTGGTGTAAGTGACGCCACTTCAAAGATAGTAGATAGATAAAATTTTGAAGAAGTGGAAGAAAAATTAGTAGAAGTTAGAGATGCCCCCTCGAGTGTCAATCGGGTGATGATAGAAGGCGGTTGACAATTGAAAAAGGTGAGAGAAAGGAAATAGAAGAATGGGCAGTAGCAGGATGCCCTAGGTCAATAAGAAGAATAGTGTTGATAGGAGAATGATGTAGAAGAGGAATGATAGATGAAAAGAAAAGAGAAATCTTTCATCCAGTGTATTGAAACAACTTTATTGTCAACATATTTCCAAAGATCTATGTCATCGGTCCTTACTAAAAATATAAGCATACGACAAAAGTAGGATGACATGAAAATCCATACTATGAACAATTGTCCATTGTTGAAACACCCACTCAATGCAACATACAAAATCAATGTAATATGAGAAGGAAACAAGCTCATTTAATAGGGAAAACAAGTACAAACACACATAATCAAACCAACAACGGTCAATATGGTTGTACAAACATTTTGTTATCAATTTGAAGATCCTCAAATGTTCATGATTTATGAAAAGGGTTAAAAATGATGCCCCAAGCAAGGATACATGCAAGGGAAGATGAAGAAGGAAACTGGGTCCAATAAAAAAGTGTAGCGCACTACGAAACAGTATCAAGCAACTATATGTGCCTCAAAGTACTGACGAAGCAAGTAGGCTAGATTTGAAGATGGTTGTAAATCTGATGATCCGTGAGTTTTTTGATCTGAACATGTGAAAATTCTAATAGGATATAGAATGAATACCATGCGTAAGACACGAGTTTTAGCCGCTATGAGCTAGTTTACCTAGTTTTGCAAATTTTACATTTTTTAGGATTTTTGAAAAAGTTTCAAATTTTTTTGGATTTTGAATTGATGTTTTTTTTAATTTTTTTTAATTTTAGACTTTTGACTATTTGGATAGAGAAGAAGGTAGAAGAATCAACAAGAATCTTCTAGGAGAAAAGGAAATGCCCCATGGAGAAGAAAGAAGCAACATGTGGTAAATAATGCCCCAACACAAAGGAAATATTAACAAAATAATTATTTAATAAAAAATAATTATTCGATGGAGTGTGTAGAAGAAGGGATATCGCCTAGGAGCAATAAAATTGTCCCAGTGAGAAGAAATGAGTACTAGATGGAAAATAATGCCCCAACATGGCAAAAAAGTAAGGATATTGTTAATTGGCGTCATTGTTGGATAAAAGAGTTAATTAACTAACGTAATGTGATTAATTAATGATGATATCAGAGAAAATGTGTGATATTGACGATTTTCATCAATTTGTAGGAAAGGGTATAATTAGCAAAATTTAAGTATTTAAATTGCTCGAGCTAAATTGTAGGTGTCTACACTTACCCTTATAAAGTCATCCCATGATATTTGAGGGTGTTCCCTCTGCAAAGTGTGTTTGACCACTAGGGTTATGAATACCTCCATTCACAAGTAAAAGATTAAATAAAAAATTTAGCAGCGTGTGCCCATAAGGATTTAAGAGATGTTCTAAATGTAACTTGGTGATTTGAGATGAATTCATCATCAACATCTACAAATTCTCTTCTCACTGCTTCTGGGTTGGCTTTGTCTGGAAATGGCTCTCCTGACCTGGTAATCTAATTACCTCTACCAAAATTTCATCATTTATTGTTATGGTTAAACGTTTTACTTTTGCCTCACCATCATTCAGGGTATTTGTAAATTCTATCACAATTACCTCATCAAATCCTTGAAACATATTTATGTATCCCATCTAACCATAATTCTCAAAGTACCAGATAATTTCAAGATGATTTAAAATGCACAGAAGGTTCGTGTCTAATCAAATCACCTCCCATTATGGATACACAACTTCTCCCAAATATAATACACTACAACATGATTTTTGTTTGAAAGAACTTTGGAAAAATATATTGTGTTGAAGGATTTTAATTTTTTTACTTTATTACCAAAGGTACAAGTAATTCGTGTATGGGGTATTAATCATTAGGTGGATGTGACATGAAGAAAAATGATGAGATATGTTGGCTTACGTGGATGGCTAGGTGGACACATCATAGTTGAAAGGTGACAACCTTTTAATATGGAACATGCATGATGACTTGGCATAAATCATAATTAAATATAATTAATATAATCATATTTTATTAAAATAATACATGCATGCACTTATCTCGTTTTTTCTTGAAATGACATATGTGCATGCTTTATTGAACTAGAGTCTTGAATGCATACAAGTGCTCTTAAATGCTACAGACATGGACTTAACTTGTGTTCACTACTCCTTACGGAAAAAATATGTTTCCCAGAGAGGGAACTCCAATTGGTTGTGTTGTCAATAGTTATTTATACATCATTTTCATGCACATGCTTCCTTGAAGCTCATTATGTAATCATGAGTTCTTCCAGATGCTACAAACAAACACATTATTTTTCTTATGGCTTCAATTCAAACCTTTTGTTATTGCAATCTCTCCTTGTGATGGAGATCATGTTCTTCTACAATCACATGTCAATAAAACCTACAAAACAAAACTATATAAATAAAATGGGTTAGCAGATTGTTGATAATCAACTAGAAAGGTAGATCCAAAAACATTTATTTGACCTTGGAATATTTGACAAGCTAAATGATCCAGGGCTAATGAAATATTCTCAATTATATGCAATCCCAGAAAGTGAGATAGTAAGCTCAACATATGAGGTTAATTATGATGTTCCTTCCTCAATTATTTTCTATTCTCCTCTAAATTTTTTTATAAATGAGCCCTTATCAACTAGATTTTTATACAATCTTAGCCTGTGGACATTCACCAACAACATGAATATCACAGGATCAATAGTAGTAAACCTCACAACTCTATTAGGGAATATATTCTCAATTTCATAGGGGCATAGCCACATTTTTCTAATCTTCCCTATATGATCCTTGTATTTTGAGTCAAACAAGATAGCTTAGTCACCATCTTGAAATTTTCTTGTTTTAATATATCGGTCATGCCATTTGATTATTTAATTTTACACTACCTCTAGTTTATGAAATTTTTGCTTTCTCAATTCATCCAACTCATTGAGTTGTATAATCATCTATCTCTAAGCTTCTGATAAGTTTATTCCCATCTCAAGTGTAGTTATCAACATTTTATTCTAATTCTATTAGTATTACAATAGTATTGACATAAAGTAGTTCAAATGGTGTGAAGCTAGTTGTGGTTTTCCATGTTGTATTGAATTCCCAAACTACTTCCAGAATCCTGTCTACCCAGTATCTTTTGTGGAGTGCTATAGTCCTTCTCAATATGGCCTTTATCTCTCTATTTGTAACATATACTTGGGCATTAGACTGGGGATGGTATGGTGTAGACTTCCTATGTCTAATTTCATATTCACTAACCAAATCAGTAATCACATCAGCAATAAAATGTGTACCTTAGTCTGTAACAATATCCCTTGGGACTCCATATCTGGTGAATATTTTCTCATACATGAATTTAGCTACCTTTTCCCTTTTCTATTTTGGAATTTCTTTCACCTCAATCCACTTAGTTAGGTAATCTGTGTAGACCAGTATACACTCTTTCTCCTGATATGGAGGATCTATAGGTCACCCAAAATTTAAGCCCCACTTATCAAAAGGTTGCATAACCAATTGATGTTACAATGACATATTATCAGACTAAGTGGGTTGGCCCATTCTCTGAAATTTGTGACATATTTTAGTGTATAGTGTTGCATCCTTGTGTAAAGTTACCTAATAGTAGCCAGTAGTCAACACCTTATGTGTTATTCTTTTTCTATAAAAATTCCCTCCATAAGGTTCATTGTGGGAGGATCTGAGGACATATAAAATATATATTCATCATCTATACACCATCTCATTACTTGATCTTGACCTATATAAAAGAGAAGTATAGCTATCTAATAAAAGGGTAAACTCTTTTCAACTAAATGAAATTTCTTAGAAGATGAAAAATGTGGAGGTTTTTTTACCTGAGACCAAGTAGTTGGCTATGTCTGAATACTAGGGTGTTCTTGTAGAAAAAATAAACATGTTCTCATCTAGAAATGAATCATCAACTACTTGATCTTCACCATTGGTCTCCAATCTTAAGAGAAAATATGCCACCACATTATCTTTGTTAGGCTTGTCCACTATGGTGACATAAACCTATTACAAGAGAAACACCCACCTTATGATTTTTCTACTTACTATTGGTTTGTTTATCAGATACTTGATTGTAGGATGATCAATGTGAATAAACACTAGATATCTTATGATATAATTTCTTAATTTGTTTATGGAATATGCTACTACTAAGAACTCATTTTCTGTCATTGTGTAGTTCAATTATGCATGTTGTAAATTCTTAATGACATATTATATTGCATAATTCAAACTAATATCTTTTTAAAGTAAGAAAACTCCAATAGCATGATCAGATGCATATGTGTGGATGTGAAAAGTAAGGTTCTAGTTAGGTCCTCTTAACACGGGAGTATTAGTTAGCATCTTCTTTAAAGTTTGAAAATAACTTTCACATCTTTGAGTCCATACAAAACCAACATATTTTCCTAACAGTACAAAGAATGGCACTGTAATTTTGTTGAATTCTTGTATAAACCTTGTGTGATATCCAACATGGCCTAGAAATATTCTAACTTTTTTTTGTTTCCTTGGTGTGGGAAGGTTGATTGTGACAGACACTTTTTCAGGATCTACTTGAATTCCTTCTGAGAAAAGGTATCTCCCCAAAAATATACCCTCTGACATAATCATATAACACTTCTCATTGCTCAAGGAAAAATTATGATCCTTGCATCTTCTTAATACCTTATCCATATTTTTCATAGCCTCCTCAAAATTAATGCCATGAATAGTGAAGTCATCCATGTAGACTTCCATGCAGTCATTTGTTAAGTCAGAAAGATAATTAGGATTTCCATATAGAATGTGGTAGGTGCATTAAATAGGCCAAATGGGATGACTAAATAGGAAAATTTCACCCATAGACATGTGAATGCAGTCTTATCTTGGTCCTTTAGTGTAATCTAGATCTGATTGTAACCATTGTATCCATAAAGAAAGGATAAGTACTTTTTACCAACTAGGGTATCAAGTAATTTATCAATGAAGGGCAATGGGAAGTGGTCTTTATTTTTATCTAACTTTAGTTCTCTGTAATCCAAAGATTATCCATTTCCCATTCTTATTTAATACAATTACCAAAGGTGATACCAACTGGATGTCTTAGATGGGGTATATGAGTCTAATATCTAGTAACTTCTGTAGTTCATCCTTCAAAATTTCTCTTATTGTTGGGTTCATACACCTCTATGGTTGTCTGATTGGTTTAAATTCTTCTTTAATATAAATTATGTGAGTACAAAGCCTAAGATGAATCACACACTTATCACTATAATCCCAATCAAATGTTGTTGTATGTTCTTGAAGAAGAGCAATCAATAATTGCTCTTGTTGTCTATTCAACATCTTGCTTATATTTAGTGGCCTCCCTGGTGTTATTTCTACTTAATTTGAGAGGTATAGCAGTGAACGCGTGTTACTAATAATAGAATTTAATATGTATTCATGAGGAATAAGTTGGTGAAAAATAAAATTCTTACCTGGAATACTTGTGGTACTCTATTGTGGTAAAAATTGATTCAAAGGATAGCTTAAGCATCTCAATATTTCACCAACTTATTCATTTCTTCCATATCTATTTTGTAGAATATTAGATGGAACTACATCTTCCTATTGATATTCAATAGTGTAATACTTTTATAATAACATAAGGTATTGGATAGAGAATTGATCAATTTATGGTTCTTCCACCCAAACTATTTGATCCTCATCATTAAACAATTAGGCGGGAAGATAGAGTGTAAGTTTCTTGGTACAATTTCCATTTGAGATGATCTTGTTTCCAGATGTACATCCTCTAAATGTATTAATAGTGGTTAGTAATGGCCTTCCTAGTATAAGAGGGTAACCTCTTAGACTTTCCTTTGGTTACATGACAATAAAATCAAAAGGGTATTCGCAAGAGTCTTCCACCACAATAATGTCCTCAAGGATTCCTTCACACCTTACTATTTATCTATGTTCTAGTTAAAATATTATAATGGTTGGCCTCAGTGATTCAAAATTCAGGTTATCCATGATTTACTTGGTCATGATGTTGATTTCTTCTCCTAAGTTAATTAGGGTGTTTTTTATTGTAGTTCCATTGATACTAACATTCACCAAAGGACTCCCTAGATCTATGCACTTAGGTAGCACAAAGTTTCCAAACATCATGTCAGCAAATTGTCCAATAACTTGTATAATGGATGGATACTTTATTTTTCTACCTAGATTCTTTATACATAGATCCTTGATCATATTTTTCTAAATAGGAACATAATTGATGGCTTGAATGAGTGGAATTTTCACACAAATGTCCTTCAACTGATTGAAAAAATCAAAATCAAAATATGAGTTAGGGTAAAACTTTCTCTCTTGCAATATTTCAGGAAATGGGGTTCCATTGACTTACATTTTACTTTTGTTGGCATTCTGTTCATGTTGCTACATATCAACTTGTGGCAACTGTGGTTCATCTTCTATCTCCGTGATTATGGGTTTAATCGGAGACTCAAGTGTTCTTCCTAAGAGGAGCTGGATATTTTTGACATCTATTGAATAAGTAGAGTATTCAATTGATTCAACATTATAGGTTGGCTAAGAATATTTATTATTGGGGTTAGGTGCTGGTTAAGCTAGAAATTGAGTAGTTTTTGGTTGAGAGATAGATTGGGAGTTTCTCATCAAAGGTTATTCTTGCAGATACAAAGGATATTTTTAGGTTATTTGGTAGTTAGGAGGTTGATTACTCTATTACTACCCTCATCTCCAAAGTTGTTTTCATGAGTAAGGATTCTTCTACCATTGTGGGGATAAGAGCTAAGGTTTCCATGGCTTTTGGTATTAGCTAGGGTAAGGATCCCTTCCTTGAGCATTAGCCCAAGGTGGGGATTGCATATATCAACTAATAACCCAATTTTGAAAAGATGGCTTAGGATCTTGTGAAATACCTCCTTGTCTTGGTATCCATGGCTTCCTTTGGGAAACATATAAAACTTTCCCATATTCCATTTCTATCATTTTGAAATCTGGTGTAGCCTCTTTTTTTTTTGTAATTCAGGCCAGTCCCCTACATCTACAATCAAATTTATTTATTTTACAAGAATGACATAAATTTGTAAATTCTACCTCTACATCATCTCTCTTATTCTTTTCATGTAGTGCATCAAGTTGGGTGGCCATATCATTAACTATTTCTTGTTTCATTTTCCTAAACATGTGTACAATTTATGATTTAGATATTTCCCCAACTCCTTTAGCAGTTGATCCACCCTTTTATCTAGCACTTATTATTTTCATGGTTCCTCTAGAGTAGTTCCTACAAGCTTAACAAATCTCCTCAAAAGTGGCCTTGGAGATGTCTCCAGATCCTATTAAATCCAAAGCATTTATATCTTCCTCACGAAGTCCTTTTAAGAAAAGTAACTTGAGAGACTCAGGAAGTAACTTTGTGTGCCTTTAATTTTGAAAAAAATTAGAAATATCTCCAAGTAATCTTCGAGAGGTTAATCTTCTTTTTGTACCATCTTGAAGATTTCATATCCTACTTTTCTACTTGGCCAATAATAGTCTTGGTGCATGGTCAGAAACTTGTCCTTCATCTAGAGTCAGGTAGTAATAACATCTCTTCCTAGGCCCATAAATAATCACAGGGATACATCTTTAAGTGTATAAGGGAACAACTTCAGCTTATGTGCATCGGATGTGTAATCATAACTCATGCATAAGACATCAAACTCAAACAAGAAATTTTTAGAGTCTTCAGTCATAGATCTATTAGAGTTAGGAAGAGATGATGGAGAGATGTTCTTCATTTGAGAAACCTAATTTTTATTAGAGATATGAAACTCAAATGTTCTTGGTTCTCCATATTCCATGTTTTGATTGACATCCTCTTCCATGTTTTTCTATTCAAGAAAAACCTCAAAGATCTCACTGGGAGTGAGTGTTCTATCATAAAACCCTGTACAGAAGATGTTTCTTCTTTAGAATTAGAAGCAATTTCTGAAATTTGAGGATCGGTTAGGAACTTACCATGGGCATTTCTACAATGGTGCATACATCAATTGGTTCAACTCAGTAAACATTCTATAAACTAAGTAATAGGGGTGGAAGCTTGATATATTTTATTAATCTCAATGAACCAAATTACATTGGTATGAGATGCAATACTTATAGGTATTGTATATCTACATACACACAAGAAAAAAAGTTGCACAAGTGCAACTATATCCTTGCTTACATAAGCTTCCAAAATATCATATGGGAAGCATAAAAAATATTAAATACAAACAAACAATAAAACAACACCCATAGTGTTTTGAATACAAACAATAAGATGGTTATGATTAAATATAACCATATAAATAATAAATAAATACACTAATTAATATGTAATGCATAATTAATAAAGGTAAATAATAATTAATCTAACATTCCACCCTTAATTGTGCATTGTCTCAAAGGATGAGGAGAGGAACTTTCTAAACAACTCAAACTTGTCACATGCAAGCGAATTTGTGAAGATATATGCCCGCTGTCCAGCTACTGGACAAAATTGAAGTTATATGTTGTGCTTCAACACATGCTCACATATGAAATGAACTTGTACCTCAATTTGCTTTATTTTTTCATGAAAACCTACATTGCGAAAAAGTTTGAGAACACCTTCATTGTCAACATACAAGGTGGTCGCTTTATCCTATGGTATTCCAAGTCCTTCTAGTATGTGACATAGCCAAATCGCTTCACAAACAACTTCTCCTTCAGAACGATACTTGGCTTATGTGAAATAATGAGAAACAAATTTTTGTTTCTTGCTTCCCCATGATATTGGTCCAGATCCCATAAATAATACAAATCCTGAAGTGGATTTTTTATCATCAATATTGCCTACATGATATGAATATATGAATATCCTGATAAGAAGAAGTTTTCATTCTTCTTGTATTCTAGACCAAGATCCACTAATCCTTTGAGATATCTCAAGATATTCCTTGCTTCTTTCTAATGACAAACCTTGGGTTTCTACATGAACCTAGATAGATAGCTTATTGCAAAGCTGATATCTGGTCTAGTGTAGGTCAGATAAATGAGACTCCCAATCAACAGCCGATAGAGAGTGGCACTTACCTCAGGAGATGGATTTGAATGAGGTAACTGTAATCTCTTATCCATCGGTGTAGTAATCGGTGTGTAATCCATCATCCTGAATTTCTCGAGCGTTGTATTGGTATATTTCATTTGAGAAACAAATATGTCATTCTCTTTCTGCCATACTTCTAATTCAAGAAAAAAGTGCATTAGCCTGAGATATGTCATGTCAAATGATCGATTAAGATCTTTCTTTGTTACATTGATCATCCTCACTAAACTGTCAATGATGACTAGATCATCGACATAGACAATGATAATCACAATCTTCCCCCCTTTCTTTTTGAGGTAAAGATTTGGATCGTATGGATTTCTAAAAAATCCATGTTATATGATATGCTCATCAATTATGATGTACCATGCCCGGGGTGCCTGTTTGAGGCCATACAGAGATTTCTTGAGTCTACATACATTTTCTTCTTGACCGGGTACAACAATCCCTCAGATTGAGTCATGTAGACTTCTTGTAAATATCCATTTAGGAAGGCACTTTTTACATCCATCTGATGGACTTTCCAACCAAATTGTGCAGCTAGAGAAAAGATCACCCAGATCATTTTTATTTTAGTTGTGGGAGAAAATGTCTCCTCATAGTCAATGCCCTATTTTTGTACATACCCATTTGCTAATAGTCTCGCTTTATACTTGTCCACTATCCCATATACTTTATACTTCATTTTGAATATCCATCTGCATCCAATGGGTTTCTTCCCTGGTGGAAGATTGACAAGCTACCAATTGTTACTTTTCATTACTAAATGATATTTAGAGTCCATGGCATATTTCCAAGATTTTGACTATAGGGATTCCTTGACTGTAGAGGGCTCATCAGACTCAATAAATCTACTCATCAAAGAAAAGTTAACTTCTTCTCTTGCTTTACTACAATTCTGTGGTCTAGGGGTGGATGTATCCTGTGGAGCATCCATTCTTGCATCTCGTAAGGTGTTATTACACCACTTGGGCATACATTGAATTGTTCCTGTGGGTTGTGGTTCTATCTGATCAACACCATCCCCATCATGACTTTCATCATCTGTGGGAACATCAACTTTAGTTTTTACAACTGGTAAAGAATCTACATCAGGTGAGTCTGGAGGAGGAGACTCTGCTTCCTTATTCTAAAAAAACTCAACATCTCTGATGTTGTAGACTTTTTTAGTCTTTGGATCCATCAATATGTACCCAAGATCCTCTTCACTGTATCCAATGAAGATGCGTTTCTACAACTTCATGTCCAATTTATTTATATTTTTCTTGGGTATGTGCATACTTGATTTGTACCCAAATACTCTAAGGTGTGTAATAGATGGTTTCCACTTTGACCATGCTTCTTGTTGTGTTACTTTGTCAAGAAAAACTATGGGCACTCTATTTAAAATATATATTGTTGTCTTTCCTACTTCTTCCCAGAATGTCTTTACAAGTCCAAAGTCATCAATCATGCATCACACCATTTCCATGATACTACGATTTCTTCTCTCAACAACACCATTATGCTACAGTGTGTGTGGAGGAGGCATTTTTCGATGAATCCCGTGAGCTTGTAGGTAGTCTTTGAACTCATTATTGTTGAATTGCCCCCCTCAATCTGAGAAAAGAGTTATGATGTGCCTACCAGTTTCATTCTCAACTGCTACTTTAGAATTCTTGAAGGTTTCAAAAGCCTAACTTTTATTGCAAAAATTAAAAAAACCACATTTTTCTTGAATATTCATCAACACATATCATGAAGTACTGAAATCCAAAATGAATTGGTTGCGTTAGATGAAAAATATCGGTATGAAGCAGATCAAGCTTACCATGATCTCGATATGTACTCTTCTGGAATGAATCTTTGTGTTGTTTTCCTACTAGGAAGTGAGGACACTTTTATGTATCCTTCTGAAGAGATGGTAGCCCATGTAACATATTACACCAACGTAGTGTCTTGAGATACTTGAAACTAACATGACCAAGTCTCTAATGCCAAAATTGTGCTGAGGTA
The DNA here is from genome assembly GCA_019776745.2 of Taxus chinensis. Lineage (NCBI taxonomy): Eukaryota > Viridiplantae > Streptophyta > Pinopsida > Cupressales > Taxaceae > Taxus > Taxus chinensis. The sequence continues at coordinate 217,051,731 of CM034152.1, read as the reverse complement.
GAGTTTTTAGCCACAAGTTCTTGATCATCTCTTTGGAAAAAATAAAGTTGGAACATGCATCCCACATTGGAGGCTTTTGTAACTATTTTCGAGCCTCGTGATTTTTCTCGAATCAAACAATTTTCTTTTCGGAATGACTATCAAAGTCAATTTTTAAGTTGTGATCTAGGAGTTGAATGACTAAAAGCAGATTCTTTGTCAACCTAGGGACATATAAGACATATAATAGTCTACATTTGTGTGAACCAAGGGGTAGAGAAAATTTCCCGATCCCCTGAACTATATATAAAGAATCATCACCCAATGAAACATGGTTTTTAGAAGGTGTGTCCCTCATTGAGGTAAACCAGTCTCTGTGGTCGGTCATGTGTCGAGTGGCTCCTGAATAAACATACTATACATCACTAGATGATGTGGATGGTGCACTTGATCGAGCAATGTAAAAGAATTCTTCATTATCTGAATGTTATTCTTGCTTAGCAATATTTCCTTGTTGATGGGGTCTTCTTTTCCAGTTCCCCTTTTTCATCCCTTGATTGTAGTTAGAATGTCCCTTGTGAGATTGTTGTTATGGAAGTCTAGAGTTACTGGATGAACATTTCTTGTAAGTATTATACCAACAATCTTGTAAGTCTTGTCCTCTTTTACAAATTGGACATTTCTTCTTTTGTTGTTTGTCCCCTTGATGTTGATATTGATTTTCATGTTAGGAATTTTGATAGGAATTAGGTTTTCCTTTACCTTTTCCTTTCCATTTTTGATGTGAGGAAAGTGCCTACTCCTCTTCATCATCCTTATTATGCATGGCTTCCTCTTGTTGTAGTAGGTTTACTAGCTTGTCAAAACTAACTGTCGTATTTAAAATCTTTAGTGTTGTTACAAAAATGTGGTAAGAAGAGGAAAGTTCTCTCAGAACAATGGGAATGAGAGAATCATCTATGACCACTTCTCCCAGGGCTAGAAGTGAAGCCCTTAACTCTGAAACTCTTATTAAGAAAGCTTCAATTTTCTCATTCTGTTTGAACTTCAGTGTATGTAACTGAATCGGTAAATTCAGTATGACATTAGTTTTTTGGCCTCATATACTGTGCTCAATTTATCCCATGCTTCTTTGGCTGTTTTGGCATCTCAAATGTGAGGTTGCACATCGTCGGACACTCCAAACAATATGATGAGTTTGACCTTCTGATGTGCTTTATCAAACTATTGTTGTTGTGTTGTATCAGTTGTTGATATGGTCAAAGTACCAGTCACAATAGTCCAGATATCTTCAAACTCAAGTTGTGTCTTGATTTTAGTCTTCCATGAACATAATTGTTTCCTCTGAGTAGTTGTGAATCTGGAAGCAAAAATTTGGGGGCATTGGTGCCCATTTTATAGAAATCACTAACAGGGTTTGGCTCTTATCACTCCAAGTATAAGGTCTCTCAATCTATATACTGTCAGTCTGATATGCCGAACCTTTCTATATATGCACCCTTTTGATATACCCAGTTGTACATGGAAGAAGCTCACCCTTTGTATATACCCATTGGTACGTGAAATAGGCATTAACGTACGTGAAAGAATTGAATACATGGTACTAAGACAATACTGACAGGGGTATGTGTGATTATTGACACTAGCTCAAAGAAATATCCTCATACTCACGTGTAACTTTCCTATATACTTGGATAATTTATCATTCTGGATTTATGTCGTGCAATCGTTCACAGACGGATGGGATGGCTCATAGTGTGTGTATTATGACCTTATAACTCCCCATTGATTTAAAGGGTCAATGCCTAGATGATGTTGTTGCAGCTATATTAGGCATTAAGTGTAGTAGTAGTCGCAATGGCTTTACCCGTAAGTGCTTCCCAGAGGCACTGTATATACCAAACGCTGTGAATGAGATCTAGGATCTTGTGAGTGTTTTAGAACCAATTTTTACGGTTTTTGTTTACAATATTCTACTAGTTTCTGAGTAGTTACAAAGTTGGCAGTTGACTATGATAACTTAAAAATTAGTACAATATATTGAAGCATATGATTACATTCAAAATTTTGAAAAATTGAATGGCAGGCAATTTTTTGGTTTTTTGGGCCCATGTGGCCTCCGAAGCCCAATCCGACCCAAAACATAAAAATTACAAAAAACCAGCTGAAAATGCAATTTTTAGGTATCCCCCTTTGGGAAATGTTGCTCAGAATTAAAAAACATGCCTGATAGGAGAAAAAAAATCCCCTAAAATAGGGTTTTTCTTGCTAAAATTTTAGAGGCAGGTTTAGCTATAACTAGTTATTTAGAGGTGGGTTTTCCACCAAATTCACCTCCATAGTTGGCATTTTTTCAAATTTGCCTCTAAATTTCAAAAATGAAAATTTTGTGTCAGGGGTTGGGGTTGATCCCCACACCTCCCTTCCGCAAGTCAGTCGGTCTAACCATCTTGGTGCCTATAGAGCTTATGCTAGAAATGAAGCATATTTTATTTGAAGTAGATGAAAAGTGACTTACCTCATTAAAAATGATGTGGCACATCTCCCATGTGGCCTGTCACTGTGATAAGGTGAATTTAGGGATTGCAAAAAAAAAAGGATCTAAATCACTCCTTTTTCTTTTATCCTCCTGTTATCTCTATTTTGTCCCCCGACGAAATTGGTCAAACACGACCTTGTGTAAGAAGAAATTCAAGAAATGGTTCTGTCGAATGAGCCCACGCTTCAAATCAAATAAATAGGTTATAGATGGGTTCTAAAATGGAGGATCATGATTGGGGAAGAAAGAAAACAATGTCAAGGAAACCAAAGGCTCAAAGGAAAAGAAATGAAAAAAAAATTGAAGTCTTCGAGCTCTACAAATGACTCAGAACGAGCCCCAAAATTGACTAAGTATAGAGAGTCAGTGGAAGTTGTCAAGTATCAAAACAACACACCTCTAAAGATTGAATCCAAAAGGGAAGACTCAAAAAAGTGCTAGGCCTCCACGTGTTCCATACCCAAAGAGGGGCAGAATCAACAGCTAAAAGTCAAAAGGTGGATAGGGCGGGTCTAAAATGATTAAGTATAAGAGTGCCAGTGGAAGCCTCCACATGTCTCGATGATGCAACACCAAGGCTGTGTCCAAAGTGCAGAGACTCAAATGAGCACAAAATCTCCACGTGCCTAGGATCCCAGAAATTCAATAGAGGGAGATACAGCGGGCCCAAAATCAACTAAGTATAGAGAACCAGCAGACGGCGCCACATGTTACATTAGCACAATTTCAAAGGTGCTGCCCAAAAGGAAATCCCAAAACGAGCACCATCTCACCATGTGTTCAGGGCCCAAAAAGTAAGAGTGGCCATTGAAAAATTCCAAGAGCCTACAGAAGCCTCCACGTGTCTCAACAATGCAACTTCAAAAGCAAAACTGAGGGGCAATTTCCAAATGAGTGTGAAGCCTCAACATGTCCAAGGTCATAATTTAGCCTCAAGAACATAAGCAAGGAGCTGAATCTCCAAGATGCGCAAGGGTACCACGTGGACCTGGTATGGACAGACTCTTTAAACACGGTGTGCTCGCAACCCTAATATTCAGATGGCCATATCTTTTGACTGGAAACTCGGATTTGGGAGGGAGAAGACTTTTTGGAAATGTATTGACACCCTCTATGCCATGGAAACATAAAATATCATTCTTAATAGGATTTAGTTGGTGAAAATGTCTTCCAGGCCATTAATACAAAATCTGATTTCTTCAACTACCAGATTAGATTTTATTTGATTCATCGTTCTTCTTCCTTAGCATGCCAAGAAGACATAGGGAACCAGAATTGATAGATTATAGGTGGATTTAAGAAGCATTGATTGATTGTGGTTGGGCTTTGAAATTGATATTCAATGCATATCTCAAGGTGGTTGAATCCGGATTCAAATTCTTCCCTCCTCTCTCTCTCATTCTTCCTATATATTATAATTAAGGGGCATATTCAAGTGTTGGTCGTTATTTATCCTCTAACCCCCTCTCTCTTTCCTCCTTAGGGTAAAATGTGGAGTCTAAGCCTCCTCCCATGGCTCTATAATGGCGTATTCTTTCCTCTTGCCCATTGATGATGTATTGTGTAACATATGGAGCAATAAAATTTGTTTCATGATGCATCTGTCCATCCTTGGCTTATTTTTTTGTCTCTTCTTACCTCTCATTGTTGCAGGATATACTGTGCATACTCTGATGTTTTCTTTAGGTTCTAGGAGTTGTTCTTAATGGGTTTTGAAGTGGTGTTCCATGTGAAATATATCTCTGGTCCGTGGTGCATTCTGTCCACCCTATCCTCTGCTCACCTCTCTCCACTTCAAGTAGTTGGATTTTTGATTCAACCACTTCCTTTTCTAGTGTATCACTACTTAGTGTAGGCTCTTTCACCCTCTCTCTCTCTCTCTCTGCCCCCTTGGAATGGTTAGATTATAATAGAATACGTTCTTCCTGCACTAGAGTAGCTTGTGGCAGTATATTAGGAAGCAAGAACTGGCTTTCTCTGGAGGTCCATCTCAAGTTCTGCAAGTCCCATAGCTTGAGAGATGGTCCCATGTCGTGCAATCACACTGAATGTGCCACTTCACACCCAAGCCATTCAAGGGTGTTGTGGTTCTTCACTAACAGTTTTTGGCACACCCAATAGGATAGGTCTGAAGTACTTACCACTTCATCTTAGTAGGTTGGTGTGTTCTTATTAAGTTTCAGCCTTTTGAGGCACATGCAAGCACATTTGGAAACTCCATCTGGTCAACAACCCCATCTCTGAAGTTGCATACCTTTCCATTCATTTCCACCCATCTTCATTCACTTTTCTTCAATATCTCCCATTTTTATTTAATTTTATGAAGTTTTGTAATCATGAATTCATTCCCTTTATGGAATTCAAACCTATAGATATGTATTTCACCTCCAATGCATTTCCCAACTCCTCCATATCAACATTATAATTAGATCTAGGACCATTATGCTTACCCATATGAGCAGGGTCATATTCAGTTTGGCCATGGTACTTATCAAGAACAAGGGGATGCATACAATGGTGACAATTATGTGGGGAATGCTGGTATTTTGGAGAAGATTCAAATAATGGAGGCTAGCATGGTGCAATCCAGGGGTACAACATAGATGAAGGCATTCGGGATTGGTTTTAGGACAACTTGTCCATGGGGAGGCCCTTTTCCAAAACATTCAACCCTTAGGAGAAGATTGAATTCACGGTTGAAATTTTACCTCAACTTACATAGTGGATTGAGGATATTGAGGCTTATGAGTTAGACACAAGATAACCTTGTCAATGGGTAAGTCCACCACCTCCTAGCTCTTCATTTTCTCTTTCTCAAACTTTATCATTTCAACATGATCAAGAGTCAAGCCCCTCATCTGCTGCCCCAAGTGTTAATTTCTTTTATCCATCTTTTGATCTCCCATCCTGCCTCAGTTCCTCTACCCTTTTCCCTTCCAAAAAATCATCCCCTCTAAACAAACAAGAAGTTCCACCTCCCTCCCCACCACAAACAATTGCAAATCTGGTTGAACCCCCACCTGTCACTCCTCTTACCTTCCCAATTCCATATGGGGGAGAGATTTCAAAGATTAGTCAAGGAGAACAGTTAGAGGAGGAACCAAATAGAGAAGAAATGATAGAAGATCTAAAGAGTTGGGTTTCCAGATTTGGTTTTACAAAGATCCCCTTGATGGTCAAGCCAATAGAGGAGGTCAAGGTTGAAGAGCCAGTGGTGGTTGAGGCTAAGTTTGCAGCAGAGAAGGAACAAAAACAACAACAAGAAGAAGATCAGCATTCTATTTGCCTTGAATATAGTGCCCCTAATGGAACTCTATCTAAATATAATGTTTATCTAATCCAAGTTACACAACCAGTTAAAGAGGAGGAAAAATCAACTCTAAGCCCCATTGAAGAGGAGCGGCTGGGAGAGATCAAATCAACATTGAAGCCACTCAATGAAGAAAGCATAATTGAAAATTCTTTGCTTTCATTTCAAGGGTCTGATTTGATTGATGAACCCATGATGTAGGAGAACCATACAGTTTCAAAGGCTCCAAGTGTGGAGTAGGCTACAAAAGAACCCTCAGTTCTTCCTCCCACTTCATCCCATTTAATCTCTAATGTTGAAGAGGAGTTTGAACTTTCAAACTTCATGTTGGAGGATGAAGGGAACCATGGTGAGAAAGTTTCAAATTAGGAGGACACCATGGAAAAGGTCAAGAACATGTAAAAGGATAACAAGGCGATAGATTATCTATCTAACTTGGAGGATTGCTTTGATATAGAGGAGCTTGAGGAAATTACATCATTTACTCCTCTATCACCCACCTTCCAAGCATATGAGCCTACTTACATAAATGAGGGCATTCAAGAACAACAACCTATGTCTCACAACATCCCTCTGGAACCAAGGTTGGAAGATATGAGTCTTCCATGTTCTTCATAGGAGAAGGAAGAGAAAAGGAAAGAGGATGTCATCATCCATCTCTCACCATCCATCCAAGAAGGTCCACAAAAAGACTCCATTTTTGGAGTAAAATTTCAGAGAAAAGGGCACATTTAAAGGGTCATACTATGCCTAATCAAGTACTTGGCTTCATTGGAGCCAAGAGAGAAGCTAGAACAATTCATGCCTACTTCAAGGTATGAGGATGACATTTAAAGCACCAAGGCTCACCATCAGCACCTCCAGGAGTCTAATACCAATCATCTTGAGTAGGTATTTTTGATTGATGTAGATACCTTGATGGTTTGGGTGGAGGACCGGCTTATTGTCAGTTTTTTGCTCATACAAACAACCATATTCAGTGTCAAATCATTTGCATGGCTGCCCCTCTTAAGAAAAGGAAGCTACTTCTCCCTGCCAGTTGTAGGATTTTTTTGAGTCCCTCTTCTCTCTGGTTATTTTAGGAGTAGGTTTAGGCTTTCTTTCAGTAAAACAAGTGCTTGTGCACACTCTACATGTCTCATTTGAGGCATGTATGATTTTTTGTCTTTGTACATAATTTGTTTTCGTATTGCTCTAAAGGTGTAGAGGCCATGCCCTTCAATATTCATGGCAGAAGGACCCATAATTTCCTGTAACAATTGCTAATTTCAAAAATTTTGGCGAGAAAATTTGTCTTGTGGACAAATTTATGGGTTTTAGGCCAATGCTATGGGAATAAAATTCCCTCTACATTTGAATGGTGCAGCTACCATTGTTTAGCATGTAAAACCAAAGTGGATTTATGGTGGTTTTTTAACCAGAGATCCACATGAACACTGCACTATCCCTATGGTAATAATATCAACTCCTTGCTATAGAAGAAATCAATCTGAGAAAGGGGAGGGAGTGAGAATGAAGGAGGGTGAAATCAATATGTGCTCCATGCTTATTCACGATGTGTCCCAATAGCTTGCCTTTTGTGACTCCAAAGATACACTTCTTGGGATTTAGAGAAATGCCATGTTTTCTACATCTTGCAAGAATCCACTCTAAGTGGAAGATATGCTCACTTCTCTTCTTTGAAAACACAATTAAGTCATCAAGGTATATGAAAATGTAATGCTTGAGGTCTTTGAAAGCTAGTTCCATGGCTCTTTGGAGGGTATCTCCCACATTGACTAGGCTAAAAGGCATCCTGCTGTAAGAAAAAGTGCCCCAAGGAGTTGTGAAAGTTGTCTTACTACAATCTTCTTCGGCCACTTTAATTTGATTGTACCCTGAGAATCCATCAAGAAAAGAGAGCATCTTAGATCCAGTAACTACTTGTAGGATATGATCCATGATCGGAAGAGGGTAATTGTCCTTGAGAGATGCCTGTACGTTGGAAAAGCAACAGGCGAGCGTGAGAATCAACAAGTGACTCTTCCGCGTACCCGACCTCCCGAGGTCATGCCGAGACAGCCGGTGGGGGTAGAATATGCAGACAAACTAGTTAGGGAGTCTAATGTCTTCGACACGCACTAGTGGAATTTGTGAATCTAAGGCAAAGAAGGCCCTTCTAACTTAGACTGGTGTGATAGATCGATCAGCGAGGATGACTGCTCAAAGGCTCCAATCAATATCGAGATCTAGCATGATTCGATCTATGGGCTGCGGAATACGTGGGAAATGACCTGGGATTGTTTCGTATATAACTCCTGATAAGGTCATATGGCGGATGATGAAAATAATCGACTCTATGCACGATTTTATGGCCTAGTCCAGAATTCCCTAGCTTCATTAGCCGCTATATCTAGTAAGGACAGTTGTTCGACGATGATAGGTGGAAGTGGAGTGGACTGAAATACTAGTGTGCGTAGGCCAGTGTCTATATCTAATTGACTTGTGGATTCGTTGGGCTGTGGGACCTGTGGATCAGAACCATAAACTCTTGGTTGTTGCAGTCCTGTTATGGTCATACACGAGATCAAGTTCTAATCCCTAGTATCCAGTAATCGTATGCCTTTTCAGCTTCTACGTTTAGAACCAACAGTTGTGCGTTCTTCTCAGAATACCTTACAGGTGTTCTTGCAACCTGGATTCTTAAGCTGGTATCTATATCTATGAGGGTGTCTTCAGCGTCTGGTTGTGGAACTAAAGGATCACACCCGAATGTTTGTTCTCTTTCGAGCCCTACTACAGTCATGTGGATATTTTCTAGGGTAATCTAAAGTTTGGCTGACTTGACCAAAACGCATGTGCTTGGTCGTCTTCTATGTTTAATCCTCTTAACTGTGAGCTGATCAGTTGTAGATCTGCGGTTGTTCGGAATACTTGTATCCTGAGATTTTGGTCTATGTCAACTATTGCTATGGCTAGGTTTGGTTGAGGCACGATTGGCTCAAATATATATTCCCTGGGCTCTTGAGGTCCCGTGATTGTCATACAAAACGAAATGTAATCTAGCTGTAATGAAATAAATTCTAACTATGTGAAAATAAACCTAACATATATAACCTTTATCTTTCTAAGAAATATTCTAACAATTCTAAGGAAAACAAACTATTTTAAGCGTATCTAGAAATAATAACTAAACAATAATTTAAAACAGACAAGATAACCGAGTGTGGTTATTTGCCTGTGCAATTTGTAGAATTATTCTAAATAAATAAGATAGCCTGTCTAATCTACCTGCAAGATTCTTGATCCTACCTCAGAAGTGAGGAGTGAATCATAGTTTCTTAGAAACTATCAATCCCCACATCTTCCCTGGCAATATCGAGAATATAATGAAAATGAAATAGAGCGATTAACTACTCTATTTGATATAATTCTGACTAGAAATTTGAAATTTAGAACCTGGACTCCGCAGAACAGTGGCGAATCCGATGGTGTATGTGATCTCGTCCCCTCAATATGATCTTCTCGTGTTTTTTTTTTTTGTGTTCACTTGGATCTAGAAAAGTGTGTAATGCTAGCACCGATAGGAAATAGATTTTGGGACAAGGACAGCTCAGAATGCAGACCGAGAATGCGAGTAGGAGAGGGATAGTGCAAGAGTACAGAGCTTGGCTTATGCGATTCCTAGCGGGATTTTACTGCGAGTCATGCAACGTGAAGCGACCAGAACCTGTGACTATCCTATACGAAGAGCAAAACCTGTAACTTTAATGGCTTCCTAAGCTATTTTGTTCCAAAATAAAGACACTGCTTGCACAAGTTGGATATGTGGCTTACTAATAACTGAATAAAGCTAACTAGGTATACAATGAATTGAACTAAGAACTCTAAGTCACGGTAAAACAAACTTACAGCAAAAGGAATTCAGAGGCAAGCTTCTAACTGGTATTGGATGGAGCAACCAGCACTGCCTACACAAGATGGGTCTGTGGCTTACCAACGGCTAAGCAATGCTAAACCAAGTACTAAAAGCCAGAAGACTCTAACAAGGAAAACTGGTGATCAAAACTCCAGCTCAAATTCTTCACACAAACTCAACCAAAATTCAGACCAAAATCAGACCAAAATCAGGAGCCATTTACATGAACACAAACCATGCACTTATAGGAATTCCAACACTCAAAAACCAAAATCAAATTGAACTCCTAAACAATAAACAAAGGAAAAACACTGTTCCAGGGGACCAAAAACATTAATGTATGCTCAAGTTGGCAAAGAAAAGCTGGTGAAACGTGATATTTCACGCGGGGTCGCGCCAAAAGGGTGTTTTGGAAAACGCGCCCAGGACCGCCGCCCTGCTCAGGGCAGCGGTTACAGGACCGCCGCCCTGTTCAGGGTGGTGGTCACGAGACCGCCGCCCTGCAGGGCGGCGGTTACGTCACTGAAGGTTCAGAGGCTGAGGAAAGACTGAAAAAGGGGGAAAACAAAGGACACTGGGGCTAAGTGGGGTATGCGGGATGTTAATGCATATCCGAAGAGCTCTCTCTGGATCCCGAAACACCTTGCGAGGAGACTTGTATCATCATTGAGGCACTTGTTACACTGTTCTGTCAGTACAGTACCGTACAATTTTGGGTACGTACATATTGCCCCCCTCGGAGAAGCGTTTTAGCCATGAAGAGGCACAAAACGGTGGTTCCGAGTATGGCAGTCCCGAAATGGGGAGTTAGAAGTTATACCTTACATGTCCGCGTGTTGAAATGACGCCATTCCAAAATTCCCGCTACCTGTAAAATGAAAAGAGAACTCAAGTGCAGATAGATACAATAACTTGGAAGATAAATGCTAAAATAATAGGGAAGGAGAACGTACCATTCGTGCGGGGATAGAAACTTACCTTCATCAGTGCTCCAAACCTGCGAAAACCGTCATTTTAAAATGAAACAAAACGATATATATATGAAAGTGGGCCCATTTTCCTATTCATTTGCGCGAGTTGATTTGATAGATTTTGAGCTCTGGGACCCACAATGAAGGTTTCTCGCGCGAATAGAGTCAAAACGTCCGGAGTGAGATCGTGATCATGCCTCCACGTGCGGAACGCCACCCCACGTGAGATCACAGGTTGGTTTTCTTCAATTTTGCATTTTTCCCCTTTCAAATTTGAAATGACAAATTATTTGTAATGGGGGGGTTATTTTTGAAAACGTTTGGTTCAAAAGGTCCATCTAGGAGGGGCACCTACTGGGTAGGTTCTTTTTTTAGCTAAAATGGTCTATTTTTGCGTTTTTTTGGACTTTTTAGGGTTAAAAACCCGCGCGAGTTTTCAGACCGCGACCGCCGCCCTGGCCAGGGCGGCGGTTACACGACTGCCGCCCTGATCAAGGTGGTGGTTATGCGACTGCCGCCTTTAAGGCGGCGGTTACAAAACCGCCTCCCTGCTCAGGGTGGCGGTTTTGCACAGAATGCAAAAAAAGCTTATTTTGGAGACTTATACTTATATTTTCTTACATTTCTATACGTTTTTATGACTCTCCCTGCATTGATTAGATACTAACTTGCTTTGTTTGGTGTGTTTTTGGGTGTATGCAGGCGAGGGAGGAGTACATTAGATGGAGCCGGGAGAGAGAGTGTGATTGGTTGCCCAGGGTATTGGATGCCCTTTCGCCAGACGAGGAGGACACGTTACAGATGGCCCGGTATATTGCATATATCGCACGTGTGCCCCATGTTACGCCATCTTGTCACATCCTTTGTGACTTATTTTCTTATTAGGATGCAGATCGGAACACTTTCCGACTACCAGGGGTCCGCGGTGAGTGGACTATTACTCTAGAGGACGTTTACCATATCTTAGGGGTCCCGATCATCGGGAGGAGACTCACACTGGAGACAGCTGGGTCGAGAGCACAGAATGCACAGTGGGCAGGTTATATGGGGGATGCAGCTATTTCCACGGGGCCGAAGAAGGGAGTGAGAGTTAGATCCATTCCTTCTTTGCCCATCCCCGTATTTCGACAGGCCATCATGGGGATCCTTGCCTCGAGACTGATCAGGGACAAGGGAGGGGATACATTGTTATACTGCTGGGCCCCCATCATTACACAAATAGAGGGGCATGGCCGGATATATGCCTGGGGCACAGATATTTTGGGGACCACTTATCACGACTTATACAGGGCGGTCCGTTTATAGGGACAGTCTTTGAGCCACCCTACTCTAGTTATGAGTTGGGTGTATGAGCGCTTCATTCCCTATGGCAGAGGCATGGAGGTGGTAGATCCCGGGGCTATGAGGGCAGCTAGATGGTCAGACATGTCGGTGCTTAGAGCACCTCACCAGCCAGTAGCTTCCCTCACTACAACAGATATGGAGGCCATACCGTACAAGCTCATGGCCAACATTTGGGGAGAGGAGGCTCTCACATTGATCTCTTGCTCCACCACAGGGCAGCTTATTGATCGTGTGGGACGGGTGGAGGTACATCCTTTCGGCAGGGTTCCTCAGCAGTTCGACCTCCCATATGTGGGCATGCCTCCTCCAGTGGCACCAGTCTATAGATCAGTCCGAGAGGCTAGAGGGGGGCCTAGAGGCCATGGTTGGATAGTGGTCACTCCTGGTATTCCTATTGCAGCCAGGGGGATTGTTCGGCCCCAGAGGGAGAGCTGGTGTGCCTCGGGCACCTTTACTTCGGATTACTGCGGGTCCTGCTCATAGTAGCGATGACCCTATAGATATTGACTCTGATTCTGAGGAGTCCGCAGAGGGAGGGTCGGAGGAGCAGACGGATGAGAGTGATCCTGAGTGGCATGATACTCAGGATATCATGCAGGCGGAGAGGGAGGAGCAGAGTGTAGAGAGAGAGACTCTAGTTTTAGAGGAGCCACTCTCTTAGGGCCGTGGTGGAGAGGACGAGTCAGTTGCGGGACAACATGTTTCCCATACTACAGGAGCAGTTCCACAGTCGGCAGCGGCATCCACAGCGGGTGCCGGCCCCATCGATCCATCTTGGAGGCCCGGCGATCCGAGTAAGTTATCCTCTCCTCTTTTAGTGTTAGTTTGATTTAGGACTTGTTTTAACTACTATCTCTCCTTATATTTGTATCTTGTATATTTTAGCCTCTTTCCTAATTTCTAATTCGTCTTTCCTCTTTATTTTGTAGAGACCGTTGACGAGTGGCGGGATCTAATCCGTAGGGGATGTACTGATTCTCTGATGATCCCTATGGATAAGACCCATACAGAGCTATCTGTAGATGCCGGGGAGCCCTTAGCAGCCGGCAGGCACACCGATGTCTTCGCTCCCGTTTGGCATGTGGCCAAGATGGTGTCGACTCTCCGTACAGAGTTGGCAGGCTATAGGACAGCCGAGCATCTTATGAGGAGCCACTCTCATGGTGAGACCACGGCTGCTCCTTGGGACCCTAAGCCCTCTGTCCATTCAGAGCGCCAGCGTAGCCGGAGTCCTAGGCGAGGGCGCGCACCTTCAGCGGGATCGCATAGGGGTTGAGAGGCCACTTGGCCCCTATGCACTTTTTTGTATTGTAGATTCTTTTGTATATTACGGGCTCTTTGAGCATTTTGACCATGCCTAGTGCATGATGGCATTGTATACAAACATTGATTATTTATATATATGCGTCCGTTTTTGGATCAAAACTTGTCACTTGTGTGTGTCCTTTCTATTTTCAACTGCTTTGTGTATACTACGATGTATGTTTATATGCTTTCTAGAATGTATGCAATGGAAAACAGATGATGCAAATGTTTGCTTTCTTTTTGTGTTTCATGATGCTGATACATGATATTGTAGATATATTGTGATCTTAAATCTTAGTTCTTGTGAGCAATTTGGATACCTCATGATTTGTTTTGGCACAATGATGAAAATAAGCAGTATGATGAACAGATTAACTTGCCCCACTCTTAACTCCACGCAACTAGTAAGATGCGAGGGCTCATCACCAAGAGCCAAGAAGGGTGCAAGTTATGAAATATGGTGAAATGATAGTGATGAAAGACAGACGAAGCTTTGGTGAAACCAAGTTGAGAACTACAAGCTTACTCTACCTGAATGACTTCATAGTTTTGGGTGCAACTTGCTTTGCAGTTTATCCAGACTTAGACCCGTAGATGGCCACATAGTAGAAAAAATCTGGGTTTTTAGGATTTTTAACTCTTCTTGGAACTTCGAATATCTGATTCATTCGTTATTGACTCAAAGTTTGAATTGTTTGTTTATGACCTTTTAACATTTACTTTGTCTAGAGGACCCCCTACACTTTGCCCCATGCTACCTGTAAGAAGCATGGGTTTATCACCGTGGGCAAGGCATAGGCGAGTAAGGGCATTTCCATCCTTTCCCAACCCTACGTCACTAGTAAGAGATGCAAGCTCATCACTGAAGGTTGGTGGGGCAAGGAAATGTGTAAAAATAAAATTTTCTATTTAATCACTTCTTGACTTGTCTTTTTGAGTAAAATGTCAGTATATGCTTATTTCCAAAGAGATGTATATATGGGATAGATGTGACACCATGAAGCTTCTAGAACAGACCATAGGCAAGACACCAATCCTGAGAAGAAATCAAAGTGAGAACAAACTTGCAGATCTTGGTATGGTTACCGTTAGGACTTCGTCATGTCTGATTTTGTTTGATAAAAGATTCCAAGATGATTGATGATACACAAAGATGGAGAGGTATGATTAAAGAACTTTATGCCAGAAACATCACGAGTTTGTAATGAATTGCTTTGAGAATAGATTCTTTGATCACAATTTATGTAAGAACAAGTGGACAAAATGATCCTAATTTATATGAAAATGCAATGTAGATAGTTATATAGGTAGCGTTAGCTGCTTATGCGTAGAAATGCTTGAGGTGCAAGGAATTGACTGTTTCGCCAAACTCCTCACCTTCTAACGTACATAAGAGATAAGCACCATTCCCGTAGTCCTTCATGACTCGGTATGGGCCCAACCATTTGGGCCGGAATTTCCTTCCTTCGCCGGTCTTCTTATCGATCCGGCTGTCTAGTCTTAGAACTAGATCACCTTCATATATGTCGCGTTCATAGACCTTCTTGTTATACTGCCGGCACATCCGGTCAGCATAAGCTCTATGCCGCTGTTCAGCATCTAACCTGGTTTCATCTAGGCTTTCTAGTTGGGAGAGACATGCTTCTCTGTAAGCGTCTTCATCCAGAATCCCTTGTAGCGAAATGCGGAGACTGGGTATTTCGACCTCAAGCGGGAGAACTGCTTCTACCCCAAATACTAGCGAGAAAGGAGTTGCTCCCGTTGGTGTTCTTATTGAGGTTCGGTGGGCCCACAAGGCCGGATATAACTTCAAATGCCAATCCCACTTGTTTTCTTTCACTGTTTTAAGGAGAATGGCTTTCAGCGTTTTGTTTGTTGCTTCTGCCTGTCCGTTAGCTTGGGGATAGTACAAGGAAGCCGTATGATGGCTTATTTTGAACTTACCGCATAGTTCGCGAACTTCTTCATTTTTGAAAGAAGTTCCATTATCAGAGATAATGATTTGCGGGATACCGTACCTATAAATGATTTGATTCAAAATGAATTTGGCGATTACTGAACCAGGTACGGTAGTAAGAGGCATAGCCTCTACCCATTTGGTAAAATACTCAGTGGCCGTAATTATAAAATTATGGCCATCTGTGGATGAGGGAGAGAATTTCCCTATTAAGTCTAGGCCCCATGTAGAAAAGGGCCATGGAGTAGCGATTGGTTGCAGATCCTGTGCTGGCATGTGGATCTCGTGAGAGAATTCTTGGCACTTATGACACCTGCGTGCAAACTCTATCGCGTCATGTTCTAGAGTGGGCCAAAAATAGCCCATTCGATGTATTTTTCGAGCAGTGGCATGGCCACCGAAGTGGCCTCCACATATACCGCTGTGGGATTCATGGAGAATCCTCTTGGATTCTTCTGTGTCGACACACCTTAGAAGCATTCCATCGAACGCCTTTCGATAGAGAACTTGCTCTATAATAACGTACTTAGATACGATTATGCGTAACCGCCTTCTTTGTTGCGATGTAACTGCCTCCGGGTACGTATGGTCCATGATATAATTAATGATATCAGTGTACCAAGGGCACTCATAAATAGTAGGTCAAGTTTCGATGTAGTATACGCATTCATCTGGAAAATCCAAATCTACTAAATCGCCTCCGTTTAATGGGTTGTCAGCTAACCAATCTGCGATGATTTGTCCTTTAATTGACTTCTGGTTTACAAACGTTAATTCGAACTCTCCCATTAAGGTTATAAAATTTCCAGCTTTTTTGGACAAGGACCCTTGTGTGAGAAAAGTCCGTAAATGGTCCGTTTTTACCATGACCTTTGTTTCTTGATTCAGCATGTAATGTCTTAGACGTTTAGTAGCAAAGACTATGGCAAGACATTCTCGCTCTGCTTGTGTATAGCGTGTTTCATAGTCGAGCAATGTTCGGCTAATGAAATAAATCGCACGCTCTCTCTTGTCATCGTCTTCCTGGGCCAACATACAGGCCAGCGAGACATTGGTAGCTCGCGAATATAGGATTAACGGGCGATCCAGCTTAGGTGGCATTAGCGTAGGTGGTGACAGTAAGAAACGTTTAACTGCGTTGAAAGCTTCGTTGCAGTCTTCGGTCCAATCAATGCTGTAGTCTTTCTTGAGTAAATTATTGATTGGATGAATAGCGAAGCTTAAGTCCGGGATGAATCTCCGGATTGCACCCAGCTTCCCGAGAAATGATCTGATTCCAGATTCACTCGAAGGTGGGACCATTTCGAGGATAGCCCGAATTTTGGTTGGATCAACGTCGATCCCTCGTGACGATATGATGTAACCTAGGAGCTTTCCTCCTGTTACACCAAAGACGCATTTCTCTGGGTTTAGCGTGACTCCGTATTCTATTAGTCGTGAAAGAATGATGCGGAGTACTTCGGGATGGTCACAACGCTTCTTGGCCTTAGCCAACAAGTCATCTACGTAGGATTCCATGATTTTATGAATTAAATCGTGAAATATATAAGTCATAGCCCGCTGGTAGGTAGCACCGGCGTTCTTGAGACCGAATGGCATAACAGCGTAGCAATAGGTTCCCCAAGGAGTTATAAATGTGGTTTTAGCTTGATATTGCTCAGATATTTTGATTTGATTGTATCCCGAGAATCCATCCATGAGAGACAAGAGTTCAAAACCAGCTGTTGCATCAACAATAACATCTATGGATGGTAATGGGAAATCGTCTTTAGGGCAAGCTTTGTTGATATCTCGAAAATCTATGCAGATGCGTATCTTTCCATTCTTCTTGAGAACGGGAACGATGTTGGATACCCATTGGGAATAGTCAACTGGCTTGATGAATCCTACCTGAAGGAGTTTTATTACCTCCTCTTTTACCATGAGAGCTACTTTGGGCTTCATGGGTCTTGATTTTTGTTTAATTGGCTTTGCATCCGATCTAGTGACGAGGTTGTGCACCGCAATGTGGGGTGCGACTCCTGTCATCTCTTTGTAATTAAATGCAAATGCCTTTTGATGTTCTTTGAGAACCTGAGTATGTATTTCCACCTCTTCTGGGGTTAATGAAGAACCTAGTTTCAATATCCTTGGTTCATTCTCTGTCCCAATGTTGACATCGATTGTTTCTTTGATTAAAGAGGCGTTACCCTCTTCGAACTCAGGTGGTGCTGGAGGTAGATCTATATCATCCCCATTTTCTATTGCGTATATGCTAGGTTCCCTTTGCAAGGGAAGATCCGTTACAGGATTTCCGAAGTAGGAAGATGAATGTGGGATCAGGGATAAATCTAGCGTGTGATAGGAGAGATGTAGTGCTGCATAGGCATTTAAGTAATCCAAAGTAGCCGCATCATTTCCAACATGGTCTAGGACGGTAGATTCACTTTCCGCTTGAAAGAGGATTTGTCATTGTTTTTATCAATGGTTCGTTACGAATGGATACTGTGAAGTGAGTATCTTCTAGCTCATTGCTTGGAGTGAAGCGTGATGCCGAGGTTGCTATTGAATCGGCGAGAAGATTTTTCTCTCGTGGGATTGCTTCAATGGATATGAAATTAAACGCCTTGCTTAAATCTAATACAACGTTTTTGTAGAGTTGTAAATGTTCGGCTTTAGTTTCATATATTTCAGAAACTTGGTTTGTTACTAATTGCGAGTCTCCGAGGACTCTGATGTCATCAATGCCAATTCTTTTGGCTAAGGTAAGGCCAAGGAGGAGGGCTTCGTACTCAGTGCCGTTGTTTGTGCATTCAAAGTTTAACTTAAAAGAGAATGGGAGGACCTTCTCCTCGGGGAGGTAAGAATTATACCTGCCCCGGCTCCATAACGGCATTTAGCTCCATCGAAATGGAGAGTCCAATACTTAGCCAGGAGTATAGATGTTGGGGAATCTGCTGCGTTTGCACACTCTAATTCTACCATACAGAGGTCTTCTGCTGGTAAGGAACCAACACCTAGGGAAAATCCAATGCCTACTGAATCAAATGGTAAGAACATTGGTGAATCTTGTTCTATCAATTCAACGATCTTCGTAGTAGTCCCTGATGATACTGTTTCTTTAGTTTTACCTTTAGGGGTTGGAATTGTTTTGGCTATGTTGGTAGTTTCGAGATCCATCGTAGGTATCAACTTTTCCTCTGGCTTTGGGTCAGAGGGTTTGTTAAGTTGATTTGTTGGCAGTTCGAATTCTGAGTGCACCCCTGGTCTTTTCTTTAAATCAGCTAGGTGCAAATCGAAAGGTTTTGGATCGCCTTTGGCTACGAATACCTTTCCCAGATGCAAGAATCTTACTTCTTGAAATAGCGTGGAAGGGATTGCCTTCATTCGATGTATCCAAGGTCGGCCGAGGATCATATTATAGTTAGTTTCCCGATCTATAATATAAAATTCAGTCAAGATGGTTTTGGGCCCTAAGGTGACCGGCAGTATTATAGTTCCTATTGAAGTGGCTTTAAGGCTATCATAGCCTCTCAAGGTATTTCGTGTAGTGGAACAGTTCGTTTCTCCATATCCAAGTTTTTGGAGGAAAGAGAAAGGGACTATGTTAACTGCGGCCCCGTCGTCAACCATTGCCCGTTTTACATAGTTATTATAAACCCACACTTGCAAGTGTAAGGCTGGGTCACCTCGGCGTGCGATCTCAGCATCTGTGGGCATTTTACTTATTTCGAAGATGAATTCGACATCCTTGTCCGGCTGCCCCGGAGGATGGATATCAAAATCTACGTGATTTACTTGTGTCTCAGGAGGTGGAGTGATGTTAATTAGATGGCCTAGACCTAATGCTTCTAAAAGAGCAGCTCTGTGAGGGGGAGAGTTCTTTAGCAAGTCCAAGAATGAAATGTGTGAAAAGGTCTTTGTTAGGTCACTAATTAAATCATAGGCACCGATGGGTTTTTCAATTACTTGCTGACTCCTATCTGTCTCTGGCAGATGACTTGGGCTCGGTTGAGAGAAATACTCTCGTGTTCTTGTTATAGCTTCGATAGGTAGTTCAGCGTCTAATTCTACCAAACTAACTATCTTAGGTCTTGGTTGAGCTCCCAATTGTGGCGCAACTGACGGATTTAATGAAGTTGAAGCTTCATGATCATTGTTTCCCGTTATTGCACCTTTGTTTGTTCCAGTTGGATTCAGCCTATTGCCATCATGATTTGGGAGCAGATCGCTAAAGATCTTGAGGGGAGCATTCTGAGGGGAAACTGCCCTTGTGAGAGCATTTGGTGATGATGAGACGGGATCTGCCAAAAACAAGTCTATGAAGAACTGTCTTTGTTCTTCTGGCAAACGTTGCATAAATTTATTGTAGTCACGGCACGTTCTAGTGTCGTGACCATGAATTTTATGGAAACCACAATAAGAATTGGGATTATAATTCCCGTTTTGTTGGTTTGGTGTGTATTGTGGCCTAAAATTTCGATCAAACTGTTGCCTATTAGGACCAAAGTTTTGGAATTGTTGTTTTTGGTTTTGACTTTGGTTTTGGTAACCAAATGAATTTTGGCTTGGCCCTTGCATGGGATTTCGCCATTGTTGTTGTTGTTGTGGACGGTTAAAATCCACTGTATTGACTGCTGGGGTAAAGTTGTTGTTTCGCTGGTTGTTTGTTTGTGACGGAGTATTAACAACATTTACCCTCTTGGGCTGGTCGGTTACCCCATCCGTTGTTACCCCACGATTTTTGTTAAGGATTTTGGGTCCTTGATTGACGTTTGTGGTAGTTGTAGTATTTTGAGTGGAGGTGATTAACCTCCCATTTGCTCCGTAAGTCTTACGACCACTATCTATTGCTGCTTGATCAATTCGCAGAGCGCTCTCAAGTACTTCATCATAAGTCCTTAGTGGGAACTTCTAGACTTCTTCTTTCACTTCTCTACTGAGGGAATGAAGGAATAAATCGCATAGTTCCATCTGATCCATGTTTGGAGCACTTGCTGACGAATACAGAACTGTACGCCACCTCTGGATGAAATGGGCGACAGATTCGTTGTGTTCTTGTTTGATATGCAAGAATTCCCTGATTCCTGTTCTCAATAGTTTGTTCATGTCAAAGGCTTTAATGAACTCTGACACGAGTTGTTTAAATGAATGTATGGAAGCTTCAGGTATTCTATAATACCAATCGAGAGCGATGCCTTCCAAGGTTTTGGGAAATATTTTAGCAACAACCCCATCCCAAGGGAGTAATTCCCGTATGGCTGTAGCGTAAGCTTTGATGTGCGCGTTTGGATCTCCTTCACCCTTGAACTTGGGAAAATCAGGGAGAGGTCTTGGAAGCATGACGCTTCGTATGGTGAAATCTAAGGGTTCCATTAGATATTCTGAATATGTCCCTATTGCATAACTTTCGACCATTGATGGTGGTTGTTGCGGGAGCAATGGCGGAATGGGTTGTTGATATGGTGCAGCATATGCGTTGGCAGGGGCATAGGGAGGTCCCTGCATTGGAGCAAACATGCCGGGAGAGGAGAACATATCTCCTTGTGGGGATTTAGAGTACATGTTTAAATAGGATGGGGTATTGTCAAGGAATGGGTTGTTTGACACTAGTCCTGGAGGAATAGTGTTAGAGATGGTGGGTCTTGTTGGCGTTTGTTGAGGAAATTGAGGAGGCATGCCTAACGTGCCTATTCCTGTGAGGAGATCCATTTGGCCAGAGTGGTATGGAGGATTGGAACTCCCCGTTTGCATGAACGGAGAATTTTGACTTGCTTGAGCCAGTTCTAACCCTCTCACTCTTTCTACTAACGTTGAAATGACTTCATTTGGTGAAGTCACGGTACTTTGCCTGAGCGGCGTTTGTTGTGTACCTTGGTGTTGTATAGGCATGTGATAGCCTGTCATGAACTGATTGCTATCTTGCTAAGTTTCTCCGAGTGTATTTCCTGTAGAGGTATTTTCTTGAAAAGGGGTCTCGGGTTGTACTTGTAAACCTTCTATAGGTGGGTACATACCCCGGGAGCGTTGTTCACTCCTAGGATAAGGTATCAATTGTCCATCGTCTAAGACCAAGTATGGATCTGATTGTCTACTAATATGTGGTCTGAGTAGTGTTTGAGGAGATGAACCAGATTCTCCGGTAAACGTCATATTGTTGGAACCTGAAGGTTTTGTTTGTTGGGTTCGAGGGGGTTGACCTAACTCCTCGGTTTGAAGAGACAAACTATATCTGGTTCTTGGGGTTTGAGTTGACAACTGATTAGTTGAATAGTTGTCACCCCATACTGAGAGCGAGGGTGATGATTCCCTATTCTGTTGGGCGTAGTATGCCTCAAGACCCAGGAGGGGTCTGCCATATGCGTCGAATCCCGACATATTCGGGGGGTATATGAATACCCGCAAAATAATGGGAAAGAGCGAAGGTGAAAGAGAGAAGATGAAACTTCTCAAAGAGAAGGTGAAATAATTGTTTGGTTCACGTTGGGTTCACCAATTTTGTACGTCGGAAAAGCAACAGGCGAGCGTGAGAATCAACAAGTGACTCTTCCGCGTACCCGACCTCCCGAGGTCATGCCGAGACAGCCGGTGGGGGTAGAATATGTAGACAAACTAGTTAGGGAGTCTAATGTCTTCGACACGCACTAGTGGAATTTGTGAATCTAAGGCAAAGAAGGCCCTTCTAACTTGGACTGGTGTGATAGATCGATCAGCGAGGATGACTGCTCGAAGGCTCCAATCAATATCGAGCTCTGGCGTGATTCGATCTATGGGCTGCGGAATACGTGGGAAATGACCTGGGATTGTTTCGTATATATCTCCTGATAAGGTCATATGGCGGACGATGAAAATAGTCGACTCTATGGATGATTTTCTGGCCTAGTCCAGAATTCCCTAGCTTCGTTAGCCGCTATATCTAGTAAGGACAGTTGTTCGATGATGATAGGTGGAAGTGGAGTGGACTGAAATACTAGTGTGCGTAGGCCAGTGTCTATATCTAACTGACTTGTGGATTCGTTGGGCTGTGGGACCTGTGGATCAGAACCATAAACTCTTGGTTGTTGCGGTCCTGTTATGGTCATACGCGAGATCAAGTTCTAATCCCTAGTATCCAGTAATCGTACGCCTTTTCAGCTTCTACGTTTAGAACCAACAGTTGTGCGATCTTCTCAGAATACCTTACAGGCGTTCTTGCAACCTGGATTCTTAAGCTGGTATCTATATCTACGAGGGTGTCTCCAGCGTCTGGCTATGGAACTAAAGGATCACACCTGAATGTTTGTTCTCTTTCGAGCCCTTCTACAGTCATGTGGATATTTTCTAGGGTAATCTATAGTTTGGCTGACTTGACCAAAACGCATGTGCTTGGTCGTCTTCTATGTTTAATCCTCTTAACTGTGAGCTGATCAGTTGTAGATCTGCGGTTGTTCGGAATACTTGTATCCTGAGATTTTGGTCTATGTCAACTATTGCTGTGGCTAGGTTTGGTTGAGGCACGATCGGCTCAAATATATATTCCCTGGGCTCTTGAGGTCCCATGATTGTCATACAAAACGAAATGTAATCTAACTGTAATGAAATAAATTCTAACTATGTGAAATAAACCTAACATATATAACCTTTATCTTTCTAAGAAATATTCTAACAATTCTAAGGAAAACAAACTATTTTAAGTGTATCTAGAAATAATAACCAAACAATAATTTAAAACAGACAAGATAACCGAGTGTGGTTATTTTCCTGTGCAATTTGTAGAATTATTCTAAATAAATAAGATAGCCTGTCTAATCTACCTGCAAGATTCTCGATCCTACCTCAGAAGTGAGGAGTGAATCATAGTTTCTCAGAAACTATCAATCCCCACAGCTTCCCTGGCAATATCGAGAATATAATGAAAATGAAATAGAGTGATTAACTACTCTATTTGATATAATTCTGACTAGAACTTTGAAATTTAGAACCTGGACTCCGTAGAACAGTGGCGAATCCGATGGTGTATGTGATCTCGTCCCCTCAGTATGATCTTCTTGTGTTTTTTTTTTTGTGTTCACTTGGATCCAAAAAAGCGTTTAATGCTAGCACCGATAGGAATAGATTTTGGGACAAGGACAGCTCAAAATGCAGACCGAGAATGCGAGTAGGAGAGGGATAGCGCAAGAGTACAGAGCTTGGCTTATGCGATTCCTAGCGGGATTTTACTGGGAGTCATGCAACATGAAGCGACCAGAACCTGTGACTATCCTATACGAAGAGCAAAACCTGCAACTTTAATGGCTTCCTAAGCTATTTTGTTCTGAAATAAAGACACTGCTTGCACAAGTTGGATATGTGGCTTACTAATAACTGAATAAAGCTAACCAGGTATACAATGAATTGAACTAAGAACTCTAAGTCACAGTAAAACAAATTTACAGCAAAAGGAATTCAGAGGCAAGCTTCTAACCGGTATTGGATGGAGCAACAGCACTGCCTGCACAAGATGGGTCTGTGGCTTACCAACAGCTGAGCAATGCTAAACCAAGTACTAAAGCCAGAAGACTCTAACAAGGAAAAATGGTGATCAAAACTCCAGCTCAAATTCTTCACACAAACTCAGCCAAAATTTAGACCAAAATCAGACCAAAATCAGGAGCCATTTACATGAACACAAACCATGCACTTATAGGAATTCCAACACTCAAAAACCAAAATCAAATTGAACTCCTAAACAATAAACAAAGGAAAAACACTGTTCCAGGGGACCAAAAACATTAATGCATGCTCAAGTCGGCAAAGAAAAGCTGGTGAAATGTGATATTTCACGGGGTTCGCGCCAAAAGGGCATTCTGGAAAACGCGCCCAGGACCACCGCCCTGCTCAAGGCAGCGGTTACAGGACCGCCGCCCTGTTCAGGGTAACGGTCACGAGACCGCCGCCCTGCAGGGCGGCGGTTTCGTCGCTGAAGGTTCAGAGGCCGAGGAAAGAGGGAAAAAGGGGAAAACAAAGGACACTGCGGCTAAGTGGGGTATGCGGGATGTTAACGCATATCCGAAGAGCTCTCTCTGGATCCCGAACACCTTGCGAGGAGACCTGTATCATCATTGGGGCACTTGTTACACTGTTCTGGCAGTACAGTACCGTATAATTTTGGGTACGTACAATGCCTGGTTATGATTTTTGAATTCTACACATATTCTGATCTCCCCATTTTTCTTTCTAAATGGTACAATGTTGGCCACCCATGTTGAGTGGTGAATGGGGAAAATGATTCTAACATTCAATATCTTATTCACTTCTTCCTTGATAACATCAGCAATCTTTGGATTATAGGATCTTTGCTTCTTCCTAAAGGGCTTAGAATCCTACTTCAGAGGAATGGAATGATGCATTTCATTTTATTTGAAAATATTTGAGCTCATTGTAAGAGTAGGCCATCACATCAAAGTAATTTTTAAGAAAAGCAACGAACTTCCTTTTCTCTTCAAGTGAGCAGCATTTTCTAATGTTGACCATCCTAGGATCTTCAAAAGTCCCATTTTTTCCTTGTCAAAATCAATGGACAACGAGAAGATAGATTTTATTTTTCATGAATAAATCTGTCATGCTTGTCAAACAAGTCCTCCAGAGAGGCTAGACCTTTAGGGATCTTGTTACCTTTTAATCTGATCATGCCTTCATCATCCACTCTTTCAATTTTATCTGATGCATCTTCAGCCATAACTTCTCTATGTGGATTAACACTTCCCTCAAAGAAGAGACTATTGAAGTTGTCTTTTTGCTCCAAGAAGGCTAAAATTTGATTTTTGTCATTGAAAACTTGCCAATGATCTACATTATCAGGAACACTTAGTCTGAAAACCATCTCAATGGTTATTTTGTCCTTGCCAAAAGAAGGATGAGGATTCAATAGGAATGTTGATACTATAAGAGAATCAGCTCTTTCATTTTGATGTCTTGGGATGGCTTCAATAGAAAATGCATCAAAGAATTCAATGCAATCCCACACTCTATTCCTGTAATGCCTGAGCCATGGGTTCTTCAGTTGGTATTGCTGGTGGATTTGCTTCACTATCACTTTTGCATCACCAAGGCATCTCAACTTTTTTATTCCCATATCTTCCACTACACTTATGCCGAAGAGGAGAGCTTCATATTCTGTTGTATTGTTGGTGTTGTCAAACTGCAGTTTGTATGCAAAAGGATGCATCACATTAGAAGGAGAGCACAACACAACACCAACCCCTGAGCCTGCTTTGGAATGGCTTCCATCAAACTCCATAGTCCAAACCTGATCTTTCTTTGATTCCAAGGAAAGTGGCAAGTCTTCTTCTAGTTGTGAAGGAAATAGTTTCCTAATCCACAATCTTGAAAGAGGATATTAGCTCTTGGGTCATTGGAACTTCTTACTGTAAACTTCATTTTTCTTATTGGAAGTAGCTTCTTCATCTCACCCTTCACTGGAATAGTTGCAGAGGTCCAATCCATCTTTATCTCTCCACCAAGGTCTCTATAAAAACTTCTACTCAAGAGCATGTCAAAAGATGCTGTAATGTCTGCCACTAAGATGGTTAGAAGTACTTTCTTATCAGGGTATTCAGCCAAAGCCACTTGTGCATCTTTTATCCTTCTTACTAGTGGTACTTTCTTGGATTCCACTAAGTAACAAGATTTGTTAACTATAGTTAGTGTCAGGCCAAAAGCATTGGCAACTTTGAGTGGCATTACGTTATCAGAAGCTCTGGAGTCAATGATGTAATTGTTGAGATCAAAACCATTCATGAGAAGAGACAAGTAGAAGGGTTCCACCTTGTCTGTTTTGAAAGCACTTAGGGCTAGCATGTTTTGATTAGGTGGTGTCGGGAGTAGACCTTTATAATTTGAGCTTAAAGGTATAGAACTACTACTCTGAACAACATTGATTAGTCTATCAAACTAAACAAGGTGTGTTTGCAAGTATTCAATCTCTAAGAGCTGGAATTTGGTCTTACTTGCATGTTCCAAAAAATCGAATGGTACAATGTTGGATGAGTGGGAAGTTCCTAGAGTGAGGGAAGGTTTACATGGAAATTGTCTTTGAGGAACTTTGGCTGACTTAGGATAGACTTCATTGGAGGGAGGAGTGTTTGTAATAACTTGTGAACTAGAAGAAGGGAAACATGACTTACTAGATATAACAACCTAATCTCTAGCAGCCATTTGGCCTGGTTTCATTTTGGATGAATCCATTGAGGGTGGTAATGGTGAGCCTCTACTGATGATATTCTTTTATGTGGCTGCTAGAATGGGATCTTCTTTAATTTTCTTTTCCTTTTGAGCCACGAAGGGTAGAGCATCTTTCTTGGATTGAGCTCGAGTGAAGACAACACATGAGAATCTTAGGGCTTCCTCTTCTTCTTCCCCATCATCAACAAACTCGAACAAGCCATTATGCATATCAGCTTCTTCAATTTCAAGGTAGCCTTTGTAATCCTCTACTATTTCTCCTTCAATTTCATCAATTTCATCATCCTCTCTTGATTCTCTAGTGTCACAGATAACATTGACAGGAGGTGCTTCAAGGGAAAGTTGGCGAGGAGGTGGTGCAATTCTTTG
This sequence comes from Taxus chinensis, assembly GCA_019776745.2. Classification (NCBI taxonomy): domain Eukaryota; kingdom Viridiplantae; phylum Streptophyta; class Pinopsida; order Cupressales; family Taxaceae; genus Taxus; species Taxus chinensis. Next base: position 217,024,878 of record CM034152.1, on the reverse strand, counting down.
TCTATCAGGGAAGTTTGGCCTCCTTGGAGAATTTCTCATTGTCATTTGGGACAACTATTTCTTCAAGGCAACTAGATCATTTTCCATTTTCTGGAACATAGGATATGTAGTTACTGAAGCTGAACTCTGACCGTTCTACTTCCCATTTAGGCCTTTCACCTTTCCAGAGAGCATCAATTCATCATCAGTTTCAATGGAAAAGCCTTGAGCTTCCCTCAGTGTGTTTGGTTGGGCTCTTCTAAGGAAGAAACCAACTTCTGGTGGCAATGCACTGATGAAGAATCTTCTCAAGTGGTTCTCAAGAGATAGCACATCTTCAGGGACTCTTCTTGTCAATTTGTCAAACCTTGCTACAAATTCCCTCATGGATTCAGAGCTTTCTTTCTTTATTTGGACTAATTGCACCAACAACTCTTGACCATCTTCAATGCTCTTGAATTTGTTTTCAAATGATTTTCTGATATCTTTCCAACCAGTAATAGATCTTACAGGAAGCATGTAAAACCATTCAGCAGCTTTCTCTTAGAGTGACTCCACAAAAAGTCTAACCGACACATCTTCATCTTCAACACCTACCACACCACAAGCAGTGATGAAGGCTGCTACATGTTCTTCAGGGAGTTAGGAGCCATCTCCTTTGAATTTGGGAAAATTCTTTCTTGAACCTCTTGATAGATCATGGAGTATTCGTGGGAGAACAAGTGGACCAGTATTTCTTCCCCATGGTACATTGGGTGTACATGCTTCACATTCATTATCAGCCATTTTGTTTCTATTTTTGGCTTCTTTAATGGCTAGGGCTACTTCTCTTTCCTCTGTTGCAGCTTGGAGTCTTGAAATTTCTTCAAGTTGAGCTCTAGTCTCTTCCTCTCTATCAAACTGAGCTATAACCTCTGCTTCTTCTCTCTCCAACTCCTCAAAAGTAGGGTCAATCACTCCTCCTTTCCTTAGCTTGTGAGTATACCTTCTATCAACCAACTTGAAAGTTTATTGTCTTCTCTTTCATAGCCCATAATTTTGTAGCAAAGGTGAGGTGATTTACACTCTACCAAATATGCCAAGTAACCTCTTTCAGGTCTGAAATGATTTCATTTGGATATGACAGAGAAAAGAAGGTTTTCTAGAAGGGTTTGCAAGAATTTTGAGTTACATCCATGTAATTCACATGGCTGCTCAATCTGTAGAATTCTTCTATTTGAATCTTTTTTGTATTTTTGGATCACAAGGGATTTCAGACTTTAGGGGAAAAATTAATGATAAAAAACCTTATGGTCATTTTTGGGTGTAGATTCTGAAACTCTACCCCATGGTGGGCGCCAAAAAATGTTGGCAAGAAAATTTGTCTTGTGAAAAATTTGTGGATTTCAAGCCAACGCTATAGGAATCAAAGTCCCTCTACATTTGAATGGTGCAGCTACCATTGTTTAGCATGTAAAACCAAAGTGGATTTATGGTGGTTTTTCAACTAGAGATCCACAGGAAAACTCCACTATCCCTATGGAAATAATAGTAACTCCTTTCTATAGTAGAAATCGATTTGAGAAAGGGGAGGGAGTGAGAATGAAGGAGGGGGAAATCAATGTTGTGGGTAGAGTGTTAGATGCCCATACACATCGACTAGAAGTTTCATTACATGCATTAATTAATAGAAGAAAGAAAAAATTTCAATTTCTGAGCACAAGACAGAATAAAACACGCTGGTCAGAAAGCACTAATCAATTTTTCCATCGAGGGACATAAAATTCCTTCCTTTTTTATTGATCTCAGAGTTGAAACCTGTACAATGAGTGGGAATAAAAGAAAAATGCAAAGGAGGAGAATAGAAGAAGACTAACAATCATTTTTGTCCTTTATTTGCAAAAACATGCTTCCAGTTTCCAAATTTGATTACCGACCTATAAAATCAATCTCAAAGGACAAGAAATAGCATGCTAGGGGAAGTTACAACTTCCCAAAATTACCAAGAAGTGGTTATAAACAAATTCTATCATTGTTTTTCTTCCAGGTTCCTCTGCCACAAAGAAAACACTTCTGATGAGCCCAAAAAAGAGTTTCTGTGTGCAAAAATACATTTCATATTTCAATTTTCCATTTCGAATATGAACTGTTTGATCCTTTGCCCTAATTGCTTTAAAATCGGGCCATCCACATGGTAGGAGAACATTGGACCGAAGTCGGGGGAAACTTTTTTGCATTTTTTTCATGCCAGTGATGTTTTCTCAATTTTCTCCCACAAAACTCCATCAAAATTTAAAATTGAAGTGTCCATTTCATGGATAATTTCAATAGCTTTCCATTGATACCAAAAATGTGAAAAAACAAGATCTAGTTCGAAACATATGTCCCTCTGAAGATTTAGGGAAAACTGGTAAAAAATAGAGTCAAAATTAGGGTTGGCGGGGTCAAAATTTAAATTTTTCCCTTTTGGAAAAATTTCCTAAAAATCTTTGTGACCTCGCCGCTCTGAGACATGTGGCACCTTTTGGTTCATCCGTGGGCCGAAGACTTGCCTTTTTTCCTTCTGATTTCATATTGGGAAAAATTTCCCAAAAATGTCTGTGCCCCGCCGCTCCGAGACACATGGCACTCCCTGACTGGTCATGGATATGCGGCTCCATTTTTTTATTTTAAATTTTAAATTGGGAAAATTTCCCAATTTACCTACATGCCCCGTTGCTCTACCTAGCTTAAGACACGTGGTGCTCTCTTATTGTTTGCGAGCCAGATTTTGACTTTTGAGTTTCTAGCCAAAAAGGCTAAGTGCCAAGTTTTCCTCTATGCCTCTGCCAATGCGCTTCCTTCCCCTCCGTGGGCATGCAGGACACTTTGTGAATTTTATGTTTTTTATCCAAAAGAGCTAAGTGTCGAATTTATCTCCGCGGGCCCTCACAGGGAAAATTTCCCCTCCAAACTCCGCAAAGCCATAACTTGCAAAATACAAGGAGTTAGGAGGACTTCCTTACCTTTCTGGAAAGGGGAAAGAATTCTCTATATGATGAAGGTGTTTCTAAGAATCCTTGATCCCTTGGGAAGTGCCAAATTTCAAAATACTCATAATAGACCATTTTCAAAGGGTAACAAATCGAAAATTTCTAAGTCTAGACTTGGAAAAAGAAGGAAATTTTTGAGGGGACAACAAAAATAAAAAAAATGCAAAGCAAATAAAAATGTTTTTGATACAATCTATTTCTAGGATAGGCTCAGGGTTAGCAAGTGCAAGCAATCTCGGAGTCCATTTTAAAAAAAAAGATCAGTATCAGGCTATCATTCTTGACTCCATGCCTAATGGATACTTCAAGGCCACTGGTCTCTTCATCTAGCAAGCAGATGCCCCTGTGAGTTGCCAAATTGTTATCTCTATTTTTTCCCCTGAAAAAATTAATTAAACATGACCCCATGCAAGAAGAAGTTCAAGAAATGGTTCCATCGAACAAGCCCACACTTCAAATCCAATAAATAGGTTGCAGACATGTTCTAAAATGGAGGAGCATGATCAGGGAAGAAAGAAAACAATGTCAAAGAAACCCGAGGCTCAAAGGAAAAGAAACGAAAAAAATCAAAGTCTTTGAGCTCTACAAATGACTTAGAACGAGCCCCAAAATTGACTAAGTATAGAGAGTCAGTGGAAGTTGCCAAGTGTCCAAACGGCGCACCTCCAAAGATTGAATCCAAAGGGCAGACTCAAACAAGCATCAGGCCTCCATGTGTCCCAAACCCAAAGAGGGGCAGAGTCAACAGCTAAAGGTCAAAAGGTAGATAGGGTGGGCCTAAAATGAATAAGTATAAGAGTGCCGATGGAAGCCTCTACATGTCTCGATGGCGCAACACCAAGGTTGGGTCTGATGTGTGGAAACTCAAATGAGTGCCAACTCTCCACATTTCTAGGGTCCAATAGAGTCAACAGAGGGAGATAGAGCAAGCCTAAAATTGAATAAGTATAGAGAACCGGTGGATGGTGCCACATGTTGCATCAGCACAATTTCAAAGGTGTGGCCCAAAAGGTAATCCCCAAAAAAGCACCAGCTCACCACATGTTCAAGGCCTGAAAAAGTAAGAGAGGATGTTGAAAATTCCAAGAGCCTATGGAAGCCTCCATGTTTCTTGACCATGCAACTTCAAAAGCAAAACTAGTGGGCAAATTCCAAATGAGCACGAAGCCTCCACGTGTTCAGGGTTAGACTTTTGGCCTCCACCAAGCAAGGAGACTTAGGAAAAATACAAAGGAGCCCAAGGAGCTCGCAGAAGCTGCCATATGTCAGTTTGGCATGATTTTAAGAACATAAGAAAGGATATAAATCTCCAAGTTGCACGAGGATGCCACATGGACCTAGTACAGACAGACTCTTTAAACACGGCACGCCTGTGACCCTAATCTTCAGATGGCCATATCTTTTGACTAGAAACTCATATTTGGGTGGGAGAAGACTTTTTGGAAATGTATCGACACCCTCTACACCATGGAAACATAAAAATATCATTCTTAATAGGATTTAGTAGGTGAAAATGGGAAAACCTCTTCCAGGACATTAATATAAATCTGATTTCTTCAACTACCAGATTAGATTTTATTTGATCTTTCGTTCTTCTTCCTTAGCACGCTAAGTAGACATAGGGAACCATAATCGAAAGATTGTAGGCAGATTTGAGAGGGGGCATTGATTGATAGTGGTCAAGCTTTCAAAGCAGGATTCAATGCATATCTTAATGTGGTTAAAGCCATATTCAAATTCTTCCCTCCTCTCTCTCTCTCTCTCTCTCTCTCTCTCTCTCCTTCTTGCTATATATTTTAATGAAGGGGCATATTCAAGTGTTGGTCATTGTTTCTCCTCTTCCCCCCTCTCTCTTTCCTCCTTAGGGTAGAATGCAGAGTCTAAGTCTCCTCTCATGGCTATGTAATGGCGTTTTCTTGCCTCTTACCCACTGATGATGTACCGTGTAACATTTTGGATAAATAAAATATGTTTCATGATGCATCTATCCATCCTTGGATTATATTATTGTCTCTTCTTACCTGTCATCATTGCAGGATATATTGTGCATACTCTGATGTTTTTTGTAGGTTTTGTGAGTTTTACTTAATGGTTTTTGAATTGGTGTTCTGTGTGAAATCTATCTCTAGTTCGTGGTGCATTCTATCAACCCTCTCCTCTTCTCACCTCTCTTCACTTCAGGTAATTGGATCTGTGATTCAACCACTTCCTTTCCTAGCGCATCACCACTTAATGTAGGATCTTTCACCCTCTCTCTCTCTCTCTCTCTCTCTCTATCCCCTTGGAATGGTTAGATTAGGATAGAATATGTTATTCATGCACTGGAGTAGCTTGTGGTAGGTAGATTAGGAAGCAAGAACCGGCTTTCTCCAGAGGTCCATCTCAATTTCTATAAGTCCCACAGCTTAAGAGATGGTCCCATGTTGTGCAATCACACTGAATGCACCACTTCACACCCAGGCCATTCGGGGGTGTTGTGATTCTGCACTAACACCTCCTTCACTATCTTGTCTTTGTATTTTATTGATGGTTTCCGCATAAGATAATGTTCTCACTATTTTGTATTGATTTTGCAATGTATTTTATTAGACATCAGTTTTTAGATTTGTGTAGGTCTACATGGAGGGTATCATGAACAACAAAATAACTTTGTGTTATAGGTTGTGTGGAGGGGTCATCAAATCAGAACAGTGTGGGTTGATTTTGGTAAATGAAATGACTTTGGCCTTTGATGTGTAGTTTTTGAACTCGGATGGTGGATTGTCAATGTAATAGGTCAACTCATCTTTAATGGTTGGGATGTTGAAAAACAAGAAAAACACACCAATATGATGGTTCGGTGTAAGATCTCGGCAGATAACTCAACTTGGTTCCTCCAAATGCAACTCAACCTACAAAATTTTCTACAAACCTCAAATATGCAGAAGCCTGCTAATATTAGTTAAGGTTAATATTGTCACCAAATTTAGTTACAAAACCCCTAATGGGAATATATATATATATATATATATATATATTTTTTCTATCCCGCAAAAAAAATTTCCTGGTGCACCCATGCACCAATGCAAAAAAAAAATTGTGTTCTAAACACCTGGAACAAAAGAGGGGGTTGTGGGGATGCAAGGATGTTTAGGAAGTTGCTGGAGGTAACACATGCTCTCTTGGAAAGAAAATTCTTCTCCAAGACTCTTCTCTTCCTACAAAAACCTCTCTTCAACCTATTGCTACTTCACAGGTCCAGATTCTTACTCTGGTACCAAATGTAAACTGAACAACAACGACAGAAGCTTGATAGATTTTATTAATCTCAATCAACCAAATTACATTAGTATGAGCTGTAATACTTATAGGTATTGTATATCTGAATACACACAAGAAAATAAGTTGCACAAGTGTAAAAATATCCCTGATTACATAAGCTTCCAAAATATCATATGGGAAGCATAACAAATATTAAATACAAACAAACAATAGTATTGTTAAAACAATACAACAACACCCATAGTGTTTTGAATACAAACAATAAGATGGTTATGATTAAATATAACCATATAAATAATAAATAAATACACTAATTAATATGCAATGCATAATTAATAAAGGTAAATAATAATTAACCTAACACATTCATTAGTGGGGGATTTTGAAGGTGGAATTTATACAAACTAGTCTTTTAAAAGAAATTTAGAAATGCAAAAATTCTACAACTTGGCAATATCCTTGGAAATGGCACTGAAAATGGTGGTGCAAATCAAATTGAAACAATTAATATGTTGTACATTGAATTACATTCATTTGATTATCAAACAAGGGAGCATATAATTTAAATACATGTAGTGTTGTATGCAAATTTATAGTGATCTAAGAGGTTGAAAAAGGAAATAACTGTCACGTAACAATGTTAGAAGTAAAACAAAAATCAGACTTGAAAATAAACATCTGATTAATGCTTATAAATTTAATAATGTAGCAGATTCAGAAAGGAAATTGCTCCTAAGTATATATGCATGAAATAATACAATGGAGAGGATGTAGAAGACCTCTAGTGGGCCCTGACTTGGGTGCTAATCCAGTCCTATTTGCGTAACCAAAATATAAATAACAGAACTCAAATTATTTTTATTTCTTTCTAGAAAACATTAGATCCAGGAACAAAAGATCAGACTGATCTCTATTCTCTAATTCTAAATTTTACTCTCTTACTTATTATCTGCAACTCACTAACTAACTAAGAATTTCCTTGTTACCAGGAACCAGCCCTTTCCTTTATAGCTTATCATTTGCAGTACATGTGAAGAAGAAGAATACAACGAGGAGTCTTCAATAGAATGGGTGAAAGATTCAAAACATGTTTGAGACAAATAACATGTGTTCAAATAATCAATAAGTTCTTCATGAGACACACAACAAGTGTCAATCTAACAATCAATTCTTTATAAGTGACCAAATCAAAGACTCGTTTGTTTCCCATTTTTCCATGTTCTCCTTGTAACTACTTCTTCTATGGTGCATAAGGACTTGAGTGCCATAACTCCATGTTTTAGAAAATCTTCATAAATTATAGTTCTTTGTTGTGAATGATTTCCTTATACTACAGACGAGTTATTTGGCTACAGATGAATTGTTGTGGATAGGTTCCTTTACTACATGTGGAAAATTACTTGCTACCAATAGTAACATCAACGTATATAATCATCTAAAAAAATTATTTAATTAACAATTATGAATGCATACATATTATCACAAAATAAAGACAATTAGATATAACTATATTAATTATTCATCGTGCTAAGAATGGTTGGAATGGTTATGTTCACCAATGTTCCTTGGAACTAAATAAACATGGTTACAATAGCCTTATTCAGAAATAAAAGATGAATTGTCATGAATGTAATTTATTAAGCTCATCACTAGCTCCAGTAGAGTTGTTGGAAACACCCCTAGAGAGAGTCTTGACGTGGTTTTTATTTGATATTTCTTAATGATTTTTTTTATTTTTGATATTTGGATTTTTTTTCATTAAAAGGTTACGATATCTTGAAAACTCTAGAGGGGTTAAGAATCAGTAGTGGTTTGATGGGGGGATGGAAATGAGTGTGGAGATGACATTGGCTATAGTGTCAATAGACACGCCCAAGGGTCTTCACCATAAGTTGATTAAGTGTGTTAAAGTGTGCGGATTTCTAGAAGGACAATTGTGTTTAAATGTTGGAGGTAATGATAAACAAAGGTCACATGGTTGTAGTAGTTATTATTGGCTTACAACATGTGTGATTAAGTTTGTTGAGTTTTCAAATAAATGTATTTAGAGAGGACATGAATGGATTCAATTATAACAATGTATTAGATGTAAAGGTAAGTAGATGTTGGATGGAAGGAGGATCGGTGGGAAGGAAAGAACATCCGTACACGAGTGAAGAATTATGTGATGAATACATTTTTAGGTGTTGGGTATTTGTAGGGGGATTAAATAATTTGTGATTGGGTTTAGTGGTTGGGAGTGTAGGACCAATAAGAGGAGTGTTAGGAGTAGTGGGAGGGAGGTTGTTAGTGGGAGGTTTATACCCTAAGCCTAATGTTCTGGATTTTGAGGAATGGAGATGGTTTCATGAATTCCTTTTTCATGGATTCCTAAGCCTTTTCCTTGATGTTTCATATTAGTGAACATATTTTTGGGTATATGATATGAATTGGATGGGGAAGATGATACCATGTGGTCATGATGAGACTAGGGGATTGTATTTTTATCATCTGCTAAGAGGCTAGATTTAAGAATGGATGGGGGTGACATTTATTTTGATTTTTGGTTGGTGAGGGGTATTTTGATGTATGATACAATTTGGATGGCTATCGATGTTTGGATTTCGAGTGGGATTTGGATGGTGGAAAATGTTTATGGGGAGGATTGGGATGGAAAGGTGGTGGATAAAGAGGTATAAGGATAAAAAGTCCTTTGTTAATGAGGTTTTGGAGATAATACCTAAATTACATGAAATAATTGTTCAAATGCCCATGGGTGCAACAAAAGTCACAATAATAATGTTCCTGATACCAAGATGGTTTGGGAATTTTTTGCTTGTGTGATTTGATTGGGGGATGGATGATCATGTTGAAGGTTTTTTAGGTGATGGAATATGATGGGAAAGGATTCTCCTAGAGGATTGAAGTAGTTTGGGTTAAATGGTGATGGGGGAGTAGGGAGTAAAGGTGTAGGATTGGGTGGATAATGAGATGTGTTGGTTGATTTGGATTTATGAGTTGGATTAGATTGTTATGTATTAAAATATGAAGGGGGTAGATTAAGCCTGGGGAAAAAATTGGATGGTTTTGGCTTGGAGGTTAAAGTAGATTTGGTGGACTTTGGATTGGTTTGATTATGTGGTGTTAAGGTAGATGGTTTTGGCTAAGGATTAGATTGTTTGGGATTAGGATATGTAGATGAAATGGTTTGGGTAGATTTATATGAAGGGGATGGGTGTGATATGGGGGTCACATTAGATTTGGGTGATGTTGGGGATGAAGGATATTTGAGAGGTGGGTGTGGTGTAGGAACCACATTAGATTTGGTCGATTTAGATGCTAAAGTAGATGATGGTGGTATATGATCCTCATTATATTGGGTAAGAGATGGGGTGGGGATAATATTGGGATTGGATTTGTTAGGTTTTGGAGTTGGTGACTTAGGATTCATTTTATATGTTTTAAGATTTGGGGATGGGAGACATGAAAAAGGATTAAAGGATATGATAATGTGAGATTTAGGAGATGAAGGGAATGGATCAGGATTAAATGTAGATGAATATGATGAGTCATTATGGATGGTTTAGGATCAGGGGTAGAAAAGGATGGGGGTGAATTAGGAGTCACAGTGGATGGTTTAGGATTGGGGTTAGAAGGGGATGGGGTGACATAGGAGTCATAGTGGATGATTTATGATTGGGAGTAGGTAATGAAATAGGCTTAGGGGCTAAATTTTATGGTGGATTAAGGGATGTGGGATTTTCTAGGAGAAATTCCATAGGATCGGATTATGATGACATGGGATTGTTAAGGTAGATGGTTGATTATGATCACATTTGATTAATTAAAATTTTAAGGGTGTTCACGAACAAGCAAAAAACATGCAACACAAACCCTAACTAGTCATGTGGGATTAGAGTAAATATATAGCCTGCTTTAAATACCATACACAGACGATGGTGCCACAATCAGATCTCCACCTATGTGTCATTGTGGGATTGGCTAGCGAGTGATATCGGGGAGTGCAGCCTCCTTGCACTATAGCTCAATATGCAGCCAAGAGGTTTCCTAGTTTAGGATGCATGAGCTCACTAGGGGAGTCCCTGATATGCCTTGGGATACATGGCGCTCAAGTCCATGTTACAAAGATGTTCTATAAGGCCTAGGTATTGTAACATGGAATCCCATTGGGTTTTTTTATTAAAGATGTTCGATTATGATGACATTTGATTAATTAAAATTTTAAGGGTGTTCATGAACAAGAAAAAAACATGCAACACAAACCCTAACTAGTCATGTGGGATTGCAGTAAATATATAGCCTACTTTAAATACCATACACAGACGATGGTGCCACAATCGGATCTCCACCTATGTGTCATTGTGGGATTTTCTAGCGAGTGATATTTGGGAGTGCAGCCTCCTTGCACTATAGCTCAATATGCAGCCAAGAGGTTTCCTAGTTTAGGATGCATGAGCTCACTAGGGGAGTCCTTGATATACCTTGGGATACATGGCGCTCAAGTCCATGTTGCAAAGATGTTCTATAAGGCCTAGGTATTGTAACATGGAAGCCCATCACTTCACTGCACTCTTAAAACAAACAAGTGCTTAGCCAATAATGATAGTTGTCAAATAATTTATATACCCCGCCAGAACACAAGGTGTATCTACGTCCGTGGATATGCAACCCATCATAATGAGACCCCTAAAACTATGAAAAGTACATGGAAATCACTTCCATGTCACATTTCCCCCACAAAAAATAAAATATGTGAAGGCTATCTGCTTTTGATCCTCAAGATTGTCCTAGGATGCAAGAGGAGAGCATTCATGGTTTCACCTTTAGCATGAACAAGAAATAAAGGAAAAACACAGAAAAAAATGATAAATGTAATATGATTAAATGCTAGATGATAAAAATGAAATGATGAAGATTATTAATTTGATGATTTGGTATTTGAGAGGAGGCCTTACAAAACAAGGGTTAGTAGTTTGATTTTAGCCCCAAACGTCTTGGACTTAATGAGATGTAAAACAAAATGATTAGTATTTTTTCAATCCTAAAATCACAAAAAGGTTAGATAAATATAAAAATTTATGGAATATCCCCTTGTGCCTATAATATTTCTACAAAATTAGAATGTTAAACCCTATAAAACCCCACCAAAACACCAAAAAATGTAATTAGATTGATTATTATCAACATAAAATCATACTATAACAAAGGTGTTGATTGACAAAAAATGACGATATTTTAGGTCAAAAGTACCAAATTATAAAAAAGGTGTTATTACATAACATAAGTGTTAAACTATCAATAAAAGCACTAAAATAGTGACAAATGCGCCAAACTATTAAAAAGGCACTAATCTATCAGCAAAGGCACAAAAATAGAAACAAACTTTGTTAGCAAAATTCAATTTTAAAGTCTAAACATAGGCATTGAAATATAGACAAAGGCACCAAATTATAGAAAAAAATTCCAAACTGCAGATAAATTATTGATCTTGCACAAAACAAAGTCAGGAACAAAAGTGCTAAAGTAGGCCAAAAAGGCACGAAAAGAAAGAAAAATGTACCAAAAGATAGACAAAGACATTGATTCTACATAGAACAAGGTTAGAAAATGAATGTGCTAAATTATGGCACAAAGGTGCCATAGGTTTGAAAAAGGAACCAAAGTATACCCCTAGAACCACATGATTCATTATACCATGCAAAAGCGTTGTTTTAGATCAAAGGCGCTACTTTTTCTGCATCGGTGTTGAAAGACAAGTCATAAACGCCTATACAGAATACTGTCAAGAAAACTTAAACTTTTATGGTGAAAACTAGAACAATTTTTTCTCAAATTATAAAAAAAAAATTAAATATGAAATCTTACTAGAAACAATAAATATTATGGGGCTAAGCCCCACAGTGGGTGCCAAAAATATATATGTTCAAAATATTAGTGTGTAAAATGTTAGAAAACAAGTAAATTTGCTTCTCTAATCTAATCTTTTCAACAATACACCAAATATAGCAATGGATTGAAAGGGGGAGAGAGAAAAGTACCTATACTTACCTACAAGTTACAAATCTCATCCTTTGATGTGTTGGATTTTCTCTTGGATGATTTTTGACCTTGTACTTTCTTTGCTCCATATTTGATTGGACAAACTTGTACAACACCTTCCTTTGATTTTTATTTGATTTCTTGATGAAGAGGATGGATATATTGGATGATATAGTGATGATATAATGGATTTATTAAGTGATAAAAAATGGTAGAGATTTATTATGGATTCGATTACTTCTTCTAACTAGCTCTCATGTAGGAGGATAGCTTAATTTATAGGTGATGAGTGGAGGATTCAATGGCTAGGATGAAGCGATGTTGGATTTATATCAAGGGTGGAGGATGCATGAGAAGAATGGAGAATTCTAGAATGGAGATTTATAGAATTTGAGAGAATTATCCATTGAATTAAAAATTCAATGGAAAGAGGGAGATATATTTGAAATTTTAAATATGAAAGACGAAAATTTAGATAGGTTTATAGAAATAAAATCCTCTACATTTAGAGGTGAGGATGTGATTAGGATTAGATTTAGATTAGGTTAGCAAATGATGATTAGGGATGAGGTTACATGGAGTGGCTAGGTGTAGGGATGTGTAGGGTAGGTGTGTAGGTAATGTAAGCATATTAAATTCCTATAACATGTTAATGAAGAATTAAAATACAGTAATAGGATATAATAATAAAATAAAAGTGATTAATGATAAGATGGGAGAAACTAATGAATTAAGAGGTTTATGGAATGATGGGATAAATGATAAAATGGTAAATATGATCAAATGGATTAAATAATAATAATTAATCTTGTAATTAATTATTGTATGGATGATGTTGGGATATTTGTTGGACAATTTAATCGTAATTAACAATGTCGACATTTTAGATGTCTACATGTGTGACAATCACCAAGGTTTAAATGAAAATGGATGAAATTGAGAAAGAAAATGAACATTGGGATCAATTGTATCCACTGGTGACAAATATGGGGAGATCTCATTCTCAACTATTGATATACAAGAAATTTTTCCATTATCCATATAAGGATTTGTTGTAGGTATGGGCCAGGACTCTTGTCATCCAGTACGAGAGATGTTGAACCGTGTTTTGGAAGATTTGGATGTAAATGAGGAACATGCCTCCAAGATGCAGGATGTTGTCAACCTTAATATACAAAATCTCATAGTGCCCATAATTGATGAAAAAACCTTTGCAGTTGACTTATTACATCCTTTTGAAGAACATGTCACCAAAAAAATTGGGAATCCATTTGCTTTCAACGAGGGCACATTGGAGTCCCTCAATGAGATAAAAGTTGTGATATCAAGCACTACAAAGAAACATCAGTCTTGATTCAAAAAGTGTAAAAAAATTAATTCCATCTCGGATAATTGGATCAACTCATTGAATTTTTTTCACGTTCCCCAAGTCAAGAAAGTTACACTTGCGGGTGCCAGATATATCAGAGAATTCAAAGGATTGGATATCTTTCTAGAAGCACTCAGGAAAATTCCACTGGAGAGAAATCAGAATTGGAAATGGCCTTGTCTCCATTTGAGTAGCTCTCTCTCTCTCTCTCTCTCTCTCTCTCTCTCTCTCTCTCTCTCTCTCTCTCTCTCTCTCTCTCTCTCTCTCTCTCTCTCTCTCTCTCTCTATCCCTCCCTCTCTTCCTTCATGTCTTATTTCTTCCTTAGGGGGTTTGTACTTTCATTTTGGTGTATTCCTAATTTTTCTTATTAAAGTTTTGTCTTATGTGACTATAGTTCATAATGTAATAAGTCGCCCTCAATTAATGAAAAGAGGACTTAATTTTATTCCTAGGAATATGAAGAGTCACATGCTATGTAAGGAAAATGAAAGGTCATGAGGGTGTAGGTGAAAATAATTTATAAATTATATATATTGTAGTGACTTCCCCATTCTCAAGGGTTGTCAATTTTGTGTGTTCAAGAATTGTCTACTACTTATAATAAGAAAAAAGATATATATATTTCCTCCATCTCTCTCAATATAAATATTTTCCAATATGTCAATAAAAAAAGGATTTTCATTCTTTTCTAGATGAGTGAATAGGTGGATTTTTATTGTTCATGGTTTCATGTTGTCTTGATATAATTAGCAAGTTGTGATTCATTCTAATTTGTGTGTTAATTGTTTTGATTAATATTTGTAAGCATTTGAGTTTCCTACTTCTAAAATTAATCCCTCTCCTAATTTCCCACTCCCACTTCCACACCTTCCTAGAAAATTCCTTGCATAAATTATATTTTTTTTCCGCACGTATAGTGGAGTGTGTCTATTGGATCCTCTGCCTCCTGGCCAATCATGGAAGTTCATTTATTGTGTACACACAATAATGAAACTGCCCATTCAAATAGATGGACCTATTCCCAAAGCATTGGTAGAAACCCGCCAATTTTTCCTATCTATAAATTTTATCACCAACAATTTTTGGTGCTAATCGAGGGGCAGACTTGGCATATTTTACACCCAACATAGGAATCACAACATACAAAAAAATTCAAATATTTTGAAGAAAAAAATGGAATTTGAAAATTCAACGAGCCTTATGCCTTCCACCAATGCCTATTCCCAATAACTCTCTAGTCCAAAGACCTAACCTGTTGTTCCATATCCAATAAGATATTATACTTGACCTGAGCGGAGCTATTTAGCATAATAGAGAAATTTTCTCCCACTACTTCATTGCTACAAGAGTGTTAGATTCTAAAGAGAAACATTTTGAATATTTGGAAAGAGAAAGACAAGCCCAAGTTCAACAAAGGAGAGCTTAAATCAATCCAAAGTCTATAAGCTAACTAATCGTAGATATACCAAGTCTAAAAGACAAAGAGGAAATCTTGAACTTATCTTTGAAGAACTCCAAAGGTGGAAAGAAAAAATTAGAAATTCTAGATATTCCTTTCATCTTAAGACTCTTATCATCGGTGGTCCAGCTGGTGTCAATCCATTGCACATAGATTTTCCAAATCTCATCGAAGAATTTGAAGAATTTTTTGAAGTAGAATCTGAAGAAATATCAGAAGCAGAACCAAGGGTAGAAGTAAAAGTAGAAGAAAGATTACAAGTGAGAGTTGAGGCCAGAGGGGAAGAAATAGAAAAAGTAGAAGTGAGAGAGAAGGTCGAAGATGAAGTAGAAAAAATAATGGTGGAAGAAGGAGAAAAACATCATCCAATTTTTCCATGGGGAAAAAACACGGGTCCACTCACCCTTCCTTAACCTATCCTTGAACTATCAAGGGGATATAGAAATTTTTTCCTAAATTTAGTGTATATGGTTCAAACTCCTAGAAGAGCATGTGTTAGCATTCATCACTTCTTGTGGTGTACTAGGAGTGGAGTATGAAGATGTGTCAGTTAGGCAGTTCATGGAATCTTTGTAAGACAAGGAAGCAAAATGGTTCTATCTCTTACCAACTAGATCCATCACCTCATGGGATGATATAAAAACCAGTTTCGAAGATATATTCAAACCCACTGAATACTACCAATATATCCTAGTCCAATTGATGAAAATTACAAAGTCTAATGAGACCATGAGCAATTTTGTATCCTGATACAAAAAAATGATCAAGAGGATACCCCTCAAAGTTATGCCCTTCGATGATATTGTAAAGAAATTATTTATCAATTATCAACTTGCCAAGGTAGGATTCATTCTTAGAAGATATTTGCCTAGCAATTAAAAAAAATCTCAATACTAAGCCATTGAGATATAATATGACCTCATTATGACTAAGTGTGAAATACAAACACAAAATAGAAAAGGTTAGAGTTCTAGTTCTACCTCTATAGACCCCCTTGTTCAGAAATTGGTGAATGATGTAATTACACTCAAGAAAAAGCATACAAAAACTACCTTGACAAATGCTCCAATGAAGACATATCTTCCAAATATAGAAAGAATTGGCCCACTTCCTCGTAGAATCACTCTGCACCACCAATAAGCACAACCTATGATGTCAAAGAGAAGAAGAATAATTTGAAGATCTATAAGAAGAGAAAGAGGACGGAAATGTTCTTGAGATTGAATAATTTAAGGATGATGTGCATATTAGTTTCCTTTAGTACTCTTTAGGATATGATGATGATGATGCACCAATTTTCTCGTGCGTGGTGTTCACTTACTCCAAATCTCAAAAGAAAGCTTCTTCCTCTGTATCTTCTGTGAAAAATAAGAAGAGAGGAAATCCTCTAGTGGTAACCCCATAGAACAAGATAGTCAAAAGACGATCTCCACTGCCATCGTTAATGGAATCAACAAAGGAGAAACCAAACCTCATAATAAGTAATAATAAACCTTTTGTGCCAAGTAAGTCCTCTAGTGTTTTTCCTAGCCCCAATTCTACATATAAGGGTAATCTTGCAAAATCATCTAATGCTCAATCAAAATCAGCCACTCCTTCCCAACCTCGTACTTTATCCTCAATAAGTTCCTAAGATTCCTAATCAGCATCACCTCTTCCTTTTAAAACACCCATTGTTCCAGGAACATCAAGTTCATGCACCTTAGCTCCTTTTGATATAATTGAGCATGTGAATAAGTCTAAAGCTCATATTTCTTAATCATTATTTTTGCAAACACACCTTGAGAAATTTAAGAGGATCCTCAATTATATCAAGGGTGGTAATCCAAAATCCAATGCTGTGAATCCCAATTCCTAAGAGACACTTCCAACACCACCCACTCTGCCATCGTAATTTTTTTTACATGGATCACATCTAAAACCAATAAGGTAGAACCATTCTACCTCTCCCTCTTGATCAAATGTCATCAACTAAATAATTTCATCATACACTCAGGAGCGTTAGATAATGTAATTCCCATCAAAGTTGTTAATTCCTTAGGACTTACCTTGACATGAGAAAATGAATATTTCTACTCTATGGAGTTGAAAGAGGTTTCGTTAGTAGGAAGAATCAAAGAAAATCAACTTGCCATAGTGGATTCCTAGATAAGAAGGTTTTGTTAAATATTTTGGTGAAAGATATCCCAACATCTTTTGGCATGTTACTAAGTAGGAGCTTTTACAGAGGCTTGGGTGGGAAAATACAAATGGATTTTCTTTTGTGACCATTCAAGTGAACGGTGAAATGAAGAATTTGTTACCCATATGGAAGATCAAGTATATTGTTTGAAATTTTTAATATCCTAAAGATAAAATCTTGTTCCAAGATAGTGGGTTGGGTAACTACTTATTCACATCTGAAAGAGATGACAATCTACCTCTCCTCATGAAAGACTAAGAAGACCAAATGTGGAAAATGGAATTTGACGTCAATAATTCTAAGTTGGCATTGCTCTTACTTATCCTTCAGGTGAGTTGTTCCCAATTTTCCTATAAACTACAATTTGATAATACCAAAAAAACTGCCAAGTATGAGGCCCTTCTTCTTGGAATTGATGTTGTTGAATCCATGGTCATCAAGAAAATAAAATGTCTCTGTGATGCTGAGGTAATTGTCAAGTAGGTAAGAGATCAATACCATGTCAAGAACATGAGACTCAAACACTAAGAATTGGGTATGGGACTACATTAAATATTTTTATGTTTTTTCCATCCAATCTATTCCCCATGATAAGAATGAAAAATTTGAATCTCTTATAGTTCTTCCTTGAGGATTTAATACTCATGCTCCAATAAAGACAAAGTAAATGTTCAAATGGTTTTCAAACCAATTGTGTTGGATAATGTAAATCGTTGACATTATTTAATGATGATAGTTAATTTCTCTCTTTCTTGGAACAAAGAGACAACTCCAATATCCTCTTCTATGAGGGAAGTGATAATCCAAATTGGGAGTCAGGGATAGATGAAGATAAATAAGAGATAGGTGAATTATATTTATAAGGTGTCGTCAAATTGAAAGGAAACAAGATCCCTAAAGGTCTTATCTTGCTTGAATATTTTTTTGACAAGCATGACATATTAATAAAAAAAAGCTAAAAAAATTTCATGGTGCCTAGTTTATTTTGAAAAAGAAAACATTTGTATCACAAAGCAATTAAGGATGGTAAATATGGGCAAGTGTTGGTCACCTGAAGAGAAGAGAATATTTGTTTCATTTTTTAGAAATTATTATGATGTTTTGGTATACTGTTATGATGAACTCAAGTCATTCCAACCCAACTAGATGAATCACTTGATTCCACTGAATCCTGAAGCCAAGCCTTTTAGGCAAAAGCAATGACCATATAATCCAAAAATTATAGATGCCATCAAGGAAGAATTATTGAAGGTGCTTAATGTAAGGATCATCTTCCCTATCCACCACTCTATGTGGGTAGAAAATATTGTTCCAGTATAGAAGAAGAATGTAGAAATAAGGATATGTGTAGATTTATGCAATCTAAATCAAGCCTCATTAAAGGATAACTATTTGTTGTCTATCATGGATAACATGCTACAGGAAGTCACAAGATAAGAGATGTTACCATTGCTTGATGGTTTCTTTGAGTATATACAGATTGAGGTAGCTAAATAAGATAGATCCAAAACAACTTTAACAACTCCATGGGGAAATTTTTCCTATAGCAGAATGCCTTTTTGTCTTATCAACATCAGAGTGACATTTCAATGAGCAATGGATTTGTCCTTCAAAGATATCAAGAATTACATCATCATCAAACCTTGATGATATGAAGATCTTTTCAAAGAAATAGGGAGATCTTATAAAACATCTAGAGAAAGTGATGATCAGGTGTCAACATCACGGAATCTCTCTAAATCCCAAGAAGTACATATTTGGTATTACTAAAGGGAAACTTCTTGGGCACATTATGAACAAGGAGGGGATAAAATATAGAATCATGGTCATTGGTGTTGTCATTGATGTCAAGTGGCATTTATGGAAAAGGAGTAAATGATTAAGTGAAGCTCAGTGAGAGGTATGAAGGTTAATTGGTAGTGCATTCTCAATGATAGTTGGAACTCAAAAAGAGGTTTCAAGATGATGCAATCTTGGTCAGTGAGGTAGGATACAACTAGAGGCATGGAGATGGTTGGAAATCCTGACACATGTTATCTACAAGTCATACATGATGACTCTAGCATATTAAAGAGATTTTGGAATGAGTAATAGGTCAAATTTTGGGAGTTAAAGTTGTAACTGGTCCATTTAGGCCTAGTTCTAGAGCTTAATGAGATTTATGGTCATAAATCAGGTCAAGCAAAGAATAGGTAAGCATAGGAGGATCCTAGGAACATTACCTAAGGCATGTATGAGCTTTCAAAAATCTTATTTTAGCTCCTAGAGGTAAAATTCAAATGTTCACCAAAAATGCCCTTGAGCAAAGCAGTGAATGATGTGGTAAATGAGATAGGTCTAAGCTGTATAGGAAAATTTATGGAAAAAAAACCTACAGATTATGTACAAGGGTGTTTTTTAGTGCTTCATGTCAAGTTTCATTAAGTTTTGAAGATAGGTTGTGTGAATGAACATGATATGAAGTTAGGAGATGAATGTTAACTTCTTGTATAAGTCTCAGACAATGTGTTGATTCTCTAAGTTACCTTGGGTAGGTAGTGTGAAAGTGTAAGTTTGTTGCTTTTGAACTTCTCTCTATGATCTTGTAAAGATGATTGTGTTATGTGTTATGGTTTTAATATTTATCATTGAAAACACTGCATTAAAGTCCTTCAAAGTTATTGATCAGGTTCTTCTTGAATTTTCTCTACATTAGCCAGTTAAAAGAAACCTTCAGATGCCAAGGAAAATATTTTTCCATATGCTATTTGGGTGAACTGTGAAGACTTTGTTTGCATTCTTGTGAAAGAAAGAAGAATTGTATGTATAGTTTAAAATATTGAAAAACTACAACTATCAAATGAAATGAAGGATTGAACATGTATTCTTAATCTCTAGTTACATTCTCTACAAGTATAGTGTCACAAAGTTGAATAATGAAGTATTTAGAGATCTCATAGACATGCATAGGGTTAGATTTCCAAAACCCTCTTTATGCACAGTATCAAAAAACTAAGTAATTTTGGAATTATCAGAAAGATTCCAGGGCATGTATGGTTATGAATATTGTCAATATATATTCTTCCCCCTAGTAAGATGTATTTGAAGGAGTATCTATCTGAGATTCCATGTAAAGAAACCAAAATCCTCAGTGTTACAAGACTTTGTGGCAAAATAATGTATGTTGTAATTTAGATATTTCTCCATGAAGTAGAGTTGAAATGAATTGTCCTCTTGATGGTTATTATTGACTTAAATACAATATCCAAGATGTGAAAACCATTGATTTCCTGCCCTTGATGCATAATTAAGTTGGACTATGAATATAAGAGTAATTTTGTACACTCAATGTGCTTCCATGCGCAAATAGAGGTTTGAAACTCAAAAGTGGCAAAGAAAATGTCTAGATTATAGTTATAAGGGAGCTAAGAAGATGTTGATAACATTTCATGCGACTGTTACATATGAAAAGAATATTTTTAAACCATTTAACATATATTATTGGGTGATGGGCATGACAAGGGTATGAAAAAATGTTTCTAAGATATCAAGATCACTAAAGTGAGAAGTTTTTCCTTTTATGGAAAAGTGTCATACTTTTCCTACACAATATCTTGAAGAAGTCTGCAGGATTAAGCATGTGTCAGAGAACCTCATATTTCTTTATGCACCTTATGACAGTTACACTAAAAATCATTTGATCTCCCTAGCTAGAGTTATTAGGTAAAGAAAATTCAATATTCCTAAAAGTGGAATGTGAAAAGGTGTGGAGTATGTTCCAATATATATATAAGGATTCTTTTATATAATGAAGATGAGGATGGTTTTTGATGAGGTGAGTGCAAATTAGCGTATATAATAAAAATTCAAGTGATATGGAATAAATGAAAAATTAGGAGGATGAGTATATCATTCTTACAATGAAGAGTGCATAGGTTGATAAGAAGCCCTGATTATTACTGTGAGAGTACACTAAAATATACATTATCTTTAAGGAAATGAATATATGTTTTGCTAAATGATGATAAATGAGCATAAAAATTAGGTGGTGATGACTAGATATTGGATGTTCTCGAATAAATGAAACACAGAGGGACTAAAGTGAACATGAAACTGAAATAGGTTGAATAAAGATGAGATAAGAGCTTGGTTATATGAGAATAACCTTGTAAATTAGGGTGTATGTAACAGGGGGAAAAAGTGATATTTGAGAATAAATTGTGCCTAAAATCAACCTTGTATAACAAAGGTTTATAACAAATAAATCAAGTAGAAAATGATATTGAGAAGAGAAGAAGAGTGAGATAATTTAGTTGTCACTATCAATTGTATGAGACAATAATTTTAGTGTGATGAAAATATTAATTAAAGCCTAAGTTATAGCTTAGCATTTTGGGAGTTGTTACTTCCCTATAAGTTGAGGATCACTAAAGGCCAGTTGTTGTTGGACTAAACTTGGGAGTTGAATATTCCAGACAGGTTGAATCTTGTCAAATACTGAGTGGAAGCTTGATTGAATTTTGGAGTTGCATCAACATGTTGATTAGAAGATAAACTTTTAAATTAATGTAAAAGATACAAGACTTCATTTTCCTAAGCTTGCTTCTTGGTTTCATTGGGTTTTTTTCCCAAATTAAACATTTTGTCTCTATGTATACTCTCTTATTAATTGTGTGTGTATGCTTTTATGTGTTCATCATAATAAGATTGAGAAAATAGAAATGTCTGTAAATTTCGAATAGACATTGATTCACCCCCCTCTCAGTGTCCTAGATTTTAACAATTGGTATCAGAGCATGGTCCTTATGAATTAAGCTTAAAAACTTAGAGGTTGATGCAAAGGTTCATGTCAATTTCATCTAGCCATCAAAACAAGAATAAAAGATCAATCACTTCATGCGTTAACTATCATGTTTGTAAAATCTTGTATAGTTGTAAATTTTATTTTAGTAGGTCATTTGACTCCTTATTACACTATTTAACCTATCTCTGATCCCATTCCAAGCCTTAACCATCATCATTATCTCTGAATTCAAGAGTCTTGACTTAAGCTTCTTTTTTTGCCTTGTTGCCCACTTTTTATCCATAAAGGGTCTTAGTCAAATTTAGCTGAATTTGGCTTATGAATTAATTAGGATTCAATATTCCATTCACCTTTGTCCTTTGTGTTCCTATGATGCTATAGAAGTCATCCAAATGCATGTATAAGGTTCAAATCCTTGTCTTTCCTTTTTTGTCTTTCAACTGCCCTTATAAGCAACTTAAGACCATGTTACTTGGAATATTCACACATCTAGACTTTTTGAGGTACCCAGAGGATTCTAAAAGACTCATTAGTTTACCCTTGTCTATCCTGACATGTGACCCAGAATTTCAAACTTTAAATCTTTTCCCAACTCCATATACTTCTCCTTTTGCAATTTGATTCTTAACCCTCAAGTAGGTCTTGTAAAGGCTATCGTCATACTTATCTTAGAGTGTAAAAGGTTCCAAAGCAAAGTGAGGGGATTTTTGAGTGCCCATTATGGTAATCAATTTTCCATACAAAAATCCTAATATTTCACCTGCTTGTTTGGTAAATTTACCCTTCAAAGAAGTCCTTTGACTGGGTTTTATTCCTCCTTCCAACAGTGTTAAGGGAAATCTCCAAAATTAACCCTTCAAATTCCAAAATTCCTTCAAAATATGCAAGAATAAGTCCTTCCCATCCTATATTATCAATTTACAATCAAAATCCTCTTATTTATATGCTCAAATCTCTAATCCTAACTCTTTCATTCTGTGCATTTCTGAGAAACCCGAGAATCAAAATCTTACTATAAATTTCCATACTTGGACTCAAGGTCCCAAAATTGATATGAAGGTATATATTAATGATATCTAAGAGATGAGCTTACCAGTAGGTCTTGATAAAAGGTTTAAACCATCTTCTTTTGAAATTTTTTGTTGTCATGCCTATAGGCCTCTGTCTCAGTTATACTTCTTCCCAAACGGTCAAAGTTCCCAGATTTTAAGGGCTTCTCAGACCCCAAATCCAACTAATTATGTTCACATCCCCACCTTAGATGTAAAATAAATATTTTCAAGGCTTGGTTCCACCTTTAGGGTCTTCTCACAACAAACCCTCATTAGTCCTAACTGTGCTCTACCCAGAAATCATGATAAATATTTTGAATCAAGATCTAATTCTTAAAACTCGTGACTGTTTTGGTCTTCCTAAAAAACTTTTCTAGTAGATATTTTTTGAGCATCAATTTCATATGTAAGATCACGTGTGATTAGTGATCACATTTTAAAAGGAATCAAGGTTATTTCTGCATATACTTAGTCTTCTCAAACACAAAGGATTTGAAAAAAAGAATTATTCATTCAAGTTATACGTGTATGTCCATTGAAGAATTCTATAGTCACTTTGATAACCTCTCAGGTCTTATTTTGCAAGAAATAAATCATCTGTCAACTAATCTTTGTTCATAGTTTTGTTTACCTAGGGTTTGATGATCATGCACTTGAAGGCCCTTTCAAAACACCCCAAAATCTTACTGTGATCTTATCTTATCACTCAATAGATGTTTAAAAACTAAATCACAAGATATATTCACTTCAAGACTTGCTAATACAATATGAACTCAAAGCATTCTTAGACATAATCTACCATAACAGGTTATTACTCTCTTTCAGAGATTACCTCAACAACACCATACTTCCACACACATGTTTGACTACAGGAAAACATGAAATGATATTTTTATTCGAATGAGAAGATATTTCTTAAACTTATTCCACACTTAAATGATCTATACTATCAAGATACAATCCCTTTATTCCTGTAAAAACAAAGTATCACTTACAAAAATAATTTTCTCATTGAAAAATTCCAATCTTCTTGAATTTCTTCTCTCCCTTCCTCAATGGAATGCATATTAACCATCTTCCCTTTGAATTTATCTCATTTCATACACTATAATAAACCCTAACTATTTTCTAAAGACTTATATTGTCCATCCATGGCTATTATAGGCATGATATCATCATTTCTAACATTTTTATACATTTATTGGCTTAGACTATATCTTACAACCTATGACATCATGTATATTCATTAACAAAAACCCTAGACTCCTTATAACCTCCTTGTAATCACACTCCTTTATAATTTCAAATTTCATTTGGAGGGAAATAGAAAAAAGGAAGATAATTCAAATTTTAAAACTTATTATTTGCTTGTAATGAATCCCTAAGCCTGTCAAAGGTATTTCTCATGTTCCAACATTTCCAAAGCATGAGAAGAAGGGAGATTGATCACAAAATGTTCATCATTTTATGATGATCCTGGATCAAACTCATGGGGTAGAAAATGAACTCTTGTATTTTGAATTCCATTACTGTATACCTACATTTTTAAGAGAATTTCCAACTTATTTACATGATCCTGATCTATATTCTAATCCACTACTATTCTTGACCATTATTAGGCCACCTGGATCCGATACTTGTGTTTTGGAACTTGCATATTCTTTGAAATTGCATCCCTTTTCTTCGGATTCCTTCTTCATTATCTCCATTTTCATTTCTTCATCAATTTTACTTGTACACATAGACATAAAAAAAACAAATATAGATTCTTTACCATGTTTTTTCATATTCTCCATCCTTTTATGGATCTCTTAAAACTAGTTTTCATCATTTGTTTTACTAGAAAGGATTGAAATCTATCCATTTTCTTTAACTTCTTACTTTTTTTCTTGCTCATCCAACTTATTCACTATACCAACTTGTTCCATGCTTGTTTCATGCAATGTGTTTGGACATAAAGTTATGTACTGCATGAATAAGGTATACAAAGAACACCAATGAAGATCTTGTAGTACTGAATATGAAAAGAATATAGTGTGTTTCAATTGCAAAGAAAAAGGTCACATAGCTAAGTAGTTACTAGAAGAACCATTAATTAGATTTTGGGATTAAGAGGACTCAAGAGGAAAGAACCAGGTTGTATGCATCAACTGTCATGGGTAAGGGCATTTGTAAGACACTATCATGAATCCCCAAGATATAATGAAAAGTTGAGTGTATTCAAAAGGAAAGGCACAAATGTATTAAAGTTGAAGGAAAACTTTGAAGATAAAACCAAGCTATACATGGTTGAGAAAGACATTGGAAAGAAGAAAATAAAATGCATATACAAGGTTATGGAAACAAACTCAGGATTTGAAAGGGAAGAAAATGATAAGAAGATAGCTTGTGAAAATCTATGAAAGTCACAAGAGAATCTAGTACAAACAAAAAAATAGGAAGTAATGAAAAATCCAAGAAGGATGAAGGAAACTCTAGTGCAAAATATGAAGAACTTCTGGCTCAAGCAGTGTTAAAGAAGGTGTATGAGAGACAACATGTATGTTTATCAAGTACCTAATAAGATAGTGAAGGCTCAGAAGATGATATTATCATACCAAGGAGTACCTTCAATAATAATAACAAGATCTCAAGAAAAAAAGGTAAAGAATTGAGTCATCATGATGTTTTGATGGCTTTCTCTTGTTCTGAGGTGATATCACAAGGTGATGTGTCTTCTATAGGCTTCTAGAAAGCATAAGTCAACTAAAATAAGTAATTCTAAGAAATTCATGCTTTTCATTAATACATCAACCTGCAAACCAAAGTGTTCTCCATGATGATTATGTGTAAATAGTCCAAAGTGTGTGAAAGGATGTGGTCATCAACAATTGTCAAGGTGTGGTGTCTTCATGCAAAGATTATGGGGTATTAACCATTGTTGTCACAAATGATTCATGTCAATTTCATCATTCTTAGTTTACATATAGGAAATTGAAGATCTCAAGGGCATGTAAGGTATCCCATGGTCCGTGGGATCAATTTTATCTCTATGTTTCAATCTCCAAGGAAATAATCAATCATATAAAGTTCTATTCAAAGATGTTAAGTTTGGTTCTAAAATTTTGACCTCTACGGTAATTCAATGGTTGAGTGGAATTAAATGTTTTCATGAGAAGCATTGCTTCATTGTAATCTTAGTGTGAGTGATCTTTATGATCAAGAAGGATGCATAGGATTTTGGTTAAATAATTTAAAAGTGGTTTGTTAGGTGAACTTTCCAACAATTTCCTTATCCCTGTCAAAGAATTCTTTTAGCACATGATAATGTACAAATGGTGTAAGAGAATCAAGGAAGGAACATCATGAATAAGTGTTGAGTGAGAGAAGACAAAATAACCATTAAAGAAATAATGTCACCTTATGAACCTTCAAGGACATTTGATTGATAGGTAAGTGAGTGAGTGATTTAATTTGAGATATCCCTAGAGGCAGAGTAACCCTGCTTCAATGTGCATCTATAAGAAGATAAGGAGAAATTGATTGTATTAAACCCTTAAATGGTTCACCCTTATTTTATTGATAAAACAATAAGCTAGGAAATGATTAGATAAACCTATAGTATCATTTTTGAGTCTTGAGTGCAAGCAAAAATCGTGATGTAAATAAATTCAACTTCATGAGTTGATTGGGAAACCCTCACTTGGTGCAGATAGGGATCATGTTTTGAGGGCTCCATTTGATGATTTTGGTCGTAAAACTTGGTATATTTTAGGAAAGAATTTATACTTAGTGATTCCAAAAGAAATTTTAAAGTCTAGTGGATTCATGTCAAATTGTGGGTGACAGTTTAAGTGAGAAGCAAAAAACACAGACCTAGGCCTAATTATTAGCCCAACTTTGTGAAGGAAGAAGGGGTTATAATTAAAGAGAAAGCTTGAAACTTGACACTCAACATGGAGATGAAAAAGGGTAATTGGAAATGCCTTAGTATTTCTCTGAGTCCAAGGACAAGGGATGTTTGGCATGACATTGTGTTAGGAATAGGCTGGTAGGATAATAAACCAGTCAAGGAAAGATCAATATGGAAGAGGAACTTAAAAAATAAAGGAGATAATAAAATTTGGTATACACCAACGAGGGAGACAATCGTAAGAAGAGGTGCTCACAACTTATATGAGAGACTCATGGAATGGAATATTCATGAATTGAGAAACTAGCCTTGTTTTGGGCATGATAAAGGGGCAATTTTAGAACAAGTTGGTGAATTTGGAATTTTAAAGGTTGGTGATTACTTGAGGACTGAAACAATCTTATTAATAATCCCAAGGCATGGAGAACCAGTGCATCAATTCCGTTAATTTCTAACTCAAAATTTCATCTTTCTAATGGGGTTATCCTTGAAGAAGAACAAAGCTAAACCAGGGAATTTCAAATGGTGGAAGGTGAACACATTAACTAAAAACATTGACAAATGAAGGAGCATAATGAATAAGGATTTCACCTGGAGAAGAGTGAAGTGAAGGAGGAAGAACAATGATGAAAATACTTGCTTGAAGGTTCAAGTTTTTCCACACTAGTGACTTGGTCATTCAAAGGCAATTCAGTGTAGTATACATCAAAGGTGAGAACATGTTTACTTAAATCTTATCAAATCTCACTTGGATGAATTCATAGCTTATGACAGAGATAGTTGAATAAGATCATTGGATATTCCAGTGGAGGTTAAGAGTTAAGATTAAGATTTGAATATAATAAAGGTGTTACTTGTATGATCCAACTCGAGAAATGACATGATTAAGATGCATTAGAAGTAGAATTGGGTTTGTCTATTGATAAGAGTGAATTGAATGCTTGAATTTGAATGATGAATTGAATACTTGTTGGATGATGGTTGAGTTTGATAAAGGACAAGAAGAATCCTAAAAATCTAGAGAGAAGAGAGTCCATAGGTTGTCTAAAGACTAATAATGAAGATCTCATACACTAGAAGTTTGTTGTAGGTAGGAGTGGATCAAAGCTAGTAACCTATAGGTTAGACAAATGTTTTTAGGATAGTAAAAGCTGAATGGGGTCTTCAAGCACACTTTAAAGATTTCAAGGAAGTTAATGTGATAGGTTTTTCAAGGAAGGAGATAGTAAATAGAGAATAAGAGGCACATAATAATGCATATAAGGTGATACACAAGGTGTACAATGTATGTTGCAGGTTTCTAGGGTAGAGTTCACTAAAAAGGGTGCATTAAGATAGATAGAGGATTGATGATATGTAGTCTCAGAAAAGGGAGGATAAAATGATGCTAGGGGGAGAAGTATGAACTATTTTTTAGAATGTTGAAGTGATACACCTGAATATGAAGATCATAGGGTTAGAATGAGCATTGAAGTTGATTAGAAGACATCAATTCATTTATTCAAGACACGGGTGGCAATATAGTGATTCTAATCCAAGTGGGGGCTTCTTGAGGTGAGTTTATTTTTTTAAGTGATTGTTTGCATGTTGTTTTCCCTGTTGAGCTCAGGTCCCTTTTTCATAGATGTAAAATGGGGAGAGAGTGTTTCTAGAAACTAGGAATGGTGTTTTGAAGTTGTTGGTGTGTGTTTTCCATCAAAGGTTTTTGAGTTGTTGCCATCAATGACAAAGTTGGATATTTTTGAACCCTAGTCATCGGTGTTGTCATTAATGTCAAGTATCATTGATGGAAAAGGATTAAATGGTGAAGTGAAGCCTAGTCAAAGGTATGAAGTTTGATTGGTAGTTCCTTCTTGGTGATATTTGGAGCTCACAAAGAGGTTTCAGGTTAATTACAAGATGGTTCCAAGATGTTGCAAGCTTCGTCAATGAGGCCGAAAACCACTGGAGGCATGGAGATGGTTGATAAGCCTGAAACATGTTCTCTGCATGTCATGCATGATGATTATAGCATGTGAAAGAAATTTTATAATGAGAAACAGGTCAAATGTAGGGAGTCACAGTTGTAACTGGTCCATTTAGTCCTAGTTTTGGAGCCTAATGAGGTGTATGGGCACAAATATAGTCAAGAAAATACTAGGTAAGAATGGGAGGAACCTAGGAACATTGCTTAAGGCATGTATGAGATTTCATAAGGCTTATTTTATATCCTTAGGTTAAAATTCAAATGTTCACCAAAATTTCTCTTGAGGATTGACATTGAATGTTGAGGTAAATGAGATAGGTCTGAGATGTACATGAAAATATATGGAAAACCAAACTATGGAGTGTGTAGATGGGTGTGTTGTAGTGCTTCATGCAAAGTTTCATCAAGTTTTGAAGATAGGTTATGTTAATGAGCATGATATCAAGTTAAGAGATGAAGGTGAACTTCTAGTATAGGTCCCAAACAACGTGTTGATGCTCTCCATTGCCTTGGGTAGGCATTGTGAAAGTGTAAGTTTGTTGCTTATAAAAATGATCTATATGATCTTGTCAAGATGAATGTTTTATATGTTATGGTTGTAAGATTTCTCATTGAAAACACTACATTAAATTCATTCAAAGATATTCTTCTTGAAATTCCTCTGCATTGGCCAGTTAAAAGAAACCTTCAGATGCTAAGGACAATGTTTTTCCATGTGATAATTCAGTCAACTTGAAGACTATGTTTGCATTCTTGTGATAGTCAAAGAAGAATTCTATGTGTTGTATGAAATCATGAAAACCTAAAACTATCAAATGAAATGAAGGACTAAACACGTATTCTAAAATTATAGTTACATCCTCTACAAGTATAGTGTCACAAAGGTGAATAATGAAGTGTTTAGAGCTCTCATACACGTCTTGGGTTTAATTTCCAAACCCCTCTTTATGCATAGTATCAAAATACCTAGCAAGTTGGGAATTACCTGTAATATTTCAGGGCATGTATGGTTATGAATGTTGTCAATGTATATACTTCCACCTAGTAAGATGTCTTTCGAGGATTATTTGTCTGAGATTGCACATAAAAACAACACAAAAACTCAGTTTTGCAAGACTGTGTGGCTAAACAATGCATGTTCTAATTTAGAGATTGCTCCATGAAGTAGAATTGGAATGAATTGTCCTCTTGATGATTATTATTGACCCAAAGCTAGTATCCAAGATGTGAAAACCATTGATCTCCTACCCTTGATGCATACTCAACCTAAACTCTAACTGTAAGAGGAAGTCTGTACACTCAATGTGCTTCTATGCTCAAATAAAGGTTTGAAACTCAAAAGCAGAAAAGAATATTTCTATATTAGAGTTCAAGATGTTGGTAACATTCCATGTGACTTTTACATGTGAAAATAATCTTTTTTAAGCCATATAACATCTCTAATTTGATGTAGGACATGACAGGGGTCTGAAGAAACGTTTCTAAGGCAACAAGAGTAGTTAAGTGAGAAGTTTTGTATTTTATGGAGAGTTTAATACTCTTCCTACATAGTAGCTTGAAGAATTTTGTAGGATTAAGCATGTGTCAGAGAACCTCATATGTCTTTATACACCTTATCACAGTTATACTAAAAATCATTTGATCTCCCTAGCTCGAGTTATTAGGTAAAGAAAAGTAAAGAGTCCTAAAAGTGGAATGTAAAAAAGTATAAAGGAGTTTGTTCTAATATTAAAAAATATTCTTTTATTTAATGGAGATTATGATGGTTTGTGATGAGGTGAGTGCAGATTAGTGTATGTATGAAAAATTCACGTGATATGGAACAAATAAAAAAATGCGAGGATGAGTATATCATTCTTATAATGAAAAGTGCATAGGTTGATAAGAAATCCTAATTATTACTATGAGAGTAAACTTAAATATACAAGAGATTTGATGAAATGAATGTATTTTTTGCTAAATGAGGAGAAACGAGTAGAAATATTAAGTGGTGATGACTAGGCATTATATGGGCTCAAATTCATGAAACACAAAGGGATTAAAGTGAACATCAAAATACAATAGGTTGAATATAGATGAGATAGGGTCTTGGTTTTATGAGAATGACCTTATAAATTATGGTGTATACACAGATGTAGAGATTGAAATTTGACAAGAAATTGTCCTTGAAATCAGCCTTATATGATAGAGGTTTGTAACAAAGAAGTCCAGTAGAAAGTGAGATTGAGAAGAGAAGAAGAGTGAGCTAATTTAGCTATCACTATCAGTTATATGAGACAACATTTTTAGTGTGAAAACAATATTCGTTAAAGTATAAGTTGTATCTTATCATGTGGGTATTTTGTTCTTCCCTATAATTTGAGGATTATTAAAGGTTAGTTGTTGCTGACTAAACTTGGGAGTTGAAGCTTCTAGACAAGTTGAAGCTTGTCAAAGACTAATTGGAAAATTGCTTGAATTTTGGAGTTGCAGCTCCATGTTGAGTAGAAGCTCAACTTTGAAAACAATGTAACATATACATGACTTTCTTGTCCTAAGCCTAGTTCTTGGTTTCAATGGGGATTTTTTTTCCCATTTTTGGTTTCCCACATGAAATCATAAGAAGTTCATATTTTGTGTTACCGAAGGGAAAATTATTGGGCACATTGTGAAAAAGAAGGGGGCTAGAATTGATCTAGAAAGGATAAGAGAAATTCAAGCATTTTCCTTACCAAAAATAAAGAAGGGATTTCATTCCTTCTTTGGAAAAGTCAAATTTATTTGACGCTTTGTTCCAAATTTCACTAAGTTAACTAATCATGTCACTACTATGATTAAACCTCAAGCAAGCTTCAAGTTGAACAATGAGGGAAAAGTAGCATTCAAGGTGATCGAAGAGAAAATAGCAAAGGATCCCACCTGGGTATGTGCCAATTTTGATAAGTAGATTATTTTGTATTGTTATGCTTCCTAACACACACTTTTAGCCATCTTGATCCAAAAGAATGAATAAGGCATTGAAGCACCCATTTCTTTCATGAGTTTCCACTGAAGAACCATGAGTTGAGGTATTGTTATCACCAAATTACAGCACCCCCTGAATGGTTATCATGTGAACAGGGCATCCAATGTAATTTGTGTAACATTGTGTTATCTCTCAAGATGTGGGACTTGTGGGCTTGAGATAACCTTCTAGAGAAGGTTGGTTCCTCTTCCTAATCCTACCTACCAAAAACTATTCCTAATGCATGCAAGAAAACTACCTAATCCTATTCTAATCACTCCAACGAGACAATGAGAGAGATTACATGAAAATAAACCTACACTAAGAGCGTTAATACACGAAGAAAAGGAGGTGTTAGACACAATCCAACTGCTTGAGATGGAGAGGGAAGATAAGATATACCACAGACTATAGATGAATTCACCTAGAATGCCATTTGTTTCCCATCAAACACATCTCCCACAAACATGCAATAAACATTAAAAGTATGCACAATATACCCTTCAATGAAGAGAGGCAAGTAGAGACAACAAAATATGCATAACAAAACACAGTCTATTTCTCCATTAAAAGTTTTCATAGTACATCATTAGTGGGCAAGAGGCAAGAGAATCCCATTAAAAAGCATGGAGAGGAGGCTTAAAGCTCCATATTCAACCCAGTAGATAAGAAAGAGAGAGGGGGCAGAGGAAAAATGACTAACTCCTTTACAAATGAGCCCCATGTTACAATTTATAGAATTTGAGGATAGGGAGAAAGAGAAATCCCAAAATCTTCTTTCCAACCACTTTCAAGTTGCAATAAATGAGGGAAAAGGACGATATTTGATTTGCAAAATCTCCCTTATGTTGTCCCATAACTTACAATAGTGAAAAATGTCTGCCCCTGCCCATTTAATGCTCTCTCGACCACTTGAAATCACTATTTTTGAACTGGCTCCGTTTTCCATAAAATTCACTATAAAATTTTCATCAATCTATGAATTTCTTGACCCCTGTGCATAGGTCTTGGAACCAAAATTACAACGAGACCAATTTTGTTGCAATACCGTTGAGAAAATCTCAAGTTATGAGCTTCTGAGTGACTGCAACTAATTTGGTTCTCCAGGTTTTCTTTCACTCCACGTGACTGAATTAATTATGGGTAGCTGGAAATGACATTTTAAATATTTTTCCCTCTCTTCTAATGTTCCTTACATGATTTAAAAAGGCTAGGGAATTAAAAATGGTGGGCCCATAATCAAATTTTTATTGTTTTATGGGGGGATTGGGTTTAACATTTGGCATTAAAAATAATTTCCAGCTCGGCCATCTCGGCCGAGATGGCTTGCACTTACGTCGCCAAACACTCCCTTGGATGCCAAGCCCTTTCCACTTACGCGCCGAGTTGTCCCTTTCATGCGGGATATGTTTTCCACATTGAACGTCGACCAACCACCGACCCACCGAATCATTTCCTATGCACCGGGCTATTGGGCCTCCAACCTCCTCGTCCTATCATCCGAGCTCCAAATCGCAATGTTAATCACCCTCCTTTTACTTGCATTGGGTTTTCCCTTGACTGCTACACACCTATCCAACTCAGTGATGTATGATAACTGCCTAGGCCAAGTTTTCCTCCACCTCAACGATTCCACTTGCAAAATGTTGGGTCCTTTTGTCTTGCTTAGCGAGTTGAGTCGGCGTACACTAGCGAGTGCCTTGCTCGGTGCCACGTTGATATGCCTCAGGAACCCTGTCAAGTGCGTTGATAATTATTTGTTTATGTGGGCAATATCATTTTAAGCGGCCCATGTCACCTGTGTTTCCATCTCCCGAACCGGCTGCCTCGTGGGGCATTGGGTACTCCTCTGCACCCGCAATGTTTCCTTCGCCCATGTCGGTTCCTAGCCAACTCTTTGGGCCCGCATTGTTCCCGCGGGCCTAGTCACGTCCGCAAAGAATTTCTCGCCCCACCTTGACTGACTGTGTGGGCCGTTGACCTCCGCGACTCCCACCATGAATTGAATGCAAGACTCCCGACCGATCTCCATTTCCTCACTAAGTGCGTGGCCGACATGCTAAGTTTTAACTCGTCAATGAATTAAGCCTCTCTTTATTTTAGTGGCTCACTCTTTAATTGTTTTATGCGTCCCCCATTCCCTTAAGCTTGCTAGTTTCTTTCATGAGCTCATCCATGTTTACTCCCCCCCCCCCCCCCCCCCCCCCCCCCCCTTAATGTGTGGGCTCAGTCAACAACAACATCTACCACAATGTAGAGTTTGACCGCCCTATTTACACGTTCTACACCTTTACACTGGCTCGGGCCATTTCTCAGCTCGAACTTCAATTCTCCATGGCTTGGTGGGTCTTTGCAGCTCGAGCTCCCCAATCACACTTGCTTCTGCTTTCTGGAATAGGTCACTCCTCTGCACTTGAAAACTCGGTGATGAACTCGTCATAAAAATTCAATTCGACCCTTGAAATGAGTTTGATACGGAGCTCAACCCATCCTAGCTTATGAAACTTAGATCATTGGGGCTCCTTTTGTCTCTTGAGTAACTTGGATTTGACTTGCATGCATTTTTTGTAGTGTCTCGGTGCTCTACATCAAACTTACTAGTGAATCTCTTGGGCACCAGCTCGCCAACCATGATCTTGGTGCCTTCGAGCTGAGTGTCATTCCACACAACCGATCATGTTTCTATTAAAATGTCCTCGATCATGATACATTTACCCTGGCCTATGATCCCATGCCTTGTTCATTAGACTCATTGGTTTGGCCCATACTCCTTCAACGTGCCTTCAGTTAGTGTCAAGAACGAGCTTGCTATCATTGTGTACATGTAGAACCAACTCGGCATCCCTATATTGACTCGTTCTACCGTGCAATGAATTAGGGGCTCAACATAGCTTGATTCTTCTTTACTATGGATTTCCTCACTCAAAATGTGAACTCGATGCCTACCAACAGTGCATAGCTCAATTAGTATTAAACTAACTCGATTCCCTTCAAGGTAGCTCGTCCCCAAAAAAAACTCGTTCTGTATGAAGATGCCTTGGACTACTTGATAAGTAACTCGGTCTCATCTTGGATGTAGTGCCATGTCAAAAAACTATCTCGGCATGATGAATAGTTCGATCCTCTATTAGATGAGCTCAGTAGCTCTGTAAAGCCACCTCCAATAGCTCGGTTTGTATGAGGCAACTCACCCCTTTGTTTGATTATATGATCGTGACTTTGGTATGGAGATGAGCTTGGCGACTTTTGTAAAAGTACACATCCCCCTAGAGAGAATTGAAGGATAAAATTAATTATGACGTGGTATTAAGGAGATAATAACATTGTGAAATATTTTTAGGGAGATTTAGGAAATATTTGGAGGTTAAGGGACAGGTTTAGCAAAAGAAGGTTTTTGAAGGCAAAGGAACTTCCAATTCAAAACAACACCTAAGATTTAGGAATTGATTCCGAGAGGTATGTGATGAGTTAGATGTTAGAAAAAATATCAATGGAAAGGTATATCAATTCTATAAAGGATGGTGGTTTCATATTTTTCACAAGACATAGGCACTTCTTCCCACGGTCTATTTTTCAACATGCACAACTTGCGGTCCCGAGATAGAGGTTTTTTTAGGGGATTCCAAGAAGAATCATATAATGTGACCCATCCCATTCTAATTAAAAAATTTTATTCAAATTCATATGAAGAAGTGCCTAAAAATAGCTCTAGATGCTCTAAAAACTTTGTCATCAAGATTCTCTCCAAGGTAAGCTTTTGGCTCACTCTTTAACTCGTCAATGAATTAAGCCTCTCTTTATTTTAGTGGCTCACTCTTTAATTGTTTTATGCATCCCCCATTCCCTTAAGCTTGCTAGTTTCTTTCATGAGCTCATCCATGTTTACAACATCCCCCCCCCTTAATGTGTGGGCTAAGTCAACAACGACATCTACCACAATGTAGAGTTTGACCGCCCTATTTACATGTTCTACACCTTTGCACTGGCTCGGGCCATTTCTCAGCTCGAACTTCAATTCTCCGTGGCTTGGTGGGTCTTTGCAGCTCGAGCTCCTCAATCACACTTGCTTCTGCTTTCTGGAATAGGTCATTCCTCTGCACTTGAAAACTCGGTGATGAACTCATCATAAAAATTCAATTCAACCCTTGAAATGAGTTTGATACGGAGCTCAGCCCATCCTATCTTATGAAACTTAGATCACTGGGGCTCCTTTTGTCTCTTGAGTAACTTGGATTTGACTTGCATGCATTTTTTGTAGTGTCTCGGTGCTCTACATCAAACTTACTAGTGAATCTCTTGGGCACCAGCTCGCCAACCGTGAGCTTGGTGCCTTCGAGCTGAGTGTCATTCCACACAACCGATCATGTTTCTATTAAAAGGTCCTCGATCATGATACATTTACCCTGGCCTATGATCCCATGCCTTGTTCATTAGGCTCATTGGTTTGGCCCATACTCCTTCAACGTGCCTTCAGTTAGTGTCAAGAACGAGCTTGCTATCATTGTGTACATGTAGAACCAACTCGGCATCCCTATATTGACTCGTTCTACCGTGCAATGAATTAGGGGCTTAACGTAGCTTGATTCTTATTTACTATGGATTTCCTCACTCAAAATGTGAACTCGATGCCTACCAACAGTGCATAGCTCAATTAGTATTAAACTAACTCAATTCCCTTCAAGGTAGCTCGTCCCCAAAAAAACTCATTCTGTATGAAGATGCCTTGGACTACTTGATAAGTAACTCGGTCTCATCTTGGATGTAGTGCCATGTCAAAAAACTATCTCGGCATGATGAATAGTTCGATCCTCTATTAGATGAGCTCAGTAGCTCTGTAAAGCCACCTCCAATAGCTTAGTTTGTATGAGGCAACTCACCCCTTTGTTTGATTATATGATCGCAACTTTGGTATGGAGATGGGCTTGACCACACATAAAAATAGCTCGGTGGGTATTCAAATAGCTCAATGACTACATAATGCAGCTTGGCCTTATCATTGGAGTAGCTCATTGTTTCTACTTCAATCTGCCCACCATGTAACTTTCTCCATGACAATCAGCTCAACACAACCCCTTCATCAATTATTATATCTTCTTTGGATCCTTGGATGTACCAACTTGTGTGGAGATTCCAAGGTCATAAAATATTTCCACGTTTTATTTGCAAGGTGGGCCTCATGTATGTTATTCCTTCATTTAGCAAAATTTGAGCTTTGTGAAGACCAAGAAGAGGAAAAATTCCTCTTATGAAATTAAACTTCCTAGTTGATCCCTCCATCCACTAAGATCTACTTGCACACTCTGAATTTACCTGCGAGGTCCCTTGATGTAACCTACTTGGTTGTCCAATTTCACCAGGGGAGGTGAAATTGGATAACACGTACCACCAAATAAAGAAGCATGTCTATGTTGTAGTCAAAATGGTAAAAAGTTTCAGGTTTTACATTCTAAACTCCCACACTATGGTGATGGTACCATGAATGTAACACTCTGATTTCGTATGTTAACTTGGTGAATGTTTTACATGCTATTATAGTTGCTGGAATGAAAGAAAACATGTTAAGATATGTTTTGATCTTAAGAGAATGTGTTGCTAATTTGGATTCTTGCATACTGTGATTTATTGCATGGGACAGCAAATATTGTACTTGTGTGTTTGCTGATGTGACGACAGATTGTCGTATACTTGCTTGCTCTTATTGCTGATTGACAGCATACCTTGAATCAATTCCATTGATCCAACTATGCTGAGGTTCTCTTGTGATTTCTGGGTCGATCCACACTTGAACCGAACCCGAGATTGTTATGAGCATGCAGCGCCTGATTGCAGGTGTGAGCAGCTAGCACGAAAATGCCAACGACAGGGATTCGATTCTTTAATCCTGTACTGTCGAA
This sequence comes from Taxus chinensis, assembly GCA_019776745.2. Taxonomy (NCBI): domain Eukaryota; kingdom Viridiplantae; phylum Streptophyta; class Pinopsida; order Cupressales; family Taxaceae; genus Taxus; species Taxus chinensis. Next base: position 216,987,007 of record CM034152.1, on the reverse strand, counting down.
CTTGGGACCTCGTAAGGTGAGAAACACCTGGACACGGGTGGCCTTGACACGTAATCCGAAGGACGTAACGTCCTGCTCTGCGTTAATGTGAATGTCTGTAAGGAAGCTGGATGGAGGGTGTTTAGTGTTAGTGGTTAGTGTGAATTAAACCTAAACTAACCCTAAGGCCTAACATACATCCTACACCACTATCCTAAGTGGATTTTTTTAGAAAAAAAAAGGGGGGGGGGAAATAAACCTAAGGCTAAACTAAGACCTAGGTCGAATGATTTATGTAACCTAAACTAATCCTAAACTAAGGGGTACACAGACCCTTGGGAGGAAAGGGATAAGGATGGAAAGGGCATTCATGGCATTTAATAAACTGTCCCTACGTGGACAGCGCCAGTTTTGGCGGGGCAGGTAAGGAATTTAGAGGCATCTATTTTGAAATAGAGCCAAATTCAGTTTGCATGGAAATTTTGAAATTTAGAACTTGCCAACCCGAGTGGCGGTGGCGTGGAAAGTAAGGAAAAAGGGGTGAGCCTTAATTGCATTAATTATTTCGGTCCTCGTGACCAGCTCGCCTTGGAAACATCATGAGGAATTTGATCTTTCATTGTTTCGATTTGGTTTGGCCGAAGTTGCTCTGCATTTGGTTTATTTGGTCTGGTTCAGTCGAACCAGCTCTTAGCATTTGACATTTTCTTGGAAGTTTTGAGGTTGTTGATAAGCCTGAAGAAGAAAGGAGTGCTGGGAATTTTGTGTTGTCGCTGTGGAAGAAAACGCGGCAAATAAGGTTTTCATCGAGCTCTGGAAAAGAGATTTCAGGCACGTTAAGCCCTTCTCTTTAAAAATCTTTGCTTTAATTAAATGTTTCATTAAAACAACCCTGCTCTTGGTTTGGGATTGCATGATTGCTGTTGAGTTGATTTGGAAATGGATTTTGTTGGTTCTTGCTTCTTTTCTTTGGAAAATGATAAGGAGATTTGCTTGGGTTGCTCTGCCTTGATCTGTTTTTGCTCGAATCATGTTGGAAATGATTTACAGTATTGGTTGTTGACTGTATAAATGGTTTGAAATGGATATTCCTTTCACTGTTCGTGTTGTTCGAAATTGGAATAGGCTGTGCAATTGCTCCTTATAGTGAAATTGTTTCTTTTAAGTGTAATCTTTTCTTGCTGTTATATGGGGAATTGTCCTTGCATGTAAACAAAAAGAGGGAAGTGGAGATACAGCTGTGTATGTTTCTATGAATTGAGTTTCATTGAATATTGCTGTCATTTTGGAAATAATAAGGAAATATTGCCTTGACTGCTGAGTTTTATTGTCTTGTAATTCTCGAATGATGTATCTCCCTGTGTGCTGGACATTTGACAGTAATGGGAAATTCATTGTATATATATATCTTGTGACTGTACACTATTTATGAGTTGTTTTCACTATTGAACAATCGTTATTGCTAACGAACTGGAAGGAAGGGAATAATAGTTGATGAAGTAGTTCTTATAGAAATTTTCTTTAAGAAAGTAGATTCTTCTTCTTGTACTGTTTGGATATTGGATGGAAGTGGCATTCGGGTTCACCTTGAGTAATTGAACTCGAACCATAGGAAGTTTAAGCAATAATATCATTGCTGTACCTTTTCTTGAGTAGGAACTAAGTGAATACGTATTGGGTATTCGTGAAATAGGGAAAAAGATAATTGTTTTTCCTTCTTAAAGTTATCTATGGATTTCGTTTCTCCTTGTTGAAAGAATAAGGTGGTTTCACTGTGTTATATGAATACTGTTTGGTCTTCTTATACGGACTGTTGACACAGCTTCCACTTGATTGAATTCTATGCAAGAATGATTGTTATTTCATTATACTGTAATAAAAAAAAATAAAAACATTTGGGATCTAATTGTCTTCTGAGTTGCTCTGGGCTGTTTACCGAGCTAATACAATTACACCTGGTTCGGGTTGCTCTTATAGAAGTAGGACAGTGAATATGAGTGGTTTGGTGGTATTGATTTGTGAAAGGTACAGGCTATGAGATTGTTTTTGATAAGAACGACTATTCTGTTAATCCTTAAATGAGCTGTCTTGTTTGAGATGAACACGGATAGGTGTTGATTTTCGTTTTGAAACAATGGTGTTTCATATTGAAATGGAAGGAAGGGAATAATCGTGATGACAGTAGTTCTTATAGAAATTTTCTTAAGAAAGTAGATTCTTATTCTTGTATGTTTGGATATTGGATGGAAGTGGCATTCGGGTTAACCTTGAGTAAGCAACTCGAACCATAGGAAGTTAAGCAATAATCCATTGCTGTACCTTTTCTTGAGTAGGAACTCGAATAAGGTGGTTTCACTGTGTTATATGAATACTGTTTGGTCTTCTTATACGGACTGTTGACACAGCTTCCACTTGATTGAATTCTATGCCAAAGAATGATTTGTATTTCTATATACTGTAATAAAAAAATAAAAAATTTGGGATCTAATTTGTCTTCCTGAGTTGCTCTGGCTGTACCGAGCCTCATACAATTAACAACCTGGTTCGGGTTTGCTCTTATAGAAGTATGGACAGTTGAATATGAGTTGTTTGTGGTATTGGATTGAACGGTACAGGCTATGAGAGTTTGTTTTTTTGATAAGAACGACTATTCTGTTATCCTTATAATGAGCTGTCTTGTTTGAGATGAACACGGATTAGGTGTTTGATTTCGTTTTGAACAAATGGTGTTTCATAGTGAATTAAAAGGGAATGAATTCTTTTCCTGCCTGCTGTTTTAACCTGATGAAATTCATCGTCATGTGAATAATGGACTTGCTGTAGGTAACAGCAATGAATAAATGTTATTCTGAACGGGGTACGTTCCTAGAATTAGATCATCATGTGAATGATTGACTACATGATTGAAATACTATTTCTGTTTAGTATGCAGCAAAAGAAATATGGTTTCCTTTATTATGGCAATATATGGTATGTAACCTTATATTGTTTGATCTTGGATGTACCTAATGTTGTACTAATACGTTTCGAATCCTTAAATGAGTCTGATTCCAATGAAGTATGGATATGAATGGTGAATTCTTTCCTGTTTTCATGTAAAGCTGATTATATATGAAATTAATCTTGCTGCCGGAAAGTGAATTCCGAGCGGATTTTGTAAGTTTCACTCTGAACTGTTATCTTGAATTGATTTTCGTTTGGATTTTACTATTAGGACAGTCATGTGGAAGGAAATAGAGATATGAATGAATGTTTTAGAGAAATGATCTTTCTTCTCTCATTCAGTTGGAATCTGGAATTCGTGAATGATAAATTTTATAGTGCTTAGATGGGAGCTACTATATGCACTGCTGTTCGCTTTCTTGTCTGTACTTGAATGCTTTAAATTTAAAATACTTCATGAACGGAAAGGAAAGTAAAGGATTTATATTCAGTTAGTTTCATCCTTTGCATTTGTTATTAATGAAAGGCGTGGAAAGGATAACTGAATGTTATATAGGCAGCAAGCTACTTGTATTCCTAACTTTACAAATATTGTAAATTGATACTTGCAATGATTATGTGAAAACGGGACAACAGTCTTATTGCTGATTGTGATAATATTTTGATAGTTCAGTTGACATGCTGATCTTCCCTTTGTGCCTATTTCGAGATTGATTTTTTGCAGTAGTTTCATAAAAGAAGGGTTCTTTTATTGAAACAGTTAGTTGAAGCATCTTATTTTAAGGATAAGTGCTTAATGTGCTCAGTTCATTGAACTGACCCGTGCAATTCATTTTGCAGATGGAATTTGATTAGAATGAAGGCTTGGCTGTTTTCTGATGCCTCTTGATTAGATGTAAAACAAATTGTAAATGTTGTTTTTATTCCTCTTTGAGGAATTGTGAAAAGAAGAAAATATATTCTTCTATCCTTGAGTTGTATGGATGCTTTGTATAACTATGCCCAATCAGCTGGATTGGCAACTGTACAGATTATGACTTGAACATTGAATACAAGTACGAGTGTGATATTTTCAATAATTATATCAGTTTGATATTGTTGTTTAAATTGGAAATATGATGTTATTTCTTGATTTGGAATTGTTTCATTATCCTTGGATGGATGTTGAATTGAAACTGATATCTATTCTTACTTAAATGCAACTTTTAAGTTGAAGATGTGATTAGTTCATACTTGGGTAAAGATGAATTTTAAATTGACATGAAAAGGATTAAGAAGAATATGATTTCATAATCAGAAGGTATTCAGGATTAGCTTAGGAGCTAAGGAATATCAATTCAACTTCGGAGTAATCGAACTTCACTTTCGAACACCATTAATGATCCCGTTTGATAAAATTTAGAATTAAGGATATAAGATAGATATATCCATAACTAATGGACCTTAACTATATAACATTAAGGAGAACAAATGAATTCATTTCTTGAAGTTAGACCTCGTTTGAATGACGTCTAATAAGTTAACATTCTGAAATTAGTTGCAGTTGGAAAAATCTTGGCTAAGTTTAATAGATTAAACTTATCACGTCTGTCGGTACGGACTGCTTAATCCAATGATTAAGAAATAAACCAAGTAAGGAATTGTAGCCCTTCGATACGAAGGTGAAGATACATAATAAACTAATGGACGGTTTAGTCCCTCTTAGTTATATACAATTGCAACGGAAACGAGGATCAAGGGATCAACATGAATGCTGAAAGTTGAATCTAATTATTAACTCGTGGCTAAGGCACTTGAGCAGGATGTGTATTCTCGATGGGTGGATTCTGCAGGACATTGGCATACGCCAGCTACAGCAAGGTGTCTTCATGAAGACGGGGTCTTCATGACGACACAATGTTGCAGCTGACATATAGCAATGCCCTCCCGAATTAAAACATTTAGAATACATAGGCTGAATGTGTAGATCTCGGCAGGGGCATAGGGTATGATCTGGTATACGGAGTGACTCCGAAATACTAAAGACAAATAGACACATGGAGTCGTGGGGTAACGACACCGTATGTCTACGTATCTTTAGTTACCGGGAGTGCCTTCCTATACCCGTTCATATTACTAGCTGGAATTGAAAGTTTAAAACTGACCTTAAACGATGAGGACTGGTAGGAGCCAGGAAAGACCATTCTAGATAATAGGTGAAGTGAAGTGAAGGACATATTCCGTAGATGTGTATCACATCCAGGAATATGATCATGCAAAGCATGTGAAAATCTTTGGCCAAAGTATCGCAATTGCTGGTTGCGTTGTCCTTATCACTTAATTTAAGATGCAGGATGTCAGATGAATATCAGTAACAGATATTCAGATAGGCTTCTTAAATGGATCACTTCGATAACCGAGGAAGGTTATGAGAACAGGTATATATAATATACTATGCATAAATAAACATGAAGGATCGGTTGTTGCCGAGTCATGAAATGAAGGATCGTTGAAACTCTGAGCCATGAAAATGGAAGATCGGTAGTTCATCGAGTCATTTACAGTAGCATATAGAATTTGTTATAAGATTGAATGGCATTGAATGTGTGTTCCATATTGTAAATATGCGAACAGGGCACATTTGTTTTAAAAGGAAATTGTGTGAACCCAACTGTGTTGTTTGGGCAGAGAACAATTATTTAAACTTGAACGTGTGTTTGAATTTTATAATTCATAACAGAGAACGTTATTTTTAGAAAAAAAAAAAAAAAAATTTCCCTTGTTCTGGTGTTTTAAAATGGGGATGTTACATCTTGGTATTAGAGCTGAAGGTTGCAGCTCTTGGACCTAATGAGTCCACAATATTAATAAAGTTTACATTTTCTTATTGAACAGAAAATGGTCAGGACAAGAGGGAATGCTGCGAATAACCCGTTGCAGGGTGGAGAAGCAGCAACTGCCCAAAAGCTGGATGAAATCCTTGCTGCCCTACTTGATACGAGGGATCGTTTGACTGTACTGGAACAACAGTCAATGGGAAATGAAGAGGAGGGGAATGAAGCTGAAATAAATGATCAGCTGCCTCCTATGGACAACATCAACGGAGGGAATCCGGGTGTTGATGATAATAATGTAATTGCTCCTAATCCCCCTGAAAATAAAAGGGCAAGATTAGCAGCTAAACTTACAAATGACATAAAGAGAATAAGTCCTCCAAAGTTTGATGGAACAACTCTTGGGGACGGAGCTGAAAACTGGCTCAGTGAAATGGAGAAATACTTTGCTATAAGAAACTTCTCTGAAGAGACTAAAGCGATATGGGGAGCATATCAGCTTTCTCATGAAGCATCGTCCTGGTGGGACAATCATAAGGTTGAGCTGAATATTGTCGAATCAGACATAACTTGGGATCAATTTAAGGGTTATTTTAGGCAACGATGGCTGCCTCAACTCTATTTTGATAGTAAAATGACTGAATTTCAGAACTGGTCGCAAGGAAGGCTGTCGGTGACGGAATACTGGGAAGGGTTTACTAAACTCCTTAAGTATGTGCCGCAGTACCAAGCTGACGAGAAGTTCAGAATACAGAAATTCATAATGGGACTAAATCCCATCATTGGGGGCGAAGTGGATGTCCACGGCCCAACCACCATGGATGGGGTTGTTGAAAAGGCAATCAGACAGGAACAGAAATTGAGAGCAATATCTGCTCACAGGGAAGAGATAAGGAAGAAGATTCCCAATCCTTCTTCGTCTCTTGCACCAAAAAGGGGACCTTGGAAAAGGTTTGGTGTGAAAAATAAAATTGTTGTTGATAACAACAAGAAACCTGTGATGAATAGACCTGTAAATAGCATGCGGAACAGCTTCCCAAAAGTTAATGGCATTGGACAAAAGTCCTATGGAAGCCAGAACGATAACTTTAAGGCTGGTAATAAATTTGAACCTAGAAAAGGGCCAGCTGGAGGACGCTTCAACTGTGGAAAGGACCACTATGTGAATCACTTTCCTCTGAAGAAGGATGATCGCGGACAGCAGCATAGGATATATGCTGCAGTGGCTAATAGACAAGCTGAAAAGCAAGTGACACCCATAGAGGTTACGGGTAAGTTATTCGGTAAACCTGTAGTTGTAATTTTTGATACTGGAGCTATAGAATGTTTTATTTCTGCTGAACTTGCTATGAAATTAAAAAGAAAGGCTGCGAGAATGGATAAAACATGGACAGTGCATTATGGGAATAATGCTGTCCATATAGTTGAAATGTGCCTTTTTGGGGCAATTCTTGATCTGCCTGGGTTCTCCACCGAAGTTGACTTGTATGTCACTCCTCTAGGATCATATGATATCATTATTGGAGTTAACTGGTTGGCTGAACATAAGGCAAAGGTTGACTGTTATGAAAAACAAATCTGTTGCCTTGATGATCTGTAGAAAGCAGCAATCATTCAAGGTGTAAAACGAGAAGTTGCAGTTAGGAAACTGACGGCTATGCAACTAAAGAGGGCTAAAAACAGAGGTTGCACCTTGTATGCGATAAAAATGACAGAAATTGAAGAGGAAGATAATGATTTCATGGAAAGATATCCATTGTTGAGGGATTTCCGTGATGTGTTTCCAGAGGAATTGCCGGGTCTTCTGCCCAAACGTGAGTTTGACTTCGCTATAGAAATCAAACCAGGAACGGAACCCATATCTAAGGCACCTTATAGAATGACTACCATTGAGTTGGTAGAACTGAAGGCTCAGTTACAAGAACTTCTGACAAAAGGGCTGATCCGACCGAGCGTCTCGCCTTGGGGAGCGCCGGTAATCTTTGTAAAGAAAAAGGATGGCACCTTGAGGCTGTGCATTGATTACAGAATGCTGAATAAAGCAACCATTAAAAATCGATACCCACTTCTGAGAATCGATGATCTGTTTGATCAGATGCGAGGAGCATCAGTCTATTCAAAAATAGATCTGCGGTTAGGGTACCATCAGTTGAGAATAAAAGAGGAAGATATTCATAAAACAGCTTTTAGAACGAGGTATGGGCATTATGAGTTCACGGTGTTGCCTTTTGGGCTGACTAATGCACCTGCCGCCTTCATGAATCTAATGAATAACATTTTTCAAGAATACTTAGACAAGTTTGTGCTTGTATTCTTAGACAACATTCTTATATACTCTAAAAATGTCGAAGAGCACCAAGAACACCTCAGGATAGTGCTGGAAATCTTAAGAAAGAGGAAGTTGTATGGCAAACTGTCAAAATGTTCCTTTTATGATGCAGAGGTGCATTATTTAGGACACGTTATAAGCAAAGACGGGATAGCTGTTGACCCTTCAAAGATCACAGCTATAACTGAGTGGCCTGCGCCTAAGAACGTGCACGAAGTGAGGAGCTTCATGGGCTTGGCTGGATATTATCGAAAGTTCGTCAAGGAATTTTCAAAAATTGCTGCCCCAATCACTTCGTTGCAAAAGAAAGAAAAGAAATTTGTCTGGACAGACAAATGTGAATCTGCCTTTAAAAAGTTAAAGGAACAGTTAACTACAGTGCCTATTTTGACTATACCTGATCCAAATGGAGATTTTATGGTTGTAACGGACGCTTCAGGAGAAGGCCTTGGAGGTATTCTGTTACAGAATAACCATGTCATCGCTTATGAAAGCAGAAAGCTTAAGTTACATGAACAGAATTATGCTCCACACGATCTTGAGCTCGCTGCCATTGTTCATGCGCTTCAAATATGGAGGCATTACCTTCTGGGCAAGCCCTTTGAATTAAAAACAGACCATCTGGGGTTGAAGTATATTTTCACTCAGCCAAATCTGAATGCAAGGCAACGAAGATGGTTAGAATTTCTGTCTCAGTATGATTTTGATATAAGCTACATTAAGGGCAAGGAAAATAGAGTAGCAGATGCTCTGAGTCGAAGGAAGCATATCTCTGCTCTTATAACGTTAAAGAACTCAGTTTAAGGATGAGGTAAAAGATGCCTTGGAATCAGATCCTTATTTCCAGCAAGTCAAATCAGCACTTGCTGCAGACCCGCAGGACATCAGGTATAAAGGGATTTCGTTTTGATAATGAAGGAGTTCTGAGGTTCGAAAACAGGGTATATGTACCTGTGGCAAATGACTTAAGAGGGAAATTGCTAACTGAATTCCATAATTCACCCTTTTCTGGACACCCTGGCATTACAAAAATGCTCGCTGATCTTAAAGCAGCAATTTTTGGAAGGGAATGAAAAAGGATGTGGTAGAGTTTGTAACACACTGCTTGGAATGTCAGCGTGTTAAGCGGAACATATGCACCCTGCTGGATTATTGTATCCCCACAGCATCGCAGTATAAATGGCAAGTGATAACGATGGATTTCGTTCAAGGATTGCCTATGTCAAGAAATAAACATGACATTATCCTGGTTGTAGTCGACAAATTGACCAAAGTGGCACACTTCATTGCTGGTAATTTGAAGGACGATGCACCAGTTTTAGCAAGAAGATTTGTACATGAAATCTTCAGATTGCATGGAATACCGGAATTAATCATATCGGACAGAGATCCGAGGATGACATCAAGGTTTTGGCAAACGCTTAATGCGCCTTGGGAACTAAATTAAACTTCAGTTCTGCATATCATCCAGAAAACGGATGGACAGACTGAGAGAGTTAATCAAGTTTTAGAGGACATGCTAAGGATGTATTGCATGGACCAGCAGTATAAATGGGAGGAACCTTCCGCTGGTAGAATTTTTTACAATAACACCTATCATGCCTCTTTAAAAATGGCGCCCTTTGAAGCATTGTATGGAAGAAAATGCAGAACCCCTGTCAGCTGGGACAGCGTTGAGGACAGAGAGGTAATTGGGCCAGAAATCCTTATGGAAATGGAACAGCAAATCAAAATGATTCGGGAACATCTAAAGGAGGCTGCCAATAGGCAAAAGAGCTATGCAGACTTGAAGCGGGTTGACAGGCATTATAAACTTGGAGAGAAGGTCTTTCTTCGGGTGAAGAAGCCGAAAAGAGCTCCATAACTTTTGGCAAGGCTGCCAAGTTGTCGCCACGTTACGTGGGACCTTTTGAAATTGTTGAAATAATCAACCCTGTAGCTTATCGTCTAGCATTACCTCCTGCTTTGTCTCAAATGCATGATGTTTTTCATATTTCTTTGCTTAAGAAATACGTGACAGATTTATCACATGTGCTAAATTGGAATTCCTTGCAGGTCCAAGACCCAGGAATAATCGTGGTTAAGCCCATTCGAGTGCTGGGAACTCGCCAGTTGTACTTGAGAAATCGCGAAGTGAACCAATGTAAGGTCCAGTGGGACCAGTTCAGAAGAAAGTGCAACTTGGAGAATCTCGAAGAAATGAGATCTACTTTTCCACACCTGTTTAACTGAATTTGAAATTCAGAGAACTGATAATTCTACCAAATTTAGACAATTATTAGTCTATTGTACAGTTGTCTTAAAACGTTGTTTTTTAAGAGAGAATCTGTTTTTGGTATGAACTTATGAAGGAAAGGACAATAACTGAACTTTGTCCTAGAACTCCTTGATTTGTTAATCTGATCATCGGGACGATGATTCTTTAAGGAGGGAAGAATGTAACACTCTGATTTTGTATGTTAACTTGGTGAATGTTTTTTACATACTGTTATAGCTGCTGGAATGAAAGCAAACATGTTAAGATATGTTTTGATCTTAAGAGAATGTGTTGCTAATTTGGATTCTTGCATACTGTGATTTTTACATGGGACAGCAAATATTGTACTTGTGTGTTTGCTGATGTGACGACAAATTGTCGTATACTTGCTTGCTCTTTTGCTGATTGACAGCACACCTTGAATCAATTCCATTGATCCAAGTATGCTGAGGTTCTCTTGTGATTTCTGGGTCGATTCACACTTGAACCGAACCCGAGATTGTTATGAGCGTGCAGCGCCTGATTGCAGGTGTGAGCAGCTAGCACGAAAATGCCAACGACAGGGGTTCGATTCTTGAACCCTGTACTGTCGAACTTGGGACCTCGTGAGGTGAGAAAATGCCTGGACACGGGTGGCCTTGGCACGTAATCCGAAGGACGGAACGTCCTGCTCTGCGTTAACGTGAATGTCTAGTAAGGAAGCTGGATGGAGGGTTGTTAGTGTTAGTGGTTAGTGTGAATTAAAAACCTAAACTACCCTAAGTCCTAACATACATCCTACACTACTATCCTAAGTGGATTTTTTAAATTAAAAAAAAAAGGGGGGAAAAAACCTAAGCCTAAAACCTAAGGCTAAACTAAGACCTAGGTGAATGATTTATGCAACCTAAACTAATCCTAAACTAGGGTACGCAGACCCTTGGGAGGAAAGGGATAAGGATGGAAGGGGCATTCATTGGCATTTAATAAACTGTCCCTACGTGGACAGCGCCAGTTTTGGCGGGGCAGGTAAGGAATTTAGAGGCATCTATTTTGAAATAGAGCCAAATTCAGTTTTGCATGGAAAAATTTTGAAATTTAGAACTCGCCAACCCCAAGTGGCGGTGGCGTGGAAAGTAAGAGGAAAAAAGGGTGAGCCTTTAATTGCATTAATTTTTTCTTGGTCCTCGCGACCAGCTCGCCTTGGAAAAGTGCATGAGGGAATTTGATTTTTTCATTGTTTCGATTTGGTTTGGCCGAAGTTGCTCTGCATTTGGTTTTTTTGGTCTGGTTCAGTCGAACCAGCTCTTGGCATTTGACATTTTCTTGGATTTTTGAGGCTGTTGTTAAGCCTGAAGAAGAAAGGAGTGCTGGGAATTTTTGTGTTGTCGCTGTGGAAGGAAAAAAAACGCGGCAAAAAGGTTTTTCTTCGAGTTCTGGAAAAGAGATTTCAGGCATGTTAAGCCCTTCTCTTTAAAAATCTCTTGCTTTGATTAAATGTTTCATTAAAACAACCCTGCTCTTGGGTTTGGATTGATGTGATTGTTGTGTTGATTTGATTTGGATTTTTGGATTTTGTTTTTTTCTTGCTTTTTTTTGGAAAATGATAAGAAGAATTGCTTCTGGTTGCTCTGGTTTTGATTGTTTTTGCTCGAATCATGTTGGAAATGATTTATTGTTGTGTTGTTGACTGTATAAATGGTTTGAAATGGATATTCCTTTCACTGTTCGTGTTGTTGAAATTGGAACAGGCTGTGCAATTGTTCCTTATAGTGAAATTTTTTCTTTAAGTGTAAATTTTTCTTGCTGTTGTTATTGGGAACTGTCCTTGCATGTAAAAAAAAGAGGAAGTGGAGATACAGTCTGTGTTATGTTGCTATGAATTGGGTTTCATTGAATCTTGCTGTCATTTTTTTTTGGAAACAATAAGGAATATTTGCCTTGACTGCTGAGTTTTATTGTTTTGTAATTTCTCGAATGATGTATCTCCCTGTGCTGCTGTTTGACAGTAATGGGAAATTTTTATATGTATATATATCTTATAATGACTGTACACTTATTTATGAGTTTTTTCACTATTGAACAATCGTTATTGCTAACGAACTGGAAATGGAAGGAAGGGAAATAATAGTTGTTGAAGTTTTTTTGTTTTTATTGAAATTTTCTTTAAGAAATTAGATTCTTCTTCTTTGTACTGTTTGGATTGGATGGAAGTGGCATTCGGGTTCACTTTGAGTAATTGAACTCGAACCATAGGAAGTTTAAGCAATAGCAAATAATATCATTGCTGTACCTTTTTTTTGAGTAGAATAAAAATGAATACGTATTGGGTATTCGTGAAATAGGAAAAGTTAACTGTTTTTCCTTCTTAAAGTTTATCTATGGATTTTGTTTCTCCTTGTTGAAAGAATAAGGTGGTTTCACTGTGTTTATATGTTTTGTTTCTTTTGGTCTCTTCTTATAAATTACTTTGACACGAAGCTTCCATTGATTGAATTCTTGCAAAATGATATTTTTTATCTTCCTTAATGATTATTCTTGATGTTTCAAAGAATGATTTATTTCCTTTACTTTTTTGGGAAAAAAATTTTTAATTTAAATGGAAAAAATGTGGAATTTCTTCTTGAATGATTTTTTCTGTTGCTCTTGGCTTTTGAAACGAGCTTCATACAATTAACACCTGGTTCGGGTTTGCTTTTATAAGGGTATATGAAGTATGGACAGTTGACGGTATATGAGTTGGTGTTGTTTTTGGAATTGGATTGAACGGTACATGCTATGAGAGTTTGTTTTTTTGATAAGAACGACTGACTGTTGTCTATTTATCTTATGTGAGCTTCTTGTTTGCTAAAGATGAACACTGATTTTAGGTGTTTTGATTTCGTTTTGAAAAAATGGTGTTTTTAGTGAAATTAAAAGGGAATGAATTCTTCTTCTGCCTTTTTAACTTTTGAAATTCATAGTCATGTGATTCATGTGAATAATTGGACTTGCTGTAGGTAACAGCAATGAAATAAATGTTTATTTGAACGGGTACGTTTAGATTATTAGAATCATAATGTGATGATTGACTGCATGATTGAAACTTTTTTTCTGTTTAGCATACAGTGAAAGAAAATATGGTTTCTCTTTATTATGGTAAATATATGGTATGCAACCTTATATTGTTTGATCTTGGATGTACATAATGTTGTACTAACCTGTTTCGGATCTTTATATGAGTCTGATTTCAAATGAAGTATGGATATATGGATGATGAATTCTTCCTGTTTTCATTTAAAGCTGATTATAAATGAAAATCTTGCTGCTGGAAAAAGTGAATTCCGAATGGATTTTGTAAGTTTCACTCTGAACTGTTATCTTGATTTGTTTTCGTTTGGATTCCACTGTTAGGACAGTCATGTGGAAAGAAATAGAGATATGAATGAATGAATGACTTGGAAAAATGATCTTTTCTTCTTTCATTCAGTTGGAAATGGAATTCGTGAATAATGAATTTTATAGTGCTTAGATGGAGAGCTACTATATGCATTGCTGTTCGCTTTCTCTTGTCTGTACTTGATTGCTTTAAATTAAAATGACTTCATGAACGGAAAGGAAAGTAATGGATTTACATTCAGTTAGTTTCATCCTTTGCATTTTTTATTAATGAAAGGCGTGGAAAGAAAGGATAACTGTATGTTATATATAGCAGCAAGCTACTTGTATTCCTAACTTTACAAAATATTGTAAATTGATACTTGCAATGATTATGTGGAAAAACGGGACAGCAGTTTTTTGGCTGATTGTGATGATATTTTGATAGTTCAGTTGTTATGCTGATCTTTCTTTTGTGCCTATTTCGTGATTGATGTTTAACTGTCGTTTCATAAAAGCAGGGTTCTTTTATTGAAACAGTTAGTTGAAGCACCTTATTTTAAGGATAAGTGCTTAATATGCTCTCAGTTCATTGAACTGACCCGTGCAATTCATTTTGCAGATGGAATTTGATTAGAATGAAGACTTGGCTGTTTTCTGATGCTTCTTGATTGATGTTAAAATGAATTGTAATTGTTTGCTTTTATTCCTCTTCGAGGAATTGTTGTGAAAGAAGAAAATATATTCTTCTGTCCATGAGTTGTATGGATGTTTTGTATAAACTATGCCCAATCAGCTGGATTGGCAAATGTACAGATTATGACTTGAAATTGAATACAATTACAAGTGTGATATTTTCAATAATTATATCAGTTTGATATTGTTGTTTAAATTGGAAATATAATGTTATTTCTTGATTTGGATTTTTGTTTCATTGTCCTTGGATGGATGTTAAATTGAAACTGATATCTATTCTTACTTAAATGCAACTTTTAAGTTGAAAAAATGCAATTAGTTCATACTTGGGTAAAGATGAATTTTTAATTGACATTAAAAAGGATTAAGAAGAATATGATTCCCATAATCAGAAGGTATTCAGGATTAGCTTAGGAGCTAAGAATATCAATTCAACTTCGGAGTAATCGAACTTCGCTTTCGAACTCCATTAATGATCCCGTTTGATAAAATTCAGAATAAAGGATATAGGATAAATATATCCATAACTATGGACCTTAACTATATAACGTTAAGGAGAACAAATGAATACATTTCTTGGGAATTAGACCTCGTTTGAATGACGTCTAATAAGTTAAATTCTGAAATTAGTTGCAGTTGGAAAAAATCTTGGCTAAGTTTAATAGGTTAAACTTATCACGTCCGTCGGTACGGACTGCTTAATCCAATGATTAAGAAAGAACCAAGTAAGGAAATGTAGCCCTTCGATACGAAGGAGAAGATACATAGCACTAATGGACGGATTTTTAGTCCCTCTTAGCTATATACAACTGCAACGGAAACGAGGATCAAGGGATCAACGTGGATGCTGAAAGTTGATTTTAATTATTAAATCGTGGCTAAGTCACTTGAGCAGGATGTGTATTCTCGATGGGTGGATTCTGCAGGACATTGGCATACGCCAGCTACAGCAAGGTGTCTTCATGAAGACGGGGTCTTCATGACGACACAATGTTGCAGCTGACATATAGCAATGCCCTCCCGAATTAAAATCATTTAGAATACATAGGCTGAATGTGTGTGTTAGACTGGGGCAGGGGATAGGGTATGATGATCTGGTATACGGAGTGACTCCGGAATACTAAAATAACAATATAGACACACGGAGTCGTGGGGTAACGACACCGTATGTCTGCGTATCTTTAGTTACCGGGAGGAGTGCCTTCCTATACCCGTTCATATTACTAGCTGGAATTGAAGTTAAAAACTGACCTTAAAAACGATGAGGACTGGTAGGAACCAGGAAAGACCATTCTAGATAACAGGTGAAGTGAAGTGAAGGACGTATTCCGTAGATGTGTATCACATCCAGGAATATGATCATGCAAAGCATGTGAAAATCTTTGGCCAAAGTATCGCAATTGCTGGTTGCGTTGTCCTTATCACTTAATTTAAGATGCAGGATGTCAGATGAATATCAGTAACAGATATTCAGATAGGCTTCTTAAATGGATCACTTCGATAACCGGGAAAGGTTATGAGAACAGGTATATATAATATACTATGCATAAATAAACATGAAGGATCGGTTGTTGCCGAGTCATGAAATGAAGGATCGTTGAAACTCCGAGCCATGAAAAATGGAAGATCGGTAGTTCATCGAGTCATTTACAGCAGCATATAGAATCTGTTATAAGATTGAATGGCATTGAATGTGTGTTCCATATTGTAAATATGCGAACAGGGAACATTCGTTTTAAAAAGAAATTGTGTGATCCAAACTGTGTTGTTTGGGCATAGAACAATTATTAAAACTTGAACGTGTGTTTGAATTTTTAATCAAATCAAAGTGATATTAAGGAATGTCTCTTCTATGAGTGTCTGAGTAAAGATCTAACCCAAGTTCTCTTTGTAAATACAACCAATGAGTGGTATGCTAACATTTCCTACTTTCTAACCTATGGTGAATTCCCATATCATCTTGATTACAAACAAAGAAGAAATCTCAAACTCAAGTCAGCTAAATACATCATTTGGGATCATGTTCTATAAAAAATAGGACTTGATGGATGCTTGCTAAGGTGCGTGGAAAAGGGGAAACACGAGAAGTTTCTAAAAGCATATCATGATCAAGCTTGTAGTGGGCATTTCTCTGCAATGGTGACTACTCACAAAATTCTCCGTGGTAGGTACTACTCGCCTAACTTGCTCGCAGATGCTCAAGAATGGGTCTCCAAGTGTGAACCTTGCCAAAAACTTGTTGGGAGACCACATCTTATTGTCCTTCCTCTCTATTCGGTGGTGATCAAAGAACATTTCCAGTAGTGGGGCATGTAATTCATTGGATTTCTCAATCCTCACTGAAGCGTAGGGCACACCTACGTACTCATGAAAATTGACTACCTCACAAAGTGAGTTGAGGAAATTATGGCCAAGTAAGATAATTCCAAAATGGTATGAAATTTAATCAAGGAGAACATTATTATCCCTTTTGGGATCCTTCATAATATTGTGTTTGATAATGCCACATAATTTTCCTACATGGAGTTGACTAAATTCTGCCATAGTTATGAAATCTCACTGTCACATGCATCAGACTACTACACATAAGGTAATGGTTAGGCTGAGTCAATCAATAAGAATATGTAACCATAGTATGTAAGCTAGTTGATAAGAATAAAAGAAAATAGTACAAGAAGCTCTCAAATGCATTGTGGGCAGACTGTATCTTCCCTAACAAAGCAATTGGTATGTAATTATTCCAATTACTCTACGAGATCAATGTAGAAATACCATTCATCGTCTGATTTCCTGCACTCCACTTAGTTAAATAAATTGAAGATGGTTAGTATAGTGACTCCCTTGACAAAACGATCTTGTTTCTTGAGAAGCTTGATGATGAAAAATTCAAAGTGATAGATCATATAAAGGAGTATCAACTGAAGGTATATAAGTTATTTGACAAGAAGGAAAAATATAAGGATTTCAAAGTTGGATATCTTTTCCTATTAAGGGACAAAAGGATAGAATCAAAAGGAACTTATGATATGTTTGATTCCTTATGTCTCAGTCTGCTCCATATTTGAGAAACTTGTTGTGAAAAATATTTTTACGTATCTTATCTGGATCACATACATTTAGAGTTTCCCCACAACAGGAAATATTTTAAATTATATAAGAAATGAAAACGGGTTGTCCTTTATATTGTACCATAGGTGATTTAGGATGTGTGTTTCCCTTTCCCGTTGTGTGTGTTTTTCCATTTTAGTGTGGTGTGTTTCCCTTTCATTGTGTGTGTGTGTGTGCGCGCGCGATTCATCCTTTCAATATATATTTTCTTGTATGATATTTTTTTTATCCCAATGGATAAGGCACTGGTCCATATCGTGTATTGAGATTTTGGAGTTCCTACTTATCCTGTATTCACTTTGTTCAATCTAAAATAAGTCTCCAAGTGAGAGCCAATTGTTGTCATGTGCTTTTGCAAGGGAAAAATTCAACATGAAAACATGACAACTTTACCCTACTGATAAATTTTTTTCCTGTAAGCCCTCTTAAGCATGTCTCTGGATCATTTCTTCCATAGTGTCAGACCTATCCTATCCTTTCAAGTGCTCATATATGTTGTACTAACCTTTACCATGTGTTTGAAATGTAAAGTCAAGATCATGGAGTTCTTCTGAAGCAGTATTTTCAAAGGCATATTCTTCAGTGAGCTTAGAAGAGCTATTTTCAACCTTTTTTTGTAAAAGTACACATCCCCCTAGAGATAATTGAAGGATAAAATTAATTATGACGTGGTATTAAGGAGATTAATAACATGTGAAATATTTTTAGGAGATTTAGGAAATATTTGGAGGTTTAAGGGACAAGTTCAGCAAAAGAAGGTTTTTGAAGGCAAAGGAACTTCCAATTCAAAACAACACCTAAGATTTGGGAATTGATTCTGAGAGGTATGTGATGAGTTAGATGTTAGAAAAGATATCAATGGAAAGGTATATCAATTCGATAAAGGATGGTGGTTTCATATTTTTCACAAGACATAGGAACTTCTTCCCACGGTCTATTTTTCAACATGCACAACTTGCTGTGGTCCCGAGGATAGAGGTCTTTTTTTAGGGGATTCCAAGAAGAATCATAGAATTTGACCCATCCCATTCTAATTAAAAAAATTAATTCAAATTCATATGAAGAAGTGCCTAAAAATAGCTCTAGATGCTCCAAAAACTTTGTCATCAAGATTCTCTCCAAGGTAAGCTTTTGGCTCACTCTTTAATTGTTCAGCAAAAGAAGGTTTTTGAAGGCAAAGGAACTTCCAATTCAAAACAACACCTAAGATTTGGGAATTGATTCCGATAGGTATGTGATGAGTTAGATGTTAGAAAAGATATTAATGGAAAGGTATATCAATTCTCTAAAGGATGGTGGTTTCATATTTTTCACAAGACATAGGCACTTCTTCCCATACTATTTTTCAACATGCCAACCTTGCGGTCCCGAGATAGAGGTTTTTTTAGGGGATTCCAAGAAGAATCATATAATGTGACCCATCCCATTCTAATTAAAAAAATTTATTCAAATTCATATGAAGAAGTTCCTAAAAATAGCTCTAGATGCTCCAAAAACTTTGTCATCAAGATTCTCTCCAAGGTAAGCTTTTGGGACTTAGCCAAATTTGAAGGTGGACACATGTCATCACCAAGTGATGGCATAATTTTCTGTCCCATATGTCTCATCCCCTTGGGAAAATTGGGACACAAAATTTTTCCCAAGCCCAAGATAGCCCCCTGGATAATCATGTGACCCTGACGGAGCTCAAACTTTCCAATTAAGCCCCTTCTCACTCTTTCTCAGCCCTCCCCATCATCAAATCACGAAGTGCCACTTCTCCTCACTAGGTGAGGGAAATTTTTCTTGCACCAATTTTCTTGTCTCCTTGGGATATTTAGGAAAAAAAAAATCCCATGCCCAACTTGGCCATTGATTCTCCATGTGACCTCGGGAAGGCTCTGCAAGCCACTTTTCAACCCCCTCTCTTCTCCGCCTTTGCAAATCACCATCCACCACTTGTACTCACTAGGTGAGGGAAAATTTTCTTACACCAACTATCCCATCCCCTTGTGATAGTTGGGACATGAAAATGCACCCAAACCTATCCCTTGTCTAGGTCCTCCATGTGACCTAATTTCAGCCTCGGGGGATTTTTGAGTGATTTTTCTCTCTTCTTCTTCAACCAATCTTCGTCCGCCACTTTTTAAGGTAAGAAGAGGGTTAATTTTCTTGTAGAAAATTTCCCATCAATTTGGGATAGTTAGGACACAAAAATTCTCCCAAGACTAAGAGGTTTTAATAAATCCAAATTTTCCAAAAACAACATAACTGTCATGTTTCTTCTCTATGTGTATTCGAGAAAGTTGTTATTGAAAGAAAGTTATAAAAAGCATTTACCTCCTTCATTCCTCTATTTATTATTCATTCTTCCATGTTCACTATTGCAAATCATCCAAGAAATTTCTTTTTCTCCAGACATCATGCCCATTTTCTTCTAGATTGAATCCATAGCCAAAAATAGTAAAAACTCATACCTCCCAACCTGGTAATCAGAATCCGACAAGATTTTCATAGCCTCTCTATCTCCCAGGTGCATACAAGAAGAAAGAAACAAAATAAACATAGGTGCCACTAATTTTTAATGTAATTAAACCCCACATTTCTTCCCTATCTCCCACTTTTTCAAATTCCCACCATTCCGACAGATGGTTCGAGCTAGAATTTTGAGAACATCATCCAGAAGACAAACTTATTTCACAGAACTTGATTTTTCATCAATCTGAGGTGTGAAAGAAAAATTTATAAAAATATTAAGTACCTAGTAATCATACTTACTATAAAAATAAAATTTTAAATAAAAACAAAACCCTTCAAATAAAAAACTATAAAAATGACTCAGATGACAAACTAGACAATACAAACCAAAAAAGCATGAGAAATAAAAGACAAAAAGTTAACTTTCTAAAAATAGAATGTTTGTGAAAATTACAAGTAATCATCTAAAATAGTGTTCCAAACATGTTTGGGATTCTGAAAAACTAATTCTAAGACAAAAAAACATTTTCTAAAATAGATGATCCTAGATCCCAGTGGCTAAAAATAGAAATTTCTTGTTTTGAGTGAAAAAAAAATTGTCACCTCCATTTTTACTTGTATTGTTTCTTTTCATCAATATGAAGTTAAAATTTTCTAATCTCAAGCCCATTTTGGCCCTCTTGTTTGATTAGTCAAGCATGGGTGAGAGTGATGTCAACAATATGGAATTGGAGGACCTCAAAAATAGAATGTTGGGTGGACCAAGGGAACCTGTGGAGGATAATGTCTACACAAGCGAGTTGTACGCAACAGGTGGCCACACTATGTCTATTCAAAGTGTAGAGTTGGTGTTGGAATGATCCCATAATTACAAGATAGACACTAAAACCATTAGAGTTGACGACAACTTGGTCTAAGGAGTGCTCACTCCCAAAACAATTTCTCAATGCATACAAATTCCTTTTTGAAGAAACATGGTCATGATCATGAAATAGTTTTCATCTAGTGAATGGTCTAAGACTGAGTCATATCTCCAAGGCCTTGCTATTATTTTATAGTTGAATAAATCTAGAAATCCTTTCATATTCCAAAGTCTCTCTCCAAAAATGAATTCCACAAGGGCTTATATTCAAATGCCATCATTCTACTCAGCTGAATAATGGGAGAAGAAACAATAAGATATTTCCATAACTGGATGGAATTATACATTTTCATAATCATTGAGGGAAGAAAAATGATATATTAGGGGAAAATTATCAGTGACAAATTTCATCACCAGTTTCTTCAAGTCACAACTTCCAAAATGGTCTTCGTGATTTCATAACTAATCTACGCACTTACAAACACGAGACAATTATGGGGTTTGGCACTTTCCCAAAATGTTTCCCAGAAGGCTCCGACATATGAGAAGTATCTACACCCAGCCTTGAAAGAAATCAATCAGCACTTTGCAAGAGTGAACGATGTAGGGAACCCTCACTCAAGGATGTCTCCAAAATCCATTGCTATAATCAAAAGGTATGGGTAATTCTTTATATGGTTTTTTAATTTTTTCCTTTATCCAAGTGTTGGGTTTTTAACTTACTCTAAAAAAATTCCACACTACCTCAGCGACATGATCATGTTAATTGATCTATGCAGGTTATTTTTCATGTCAATATTAAGCTGAGAAACCAAAAGAAGAAGTTGATTTCTTTCCCTATATCTCTAGGGATTTTATCTTGCAAAAATACTCATGAGGCTGCCAAAATGGAAGCTTCCCTCTCCCCCATAATCATGTACTCATATAACCTAAGGGTGGAATTCGATATCCAAAGCAATCCAGACACTTTTCACCTCCCTAAATTGCATCACATTCCGCAAGTTGAAGACAACTGGGTGAAATGTGCTAATGATATCGAGGTTAGAGAGAAAGATAAAAAGAGGATGAAAATAAAGTAAATGAGATAATTTAAGCTTGATTGGTATGAAGATGAAGTTCAAGATGATGACACAGAGATGTTTGACCTAGAGTATCCAATAGTAAAAGTCTCACTCCTCTTAAAAGGGCCTTGTAGAATTCGTGAGTTAGGGGAGGTGAAAGAATAAACTGATGTGGTCATCAAAAGATCAAAAGAGTAGTTCATAAGGAAAATCCTTGTGCTCATTGCATTAGGTAACTTCCCAAATATCTAAAGATATGCATCTTATCACTCCTTTTCCAAGGTCATGGACAAATCTCCCAAGCTAGATCACTCGGGAGATAGCTCAAAGTGAAAGGCAATGGAACTTTAGGCCCCTCACTATAAAAGGTTTCATAAGAAGGCGAGAAAAAAAGAGGACCCTATAGCTGATTTGGTGGAATGATAAATTGATCTTGTTCATCTCTCATCCCCTCAACAATCCCAAAAATTATCGTCCTTTGTTTCCACAATGGCCCCACCTACACAACATGTTCCTTCTCATTCAGAGAAAGAGGCTGCAATATTGCAAAATGTTGAGCCCAAAAAAAATGAGATATTTTTATGGGTGCAAGAACTTATCACAATAGAAACCTACATAGTCCAACATGTGGTATTCCCTAACTTCTCCACTATTGCTTTCAATCTCAGTGACTACGAGATGACCACAAACCCCATAGTCTAGGAAAATCACAATGGAAATGCACATTTATTTAAGGAATATCACACTTTCCTTCTCATGAGGAATTAGGAGTACAAAGAAAATATTGATCAGTTGGAAGATCACGTGAAAATGCTCACCTCGTATGTGCAGAATTCCATACACATTAATGCCTCCTCATCTCTACTAATTCAAAAAATTAATCCCATAAGAAGCTTCGATCTAGATTCCATTCGAAAAACATAGGGTTTCACCATGAAGGGTTGAGCAAAAAAAATGGGTGAACAAGATTGTGGAAAAGGGGAAAGTGTTGATGTCAAAGATGATATCACTATTCAAGTATGTGTGCACAAGTCACCAAGGTTTAAATGAAGTGGGATGAAATTGAGAATGAAAATAAACATTTGGATCAATTGTATCTGCTGGTGATAGAGATGGGGAGATCTCATTCTCAAGTGTTGTAACGCCTTGATTTTTGTAAGTTATCATGGTGATTACTTTTCATAATGTTGTAACTGCTGAAATGAAGACAAACATGTTAAGATATATTTTTGATGTTAAAGGAATGTGTTGCTAATCTGGACTCTTGTATACTGTAATTTGTTTACATGGGACAATAGTTATTATTGCTTGTATGTTTGCTGATATGACAACAGAATTGTCGTATGCTTGATGAACTCTATTCGCTGATTAACAACACACCTTGAATAAATTCCATTGATCCAAGGTATGCTGTGGCCTTCTTGTAATCGCTTTAACCGATTTACTTTTAAACCAGACTGAAGGTTGATATAAATGTTGTAGCACCTGATTTCAGGAATGAATATCTGACACATAGATGCCAATGGAAAAGGTTTAATTCTCGAACCATACACTGTCGTAACGCTAGACAACGTAAGATGACAAGGGGGTTTGGATGCAAGTGGCTCAGGTAGGTGGAACATGGGACGAAATGTCCTGCATAGTGTTGAATTTGGATGTCAGTCGGAAGGAATTGATTGGAAATTGATTAATTAGGTGTTAGGGGATTAGACCCTAATCTACCCCTAAGTTCTACCTTATACCCTAACTACTATCCTACGTGGATTTTTAAATTCTATATGGGTGAAAATTGATCTAAATCCTATTAACCTAGGAACTAGGCGAATGACCTAGATATGGACGCTATTAAAAATCCTAAACAAAACCTAACCTAAGGAAGGGGACGCATAGACCCATGGGGATGGAAAGGATAAGGAGGGAAGGTAAGAATTTATTGGACAATGAATGAGGTCCTTGCGTGGACAACGCCAATTCTGGCGGGAACATGGAAAAGATAGGGGGCATTCAGTTAGTCATGAGACTAAACTTTGTTTTCATGCAAAATTTGAAATTTGGCAATTCGCCAACCTGAGTCTGCGGTGGCGTGAGGAAAAAGGAAAAGGCAGTGCCTTCAATGCATTAATTTTCTTGGTCTTCACGACCAGCCCGCCTTGGAAAGAGGAAAGGGGAAATTTTGTTGGTCATTGTGTTCTTTCGGGTTTTTGGAAGTTGCTCTGCATTTGGTTTTTCACGGTTCTGTCGAACCAGCTGTGTTTGATTATTATCTCTGTTTCTTTGGGAAATCTAAGGCTGTTTTTGAGCCTGTAGAGGAAGGTGACTATTTGGGAAGCTTTACTACTATCACCGTGGAAGGAAACAACTCCTGTAGGCGTGGTTTTCTTCGAGCTTCAAGGAAAAAATTTCAGGCATGTTAAGCCCTTCTCCTTAAACTGCTTGCTTTTGCTTAATCGTCTCATTAAAACAACCCTGCTCTTCTGATGAAGGGGTTTTGGGTTTATTCGATTTTGCTGTCATGATTGAGATGATTTTGGGTAGAGTCATTTTTCTTTGCTGTTGCGACTTAAACTTCCTTTGCATAATTATTGAGTTGAAAATACAGCCCATGCTGTGTTGATTTGTTCAACCATATTGGGGAATTCGTTCTTTATATTACGAAATTGTGCTTATGAATACTTAGCTATGCGAGTAATATTTCTGAGTGTTGTGATTTTTCTTTTGTAAAAAAAAAAGAAGGATGAATGCGACTTGGGTATTTTTGGGTGTTGAAGAAAGTGATTGTTCTTCTTACTGAATTTATTAATGAACTATGTTTTCTCCTTGCTGTTTGAAATCAGAAGGTGATGGAAAGTTGATTTTATTGTGTTTTTTGGATACGGTTTGATCTTCTAACTCGAACTGTCATCATGAAAATGATCATGGCTTAGTATTTCTGTGTAAATGAATGAAATACATGAGAATTTGGCTTGCTATTTGAGACTGTTTTGACTGTACCATGCTTGCGCATCTAATACCCTATGCGGGTTTGCCTTGATAAAGGTATTGTTATAAGAATATTGAATTTCTGAGTTCTGCACATCATTGTGAAATAGGAGAATGAGATTTTCAGATTTAAATGTTTGTTGAGAAGGAACTCGAACTGGGTATTTCTTTGCATATGGTATATTGAATGAAATTGTGCATGTTGTACGAGTTTGTTTTGACATCGTTTCTTTTCTGAAATTAATAAGGAAATGAGTTCCTCTCCTTTCTGTTGTTTTAAATTCTCAAGGAAATGGTAATTGGGTTTCATTGAGCATTTTGGGTTCGGCCTGATGGAAGTGATAGTGAAATTTAGATTTTTTTTGATTGCTTTTTTCTTTTTGTACAAACGGAAGGATGAAATAATTCGTGTGATCTCTGATTTTGCACTGTCATTCAAAAACGAACTCGACTTGAGTGATTCTTGTTGTGTTTGAAGAAAATGGGTGTTTTCTTATTGAAATAGTTAAAGGAACAAATTTTTCTCTTCCAGTTGCTTGAATTCTGGAAATATTAACACTAGAGCTTCACTGTACACTACGGGTTGGACTTGCTGTAGGTAACAACAAAGTGCAAATTATTATTTATGAACTGTGTGCGTTCATGGGTATAGAAAGTCATGTGAATAATTGATAAAGTGACTGTATAACTGTTCATTTGGTTATAATACAGTGAAGGAAGTATGAATTCTTCTAGTACAGTAAGAACATAGGATGCATCTTTATATTGCTTGCTCTACGAAGGATACGATGCTTTACCTACTTGTTTTTTGTATTCGTATGTGCCTGCTTAAAAGGAAGTATTGATATGGGTGATAAATTCTTCCTTGTTTTCATTTAAATCTGAATATGAATGGGTTTATCCCTTGCTGTAGGAAAGTGAGTTCTCTCATTTTTAGGATGAAAATGTGACATGTTGTGGTTGCTGTACACTCTATATGTTGTAAAGAACGTAAATGTCTGTTGAAAGAATTATTTAAAAGGGGATTATATTATGCGGAATGAATCTTAATGTTGGATCATGCCTGTGTTAAATAAGTAGATATTTGGTTGTCTCAATGAGAAGAGGTAATATGACCCATCTTCCTTATATTCGGTTATTGATTTCGTAAGTTTCACTCTGAACTGTTATCTTTGATTGGTGTCTCGTTTGGATTAAATTTTCAGTACAGTCATGAGGAAAGAAAAAGGAGTGTGGATGGATAACTTGGAATAATGATCATTTCTTCTCTCATACAGTTGGAAATCTATAATCGTTAAGGAACGAATTTTGTATTGCTTTGGTTTAAGCATCTATATTTTATTGCCGTTTACTTTTCTCATCAGTATTTGATTGTTTGAAATCAAATGAGTTGCATGAACTGAAAGGAAAGCAATTTGGTTTATATTTTCAGTCAAATTTTATCCTTTGAAATTATTACTAATGTAAGGGAATGGAATTGATAGAAGTTATGTTAGAACAACATTATACATACTTGTGTTCCTAGTTCTTATAGATGTTGTAATCTGGAATTGTTTGAAAGAGATTACTTCTTGTAATGATTGTTTGGGAAAGAGGACAGTAATCCTTTGACTGATTTAGATGGTAATTCGATGATTTAGCTGTCATGTTGTTCATTATTTTTGATATTTAATTCTTGAATGACATTCATAGTAACGTTTCATAAAAGCAGGGTTCTTTTATTGAGACAGTTAATTAAAAGCACCTCATTTTAATGACAAGTGCTTAATATGCTCAGTTCAATGAACTGACTCATGTAAGTAATTTTGCAGATGGAACTTGAATTAAATGAAGACATGGTTGTTTTTTGATACTTCTTTTGAATGACTGAAGATGGATTGTAATTGATAGCTATTACTCCTCTACGAGGAATTGAGAAAAGAAGAAATTACATTCTTCTATCTTATGTGTTGTAATGTTGTTTAATATAAACAAAGTCCAGTCATTTGGACTGGCAAATGTATAAATTATAAAATAGATGGATGAATACAAATACAAGTGTGATATTTTAATGACTGTATCAGTTTGATATTGTTGAATAAGTTGGGAATATAACATTATTCCTTGATTTGGAATTATTCAATTGTTCATGAATGAATTAAAAAGGAAATGACATCTATTCTTACCTAAATGCAACTCTTACGTTGAAATGTGCAATTAGTTCATACTTGGGTTAAGATGAATTTTTAATCGGCATTAAAAAGGATTTAGGAAGAAAATGATCTCTTAATTGAAAGGTATTCAGGATTAGTCTGAAAGCTAAGGAATATCAAATAACTTAGGAGCAACTGAACCTCATATTCGGACTCCGTTAATAGCCTCAAATGTTAAATTCAGAAAGTAAGGATATGGGAAAAACATATCCATGGTTAACAGACCTTAACTATGTAAGGTTAAGGAGAATAAATGAATATATTCATTGAGAATTTGACCTCGTTTAGATGACGTCTAATAAGATGGAATTCTAAATTTGTTTACAGTTGTAGGAAACTTGGTTAAGTTTAATAGGTTAAACTTATTAAGTCTATCGGTAATGGGCTGCTTAATCCAAGGATTAAGAAAATAACCAAGTAGGGAAAATGCAACCCTTCGGTACGAAGGAGGAGATGCGTAGTAAACTAGAAG
This sequence comes from Taxus chinensis, assembly GCA_019776745.2. Lineage (NCBI taxonomy): Eukaryota > Viridiplantae > Streptophyta > Pinopsida > Cupressales > Taxaceae > Taxus > Taxus chinensis. The sequence goes on along the minus strand of CM034152.1, from coordinate 216,959,523 downwards.
ATGGATTAAGTCTCTCTTAGCTACATACAACTGTAACAAGAACGAGGATAAAGGATCAGCATGGCTGCTGAAAGTTGATCTTAAATATTAAGATCATAACCAAATCACTTGAGCTGGATGTGTACTCTCGATGGGAGGATTCTGTAGGACATTGACATACGCCAGCTACAACATGGTGTCTTCATGAAGGCGGGGCCTTCATGATGACACAATGTTATAGCTGACATATTAGAATGCCCTCCCGAATTAAATCATCAAGATTACATACGCTGGATACTAAGTTCTTGGCTGGGGATAGGAATGTGATCACGTATACGGAGTGACTCCGGAAGATTAAAGGTAACCAGACACATGGATTTGTCTAGGGAGGACACCATATGTCTGCGTATCTTTAGTTACCATGAATAACTTCCTATACTCGTTCATATTGCTAGTTGTAGTTTGACCCTAAATTGGAAGGACTAGTAGAGACCAGGAAAGACCATTCTAGATAACAGACGAAGTGAGGTGAAGGACATATTCCATTGATGTGTATCACATCCTGGATTATGATCATACAAAGCATGTGAAAATATTTGGTTAAAGTATCGTAAGTGATGGTTACGTTGTCCTAATCACCTAATTTAAGATGCAGGATGTCAGATGAATATCAGTAACAGATATTCAGATAGGGTTCTTAAATGGATCACTTCGATGACTGGAAACGGTAAGAGAACCTTGTATATACATTATACTATGCATGAATTAACATGAAGGATCAGTAAGTTGTTGAGTCATGAAATGAGAGATCATTGAAACTCTGAGCCATAAAATGGGAGATCGGTAGTTCTTCGAGTCATTTACAGCAGCATATGGAATCTCTTATATGATTGAATGGCACTGAATGTGTGTTCCATATTACAAATATGTGAACAGAGAACATTAGTTTTAAAGGGAAATTGTGTGATCCAAACAGCATTATTTGGATAGAGAACAATTATTAAAACTTGAACGTGTGTTTGAATTATATAATTCATAACAGGGAACGTTGTATTAAAGAAAAAAAAATTCCTTGTTCTGGTATCTTAAAATGGGGATGTTACAAGTGTTGATAGACATGAAAGTGTTCAATTCTCCATCTGATGATTTATCTCATCTATGGGCCATGACTCTTATCACCCTATATGAGATGTTGAACTATGCTTTATAAGAGTTGGATATAAATAAGGAACGTCCCTCAAAGATGTAGGATGATGTCAAATTTAATATACAAAAGCTCAGAGTGCCCATAATTGATGAAAAAACCTCTATGGATGACTTGTTGTATCCTTTTGAAGAAATTTTCAAACAATAATTTAGGAATCCCTTTTCTTTCAACGAAAACACACTAGAGTCCCTCCCCGAGATAAGAGTTGTGATATCAAATACTGCGAAGAAACATACTTCGTGTTTTACAAAGTGTAAAAATATTAATGCCATCTCATATAATTGGATCAAGTCATTGAATTTTGTTCAGATTATCCAAGCCAAGAAAGTTGCACCTATGGTAGCTAGATATAGAAGAGAATTCCAAGGAGTGGATATCTTCCTAGAAGCACTCAGGAAAATTCCACATAAGATAAAAGTGGAATCGGAAAGGGCCTTGTCTACATTTGAGTAGTTTTCTATCTCTTTCTACAAGTTATGGGTCAGTATGGGGACGCTGTGACAGGTCAAAAATCATGATTTTCACCCACTTTGGGTACTATGTAATTCATGTCAAGTGAAAATCTGAGTTTGGCTTGCTTCTATCTCTCTCTCTCCCATCTTTCTATAATTTTATATGTTATCTCATTTGTAAGGGGGGATAATCCTAGTAGCAAAACTCTATCCTTTTGGTTTTGTGAAGCTAATAATCTGCAAGCCTTCATAGTGGACTCCTTTCATGGTGATCCAGGCCTTTCCTTTGTAATAGAACAAACTGTGCATATTAATGAAGCAATAGATGAAATTTTGTGGATGTGTCTTCCCTTTTTGTGTTTATTTGCATTCCTTTTTCCTCTTTAATTCTATTGCAGGTGTACTGTGTCTACCTTAAGCTGTCAGAATGTGGAGAACTGTTATCACCCTTTCTAATATGCATTTTCTCCCATTTTCACACATTAAAGAGTTATTCTCACATCCTTATTTTGGTGCATCACCTCTATAATACATATTTCCTTTACTTTCATGTTATTTCTCTCCCTGGTCCCTTGGAAATTATAAGATAGAGATAGCCAGTAATTTCCCTTCATTAGAGTTAGCTTGCACTAGATTAAGAAGAGGAACCAACTTTCTCTGGAGATCTATCTCAAGTAGCAAGTCCCATAACTTGGAGATAGTACCCATGTTACCCAGTCACACTGCTTTCTATAGAGGGTGTTGTGATTTGGTGATAATAGTTCTGGAAAGCCCTGTGGGACAATAAGAAGTCTCCATTTTTATTGTAGCAAGATTGGTGTGCTCTTGTTGGAAATTCAAGCCTATAAGAGGCTTTGAAATTGCACATTTGGAAATTCCAAAAGAGCAAGAATTCAGTTGTATTAGCAGCCCAATATTGTCAAATTATTTAACCAAGTGGATTGAAGCTAGGCCATTGAAAACAACTTCCATGGATGAAGTGGCAAGGTTCATATATGAACGCATTGTCACTATATTTGGTTTCCCATTAGAAATTGTAACGGATCAAGGAAGCCACTTTAGAAGCCCTAGTCAATAAGTTTTCTATTAAGCATAGGAAGGCAACAACATACAATCCAAGCACAAATGGACAGGTGGAACGAACAAATTTTGTGTTATGTCAAATTATAGCAAAACATGCAACCTTGCAGGTACATAAGTGGGATAAAAGGATTCATGCAACATTGTGGGCATATAGGGCAACATCAAATTCAGCAACAGGATACTCCCCCATTTTAGTTGGCTTATGACATTGATCCAGTTCTTCCTATTGAGTTTGATATTCCCACTATGAGAGTTATGAAAAATGAAAGGATGGATGAAAGTGATTCAGTAAAAGAAAGGTTGGTGCATCTTCATTTGCTAGAGGAAATGAGGGAAATAACGAAGGATAAAAGCTATAAGAAGAAAATGAAGAAAAAGGAATACTTTGATCAAAAGATCCATTGGTCTCCATTTCATGTGAATGACTTGGTTCTAGTATATGATTCCAGATACAAAAAAAGAAGGCAGAGAAAATTTCTTCCCAAATGGATGGGGCCCTACAAAATAGCAGCTGTACATGAAAATGGTACATATCGACTAGAGAAATTGGATGGTACTCCCATTACGAAATAGGTCAACCATGACAAGTTGAATATTTTCTAGGCACCAGCTTCAAAATTTCCATAAGAGTCTACTTCGAGGACGGAGTAGAAGCTAGGAAGAAGGAAAATGTCGACATTAAAATTTTCCTTCGTAATTTCTATTTTATTAATGTATGTATTAGGAATAAGATGTTGTTAAGTATAATTAGTAGTGGTGTCCAATAGAAAATAACGGCGCCATCAATATGGTGCTGCCAATAAAGTAGAGTACGGTAACAGTCAAAGTACAAAAGGAATGTTGTGGTAAAAAGTAAATATTTTTCGTAAGTGGTCCGGTAATGTTAAAATGTCAAAGTTGGGGTAAGTAGAGAAGTAGGGTCTACATGATTAGGAATTAGAAATATTATATTTGTAATAAGGACAAGGAGTGATGTCATAAATATTTTTTGTATTTTATTTGTAGAAAGGTTTCAAAAGGTGGAACCCATGTGAGATGATAAGGTTTATCTTATCTTAGAAGATAAGCCTACATGTAAAGGAAATAGTTTAGACATGGAATATGATTGGCCGGAAGAGATTTCCTATCCTATCTTAGAGATAGGGTGGATAATCCTAAATTCCTATAAATAGAGAGGTCATCCCCTCTCATTTATCATAGAGAAAAGTTGTAATAATTATTTTATGAATAAAGGATTCTTTGTGAAGGTATGTTAAGGAAGTCATCAAGGGGAGTAATTGTGAAGTTTCTCCCATAACTATTATTGGAATCAAGTGGAGTTGGTAACACTTGGAGTAATTTATGGGTGAGATTGTAATAATTCCATGTTAATAATATATTTTACAGTTGTAATTCAGATTTTTCATCATTCTTTTTTTTGTCATAGTTTGTGGTATTCTTGTGTTATGTTTGTTGTTGTGTTTCCAGATTACTACCACCAGACGAAAAGTTGTGCATTACTAAAATAACCATAGCACGAGGAGTTCTCGGTGAAATATTATCAAAGTGTCAGATTCGTGTTTACAATGCCATAAAGTTACATAGCCCAGGGGTTAAATTTGATGGCCACTTATGCCTGTCAAACAATTTTTAGATGACGGTAATTTTACAATATTTCCCTTTAAAAAATAGAAAACAATTTTTATTGAAATAATTCAAATTTATATGTATTTAATATTTTATGTATATTATATATTGATATAATTTTTATATAAATCTATATAAAAAAATTGTGATATTGTAAATATGCAAGTTGAGTGTGATAAATTCAACTACTTTTTTGCTTTTCCATTCTCTAAATCATAAAAAACAATAAAGAGTTAAGAATTACATCAAACAAGTTGTTTCAAGGAAATGGATTTGAAAATGTATTTCCGTAGGCAATAGATCCTTCTAGAAAATTACATAAGCATTTATCCCTCGCAAGGGTATTAATTATTGTTCTTGAATTTGTGCAAGGTATTGTTGGATAGCTTCATGACCCCGATTCGGTATTTTAATTTGAACTCCTTTCCATCTTTTGTTTGGACTTCATGCCCAGATGACACTGCCTATATCAATATCTGACGTGTCCCTTGATTTTCACCGCCATTTATTTTTCAACAAGCATTCCTCGTAAATTTATTTTTCTATATTTCCTTTTCCTATGGGTTCCCACTAATGTACCCTTATATTTTGAGTGTTTGTGTGAACATATTGTATTATTTTTAGTTTTTCCTTGCCCATCCATATATGTACATTATCATCAAATGGTCTTACTAGTATCATCTGCCCAACATTCACATTGACTAATGGATTGAATTCCTCTCGAGGTCTATCTCAAATAGGTCCAACATATATATCCTTATTAGAAAGGACATTTTGACAATAGTAGTTATCCATGTCAAGACGTGGTGCACCCACTATCTAATCATACATTGTGCTATCCTGATTTTTTTTTGGTCAAAACTAATCTCTTCTCGTCATCTTCCAATTGAAAAAAGGATTCTCTAGGGAACAGAGAACATTTTTCCAATATGCAATATTTGGAACATAGTATGCTTCTCCACCATTTGTTGAACTCTTTTCCCAGTATGTGATGTATGCCTGAATTCCTCTATATATGTATGTTATCTCTTTGGGTTCTTTGAAGGGTGCTAATGGAGGATCCCTTTCAAGAAATAAAGGTTTCCCATCAACTTTTTTCCATATCTCAATTGAGTGTGACCAGCTGGACTCCAAAATTGATGCTTTGAACTCCATGACAGGCTTGTTGTATTTGAAATATAATTTAAACATCTTTGGTTTTCTGATAGCCATGATCTTGTGGTTACGATCTAGCAGATGTGGTTACACAAAGGCCTTAAAGTCATAGAATTCCTAGATAAGGCATAAAGTAAATGTGTTGGGATCCTCTTGGCATGTTTTGTAAGTTTCTATTATTTCTGGTAAAGAGAATGTATCTAGTTTACATAATCTTGTTGATAATTGGTCGAATGTCCCATCTATGTCTTCATGCGTGTGACCCACTAGAAGGAAAATCGCATAAACTATGTTGAAAACCCTTCTAACTATGAGCATGGATGCAAATGCAAATATTGTGTGATTTTTTTTTTCACTTGCAGCATTATCTAGTTGTAAGTAGAGATTCAGTGGTTATTTTCTAAATGAACTTGAACAAGTGCTTACAGTATTAGTTGTATGAGCACCCTCATTTTTTTGCCTTTATTTCTTACACTTGTCATATGCATCATTTTGTAATAGTGCATCATGTAATGAGTGTTTTGACGTCCCATTATTATATAAGAAATCACCATACTAATCTGTAAGTGTTTTTTCTAGCTTCCAGATACATAGTGCCAATCATGTTATCATGAATTTTTCTCGTCACTCAACAAAAGGGAGACCAAAGTTCCTGAAACCCCCTGTTTTGTGCCCATGTGTCAACATACCATTCAAGGTGATGGGGAGATTAATAACATTGCTTATTGATTTTTCATTTTTCCCCATCTTTGGTATTGCAGTTTTCATCTTGTCCATTTTTTCATGCACAAACTATTAGGATTTTGTTGTGATTGCCCTCTACATGCATAGTAAGTTCCACGACAACTTTTAATGTAATCATTGTGCCATTTCTAGTGTTGATCTATTTTTTCTAGTGTTTCTAGACATGAGCTCACTGCACGTTTGTTCTTAAGCTCTGTGCACTCGTCACATTTGGTGAAGAAGTTGTTCTTGGTGATTGAAACATGGGAGAAATGTTCTTTCCATATTTTTTAGAGATTTGACTTTGACATTTGAGGAAGGCCCAATAGTGAAATGTGCTCATTACAATTTTGTAGTATGTAAGCACAAGTATAACATGCAGGAAATAGTCTCATTGTTACTTTAGTACCATCTTGTCCCACTGAACAACACGTGTCGGGAGATATCAAAATTATTCTCCACCATTTTGGATATCAATGCAATAGTTGTAATAGTGTTTGGAAAAAACTTTTCCCTATATTTTCATTTACTTCCCTCCTCTTGGCATTACTCCAAGATTGTATGTGTTTTTAATAGGTGTTTTTTGGGATTCCATAACATTTGTTCCATGCATTCTAACATACACCCCTTCCACATAACTTCAATTTATCTATACTATGTTGTGAAGTTTGACCTTGATCAAAACTAATAGAATTTGTGGTGAATGTATTAAGTATAAATTTTTTGATGGCAGGTTCATTCATATCTAGAGTTAAATTCCAACTATGATTAAAAGTGCTTATAGATAGAATAGAGAGACATCCTTCCTTACAGCAAGGTTTTTTCTCAACTTTTGACAAAAATTGTTCTCTTGATTTTTCATCATTTTCCATTTCCTTTGATGTACTAGATGGAATATAATTTACCTTTTGGCATTTGCAGGCATTGTAAGGTATTTTATCAAGTTTTCATTACTACTACATATGGAGGATTCATATGAATTTGGGTATACCAGTTGAGGAAATGGATCTTCAAATGCACTCCACATTTCTACCGGAAACTCTTTTGGAATTTATTTTAGCCTTAATTCCATAATGGAAACATCTTGATGGGCCAACTATGAAAATGAAATATTAGAGTAAAAATATGGAGGCCACATAGCCTCATGAGAAGCTCCATGTAAGATCTCTTCTTCATCATTTATCTTTTATCCTTCTTCTAAATGTTTTTTGGCATCATAAGATGTTTATTCAATTTCATTACCCAAACACTCTTCACCTTCATACTCTTTAAGAGAATCCAAAAAAAATTCTATAATACCTTCTTCATCATTTTATTGATTTTCTATTAATACTATCTCTTTAGCTACCTCTTGTTCTTGTTCGTTTATCCTCTTTCTTAAATGTTCTTTACCCTCTTTTCTTCATTTCTTGTCCTTCCTCTCAATGAAATTATTTTCTTTCTCTCCACAAGTAACCTTATAGGAAACTTAGATTTTTTCTTAACCACTATTCCAACTTGTTTCTCTTCTTTTCTCATTCTTCCCATCATGGTTACCACTTGCTCCACATCCGTTCTCAATTCTCATATCTCTTATTTCATCCATATCTCTCTCTTTCTTGCTATTTATTTAATCTTTTCTTATATTCTCTTCCTCTATTTTTCCTCTTTCTCTTTCTTCTTATGGAATACTATCTTCATCAATCCCTTCATCATCTCTATTTATTATTCTTCCATGTTTTCTCTCCAAAAAGTCTTTTTCACTTTGTTTTAAGTCTCACTCAGGTTCTTTTTCACACCTAATATTTTGAATTTCTTCCTTCTCTTTTATTTTTCTTCTTCTTTTCAGGGAGTATTGCCACTTTTGATTATATTATCTTTATTCAAATAGAAAAACATGCTTTGATACTCCTTAATAATAATAAGGTATCACTATTACCAACTAATTCAATAAGTTAGTATTCAAGTTCATTCAAAACATGTTTAACACAAGAAGGGAATTTTTCATTCAACACCAAAAATACCTCTACTAACTGATCCAAGGGCTAAATTCACCTTACAAATATTTAAAATCACCAATACATCATGTTTAGCAGCTTCAAAAAGATTCAAAACTTCATTTGTTAGCATTCACCTGTTTGACCTTGTCACTAGCTTCTAGCACTTCACAATTGAAAATATTGATGACCAAAACATTCTACAAGGAATTACCTCTCATTGTTAAAATATTTAAATACCCTTTTAGCAATTTAAACTCATCCCAAATTTTGATAACTCAACTCTGTCCCTAAATCAAGTTATTCTCTTTCTACCGTTCTTAATTAGGCCTATTTAGTAGCCCTACAAACACACAATGATTATAGCTCAAAATGCCCTACCAAATTTTAAGAAGAAATATTTACCTTTCCAAATAATTATTATCCTCTTCTTGATTTATGGTAAGTTTAAGGCTCCAACTCTCTATACAATTCTCCCAACACAATCTTGTTCATTTTCAATTAGGTCTATCTAGTTTTAACTAGGTTTTCAACTAAGCTCTTAGGTTTTGGGTGTTTACACCTTTTTATTATCCCTATTTTTACTTATAATAGTTACAATAATCTCTTGTGATATTTTCAACTCCTTTCTAAGTCTATTCCTTGTGTTTTCACCCCTAATTGAAATGTCCCTACCTTCTGATAATGTTTCTTCTCAAGAACCCTGATTTATTCTTATCAACTCACCTTTGCTTTAGCTTTATCAAAGTATTTTATAACTAACCATCTAATTGTCCCTTACCACATTAAAACTAACTCAACTCATTCTTCATATTCTCTTGCTTTCACCTTTTGCCAAATGTTCACTTGCTCCTTTAAAGCTTCTCAATATGATTATAATAGGACAGTTAATGAATACTTCTTAATGATGGATCTAGAGAGATTTTCCACTCGCTTAAATGATTTAAACATAATAACACCACATTTCTCACCTCATTATTCAACTCTGTCTATTCTTCTACAACCTTCATTACAAGTTTTAGACCTTATTGAGTTGTTTAATGCCTTGGACTGTTTTTAAGGAATCTAGATTATCTTCATGCTAGTTATTCTTACAAGATACCTTATATGCCTTTGTATGTCACTCCTCCAATATTTTTCCACCTCTCCTTACATAATAAACATGTAGTAAGACTTGTTGATGGTATTTTCTTCTTTGGTAGTTCCAATTTTTATTTTATGGCTTTACTGCCACAAACAAGGGTGTTAGATTGTAATGATTGATTTTTCTTTTCTCAAAACTCTTAATGTTACTTATAAGACCATATTTTCACTCTCTAATGTCCTCTAAAAAAATTTACGTCAAGTATATATGATTATTTGATTTAACAAAAATAGATTTTTGTTTAAACCCTAATTTCAGAGTCACGTATGATAAATAAATGCTAAAGTATAGATTTGACACAAGCAATAAGTTAGAAAAATATGAAACCCTAAGTACAAGAGAAGGAAGAATGAATTATCTCATTCATGTTATTCTTGGAATTTATTTGGACTAGAATATTGATGAACATGAAGGGCATACTGTCGCAACTGTGCTCTGTTAAATATAGAATTTTTAGATAATCTTGTACTAGTGTGGTTGGATTGGGTCAAGGGCGTCTGGTTGCCAGAGTCAGCTACCAGGCACCTCTGAATACATAGAAGCTCAGAATCTATTTTTTATATGTCACACAAGTGTCATTGGTAGTCATTGTTGGATGCCTATATGTCGCAATATGATGGCTAAGTGCACTTGTAACCTGTAAAGAGATGTTCACTTGTAAAACCCTGAATCTAAATAAAATCCCAAAAATAAATATGCAATATGCGGAGTTAAAATAACCCTAGAACTCACCAAACTTAGTGAACTTACGATTGAACGTTACACTACTTCTCAGAATCCATGTAGTTCTTGTGTGTGTGTGATAGAATTGTGCCCTAGGAATCCCTTATGAAAGTGCACTTGATAACAGATGATAGTTAGACGTAGCAATGTAAATAGATACTTAGATGGAAAAATTAAACTTCCCCTCCTATTAAGTGTATACATAAAATGCAGTCCCTTGTCCCTTGTATGGATGCTAGATGATTGCCTTTGATGCTCTTAGATTCCTTTAGATGTAACCTTAGGTGATGATAATAGATTTTTAGATCTTGGTCCCTTATTTTGGTCACATAACTTTGTATTTATATGATTACCTTAGTTGAATTTTGTAATTAATAACTGGAAAAATAACCCATAAGAAAATAAGATGTTCTAAAAAGATAAAAGAGACCCATAAGAAGAGAGTAAGATAGAAAAGGGTCAGGGGTGCCTAAGGAGGGGAAAAGGGTCACTGATGTCTTGTTTGGGCGCTAGTGTCTGAAGTCATAAAAGATAAGAAATTTACCGACTAGGTTGTAGGGTGTAAAATACCAGAAGGAAAAAAAGAAAAAAAAGAAAAGAGACCAAAGAAAATTGTCAATTACTAGTTTTCTCTCTTAGGAATCATAATACTAGTAGGATTTTAGGACCTATAAATGTATCCAAGTGCATGATTTTGTATCTACATTCTCCCCCATTTTATGTTGTTGAGTGAATACTCAATAACATAAAGTAGATAAGATATGTGTACCTTGGATGACCATGTAGATTCTGATGGCGATAACATGCCAAGGAGACAAGTGAAAGCGTGGAGTGATAAAAATGAAGCATGACAATCTAAGAAAGAGGAAGTGACCCTACGGGTGAATTGCATATAGTGTTGTACCATTTTGTACCTATTGTTGTGCTTGATGTAGGGATACTACTTTTTGCGTATTAAGGAGAAAAACTTGCTAAAGAAGAGTGAAAGAGTACTCAAAGCCATGCAATTTTAAAAATTTGTGAAAGTATGTAAATGTGTGTAAAAGTAGTGAAAGGAAAGTGTGCACTTGATGATCATGAGTGTAAAAGGATAGAAAAATGTCCTGATAATGATGTTTAGAGTGATTTTTTTGGGTGATCTCATGCCAAGAGCAAGTTTTTTGGGAGATCTCTTGCCAATAATGATTTTTTTGGGTGATCTCACACTAAGTGTAAGTTTTTTGGGTGATCTCATGTCAAGTGCAAGTTATTTGGGTGATCTCACAGCATAGAAGAAGAGTGTTGGGGAGAGATGTCTAGTGTTACTCAACTTATATGGCTGCTTCCAAAATTTATATACCATTACATATTGTGTGATCTGTGTTGTCCTGGGTTTAACCATATTACTTTCGTATTTGTTTCGTGTTGAAATGGAGAAAGAATGCATTTTGCTTATTGGAAGATTGTTCCTGTATTGTGAAAATGGATCTATGAATTGATGTAAATTGTGGTGATATGAGAAATTAGTTGTATCTACCGCAATAGGCACCTAGGACAAATTGGAGCACCAAGGTGCTAGTGTCTGTATCTAGGTGTTAGAGTCTATATTGAACTGAGGACCCAAGTTATATTTTGGGTTCTTTCCAAAAATTTAGCATGTGCCAATTCTATATTGTGCATATCTGAACTGAATCTCTGCACTATTGTATGGGGTGATTGATTCACCCAATGTATACCCCCTCATTTGGTGTGCATGCAACATTACTAGGAGAATGCGGCCCAAAGAGAGGAATTGATGCTAAAATGAATTGTATTACTACATGGAGAGGGGATGTGCATGATAAAAACCAAGGCACATGAAAACAAAGTGGCTAGATACATGTGTTAGTAGAAAATTCTAGAAAACATGTCATAGAAAAGCAGTGTAACAAGAAAATTTGCATACAAAAGAGAGACTGCATAAAGAGAGTTTCATATATGGGACATTTCTCACAATGTCACAAGACAATTAGGACCGAAGTGGCCAAAAAAATACAATTTGTATACAATAAAAAGGGCATAACCCGCAAAAAAAACATATAATAGAAGACAATGGCATGAAAGCTATAACAGATAACCATGGTAGCATATAGTCTTGCGAATAAAATGTTGCACATGAAGCACCCTAGAAAGATAAAGAGTATGTAAAATAATGTATAGATCAATAGAAATGAGTGTGCTAGTAATAATTATTAAAGAATGAAATAGTAGCACCTATGATGTGTAAGAGTAGTAAATGTAGATGCCCCCAGGAACCTCAGTAAGACTGATAAGAGTTACAGTGCCAAGCATCATTGTTGCATGTAAAGATATGTAAGAAGTATGCATTCACAATGAAAGATCAAGTGAATGCACATGTGTATATAGAAAATATAATGACATATTGGATATCTGACTAACATAGTAAGCAAAGTGTACATGTAAGTATAAGCAAGAAAGAATAAGTACAATCAAGATATGCAATATGTAGTGAATGATTGTGATGGAATGGTATGCAATGTGAATGTGATAGGAGTAGTGTGCCACCCTACAGATATGGATGTGTATGAGATGAGGTTCATTTTAAAAATACCCCTCGATAGTCAAGAATGAACCATAGAACAAGAGTACGTCATCAGGAAATGGCTTGAACATGTGCGTTAGAAAGATAGATCAATGAATCATAGAGAGTAAAAGGTGACAAAGAGGTGAGGTTCATTTCATATTTAGACAATCATTAGTCGAGTATGAACCATGTAACTAGAGCATGTCATAGGTCAGTATGATGTGTGAGAATGAAATGCTAGAAATATGTATCATGAAGCGTAAAGTATGAAATGTGTAGTGTGTGAGGTTCTTGGATGTAGCATGCCCTCAATGGTAAAGCGTGAACCTTATCAAAAGAGTTCGTAATATGATAATGATGATACAAGATGTGTATCAAAGTGTTTGAAAGTGCCAAGAAATATGAACCACATGAAGCGAAAAGCATTAAGTATGATAATATATGCTAGATAAAACTGATAGTGCTAGAAGGGGGGAAGTGTAATTCCCCCTAAGTTTGTGAGAGATGAATATCTATGGTGGTGTTTGAAATGTGTCTTGACCATCAATATAAGGAATAGTTTGTTTGACAAAATGAATTGGTGATAGCTTATGTGGGATTGAAAATGTTTAGAAGACTTGAGAGGAGGAGGTGTTGGACCTATTTTGAGAGGTGGTTGCTTAGTTTGACTTGGTAATGTTGTAGAAGACTTGAGAGGAGGAGATGTTGGACTGATTTTGAGAGGAAGTTTCTTAGGCAACTCATGACTTACTATAGAAAGAACATGAGTAATGGTGGCATGATGTTCATTAGACATAAATGAATCAAATTTAGGAACCTAGTGGGATGTACCAATCGAAGATGAACATGTAGTAGTATTTTTTGTTGCAAAATAAATGAGACCATAATGCTTAAGGTGGCCAATTTGTCATTTTAGAGCATAGCAATCATTATCATTATGTCCATTAATTTGATGATAATTTCAATATGGATGACCTTTATATTGTGTAAGCTGATAAGGAGGATAGTAATGAGTAGATGGTAAGTTGATCAATTGATGAGTGAGGAGTTAAGGAAGAATATCTTGTTGTTTAGAATTTGAATCAAAATTGAGAGGTGTGGGGAGCAATAAGACTTGGGGTTCACTGATATGAGCACATGTAGAAGACATATAAGTGGGATGAGATGTAGAAGAAGAACTAGCATTAGATTGAGAAGTAGCCTTAAGATGTTGAATTTTAGTTGTGAGAGATGTGATCATGGATTCCATAGCCTAAATTTTTATCTTGATATAAAGAATGTAAAGCTTGAATTGATTTTCAAATGGGTTGATTGAGGACTAATAGAGTCATTAGAAAGATGATCGAATATGTAGCTTACTTGTGAAGGCGGCATATTACTACAGAAATACATAGTGTCTAGGATTTTTGAAGAACAACTTTGCAAGGTGGATGCATTTGAAGTAAGTCATGTAAATAGATTTGAGAAACCTTAGGGACCATGAAGAAAAGGAAATGTGTAAAATAAGGATCCGAAAGATCGATCACGCGTGAGGTTCACCAGATTATATAATAAAAATAGACTTTTTTAAAACCATAATTACAAATTCATTTATGATAAATAAATGCTAAAGTACAGATTCGACACAATCAATAATTTAGATAAATATGATACCCTAAGTGAAAGAGAAAGAAGAATAACTTATCTGATTTTCATTATTCCTAGAACAGATCTAGACTAGAAGATTGATGAACAGGAAGGGAATATTATGGCAATTATTCTCTATAAAATTTTGAATTTTCGAATAAGCCTAGACTAGGGTACCTGGACTGGGTCAGGGGCGCTTAGGTGCAAGAGTCTTCTACTAGGCACCCGTGATTATGCAAGATCTCAGAATTTGATTTTTCTAGTGTCACACAAGTGTCACTGGTAGTCATTTTTGGTCACCTATATGTCGCAATAGGATCATTGAGTGAACCTATAACCTTTAAAGAGATGTTCACATGCAAAACCCTCAAACAACATCAAATCCTAAGAAAGAAAAATGCAATATGGGGAGTCAAACTGACCCCAGTGCTCACCCGGCTGGGTGAACTTACGATCGAGTGTTGCACTACATTTCAGACTCCATGTAATTATTTTTCATGTGTGAAATAATCATGCCCTAAGAATCCCTTGTGCAAGTGCACTTGATAGTAGAAGATAGCTAGATGTACCAATGTAAATAGATGTGTAGATGGAAAAATGAACTTCTTCTTCCTATGAAGTGTATGCAGAAAATGAAATCCTTTATCCCTTGTATGGATGTTATATGAATGCTTGTAATGCTTTTAGATGCCTTTGGATGCAACCTTGGGTGATGATAATATATGTTTAAATCTTCATCCTTTATTTTGGTCACATATCTTTGTATTTATATGATTCCCTTAGTTGAAGTTCGTAATTGATAACTGGATGGTAGACCCATAAGAAAATAAGATGTCTAAAAGATAAAAGAGACCCAAAAAAAATGAGTAAGATAAAAAATGGTTAGGGGCACTTGGAGGAGATGCGGGTTCCTAAGCGGTGGTATCATAATTGGGCACTTGTGTCTGAACCTATAAAACATAAGCAAGTGAAATACTAACTGGGTTGTAGGGTGTAAAAGACCATAAATAAGGCAAGAAACAAAGGAAAGAGGACATAGATAGTTGTAAATTACTAGTTTTCTTTCTTATGAATGCAAGTATGCTTTTAGGACCTAGAAATGTATGCAAGTCAGGAATTTTGTGTCTATAGTACCTAATAGAGTTAACTTATTACCTCAAGATTCTTTCCCAAACCCTCAAGAAAGGGTTCTTACACATGGTATGACTATTTTTTCATGAATTTATCTATCATACATGCTTTAATATTCTTGAAACTTCTTATACACTTCGCATACCCCTGTTAGTCCTCTCTCACCAATTATCAACAATTTTCACATGATACTTTTGAAATTGTTGTTTTTTCTTCTCGTTTCAAACCATAGGACTATGTCTACAATCCAAGAGGGGAAAATTTATACTTGGTATTCATTTCAAAATTTCAAGACTTATTTAATACTCTATACACCTCTACAAACCCTTATGCAACTCTAACTATCTCCTTCAAACATGGAAATACTATATAATATAGTTAATGGATCTAAACTTGATTTCTCAATCTTTGTATAGACTATGTAACCATGTTTTTACTAGTTTAGGGTTTTACAAATACTACATATGCTTAGACATTTGTTTTCCATTTCATATCATCATTAAAATTTATAAAACTCTTAAATCTCTTGATAAATCCACAATCATTCACGTAAGGGCTCTTAGATACAATAAATAGTTTCTTACCTCAAATACCTTACTATCATTATTTCCTCAATGCATATGGATTTTTTAAGATTCACTTATTTATTCACTCCCTCATATACTCCATGAGATTGCACATATCTCATTCACCTTTAATAACATTCATCAAGTCATACATAAAAAATATTCATTCTTAAATTCACATGTGTTCATTAATACATAAATGATGCTCAAGAAATTCCCTTCATTTATGAATTCAATGGATAGTACATGTCTTCTTGAGCCTCTTGGATAGTGTTACTAAATTTCTTTTTCCTCTGTAAAACCCTGTCTCAATAATATCTCCTATCTTCCATTCAAATCTCTTTTCAATATTGGTGAGAGGAGGTTAGTTAGGGTTCTAAACCACCTAACTCGCTAGGGTAAGATTGACTATGGTTAACCAAAGACAAGTTAATACCATCTAAATCATGTCTTAGGTGAATTTATGTGCCATGACCCCTGAATTTATGTCCCATGACCCATTTTACAACATTATTTAACTTTTACAAACTCCTATACCCATAAACACACAAAAGACCAATTCAAATATTTTAAACATGGGGTTTAGAGGGAAACTCCAAATACCACTTATTACAATGAAATAATAGTCCAAATGGACTTGAAACATGCCAAATAACCCAAGAGGATCTATAACAACCTAATATGTAACTATAAAATCAAAATTTTATTATTTACATGAAGTGATTCTCCTGCATAAGAGACCAAGACATGGTAGAATACAATAAAATAAAGTTCTAAGTTAATATTCTTGTTATATTCATGGTGAAAAGGTATAGAAGGATTAGTTTTGTTTGATGGTGGTCATAAAAATAGTGAGAGGTATGATCAGGATTAAGACAATGAAGGACTATGAGAAAATAAGGAGACTACATAGTGAAGCATTAAATAAAAGACTACTAGATCAAGAACACCCTAAGATCATGAAGTGAACATGGAGGCATGGATAAGAGGTGAGTACATGGTAAGTAGAGCATGGAGAAAATATTGAGGGGACATAAAGAAGAGTCAATATAGGAAAGTCTAGAATATTTTACTAAGGAGCATAGTTGAACATATGACAAGAAATTTAGAGAGGTAAAAGTGTGGATTTTCTACTTGATTATTTTCCAAGAAACAGAGTTGGAGTGTTGAGTAAATATAGAAATCAATTGAGAGTGATAATTTTGGAGGTGATGGAATGAATATGGATGTGTGTGAATAGTATAAGGTGCACATGTGTAGGATTAAAGTGTGAAGAACACTATTGGATAGTGAGTAGACACCAAGAAGGGTTATGAATCCTTTTCCAAGTGAGGTTAAGTATCCATAATTTTTTTAATGGTATCCTAAATCATTTTATAATCATAACAAGAAATTTGTCCTTTTAGGCCATGTAGCCGTTTAAGTTAGCTTACACAGTTTTGAGGATAATTTGATGTTAAATGCAAATCATGGATTCACAATGTTGTAATCCGTAAGAAACCTATATAACATTTTGAAGCCTTGAGATATCATAGGATCTGAAGAAACTAATAGTTAGGTAGTAGAAAGAAGGATCTAGTTAAGCAATTTAAGGAAATTGGTTTTTGTTCTTAAACCAAGAAAATGAAAAAAAAGGTCATAACTTCATATTGGGAGTCATAAAACATTGATAAGGGGATTATAACCCTAGAGTAACATGAAATCCATATCTAAGTGAATTTACTCTTCAAAAGTACTAATCAAATATATATGAAGCCATAATGGAAACTTGTCAAAATTTTCGAAGTGAAGCAAGTTTGTGAAGTTTTGTGTATAACCCCTACGTCACTATGAAATTGGCCCTCTTTCTATATGGAATCAACCCCCATTAAGAATAATAAAATATCTATATGTAATTTTACTCATTTTTAGATGACATCATCCCCTCTTAAAAATGATTAATTCACCTATGACATTGACCCTCTCCACACATGGTATTGGCTCAACTTGATTATTTTGACATCATTAACTACCCTGTAATATCATCACCTTATAGGGTCGATTTCATTTGCAAAAAAAATGTGTGAAATTTTTGTAATTTTTATCTCAACATATTCTAATGACACTAAAACTCAAAATACATCCAAACCCACCTAGACATTGACCTAGTATCCATTTTGAATATATTTGGGGAAAGATTTTCTATCTAGATTTCCCTGGGATGTGTTTATACACTTTTCTACTAACAACACCTTTCCAATTTAAAAACAAAATTGACTTGAGAATGCACCACTTCTCTCCCTCTTCATTCATTTCCCCATCTACCAATATCACCACATTAATTTCCAGCCATCACTTCTAATTACATCCCAATCAGACATTCAAAGATCTACTTTTTTAAAAATAACAAATACAAAAAATGACACATAAAACAAAAAACTTACTATTTATAGAGAATTTCTTCGCCCTCTCCTCATGATAATTTAATTTCTTGAAACCATCATATATTTTTTACCATAGATCCAATTTAAATTATAGAAGAAGTGTTACAATTGTATTCTCAACATGGATCCAATAATATATTGCACTTATTTTTCTGAAATTCTTCAAAATGTCACATATGTTTCCTACCCATAATCCTTACTCATCCGATTTGTGATTATTCCTTCTTAAAAAAATTCTCACTACTCAATTTAACTTATAATAATCAATCATCTTCCCATGATCTCCCTTAGGATAGGATTTATTGGTTATTTATTTGATTTATCTTCTAGTGTTTTTTATCAGTTATTCTTGAGTAGTTATTTCTACACTCTTTATATTCATTGTTTAGAAACACTAATGGGAAGGTAAGTACATAGGTAGGTATGCTTTATTTTAGTTCATTGTTTTATTTATTTATTTCCATTCTACACATACCTTATAATATTTGAATTTCAGAGTCGCATATTCTTTTTCTAAAGAATGTCTCATGTACACCATTTGTGACATGCAATGATATTTGGTTGAGGCATATGTATACATAGATATTTTTACTTTACTGATTTTTGTTCTTTTTAGGAAGCATTAATGAATTAGATTCACTAGAGTGATGTCCTCATAGATACTTATAGGAGAAAGGAGTAAGTAGAAGTGCCACATGCATCCTTCAAGTTGTATTGGACTAGTCAACAAAGGTTCTTATAAAATAATTTTTTGTTTATCCAAAAAATATCATATATGTCACATTACGTCATACCCTTTGGTTTCATATTTTTCATCCTTTTCTATCATATTATATAGTATCCTTATGATATCATCTTATCATCATATTGTTATCAATCTTGCAGCCACTTGCAACACATTCACACCTTAATCATCATTCTTCTCAGTACTCCAAAGCTTCTTCCCAATAGTATGGCAAGTTCTTCTTTTACCTTCCCATGCCCAAAAATCCATTTCCATATAGAATTGACCATGTCCAATGGTATATGTTGAGTGGATTTCCCTTTCTGACAATATTAAACACAATTCATGTTTTCATATTAGTATTCTACGATAATTTATGGCATTGACCACTGTGGAAAATGTTGACTAGACTAGAATATTTATGCATTCATTAGGATATTAATATTAGGTTGTTAAGAATCATTTCCTAATCACTTGCATCACATATTTTTTCTTCTAGAACTCACTAAACCTACTCTTAAATCTTATAAGTTATTGAGGTTTTTCATATTATTCTTTCTTGGATTTACACTTAGAGCATTGGGTACTTGGAATCTACAAGCATTGGATCTGCACTTACCATGGTCTAAAAATTCTTTGGATTCATTTTATGTCTTCAAATAAGGGTCTTCCTAGGTCTTGTTCTAGATTTTTTTGGTTCCCCACATAAATTATCTCTCATAAGGTATTGTCGACCTTGGGGGAAAGTTAATGCACAAATGGTTACTTCATACAGGTAAGTATTTCTATCCTCTCTTCATATTTGTATATTGTGGATGTGGTCATGTATATATTTGGATAAGGTAGCATATTATTCGCTATTGCATTACTTTTAGACCATTTCATAGCTTATAATCCTAGCACAACCATGCATAACCCTTGATATTTCTTTGTAATATCTTGGATCTCACTTTCCATCCTTATGAATCTATATTAGAAACCTATTGGATCATATACCATCTTGATCATAATGCTTTTACAGCCTTATTATCAACACTTTACAATCGAGATCAAGTTAGGTGTCACTATCTTATTCCAAGTCTAGCCTTTGGAACCATATACCTCTAGTAGAGTGTGGAATAACACATTAATTCTAGGTTTACATCAAGTTACAATATAATTTGCATGTATTGAGTTTTTAATCCTTTGTTATTCTAATCTATAATACTCCCATATAGAGAGATGAAAGAAATTATTGTGTGACGACTCTTTATTTGCATACATAAAATGCCTCAATGATATTCTCCCTTAGTAGCACTAATTCTTCATTAAATACATGGATACTACAGAATTTTAAATAGTTAATTTACATTATTTCTATGCCATCAAAAAAGATTAATGTCCTATTTTTTTTATTTTCTTTGCAAACTAATATTATGTACCTATCATCATTGGAAACTTATGAATTTAGTATTGATTTAAGATGACAACTGGATGTTCTTTTCAACTGTAGGAAATTGAAGTTTTGGTAAAGCAATTCATTACAATTTTAATCATATTTATTTTCTTCACATGAAATTCTTCATGCCAAAAATGATATTTTCTCATTCAATTACATCACATTACACAATTTTTACATACAAATAGAAAGAGGACCTTTTGATATTAAGTATTCCTTTATTGTCTCCTATAACTATTCTAGTAATGATGTATGATTTGTTCCAACAAATCCTACATAATGTTAACCATCTCACTCTTATTATTATTATTTGTTTCTCAACAAATCATATAGCAATAAACCCATACTTATAATATTAAAATATACACATTAATATTTCCTAATAGAAATGGATAATTTCATATTAAGTTATAATTACTTTTTTCAAGAATGAAATTGAAACAATTACTTGATTAAGTAAGAAAATGTTGAATGTACGGATTAATTTTCAGGATTGATGAATTATTATTTTTCTAGTTATAATGAGTTAATAAATGATTTTGGTTATTAGGTTCATTCATAATGACAACTAGTTATTACTTAAAAATGTTGCATGAATTTTCCACATCAAGTGATGTGGTTGTTATAGATTTGTAAACTCATAAACATATCTTACCTCCTATTAGGCCTATCCCATAAGTTATTCTATTACATCTTATATGTTTTGGATACTACCATCTAGTAGGACACTAGTACCATAAGCTAGTGTCTAGAGCTAGGTGCTAGTGTCCTTTGAGATTCAATGCTCAATATTATCAAGTGTATACTATTTCCTCTTTCTAGGTCAAACTTAATGCAAAATGACATCCAATGAAAAGGTATAAAATTAATTCTACTGCTCTCATTTACTCATATAGAATTCTTGTGATATCCTTTACCAAATATATACCAAGTCTTATGCAAATCTATAGTAATATTTCCTAAATCCATAGTAGACATTGGAAAAATCCCCTACACAAGTCTAAAGAATTCTAAATCAATTTAAGAGAAGATCACACTAGTCCCAAATTTTCTAAATTTAAATCAATTATTATGAATATTGTATCTATCAAGGGAAATTGAAATGTTTTTCATTTTATCAATATCTATCTACAAGTACTATATTACTCTACACTCATGAAAGGAGCATTATATTTATAGGTATTCTTGTTATTTTTGTTGATGCATGAGAGAAATCACAAGGGTGTGTCTTTCTATATTTCATTGAAAAAATCATGAGCACAGGGAGAACAACATTGACTTTTATTCGTTCATTTTGGGAATGTAGTGTAGTGATTGATCATAATCAACAAGAGGGTTAGCCACCAAGGGTTGTTTAACTCCACAAGACATCACTTTTTGTTATCTAACAGGTATTTGAGTGTTGATGTAAGAATATAGGATTTTTATCATATAGAAAAATGTTTGATGGTTTCAAAAGAAGAGAAAGTACTATAAGTTGTTAAAATTAGTGACTAAGTAACCCATAAAAGAGTGGATCTTAACATAGAGATAGAAACTAGTTCCAAATAAGATATTAGCACTTTGCTCTTGTATTTGAGCATGACACTAATATCTGGAAGCATTTAGTGTCCAAAACCCAAAATGAAAAAAAATCGTTTAACTACAATTTATTTTCCCTAATTTGAAATCTAGAACATTGATAATACATCTAGAAATGTAATTCATTTTATCTTCCTACGCATCACTATATATTGATGTGTGTTTAATTTTTTTCCATCTACATTTCTATATCAGATTTGAATATTGGATAATTTATTTACAAAATATGATTACACATAATATAATCTAGATTTAAATCCAATTAGGATCTGATATATTATAATTTAAATTTTATTAAATTATCTTTTTATATAGGTTTTATATGGATTTTTACGATCTCTCTTCTATACATGCAAATGTATTATTCTTGTGTTGAAACCCTTAGCTCTCCTTTTGTGACCTAAAAAAATGTTAGTTTGTAATTGAGTCGTGATTCCTCAATACCTCTATGGTGATAATTTTCTACCTATATGGAAATACTTTAAAGAGGCATTAGACCCATTTTTTATCCCTTCAAGTAGGTGTGTGAGAACAAGTGAACAATATGTAAAGAAGAAAGCCCTAAATTGGTCTTTAACACTTGAAACTGATATTTTAATTCACAATTAGCACATGATGATGATTTAGGGTAGGAAAGGATAATGTACTCATATTTTCATAAATTTCTATGATTTTCTCTGAGGGCGATATATGACACTTATTAGGTGCTAATACATTTTACTAGTGTTTTTATGGGATCTTTAAATGTTAGGTTAGGTATCATATATTTATATGGATAACTTGTATGAATCATTTCTTTCTCAACTAGACCTAAGTTATCCAAGGTAACATGGGCATTTAAAAATGTGATAATTTAAAGTACAATGGATAGGTTCACCAGTCTATGAAAAAATATTTTTCCAAACATATCCTCAAATGGTGAACCCATCTAAGATTAGGATGGGATATGATCTAAGAAATGAGGATTATTTATTAGTCTAAATATATGTTTCAAGTATGAGGTTTATTAATTATAGAGTTCATAAACTGAAGAGTGATTCACAACTTAAGAGACTTAGAGTATGAGATTAACTATGATGCCTTTAAATTTAGTCAATAAATGTGTAAAAGGATAATGTTGAGATAAATGTATAATTATTATTACCAACTTTATTAGGAAAAAACTTTGGGTGTCATGGGTAGGTGCACACCATTAAGTATATCACATATTTATAATGAGATCCTTAGAAAATTTTGGGATAATGTGGTCATTCTTGACCAATGACCTTGACAACAATTACATGTACAAAATGATAACACATAACACTAGACAATTTTTCTATAAAAACTAGACCAAAAAAAAAAATTCACACATGTAGGAAACATCAAACATTACAAATATATTTTTCGTGAAAATTAATTTATACAAAAACATACAAACATTAATTAAGTATGAACAAAATCTTACGCAATTATTGTAGACTTAGCTTAATTTACTAACTCAATATTTCTTATTAATGTGCAATAATAAGTGACCCTTAAATATCTTGCATCAAAACATGTCTAATTAAATTATTACAATCAAGAGAGAATATGGGATCCTACATGTTTTCAGCATCATCCTTAAAAGTATGTGTTAATTTTATTAGTTTTATCCCAATCATGAACATATTTGTTAGTAAACATTTTCACATATAGGCGTATCTTCATCTCCTTTTATGCAAAAGTAGAAAATAAAGCATGAATATCCCCACTATAATCAAGATTTGTATTTTTTAAGTTGTAGTCAACACTTGATGAAAATCCATTATGCTAAAAAATACTTTTACAACTTTGTATTCCTATGATTGATCAATATCTATTACAAAAATATTAAGCATGAATTGAAAATTGTGTCTCATATAAGTACAAATATTTTTTATTTTAAGAATACATGGTATGTATAATTTTTTAGTAGAATGTAATACTTACTTCCCAAAACATATTCTGGTATGATGTTATTTTAATCGTTTAATCTTATTTCATTTGTGTATTAGAGTTCAATTGAGTAGGGGTTACTATGATTTAGAAGACCTTAATCTTAATTATGCCAAGAGGTGTTTCTATAATGGCAGACAAGGTTGTAATGGAGTGTGTTGTTCAATCATATTCTTGACATTTAATTTGACGTTAATTGATTGTCATGCGACAACTCATTCATACAGTTGACTTCTATTGGACTGTCACTTAAATAATTTTGTTTCATTTTTCTTGGAGAATTCAATCAAAAATAGTAATATCTTGGTCATGTAGTAATGTTTGGATCTTTTTTTCTTGAATAAATATTTTTGAGACTAACACAATGTGTAGTTAAATGATTCCATTTACCAAAAATCAACGTAAAATTTATAGAGAATTTAACAAAGTTGTTGATTAAAGATGTATGCAAAAAATCAAACCTAAAAACCTTCAAATTGATATCTATTCATGTATTTCATATAGATACATTTATTATAATATACTTATGATATTAGATTTATTTTTAATTGTTACTCTTTTTTGGTATACTTATATTACCTTTGCATAGTTAAATAGGTTCCTCTTCATTGATATCTCTTGGCATATTTTAGATAAATTTATTTAAGATATCTATACTAATTTCAAAACCATTGGTATGTGAGATTATTGTCTTTTTTATCTCAAAAAATTAAACATGACATATTTTTACCCTAAAATTTTTTTATGTAAGAGTCCAAACATTTCTATCTCATAAAACAAATGTCATTTTATACAACTTTCTCATTTATGCATGACATACAAAAAGACCAATCTTTTCATCTAAAACCATCAATTGTTGAAAACCCATACACAATATATAAAAATGTATTTAGGTATATGACCTTAAAAATTTATTATATCATATAGGTAGCTCTCCACTATCAACAACCTTTAATGTGTGTTTTAATATACTTTTTGTTCTCTTTCATCTTTTAATTTTTAAAAAACAATCATTTCATATAATTTTTAAAAACAATCATTCCATATATAATTTTATCAAGTACAATATATCTTCCATCTAACCAGTTTGTTATTACTGTTGTAATAAAATATTAATTCTCAAATAGTATTTTCTATGGAGAAAACCCTCGTCATATGTGCTTTAATTTGAAGTTCTCATCATTAAAGTTAGTTCCATGGATCGATTATCCACCTCTTCCATCCCAAAAAGTGGAATTATGACATTGTGTTATATAAATAAATACAATCAAATATGAAAAGAACATCCAAAAAATGGAGTGGTTTTCCATTTTTCTCTCTCTTTTTTCTCATGTACAAAATGCTCAAAAATCATTTACATTTTAAGATACAACTTTTCCAATAGTCTCATAACAATCTGGCTATCGAACATCAAACAAAACCTTAATATGTATGTCAAAGAAAACCTGGTAAACAAGCATATACAATTCTCTTTCTTGGCCTTTCTTGATGCAAAACAAATTAGCTAACAATAAGCTCCATTTGGGCATGATCGTGTTCTTTCAATCCCAATATAAATCCTCACTCACCGCTTAAGTGCCATTGAACTATTTGTATCAAAATCCAAATGAAATAAATATTTAAATTATCCATATAAACATGGCAATGCCTCCCGTCTTTTAATATATATGGGGCTAAGATGAGTTGTGTTATTTCTTAGATGTAAGATTTATGAAAACAAAAATCAATAATCCTTTATTTTTGCAAATGTTGATCTAATTTCACAAAAAAATTCATTTATAAGTTGTCATATGTTTTTTAATGATTACAATTTGTATGTTGATAGATTTGGTGTGGCTTCTCTGTTTTTTTATTATTATAATTTGGAAGTGGTATAGATTGATAGTTTTCTAGGGTGTGTTAGTCAAATTTGTTTTACTTTTGGTGGATTATACTCTAAATTAAATTGAACCATGATTAGAATGGTTTTATTTTATTTAATTTTTTTCTATTACAAATATCTGAAATATAATTGTTTGAAAAATATTTGTATATATCAATTTAAGGTTTTTATCTTAAGGTTTATATATATTTTGTTAATTGATATTTTTATTTCATTCTCTTTTTATTTACCTTTTACTAATGACAACAAAATCTTTTTACAAAGGGCTGTAAACTCTATCATATAGTAAAAATCCTACTATTTTTTTGGTTGATTTCTCAAAGTTTAAAAATAAATTTTTAAGTGATGATCAAATGGATGTCAAATTTAATATAGAAAATAAAAATGTGCGCAGTCACACTATTAAGTGTCACTCATTTTATTTTTTTAAGATAAAGGTAATAAGGATTTGGTTTTGAAGGGACCATAAAACCATGTACACGAAATGAAGCTAGGCCAAAGGAAAACCAAAATGAGACAAGAATGATTTTGAAGAGATCAATAACCTTGTACAAACCAAAAGATATGCAACAAAGCACAACAAGGTACAAATTGTAGCATGGTCCTAGACCTAAAACAACACCCCTGGAAACACCAACCAAAATCCTAGGCTAGGAAAAAACATAAAAAAGTCAACCAAGAATCAAGTCAAACAGACTTGACCATCCTCAAGGTGCACTTTATAACCCTAAAGAACAAATCTAGCTAGAAACAAGGAGATGATTACCCAAGAGGCGCACATCCATGGGATCTCAAGTTCATCTGAAGAAGAGCAGTGAGAGTCCTTCCTTTCCTTTTTTTGTTCACAATTGTCCAACCCTCACTCTTATTAGGATTTAAGTTTTCATTTGAATGTATTGGGACCAAGACCTCCAAGCTCTCAATATTCCCAACATCTGAGTTCTTCGTCAAAATACCCTTTTTAATGACATCGGAGGTCATTCTCGAAGGGAACGGATTATTCATAATAGGCTGCTATAAAACCATCCCGCCAACCCCACATCATGAGAGGGAGCATGAGTTCCAACACAAAGCTGAGTCTTACTTTCATCACTCTTTGAATCATTTGAGGAATAATCAGTATCGTTTCCCACAACCAACATATTTGGCTTAGCATCCTCCCACCAAGAAACCTTCCCATTCACCTTATGTTTCACACGCTTACAGTCTGAAGCTAAGTGACCCAGGCCAAAGCATTTCCTACATCTAAAGGGTAACCCTTCATAGTCCAAAAGTTGGGACCGAATTCGATCCAACACCCTAAGTTTCATCGAGGCTGGTAGATCAACCTAGGTATCCAAATCTACGAAAATATGAGCATAGGTAGTGTGACAGTTTTGGAATAAATGTCCAAGAATTTTCTCAAAGCATTTCCAATCGCAATCTGTCTCTCCTCCCCCAAAATTGCAATGGGAGATGAGGCAAACAAGCCCATACTGGTTTAACATGGAATGTTTCAGTGAGTGGGTTAAAGGAAGGAAACCACGATTTCATGAATAAGAGATGGTTCTGGAGTTCCCAAAGCATAGAGATTTTTTTATCTCTATCTTCTATCAAGTTAAAAACCATAATGAAAAATCCTCTCACCTAGGGATAAATATCCACTCTACTTAGCATGATGGGTCGCCATTCGGAGGAGATCTAGGAATGTAACTAAGGAAGCCCTGGTGAAAGACCATTAAATCTGCAGATCAGCCCTTTCCTGGTCAATTTTTCTTTAGCTTCAATTACTTGAGCTCCAAAGGTAATGGAAGGAGATCTAACTACCACATTAAGGGGTTTATCTCTCTATCTAGAAGTTGCAGTAGCGTAGGAGTGTTGCAGAGGAGGAGCAGACAAAGGCCTAACATGGGGCAGTGCACACAACCTGTCATCAGTTCATGTCACTCATTTTGTCATTATATAATGTTTATTGACATATTAAAAGATATTTTAGACGTAAAATATTGGATTATATTATGTATTCTATTTTGAATAATTAGTATAAAAAATATGATTTTGACATGTACATAGAAATTTGAAAAGTCATGGTCATATAATGTTTTAGATTGTCATCTAATATTTTGTGTGACATATGATGTTGAATGTCAAATTCTAACTTTAGTCTTATGCTCATATGAGTTATGCAATGACAACCAAGGGTGGTGGTGAATGATCACAATGTAAGTTTTTTTTAACTTAGAGAAGTCAATCCATAAGATTTTGGTTATACATTGGAGTTTCGAGTCCATTTTTTCCAAAATAAAAATAAAAATTGATTTATTTATCACTAGCA
The DNA here is from genome assembly GCA_019776745.2 of Taxus chinensis. Classification (NCBI taxonomy): domain Eukaryota; kingdom Viridiplantae; phylum Streptophyta; class Pinopsida; order Cupressales; family Taxaceae; genus Taxus; species Taxus chinensis. The sequence continues at coordinate 216,931,251 of CM034152.1, read as the reverse complement.
AGTGGGGATTGCATGGAGAATGTAATGACATTATTAATCAATGTAGTATGCCAAAAATCTAAGATAAGGTCATTGAAATTAATATCAAAAATGTAGATATATTTAAAATATCTATAAATATTTATTATATATTTTTTTAAATGATGGTGATGAAAGATTTTAATAATGTCCACAAATTCTATGAGACCATTAATAGAAATTAAAAAAAGTCTTCCACATGAAAACAACCATTTGAAATAAGTATTGTGTTTACTATGAATTTTGATTAAAAGAATTGATTTTCAATAGTTTAGGGGAACAAATTGTCAATATTTATGTGATAATCATTATTTTGTCTCCACGAACTCCCAAAGCAAAAAAAATTATGTGATTTTTCAAATTCTCCATCTGCTTTGATATTGTATTAAAATAACACTAATTAATCTTTTTATATTAAAAGAAATATTAAAAACATTTGTGAGTGATTGCCGTACAAAATGAACCAAAATAAATAAAAGGTGAATGTTGATTTTGTTTGAAATAAAGCTTGCAAACACGGCAAGCCCAAATAAAATGTCAAACATATAATAATTGTTTTGCATATATGTTTTTAGTGGATCGATTTTAAAGCATTCTTTTGAGTCTTCCTCTTTTTAAGGGAAAAAGAAAACAATCTATCTAACAAAAAGACAAAAGTTATTGTGATCTAGATCTTCTTTTGAAACATATTTTTTTATTTCTTACCTCTAAATATTTTGGATGTTGTGGGGGGAGAAGCACAAAGCAAAGGAGGAGTCAAAATACGAATTTATTGAACCAGTAGATAAGCAAAATATATACCCAAGTATATAAGAGATTAGAGGAGTGGTTTGACCAGAGAAAAAATGACACTAGTGACGTAGAGCTAAGAAGCTAAACCCATGTAAGTATAGTCTATGTGATATTTTTGAACAAATAGGTACTAATACATTTAGATTAGATGTTAGACCCACTTCCATATATGAAGTTATATTCATGTGCGAGCAATAAACATGTATGTTTGAAGAGTTTCCTATTGTTTCCTTCTAGTGAAGATCTTGCACCTAATATTATATTGCATAAAAAGATAAGGCCATCAAGAAGAGGATAACAAGAAAGCTGACAAGTGTGCTCGAAAGAAGAAATGCCAAGATTATTCATGTTGTATACCATATAGAATGTAAGGGAATTATCTCCTCCTCTTTTGAGTACTAAATATTTTGGGGCCAAAAGAATCACAATTGCGAAAGAGTGATTTAATTTAGACCATGAAACATGTAATTTAGGTCAAATGATGGTAGTTAAAGTATATTCACTAGTTTGTATGACTAAAATAAGTTATTTTAGACATTGTAATCATTCACTCCTAAGCAGGGAAAATTTTAAGACTCCTTACTAAAAATTTAACTTGGATTTTTTTTGGAAATTTTATAAAATCAGGTTTCGTATTGGTGGTGAATAAGAGAAAAATCTATATATTGATGAATGAAAATATTATTTGAGGGAAAATGTTTGCTGGAAAGAAATTGAAAGGGAAATACAGATGCACATCTGCATATGTAGATGGACGTCTATACGCTATATCAGTGTAGATGAACATTTGCAGGATATCGAGCTGCAAGACAGGCATATACACATGCATATGGGCATCTGCTCATGCAGACAAGAATCTTCTCATAAAAACGGGCATCTACTCATGCAGACAGGCATTTGCAAATGCAAATGGGCATCTACATATGTGTCTACATGTGACGGGCATCTACATTTGGTGGCTTGTCTTACAAAGACCGTAAATTTTGATCCATGTGTCGAAAGGACTCCATTTTTTTTGCCAAAATGCACTTGAAAAGATCTACATGCATCTACATATATAGTCAAACATCTACATGTGTAGTCAAGCGTATACATGCACATTTGGGTGTCTACATGTACACACGGGCATCTGCATTCGGTGACCTGTCTTGTGAAGGCCATAAATTTTACTCCAGGCATCGAAATGACTCCTTTTTTTACCAGAAATCTCTCAAAAAGTTCTACAAGCATATTCATGTGAAACTAGGTGTCTACGTGTGCAAAAGGGTTTCTGAATTCAGTGGCCTATCTTGCGAAGGCCATAAATTTTGATCCAAGTGTCGAAACAAATCTATTTTTTAATCTATAAAAAAGATATACAGTTATCTACATTTACAATCTGGGATCTGCTTGTGCAGTGAAATGTCTTGGGAAGGCCATAAATTTTGATATGGGCATCGAAACGACTCCATTTTTTACAGAAATCTCTCAAAAATTTCTATGATAATATACATGCGAAACTAGGCATCTATGTGTATATAAATGCATCTACATGTGTAGACAGGCCTCTTCATTTGGTGGCTAGTCTTGTGAAGACCATAACTTTGATTCAGGTGTCCAAATGACTCCATTTTTTGCCGGAAATATCTCAAAACTTTCTACAAGTGTATGAATGTGATATTAGGCATGTGCATGTGTAGATGCGCATCTGCATGTGTACATAGGAATCTATAACCATCTGCACTATGAGATCTACCTTCAGTTGAATTGTGACTCCTTACACGTGTGGTGTGATGGGAGTCTTATATGATAAATGTGTTGGTGATTATGCCCAATTTGAGTTTCAAAGTAGTGGTGATAATAGTCATAACTATGGAATTTTTTTTAAAGTGTAGGCTAGCCGACCTGGAAAAGTAGCTTTCATCCCAATAGGGAAAAGGGTCCTTGGTAGTACTCCTAAAAATCACCAAATACCAATTTGTAAAACTACAATATATTCGCGAATTAACAAAAAAATTGCCACTAAAATTTCCCCTACTCCTAAGACTACGTAGAAAAGTTTAATATGTATGTACATGTATGAATAAAAAACAATGTAATAAGGTTTAATGTTGATCCAAAACCCACAAAACCATTAGTAATTGAGAACAATCCACACTTGAAATTTTTAAATTACATAAAACTCGTCAATAATGTTTGGATTTAGACGAACTCATATAACACAAAACATGACATTCAAAGTAGTCTATACCCAGTCAAAACCATCCACATAAGCTAAACTAACAGACTCTCATATAGATCTATAGAACCTCAAACAGTAAAAATTCCATGTTTTCAAACACTTGGGAACTCTATTTGGTTCAGCTGTTATGAAGGATTTTTACACCATCTGGATTTTATATAAATCATTTTAATTTTAATTATTTTTATTTACAAGAATATGTATGTGTATTTGAATTATAATGGAGAGTGAAATGTATTACAAAAGCATTAAACATTTGTTTTACAAATTTTATAATGTTTTTGGGGGCAAAAAAAAACTTGCTTTTTGTTATTCAATGCAAAATCTGTCACTAGGAGGCACAACCCTATATGTTAGAGTTTTGGAAATTTGGTTTCCTACACAATGCTCTAATCTCTATTTTTATTTCTAAATTTCTTCCATGTTCCAAATTTAGTTACCTTCTTTAAATTTATTTATACTACTCCCTACAACACTTTCAATATTTGAGCATTACAATTCTTAAGGCATTTTATAATTATCTTAAGCAAGTAAATATTAAAATACTTTAACTCATTAAGAAAACTACACATAAGTCAATATTTAGGTTGACAAATTATTGATGAAATGCATAAACTAATTAAGGATCGGTAAAATAATATCTATTTATTAAATGTAAATTATTATAAGATAGGGTTATTATAGAAGTGAGTTAAAATTTGTAGACAAATAAGTAATTGGTATAATTAGAATATTATTAACATAAAAAATACTAAATACATAAAAATCTATAATAGATAACTAACCCTCTCACTGTAAAATATTTTCTTAAATAAAATGTTTAGGATAACATAGGCTAAAGAACGTAGTTCATACAAGTTATAAATTCATCTTCTTGTATCCAAGAAAAAATTGCAAGCTATAGCTATTAAATCTATACAACAAATATGAAAATTTTAAATATTTTTTAATTTATACATCTGTACTCATGCCTAGAATTTGGCGGTTGTCCCTTCCTATCAAAAGAAAAATCCATGAAGGTTTGGCCATTTATCTACATTTCACTATATGTTTTGAATAATATTTTAGATTGCCAATAAGTCACAATTGGTATACATCATTTTTTCAAAACTTTAGGAAGATAAATTATATTATTTTAAATAAATTTAATAATCATTATAAAACTTCTAAACGAAAAATTATATATTTATATTTTTCTTATATTGTATATATCATATACATTTGATATATAAAGTCTACAACTTTACATTTTAAATATCAAATTATATCAATTATTATCATAAACAAAGTTGTTATATTTTTAGTGTGTTATTAAACAAAAAAAAATTGTAGTAAAATATAAGATATGATTAAATTATATTCAAACTCAAAAGAATATTTTCAAAAGATCAGAAGTGTAATATTTATTTAAAAATAAATATTACCACTCAACAATGTGTTAAATACATAATTTACAATTGAGATCTCAAAAGTCAAGAACTCTTCTTGGCTTTTTATCTTTCCATATCTTGTATATTTCATCCCAGTTGACATCACTTAAATGAGGTTCATTTAAAGATACTATCGTTAGTGAATCCAATGTATTTATCCCTAGCTTTGATTTTTACCTATCCTTTATGATGTTTTGTTTTGACATGCCCATTTCACAATCCACTGTACTTGCAGGACTCATAAGTATAGTTTTCCACACCTTCATCATATGAGGATAACAATATTCACCCATATTACAAAAAAATATCAATGCAATGAAAAACATAACAAGTTGATCTCTAAATAATAATGATATACAACGTGCATGTATAATTGATTTAAAAAATACAATTAGCGTGTGTGTGGATTGATATATATATGTATCAAGCTTCTTCAAATTTTGTTTGGAATATTATAATTACTAGCCAATAGCCACTATAAACTTGCATTAAAACTTGTAAATTACAATGAAAATAAAAAAAATGTATTATTATTAGTATTTCCGCTTCCTCTTCCTATTCCACATTGCCTTTCCCCAATAAGCATCACACAAATATTCTAGATTCCAGCTGCAGTTCTCATCAACAAAGTTCCCCATGCATCACCTCCGCTCCCACTTCAGTCAACAACATCTATGGATATACTCCATTTCCTTCTCTTATCCCAAAAATATCATTGCAAATTCCATCCTTCATCCAATCACAATGATGTTTTCGTAAAAGAATAGATACCTTTGCAAATATGGATACCTTTTTTGTTTGTATGGATAGCTACCTGAGAATCATGGGGAAAATGAGTGAAAAGAAATACATATGTAATAGATGTTTGGACGAGAAAAATGGTCACCACTTCTCTGCATGGAACAACATGAATCCATTCCATCAACCTATAATTCTTAAATGCCTTACACAAGTGGAGGAAATGTTTACCGCAAGAGTCAACCAAATATTACAGGTTAGCCAGGTTCGTGGCATACAATACAAATACATCGGCCACACTATCATTTTCCCACAAAACATTTAATCTATTGTTAAATACCTTTTGTGATGTCTTGGTGAAGTGGACATCTTGATTCTACAAAGAAAATGGCAAAACCAAACAAAGTATGATTTCTATGTCAGCAGATCATGTGTTTGGGATGTAGGGTAAGTGCAACAAGTTGGAGGACAAAAAAGTGGACATCAACTCCTGAATTTTACAAACTACAATCATGGTTTATAAACCACAATAGTGGTATTAAAAACCATGATCGCGGTCTATTTTTCCAGAATTGGGAAATTCTGAACCTAAAAGTGTGCTCGCGCTTTATAAAAACCATGATCACGGTTTTTAAAAAGTGCAATCGTCGTTCTCTGATACCAATTAATAGTCATGACCCTCATTTTTCCCACCATTTTAGCATTGCAATCGCGGTTTATAAACCATGATCGCGGTTCTTACTATATAATCAAATCCGACCCTCAAGGCTCAGGAAATATCTATGTTTCCCAAACCAAAGCTTTAGGAGGTCATTATGGCATATGAAAGGCAAAAAATTTCAAATTTTCTCTTCCTTGGACTTGAACCATGTCGAAAAATTAAAAAACATGTCACAAAAATGGTACCATCGCGTAGGGGAGAATGTTAGCTTCGTATAAATATTTATTTTAAAGTGAATAGAATAAGATAAATATCATTTTATTATTTTTTACTAACATTAGGTCTTTAAGACACTTTTTCCCATGAATGTTCATGTCTACGTTTAAGACTGTAACTTTTTTTTCGCTTGTCAGAATGTGATAAATCCTATACCATCCCAAGCATGGAAAAACTCTCTACACGTTGAAAAAAATTATTTGATTTCAATATATTTTTATGTAGTTGTGGCGGGCAAACAAAAAGTGCTCCATTTTCTAAAAAATTTTAGACCAATTTCATGGAAAAAATCATTAAAAAAAAAATATTGCTCAAAAAAATACAAAATAAAATCCATCCCAAGATAGATAGTGGTATCTAACTTTTCACCAAAGGGAAAAAAAATTACAAGTTTTGGTCATCCAAATCGTGGGCAAACAGACTACAATCTTATAAGTGTTTACAAAAAAACTAAGTCATAGAATTTGGAGTGTTTAATATAGCTAAACTTATCTATTTTTTAAAAATTAGTATTTTAGAAACTAGATTCTGGAATGTACGATTCATATTTATATAATTTTTTCCAATTTGAGTGGGCTTATTGCTAATAATCCCTACAAGTTTAGATTTTGTTGTTTTTTACAATTTGGCGTCCACTTATGACCCCTTTTTGGTCCCCCAACTTACTGCACACTCCAATTCCAAACTGCAAACGACCCATATTACAATGATGTTATGATCGACTATGATGCCTTTTCCTCTTTACCGGCTGAACCAACCAATGTTTCTTCCATCTTGCAAACTGTCGAAATAGATAATCCCCCTATTAAGAGGACATTCTCCTTGTATCTGATCATGAGGAATTTACATCACCCAATATTCAATCCCTTCCATCATCCTTTGTCATAGTTTTCCCTAATTCGGGTATTAAAGAGGAGGAGATTCAACGGTTATTATTTGGTTTAGCAAATGGTTCACCGTTATCTTTGCCTTGGCCTAAAATCAGCCTTTTGTAGTCAATGAATACAACACATAAGGCTTTTTTTCAATGGCATTCCCAACTTTGTTTCCCACAAGTTCAGCCATGTTTAAACAACCTCACATGAAAGAGGTCCAACTTCATGAATATGCACTGCACCTGTGTCGTTACTTTGACAACCATTTTGGAGGGCACCCAAGGTTCAGATTTTTTTGCTCAATCTCATCATGCATCATCACAACCAAGTAACAGCTTCTATCTTTATGAGAAAGGATATCCTTTAAAAAATTCCAAAAAATATAGGCGCACTACGAAAATTCCTTCAAGCTAATCCAAATCATGCACTCCCGTACAATCTTATGTGGTTTGGCATGATACTTCACGAAACTAGGTCTTAATGGTAAAAAATCAAAGGTGACATTTCTGATGTGATTGAACAACTAGGAACACCAACTTTGATCTTCACTTTAAGTGTTGCTGACACCAAATGACCAGACCTACATAGTGTGATGCCCAGCACTATCCCTGTAGATCCTCACGAAGAAAAAAAATGGAGGAACCATAACATTGTCTCCAACCCTCATTGAGTTTCTACATACTAACACCAAAGATTCACAGTATTTTGTGAAGAGGTCTTGCAAAAATACTTGGGAGAAAAAGACTATTGGTATAGGTAAACATTGTCTCTTTCTTTCTTTCCTCTTTCACAAAGCATCCTTGTACGTGTTCATCTCTTTCCATGTACAAAAGGCAACACAAACCTTCCTCCTACTTATTTGTCTCTTTCCAGGTACAAATGGAAACATAGAGGATATGCACACATGCATGGGTTAATTTCGCTTCCAGAAGCACCAGATGTGAAGACAATTGACTGAAGTGACTCGTTCGCTGTCAACCAAGTTAGAGAGTGCTTCCACAAATTTTTATGGAATCCCTATTCTATTTCATGCAAGTTAGAATACATTCACTATCTTCTCCAGGATAATCCCTGCTTATTAAACACATCATAAATATTGGTAACTGACCCTCTTTTAGACTTGGAAGAAATTTAAATCGAGTGCAGAGGCATACCAAATTCACTAAACATATTTGCCTATGAAAAAAAATGGGATGGAATGTAGGTACAAATCACCTTGGGAACTACTTGAATAGTAATCATTAGGACTTAACGAGACACATAAATTCCAATACATGTGAGCTAAAAATTATGATAGATTAAACATCCATAAGCTTGCCTTGTTGTCCATCCAGAGAGGCAATGTTGATTACCAACCCGTACTCTCTAAGAATGCAGCCCTAAAGTATATTGCTAAATATGCTTCCAAAGCAAAACAACGTTCTGAATCATACCACTAAATTCTCTCAAGAATATCTTTGACATCTGATCTTGAGTAGGCAGCCAGGGTTGCCTTCCGAAAAATTCTTACAGATAATATCATTGAGCATGAAATGAAAACCTAAGATACAAGTTGAATGCAGCAAAAGTTGCCTCTTTTTCTTTGTAGCTGATCCTTTATTTCCCTAAATGTTGGAAAGAAAATTTTGCATCGCAACTCTAACACAAATCATCTAGACTTTGAGCCAGCAAATTTCTTGGACGTATACTTGAAACGTCCTACCCATATGGAATCAGTTACACTTATTAAAATGGTCAAACCCTGGTCTCACAACAAGCCATGAGTAGGTGTAAAATGGAAGTAAAAATCAACATATGTTATTATGTGCATCTCCCCTAGATTTTATTCCATCCCTAAGGATCATTCCCCTTCCTTTGAACTCTTCTGTTAGAATGAAATAATCCTATACAAACCTTTTCACAACATCCCTGTAAACATTAGAACCATAGCAGAGAAATTAATTTCCAATTGTCTATTACTGAGAGATTTTTATCATCCTTGGCATGTCAAGCGCATCTCCATATCAAATGATTCGTACTCCTCTTAAGAATCCCCTTCAAATTCTGAAATCTTAGGGTCCACTCCATTACAAGTTGAATTGGAGATTTTATCCTAGTTACATCCAGCTAATTCCATATGCCTTGACAAGTTCAACATATTAGGCCTTTGAGACTTCGACCTGCATCACAATTGGATCCACAATGATGTTCCACTTTCTTTACATGATGTTTCCCTATCTTTCATTGATATGTGTAAGATCATTACAACTATCCCTTTCCAAATGAAAAATTCCACATCCAACACAACACCTTTCTCTCTATAACAACACTAGGATTCTAATACTATACTCAATTATTACAAGAAAGGAATTATTTTACAAGGTACTATAGGCACAGGTAAATCTTGTCTCATAAAAAATATCCACTCCGCATTTTCCTCTGCATACCCACAACAACCATCTCCTCTCCTAGTCCTCGCACCTATAGGAGTGACCACATTCAACATTTCCACATCAACAATACACACCACGTTGTGCATTCCAATAAAGGAATTAAGACCACTCGAAGGCATTTCACTTTCCACTCTCCAATAATCCTTACAAACTGTTCATTACATTCTCATTGACATGATGAGCTTCATAGGCCCCACTCTCCTTGCAAAAATTGACTTTTGTCTTCATGAGGCCTTCCCTCACTTCAAATCAACCACTTTTTTCTAAAAAATCCATCATTCTCGTTGGTGACCTTGATCAACTACCCCCTGTCAATGATGTTCCACTCTATGTTGGTCACTCCTACAAAACAAACCTATAGTATAGCTTCACAAAATGTATCACGCTTACTACAATCTTTAGGCAACAAGGTTTAGATGATGACCAAATTTCTTTTCGGTAGCTACTACTAAATATCAAAGATGGAATCCCACTCCTCCAAGACTAGAAAACACCTAATGAACAGACTCCCAAACATATAGCGTTGACATTGCACCTTTCCTTCTAGCTCCACATTTGTTTGCAAAAAATGACCTTGTCGATCAACACAACCTCAACACGCCAAAATCACTCAATGTTCCAATTGCGCACTCCAATGCTAAGTAGACCAGGATCAATTATTCAGAGGAACATGATGAAGAAAAAATCGAACAAATTATTCTCCTCTGTAAACAACAAAAGGTTATGCTCACCACAAATTTGTGGGTTGAAGTTGGCCTTGTGAACGGCTCCATTAGCACCATTGTTGACATTGTCTACACCACGTCTTTGTCTCCTCCAACTCTTTTGATTTTTGTTGTAATCGATTTTAAAAAATACAACGGCCTTCCTTGGAATCCAAATTTCCCCACACATATCCCCATACTCCTAATCTGAAGAGGAAACCATAGATAACTTCCTTGTAAAATGGTTTGGGAACTTATAATCCACAAATCTCAAGGCCTTACTTTACATACAACAATTGTGGTTATTGGCTCTTTAGAACAACCAAACCTTACTTTCACTACAATGTCTAGAGTCTCCTCATTAAAATACCCATGCATTTCACCCCCCTTCTCTTTCAAATGCTATTGCTACTCCAAAATTTCCCTTTCTTGACATCTCCTCAAAAGAAAGGAGGAGGAATCACGACTACAAAATCTTCAGTTCCCTGCTCCGTAACATAATCTGCCCTGACCCTTTTCCCCCCTTCTCCCACCATATTCCTTCTCATTTCCATTCCCCATTCCTCTTCTTCTGCTCTCATGCACGTAAGTATTCTTTCAAAAAAAATGGTGACAATTGCAAAATTAAAAAAAAAATGATATTTTTCATCATTCTTTACTTCACATTTTTGCAATCATGACTACAGGTTTTGGCCGAGTTGTCATTATGTTGTTGGAGCTTTCTGCAAGAAATCCAATGAACAAAAATTAATTATTGTCTAGCTAATTATAGAAGCATAAATATAAATGTGCACGCATGATAAGATATAAACATTTTATTTTGCTTGAGAAGATAGCAATAAATGCAATTATACACACAAGAAATGACAACAAATGATCCATTTTGTACAAGAGCAACATGAAATAATTTCATTCATAATCATATTTAAGGGAAATATGAAAAACACTATAGAGGAATTAGAACTTATTAGAGGACCTTAGGTTATTTATGTAAATAATATTTTCTTTTTATATTGTTGGAATACATGCAGCAAGGAAGTTACAATATTCTTGCAAAAAGATAAACTTACAAAAGGTACTATGGGAAAAAAGAAATATAAAAAGAGAGCAGATGTGAAGGGAGCATTTGTGCATCAACAAAATATATAACATGCATATGTTGGAGTTTGTAGGACATATCATGTTGCCTTTGACTTAAGAATAACACATTTCAACTGGGGTTTCCCGTTGTTTATTTCCTTTTTAAGGGAAAGAGTGAAAATGAACGCATGTTCAATGACGTGATCAAAAATCTCATGTGTGGCATCATTATCAATTGATAGAAATTATAAGTCTGTAGCTATAATTCCCATTATCATTTTTGTAATGTCATAAAATTTTGTAACTCCTTTAAGCTCCCTTGTAGCATCTTTCAAATCTATACGCAGAGCGTACTTGTAATTACAGTTTTGAGCATGGGTATTGCATTTGTTACAAAACCATTTACCATTTGGTTTCTCTTGAACCTTTTTTCTGCATTGTTTTTCACCTACCATTATTGGACAAGCCATGTAAAATAAATTATCCATGTTGATGTTTGATAATTTAGCTTCAACAGTTACCCACTCATTGTTTTTGAGATTTCCCATCTCTAAAATCTGTGATAAAGTAGCACTAGAAACCATAGATTGCGGAGGCCCAAGTTTGTGGGTAATTGATGGACATGGAATATGTGAATTTTGAAAAGATATCCAATCATGGAGAGCCTACGTTTTGGAAATCAGAGGGTCGACATAACATTTTGAAGTACAAATGGTGTTAACAATGGTGCCATTTAATTATGAAACACAACAAGATTTTATTGCCAAGAATCAAAAATATGGAACCAAGAGTATCCTTGATAACTCTTTGCAAATATCATGTAAATTTTGGCCCAATAAGGTGATAGAGATACTGAATCCAGACATATCTCACATTAGCAATGTCCTCCTTATAGCCTCAGACTTGTCTTTACAACAAACTATCGAGCATTGAGAAATGGTCATTACAACACCAATCAAGTCCACCATTGAGCTTGCAGGGATGGATGGTATATATTTTATCTCTTTGAAATGGAAGTGATGAATAGGGACATCATTTTTTAGTTCAATTACAGGAGCCAAAATGGAAGAGGGAAGCAAAAAAATTTCAAATTGGTTCTTTAAATGGTTGTAAGCACAATTTCTATACCCACTCTACTATTAGATATACTATATAGGATGCCATTTTCTATTTGTGCATAGAATTTTTCTGTAACCTCATTGAAAGAAGTGATCCTTATCTCTTTGCCTTTGTTGTCCAAAAAATCAAAGGTAAAAATGATGTCATTACCCCTTGTATTTCGATATTCTCTAAGAGTTGTTTTATCAAGATCTGTGCCTTCTACTGTCCACACCCTTGACATTGTAGTCAAAGCATAAATATCAGTGCGATAATTTTCGTTGTTTTCTATATCATAGTTATGGCAGGGAGGTGTATTTTGAAATAGTTGGGTGTGTGTAGGGGGATTGTTTCGCATACTAGTTTTTTCCCTCATAAAATTTTCTCATGAATTGGAACAGGTGTTCCTTGCCTTGATCGGGTAGAGGCTATGCTGTCCATCTCACTAATAAGAATCATCCTATAACACAGAGCAAGAATAGTCATGATTAGGATAGTGGAAAACAACATTTGGTAAAACTTAAGGAATGACCAAGATTCAACTTACATGTCTTTATTAAAAATTCTATAAACATATTTCCGGAGCAGCACAACGGACCCTTCTTGCAATGTTTTTTCAAAAGACATGACCCGCAAATTTTGAGGGAAGTAACGCAGGTTGAATATGATTACCGTCTGACAAGTCCACATGATTTTGAACTGCAGAATTCAATTATGAACGTAATAGAGACAAGTTCAACAATTGTGGTGTCAGGCCTCTATGGGGGGATCCGTTAATGATATTCAGTACACCTCCTTCAGTCAAGTTTGTCTCCATTGTCTGTAATCCTACATTACCTTTGATGAATGCACAATCCTATTTGGAATTTTCTGGTTTATACTCAATTTCCTTTTTAATTTTGTAATTTGGCCACTTAGTTTATTTGTCTAGAGTTTTTAATTTAAATAAATTTGGATATTATTACTAGTTGGTACATATTTAATAATTTTTACTTTCAATAGTTATTTAATGAAAATTAATGGAACATATAGTTAAAAGAAATCAAGACTATCATTTTTTCCATTAAAGGTCAACCTAGCCTATCAAATTGAAATATGAGGAGCCCTTAAAGTTTGATCACTAAAGATATGAAGATATAAATTACATTTTAAATTTGGAATCAATTTGAACGCAATACATGTAGTGTTTTCCGCAGCTAAAGATATGTATTGCAATCACTGCACCAAAAAAAATGCAATCAACAAACTTCGTTAGTGATTAATTTCTTATCCTTTGCAATTCATGAGGATCATTGTATGTATTGAGGGAGGTAACAAGGTAAACGATATTAATAACAAGTTATCATTGTTATAAATGCTATGAAAATTCAAATACTGGAATCTACCACAATGATGTAATCAATGTGCTGCAATTACTTTTCTAGCAGCTACTACCGTCAATGAAATAGCCAACTCGTTAGTTGATTCTGTTAGAACACCATGCCAAATATTAGATCGGTTTTTGTGTCATACCCTAAATCAATGCAGAGACAAAACATTCATTATTTCTTTAAATACTTAAAACATACTATGTTATATTAAACAAAATTCAGCACAGGACAAGGCAAAATTAGGTACCATAAACATAACAAACAAAACAAGAATCCAAATCAAATCTCTTTGCTACCATAAACATAACATAAAAAATAATACTCAAGAATCCAAATCAAAACTCTCTGCTATAAAAATAGTGAATATTCACAAACAATACTCGTTAAGGACGCTGAGGTAAAAGGTGAGTATTCAACTGATATATCCCTGATTTTTTCTTCAAAGAGAAAAAAGAGGGAAAAGAAATGTGCCACAGGCAAGAAAAAATATCTAATTCCTTAATCAAGCAGAGCTATAAGGTCAAAAGAGGATACAATCAAAACGCATTGTTCCACAACATAGAGAAAATTAAAGCTTTAATCAACCAAGAACTGGGCGCATAAATTCCTGCAACCCTTGGAAAAAATTAACTCTCAAGAATGAAGAATGCAAAGGAATTTGACAAGCATTAACTTCTTCTGTAAAGAAAAAAACTTACGTAAAGTTTGCATAAGTGGGCATTCTAAAAGAAATTGATTAATTTTATTCAAGTTTATTTTTATTGCAACACAAATGACAGCTATTTGTATTTTAGATGAGGGAAATACAACTTGAAAGTCACAAACCCAGTTTGAGTTAGGAGAATGTTATAAATGGAAATTGAAATGAACAACTGCCAAATATTTGACTTATGTCATAGCAATATTTGCACAATCAAGTGATTTCAAAACCAAGTTATTAGGGCAATGGATATGGTAGTCACCGTAAAAAGAAATTTACAATGAGCAGTGGCCGGCCATCCCCATGCCCGTGTTGTAAAGACAAGAAACAGGTAGTCAATATAAAATCAAGTAATAATAAGAAACAACATGAAATCTTGTTTGTTAAACTGACAACCACATGGGAGCCTTACAACATAGTTGTTTCATAACAATTTGGGAAAAAAATGTGCAATTTTTAAAAAGCAATTCTAGAATCTGGTTTTTTCCTTTAACTCGTCTCCAGAGCATTTGGTACTAAAATTTCACCGCAATAAGTATAAAACGAAATTTCGTAGAGGGAGGCCCACGGTTCAGGGGAAATGTAGGACTATTTTACCAGATTCCAACACTAAAATGCTTGTTTTAGCATCAACAATGATGTAAATTTTTCTTTTAAACTGACACCTTTATTTTTTCGAAATAGAGCCCAGTAAAAATATAAATCCTCACTAATTAAGAACCAAAAAAATCATCTCCAATGTTTAGGTGTGTCTAGAGATGGACATAAACAAGCATGTTTCAAAAGAAATGATCCTAGCATATAAACAAATAGTTTGGCATCAACCATTAGAATATTTCAATGCACCTTCCAACTGTAATGAATTTTTATGTTATGGACCCACTTATGGAGTTTTACCTTGACACAACGAAACCATTTCAAGGTATCCATTACTTTCTGGTAGTGGTAAAGAATATTTTCTAGCCAAGAATAAAATGTAAAGAGAGGAATTTCCAATTATACAAAATCCTAGTACATGAAAACTCAAATCATGGTCCTATTAATATAGCAAGCTGTGATTATACGAGAGGAATTTCCAATTATACAAAATCCTAGTACATGAAAATTCAAATCATGGTCCTATTAATATACCAAGCTGCAATTATAAGTATAATCACACAAAGATCTATACTCATAGCCTGCCAAGGAAAAACCTAGTACACAAAAACTCAAATAAATACTACCAATCTTCCATTACTGTAGTTCTTGGTACAATTAAATAGATATGTGTAGCCATAAACTACATACACAAACCTAGTACATCAAATTTTAAATCAAGACTTCCAATTTGTCATAGATGCGATTTCAGGCATAATTATAAAGATATTTGCAAAATAAATTAATATGCCAAAATAAGGTACATAAAAACTTGAACCAAATTTATCAATCCACCATTCCACAATCATTTGTACTCAAAACTTTTAGCAAACAAAATCCTAGTACATGAAACTTTACACCAATAATATCAATCTACCATTCTTGCCACTTTAGGCACGATCAAAAGATCATTTGTAGCCATAATATATCATACAAAAACATAATACACATAAATTCAAATCAAGACTATCAATCTGCCATTATTGTTTTGTTTGCATGTATAACAGCTCATGTTTTATTGTTTCAAATCAGATAGGGCAGATGAAAATACAGTTATAAAGGGATGCAATTACATAGACATTTGTAGCCAACACCTATTATATACAGGCCTGGTGCATAAAATATTATAACCCAGTCCCTTCTTATGGCTTTTAGTATAGTTAACCAAATATTTGCAGACATAATCTAGTACATAAAAACTTAAATAAACACTGAATCCTCTGGTTTTAGGTACAAATTACAAGAGTATCAAATTGCCATTACTTTGACTTAGGTACATCTACATAGATATTTTGGTTCTTGTGATAATATACAATGATCAAATATGTAGACACCTAAAATATGCTTACACTTAGCTTTTTCTCTAATTTAACCAATTAACGATACTTTGTTAATTCCCCATTCTTTGCTCCATTCTCGGATGTCCATTCATGGAACTCTTTCGGTCGTATTCCTCCTATAATAAGATAATTGGGCTAATATCTCTCTTATTAGCTATAAATTCCTCCTTTCGACCATTCAAAACCTCCATAGTTCTCTCTATATCACTTTTATTGGCTTCCTAGGCTATCTATCCATCACAAATGGTTAATCAAACTCCTCCCAACTCTCAGTGAGTCTCTAATCACTCGCTAATCACACTTAACTAGCCTAAACCTAGCTTAACTAAGCCTAAAGCATGTTTATCCTAATCTAATCTAAAAGTGGTTTTTGTCTTACCTTTAGTCCCACATGCACCCAAATTCTAAACTCTCCCAAGTGGAAAACTGAAAATAGAAGACTAAGCCTACCCTCTCAAACACACACCTTGCTTACATAACAAAATCTCTCAAGCATTTTGGAAAGGCATTAGAAATCATTTGGATCTTGGCCATACTCCATTGTTAAGAGCTCCTTCATCTTGCATCCATCAATTTGAAATCTTGTTAGTAAGGGCAGATCTAAAGCTTGGCCATGTAGCCAACTTGGAGAGATATCTTCACTATTTTTGGGAGCAAACAACACACAAATATGATTGCTAGGATCTTAATAGGTTCATGTTTTATAGCTTTCAAAGAGTAGAGAGTAATATATAAGCTAGTTTTTTATGTTTTTGTCAAAGTTATAATGCTTGCATGTTAGTTTCCCTTGTTTATCTCTTATCTTATGGTCCATAAATGAGTTAGTTAAGATTTGACGTTTTCTAACCTCTTTTCCATATCTTTTTAACTTATACATGAAAAAAATACATTAAATATAAATAAAGAAAATTAATCCATCGTTTCCATAGTTATAGGCACAATTACAATGATACTTGCATTCACAACTTGGCAAGTTGAAATATTAAATCAATAAAGGTCGAAGAATGAGTTCTAAAACCAAATAGCCATAACAACAAATATTGCATAGGTCTTAAAGATCAACTTGTCCATAGAATATTAAAAGGCGTCTGTTCTAGTCTGGTCTCATCTCATTTCAATTATTATACAAAGCAATACAATCATTTAGCCATAACTTCAGTTCTATGCACAATTCACACAAATATTTGTAGTAAAACCCAATATATACAAACTCACAACTATCAATCCACCATTCTTGACATTTTCACTATAATTGCAGAGATATTTGGAGGCATAAACATCTCACATACAAAGAATCACAAACCTCATACATAAAAAATTAAAATCTAGACATTCATTCCAACATTGTCGAAGTTTTAGGTACCATTAAACGGATATTTATAGTCATAATATAGTTTACAAAATGCTATTTCATAGAATCTTAAATAAGAAATAGAAATCCAACATTCTTTTGGTTTCAAGTATAATAAATGTGTGCTAAAAAATCTGATCACAGATTAATGCATACTACAAAAAGGATATTCAAACATCTTTGACACTAGGAATAAAAAAAAATTGTCAACTCAATAACTTTCTATGGTTTTAACATATTATAAGAATGAAGTTGTGAACAAGATGTTCCTTCTCATATGGGAATCAATGTTTCCACATTCAAACAGTATTACTCTCCTGAACGAAGACAAGATTGTACTTCAACAGAAAAGATCTGAGAAACAAAGAAAAAATTCCAATGATAATGGGAAGAGGGACAAATTATGGTTAAAGAAGCATTTTTCCTAAACTCATAGTGTACAGATCATCACAAGGAGGAACATTATAGATTTTTCTAATTGCTATTAAAACATAAAATATGTGATTATTATTTGTTTTCCCATAATCAAATATGAAAGAATGAAATAAACATTAGTAAAAAAATCAATATAAGACAAAAACATCATAACAGTAATCGATAGATTGGCATTTAAAATATTGAAAGAGTAATTTCAGTCACATATTTTTTTATTTACATAAACGTATGTAATCGCCAAAAACAAACAAAAAGTAATTACATTACGACATTTACATAAGGTATTTTTGAAGCCAAAAAAGAACATAAACAATGCCTGATATCATTTGATTTTTACAAAAAAAATCTTGTGTGCATTGAGGATCTTTTTGGCACATTCCTTTTTTAATTCCTTTTTTCCCCTTGTCAATAAAGACGCCCACAATTTTTAATTTATGAGGGGGCTCACACTTCTTGGCATCAGTTGTTGTGTCATGCACCAGTGCAAACCCTCTCGATAATGAATCAACCATGCGAAATTTTGAAAGATAGATGACAGATGTCACTGGTAAGTGAAGGCGTTCCTTGACTATTTCTATAATCTGCAGTTTTTCTGGACGTGGTTGTCTGCAATGTAAGACATTCACAACAAACTGAATTCTCTTAAATTCTTCAATTTTACTCAAGTGTGGTGTTGTCATAGTAACACCAACAGGAGGAATGCAAATTTTACTTAATTTTTCCATCTTCCCCATTTGAGTTGAAACAATAACACATGAGCTATCATACATACAAGCAAAACAACTTGAAAACAGTGAGGACATGCAGCTTTAAAAGCCTTGCCAAAGCACAGTCTAACGCCCAATTCGGGGTGTATTGAAGTGGCCTCCCAGAGGATTAGAACCTCTCAGTGCACTCCAATTCCTAACCTTGACAGGGTACATGCCCTTATATATCCATTTAGGTTAAAGATTAGCAACACACACCGTGAAAAACAATATAATCATGCTTGTCCAATTTTAAAATAAAACCATTAAGAAAAATTCTGGAAATTAATCTTCGTAACCAAAAGAATAGAAAATATTTAATCATTACTTTCCAAAAAAAGAAAATATAGTTTTTCATCATCAAACACAAAAGTGAGAACAAAATCTTTCACAATAAAATCAAATTTAATGGAACCGAAATAGAAAAAAATCCTCATAAATCTATAAGAAGACATACAAAACCTCACATTTAGAACATGTTATGAGAGAATTTGTAATATTTAATATTTTCAACTATGAAGTTGAAATCGATTTGTATAAATCAAAACAATTTAAGGAAGGGCATATGAAAACAAAGTTGGGCATCATTTACACTTTTCTTAATTTACGCAGAACCAGATTATGAAATATTTTATGCTAAACATTTAGCTAATGTGAATGAAAGAGTATGTTACTTGGACCTTGATCAAAGAAAAGTACAAGGTCAATGTGACAAACATAAAATGTTATCAGTAACCCTAGCCTCTCAGTTAGAATACTTAAAAATTGTGCCCACTAGAATACCATTAAAGATGAAATATCTTAGTAGTTGAATTTTTCTAGTATATAAAATAATGGACCTAAGTAGTAGATATTACTTGAAATTATTGCAGTGTTTAAACATGGTCTACATTAGTATTCTATTGTCCCCTAATTTGAGGTATAATGATATTAAAATACTCAATCCCATCATTTGAGAATCTTATAGAATAATGGTTACATCTGAATAAGCATATATTCAGTAAGTGATTTGTAAAGACACTGGAAAGAGCCAGCCTATTCAACCTCTCTATTTTCTCTTTTAACTATAAGTAGTTCTTGTCCAAAAATCATTTGTTTTAAAATAAGCTATCTAGTTCTTAAACCTAGTTACAGAGCAAATCCAATGGAATTAAGCTATATAGTAGGTTAATCTTAAGTGGGGAGTAGCCTGTACAATTTAATGAGATGTGAGAAAGGGAGATTAAGCATTGAAAAGAAGACTGAAAAAATATATAGTGAGAAATGGCAAGAAGGCTTCAAGATGTATGATAATCTACTTGTTTGCATTATTTGTAGGACAAGTTGGCTCAAGGCAGTGATGGTCAAACTTTCAAACCTTGGTAATTTGGCACCATATGAAGTCTAGTCTAGAAATCATGGAGTTTGCATAAAAGGATGTCAAGCTTCTCAGATTTACCATGGGTTTGGCATGTATTTTGTGATAAGTAACACCCAGATACATGTCGTATGATATAAATTTTAATTACCATGCCTTGTTTCTAGAAACCAACCCATATACTTTGGCATTATCATATAACTAAAATTGAATCTATCCAGCAATATAACACATGGAATCTCAGAGAAGCTGTGGGGAAACTTTGGATTTCTTCTTTAAGCTCCTAATGTCACATTCTTTCCTATAATTGTTCGTCTCTTCGTATCTCTTATCTCTTTTAAATAATAAGTACTCTTCTCTATAAACTGCAAAACATGGAACCATCTATTCTATGTGACAAATTATATGATATTACTTCAAAATAAAAGAATTGGAAATAATTACTCTTTCCTAAATATGGTGTACAAAAAATTGACTCAAAATATACAAAATAATAAAATATGGGCACATAGGAAGCGAATCTAGAAACTGACTGAAATAAACACACACTGTGGACTGTGGTAACCAAAACTAAGAGCGAATTCTTGTGGCTTTCTTGAGTAAATCCTCTCCAGCATTCTCAAACTTATCAAAGATATATGCAGTGGTTTTGGGTTTTAAAATGGTACTTTAACAAAACCACAGTTAGGGGACAAGAAATCCCTCCTCTTTATGGGAGAGGTTCCCTTATTGAAAGAAAATAGAAAAGCTTATGTACAAATGTACAAATTTCATCTTAAGGTTGGACCTCTAATATCTTGAAATGCTTTTATACCAAAATAGATTATCAATACAAACGAATGGAAGAACTGAAGAAAGGATAGAGTAGAATATAACAGTACTTTCAGGAAATATAGATAATAGAGTATAACCCTATATGTACTGAGCAAGAGTGATATAGAATAGAATCATTCACATTCACAGCATAAGATATCATTCCACAGACACAAAGTTCTAGAAATCATATCAATAAGAACAAAAGGTTTCTTATCACAAAAGATAAATGATCCACAAATTTCAGGTAAGCAAGAGGGGACAATGGAGGAAGATAGAGAAAAGGGGAAAATCCTTCTGTATTGATTTACTTTCAACTATAATTACACTTCAAAAAAGAAGGAAAATAAATCTGATTTGGAAGCTCAACCACCAACCATCAATGCCCCTACAAATCAGCTTATAATCTGTCAAATCTGGTTCTGCATGTCTCTGGCGTGCTGAAGAAGGAAGGATGAAAGATCAGATCAAATCTGATCTAGTTGAAGCGGTCAAATCACATATTAATGGTGTGAAAGATGTTTTCCATATTTTCACCCAAATCAAGATATTCAGATGGTTCTCCATGTCTATTTGGCGTGTTGGAGAAGAAAGGATGGAAGATCAGATCAAATATGATCTGTTTGAAGCAATCAAATCATGTATTAATGGCGTGAAATACATTTTCCATATTTCCAACCATTAAATCCTACTGAAAACAATATTATATGCTTCCATGGCATAGAGGAGACTAAGATATTTCCAACAATATAAAATTTATCGAATTTCAAGCACTAGAGTGCAAGTTGTGCTCATTTGAATATTTGAATCGAATCCGTACAAAAATGGTGAAAATGCAATTTTCGCAAAATGGATCCATGGGCCCGAAATTGAAATTGCGCCCTTAGCACAAAAGATGAAAAGTGAAAAAGTCTCCCTCAAACCACGTAGGCCCGCAACTTCACTTTTGATATAGGTCTGACACGTGGCTTTACCTGAGTGGTAACGGAGTCACGACTCACTTTATAATTTTACTTCTTTTGGAAACAAGGATCAAAATCTCAAAGTTCTCTACCGACCCGCTTCCCTATTTTGGCGTTTCAATGTGGACTCAACATTTGACTTTATCCCTTGGCATGAGTGGTGCTGCGGTTCACTTTATCACTTTACGCCTTTTATGGAAACAAAACCAAAATTCCTAAAGTGTCCCGACAACCCGCCTCTCCGCTTTGACTTTTCAATGCAAGATCAACATTTGACTTTATCCCTTTGGCAATAAAGGAAAAATATTCAAAGTGCTCTAACGATCCGCCTTCCCTCTTTGACTTTCGACGTGGGCTTAACATTTGACTTTTTACCTTTTGGAAACAAAACCAAAAATTTCTAAAGTGCCTCGATGACCCAAGACATGTGGAGGGCTAGCGCACATTGGAACTACCCCCCGAACTTTACTTTTGAAAGAGTGTCGATTGGATGCATGGAGGCTTCTGCAAACTATAGACTTTTCAATGGCCGGCTCTGTCCCTTTTTTGACTCTTACCACGTGGCGATCCTGCACACACTTGGGGACCCATTCTTGATTCTTCCTTTGAAGTTGCGCCGAAGAGACACATGGAGGCTCCTACCAACGCTTGGACTTTTCAACTGCTGGATCTATCTTCTTTTCGAACCTAGGACACATGGAAATTTGGCGCTCATTTGGGGTTTCATCTTTGGCTTCGACCCTTGAAGGTGTGCCCTTGAGACACGTGGAGACTTCCGCCAATTATTTTATACTTAGCCGATTCAGGCCTACTGCCCATTTGAATTCTATTGGACCCTAGACACATGGAGGCCTGGCGCAAGTTTAGGGTCTCTCTTTGGGCCACACCTTTGAAGTTGCGCCGATGAGGCACATGGAGAGCTGGCGCATGTTTGGGGAACCACCTTTGGCTTCGACCCTTGAAGGTGCACCGATGAGACACGTGGCGTCGTCCGCTGGCCTTAGACTTTTTAATGACCAATTTAACTTTTTGAGGCTCTGACCACGTAGAGGGATGGTGCAAGTTTAGGGTCTCTCTTTGGGCCACACCTTTTGAATTTGTGCCAATGAGGCACATGGAGATTCTGCGCTCATTTAGGATCCTGCTTTGAACTTGACCTTTAGAGGTGCTCCATTGGGATGCGTGGAGGCTTCCACCGGCTCTTTACACTTAACCGATTCAATGGCTGGCTTTTTCTTTTCAGACTCGGACCATGTGGAGGGCATGCACACATTTGGGGTCTCTGTGTTTGTGCACCATACCAAAAGTGCGCTGAAGAGACATGTGGCACCTTTCTTGGTCCTTCTATACTTAGCCGATTCGGTCCTCGATTGAACAGTGTTTTTCTCCATTTTCTCCTACATGCTTTGATCTCCTTTGATGTCGTTGGCCTCCTTCACCGAACCTACCCCTTCATTGTTGTATTTGGAATGTGGGCTCGCATGACTAAACCGCCCCTTCCGATTTTCTTTTGTGTGGGATCATGTTTGATCAATTTTTCCTAAGGGGAAAAATTGGGATAATAGGCACCAACTCAAAAATTTTGAAACTTGACCCAAAAAATGAGGGTAATTTTGAGGGTGACAACAAGTGGTGAAAAACTCCGAAAGCAGACACAAATTTTAAAGTATCAAAACTGAGATTTATCATTTGCCTTTTTATAATCTAAAGATGGTCTTAAAGATGGAATAAAAGATGTCAAATAGTTCAATAATTTACAAAAACTTTGGAAGCACAAAGCAAATAGAGAATTCATTTTTTGATATAATGGATGTTATAAATATTTTATTTTTTTAATAACGACATCTCAATCTAGGTATGTTGAAGGGAGTAAAACCCAAAATCCAAAAAACGTACTCTAATAAATAAACAAATCTAGCATCTTAGCCACCTGCTAGAGGCATCAAAATAATAAAATTCAAATGAAATCATTACTCTTTCCTAAAAATGGTGTACAAAAGATTGCCACAAAATATAAAAAACTAAAAAATACGGACACACAGAAACCTGATTTTAAGCAGCAAAACTCATATTTTGTTTATTGACATAGTATTACGAACCTAGTGAAGACCACCAGATACTAAATCCCGCAAAGGAGAAACACCGCACCGAAAGAAACCTATAAAATACACAACAGAAGTTGAAGCACACACAAAAGAAGGTTTTTTTCGGCCAAAAGAACCCAAAAAAACAAATCTTACCAAGTCTTACCAAGGAGGAACACCCCATACAGTGGAAACATCAAAGCAAACTCGATCCAACAACAAGTAGAAACACAAAAGCACAGGAACCCAAAGGGCAGAAATTTATAGCAAGAGAAAAACTGAAAACAATCCACAGAAACCATTTCCATGTAGGCGAAACCTCCTTGAAAATCCAACCGGCTATGCAAAATTCACCATGCACAAAAAAACATCATTGCCAAACTAGAGGCAGTTACTTCAACCCCAAACCACATTGATTGTTAACCACCGAAGGAAAAAAACCATGAAATATTTCAACCACTCAAGCTATCTTGCATGTATTCCATTGCATGCAGGCATATTGATTGTTAACCGCTAAAGGAAAAAGGCCATGATATCTTTCAAACACATAAGCTATACTACATGTATTCTAATGCTAAATATCTAGATTTGCATAAATAAATTCAACAAAAATAAATCAAATTAACTCATGAAATGGAAAGTATAGAAAATATAGACAAAATGAAAGTAGAATGGAGCAATTTCTATTGAATATGAGAGGACATTTTATACAATTTCTTGCTCCTAAAATCATGGAGTCAAGTCTTATCATTTTATCCCCATATCTCTCCTTTATTCCCTAGTCTTACTCCCAATCCCAAGATATTCTCACACATTCTTATCTCTATGAGTTGTGCATGACAACTAATTGTGCACACTCACATATTATTTAAATATTAAATAATACTAATATCCAAACTATATGTTCACACTATGAACACTAATTTCCTAACATTCACCCCCTTAGTGTGAACATGGGTGAGCTATGTCTAGTACCTACTCATGTTCTATAATACGATGGTTTTCAAAGAGTACTATCAACAACTCCAACAGGTTTTCTAGTGGAACCATTAACCACTCTGTATGTGATTTTCTAAGAGATTCACGAAATCTCAAATTGGTTTTCTAGTGGACCACCAACCACTTTCATAGCAGCATACACGTTTCCCCATCCACATTTTACAAAAGAGAATACAATATAGGAAAATATGTTCCTAACTATGAACAGGAATTATCCATCTGTTCTTATTTACTCTCACACATGCTGAAAGCAAACACACAAAAAGTAGAAAATAAATGATCACCAATATAATGAAGCAATCTCTTTGTTGGTGACTAACAAGAGATGCTTATTTTTCCTCCATCCTCCTTTGCCTCCAACCTCCATGAGTCACTACTCAGTATAAGTAGTCATCTTCATCCTCCTTTTATTCAGGTTCATTTTCTTCTTCAGTGCTTTCTTCATCAACTGCATAGGCCTCATCCATCTTTAGCTTACCAGATAAAATATCTTTGGCACGAATAGTACAGAAAGAAGACTTGTGTCCCTTTTTCTTGCAATAAAAACATTCTAATTATGTTTTGTTTCTTGAAGAACTAGGATACTTTTTCTTTGTATAAAGGGAAGTTTCTTCGTAAATATCTTCTTTTGTTCTTTTTTCTTCAGCTAGTAATGCATAAATCATACCTTCAAGTGAATGAGAAGGCATTTGACCAAGAGTAAAAACTACATTACTGTATTTTGGAGGTAAGTTATTTAACAAAATAGCTTTTGCATCTTCATCATCTACCTGAGCACTTACTTTTGTCAGTTGTCTTAGAAGAGATCTAAGATCATTAATATGACTTGACATAGTTGCACCCTCATTCATTTTCAACTTGAATAACTGCAACTTAAGTGTAAATTTAGCATTCATAGTCTTTGCACCAAATGTCTGACTAAGCAAATCCCATATGTCTTTAGACTTTTTTTCTAAGTCTACATAATGTAACTCAGTGTCAGATAAAGCAAGCCCAATAATGGATTTTGCTTTATCATCCCTGGTTTTCCACTACAGTATTTTTGTTGCATCAGTTGGTTCAGTTTCTTTTCCATTTACAATTCCCCATAGATTTTTGTTCATCGGTTGCATTTGTATTTTCACCTTCCATGTGTGAAAATTTAATCCATTAAATTTATCTAGAGGTATTTCCATAATGGGTGTCGAACACAGTTGAAAATGCACCCTTACAATAAAAATCAGCTTTATATTTAACCAAAATAAAAATCTTATCAGAGTTTAATTGCTAGAAATTATTGACTAATTTTTTTTACAGAATAATTAGAAGCTTCAGAATTTTTTCCACGATTTCTCTTAAAATACGAAATGGGTTTCTGTAATTTTTTGAAAGAAGTTTTCCATAATACAAATAAACAAACCCAATAAATTTTAGAAAATTTCGAATCTGGGTTTTTGAGAAAAACATGAATTACCAGTCATTTTTTTTGAAGATCAGAATCCAGAAAATGGTGACGGAAGCTTTAAAACTCTCAGATCTGCATCCTTGAGGCTGCGGTTTTGTTCTGCAATCACTCTCATAAATCTTCCTAACCTACTCTGATACTAGATGATGCTAAATCTCTAGATTTGCATAAATAAATTCAACAAAAATAAATCAAATTAACTCATGAAATGGAAAGTACAGAAAATCTAGACAAAATGAAAGTAGAATGGAGCAATTTCTATTGAATATGAGAGGGCATTTTATACAATTGCTTGCTCCTAAAATCATGGAGTCAAGTCTTATCATTTTATCCCCATATCTCTCCTTTATTCCCTAGTTTTACTCCCAATCCCAAGATATTCTCACACATTCCTATCTCAACTAGTTGTGCACGACAACTAATTGTGCACACTCACATATAATTATTTAAATATTAAATAATACTAATATTCAAACCATATGTTCACACTATGAACACTAATTTCCTAACATATTCCAACAAATGCAGAGACACCTTTGAAATCATTTCGCAACCCAATATTATTGAAATTTAAAAGGAGGGAAGGTTTGGATGAAAGAGTCAGTGAGAGGTGGCTTGGCGAACCCGAGAAGGTGGGAAGGGCCTGGCATGTGGGGTGATCAACACGACGAGCGAGTGGAGAGGTTAGCAGTGCTCGAGGAAGCCTGGGATAGCATCAGCGCATGGAGCTTGGTGTTACGCACAACATAGTAGGGTAGACCGAAGAATAAGGTGGAAATGCATGCAAGGAGGGATGACAAGGCATCCAACAATCAGCAACAAGCCTCTCCACTCCACCGTTGGATTATAAATTCAACAAGTACAATCTTTATGTTGTAGTTTCATTGGCCACATCTACACTCAATACAGACCGTTTGATTTCAACATACATGCAAGATCAAATAGTAGCCACCGCATTTCTGACAATTTTCAGAGCTACCATGTCGTGCGTCACTTGGAAATGCCTTACGACATAACAAATTATTAAGTAGTTTAAAAAATCAATCTAAAATATCTATTACTTTCACTTTCAAAAAGAATAAAACATATTTTTGAATATTGTATTTAATTTTTTTAAAGTTTTTTAAAACAAAAATAACTATCCAAAATCATATATATATATAACATTTATAAAATGAATAAAAATAAATTTCTTTTTTCTAATTTATTATTATTTTCTGCCTCATACATTATATATTTGATTATTAGAAAATTCTCAAGTTTGAATTTTTTTATTAAATTATAATTTACAATTAAGATATGAAAAAACATTCCACACAGCATCAAATCCCAGGCCTAATTACTAATAATACCTCTATTTTTATTGAAAAACTTAGAATCTCTATTTTTAAATATACACGTAAATGGATAACTGCTTTATCTTTAAAAGTTATATATTTAATAGACAAATAAATTAAGTTTTTTTAATGTTTTTAATAAGAAATGTGACAAAACCAAACGGAGAAGAGTTTTATAGATGAAAGCTATTTGTTTTTTAAATCATATTATTGTGATTTAATACATTGTTTAAGATATATTTTAAATTGACAGTTATTTATATGTTTTTCATTTTCTTAATCTTAAAAAATATTATAGAATTTTGAGATTACTGTCTCCATTTTTTTAATTTGAAATATAACTATTATTTTTTATACATATTTATATACAATTTATATTAATATATATATAAATATTTATAATAAAGAAATTTCAATTTATTATTTTTATATAATAGTGCGATTATGTATAACTTAAGGAACAATGACAGGCATAGGTGGCCCTTAGATTTAAAGCCTGACTAAATTATTGAAATAAATATCATCATACAAGATTTAGATTCAATTAGATTTTTTTATTAAATTATTTTGCAAATGTAGAAGATATGTTTACAAAGTCAAGTAATTGGATCTGCATAAGTAGTTGAACCTGCAACCATTTGTCTTTTTTCAAGGACACAGAAAAATAAATTCAAACACAGCAAAAATCAGATTTTCTTTGTTGTTAGTGATTTAAAGTTCAAACAGTTTTTTCTGCAGTTTTGTCGTTTGTTGTAGCTGCAAACAGATAAAATTGTCAAGAAAGAGTTTTACATAACATGGTTCTTTAAAAAACACAACATAAAACATGGGATATTTATATAATTTAACAAGAGACATTGTAAGAATGTTCAAAAGACCAAAATTAGGTTTCCAAAATCTAACGAGAGACATTGTGACGACTAATGCATTTTATACAATAATACTAAAAAATTGTTTTTCAATCTAACAAAATCGAAAGGCCATTGACCTTGACAAACAAGGAAAGCTCATTTAGGAAACAATAGATAGGGTGTCAATAAAGTGGCAGATTATCAGGCTTGTCTCTTCAACCACTTTCATTTGGGGGATCAACCATGTCAAGTATAACTCCTAGCCATCCTTGTTTTGTTTTTCTTCTTCGTGCAAGGGAAATTGCAATACTTAGGTGAGGGTGGGGGAATTTGTTTTAAATGGACTGCCACTCAGGAACCAAACCTTCCACCTCTTTTGATGCCTCCTCCACCCTTGTTATCACTATTAAGAGATGGCAGATGCGAAGGGGGTGATAATTATCTCGTTCAATCATGAGAGTGCGCCAACCCATGCCCTCTAGAACCATGACCTTGATACGAAGACATATGGTAAGGACAGTCTGGTGGTACCCAACAGAAAATACAATGGTAACTTCCTTAGTGGTCAAAAAGAGATTAGAGGTATTCTACCTTCAAACTACCTTTCTTTGTGTATAGCCCTAAATTTTTTGTGAGTACTAGATTTAATCTAATTTAAATTAAATATTATTTCATAGTAACTTATTGTAACAAATGATATTCAAATGATTAAATACAATAATTCGTAAGCACTAAGCATTCAATAATGTAAAACCCTTAGCAAATGAGAGAGGGGTGACATAATTGATTATGTGCAACCTAAAAATGATCGTGACTATGTATCTGTTGGAATATGCTGGAAAAAAATTCCACAAAGACTCATGAGGGTTTGGAACCCCAGGAGTGTAGAGGGTAGAAGTGCCTACAGGAGGACAGGAGCACCCCATGCGCTAATGACTTATCTAGGTTCATGTGTCTGCTAAAATGCTCAGAACCTGGGCCTTTCTAGGCCAGAAGGTCTTCATTGTTACTCGTTCTTTGTCACTCTAGTTTCATTGTTAGGTCATTGGTCACACCTATAAGATGCAAAAAAAATGACTACCTACACATACCCAAAATCCACATCAAATCTAATAAAAAAGATGTAGAATGTGGAGTCGAACAGACCCTAGTGGTCACCTAAAGAGTGAACTTACAACCGAGCACTTCACTACATATCAAACTCTATGTAGTTCTCCATGTGTGTCTATGTCTCGCACCCTATATTGCCCTTGTACAAGTTACACAATGATAGTAGGCTAGATCTATATTTTTCCTAAGTATGCAAAATGTGTGTGATGGAATTGAATAAACTCCCCTGCTATGTAATGTATGCAAATCAATGCATCCCTTGTCCCTTGTATAATTGTGCTAGATATATACTTTATAGGGCTCGTGTGCCTTTGTGCAAGCTTAGATAGTGATAGATAACAGTTATAGTGTTTGGCCCCTTATTTATAAGAAGTAACTAAGTATATATATGATTCCCTTGTTTGAATTTCATAATTGACAACTGAAAGACCAACCCAAAGTGTTAAAAGGAGATTAAGAAATGAAAAGGATAAAAAAAGAGTAAGAAGAAGAAAGAAAGGGACATGAGCACCTGGGTGCTTCTACCTTTACTGGGCGTTAGTGTCCAAGGCTATCAAAAGGTAAATCAGCAAAGTTCCACAACAACTATAAGATGTGTAAATGCCAAAATGAGTTATCAACCACTAGTTTTCTTGCTTATGAACCATGTATACATTAGTATGCTTTAGGACCTGGAAATGTACCCAAGTGCATAAATTTTTTGTCTACATTTTCCCCCACTTTATGTTGTTGAGTGAATACTCAATAGTACAGAGTAGATAGAATATGTGTACCTTATAATCAAGAGAGGAGTGTAGGAGATAGCGTGTCAAATGGAAAAGTAGCCATGTAAAGCGTGAAGTGATCGCAATGTGAAGCGTGACAACTAAGAAAGGGAGGAAGACCCTAGGGGTGAATCATATGTGTAATAACATGCATTTGAGATTTTTCCTGTTGATGTGAATTTCTTCTTATTGCTTGTAAAAATGAGCATGTAAAAGAAGAGAAAAAGAGTAGTCAAAGTCCCATATATGAAATATCAGAGTAATGTATATGTTTAATTATGTAAAAGTATTAGAGAGTAATAGCTAAGGAAAGAGTGCACTTGATGTATGAGAGAGCATATGATAGAAAATTTTCTTGTTTGTCTTGGAGATGTTGTTGGATGGGGTTGGGAGTGATCAATTCCTAACCAAGAAAGCATCGAGCCATGGATTTAAGCATCGTGCTGCCAAGGATGAGTTTTTTGGGCAATCTCACACCAATAGTGAGGTTTGTGAGAGATCTCACACTAAGGATGAGTTTTTGGGCAATCTCACACAAGGATGATTTTTTTTTAGGGAAATCTCACACCAAGAATGAGGTTTTTAGGAGATCTCCCACCAAGGATGAGTTTTTTGGGTGATCTCACGTCAAGAGAAGAGTGTTGGGGAGAGAAGTCTGGTTTTCTCTCTTTCCACGATGTTTCTCAAATGATAAGTGCCATAGCATATTTATTGGCACGTCCCGATTTGTAACCGAATTTGTAACTGAATTGTATCTCAATTGTAACTGAATTGTATTCGAATGACTGAATTTTGTAACTAAAGCCAAATGTCTAATATTGTAGATATGTACTATAAATTGCTGGAAACTATGTTGAACTGAGAAACTATCTAATTTTACCCCCAGGAAACAAGCACTCATCGTTCCCGTCTATTACTGAGGACTAGTGTATGCTCTGTTTTTGTGATCCAAGTTTGATTCTAGACCACTCTATGACTGTGTGCCTTTGTTAAATTTTTATTTTAATGTTTTGTTTTGGAGTTCTATATTGCCGGAAGGGTGTTTTTTCACCCAATAGTTTCCCCCCTCATTTGGGGTACATGTGATGAATGTTTGAGGAGGCAGCCCAAACAAGAGGACTTGAAACAAATATGCATATCGTGGAATAGATACCTACATGGAGTAGGGGAATTTCATGATATAAATAAAGGCACATGCAAACAATATACACTAGAAACAAGTGTTAGTGTAAAATAGCTAACATGCAATAGAATACAATGTATCAAGAAACTATGAAGATAAGAGGGACTGCAAAAATTGGGTTTCATACATGGGACATTGCTCACAATGTCACAAGACAATCAGGACCAAAGCATCCATAAAAAATGATCAATCATGACATAGTGCATAGCCCACAAACAATAATCAACAAGCAATAAGAGATAACCATGGTTGTATAGAATCCTGCAAGGAAAATGCTACACATGAAGCACCTATTAGCATGTTAGAAAGATAAATAGTATTTCAAAGCATGTATAGATCAACAAGAATTAAGTGACAAGAAGTAGTAAATATTATAACAATAGGACCTGTGAGTGTGGATTATGAGAGTAGAAAAGGTAGATGCCCCTAGAAGCCTCGATGGGACTGCTAAAGAGCAGTGTCAAGCACCATCCATTGTGTAAGAAAAATTATTTCATTTACCTCAAGATACCATGTGAATGCGTATGTGTGTATAGAAAATATAATGACATACCAAGTATCCAACTAGCATAGGAAACAAAGTGCAACATGTAAGTAGTATAAGATAACAAGAGTAAATATAACCAATATGTGGAGATGGTGTGCTGTGATATGTAAGATGTGTATATGAAAGGGGTCACTTTTCACCCTAGTGGATGTGTGTGACATGAGGTTAATTTAGAGATTTTTTCTTTAACAGTCAAGTATGAACCGTAGAACAAGAGTGTGTCATCGGGTGGTGAGGTATAGTATGTAGTAACACCATTATGTTGTATAGATAGGAAGAAGTAATTATATAAGAAGCAAGTGAGGAGGGGGGAATTATGATGCCCCTCAAGTGTGTATATCAGAAGATGTTGGAAAATAAATGTGATCAGTGTGATCAAAAATATCCAGAGTATGTATAGTGAATTAAAGTATGTATAACATATATATAAAGTAGAATGTGTATAAGGATCCATAAGTAATTATGAGGATAAAAGTGTATATGGAATGACATAGGAGCATAAAGGGAAGCCATAAACATATATAGATGTAGCCAAGTGTGCTCAAAATGTAGATAAGAGAAAGTGTTGCTAGAAATATTGACTTGAAGTACAAAGAAAAAGTATGTTATAGGTGTGTATGCGAGTAGTATGGATAAGAAAATGTTGATTAGAACGTGTGACTATAAGTGGGAAATTTTCATGCCCCCAAGTGTGTGAGTGATGGAGATCTATCTGAGGATGAGAGAGATACCATACCGTGGTGGTGGATGTGAAAATGTATCAAGAGTATTGGTATTGGTGTTAGGATGATCAGATTTGCCAAAGTAAGTTGTACTATTGAGAACAAATAGAAAACACTTTTTGTGATTGTAAGGGGGGAAATGGTCGTGAGTTCCCATGTATTCTAATAGAGCATCATTAATAAGGAATGTATCTAATTCAAGCCAAGTTGGAGAAGTGGGCTCACCAATAAGCTCAAGGTATATTAGAGGAAGATTATGAGTATGTGAAGTAGTGTAAACCTCATGAGAAGATGTGGCGGGAATAAAAAGAGAAGATAAAGGGAGATAACCGATGCCGAGTTTGGTGGATTGTGTGGGAATGGAAAGAGGATTTTTGGCTCCCTTTCCATCTTTTACTAATCTGTTGGCATCGAAACTATAACGAAGCATACACTGATATCCAAGACCATAATTTGTGAAATTAGGAGGAGATGTGGTAGTTCAGTACCGTCTTAAGGTGAATGATCAATAGTGTTACAAAAAGAAAGTGGGGAGGGATCTACTAAGGCCTTGTAAACCACATCCTAGTATAGGAATCTAAGGGTTGAAGTGACCGCATACATGTCATGTGTTGGTATCCAAATTGATTCTCCTTTGCAATTTGAGCATCATCACAGATTTAACAAGAAGACTAGAGACAGATAAATCATAATGTATGTTGTTTTGTAGCCGGGGAGGTGATTCAGCTGGCTCTTTGTCACTCAGATGTTGGAGAAATGGATAGCACCTTCAAAAGGATTTGATCTATCCTCACTACTTTAGGTTGTGCCTTTCAACTAGGGTGAGAGGACCCATTTTGTAACCTCTATTGGTGAAGGAGAATGAAGATATCCTTCTTTGCACAAATTTGAAAGGAAACCTTGAGAAAATATGATCAATGCACCACAATTTAACTCTCACGAGTTGTCACTTCTAAAGAATGGTGATATTTTCTAAACAAGGTTAAGGTTACTAAAGACATTATGGAATCCTGATTGCTTCTGCATATTTTGGCAGTAG
The DNA here is from genome assembly GCA_019776745.2 of Taxus chinensis. Taxonomy (NCBI): domain Eukaryota; kingdom Viridiplantae; phylum Streptophyta; class Pinopsida; order Cupressales; family Taxaceae; genus Taxus; species Taxus chinensis. The sequence continues at coordinate 216,897,136 of CM034152.1, read as the reverse complement.
AATTTATTCATTTGTGGACATATAGGGAAAACAGGGGTAGTTCAGGTAGGATTCATTATTTTTGAATAATTTTTGGTGGGAGATTAAGAAGGATAAACTTGATTTTTCCAGATCTTTGAGAATCTTCATAACAATTGGAAAACTAAATGACATAATGCTTCAGAATAGCTAAAATATTCCTTCAGCCAAAAGGTGTGCACATCAATGGAGGCCCAGATCTACATGGTTTTACACAATCTTTGAGAATTCAACACAAAGGCTCGATCTAAAGACTCAATTAAATGTTAAAGACCCCTAGCTCCTCATGCCTAAGATACACTCAAAGGCTTACAAACAATCTTTATCAACTAAATGAGAGTAAAGTGATTTTAAATTGTTTATCTCATTACAAGATGAAGGCTCTTCTCGTAATGAAATTGCAAATGCCACTAAACTATCACAGGGATGAGATCCTGTGTGATTCGGAGGGATTTTAACACAAGATTGCAACAAAAAACATCAAATACCATTTGAAAACATTCTGAAATTAAAGCAGACACAATTTTTCCCAAGATTAACATAGATTAATTTGAAGTTGATTAGATTCATCAGCAGGGGAAGGTTTCTTGAACAATCTCAGAGCTTGTCAATGGTTGTACACTTGCAACCAACTTGACATGATCAAATCTAAAACATAAGAGATTAACAGGTTTCTCAGATGGTCTCTCAAGAAGATGGGATTTCTCAAATTTTCTCGTAAGAATTCAACCCCAAACCATTTGCATGACTAACTCATGCCCTTTATAACACTCAATTTACATCCAATATTTCCCCCCAAGAAAAGAATATTCGAGGAACCTTTGTTTGTTACATGTTTGATCATGATTTCTAGAAAATGACGTTTAACAGGTTTACAACAAAAATTTTCTAGTTGTTAAAAAAACTTAATCATTACAAATATCTCCATCATTTCTTTAACTGGGAGCTTGTTTTTATCCTTCGTGCATGCAACCTCCATAATTTCATCCTTTTCCCATTCTTTCCTCTATAAATTTTCTTTGCATCTAGCTTCTCTGGTAATTCACATTTTTACAAGTGCCCGAGAAATTCCAACTTCAAAATATCAACCTTTACATTCCTTTGACTCACAATTAAGCTCTAAATCCATTCAATTGCACTTTGCAAACAAAAAATACAAGGAATTTCATCAAAAAATGATGAAAACAATGTGTATTCACATCTCCAGGAGTCTTTGAGAAAAATGGCAGCAAAATCAGATGCAATGCACAGCAACCGTTGATTCTATCCTTTCTCAACTTTAGATTAGAGTTGTCCACATGGAAAAATTTGATTCGAAGTGGGCCTAGGGTTGCCTTTTGCATTTTATGACTTTTGGAGAAAATGTGCAATTTTCACATTTTTCCCCACCCCTCCGCCTTTGAAATATAGGCTCGACACGTGGCTTAATCTAGGCCTTTGATGGAGTCGCAGCTCATTTCTGTAATTTTACCCTTTTTAACAAAAAGGCAAAATTTCCAATTTTCCTCGACCGACCCACCTTCCCGCTTATAACTTTTAATGTGGGCCCTAGCAGAGTTGTAGGTTATTTCATAAATTTGCTCCCTCTTACAAAGAGGCAAAAAACTTCAAAATGTTCTACCAACCTGCCTTACCACTTGTAACTTGAAAAACGGCCACATGTCCATCTTCAGGGTCAAAGTAATACTTTTTCCCTGCCGATTCATATTTTCTGAATAGCCAATCATAGACTATCGGGGCCACGGGGCCAATTTGGTATTTTTTATAAATGTGACCAAAGTGGCAAATTTCACCAAAAAGACCGTCATGCTACAACCAATTAAAAATGAACATGTATACACCTTCAGGGAAAAAAAGATAAATTCACTCCACCTTTATAAATTTGACCAGCGAATTAGAACTCAAAAGGGCCATGGGGCCAAATTGATCTTTTTGCAAACATAGAAAAAATTTACAAGTTATAACATATACCCGATGTGCCTCATCCAATCAAAAGAGACCACATAGCTGAAGATGCTGAGATATAATTTGATGGGGAGAACATGCCCATCAAACTATAAAATGCAAGGAAATCAGCATTTGCGTGCAAAATTGAATTTTTCTTTAAGGAAAAATAATTTGGAAATGATACAAGGCCCAAATGTGATCCACGACCATGGAAAAGGATCTTTAACAACATGCAAATGAATAAAACCTTTCACACATCCATTTGGGGAAATAGAAAATACAGCAGAGCCCGCAGATTGAAGAATTTCAAGAACAAATGGGGCGAGATTAAATTGAGCACCAACATCAGCTCTGACTCGGGGATGGGCACTCCCTACAAGTGTCACAAGAACAAAAAAGAAGACCAAGTGCCAAAAATCCATTGGGAAACAAAGTCAAGAACAAGATTGCAGAGCCGAATAACCTAATCCCCAAGACGAACTGAGAAACCAACAAAAACATTTCACCAGGGACCAGGAAGAACCAAAACAGAAAAACATGAAATCAGAATGAAACCAAAATACTATACACTATACAATGGTGTACACCCTGATTCAAAGAAAATAATCAAGGAAAAATTTCAAGTGCCTTCGATTCTGGATATGACCATGCTAAGCAGTTCTAGTACGTCTTAAACAAATGGTCATATGATTGTTTCTCTTTTCCATCCAAGTTGTTATCTCGCCACATTTTTTCAGGCTTATTCTTTGTGCCTATGTTGGGTTTTTCAACATCTCTCGAGGCTGCATCAAACATCAAAGTTCCAGGAAAATCAATTTTCTCAGGATCTTTACATTGATCAATTTCATACTCTTTGAAAAAAACATAGCTCACATAGTTATCAACATCAGTGTTTGTGAGTAATACTTCATAAGAAGCATTGTTGGGGTCCTCAATGAGATATAACATTTTCTTTTCACCAGGTAACTTCACAAGGTTTCCCTCAATTGGTATGGTTGCATAAGACATGTCCATTTGCACACTTCCACCCACACTAGTTGGCCACTTTCTTGATAATAACATTCCCCACTTAGCAAGACAATCCAAAATTACTACATTCAAAGTTAAGTACTTGTCTGGATAAGCTACCAATTGCACTACTAAAACCCTTGACACATCCAACCACTGGCACGTCTCTGGAATCCATGGCAGTACATTTCCCATAAGTTGTTGTTACTTTGAGATTCAACTCATTCATGACCTCAAGAGGCATTACATTACATGAGGCTCCTGAATCAAACATACAGTTATGTAACAACTTATCCTTAATAATCAGAGTAGTGAAAAATGGATCCACCTTCAGTTGAGACTCAACCAGAGAAGTTCCCAAATAAACCTCAGGTGGTTCACCCAATTCCTCCAATGCTTGTGATTTTTCTAATTTTGCAATGGTAGGAGGAACCTCTACATTGCTTACATTTTTATCCTGGGTGACCTTTTCTTCCTTAAGCCCCAAATAATCAAACACCCTCTTCTTATGCTTAGGGATTCTAAGAAATTCAACAATAGGAACAATAAATCTTGATTTGACTCAAGATTTGGGCTATGTCATAAGGAACATATTTGGGTAAGGCAGTATTAGGAGGAAGGTTTACAAATTCATCTGATGGCACGAGATTTTTCACAGTCTGAGCATGGGGAGGAACACAAGTTTTATTTGGGGTGAAAAAGCCTTTTCCAGATGCATCTTTATTAGGGGTTTCCTTAGGGATACTGGTAAGAACTGGAATTTTTTGTTTGGCCTGAGGCCCTACCCCTTTGACAACTTTTCTCCTGGTATTATATTCTTTTTCTTGGCCAACTACTGCATTCATTAACAACTGTCTGTCCTCTTCTGAAGGAATTCCTCCATCATACTTCTTAATCATTAATTCCCTTAAGTACTCAAAATCATTATTAGGAAACTCAAAATCTTGTACCATATCAATCTCAAAAGAATTAATGGGAGGAAGAGGCAATACCCAGTGAATGCAATCCCAAAATGTTTCAATATTTCTGGCACTCATTATCTCAATTGAGGTTTCTCCCTGTTGTGAACTTGTAGAGAAATCCATCGTGCATGCATCATCATTGTATCATCATAATCATTCTTCCTCAACTCTCTTTTCTTCATCACATGGGGAATGTGGCAAGAAACATATATCACACCACTCAATTTCATGAGCTTCTTCAACAAAAACAACTCTGGAAGTTAAAGGATTAGGCACCAATCTCTTTTCCCAAGGTTGGGGCTGTCTATTTCCTAATCCCATGGCCCTTTATTCCTATCATTTGATCTATGATCACCTCTGGGATGATTTGTAAATATTTCTTGACCTTGAGGCTTGTGTTGACCTTGGGAACCTTTATCCAATCCCCTTCTCTGCTCTGGCCAGTTTATAAGATATTTCCTTAACAGCTCCGGCCAAAGTTTTTACAACCTCTTCTAGATCCACAGACTTACTTGACTGAGGCTTCTCTGGATTGATCAGCTTGATACCTTCCCTCTTAGGAGGCTTACCAACTACTTTGATATTGTTTTCAATCTGCAAAGCCATGGTGAAGGCCTACCTCAAATTTCCTGGGTTTTTATCCCTTAAATAATAGGAAGCCTTCTTATCAAAAGCATCAGAGTATTTTATTAAACAAGAAACATCACTTGGCCTTAGGATTATAGGTAGCCTATTCAAGGTCTTATTGAATTGAGTATTGAAGTCATGAACAAATTCATTAGGATTCTTCTTAATATTTTCAAATTCAGATAAAAGAAACCTGGGATCTATCTTATCCCCATATTGCAATCTAAAAGCATTTTTCATTTCTATCCATGAATCAATTGAGTTATCTGGCAAAGATTTATACCAGTCATGTGCATCCTCCTCTAGAGTATGAATAAACAATTTTATGTACACATCCTCAAATTTGATCTCAAAGTCTTCCATCATATTGACAAAAAGCTTTAAGTGCTGATCACCAGTAATAACATTATTTCCTTGAAATTTAGGCAGTTTATTTCTAACATCTTGGGGCACAACATTTGGATATCCATCCATACCTCTAAAATTTATAGGACCAAAGGTATTAACAACAAATGGAGGTCTGGGTGGCTGGGACATGTTGTTTTGAGGTGGTGAATTTACAGGAGATACAAAATGATGAGGAGTGAGGGGTCTGTGGGGCACAAGAATGTAATTCTCAGAATGAATGTTCTCTAAAAACTCTATTTCTTGGAAGATCCTATCAACTTTGGAAAACACAGGGACAGAATGAGACACAAAATTTTCAAATACAAATGAAGGCCCCTCTCTAGATGGAGAATTTTGATCTACAAAAAGACTACCTGATTCAGAAGCACTTGAGGAAGTATGGCAATATTCAATGACAGGCCTATCAATTTCCACAATTGATAACTCTTTTCTTGATTTCTTATCTCCAACAACTTTCCAGATTCTTCTTCCTTTAGAATTTGTCTTTCCCAATTCTGGAAACAACCTTCTAGTAGGGTCTTTAATGAAGAAAGATCTTCTTCCTTCCATATTTGCAAAGATTAGTGATAAATTTCAATTGACAGAGGTTAAGACACTGGCATTTATCAAAAATTAATTCAACACAGAGTCACCACTAAGGATTTTCACCTTAGTTGTGCAAATGCACTAAAATTGATCTGTCAAATGTCTGTCAACACTAAATTCATGCAAAGCTTCATAGATCTGACCTTCCTTTACCCGTATTTAACATTGATGATGTAAACTTAGTGCAAAAACCAATAGAAACTAGAAATATTGCACATAGAACTTGTAACTTGCAAAAATCTTACAGATCTCAACAAAGGATGATGTTTAAACAACGTATTTGAACTTAGATCATGTAAGAAACATTACTAGGGTTATGATATGCGTTTAAAGATGATGGTGTTCAAACCTTTAATTCACAATCTGGTGTTGTTGACATTCATGTCCAGGTCAAATAGGAAATGGTGCCAATATGGTGTTGTTGACACACAAATGGATATCCAACTGGCAACATCATGAAACAAATCAGGTCCCTAGTTCTGAACAAATCCCACCACACAAATAAGTCCCAGAGTTCAAATAATCTTTGGCAACGATGCCAATTCAGGTGTTGTTTCATAATGTTCCAAATGACACCGTTGAGGTTTTTGCCACACAAATAGGTCCAAGAAGATCAAATAATCCCTAACAACGGTGCCAATCTAGTGTTGGTATCCAAATTGATTCTCCTTTGCAAGCTGAGAATCATCACAATATTTAACAAGAAGCCTAGAGATAGATAAATCATCATGTATGTCATTTTGTAGCCAACAACATCATTCAGGGAGGTGATTCAGCTGGCTCTTTGTCACTCAGATGTTGGAGAAATGGATAACACCTTCAAAAGGATTTGATCTATCCTCACTACTTTAGGTTGTGCCTTTCAACCAGGGTGAGAGGACCCATTTTGTAACCTTTGTTGGTGAAGGAGAATGAAGATATCCTTCTTTACACAAATTTGAAAGGAAACCTTGAGAAAATATGATCAATGCACCACAATTTAACTCTCACGAGTTGTCACTTCTAAAGAATGGTGATATTTTCTAAACAAGGTTAAGGTTACTAAAGACATTATGGAATCCTGATTTCTTCTACATATTTTGGTAGTATAATTTATTCATTTGTGGACATACAGGGAAAATAGGGGTAGTTCAAGTAGGATTCATTGTTTTTGAATAATTTTTGGTGGGAGATTAAGCAGGATAAACTTGATTTTTCCAGATCTTTGAGAACCTTCACAACAATTGGAAAACTAAATGACAAAATGCTTCAGAATAGCTAAAATATTCCTTCAACCAGAAGGTGTGCATAAATGGAGGCCCATATTTACACGGTTTCACACAATCTCCAAGAATTTAACATGAAGGCTTCGAGCTAAAGACTCAATTAAACAATTAAATACCCTGGTTCCTCACACCTAAGATACACTCAAAGGCTTACAAACAATATTTATCAACAAAATGACAGTAAATTGATTTTAAATTGTTTATCTCATTACAGGATGAAGGATCTTCTTTTAATGAAATTACAAATTCCACTAAACTATCACATGGACGATATCCTATGTATGATTCAGAGGGATTTTAACATAAGATTGCAACAGGCAACAAGAAATACTATTTACTGATAACATTCTGAAATAAAGCAGACAAAACTTTTTTCCCAAGATTAACACAGATTAATTCGAAGTTGATTAGATTCATTAGGAGGGGAAGGTTTCTTGAACAATCTTCAGAGCTTGTCAATGGTTGTACACTTGCAAAAAACTTTACATGATCAAATCTAAAACATAAGAGATTAATAGGTTTCTCAGATGGTCTCTCAGGAAGATGGGATTTCTCAAATTTTCTCATAAGAATTCAACCCCCGACCATTTGCATGACTAACGCATGCCCTTTATAACACTCAATTTACATCCAATCTTCCCCCCAAGAAAAGAATATTCGAGGAACCTTTGTTTGTTACATGTTTGATCATGATTTCTAGAAAAATGACGTTTAACAGGTTTGCAACAAAAAGTTGTCAAGTTGTTCAAAAAAATGAATCATTACAAATATCTCCATCATTGTTTTAACTGGGAGCACGTTTTCATCCTTCATGCATGCAACCTCCATCATTTCATCCTTTTCCCATTCTTTCCTCTGCAAATTTTCTTTGCATCCAGCTTCTCTGGTAATTCACATTTTTACAAGTGCCCGAGCAATTCCAACTTCAAAATATCAACCTTTACATTCCTTAGACTCACAAATTAAGCTCTAAATCCATTCAATTGCACTTAGTAGACAAAAAACGACATGTAATTTCAGAAAAAAATGATGAACAACAGTGTGTATTCGTATCTCTAGGAGTCATGGAGCAAAACTGACGGCAAAATCAAAGGCAATGCACAACAATCGTTGATTTTGCCCTTTCTGAATTTTACATTAGAGTTGTCCACATGGAAAAATATGATTCGAATGTGGGCCCCGGGGTTGCTTTTTACATTTTATGAGTTTTGGAGAACATGCGCAATTTTCACATTTTACCCTGCCCCTCCTCCGTCCTTCAAAAATTAGGGTTTGACATGTTCCTTAATCTGGGCATTTAATGGAGTTACGGCTTAATTATGCAATTTTACCCTTTTTTAATAGAAAGGAAAAATTTCTGATTTTCCTTCGCACTGACCCACCTTCCTGCATGCAAATTTTGATGTGGACCCTAGTGGAGTTGTGAGTCAATTTCATAACTTTTCTCCCTTGTCAAAAAAATGAAATAATACTTCAAAAACCTCCTGTGACCCGCCGACCTTACCTAAAATTTTTCAATGCCGAGCCAAAAAAATTAAAAGTTCTCCAACAACCCACCTCTCTACCTTTTTTGTGAAAAACTGCCATGTGTCCTTCTTCGGAGGTCAAATTAAGACTTTTTCCGTGCCACTTTATATTTTTTAAATAACTAATGAAATAATATCAAGGTTGCAGGAGCCAATTTTGTAATTTCTTACAAATGAGACAAAAGTGGAAAATTTCACCAAAAAGACCCGCCAGGCTTCCATCGCGCTTATAACCTGAAAAATTACCACATGTCCAACTTCGGAGTCAAAGTAGATAAATATCACTCTGCCACTTCATAAATTTGCTAAAGGACCAATTAGAGACTATCAACGGGGCCACAGGTCCAAATTTATATTTTTGCAAACATAGAAAAAACTTACAAGTTATAAAACAAACCTGATGTGCCACATCCAATCTAACAGAGACCATGTAGTTGAATATGCTAAGATATAATTTGATGGGGAAAATACACGTCGGTTAAATCGTAAAATGCTATGGGAACTTCACCATTTGTGCCCAAAAATGAATCTTTCTTTAAGGAAAAAGAATTTGGAAATGATTTAAGGCCTAAACATGATCCACGATAATGGATAAGGATCTTCAACAGTATACAAATGAAGAAAACCTTTCACGCATCCGTTCGGGGAAATAGAAAATACAACAGAGCTCACATATTGAAGAATTTCGACAACAAACGGGGTGAGATTAAATAGAGCACCAACATCATGGATTTAAGACTGTTCAAGAAGAATACTATAATTAATATTCTTTGGTATTACATGACATGTGACGGGAAAAGTGCATGCCCCAACAGGTAATGGGAAGTATGATTGGACTTAAGACATTTTTAGGAATATTATCGAAATCACAAATACAAATAGATGAGGGACTTAAGGAGGATTTGGAAAGGCCAATTTGTTGAAGGAATGATAGATTACAAATGTTAATATTGGATCCATTATCAATTAAATCTCATTTAACCCCTATAGTATGGATGTGAACTTGAATATAAAGGGGTTGATACTTATCTAAAATAAATTGAGAAGAAAATTCAGTAGATGCAAAGGTAATATGATCTTCGTTAAAATATAATATCGTAGTGAATCTATGATAAACATGTTCAAGATATTATTTAATTTAAATTAAATTAAATCTTATTGTATGGTAGCTACTGTAATAATGATGTACAAATTCTAATATACAGCAAGACGTAAACAACAAAGCATGTGTAATATGAAAACCTAAGAAAGAAGGAGAGATAGGGAGACTTAGTTGATATCTGTGTGATCTATAGATAATCAAGACTATATATCTATTAGATCTGGTTGGAAATGATGTCACAAGATCTTGTTAAGAGTTTTGGGGCTCTAAACTGGACTAGACGTGAGTTCCTGGAATAGGACAAGGGTGCTTGAGTGTTGGTGTCTTATTTTGGGCACTGGTGACTGTGTGAATCTTCAGTATCTACCTTTTTCTAGGTCTAAGGGTCTTTGCTCCAATATCTTCTTTGTCGCTCCAACTTCATTGTTAAGGTTTCAATGTTACCTGTAACCTATAAAATAAACCTAGCTACTTGCACAAACTCATAAAAAAATTATATCTTAAATAAAAATGCAATATGTGAATTCAGATTGACCCTGGTGCTCACCCGATGATTGAACTTAGTACCGAGCACTACACTACATTTCAAACTCCATGTAGTTCTATATGCTTATGTATGAAATAATGTCCTTAGGTTTCCCTTATGTTAATGATGCCAAGATAGTTAGATATAGCTAGCTTAGATGCAAATGTTTGATATGGAATTTAACACTTCCCCTTCCTATGTAAAATATGCAGCTCAAAATCCACTCACTTGTGATAGTAGTGGTAGTATGTAGATGAGATAGTCCCCTACAATTGTCATCCAGGATAATAGTGTGTATGTTGTGTATATATATGAATCTCTTGTTTGAATTTCGACACTAGTGACACAAAAGGTCGAATATGAACATGGAATAATAATAATAAACGTAAAAAGGATGACCATAAATGTCAAAATGTGTAGAAAGAATAAATAGGACAAGAGCACCCAGTATGGACACTAGTGCCTGGGTGCTATTGTCTAGAGTGGGCACTGGTGTCCTAGGATAAATGAAGACAAATGTGAAAAGACAAACAAACATGGATCCATGTGACCTTACCAGAATTACATATATAAATGACAGTTGTAGAAGATGGTTGTAATAAAAGACAATCAAAGACATAAATGGACAAGGTAAAGTGTCACTGGTCAAATACTTTTCTTACTTGATATTCATGCATATAACAACATACTAATGACATAGTAAAATAGTAATATGTGCCTAATTTTTTGTCTACATTTTCCCTCCCTTTATGTTATTTGAATGAAATGAAAGTAGTGTAAATGAAGGAACGTTACAAAGTGCAAGTAGATTGTATAAGCTTATGGCATGGAAAATCATGGATTAGTGTTTTGACCCATATGGTGTAAGAGGAGATAGCAACTTTCATAAGGAGCAACTTGGATAAATAATTTTAATGTCATTAGAGATGTAGAATTGATTACAAAAGGTGATAGAGAGGGGTAAGGAGTGATCAATTCCCAAGCCGCTTTATAAATAACTGAAGGATTTGGGCATCCTGCCTCTAGAGGAAGAGTGTTGGGGAGAGAGGTTTGTTTTTCTCTCCTTCCATGACTGCATCCCCAAAAGGTCCAACCACTGCAGACAATTAAAGACTTAATTTAGATCCATTTTAGTTCCGATTAGTTTCATTTAAAGAACCCATATAGGAGCAATATAGGAAAGGAAATGACATTTCATTTCCCACACTCCTACGTTAATGGGTTTTCTTATTTGAATACTACTACATGGCTTCCAAATTAGGTCATCTGGAAGCAATGGTAATGTGATGTGACTCCCAAGTTAGGTCATCTGGGAGTGATAGTAATTGTTATTATTGTATTGGTTGATTGATTTAAGTGATAGTGATTGATTACATAAGATGTATTTAGAAAATTACTCATGGAGAGGCTTTTATTTGCCCCCAGGTTAGGCCATTTCGAGGGATATATTTGAGATAGTAGCAAATATTGACTGTCGTATAGGGTGATCTTAACTATGTTTTAATGAGATCAGATAAACTTTTGATAGTAATGTATTTGGAAAATTGATTCATCATATTGTATATTGATAGGGATTATAGGATGGACTTGATTGTATTCCCCCCTTTCAGTGAAAGGGTGAAGGGCGGAGAAATGAACACAGAGCCTAAAGCAAGTCTATAAAAATGTTTAATATTAAATGAGAGATAGTAGTATGGATAAATACTGCGTATGTATTAATTAGTACATGTGCCAGATGTGAATATGAAATGGTGAAAATTATACATTACAGTGTTAGAGGAAAGATTGATCTATATGGCACAAACGAGGAGAAAAACAGAGTAACAAGGGTCAAGATATGAGAAAAAAATGTGTGTCATGTATTAATTGTAAGAATAGTGGTAAGTGGTAACAATAGTATATCGTAGATTGGAATTACTATAAATAGTAATATGGAAAAGTGAAGAGTAAATTCATTGGTGTCAAGAGTGTTTGAGATTTGAACCCTGAGTAGTGAAGATACCACGCGTTAGATCTACCAGTTTGATGAGATTTGAGAAAGTAAGGGTGGTCATGGCTTCGTAGATGACCAAGGGGCAGGTATGTGTGATTTTTTTTGGAAATTTTTTTGAAAATGTTTGTCTTGGACATTTGTTAGTAAAATTGCATTTTTTGTAATTTTTGGAGTTTTTGACTAGGAAGGAAGCAGACTGGGCATTCATATCATTTGAGAAACAGGCTCTCAATTCTTGGCACTAGTGACCTACTTCTAGGTGCTAATGTCCAACTCCTGGGTGCTAGTGTCCAGGGGAAATATTTCTAGTAATGTAGGATGAAGTGGATGTATTTTGATTAATGTGAGGTTGTTATGATTGATTTTGAAGTATGTATGGTGTGTAAATAGTTTATGTGGTTTCTTTGTTTTTGTGTGTAGAGAGATATACACCCTTGAGAGTTTTGGGTGGGTCATCACTTGAGTACATTACCTTTTTGGGTGTTGTTAGATGAAGAGTGGGATATATTAGGTCGTGTTGGCCTACGACACATTGCTAGATTAAGGGAGATACCCCATAATATGCCTTTATTGACTAACTTGTGTGATAGATGGTGTGCAGATACTTTTACATTTTGGTTTCCTATAGGCAAGATGAAGGTGACACTAGATGATGGATATAGAATATTGCAACTACTTATTGTGGGAGAGAGAGTACATATCATGGCTGCATTGGATTCCCATAGTCAGATGAGGGAAGCACGAGTACAGTCTGAGACACATTATATTAGATGCGATTGTGAGATCTAGTGTTCCATGTTTGTGTAAAATTATTGCAATGGTTATAGCTTCATCAGTGACAATGGAGGGTTGTGGAGTTGGGATTTTGTACAAGATGCATGATATTTTTTTAAGCATAGAGGAGCATGGTACTAGATATGCATGGGCACAGTTTATATTGGCGCATTTGTATAAGTATTTATACGGGATTACTCAAGTGGATTATGAGCCACTACTTTATTGTTTGGATGGCATTGTGAGCACATAGTTATATTGAGGCCACTCAGTGGGCCACAGGCTGATATGCAGATTAAATGAAAAAGGTTACTATATTATGGAGTCATCTTCAGAGGTATATAGGTCAAGATATGTGGCAAAGAGTGAGTGGTGAAGCTTCTATTTCTAGAGCTCACATGATTGTAAATATTGATAGCTAGGATGAGATGTGATGTATTGTATATGATGTATTAATGCATGGGGGCTTGCCCCTCAGAGATTGTATATTGTAACTATGATTTTAACAAGATATATATAGACATGTTGTTGATATTACATTTGGTGTTGGTGTTCATTTGTATACTATGCGATGATTGTGATTTTTACTTGGTAGGGATTGTTTAGTTTGTTGGGTTCTATATGCATTTTTGGAATGGTTGATTTAATATATATCATTGATTATTGAAATTTGTGATGAGTGGGAAAGAATTTATAAGTAATAGATTTAATAATAATTGTAAATGAAAAAGAGTGAATATTATAACATATGATAAATAACAATGTATGTATGTGATGCAATTTGGTAGGTAAATAATAATGTTATATAAGATACAAGAATAAACTACTAGTGCATGGATACTTTTATAATGAGAAGAGGTAAACTAATGTCCACAATAACATGTGATGTAAATGAAAAGGGGGGAAGAAGAGATATTTCCCCCCAGTCCGAGAATGAGGTTCAATTATAAATGCCCCATCATCAGTCAAGAATGAACCATATAACAAGAGTGTGTCATCAAGAAATGAGGTTGTTTTGTAAGAAAATATATGTCGTGAAGCATAGATCGTGAAATTTGTATGATGGGATGTTCAAGAATGAAGTATGACCTCAAGAGTCAAGTGTGAATAGTAACACAAGAGTGCATCATCAGGTAATGAATGTGGAAGTGATTATCATCTACCAAAGGTGTTGAGGCCTACTACATGCAACAGGAGTATATGGAATAGTGGCAGTGTGAGTATAGGTGTCGAATTAGAAATCACATGAAATGTTTCCAATGATGGGGGGTGTGACGGCATGAAGAATGGAAGTGGGATGCTTTGAGAGCTAATGAGATGCAATAACAATGTGTGGAGGATGAGATGACATGGCTATAGGTGGGCTAGATGGAGGAGGTAGATGGATGATGACCTTAGGAGGTGGATGGATAATGACCTTAGGATGAGGTGAATGAGAAAAGTTAGCTATGGTGGAGGCTTGCCTATGTGGAAGAGTATATCGAGTGTGTTCATAACAGTGAGAGTGGAAAGAAATGACACCTTTATCTTCTAATTTTTGTCATATGTCATGAAGAGTATAGTGTTCCTTTTCATGGTGGCCATTGATGTGGTGGAAGTTGTAAAAAGGGTAGTGATGATGGAATTACAACCGATATGGGGGATGATGTTGGGTGGAAGGTAAATGGATTAACTACTTATCAAGTAAGGTATATAAGACATCATGTGGTTTATCATTATGTGAAAATTGCAATGGTTCACGTCTGGGAGATGGAGTAGAATTAGGTGAATGTTGACATAGTGGTGGTGAAGGAAGATGCTTGTGTGGAGGCAGAGATGGTTATATTGTAGGAGGATTAGAAGATGGAAGAGGAGAATAATTAGTAGGTAAGGGAGGAATAAAATAAGTAGAAGGTGGTGTTATAACATGATCCACAATTAATTCTTTTTCTAAATCAATAAATTTATATCACAATAGAGTAAATTATTCACATGTATCATACAAGATCCTTTCTTTTAATGGAGGAATTAAGCCATGACAAAATATAAATTGCATTTAAGGATCAATAGGCTAAAATAGTAACTGGTGCATGCAAGAATTAAAGTGTAAAATGTAATCTAAAATTGGTTGTTTATTTTCTTGATGTTATGAAGGAAAGCATTCATATGTAACTTTAGGACCATTGCTAGAAATAAAACATATGAGAAAAGCATCCTCCATATCATAATAAGTAATAATAGATCCATAAGGAAAATGATTATACCATTGGAGAGCATGATCAATAAGGTTATGGTGAAAATCTTTAAGTAACATTCAATCATTGGAATAAGAATCCATGGCTAAGATGTAATGTTTTATATGCAAATAAGGATTTCTGGTACCATCAAAACATGACAAAGTAGGCATGATGAAATCCTTGGGGAAAGAAGAATTTTGAATCTTCTTAGGAATAGGATTTCCAAGAAGGAAATTATTGTCAATGGAGGCATAACATGATCTACTCTCAAGGGTAAGGTTATGAAATTGGGATTGCAAAGAACCAACAACATGTATATGAGAGAGGATATCTTATGATGGGATGGTTTTGGAAGTGAGAGGAACATTGAGGGGTTGAATATTTCCATTGTGAGTGATCACAGGAACCTAAGAAGGGAGAATGGATGTCGAAGGAAGGTATGGAGGTGTGATAGAAAGAGATGACTATGGAGTATTTGTAGATATGTTGGGTGTGGGATCATGAGACATAATGAGAGATGTATTAGGAATAGGATTTTTTTCAACATGAGCATCATTGGATGGAGCTTTAGAAGTATCAGGAAGAGGAGGTGTAGATTTACATTCAATAATTTTAATTGAATAAACATAGTTATTAACATCTGTAATATCATTATCAAAATCAAAGTCATTGTCACTCAGATTTTCTCAAGGATTTCATCAAGATTATCATCAGTATACAAAAAAATTGTAGGAGTTCTAGTATTAGATCTATCATTAAAATCATTAGAAACATTTTCAGAAGTAAGAATGGTAGGAGAAATAATTCACATACCTCTTGACTAATAACAGGAATATCATTATCTAGATTTACATTTTCAATATCACAAGTGGAGTCACTAACATCCATGTTTTTAGAAGCAAGAACCTCATCATGCATATAATCTATATTAATGATATAATTTGTTATAGTACAATAAGGGGAGGATGCAAGGTTATGTAAGGCTATGGGAAATGAGGGATAACATGTGGTAAAATTTTGGTCAAGGGAAACTATGCAAATATTAAAAGTTTGGAAACCAACAAGAAGGGATTTTTTGTGGTCAAGGAGTAGTTGGAGGGTTTTTATTTCATATTGGAGATGCTAGATGACATTACGAAAGTCATCTTCTTCAGAAGTATTGGAAAAATCTGGTTGTATATTGATATAGGTCATATCATGGTTAGGATATGGGTACCTCTTTTAAGCCATGAGGTTTTGGGATCCAAGGGAAAAGGGTTCGAACAGGAGTGGGATTCACCAAATGATTTAATATAATTAACTTAAATTTGATTACAAAGTAAGTACTGTAAATAATGATGTACAAATGCTAATATATAGAAAGATGAAAGAAAAAAAATCATTTGCAATATGAAAACCTAAGAAATAAGGAGAGATATGGGGACTTAGGTGATCTTTGTGTGATATGTAGATAGTTGAGATTGTATATTTTTTGGATCAGGATGGAAATGATGTCACTGGAGCTCGTTAAGAGGTCTACGGATCTGAAATGGACTAGACACAAGTGCCCATAATAGGACAATGGTGCTTGGGTGTTGGTGTCTTATTCTCGGTGTTGGTGACTGTGTGAATCTTCAAGATCTTCCTTTTTCTGGGTCTAAGGGAATTTTCTCCAAGATCTTCTTTGTCACTCCAACTTTGTTGTTAGGGTTTCAATGTTACCTGTAACCTACAAAACAAATCCTAGCTACTTCCACCAACTCACAAACACATTAGATCTTAAATAAAATTATAATATGTTAAGTCATAATGACCCCGATGGTCACTTGATGAGTGAACTTAGTGTTGAGCATTGCACTAAATTTCAAACTCCATATAGTTATGTATGCTTGTGTGTGAAATAGTTTCCTTAGGTTACCCTCGCACTAATAACACCAAGATAGAGGGCTATAGCTAGCTTAGATGTAAATGTGTGATATCAAATTCATCAATTCCCCTTCCTCTGCAGTGTATGCAGCCCCTTGTGATAGTAGTGGTAGTATATAGTTGAGGCAGTCCCTTAGAATTGTAAGCTAGAATAATAGTGTGTATGTTGTGTATATATATGAATCTCTTGTTTGAATTTTGACACTAGTGACACAAAAATATAACTATGAACATAGGATAAGAATAATAAAATTAAAAAGGAAAACCACAATGTAGTCACAAAATCATGCACTTTAGACATTGTTTATCTTGGTTTCATACTACTATTTAAAAGGATCTTGAGTGAAGAAAGTACTAATTAACCCTTGTCTTTTGGTCATCTTGTTTTATTTTATTTTGTCATTACCAACCTTTTACATTCACATGCCTAGTCATATTCTATCACCTCCCATTATTTTAGCCTCAACTCAGGTGCCCATGGACTCCCTAGTCCCACCAAGGGCACCCTGGTCCCTTTTGCACTTTCGCGCCACTTTTTGGGATCTTTCTAGCCGTTTTAGATCCTTATCTTTCTAGTGGTCGGCCATTTCGGGGTTAATTAATAAATTATATCAAGAAAACCCTATGAATATGAAGTTATGAGACCATAATGAGGGACCTAGCATCATTCACTACTATCATCCATCTAGAGTTGCATTCATCTATTGTATTATAGATCACTTACATCCATTTAGCTCCATCACAAGGAACAAGGCTAGGACATATGCATCACACTTCATAGGGGGAGGGATTCTATTCTATTCCATGGACACATTCTAGTAAATTGTTTACATCTAGTTATTTCTCGTTACTTCACAAAGTGTGATTTTCACAAGATCACATAGGACACATTATGCACACACTCAGGAGAACTACATTTGGGTCCAAAATATATTACAATTCTCAGTTAGTAAGCCCATTGTTGTGGTAGATGAGGTCAGTCTGACCCATTCATTTGCATCTTTATTTTTTTAGGATCATGATACTCCTCTTGGTATTTTACATGTCTGTAAGTCATGATGGATTATTAGCAACATCCAGTATGGGGAAGAAAATCTTATGTGACACACACCAAGGGTTTCAGACCACCTCCCAACCCTATGAGATTTAGTTTCATAGATTTTACATAGACTAGGGTACCCATTTGGTAGACCAGAGTGACTGTGGGTGCCCCAGTCCCTCTCTAGGCACTCCAGTCCAGTCAGATACTCCAAATCCATCTTTTTCAGAGCTTTTACATGATTGCTCCTACTTCCAGATTCTCTAATCAGCTCTGTTACACAGTCCCATGCACATCTTCTATTCAAATGAGTCCTTTCATCTTTGATCTTCCACATTAGGGTTAGAATTTTCTTTTGCGTAGTTGTTTGGTTACTTATATACTTCTTTACTATATTTATTTACTTTATATACAATTTTTCATAGTTTATATTAACTATCCCCACATACTACATACTAGTTATTTTAGTTAATCATTTTGGTGAACCGGACTAGATAATTCATGCTCCTAGGTTCTTTAATCATTACTTTTCATCATGAGTATCTCAATCAATGATTATTTTCTTTCCAATCCTGATTTACTACGTAGAGTCCAAAATTTTCTTGCTACTACTCGTATTTTTGCTGACATGCATCCAGATTGGATTTATCAATCCTTTACCAATGCATTCTCTCAACACCTCATATTTAATTCCAACCTTCCCTCTAATGTCCATACTTTTTATAATGACCCACCTCAACATATCATATGTTGGATTCATAATGTCGTTGTTAAGCACACTTTGATTGATAATGGATCTGAACTTAACTATTGCCATATGTCATTCCTTGAAACTTTAGGTCCTTCTACTCCTGACATTAGTCCATCTTCTATGTCATTGCATACTTAAGATGGCTATGTCCACCCATGTCTTGGTCACATTGCATTACCTATTACTATTGGTCGAAAAAAATTCCACACTATCTTTTTCATTCTTGATTTCCCAGTTTCCTACAACCACCTATGTGGTAGGTCATGGCTTTATGTCATGCAAGTTGTCATCTCTACTATACATAAATTTTTTAAATTCTTACATGAGATCATGGAGTACACCATTTTTCTTGTCCACGATTCATGATCCATTTTAATATTGCGATCGAGATCCTAATACAAATCTTCCTATGCCACGCATCGATATTAATGATGAGCCCCAACCTAGGAAAGAACCACCTCACCTATCACAACTTAACAACACCATGTGTGTGATCGATGTAGTTCCTTCTATGACCCCTACTAGTACTACTCCTAGGATTTTTTATCAAGGGCATGTCTAGTCTATGGACATCGCTCTATCAGACCTAACTTCACATGCACCACCTACCTTAGCCCATCCACCATTCACTTACACACTCTTCAAGAATAATTCATACTGGGAACATATTTTCTTTGATCCTATGTGCGATGACATTATATGTACACACGATGGGTTGGCTCACTAAGGATTTTCTTTTGAGGACCTCTATCCTACACCACATGCTTCTCATATTTATTATGGGTATGTCATTATCACTGTTTCTTTTGGTCTTCATATCTTTCACCTCATGATATTTCTCACACGCACTCCTCGATCCTTACCACTTACATTAGGACAATCATGGATTAATTATATTAGAGGCACTCTAGATCCTGATCATACATACATTTCATTTCCTATACCTTCTAGTTATGTTTTTATCTGCAATAATTATTTTCTTTTCTATTCTTAAAATCTCACTCATTGGTATGCACATGGTTTCCCACTTCCTCTATACACTGATGAGGAGTATGCTATGGGAATGTGCAACTTATGCCTCAATGGTTCATTGTAGGACCAACTAGACACTATTGATTATTAGGTCATCAACGCTTATCCATATGACTTTGACCTAGAAGATGATGATCTTCTTGATGATTTTACATGATCTTCTCACACACGCACTTGGGGGGCATAACAACTCACACATTCCCCCCTTATCACATTATCATCATAGAAATATATCTCATTCTTACACTATCATTATTACATAGTACTACATCACCTTTTTAACATTCAGGTATAACTCATCTTGGCATCACCTTATTATGCATAGTCATACATTCGTTATAACATACTAATTACCTGATGACTCCATCTCATGCTTCGGTTCACACTTCATTGTTGAGGGATTACTACACTGAACCTCCACACATTGCACTATAGGACATACACACCACATCTATTCACATATCGCACATCATGCATAATACATCATACATCAGACTAGTTGTCATTATGCCTATATCATTCTACTTTTCCATCATCATGCACTCTTCATTATACATACTACATTCCTTTTCTATCTACATACATTACCCACAACTTCATTACACTTTACATATTCTACACATCTTGCATTACATTCTGCACATCACATATTTTCATATTCTACTCATCACATGCTCATCTTTCATCATTACATATACTACATTATCTTCTACGTCCTGCACTCACCACCCTATGACACACTTTAGTTCCTCAGTCCATACTCGGCTACCGAGGGTTTACAAATCAAATGGATGTTATACTCGTCACACATTTACTATTTAACCTTTCATCATGCAACATTTCTAGCCTAGCGACATACGCTTTAGGCTAAATTGTCACCTATTCTATCATTTTATAGCGGTATACACCTTAGGTTACATCACCACTCCCTCTTTTCATCTTGTAGTGATACACGCTTAGGGATAAATAATCACTCATCCATTCATATCATAGTGACATACACTTAAGCTAAATCATCACTCATATGTTCATCTGGTCATGATATACGCTTTGGCTATAGGGTCATACACACATCGTCGCTACGTCACATCTCATCACGACACCTACACATTCATCATGGTGCGTTAGACACACAACACACACTTTTACCATTTCCTGATGACGCACTCTCATTTACAGTTCATTTTTGAATGCTGAGGGGGAAAATAAAATGAACCTCATTTCATAAATTTCCATTCACTCAGGGGCATACGGCTCCTATCATTGCATTTCATCCATCCACAGTATATTGCATTATCTTGGGGGCATTTACTCTTGTTTACTAGTGTTTTACATGATAACTTTACTCCACATGTTACATTAATTTCTTACATGTCATTATCTACACTATACACACATGTTTTAAATTCACATATTTTTTTAGTCATGATCGCAGATACATATATTTTACACGTAGCATGGATGTTTTCCTTATACCCTTCCTACACTAGTCATTGGGGGCATCCACATTCATCTCTCATAGGTTCTATTATTTCATCTTGTACTTAACACTTTACATTTACTTCGTTATTCACGCTTTGACATATTGGTTATTTCTCTAACATGTTAACAGGCGTCCCATGTGCAACACTTATTTCTTAGGATTACATGTTTCCATGACTGCTTCTTGTTTTCTTGTTTGTTAGATTGTTTTCCTTTGTTTACTTCTTGTATGCAGGTTTTTCCCTATGTTTGGTGTGCACACTTATTTATTGTTTACGGCCATGATGGCCTTGTGTGTATTGTGATGTCGTGAGTGATGTCCCATGTTTTCAACCCACTTTGTGTGGTTTACTTGTCTTCTTGCATGTTTACATTATTGTGCTTGGTAGTTTACACACGGCTTGTGTACTTTACACTTGTTTTCTACATGCATGCGTTTTCGTACTAACACATGTTTTAACTAACCATCCTTTTTTTAGTGCCTTGGTTTCTACCAATCCCATTCCCTTCCCCCTAAAGGGTAGAGTTTCATGGTACATGCATTTGGTCCTCTTTTGGGGCCGCATTATCCTATCAGTGATGTCACATATGCCCTCAAAGAGGGGGGCATCATTTGGGGTTTTACAATCTACACAGTTTGTTTACAACAGTTCAGTTCAATGCACATTCCACCCTTAGCATTGTGGGTTTACATACAGAAAGTGATTTCAAAATAGTCTATGAACTCCACACACAGCAGATTTTATCGAAAATGGTTTCCTTAGCATTCGAGGGAGAAGTTAACGGTTTGATGATACAGCGGAATTCCTCTCAATACTTATTCTATCATCGGCGTCAGATTGCCCAAAAACTAGGACATTACAAAGATAACTTCACACATAGTTCAGAGAAGTAGTTAAAGGTTGGAGGAAATAAAGAATTTCCTCCCTATAATTCTTTGGCCTATGACAACGGATCTCCCAAAAATCCCCAGTAGTACAGGATATCCTTCTACACTCTTTCTCTTGACATGGATCAGGTGCACATGTTCCATTTACACTCTTTCATTTATGTATTTACATTTACATACTTTTATGTGTGTCTTTAACATTGGATTTTTACACATACATACATACATATTTGACTACTTGATCATTTTCTCCTTGTAAGTTTGGTTGTATGAGAAAAAAAGTCAAATTGGGGGTAACAACAAAAACTACAACAATGACAGCAACAACAACACCTCGCAGTGGCACACCTTGCATACTAACCATGCAAGTACATGCGGCAGTAGTTATACACGCATTTCATCCCTAAGTTCACTCTCATCACTTTTTTGTGCATTTTCATCTTTAGTTTCCACTCTCCTCCATCTTTTTGTCATTCCACACTTTTTCTAGTCCTTCAGCATGTTTCTACTACAATCTTCATGGACATCAGATACGCATCTCTATCTAGTTTTTGTTAGCAAACTTTCTACTCACCAACATATAGTGGGGGAAAAATGTAGTCATAAAATCATGAACTTTAGAACTTATTTATCCTAGTTTCATACTACTATTTAGAAGGTTCTTGAGTGAAGAAAGTACTAATTAACCATTGTCTTTTTGCCACCTTGTTTTATTTTATTTCCTCGTTACCAACCTTTTACATCCACATGCCCAGTCATCTTTTGTCAACTCCCATTATTTTAGCCTTGACTGGGGCACATAGATTACTACTAAGCTGCCCATGGGCGCCTTGGTTCAACAAGGGGAACCCCGGTCTCTTTTACACATTGCCGCGACTTTTTGGGCTCTTTCTATCCATTTTAAAACCTTATCATTTTTTCATCTTCTATTTCGGGGTTAATTATGATATTAGATCAAGAGTGCCCTATAAATACAAAGTTATGAGACCATAATTAGGGACCTAGCATCATTCACTATTATTATCCATCTAGAGTTTCATTTATTTATTGCATTGAAGATCACTTGCATCCATATAGCTCCATCACAAGGCACAAGGCTAGGAAATATACATCACACTTCGTGGGGGGGGGATTTATTTTATTCCATGCACACATTCTATTACATTTTATACATCTAGTTATTTCTCATTATTTAAAAAAGTGTGACTGGCACAAGAGCATCTAGGGAACATTATGCACACACTCGCTAGAACTACATTTGGGTCTAGAATATAGTGCAGTGCTTAGTTAGTAAGCCCATTGTTGTGGCAACTAAGGTCAATCTGACCCATTCATTTGCATCTTTATTTTCTTAGGGTTTTGATACTCCTCATGGTCGTTTTTAGGTCTTTACATCATCTTGGATTATTGGTCACATCAGTTACAGGGTAGCGAATTTGATGTGACACATAGTGAGGGCTTTCATATAACCTCCCAACCTTGTGAAATTCAGTTTAATATATTTTACACAAACCAAGGCGCTCATTTATAGACTACAAAACCCATGGATGCCCCAGTACCTCTCCCAATTCTCAAATTTAGCCAGATACTCAAAATCCATCCTTTTTAGAGCTTCTACATGGTCGTTCCTACTTCCAGATTCTCCATTTATCTCTGTGACACCAACCTGCAAGAATATTCTATTAAGTTGAGTCCTTTCCTCTTATCTCTTGCACATTAGGGTTAACATTTTATTTTACATATTTGATTGGTCACTTATATACTTCTTTACTACATTTATTTACTTTACTTACAATTGTTCATATCTAAGATTAACTATCCCCACATACTACATACTAGTTAATTTTAGTTAATCACAGAAATGTCAAAATGTGTAAAAAGAATAAACATGACAGAAGCACCCAGAATCGACACAAGTGCCTGGGTGCTATTGTTTAGAGTAGGGGCTAGTTTCCTCAGATAAATGATTATAAATGTGAAAAGACAGGTAGACAGGGATCCTTGTGGCCTGATTAGAAGTAGATATAGAAATTATAGTTGTAGAAGATGGTTGCAATAAAAGGAAATCAAAGACATAAATGGACAAGGTATAGTGTCACTAGTGAATAATTTTCTTACTAGAGACTCATGTAGATAACAACATCCTGACGGCATAGAGAAATAGTAATATGTGCATGATTTTTTGTCTACAGGAGAAGTGTTAGGTTGAATGTAAGTTCTAGACAAAAAATATTGTATTTTACGCTCACATTTGAGATTGGCCTGTAATAAAGTGGGGAGATGGACGGTCATATTTGTGAAGATGGAAGGATCCAAGGGTATCTAGGGTGAAAAGAAATATGGAGGTAATATGCAATATTAAGATTGAGTGTTCAAATAAGGGTATGGGTTCACCAAATGATTTTATCTAATTTTAATTAAATATTATTTTAGATTAACTTACTATAAAAATGATATTGAGATGATTAAATACAATAATGTGCATGCACTAAGAATTGATCAATGTAAAATCCTAAGAAAATGAGAGAGAGATTATGATTGAGTTGATTTTATGCAACCTAAGAATGATCGTGACTTTGTATCTATTGGAATAGGTTGTAAATAACATCACAAAGGCTCGATGAGGGTTTAAAACCCCACTAATGTACAAGGTATAAATTTATACATGAGGATAGGAGCACCCCAAGCACTAATGACTAATCTAGGAACCTATGTCTGCTAATATGCTCATAACCTGGACTTTTCTGGGTTAGAAGATTTTCATTGTTACTCACTCTTTGTCACTCTAGTTTCATTGTTAGGACACCACTCACACATGTAACCTACAAAACAAATGACTACCTACACATTCCTATAAACCACATCAAATATAATAAAAAAATATGCAAAATGTGGACTCGTACTGACTCGGGTGGTCACCCGAAGAGTAAAATTATGACTGAGCATGAAACTACATCTCAAACTCCATATAGTTCTCCATCTGTATGTGTGTTTTTGTGTCTTGTGCCCTAGTTTTCCCTTGTGCAATTTACATGATTATACCGGGATAGATCTATATTTGTCCCGAGTATGTAAAATTTGTGTGATGGAATAGAATAAATTCCCCTCCTATGCAATTTATGTAGATCAATGCAGCCCTTTTCCATTGAATGAATGTGCTAGATATATACTTTCTAGTTATTTTGTAGCTTGTTGCAAGCTTAGGTGGTGATAAATAATTTTTATAGTGCTTGGCCCCTTATTTAGAAGAAGTAACTAACTGTATATATATATGATTACCTTGTTTGAATTTCGTAATTGAAAACTGAAAGGCCAACTCAAAGTGTTAAAAGGTGACCAAGAAGCGAAAAGGACCCAAAAGAGCAAGAAGAAGAAAGATAGAGAAAAGAGCACCCAGGACGGACAAGAGTGCTTGGGCGCTTCTGTATTTATTGGGTGCTAGTTTCTGAGGCTATCAAAAGGTAAATAAGTCAAGCATCGACAAAATAGTAAGATGTGTAAAAGATAAAAGGATTTTTTAACCACTCTATTTATTTCTTAGGAATCATGTATGCATTAGTATGGTGTAGGACCTATAAATGTACCCAAGTGCATAAATTTTAAGTCTACAGTACTAGATAATAACATTTTTTATACTTATCATAATATATATTCAGTTTTAAATGAATAGTTGATCAATTTTATACATCTTTCTTCTCTTTCCACACTCTTTAAACCACTAGACAATAACCATTCTCAAATACAACTTACTATAAATCATCTAACATGTCATTAAACATATATGCAAGCTTATCCTAATAGATCAATTTGGATTTCTAAAAATCCCAAGAAAGTTTGAAAGGTCCTTGATAGTACCATACCTAGTATTGTCTAAGTGCCACAAAATTTTCATTTTGTTAGATCTAATTATCGTCATTTCAAATGAATAACTTAACATAGTAATCCTAGGTGATATTTGACATTTGTTTGAGTAGGGAAACAAATGAAAAGTTACCTTTAAATAAAAACATATCCTAGCCTAGCAGGGGTACCTAACACCCACCCTAAAAATTCTAGGGAATTCTCACACTTCTTGGAGCACATCGTATACACATTTGCAAGTAACCAAGCACATCGTAGATCATACATACATCATGCATGTTGAGCTTAATTATAAATTACAAGGTACAAAGTGTATGTTTAGAAGTGTTATTGAAAAATAAATGGCATATTATTTGTTATATAAATAATGTTGGATCCCATCATAAGATTAGGAGAACTACATGTGGATTGATCCATCTTGAGAGAGGTGGAGTGTATGTAACATTCATCATATTTGTGAGGGTGGTATGAGGTTTTCCATATCAATCATGTTAACCCCTTTCAAGTCAAAGGCATAAGAGTTAGGGATTAAATCAAGAAAACAAGTATATCTAGAAGTTAGTTTCAGTCATTGAAATACTCCATATCAGAAAAGTAGTGGCACAAACAAATGCACAAAAAGAGAGAGAAAGTACAAAATCCCATTGCATATGTTTGGAGCCCTTTTGGACAATTTTTACAACAGTACCATCTAGTACCCTATGAAACCATCTAAACAAAAATTAGTGGTCTTGTAATTACATAGCACCTTGATGATTATATATCCTTCTACACACATGCAAAGCCATCTATTATATCTTTTGTCCACATACTATTTTGAGTCCACTTCATAACTTGTGCTACACCCTTAACCTATTGCTTGTATTAGGATATGAGTAGCTGAATTGTGGCTTGCCATATCATTTTATTATATCACTTGTACTTTCTCATGCTTAGTAGGTTAGCTTTGGTGATGGTCATAGCATAGGAATAGTATACATAGGGGATTGTAGGTAGTAGTTCATAATCATTGGAGCATTTGAGTCTTATTTTATGGTTTGGAGGTTTCCCCCTCGAAGTAGTGAAGCTATTCTAATTGCATGTTGAGATCATTATTCTGAAATATTGTGTTATCTAGTGTTCTATTTCTGCTCATAATCTGAATTATACAATTAATTTCATTATAAGTGGTATCAGAGCTGTGATCTGGGCCAAAATTAGGGCAAACAACCTAATTTTTTGTTTCCACTCTATCTTACAAACCACATTGAATTTTTAGGTGATGTTTTTACCAAAGTTGATAATCATTTCAAGTAAAAATCTCTAAAAATTTCAAACCTTTTTGATATATTTTGCAAAATTTAGTGTTTTTGATAAAAATGCTCCCTGAACCGAAATTTGTGGAATGTTATAGATTTCTTTACATTTTCAAAAATCTCTCAAAAAATAGTATTAGTATGTTGTCTGTGTTGTTTCCTTTTCATCTGAATTTGTATCGAAACCCTAAACCCTAAGGTTTGACATCATGATGGGGCCTTCCACAAGAGAAAAAAAAAATCTAGTCACTCCGGGTAAAACCCCAGATAAAGCTAGGGTAGTGATTGAATATTTGGAGTCATAAGGGGTAAGCACATATTCCTCAACACTAGGTTTTACCTCAGTTAATCATATGGTGAGCCAACTTGAGTATGAGTTGTGAAATGTACAATCTGAGATGGCCTCTAAAGGAGACAGAGACCAAATCAATCAACAGTTGGATGATATCATGCAACATGTAAAGGGTAAATATTATGGCCCAAATCCACCCCATATTAACCAAGGAGGATATTTAGTTAAAAATCATGGACAAAATAACCATGTTGGATCACTTTTCCAGCCCAATCAAAATTTAGCTTATTCGCAACCACAGAACATGATGTCGAAAGTGGATATGCACAAATTTGATGGTAAGGATTCCCTGAATTGGATAAATCAAATGGAGAACTTCTTTGAGTTACATCAAACACCATCAGGACAAAAGGTGACATTGGCATCCCTGTATCTTGAACACGACCAATTCATTTGGTATCAATGGTTATGTGCTCAAAGGTAGAAGAATGGTCTCAGTGTCACTTGGACAGTTTTTACCGAGGAATTACAATTACACTATAGTTCCATTGTTTCAGATAACTACTTTATTCAATTAGAATATTTACGGCAAACAGGATCAGTTAAATATTATGTGTATCAATTCTAGAACCTATCCTTAAGGGTGGAGAATATTCCAGAAGAGAATCTGAATGACCTAATTCTTGGGGGTCTTAAGGACCACATCGAGCATGAGGTACATATGTTTAATCCACTCAAGCTTTATAATTATATTATCATGGCACGTCGAGCAGAGGAAAAGGTTCTTTATAGTAGGAGGCCACCTTTCATTAACACTAGAGACCATAGTATATATTCCCCTTCATTCGCTAGGCCAATTAGACTAACTCCTCAGTAAATGGAAGAAAAGAGAAAAAGGATTATGTTTTAACTGTGACAGAAAATATGGACTGGGACAAAAATGTGATGAGAAGAATTTGTTCTATATTGACGGAGGTAATGAGGATAATGAGGAAGCTAAAATTATAGGAGACACAGAGGAACCAGTAGAAGATGAAGTAGAGGATCACCAACCTACAATTTCTTGCCATGTATTTTTAGGTATTAGTACTCCTCAAACACTCAAGGTTATTGGATATCTCAAAAAATAGAAGGTGACGGTGTTGATTGACTCGAGGAGTACTCATAACTTCATAAATAGTGAGTTAGCTACTCACCTTAATTGTTTTATTTACCTAACTCTAGAAATGCAAGTTATGATTGCGGATGGTGGGACAGTCAAGTGCACAAGAAAATTCCATAGTATCAAGCTTTCCATGGGAGACTACCTGTTACACTCTCCTATGTTTGTTATTTCTATGGGAGGTGTAGATATTGTTTTGGGTGTCTAATGGCTCACAACCTTAGGTACTATAGAGATGAATTTCCAATAACTGTTCATGCGATTTCATTTAGATGGAAGGACAATACAATTGAATGTGATGGTAGCTAAGTCTCTACAGATTATTAGCTCTCATCATATGCAGAAGATTCTAAAAAAAGGATTAGATGGATTTATAAAAAAAGTTATTTTCCATAGAAGTACAAAATACAAAGTCTTCAATGCCACCCGATCTTCATAATATTGTTGATGCTCACTCATATTTTTTTGATGCAATTCCAAAGGGAATATCACTAGTTAGGGATCATGATCATACCATTCATTTGATTCCAGGGAGACAAACACCTAAAATTAGACCATACAGATACCCATATTCCCAGAAAAGTGAGATCGAGAAAATGGTAAAGGAAATGTTGAAGGCAGGTATCATCAGGCATAGCCAGAGTGCATATTCTTCACCAGTGGTCATGGTATGTAAGAAGGATGAAACATGGAGGATGTGTCCATATTACCAAGAACTCAACAAGTGCACCATCAAAGATAAGTTTCCTATTCCAGTAATTGATTATTTATTTGATGAATTACATGGTGCTATTTATTTCACAAAATTATATCTTCATTCGAGGTACCATCAAATTAGAATAAGAGAGGAATATGTTCATAAAACATCTTTTAGGACTCATGAGGGCTGTTATGAGTTTTTGTTAATGCCTTTTGGTCTTAAAAATGCTCCCTCAACCTTTTAAAGGTTGATGAACATTGTTTTTAGGCCATTTTTAAGGAAATTTGTATTAGTTTTCTTTAATGACATATTGATTTATAGTAAGACATAGGAAGAACACTTACAACATGTGAATAAAGTGTTGGAAGTTTTGGAGAAACATAATCTCTATGCAAAGCCATCCAAATGTTTTTTTGGTGTACAAGAGGTAGAGTACTTGGGTTACATTATATCCCATGAAGGTGTCAAAGTTGATCCTCAGAAGATCAAAGCTATGATGGAATGGCCAAGGCCCAAAAATCTCAAAAATATTCTTGGTTTCCTAGGACTAACAGGTTACTATAGAAGATTTGTGTGGGGATATGGTAGAATAGAAACCCCACTCACTGCATTGTTAAAGAAGGATTCCTTCCATTGGATAGACATAGCCACTAAATCCTTTGAGCAAATGAAGGAAGCCATGTGCAGCACCCCAGTTTTGGATACTCCCAACTTCTCAAAAAACTTCATTGTTGAATGTGACGCTTCAGGATCAGGATTGGGAACAATTCTAATGTAGGAAGGAAGACCAATTGCATTTGAGATTTTCCAATTCAAAGGAAAATATGTACTCAAACCTGTCTATGCAAAAGAAATGATGGTTATTCTTCATGCAGTTAATGTTAGGTTGTCGAGCCTATTTTTATGTGAGAAAGTGTTGAAGACTGTACACTAAGAGTGTTGTACACTTTCCACAATTGTCTCATATGGGTGGGATTATTTTTGGCCTTAAAATGTGCCCAATATACCAGGAAACTTGATTTTCTCATATGGGTGGGAATTTGACCCATAGGTTTATGGGATGGTTTTGGCCCATGGTTTTGTAAAACTTCTTAAGCAGTTGTCTATTTATATGGTTTTGTGCATATGGTAGGGATTATGTAACATTACATATGTGTTTTTGAATTTGGGTGTGAATTCTGTAGAGTTTGTTGAGCATAGCTCTTAACAGATTTGGGTATTGTATTGAGAGAGCAGTGGCTTGTAATAAAATCTGAGCAAGTGATTCTTGGTGGACATAGCCAAAATTGGGTGAACCATGTTAAATACTGTCTCTTTGTGTTGTGTTATTTTATTCTGCACTTTTATTTAAGATCTGTAATATTTTTTGTATATTAGTTTATACTGTTATGATTATGTGAGGGATTATTCCGCATATTTTATCCCTTATTTGCTAATAGTTAAGCAATGGAGGCCCTATCTCATGGGTAGACACTTCAAGGTAAAAACTGATCATGATAGTCTCAAATAATTTTTGGAGAAAAGGTTATCATCTGATGAACAACAAAAGTGGGTAACAAAAATGTTGGGTTATAATTTTGAAATCATATACAAAAAGGGTAAAGAAAATGTAAAAGATGATGCATTGTCTAGAAGGGATACATCCGCAGATGCCTTACTATGTGGAAAGTCCATGTTGATGGCTGATTGGGTGGAAGAAGCCAGATTAGAATGGGATCAAGACAAGGATACACAATCTCTAATACAGAATATCAAGAAAGGATCTATAACATCTAACAAATTTGAGTGGAAAGGTAATGCACTATGGTACAAGGATAGGTTATACTTGAGTAAAGATTCTAAGTTGAAGCATAAGATTCTTCTAGAGCTACATGCCTCACTTGTTGGAGGATACTCTAGGTTTTTGAAGACATATCATAGAATAAAAATAGAATTCTTTTGGGAAGGAATCAAGGGGGATGTACAAAAGTATGTATCAGAGTGTTTAGTGTGCCAACAGAAAAAAGGGGAAACAATTAAGACACCAGGTTTGTTGCAACCCTTACGAATTCCTAGCCAGAGATGGGAGGAGGTCTCCATGGATTTCATCACTGGATTGCCTTGTTCAGAGGGTAAGAATGTTATTTTTGTGATTATGTATAGGCTCACAAAATATGTCTATTTTTTTTCCCCATCACATCCATTTGCAGCCAATACAGTCACAACTATTTTTTTGGAGATAGTTCAAAGGCTAGATGAAACCCTAAAGATAATTATAAGCGATCATGATCCTATTTTCACAAGTAATTTTTGGACGGAATTATTTTCATGTTTGGGTACTCAACTAGCTCACATCTCATCTTATCATCCTCAAAATGATGGGCAAATGAAAGTGGTCAATAAATGTGTAGAGGGGTATCTATGTTGTTTTGTATCAGATAAGTAGGAAAGGTGGATTAAATGGCTACCACTTGCATAATGGTGGTATAACACATATTTTCATACCTCTTCTCAAATGACCCCATTTTTAGCATTATATGGTTACCATACACCTATCACTTCTTCCTTGAGGGTGAAAACTAAGGTCAGAGATATGGAGGAACACATTCAACATCAACAACAGGTTTTGGCTAGTTTGAAGGAGAATTTAGCATTGGCACAAAACAGGATGAAACAACAAGCAAATCAACACCATAGTGAAAGAGATTTTTAAATTGGTGACTGGGTTTTTGTATGTCTCTAGCCTTACAAGTAAATATCCATAAAGCAATAGAAAAAGGACAACAAACTTGATTTTAAATATTATGGCCCTTTTAAATATCCTTGGGCTACCGTTGCATTTTTGGGATGATGAAATTCTGCTAAACATTGCTAAGTCCTTAGGTGCTCCAATCGGGCTGGATGGGCCCATGAGAAAAAGATCTAGACTTGCTTTTGCTTGATTCTGCATTTCTTCTGAAATGGAGCAGGAATTACCGGAGCACACCATCTTGAAATCTAGGTATGGGGTGTGTATTCAAAAAATTGAATTTGAAACTTTTCATTTAAGGTGTAAGCATTGTCATCGCATAGGACACTCCACCAAAAACTATCCCAAAAAGGAGATCCCTACAGTGGAAGATGAACAACCTGTAGATGACTTAGTTTTGAGTAAGGAACGTAGGGTTCTTGACACTGATAGCTGGAGAGAAGACAAAGCCCCTAGCCAGACTAAGTTGGACTACAATAGAAAGGGAAAAAAAGGGGTTTTAGAACTCAAATAAGGAAATATTTGGTCTGGCGTCCTATAACCCCAGCGGTAGCTTTGCCTGTAGCACCTAGCAAAGAGGACTTGGAAAATCCTATAAAGGTGTCCATGGTGGTGAACAAGCAAGAAGGAGCTGTAAAGATTAATATCATCCCTAATGATCAATATCAGTCTTTGAGAAATAAGGAAGTTGAGATAGATAAACCTCGGTGAATCATTGAGGAAATATTGGACATGGATAGCATGGATTTTAAAGAAACTTTGCAGAAAAACACTCCTATGGGTGATGGAAAATTTTCTACAGATATACCTCCTTGCTTCAGCAATAGGTCAGCAGTTTCACCAACTTGCTACAACATCAGAATAGCAGATCCACACTCAATTGACAGAAATCAGAAAGAGCATGAAGAGGGAGAAGTAACGCCTGTCAAAGAAGATGAGGAACTAACTTCTGGATTCACAAAGGTCATTTCAAAAAAGAAAAAGAGAATGAAAGGATTTGAAATGATTCTAGAATCACTTTATAGTGATAAGAAAAAGAAAATGGACAACTGAGATACCTCAACATCCAGAACTACTAGATCTTCTACAAGAAGACTAGTATATTTTGGAGGTAGTTCTAAAAGAGGAAGGCCCTCAAAAAAGGCTGTTAGATCTAAGAGAACAGAGAGAGACATTGCAGATGGAATTCAATGTCAATTGAACCATCAGGCAATCCCAACTCCCAATCCTTCCAAATGAAGATTATTTCTTGGAACATCCGAGGTCTAAATGGAAACTCCAAGTAGAGAATCATCAAGGAGTTACGTGATTCTAGTAGTCCTAGTATTTTGATTTTGCAGGAAACTAAGATGAAAGCTAAGATCCTTGAAACTAATAAAAAGAGTTTTTGGGAAAACTCTGAAATGGCAGCGGTGGACTCTCAGGGAGCCTCTAGAGGTCTGGCTACTCTTTGGGATAAAAGGCACTATACTGGTACGGTTCTTAATGCTAGCACTAATCATCTTGCTATCAAATTTCTTGCTATTGAGAACAATGGTGAATGGATCCTTTCTAACATCTATGACCCTAATATGGTTAGTGGGAGACAAAAACTTTAGACTGATCTTAAGATCTTTAGAAACCAATATAGTACAACTAACTGGCTTATTATGGGTGATTTTAACTCTCCTCTAAACCCAGGTGAAAAATACGGAGGAATCTCTAGCTTTTCTATAGGTATGGAGGATTTTGCTGATTTTATTGCTGAAGTTAATCTCTTAGATGTGGATCTCCAAGGGAATAAATACACTTGGAATAATAGAAGGTTGGGAAAAGATCTTATCCAGGTTAGATTGGATAGAGCCCTGATTTTTGCTAGCTAGATTCTCAATCAAGACTTCCACCTCTCTTCCTTACCCAAAATTGGATCGGAGCACAATCTGATTGCTTTAAATCTTCTCAATTGGACTAAACCCATCAGAAACTCATTCAAATTTGAAAAGATGTGGATGGAGCATGACAACATCTATGATAAAATTAAAGAATGGTGGGGTTGGAATGGTGAAGGCACTGCTCAATTTAGATTGATTCAAAAGCTCAAAAATGTTAAAAAGCAAGTTAAAATCTAGAATAAAAGTGTTTTTGGCAATGTGTTTGATAATAAAAAGAAGTTAAAACAAAATCTCCAGGATTTGGAAACCAGAATGGATACAATGGGGAGATCCATTCAAGACCAAACTAATGAAAATAATATTCTTTCAGAGCTGCATATGATTTGCAGCAGAGAAGAATCCTTATGGAGACTTAAATCTAGAGCTATCTGGCTTAAAGAAGGAGATAGCAATACGAAGTTTTTTCATATGACCACTTTGAAGCACAGAGCTTGTAATAGGATCATGGAAGTGGCTAAAAGTAACGGAAATATTATAAAATATCCCAATAGCATCAAGGAAGAAGCTCTAAATTTCTATAAAAAACTTCTTAATGAGAGGAATATCATCAATGTTGAGGCTAATTCTTTTATGTTGGAGGCTATTCCCCAAGATAAAATTGAGGAGTAGAGATTTAAAAATATCACCAAAACTGTCACGCTTGAAGAGCTACAAAATCTATGTTTACTTTAGAAGGCAATAAGGCTCTAGGCCCGGATGGTTTCTCCATTAATTTTTTCCAGAAATTTTGGGAAATTTGTTCAGATGATCTTCTCAGAGCAGTGAATGAATTCTATAGAACTGGAAATATTTTGAAAGAGCTGAATAACACCCACATTGTGTTAGCCCCAAAAAAAATGGATGCTAAAGACTTCAAAGACTTTAGACCCATCATCCTAGTGAATGCTATCTATAGAATTTTTACCAAAATTATTGCTACCAGGCTTCAACTCATTATGAATGATTTAATCTCAAGGCAGCAGAGTGGATTCATTAAAGGCAGCATTATCCAAGATGGAGTGATTATGGTTCAT
The DNA here is from genome assembly GCA_019776745.2 of Taxus chinensis. NCBI lineage: Eukaryota > Viridiplantae > Streptophyta > Pinopsida > Cupressales > Taxaceae > Taxus > Taxus chinensis. The sequence continues at coordinate 216,862,099 of CM034152.1, read as the reverse complement.
GAGACCATACATTCTATGGAGAATAATAAAAAAACAAATATGGTGCTTAAGATCGATATGAATAAAGCCTTTGACAAGGTTTCTTGGGTTTTTCTTGACAAAGTATTAACTAAATTTGGTTTTCTGGAAAAATTCAAAAAAAAATATTAAGGCTTGTATCTCTACGGTCAGATTCTCAGTGGTGGTTACAGCCAGTGGGTTTTTTCACTAGCAGTAGAGGGCTAAGGCAAGGGGACCCCCATCTCCCCCCCTGCTCTTCATTCTTATGGCTGACAGTCTTAGTAGAACCATTGGTAAAGCAGTCAATGACGGTCTTTTGAAAGGCTCAAAGCCCACTTCCATCAGCCAAGCTGTCTCCCATCAGTAATTTGCAGATGATACAATCCTCCTTCTGCTGGCTTACATCATTGAAGCTAAGGCTACCAAGGCTATTCTGAAGCTCTACGAATATGCTTTTGGGCAAGAGATCAATTATTATAAAAGCTCCATTTTCTTCTTCAACACTCCTGAAGAAGGATAGCTTAAAATTGCTAAAATTCTGGGTTGTAAAATAAGTGCGCTTCCAACCACTTACTTGGGTCTTCCTCTCGGCACTAAAAAAGTCTCTAACAAGGTGTGGGATGATTTATTGGAGATATTTCAAAAAAAAATGGCTATTTGGAAAGGAGCCATTTTATCTAGTGCTTGTAAGTGCCTACTCATAAAAAGTACTCTTCAAAATCTACCCATTTATATCATGTCGCTCTACAAGATCCCCTCTTCCTTCAGAGAAAATTTTGAGATGATTCAAAAAAAATTCTTATGGCATGGCATGGAGGAGAAGTTTAAATTTCACTTAGTTGCTTGGGATAAGGTTTGTACTCTGAAGTCTATGGGAGGACTGGGTATAAAATACATCGAGAAAAATGAATGAGGCTCTCATTGCGAAAATGGGCTGGAGAATGCTTTCAGAGAAACAACCCTGGATAGATTTAATTAAGGCTAAATACCTAAATCAACAAACTGTCTTTTCTTTCCTGCAAGATGAGCACCTCCCCTTTGGTTCCATTTTTTGGAACAATCTAGTAAAGAGTAGAAATTTCATTAAACAGGGCAGTAAATGGAAAGTGGGTGATGGTTGTGATATAAATTTATGGGATGATAACTGGTTTAATGGAAGTCTTATGGATAGATTTGGGATGGTCAAGGACAGTCTTGTAAACAAGTATGACACTAAAATCAAGGATTATATTGAGGAAAATGGAAACAAAAGGAAATGGAAAAAAATTTCTGTGGAGAGAGATGATCTAATCCAAAATATGTCCTCCCTTCAAGATCAGTTGGATCTTATTCCCTTAAGTCAGCTGGATACTAAGGATGAATCGGTCTGGAATAATTCTATTGATGGGGACTACTCTGTCAAAATTAGATATAATACTTTCTTCGACAATAGTCAAACTGGGTTCAAATGGAGTAGGATTTGGATGGCTGAGTTAACTCCTAAAATAAATTTCTTCCTTTGGCTGGCTCTCAGAGGCAGGATTCTTACCACTGACAACCTAATGAGAAAAGGTTTCATAATGCCTAATAGATGTCATCTATGTAAAAAAAACTCTGAGGATATCAGTCATTTGTTTATCCATTGTGATTATGCTACCAGAATATGGAGTTTTTCCCTCTCTAAATTTTAAGCTTTCTAGGTGGTGCCGAAGGATCTCAATCAGCTATGGACTCAATGGAGCCCACCCTATAAGCATTGTGTTGTCAGAAGGATCTGGAAGCTAGTTATTCCTCATATTATTTGGAGGATATGGAAAGATAGAAATGATATTATCTTTAGAAATAAAAATCAAAACTACAAGCTCAGTATTGGTAAAATTTCTAATGATATCAAAGAGAATATTGCTAGATTTAAACCCCCCAAGAACAAGAGTTATCCAGAAAATGAAGAACATGTCTTATTCCACTGGAAGATAGGAGCTGACAATAGCCGTAGTAATTCCGGTAATAGTATTGATAGATATTTGATTCAATGGAATCCTCCTGATTTTAACTGGTATAAGTTGAACTTTGATGGGGCCTCTAAGGGTAACCCTGGGATTGTGGTAGGGGGAGGAGTGATCCAGGATCATAAAGGCAGTCTAATTGCTGCGTATGCTGGAAAAATGGGAATTCAAACCAATCATTTTGCATAAGCATTATGTTATTTATGGGGCCTGAGAATTGCTCATACTCATAATATCCAAAACCTCATTCTTGAAGGGGACTCAATTAATATCATTAATCATCTTAATCAGTGCTCACCTCCAAGTTGGAACATCAAGGATTTCATCTTGGAATCCATAAGTATTTGCCAAACCTTCAATAACATTCAGATCATGCATACTTACCAAGAGGGTAACAAGGTGGCAGATGCATTGGATAATTATGGCATTAATGTTAACCACATTGTTTGGGATAATAATAACATTCCTGAATAGCTTCAAAGTAGCATTCAAGTGGATATTTATGTACATGCAAATTCAAGATATGGGATATGAGCATTGGGAGTGGATTTGTATTAATAAAACTCCCACACATGATGACTTTAAAACAGAACTCATACAAATCTTGACAGACAATCAAGATTGTATGAATTATAATGGGAAATTCAAGTGGATTTATATGGAAATGAAAGTCGCGCATGCAAGCAATATTGAGCTCTCAACAACTTGTATACAAGGCTTTACGGATTCCCAAGACAGAAATAAATATAATGATGATCTGGAGTGGGATAGCAAAAGGACTTTAGTTCCCACATGTGGATTTTCACAGGTTCATAACAGCACTAACTCAGGTATTTGTGGGAAAAGCAACAAGTATTCTAATCAGCAATCTCACTGCGTAGATAATAATAGTGAAAGGCAGACTGATATTTGCACTCTTAAGGATTTTGAAATTTTTATTTGCAAGCAGTTAAGCACGGTGATAATGGGAGGAGCCCCTTGCCAGATTGAGCCCAGCGCAGATCCAGAATGGAAGGATAATGAGGAACTTTGGAATCTTCTCAGCCATGAAGGCATCACCAACTTTATGGAGAAGATTCAGGGCCACGACCAAAGTATTTCGGTGCATTTTGCAAAGGATTGGAAGGATCGCACTGTGGATTATGGAGGGAAAAATATTTCAATCAATGAGGAGTTAATTGCTGAAGTGACTGGCCTTGGCATGGAGGGGTACCACTTTTTTAATAAAAGGGTTGATAGAGAAGCTAAGGAGAGGAAATTTTTTGAGGGAAATGAGAAGCTGGTCTTTGTCGCGACGGGCCTACAAGTTAGTTTGATCCCTTCACCTTTTGATGAGGTTGCCCGTATGATGGTATATTTCATTTCTTTGGAGGGGAAGTTCGTCACTGTGCCTGCTAAGCATCTTGTGTTCCTCAACCACTTCCGCAGGAGTCGCAAGGTATGTTTCCCCCACTATCTGCTTAACTCTCTTGAGCACTCCATTTTGGACTCTCAAAAGCATGCTCGTGCGGTTCCATTACACCAGCGACTCATTTTCTTGCTGCATAAACTGTGTCTTCTTCGGTCTCTCGATATCCCTTCCTCCCCTGGCTTTGTTCCTCCTCTACCCAGCACCATAGCCGCTAGCCCCATCTCTCCACCTTCTGTCCCCGCCACCGCTGTTTTCACCCCTCTACCGGCCTTCTCAGCTCCATCTTCCATTCCCCCCACCTCTGCTCCCACCCCCTTCACTTCCACTTCGGTTAGACCTGTTACCGAGTCTTCTAGAAGACTGAACCTTGATACCCCTGCTGTGGGGAAGGTCCCTCAAGAGATTGAAATTTCCCATAACCTCCTACATATTAGTAGTGCTAGTTCTCAGGAAGCACATATTGAGAGCTCCACAAAAAGGCTAGAAGCCTTAGAAGATGACATGAAGTTGTTGAAGGAAGAGGTTAAAAACTTGGCAAAACAAAAAGGTAAGAGGAAGAAGGAGGAGGTGGCTATGGATAATAGTTAGGTTGAAGATATATACAAGAAGTTGAACTCCTTAGACACCCTTTTAGGGAAGGCCAAGACTCACCATGATTATAATATGGCCATTTTTAATGCAATTGAATAGTTTATTGAACATCATGTCCGCAGCGTCTCCACTCTCAGTGGAGTTCCGGCAACCCTTTGGGGCACATATAAGGAAAGCGAAAGGACCATTGAACAGCTGGATGTTACTGACTCTACCCACTTGATGACATTGGCTATGTTCACCTCTTGGCAGAATATCAAATCCAGCATCGAAAAATCCACCAAGAAGTAATTGTGGGTGCTTTTGCTGCACTTCTTTGTAATTATTGTTGTATTTTTGCTATCTTTTTGTTGCTTTCCTGTAGTGTTCGTACTGTTTTTGTTTTGATGGGGTAGCTGCTCTTTGGCTACTTTGGGTTTCATTGTCCCATTTGGATTTTGATCCTTTTTGTTCTGGTTCTCATTCCTATTCTGGCTTCTAGGCCCTCTTTTGTTCTCAAGGGTATAGTCCCTTTCATAAAACTATTTGCCAAAAATAAAATTAAAAATATTATGGCCCTTATCAGGTTCTACAGAAAATTGGTAGTGTTACTTATAAATCAGAGTTGCCTCCATCTTCATGAATACACCCAGTATTCCATGTTTCCTTCCTGAAGAAGGTTATTGGATAGAAATTTGAAGCCCAGACAGAGTTACTAGAACTTGATGAGGAAGGAAGAATCATTTTAGAGCCAAAGAAGATTTTGTAAACACGTACTAAGAGGCTAAGAACCAGAGAAATTATGGAATATCTAATCAAGTGGAAGAATCTGAGCATAGAAGATGCAACCTGGGAGGATGAAGGTTTTCTTCAGCAACATCCATGATTATTCAATGTTGAGGACAACATTGGTTTGAAGGGGAAGGGCATTCTACACCCTTAACCTATTGTTTGTATTAGGATATGAGTAGCCAATTATTGGCTTACCATATCATTTTATTATATCATTTATACTTACTCATGCTTAGTAGGTCAATGTTGGTGATGGCCATAACATAGGAATAGTGTATATAGGGGATTGTAGGTAGTAGTTCATAATCATTGGATCATTTGAGTCTTATTTTATGGTTTGGAGGTTACCCCCTCGAAGTGGAGAAGTTATTCTAATTGCATATTGAGATCATTATTCTGAAATATTGTGTTATTTGGTGTTTTATTTCTGCTCATAATCTGAATTATACAGGTAATTTCATTACAACTTAGCCCTATTCATACTTTTTCAAATTATGAGTAGTGTTACATTCAATATTTATAATAATTTATTCCACTATTTAGGAATGCATTTTATTATTCTTATTTGTGTTAGGTATATTATGTGTAAAACCTAGTCTCTCTGACACGTTTTGGTGAACATAATCCTTTATAAAAAACCACAACCTAGGGTTTCATTTTGCACTCTTACACTTTCAAGTTTACACTTTTATTTTACGGTTTTATCCAAACCCTTTCTTTCTTATTTGGGATTTACTCTAAATTCATATTATTTTTTATTTATCTTCCCTTTAGAATTTAGTATATTTCTAATTGTTTTAATTATCCATTAGATGATTTTTTCCCTTTAATTATAGATGTACCTTTTTGCATGCATATTCCTTTATATCCCTTAGCTCGTCTCATAAGCTTATCTTACACACCACTAGAAACCATTTGTACGTGATGATAATTATTTACATAATAATGACATTTTCTTTGAATAATAATTATCTTGTATGCATTATATTCATGTTCCTCGAAGAAAATATCACTCGTTGAAGTGAATTGTGGATGAGCTTAAACCTTGTCTTTTCATGCCAGGATAAATGGAAAATGCAATAAATTAATAGAATGAAAATGAAAGAGCATGTGTAAACCAAAATTTAGTATTATCATTACTTGAAATGAATGAAGAAGATTGCAAATGAATAAAACAACAATGGTTTTCTACTTCAAATTCAAATATGGTTCTTCAACTATATATGAGAATTTGAACAGTTCTAGATATAAGACAAAATATCTTCTAATAAACCCAATCCATTATCTAACATTATTTATAATAGTATTACATCCCCACTAATCAGCAAGGGTTACAAAGAAACTAAGATTTCCTCTAAACTATTAATTTTTTCTCGTCCAAGCACTTTTGTTAGCATGTCTTCTAGTTGTTATATTAGAGGGAAATATTGTAACTTTATGCTATCATCTTTGACATAATGCCAATTTAGATGAATCTCAGTATTGATATGCTTGGTTTGGTCATGAAAGAATGTGTTTTTTCCCATAGATATTACAAATATGTTTTCAACCATTAATGGTATTGACAAAACTTGTTGTACCCACAAGTTTGAAATGACCCTTATAAGCCATATAATATCTCTAGTTGCCTCTAAAGATTCCATATACTCTTCTTCTACTGAATAAATCACAAGCGCTAATTACTTCTTGGACTTCTAACTAATCATTGATGTTCCCAAATTAATTAGAAAATCCAGATTGGATTTCCCATCTTCAAAATCAGCATCATAGTCAGAAATTGAATATCCAAACAATTTGAAGTTCCTTCCCTGAATTATTTTTGCACAAAATCTTTTTTTCCTTTGAGATATTTAGAGGAATCTCTTTGTTACTAACCAATGATTTTCTCTAGGATATTACATGAATCGAGAAAGAATGCCAACAAAAATAGAAATATTTGGTCTAGTAACCACATAAATTAGAATTTCAATGAATTATTTTTATTTAGTAGTATCTAAAAATAATTGGTGTCTTTTATGGTAAATTTCAAATTTTGTTCCATGGGCATACTATGAGGATTGCAATATTTCATTCCAAATTTCCTCACAATTTCACCAACGTACTTTTATTTAGTGATGAAGATGTGCTTTGATTTATGAAGCAATTCAATACCCAAAGAGGTAACGAGGATATCCAAAATATTTTATTTCAAACTCTTCATCAGCTCTAATTTTATTTATGTAGTGTATTTCTCATTATTCCATGTTACAAACAAATCATCCACATATACTAGTTTTGTCAACTATTTTGACAAAACGAGTTACATATTCAATCTCAAATCACTTGAAATTCATGTCCAAGAGGTTATCATTAAGAGTTTTATACCATGCACATGTGGCTTATTTCAACCTATAAAACAATTTTTTGAGTTTGTACATTTTTTCTCTTGGTCATTGTACAGATTGAAAATTGACACACAACCTTCAACCGCACTCAACCTCCCAAGGTCGTGTTGAGATAACCTGTAGTCACTTTTCCCAACCCTTTAATTCCCATGCGTATTAGAATATCACCCTTCCTGAACATGACACTCACCCGAGGCATACAAAGGTGGTGAGCCCCTCTTTTATATGAGCCTTGCAAGAATATTTACCATTATAGTAGGACAATATATAGACACAAGTGCATACATCCATTCTAGAACAGAGTTAAAGAAACTAGATACAAGCAAAGATGCATCATAATATGAATGTAATCATTATAACAATATAAAGGAATCATATATGAACCATGAGCAATATGAAGAACATAAGGTTTTGAACCCATGAACATAGATATTCAGAATAATCCACCTCATATATTGATTCACAATTGTTTACAGTAGCCATATTACATCAAAAAGGGTCATAGCAGACCGAATACATCAAGAAATATCATCCTAACCCTACCAAATGACTCTACTCAAAGAGTTCTATCCATGCTCTCTATTGTGCATCTAAAGTCTCTCTTGCATCTCTTGCCTCGCATCACACCTCTTCATCTCCTCCATACCTATCTTCATCCATCTCTCCTCTCTCTTTTCTTCAGATCCAAAACACATTCTTAAATATAATGGGAAAACTCCTTTACCACCTTAGCATCACTCAAGAGAAAACCATATGCCAAATTTCATCATACCTTGCCATACTCGAGTATTCTAAACATGTAAGTTCCAGCTAACCCATAACTAAGTCTACTTTACATCTCTTAAACACAACTATTATATTATGGAATATTCTTTCCTTGGGATGCAAGTCTCCATGTTCTAACCTTATCCACTATCATGCCTACCCATATCCTCATGTGTTTTCCATGAAACACCATAACCCCCAAATGTGGCTAAGTCTCAAAATCCTTTCCCGATTTTGTGTGCAACTTAGCTATTCATGTGCACTCTTCCTCATGCACCTTCTTCTGTACGTATTGATCCTCTTCTCTGAGACTTGGAAATTTTTATAGGTTCAACCTTACCCCACACTAAACATGTTTTCTATCCTTGGAAACACTCTGATCTCCAACAAAGAATAAAGAATGGAAGAATAATATGACTTGTATCCAGCTTACGCCAAAGAACAAAATAATTTTGCTACTATTGCACAAAGATTGGGAAAGTTTTATTCAAGGATGCTTTAATCTCATTCCAAGAATTCACCTCACTCTCGGCCTATTTAAATAAATTCTCTTTCAGCACATTGACCTCATCGAATGCCAACTCTTTGCCCCTATCCTTCAATGTGTCAACAATATTCTCCATTTACTTACTAAGATCGGTCAGCGCATCGATCCTATATGTCACCTGAGGGTATAATTCCTTGACTTTAGTCTTAATATAGGTCCTTAAAATATAAATTTCCTCAGATTTCTTCTCAACCTCTGTTGGGATCTTTTCACGTTCCACCCAATTTCCTTTTTTCTTGGTCTGGAACTCCTTCAAATCTGCCTCATGTGTAGCAACTAGTACACTTGCCACCATGTCTCTATCTTCACAGTTGTCATAGACAACTTCGGCCATATGAGCTGTGGTTTTCAATGAAGTAAGAAACTTCATGTATGGAGTTATTCTCTCATAAATTTGTAATATTTCCCACTCTTCTATCACACCATAAATTCTTCCATCGACTCTAGTGTAAGTGGTTACTTCTCCATCGTGATGATGCACATCAAATCCTCTGGGTAGTGGAATGCTGACTCATACTTTTGTATTGGGGGAGATAAATCTGTGCACATTAAAACAATGGAGTCTGAGATATTCTGTACATTCATGTAAGCTTCGTGCACCTTCCCCTTCTCTTATCTCAACTCATTCCTCAACTACGCAATTATAGACTATTTACCCTTTATTTCCTTGTCCCTCTCTATAATATCCTTTTCATTTTCCTCCAATTCCTTGTCCAATTATTTAAGTCTATTATTCCTCCTGAATAATCTTGCTACGACCTCCACCAACACTTTTTTTAGCACATTACACACCTGCTCATTAGTTAGCTGTTGAGAATTCACAACAGGATTTACCTCCATAGAGCCCTGTGTGTCTAGCAGTGCACCTATGTTGACTTCAAATTCCAGCTCATCAACATGGGATTCAAAATCCCTTAACAACATCTTCCTTGTGCGTGGGTACGCACTATCTACATAAAATCATGTCCAACATAAGAGGTGGTCTATAGGAAATTTTCTGTGGAAATGCATGTGTAAGACCTTGTTTGGATCAACATCATAAGTCAGTATAGGTTCTTGTGATGTCAGTGCACCCTTGCCACCTATGCACGCTCCCTTGGGGTAACCGACTACTAAACTTGTCTCCCTACATATCCTTCCATACTTCTCTTTCTCAATTTCTCCTGCGTTGTGCTCCACCTTGTGTTCTACCAAGTACTTGATGATATCCATCACTTCCTTTTCCACTATGTGCTCTAATTGTTCATTGGATAGGTATGGGGTCTCATGCACCTTTGTCTGCACTTCTTCACTTATTTATCCTTATCAAGTTTCCTCTACAGATTCAATCTTCTCTTCATTAGATTCATGTATGTTGTACATAGGGGGGTTCTTCTCTGACTCACACCCCTCATCCCCCTCTCAAGTCTCATCACCCTTCACGATCTTCGTTCTCTCAGAGTCTGACCTCTACACTACCCTCTACTTCTTCTTCACTGGAGATTGCTCCTCTACTGGGTACTTTTCCTTTACTAGGGACTTATTTCTATGAGTATAAGTGCTCATGACCATGCCTAACACTTGTGCCCCTATGGTCTGAACCACACGTGCACTCGGTTCCCTACTTGTTAGATTTTTCTCCCTATCTCACTTCTTTATTACTATCTTCTTCCTTCCGACAAGGTATTCAAGGATGGAGACATCATCCTCCATAGACACACCTTTCTTAAAATTAGGCCTTAGGTTTATGTGCACCCTTGTTGTTGTTGTTCCTATAAGTGGTAATGTTACGGGCATTAGCATATGTATGTCATGAAATACATACTTCTCCACATACGCTTGTTTCTAAGGGTACACAAGTGTCCTGCACAACACAAGGTGCTCCTAATATACTTCACTTAGATCAAACCTCAGTTTCTTAGCCTCCTTAAACCTGTTAACTGCACTATGAAAATATTGCGCTATGAAGGAAAAAGGTAATCTACACCATGGGCTCTTGGTGTCATTAGTTAACGTGAACCTGCCAATGTTGAACTATTGGTATGCTACAAATTCAGCCTCATCCTTCACCAAGGCTGATAGTTACTCAATAATCCTCCACTCTACTCCAAATACATTGTGCATCCACTTGTACCACTTATCCAAGCACGCCTTGTATGCAGGTGTCATAGGTTCACAAGTATACGATTGAAACCTCTTAGGTGGGGAGGGGTTCTCATCAAGGTACTCCAAAATGTTATTATTTGGCCCATCAAGAACTCCAATATCTGAACAAACAATGGCAAGAAGAATATTATCATATAAAATTTTATCTCCATCTCGCACGGCATCAATGATATCCTCTGTAATAAAGGTTGAGATGTTGTAGATGGTCCCTTTAGAAACCTTCCTACAAACATTCAACCATATCTTATTCACTTGTGTCCATCATTATTGTTTATTTATCTTGGTGAATAGGTGTGCAGCCATCTTCATGGCAAGGTCCTTGATCTTGGCAATTTCAAAGACTCTCCCACCCTTCTTGTACTCAAATTCCTTAGTTGTTTCCTTGAAAACCTCGTTTTCACCCAAGTCCTCATCCTGCAACTCTCCTGTGCAAATAATTTCAGTGTACTTGGAGATCAAATGTGGAGTTATGCACATCCTCCTTGCTACAAAGTAAAAGTAATATTCATGCACGCACAACATAAGCCACTGGTATAATCTCTCAGGCTTTCCAAAAAATGGAAACTCATAGAGTTGTAATATCCTAGCCTTCTCCAATGTCCTCTTCATGGATTCATCATACACTGGTTTTTTTTCTTTTTTTCTTTCTCCTATAAGGCGAACAAGATCCAATGGCATATATTTCTCTGTTGTATTTTTCCTATGGTTATAATCACTTATAACCATTTTGCACATGTGATATACCCAATCCATCCCCAATAATAACCCATCTGGGTATTGCATCTCCGCATATTATTCTTCATTGAAAATTTTCGACGCCACTGGTTTTCCCTTTCCCTTTCCCTTCCTCTGGGATAAAATGTTTGATCCTTTCTTTGGTGACATTCTCCTTGTCGGGTCCTTGTTAATCCTGCTATGTATCTTGTTTTATTACTACTCAATCCCTTGGCCTCAATCCTCCTGCATAAATTCCTAAATCCCATGCCCTAGTTTCTCAAACACTAAACTGGAAACCCCTTCTTACACAAGACAACATTAAAACCCATAGAAATACTACCAGAAAACCACTTCTACGCATGCCTGTTTACTCCATTAAAATTTAGTTCTCAAATATTTTACTTCGCATGTGAGTTTTGCAAATTTTACGGTAGGATGCCTTAGTTCAGAAAATTTCTTCCAAAAGTAAACGTAAGGTGAAAATAACTCACCCTGACTCCCTATTTATAGTTTTTTTCTTTTTACTGCATTTATTTCCATGCCACCTAGCACTGTAATACTGCATTAAATTCATATTTTTCCAGTGCATTCTGCTTACACGTTCTTTCTAGCGTGTTTAACTCACATGCCCACTCACATGTATCCTCCTTAACCTTCTGGCATGTAAAACTACATTGACCGCAGACTCCCTTTTATGCACTCCCAGTGCCAAAGTACATCAAAATTTGTGTCTTATACCAAGTAGTTCTTCCTTCCGCCACCTACCTCATTTTTCTCTACGCATTCATCATTGTATGTGGATTTCATAAAACTATTTCTTGACACCATTTTATCTCCAACCATTATCACCTCTGTTACACATGTTCCTCGCATACCGCACACTTTGGTTTTTCTTTCCCAGGACACCAATCAACATGGCTCCTACCGCATACCTCTTACTGTGCACTCTACTCCACACTAAAATTATGTGTGGTCCTCTGTGCATGAAACCTCTTTAGAAATTAATTGGCTACTGGCATGAAAACATGCAATACCACACAAAACTAAAAAGGAAAAGCATAGTAATGATGAAAGGAAACACATATAAAGGAAATTACATTAAATGGAAACCTAAGCTAAATGGAAACACTGACTTATTTACAAAAACCAAGAAGACTTATTTATAGTAAGGCTTCAACCTAAGCCCATTAAAGAAATTGGGAAACCGTGTGGCATCCAAAGCTTCTAACTAGAAAATTCTTGAGTTAAGTATATAGGTCACGACATACTATCCCAACCAATGCACTTGGAACTTCTCAGGGTTGAGAAAAAAAATGGAATCATAGAAAATAACCATCTGTCCAACCTCCATCTTTTTATTTTTAATGTGTCGATCATGTTAGGCCTTCTATCTTGCTTTCTCTATCTTCTAGATCCATCAGGATAAGGTGCGCCTCTCATCCAACTGCATTATTTTTTCTATATTATCTTCAAGTACTTATTCATCATTCAATCCACCTGCACACATAATACATAGGGATGGTAATATGAATTCAACTAATAAAACAACCTTGATGACAAACACCAACTGAAAGGGTGTAACTTTGTTCAAACTCTTGTAGGTTTTTTTATAAGACCAAAGAACAACAGAGACTTTATCATCCCAATCCTTCCTTCCAACATCACATATCTTCATCAATGTGTGGCTCAAAATTTTGTTGAAAGCTTCAGCAATTCCATTAGCTTGTGGGTGATAGGGTGTTGTTTTATGATGGGCTACCATAAATTCTACCAATTATATCCTAACAGTCTCATTGAAGAAATGAGTACCCCTATCACTTGTTAAACTCATTGGACACCCATACTTGCTTATGATATTATCCCAAAGTAACCTTGTTGTAGTGGTTACAGTGTAATCCTTCATAGGTGTTGTTTCCGCCCACTGTCTAAGATAGTCTATACAAGTAATGATGTAGAGCGACCCTGTCCTACACATCGAGGGGGAAATAGGGCCCATGAAATTAATTTCCCATTTTTAAAACATTTCTACACTTGTTATAGGCCTCAACTATATTTCATCTCTATGCACATGCTTCCCAAGGTGTTGGCAATGATCACGTCCCCTAGCATATTCTTAACAATCCTTGTAAAATGTCTCCCACCACAAAGCAGCCATTAGAATCATGCCCACGGTGGCTCAACCTACATAATGTCCACAAGCAATCCCTCTATGAGCTTCCTTTATAATACCCATGCGCTCATGCTCTAGTACATACCAACATAAAATATCATCTCGGCCAAGTTTGTATAGATCTACACCAATCAATATATTAGGTATGGCATGAATGGTAACTTATTTCCTTTCTATACTCTTCATTCCGTCAAGTGCCACACCTATGCATAAAAAGACAGCAATATCCTCTAGATTAGTGGGTGTGTGTTGCAATCTGAATAGATGTGCATACGAAAATTTGTCTACAATTCTCTATGCATCCTCACCTAAATTAATTCTAGAAATATGGTCAAGTCCTGAATTACACTTTCCTAGTTTGACTACCATTGAAAATTTGAATTCCTAAAATAAAAAGATCCACCTCCATATGCACTCTTGAAATATAGTCTTGTTTACCACATAAATAAGTTTCATTTGATTTGTGTAAAAGATAAACAAAGTAGCTAACAAGTACTGCCTAAACTTATGCAGCACATAAATCGTATACAATGCTTCGTGCTTCGTTGTTGTGTAATTATTCTTAGCTGGAGTTAACTTTCTGCTTGCAAAACATAAAGGGTGATTGAAAATCCCTTCTCCAGGTTTTGCTAACACTGCTTCAATTTCCATACTTAATGCATTCACATGCACACGAAATGCCTTGTCCAAAGAGGGAAAGCACAAAATGGGCATAATAGTAAGCTTCTCCTTCAACGTATCAAAAGCCACTTGTTGTGCCTTATCCTAGTGGAATATTCCTTTGTGCCTCAATAGTTCTTCTAAGTGCGTGACAATCTTGGTATAACCTTTGATGAATTTTTTGTAGTAACTCGTATGCCCCAGAAATCAACGCACTTCACTTTGATTGGCTGGCTCCTCTAAATCCAAAATAACATCAACTTTGGTAGGGTCTACCAATAAGCCTTCCTTGTAAATAATAGTACCTAGAAACGTGCCAAAAGGAGTAGCAAAGACACGTTTCTTAATGTTTAGAGAGATACTTAACTACTTGCATAATATTTCAAACATAAATCTCAAGTCATCGCAATGATATTTTACTCATCCATACACTGTCCAATCATCCAGGTAGACTTGTAGAAACTTATGAATAAATTCTTAGGATATTTTCACCACAATGTGCAAAAATATAATAGGCGCATTCTTAAGTCCAATAGGAATAACCATATAAGAAAAACTTCCCCATTCAATGGTGCAAGTAGTCTTCTCCTAGTCTTTTTTTGCAATCCTTACCCAGTGATACCTTGAGAATCCATCTGTAAAAGAGTAGATCTCACGCCCACCTACACCTTCTAATATTTATTCAGTAAAAATTGTTGGAAAAGGGTCTATCACACATGTAGCATTCAAGTATCTGTAGTATACATAGATTTGTATCCTTCCATCCTTCTTGATACTAATCACCATTGGGATAACTTAGTCATATTCTTCAATAGCTTCAATGATCCAAGATTCCAGCATCTTGTCAATTTCTTCTTTCACCTTGTCAATTCATCCTATAAGGCCTCTTCCTAATCAGGCACACACCCTCCTTTCACTTAATCTACCTCTCTTCCAATGAGTGATGAAATCCTTTCAATTCATGGTATCTACATGGGAACAAAACTTGGAAGTCAATCAAGTAGCTCAATTATCTTTGAGACCTCTTGTTTTGTCTAGTTATAACCAATGATTGCTTCTTTAGGTTATGCTTTTGTGTCAATGTTGACCTTATTTATATTCAATGGTTCATGGTAGGTGCACGCCTTCTCATCTGAACTATCCAAGATGTCATGTGTACCCTCTGTATGATCAACATAGAGGTTTTATATCTCTTCATATTCTATCAGGTACACCATCCTTTTCTAGGCGAGTGTACTCAAACTACACCTCATCCATTTCTTCTCCTTCCTCGAAGCGTGCCTCCAAATTAGGATCCCCTAGAAAATATAGGATGATATCCTTAGCTCTCAAAATATCACCCATAGTAAGGGGGTGGACTACCTACAAAGCCTCATTCATTAACATTTTAGAAGATAGGTACTCAAAATTATAAATAATACCTGTTGTCAACTCTTTCCAATTTCTTGTCTGAAAACATAACTCCAGATGGATATACCAATCATGTGCACAACCCTAAAAACTAGAATAGAACTTATGCACCCAGAGCAAAGGAGGTAAAGCTTTCGAGCCTTCCATATAGGATTTCTCACATTCCTGAACATGGTACAAGGTTTATTCCTTCCAATGATAGACGCATATCCTTGAAGGTGCATTGGTCTATAGAAATCTAACAGAGAACGTGATTCTTACCTTGTGAAACTCTATAAAATTATCCCAATGAGTCAACCAACAATGCATGGATGTCCCACATAAGGTATAAACAAGCATATTCATCCGTTCTACTTCATAGGTCCACTGGAATTCCATAACACCTAGGAAGACATCAAGGTTACCTTCTCTCGTGTAACTTGGGAATTGTCTTCCTCCTAGATGCCTAACCAAAATCAAATTAATGACACAAGTCATAGTGCCCTTCGATTATCTTCTAACCAACTTGAAAGTTCTATGCACCCAATTATCACATGCAATGTTAGCCATATCATTCAATGACTGAGCATCATCCCACTGAATGACTCCTTCTCTTGATGGCTCAATAACCTATGGGTCTATGATAGTGTGCACATAAATTCTATTCATGTATTCTTCCCCCAAAGGCTTGACATAGGGCACATACCTACCATATGTTAGTGGAATAATAATGTTCTCCTTCTTGTTCTCAAATTTGGTGTATACCTTGTTGAAGCATAAATCAGCATTATTACCATAACACCAAGGGCGTTCAAGTAAATATGGGAAATTATCTACCTCAGAAAGTGCTAAGACTTCAAATTCTCTAATGAAATTTTCCCCTTGAATGGTTATGGAAGCATCCTTCAACAATCTGATGGGTGTAGCTTTAGTCCTATTTTCCATATACAACACATTCAAAGATGGTTGTAATGGTGGTCTCCCCATCTGATTCCATGCATCCAGAGTAAGAACATTTACCTCTGCTCCTGTGTCAATTAGTATATTACTCAAAATCCATCCATCAACTACTGCATTCAACATGATCTCCTTGTCATAATCAATACTATGAGGGGGTAGATTAGCATGCAAGATCTACCTCTCGCGCTCACATCCAATGCATGGTACTTTTCCTCTCAACCATTTTCCTATCAGAGGAATGATATTTTTCTAACACAACATCTTACATACCTCTTTTACATCATCAAAAATATTATGAGGGATCTTAGAATTCTTTTCGTCTTTCAACTTCCATGATTTCTCTTTCAATCACCGGATTTCCCCTTGCAAACTCCTAATTACCTCCATAGTCTCCTGGTAAACCTCCTTATGATAAGTTAGATCAGGGTACTTCCCATGTAATACATCTTACCTTGTAATGAGAGGCCTCTACTTTGGTGTTTCTCTAGCACGTGCATCTTTAGTGCGTGTAGTTTCTAATATAGTTTCTAATAAAGGTATGAACAAAGGTTCAACGCATTCACACTAACCATTCCCATGCCCTTTTCCTTCTTCTAGTTATGGCTCATGTGTTTATACAATTCAGGGAAATCCTTATACTTATGTTTCTTTCAACACCATGAGCATTCTGGTAAACCTGGGAACTTGTGCTTGTAGTGATCCATAGATCCACAATTGAAACAAGTTCCATGGGGAAATTCACTCCTTCAACCGTCATGACCACCATGACCTCTGAATCCTCCACAAAAGCTTCTTCCCCTTCCTCCACCATCTTCATACCCTTCATGCTTATGTACCTCTTCTTAAAATATTTCGCAACGTTGGCTTGACACACACTAGTGTCAATTGCATCATGAATCTAGTCTATCAACTGGTTGTCCTTAGTATCATGCATGGTAGATGTAAAATATTACAATAGCAAGACACATTCTTATGGAGAATGCTTTGTAAAAAAGGGAATATAGTTGGATCATGATCCCCATGACATATTTCATAGTCTACTGTCATGACGCGCACCAAATTTTGTGGGCAACTATCCTTGGTGTGTCCTTCTACTTAACAATCTATATACCAAAGTCTTCTACTAGTCTCATGTGTTGGGTTCGCAGATAAATTCTCAAGTTGCTTTGCCATGGAAGTAATTTTTTCCTCCAAAAAAGAACTTAGCCCAATATCAATGCTTCTAACATCCTTAGCAAGAAAAGTAGCCACCTAGGCCTTGCGTAGATCCATAAAAGTCTTATGCGAAAGTGCTTGTCTGAAATGTGTTATCAGACCTCCAAAAAATAACTGAGCATGCTACTAAGGATGGATATCATAAGATAAATTTGACAAAAGAGTCTTAAAATGTGCATCATACTCCCACACACTCTCTTCCATTCCTTGTTAAATCTCCTTAAGCGCACTGATGCACTTTTTCTCAAACTCATGAATATGGAATTCTGCTAAGAAGGCATCATAGAGCATAGTATAATCCATTTCCGTCTAATGTGGGTCATATTTTTTATACCAGCTATGTGTGCGCCATTGTAACATAGTTAAAAACTTGATTTCCTTTCACTTCAGTGTAGTGATCCCCTTAGCGCACCATATAAATTCACACTTGTGTACATGCTCTACAACATCCTCAACACCTTTTTAATCAGGAAAATTAAGAGACATCTCATTAAATACATACTAATGGGGTTGTGGTCCTTCTCCACTAGATCTAGAACCCTTATTTCCTCCTGTGTTACCTCCACCACTAGATCCATGTGATCCACAATCTCCTGATCCTCCTCCTATGGTAATCACAAGTCCTGAAGTAGTGCTACTCTGTGTTCCCACTATTGTACTACATTGAGTTCTAATAGTCTACAAAGTTGAATTACTTCCAGACGTGATACCCACATTCTGTGAACCCACACCTTGTCCAAATTATGTTCCTGACACGATACCACCAAACACAGGAAATGTAATCATGGCCATAGATGGATGTAATGTAAAATTATATCTACTTGATGTTTTTTTCTTACCAATACCAACCATACTAGAAATACTTGTCTCATAAACTGGAAAACTATGAGCAAAGGTTTGGTCGCCATGTGGGTTCAAATGTGAACCTATGGTTCATCTTCTTTCTCCATATGACAAGATTTCATCAAAATCTGAGGGGGTTCTCCTTCCACATTTGCCAAGATGGGGTTGCACAGACTGCTCAGAATCCACATCCTCTATGTGAACCTTGAATCCTTCTTGTAATGTATACCTCCAAACATCTATCGTTCCTATAATCTCACGTTGTCTTGCCAATTACCTCTCCCAAGATTCATTATACTTGAGCCACCTCTTTTCTCTCTCCACTTCTATCGTAGGATATGTCATTTCTCATCACACCCACTTCCACACCTAGTAGGAGTTTATTTATCCATAGGAAATGCTTATAAACTCATACTGATGATCAGGATCTTAATGGCTTATGTTATAACACATAAGAAGGGTCCTCTCAGTTCTTGTAAGAACTCAAACTCAACAACCTCTAGGAAAATATAGGTATAAACCACATACTCAACATGTAGCTAATCGACACACCACTCCAACAACGATCAACACCACGAGTCCAAATCATATTGGCATCATGATGCCACTGATAATCTTCTTGAGTCCACACATGAGATCGATAGTACCAACTCCTCCTTGATGCATACGCTGACAACCATTCATATAGTTATATTGGAAAACAACAAAATAAAATTTCATAGAGCTCATGATACATATGCTCCTCTACCCATGTGTGTGTATGAAACTCATGTCCAGCGTTGAATCTCTATGCAAATTCATCCCCCGTGTTCTTAAGCCAAGTATCCTTGCTAGCCAAATTCAAACGCTCTATCATCACACACCATTCTTAAAAAATCTTCAAAAGAGGTCCTAGCAATGGAACTAAGATGTAGTCACTTTTCCCAACCCTTTAATTCTCAGGTGCATCGGCATATCACCCAGTGTGAATTGGGCACTCACCCGAGGTACACGAAAGCACCGAGCCCCTATTTTATGTGATTATTACAAGAATATTTACCATTATAAAAGAACAATATATAGACACAAGCACATACATCCATTCTAGCATAGAGGTAAAGAAACTAGATACAAGCAAAAATGCACCATAATATGAATGTAATCATTATAACAATATATAGGAATCAGATATGAACCATAAATAATATGGATAACACAAGGTTTTGGACCCATGAACATAGATATTCAAAATAATCCACCTCATATATCGATTAAAAATTGTTTACAGTAGCTAGATTACATCAAAAAGGGTCATAGAAAACTGAATACATCAAGAAATAGCATCATAACCCTACCAAATGAATCTACTCGAAGAGTTCTAGCCATGCTCTCCCTTGTGCATCTAAAGTCTCTCTTGCATCTCTTGACTTGCATCACACCTCTTCTTCTCCTCCATACCCATCTTTATCCATCTCTCCTCTCTCTTTTATTCAGATACAAAATGCATTCTCAAATAAAGTGGGAGCTCTCCTTTACCGCCTCAGCATCACTGAAGAGAAAACCGCATGCCAAATTTCATCATACCCTGTCATACTCAAGTATTCTAAACAGGAAAGTGCCATTTAACTCATAAATAACTCTACTTTACAGCTCTTAAACACAATGATGATGTCCTAGAATATTCTTTCCTTGAGCTGCAAGTCTCCATGTGTTAACCTTATCCACTATCACACCTACCTATATCCTCACGTGTTTTCCAGGTAACACCATAATCCCAAAATGCGGCTAAGTCTCAAAAACATTTCCTTCTTCTGCACATGACTTAGCTATTCCTAAATGCTCTTCCTCATGTTCCTTCTTTCTACACCTTCCATACGTGTTGATCCTCTGCTTTGAGACTTAGTCATTTTTTGGGGAGCAACACAGCCGATGTTGAATTTAATTGGGGTGTTGATGGGAAACTATAGGAGAATTAGGGACTAATATTTGGTAGTGTGAATTCCTAGTAGTCAAATTAGCCATAGGGGAATTAAAGGCTATATGTGGGTAGTGTAAATTCCCTATTGTTTGATTACTTGATTTTATATACTTTAAAGGACATTAACTAAATAACAGAAATAAAAAACTAAAACCAAACTAACTATTCTAATATAATTTAAACTAATGTATTTGTATTTTATGCTTTCTGGAATTAACAGAGGAAAACAAAGAAATGAAGAAATAAATTGCCTCTAATTTAATTAACAAATCCTATGCAAATAAATAACCAAATGTAGCTATTTATTTTTGCAATAGTGTATTAAATATATACTAATCAATTAAAGCCTCCTTAAGTAAATCCTTTTTTCCTTAACAACATGGGAAGAAATTAGAGATTCTCAGAGAAGGTTTTCTTCCCCTCCAACTTCTCTGACAAAAGAAAAGAAATATTTTATGGAGGATCTTCTAAATTCAATGATATTTCGATTCATTTCTAAATTAATAAGTGAATATTTATTCTAGAATCATGTCTTTGCAAATCTATAAAGATAGGCAATAAAGGTTATCTATCCTAAGAAAGAGTTTTCTTAAAGAAGTGATCTGCTGTAATTACTCAATGATTGTAACAATGAAAATGAAATGCCTTTTCTATTGTAATGAATAATATGATAAGATTCTCAAACAAAGAATTAAAGAAACCCAATTACAACCCCAACCTGGTATTTTCAGTACTTTGTAAATCCAATTGTGGTGTGTTTTTGTGTCCCCTCAGTTTTTATTTTCAATCTTTTGTGTTCACGTGAGTCCAGGACATTGGGAATGTAGTAGAGGTAGTAAGGAGAAATCACTGAAACAATGGCAGTCTAGTAGAAATGTGGGCAGAAGAAATATAGTGCAAGAGAAAAAAGCTTGGCTATGCAATTCCTAGCAAGATACATAAATAATCTCTGGCCATTTGCTTCAGAAGAAGTGATGGTTTTATAGAAGGTTGGTTGGGTTGTGCACTATCACACTTGACAGCCATGGGGTGCCACATCATCACACGAAGGTGGAGTTAAATATTCATTTAAAAATTACAATTGGAAGAGGAAGTTGTCACAAGTCATTAAATCTTGAAATCAAATAAAATGATGGAGAAACATGCTTCGAAAGTGAAATGAAGTGAAGCAGTCACACATCACTTTTCGAGTAAAGAATTATGGAAAAAGCACATAGGACCACTTCCCTATGTAGGGTGGAGGTTATGGGACCACCACCTAGGATAAAACCACTGCCCAAGAAACTAAATCCCAAAACTAAGGAAAATTTGATGCGAGAAGATGTGGAAAAAAATGAAATGGATAAGTAAGGTAAAATAGGCTACAAATATAAACTACAAAGAGGTTAAGGAGCTTGAATACCTTTAGAAAATACATGAATAATCATTTTGGAATTTGAAATATTTTCTAATAATGTAACACCTACAATTTTGGGTGCGTACATATTGCCCCCTCGGAGAAGTGTTTTAGACATGGAGAAGTGTAAAACATAGAGTCTGAGTATGGCATTCCCAAAATGGGGAGTTAGAAGTTATACCTAATACTCCCATGTGACAAAGTGATTCCATCCAATCTCCGCTACCTACAAAATGTAAATGAGACTCAAGTGCACATAGATATGATATCAAAAAATAAACGCTAAAACAAAATGACATGAGGACTTACCATTTGCGGGGGTATATGAACATACCTACACCAGCGCTCCATCCCTACATAAAACCACTTAAAGCAATATTAGAAAAGAAAAACTTGTGTTATATATATTACCTTTATAATATTTTGGAAATCATTTGTGTGTTGCAAGTTTGTTGAATTCAAAACCCCAAATTTTTTTTGGTGAATGTTTCATTCATGAGCATGGTTTAATTGGAAGGGATTTGGAAATGATAGTGTTGGTCCCAACGAAATTAGAAGGGGCTCAGGAATAATTTGGATGTAAGAGATCTTGTTCTTTTTTTTTTAACCTTTGGCCTTTGACTTTTGAGTGTACTTGGAAAGAACTTATGGGAAATTCGTATTTGAAGTGGTTGAAAAGAGGCAAATAGGCATAATATCTTTATTGCTTAGTATCATTTTTTTATTGCATATATCGATCTTTTTTTTTGTATTTTATGCTCATTGGGAGCATTTTGACCACACCTATAGTGTAATGGCATTGCATACAAACTCAATTATTCATAGATATATATACATATGCGATTCTTTTTAATTTGGCATTATTGCATAAGAGTTGACTCATCGATGGTTTATTTCACTTGTGTACTCTTAGATGCTCTGAATTTCCAATTTTTTTATATGCTCTTTGCATGCATGCTATGGACAATGATATGTTAATAGAATGATTTATTTTTTGTTATTTTTTTTTATATGATGCTAATGCAAACACAACGTAATCTTAAACTTTTGGTTTTCAAACAATATTTAGTACTTCTTGTTTGTTTGTCAACATATAATGAATGATTTGATAATAATATGAACTCACTCCACTTCTAACCCCACGTAACTAGTAAGATGTTAGGTCTCATCACCGAGATCCAGAAGGGACATGAGTTATATGATTTTGATAGATGGAAATGGTGTGAGAAAGACAATATTTTGACAGAAATCCAATTAGAAACCTACAAACTAACTCTACACACAGTTTAGAATTTGATTTGCTTACGATTTTATCTAGACTTAGACCTGTAGATGGCCTTTCGATTGAAAAAATATGGTATTAAGGTTTTAACTCTTGTGGAACATACACATCTAAGTCATTTTTTTAGGGATTTATTATTTTAAAGAACTTTTTATTGAATGAATTTATTTTAACTTACTAATTTATTTATAGAGACCCCCTACACCTTGCCCCAACTACCAATAGGAAGTGTGGGCTCATCACCAAGGACAAGGAATAGGCGAGTAAGGGCACCTCCCTCCTTTCCCAACCTCGTGCTACTAGTAAGAGGTGTGGGCTCATCGCCAAAGGTTGTTGGGGCAAGGAAGTGTGTAAATGAAAATTTTATATTGATTTTGAGTTGACATATATATATTTTTATTTTTAAATTTGAGTTGTGATTTTGGGAGAGAGACCTTTCCCCTAGCCTCAACCCCATGTGACCAGTAAGATATAAGGGCTCAACATCAAAGACAAAGATAGGTGAACAAACAACCCAGGGAAAAATGTTTAGAATGCTTTTGCTACCAAAGAGGTTTTTCTAGGAGAGATGTGACACCAAGAAGATTCTAGAAGAGACTATGTACAAAGACACCTAAGCTAGAAGAAACTACAAAGTAGAACCAAGTATGCAGGCCTTAGTAGGATTAGTGTCAAAATTATATCTTAACTTTTTGAACTAATGAAATGATCAAAATTTTGATGATAATAATGTGGATATCTGAAAAAATGTGATTGAATGTTTCTCTAATGTTTAGATGTTTAAAAGTTTTTTGAATAATAATTTTTTTTATTACAATTTTACAATATGATCTAAGAGATGAAATGTAGTATGGATGCAATAATTTACAAGTGGAAATGCAAATGACTACATGTTTAAATGTCTAAGGTAAAGAGAGTGGAAGGATGTCAAACTCCTCACCCCCAAAAGTACACAATGAAGAAACACGATCTTTGAAATTTTCGTTCTCTTGGTAAGGACTTGCTATCCGAGGCTTAAACTTACAACCCCTACCCGTGATTATGTATGTATGTTTATCCAATTTTCCTATTTAGAGGAGGTATTCGAGAACCTCTTTGTTGTATTCTTGACATATCATACTTAGGTGAGCATGAATGCACTGCTTAGCTTTGTCTTTTGTGTGAAGCATAGTGATTTTGTGTGACCTTTGTTGTGTTATGGGATAACATCCCATGGAGATGACATAATTGATTTCTGACACATTCGTATTTAAACCAAGGTTCATAATATAACAAACCCTAGGGATGGATTTGATGGGCACCATATTAATTTCATCACTCTCTCCTTCCTTTGTTAATTCTATCATGTTTATACCTAGGCCAAGACCATCAGCGGGAAGAGATATCGTACCAATAAGGCTACCCATTACTAATAGTTCAAGAGGGAGAAAGATTTTCTCATCACTCTCTAGGGATTTTATGATCTCTGTTATGGTTTTAGTGGATATTGTTTCTATGGATATTGATTTAGTCTTATCTACTTTTGCCACCTCAAACGTTTTTGAGTCATCGACCTCGAATTTTTGAATACCCATGGTGGTCGTGACCAACTTGTTTGATGGTGGCAGTTTTTTTAACTAGTTTGGGGGTAAATCATACTCTAAATGAACCCATGTTTTCTTCTTGATATTTTCTAAGTGAACATCTCAAGGTTTAGGATCCCCTTCGGCAACAAAGACCTTCCCCAAGTGGAGGAAACTGATTTCCTGAAACAAATTTGAAGGAACAGCCTTATTCTGGTGAATCCATGGTCTACCAAGAATCATGTTGCAATTTATTTCCTTGTCAATGATATATAACTACATTAAGATCGTTTTTGGCCTGAGGGTAATAGGAAGAATGATAGTTCTAATTGAAATTTCCTTCAAACTATCGTACCTTCGTAATGTTTTTCTTGTAGAGGAGTAATTATTCTCTCCATATCCTAACTTCTGCAAGAAACAGAACATAACTACATTCACAACAGCCCCATCATCATTCATGGCTCTCTTAATGCAATTTTTTATAAAACCCAGACCTACAGATACAAGGAAAGATCGCCTCTTCAGGAAATTTCAAGGTTAGATGGGATCTTTTTTATATCGAGAAAAAACCCAGTATCCATATCACTTTTTCCCAAATGATGTATATCAATTTCAATATGATTTATTTGAGCTCTAAGAGGAGGTGTAACATGGATTAGATGACCAAGACCTAATGCATTGATCAATTTAAAATGATGCACAGGGGATTCTTCAATAAATCTAGGAACGAGCTGTGAGAAAAGGTCTTTTTCAAATATGATATCAAATCATAGGCCCCTACTAGTTTTGAGATTGTAGGAATGTTATCCTGCAAGAAAAAATGATTGGTTAGGGGTTGGGAAACATATTCCCTTGTCTGATTTGTTGCATTAATTTCTTTTTCAACCTCTAGCTCAACTAATCCCAAAATATTTGTATTGTTGTTTAAGCCAAGGTTGAGAGCAACTCAAGAGTTATCAGAAGTTGAGGTCTCATGGTCATTATTCCCTATAGGAATACCCTTGTTTATATTTTGAGGATTGGCCTTAACATCCTCAAGAATTTTAGGGAATTGATCCCGAAAGATCCTAAGGTTTGCATTCTGAGGTACGACAGGTCCCATATGACAATGATACATGGTTGTTTTGGGAATTACTAGGAATATGTCCATAAAGAGTTATCTTTGACTTTCAAGGATTATTTGAATGAACTTGTTGTAGTCCCTACAAGACCTATCATCATGACCAATTACATGATGAAAACCACAATAAATATTAGGATCATAGTTTCTTGTTCTTTGATAGCTATCTTGTTGTTGTTGATTATAACCTCAATTGTAGTTTTGAACTTGATTATTATAACCATGATTTGTTTCCCCTTGGTCAGATTTTTAGTATCATTTCAAGCCTTGGGTTTGATTTTTTCAAGGAGGGGGTAGTTTACATCAATTGTGTTGACTAAGGAAACAGTGTGAGGGCCTCTTTGATTGCCTTTTTTTGTTGTTATTAGTGTTACTATATTTTGTAAAACTAGTGTTCTTTTCTTGATCAGTAACATCATTCGTGGTAGCACCATGGTGAAAATTAAAATCCTTAGGTCCTTGATTATTGGCTCCATTGTTTTGATGGTTTTTATTATTTTTATTAGGGAATACCAGTTTCCCATTGGGACCGTAAATCTTACACCCACTATCGATAGTGGCTTGGTCAATTCGTAGTGCACCTTCCAACACTTCCTCATAACTATGGAAAGGAAACTTCTTTACTTCTTCCTTGGTATCTTGATTAAGTGAGTGAAGGAAAAGATCACAAAGTTCCATCTGATCCATGTATGGTACACTTGCAGAGGAGTAAAGAACTAAACACCACCTCTGGATGAAATGACCGTTAGATTCATTTTGCTCCTTCCTAATATAGAGAAAATCCCTTATCCCCAATCAAAGTAACTTGTTCATGTCAAAATATCTTATGAATCCCAAAACAAGTTATTGAAAGGAATGTATAGAGGCCTCAGGAATCTGATAATACTAGTCTAGGGTAATTCCGTCAAGGGTTTTTGGAAATATTTTAGGTACTACAACTTCCCACAGAAGTAATTCCCTAATAGCAATAGCGTAGGACTTGATGTGAGAATTTTGATCTCCTTATCCCTTAAACTTAGGAATATCAGGTAATGGGCATCGAAGCATGAAATCACGTATTGTGAAATCAAGGGTTTCTTTTAAATACTTAGCATAAGTACCCATTGCATAATATTCCACCATTGAAGCTCCTTGATGAGGAGGTGGAGGAGGAGGAGTCAGATAAACTATATTGTAGGCGTTAGTTGTAATGTATATATCTCCTTGATATGGCATATAAGGAGCAAGGAAAGTGCACGCGTCCATCTGGGGGGAATTTGAGTACATATGTAGTTAAGGTAGAACAATACTAGGAAATGGGATAGTGGGTGTGAAAATAGGGAATGTCACATTACCTGATGGAGTAGAATTTGAGAACACACTTCCAGCTAGCCCTTACGTAGGAGAAGTATGAGAAGGGTAAGGGCCCATTCCCAAGGTGTCATCTCTTGAGAGAAGATCACCCAGATTCGATTGGACTGGATAACCTTGTTTTATAGGATGTTGCATTAGTTGTGTGTTGACAAGGATGTCCCCTTTGTTTTTGATGGGAAGCCCCATGTTCTGCCCTACTGCATAGGTCATTTTTGAAGGTTGGGCACTCTCTAATTATCTAATCCTCCCTACTAAAGTAGAAATAACATTATGGGGAAAGGATTGATTTTATTTTTTGGGTGTCTTCTGTGTTGGGTTTGGTCGAGAGAGGACATGATATCCTCTTATGAAATGTTCAGCATTGTAATTCTTCTCTTCCTTGAAAATAAGAATCTCAAGATAGGTATACGATATATTATTGTTGGAAATTTCAGATGCATGAATATTCGTCCTTTCTAAGAACTCGTCTATTTGGTGAAGATGATTATAAATCCATGAAAATATTTCTTCTTCTGAAGATTTCACGGCAATGTGAGGTCTCGACAAGATCCTAGGGTAAGGATTTATTCTACTCGTGATAACATGGTTTGCATTCAGTTAAACCTATTGCATGTTTAATGGTTGGTCAACCTCCTCTATCCTCACACTACTAGTGGGATTTGAAACGTAAATAGGGGAGGCTTGCATGTTATTTGTGTAATTGGCAGCCCATCTAGAAAGAGAAGGGGATTGTTGTGGTTAAACGTTGATGTAATATATATCATAGCCAAATGGCCCACCAAACTCTCTACCAAACATATTTTAGGAAGTATAAAATACCTACCAAAATAGGGGAAGAAATGGAAAGGTGGGGTAATAATAATGAAAGAAAGGAAATAAGAAGGAATTAGTCCTTCACGTCAAGTTCACTAATTTGTACGGATTAAAAATCAACGCACTACCTTCAACTGCACTCGACCTCCCGAGGTCATGCCGAGACAACCAATGTGGAATTTTCTTGGGGTGTTGATGGGAAACTATAAAATATTTAGGGACTAAGATTGGGTAGTGTGAATTCCTAGTAGTTGAATTGGCCAGAGGAGATTTAAATGCTATGTGCAGGTAGCATAAATTCCCTATTGCTTGATTACTTTATTTTATCTACTTACTTGAGAGGAAACTAGTTAAGTAACAGGGAATAAAAAAATAAAAGCAAACTAACTAATCTAATCTAAATAAATGAAATCTACACTATTTTTTTGTTTTATGCTTCCTAGAATTAATAGTGCAAAATGACAAACTGAAATTAAGAAATTGCTTCTAATTTAATTAATTAATCCTAAAAAAATAAACAGTCTAAATGTAGCTGTCTATCTATGCAAAAGTGTATCTAAATCTATTACTAAACAATTAAAGCTTCTCCAATCTATGGATATGAATTAAATCCTCTACTCTGCCTTAGAGGCACGATGAAGAAATCAGAGCTTCTAAGAATTTTTTATTCCCCCCCAAAAAAGTAAAGAATGCTTTTATAGAGGATTTTCTAAATGAAATTATGCTTTGGTTGATTTATAAATTAACACAAGAGATTTATATTTATTCCAGAATCACCTCTTTGCAAATCTACAAAGATAGGAAAAGGGAGCTATCTATCCTAATAAATCTTGGTTGAAGGAAATGATCTACTGTAGGTATTCAATGATTACAACAATGAAAATGGAAATGCATTTTCTAATGTAGTAAATAATGCACATACAGATTTCACAAACAAAGAATTAAAGAAATGATGAAACCAAATTACAACCCCAACCTAGTAATTGTAGTGTTGTGGAAATATAGTTATGGTGTGATTTTGTGTCCCCTCAGTATTATTTTCTTTCCTTCAAATTCCACATGAGTCTAGGGAGTTGGAAATGTATAGGAAGCTAGAAAAAGGTACTAGATCAAGTAATGGCTTACTAGGAAATACGGTGGTAATGCAAGTAGAGGAATAACAATGCAAGTGATCAGAGCTTGATTATGTAATATCTAGAAGGATTGTAGTAACATAACATAGTAATACATGAAAAAAAATATCTTTTCATTTTCTTCAGAAGAAGTGATGGTTTTATAGAAGGTTGGCTGGGTTGTGCACTATCACACTTGACAGCCATGGGGTGCCACATCATCACGTGAAGGGGCAGTTAAATATTCAATTAAAAATTACAAGTGGAAGAGGAATTCACCACAAGTCAATCAATCTTGAAATCAGCTAAAATGATTGAGAAACATGCTCTAAAAGTTAACTAAAGTGAAGCAATCATGCATTTATTCTCAGGTTAATATTTTTGGAAAAAGTGCATAAACTGCCACCTTGTGCAGGGTGGTGGTTACAGGACTGCTTCTCAGGACATGACCACCGCTCAAGATCACCGCCTTGGAAATAAAGGCTAAAACTAAGGAAAACTTGATGCGAGAAGATGCAGAAAATAAGGAAATGGTTAAGTAATGTAGAGTAGGCTACAAATATAAGCTAAAAAGAGGTTAAGGAGCTCGAACACTTTTGGAAAAGACATGAATCATCTTGGGGAATTTGAACTATTTTCTAACAATGTAGCACATGAAAATTTGGGTGCGTACAATCATCAACTACAAAACCTTCAAGTCGATTCATGTACACTATTTCTTGAAGATCTTTGTTTCGAAAACTAGTTTTCATGTCAATCTAGTGAACTTTAGACCAATTTCATTCTTCCAGAGTTAATAAATTCATAATGGTAGTGTACTTCACATTGGTGCAAAGGTTTCATTGTATTATATGCCTTCATTTTAAGCATAACCCCCTACAACAAGATTTTCTTCATGTTTGTCAAGAAATCCATCAACCTTGTTTTTTTGTGGAATATCCAATTACATCCAATTGGTTTACAATTGATTGGATAATCATCCAACTTCCAAGTCCCATTTTTTATGCATGTATCATACTCATTGTCATGGATTTTCTCTAGGATTCATCCCTTTTAGTTTTTTTGAAATATTTTTGTGTTGAATCAAACACAACATTGAGTTCTTCTTTTAGAGGATCATTCAAGGTGATCTATTCAATCTTAATTTTAATTTCTTCTAGAAAATTTTCTATTGGTTGTGTCGCTACATGTTCACTTTGTATGCCAGTTTTTTCAACTTCATTTGGATAAACATATTTTAATGTTTGGGTTACCATTCTAGGAATCTTATGTTTTAGTTTTAGTGCCTCAATCTCATGATCTGATCTCCTTCACTTTCTATTCTTTTTTATTGTGCCACCTGTCCATTTTCTAATGACGCTTCATTTTATTCTTTAAGAGGAGTTCCAATCTTTTTTATAGGAGATAGGACAAAATAAATTTACTCCAAACTACATGTCTCCCTTCAATGTTTACAATTTTCAAAATAATCTCTTTATAGACATCAAACTTCACATACTTATCTATTTGACTCAATTGATTATTGAAGTTGGCCTCATCCTTTATAGTTTCAAAAAAGACGACATCCCTTGAAATGAGGAATTCCATAATTTTTTCATTATAGAGCCAATATGCATCTGAGGATTCAAAATATCCCAAATGAATTCATTTATGACTCTTATGGTCCAACTTATTTTTTAAAGGGATTAATGCATAACGTGGGGATCCAAAAACTTGAAGATGACACACTGAAGGAAGATGATCAAACCAAATTTCATATAATATTTAATTAAGGGGATGTTGATGGTGATCTATTTAGAAGGTAGATTTTTGTTCATATTGCTTCTTTCTAGAAGACTAGATTCGTCCCTTGAAATATAACATTTTACTTTCCTTATTAATATAATTTTTGTTCATCCTCTCAACTAATCCATTTTTTTCAGGTGTATAAGGAACTATGAGATGGTTTTTTATCCAATTTTCCTTGAGATAGGATTCAATCTCTTTTGAAGTGTACTCACCAACATTATCAATCATAAATTCCCTAATGTAGTTTTAATATTTATATTCTACCATGGATTAAAAAATTTGAAACACTTTGAAGCATTCTAAGTTTTATTTGACGAAATAGATCCATGTTATTTGACTATAGTGGTTGATGAAAAAAATGAAGTACTTGTGACCACAATCTAATAGAATTGAAAGAGAACACAAGTCCAAGTTGACCAATTGTGCATTTATTTCAGATTTCCATTTTAATTTTTGAAAATTTTGTCTTGAGTTTTTAGTCAAAATGAAGGCTTCACACTTTTCATATTTAGTAGATAGGGTGTAAAATATTACTACACCATTATTTTATAAGACATGAATGCAGTAATGATTGGATTTATTGAATCCCGCATGTTGAAACATACATGCAGACATTTCATCTTCAATTAGATGAGATAAATTCTATGAAATTGATGGCTCACCCTTGATTTTTAACAGTTTTCCTTCCTCAAATCCAATTAATATGACTATGTTGTCTCTTTTCATTTTCATTTTGACCTTCCTATTACTAGCTAAATTGAGTTCCCTTGTTGCAAACTAAGCACCAAGGACAAAGTTTATTTCAACCAAGGTATATGAAATTTTTATTAAATGAAATATGGAAGCCCTTGAAACTTGATTCTTTTTGTCCCTTTTCCCTTTGGTCACAAACTTGATATGTCTCCCAAGTATACTATGTTACATATTCTCCATGAAACTTCTCAAGAAGTCCTATTGGAAAGTCATGTGTTGAGTGGCTATAGTTTCTATCACCGAATAATTAAACCATTTTTTACAAACTGGGGCATTATTTTCTCCCTTACACTTTGAAAACATGAATTCACTAGTGAATTCATTGCTTGATAACTTAAATATTGCACGATAAGGATTCCTTTACATTTATAGGTAGTGTTGGCTTTGTATCCCTATCACAATTGTTTAACCACACATCATTGAAAATAAGTGTGTTCACTCGCCACTTTTTGAGACCACTCTAACCAAATATATTTTCTGCTCAAGGTTGTGCCAACAATTTAATTAATTCAATTCATTTTGTATAAGGGAGATGAACAGCTTCCTTATCACTCCAAAGGTTTTCTTTTTGAAATACCACTAACCAATATACCATACTTATCGATATACTCACCCTTTCCATATACCCATTAGTATGTGGAAGAAACTAGATGAACCCTTTTGATATACTCATCAATATGTGAAAAAGGCGTTAAGGTACAAGAGAGATAAATGGTACATGGTACCTAATAAGTATGTGAAAATGATTCACTCTATCAATGATACATGTTTAACAAGAAGTCCTTTTACATGGGAATATAAACCCTATATACTCAGAGCATTATTTCTTTTGGGATTTAAGTCTAGTAATAGTTGTAAATGGGTAACGGAAATAATGGAAAACCAAAAATTTCTTTACCTTATTGATTTATAGGGAAGATGTAATAGATGTCATTATTACATCTATATTAAGAAATGGTTGATGTCATAGTTTAATGCGATGAATTTACTTGTAAATGTAAAACAGAGGCATTAATTATACTGAACATGTTTCTTTGTTTGGATCTAATCAATATAATATTTGAGGGAATTTGTATTTTGTTAAGGATGTTAGGAAAATGGTTAAGGTCCTTAAAGAGTAGGTCTAGTCTCAAGGTTTCCAACCCCGTATGAAACAAACCATATTCTAGTGGTGGATCTGGAGACATAGGCCTTGGAATTCTTGCAACACTTTATAATATGGAAACCCAAGTCATACCGAGAGGAAAAAGGGAAGAGGAGAAGAGAATGGTGGAAATAGGCAGATACAAACTAGTTGATTTTGATGGTTCTCAACCTTCCACATTTTAACCTACCAATTTTCTATATTCGTGTTATCTATGCAAGGGTAGATTTCCCCTCGAATATACTATTGGAACACTACCTTTAGGTTAATATTATTCAATAACATGGAATGTTATGTATTTTATGTTTATTATAGATGTGACAAGGCATTACTTAATGAGAAATGTAAATGCTAGAAAATTATTAGCGATGAGAGGAAATAGTGTTCCCCATCTGCTTCTTCTTCTTCTATTGTTTTTTCACCATATATGCTCATTATTTTTAAGGAAGAGCCTAAATGTTGATTATGTTCAACTATCAAACATATGTTATATTTAGGTATAATGCATTTTTAGTGATGAGAGGAAAGAAAATTTCTATCTTTATCCCCTTATATTTTTTCTTCAACATGTTGATTAATAATTCCTTTATTATTGTCTTATACTAATATGAATCGTAGTGGTGGATTTTCATTGTTTTTGTCATCTTCAAATAAGGAGGTCTGAAATCCTTCTTAATATTTTTTTCAAAGCTTGATTTAATTAAATGAAATCATGGTATCCAATAAGGAAAGCATAATATCAAAAATTTTAATTAAATGAAAAATCATATTGACAATGGATTGTCCTTTATTTAAAAATATATTTTCAAATTACAATGTGTAAATGCATGTAAAAACATTCTATTTGAATGCGGATAATGATTTTTTTAAGTCACCTTTTATTAAAAAAATGTGGGTAATTTAAAAATATAAGTGTTGGATTCAAATTTAGGACCTTTCATTTGCAGGATGGGGCACTCTGTCACTAGGAATGACACATTAAAAATGTGTTTTAATGTTCTAATTTTGAAGTTTACTAAGTGAGGGACGGAGCATTTTTTACTGCATATAAATTAATATATTGTTAACCATAACAATGTCTCCAATATCTACCCCGACTTAATATAGTATATAGGTAAAGTCGGTATACTAGCAATCACATGTGTTTCATGTAATGTGAACGCTAAACGGTATATTTTATTTGCTTAAGAGGTATAATTATTACTTTTGTAGTTGATGTTGATAATGGGTGTGATTGATTTCGTAAGTGTAGAAATATAGATGGGCCACTTAATTGTAAGGTTGTTTCTACATTTCAAACTTGTTAAAAATTCGTACATGAATACATTTGATACCGTTTTCGATAGTTAATTTATTTTATAGTTGATGTTGTATGTATTTAATTTGGGTTTATTGTGTTAGTTGTGCATCGGTTGTTCGCTTAGTGTTTTGTTGGAAAAACATTTATTATACAATTGATGATGTGTGTGATTGATAGTTGTAGTGTAGGAATTTAGTTGAAACATTACATAGAAATTTTGTATGTGTACATTTAATTCTGTTACAAATTCATACATTTAAAGTTGCATATCATATTTCACAACATCAAATAAATGTAGATCTACGTGCAGATAATGAGACATGTATACATTTGCAGTTTTTATATCATGAATGGTAGTCTTTAGTAGGCATTTTTTAGTTTCAATAAACATGATTACATTTGATACCCCTTGAACAACAGTGCCGCTTTGGATACAAGAGGTGTTGAGTACAGTAGTAGTGGAGGTGCTATCAAAGTAGAGGGTAGTATTTATGATGGGTTGAGTGATAGTAGTCTTGCTTCCTCGTTTCTTATTGCTCCAAGTGTTGGTACCTGCACCATATTTGAGTATCTCTCAAATGAAAAAGCAGGTGAAATGCACAAATTTGCAAGCAAGGGAACTCTAGAGAAAGTTGTGAAAGTCAAACCCTGTCATTATGTGGTTCCAATGTCAATGGTTTCTTTGTGCAAAGTAAGTCCCTACGACTTGTGGATAGTTAATCCCCAGGCCATTTTAATTGGAAATTGTCTTCAATTCCCTCTCAAAATAAGGGGTATGGGAATATGTAAAGGGTTGGAGGGATCCCAACATGGGTCGTTGTATCTATCAAATTTGACAAAAACAAATAAAGCTAATGTTGGTGGTTGCATTGATGCGTCATAGACAATGTTGGTGATTTTTCTTGTAGCACCATTCACAAGGCTCGCGTGAACCCATAAATTTGCAATAAGCATGATTTTGTGTTGTTTGCATAACCAGAAATTTGTGTTCCACTGATCATCATCAATATTTCCTAGTCCAGACCTTCTGTTACTTTCAACAATGGATTGGGCAATCAAAACATTCAATGCCTTCAGCATCTGAAGGTTGTGGGAATCCACTAGATCATTTTTTGTAAAAAAAATGTGGTGCGTCCTTAAAAATGTTGAGCTCTTGCTTAGTTAGGTGTGTTTTTGTGCGAGACATTAAGAGTTCCCAATCCTCAATTACAGGGGTTGAATCTCACATGTGTTGCAGTAAATTCTGGGATAAAACATGTGCATTGATTGTTCCTTGTTGCCAAAATATTGTTTGCAATGTAATGTAAGACTGAAATCCCTTCAAAAGGGTTGCTCCATAAGAATTACTTGCATAAAGAGAATTGTCCAAAACTGGTGGTAATTGGTCGAGGTCAATGAGGAGGATGACTGATCTGTTCCCAAATTCAGATGTTCTTGAGTGTGGGAAAGCTTCACGGAGCCTACTGTCAACTAAATACACATAATCCCCCTGTAGATTCTTATACTTACTTTCAACTATTACAGACTTGTATTTCCAAGAAATCCCTTTCACAGGTTAAGCAAATTCACTCCCACATTAATCAAATGGGATTTAAGTTTTCACACACATACTACTACAAAATACCCTTATACGCATGGATGTCAAGTGCGGATGTTTAGTGGATGCTCGCCATCTATTTGTCCAAATGACTGAACAAGACCTCTTCTCATGGAACAATAGGAGCAATATAGTTTGTGAATTTGTTAAGTTAAAAGTTATTTAAGTCTTTCATAAAAGTTTGCTAAAAAGTAGATCAAATTGACCTGTTTTATCCTCTTCACAAATTTTAATACCCAGTTTTTCTCACGTGTAAATATTATGTATTTTGAGAAGGTCCTCCCCTTTTTGCAAAATGGTAGCTCAAGTACAAAGGGATATCTATAAGATTAGTGAACAAAACTTCTTTGGGGCTTTTGGAGCTCAAATGTAGCCCTTGGTCATGTCATTTGGTGCAAGAGAAAACCCAATGAAAGTGTAACGAACCGTTACACCAAAACCTCAAGGCATTAGTAAAATCCACACATGAGGATCATAACATCCCGCCACGCTTCTGTAGCCCGGACCCCAGGCTAGATTTGCGCCTGTATAGCTAGACCAATCACCACACCTTGCCTTATACGAGCTCTAGGTGAACACTGCAATGCCGATGTAGCTACCTGTACCGAGAATTGAACCTGGGTGGTTGCTCTGATACCGAATGTAATGAACCATTACATGAAAACCTCAAGACATTAGTGAAATCCACACATGAGGATCATAACAGAAAGGGAAATCACCTACCTCTTAAAATTTGATTATTGCTTTGGATTGTATAATAAGTAAAGAGGGTGCATTAATTTGACATTAGCCACTCCACCTTCCTTCTTAGCATGCAAGATCATAATTCGGAAAAGAAATGGAGTAATACTTCAAACTGTCTCAAAAAATTTGGCTTGAGCTATGTATTAACCACAAAAGATAAAAAGGGGATTTTCTTGGAGTTTTATTTTGATAGATTTGGGGTTTCTAGAGTTTTTTCTTTTTGTGCTCTTTTCTTTTGGGCAGATGAAGAAACCATGCGTTCTGTGTCACACCCAAAGTCCCCGTGGTTTTGAGGAGAATGAAGTGTGGATGGAATGTGTGAGAACATTCTACTTTCATGTTCAAAGAGAAATAAAGGGGCTTACTCAGGTTGAAGTGGGAAATCACTTGTCTTACTTTGCATGTGTTCTCGTGGTCTGGTTACAGGCTATGGCTTCTATGAGGCCATAGTATGGTTGAAGCTAGCAAGAACTACAAAATTAAATGGTTTTCTTACAACTAACAAAAATACCTTTTTTCTGGAGTGGTTGTATCAAGCATAGAAGCCTACTGTTACTACATAAATATCCCGTTGAGTTTTTGAGCATGCTAGTGTGCTTCAAATTAGCATAACTATCAGGCTTATATTCCCTACAAAATAGAAATAATTGAGATAAGCTAATGCACGTCCATATTTGTTGTAAATTTAAATTCCATTGACCCGCGAATAATTTCATCATTGTCCAAACCATTCATACCCAAAGTAGAGCACGTCCCTGAATATTCACCTACACTACAGATAGAGTATGGCGCTATACCAGTGCATACAAAAAACAAATTATTTTAAACAACAAAGATTAAACCCTAACAATATCATCCACAAATTCTTATAGGAATTGTGTAAAGGCGTCTGGAGAATAACTTACCAATCCAGAAGAAGTGTCTGAAACATCTATCTGACTTCTTGGTTTTGTTCATCGCTTGCATGCCCTCAATTTTATGCTATGATTCCAGTGTATCTGGAATAGCCGATTCATTCTGACCTGGGTATATATGGGCTTGACCGGCTCTGTCGACACTAAAATTTTCCTCCATAATTTCTATTTCATTAATGTATGTATTAGGAATAGAATGTTGTTAAGTGTAATTAGTAGTAGCGTCTGATAGAAGATAACGGCGCTGCCAGTACGACGCCGCAAATAATGTGGAGTACGGTAACAGTCAAAGTACAATAGGAATGTTGTAAAAAGTAAATATTTGTCGTAAGTGGTCCGGTAATGTTAAAATGTCAAAGTTTGGGTAATTAGAGAAGTAGGGTCTACATGATTAGGAATTAGAAATATTATATTAGTAATAAGGACAAGGAGTGAGGTCATAAATATTTTGTGTATTTTATTTGTAAAAAGTCTAAAAATGTGGAACCCATGTAAAATGATAAGGTTTATCTTATCTTAAGAGATAAGCTTACATGTACAGATAAGAGTTAAGGTATGGAATATGATTCGTCAGAGTGGATTTCTTATCCTATCTTAGAGATAAGATGGATAAGCCTGTAAGTTCTATAAATAGAGAGGCCACCCCCCTCATTTAGCATAGAAAGAAGTAGTGAGAAATATTGTAGGAAGTGTGCAAAGGAAGCCATCAGTTAAAGGTGTGTTGAAGAAGCCATCAAGAGGTGTAATTGTAAAGTTTCTCCCATAGTCTTGTTGAAGTACCTCATGGGTGAGATTGTAACAATTTCATGTTAATATTATAATTTACTTTGATATTTCAGATTTGTCATCATTCCGTCTTATCATAGTCGATGGTATTCTTGTGTTATGTTGTTGTTTTGTTTCCAGATTACATCCACCAAACTAAAGGCTGTGCATTAGTAAATAA
This sequence comes from Taxus chinensis, assembly GCA_019776745.2. Taxonomy (NCBI): domain Eukaryota; kingdom Viridiplantae; phylum Streptophyta; class Pinopsida; order Cupressales; family Taxaceae; genus Taxus; species Taxus chinensis. The sequence goes on along the minus strand of CM034152.1, from coordinate 216,823,765 downwards.
TCATAGCACGAGGAGTTCCCGGTGAAGAATTATCATAGTGCCGGATTGGTGATGACATTTTGGTTCCGTTGCCGGGACCATTCCTCGTTGGTGGATTTTCTGGAGAGATATTCCCACTTAGTCAAAAATCAATTGGAGGGTAACCTTGTTTTTACTGTGCATAGTAGTTACCATGGTAAACTCATTTTACCGTGAATAGTAGTTACCATGACAAAGTCATTTTTGCTGGAATAGTATTTATCACAGTAAAGTCACTTTTTACCATGAATAATAGTATTTACCGCAGTAACTTCACTTTTTACCGTGAATAGTATTTACCGCAGTAATTTCACTTTTTACCGTGAATAGTGTTTACCACAGTAAAGTCAGTTTTTACCGCAGTAAGTCAAGTTTACCATAGTTACCGTGGTCATTTCTATTTTACTGTAGAAAGGTGTAAAGTCACTTTCTATTACAGTGATTCCAATTATTTGTGCACATAAGTCTTGTTGATTGTAATTGTGGGTTGGTATTTCACGGTGGTTACTTTTGAAAATGGGAAAGATTCCTGTTTTTTCAGCTCAATCTAATGAAGATGCTTCTTCTTTCATTCAAGAGTTTAAACGATCTTGTATTTGTAATGGCCTCATAAGAAGGGAACAATGGACTGAATTTTTTCCTACCTTTTTGGATGGTTCAGCACTTAGGTGGTTTGAAACACTAGGTGATAATGTGAAAAATTCATGGGATTTATTAACTGAAAGTTTTCTTGAAGAATTTGGTGAACAACAGAGATATGCAGATCTCATGATCGATATCACAAAGCTAACCCAAGGAGAGAAGGAGAAGATAAGGGATTATCATGCTCGTGTTCTAGAGCTAAGGAGGAAGCTCGATGCCCAGATCCGGAAGGAAGGATTAGCGGATGGGTTGATGAACGGCGTGGATAATCTCTTATGTAAGCACTTCATTCTTGGGATGAAGCCAGAGATCAGACAACGAGTGAAGTATGACCGCCCAGCTACCATTGAACAAGCAAAGGAGATTGCAAGAAGGCAAGAAGAAAGCATGGAAGAGGAGCCCAAAGAAATTGTTGCTAAAGTAGAGCCTACACCAGCACCTTTGGTCCATAATCCACAACCACTCCCGGTGAGCACAAATATTTCTCCTAGTACATCTACTGAGTATGAAGATCTGCTCAAAAAGATGGGTCAGTTAACTATTAATCTTCTTCAAGGAAAGGAATTTAGTTCTCAGGGAGGAGATAGAGGTCCAAAAAGAAATATTTCTGAAGTTAGTTTGTTATGGTTGTTATAAAAAGGGTCATTATAAGTATAATTGTCCAGATAGAGCTTCTACATCTGGTACAAGAGATAATGATAAAGGAAAAGCACCTGTGAATTCTCTTGATGTAGTAGATAAGAGTAGAAATAATGAAGTAGATGTGTTTGTAACAAAAAGAAAGAAAGAAAAAGATAATCAAGATGGAACTGATCCTAAGAAGATGAAAGGAGAAAATAGTAAGAAACATAGGAGAAGAAAGTTGGGTGTGCAGGATTTTCTGATTTCACAGGGGCAAGGACCATACTCCATCTTGGAAGATCTGTCCAAAAGGCCTGCAAATATTACATATGGTCAACTCTTGGCTATGTCTTCTGAGAAGAGGCGGGAGTTGCGAGGTGGACTCAATGCTCGAAGAAGGAAGGAGGTTGAGGTCCCTGTTTTGGAGGCAGAGGCAGATCCCTATGCTCCACAAGCTGAGGTATTATGTAATGGTATTTCAATTCATGATGTCTTAGTTGATGGAGGTGCTGCAGTTAATGTAATGACCGAGTCTGTAATGAATATGTTGGGTTTAAAAATTGATCGCCCTTCAACACTTATGTTAAGGTCATTAAATAAGGGAAAAACTAAACCAGAAGGTGTAGTTTCAAATGTGGCAATATCTGTTATGGGTGTTGTATGTGTGGTAGACTTTCAGGTGATGAAAAATGGTACTGTTGCGTACCCAATGCTGCTGGGAAGACCATGGCTAAGGAGAGTTCATGTAAGAAACTACTGGAATGAAGGTTTCATGACACTTGGATGTGGTAGAGAGAGGGTGAAGATAAATTTGATCCCTCGGCATCATAAAGCAGAACCTATGGATTCAAGTGATGAAACTGATGATTGGACATCCTCTGATTACTCTAGTACCAGTGAAGTGGACGCTGAAGATGAAGAAAGTGAGGTTGATGTTTCAGTCATGGATATCCTTCCAGTCACACCAACTCATGACCCCATAAAATTATCTGAAGAAGAAGTTGATGATCGTCTCCAACAAATAAAGATTGGTGATGCTGTGATGGAGAGTGAGAAGGAATCCTACCTCCAGCTCTTTCGAAGGTACATACACCTATTCACTTTTGATTACAAGGAACTCCGTCAAGTAAGTTGGGTAGAACATTCTATTGAGCTGGTAGATGGTGCTAAGCCCATAAAGCAAATGCCATATAGAATGAATCCTAATTTTTCCAAGACTGTAAAAGAAGAAATAGATAAGTTGCTTGATGCAGGATTCATATTTGCTGTGGAGAATTCAGAATGGGTTTCTCCCATTGTGATCTCAATAAAAAAGAATGGGAAGCTACGCATTTGTGTTGATTACAGGAAGCTCAATAAGGCAACAAAGAAGGATCATTACCCTCTTCCATTTTCAGATCAGATCTTGGACGAAGTAGCTGGCCAGGAGTGCTATAGTTTTGCTGATGGATATAGCGGCTACAACCAAGTTCGTATAGCAGAGAAAGATCAGCTGAAGACCACGTTCACCACTCCTTGGGGAACGTTTGCTTATAGAGTTATGCCTTTTGGGTTGTGTAATGCTCCAGCAACATTCCAGCGTTTGATGAATAGGGTGTTCGAACCCTACATTGGGACCTTCATCAGAGTATTTCTGGATGATTTTTGCATCTATGGGAGCAAGTTGGACCACCTGCACCAAATGGAGACAGCATTTCAAAGGTTAGATGAAGCACAAGCCTCACTAAACCCTACAAAGTGTGTCTTTGGATGTTCTAAAGGTGTTTTGTTAGGGCATGTTGTATCCAGAGATGGTATTGGTACTGATCCTGATAAAGTTTCAAAAATCAAAGATTTACCATTTCCTATGAATAGAAGTAAGTTGAGATCATTTTTAGGCCATGTGGGTTACTATAGAAGGTTCATCAAGAATTTCTCAAAGATTGCACAGCCACTAACCCAGTTCTTGAAGAAGGATGTTACTTATGAACCAGGAAATAAGGCGCATGAAGCTTTTGGACAACTGAAGGAAGCCCTGGTGTCTTCACCTGTTTTGAAGAATCCAGAATGGAGCAAGCCATTCATTGTGTACACTGATGCCTCAGATGCAGCACTAGGAAGTACTTTGAGCCAAAAGGATGAAAATGGGAATGAACATCCAATTTACTTTGGGAGCAGACAAATGAGCAGTGCTGAGGTAAACTATACTGTAACTGAAAAAGAGGCTCTGGCTATCATTTTTGCTGTAAAGAAGTTTAGAAATTACTTGCTAGGGCAGAAATTTATAGTTGTAACAGATCATCAGGCTCTGAAATATATTGTCAATAAGCCTAACCCATCAGGGAGGATAGCAAGATGGATAATTTTGCTACAAGAGTTTGAATTTGATATTATAGATAGGCCAGGAAAGAAGCATGTCAATGCAGATGCACTCTCTCGAGCCTATGATGGTTTAGGATCATCTTGTGATGATGATGATTTTCCCGATGCAGCATTGTTCTCCCTTGACACAATCCCTAGTGAATACATAGATATTTGGAATTATCTGAATGAATTCAAGTTTCCTGATGGTGCCAATGCAAAGACTAAGGGAAGGATTACTCAAGCCAGTCGTCCATATTCTATTCTGCATGGAGTATTATTTCGAATAGGACCTGATGGACAGTACAAGAGGGCAGTTGGACATGATCAAGGGAAGGAGCTGCTAGAAGAATTCCACAATGGTACATGTGGAGGGCACTTCTCTGGACAACTTACAGCAAGAAGGATCTTGGATGCAGGTTATCACTGGCCCACTCTTTTTAAAGATTGTTATAATTATTGTAAGACATGTGATATTTGTCAAACACATGGTAACCGTAAGACTTCATCAGCTCCATTATGTCCTATTCTTCCACTTGGTCCCTTTGAAAAGTGGGGAATAGACATTGTAGGTCCACTTCCAACTACCTCACGCCAAAATAAGTATATTGTAGTTGCCACAGATTATTTGACCAAGTGGGTTGAAGCTAGGCCATTGAAAACAACTTCCATGGATGAAGTGGCAAGGTTCATATATGAACGCATTGTCACCAGATTTGGTTGTCCATTAGAAATTGTAACAGATCAAGGAAGCCACTTCATTAATGAGGTGGTAGAATCCCTAGTCAATAAGTTTTCTATTAAGCACAGGAAGGCAACAACATACAAACCAAGCACAAATGGACAGGTGGAACGAACAAATTTTGTGTTGTGTCAAATTCTAGCAAAAGATGCAGCCTTGCAGGTACATAAATGGGATAAGAGGATTCATGCAGCATTGTGGGCATATAGGGCAACATCAAAGTCAGCAACAGGATACTCTCCATTTCAGTTGGCCTATGGCATTGATCCAGTTCTTCCTATTGAGTTTGATATTCCCACTGTGAGAGTTATGAAAAATGAAAGGATGGATGAAAGTGATTCAGTAAAAGAAAGGTTGGTACATCTTCATTTGCTAGAGGAAATGAGGGAAATAGCAAAGGATACAAGCCATAAGAAGAAAATGAAGCAGAAGGAATACTTTGATCAAAAGATCCTTTGGTCTCCATTTCAGGTGAATGACTTGGTTCTAGTATATGATTCCAGATACAAAAAAAGAAGACAGAGGAAATTTCTTCCAAAATGGATGGGGCCCTACAAAATAGCAGCTGTGCATGAAAATGGTACGTACCGACTGGAGGAATTGGATGGCACTCCCATTACGAAATGGGTCAACCACGACAAGTTGAAGATTTTCCACGCACCAGAAGAGTCTACTCCAAGGACGGAGTAGAAGCTAGGAAGGGGGAAGATGTCGACACTGAAATTTTCCTCCATAATTTCTATTTCATTAATGTATGTATTAGGAATAGAATGTTGTTAAGTGTAATTAGTAGTAGCGTCCGATAGAAGATAACGGCGCTGCCAGTACGACGCCGTAAATAATGTGGAGTACAGTAACAGTCAAAGTACAATAGGAATGTTGTAAAAAGTAAATATTTGTCGTAAGTGGTCCGGTAATGTTAAAATGTCAAAGTTTGGGTAATTAGAGAAGTAGGGTCTACATGATTAGGAATTAGAAATATTATATTAGTAATAAGGACAAGGAGTGAGGTCATAAATATTTTTTGTATTTTATTTGTAAAAAGTCTAAAAATGTGGAACCCATGTAAAATGATAAGGTTTATCTTATCTTAAGAGATAAGCTTACATGTACAGATAAGAGTTAAGGTATGGAATATGATTCGTCAGAGTGGATTTCTTATCCTATCTTAGAGATAAGATGGATAAGCCTGTAAGTTCTATAAATAGAGAGGCTACCCCCCTCATTTAGCATAGAAAGAAGTAGTGAGAAATATTGTAGGAAGTGTGCAAAGGAAGCCATCAGTTAAAGGTGTGTTGAAGAAGCCATCGAGAGGTGTAATTGTAAAGTTTCTCCCATAGTCTTGTTGAAGTACCTCATGGGTGAGATTGTAACAATTTCATGTTAATATAATTTACTTTGATATTTCAGATTTGTCATCATTCCGTCTTATCATAGTCGATGGTATTTTTGTGTTTTGTTGTTGTTTTGTTTCCAGATTACATCCATCAAACTAAAGGCTGTGCATTAGTAAATAATCATAGCACGAGGAGTTCCCGGTGAAGAATTATCATAGTGCCGGATTGGTGATGACAGCTCACTGATTTTCTATCTTTAGCTCAAACAACTATCTTAACTGCACTTATCTTCTTTTACATAGATCATGCATGTGCTTACATTTATTAAAAACAAAAATTATTAAAATCTAAAATTGTTAATTATTAAAAATAGTAGAGAAAAGCTAAAATAGGGACGAAAAACAAAAACGTCAAGATGGTCGTTAAACCATCAAATTTAACATAGTCGTAGAAACATCCGCAGAGGCCTTTCCCATAGGGGGGACACCTTTGGAGTAATTATTAATATTATGATTCATTTGTAAAAGTAATAGAAGTAAAAATAAAATAAAAACTTATTACATATCTATCATTTGTCTATCTCAAAAATTATAAAAGGTTCAAAAAGACAAATTAGTATATTCACACATATATAATTTTGTTTGTCTATTTAAACGATGGATAGTAAGTTCAAAAATAAGCGATGAAATATTAGACGATTCTCAAAATTATTGTTATACAACCTAATGAAGTGCAAAATACATGCACACTAAAAAATGATTGAATTTGAAATCATGGGGGATTAAAGGGTTTCCATTCCCCCAAATTTACTTGGTACACAATTTAGACATCAATCCTTATTTATGGCTAGGATACACATTTTACACCATCATATGTACGACTAAACCACAACCCACTTGATGTGCACACTAAATTTTAAAAAGTGGTATATAATTATACCTGGAGGCACTTTATAGTTGTAGAGGGACATAGGTTCACATGGCGTGACCATGTACACAGAAATAAAATACAACAAACATATTATAAAAAGAAAACATCTATATAACCAACATTATTAAAATATATATAATGCATACATACAATAGACACAATAAAAATTTAAAAATGCATATATACAAATTAGATAAGGAAATATGAGGGTCATTTAAGTAGATCTCTAATGTTCATGAGATTTACATTACTCATGTTCTTAATATAGTTGGAGAGGATGATTAGGATAAACTAAGAGCTCTGTTATGGTTTGATGTGATGGCTTTGTTAGGGTTTAGATCCATGTTTGTTGTTGCCCTTACTTTCCTTTTGTCATAGATCCATTTTGGCAGGATTTTTGATATTCTCGCATAGTTATTTCTGTGATTCATTCATTTAATTTGTCCTTTGGATAGTGTAAAACCTATAATTATGGCTTCCAAATCATCACCTCCATCTATTGATGTAGGTTTAGCTGACAAAAATATCGACCCCCATGGCTACCAAGAAATTGAGGAAGTTTTTTGTGAAGGTATTTGACAAGGTAATCCCCTTGACTCTAAGAATCCTTTCCCTGATCTTGTTCTTAATTTACCATATTTTGATCAACCTTGTAATTGGATCAAATCTTTTACCCTTGTGTGGTACTTTATTGGCCAAGTCCCCCCTAAAATCTTACTGAAACAATGGGTTCACAACCATTGACAACACCATGGTGTCAAACTCGAGGGAGTGCAAAATCTCACTAAGGTTTTCTTTTTCTTTTTTGATTCAACAATGTTGAGAACTAAAAATCCATAGTCAACCATGGTCCCTAGTTTATCCATAACACATTAGTGGTTTTTTCACACTAGACTAAGGATTTCCAAGTCACGGAGTAAGCCAAGCTTAAAGTTCTTGTTTGGGTTGAATTTCTAGGGATTCCTCTCCCCTTGCGGGGATTTTTTTAAAACTTAATCAAACCCTTGTGGAACTTTTTTATTTGGAATAACCCAAATTTTTCAATACTCACCCTCAAAAATAGGTCTATGTTGAAGTTTTCCTCTCCAAATACCTAAAAGACACCATTGAAATACAAGTTAGGGAAACACATTTTTCTCAATGTGTTCTATATATCAACATACACAATATATGTTTCCACTACTAAGTGTCTGATCATTTGATTTGTGAATGTCCTCTTATGGATGAATCCCACTCTGGGATGCAAGAAAAGCCACAACCAAAACCAAAAGACACTTCTTATGGGGATGATTAGACCAGAGTTACTAACAAAAAAGTCTCTAACCATGGCCCTTTAAAACCCTTGACTACTTCCTATCGGTAAGTCAATAATAATGTTGCAAGATCCTCCGCCACTCTTGTACAATAATTTTTGTCTCAGTCACCTTCAGCTACTCTCCCACTCTTCGCTAACTTCCTTAACCTTGATCCCCATGAAATCTTCAGATTCCTCTTCTCTTCAACTCCCTGAAGCACCTTTTGTGGAATGAAACCACTAACTCGTGGCTCAAAAGGAGTTCCTTTTCTGCTCCCGTAGCCCAACCCCCACCGAATATGGATAATTGTTTCAAGAAAAATGTAGACCATGGTTTGTGGCAGATGTTGTGTTGATCAATTTTTCTAACAATCAATTTTCTTCCCTCTCTAGTATTGATGACGAGGGATTTTGTACCTCGATTCTATCCAATTATTGTGTACTCTTGGAACATACATGGCCTTACTGATTCCACCAGAATATATTTATCTAGGGAAATTTTTCTTCACTTTCAGCATATGTGTATTCTCTATGTGTAAGAAGTTAAAATTGCAAGCTTTCTTCTCTAGTCTGCTACTTGCAAAATTTGATCCCATGCGACATACCACATGTCCAATCATGCGCTTGGACATAGAGGTTTCATGACTCGTATTTCTCTTGAACTTGCATAGCATGTGATTTCTTGGTGCTCTGACCCCACCCATCAAGTGGTGTGGATTCTCTTTGATTTCAACGGGTGCATTCTATGGATTTCCAATATCTATACATCTAATGATGAAATCGAGAGAGATATTTTCTGGATATGGTTTGTAAATTCCCTCCCTAGTGCACTTTAGATTTTGTGTGAATATTTTAATATGTTGGAGTAGCCAGAAGATAAAATCAGTCATCTACCTATGCGGTGGTGTGTGAGATAATGGGAGGCCTAGTTCTATCTAAGACACAAGCTCAAATTATTTGATCCTAACATCCCTTTGAAGGATAGTTCCTCTTCTTCATCGTTCACCTAGTCTAAATTTAGACAAGGGAAAGACCGTGTTGTTCAACATCTTGATTGTGTCATGATGTTGAGTAAAGAATTATTTCATCTTTCCCCTAATTTTAGCTTCCCCATCATTGTTAATGACACTACTCTTATCTTAGATCACTCTCCCATAGTCTTTTATATCACCTGGTTTGCTCCTACCAAAAATGTACAATTAATTCTAAATTTTTCCTCAATATTGTATACCTGAAACATGCTCAAACTGTAACGCATATTCAACATGTTCAGAACTCATCCCCTCGCTCGAGTGGTCGAGAAGGATGGATATCTTGGTGGAATGATTCCATCACCAGGACCAACACTTTTCTTTTCATATATGGAAAACAAGATTCTCTTTTTCACCAGGCTTCCCATAATGCTTCATATTATGAATTCCAATGAATTTCAAAAGATCTTAATGCCTCTCCTTTTAATCAAAACCTGCAACTTTATGCTTCCCACTGGAGACACAAACTAAAAATTGAGGAAGCTTACAAAGATGAAGGTGCTCTGCTTCATGCTTGGATTCATTGGCTTAAAATTGAAGACAAGGATTCCAACGATTTTTTTCTATGCTCCGAGCCAAGCACTCTGCCAAATAAATCAAATCCATCTTTCAAGAAAAAAAATCAAATAACCTCCTTACCTAACATTCTTCAAGCATTTTTCCACCATTATTATGGTGGATTTTATTCTAAATCTTCAACCCATCATAGAGAAGATTCATTGCTTATATGATTACAAGTTGTGTCCTACAAATTATCTCACTCCGAGTGTGTTGCATGTGATCTTCCTTTGTCTCTTGAATAGCTTGAGGATGCTTTTCAAATGGTTCCTGTTAAATCCCCTAACATCGATGGATTCCCCTCTAAATTTTATCAAACCATGTGGGATAATTTCGAACTTGACCTCTATAATTTCTACCTCGAGGATCTCACTTCAAAATCTCTGGGTAAGATAATCAAAAAAGGAAACAATAAGTTTATTCCTAAGTCAGGGGACCCGTAGCAAATTTCTAATTGGCAACCTAGTACTCTGTTTAATGTGTCTTACAAAATAATTCTAAGGCTTTATCAAACATAATTACAAACCTCCTTCCTCATTTTATCCGCAGTGAGACAATGTGGTTTATTAAGCACAGGTACATTCTATACAATATCATTGATGTTTTTGAAGGGATGGAATGGGCTTTCAAATCCAACCAAAAATCCTTGTTTATCAAAATTGACTATGCCAAATCCTATGACTGCATTCAGAGGTCCTTCATTTTGGAAATGCTTCAGGATCTTAGGTTCAGTCTGAGGTTTTTTCCACACTGTGAAGATGTTCTTCAATAATGTTAGCGCCTACATCACTATTAATGGAGCTCAATCTTCCATATGTGGTTTTTTCAGGTCCTGCTGGTGGTTGAAAGATTTAGCTACCTTTTGGGCTAAAATGCTTCTGAAGGACTCATTAAGGGGATTTATTTACCAAACACAGACCTACAGTTCATCAATGGATACTTTGTTGATGATTATTTTCTTACTCTCCTTGAAGAAGAGAAATATGTTCACACCACTTTGGACTTTCTAGATACATTTTTTTGGCCTTTGGTTCACTCATCCAATGGGTTAAAACTCAAAGTTATTAGCAATCACAATCCACTACCCCTCCATGGATTACATGTTTGTAATGGAGTTGGATCCAACTAAGCATTTAATTCAAATTCATTAGCATTCATTTCTCCTTCTAGGCCACGTTGGCACAACTTTGGAGTTATGTGGTTCAACGAGTAGAGTGCAAAATATCCTATTGGATTACCAAACATATCTCTCTGGTAGGTAAATTCCAAATTTTCTCCAAGGTTCTCGTCGGCACCCATGTGTACTAATCTTCTTGTTGGGATCCTTCAAATGATACTTATTCCAAGCTCGAAAAGCTTCTAAGAGACTTCTTAGGGCGGGTTTAGGTGAAACAAGGGCACACGTGGAAGGAAGTAACATAGGCTCAATGGACTTATCCATATTTGGCATTATAAATACACTTGAGGAAAAATGTGAGGACCCGAATAGGCACGATGATTGGATAAGGTGCCAGCCTAGAACCTTGGAGGTCAAGAAAAGGATATTCCACACAGGGAATATTCCTAGAAGACATCATTACATAGAGTGGAGGGTTTGAAAAGGGATAAGAATTCACCATTGGAGGACCACATCAACACTTGGCACATGTGATCTGTTTAAAGAGAAGGCATGGTGGTGGGTGTTGATCCTATAAAAAGAGATGCTCAGACTAGAGAAAAGAGAGATCAGATAGATAGAGAAGACACAGGATCAGAAGAGCATAGATGAAGAAAGGAGAAGAGAATGCATAGAGAGTAAGATGTTGAGTAACAAAGTGTTGCAGTAATGTTAGGGTTTAGAGAACTTAGTGCTAAGGGTTATGAGGTATGACAAAATCCTCTATATGGCACTAACATCTATAACAGGGGCTAAAATAGAAGGGTAGATCTAGGGTCTCTTATAAGGGAAGATCTGTATGGGTTGAATCTCTATCATTTAACATGTATGGTATGTGATTACCAATTTTTATTATAATGTGGCTACCAATGAATATATATATATATATATATATATATATGGGTTCATTATGTATATCATGTTTAAGGGTGTAAACCCTTGTGTTATATGACCACCATGACTCAGATATGGTTTATTATGCTTATTACATTGTTATTAAGTTTTTGTAATGCATTGATGTGTGGATTTGTAAATTGTCCATTCCACATTTATTTTAACTAAGCAAATGTACTTCTCATTCTGCAATTCATCCTCCACTAATGGAAAAACCTTCTCACAATGCTCACATAAAGGAGGGGCTCGGTGCCCTCACATGCCTCAGGTGAGTGCCCAGCACCCGCTGGGTGATAGGATGGCGCACTTGGGGTTAGAAAGTAATATTGAGGGTAGATAAAATGACTACATCTTGGTTCCGTTATCGGGACCTCTTTTTTAAGTTGTCATGAGAATGGTGCATAATGACAGAGTGCTTGATACTTGAAAGTGTCAAAGCATGGTTTAAGAGCATTGAAGATGATTTTTCTCAGAGATTTAGTATTGGACCTGAGTTTGATCCACGTAAATAGGTAGAAGAACATCTATATCATGAGATATATGAGACCTTCTTTTGTTGCTTTCTAGTGGAGTTGTATGAATGTCTTTTGGTTATGCATCTAGATCAAGCTGGTACTATAGATCTTGCGTGTGGACCCAATATGAGTATCAGAGGCTACAAGATGTTGATCTGACTTGGACACATGTTTTTGATCATTGGTGGAGAAGAGTACTGACAAGTTATACCCTAGAATATGCTATTTCTATGTATTCTTGTCCTAAGATTATTGAGTTTGAGTTCTTAAGGAATACTAGAGGATCATTTTTGTGTGTTATCCCCTTAGCTATAAATATCCTGATCATTACACTGAGTTTAGAAGAATTTCCTATGGCCAGCTAAGCTTCTTCTGAGTGTTGGGAAAGGAAGCTAGGGTGGAGGAAGATGGAAAATGTTGCAGCTGAAAAGGAGAGGGAAGAAAGATGACTCAAGTATAATGAAGCTCGTGAAACGGATTTAGCTAGAAAATGTGAAGTTACAGGAGTGATGGATTTATGGAGGTAGACGTTGTGGGAAGGAATTGAGGTTCACACAGAGGACATGAATCCTGAGCAATATGTGCTACCCCATCTTGGCAAGTGTAGGAGAGAGACCCCTTTAGATTCTGATGAGAGCTCATCACTTAGAGAAAGGAGAGTCATCACGTGCATCTGAATCCACCTGGTGACCAACCCCTGGTGCTTAGTTTTCCAAATCTAGAGATAAGTATTGCTAACCCAGTCAGTATTGGTGGAAGTAACCAATCAGCACCTAGAAGGTATGACTTTTCATTTGGCACATCTATGGCTACACAATCATTTCCTATGTTTGGAGGTATATTGTCTAGAGTGACATTTAGATAAAGTATGGGTACACAAAGTTTGGGTATCATGTCTAGAAGTGGTACGAGACACACATCTGGTAGTGGTACAATATCACAGACTATTGGTGTGTAGTTTAGCGTGACAGTGGGGACACTAATCGTAACCACTTCAGGGCCTTTACCAGCTACGGGAGGTGGATCTTGTGGAATAGCAACTAGTGGTCCTAGTGGATCTAGTGGATCTGTAGGATCTAGTGGATCAGGAGGAGTAAGCACTGGTGGATCTAGTGGATCTGGTGGTGGAGGAAACACCAGAGGGAATCAAGGTTCTGGATCAGGTGGACACGGGCCTCAACCACCTCAGCAAGTATTTTTCAAAATGTCTTTACATCTACCAGACTAAAAAGGTGTTGAGGATGTTGTAGAGCATGTACACAAATGTGAGCTGCTATGGCACATGAAGGGGATCACTACCCCAGAATGGAAGGCAAGTTAGTTTGCAACAATGTTGCAAGGACATGCACATAGTTGGTACCGAAAGTATGACCCCCACTAGATAGTGGTAGATTACACAATGATGTGGAATGCCTTCTTTGTTTAATTTCATATCCATGAGTTTGAATGGAAGAGCATTAGTGCGTTGAAGGAGATTCAACCAAGTATGACAAAGAGTTTGCAGGAATATGACGCACATTCTAAGACTCTCTTATCAAAATTATCTTATGATATTCATCCTTCTCAGCATGCTTAGTGGTTTATTGGAGGGTTGATAACACCTTTTAGGAGAGCACTTTCGCACAAGACTTTCACAGACCCGTGCGAGGCCTTGGAGGCTGCCTTGCATGCTGAGGCTGTTGGAAGCATGGATACTGATGTTAGCCCTTTTCTTGAAGCTTAGATTGTTGAAATGGTAAAGCAACTAGAGAAACTATCTATGAACTTATTGCATGAGACTCACAGTGGCCTATGGTACACAGATTGTGAGATAGAGGGGCATATAAAGGATATTTGTCCTTAGAGATTAGTATGTACCATGATAGTGGACTGTGAGATTTACCATGGAGATCATGATGTAAGAAGGTGTCCACTACTGCAGCACACAACCTGTAAGAATCTTTCTTGTTATTGCAATATTTTCACCTCTACTACTCATGACACCAAGGATTATAGATTGATTGACCAGATACATGATGCCATTGATATTGGTGTATGCCAAACCAACCTTGCAAACAATTCCAAGGATGATGGTCGGCACTATGAAGGCTGCACAGATGTAGGGGCACGTGGAAGAGGTTTTCGAGGAGGATTTCATGGTCATGGCAACCACAGAGGAGGAAGAAGTGAGTTCCCACATGGAACTTGTTACAACTGTGGATCTACAGAGCACTATAAGTGTGAATGCCCTGATCTGTTACAATGCTCTTGGTGTGGAAAGAAGCACAAGTATGAGGAGTTCCTGGAGCTATTTGAACATATGAGCCAGCAACACCGGAAGGACAAAGGCACTGGAATGGTAAGCATAAAGAAGGTCGACTCGTAATGGATGTCAAGGGTGGCGCGCAAGTCAGAACTAGAGCTTGTACTAGTGATGATGCGAGATGAAGCTACGCACACCAATAAGACATCAAAGAAAAAGCCACTAGTTACTAGAGAAGAGGTGGTGTGTGGTAAGTATCCAGACCCTACTCATCAGAAAGAGGTGTATCAAAATACCATGGATGTAATTCAAAGCCTAAAAGGAGAAATCTAGTGCCTAAAGGAGAAGTCAAGGTAGTTAGAACAAAGGAAGAGTGTTGAGGCTCCACAGGAGGATCTAGATGAGGTTAGGGAAGTATGTAAAATGTTGAGGTAGGAGAATATCATTCCTTTGCTATGGGAATGGTTACGGGAAAAATTACCATGCATTTGAGAAGATCACGAGAGGCAAGTTTTGCTTGCTAGCCTTCCTCCTGACAACCTCTACTATGATAAGGAGATTACCTTAAATGTAGTTGTGGATAGGTGGCTCCTAAGCAATATTATGATTGACAATGGCACGAAAGTCAAAGTTCTCACCTTGGACACCTTGAACCAAATGGGAAGGCCCCCATTACAACCATCTTCCAAATGTGTTGTATATGGCCAATAAGACAAAGGCAGTGCCCATTGGTGTTTTAAAAGATGATGCTATCACTATCCAAGGGGTGAAATTAAATAGATATTTTGAATTCTTGGTGCTAGCCAAGGCAGAAAAATTTCCAGCATTACTTGGGCACCCCTGGTGTTATAAGAACAATGTTGACCTACGGTTCAATAAAGGGTACATAAGCTTTGAGAACAAGGAAGAATGGGTAATCATCCCCTTGACCGATGGGAAGTCAGCACCCTATATTGAGCCCTTGGGAGAAGAAGTTCTTGATAGGATCTATGTGCACTCTATCAGGGACCCTGAGGTGATTAATCCTACGAAAGGAGTTATTCAGTTTGAAGATGCTCAATATATGAGTGATACCACTAGTGTAGCATGTGACAATTGGGTGCACGAGACTTATGAGTTAATTGGGTGACAATTTAGAGGCTCTGTTACAAAAGTAAAAAAGGCACACTCAGTCAAGCACCTAGGAGGAAATAAGTTGCTAAGATATTCTGGAGGAGAAAACCCTGATGTTTTCTTACGAGAAATGGAGACCCAGTGGAAAAGTGAGATCAAAAGAAGAAGGATGCTCAGCTATAACTTTCTCGGGACCGCAACACATTGGTGGGTGACACATCATGATAGCCTTCTAGAGTGGTGTGAAGTAAGAATCATGTTCTCTATTAGGTTTTCCCAGAGCAATGCACCCACTGTCATACAAGACTATCATGGGAAGGAACCCACCTCATTTCACATCCAAGCATGTGAGAAGGCCTAGATGGAAGGCGTGGAAGCATTTCCACCTTCTCTATGGGTGCATAAGTTGTACTCCACTTTACAAGGTTGTGCACGTGCATGGTACTTTCACTCAGAGATGCACCGTTAGACAAGAAATTGACAGGAATTTATGGTTGAACTCCTTCAAGCTTTTAAATATCGGAGCACCAAACCATCAGTGGATAAGGTGTTGCAGGTTGTTAAGCACCTAATGATGGGGGATAGTGCCATGGTAAAGGATAGAATACTTGAATTATTGGGTGAACCTGGTTTGGAAGCACACTTTGATGAGGAAGAATCAGAAGAGATACAACTTGAGTGTGCATGCATGGAGAAAGAGAAGGGAAAAATGGTTTATGTGATAGATGGTGAAGAGGTGGAAAATTTGGATGCTAACCATACTAAAGGTACGCGCAAAGTTGTGGATAGTGCTGATGAGTGAGAGCGCACCTACCATGAACCCCTCAAAATAAAAAAGGTTAACATTGGCTTAGAAATAGACCATAAGGAAGCTACCATTGGGGATATTGGTCAGAAAAGGAGGTTTTGAAGATCATTGATCTATTGTGTGAGTTTCAGGACTTATTTCCATGTGGGTAGCATGAGCTTAAAGGTGTCCACCACTCCTTGGGGAAAATGAAAATCAAGTTAAAGGAATGTCTGCGCCCGATTCAGTGGAGACCTTACCAAATGAATCCTAATTTTCACGTCTGAGTCAAGGAGGAGATAGACAAGATGATCACATCAAGCATCATTGAAGCTGTGGAGGAATCAGAATGGATAAGTCCTATGGTCATAAGCATTAAAAAGGAAAGGGAGGATAAGGATTTGTGTTGAATACAAGGATTTAAATGTGGTATGTGTCATTGACATTTTTCCAACCCCTTTTACCGAGGAAATCTTGGAAGGAGTGGTTGGGCACGAGATCTATTCTTTCACGGATGGATTCTCTAGGCATCATCAAGTTATAATTGTAAAGGAAGACTAAGAAAAAGACAATATTCACCACTGAATGGGGAATTTTTTCCTACATGGTCATGCCTTTTGGACTAAAGAATGCACCTGTTGTTTTTTCACGCATAGTTGTCTAGGAATTTCAAGATTTTATCCATAAGTTCCTTCAGGTCTACCTTGATGACTGGACAATGTATGGACTAGTGAGAGACCATTGTGACAATTTTTGGTTAATGTTTGAGAGATGCCGATAGTTGCACATATCCCTCAACATCAAGAAATGTCTCTTTGCTACTCCATTTGGAACCCTGTTGGGGCATATCATATGTAAGGAAGGTTTGTTGGTGGATCATACCAAATTTTCTGTTATTGTGGGATTGGGGAACCTACCAGCTAGAGTGTAGTGCGTGGATTCCTTAGGCATACGGGGTACTACTAGAAATTTATTAAAGGGTATGCCAAGATCATTACACCATTGGAAGAATTACTGAAACACAAAAGTGTATTTCAGTGGGGAGAGGCACAACAGATGGTGTTTGATACATTAAAAAATAGGATTATCACTACACCCATATTATGCTTTCCCTCTTGGGATAGGCCATTCCATGTATATGTTAATACTTTGGGAATGGAAATTGGGGAAATCTTAGCACAACCTGGATAAGGGATTGTTGACCACCCCTTGTGTTTTGCTAGCAGGAAGTTAACACCAGTGGAGCAGAACTATACTACTACTAAGTGGGAAGCATTATCAATTATCTTTGTGCTGCATAAATTTAGGCAATATCTGTTGGAAACACCCTTCATATTCTACCCAAACCACATGGCATTGAAGTACTTGGTGAACAAGCTCGTTTTACAAGGGCACATATGTCAGTGGGTCTTGTTGTTTCAAGAGTTTGAATTTATAGTTGTCAAACCAGGAAAGAGTAACTCAAGGTGTGACCATTTATCATGGATTGAATTAGGGGAAGACATGCAAAGCATTGAGGATACAATGCCAGATGCACAACTTTTTAGGTTGTGACGCACACCCTATGATTTGGAAGATATATTTGTATTTCTCAAAAGTGTGGCATTGGAGGGAATGAAGACTCTGGAAAAAAATTAGTTAACCATACACACCACACCCTACATGTTAATTAGTGGAGACTTATAGAAGTTAGGCTACGATGAGGTTTTGTGCCAGTGTTTTTTGGAACATGAGCGCAATGCAATCATGGAGGAAGCACACGGTGGGATTGCAGGAGGACACTATGTAAGGAATTCCACACCACAAAAGATTCTACTGGTAGGGATTTAGTGGGAAGTCATCTACCAAGATTGTATTGAGTTTTGCAAGGCCGATGACTAGTGCTAGTGCCTTGGAAAAATAGGAAGAAGGGATGAGATTCCCTTGAGAATGATAGCTAGCACAGAACTATTTGAGAAGTGGGCAATTGATTTTGTAGGACCAATTTCACCTATCACGTGAAGGACCAATTCGCGCTATATCATCACTTGCACTGACTACTTAACAAGATGGGCAGGGGAAGCACCTACAAGAGATTACATAGTGATAATAACAGCTAGGTTTCTATGGGAATATATAATCAATGGATATAGATATCTATTAAGTTTAACAAGTGATAGGGGTACTCATTTCTTGAATGAGATAGATAGAATCTTGTTGGCAGAATTCATGGTAGCCCACCACAATACTACCCCATATAACCCACAAGCTAATGGAACTACTGAGGTGTTTAACAAAATTTTGAGTCACACGCAGATAAAAATATGTGATGTGGGAAGACAGGATTGGGATGACAAAGTCTCAGTTGTACTATGAGCATATAGGACTACCTACAAGAGGTTGAAGAAGGCCACACCATTCCAAGCAGTGTTTGGCATGGAAGTTGTTTTACCACTAGATTTTATCCTACCATCCTTGTGTATTGCACACATAGGAGGATTAGCTGAAGAGAAAGCACTACAGGAGCACATGGAGAAGTTAATAGAGTTGGATGAAAGGTGATCACTTGTTAGGTGGAGTCAGAAGACTAAAAAGGGGCATGACAAAAAGCATGACATGATCACCATATTAAAAAATAACAATTCGAGGTTGGGCAGATGGTCTTGCTTTATGACTCCAAATTTCTGCACCATCTTGGGAAACTGAAATTCTATTACTTAGGACCATATATCATCTCATACATCCTTGATTTAGGAGCATGCCATTTACAAGCATTGGATGGGACAAGGTTACCAATTTACTTCAATGGGAGTAGGCTGAAGCCCTACTATAAATAAGTCTTCCTTGGATGCATAAATAAGGCAGTATTGCCATTTAGCCTACAATTTCCTTTGATGTTTTTCCTTTCTTTGGGTTCCCCCTTCTCCTTACTTGTTCCCTTTATTTATTTATTTTGTGTGCACGTTGTGTGCTGGTAGCCACTTATTATTTTCAAAAGTTTTCTATGCACATAGGATCGCGCATCTGTTTTTGTTTGGGGTGGAGTAATGTGAAAAATAATGGAAGATGGTAGTAGAAGTTGTGTTTCAATGGCCCGGGTTGAAGGATCAAAAGCACATAGTTTGGAAGAGCATAGGTAGAAAAATGTGGACATAAGGAGTTTTGTGTAAGGATTTTGGAATACCACATATAAACATGAGAAGTGCATGAACAACATGAGGTAGGCGATGTCAAAAATCAGGGTAAGGACAAAATAAGTTTCTTCGGTGCTATAAGTGCATGCGAAAGGATCTTTGATCAGTAAGGATTTTTACGCCCAGAAGGTTGTAGGATTTTTTGCGCAGGATTGGGCACGGGGGTAAAAGCGCTAAAGGTTGGATTAAGAGGAAAAAGTCACTTTATTACAAAGGTACGATGGTAGGTGGCATTGCAATTATTGTAGAAAAGAAGCAAAAACTATAAGTAGAATGCCAGGATAAATTATTATTACCTTGCATTTTTAATATCGAAGAACTCTTGCGAACTTGAGTATCCTTGAAGATAAGTTGTGAAAAAAGAGGGTTGTGAAGATCTGATTGCATAGCTACGTTGATCAGCAAACCATGGTGGAAAAACAATACACAAACGTGAGCAAGAGGTTTATAGGATTTTAAGAAACCCGTAAGTGAATACGTCATATTTTGGAAGGAAAGGTTTTTCCAGGTTAGGGTTCCATAGCTAGGGCACAAGATTGAAGGGATCTTTTTCATAAGAATAGAGCCACAAAACTAAGCATATCCAGGATCAAAAGAAAGGACTTTGAGTAACCCGGTAAGAGATATGGCACAAAGGAAAGTAACCACTGTTTCACCAAAAAAGGGGCAAGGGAAAAGGGAAACAAGTTGTTTCCACCAACTTCAACAAAGAATGGTACGAGGAGATGCAATACCCAGATGGTGTATTGCTTGGGAAAGAATGGGTGCCTCACATGAGAAATATGGTTGTGAGCAACTACAACCATCAGACGAGCACCATAGAGAATGAGATGGAATTGGAACTGGTTTTCCCTACAGACAAAAGGACACCATATGTAATTACTATCTACAACGATGAAGTGAAGGTGAAGATGGAGAAGGATGGGTTATTACAACTCTATGAGTTTCTCTATTTTGGAAAGACGGAGCGACTATATCACTGGTTAATGTCGTGTGTGCATGAAGATCATTTCTACTTTGCAAGACGCATAATACGGATAACTCCTTAGGTGATTTCTAAGTTTATTGGTCTTACCTGTGAGGTAGATTCATTTGATGATGATTTTTATGACAAAGAGGCCATCAAGAAAAATGTTGAGTCCTATGACTACAAGAAGCGGTCACGGTACTTCGATATCTCTATGAATTCCGACCTTGTAATGAGTATAGCCATGTGGTTGGTCACCAAACTATATGGATAGGAGAGATGGATGCAAATCAATAAG
Source organism: Taxus chinensis (assembly GCA_019776745.2). Classification (NCBI taxonomy): domain Eukaryota; kingdom Viridiplantae; phylum Streptophyta; class Pinopsida; order Cupressales; family Taxaceae; genus Taxus; species Taxus chinensis. The sequence goes on along the minus strand of CM034152.1, from coordinate 216,803,107 downwards.
GCATGTTTGATCATTTTATGAAAGATCTCAGAGGGGACCATTTATAACCTCTTGGCATTCATAGCAGAGGAAATCATTGGTGCCGCGAGCGATGGAGAGAAGATCATGTTTGGTAATGTCCTTCTCACCATCATATTTCTAGAAATTGGAGTGCTTGACGGGCTAGAAAATTTTTTATGGGAGTACCCAAAGGAGAACACCTCCCCTACTAAAATATTTGATAAGTATACATGTGACACCATGACGGCCACCCACAAAGCGCGTACAGAAAAATGGTATAAGTGGATGCATGATGCAATCGGCACAAAGTGGAGAATACTTGAGTAGGTACCTATTTTACTGCAAGGTGAAGTTGAATTCTTTGTATACCAACATTTTAACATTGGTTGATTTACTCTAGAAGATGGCTCCAAGGGTCCCTAGTACAAGTTACCATTCTCCTTTATAGCACAATACTTCCAGGCCAGGATTAATAGATTCAAGGAAGCGAAGAACTTAAGGTTTGACCTTAGCACGGTAGACCAGGATTGCCGTGAGCTGCACAGAACCCTTATATATCCAAAGAAGTGTACCTATGTGGAGAATTATGTCTCCCATGATGTGCATATGGTAAAGCTTGTAACATTTCTTGTTACTAGGAGAACCACAGCAAGGCTATACCCACGCATAAGGCCAAATTATGAGAAGGGCACCTATGTGGAGAATGATGTCTCTATCTCAGAAGACCCCACCATAAGGAAGAATTTCACGTTGATAAAAATGTAGACGGAGGAGGCACCTGAAAAAAAAAGACACCAAGAATTCAAACAACGCAATCTAAAGGCGCACAAGAGTCACGCATAAGACCAAGTACCTATACACGAAGGAAGAAGTCCCCCACATAAGAGAAAGAGAAGACACTTGAGGAAGAGGCACCAGATCAAGAGGAACCCCCTACAAAAGAATAATTTCCAGTAAGAAAGGAGTCTCCTACTTAAGAAGAAAAAGAAGATTCGCCAGTTAGGAAGAAGCAAAAAGTAAAAGAAAATGTGGAATCGGAAGAAACGGAGAGCATGGAAGCCGTTAAGAGCAATGAGGACAATGTCAAGCATGATGAGGCTCAGGACCATCCTATGTATGATGTACATGACTCAAAGGAGGAGGGAAATGAGGATAAGGATGAGGATGAAGGAGGTGCTCACAACAAGGGGGAAAGTGAGGAAGTCAACATGAAGGATCAAAGGACTCCAAGCCTGACCAAGGAGAAAATAGAAGATGTCACAGAAAGGAAGGTAGTAGGTATAATAAAAGACTTTATGGAACAAGAGGTGGAACACAGCGCCAAAGAAGTGCTCAAGGAGATGAAGGAAAGTGGAAGTGTAGAAAAGGAATATGGAAGCATGGGAAGAGATCCCATCCTGGCGGTAAGCTTCCCAAAGGAAGCGTACACATGAAGAAAGAATGTGGTAGCAGCACAGGAACAATGAATGACTTATATCAATTATCCAAATAAGGTACTACATGTGCATTTCTAAAGCATCATGCCTACCATTGATCAAAATTGAGCCCGTCCCAGCCCGTCTGGGGGCCTCCAACCCGTCAAAGAAGGGAAAGTAAAAAATTGGCCGTAAAAAAAAATCAAACTTTACAAATGACTTGACATAGTGGAAGTGTAAATTTTTATTCAAAATATCAACAGAAGGGTTGAATTACGAACTACCTGTCAATTTTAACTATTGTCATATCACTTCAATAGGACTATGTGATGGGATTAAAAGTGCATGTTTATATTGTCGCTGAACTGTCTGATTATAAATGGTGACCAAATAGTAAAAACCCGCACCATGAAATATTTTTCACTAATATTCTTGACTTGATTTCCTGTTGTCCTATTAATTATTTTCTTACTTGTCTCACAGATAATTCATTACATAACCATCACTATTCCTAATTTATTTATTAAGAGCCATTCTAATTTCCCGCTTTTACAGCTCCATACTCTGTTTGCAACAAGTCCAATAGTATTTTCTTGTTTAATCATCTCTGTAAGTTTGTAGGAGTACCAATCTACATATTTAAGTAGCCATGAATCAATAGACGAGGATAGATCATTAAATCCATTCCTAAGGTAAGTGTTTTTCCATTTGTGAATATTTTTAGTTACAGATTTGTAGTGTATTTTAGTTTTTGACTTGTTTGCATGCTTCCTAGTTCTAGCATTTCCTTACTAGATAAACATTTTTAGTTCTCTTTTGATTAGGTATTTTTTGTTGTTGCTCTATCTTCTAGTTATAAGACATTTTTTTGATGGCTTGTGATTTCCCCATATTTTAAAACTAGAAGACATCATTATAAAGTAAAGTTACAAATTTAAATAAACCCCACCCAAAATTAAAAGTGTCTCTGAGGATTTAGGGAGTGCTATATTTTTTTATCTTGGCAGTGAAATTCTCCCAAAATTGAATCAATTGAAGATATTTCTTGATTTTGTTTGTGTTTAGACTTCAAGAGATACAAAAAACATGTGTATTATTAATTTGATTCAATCCTTACCTTATAAAAAAATACAAGCACAAAAAAGTACCATCATGGAATATGATTAAGAAAACTTGGTAGAAGTTAGCTTTCATAGACAATTTCGTCAACAAAACTAATTATATTTGACAATATAACAACACGGAAACTTAAATTTATTCACTTTAAAATTTCAACAAAGGATGATTGAAAAAGAAACAAAAATCCTAAAGCCTATAGATGCCCTACATCTAGAAAATATTAGGAGATGAAATTAATTGTATACAATGACAAAATATGTTGAGAAATTGTATTATAGATATCCTAGAGCATACAAATGTGAAGAATTTTACAAATCAATCTAATGAAATCTTGATCTATAGTTTAGATCTAACATACCAAATGGTGTTAGTAGACTTAAAAACCTTTTCTTTTCTTTTCTTTAACATGTTAATTAATTTTGCACTTTAAGTTTCACATACTAAATGGTGTTAGTGGCCAAAAAATATTTCAATTATTTAATTGATTTTGAGCATGTATGATGGACCATGAAGAACAACATATTATATGTAATTAACAGATATAAATTTGTCCTGAAATATTTGGTGTCATTACATATATTTTAATATTTTTGTAACTTTGTAATAATCTCAACAATATATGTTCTTATTCTCACAAACCGCCTATTACTATGGTTTAATCCTCTCTTATCCATTATCTTCCCCATTATCTCCCTATTATAACAATGGTAACCTTTGTATCTTTTTGTAAGTAAGGATTGGTAGTCTTGCTTAGGTTTTTGGTAAGACTTTAGCATAACACCAATAAACTTATACACAATCTCAAAAAAATCTACTATTAAATTTTACATTTTTTTATTTTAGTTATACATTCATTTTTGTTGTAGAAGTCCTTAAGGTGTTCTTAATTTGCAAATGCAACCTTCCTTATTCTAGAGTCCTAAATTTTTATTCTCAAACTTACTATATATTATGAATGACATGTATAATTAGTTTATTCTTGTATATTGAAGTGTAATTATTTCAGAAAACTTTTTATCATGGAAGGGTTGATTAAATATATGCCCTTCACATTGAAATTTCTACCGGCCCTTCAAATTTGAACACTGGTGCCTACGAAGAAAATCCTTGCATGGTTTTCATTTGAAGAAAAGGGTACATACCCATGCACAAGGAAGATGTTGTCTTGGACCTTTGAGTCCCATATTGATGAGCCTGAGTTCAAGGTCAACCGAGAGGCAATGATGAAGATACCAAATACCAAAGGAATAAACCCTTTGGTGAATGCTCAGCAACTATCAGATGAGAAAGTGTGTAATGCACTTAACAAGGTATCGATGGAGGTAGAGGTGAGGCTCTTTAGGAGGAATGATAGATTAAGGGTCCTGGAAGAGGAACTTGAAAATACAAATGAAGAAATCATTGAGAAAAATAAGGAGTTGAAGCAAGAGGAGCTGATCAACACACAATTAAGGTGCAAATTAAGGGAGGATAAGGTAACGATGCGTAAAATTTCTAAGAAAATAGAGATGATTATAAACTCCATAATCTTGAAGCACCCAGACCTGGCCCCTCCTGAGAAAAAATATGAGTCAAACATGCAATTCTTAGAAGACTTAACATGCATCCTCACTATGGAGAGGTGGCCGCTCACATTGGGATCAACAGAAGAGGTCTTGGCACAACAGAAGGATGAAGAAAGAATGAAGATCAGGGAAAAATTTACTCATTATTCTAAGACCCTTTCTGCTGTAAAGACCAGTGTGAAAATAACTGAGGTTGTGTATGAAAATTACGCTGACAGAGAAAGGGTAGCAAGCATACTAGTTACTATGCATGAGGCAGGTCTAAAGGAGTTTCAAGAAAAGAACAAAGGAAACACTGTAGAGCTAGATAAAATCTTAGCCGAGGTTGAGAAGAATATGGAATCAATCGAATCCTTGCGAGGTTCTAATAATAATTTTCTTAAGGAGTTGTACCCCTAGATCACTCACAGGATGGACGTAGTGGACAACCTTAGCAAGAATTTAGAAGGAATTGTTGATACACTAATGGTAAGGGTGACAAATTAAGTTTTGAGGAGGTGAGATCTCTAGTGAGTAGACCCAAGGTGAGGTGTATTCCTTTGAAAAGATTGAGGCAACAGTGAGGAAGGGATTCCCACTCCTCCTATAGCAATAGTGAATTCTTTCATTCTTCTCTTCTTCAATTCTTCCATTATTTCATTCTTCTTTCAATTAGTCCTAGTACCACTATTCTTTATTCTTTGAAGAAGCCGGATTTTTTCAAGGATGGATAATGCATTTAGTGTGGGGTGATGTTGGGCCTTGAAATACTGGCTAAGTACCAAAGTGCATGTGCGCACAGGATCAAGAGGAAGGGTGCTCAGGGAAAAGCACGCAAGACAAAGTTTTAAGAAGGGTTTAGGTGAAACCAAGGTGCACGCGGAAGGAAGAAAAAAGGTTCAAAGGACTTAGCCATATTTGGCATTCTGAAGATACTTGAGGAAAAATGTGAGGACCCAACTAGGTGTGACGAGTCGATAATGTGCCAGCCTGGAACCTTGGAGGTCAAGAAAAGGATATTCCATGTAGGGAATATTCCCAGAAGACATCATTATAGAGAGTGGAGGGTTTTGTAAAGGGATAAGCATTCACCATTGGAGGACCACATAAACACTTGGCACATGATCTGTTCAGGAGATAAGGCATGGCGCTAGGTGTTGATCCTATAAAGAGAGATTCTCAAATTAAATAAAAGAGAGAGATAGAGAGAGACACGTGATCTGGATACATAGGAAAGGGAGAAGAGAATGCCTAGAGATTAGGATGCTGAGTAACAAAGTGTTGCAGTAATGCTAGGGTCTAGAGCACTTAGTGCCAAGGGTTGTGAGGGATGACACAATCCTCTGTATGGCACTAGGATCTGTAACAAGGGTTAAAATGGAAGGCTAGAGCTAGGGTCTCATACAAGGGAAGTTCTGTAGGGGTTGAATCTCTATTATTTAACATGTATGGTTTGTGATTACCTATTTTGATTGTAATGTGGCTACCAATGAATATATATATATATATATATATATGGGTTCATTCTTTATATTATGTTTAAGGGTGTAAACCCTTGTGTTATATGACCACCATGACTCATATCTAGTTTATTATGCTTATTACATTGTTATTAAGTTTATGTAATGCATTAATGTGTGGATCTGTAAGTTGTTCATTCCACTTTTATTTTAACTAAGTAAATGTACATCTCAGTCTACAATTCATCCTCCACTAATGGTAGAACCATCTTACAATACTCACATAAAGGATGGGCTCAGCTCCCGTGCGTGCCTCGTGTGAGCGCTCAATGCCCACTGGGTGATAGGCTAGTGTGCTTGGGGTTAGAAAGTAAAATATAAGGTAGATAAAATGACTACACATGGGAAAATTGTTACATACTGAAAGAAGTGGGTGGCCTTGGCCTACTTGACATCAAGCTCCAAGGGAAAGATCTTTGCATGAAATGGTGTATTCGTAGCCTAGAAGTGAAAAAATCCTAGAAGATTCTACTGTGGTATCACATTTTCCAAGGCTCTCCTTTAGGAAGACAAGCCTGGAAGGTACTTAACTTCTAGTCCCTTCTCCTCTTCCTAGTACCTATCAAAATCAAAGGTATTTTTATAGCTCAAAGTATTTTTAAATCCTAGGAATTTCTTAAATCACACCTTATTTAGAAAGGGGATGGCTTCATATCTGGAAGTTCTATCAACTCCTACTCACTCTTGTGGTCATCCATTTTCACTTTCCATGAGACCCCTCTTGTTCTAGCTCCTTGGGCTAAAGCTATTTGGACCTTTAAAAAAGGCATTAAAGTGATGGGTGATTTATTTTGTAAGCATTCTAGATCATGGATCTCTTAAGGATCCTTAGTTATTAAGTTTAACCTTCAACACCAAGATGTTGAATCAATATCAAAAATGATTTCTTTCATACCTAAATATTTATTACAAAAAATTGTTTGCACTTCAAGTTTCCCATGGTGGAGAAAGTAGAACTAACCTTCTAATAATATTTTCCACCATTACAAACCCTACTTATGTTACTCCCTACTCTCCCCGCAGACATTGAATTTTGATTCACTTAACCAATGTTGGAAAATTTCCTCCCATAAATAGGTGTGGAAATGATGGTTCAAAAGGGTTTGGTCATTTCTCATTGAACCCAAAAAATATCACTTTCTGTGGTACATTTTTCACCAGGGACTTCCCGCAAGGGATCGACTTAAGCACATGGGATTAAATCCCACCTCCATCATTTGACACCAAGCTGATTCTATCAAAAACATTTTCTAGTTCTTTCCTCATGCTTAATCAACCTGGAAATGGATTCACTTCCTTTTAAAACCTTTCTTCCTGGATTTCATTTCCTGGAAGATGGTTCTCTTAGGAGATTTGGCTCTGCTATCTATAATTTACAAAAAAAAAATAGGACATATTTAGATATGATATTTTTTTTCACCTTTGGAAAGATAGAAATAATGTCATATTTAACAATTTTCCTATGGATAGAATTTTAATTGTTACTAATAAAGTGTTTATTCTCTCTAATGTGATGCTTCAGATTCAGAACTAGGACGAGATATTTTGGCTAGAGTTTCAACACATCTAATGCTTTCTCGACCATTGGGATATCGCCCCTTGCATAGTCAATTGTGTTCCCCCTTATGTTCCGACTCACTTTCATTCATCATCTCAACCACACCACTCTCCCCCTCCTCGTGGATGAGGGTTTCATAGGTGCCGCTATCAAAGTCAGAAGAGATCCTCTCCTTGACGATGGTCATCCCCTCGGTCTTGGCCCTCCTCCCTTGCTTAGGGTGGGATTGTTAGCCACCTTGGTATAATGGGTTGGTCTTCCCTGCAGCAGGAAACATTCCCATGGTATCCCTTACCATTTCTCGTTCTTAGAAGTTTGATAATTTTGATCAACATCAACAGCAGTAGCAATAACAAGAAGGAACTAAATGGGATCCCATCCCCGATATGGCTCACCCAGCTCTAGATGGGGAGATCAGTCAGACAGTCCTCCACCACCACCTCTTTCCACCATGTTCGTTGTTGTAGCCTAGTTTCTAGTATATATCCTTTTTTGTTTTCTTTCTTTTGTTCACCCTCTTTTTTGATAGGCCTCCCTCTTGACGCTTTACTGGCAAGATTTGGTTGGTATTCTGGGGTGTGATTATGTCCACCCATATTTTGCATTATCAGCATTGTAATTACCTATTTATATCTATAAAAGTGTGTTTTTCAATCAAAAAATGCATACATACAGCCGACATAACAAAACAAATAAAACATATAAATACAAATAATCAAACTAAATAAAATAAGCAAAATAAAAACAAAAAAAGTAGAATAATTGGTGATAAAAAGGCAGAAGAAAATTTTATAAAAAATAAATAGAATTCAGTCATTAAAAAGAAATTTAAAAATCACCCCTAAAAAGGTAGTTAGGAAGACGTAGTTCTATAGATATTGTAAAACATATCTATTTAATGTTTTTCTCTAAATAAAAAATTTTTAACTAAATTTTGTTTCAAAAATTCCTATTTTTCTGCCTTAAACTGATCACACACTATGAATAATATCTGAAATTTCTTTCTAAGTTATATTCCCCTTGATCTAATCTTTTCAATGCATTTTGAAATTTTAAAGTTTGTTTAGATATGATAAATATATCGCTATTTTAATATGTATATAGGGTATGAGGTTTATAATTTATTTATTTTTCGTGCATATGGTAATATATAGAATGTGCAATTTTTTCAATATATATTTTATAGTTTAGAAAATGTTCATGTGTATGTTTCATTCAACATATTAAATATATGATATATATCATCTATAAAAATATTATATAAATCATATGGCATCAATATATATATATATATAGGAAATAATTTATCTCAAATATTTAGAGATATCTCTTCGATATCGTAACAAAATTCAATAAATTAAATATCTACAAATATAAAAATATATCATAAAGTATTTTTAATATATATCAATATTATTACGTACACAACATTATTATATAATAAATATTATACATGGTAACATTATTTTATAATATCAAATTTCAGCATTAATATAGTTATAACCACTATAATGTGTGTGTGTGTGTGTGTGTGTGTGTGTGTGTGTGTGTGTGTGTGTGTGTGTGTGTGTGTGTGTGTGTGTGTGTGTGTGTGTGTGTGTGTGTGTGTGTGTGTGTGTGTGTGTGTGTGCGTGTGTGCGTGTGTGTGTGTGTATTAAAAAATATTATTATATAATAAATTTAATACAGTTGTAGTTCATATATTTAAATTGTTTGATATTTTTAAATGAATTAAAGTAACTAATAGCTTAAAGTAATTAAGAATTATATTAGTATTTTATATTAATAACTATTTCTTTTCAAATATTTTGAAGATATGGCTTGACCGAGATAGAAATTTGAAAATCAAGAATGAATAGAGAGTGTCAAAGATAATATTGAAGACAACAATGGAAAAAATGAGAGATGCACAAAAAGAGGAGTAAAGAAAATGAAGAAATCATAATGATAAACAAAGAGCCGGTACATGCATAGTTAATTCACAAATGAAGAATTAGAAGCACAAAATCAAGAAAAGATTGATAAGATGATAAGAATCCATGCATGTACATCTCAAGATGATCAATATGTGTTGAGAAGAAGAATACAAAGACAAATGCATTCTAAATCAATTGAGTGATTCTGCAAGAAATGAAATACAAGAACAAAATCATCAAACAGCTCAAAGGTATTATCATTGATCGAATGTTAATTTTCATTTCAATTCAGAAGAATTATATTCATTGTCGATATATGGTGGGCTCGAAACACTTGAGAATGCACTTTGAGATACAATTGATGTTGATGTTATAAACAACTTATAAAATAATGATCTAGAAGAGGAATCAAGATTGCAACCTAGAAGAAGAAGACAAATGGAAGATTCACAAATCAAAAGAGAACAAAGTATAACTAATCCCAATGGAATGCTTGGGACAGATTTGAATACTTTCCAAATAAATTTTTGACATGATCTAGATAATCATGCTTCACTAAGCATGTGCTACATGTGTCAAGAAAGTTATATTGGAATAATTTTTTCTCAAACCACTGAAAACCCTGGATGTAATATATGTTGACAAGAGACTTGGTCATCATCGATTTTAAACATCAAACAATATGGATCCCGGGCTACAAGCACCAGAACTTGTAAATTTAACATGGGTTTAGAAAATGGTAATATCCCATGTGAACCCAATCCCACGAGTGACACACACAACAAGAGGTCAATATGAATATAAAGGACAATAATTTTTCCATAAGAAATAAAACAAGTTGCTAAGGTTTTGCCACATCGTATAAAATATTTTCTTATGATTATAGTTCAGAGGATGGATCAACAAGGAACAAATTAAAAATTTATTTTCAATAAAGAGTGAGTATATAAGGCACTTAAATACAAAATACACCATGACAAGTTCTATTCAGATGTTCAGATTGATGATAATGATCTTAAAGAGCTTCTACCTAATTCTGATGAAAATATTTTCAACCAACTTAACTCCATCCATATGGTGGAATAGGAACCTTGAGAATGATATCTCTCGACATATTTTGCATAGATTTATCTAAGATAGGTATGCTAGTTAATTAGATTGTCATCTAATATTTTTGTGTGACATACGTTATTGAATGCCAAATTTTAACATTAATTAGAACTATGTTGAATGTTTGTGAGTTGTTAATAATTAATTTCATATTTTAAAATATTATATCCATTAGACCATCACATAGAAGTTTTTGTTTTATTTGAAGAATTCAATCCATAATATATTGGTCATTTGTTAGACTTTCAAATCCATTTATTCTTCAAATATTTTCCTTGTTGCAACATAGTGGTGCAATTGGATTGACGTCATTTATCACCGATAAGTGGGAATCACATGGAGTCTGTAATGGAATTATTAATCAATGTGGTGTACAAAAAAATCCTAGATAAGATCCTTCAAATTTCATCTCTCAAAATTTTCATGTAGATATATATAAAATATGTTTACTCTATGTAAGCCAAACAACTTCACCAAGCAACCTTCCTATGAAATATAGGTAGATATAATGGCATTCTATGTAAGTCAATGCCTAATAACTACTAGACATAGACCCCTTTATCCATAAAAATTAAAATTGTGAAATATTTGCAGATTATTCACAATAATCTTGTATTTTGATCACATATTATGTATGTTTTACAATTGAATATGAAATTGTGAATCATTTACACTATATCAATTTTATTATGGAAAAACCATATGATCACATCTATTTTCCACATTTCAAAAGAATTTAAAATACAATTCTCATAACACCTAAAACACATTTTTTAGACAAACCACACCCAAAAATAATTTTAAATAATCTATAAAATTATATATGTTTCAAAAAAAATTGTTTCAATTTTTTACCACATAGTTAATGGTTTTTTTGGGTCGCAAAATCGGGGCATTACATATGGTATCAGAGCTCGGGTTCTAACACTAGGTGCACTAGGCATGTTTGTGTAATATATTAATAAGTCTGGTTTGATTTGTTTTCCCATTCGACGAAAATGTTTCCGCCAAAATTGTGCATTTTTCCTCTTCATCGGTCAAAATTTGTATTGAGGTGTTAAACATTGCATACCTAAAACAATCGCTTTGGAGTGTTGTTCCTACTCAAAAGGGTGTGTCTTGCATTTGAGTTCAATATTTGACAAGAAATGTGACAAATAGAACTGTGCGTTGTGTTTGGGAGGCGGGACATTCAAGGTTAAATATCTTAAAACACTTTGTAAATGTTAGAAAAAGGTGTTCAAAGTTAGCGCGCAAAATGGCTCCTAGACTCTCGTAGCAGAGATTGTTTGGGTTGACCATATTCTCTGGTGAAATGGTATGTCACAATAAAATTTAAACCCAATTTATAAAATCATTTAATTGTTTAATTGAGGTAATTTTGATCCCTGTTGATCGCATTGCTACATGGGATGGTAGTTGAAATCTAAGAAAATCCATTTCTATTTTGACCCACAGTTTAGGGAACTTTAGTAGGAAACTAAAATCTAAAACTTCTAACCTTTAGTAGTTCTACATGTTAGATGGTTGCAAAATTTAGTTTTGAGAAAATGGAATGGGGATTGAGTTTTTAAAGCGTGTTTAGGAGGCCTCGAGTCACTCTGGAAAAAAAAAACAAACTGGTCAATTACATAAATTAGCTTCAGAAATGAAGTCATAACTAGAGTTCTGGTTATCAGAATTACATTCTATAAGTTTCATTGAATTCTCTATATATACGAGAATAGATAAGAGTTTATAGGAAATGTTTTTGAGTTGTGAATGCCTGTTTTTGAAACCCAATTTGTAGCCAATTTTTATAAAAAAAATTCTGAAATGCAAGAGCAAAACTTTAATAGTTAGCCCCAAGGAGGTGCTTCCAGTTCGAGATTCTAAATGTCTTGTTTGACTCTCTATATAACAAAGAAATGGCTGAATTTTTTTTTTTTTCCATTTGGGTCTTGTGTACCTATTTGGTAGGCCCTTTTTATAACCGTTTTGGCTAGATCATAGAATAAGAGAACTATGTATTTTGATCCATTTGACATCTTAGGACACCCTTGGAGGGTGAAATATTTTATAACATGATTATCATGATGTCTTACGTGTTCTCTAGGTTGAATTTTATGACCCAGACAAATTATATGCTACGAGGCATTTTGAATGCTAACTGTTTTGGTATAGTTTGTTCGTTTTGGACACCATAAAAAGTATAGTTGTTGATTTTGGAAATAATTTGTTTTCAGATGTACGAGTGTACAATTGTTTCCTTAGTCTAAGTAATATGTTTAAAGTGTTTGGATTTTTGGTTACTTTTTGAATGATTCGTTGTTTCTTGGGAAACTCAATCACAATGTTAGGGGTGCCACATTTAAACCTAACAAAACCCTTTTGGTATGGGCATAAAATAAATAATTTTACCTTGTATAGAACCTCCTAATAAGATAAAATGGTCCTCTATGCCTTCAAATTTCATTATTGTGAATCAAAATAATTTTATTCTCCTTGTGTATATGCTACTAATCTAAATTTTACAAATCTCTTATAAGAAAATTTACCAAACAACCTGATCACCTTGTTTTTTCCTTTTGGAAGTGTATATCTAAAATAAGCATACTTGGATGAAAAAAAAAATTAATGTAAGCTCCTCTAACTTTTCTCCAAACCATATATGATAAGAGGAAATAATTCTTAGTGTTTTTTTATATATACGATGGTATTATACGAAGTGATAGTTCATAGTTATTTTATCTTCTTCTAAGTAAACTAAACATCCCTTGAGCTATTGGAAACTGAATCCAGTCTACACAACTTAAAATCCTTATCAAATACCTCAGCATAAATTTTGTATTATCTTCAGGAATGATGAGATTATTTTAACCCTTCTTGAGCTCGAAAAGCTGATTTTCTCACTACGATTAGTTACTAAGTTGTGGTGCAATATAACATGGTTAAAATGTTTTATCTTAGAAGATACACTTGAGAGAATAACCCTTCCCAAATTTGTTATTAAGTAATTAAATAATCACATTTATGACACTAAGGCTTATGTGTAGGAATCATGGAATCACCCTCTCGTTCTAACCTTATCTCGTAGACCTAGAAGAATAATGGTTACACAAAATTAATAACAAAAATCTCTCATTCTCTCTCTCTACTAAAATAAAATAATTTAAATTAGTATCGATTTCTCTCTTGGTTGGGTGATATGGTATACAAATTCTAGTGTTGACCCATGGAATTACATGTAATATGATGTAATAATGGTGAATACAATTTTTTGTAACCCACAAAATATACATATATAAGAACAATTGTGTACGTATACCTTATAAAATAGGATAAAATTATGCGATCATAAGTAAATGGTAAAACTCATCAAATATGTATTTGAAAAACCTTGGTTGATCAACAATGTTATCAATTGTTACCCTTTAAAATCCAAAAATTGGGGTAATCATAAGTTATTGTTTCAAATGGAATAAGTAATGTTTATTAATCTTAGTGACACTCATATAATATGGATTACACTCTAAATTTTTGGTCTTATATACGTAATTTAGGAATTGTATTATCATTCCTAAGTTTTAGGTGAGAAAGTAATGTGAATAATCAAAGGTTGCAATGGTCTCACAAATTAAATATGCCTTTGGCTACTTGACTCCTAGGAGACTCTTATGTAATATTTCTTTCTCATTAGAAAAGTCTTAGTAACTTATTATAAGAGAAATGATGTAAACCCTTATTGTATGGACTAATAATAACGATTATCTATTCCTTCCACCAACCTTGGGTGAAGACATCCTTGGATATCAATATAAACACTAATTAAACAATGTAGATTTGGAGTGGTATCGAAAGCTATGTTGTTTTGGGGTACTCTTTAAAACATGGCCCCATTTGTTGTTACCACTCAATAGGGTGGAAAAATTTAAGGTTATTTGTGTAAAATAGAATTCACCCTCTAGTTAAGGAGTGTATTTATATCCATCTCTTGTGACCTAATGATTCATTTATGTGCAAATAATTATTAAGTAAAAGTAAACATAAATTCCATATTTTCAGAAGCGTTAGGCTATACCTTCCCTTAAGGAAAATGTGTATTGATCTCTTAAACTCTTGAGGAAGGTATGAACAGAAAATTTGTTGTATCCCATTCATGTATAATTTTGTAATTTGCATAATATCTTGATAAGTGTTGGAAACATCCCCTTTGAATGTATTTTGTTCTCCTAACTCATTCATGCATTCTCTTGGCTATAGTAATAAATAAATGATAAATTTAAGTAAACCTCTCATATGTCTTTTTGAATTGAAAAAATTCATGTTTTTTGTTTCATTAAGGAATTATGGCTTGTTTGGGAGTAGAAAGTTTAAAAAAATAAACGATCTATCATGGTGAGAACGTAGGTAAACTTTTAAACAATACCGAATTGAACTAGCCTTATAGGTTTTCTAAATAAAATTTTGAACTATAATTGAGATGTTCTAGAAATGATACATGCTAGGAACCCTTGAAACCAAACTAGAAAATCAATCCTAACTCGGTGACTAGTTATATATTTCACCCACAATGTATTGGTGTTATCTTTATGTGAACATAAAAATTATAGTAAAATCAAGTCATCACCCCTTAATTATATTTTTTATTATGTGAATATTAATCTTTGACCCCTTCATGAATAATGCAGAGGTTAAGAACAAAGTGGAGAGGCTTGTGAATCATTTTCCAAATTTTAAAGTTAATTGTGAGATAGAAGGTGAAACCACACATAAACTTGGAAATTTTTTCTCTATTCTTGTGTGATATTTGTGGCACCTTGGATGGCTTTCAAGAGTAGGCTTGTGCACATCTAGTATGCAAAACTTGATAACCCTTTTAAGACTATAAGGAGGTTCCCTTGGCTCACCCACCAATAGTTGCCTTAAATATGAACATTATGTTATACATCCACTTATGTGGACCCCTGTAGGAAAGTTATATGATGATGTAAATGACTCCTTTGGAAGATACAATTTCCCTTGATTAATATTTTCTTATTTGAATTAAACTTGACCTTGAAACATGTTATATTTGGTGAGGCGTGTTTGTCAAGACAAAAAAAAATATAGTCCCCTTAAAGTAACATTAATGTTGGACATACACTACATGTGACCATTTAGAGGTTTTAGACAATGATTTTAATAACAATTTCCTTAGAAGCTACAACTTTCTTTAACTAAATTACTCTAAATGAGAAAAACCCTAAGTACATGACCAAGTTTGAAATGGTGGGACTTGCTTGTTGTGACAATTTAGGCTACATGATACGACATGATACCTCGTGAGGTCATATCCTTATCTCTTCCAATGACTTTCAAGAGGAAGTCTAATTTTAGGAGAGGGCAATGTAGTGCCACCTCTTCTTACAATAGTTCCTTTGCTGACTTGTTTCTTTTATTTGATGATGGACATGGATTTTAGCAGCATTTGGATTCTATATCTTCTTATTATGGTTATTTTGGAAGAACCTTGAGGTGATTTGGGAACATAGCGCCAAGCTAATATTATGGATCTTTATCTTAGCTCTTGCATGGTATGGTTTTTTATATCAGCATGTTATGGTACAATTGGTCTCATTTCATATGTGATGGATTTACATATGGTTTCATCGTATAATTGATTATCATTTGATTTGTAATGGCTAATTGGATGTCGTTATGGAATGCTTCGATGGATAGTATAGTTTGAGTTAATATAGATGGATATGATTAGCATTTATCTATTTCATATTGACATTTATTGTGGTATCATTATTGAGATGTATCCATGATTGATTTATTGAGTTATTTAATTAATATATTTTTATCAAGTAGGTGTGTTTAATGTTTGCATTGAGTGTGCAGATTATAGTGAACAGGATAACGTGGGTCTCAGAGCTGCACCTCGGGTTTGCACAAGTGGCTAATTGGGCCGAGTCCATAGCCATATTTTATTTTGTGTATCCTTGTGTGTGTGTGGCATATTCATGTTTGGTCACCATGGATGGCCCCTAATTTTAATTACGTTAATTTTTATTTATTTTAGACTTGTAATGAGCTAGTTTAGGAACCTAGTGGTCCCTACATGTGTTAAGTGTGTTTTAAGTTAATTAAGTATGTTGTTTGAGGTATGAGACCACCTAATTGTCATTTCAGTGGGCCCCACTACCTCAAACCTTGTGCCATTTATCCCAATCTCGAATTTAGGCTAAATGTGGTATTTTTGGGGACCTCTTTTCACTTTGGGAGCTCCCTTTCATGGAAAAGGATCCCTATGACCCTACCTATGGATAGGGGGGTATCTTTTCAAGGCCAAATGTAACTTTACCTAAAAATTTATCCCTCACACATCACTATCATGTAAGAGAGGTTGGTTTTTGTGCTTCTTAAAAGTTACATGGTGTTGGATTTATTTACATTTTGGGGAATTTGGGAGATTACCTCTTAAATGGGATTTTTTTATTCTCTTTGTATTTTTGGGAATATTTTATGGGGAGATGAGAAAGGTGACATATGTCACCCTCTCATTTTGGGACCTTTTGGTCATTATTGCTTTTGGAGTTAGATATTTGGAGAGTTCTTGTGGAGCTTGGAGCTTGGGAGTGTGTTGGATTGCTTTGAGTTTGGGATAGCTTGATGGAGGTAGGTCTCCATGTATCTCTCTCATTTTTTCTTATGATAACTTAATGTGATTTGTAAATACAAATGGTGTCTATATGTGTTGTTGTTTGTGTATTTGTGATGGGAGTGTTGGTGGATTTGGTTTTCTTTTCATTTTATCCATCCATCATGCTTTGTGATGGATTTTGGAGTGTTGGAGAAGAGGGAGGAAGACCCTTTTTCACCACATGGCTTGATGGGTAAGCCATGTTGGTCTTATTTTATTCCACCACTCATATGGATTGATGTGGAGAAGGATTTTAATATGGTTTGAACTTACTTCTCCATCCTTGGCAAGGAAATCATATATGGTTTGAAAATCCTTCCAATGAGAAGTCTTGGTGCTTCAGTTGGAGAGATAAGGAGAGTATTTTTGAATTAGAGAGATAAGGAGGGTGCTTGGATATTATTATTGTGTTCGTATGGTTTGTTCACACTTTGGATTAATATGGGATTCTTTTCACTCTTCCCATTTGGGGAAAACATGGATATTTCCCTTCGTGTTGTTCTTGTTTTTGAGTTCTTGTATGTGTTGGAAAAATTGTGCTTGTGTTCTTATCACACTTTTCCTATTCTTCTTGTGCATTATTAAGGATTTCTACTCTCTCTCCCATGGGCTTGGAGGGAGGCTAGCATGCCCTCCATGTGTTGGAGATGGCATGTAATGATGCCAATTGGTTGGTAGGTAACCGGTCCCTTTCTTCTTGTGCTATGAAGACTACTTTTAGAGTGGAAATAAGTAGATTTAGCTTGGAACTTGGTGAAGAAAAGTTGGAGATTTTGGCATGTTGTTCCCCATTTTAAGCTAGGATTTTCCACTTGGATTCTATTTGGTTCTTTTTAATATGTTTTGAGAATTTTTAAATTGTCTCCCATATTTGGATGAAGCTTGTATCTTGCACTTGAAAATGTGAAGTCATGTTATCTTCTCCTTGTGGAGATTAGTGGACATAATGTGGCCTTGTTATTCATGTTGTTTTGAGTTTCCTCTCCTTTATTTTAAGAATTTTGGATAACTTTTATCAATGGAAATATATATGTCTTTTACCTATTTAAAAGGAATGATTGTAAGGCTTAAAATTGTGGAATGGAAAGATCACATTATCTTGTATGTTTGAAAATAAAATTTGTTGAAAGGAATGAATGTTGAGTTCACTCAAATTGTTACTCTTTCCTATTTGTTTGCATGGGTATCAAGAAGAATGATTTCACATTTACTAGTTCATTTTTGCTATAAAATGTTTATTCTATTGCATGCGCTATGAGAAAAAGAAGAAGGCATATTTTAAAGTTGCATTGCATAGCACATGATAGTAAAGGATTGTGAAGTGGTAGCATAGTTTTAGTTTTAATTCAACTCTTAAAAGAATCTTCTTGCTGTAATTTTTCATCCCTCATTTTTCAAATTTTGGAGTAGGCATATAGTGAACTAGACATAAAACTAAATAAATATTCCATTTAGTTTCTTTAAACAAATTAGTGATAGGAAAGAATCGATCAAAATTCTAGTTCAAAAACAAAAGATAATATGACCTTTAGTTTTAAATCTCTTGTATTTTTTTATTAAAATAAGATAATAAGAAAGGATTTTTTATTAAAATTAGTTTTCATAAGTATTCTCATTCTTATTGCCTCCGATTAAAATATTTCCAACCAGATTTAAGAAATATTATTGTTTTTCTTGTGTAGGTGTGTGTGTGTGTGTATGTGTGTGTGTAAAATCATATATGTACTTAACTGTGAGAAATATTTTAAAACCAAACATTACACTAAAATGTATTATAAAAACCTGATTGGAAAAGCATTGATATATGTATATGTTAACATTTAGCCCCCACCCCTTATTTTTAAAATACAATCTAACCTATGGAAAAGCATTGGAAGCCTGAATTTTAAGCTATTGCTCCCTCTAAGGCTCGGTCTTATATATATATATATATATATATATATATATATATAAACGATTTTGATAAACCTTGTTTTTTCTAATAATCTAAAACAAAAAAATAAACATTGATTAAGGTAGCGGCTATGCCACAGCTTGCCACATGGTGGGTTGTTGTCCATGGTATGTGGTTGTGGGGAAACCAACCACATCATTTCCTTCTCTTCACGTTTTCACCAAGGCCATGGTGTGGTTATGGCCACACCATAGCCACCTGTGGTGTGGCCACAACCACACCTCCTCCCATCTCTTTCAAACCCCTTCACAGCTCATCCCACCCCCTCTCCACTTCAACTCCCCTCCTGTACAACCCGCAGCCAAGCCATTGTAACCCCGTGCTAATGTCGTAGTCTGTTTGGATCTTGGGGGTGTGTATATATATATATATGAGGATTTGTAAATTTTAGCCCAACCCAAAAAACAGGTGTATTATTTGTAATTTGAAAACCCCGAATATGGAAGAGTTTCTCTATTCCTCCATAAACAAATGAAAAATCTGCATAAAACAAATAAAATAGATTCTTTATGGCCTCCATGGCCGTCATCTTCCTTCTTCAATCTCCATGGAAATTCCCTGCATAAATATATTTTAAAACATAAATATTTTATTTACTTAATATATTGCCCAGATAGGTATAATTTACCTTTTTTTTTAAATTATTTTTTGGGTCCATGTAAAAATATTACAACATTTTTTTCAATTTGTTATATACAAGCAATTGTATGTGAAATATACGATGGAAATGCTGAAAGGTATCTTGTGAAGAAAAGAAAGTGGAGGGAGAGAATAATGCGAGAGGAAGTGGGGCTAAGAAGATGAGGTTTGAGGGTGGATGAGCGCAAGGGAGGGGAAATCGGAATGAGGAAGCAATAAATAACTCCACACTCCAACAACCACATGAGTTTGTATTAATCATTTGAAGTAGAAAAGGTTCTTCGCGTAAGATGTGGATGAAAATGTTTGTGGAGATATCTCAAAATGTAAGGATTAAACTGACAATATTGAAGAAACATAAAATATTTTACAATTCTAGTTGTTGCATATATTTGTTAGTCAAAACACACGTAAATGTAAGGGGAAATCGAGTGCATGTTTAATGAGACACGACATAGATAGGAAGATGTGTAGCGGGTGTAACATCGAAAGCTAGTGATTGCATGTAACTTTAGGAATAGGGTTTCTCTCTAGGTCTGTCAACAATTATTATCAACAATGATGAAGATTGTTCGTACCCAAATAATATCTAGTATCTGTGTTACATTTAATTGTCTCAAGTTCATGCACATTATTCATGTGAGAAAAATACGAGCTTTAAGGGGCCAAAATTTTTAAAAATGGAAGGAATTCTGCAGGGGCCAATTTTGAAACCCAACTACACTGATTTATTCTTGTAGCACTTTGTAGGCATGGTTTTTCGTTCCAAGAATGAGTAATATAAGAAAACAATTTGATGAAGAAACACTTATTGATAATTGAGCCCATAAATGGAATGGCATAGGAACGAAAGAGATATTTTATTTGTTTATCGAGATTTAAATTTCTTTTAATGGCATCAAGTATTTTGTGTGCACGATATTAATTTGTTAGGTAAGGTGAAGACATAAATAGAAAGTTAGAAATAAAAAGGTGGGAATTGAAACCCTAAATATCCCACAACTATTCCACGGATCAAAATGTTCCTTCCCAAATAACATTTTCTATATGTGCTCTAATATATCATTTTGATTTCTCCCGCATTATCCACATGAGTGCAATTTACACTAAAAATGGCCAAAATAAGAAAAACCATAAATCAAATATGTTTGAGAATAGGTAGATTTTATGCATCAATCAAGCTTGCTAGTTTTTTAATTTCATGGGACCAAAAATTTTGATTGGACGATGTTTAATTTGATAGGTAAGACAAAGACATGATTGGAATATATAAGACGTCCCTAATATACAAGACGTCTCTAATATACAATAAGATATCCCTAATATACAATATATTTTCTTAATTGAAAATTTAAACATTTTCTATTATAATGTGTAGGAATAATCAACCTCTCCACATATATGATAAACTTAACCAAAATGATTTTAAAAAAAAAATTAAATGATAAATTTATAAGTAATTGATCCAATGTATTGCGATGTTAATTCTTCAAGATTGATATCTTCTTATTACCAGCTATTTCTCTATTTTTTCAATATACCATTATGATAAAATAAATTCAAATTGGAAAAGTTCCAATATTATACTCACAAACATAGACATTTAGAGCATGAACTGAAACAAAATTTTGTTTTCAATATCACTCGTATTAAGAATTCTACAAATCAATTATACATA
The DNA here is from genome assembly GCA_019776745.2 of Taxus chinensis. Taxonomy (NCBI): domain Eukaryota; kingdom Viridiplantae; phylum Streptophyta; class Pinopsida; order Cupressales; family Taxaceae; genus Taxus; species Taxus chinensis. Next base: position 216,781,987 of record CM034152.1, on the reverse strand, counting down.
CAATTTGTTGACATTTTTATTTATTTATTGTATAAAAAAATGTAATAGACAACTTTTATTTTAACGATGTTGGAGAAAACACTACATGCCTTAATTTTTCACACATTATCATATAAAGAAATATATTGTTGAGCCCATAATCAGTGTTACAAGAATGAGAGGGGTTTGGAAACCTTAAAGAAGTGGGAAAATATTTAGAAAGAAACAATTGTGCAATTGTACAAATAATACAAATACAGCTAGTGCAGATACATATAGGCCTCCTCCATGCTCGGCCCCTGCTTACTGTGCTCTAAATCCTCATCCTCATTATCGTCGTTTTGTCCTTTCCTATCCAAACCATCCCTCTCCAGAAGGGAAATTTAACCAGACAAGACTCTTTGTTGGGATATGAGCTCTCTCACGCTATATTTTAGTTGCACAATCGTGTTATTCATGTTCGTCATATATGTCCGTACCTCGGCCCTATGCTCATTCATCAATTTCACCAGGATTTCCACTTGAAAACCCAATCACCCGAGGGTGGGGCAGCCACAGAGTTAGCTTTAAGTTACACATGCGGCCGAAAAAGGTAGAGATTAATAAAAATGTACGCCAAAAATATTAACAAACAAATGTGTTCATTAAAGTGGAAATTGATTTGGCGTAATCAACGGAAATTCTTTCCTTGGTTGGCCCTCATTTCAGAAACTTCTGGACCAATAAAAAAACTCTCCTTCCAATCATTGTACACAAATTAAAATATTCTAAAAAGTAGGTATAACATTCAAGTGGGGATAAGGATCAAATGAGTTTAGCAAGACACACTAAATGCAAATGATTGGAAGAAGAAATTTGTGACCCTGGGATTGCAGGGAGGGATTTAGCACTTCTCTCAGTGATTTTCATTTTGCACAAGCTTCTTCTTCTCTTCCTGTGGAAGCGTAAAAAACAACCGACTTTGGTCGAATACTTTGTCAAACAACTCTGGTTCGATTCCATGATTGACCACATAAAAAATCCGCAATCGATACAAGCCTGAATTCACTTTAATGTCAGATTATTGCACCAGAGAGGTAAATGAAACTTTGACATGCCTTCAATTTTTTATTTAAAAAAACAAAACAAGAAAAAACAAATGCTACATAGCGAATTTGTGATGCAATTTCTTGTTGGTCAGGATTGGAGAGATCGATGCATGCAAGCTGTAATGTCTGAGTCTCATCATAGGGGAAATCCATTGATGACATTTTCTACTGTTTATATTGCTTTCCTCACCCGGAACCCTTTCTAATTTTTTTATTGTGTGAGGCTCTACTATCGTGGCCGCATCATTCAAAGACTATACACAACACACACCCTCATCACCCACATCCTCGACACGCAACAACATTTGGTTATTCCTTCACATCGACTCAACATACCTCTGCAATCTTCCGCCTCACACCACCTTACCGTTTTAAGCTACTGCCTCACGAAAGTGATTTTTTTGGGGTTTCTTTCCCACCGCATCCTTCCTATCTATTCCTGAATCAACAACTACTAATAGTCCCTCACATCTACAGTTGTTTTTTCCCATACATCAGAACAATCCATGTGCTTTCCTCTCATTGTTCTTTTCTTTGAGATCTGTAATACTCCTTTTTTGCATCATCCACCGATGGATTTTCAATGCACCACCTCCTTCATTCCCCATCGTTCGATTTATGACTCCGATCAGAAGTGGTTACCCCAGATCCAACTGGGACATGCCTTTCAATGTAACAAGTCATTCTCACAGTTTGATATCAATTTTAGTTTATCATTTTAACAAGTCATTCCGGAGGCATTTCATACCCTAAGGAACCTAAGCAGTTGCCTTGGGCGCATAATGGGGAGGGGCGGCATAAAATTTTTTCACAGGTCAGATTTCCAGGCATTCAGCTCTCCCATAGATTTAAAAAAATTTAAAATAAGTAATTGTCAACACCCTTCACATATATATAAACATTGGTAAGTTAAAGTAAATTCAATTTCATTAAAGTAAAAATATTGGTTTATGCCACTACCACATGCGAATCGCGATAACAGTCACTATCGACTCATAAATTCATTATCCATAAACTAAATGTCAAAAACATGGACCACGATAACTGTAAGTAAACCGAATGGATTTATAATTGATCATTACAATTTGAACATTTGCTCACTGAGCACTTCGTGACTCCGCAGGTCCGTAGGACAAGTTGAGAAACTCACGCTGACAACCACACTGCCAAATGTGTCAGGGGATAAGACAGAAATGATAAATTTAGTAATTGTTTTAAAAACATGCACAGGCAGGTGAGTTGCTGGTCTTGGAAAAGGGGGAGGTGTATGCTCCGAGTCCTTCGTAGGGTACTCTACAACCTTAATTCGGCCCTAAGTCTTTCTCACATCCAAGTCATACAACATTTAATCAATACAAATAAAAAACATTCTCTCTAAGTAACTTATAGCATCCATTAACAGAATGAAAATAAAGCTTCGAAAGTAATGCCCGTTCATCGTCGCTCCCTTGTTTCTGCAACAACCATGCTTCTAGGAGTTGAATGCCGTTGTGTTTCCTTTGAAACGTCTGTGTCTTCGCCTTGTCGAGCTTGCCTTTTAATCACTAGTAATATGATTAATAATTTTATGTTTTTAATAAAAGTCATGCAAAAAATAATAATGATAAAAATAATATTTTGAATTATTTTGTCGATTGGCGAATATTTATGTTAGTGTCATTTTCTTTTAGCAGTATAGTTATTAGTTACTTGCAAGCTTTTCAACCATAGTATTGATCTCTCTTGTGCCCGACCCCTCGATCAAATTATTTTGTTTTGTCACTATCGTGTTAGTTCCTAAACGATTATTCGAACCCCGTTTAGGTGTCACGACGTCTTAAAGAATAATAAGAATAGATAATAAATGAATTAGTATCAATTATATTTTAATTGTGTAAATAAACAATAAAATTTTATGTGGAGTAAATTAAGCCTTTTCAAGCCATGTTAATCTTTTTTTCATCCACCGACTTGTAAGATTGTTTGGTCTTTTTCTTCTCGACTACTTGGTGTGGAGATATGAATATCTATTTTTTTTTATATATATAAAGACATAAGAATTTGCATAACAAATTGCTTTATTTAAATTTACTAAGCCATTCCGGCATCCACGCATACCTTATTTCATAATATGGAAGTGTGTGCCTTCACCCACCGACTGCCTTTATGGTTCTTACTCCTTATGGTTGGCGTGGGGTTGAAGGCTTCCTTTTTTTTATTTGTTTCCTGGCAAGTGGGGGGTGCGTGGAAGAGTGTATGGCCTCATGCCATATTCTGTTTGTTTTTCTTTTGGTGCCTTGTTTGGCATTACGGTTGTTGGGAGTTAATGAAACTATGTTTATTACCCACCCACCGTGCACTTTCCTCCATGCTGGCCGCTTGCATTTCAAAATGGGATTTTATTACTAAATCTTCTATGATTTTGTCTTCTTACCTGCTCTTGCCGTATTTCTGGCCGCGTGAGGCTGGAGGGAGAGTCTTTTATTGGGGTTTGTGTTGGGCATTGAAGCTCAGAAGCTAGTTCTGTTCGCAGTGTTAGATAGCAGCAGGATACCTCCTTCTTCTTCTTCTGGTCGCACCTTCAATGGAGGAGCCTGGAGTGGCGTTTTTCATGCGTATAGCAGAGGATAGGGGGGGGGGGCATTTAAAAACGTGGAGGAAGGTTTTTCTGAGCGTGGAGGACTATTGGGTGCCTTCCCTACTAGCCGCGTAGGTTTGGTATGGTGGTTATAGATGAAGCTACAAGATGTTGCAGTAGGCATGTTACCTCCACGTTCATTGGGTGTTGTATGGTGTGTTCTTGTTGGGGATCCACAGCAACTGCCTGCAACAATAATTAGCTAGGCAGCAGGCATGTTGCAGTAGTAGAAGCCTTTGAGCACTCCAACAAGTAGGTGGTCCAACCTTGTTGTTATCCGTTCAGTTTTGACTGCATGCTCAAAGTCGAGATTCTCCTTCAAGATATTTTGTATCAAAATCAATTAAGTGACAACAAGAGTGAGGCAGGCACTCATGGCGAGGGGTGAAAGGAGAGAGAGGGTGCAGGAAGGAGATCGATGAAGGATAGAGGAATTAAAAAGAAATTCGGATGTAGTTGGTTTAAAGGCAATAAAATGGTGCATGCTTTTGTGTAAGTGGCAGATCACACCGCGGGCACAGGAGATCTTTGCAATGTTGGAGAAAATGTCTTGGGAGATGAAGGTAGCAGGATATTCTTCAGATCCAGAGCATGCACTGAGTTCGTGTCCTTCAAAATCGATTAAGTGACAGTAGGAGTATTACCAGCAGACCTAATGAAATTTATTTATAAGATTCTCTATTGCCTCTTACTTGTCTTTCGACGTAACCCATGGAAGAGAACCTCATAGAGGCCGACTTGTTTCATGTCAGATTATTCATGAAGCACGTTTTACCTTGCAATTTTATGAGCTGTTTCAACGAGTCACTGATTTGGCAGGCATAAAGGTTTCTGTTGGAATTATCACACCTTACAAGCTACAGCTGAAGTGTTTGCACCGAGAGTTTGACGCTGTCCTCAAATCTGATGAAGGAAAAGGTTTAATTACCATTGCGGTAGATGCCTCTCAGAGCCAGGAGTGATGTTGAATCACGAGGAACAGGCATGAGCTACTTTTTTCCCTTTTTCCCAGCTATTTCCTTTTATAATTAAATGCATGATTATTGCTTGTTCTCCTGGTAATTGTGTGCTGTGTTGGTTTGAGATAAGCTCTGCGTGAGATTTTTATCATTTGAAATGCTGTGTGGCTTTTGCACGCCTTCCCCGCCAAGAGTGTATTTTCTTGCTTTTGCTAGATGTGCGAGGGGTCTTGTTAGATACGTCTGTGTTATGCCTGTAGGAGCAGTTTTCTTCCTTCTGCGACCTGGTTTTGGACCTTCCTCAGCATGACAATGAGGAGTTGTTTGTTTAAGTGCTGTCCTCTTTAGAAAACAAAAAAAATGTGATTTGCTTTTTACCTCCGTTATGTATCCCTATGGTTATAGAGGAGAACAGGTGATAAACGAATAAAACTATTTACCTCTGGAGAAGAAGTGTATTTATTGCCCTTTTGTTGTTATCACGGTCTAATATTAATTCGTAATTGGAAATGATACTAGAGTGACCCTTGCTCATCCTTTTCTTTTTAGCAATCTAGTTTGGTATAATCTCATCCCAATTTCATCCCTGGGACGTCGACTACAAGGTTGGAACAAGGTAAATTTCTATTTCCTTTTTGAAGCTTTAACGAACTGTGCATTATGCTTGTCGGATGTGACTGGCTATGACTAGATGGTGGGTTTGCGACGCCGTCTTATGCAAACATGTTTTGGCCAAATCTAACTTACTTACCTAGCTTATGACGACCTTAAAAATTTTAGTACCCTGGCCAAGGGATATCCTCGTCAGTCCTACATTTGTATTACCTCCCTAACTGGTCTTATGAAAGGTCCATCAGCTTCTTTGAGATGGAAAATTTGAGGGTTTGTTATAAGGAAAACCTTACTCAAACCTTTGGAGAAAATACTTAAAGTATTCAAGGGACTCTCGTTTTGTACATGGGATACCCTATGCGCCCGACATAACTGTGTAAGTTACTTAAATCTTTTTATTATTATAAGAAAAGCCTTTCCTTGTCAGACGCCCCCACGGTAGTGAGTGCAGGAACAATGTTCTACCCCTTCCGAGCAACAAACAATGAAGTATATGTCGGATGTGGTGAACATGGAATTAAGTCTGAGGCTTGAGATGCTTTCGGGGGCCCGTGAAAGGTAAATTACATTTACCCCCCCCAAGCAACAATGTTTTATGAGACCCTTCTTCGTCATATCAGTAAGTAAGTTAGTAGTGTATAACATTGAAATATTTTATTATGTTGGGAATGAAGGGGTTTTCGTTGAGGGATGTGCGGAGTTGGCACTTGCGGCTTAAGAGAGCTTTCAAAGTTTCAACTTATCATTCGTGGACGTTGTTAATCTTGAATATATAATTAAACATTGGGTATAGCAATCAAAAACGTCAGCTACATTTTTTTAAGGTGTACGCAAGTGCAATGCATTCCTTTTTACATGATCTTTGAATTGGGTCCTTGAGTGGCCATAACCCGCCCCCCCCTCATAGGCTGTATGAGTTTTAGTGGACTTGTGTGGCATTCTTGCTCTGAGTAGGGATGTTCGGAATAATAAATCTTATTACCTTTTTTTTTTACATTATTAGGGGAATTTACTATTTCTATATCGGGTGGTTGTAGTACGATTCCTTTATTCTGTTTTGTGAATGTGCATGCTGCTATCGCTATCTTACTTAAGGAAAATAAAAAGGTGTATATTGTGGGAAATTTGTTATAATTTAGAATGTAGGGTGTAAGGGTAACCTTGGATAGAAAATGCACAATTTTGGCTTTCATATGTTCTGCAGTGTGCCTTTTGTTAACTAGATATCTATTTTGTTTACCTTCATACAAATTACTTTTGCTTATGCCTTGGAATGGAAATCATGCACTAGTCATTCAATTAATTTTGATGAAATATCTAAGAAAAGGGAATGCATGCTCATGCCAGTTCTTTTGAACTGACAAAAGCTAACATGTTTTTGCAGGTTGTCTTTCCGAGCTCAAGTATGAAAGAAGTGGCTGTTGTAGTTGTATAGATGATATCCACTTTGGTGCTTGTACATTGTCTTTTATAGTTAAACTATTGCTAACATCTAGTGGAAAGATTTTAGAAGAAGGGTCAGTGCCTTAGTAAATGTATTGTAGAGTATTGTTGTTGTAACTGTCAAACTTTGCTCTTGAGTTAAAATGTTGAGTTGTAAATCCTTCTAAGACATAGTAGTAATGAGTTAGTAAGTACTATAAAGTGAACTGGATAGTCCTTATAAAAGTTAAACGAAAATTTATGTATATGAACATATTAATGTAGATGTGATCCACTTGAAACCTTTGAGACCTGGAACAATCAAGAGGAATCTATCTTTTGTAACGAAATATGATAACTTATTATTATTATTTTTTATTTCGAGCCAAGCTAATAAACATTATCCTTTTACGGTGAAACCTTAAATGATCTCACGGTGAAATCAATGGTTAGATTTTAGAAGATGATAGGATTTATTGAGTAGGAGGGAAATTGATTAATAAAACCTTAAATATCTCTATATCGTTTGAAATGTTCTCCTCTGTCAAACCTAATTAAGTAAAGTCTAGATGGAACATTTAACCAATCTTGATAAACCCTTAACCTCAATAAAAAGACGGATAGTAAACCATGTGACCCTGAAGCTAAATTCTGTTGTCCTGTTCTGTTAACCCATGCCTTAATTCATGGTGATATTTCTTAAGCAAGGTCAAAATTTGATCCTTAAACAAGAAGGTTATTGTTATGAACCCTAAGCGGTACTTCCCTCAATCGGAGCTTATGCCTTCACCTGTGCAATAGAGTTGTGGAACATGTGTTAGTGGCTTGAGTAAGATTAATTAACCTTGTAAGAAATGGAAAATGTTCTAAAATCAAATGAACAAGAAAGATTTGGACATAAAATTGATGATCCTAGTTTAGAAAGCTTGGCCTTAAGCTATTCAGTCAATAGTTGAAAAGAAAGAAGTTCTCCCTTGTGAAAAGAATTGTGTGAATCATTACATGAAATTTTACAAGAACGTAAGTTAAGAAATTAGAGACACTTTAGTAAACAAGAAAATTTAATAAGAATTTCCTCGTGGGATGCCCCTAAATGTAAGTGTGTCATGTGGTTGGACTTCCATGTTGTCTTGTAAAAAGGAAAAGTAAATTGTCCTTGATAGGTGTGAACGTTTCCGTGCTGACCTTGTGGTCTCCCCCATAACAAGTGGTTCCTAGTGTTGGTTGTAACCTTGTGACGACATGTTGTGTCGTGTTGAGTCAAAGCAAGTCAAAAAAAAATTATCCTGTATTTCACAGTGTTGTATGTGTTGGTATTTTTGGTGTGTTACATTTGGTATCAGAGCGTAGGTTCATGCTCTCGAACCTATGGGCCGGATTGGTGTTATATGATGATGTTACATGGTGGTGGTGGTGTTACATGATGATACTGCATGATGATGATGATGTTGCATGATGGTGGTAGATATTGGAAGAGTAATGTGCTTTAAACGTGATGTGATTATTGTCGTAATTGTGATATTGTGAACGCACATTATGGGTATGTCACCTTGTGCGTGTTTGTGATCATGTTGATATGTTTGGGGATGGGAGTATTCTCTCTCCTTCTTGTGGATTCTAAGAAGAGTTCACGTGTGAATTATTGTTTGTGATGTGTGAAAAGAATTCTAATGTGGATGACGTAGTGTTGGAGCATTGTGGCGTATTGTGATATGTGAGTGTATCAATGTGTTGTATGACTAGTTGATGTTAAAAGAAACGAGTTGTATCATGATGTTTTTACCATGTTTTGAAGAAATGTGTGTACCACCTTGCTATGTTGCAATGGATGTTATGTTGTGATGTACTATGTTCATCGTATGTATGACTGTGCAAATAGGTAATGCTTCATGTTGTGATTTTGGGTCATACGGTGAGTGTATGAACCCTATCGTATGGTGATTGCACTTTGGGTGCAGAATGTGGTAAAGTGATGTGTTACACTCAGTGAATGTATGATCGTGATCTACCCTGTATATGTACCATATGTGAGACGTTATGGTAGTTATGTGTGTGCCACCGTTATGTTAGTGATGTTGTTGTATGTTATGTTGTGAACCTTACGCTAACCGATCCTGAGGGAAATCGGTAGAAGTGTATGTTGAGAGTGAGGAATGGTGTACCATGGGTCAATAACTCGAGCTAAAACTCGGTTTAGTAGATAACATGTGATTCTTTCCTCTCTCCCTATGTGGTTGTATGTATGCAACCTTAGTGTATCTATGACTATGTTTAGCCTTGTCGAAGTGGTGGCGGGATGATTCAGATGGAGGTGATGACAGTTGTATTATTGATATGTATTTTATGAGCTGAGGCTCGATGTTCCGAGTGCTAGCAACTCGTTGAGTACCCCTTTGGTGGCTAGATAAGGCCACACAGTTATCGTAATGTGACATTATTATAAGTTGATTTTATTCGTAAATTGAGCTTTTACTTTATTTTGCAAGGACCAGCATCTTTTCTTGATTGCAATGCTTTACAATTTTGGGCATTTCCTTGGTTTGTGGCACTAACATGGGGATTTTGATACTAACTTTGGCTATTTGGCCATTTATTTTGCTTGATTTGAGGTCTTCTTTTAAATTTGGAATTTTTATCGCCTTGCCCAAGGCTTGTACTTTGCCACTTGGCACTTTGATTGGATTGTTGTGCTGGTTCTATTGTCGTGATGTGTGGAATAGGGTCATGGGATGCACCATGGAATGGTTGGACCTATGGACCCGCTTCGTTGTATGGGGGTACACCCCAAGGAGTACATATGACTAGCGGGTTGTTGAACCACGCGTTATTATGTCACTTGGGTTAGGAGTGTTCGAACTCTATGTGTCTTGGACCATGGGGACAACCGGCCTCCTTGAGGGAGGCATAAGAGTTTGAGGGAGGCATAAGAGACTTGAGGGAGGCATAAGAGACTTGAGGGAGGCATAAGAGTTTGAGGGAGGCTTATGATAAGAGACTTGAGGGAGGCATAAGAGTCTGTATGGTCGATGTTTCGGGATATATGTTGAGTTATTGTGATGTTTTAGTAGTGGTCTTTTGATGTATATATTACTCATGTCAGATGGATATGTGTTGTGATGTTGTGGCTATGGAATTGATCCCCTTGTGGACACTATGTACCTGTAGCATGGTTTGGTGTTATGTGAGTTTTTCATTGATGCAAATTGAGGAAATGTCTAGTGGATTGTAGTACTCTTTTGTTTGAGTATTTTGTATGTCAGTCATTGATGTGTGACGTGTACTATGTTATGTGGACTGTGCCTACTCCATTCCGTATTTGAGTAACCTTTTTGTGGTGTAATACAATCATGAAGAATATACTTGTGTGCTTGTGAATCTGTAGTGTCTTTTGAACCTGATAGGGTGTTGTATTAGCTGTTCATGTTGGGCACCCACAATAAGGAACAAACCAAAACTCTTCAATGATGAAATTTTAAAGGAAATTGAACTAAGAATAATGCTAATGGAAAGGAACTAATGAAATAACAAATAAAAGGGAACTGCCAATCTTCACAGAACCTTGAAAGTCAAATTTCTGCCAAATGTTCCTAAGGCTACCTTGTGGCTGTGCTTTAATCAACTAAAATTTTAACCTTGGGGTGTGCTTTCTTCCTTATCTGTACCTTGATGCGTACCATTTCTCTTCCTCTGTGTAATGTCGCATCGAGGACGATGCTTTCTTAAGGGGAGGAGAATGTAATGCCCGTTCATTGTCGCTCCCTTGCTTCTGCGATGGTACCATGCTTCTAGGAGTTGAATGCCGTTGTGTTTCCTTTGAAACGTCTGTGTCTTCGCCTTGTCGAGCTTGCCTTTTGATCGCTAGTAATATGATTAATAATTTTATGTTTTTAATAAAAGTCATGCAAAAAAAATAATGATAAAAATAATATTTTAAATTATTTTGTCGATTGGCGAATATTTATGTTAGTGTCATTTTCTTTTAGCAGTATAGTTATTAGTTACTTGCAAGCTTTTCAACCATAGTATTGATCTCTCTTGTGCCCGACCCCTCGATCAAATTATTTTGTTTTGTCACTATCATGTTAGTTCCTAAACGATCATTCGAACCCCGTTTAGGTGTCACGATGTCTTAAAGCATAATAAGAATAGATAATAAATGAATCAGTATCAATTATAATTTAATTGTGTAAATAAACAATAAAATTTTATGTGGAGTAAATTAAGCCTTTTCCAGGCCATGTTAATTTTTTTTCATCCACCGACTTGTAAATTGTTTGGTCTTTTTTTTTTTCTCAACTACTTGGCGTGGAGATATGAATATCTATTTTTTATATATAGACATAATAATCTGGATAATAAATTGTTTTATTTGAATTTACTAAGCCCTTCCAGCATCCACGCATACCTTATTTCATAATATGGAAGTGTGTGCCTTCACCCACCGACTGCCTTTATGGTTCTTACTCCTTATGGTTGGCGTGGGGTTGAAGGCTTCCTTTTTTTATTTGTTTCCTGGCAAGTGGGGGGTGCGTGGAAGAGTGTATGGCCTCCTGCCATATTCTGTTTGTTTTTCTTTTGGTGCCTTGTTTGGCATTACGGTTGTTGGGAGTTAATGAAACTGTGTTTATTACCCACCCACCGTGCACTTTCCTCCATGTTGGCCGCTTGCATTTCAAAATGGGATTTTATTACTAAATCTTCTGTGATTTTGTCTTCTTACCTGCTCTTGCCGTATTTCTGGCCGCATGAGTTTGGAGGGTGAGTCTTTTATTGGGGTTTGTGTTGGGCATTGAAGCTCAGAAGCTAGTTCTATTCGCAGTGTTGGATAGCAGCAGGATACCTCCTTCTTCTGGTCGCACCTTCAATGGAGGAGCCTGGAGTGGCGTTTTTTGTGCGTATAGCAGAGGATAAGGGGGGGTGTTTAGAAACGTGGAGGAAGGTTTTTCTGAGCATGGAGGACTGTTGGGCGCCTTCCCTGCTGGCCGCGCGGGTTTGGTATGGTGGTTATAGATGAAGCTACAAGCTGTTGCAGTAGGCGTGTTACCTCCACGTTCATTGGGTGCTGTATGGTGTGTTCTTGTTGGGGATCCACAGCAACTGCCTGCAACAATAATTAGCTAGGCAGCAGGCATGTTGCAGTAGTAGAATCCTTTGAGCGCTCCAACAAGCAGGTTGTCCAACCTTGTTGTTATCCGTTCAGTTTTGACTGCATCCTCAAAGTCGGGATTCTCCTTCAAGATATTTTTTATCAAAATCGATTAAGTGAGTCAGCAAGAGTGAGGCAGGCTCTCATGGCGAGGGGTGAAAGGAGAGAGAGGGTGCAGGAAGGAGATCGATGAAGGATAGAGGAATTAAAAAGAAATTCGGATGTAGTTGGTTTAAAGGCAATAAAATGGTGCATGCTTTTGTGTAAGTGGTAGATCACACCATGGGCACAGGAGATCTTTGCAATGTTGGAGAAAATGTCTTGGGAGATGAAGTAGCAGGATATTCTTCAGATCTAGAGCATGTACTGAGTTCGTGTCCTTCAAAATCGATTAAGTGACAGTGAGGAGTATTACCAGCAGACCTGATGAAATTTATTACAGAGATTCTCTATTGAGACTCTTACTTGTCTTTACGATGTAACCCATGGAAGAGAACCTCATAGAGGCTGACCTGTTTCATGTCAGATTATTCATGAAGCACGTTTTACCTTGCAATTTTATGAGCTGTTTCAATGAGTCACTGATTTGGCAGGCATAAAGGTTTCTGTTGGAATTATCACACCTTACAAGCTACAGCTGAAGTTGCACCGAGAGTTTGACACTGTCCTCAAATCTGATGAAGGAAAAGGTTTAATTACCATTGCGGTAGATGCCTCACTGAGCCAGGAGTGATGTTGAATCACGAGGAACAGGCATGAGTTGCTTTTTTCCCCTTTTTCCCAGCTATTTCCTTTTATAATTAAATGAATGATTATTGCTTGTTCTCCTGGTAATTGTGTGCTGTGTTGGTTTGAGATAAGCTCTGCGTGAGATTTTTATCATTTGAAATGTTGTGTGGCTTTTGCACGCCTTCCCCGCCAAGAGTGTATTTTCTTGCTTTTGCTAGATGTGCGAGGGGTCTTGTTAGATACGTCTGTGTTATGCCTGTAGGAGCAGTTTTCTTCCTTCTGCGACCTGGTTTTGGACCTTCCTCAGCATGACAATGAGGAGTTGTTTGTTTAAGTGCTGTCCTCTTTAGAAAAAAAAAAAAAATGTGATTTACTTTTTACCTCCATTATGTATCCCTATGGTTATAGAGGAGAACAGGTGATAAACGAATAAAACTATTTACCTCTGGAGAAGAAGTGTATTTATTGCCCTTTTGTTGTTATCACGGTCTAATATTAATTCGTAATTGGAAATGATACTAGAGCGACCCTTGCTCATCCTTTTCTTTTTAGCAATCTAGTTTGGTATAATCTCATCCCAATTTCATCCCTGGGAGGTCGACTACAAGGTTGGAACAATGTAAATTTCTATTTCCTTTTTGAAGCTTTAACGAACTGTGCATTATGCTTGTCGGATGTGACTGGCTATGACTAGATGGTGGGTTTGCGACGCCGTCTTATGCAAACATGTTTTGGCCAAATCTAACTTACTTACCTAGCTTATGACGACCTTAAAAATTTTAGTACCCTGGCCAAGGGATATCCTCGTCAGTCCTACATTTGTATTACCTCCCTAACTGGTCTTATGAAAGGTCCATCAGCTTCTTTGAGATGGAAAATTTGAGGGTTTGTTATAAGGAAAACCTTACTGAAACCTTTGGAGAAAATACTTAAAGTATTCAAGGGACTCTCGTTTTGTACATGGGATACCCTATGCGCCCGACATAACTGTGTAAGTTACTTAAATCTTTTTATTATTATAAGAAAATCCTTTCCTTGTCGGACGCCCCCATGGTAGTGAGTGCAGGAACAATGTTCTACCCCTTCCGAGCAACAAACAATGAAGTATATGTCGGATGTGGTGAACATGGAATTAAGTCTGAGGCTTGAGATGCTTTCGGGGGCCCGTGAAAGGTAAATTACATTTACCCCCCCCCCAAGCAACAATGTTTTATGAGACCCTTCTTCGTCATATCAGTAAGTAAGTTAGTAGTGTATAACATTGAAATATTTTATTATGTTGGGAATGAAGGGGTTTTCGTTGAGGGATGTGCGGAGTTGGCACTTGCGGCTTAAGAGAGCTTTCAAAGTTTCAACTTATCATTCGTGGACGTTGTTAATCTTGAATATATAATTAAACATTGGGTATAGCAATCAAAAACGTCAGCTACATTTTTTTAAGGTGTACGCAAGTGCAATGCATTCCTTTTTACATGATCTTTGAATTGGGTCCTTGAGTGGCCATAACCCCCCCCCCCCCCCCCTCATAGGCTGTATGAGTTTTAGTGGACTTGTGTGGCATTCTTGCTCTGAGTAGGGATGTTCGGAATAATAAATCTTGTTACCCTTTTTTTTGACATTATCAGGGGAATTTACTATTTCTATATCGGGTGGTTGTAGTACGATTCCTTTATTCTGTTTTGTGAATGTGCATGCTGCTATCGCTATCTTACTTAAGGAAAATAAAAAGGTGTATATTGTGGGAAATTTGTTATAATTTAGAATGTAGGGTGTAAGGGTAACCTTGGATAGAAAATGCACAATTTTGGCTTTCATATGTTCTGCAGTGTGCCTTTTGTTAACTAGATATCTATTTTGTTTACCTTCATACAAATTACTTTTGCTTATGCCTTGGAATGGAAATCATGCACTAGTCATTCAATTAATTTTGATGAAATATCTAAGAAAAGGGAATGCATGCTCATGCCAGTTCTTTTGAACTGACAAAAGCTAACATGTTTTTGCAGGTTGTCTTTCCGAGCTCAAGTATGAAAGAAGTGGCTGTTGTAGTTGTATAGATGATATCCACTTTGGTGCTTGTACGTTGTCTTTTATGGTTAAACTATTGGTAACATCTAGTGGAAAGATTTTAGAAGAAGGGTCAGTGCCTTAGTAAATGTATTGTAGAGTATTGTTGTTGTAATTGTCAAACTTTGCTCTTGAGTTAAAATGTTGAGTTGTAAATCCTTCTAAGACATAGTAGTAATGAGTTAGTAAGTACTATAAAGTGAACTGGATAGTCCTTATAAAAGTTAAACGAAAATTTATGTATATGAACATATTAATGTAGATGTGATCCACTTGAAACCTTTGAGACCTGGAACAATCAAGAGGAATCTATCTTTTGTAACGAAATATGATAACTTATTATTATTATTTTTTATTTCGAGCCAAGCTAATAAACATTATCCTTTTATGGTGAAACCTTAAATGATCTCATGGCGAAATCCATGGTTAGATTTTAGAAGATGATAGGATTTAATAAGTAGGAGGGAAATTGATTAATAAAACCTTAAATATCTCTATATCGTTTGAAATGTTCTCCTCTGTCAAACCTAATTAAGTAAAGTCTAGATGGAACATTTAACCAATCTTGATAAACCCTTAACCTCAATAAAAAGACGGATAGTAAACCATGTGACCCTGAAGCTAAATTCTGTTGTCCTGTTCTGTTAACCCATGCCTTAATTCATGGTGATATTTCTTAAGCAAGGTCAAAATTTGATCCTTAAACAAGAAGGTTATTGTTATGAACCCTAAGCGGTACTTCCCTCAATCGGAGCTTATGCCTTCACCTGTGCAATAGAGTTGTGGAACATGTGTTAGTGGCTTGAGTAAGATTAATTAACCTTGTAAGAAATGGAAAATGTTCTAAAATCAAATGAACAAGAAAGATTTGGACATAAAATTGATGATCCTAGTTTAGAAAGCTTGGCCTTAAGCTATTCAGTCAATAGTTGAAAAGAAAGAAGTTCTCCCTTGTGAAAAGAATTGTGTGAATCATTACATGAAATTTTACAAGAACGTAAGTTAAGAAATTAGAGACACTTTAGTAAACAAGAAAATTTAATAAGAATTTCCTCGTGGGATGCCCCTAAATGTAAGTGTGTCATGTGGTTGGACTTCCATGTTGTCTTGTAAAAAGGAAAAGTAAATTGTCCTTGATAGGTGTGAACGTTTCCGTGCTGACCTTGTGGTCTCCCCCGTAACAAGTGGTTCCTAGTGTTGGTTGTAACCTTGTGACGACATGTTGTGTCGTGTTGAGTCAAAGCAAGTCAAAAAAAAAGTTATCCTGTATTTCACAGTGTTGTATGTGTTGGTATTTTTGGTGTGTTACAATATCAACAGAATGGAAGCTTGTCTTTCCAACATAGGATTTTTTTGACGTGGAGACGAACGTTCCATTTTGGAAGGGGCAGAAATTTGTGTTGCTAGAATTTGGAGTCGTTTTATTTTCAATGCACCACCTCCTTCATTCCTCATCGTTTGATTTCTGACTCCTGTTAGGATCAGCGGCCCCATATCCAACAGGGATACGCCTTTGGGTGTAAAAATTAGATTTTCTTCAATATTTTTTATGGTTCAATATGCTTAAAATGGTGATGAGTTTATAGATTTTCTAAATTAATATTTTATAAATTAATAATCATATTTTTCATTTTCATTTAATAATAGAAAAATTAATGTCATTTATAAAAAGAAAAAAATAAATGAAAGGATTTAAAGTAGTGATAAAAGAATTTCCAACAGAAAACACATTATATGCTTAAAATGTAAATGAGTATATAGATTTTTCAAAATACTATTTTCATATTTATATTCTTATTTTTCATTTTAATTTAATAATAGAAAAATTCATTTTGTTTATAAAAAAAAATTAAAGAAAGGAATTGAATTTTAAAACATAGAAATAATTTATTGATTTTTTTTAATTTCACAATTATAACTTATTGTCCTGTAATAATATGTTTTTAAGTTTAATATTTGTTAAAATCTAAATATTTTATTTTTCATTAATAAATATTTTTTTATTTTGTAATAGGAAAATATTTTGATTTCTTAATTAAAGATAAACAATTTTTTATTATATTGGTATTTACTATTGGAACCACCTTTATATTAAATTATAGAAAAAATAATACAAAGTGTTACATAGTAAGGGGGCGGTTGGCAGTGTTCACAGCCTCAAAAAAGAAAAAATGCCACATGGGCAGACAAAAACAAGCCACGAGGGCAAATAAAAACATGCCACATAGGCCTACAAATAACGGCCAACAAGTGAAGAGAGAGCACCAAAAACTACATCAAGAGATAACAGGATTAGGCACAAGGAGCCACGACACCCGAAGGAGGAGGTGGTTCATCCCACAGCAGAATAAAGTTGAGAGAACATGGCTTGTCTGAAGGTGGATTGAGCAACCAGCCATCTTGGTCAGGCATATGAATGTTGAGCGAAACCATAATTCCCCACCTAGGGGGTGGCGAGCCACCAAACTGGGAAGCCTCACCAGGCAGAGAGCCCTAGTTGAAAGAGCCAACCACCACCTATCCATGCACTGGCAGGCTCCAACCATGACCAGAAGAAGAGGGCCCTAGGCAAGCCGGCGGCCAAGATGGTTGGACACTTCTAGAGTGATTATGGGATTGACCACAACGTTTATGACATGGTTGGGGTGGTGGGAGGAGTCGATCATCATCATCCAGAGGCACCGGCTCATAGTACAGGGTGCACTGCCCCAATGATCAAGCAGCTACTAGAGATGAGAAAACTCTAATGCCACCTTTCACACTTGAGCCTGAATCTGCATGTGAACAAAAGACAAGATAGCCACCTTTTCATTAATGGTTAGTTCAAAAAAAAAAAAAGTACAATGCTTAAATAAGGGAGTATTCCTAGCTTTCCAAAGCTGAAACAGAATAACAAAATGAAACAAATGCCAAAGGGAAGCAATGTAGGAAGGCCAAGTAGTATGGTCACCATACAAAACAGCTTTCCAATCAAAAAACTCGGTGTTAAATGGCTAAAATAGGGAGTGAATCCAATGCCAAGCATGTTGCACATGAGGGAAAAACCAAAAGACATGTTTGAAGGACTCTTGGCGACCACAACAACTACAAGCCAGATTAGGAATGCCAATATGACTTAATGTTTACCCTAATGGTAGGCCCTAATAGATAAGATACCAAAGAAATAAATTGAGCTTCAGATCAAATAGGGGGTTTCACCCACGTTGGAGATGCTTTGACCAGGTGACATGAGAAGAATGTAATGACCATCTGGTATTGAGCTTATCTAAATCTGGTGAAATAGGAGATAATAAGGAGTAGATAACTCCTTAATTGTATTGTAACAGTGGAATATCCATGTTCCAACGCCAGTCTTTCCACCAAGCCTTGGGTGGCTGAAAGCCCATCTTGTGTAACCAAAATTGAAAAGACTGAATAACCAAAATTGAAGGCAGATCAAAATTAGCTAGGTTGTATTTTTGTTTCACTGGTGGCCAAATAAGCCAATCCCAGGAGGAAACCAAGTCTACGATTGTAGATATGCCTTTACGAGCTAACCGCACTACTTTGATGTTGAGATTTTCTGCAAGCAAGATATCGTCAAGAGAGAAATTGGAGACCACCATGGATTGTGCTCATTGAAAGAGAGACTTGTTTGGAATTCATCACCAATCCACCACATGAAGGGTTTGACCATCTCAAATTCTTTCCAAATGCTTTTGACCACAAAGGTGCCAGGTATTTTAACCGGAAATTCAGTAATTAGCAGAGTACAAAATCCTATGTTTTTCCATAATTTTTTACCATATGGTGCTCCTAAAGAGATACAATGCCGTAACAAAACCTGCCAAGCTTGGTTGCCCTAGATACAATAAACAACCCACTTAGCACATAGAGAAATAATTTTCCTGAAAACATCAACAACACCCATACCACCCTGATACCTGGGAAGAGTGCAAACCTCCCAGGCAACACGATGAAAACCACCTTGCTTAGAGATAGACCGAAGAAAATCCTGCAAGAACTTAGCTAGTTTTTCAAAGGAGGTACGAGAGGGACACCAACAAGATGCATAATAGACCTAAGTGGCAACAAGAATTTTAGTGCAAACCTGGAACTTCCTGGCCAAAGATAAGGGACAGGAGATCTATTTTTTCACTTTCTGCTCAACCTGATCAACCACAAATATTCACAAGTTAGAAGACTTGTTGTCAAAGGAAAAAGGAATTCCCAGAAAGTGGAATCATTCTCCTCGTTGAATCCAATGCTAGGGATAGGATGCCAATGAGTCAGGTATAGGCTAGGGACTTTGGCGGAAACCCAATGATTTAGCAAACTAAAATTTAGAGTTGGATGCTTTATAGAAAATATCCAAGCAAGAAAGTGCCTCCTGCACATTTTGTTCTTATTCATCTAGAGTGAGAAAATATTCATCCATAAAGAGGCCATTGATGAGTTGGGATTGATGATCAGGCAAATATATGCCTCTTAATCTCCCTTGAGAAGCTCTATTGGAAAGAAGGTAACTGAAAGCATCTGCTGCCAGGACAAAAAGAGCCAGAGCCAAAGGGAAACCTTGCCTTATTGATCAAAATAACCCAACGGAAGAAGACTAGTGTCCATTGATGGTGAGACAAGATGAGGCATTAGCGAAGAGATTGCTAATTGCATTGAGGAATAAATCGCCAAACCCCAAGGCTTTAAGCATGGCAAGAATGAAAGGCCATTCTATACGGTCATAAGCTTTTTCAATCCTCCTTGTTTATTATAGCTAATTGTTATTTAATTACTTCAATATCATTCTTGTTAATGATTTTTTTCCACCTAATTTATGCATGTTTCATATTCAATAAAAATACTATATACATTTTATTATTTTAATATTATTAAATTATATAAAATAATTGAAATATTTCTTATACTTTATAAATAATTATTTATTTATTTATATATTCAAATTTATTTGTATATTTAATTTAATTTTGTACTTTTTGGAAAATTGTGAGAAATAGTTATTATTTCAAAATTGTTGGTCTAAAACATTCTTTATTATTCATATTCATGTCACAAATTTGAAATTATGGATCCACAATAATTTTGAAATTTTGAAATTTGTTACATTTTTTTCAATTGTAGATATATGACAATATTCAAATTGTTACTAGCACCACAATTTTTAAATTGTGGAATTTTCACTATTTTTAACTGTGGATTTTGACGCAATATTTGTCACATCTAAATTTTCACAAAAAATATTGTGGATGGAATCCACAAAATTATATTCAGAATTTTGAAAAATATGTCCATGGTTTTAATAGGATAATTTATACTAATTTATTATATATGTTTCTTATAACTAATGGTGGTGAAAGATTTTAATAGTGTCCACAAATTCTATGAGACCATTAACCAAAATAACCACCTCTATCTATGAATTTATATTCAGATGAGAGCATTAAAAAATTGTGCTATTTTAGTCTTCCTTGTTTGATAAAAGGAGGTAGCCTATTGTTTGATCCTAATAAATTTTTATTCTGCATTTAAAAAAATAAGAGCGTTGAAAGGAATAAAACATCAAAAGGAAAATTTGTAAGTGCGGTTGAAAAACAAGAAATGCAAAGAAAACACATGTTATATAAAGTAAGGGAATTATTCCCTAGAAAAATTTTGAGGCCTTATAATTTGGGGGGGCAAAAAGAATCACAATTAGAGAAGAGTGATATGAACTAGCAATCGCACGTGAGGTGTGTGATGTTAACACCAAAAGAGAATTATATGTAACGGGAGAAGGAAAGTGAAACATACAACAAAGTAATATGATATTTCTAGTCAGAAAATGAAAAGCATAATGAAGTAGTGGAAATAGAAGTAGTAGAAAATATTTAGATTAGACAAAAAGTGGTGAAGCTTGAAAGGTAAGGGTCAGCGGGGATTAAGAGGGGAGTGTTAAGGATAGGGAGTGAAGGTGGGATTCCTCTTGTATGTGTGACTATAGAAGAGGTGTTGAGGAAATTTAGGCATAACGGCTAAATGTAAAAGGTGGTGAAATCCAAAGGGAGGATAAGGAGGGAACTCTTGATATAATTGTGAATGTAAGCCCCTATATTTCCGTGCCCCTAATGTCAATAGTGGCTCTCTACAAAGTAAGCCCTTGATATTTGTCGATTGAAAATGCCCAATCCATTTTAAGTGGTAACTGCCTTCGGTTACCTCTGGAAATTTGGTTTCTTAATCGATAACCAACCTTTCTCTTAGACTACATTATCAAATGCAAAATGTATTGCACCAAAATATTTTACTTCATATTCATGTTTTTACTTGTAGTTTCTATTCTTTAAAGGAGGATTGTGGGAAGAGTAATTATCTATTAAGCTATGCCTAGTTCCAAGCTCATATGCATAGCCTTCTATATCATAATTTTTAAAAGGTTTCTTCCCTTTTTTTCTTTTTAGATTTTCTTGATTGCTTTCTGATGGTCCCCGGCTGCTATTGCATTTTATTTTTACCCTTTTCCAATGGTAACCCACCATCACAGAATTTCCAAAAGACTTCATTTTCTGTCTCTTTAATTCCACTTTGTGGATTTCCTTTGTCCACTTGCATGTGGCCTGAATCAAATGAATCCCATGACATCATCATGAAAATATGTACGTGGAACAAAGACCAACACTAAGAATGGGAAAAAATAAGGGGAATGATCGATAAAGAAGAGGTGTATTAGACACAAATAAAACATTTTGTAGTGATTGTTTTCTCGTGAATGCAAATTTTACACATTTAAACGGTTCTATCTCATTAAAATATACAACACTTGTAGAAAGTGGTCCTTGTCATGTAAACGTATAGATATTGATCGTGTTTGATCATGAATGAAGAGTTAAGTTTTTAAACTCTGAGTCATTTTCTTCCATAAAATTTATCAAAGGACTTATCCAAATTAAATCTAAATCTATGCTAGTTTTTTACGAGGCTTGTTTATTACGGCCTTATTATATCATGTTCGACACCTAGCCTTCGTCTCCTGTTGTTCTAGTGACTTGACTATACATTATGACATATCACAACATGGTGCACAGATTGTTGCAAGGACCTCCATGTTTTTCACCACCAAAATCTTTTGTGAGTTATCTAAATATCCTTAAACCATGTATTGCTTTGTTGACAAATAGTTTGCATGGTGCCAACTAAATTTTGAACAACTCTAATTTGTTCGTAATTCACGTCCTAATATTTCACTTTTTCTCATTTGAATGTATCTCTAACATGCCTAACAAGCCCCCGCCCCAACCCACCTGTGAATTGCCTTCAATGTAAAAAGGAAAAAATCCAAAAGGTTCAACGTCTGAGACCCGATTGAGACCAAGCCAAAAATCCTTCAGGTTAAACTTTGTAACCCCTCTTTCAGTTTAAAGTCAAGTAATTGTAGGAACATTCGCAACAATGTTAGGTCTTCTAAAAGACCTTGGGTCATCTCTTAACAATTTGACTTTGACTGTCCTTTTCTACTTCAATTCTCCACCTCTCTCAATCTATGACAGGTGGACTTTATTACATTTTCATGCTTCATATGGATTAGAAAATTGTGTTAATGTTTCTCCACCATCTTAGGTTTTCTCTCTACATATCATGGTAATGAGTAGGGTTCCCTCGATCTAAAGTCATAAAGGTGTAATCTTACAATGACCCTCGATGTCAAATAATTTTAATTTTGTGACATGTAATTTGGTAGATATGAAGATGAAGATATAAATAAAATCTTACCAAAAATATGGTGGAAATTAAATTCCTTCATGTCTATGGTTTCAAGTCCATCTATCAGAAGACATTTTCTTTGGTGTGTAAAATGAAGAGTTGAATCGAAATTTGGAAATTCCAAGTTCTATATATAAATTGATCTTAATAAAAACATGAAAACACTATTGTTAACAAAAAAAATCAATATACAATATACAAAACATTATATATGTTATTATATTAATATATACAAATATAATTTGTTATATATTTTGAATAAATAAAGAATTTTAAAAAGTAAAAACGATATATATTTAAGCGGTTTTGTGAGGATAGTGCTAGGGTTTATGGGGGGAGGTGCAAAATCCATTCTAGGAGAGAAAAAATTTGCAAGGAGACATCAGATTCCCCAGGTGATGTCTACTAAGGATGCCTCGTGATCTATTATTTTGGAAAAAGAGGAAGGTTTTGGGGGCCAAGTCGATTTGTATAAGAGGAGAGCTATTGTGGAAAAGTTCTCAAGAAGAAATCTCTCTACGGATGGCATCACAGGTTGCTGTGAGAAACAATGGGGAAGAGGCTTGCTGGTTAGATTTTTGGCTAAGTATTTTTTCCTAGTGCTTCTCTGAAGTGCAGCTCAACAAGAGGAAACACTTCTTAGAAGAGAAAGGATTTGCCTGAAGCACGAGCTTGTTGTTTGAAAATGGAGTTCGAACTTCGATTTGAATAATATGGTAATAGAGGATATTTAGATTTGGGTCATATTATATGTTCTTCTAATAGAATATTAGGAGCCTTGTATCCTCGCTAAAATTTGTGAGACCCTATGGAAGGTGGTCAGGATCGATCCCAAGACTATGCAAGGGGATCTGACATCTTATGCTAGGGTTTGCATCTCAGTGGACTACGTAAACAATTTTCCAGAACCTATCTCGATTAAAACCCAAGGAGGGATCTGGGTCCAACAAGTGGAGTATGAGCAGATTTTCTTCATATGCTTTAAGTGTTAGCAGGTTGGACACTTGAGAAGGGATTGTAAAGCATAGACAGTGGTTTCGAATCCTAGAAGAATGGTCCCTGAGGTACCTCAAATCATTGGAGAGGCGGAAGAGAAAGATGGAAACTCTCATCCCACTCCAAATCAAGAGCTTTTGATCGCTTCAAAGGAAAAGCTAGTGGAGATTACTCCGAACTCACTCTTGGAGGAAATTTCCAAGGTCATGGAGTAATCCTCTCACTTGTTTTCACTGTTGAAGGAAGGAATTGAAATGGGTCGTGGTGATTCTTTGGAAAATCTGAACAAATAGTATTTCATGAGAGATCAAGTGTTCGACTCAGCATCAGAAAGGGAGGCAGAGGAAGAAGCAGATGGTGCCTCTTAAAAGGATTGGGAAGCGATAGAGGGACCCTATTCGATTGTTGGGACTTCAAGGTTAGGATAGCCCAACTGCAGAAAGGAATATGGCCCGAGTAGGCCGAGTTTTTCTCACAAGACTCATCAGGAGGTAGTGGTAGGTAAGCAAAAACATCTTAAATCTTTTTATAAACCAGTGAGTAGGGAGGGTGAGTCCTCCTTGAAGAAACAATGAAAATATTTTCATGGAATGTCAGGGGCATAAATGCCTCTGACAAGCAGTGCCTCATGAGGCACCTCTCACTGGAACAAGGTGTAGATTTTTTTTGTTTCCAAGAAACTAAAATGGTTGGTGATGATTGTCTTTCTAGTTGGGCAATAAAGTGGAAAGGTTGGCAAGGATCTTTTGTTGACTTTATAAGGGATCCTGGTGGATTATGGGTGATGTGGCTCTCAAGCAAGATGGAGGTGTTAGTAGTGGCTTCTTCTGTCAACTTTCATTGGTGTGATATTTTGGTTAAGCATTTGAATAAAAAAATTCCTCTGCAATGTTTATGGTCATGCTTATATTTCTTCCAAGAGGGCCTTGTGGGATTCTCTGGAGGAGGTTTTGGATAATCTTAGGGAGGAGATGGTTATCTTCGTAGGGTACTTTAACATGACCATCTCAAACTTAGAGTATGGGGGGTTTGCGTTGTAATCTACATATGCAAAGAGATTTCTCATCCTTTGTTGAGGACTCAGGGCTGGTGGATATTCTTTCAAAGAGCGGTTAGCATACCTGGTCGAACAGGAGACTTGGCATGGGGTGGATCGCTGTAAGGTTGGACAAATTTATATCCAATTCCCTTTGGCTTCAAGATAAGATTATTTTGGAAAGTGAAGTCCTCCCTTGGTCGGGTTCAGATCATTTTCCCATTTTGCTCAACATCTCTTTAGATTTGGCGCCCAGGAACTCACCATTCAAATTTGAAGCGATGTACATGAGGGACCCTTCCTTTAAAGAGTAGGTGAAGAGATGGTGGCTTTCCTTCAAGGTGAAAGGCACTAAAATTTTCATTTTAACCAAGAAGTTGGCTCTTTTAAAAGAGGAGATCTCATCCTGGAATAAAAATTCTTTCAAGAAAAATCAAGAGGAGAAGCGAAGCTGAAATATTTGAATGAAAGAGTGTTTAGAGATGGAATGGATCAAGAGGCTTTTCACATGAAAAATGATCTCCTGGATGAATTGAATGATCTTCTCCTCAAGGAAGAAATCTATTGGAGACAGAAGTCCAAAGAAGTGTGGTTGAAGTAGGGCGAGAAGAATACTAAATTATTTTATGCCTTCTTCAAACAAAGGTGCAACGCCAACTATATTTCTAAGATTCAAAAATAGTAGAGGAGACTGGTTTACAGATCATGTTGTTTTTAAGAATGAGGTTTTTGGTTTCTTTGCTGAGATTTTTGGGGTGAAACGCTTTCTCCACTTCAACAGCAGCACACACACTCTTTGATCAAATCATGCGTGTGATTAGTGATGAAGACTCGGATTTGCTTATGGCTCCCTTCTCAGAGGAGGAAGTGCGTAGCATTGTCTTTTCGATGGAAAGAGAGAAAACGCCTAGCCCTGATGCTTTTCTGACAGATTTCTTTCAAGATTTTTGGGAGGTTATCGGTAAAGAGGTGTGGTTAGTAGTGGATGAATTGCGGGCGTCAGGTAAGATTTTAAAGGAAATGAATCACTCTTTAATCTGTTTATTCCCAAAGAATTTTCCAGCCGAATCTATTGAAGTTTTATGTCCGATTTCCCTTTACAATACCACTTCTAAGATCATCGCCAAGGTGATAGCGAAAAGGACGAAACTTCTCCTGGTGAAGACCATTTCCTATGAACAGATTGGTTTCCTGTCGGGTCGGTCCATCACAGATGGAGTCATCATGTCGCATGAATTGATGCACTCGCACATAGAGAACAAGGTCCCAAGTATGTTGTTGAAGCTAGACTTTAGCAAGGCATATGATAGACTTAACTCACAATTTTTGATGAAGAATTTGCAGCTTCTGGGTTTTAGTAGGATGTTTTGCAATTGGATTTTTAGTTGTATTGCCACTTCAAGCTTCTTTGTTCCAGTCAATGACTCCATTGAAGGTTTTTTCTGGAGTAGTATAAGGGTTTGACAAGGGGACCCCGTATCATCTAACCTTTTCATATTGGTGGCAGAAGACCTTAGTTGGGCTTTGAAAGTGGCAAGGACTGTTAGTCAAATTAGTGGGTTGAGGATTACCTCTGATTTGGAAGCAATCACTCATCAAAAATTTGCGGACAACTCTTTCCTCTTTGGTCAGGCTTCGATGGAGGAGGCCAAAAATTTTCAAGTGATTTTGGATATCTACTCCGATGCTACTGGTCAGTCTATCAACTTTGAAAAATCACTTATCTTCTTTTTCAATACTCAGGGTAGATTGGAGTGAAGAATTCTCAATATTCTAGGTTTTCAAAAAGGGTCTCTTCACCAAAAGTATTTGGGAATACCTATTTTTGTGGAAGCGGGTAGATCTAATCTTTGTAATGATTTGATAAGGGTGGTCGAAGTGAGAATTTAGAGATGGAAAGGAAAGTGGCTTTCTCTTGCGGGAAGAATTCTTCTTATCAATTTGGTCTTGGACGTTATTCCAACCTACATGTTGTCAGTGATGAGAATGCCTCCTTTGGTGCTTAAAAAATTTGAGAAATTAGTTAGGAAGTTCTTATAGAGTGGAATAAATGAAGAGAAGAAGTTGAACTTGATCAAATGGGAGAAAATGGTCTTTCCCAAATCACAAGGTGGGGCCAGAATTTTGAACCTCAAATGGAAGAACTTTGCACTTGCGGTCAAGCATATTTGGCATATGATCTCAAATCCAAAGGGAGTTGTTAGTTCTATGTTTAGAAAGAATTATTTGGGAGGGGAAAGAGATGAGTTGGTTCTTTCCAGCACGTAGGTTCCCTGCGGTTCACACATATGGAATTTTTTTATTTCATGTTGTAAAGTCTTTACACAGTTTGCATCCTGGCAAGTTGGAAACAGTGATTTGGCCAAATTTTGGTATGACTGTTGGGATGGGCGTCCTTCCCTTTCTCTGAACCCGGATCTGCATGATGTCATGGAAGTAAGCAAGAACCAATGGGGACTCAAATTCAAGCATTATGGAAATCAATCAGTGGACATGGATCTCTTGCACTTTGGTGGAAGGATCTAGATGAGCTTGACATCTCTAACTTCTTCAAAGAGTGCTTTCTTCAGGTACTAAGCGAGAGAAAAGTTATGTGCATCCTGGAGGTTGACTCTCTCTTCTGGGTGGGATCGCGAACTGGCTCTTATAGGACCAAATATGGTTACAAATGGTGGGAATCCAAAGAGGGAATTGTCATCCCTAGCTGAATGGGTTGATGGGACGCAAATAATCTCCTAAAGGTTGGTGTTTTCAACTTGGTAGTCTTCAAAGGGAGAATAGTCATGCATGAGAGAAGAAAAAAGTAGGGCTTTACATGCCCTACTAGATGTGTTTTATGCCAAGAAGCCAAAGAGGATTTGGACCACTTATTGTAATTTTTCCCTTTTTCCTATCATTGCTAGTGTTGGTTGTATGACAAGCTTCGTTTCAGTTGGATTTAGCATAGATCCATCAAGGAAACGTTGATGGCGTGGCCCAAGGTGGGGAAAAATGGTTCTCTCGGCTCCATCTGGATCAACGTGCCCATTCTTCTTCTTTGGCACATATGGTGGGAGCGTAATCTTATAATCTTTAGGGGAATTTCCTCTTATATCTATGTTGTTCTGAATAAGTTACAGACTTCTATTATGGATAATGTAAGCACCAAGTGTAAAGATGTTTCTTGTTTCTCTTCCATGGATGATCGAGTAAGGGCAGGTTGGCCTCTTATAAACCTCCCAGATCTGGGCTCTATTTTGAAAAAAGGTTTATCCCAAATGGAGAAGGCCTTGCGTAGAAGGAAAGCTAGATGGAAACCATGCCCCTTTTTCTTTTCACAAACTAAATTTCCATGGGGCATTAAAGGGAAATCTCGGCACACTAGGAGTGGGGTGTATAATTAGAAATGAGGACGATAATTTGGTGATTGCAGGTTTGTTTCCTTTGAAGAACGAAACATGCAATGAAGCTGAGGCCCAGGCCTTGTTAGAGGGTGTCAAACTTGTGGTTCATTTTGGTTGTGATTCTCTAGTGATAGAGGGGGACTCCCAAGTTATTATAATTTATATCAAGCGTCATAGTGCACTATCATGAAATCGAGATTTCCCAATTCATAATATCTTATTTTTGTTAAGCAAGATTTCTACATGGAGTATCAACCACATTATTTGGAAGGCCAATTTCACCACCAAATTCTTGGCAAATCAAGGATTAATTACGATTGATGGCTTGGTCCTTTCAGATCATGCTAGTTTGTGGGAAGGCCTTCAAGACTTAATTGATAAGGACACTAGTAGAGGAAAAAAAATTAAAAAAGGGAAGAGTGTTAGTGTTCTTTTATTCCTTTTCATTGTGTAGTGGGTGAGAGAGTAGTTTGTAGGGTTTTTTGAGTCCCATGGACATTCCGCCCCTTCCATGTTTGTTCCTACAGGGACGAAGCACAAAATGGATTCAGTGGTGATATGCGAAGCAGTTGAAAATATTTCAGTGGAAGAATATATGGCCGCCTCTGCAAGATCTAGGGTTAACTCTGAGGTAGCCTCATGGTTTGTATCACGGCTCTTACAGACGAGGGGGTAGAAAGAAGAGGCTAGGGTTATATCAGCATATTTCATCAAATCCCATCATAGAATCGGATTAGAATAATCACTTGAAGCTGTTAATCTAGTGCCTCTTGTGCAAGCCACAGGTATGGATGAGATTTTGATGGATGAATCTAAGCAGGTGATTGCAACCTTGTCCTCTAGGAACTCAACTCTCATGAGATTTCTAGAGAATGTCCACGATGCCTATGTGATTGGTATGGTAGGTGGAAGTCATATCAAAAGGTTAGATATCCCAGGTCTATCGGTGCCTATTGTTCTCAAGACGGAGGTGGTGGAGAGATTCCAAAGTAAGGTGAACTTCTTTTACAATCTTCTACTCTAGGTGGCGAAGGAATTGAGATGGTAGGTGGGAGGCAGCAAATGGGGCCGAGGGCATAAGCAAGAGAAAATGTTGTTGCTCGGATGGTTGTTTGATTTTTATTTTGTTTGGCACTGGTCGGTTTCCTTCCTTGTTGCAGGCTTCATTATTTGTGATTTTTGGTCGTAGTTTGGTTGGTCTCGATTGTAACGGGTGGGATCTCATTCAATCCTCTGGTTCATAACTCCATTCAAATGCATTTAACTATTAAAAAATTGTGTGTGTGTGTGTGTGTGTGTGTGTGTGTGTGTGTGTGTGTGTGTGGTGTGTGTGTGTGTGTAATGAATAAATAAATAATTACAAAATATTAGAAAACATGATGTAAAAAAAATTTAGAGTTTTGTTTTTCTAGGTATTTAACAGAAAAATAAAAGTTGAGTGGGAAAAATAGACCCATGTCTAACAAACCCACCAATCGAGTTAAGAGCTTCTCAAAACCTAGAGCAGAACATGGATACTAACACATCCTAAATGTCCTTTCACACATGTCATTTTCCTTGCATATTAATACAAGCACTTTATTTGAGATTCGGAGGCATTAACCATGCTAGAACTCAAGTTAACATTGTAAATTTAACAGTTGTTATGAGGAACTATGCTAAATGAAGCTCTCACAAATTTTTGTCCGACATACCTTTCTTTCTCTGCCAGGTGTAAGGCTCAACAACCTCAAATGTGGACAAGCGGGATCAATCAGTCGACAATACGGCCTGCCACATGGACGCCTGGGATAGTTGCTTTTCTACATGCATGTTAGAGGGGGGTGCACGCTTCTAGGAGAGTAAACACCTTGGGCGTAATTAGACCATGAAACGTGTAATTTAGTTCAGAAAATGGAATTTAAAATATATTCATTAGTTTGTGTGACTAAAATAAGTGATTTTAAGCATTTTAATCATATTGTTCAAGTAGACTTTATTATTTATGTATATGTAAGAATAAATAGAGAATTTATTAGGGTTTAAGGTTGATCTAGACATTATGAAATCAAAATTAATTGATAACAATACATATGTGACATGTTTAAATTATATTAAAAAAAATCAAGAATGTTTGACTTGACAAAACATGACATGCAAACTCATTCATACCTAGTCAAATTCATTCACATAAGACAAAGTAGTAGACTCCAATGGATCTAAGAAAGATCAAACACTTGGAACTCCATGTTTTCGAGGGATTGGGACCTCTATTCTGTCCAACAAATCTTAATTCGGTGGTTTTAAGTTGTATCATGTATATGTAGTTGAGTACAAAGGAGTGTGAAATGTAGAAACAAGATGCAGAGGCGCAAGGATATATTATAAAAGTATTGTAGACTTATTTTTCAAGTTCCATAATATTTTGGGGGGCAATAAAAACAAACATATACTTTTGTTTATTTAATGGAGAATGTAGCAATAGGAGGCACAACCCTATCTTTGGAGATTTCCCACTTTGGGTTTCTACAATATTCTTTTTTTTTTGTTAGGAGAAATTTCTTTGCTCATTTCAATTTCACTTACACTGTTTCAATTTATATATGCAATTCCCTACTCCAATTTCAATACTTAAGCGTCACAATTATTAAGGCAATTCAATGTTTTCTTAAGCAATTAAAGGAAAAGACTTTAACTCACTAAGACAACTATACATAAGTTAATATTTAAGTTGATGAGTTATCTATGGAATGACTCTAATTACAAATTAGTAACAAAATGTATATTTTTTAAATATACATTATCATTAAGACAAAATTATTATAGAAGTGAATTAAAACTTACATAAAGTCTCAAATAATTAATGTACTTAGATAATAATTGATATAATTTAACACAAAAATGTTAAATATATAAAATTTACTATGGATAAATTTAAAAGAGAAATAAAGTAGTTTTATTATAGATATAGTTAAGATTTAGTTTATTAAAGACATGGTTTAAATTTGATACTCATTTAAATGGCGTTTATGTTCTTAATTGTAAATTTCTTATTAAATTTTGAGATTAATATCTTCCAATTTATAATTTTGAAATATGATCATTATTTTTAATATATATAAATATATGTAAAAATAATTGAATTTATTAATTTTTGTATAATATAGTTATTGTAAACGATTTAAAGAATAATAGTGAATAATTAATTTAAAAAATTATTTAAAATTTAAAACTTGATCGTCGATTTTGAAATAAAAAATTGGAAAATTGAAAATATTTTAGTAGATACCCATCAATACTATAAAGTAGCTACCCATCAATACTAAGGTAATTTCAATAAAGTATATATCCCATGTTACTTTGACAATAAATCAATAGACAATTTTGATAAAATAGATCCCAACTAATCAAATAAAGTAGTTGAAGAAGAGACGTATATCAGCACAAGTAGCTGAACCTGCAACCAAACCATTTGTCTTTTTCATGGACAAAGGAAAAATAAATTCAAACAAAGCAAAAAGCTTCTCTTGTTTTTTTTCTCTTTTCTTGTTAGTGGTTCAAAGTTCAAACAAGTTTTTCTTAAATAACAGAGAATATTGTGTTTTCCTGCATTTTTGTCGTTGCTACAGACCAATAAAAAAAAAAGGTTGGATTGGGGTTTTCCATTAAATGGTTCTTTTAAAAACTAAAAAAATGGGATGTATATATGTGTATAATTTAGTGATTCCAATTATTATTTTAAAATAAAAAGTTAGGGCAAATTAATTAATCTCAAAGTACTAAACAAACAAAAAAAATTGTGATCTAGACCAGAATTTAATGGTTGTTAGTTTTTTTTTTTTTTTTAAATATATATTTCAAATTATATTTTATAATTTTTTTTAAAAAAAAGTTAAACCGTATATTTAAATGAGTTGAATTTTAGACAACTCATTAATTTGACAATTTATATTACTAATAAATTATATATAATCCTTCTAATTAAACATATATTTAGAATGATTTTTATTAATTTAGAAATATAATATAAATTTTTATTTTAAATATAAATTTGAACTAATAATTTATTTTTGAATATAATATTTTTATTTTAAAATGTATTTCTATTAATATTTTATAAAATATTATATTGATTGGGATCGTGTCTTAGGAGTCCAATCAAACTTATAAGAATGTTTAAGAGATCAAAATTAAATTGTCATAGTTTAACAGGGGATATTGTAAAGATTAATACATATTATGCAATAATAACAAGAAAATAGATTTTGAACCAAAAAAGTTTGGATAACAAGACCCAGAGGCAATAAACACTAGCAAAGAAGGACAAGTCATTTAGGCAACAACAAAAATTGGGTGTCAACAAAGGAGGAAAACTATCAAGGTTGTCCTTCTAACCACTTCCACTTGGGAGATCACCCATGTCAATAATCAACTCCCGTGAACATCATTGTTTCATTGTTCCTCTTCACATAAGGGAAATTGTAAGACCCAACAGAGCAATTATTTTTAGGGGTATACCACTTAGGAACCAAACCCATCACCTCTACTAATAGGCCCTCCTCCAACCCTACCACCACCACTAACCTATGGCATAGGCGAATGGGGTGATAATTATCTCTTCCAATTATGTGAGTGGCGCCACCCATGCCCTCCACAACCATGACATTGATACAGACCTATGGAAGAGAGAGTCTAGAAGTACCCGAAAAATAGTACAAGGGAAACTTCCGCGATGGTCGAGAAAATATTAGAGACACTCTACTTCTAACTAAAATTCCTCTATGTAGTACTATAATTTGGTTTAAGTACTTTGACAATGACACATTTTTTACTTATCTTAATATATATTTAGTTTAGACATAATTGACCAATTTCATGCATCTTTCTTCTCTTTTTTACACTCTTTAAACCATTAGACCACAACCAAATCATCTAACATGCTATTGAACACTTATACATGTTCATCCTTGTAGATCAAATTGAATTTTTACAACTCACGGGGCAGTTTCAAAAGTTCTTGATAGTACTATACCTCAAAGAATAATATATACATGGTCGGTTTTCCTATTTTAACATTAGTTGTCTATTTATTTGATTTTGATGTGATCATAATTTTTGTTTCCAAAAACCTCAAAGAATAAAATATGCATGGTCTATTTTCCCAATTAAACACTAGTTGTATACTTATTTGATTTTGATGTGATCATAATTATGTTGTCTCCACAAACCTCAAAGTATAACATATTTCCCTAATTTAAAACTAATTGTATATATATATTTGATTTTATGTGATCATAATCATTTTGTAAATTCATAAATATAAATTATACATGTTCTTTTTTCTCAATCTTCTTTGATATTACATAAAAATAAGGAGTTGAATGTTAAATTTGTTTGAATTAATGTTTTCAAAGATGGCAAGCCCAAACATACTTCTACACATGTTTTTAGCAGTAAAATAATAAAGCAATGGTCGTAGAAAATATGGTCACAATATTATAACAACAAACAATATTATTTGAAAATTGAACCGTTTTTTTTTTTTTTAACAATATAGTTTCAAAAAAATCATGTTGCTGATTTATAAGACAAAAATTACTGTAATTCAAATTTCCTTTTGAAAATGTTATATTTTTCATCCCTAAATTATTTTGGTATTTGAAGGGAATAATCACAAAAGGAAATAAGGAGTCAATTTAAAAGTCTAACAATCCAATAAAAAAAATTGAGAAGATAAAATAAAAATAAATCTTTAAGTGTATCAAATTGAGTACAAAGTAAGAAATAATCAATATAGAGGTGAGCGGTTTCAAGCTCGGGATAAGGTGTATTTTTATTTTCGCAAAAAAAAATGTTAAAGTGGAGATAAGAAGGTAAACCCACTTAGGAATTCTCTATGTGATATATTTTGAACAAATATGTACTAAAGCATTCCAACTAGACCTTAGACCCACCTCCATATATGAAGTTATATTCGATTTTTTAAAAAAATTCTGGTAGGTAAAGGATGATGCATATTATTTTCTCCTAGTGAAGACTTTGAACTTAATATTATATTGTGTAAAAAGCTAAGACCGTCAAGAAAAAGAAAACAAAGTTTGTAAGTGTGGTTGAAAGAATAAAATGCTAAGAAATTTTATGTTATAAAAAGTAAGGGAATTATTCCCTCAACTTTTGAGTCCTTAAAATTTTTGGAGGCCAAAAGAATCTCAAATAGAGAAGAGTGATATGAATTATACCATAGAATCATGTAATTTACTTCAAAATATGACAGTTAAAATATATACACTAGTTTGTAAGATTAAAATAAGTGATTTCAGACACTTTAATCATTCACTCATAAGATAGTATTTATGTAGAATTTATTATGTATGTACATGTAGGAATAAATAGATAATGTAATAATATTTAAGGTTGATCCAAACACTATGAAATCAGAAGTAATTGAGAACAATCCACATGTTTAAATTATGCAAAACTTGTCATGAATGTTTGATTTGGTATATGAATTCATATAACATATAACATGACGTGCAAACTCATTCATATCTAATTAAACCCATTCACATAATACAAACTAATAGACTCCAATAAATTCAAGAAAGATCAAACACTTGGAGTTCCCATGTTTTCAAGGGCTTGGAAAATCTATTTGGTCCAACAATTAAGAATTATTTTAAACACCAATTGGTGGTTATGAATCATATTAGGTCGGTGGTTTTAAGTTGTAGCATGTATATGTAGTTGAGTATAGGAAAGTGAAATGTAGAAATAAGTTGTAGAGGCATGAGGATATATTACAAAAATATAGTAGAAGTTTTTTTCAAGTTCCATAATATTTTGGCAGGGGGTGGGAGGGGAAAAAAGCAAACATGTGATTTTAGCTATTCAATGGAGAATGTGGCACTACAATGCACAACCCTGTCTTATAGAGTTTTCCCACTTTGGGTTCCTATATAGTATTGTAATTGTTTTTGTTAACTCTATTTTTCTGCATATTTCAATTTTAATTATTGTTTCAATTTATAAATGCAACTCCCTACAGAAATTTTAGTACATAAGCATCACAATTCCTAAGACAGTTGAAGGAAAAGATTTTAACTCACTACTTGACAACTATACATAAGTTATTATTTAAGTTGATGGGTTAATTGTGAAATGTCTCTACTAATTATGAATTAGTACCACACTATCTATTTATTAAATATGTATTACCATTAAGACAAGGTTATTATGGAAATGAATTAAAGTTTTCATAATAAAATATCTAATATATATATAATTAATTAATTAATTAATTAATTAATTAATACGTTTAAATAATAGTTAATATAATTTAATACCAATAATGTTAAATATATAAAATCTATAACAGATAACTAGCTCACTCATTCTAAAAGTTTTTTCTCAAATATTTAAGATAGTCGCAGGAATGTAATTTGCAAGTGTTACTCGACAACAAGAAGAATGAAAATTAGTACAATACAAAAATTTCAAGCATCAATAAAAAAAAATTAATAAGACAAAAAGATAATGAAACCTCTATTTTTATCTACAATATGTTGACAAAATTAAAATCTAAATTTTTAATTTTTTTTATTAATAATCCTTGGAAAATTTTAATATTGTTGTCTTCAAACTTACAGATTTGAAATATAACCATTATTTTTAATATATAGAAATATATGGAAAAAAAAATAGAGTTTTTTTAATTTTTATATAATATTATTATTTTACACAATTTAAAAAATAATATTGAATATTTACCGCCAAAAAAAATTGTTTGATAAACATAAATAACACAAAATTTAAAACTCGATTGAAGATATTGAAATAAAAAATACAAAAATTGAAAGGATTTTAGTGGAGTTTTGATAAGAGTATATATCCTTCAATCAGAGAGATATACCCCTCATTACTTTGACAATAGATCAATCGAGAATTTTAATAAAATAGATACCAACTAATGATATTGTAGATCTTTTTAACAAGGAGTTGTAGGTATTTTTTAAAAATTATTTTGCAGATGTAAAAAATCAGCACAAGTGGTTGAATCTGCAACCATTTGTCTTTTTTCAAGGGCAAAGAAAAAATAAATCAAACAAACCAAAAAAAAACTTGTCTTCTTGTTTGTTTGTTTTTTAGGTTGGTGATTCAATATTGTCTTCTTGTTTGGTTTTTTTGGTAACAAGACATGTTTTCCTGCATTTTTGTCGTTGGTATTGTCCAAAAAGTTAGTTTAGAGTTTTTCATAACATGGTTCTTTTAAAAAAAAAGAAAAAACGGGATGCGTATATGTATATAATTTAGTGATTTCCATACTTTTTAAAGCAAAAATTAGGGAAAACTTAATTGATCTCAAAGTAATAAAAAACAAAAAATATTGTGATCTGTACCAGAATTTAATGTCGTTAGACCCCTTTTTTAATATATTTCAGTTGTATTTTATAATTAAAACATAAAGTTTAACCATATATTTAAATCACTTATTAGGTCTAATCCAAAATCATGTGCCTAGCTCCAACGTCTCTCCCCCTTTGTAATTTATCAAACTTATGTGCATTCCCTCCTCCTTCAAAACTTTTGCGCATTATCGTGCACTTTTTTGTCACTTCCAATCTTTTTAGCTAGTATATTTCAATTCTTGCGCGCACTACCTTACTTTGCCAAAAATTCTCAAAATATATGCACTTGAAGGAAAATTTTAGTGGTGAATCTTCATTAATTCACGAATATTCCAAATTTCAAAAGTTGGATTTGGAAATTTTTTAACGGGTCGACAACTTGCTATTTCGCCTTAATTTTATATGTATAAGCTATTTTTTGGGTCATTTCGTCAGGGATTGAAACGAATAGCCGACTATTTATATTAAATTTGTTTCGCCCACGAAAGAGAAATTTGTCACATACATACATACATGCATATATACATACATACATACATACATACATACATACATACATACATACATACATACATACATACATACATACATACATACATACATACATACATACATACATATATATATATATATATATATATATATATATATATATATATTCATATTATAATTCCGATATTAAACATAAACTCGCAATTTCAATTTTAGTGTGGGCATTAACAATCGATAGAAAATTGCATACATGACCTCGGGTAAGCCTGTTTTGTAAGTCTGCAGGTAGCGTATATGCTTCCATTCAGTAGCATAAACATATGCTACCCGTAGATAGTGTAAAATATGTTACTAGAAGGTAGCATACAATATGGTACCGGTCGGTAGTAGAAAACAATGCTACTGAGCGCTAGCAAAAATAATGCAGCCAACCGGTAGCATACAACATGCTATCAGTCGGTAGTAGGAAAAACTACTACCAACTGGTAGCTCATATTTTTTTCTACCGGCTGGGAGCATAAAATATGCTATCAGCTAGTAGCAGAAACAATGCTACCATCTGGAAGCAGAAAAAAATGCTATTGGCCGATAGCATAAAATATGCTACCGGTCAGTAGCAAAAAAAATGCTATCAGTCAGTAGAAGGAAAAAATGTTACCCGGCTGGTAGCATAAAAAGTGCTACTGACTAGTAGCAGGAAAAAATGCTACCATCCGGTAGCATAAAAATGCTACTAACCGGTAGCATGAAAAACTACTACCTACCAGTAGCATAAATATATGTTACCGACCGGTAGAAAATATGGAAAAAAAATTGCTTACATAAAATTTTGTGAGGAGATATTTCTCATTTAAATGATCATTTTAACTGCTAACATGAAAAAAATTCAAAAAAAAAATCCCATACAAAACTAGCAAAATCTGTTTTTTTCACAAAAAACTACTTTTTAAAAAAAAATTATTTACATCATATTTTGCGATGACATATTTCTCGTCGAGACGGTTGTTTTAATTTCTAAGAGTAAAAAAATGATTTTTAAAAAATTATATATGTTGTTGGCTAACAACATATACTATCAGCTAACAGCATACACTATTAGCCAAAAATTGCTACCGGCCGACACCATTATCAAGTGATTCGCAAGACCATTTGAAACCCATTTCCTTCTGATTCACCATCATTTTGAAATTCATTTTCACAGATTTTCCTAGAAATATATACAAATACTTTTAAGGGGTCTTAAAATTTACCTTGATGCACTCGCCTAATTCTTCTGCGATGCTCTTACATCAAACACCCCAGGTAAACAAAAGTGAGCTCAGTCTCACGATTCAAGCTCCGAAGTAGGGCCTAGTTAGCTAAGATCCTTTGCACATATCCATATCACAAATCATTTTGTGTGTTCCTTCCATTTTACTAAATATTCCATGTGTTTTTATAATATGTATTCCTTATTACCCTTGAGTCTAGTATGGCCTTGATTTCTTCATCCCTTTCCTACAGTAGTTGCTTCCTCTAGTCTAAAGTTTCTTCATCTTCTAGTGCATATTCATCTAACTCCTTTGTGCACTATCCTTCAATAGTGTGTACACTAGTGTCCCCTTTATGGAACTCATATAAATCTGAAACATTAGATATAGGAGAGATGTCTAATCCCATGGGCAACTCTAACATATACGCATTTGACCCAATCTTCTGCATTATCTTATATTGCCCAATTTTCTTCAACTTCAACTTATTATAGGCCCCCTTAGGAAACCTTTCCTTCGGAAAATGCGGCATTTCTTGATCTTATTCCTCAAACTCTTTGGCTCTACATCCTTTATCCACATGCTCTTTGTAACCTTGATTACTCCTTTCGTATTTCTCGAACACTTCCTCTTGTAGTTTGTGCATATATTTTGCATACTCCTTTACCTCCGCACTTTGGTTATTCATTACCACATATAACTCTATGACTCCCCTTCAACTTGTCCCATAAACAATTTACAATGGGGTCCTCTCGATGCTCCTGTTAACTAATTTATCATTGGCAAATTCATCTTGTGCCAATATCGTATACCATTGTCCTAGCTTATCTCCTATCAAGTTGCGCAACAAATTTCCTAAGATTTTGTTCACCACTTCCGTTTTTCCATCAGTCTGTGGATGATGGGATGAACTATAAGTTAATCTTGTTCCCAACTTATTCCACAAATTCCTCCAGAAATTTCTTAGGAACTTGGTATCCCTATCTGACACTATTCTCATTAGTAACCCATGTAACTGTACTACTTGTTTGAAAAAAATATGTGTGATTCTTGTTGCATCACTTGTCTTCTTGCATGCAATAAAGTGCACCATCTTTGAAAATATATCTACAACCACAAATATGCATTCATTCCCTCTTTGTGTCCTTGGAAATCCTAGCACAAAATACATGTTAATGTCTACCCATGGCATTCTTGGTATAAGTAAAGGTTGATACAACCTTGTGTTTTGTTTGCACCCTTTGGCTAATTGACAAACCCTGCATATTTGTACATACTTGTGCACATCTTTGCTCATCTTCAGCCAATAATATCATTCCTTTAGTTGTGCAAAAAAAATTCATTTCCAAAGTGACCTCCTAATCCTCCACTATGATTTTCTCTAATCATATTATCATGCATTGACCCTTGTGGTATACATAATTATGCTCCTCCAAACAACATTCTTTCCTATATAAAATAATCTAACCAAAGTGTCCTACCCACACGCATTAGTTCTTGACATGCCTCCCATGCTTTTTTTAAATCCTTGTCTTGCACATATAACTCCTTCATGGTCTCAAATCACATGACTTCATTGTGCATTTATGTCAACACCAATACTCTTCTGCTCAACACATACATGACCTTGTTTTATTTTCCACTACATTTCTTCAATACAAAAGAATAACTTTATAGGAACTCTACCCACTTCATATGCCTTTGGATTAATTTCACTTGGCTATTGATGAGCTATAGTGCCTAATGGTAAGTGTACAAGATAAACTTGTTTGGAAACAAATAATGCCTCCATTTCTTCAACACCTGTATTATCACGTAGAACTCTTGATCATTGGTCAAGTATCTCCTTTTTACATCATTCAATTTCTCACTGAAGTAGGCTATGGGTCTCCCTTCTTGGCTTAGTACTACGTTAATAGCTATTCCACTTGCATCACAATCCACCTAAAATACCTTCTCCAAACTTGGTAATGCTAAAATTGGTTACATTGTAATCTTCTGATTTAATTCCTAGAAGTTATACTATGCTTTTCTTGACCACACAAACTCCTTACACTCTTCTTTCATCGGATCCATGATCGTTGCACATATTCCACTTAAATTCCTGATGAACTTCTTATAGAAGCTTTCTAAACCATGAAATCTTTGTGCCTTGGTCACACTTCTCAATGAGGGCCACTCTATAATTGCACTTACTTTTAATGGTTCCATTTTCAATCCTTCCTGAGATATTACGAAACCTAAGTATACTAAGTCTTTATGCATAAATCTACACTTATTTATTTACACCATCAATTCTTCTTCTTACAAGAACTTCATTGTCAGACACAAGTAATCAATGTGATATTCCTTTGTCTTGTTAAACACCAATCTGTCATCCAAATACACTATCACAAATATTCCCAAAATTGGATTCAACACCTTATTCATCAATCTCATGAAGGTACTTGGGGCATTGGTTAGTCCAAATGTAATAACTAACCACTCATCTCCTTCCCTGATATGGATCTGATGATAACCGCTCTTTATATCAATCTTGAAAAAATATCACGCACCACTGAGGAAATCCATCAAATCATCCATCATGGGTAATGGAAACCTATACTTAATGGTAATATTGTTGATGGCTGTAGAATCAACACGCATGCACCATTCTCCTCTTTTCTTTGGTGTTAGCACTGCAGGTACTACACATGGGATTAAATAGTTTACGCACTAGTCCTTTGTCAAGTAATTTTTATACTTTTCTACACACTTATTCATTTTCTTCTAGGGTCATTTTGTCTAGTTCCTTATTTGGAAAAATATATCCTGGTATCAATTTTATCTGGTGATTGATACTATGCACTAGTGGTAATCCTTGAGAAAATTCTTCCATCACAATTTCTAAGAACTCTTCCAATACCTTGTGAAATTTTGCAGGAACATCTTCTCTTTTTGTGAAATCTCTAAGCACTTCCTTTGGAACCAACATGTGACATGTAATCTCCTCCTCAACTTCTAGCAAGAATTATTTACCTAATATAAGCAAAACCCTTGCATAAACTCGGTTGCGCACTTCCCCTTTCTCCTCATCCTTTAGTAGTGACAAGTTAAACTTTTTCCCATCCTTTTTTATGTGAGTATTATTCATGCACCCATCATGGAAAACCTTCCTATCATACTTTTAGGGCCTTCCTACTAGTAGATGATAAACATCCATTGGTATCAAATCACACAACACTTCTTTGTAATAATTTTCAATCTAGAACTTCACAAATATTTTCTCATTTACTAGGACTTGGTGTCATTTGTTTAGCCATGACACCTTGTATGGGTTGGGATGCACAATATTTTTCATCCCTAACTTCTCTTTCATTTCACATGAAACAATATTTTCTATTCTCCCACTATCAAAAATCACTTTACAGCATTTTCCCCTTGACTTGCAAATGATCCTAAACAATTTCTTCCTTTGCGTAGATTCATCTTCTATATGTGATGTCTTCAACAATACCTTCCTTATAATTGGGGATTGTCTACACTCTGGTATCTCATAATGTTCAACCAATCCCATTGATTTTGCATCTATATATGCCACGTGCGTTCTA
This sequence comes from Taxus chinensis, assembly GCA_019776745.2. Taxonomy (NCBI): domain Eukaryota; kingdom Viridiplantae; phylum Streptophyta; class Pinopsida; order Cupressales; family Taxaceae; genus Taxus; species Taxus chinensis. The sequence goes on along the minus strand of CM034152.1, from coordinate 216,740,506 downwards.
ACTTTTGTATGCCTACTCATTACTTCACTTTGCGTATTAGTAAATTCAAATGCATAGTTCCCTATGGTTCCACACTTAAAACACGTTCCAAAGAATCCTCATCCCTTTCCTTGACTAAATATCTTGCATCCTCTTGAAGAGTTTAATGCTTCATTACTTCATGCACTATTTTGGGATACTATCTACGTACTACTGCACTCATCTTACTATGCTCTATTATATCCTTGGTCATTTCCTCCTCTATCACGTACATTTTGGGTTCCTATAGACACTAAATCACACACGTTGGGTATCTATCTGGTCTTGATCACATACTACTATTCATATGATTCCTAAGTAATAAAAGTAGTAATTGACCCATGTCTTTGGCCATCTTTGCTTGCTTTCAATATTCCTTTTTGTCTATGCACTCATGCTTGCCTAGTGTGTTTTTTTATACTTCGGCATTTCTCACCTTGTACACCAATGCCCAGCTAGGACATCAATGTTAGCCACCCCCGTCCCCTCTGGGTGCCCCTGACCTCTTTGTATTTTTTTCACATATTTTGGGTCTTTTCTATCCATTTGGGCATCTTATATTTTGGTAGTCGGCCTTTTTGAGGTAATTATGAAATTCAAGAAAGGGATTCATATAAATATTAATTTATGTGATCATAATAAAGGACTAAGCACTAAGCATTAGCTATCAACACCTAAGGTTGCATTCAATGGCCATTACAAGAGTATTAAAACATCCATACAAGGGCAAGGGAGTGCATTATTCTTCATACACTTTATAAGAGGGGAAGTTCATTCTTTCATGCACACATATATTTACATTTCTTACGTATAGATACTTTCTCACTATCAATTCTAACACGCACAAGAGCCACCTAGGGCACAATCTCTTCACACACACACACACACACACACACACACACACACACACACACACACACACACACACAAAACTACATTAGGTCTAAAATTTAGTGTAAAGCTTAGTCATAAAATCACTCGTTTGATAGCTTACGAAATTCCGAACCCTCATTTTCATTATTTTCTTTTTGGGATTTAATGCACTTTTGATGGTTTTGTAGGTTACTTCTTTATCGTAAGTTATCAGCGATATTGGTGATCATTGTATGACATGCTAGTGAAAAGAAGAGAAGACCAGTAAACATCTTGCGACCTAGCAAAAATTGTTTTCTGAGTCTCTAAGAAGTCACAGGTGCCCAAGAAGGTATTTGGCACCTGCAAGCACCCTCGACCCTACACAGGCGCCCCAGTCCATCATATTCCAACACTTCTACTTTTTTCTGGGTTTCATTGTGATATTCTACACTTCATATTTTCTAGTTCACCAGTTTTGTGTACCTTTAGGATCATAACGAAATAGCTAAATCATTTTATCTCCTCATTTTCACTAAGGGTTTTTTAATCTTAATTACTTATTTGCTTGGGCATATTTTGTACTTAATTACTTATTCCTTTATGGCTACATTGTAATCTGATTTAGGCATCTATAGATATGATATTTGCTTAATCAATTCCTCTTGTGGCTGCACTCTAAATTTTGTGCACCAATTTCTCTTTCACCTTCAAGGATAGTTGATAAGATTCTTCGACTATTTGAATGTGTGACACATTTGAGTTCTTCTTTAATTGCAAATCTCAAGCCATTGATATATCACATGAACTTCTCCTGGTCAAATTTTACATGTCTAGATCTTATCATGATTTGGTGGAACTCCCCTGTGTATTCCTTAATTGACATCTCCTTTTGTCTCAAATTTTGCAACTTCTTGAACAAGCTCATCTAGAAAACAAATGGAAAAAAAAAACTCCTCATTTTTGCAACCGCGAGATCCCAGTGCACTATCTTATCCTTTCCTCTTCCTCATGTCTCATTTTTTACATCCTTCCACCACAAGGACGCATGTTCCTTTAACTTGGTTTGCGCTACTCTGACATGTTATACGTCAGAAATTTCTTGAAAATCAAATTATTCCTCCATACTTTTCAACTAATCTATAAATTCTTATGGGTTGAACCTTCTAGAAAATGATGGGACATCCATTCTTGGTGCATGACCCATTTTGGAAATTTCTTATAGAAATCATGCCTCTCCCACACCTATGAATTCAACCTCTTCTTACACATCATCAACTACTGCACTTTTATCATCTCTTTATGCATCTAGTGACACAAACCCTCTTTTCTTATCCTCATCAACAACTTCTAGTCTTTTTTTCACACACCTTAGCTCTATCATCACTTGATCTAGTGCTCCCATGATCAATGCATTAGTTATATTGACAACGTTGGTTCCACCCATATTAGCAGATCTTCTTGACTGCATCTTCTTTTCTTCTTGACTATTTACCTTGTGGTCGACATTCTACCAATCCTTCACCTCCCAACCTAACTTCAAGCTATGCACAACCATTCTCTAATACTGCTTAACATTGAAACAATTGGATCGAGATGACCCTAGGATGTTTACAAACTAAATTTTCACTTTAGAACTTAAATCCTATTCTTAGAAAGTCATACAACATCTACAATAATCAATCCTTAATGGGATTTACATTCTATAGAGTTACAAGGGTGATGACATCAAAACATATTCCTCGTATAAGTTCCTCCAGCCATCTAAAACAAGGTTTTAGGCATGTATTTATAACCAATATTTCCTTCCCATAATGATCCTCTTGGGCATTAATAGCACCTGGAACTTTTTTTGGATTGGTAGTTGAGAGAAATCCATCTGGAACTTCACGTCATAGTTGAACTTGCATCCTTCTTATACCTACCACTTTTTCATTTTATACATTCAAGTATTTCTCTGCACGCACTCTATTTTCCTTGTTAAAATATTTTTGCGCCCCTTTTTGGTTCTGATCCAAAATAATGTTCATGGCTCCAACATCTCTCCTCCTTTTTAAATTATCAAATTTTTACACATTATTTCCTTCTTCAAAACTTTTGCACACTACCACACACTTTTTTTCATGCCCTATCTTCTTACCTGATCTATTTCAATTCTCGTGTGTTCCATATTACTCAGCCAAATTTTCCCAAAATATATGTAGTCACCTAATTCTTCCACAATGCTCCTACATCACAAATCAAGCTTATAATAATTTTCAAGAAATCAAAATCAAATTGTCAAAATATAAAAAGAGATATTGTAAATATTAATACATATTATACAATAATAAATAAAAATAGTTTCTTAACCAAAAATGTTTGGACAACCAGACCCAAATGCAATAAACACCAACCAGCAAGGAAAGGTCACTCAAACAACAACAACAAATATTGTATCATTGAAGGAGGAAAAATATCGTGTTTTCCACAACCACTTCCACTTATGGGATCACCCATGTCACCTATCAACTCTCATTGGCATAATTGTTTTATTTATCTTCTTCATGTAACGGAATTACAACACTCAAGTGAGGGATGTTTTTTGAGGGGAGTTCCACCTAGTAATCAAACATGTCACCTCTACTAATACCTCCTTTAACGATGTCACCACCACTAAGAGATGTAAAATAAGTGATGATAATTATCTCCTCCAATTATGCAAGCGGCACCATTCATGCCCTCCATAGCCATCACCTTGATGTATAGACATATGGTGGGGAGAGTCTGAAAGCACCTAAAAAAATAATATAAGGGGAACTTCTCCAATGATTGAGAAGATATTAGTGATGCTCCACTTCCAACCTAACTTTCTCTGTGTAGTACCCTAATTTGGTGTGAGTACTTGACAATGACACTTTTTTGTAATTATCTTAATATATTTTCAATTTAGACATCTCGCCAATTCTAGGAATCTTTCCAGTCTTTTATACACTCTTTAAGCCACTAGATGACAACCATTCTCTAGTGTGATTTACTAGGAATAAGATAAAATGTCATTGAATATTAATGCTCATAATCTTGTTTTGGATACATTGTGTATTCATGTTTTTATTGGAAAAATACCTTTACATAGAATTATGATTGAAAATGGTGCTAGACACAATATGTGCACATTCAAGTGACTTAATTTATCTCATATTTACTAAGAAACATGCAACATTTGACACCAAGAACTCTCTTGGGCATGTTGATATACCTCTTACAATTGGTTCCACTAGAATAAATATTCCCTTTTTTATTATTGTTTCCATTGGATCATGTGATATGTATATAAAATTCCCTTAGTTGTATGGTCTTAAGTCGATTCCATCAATATGTCAATTTTATCTATAATCAACAATTTATCATGGTTCAGGGTATCCCATATGATGCCCCAGTACCTAATCTCCTTAGTAATAAAGTGACAGTTTCTACACTTGCATTTGTTACACCTTTTCATACTACCTCTTGTGGGTTTATCCTTAGAGGCATCCACCTAGGTCTCACATTTCACATACCACCTTTAGTATGTTTATACCTTGCAAGTATCCTCCTATGTCTAGTATTACAATGTATACCACCTTTAATGGGTCTATCCATTATGAATATCCTTTCAAGTATGCTATTGCACATTCTACCTCTAGTAGGTCTATCCTTTCCAAACCTGTTATTGTGCATTCTACATCTAGTGATTATATCCCTCACCTCTTCCCACCTAAAGTTTATATTACACATCCTATGGTTTTTACACAAGTTCTATAATCTTGGCTTCCTAAGGCTCGTCCTTATCATACTAAAATTTTCACACATTTGATGTCTAATCCTTTTTTTTATATGTCTGCCTATTATCTCAAGGTTCTTACTACTATTGTTGTTACATATACAAATCGTTGTTTGATCCTCCTTTACTTGATGGGTCCACCCCACTTAAAATGATTCTCCCTTTAGGTATCTCTTTTATTTCCATTCCCCTTTGTATATAGTTATTCTACAAATACAAAAACATTGAAATAATCGAGTACAAGTTATGCCCCAAGTGATACACGACAACAACAGAGAGCTAAGAGACAATATTTATAGGGTCTCAGGTATCGGTAGAGTCATCAATTACCCTAAATGACATAGTGAGATCAGGTGTTCCACAGTTGAGAAAGTTTATTGCATGAAATTTATATGAACATTGAGCATCATGGGGCCCGATATGCTTAGATTTTCTATGTGTCTACTCACTTGTATAAATACTTTTATATATTTAAATAGGAGGACAGAGTGGATGCATCGGTGTTACTTCACTGCTGCATGTATGGGCATGTGAGCATATAGTTGTAGTGATTCCATTGAGTGGTCCACAAGTGGATTGGGCAAGACATGGAATTTTGGCAGTTATATGGGTTTTTCCGTGGGGTCATGGTTTTCATACCATAACAAACATATCTATTTTGGACAAGATGGGTCTTGGTGTCATAATTTGGAGACCCTATAGAGACTTGGACCAATTTGATTTATGATGCATCCAGCGTAGTATGTGGTCAGAGGATAGGTTTCCATGGGTTTTTTATTCTTCTAGTATGAGCGTATATCGTGGTAGTTTTGGATAGCCAAGGATGTGCCTCTAGAGTCATATGTATGACATAGATTGATTTGTGCCACAATGAGAGTAGAGGTGAGGTCAAGTCCCACATGATCTTAGTTTTAATCACCAATTGTAGGGAGGTGGATACATAGATAGTTCCCATGTGAGTAGATGATGCGAGTTGTGCCCCAGCTTATACGCAAAGCACCGTTAGGTTATATTGTATCCAGTGGTAGTGGATGTAGTAGGATATATACTAGGGGGTGTTACAATGGGATGAGGGGTGGAAGGAGTACATGAACCTTCCCCTTATGGTGATGCATTAGTGGTAACAGTTACATAATGTGATTATAATTGAATATAATTTTATTTGCTATACGTGTGTTTTCATTGTTGTGAGAAGTATGTACTAATATAGGTCATATGTTGCAAGTAATGACTATTGGAGGTTGATTTTGGATATTTCAATATGCACTTTAAATCACAACATGTTCCTAGATGTTCTTGTAAGTGGAGGGATGTTGGAGATAATAGATCACATTGCCAAGTAGCATGTGTACTTGTTTGATCCCTTGGAGGTGGAAACATCTACATGTATAAAATTACAATTAGAGTGAGATGAGGCTGGGAAAGGGCTAGCATGGGTGAGAGAGTAATTCATAGGAGGTGGCTTGTCTTAGATCATGTTTGAGAGATACGTGGAGCTCTAGGGCCGATATGTAAAGGCAGCAGCCAAGGTGGCATCACTATGGACCCAGTTAGAGGAATAACAATCCCGGGAATAGAGACAAAGATCTATTGCAAAGAATTTGAGTTCTAGAACTTCGATAACAGCCTCCAGTATTAGTGATGAGGATGTATGATATATGTTATAGTGGGTGTTGCCCCTTGATTTTGTATTATGAAAATTTTGATACATGTGTGTGTGTGTGTGATGAGATAATTTTTGGTATGATGATGTGTATTTGTGTTGTTCTATGATTTGTTGAGTATCTACTTGGATTTGATTGGATATGGTGATTGAACTAATGATGATGTAACTATAGTGTATTGATGTTGCAGATTAGAGTATATGTGTTGATAACATACTGATGTAATATAGAATAGAATACAACTTCAAGCCCTCACCGATACTCTAACTCTGCCCTAAGCGATACTCTACCCTAAGCGATGGTTCCTTGCCCTAAACACCTCCTCGCAGCTTCCAGAAATACTCTGCACTTTCCTCCTAACGTGCAGGGTGACAACAAGGCATTGGGTGCGAATGCAGAAGTTCATCAAAAAAAGAATGATAAATCGTGTTTTGGTCGCGGCCACGGCTCTGGGAATGTGCAGGGTTTTGGAGATCTTTTTCCTGAGACGTCAGGGGGCGGCTACAGGCTTCGGAAATCCTAACAAATCTCTAAGTTGCGTGAATAATGGAGGACCCAGATTTTTGAGAGGGGAAACAACATTGGGGGTTCTTGGATCCACTGGTTTCTCTGACTGTAATACGGGTGGTTGTCGGGATCTCCAGGAGAACATTGATCCAAATCTTCTGCGAGGTCAAGGATATAATCAAAATCAAGACGCATCGAACCCTAAACAGAGAAGGTTTGCAAACTTATTTCCAGAGATTCCACTGGAGGCGCCTTTTGAAACTTCATCCCCTGTTTCAATGATGGAAGCTGCAGATAATAAGATCATTCAAGGAGGTTGTACAGAAGCCAGAGTTTGCAAGCATGAAGCCTTATGAGACCAACCCATGTATAACCTTTGGAGATGAAGTCCTCGAAACAGAAGCATTTTATCAAGCTCATGCCTTGATTTGTCGATTTGCTGGACTCTGGCCTAGTCTACCTATCTTACATGCATGGATCTCCAATCATTGGATCCCACTCCTAGAAGGAAGGTTAGATCTTTACCCTTGTGCTAAGGGCATTTTTATCATTGCTTTTGAATCCATTGCTGATAAGAATATCATTGCTAAGCAACTCTGGACCTGTCAGCAAAAATACCTTATTTTAAAACCCTGGTTCCCATCATTTAATCCACTCACTGAATCTTTCTCCCGTAAACCGATCTGGATTCGATTACCCCACCTTCCTCTCCAATTTTGGGATCAAAAGTGTCTGATATCCATAGGTAATGCCTTGGGCAGTATCATTAACATTGACTCCCAAACCTCTGATTTTACCCATACAACCTATGCAAGAATTCTTGTTGAGATTGATACTTCAAAGGATCTTCCAGCTCGTATTGAGCTAAAAGTGCATGATAGATCCTAGACTTAGCCTCTGGACTATGAAGGTCTACCTTTTAGATGCATGAGATGTTTCTCTTTAGGACATCTAGCTACTAATTTTGAGATAGTAAAACAGAAAAATGATAAGGCCAACTGGTGGAAAAATACTCTCCCGGAACATATGGTGTTTGAACATAATGGAATTCCCGATGCGAATGAGGAGGTGGCTACTGTCCCTGATACTAATATTGATACTGGCATGGATGAAAGGTTGGAAATGACCCCTTTGCGTGAAAAAACCCCCAGGGATGAAACTAAAGGGACCATAAACATTGAACCAAACGTGTCTTTAGCGACTGAGGTCCCCCCTGGTTCAAGCAATACTTATCAACCGATAATTGACCTTGAAGTTCTTATTCCTATGCAGGAAATTTTTGATGCTTGGATCATTGTTAGGAAAAATAAAAATTCCTTTTCCAGGAAAACTTCCTTTCCTTCGAAGATAGTTTTGTTGTTTGGCTCTCTGAGTTGGACAACAGATGTTTGTTTGCTATTCATCTACCATTTTTTTGTTGTTGTTTTGTTGGTTTTTTTAACTTCTCTTGGTAGATTGGTTTCTTTTCTACCATGTGGGCCTTAAATGTTTTAATCTGGTTTGTAGAGCCTTGCTGTATAAGGGTATAGTCCCTTTCAAAAAATATTTGCCAATAATAACAAATTTTATAGAATAGAATATAATATATGTCGTGATATCATATCATGATGATATTAGAGTAGATTTATAATAGGAATGTATGTAAAATGATTGGCTAAAGAGGTCATGAATTAAAATTACTAACAATAATAAAGAGAAGAAAGGAGGAATAAACCTCATGAAGTGAGATAAATAGTGGCATACAACTAGAAAATAGGCTTGAAATCATATAATACGAAAGAACATATAACATCTAGCTATAAAGAAGGCAATAACTACACACAAGCGAATCAAATATTATATTAATAGGTGCATATGTATCAAATGACAAGGACAAAGTGATTATAGAAACACTAAGAGGATTTGAGTCATATAATGGAAAGTTTTTCTCCTTTGATACACACTTACGTATAGATTTTATGATAAATTGGGGAAGCTTCTTATGTATAGTCGAAAACGAGGGAGGAGGAGAAAAAATAACCTTAGGAGGACAAGAGGTAGTCAAAGTAACATATATTGGTGTGTGGCATCATGGAACTAGAGAATGTGATCTATCAGCATGTCATGCATGAAAATAAATGAATACCTTATCCTCAAGCAAATGAATCCAATTATGGATTGCATAAAAATAATTATCTCTATGATTGTTGATCATAAGGAAATTACTTAATGGCAAGTTATGATGAAGATGAGGAGGATGATTCTCATTACAAGGTATCCAAGTCATCTTCTCATCAATCAAAGTGTGTAAAATATCATGAGGCCTAGCAGAATGTGAGAAGTATAATGGCTCTCTCTTAGGAGGGGGAGTGGAACATGGTGGAGACTTACGAATATGAGATGAATGATCATGATTGTGTCTAATAGGATATGGAGAATGTGAATGGGGTGCAATAAGAGGAAGATAAGATTTAGTAAATGGATAAGAGGTAGAAGAACTAGGAGCCTAAGAAATAGTATGTTCATTAAGAATTTCTTGTTCTTCATCTATAACCTTAAAGAAAATAAGTGTAAAATATTCCCATGTATGATACAATAATTTATATTTCAAAGGAATAATCAAGTCCCAATAAAATATATATTTAATTTCTAGATCAATAGGATGATAAAGTAAATTATTGATGCATGATTTTAAATGTAAGATATAATCATTAACAGGTTTATTTTTTTTCTTGATGCAAAGAAGGAAACTGCTCAAATGTAACTTTAGGACCACTGTAAGAGACTAAACTTCTAAGGAAGTCTTCTTCCATAGATCAAGATAAGTATTAATAGATCCACTAGTAAAATGATGAAACCAATGATAAGTAATATCAATAAGATTGACAGGAAATGCTTTAAGAAGTAGTCTATAATTAGAATATGAATCCATAGCTATTCTAAAAGCCTTAAGACGCAAATAAGGATTACCTATACCATCAAAAATTTAAAATTAGGTAAACTAAAACCCTTAGGAAAATCTAAATTGTTAATATTTTTAGGAATAGGATTTCCATGAAGTGAATTATTATAATTACTAGCATAATAGGCCCTACTCTCAAGGGTAAGGATATGGATCATATTTTTCAAATCACCTAAAACATGAATAAGAGAAAGGAACTATTTGGGAGGAATGGAATTAACATTAAGGGGTTGAATCTTATCATTATAGGTAATCTGAAACTCCCTCAGATAGGACCTCTTAGATAGACAAAGCAGCGCCCAAGCACTAGTGTCTGAAATGGTCACTAGTGTCCTAGGAACAACTTTGGATCTGATCCTTTTAGGTTTTGATCTCATTTTCTTCCTTTCGTTCTTTGTTGCATCCATATCCTTGTATGGTTCTTATGTCATAACCAAACAAACAAAATAAAACCATAGCTACCTATAAAATCCTGAAGTAAACATTAGATGAAAAAAATAATGCATATGCTTGAGTCAGACTAGGCTCAATCGTCACCCCAATATGATTTTCACCAAGTGTTACGCTACATTTCAAACTATGTGTAGTTCTAGTGTGTGTGTGTGATTGAATTGTGTCCCTTGAAGCTAGGATTTTCTAGTTTTATTTGCATCAAGATAGTAAGATACAACTAATTTTCCCCCAAGATGAATTTGTGATATGGAATTCATAAATATCCCCTCCTATGTAGTGAATAATGCAACCCAAATACAATCCTTGAATGTTTTTCTTTTCCCAAGTAGTAGATAGTAAGTAATAACCCAAGTTGTCCAACCCTTAAAAATAGTGAGTAAGTCATGTATATATATTATTCCCTTGTTTGAATTTCTTCATTAACAACTAAAAATGCTGACCCCAAATGATGGGTATTAATTTAGAAAAGATAACAAATGATGTTGCATTTCAAATTTGAGGAAATGAGGGAAAAGGACAGAAGTGCTCAAAGGAGACAGTAGAGCTTGGGCGCTACTGTCCCTACTGGATGGTGCTTTATGGGATACTTGAAGGATATAATAGTAAATATAGAGTTGGGTCACATGTTGTCCAATGTCCAAAATTAAAGTAGTCATTCTAGAAAAGTAAATTATAAGAGTATTAAAAGGATAAAGAAATGTAAAATCAAAAAAAGTGTTGTTAATGTCTATTTTTATTTCTTATGAATCATGCATATAATGACATACTTAGAGGCATGATGTAAATATTAAGTTTGATTTTGTGTATATAGTATGCATAGTTTGTTTGGTTCACTTACTTGGGTCTCTTTTAGTTAATCGATTTTATCCTAGATTCTATTTCATAAGGAAGATCCATTTACATTTCTTCATAAGAAAAATTCCCCCCATATGGGGTACGAGTTACTCCCTAAGGTGGTGTACAACTCAGGTTCGAAATACCATATGTCACTATGTTCATAAAATATACTAGGTTTTATTTCTCAATTAAATAAAGATTCATCTACACACTATATATTACATACAATCCTTGTATGTACACGTTAATACGTGACTTAACAATGGTCAACGAAAGATTAGTTTAAAATTTATAATTTCTTTTTTTACACTGTAGGATCATCTTTATATGAAATCAAATAATTTTATTCCTTCATAACACTTTGATATTATCTTTATTTCCATTATTCAAAATTACCATGACATTCTCTTACGATCCTACTAACACCCCCTTTATACAGTTGTCAAATACTAGCTACCAAGTCCTGGGGTTAGCCAATTATGTCAATTTGGAGTAACTACCCAAAAGTTCATAGAGTTTCAACACCCTAGAAGATTAAAAAAAATATGAGGCCACTAAATATCACCTATAAGTGGAGATACCATCCATCACTAGCCTATACATAAGTCAAGTAGTTTACCCCGAAAAGGTTAGGATTTTTTCCATAGTCATGGTGTCAAAGAAATATAGTTTGAGTTGAATTTCAGATAACCATGGTCAATCTCATTTTGAATAGGGTTAAAAACACCTTTTCAAGTTAATTAAGCACCTTCCCAATTTAAAATTTTTGTTATGAGTATTGGGAAATGTGATAGAAGAACTAAAAGTGGCATACTAGAGTACGCAAGATTCATAAGACACGACAACAGAGGGTGAAAGGATTAAAGGGTTGGCACAAGCCATATTATCAACATCAAACAATTACTTTTCAATATTATGACACAAAAAGTTTCCAATTTTAATTTCACTATCATACAATCATGCAAAATTACAAAAATTTACCATAGTAATCATATACACAACTTTCAATGAAATTTGAACTAGAAGTACAATATTGTATTTCTTCATCCCATTAAATTCATACACGTACATGCTAATATTGAATTCTCTTCCTTCATTAGTACAAGAAAAAATTTTAAAATAAATTAATTTTCTAACTCCATCAAGATTACACTTTTTACAAATAAAAAACTTTAAACTTAGATTTCCAACATTCATCTTAATTCTGTCACGCCACCTGCAACCTATCAAATTAGTGTAAACATGGTCAGTGAAATAAGTTTGGCATGGAATTCTCCTACAACTAAATTTTTTCTCGTATACATAATTTTCCATTTACAATTAATTCAAACACTTGTACGCAACAATAGAAGGTAAGAAACATAAATCATTTTTATTTAATTTTCAAGATAGAGAGTGGAGAGAGAAAACACCATATTTCCCACAAGAAATTTTCACAAAACAAGTGATGTAAGGAAGATCAATACAGTCATGTGATTTTTTTGACATGTTTTCCAATAGTTATTCAGTTAGGAGGTCTCACGACATTTTTTTCGTTATTGTTGCAAGTTTATAAAAACAACCCATTTAGCAAAAGTGGCCTAGAAGATGAGTTCAAAATCCGTTTTCTAAAAAAAAAAACACCATGTGTTAATTTACATCTACTCTCCTATCTATAGGAAAACCATTTAACTTGAAAGAACTCAATTTTTAAAATGAGGGTTCAAATGGTGACTACCTTTTCAGAGCTACTTATCATAATTATGTCAATTCGTCCTGGTTGTCGAATGATCAGAGGCCTACAAAACCCCCTTATAAAAATATCTTCCAAGATTAATTTCTCAAAAGTAATGATTTATTTTAAGTGTCCTATAGAATTCTATAGGTTTTTGGTGATATTATTTTATTTCTCAATATGTGGGCGTAAACATGATCCAAAACTGAACTTAATATTCAACTTTTAGTAGTTTTTCAATGTTGCAAAATGGCCAACTAGGCTCATAGACACGTGGTGTTAAATGGTCAAACAAACATCTATAGTAATTCTATAGGTTGATGTGACTTCCCACATCACAAAGGAACATGATCAAATCTTAACTTTCTTGCTATGGGGTTTGGAGAGGTGTTTTTTACGTCATTGAAAATCATGTCTTATTAACTTTTATAAAGTGTACAAGTGGCATGTTATCACAAAAACTCAAGTTAAAACTTTTCATATTGGAGGCTTCCATTTTCCTATCTCATCAGCTAACTTTTCCATTGTCATATGACATGATTTAGGGAAAGATTAAAACTCAAAATAATCCTTGCGATTGTGTAGCAAATAAGGTAATTTATAACGATTATGCTACAAGTCATTTTAATTTACCAAAAACAAAATTCTTCTTTAATTTTATTTTCATTATCAATGAGAAGAGAAAATATATAAATGTGGAAAATAATGCTTTGGTAGATGTCCATATCCCATTCCAAAGCTCTCCTCTACACTTTGGTGGATGTCCATATCCCATTCCAAAGCTCCCCTTTGTTAGCCATTGTCTCTTAGTGTTTTCATTGAATTAAAATCCATCGATGGAAAAGGGTGTGTATATGTCTTTTGATTATCTATGAGGTGTCTTTCAATGTCTAACATGAAGTTTGATTGGTAGTGCCTAGTTTTGGTGAAGTTGTTATAGTGTCTAGGCATAGTTTCAGGCATAGTGAAAGCATGGATGGTCATTGTATAATTCCTAATAGATTTCATGAGGTCAAGTAAGGTCTAATATAGGTCTCAAGAGTTTCCAAGTGTCTATATGAGGTCATAATGGCCATTTCATGGTTTTTCATGATGTGAAGTGGTCATTATAGGCCTATTCCTAGTCCTGGAACTTGTGGTTTGGTATGGTGACTTGATAAATGGACTAAGATAGTCATTTTCAAGAATGGTAGGATAATAATGATGGTTTATATGACATGTATGATTAGTTTCATGTTATTATTGATAAGTATGCTGATGTTTCATGGTCCCTGGGAAGAAAGAAGGTGAAGACAAGCTAAGAAATCATAGGTAAGTCACTATGGCTAGAGATTTTCAGGCCTATTTGAGCAAGTTGGTGAGTTTGGTCAGCTATATTATGTTTTCATGATGTTTCATGACAAGTTTCAGGTCATTATGTTGAAGAAATTTCAAGTTATGTGGTTTTTGGTAAAACTGGGTTGAGAAGAAGCAAAAACTAGCTCGAATTGGCAACTTCAAATGCTCACCTGCTCTCATAAAATTTTCATGGTACCAATAGGTTTTGGGGGATGATTTTTCATTGATATAAGATTGTTTTTCAAAAATAATGAGGTCATTTTATCGTCAATTTTTTATGAACAATCGTTAAGAAGTTAAGTTGGTCAAAACCCTAACTAACCCTCATAGCATAGTGATTGGAGAAAGATGAATTTTTTGAGACCTAAATGGATTATAAAATCTAGTTTGATGACTCAAGGGTATAGAGAATTTTTCTAATCTCATTTTTTCATAGGTTTCGTATTCCAACTATTTCATGAAGAGAGAAAAACCCTAGTTTTGTGGGTTTTACAGTTTCAGGGCTGAGATGGAGGTTCCAAGATGAAAAAAAATTGTTTATAATCCTTGGGAGATGTGATAGAAATCCATGAAAAGTTTTAGAGAAGTTTATTGGATAATTTTTGATATAAAGGTGCTCAAATTAAGCCTACCAAATTTGGCCTTAAGGGTTAAAATGTTAGTCTCTTGGTTTGAGTATTGTTTGATCATTTTTCTTGTTGTTGATGCATATGATGGTCATGGATAGTTGATTATTACTGATATGATTTGAAAAAGTTTTTGGTTTGATATGGTGAAGTGATTTTCAATTGAAGACAAAATGGCCTAGCAAGCCCTAGTTGGTTTGCTAAAGAAGGAGATTGAAACAAGTGTTTTGGGTTATTTTTATCCACATGCACTTTGCTTATAAGTGCTTGTGTAAGTTGGTACAAGTTTCCATGACATTTTACAAGTGGTTTTTGATCTTGGAAGTTAATTTGGAATTTTTGGAGAAGGTTTGTCTCAATATTTATTCTTGAGCCCTTTGAACCTAAATGAGAAGTTACAGACATTGGCTTGGTTGAAGGCCTTCCAATTTGAGTTGTAAGATAAAGTAAGTTGTTCTAAAAATTAGACTCGGATAAATTTCCAATGGTATATGGTTTTTTTCTTGATGATTTTATGTAATAAGTGAACCATCTCTATTTTGAAGACATGAGATTGGGGTCTTGGAGTCACTTTGGAGTAGTTACAGATTTTAAGTTGTTTGGAGGTCATCCACTTTGATTTGGATGAAAATGTGAGTTGTTATGGAAAGTAGACTCAGATACCTTTCTGATGGTATATGACTTAAGTCATGATGATGATATTTGATATGAAAATTTATTTGTTCCTTAAGACTAAATTTATGGGCATTGAAGACCTAGTTTGAATTGCATGCTCCTTAGTGTCTTTTATGGTGGAGTTGAATGTTTCATTGCTTCTTGTGATTTTTGGTGATGTTGAGAAAATTTACCTAACCTCTTTGGATGTGATGGAGCTATGAAAAATGTGTTTGAGGTATTTAGATCTGTTGGATCATTCATTAGATATTGGAGTGCTTGTTTTGGGCTTGTTCATGTTGTCTTGACCCCTAACGACCTACTATGATCATTTTACATGATTTATCTGATTTTATTCTTATTATTTTGATTTTTGATGACCGACCTACTTGGTCATGTCCGACTAGGTGTGTTTTAGAGTTGAGATTTGTTTATAAGCAAGTGTAGTGGTTCATTTTGAACTAGTTGTTGGAGTTGAGCCTCGGAGGAAAATTATGACCTCGAGGGGTTTGAAGAAGAGTGTTAAGGGGTCATGGAAAAATCTTATAATATGTATGAATACCTTACAAATTTTCAGGATCATATGTGCAAGATGAATTGATGCATTCATCCTATGAAGAAGAGAGATTGAGCGAGTTTTGAGAGAGCTTGTTTGGATGAGGGTTTGGTGTGTTTGGAGCTGAAATTGGATCACAATAAGTTATGTGAGAAGCATATTTTATGTGAAAATTAATTTTCAAAACATATTTTGATGAGTCATATTCATAGGAGTCCTTTCTCTGAGTAATATCAGAAAAGGTTTAGGGGTTGGTGCTCCTTGTGGGGTTGGTGCCCCACTAAACAAACATTGTAGGGCATGTAATATTCTTGCAAGTCCTTTCTTTAAGTAATATAAGAAATGGTTTCAGTGGGTATTCTTCCCCTTGAGGGTTTCCCACTTATATTTGGTGTCTTGTGTACTCTCTCTTGTGTTATGATATTGTGAATGGTTAATACACATCTAATATGTTCATGTATAGTTATGAATGATGAATGGCTAATTGAATGATGAATGCTAATACATGGTAATTGAAGTTAAATTTTGGAAGGATTGATTCACCCCCCCTTTGTCCATTATTCTTCTAACACCATTTTGGTATAAACATGGAGGATGTTGGAAAAGGTGTGGAGTATGGAATTGCACCTTTCAAAGGCATTTTCTTACAAATTCTAAAATCCCTTTTAATAAAAATAAAATCATTTTGTTCAGAATCAGCAATCATTACAGTCTACGAGATCACATTTCTTCCTAGAATTTTATCAAAAATTTCACGCCTTGTCTTTGCGTCTCCATTTTGCATCTGGGTATGTTATAATACTCAAGACTACAACATCTGACAAACTTCCCTTATCCTTTTATGCTTTGATGATCCGCATACATGATAAAATTTCCCATTGTAGTGTAGGCTCGGAGGATACTGGAAAAGAGTGTGGAATCTTGATTTTACACATGCCCATTGCATTTTGTTTAAGGTTTCAAGAAATTTTCAACAAACCCAACTTGTGCATCTCTTGCAATCATAGCTTTCCACACAAGAACCACATGTTTAACTAAAAAATGGAAAATAAAGGTTTAGAGCTTCCTCTAAACAGTCAGTGTTGTCAATGCGTCATCTAAGCAAAAAATTCCATACAACCACCACATGATTAATTTCATATTAATGATAAATTTTAGAGTTTCCTATCTAAATGGTTGTGCAACCAAGTGTATGGTCCCACATTTTGTATACATATCTACTACGACATCCCCTCTATAATGTTTGAGCTTTAACGAATGTTTAACCCTATTATAATGCTTCCACATTTTGCACACATGCTACAAATATGTTGGTAAGGGTTGTGGAGGATGATTTTGCACCTGCCACTTTCATTTGTTCTATAGATTCCCATCGCTCCTCAACAACTCCTGCCCATTATTTCTCAAAGACATACACCCATCTTTTGGCACGGTCAGGAAAGTATTCGGTAAAAGTTATTGGCAAGAAAATTTTGTTGGGATTTCCTAAGATACCAAATATTTCATGGGATTTTATTTTATTTTTTATTTTTTTACATTTTTCCAAATCAATCTAGACATAAAATCACGCACTTGCGTACATTTCTAGGTCATAAAAGCATACTAGCATTTACATGATTCCTGAGAAATAAAACTAGTGGTTGACAACTATCTTTGGCCTCTTTAATGTGTTTTTTTTTTTTTCTATTTTGTCTTACACACCCTACAACCGATTTGGGATTTTACTAATTTATCTTTTAGGGCTTCAAACACTAGCACCCAACCAAGACAACATCGCTCAAGCACCCCTATCCCCTTTGGGCACCCTTGACCCTTTTCTACCTTACTCAATCTTTTTAAGTCTTTTTTATAATTTGGAAATATTTTTCACTTATGGGTCATCCTTCTAGTTTTCAATTACGAAATTAAAATAATGGAATCATGTAAATGCATAGTTATGTGTTCAAAATAAAGGACCAAGCACTAAACATTACTATCATCACCTCATCTTGAATTCAAAAGGCATCAAAATCACTCCAAGGCATCCATTTAGCATTCATTCAAAGGATAAGGGTTGCATCAACTCTGCATACACTACATAGGAAGGGGAAGTTAATTTTATTCTATTCACACATGTTATACATTTCCACATTTAGCTACATCTTGATATCAAGTGCAATTTTCACAAGGGCATCCTAGGGAAAAATTTATACACACACTCACAAGAACTACATGGAGTCTCAGATGTAGTGCAGCACTCGGTTGTAATTTCACTCTCAGGGTGACCACTGGGGTCAATCCAACTCCCCGTTATACATTTTTCTTTTTAGGTTTGATGTGGTTTGTGGGATTTTTCATGTGAAATATTATTTTACAGGTTACAGGTACCTTCGGCATTCAAGGAGAAACTCTCAGGTGATCAACAGGGAACAACAATGAAGACCATGTGACACCCCAGAAAGCATATCCTAAGCTCTTGTACAATCACCAACACCCAGAAGTGGTATTTAGTGCCAAGATGCCTTTTTCCTTCCGTGGGCACCCATGTTTGACCTAATTCCTAAATTTTAGAATTTATAGTGTATAGTAATGACCTTCTTCCCAATCCATTCATCACTTTTCCTAGCCTAGATCAATTCTAGATCGAGCGTAAATCAACTAAGTCCTCTCTCCTTATTTTCTTAGGGTTTTCATATTTACATCTTATTTTGTTTGTGTCATTTTTGTATTTCAATATTTATATATCATTCATTTCAATAGTGACTCTGTAATATTTATATTTAATTTAGACTAAATTAAATCATTTGGTTAACCCGTCGATCAAATCCAACCTTCCTTGTAGGGTTTTTCTTTTATGCTTGTCACTCGTAGTGGTCATTTTGGTTCCTTTGAGTACATTGAGCTTCCTCCCTCTATTCATAAATATTCTAAGGAGACAACTGAATTTGAAAACTCCTTTGCTAACTCTAGTAATGTTCCTCTATAAAACATTGAAACTTCTAATAGCAAAAAATCTTACGATGAGGACACCAATGTTGATCAAGAACAATTAGAAAATCTCACTAACTTTCGTAAATCTTTACATGTTAATCGTTTACATATACCTCATGTTATCAATGCTTTAGTTGCTTCCAAACACTCTCAAGATGTTACTTTTATACCTCTTATAGGTTCTTCTTTGGTTTTCATGGCATTCACCCAACCCCTTAGCATTCCTACTTCCATTCCTATTTCTACTGTTCCCCTTCTCCATATCAATGCTTCTAATACACGACCCGGTTCCTCTTCCAACATCCATGACCTAGCTTCTTTATATCAAGACTTACAAGTTCAAATCTGTCAGTTGCAGCAAGCTAATTTGTGTGCCTCTCCATCTCTTGATTCCTCCTTACTTCAACCTGATATACTGCAAATAATATGAACTCCAAAAGAAAATAGATCTCCTTCTTTGTTACTGAATAATGAATTACAATGTTTCCTAAATAGGAAAACAACTCCCAACTCAAGTTTCCAAGAAAACTCTAACTAACTCTTACTAAATCTACTTTAGGTGGCAGAAATTACTATTTTTAGCAGTTTACTAGAACTTACTATTCTTAGTAAGTTCGCATGCATATTCGTACGGGCACAAAAATCTCCGTGCATCTTCTACATCCCTAAATTAGAGGAATTTCCAACTTTCTAACTCATAATGCAACTAATAGACTAAAATTAACTAATGCCCAAAAATAGGAAAAAACCAAACTATAACTTAAATCCTAATTTTTGGCCTCAAGATGGCGGATTTAGGGCCTAAAAATGTGTCAAAAATTTGCCCCAACTGGTAGGGCTGGTTTCTGCTACATTCGTCTCATCGAAACATGTGGTTTCAAAAAAATGGACTCAAACAGACACCCGGAGCTCAACTTATGACCTTGTCAAGTTCTTACTAATTCTAGTGCATGACTTTTGCACCCGTCATTTTTGTTTATTCACTTCCTCTAAACTTTCTCACCCCTATGATGCCCACCTTCAATGGCCATGGTGACCCTTAAGAGCATCTCATAGCTTTTCATGCGGAATATCTCTATTATGTGGATGAACATACATTACTAGCTAAGCTATTTCCTAGGAGTAGTTAGTATTACGCCATGCGTTGGTTTTATGCTCTACATGTTCATTCGGTAACTTCTTTCACGCATCTATCCAATGATTTTATTTCTCACTTTTCAATTAATATTGGGACCAAGATCTCTTATTCCCAACTCACTCGAATCAAACAAATATCTAATGAGCATCTAGTAAACTATGTGTTGCATTATAAGAACAATCTAATTAAGATGACTAATGTGCTTGTTGATTCAAAATTACAAGATCTTTTTGTGCAAATCCTTTTACCACCATTTCAACAGAGTGTTATATTTGAGACATCTCCTTCATTTGATCAATTATGCCAGATGATTAAAATACATGAAGTCAAACATCTATCTATGGGCAAAATCAAGTATCATGATTATCCTCCATCTTCTTCTAATAAATTTCAAGCTAAATCAACATTCAAGCCATCTCCTAATCCTATTGAAGAAAAGGAAATTGTTAATGTCGTCTCTCCACCTGAAAAGCTTCAATGGCAACCTCTAAAGCGTACTTTCACCAAATTACCATATGCACCTTTATTTCTATTGCCTCAACTCCTCGAAATAAATCTAATCACTCTTCTGCTACCACTTAATCTTGATCCATCTCGCCCCTATGGCCGTAATTATGATGAAAATGCTAAATTTGATTATCATCAATACATTGGGCATTCTATCCATTATTATTTCAAGCTCAAGAACATCATTCAAGATCTTATTGACAATAATTCATTCAAGCTCCTTGAGCCATCTTCTTCTAATTCGGTCAATGATAACAAAAAGCTAAAAATATTTAGTGACCCTTTTCCTAAGCATGACACACAAGCTTTTGATTCTTCTGTTAATCATACATATTGTGTCATTCCCCCTCTTTCATTGGGGCCCCTTGACTTCCTTGTCACTTCTATTGGTGCATCACCACCAACCATTATAGTTTTAGATCATGATTATCATGTTAAATTTACTTTAGATTCATTACATATCAATGCTTATATCAGTTCATACAATGTCAATAACACCATGATCTATCCAACGGATCCTATTAATGTGTGCTCAATTACAATTCTTATGGCTATCAAAATTTTAATATATGTTATCACATATCAGTTCCTAACTCTTTTTCCTACATCAGGCTGTTAGTTACATGTGGGCCTCTTACCAAGCTTATGCCATTTCTTGTGGCATTTTCAATCGAAAGTTGTGACATGTTCTTAGGTCTTTCTTGGCTCCAATTCGCTCAATCTATTCCCTTCATGAATCATTTGTGTCTGTAATTTATTCAAAATAAACAAGTTATCAATATTAAAGGTGTTCCACCATGCACACCATTTCTGGAACCTAGTTTTGATGGTATCCTTCCACCAACTACAACATATAGGCCTTCAGGGCCTCTCAAATCTAAGGCACATTCAATACCTAGTTTCCCTATTTGCACACGTCATACTTCATGACATTGTCATCATCATCAGTCCACTAGTCCACCTCATCGGCCTAAGTCCCCTACTCGGGCAGCCCCTACAAATAGGTGTTCACCATCACCTTCACCACATAGGTCTCCTTTACATGTACATCATTACTCTCATACTCCAACAATCTTAGAGTATCGTCACATGCCTTTATCTCCTCGTATATCAGGTGGAGGGCCCTTTCCCTTCACTCTCGTTGGATAGCCTTTTATCCTTTTTACACTTTGGGGCATCACACTTTCTCCCCCTCCCTTAGCTTCATCAGTTGTCTATCCTTTATACTATCATGATATTGTGCTTCACACTTAATATTTCTCAATACTATTACACATTTTGATACATGTAATGTATCAACAATACCCTATGATGCACTCTAGTTCCACAATTCATACTCAATGGTTGAGGATCTAAATCTGAAATGAACCTCACCACATTCACTCTTCACACTCTACGCTTCATGATCTATCCTTCTAGCGCATAGTCTCACACCATTTCTCGATGACGCACTCTTGTTCTATGGTTCAATCTTGATTGTTGAGGGGTCTTTTATAAATGAACCTCATCTCATACACATCCACTAAGGGGCACGCTGCTCCTCTATCTTCACATATTTCATACCATCCGATCACACTCACAAAATTTGCATATCTTGGTTGTGTTTACTCTTGATTTCTTATACTTACATGTATACTTTGTTTCCCATGCTAGACGGATATTTAGTATGTCAATATATTTTCCATATACACACGCACATTCACTTGGTCTTTTGGAGTGCATGCAAATCCCTTATAGGTCCTTACACATTGTAATTATGTTTGGCATTATACCTCTTACCAGTCCCACCGAGGCTCCTAGGGGAATATATTTTTTCACACATTATAAGTGTTATCATTTCATCATATACTACTTCTTATTCTTACTAGCACAATACTTTCCATTTGATACATACATGTCTTAACATAATTTTTATATTTCTAACATGCTAACGAGTGTTTCATGTCCAGGATTCACCTTACAAGACTATATGCCACCATGGTTGTCTAATACACTTTGCTTGATTTTGTTTGATTTTTCTTTCTATTGTATGCCATTATTTTTGGGCTTTGCGTTATATATTGCTTGATCATTATTTGTAAGCTTTTGGCCTCTTCGGCCCTAATTTGTCTTGTCACATTGTGAGCATTGTCCCATGTTTCAAACCCACCTTTCATGGTCTATCTTGTATGCACACTTTCTTGTTACATTGTCTTCTATCATATGCTAGTTTTTACTACTAACAAATGTTACTAGTCACTTTGTTTGCATGTGTCTTGATTTCTGTCATGCACATCCCCTACTCCCTATAGGTATCATCTTTAGCACAACATCGGATCCTCTCTTTTGTGCCGCACACTTCTACAATCATTGTATGCACCCCAAACAAGGGGGGCATAAATTGGGTGAAAAAATCACCCCATACAACAACTCAAAGCTACATCACAACACTGAACAATACATGAACATAATAGGAACACAATCACAAAATGGCCCAGAACCATACTTGGGTGAAAAGCACAGCACATACACTAGCACCCAGACTCACAAAGAAGCACCTAAGATCATGTTTCCTCCCATATGTGCTAATGTCTTGGGGGCACACACAGTCATCTTCTCATATCATCACAGTTCATGGAATCCTTCCGAGTAGTTTTATAGTTACAAACACAGTTCGTTAGTCACATCATGCATGTAATCTACTACAATAAATTTCAATCAGAACTAATTTGGGACAATAGGAACAAATCAGGGACGTACCATTTGCAGTGGTGTTTATCAAACAGAGTCATGGAAGGAGAGTAACACTAGACCTCTCTCCCCAACACTTGCTCTTTGGTGTGAGATCGCCCAAAAAACTTGCTCTTGGCATGAAATCACCCAAAAAAATATCTCTACACAGTATTTTTAGGACACTTTTTCTAGCCTTTACACACTTCTCAATCGGGTGCACACTTTCCTTTCTACCCACTTTTACATACTTATGCAAATTTTTCATAAACATGAATTTGACTACTCTTTCGCTCTTCTTTTGTAGGTCCATACTTAAAACACAACAAGAAACAACCTACAAAAATCACAACAATAGGTACAACACAACACATACGCTTCAATCCTAGGGTCACTTTCCTTTCCTAGTCTCCATGCTTCACTTTGCATCATGCCACACTTCACTTGTCCACTTGGCACGCTATTCACCGCACTCTCTACAAGATCACAAGGTACGCATCTCTTATCTACTTTACGTTATTGAGTATTCATTCAACAACATAAAGTGGGGGAAAATGTAGACATAAAATCACACACTTAAGTACATTTCTAGGTCCTAAAACCATAGTAGCATTTATATGATTCCTAAGCAAAAAAACTAGTGGTTGACAAATATATTTGGCCTCTTTTCTGTGTTTCTTGTTTTCTATTTGGTCTTACACACCCTACAACCCAGCCGGTATTTTACCAATTTATCTTTTATGGCTTTAAACATTAGCGCCCAACCAGAAAACAGTGCCCATGTCCCCTCTGGGCGCCCCTGACCCTTTTCTACCTTAGTTTCTCTTTTTGGTTCTCTTTTATCTTTTGGGCATCTTTTTCACTTATGGGTTGGCCTTCCAGTTTTCAATTACGAATTTCAAACAAGGGAGTCATATAAATACATAGTTTTGTGTTCAAAATAAAGGACCAAGCACTAAACATTACTATCATCACTTAAGATTGCATTCAAAAGGCACCAAAAGCACTCTAAGGCATCCATCTAACATCCATTCAAGGGATAAGGGTCGCATCAACTCTGTATACATTGCATAGGAAGGGGAAGTTCATTCTATTCCATTCACATATGTTATACATTTCTACATTTTAGCTACAACCCGATGTCAAGTGGAACTTGCACAAGGGCACAATTTCTACACACTCACAAGAACTACATGGAGTCTGAGGTGTAGTGCAACACTCGGTTGTAAGTTCACTCTCAGGGTGACCACTAGGGTTAGTCTGACTCCCCATTCTACATTTTTATTTTTAGGTTTGATGTGGTGAACTCTTATTTTTCAAGTTACAGGTACCTTTGCATTCAAGAAGTGACTCTCGGGAGATCAATAGGGAACAACAATGAAGACCTTACAACACACCAGAAAGAAGATCCTGAGCTCCTGTGCAATCACCAACGCCCAGAAGCAGTCTTCAACGCCCCTGTCCTGCTATCGACGCTCGTGTTCGGCCTCATTTCTGCATTTCATTATTTACAATTAGCTGTAACGACCTTCTTCTTGGTTTATTCATCACTTTTCCTAGCGCTAATTGGTTCCATATCAAGCGTAAATCAACTAAGTCCTCTTTCCTTCTTCTTTGCTTAGGGTTTTCATATTTGTATCTTAGTTTTCTTGTGTCATTTATATATTTCAGTATTTATATATCATTCATTTCAATAGTGACTCTGCAATATTTAGATTTAATTCAAATTAAATTAAATCAATTACCCACATAGCCTTCACATAGTCCACGTACATTCTCCCACCAAATCCTTTTTTAAAGTTGTCAAACACCTTTTCCTAAATCCTCCAAATTTTCCCTGATTGTTTCTAGGAATTGGATAATGATGTCAATATATACATTTATAGAGCTAGGATGGAGATTTTAAACACCTCTTTTTGAAACATATTGAGAGTTATCCATCTTTTCATGTGATGCACGGGAATACAAACAACACAAGCATAGATCAATGTTCCAAGAAAAACCAACAAGACCGAATGTAAGGAAATTATTATGAACCAAGGGTGGGGCACTACATCAATACATTTTACAATTACTTCTATAATTCTAAAAACCTTCATTATATAACAAACATATAAACAATAAAAAAATTTAACATACAAATATATTAACAAATACGTTTGATTTTTTATTATACCCACATAAAAAAATATTACCACTAATACCTCACCCTTTTTTTAGACCCGTGTTCTTTGTCACTTTGTATTTTTAGCTATAGTAATATTAGGTATATAATAGTCCTTGAAAAAGTAACCTCTTAAATTACTTATCTCAAGTTAGTACCTTAGATGTTAATTTATAAAAGATTAAATAAAAAATGGAATTAATGGGCTCCAAAATTTGGAAATCATACAAATTTTGATGTTCAACTCCTTATTTAGAGAATGATTCGATGCAAGTTACTTATAGTTGATAGGATTAAGCTCATTTGAAATATAAAGATTGCTTGTTTCTTTTATGAGAATGTTGTAACTCTTAAGTATGTCTTTTAGACTTGCAACGATATTATATCTATTTGGAATCAAATTTAATATGATTGATCAACATTCTATAAGAAAAAAATTACTTGAAAAGTGCACTTATTGGTATTGGTCTTTCTTATAAGGTAATATCTAAAACTTTTAGACAAATTAGTCTGTAATATATTTTAAAAATTGATGGGACATTTGTTTCTTCAACAACACTTCAAAAGGAGTTGTACATTGACTTTACTATATCTTTCTTTTACAATATGTTGCTTTGAATGAGGGAATGTATACCACTCTCTAGTATAACAAAAACTTATTCAAACAATTAAATGAAGTACAACATCACACATTTCACATGTCACTTGGGTTGAAATGTAAGCCGGAATCTTTGTCATTTCTTGATTTTGTCTTGCTTGTAGGCACATTCCCTTTAGGGCTATACTTGTGTCACCCATTTAACTTTGTGAAATATATATATATACCTATATTATATTTCTTGTTGCATTTGACTTTTGTATAATGTACATTTATGTGGAGCTCATGTGACCAAGAAGAATACAAAACTCACGGTCACCTAACATTAAAAGGTACATAATACATCCATTCTAACCACCATGTAATTGAGCCCACCTAGTTAAAGGGCTAAGTCAACAAGGTGCAAATCAAAAGGTCCCTCGACAGAGACTTTCAAAGTTTCGATTTGACAAGAGTTGTGCGTACATGTCAACCTAATTTTCCTCTACTACAATTCATTATTTTCTACGCTTAAAAATATTTGACAATTTTTAATTCCAATTTAAAATAAAGTTTAGCGATTAAATTTTTTAAAAATAAATAAATCGATATAATCAATTTTCATTTTTCCCCTTGAAAATCATTTCCCAAGTGATAATCAAATATCTAAATAACACTGAAGGACATTAACGTAATCACATAACATTTGAAGGACTTTAACGTAATGACCTATTTTCCCAATTCACCGCATCCATGAATGTGTGTAGTTTCTCTTTAAAAGAAGTAAAAAGTTCCTCATAAACAAACCCTTTCGTAACTTTTAATAATCTTTTCTGATGGATTAGTTAACTCTCATGGTCCCAATTCCAAACAATTTTTTATTTCCAAACTCCAAAACATCAACGACACAGATCCATGTATTTAAATGCAAAGGGAACGCTAACAGTTGGATGCTGCAGTTAAATAGACCCCGCTAATTTCCTTCACAAACGTTAAAGGCGGTGAAACTGTCCATATCTCAACAATTTTACCCGCAGTCAGCTGAACCAACAGACATACACATCAAGGGTTTAGTTAAAGGGTTTAAGTCAAGGAGGTGCAAATCAAAGGGTCATTCGGCAGAGACTTTTAGGGTTTCGATTTGACAGGGGGTCGTGGGTAGGTGTTAACTTAATTTTCCTCTACTACAATTTATTATTTTCTACGTTTAAAAGTATTTGACAATATTTAATTCTAATTTGGAAGAAAGTTTGGCGATTAGTTTTTTTTTAAATAACTAAATCGATATAATCAATTTTCCAAAAAAAAATTGTTAATTGAACAAAAATATATCATAAAAATGTTATAAATCGCAGGTCTATTTTTCGGATTACTTTGATATAATATTTAAATAGTATAAATATTGAAAGGAGAAGATTTGCAAGAAAGAATGTCAGGATTGATTTTCCTAATGGTCCACAACATCAATTTTTTAAATCATTTCTCATAATTTTCTGAAAAACTTTTCCCATCACCAGTAAAGATTATGTAAGTTGAATTATAAAGAGTATAATTGGTGATAAGACTAGTATAGATATCTTAAATACATCTTATCAATTTTGAGGTATGTATTTAGTTATGCTAGATATTATTATATTTTGATTGACTTCTCTAAGAAAAAAGGAAAAAACATATAAGTGACAATCTAAAGGGAAGTTAAATTTATGGATGAATTGTCATGAGATGGTTAAATGGATGTCAAATTTAATTTCAAGAATAAAAGTGAACAACTCATTCCATTACATCATCGGTTGTCATTGTAGGAGCACCTCTCGGTGTAATAAGAGAATAGTAATGTTTAGGGTTTGAAAAATAGAAAATAAAGTAAGGAATAGCGAGTGTAAGAGCAATTCTAACAAATTCAAAGGAGAATAAAAACTCAAAAGGATGTACAACTCTATTTTGAGGAAGAAACAACATGAATAAAAGAAACAATCCTCTAGGTGCAAAGCATTGTGGAAGCAAAGTCTCTAACAAGATGTTCAAGAAGACAAAACATCTCTAGAAAGAAAAGAGTCGAGCATTTATAATCCTCGTAAGCCATAAAGGTCTAAAGAGAGTTATATGATCCCTTAAGGATGTATTGAAATAGTGCCCCCCGATCTCACAATAAGAAGAACATTTGAATCCAAAATAAACTTCGGTTTCAACCTCCATGGAACAAATTTGACAAATACGATGCACCCAAGGGATATGGTGATTAATCTTTATACAAAGGTGTTGTAAACAAACCTTGAATTGTGTTGATGCAGCTCACAAACTGCAAAGTAATTGAATTATAGTATAACTTGAACATTGGATGAGCCCATGGATGATCTCATCCTCAAAGTGAATATTTGAGCTACAATAGTGTTGAAGCCTTGAGAAAAGATATTCTCAAGGCTCTAGCCATCTGAATTGTAGGTAGGTTGTATAGATCTCAAACATGAAGACATTATTTATCTCCATTCTAATTAGATGCAATGCATCTTGACTGAAAATTTATGTGGGGGAAGTTCATTCATGTCAATATCTGCAAGGCCTAGAAAAGAAAAAGATTTCGCATACCAAACAAAGTAGATCCCACATTTTTGTAGTTGCATAGATGATTTGAATGCTTGTTATGGATATTTAAGAAATTCAACAAAAGATTTTTCTATCTATGTAAGCTCGTGTCTCATAGTCACCACTTGAAATATCACAACAATAATGAGAGGGTTGTACCAAATTTTGAAACAATGATGTCTTTAGGAACTAATATTTTAGCACTAACATGTTTGTATAACATGGAGCTAAGAGCTCTTTCAATTCATCTTCGATCAACATTCTAAGGTAGGGCCCCCCAAGTTTCCACCATGTATAGAAGAGTAAGTGTAACAAGTGAGTGAAATATACAAAGATATGTCTAGATATCCTTAAATTAAATTAATAAGAATTATGGTTCCATAAGAATTTGCAATAAATCCCTCATTTGTATTACTACTAATAAATTCATCTGCATGATTTTGATTGTATGATACATATATCACATATAAGTTCATAATATGAATTGTGTGTAGGGATATGTTCTTTCATCAAAACATATGTCAATTTTAGCATGTTTTGAACTCATCTAAATGTATTTACACACAATTTTCCATATGTTCATCAGTTGTTTTAAAGCACTTATTATCCATCTTAACTCATATCAATAATGTAATATTTATAAGGATATTAGTTGATTGAGTTAAAATTAAAATAAAATATTTTTACATATCCTTATGTTTACAACTAGATTTAATATTACTTTCATTATTTTGGTACGGTGTTATTGTCCAAAATAACTCTCCTAGTTATTTTGACAACTTACATCCCCATTATGACTCTGGAGATCAATGTTGCAGGTTGCACGTACTCTGGTTGTTTACTTGGCACAATTTCCTTGGTTATAGGTCCTAGCGTGCCCTCGCACGCTTTTGTCCCCTCGTGTGCCTTCCAATTTCCTTCTCCATCCATCTATCTTCTTCTATTTCCTTCGTGCACACTCCTCGTGCACATGCCTTCTTCCCAAAATCATTTCGCGCACCTTGCACACATACTATCTGACTTGGTTTCCCAATATGGCTAAGTCCCTTACGCATTTCCCAACACCCTACTTTTCTTGTTGCCACGCATTCCACAATTAAACGCTCGCGTCCTGCTTCATATTTGTCTCTTACATATATGTACCCTTTCCCTCCGCACGCGTCACCTCTACACACCTATCCTTCGCTTTCCTCTTTCATGCCCCTTGCTTTCATGTGTGCTTTGTGCATCCACCCACACCAATCATTGTGCCAAGTGGCAACCTGTTAGACTTGGGTATACAACATGCAACCTATCAGAGTGTGCAAATTAGGCGTCGAATCCTTGCAACGAGTCATTGCACGACACATGGCAAAAACAAAAAAAATTAAGAACAATTGGCCAATATTTTGGTAAATAAGTGTGTGCCACACATCTTGCATCTTCAGTTTGCACTGTAGACATCGAATCGCCATAACTTTTGCTACAGAGCCCGAATTAATGCATAGTTGGTCTTGATGGAAATTTGTTGACGTGTGCTACACTCCATATTATTCAAATTCAAATATTGGCAGGATTTTTTAGGTAAGAAGTAGATAAACGTGTTTTAGCCATTAATGCATAGGTCTAGTCAACCTAACCACCTAGCTTTGATCTGATTTTCCCTCCTTCCTTATCCTACAAGAAAACCAAACATGGGGAGGCGCATCTAACAGTATTACAGGTGGATTTGCAGGCAGTTATTGTTTTTTGGTGGTGGTTGAGATTTCAAATTCGAGTTTCCCTCTTCTTTCTCCTCCTCTTCTCTCCTTCTTCTATAAGAAGCAGATCTATTCTCACTGTAAAGGTTTTTGTTGGACCCTTTAGTTTGCTAAGAGCTTTGTTCCTTAGAATTTTTAAGTTCCACGCCTTCAGATATGGCTCTCTTCATGTGGATATCGGCCTCATATGCCATTGTAATCGATTGTGTATTTTCTAGAAGCAATATAAGCTTTGTTTTGTGGTTATTCTCTACCTTGGCTCGTTCTTATTGTTTTGCATTTCCTGTTTGTTATGCTTTTTCACGTCCATGCAGGTTCATTTTCTAATTATGTCCCATGAAAATGAGTGTGTGGAAGTGTTTTCGACTGTGATACACATGTCTATCCTCTCTTTGTGCATTCTCCTTCATTTTTGCTTAATGTTAATTGTGTTCATCCCCCTCTTTCTGATGTTATCACCTCCCTTAGATTAGTTTTCTATTTATGCATATCCTTCTAACTTTGGTCCCTTGGGATGATTAGTTTAGGATTTGATTTCAGCATTAGGATTTGTTATATCAGTAGACATAAGCAGTGGAACCGGCCTTCTCTGGAGGTCTTTCTCAAGTGCACAAGGTCCCACAACTTGGACATAGTCCCATGTTTCCTCAACACACCAGTTCATCCTGATCTTGAACGGGTGCAAGTATGAGCTCCAACAATTTTTGGCATGCCTGGTGGGACAGTGCACTAAAAGCTTAAGTTTCATCATCACTAAGCTATGGTGTGTGACTAATTGATTTTCATCCTTTGAAGGCTTGTTTCAACACATCTTGAGACTTTTGATTCTCATATCTTCTATTTTCAGTACTCTGCATGTTTTTTATGAGAAGAGTGCATACCAGACAAAGTGAAGCAGCTGAAGAGTCCTTTGAGTACCTCCAACTTTCTCCAGTAAGAACATGCAGAAAAGAAGCCACACACGCATCTCCATCTCTAGCGCACCGTGCAAATTCTACACCACCTTCTGGTAGGCCTTCCTTGCAACCTGCTAGAGTTCTAAGACCTATCGTAATGACATCACAATAGAATCAAGAAAATCAAAGTTTTGTTAATTATAATGGTAGTCCCCTTGCTCTTAATGCTCAAAATCCTATTCTAGCATCTACACTTAAGAGTATTTCATTCTTCACTGGGGAAAATCATACTACTCCGGCTGAACACATACAAGACATTGCTAATTTTTGCGTAATCCATCAAGTTATTGAACAAGATGTGGTTGTTAGGCTATTAGCTTCTTCATTCAAATGGAGATATTTGTAATGGTTCAAGAGTCTAACAGTAGGGTCAATTCATAATTGGAGTCAACTGGGGACAGCCCTTTCCAATCAGTTTAGAGAAAAGGCAGACAACCTCTCTCTACTTGAACAATTAACAACCATAAAGAGGGATCCCAATGAGCTCATGGAAGACTTTAACTACATATTTCAAAAAACATGGGAGAGGATTCCAGCCCTGGTAAGACCAACTCCAGAAGGCACTTTCCTTTACTTTTTAAGTGGTTTAAATTACAATATTTTTGTCATGATCCAATCCAGGGGGCCCGCAATATTGCTTTGGGCCTATGCATTAGCTATTAGGGCTAAGAATTGTCTAATTCAGGCAGGAAAGTTAGCTCCTATACTACTAGTGCCCTTATTCTTATAAATTCCTCAAGTGCCTCAGCCTTGTATGGCCCCTATTCCCGAGTACAGCGCACAACCTGTTACATCCACATCCTATTCTCCCACGTAGCAAAAAGAGGGTAAAGAAATGAAGGCCCTAGTTAGAAACTTGTAGTATATTTGCGCCAATGCCTTACGTGCACAAGCTTGTAAGATTCAAGCTACTTAAAACGATGAACCTTCCACTAACACGTGTGAACTAGAAAATCAAGAGGTGCTAGAAGTTCATGAGGTCAACCTTATATTCTTTGGCTTCGAAGACTTCTGTGTAATCAATCAAGCTGCAAATAATCCAAATAGGTTGGGCACCCAGGTTTCTGACAACACAAGATACAAGAAGAGAAGATTGGACTCCGATGTACAGCCCTCCACTTTTTCCACTTAAAGTGATCTCCAAAAGCAGAAGGATGCAAATGAAAATCATACGAACAGTTCTGGCGTGCAATTTTCTATGTGCGAGGTTCTACGCAATGCTCCAGCAAAAGCGGTGTGTGCCCCTCCTTTGGTAGGTCAAACCTTTGCGCAGCCCAAAGATTCTATCTCTACACCTGAATAATCAATAAAATATGTTTCCATGCCTCAAGTGCACAAATCCATGGGCCATCTATTCAACATTATGGACTAGATGAAGAAGAAAAATGTAAATGTCACAATGTGGTACACCCCATCCATTCCATCTCATCCTGATCTGTTACATGAAGCTCTGGCACAGCTCCCACATTCTGATCCAGTTGTCTAAAAACCTCATGTTGTCGTTAATATTTGTCAACCAGAGGAGAAGCAAGTAAGTTTGTTAAAACCCCACCCTTCTATATGTCCTTGATAATATGCAAATACCTTTTGCACAACTATATAATTGACTCGGGTGCTAGCACTTCCATTATGCCAAAGAAAATTGTTGATTTCTTATGCCTTAAGTATAGCCCTATGTCTAAAGGAGTCTTGTGGCTTGATGGCTCAACTGTCACCATTTTAGGAGTCATCAAGGATCTTTAGTTAACCCTCCATGCATGTCCAAGTCTAAAAATAACTCAAGATGTGTCAATCATGTACCTACCTCCTTTGTTTTCCTTGTGCCTATCAAGAGATTTCACTGCTAAAGTGGGTGGTTACTTGTCTTTTGATTGGTCTCATATATTACTAAGAACAAGGTATGGTACCAAATTTACCATACAAGATTAACCTATATTTTCCTATCATGTTGAGTCGTATGACCCATCCCCTCTCCAAGTTAATTTCCTAATCCAAGAAGCCCAAGTACAAGATTTAATTCAAGAAGAGTAGTGTTGGCGAGAAAATTTGTCAAGGGACAAATTTATGGGTTTCTTGTCAACGCTCTAGGAATATAAGTCCCTTCACTTAAATGGTGCATCTTCCATATATGCATGCATGATTAAGGAGAGTTTTATCTAGGCTAGCCTTGTCATTGGGAATCTAAAAAGGGAACTCCATTGACCCTCCAGAAAATATAGCAATGCCTTATTAGGGAGTAATTTTCTAGGAGTGTGGGAAAGGGAGTGAGAATGTTAGATAAGGGAAGGTTAATGCTAGCAAATAGAAAATTAGAGTCTTGCATAACATTAGTTATAAGTTTCATCACATGCACTAAAATTAAGAAGAACTGAATACTGCAAATAGCAACAAGACCAATTAGAATTTAATGAGCACAAAGTATCAATAAATCCCTTAGTCAAAAAAGGATAGAATACTCCTTCTCCTTGTATTGATGCTTAAGGATAAATTGTACATAGTGTGAGAATAAAGACATTTGAGAATTAGGGGAGAATGGAAAAATTTGCTAACTCTTTTCACTCACAAGTAAGCAAGGATATCTCTCTCATGAACCTACAAGAATACAACTAGCTAGAACGAAGAAGTCAAAATCATAACCCCTTAGAATGAGGAGCTCATTACAATTTATAGAAGAGAATTGACTCTTCATCTTCCCGCACGAATTTTCATATGTCACATTTTGACTTTAGGTTGTTCATATTCCTATCAAATATTAAGTCCCTTTTATAAAAACTTAAGGAGACTTAAACTTTACAATCATGTTTTAAAGTCACTTAAAGACATATCAAAAAGTGCAAACCCTAACCTGAAATTAGAACATTGAAGAGAGAGAATGTTGGGAGAGGAAGAGAAGAGAGAGAGAGAGAGAACAAATGAAGAGGGAGATGTCATTCCTGATCCAATTTTGTACTTGTCCTCGTCTGATGGAAATCTCCAAATGTAGTGAAACTCTAAATCTTCAAACTCCTTGCACCCTAAGAAACTCTTTCAAATTGGCCCACAAACACTTTGGATTGAGTGTTAAGAAACGATGTTGAATGTTTCTGCCAATGACCACAACTTTCACCCTATGTATGATATACATGTGACCCAAACCATGTAATGAGTGTTGAAAGACACTGTCAGGGTCTCTCGAGATGAGTTCTGAAAGATCCATGAGATACACCAAAGATGCTTCTTTTGAAAATTTTACGACCCACTAATGAAGATAGTACATTGAGGAGACAGGCATTGAATCTTAGTGAAGGAAATATTCAGTAGCAACGCCCATTCTATAAACTTGAGTCCCATCATATCTTGACACTTACTATTTTTGGAAAAATCAACTTACTATATTCAGTAAGTGTAAAAATTCTTCTTGGAACTCCAACAACAACTTCCAATTTGAATATTCAACTCTCAGAATGCTCCCTTTTGTGAAATTCACCCTCTGGAATGACTTACTATTTTTAGTAAGTGCCCAGGAGACAACTTACTATTTTTAGTAAGCGTGAAAATTTTACTCTTTCAAACCTTGACTAGATGTGGAAATTTGAATTCTTTCTTCTCCCTGTGTTCCCCACACCTTCTAGACTAGTTTGCTATTTTTAGCAAGTGCTCGTGAGACCACTTACTATTTTTAGTAAGTGTCAATTCTAGACTGAGATGACCATTTCAATGATTTTTTCCTATGATACCTCTTATATGTTCACCCCCTCCTTCATATCTTCTTCAGTTGGTGAATTTCCTGAAATAACAGTCTCCCATGTAGAAGACCTGTTATTTTTAGAAAGTGACTTTATGGTGGTTGGATCATTTGTGGAATGAAGTTTTCTGATATGGGTTTTTGCCCAATATCACCCCTCTGAAATCTTAGGCTTACCCGATCACTGGCTCATGAGATTTTAAAATTTCAAATTTTTCACCTGGCAGCAGTTCTAGACACGACAGCCATTAACGGAGCTTGAAAATTGCAGGTCTAGTTTTCTCCTTCGTTCATGAAAAAAATCATATTTTTGATGTGGGTTTTTGTTTCTTGTTCCACCAGTGAAATTTCTCTTCAAACCGATTGATAGTTTGATGAGTAATCTAGTTTTTGTCTTCATTGAGACAAGAGGGAGATTTCTTCACTGCGAACAATTTGTGCTGTGGAAATGGAGATTTTATTAGGTGAGGTTTTTTTGGCCTCTTAAAAATAATAATGCAGCTAAAAATGGCTCTTCGTTTTGTGCATTGGTTTGCAAGATATT
Organism: Taxus chinensis; assembly: GCA_019776745.2. NCBI lineage: Eukaryota > Viridiplantae > Streptophyta > Pinopsida > Cupressales > Taxaceae > Taxus > Taxus chinensis. The sequence continues at coordinate 216,704,933 of CM034152.1, read as the reverse complement.
TCCAAATCTTAGTCTCACGGCAATGGGGGTTTTTTAGATGAATTTCTTCGTTATTCATTTCTCTGAAACTTTCGATAAATCCATTCTTTTAATCCTATGTGTTTTCATGGAGTGGAGGGTTTGGTGGCCACGGAAAACCTGTTTTGGAGCAATAATGGTGAACTGGGTGTCATGTGCAACTTTCTTCTGGCAATGGAGAAGCAGTAAGAAACAAGAAGAAGTGGCAAAGGAGATAGAAATTTTCAAATTTTGAAGTTGGGTTTGGGCGTAATTTTGTGTCCCTGATGTCCCTTTAGAATTAAGGGATGAAAGGGACATCAAATTTCACATCATGCCTTCATGCGACACTTGGCAGAAATCCAATAGTCGAGCATTAGGGCTAAAAAGATTGGGAAAAGCACCTGGGGGTTGGAATTTGGTTGTATGAAGAACCAGGAGGCATACCTAGGGTTGGGAACATTTTATTATCCCCTATGTCCCTCAAGCATTAAGGGATGAAAGGGACATCAATTTTCACATCGTGCCTTGAGGTGACACTTGGTGGGCATCTAACGGTTGTGCATTTGGCTCCAACTAGCTCCTAGGGGCTATAAATTTACATTGAAGATGGTCACATTGATGACCTGAGAGCTACAAGGGGTTGGGTTATTTTTCATGTCCCTTATGTCCCTTTTCCAAAGGGACATAAGGGTCATTAGTTTACACATCACATCGGGTTGCGCCACTTGTCATGATTTGAGTGATTGAGGGAATGAGCTTCGACAAGCACCTGGGGGCTGAACTGGCGATCTAGAAGGTTCTATGTGTGACCAGAGGGAAAATATAGGGCTGGGAAAATTTTACTTTCCCCTCATGTCCCTTTTCTTAAGGGATGAAAGGGACATCAAAATGCACTAGGCTCCTGGAGCTGACACGTGTCCTCATCAAAATTTGACTAACTCCCGAACTCTTACCTTGAGGGTAACTTGAAACGACAATAACTTGAGCTCTCGATGGAATATTTTGGCAAAATTTTATATTAATTTGATTGAAAATGGCATTATTAATCCAATGGTTGGAATATCATCTCAGGATTCATCCATTTAAGCCATGTAAAATTGTATTTTTGATATATCTCCCTAACTGAGCATGGAAAAAACTAGATATAAACCTATTGCACCAAAGTGTTGTGAAAAATATGATTTCACCATATTTTAGAGATATGAATTCCCTTTCCAATGATGTCTTGTTTAGCTCCTAACTCCATCTAGAGATCCTGGAATCACTTCCCAAAGCTCAGTAGCTCTTTTGGCCATGTGCACTGCCTAGGCCTGTGAACCCTGGTTTTGATGAAATTGTCCCAACTCCTCCAAATATTTCATGAATCTTCCAAAAATATATTCCATGATGTTATTAGACCTTCAATTCATCTCAATAACATATTTTTCTCCTCTGTTCCACTCCAGGGGGTTGCACCAGTCTTGGGAAGGCCAGTGGTAGCCCTTCCCAACACTGCCCAAAAATAGTATTCTTCAAGAACTCCTAAAATCACCTAGGGGGTTGACTTGACTTTCCTAATTCACCTAGGGGACTGAGTTAACATCTATTAGGAGGTCATTGGACTGACTGGGTATACCTGGGGTTCCTCTAAAGGGTAAATCCTGAAAATTTTGACACAGGGGTATTGTTGTTATGCTCGAAAATTGCCAATTTCCTTGTTGCATATTTGCATGACAACATTTGGCTCTATCTTGGGGACATGGTATGGACTGAGTGCAACGAAGACATGACATGAAGAATCCCAGAATCTCAACTTTACAATATAAATACCAGTGCCTTATCCATTGGGCCCTGCGGATTCATGTACAACTTACAAGAGAGAGATAATAAGAAGAACACACACACACACCAAAAACAATGAAAAGAAACATGCAATATACTGGGAAAGGAAAATACACACACAACAGAAAGGGAAACACACCCAATAATTACCTATGTTATAAGACAGGAGACAACCTGTTTTCACTGAAGCACTTTTCATCTTCTCAAGGGTTACCCCTAAGTGGGCAACACTGAGTGGTGTTGTTCCACGAAGCCATTGACCGGTTTGAGAAAGTAGCCTCCTCTCCTTAACTGTTTGTGAAATCCAGGTGCTTTCATGATTATTTGTGTACTTGGTAGGAGTGAGTCTACATGAGCTTCTTGATGCTCAGGCCTTTGCTTAGAAATTCCATTGCCTTCATTCCCTTTGAAATTAGTTTCATAGTGCCAGTTGCATTATGCATTTATCCACATAGTTGATTCTTCATTGAGCATCCCATCACTTCCCCGAGGTTGATTTTTTCTCCAATTGCTTGAATATTATGAGTTCTTTTCTTTCCCAGATATATGCTTATTGACCTCTTTTGCATGAGAAACCTCACACTTATCTTTCATCTCTACTTCACTATGAGGTGCTTGAAGATTGAATGAAGGATCAAAAGTAACCTCATACTTGTCCTGTATAGCCATGGAACAAGCTAACAGATCAATAATTACTTCAGGGTCTTTCGTACTTTCTACCGCATCTAGGATTTCTTACACAGGGTTATCCTTTGTTGCTTCTTGCAGCTCATCTTTGTACATCTTTGAAGAATCTTCATTTTGAAGCTCAAGGTAACTATCCTGATGGATTACTTCATTTCCTTGAAACTTATTACATTCCACTACTTCTTTCTCAATGGTATCTTCACCTTCAATGAATTTAATACCATTTATTTCATATTTTTCATCATGGAAAGAGTTTTCTTCTTCAAATGGGAAATAAAATACCTCCATTTCTTTGTTGTATCCATAAACTGTTGGCTCAGGAGAGACATCATATTTCTCATCTTATTTTATTTCAACATGGCCAACCTTCACATTGGTTAAGGCTTCCAAATCAGATTCACGCTTGTCATGCATCAGAAGTTCAAGACTGATCTCAGGGTCTTTTGTTTCTTCCAAGGATTTTAGCAGTTCTTGTGTAGACCATTCTTTCAAACCTTTCGTGTGCTCATCGCAAATGGTCTTATCCCTCCATGGATGACATGATTGAGTTCATCTTCATCTCCAAATGGGAATAAAAAAATCTCCTCTTTGCGGTTGAACGTACAGGCTGGTTTCTCCATTTGTAAATCATCAAGAACAATTTCCTCTTCTTCTTGGCTCACACAATCCAACAAATCAGGTATATCCTCTTGGAACTCAAATTTCTTCAATGCTTCCTCAAGATTTGTGTCTCTAAGAAGGAATGTTTGGTCTTATCAAGATGGGAATATCCTCTTCCTCCTTAGTCATTATCAAAAGATTCATCTTCCTGCTATCTTGGTGCAAAATATTGGCCTTCAAATTTCCTAATTTTTGCATTGTGTATCTCATCTTCTTTTCTGGAAGCAATTTTCCATGCCTCCCTTAACCGGGATGGTTGCGGAAGACCAATTCATCTGGATCTTACCCCTCAACTGCTGATAGAAACTCCTACTTAGCAACATTCCAAATGAATCTAGAATGTCTACTACCAAAATCATGGTTCAAACCTTCTTGTCTGGAAATATGGCGAGAGCCACCTGTGCATCTTTTACCTTCCCTATAAGTGGGACCTCTTTTGACTCCAAGGAGTAACAAGAGCCATTGGATGGAGTATTGGTGAGTTTGAGATCCTTGACGACCTTTACATGCATTACATTGTTGGAGGCACCAAAATCTATTATGCAGGAGAAGGGAGACATAGAAAGGTTCAACCTTATCAATCTTGGATGCACTCAAAGAAATCATGTTCTATGATGGAGGTGTAGGTGGGTTTGGTAGTATTCCTTTAGAACTAGGAGTTACAGCATTGGGTGTTAAACTACCACTCCTAATATATTGAACAAATCTCTCAAATTGTTCGGGGTGAGTCCACAAATATTTAGTTTCAGTAATCCGCACCTTGACTTTGTTAGCATATTATACGAAGTAAAAAGGGGCAGATGCGGACAAGGGGGATGAAGGGAATGCTTTTGGATTTAGGATAGGTTTGCAAGTAGGGTTTGATGTTTGAATAATGGAGGTTAATTTGAAAGGCACACTAGGAACTTTTGAAGCACTAGATTCTACATGAGTAGATTTAGATTTATATTTAGAACTAGAAGTAACATTGAAATACTTACTTGGAATAGTGGGTGACCTTGTGCTTATTATAGGATCAAGTTTCTCCAGTTCAGAATCCATACAAGGTGGGAGTGGAAATCCTTGACTGATTATTTTGTTTTACAGAGTCACCATAGGAGAAGCATTCACCTTCTTTTTTTTTTGCAGCAGTGGATGGAGGTGCTCCTTTCTTAGACTGAGAACAAGTGAATATTGCACATTAGAAACTGGGTGCATCTTCTTTGTCATCTTCATCACCTCCAGAATACTCACAGAATCTGGTTTGTTTATCATTCTCAAGTTCATCAACTTCTATGAAATTATCACCTTCACTTTCTTGTCCAAGCTCTTCTTCATTTTCTTGAATCCTACAACTTGCATTGATGGGTGGGGCCTCTAAGGCAAGCCTTCAGGTTTCTCCTGTAATCTGATTTATGTTTTTTCTTTAAGAATACATTTGTTCAAAAATTTCCCTCTTCAACAATTCCATCTCATTTGTTAATTTTTGCAACAACAGATCTGTTCTCTCATCTCCAATGTATTGAGCCTTACCCCTTGAGGGATTAATGATATTTCTAGAGAGGATGAGGTTGTCATCAATTTTAATGGCCATCCTTTGTGCTTTTTCAATGTTCCTTGGTTGAACTATTCATATAAAAAATCCTACCTCCGATGATTAAACATTTATGAAGAACCTCTTGACATTGTTTTCAGACAATGAATCTTCTTCTGGTATCCTGTGGAGCAACCGGTCAAAATGAGCCATGAAGTCTCTCATAGTTTTGTTTACTTCCTTCTTCATTTGTGTCAATTGAACAAGGAGATCTTGAAAATAATCAGTAGATTTTAATCTTTCCTCGAACTTGGTTTTGATATCATTCCAACGAGTTATTGATCTAGTGGGTAAGAGATAGAACCATTCTTATAATTTTTCTTGGAGAGATTCCACAAACAATCTTACGACAACATCTTCATGTGCGACTCGGATAATCCTACATGATGTGGTGAAAGTGGTGATCTGTTCTTCAAGATGTTGTGTTTTTTCGCCTTTGAACTTTGGAAAGTTCTTGTGGGAACCTGTTAGTAGGTCATGAAGAGGGGGTGCAAGAGCAAGCAGGCCTATATTTCTTCCTCATGGAACAATGGGTTGAGGTCTTTCTTCTTCATCCACTATTGTTTTTTTGTTTCTACTTCATCTCTTGATTCTACAAATTATTCTTCAAGTTATTCTTCCTCTGGGAACTTAATGCTCAATAGCGGTTTAAAAATGGCATATTTTGAAGGGGGAGTATTAGCAGAAGTTTGGATGGGATTGTCAAGTGAACTGCTTGAAGACCCGGATGGTAATGAGGCTAGAGAAAAATAGTAGGGGTTATCTCTGATTCATTCTAACTAGTTTGTAAATGCCACAAAAGTGGGGTCAAAAACTCCTCTCGATCTATTCAACCTCATGTATCTCCTTTTAGCCAACTTTTGGAGACTCTTACAGAGGGAATACAAAAGGACATTATGGAATGTGAAAGGTCGTGTGCAGGAATCAGCAGTGCCCTTTCAGCAATGGATTTTTTGTTAATTCCTTTTTCTTGATTTTTTTTTGGATATTTTATTTTCTGTATTTTTGGACCTTGCAGTTGTATTTTGGGTGCAGACATTGTTAAATATGCCCCACGGTGGGCACCAAAAGTTGTTGATGAGAAAAAAATTTAAGGGACAAATGTATGGGTTTCTTATCAACGCTCTAGGAATCTAAGTCCCTCTACTTAAATGGTGTAGTTGACGTATATGCATGCGTGAGTGAAGTGAGTTTTATCTTGGTTAGCCTTGTGGCCAGGGATCCAACAGTGGCACTCCACTAACCTTGCAGTAAAATATTGCAGATATCTGCAAGAGAGGAATTTTCTAAGAGAACAGGAAAGGGAGTGGGAATATTAGATAAGGGAACTAATACTGCAAGTAGAAACTCAAATTCTTGTAAACACCAATTAGAAGTTTCATTATGTGCATTGAAATTAGGAAAGAAACAATACTGCAAACAAAAATAAGACCAATTATAATTTAATGAGCCCAAAGTATCAATAAATCCCTTAGTCAAAAAATGTTATAAAATCCTTCTTCTTGCATTGATGCTCATGCATAAATTGTACATAGTATGAGAATAGGGGAGAATGGAATAAATTTTCTAACTCTTTGCTCTTTTCATAAGGATCTCTCTCTCATGAATTCACAAAAAATAACTCAGAACTAAGAAGTCTAAGAAGAACATCAAATGAGGATTTCATTACAATTTATAGAATTCTTGAAACGTCTCTTCATCTTCTTGATTGACCCTTCATATGTCACATTTTGACTTTAGGTTGTTCACATTCCTAGGAAAAAATTAAGTCCTCTTTTATAAAAACAAGGGTGACTCAAACTTTACATCATGAAAATAGAGTCACTTACAGGCATTATGAAAAGTGCAACCCCCAATGCAAAATTAGAACATTGAAGAAGAGAGAACATTTGGGGGGGAAGAGAAGAGAGAGAGAGAAGAGAGAGAGAGAGAAAAAGAAGAAGAAGGAAGAATGATGTTGACAATGAAAGACTTTGCCTCCAATAAAGTCTGTTGATCCTTCCAGATGACTAGATGGAAATGCTCCAATGTGCAGTGAAACTTTGAATCTTTGAACTCCTTGCACCTGAAGAAACTCTTTCAAATTGTCCCATAGACATTTTGGATTGAGTGTTAATCCAATGTTGAATGAATAGTTCCAGCCAATGACCGCAACTCCCACCCTGCGTATGATACACTTGTGATCCTAAACCATGTAGTGAGTGTCGAAAGACATTACCAGAGTCTCCCAGGGATGGATGTCGAATGCCTTGTGAGAAGATTCCACGATGAGATGATCCCAAATGATGATCCCCTTATGCAAATGTTGTGACCTATGCTGCCGAAGATATGTACATTACGGAGATGATACATTTAATCCGTAGTGAAGCAGTAAGTATTCAGATGGCAATTCCCATACTGGTGAAACTTGAGTGACGTGGTCTCTTCAACACTTGACTATTTCTTCAATGGAGTAAATTATTATTTTTAGCAAGTGTGAAAATTCTTCGTCCGACCTTCAACTGTAACTTCCAATTTGAATCTTCAACACTCATAATGCGCCCTTTTGCAAAATTCAGCCTCTGGAATGACTTGCTATTTTTACTGAGTGCCCAGGAGAAGAAGCTTACTATTTTTAGTAAGTGTGAAAATTTGACTCTTTCGAACGTTGACTAGATGTGGAAACTCGAATTCTTTCATCTCACCATGTTTTCCCCATCACCTTCTAGGCCAGTTTGCTATTTTTAGCAGGTAGCTCATGAGACCACTTACTATTTTTAATAGGTGTTAATTCTAGAGCAATACGGCCACTTCCGATGAGTTTTTATCCTGCGATACCTCTTCGGTGTTCACCACCTTCTTTGCAAAGGTTCTTTAGTTGGTGACTTTCCCAAAATAACAGTCTCCCATAAGTAGAAGACCTATTATTTTTAGAAAGTGAGCTTCCGGTGGTCAGATCACAGCGGGACAAAGTTTTTTGATATGTTTTTTTTGCAATATCGCCCCTCTTAAATTTTAAACTTACCTGATCACCAGTTTGGGAGATTGTAAAAATTTAAATTTTTGACCTGACGACAGCTTTGGACATGGCAACCATTAACGGAGGTTGAAAATTATAGGTTTGGTTTTCTTCTCCATTCACAAAAAAATCACATTTTTGTTTTGGGTTTTTGTTTCTTGTTCTTCCAGTGAAATTTCTCTTCGAACCAAGTGTCGGTTTGATGAAAAATCAAGTTTTTGTTCTCTTTGGGAGGAGAGGAAGATTTCTTTACTGCAAGAAATTTATGCAGTGGAAGGGAGATTTGTAAGTGATGCTTTCATGGCCTTTGAGAATGAAAAATATAACAGAAAATGGTTCTTTGTTTTGTGCACTAGTTTGCAAGATATGTCTTGATCTTCGTCTCACAACAATGGAGGTTTATGGGTGAATTTCTTCGTTTCTCTCTTTTGTTCTTCGATCCTTCGGATCTTTTGATCAATATTTATTTTGAGAGCTATATGTTTTCATGGATTTTAACTTTCTATCACCATGGTAGAGTTGGTTCTGAGTAGCAGTGATGAACTGTGTGCAGGTAAGAGAAAAGTAATGGCAGGGTATGAGCTTTGACTAAAAAATGACAGGAAATAAAGTTGAGTGTTAGCTTTAAAGCATTTCAAAAAATATCAAAAGAGTTGGGGGTGTATTTTTATGTCCCTAATGTCCCTTAAGCATTCAGGAAGAAAGGGACATCAATTTGCATGACGTGCCTCACAGTGACACTTAACAGCAATTCGATGGTTGAGTGTTTGGGCCAAAAAGCTTGCTGAAAGCACCTGGGGGCTAAAAGTTGATCCTATGAGGAACCAGGAGGCATTCCTTGGGATGAGAAAATTTTCATGTCCCCTATGTCCCTTAAGCATTAAGGGATATAAGGGCCATCAATTTTCATGGTGTGCCTGATGCTGACACTTGGTGAAGATCCGATGGTTGTCCATTTGGATCCACTAGCTCTTGGGGGCTAGCAATTTTCACTGAAAAGGGTCACATGGGTGACCTGAGAGCTTCTTGGGGTTGGGTGAATTTTTATGTCCCTCAAAACAAAGGGACATGAGGGTCATCAATTTTCAATATGGCGAATATTCCATTTTTGAAAATTTTGAAAAGGCGAATTTTTTGGCACGGGTCAGTGACCTGTTTGCCTAAAAATTACACTTTAATTTTTTTTAGGGGTCGGCTTTGCCTACCCTTGAAAATTATCCCCTATATAAACCTAGATTATTCGCCAGGTAGAACACTTCTACTTCATATTTTTCAACAATATGATATATCCCATATTATAGATGCGCAACAAGGGGGTAAGTTATTGACGCGTGACAAGGAGGGTTTGCAGACAAGGATATACTGCAGATATTGACGCATAGTAGACGCATGACAAAGAGTTTGTTGATGAGCGACATGGAGATTTTTTTGATGAGCAAGAAGAGGGCAGAGGCTGCAGACGCGCGACAGGATATTTGTTGTCGCGAGTCAAAAAAAATGCATTGACACATGTCAACAGACCTCATTGACACGCGTCAACAACCTTGTTGTCGCGCGTCAAAGAGGTCTGTTGACACGTGTCAATGAGGGTTATTTGTTGACGCGTGACCTTGAGGGATAGTTGACATGTGACAAGGAGGTATAATAGATATTGACGCATAGCAGACGCATGACAAAGAATTTGTTGATGCGCGACATGGAGATTTTTTTATGAGAAAGTAGAGGTCAGAGGCTGCAGACGCGCGACAGGAGATTTTACTGTCGCATGTCAAAAAAAATACATTGACGCACGCCAACAAACCTCAATGACGCACATCAACAACTGTAATGATGCACGTCACTGAGGTTTGTTGACACGCGTCAAAAAAATGCATTAACGTGTGTCAACAGAACTCATTGACGCGCATCAATGAGGGTTATTTGTTGACGTGCTACCTTGACAGATAGTTGACGCGTGACAAGGAGGTACAACAGATATTGACGCATAGCAAACACATGACAAAGAGTTTTTTGATTTGCAACACGGAGATTTTTTGATGAGAAAGTAGAGGTCGGAGGCTGCAGACGCGTGACAGGAGATTTTGCTGTCGCACGTCAAAAAAAATGCATTGACGCGTGTCAATAGACCTTAGTGACACGCGTCATTACGGTTGTTGACGCGTATCACTGAGGTCTTTTGACTCGCGTCAATGCATTTTTTTTTGACGTGTGACAACAAAATCTCCCGTCGTGCATCTGCAGCCTTCTGTCGCAGCACTTGACAATAGGTGAAATTTTTTCATACAACCCCCAAAAAATTTGCCTTCCCGCAAAACCGGTTCTGGGGATATTCGCCAAGTATTCTCCACCTCCGATTTCCAAGAGGTCTCTTAAAATGAACCCTGTTTGACACCCTGATTCTTCTATTTTTGGCTTTTGTGACCAAGAACACTAATTTTTATACATCGTTACGTTGGACGGTTTTTCCACAACTTCCTCTCTCTTCTCTCATGTACTATCCTGGTGTTCTATTGTGATGCTCACACGCTCATGAGGGTATTTTTTCTCATCTATTTTTATCTCGTTAGGTAAAATCAATGCTTCACTAGGCAAAATTAGGTGTACCAAACACACAGCTCCCCTTCTTAACATCAACATTTTAAAAAAATCATATATTCAATAAAATTCACAAAAAATTACAAAATTTAAAACTCCAAACATTTAAATATTCACAAAATCCTAAAAAAATTAAAACATGTGCAAATATATCAGCAATACAACACAATCTTGATAAAATCACACTTCTAATTAATACCCTAGTGATCATTCCAATCTTTACAACTATCGTGACACATCCTCTTCCCTTTACATGTTAATATTTTTTTTAAGGAAAGTCAAATCAATTGTTTTTTCATTCATGATATAGCTTCACTTGGGAAAATTTCAACTCGCATATCACTTTTCAATGTGGATCCAACAAGAGTGTCTTTTGGAGTATCTAGATTAGATCCTTATGTGTGGGATTTTATCGATATTTGACCTTATCCACATTTAGGCACATTGAGAAATAATAAGATTATGGTCATAAAATCCCTCAACGGTTCCCAATTTTTTTTCCATGGAGAACTTCTTAGGATTGTGTATGCTCTTAATGTTTTGTTTTCTAATTTTTATGATGAGCTCAAAGAAGAGATTGATATTTATCGTAATGTTATTGAATAAGAACTTAAAGGTCAAATTTGGGACCTAATAATAATTCAAACAAACATTTGTTTGGATTACAATAATTTATATGAGAATGCCCCACATTGGAATTCCACTTAAAAAATAGGTTGGGATCATACAAAGTGGGTAAAGGTTTTGAAGAATCAATGTGAGTGATTTTAGGCATAGGCCTGAACTGTTTTAATTCTTGATAACTCAAAGGTCAACAATTAGAATTAGCTTGAGTGGTTTAAGTATAAATATGCAAAGGATAAGAGATAAAAGAGACATATTTACACTTAAAAGGGGTTAGATTTTGAGAAGGGTTAATAACATTAGTGGTTTATTGAAGAGGATTTTTAGATGATTTAGTAGGTGACTTAAATTCTCTCATAAGCTAGTATTTCCCTATTATCTCATTCAAAATTATTCCCTAAGATATTTGGGGAGAATGACCAAACCTTATATTATAAAGTGTGATACAAGGCTTGGAGAAATAGTTATAAAATATGTTTTCAATCAAGAGTATGATTATATTTATTTGCAATGACCTTCCATCTATATATGAAGTCCTAATCAATCTCATTAGAATATTTATTTATATTAACAAACTTTTGAATAATATTTTAGGGATTTTTTGGTTTTTGGAACTTATTTATTATCATTGAATTGAAATATTTATTCAACCTTTAATATGTCATTGAATTGGAAGATTTATTCAACTTTGGACTATGGTTAAAAATATATGTCATAAATATCAATAGATTGTATAAGGTTGTAAAACCCAAAATGTGGATTGTAAGGAAAGATTTGATAAATAACAAATGCAATAGATAAATAATATTTTCCCTATTGTAATGTGTGCATAACCAAATCAATAAGCATTTACAGTTGAAATGAAATAAATTAAAAGAGATGCTAGATACACTTACCTAATTGAATACACCATTGGTGCATTAACTTCCTCCTAGGGTCAACATCACCTTATGAGATATTTGATGTGGTGGACCACAAAGGAATAGAAGAAGACCTAGGAAAACCTCTAATTTAAGAATCTAAAGACTCCAAAGGATAGGCATATAATGGAATATTAAATCCTATGATTGGAGATCCTAAGTACCCAATTCTCCAAGTGTGAACTCAAAAGAAGATAAATAATACTAACTTCATGCTACACCCTTAATATGATGTCATGTATTGGGATATGTATAGCCAACTTGTGGCTAATCTAATCTATTAACATTTCATATCACATTTATCTATGCTTTCATATGATTAGTAGTTTGGCCTAGGTGGTTTACATAACATAAGTAGGGTATATATACGAGGTAGTAACTAGTATATAATCATCATATTGAGCAGTTAAGTCTTATCATATGGTTATGAGGTTTCCCCCTTGATGTGGATGAGTAATTCTACTTGCACATTTTTATTTTTTATCTCTATATTGGTGTTCTTTTTTGTTCTATTATTGTAGATAATCATATATATCTCGGTAATTTCCTTACAAGTGGTATCAAAGCTTTGATATGGGCAAAAATTAGGTTGAAACCCTAATTTTAAGGACTCGCCTATATATTGCAAAATTTAGGGAATTTTTTTGCCCCTATTTTACAGGAGTTGAGAATAAGAAAATTCAGCTGCCCTCAAAATTTAAATTTATTCTAATCCATTTTGTGGAACTTATTGCAATATTATTATTTTTACAAATTCGCTACATAGGCTATAATTTTCAAAAAAAATCTTTCTACATTTTTGGTAATATCTCAAAAAAATAAAAGGGGTCTATTCTCTTTATTTTGTGATTTGAGGGTGAAATTGTCTATAAAACTAAAACATAAATTCCATGGTAAGGAGGTATACTAGAGGCTAAGGAAAATGTTTTGTCACTCCAAGGAAAAATCCAAACAACAAGAAGGATAAACTGATGTTGGAATGGGGTGGTACTTTTGATGTTATGTCTTCCTTTATAGAAGAAAAAATATAAACCTTTATGAAGAGTTAGAAAACCATGAAAGGATAGGTTGACCTGATGTTTCATAACATATAAGGAGAGGTGGAGGAATTTAAATATGATATGGAGAATATGTCCAAAATCATTAAGTGAAATATGGCTAATATGTGCAAAAACATTGACGGAGATGTGGTTAATATTTACAAAAACATTGTTTTTATCCTCTCGCCTAACACAAGGAGGATCTAACAAACATTCCCTTTGTGATTCAAATATGGAAGAACATTTAATTGGTGCCAACATAAATTATGGGTAATGGAACCTACTCCTAAAGGTGATCATGCATAAGTTTGATGGAAATGACCCACTTAACAGCATTAACCAAATGGATAATTTATTTTATCTGCAGTAGATCCCATGTGGGAATAAGTTTATCAAGGAATCTTTTATATCTTGAAGTTGAACAATTCACTTGATATTGATGGTTGTGAGCTCAAAATAAGAAGACAGGTTCTCAATGTCATCGGTTAACTTTTTTATAAAGGAGATACAAATGCATTATAACAATAGTTTTGCCAAGAACTACTTCATCCAATTGGAAAAGATAAATAAAATGGGGTTAATGAAAGATTATATTTAGTAGTTTCAAAGATTTTCCTTACATGTGGAGAAAATTACAGATGATAATCTAAATTATCTATCTATTGTAGGTCTCAAGGATCACATCCAACATGAGGTATGAACATTTTATCTAGCCAATGTTTCTGATTCTATTATAAGAGCTCAAGTGTTAGAGGAAAATTTCCTTTCCAATGGAACATACCCTCTTAGTTTGAATAAAGAAAAGAGATGACATCTGAAGTTGCAGTCTATCCCATATGCACTAATTGATGGCATTCTCTTCAAAAGAAACATTGACAGCATGTTGGTGAGATTTATTGATGGTGCATAAATTGACAAATTGTTAGCAGAATTTCCCGATGAATTCTCTAGTGGACACTTCTCTACCAAAGCAATAACAATGAAAATCATCAAGGTAGGATTTTTTTGTCCAACCATGTTCACGGATGTACACAGGTGGGTCATGAAATGCAAAAAATGCAATTTCTTTGCATAGGAAATAGAGAAATTATCAGAAATGTATCCCCTCTAACCAATCCAAGTGGATCATCCTTTTGTGTAATGGGGTCTCAACTTTCATTGGCATGATAAATCCTCCTTCGATTGCACTAGCCATAAATGGGTCCTTGATAGCTGTGGATTACTTCACTAATATGGATAAAAATCTATCACATGCTTAAGGAATCTACTGAGTTATTCATCCTTGAATCTCTCGAGGGCATTGTGATTAGGATTGGCATTCCTCAGACTATTATCTCTGATAATTTAAAATCCTTCCTTGGTATTAAGATTTCTGATTATGATGCTTAGTCTTGGAGTCTACTGTAAAGACTTCTTCCAACTATTACCCTAGAGTGTACTGGCTTGGCTGAGTCTACTAATAAGAACTTGATCATAGATCATGAAGTGGAAATTGAATATCAAATAAGAAGCGAGTGCCGCACAAAAGTTCTTTTGTGCAAGCTCTATGGGGAGATAAAATCATGATGGAGAAGAAAATAGGTACTTCACCTTAAAATCTCTGTTTATGGTAAGGAGTTTATACTTCCCTTATCTCATGAATTTCCTTTGTTAGAACTTTCCCAACAGTCTAGAGTTCAAGGGCACATATTACCAGAGGGGAAATAAAAATGGTAAAGATGGTTGAACTTGAATAATCAAGAAACTCTACCATGATCAAGCTAGAACAACATCAAAAATCGACAAATAAGTGGTTTGACAAGATGGCTAGACCTCAAGCTTTCAAATTTGGTGATTTAGTCTTAAAATGGGATGCTGACATAGCCAAACCAGGGTGCATCATTCAAAGATTTGATGCACTTTGGATTGGACCATAGAACTATTAGTTCTTGCAAAGAGGATGAACTACTTTGGAGTTGGCTCACCTTGATTTAGGTGTGCTACTAATTCAATTTTATGGGATTTATCTCAAGCACTTCCATTAAGTCTTCTGCATCATTGTATATATTATAATAGTCTTCAATTCCTCTAAGTACGCTATGTGCACATTATTCTATTTGTATATATTTATTTCCATTCACATGCTCCTTGCACGGGATCTTTTAATGTACTTCTAGAATGTCATTTTGGTTTGGGGATACTTCCAATTTTTTTTTTAAAAATGGTAGTGGATAAATAGAAATATTATATAGCACTTCAAGTGACTTTCAAGGGTAGCTCTTCAATTTATCACATCACAAGTCTCATGTTTTCAGAGCTGACTCCATGCCTAATGGATGCTTCAAGGCCACTGATCTCTTTCATCTACAAGGTAGAGTTGGCCCTGAAAATTCACCAAACTACTATCAAAAATAACTCTCCTTAGTTATTTTGACAACTTGCATCCTCATTTTGGCTCTAAAGTTTAACAGTTTTGCAAGTTGTGCATGTACTTTGATAGTTCCCCTTTGGCACAATTACCTTAGTTGTAGGTCTTCCATGCACCCTCACACCCCTCTTCTTGCACTCCATGTGCCTATCCAACTTCCTTCACAATTCCTCCATCTTGCTTATGCATTTCCACTCGTGAGTTCTCCACGCATGACTTTCCTTCTTCCCAAATGACTAAGTTCACTTGTATGCTTATTTCACATTCTTCCCTGGTGCATCTTGCCTTCACATTTTTGTGGACTGCACTCTTCCTTCCTAGCTTATTCCCATGTGCCTCTTCTTTTCTTGTTGTCACATGCATTTCTCAATTGAACATTCTCACACTCACTGCTACAGACTTCTTCCATTTTTCAGATATGTGCACACTTTTCTTCCGCTTTTGTCACACATTCTTTTTGCACTATCTTTCACTTTCCTGCATTCTTGCACCTCTTGCTCTCACATGTGCACTTTATGTATTCTTCTACACGTGCCAGTCATTGTGCCACATGTCATAATTTGTTCAGACTTGATTATGCAACACATGCAACATATCAAAGCACACTAACTAAGCATACCAAATCCTTGTGATAAACTAATGCATGACACATGATAGGAAATGGCAAAAAATATAAATAGTTTGTTGATATTTCAGCCAATTAACATGTGCCACCTATAATTACATGTTTCTACTTGCATTGTATATTTCAAATACCTCATAACTTTTGCTGCACTACATGGCTTGGATCTAATGCACTGGTTGGTCTTTTTGGAAAACTTTTGACAGTGGGCTTCACTCTAGATCATTCAAAATCATATTTTGGCAGGATTTTTATAGGTGAGAAATAAGGTATACGCATCTCATACCATTAATGCACAGATCTAATTGACCTAACCACCTAGATTTGATCTATTTTTCCCTCCTCTCTTCTCCTACAAGAAAAAAAACATGGGGAGACACATCTGACAGCATCGCAGGTGAATCTATAGGTAGTTATTTCTTGTTATTGGTGGTTGAACTTTCAAATTTGAGTTTCCCTTTTCTCTCTCCTCCTCTTCTCTCCTTTTTCTTCTATATGAAGCATATATATGCTCATTGTAAAGGTTGTTGTTGGACCCTTTATTTTGCTAAGATCTATATTCCTTAGCATTTTTAAGCTGCAGACTTTCAGATCTATCTCTCTGTATTTGGATATCATCCTCATACGTGATTGTAATCAACTATGTATTTTTTGGAAGTAATAAATCTTTGTTTTGAGGCTATTCTTTGCCTTGGCTCGTTCTTATTACTTTTCCTTGCCTTTCTTTTACATTTCCTATTTTTTGTGCTTTTCACGTCCCTGCAAGTTCCTTTTCTGATTGTGTCCCATGAAAATGTGTTTCAAACTATGATACACGTGTCTATCTTGTCTGTGCACATTCTCCTTCATTTTCACTTAAAGCTAACTGTGTCCATCCCCCTCTTTTTGATGTTATCACCTCCCTTGGATTAGTTTTCCATTTCTACATATCCTTCTAACTCTAGTCCTTTGGCATGATTAGTTTAGGATTTTATTTCAACATTAGGAGCAGTTGTAATAGTAGACATAGGTAGAGGAACCGGCATTCTCCGAAGGTTTGTCACAAGTGCACAAGGTCCCAGAACTTGGACACAGTCCCATGTTTTCTCAACACCCCAGTTCATCATGATCTGGGATGGGTACAAGTTTGATCTCTAACAAGTGTTACTCAATTGCTTTAATATTCATGTATTTATGTGTTTACTGATCACCGGTCCAAGATAGGGTCTTGTTGTCCAAAAAATTCATTATATTGATCAACCTTCAAATTTAATTTGTGTATTTGACACTTTTGACTTTTATTTAGATATATACAAAATACACAAATTTAATAAAATATATGAACTTGAATCTAGAACTGACAATTTAAACAATTCAAATAAATTATATATACCAGACGAGCTCATGTAAATTCATTCCAATGTTCACCATCAGGATGTGAAAGTGGAAGCTTTTCTAGCACCACTAACTTGCATAAAAGTGTTAGTCAAAGAAATTTAAGTTGAATCAAAACCATATACTAGATATATACAAAATACACAAATTTAATAAAATATATGAAATTAAATGATCTGGTTGACAAATTTAAACACTTCAAAGAGATTATATATACCATATGAACATGTCCAAATTCATTCCAATGAACCATCAGGTCGTGAAGGTGGAAGCTTTTCTAGTACCGCTAACCTGCATAAAAGTCTTAAAGTCAAATAAATTTAAGTTAAATCAAAACCATACTAGATATATACAAAATACACAAATTTAATAAAATATATGAACTTGAAGATCTAGTTGACAAATATAAACACTTCAAAGAAATTATATATACCAGACATGAGCATGTAAATTCATTCCAATGAACCATCAACATCAGATCTACTCTGAATAGCGGGCATGATTACTTCATGATCTACATCTTGAACCTTCCAAAGAATATTGTTATTATGCCTTCCTCGATATCTATATAGGTGAGTATTTGTCGCTAGAACTAGATGCGAATATAAGAGTATTTTCCTGTGAGTCTCAAAGTCTTCAAACACCCAAACAGATTAATTTTTTAATGGATACCATCGAAGACAAGTTCTAGTAACTACTATTGACCTTGTATGGTACTCAATATCTTCACCATCTATAACAGGAGAAGTCAACTTCTTTCTTTCCTCGATGCAACGACATAAGAAAAAGTATGTTCCTTCTTCATTGTCTTCTGTCGCAATAACTGCAAACACATGTCCTACAAAAAAAGCCATAGGTTTCAAATCAAATTTAAATTACATATTAATTTCAATGGACATAACTGTTATCACCGAATCACAGCACCCCTGTGCATGTATTTGAACTCACAGTGTGATTGGATAACATGGGTACTATCTCCAAGTTGTGGGACTTGCTACTTGAGATAGACCTCCAGAGAAAGCTGGTTCTTGCTCCTAAACTACCTGCCACAATCTACTCTAATGCAGGGTAAGCTAACTGTTCTAATCTAAATTTCCAAGGGACCAGGGAAAGAGAATACATAAAATGAAAATCCTACACTAAAGCGGTGATACACCAGAAAAGGAGGGTGTGAGAGTAATCTCCAAATGTGTGAAATACAGAGGCAAAGTGCACACTAGAAGAGGTGATGACAGTTCACCATAATCTAGCAAAATGCATTCACAACAATATTCCAAGCATACACAATGTTAGTGAATTCCTGCAAGAACATAATAATAGACACAATATTCTTGTAGAAAGATAAAAGGGGCAAGAAGAATGCAAGAAAACACAGCAGGGGAAGATACATCCACAAACTTTGTATTTTATTGCTTCCTGGTATGCACAGTTCAGTCTATTACAAGATAAGGGCCTGGATCACCATGCAAGGAGTCCACTACAAGGGCTTGCAACACATTGGCTTCACAAAGCAATTTTGGTAGAGCTTTGCTACCCAAAAACTCTCTCCTTTACAATGAGCCCAACACTCCAATTTATAGAAAAAATGAGAAGGAGAAGAGAAGGGAAAATGGAAATCCCAAAATCTGTCCTTCAACCACCTGTAAGAGGAATTAAATTGAGTGGAATGGTTATACATTACTTGCAAAAGGCTCCCCATACTATCTCATGTGCTGCAGCAGAGAAAGAATGATGACCTTGCCTCTTAATTACACTCCCAGCTACCAAATAAAACACTGTTCTGAACCCGGCCACGTTTCCTTAAAAATCTCAATCAATTTCTAATCAAATCCAGAATTTCTTGATTTTTTTGCATCGGGCTCAGAACCACGATTCCAACGGTACCAATTTTGTGTGATTTCGTTGAGAAATGCAAAAGTTATGGCCTTCTGAGTGTGGGCAGCTGTTTTGGGCCTGGCAGGCGTTTTCTGTCATTTGACGGGAATGAGCATTGATTGACTGGAGCCGAATATGTTTCTTTTATTTAGATATATCTACCCTCATTAAAATTAAGAGCGTAGAGGACGTCGTGCTCGTTCCAGAAAGTCTAATTTTATGAAAATCGGAGCTCGGAGTCAAAAGTTATGGCCGTTTGAAGTTTCCGGACCAAACGTTGACTTTTCTTCTCTGCCTTTGGCCATTTCGGCTTTTCGCGTCCCGCGCGTCCCTTTGTCCCATTTGGTTTTGGTGCTAAAATTTCCCATTTCGGCCGAACCGGCCGGTTCGCGTACTCGCAGCCCATATGTCCCATTTGGTTTCGGACCGTCTAGGACAAATTCGCCTGGTTCGGCCGGTTCATGCCCTTTTGTCCCAACTGTTCCGGGACAAAATTTCTCATTTCAGCCGGTTCGGCCAGTTCGCATACTTTTGGCCCGTGCGTCCTAGACTGTTTCGGGCTGCCTTGACTCATTTCGCCCGGTTCGGCCGGTTCGCGTCTTTTTGTCCCGCTTGTCCCAAAGGCGACCCTCTCAGCAGTTAGCCAATTTTTTCTCTCTTTTCGGCCAGTTCGTATTTCCGCGTCCCGTGCGTCCTTTTGGCCCGGATGTCCCATTTGCTTTCAGACCGTCTGGCGGCCTTTCGGCCGGTTCGCGCCCTTTTGTCCCAACTGTCCCAAATGCTGCGAGGACTAGGACTTAGCCATTTTTCGTGATTTTTCCTGGCCCGAGCTTGTTTTTGC
Source organism: Taxus chinensis (assembly GCA_019776745.2). Classification (NCBI taxonomy): domain Eukaryota; kingdom Viridiplantae; phylum Streptophyta; class Pinopsida; order Cupressales; family Taxaceae; genus Taxus; species Taxus chinensis. Next base: position 216,684,896 of record CM034152.1, on the reverse strand, counting down.
AAATTTTTTCACATTTTCTCAGAACTTGCTCTCTTTTACTTGGACAAGGGATAGAAAAATATGAGGGGACCCTAGAAACATGAAATTTTTGCCCTGACTCGATCTATTTGCCTGGGACTAAAGAATTTGATGCATGTTATCAAAATTACCTTGAGGGTGAATTTTGGATAACAATAACTCAATACAAAAATTGTAAATAACCATTTACCTTATCGTACCAAAATCAATTTTTTGTCAAAGTCCTTGGATGTTGCTACTTCATATGGAGAAATAAGTTGTAATGCATGTGGAGGTTGATAACTAGGAAGCGGAGTTAGATGCCTAAAAATCCATCCATCCACCCATTCTTGTGAATCACACTTAGCATTGACAAATTTGATATAATATGCACAAAAACATGCCAACTTTCTTGTCCATGTGGCCCACGAAGTAGCATCTGAGCTACAAAATGAGTGCATATCACTGGACCCTATGAGTGTCATACAATCCTCATAGTTTGTAATTTGTTGTTCCTCTATAAACCAAAAATATCTGCAAACTATGGAATTTTCTTGAGAACCTTGGGCCATGTTATTAATACACTATTCCATTATGCTCTTTACATATTTCAATTCAGCACCATCTTTGTACTTCAACTCTTCTCTTGAAAGATCTCTTTTCACACATGCCCTTGTACCGTCATGCTCTCATTTTCCATGTTCAGCCTCAGTGAAACTCTAAATATTTTGCACACCCATCTTGATGTGCATCCTTATCATCCAATAAAACATTTGTGCTTTCTTAAACTGAGAGATGCAATTATCTGACCATATATAATGTTGATTGAAGTGAATGTCCCTATCAGACAAGTGTCCATAAAATAACTGAAAACACCCTTGCAAAAATTTAGTAGAATGAGTATGATCATCATTGATATAAAATTTGTACTCTCTTGAAAAAAATCGATCATTCTTTGTACTGTCTAGAGAATGTATAAATGTTATATGCACAAAAATGGCAACCTGTATTGAATTGTAATATTGCGATTAAACTCCATTTGTGGTTGCAATGTATAATTCTTTGCCAAATCGACCACTGAAACAATAGTACCAATAGGAAATGTTTCTTTGCATATCTTGAACTGTCCATCCAGTCATCGAGCACTGTGTGTATGCCTAGCATAGTCATAAACAATTTCATCCTTAAATTTTCTCATACATTAAAAAACAGACATATGTTCTATAACCAACTCACACCATTTAGACTCATTTCCATCTTTCAACTGGTATGGTACTGATTTATATTTATCAAAATCAACTAAATTATGTCATATTGTACCTCCAATTTTCTCATGGATGCAACTTTCCAATTTAGGTAATTCGTCGCACGTACCACAACTTCCATCTAAACAATCCCGACTATAAAAAAATTGGCCAACTTCTCTTTCAAAAAATATCATAGGAATGAAATCCCTAGAAGATATTGGTGGAACTTGAACACCATATTCCGATAACATAGTTTTAGAATGAAAATAAGAATGAATACGTAAAAATTTAGCATAATGCATCGCAAATTCAACATGTTGCTTACAACAACAAGTGGTGTAAGCATGGTTGATTTTCACATAGAATGGTTTCAACATTTCAAAAAAATGTTGACTAATTTTAATTTATAGATGCTCTTATTTAAACTTACGAAAAAATTAAGTTTGAGTCATATCTAAGAAATGCTTTAAATGTGGTTCGCAATTAGTAGAACCAATTCTCCATTTTATAACATCTCTTATATTACGTGAAACTCTAGTGTTATCATGCCAAAATTGAATAGAAACTTCTCTTATGGGTAAGTGCACCAATCTGGGGGGCTAAAAGGGGGTCTTAAGTGGACGCATTTTTCTAAAGAAAAAAAAAATCAACTTGTACGAGTTTTTTGAAATAGTTACACTCAAAATTGGAAGATGTAAAAATATGAGTCATATAATTTTGAGTCTAGTTTCTAAGCTACTAAATTTTATTGAAAATGAATAAGTTTAAGTGGGTCAAACAACTAAAATACCAACAGATGCTCCTATTTTTGTTAAAAAACATAATAGAGTGACTTTCGTGCCCCCCACCATTTTTTGAGCACCATTTAGTATTTTTGAAAACCCTTCTATAAAAAGATAGCTAGGAGCATATAGTTTGGGCTCCATTTTTTTAAATATTTTTTTAGTGAATATTTTTTTATTTATGATTTTTCTTGTACATAAATTTTATGTTTTGAAAAATAACGAAGATCCGACCGTGCCCCCCCGCCCCCGCCCCTTAACTACCTCAAAAAATATCGAAAATTAGATTTTTTTTAAAATATGTATAGAATTATTCTTAGTTTAGGTTAGTATAATTTGTTTTAAATTTCAATCACTCAAAAAAAGATACACCATGAAAGATAAACATATTTACACTTCAAAAAATATCTATAAAAAGGCATAGTTAGAAAATAAATAATATGGAAACCTTATATTAGTAAGAAAATTTGAAAAAATATATTGTTAGAAAGAAGAGACTCTGCTCTACATTTTGGTATAATTTTTTAAAAATGGATCGATTGTTTTATTTTGATTTATCATAGAGGAAGTGTCATTTTTACATTTTCTTATAAAAACTCAATGTTCGCTGTGTTTGTGCAGGTCCATGCCTCAGGCTTGGGGATCTAAACTGGATCCCAAGCCTTGAGGCATGGCTTGGGAAAAGAGAAAATGCAAAACGCGTACGTGTTACATAACACATACGCATTACATAACACGTACACAATCTGTGTAGTATAACATAACGCGTACTTGTTTTGTGTAGTATAAGCATTATGTATGCTTTTGACAAGCTTCTATTTACATAAATAAATGTTTTAAGTATAAGAAATAATAAAACCTTATACTTTAAATTTATTTATGTAAATATAAGAAATTAGGGTCACTCTGCACCTTATGGTATTAGTCTCACAGCTCCATGAATCATGGTTTAGGATATATTTTTTTAATCTGGTCAGTACATAGGTAATTTTTTAGGATTTCAGCATTCAGCCTAAATATTTTAGCATTTAACTTCTGCAATCGAAACCCTAAACCATAAGCCATTAACCTAAACACTAAATTATAAACCTTGAGCCCTAAACCCTAAACCTTTAACCATGATCCCTAGACCTTAAAACCTAAACCCTAAACCCTAAACCTTAAACATTCAACCCTTACCCATGAGCCCTAAACCCTGAGCCTTAAGCCCTAAACCCTAAGCCATAAGCCCTAAACCCTAAACCATAAACCATGAGCCCTAAATGCTAAACCCTAAACCCTGAACCATAAAAACTAAATCATAAACCCTAAATCCTGACCCCTAAACCCTAAACCTTAAACATTGAGTCTTAAACCCTAAACCCTAAACCTTGAACCCTACACCCTTATCCCTAAGCCATAAAATTAAACCTTAAACCCTAGACCATATACCCTAGGCCCTAGGCCCTAAATCCTAAACCCTAAACCCTAAATCCTTAACCTCAATCCGTAAACCCTAACCATAAACACTAAACCCTAAACCTAAATCCTAAATCCTAAACCATAACCCTAAACCTTGAACCATGAACCTTAAACCCTGAACCATGAGCTCTAAGCCCTAAACCCCAAACCTTAAACCCTAAATCCTTAACCTCGATCCATAAACCCTAACCATAAACACTAAACCCTAAACCCTAAACCTAAACCCTAAATCCTAAACCATAACCCTAAACCTTGAACCTTGAACCCTTAAACCTAAACCTTAAACCCTAAACCATGAGCCCTAAACCCTAAACCCCAAACCTTAAACCCTAAATCCTTAACCTCAATCCATAAACCCTAACCATAAACACTAAACCCTAAACCCTAAACCTAAATCCTAAATCCTAAACCATAATCCTAAACCTTGAACCCTAAACCCTAAACCTTAAACCCTTGAACCATAAGCCCTGAACCCTAAACCCTAAACCTTAAACCCTAAACCATGAGCCCTAAATCCTAAACCCTAAACCCCAAACCTTAAACCCTAAATCCTTAAGCTTAATCCATAAACCCTAACCATAAAAGCTAAACCCTAAACCCTAAACCTAAAACCTAAATCCTAAACCATAACCCTAAACCTTGAACCATGAACCCTAAACCCTAAACCTTAAACCCTGAACCATGAGCCCTAAACCCTAAACCCCAAACCTTAAACCCTAAATCCTTAACCTCGATCTGTAACCCTTAACCATAAACACTAAACCCTAAACCCTAAACCCTAAATCCTAAATCCTAAACCATAACCCTAAACCTTGAACCCTGAACCCTAAACCCTAAACCTTAAACCCTGAACCATGAGCCCTAAACCCTAAACCCCAAACCATATTTCATCAATATTTCCTACTCTCGTGCCTAGAACCATCATTGAGTTTGCTTATAGAACTACCTTGTTTATGAGATGTGGGACAAGTAACTAAATGGATATGACATCTACCTTGTGTCTTGTAACGCATATATTACACATCTCTTCCAAACTTGTTTCTCCCCACATATACTTGCACTCTTAAATGTAAATTTATTCACACTCTGAAATAAATTTCACATTTCTCATATTTCAATGTATGGTATTATGCAAGCAACTTGTCTCCCTGTATGGTATAAAGATAGGGGTAGTCATCAATCCTAGTGAAGGTTGTGATGTGATTTCCAAGAAACTTGAAATTCATATAGATTTAGAGGTCATAACATGAATTTACAAATATCTTCATCATATAAATGGAAGCCAAGTAATAGTGTCTCCCTGTACATCCAAGGATTGAGGACTATTGGGGGTCTTTAGAAGGATTGGACAGTCAGGAATGTGACATTTCCCTCCTTCAAAATATCAATAGATGAAAAACATCAAATTTTGATGACTCTCTTTGAATGTTCTACCTACAAATTTGATGAACCTTGAACTCTGTGACCTAAACCCTTAACCCTCAACCATGATACCTAAACCCTAAAACCAAAATAATAAATCCTAAACCCTAAACACTAAATATTAAACCCTAAAACCTAAACCCTAAACCCTTGACCCTGGACCCTCAACCTTGAGCCCTAAGCCCTAAACCCTAAACCCTTGACCCTGGACCCTCAACCTTGAGCCCTAAGCCCTAAACCCTAAATACTAAATCCAGAGCCTCGAGCTCTAACCCCCAAACCTTAAACCAGTAAATATGAACCCCAAACCTTAAGCCATAAAACATGAACCATGAACCCTAAACCCTAAACCCTAAACCATAAACCTGAAACCTTAAGCCTTGAACCCTACACCCTAATCCTTGAGCCCTAAACCCTAAACCTTAAACCCTGAGCCATAAACCCTAAATCTAGAGCCCTGATCTCTAACCCCTAAACCTTAAACCCATAACTCTAAACCCCGAACCCTGAGTCATAAACCTTAAACCATGCACCCTAACCCCTAAACCCTAAACCCTGAGTCATGAGCCCTAAATCATAAACCCTTAACCTTAAGACCTAAATGTTAAATCCCAAAGGTCCCTAAATCCTAAACCCTAAACCCTAAACCCTAAACCCTACAAACTAAATCATAAACTATAAACCCTAACCCCTAAACCATAAACTCTAAACCCCAAGCACTAAACCTTAAGCCCTTAGCGCTAAACCCTAAACCCTAAGTCATAAACACTAAGCCCTAAACCCTGAACTCTACAACCTAAACCCTTAACCCTAAAACCTAAACCCTAAACCTCGAGCCTTCAACCCTGAACCCTGAACCCTTTACCCTAAACCTTGAACACTAACCTTTAAACCTTAAACCCTAACTCCTAAACCCTAAACCGTAAACCGTAAACCTTAAACCTTGAGCCCTAAACCATGAACCCTCAACTCTCAACCCTAAACCCTTAACCCTGATACTTAAACCCTAAACCCTCAACCCTGACCTTTAAACCTTAAACCCTAACTCCTAAACCCTAAACCGTAAACCCTAAATCCTCAACCCTAAACCTTAAACCCTAACTTCTAAACCCCAATCCCTAAACCCTAAACCCTATACCATAAACCCTAAGCCCTAAACCCTAAACTCTAAGTCCTAAATCCTAAAACCTAAACCCTAAACCCTAAAACCTAAATCCTAAATCCTAACCCCTAAACCCTAAACCTTAAGCCCTAAACCCTAAACCCTAAACCCTAGGCCCTAAGCCATAAAACCTAAGCCAAAACCCTAAACCTTGAACCATCAAACATAAACCATTAAAACTAAACCCTAAACCCTCAACTCTCAACCCTAAATCTTAAACCCTCATCCCTGATCCCTAAACCCTAAACCCTGAACCTTGAGCCATAAACCCTAAACCCTCAGCCTTTACCCCTAATCCCTAAACCTTGAACCTTGATCCTTAAACCATAAACCCTCAACCCTTAACCCTGAACCATAAACACTAAACTCTAAACCTTAAGCCATGAATCCTAAGCCTTGAGCTCTAGACCCTAAACCATAAAATTTTAACTATGAGCCTTAAACACTAAACCTTAAACCCTAAACTCTAAACCTTGAGTCCTAAACCCTTAGCCCTAAACCCTAAACCTAAAGCCCTAAACCCTCACCCAAAGGAAAGTCCTAAAAAGATCATTCAGTGTGTACAGAATAGTGTTTAAGGTGATCGATCGACTCATTTAGTTTTTATGAGAGACTACTTCCTTTGAAGGCCTAAAAAGGCATTTTTGGCCATTTTTTAGTTAATTGGACACCCTTCAGAACAAGCTAAAATGAGCTAGTCATGTCACTGAGTTATCAAGGACCGTTATTTGTGAAGTATTAAGGCATCGTTTTTCTCCATAAGAGACATATGAGCAAAAGCATGTATGAGAATCATGAATTTGATTCCATGAAAGGATGCTTTTAGAGCTAGGAAAGGTGAGGGGATGATCTTTATATGGAGCACCATGTTTCTAAGAATGACTAATCATCTAAGTTCACTTGATGCAATTCACTTGGTACTATGCGTAACAACTCATTCAACACCTAGTAGTGTTATCACACCTTAAGGAGGAGGCACATTACAATCACCTCAGTTTTGTCATAGGACAGGAATCCCATTTAGGGAACAATCCTCTATCTACAAAGTGAGGATCTCTTTTTAGTAAGAAGTAGACAAACATCATACAGTTAATTCATGGTCACTAAAGTGAATTATGGACCAAATTTAAAAATTAGTACCAATTCAAGCAGTGGTAGGGCCAAAATCCATTTTAGAAGGTCAAAAAACTTAAAAATGACTATATGCTTTCCCAAAACAAAGACCAACAACAATATATATGCCCTGAAAGTTTTAGGTCATTTGCTGAAATCTTGAAAATGAGTAAGTACTGACCAGATTAGATTTTGAAAAACTATCTTCTAGATTATAACTATTGGAGCTACAAGACCACTTCTATAAGGTACAAAGTGACCCTAATTTCCTATATTTACTGAAATAAATTTAAAGTATAAGAAATAATAAAAGAAATCTTATACTTGCTTAAAATGCAAATGCATTACATAATGCATACACGTTTTGACTTGCTTAGAACGCGTAAGCGTTATGGTTCGGTAATTCCCAAGTCAAACAAATTAAAACGCGAGCGTGTTTTGGTTTTTTTTCAAATTCTTGTCTGCTTTTTAGCCCTCCAAATTCATGCACTTACCCTTATAGCATCAGATATATCTTTGTCCTTACGTGGTGCTCTAGCAGAAAATGCCCAAAAAATGGTGTTATTGAGTGATCGAAGGATATTACGTCTTTCAATTGCTTTCATTCAAGTTTTTAGATTAACTTTCAACATTCAACTTGTTTGCGTAATCAAACGTTGTTTTTTTGTTAATTCACTTACAACACTAGTAGCAAGTACACGATGCACAATATTACTATCCCTTGTGCATCTCTTGACACCAATAGTGTGATATGCATCATAAAGGTTTTTAACAATTGTAGAGGTTTGACCATGTATATTAGATGTTATCAATCATAAGGTGTTTAATGTAGGTCTCATTTTATTCAACTTCATCAAACTTACCAACAACTGACATATTTGAAAAATCATTTAAATTTTCAAAATGATTATCCCAAATTCCACTGGCTTTTCTTCTGATTTTCCATTCCGAAAGTTTGTCAAACATTGGTTTCAAAATGTTCTCATCAATTTCAATAAAATAATTAGGTCTCTTACGTAAAATCCTAGTAGGTGTTTTTGTCAAATTTTGTTTGTCTACAATTTCAACCTGAATTTATTGATTCACATGTTCATTATCTCCTTCAATTTCAACATCAGCTACATCATAAGTATTTAATTTTCTTCAACATTGACAGTAAAAACATCTTTATCACAAGTATTTAATTCATCTTCAACATTGACATTAGAAACATTACCTAGTTCCTCGTTGCTTAAAATAGTAGGGGTTGAAGAGGAACCTCTTCTTGATTCAAGAAGATTCTGCATTCGCTCAGCATTTTAAAATCTTTATACCTCTAATTCATCTAGTATTTTTTTTACTTATTGACTTCGTTTCTTGTCTCCCATGATGTTTTACTTCCGGTGAGAAGAAAAATGTGTAGAAAGTGAAAAAACTTCGTAATAATTCGTATAGTAAGGTAAAATAATAAAAATCACATGGTAATTGAAACGTTGGAATGCATGTAAATATGATTTAATAACCGCGATCGCGCTTTATAAACCACGATTGTGGTTTATAAAGTGTGATCGCGGTTCTAATATTAAATATTGTGATCACAATTTATAAAGCGCGATCGCGGTTCTATTTGTATCATCAAATCTGACCCTCAAGCATCGGGAAATCTTTGGTTTTCCCCAACCAGATCCTATGGGAGGTCATTATGGCATGTAAGAGGTCAAAAACTTCAAATTTTCTCTTCCACGGACTTGAACCATGTTGAAAAATTGAAAACATCTCATAAAAATAGTACCATCGCATAGGGGAGACTGTTAGCTTCATAGAAATATAGATTTTAAAGTGAATAGAATAAGATAAATATCATTTTATAATTTTTACTAATAGTATGTCTTTAAGACATTTTTTCCCGCAAATGTTCATGTCTACATTTAAGACTATAACTTTTGTTTTGCTTATCAAAATGTAATTAAACCTATAACATCCCAAACATGGCAAAATTCTATACACGTTAGAAAAAAAAATATTTGATTTCAATATTTTTTGATATAGTTATGGCGGGCAAATGGAAAGTGCTTTGCTTTCTAAAAAAATTCAGACCACTTTCACAAAAAATCATAAAAAATATATATTGCTCAAAAAAATATGAAATAAAATTCATCCCGAGATAGACAACGACATCTAACTTTTCACCAAGGGAAAAAAATAACAATATTTGGTCATTCAAATCGCGGGCAAATGGACTACAATCTTATAGGTTTTTTCAAAAAAGAAAACAAGCCATATAATTTTGAGTGTTTAATATAGCTAAAATTGTCTGTTTAAAAAAATAGTAGTTTAGAAGCTAGATTCTGGATGCTACGATTCATATTTATATTTTTTTTCTAATTTTAAGTGTGTGTATTGCTAATAATCCCTAAAAGTTGAGATTTCATTGTTTTTTGCAATATGACGTCCACTAGGGATGATTTTAGTGGCGAATATTCATAATATGGTGAATATTCCATTTTTGAAAAATTTGAAAAAGTGAATTTTTTGGCGCGAGTCAGTGACCTGTTCACCTAAAAATTATAGTTTAAAGTTTTTAAGGGTTGGCTTCGCCTACCCTTGAAACTATCCCCTATATAATCCTAGATTATTTGCCAGGTAGAACACTACTAGCTCACTCATACCACCTAGGGGCATATGTATTATTAAGTATGATAAACGCACGACAGGAGGGCGGAGGCTATAGACGCGCGACAGAGAGTTTGTTGACGCGTGACAAGAGAGCAGAGGCTGCAGACACGCGACCGAGAGTTTTTTGACGCCCGACATAGAGAGTTTGTTGACGCACAACAGGAGTGCGGAGGATGCAGATGCGCGACAAAGAGTTTGTTGACGTGCGACACTAAGAGTTTGTTGACACACAACCAGAGGGCAGAGGCTACAGACATGCGATAGAAGATTTGTTGCCATGCGATAAAAAACTTGTTATCGCGTGACATAAAACCTCTTGTCACGCGTCAACAAGGTTGTTGTCACATGACAGCAAATCTCCTATCGCGTGTCTACAGCCTTCTGTCACACCACTTGAAAATCAAGTGAAAAATTTGTATACAGCCCCCAAAAAATTTGCCTTTCCGTGAAACTGGTTCCAGGGATATTCGCCAGGTATTTTCCACCTCCAATTTCCAAGAGGTCTCTGAAAATGAACCCTGACGTCCACTTATGACCCCTTTTTGGTCCACCAACTTGCTGCACTCACCCCATTAAGGGGGGGGGGGGGAATGTTAGGAAATTAATGTTTTCATTATAGTGTGGGTGGTTAGTTAATAGTAATATTGTTATAAACAATATTACGTACTTAGATTCTTGGTTATATTGTTGCACCCGTGTTTCTATACCGGGTTATTTGTTATTCTCACTTCCTATTTTATAGGAAGTTGTTTGCATATATCTATGGCTATATAATAGCCAAATGTAATTCGATTATATACATGTGAAATATATTATCAACAGTTTATGTGTTGAGTTGATTTGTATTACGTAGCTTATGGTTTTCTTAAGAAAATTATGACCAAATTTATCATACCTGAGATTCATCACCTAAAGTTATGGCCACATTATCAGGAGGAAATAATTGATTAAATGAGCTTCTTTTTGTGGCCATGAACCATCTTGGGTTATACTTCACGTACTTTAGTTAGGACTCCCTCTAAAGTGCCCCTCTCCAATGCCCACCACTTTCCTTCACTCGGAATCAAATAAAAAATATTTCAGCATACATTTTCATATCTCTATCAAATTCCCACACCATAGGTTTAAATAATTTTCCTCGGGTAGGTTTTTCAACCAACCCACCAGTTCATAATATACATTAGTATATTTTAATTAATAACCACCCACAAATGGGGTCCAATTTTAATCACATAATCCTTCTATTAAAAATGAAAGAGTTTTAGAAGTATTCTCATATCCCCTATATTAAAGGGGTCTTCATGTACATGTATTCCTCCCTATATTAAAGGGGTCTTCAAATATTCATACTCCGTTAATTTTTGAATAACTTTAGGACGTAAAATTTATGTCTTTTCTCTTGATCAAATAACTTTAGAATACATAATAATTAATTTATTTCATTTTGATTCATCAATAACTTTTAGAACTTCAATACTTTTTCAATGTGGGGAATTTGTCACATAACAAATTTGATTTCAACAATTCTATAGATGTAATAGTGTAATAGTGCATTTATTAAAAACATGGAAAGATCATACTTGAATTACATTGAATTTTTAAGGAAAGAAACTTCATATAATTTTATCAAGCATCCATGAGGCAAAAGTAGATTTCAACCATATAGACTCTACTAGTTGTTTGTACACATTGAAAAGATAAGAATTGATACAATCATACTACACAAAATTGTTTGTTGAATGTATTATACTTATATGTTGATTGCCAATTTGTTCTCTAATTGAGAGCCCTAACAAATATTAAGAAAGATCATGTTTTCTTTGGGTTAACACAAGTCTCAAAACATATTTATTTTCCTTATCCATTCTACAGACTTGGAGATTGAATTAGGGGTTTAAAGAAGGATGACTATTTCCTGGTAATTCGTGATGAATCTAGGACAAATGAGCAGGGATGAATTAAAGCCTAAGAAAACTAGGCAGTTGCCTAGGTTGTTGGCATTAAAGGGACGTCATTCTATCAGATGTTAATTTTTATGGGTTTTATTGACAACTTTCAAATATTTTGATGATGTATGATATATTAACAAAAATCATTTAATATTTATGGCAACCCCTCCTTCCCCCTCTAATTATACAAAGACACTTTATACGTATCTAAGTTCACAAGAAGTGATAGTGTCACAATGCCAAACATGGATTTATATTCCAAATATTAATAGATAATTTATTACATTGTATTAATTAATTAATATAGTTGAGAGATAAGATAGTTTCATATCATTTCCACATCTAGACACATTGAGTATTGTTGTTCATAATTTGTGTAACAAAAAAAATTAAAATCTACAAAACTGAAAAATTAAGTTGTACTCAATTTCAAAAAAATGTTAAACGTAAAACTAAGACAAATAATATTTGAAAAAAGATACTAAAATAAATAGATAAATAAGTGCATCAAATACAAATTCCTATTCAAATGTGTTTAGTGACAATTGTGATGATGATTTTCTAATTTGTAGTACTAGTGATAAGACTAATCATCATGATCTAAATGAGATGAGCAAACACAACAAGAGGAGAACAAAGAAATAGTATTATTAAACCACCATGAATAGACACTTCATTGTAGATCACGATCCCACAAAATGGTAATAGAGAGGAGAAAATATTTCTATACCCATTTCAGAAGTTCACTATTTCTATACCCATTTCGGAAATAATACGTGTTTCTATAATTTATAATCTTTAAGTTTAATTCACCTTATTGGTTGGATCTATATTTTAACGTATGTTACGAACAACATGTGAAATTATGTATTTTCCTACAAACCTTGACCTCCCTAGCACTTTAGTTATTTTCTATTTTCGTATCATCTAAATAACCTTTATTTATGTAATAAAATCTAATTCACTAAAATATGTTATAATGTTATAATTAAACCACCTTCCATATCCACATACGTAAGCCGAGGTAAATAGCCTTCGTGAAAATTTTCAAAAACCGTATAAAATTTGGAAAATTATTATGAATATATATTTAGTCTCTCTTTAAAGGTGAACTACATTAGCTTTTAAAGGAATCTTAAAATGATTAAAAAAAAAAAAAAAATTTGCTACTTGACGGGTACCCCAAGTAGGACCGCAACGAACCTTTAATTATTTTAAATTCTAGAGCAATAATATAATGATTAGACATTTAAATCTTCACCATTACATATTTAAATTTTCGCCATCATGGAGAATGGGCCTTCTTTAAGCGCCCCATCATCATGCAAAAAACAACCACACTTTCACTCATTTCATTTCATTTTGTTTGAAATATTACTCGTTTCATTTGATTTATTAACATTGCCATTGTTTTGTTTTTTCCCCTTAAGTAGTGTCACTTTCATTCTTATTAATTAGTCACTTTCAAGCATGATAAAAAGGGGAGAGTGCCTTTTTTTAATTTTTGCTTACCCAATACTCGGAGAGAAAGAAATGAAAATGAGACCAAGCTTTTTCTTATTTTTGCTTACCCAATATTTGGAGGAGAAAGAAATGAAAAGGAGACATGGTTTTTCTTATTTTTGCTTACCCAATACTTCGAGGATATATATATATATAAGTTTTTGTGGGGGAGAGGGGGGAACAGGTGTTTTCTATCGATTTTTTTGTGGGCGAAGCGGGGTTGTCGATCCATTTTTTTGTTATTAAGTTTTAACAAAGAAAAAACTAATTATTATTGATTCATTAAAATTAAATTAAATTATAACTTTTATGTTATGGTTGGTAGACCGATCAGTGTGTAGTTGAGTGTTTGTCAGTTAGAGATTGCCATTTCAAACATATTTTACCTTAAAGAAGTGAAGTTTATAGTGGATGTTAACTGTTATCTAATTTCCTCCACCGCCCGCTAAAATTAGATAACAAGTAGATTCCTGCTGAAATTGAACAAGTAAGCTCTGATATTCCTGCAAATTCGAATTCCACCAGGGGTCAAGCCTTCAGCAACATGGAAGAAAGACTTAGCCGAATCGACGATGAAAAATTAAGTTGGGACAAGCCAACTCAAAAGAAAGCAACACTCTCGCAGACAATGACAAGTGTCAACCTGGCGCAAGTTCTAGAAAGCAAAAGGGGAGGAAGCCTCAAAATCCCGCGGGAGTTACACGTGGAGTCAATTATGAGTGTCCCACCCAAGAAAAGGTCTTCGCATTAATATGCGGCAGGTCCATTACTTGTTCAAAAGAGAGCAGTAGGCTCGCGGATGATGCCAAGTGTCTGCCCAACGCACTTCCAAAAGCTATAAAGGAAGCAGAGACCCTAGAGAAGTGCTCGGCCTCCATGTGGATCTCGCAATGAATGGGCTCCAAGTTCGAAACATGTTGTGAAGGATTGATAAGAAGCCAAATACCACGTATGGGAAATTATGAATCCTGTATAAAAGTTTTAAATGCTCAAGATCTTTTCAAAAGATCAAAGACAAAGGGTCATTCGGCTGGTCTTTTCAATAATAAAGTTAATGCATAGTTCTGTGTGGAAAGTGCGAACCTATGCATACTTAATTTGTTCACCTGCACTCGAGGAGTCATTTTAAATAGAATAGCATAAAAATAAGTGCCGCCAGAATCATTATCCCAGAGCCCGATGCATAAAATTTAGATATGTAATAAAGATTTGAAAGAAGAAGTCCACTCCAAGGGAGTCGGTTACAAAATAGTTAAGAGATGTATTAAATGAGTATGGCTCTCACTTCTTGAAAAACCAATCATGGGGAAGTGTGAGGCAGATCTCACAATCTACTTTTGTCACTTCACACCATTTACCATAATGAACAAGCAATTGGAAAATAGTTCGGGAATGATCTTATTATCTTCTTCCCATCCTATATATTGTAAATGAAAGGTTAAACAAAAAGATCGAGAGTTAGTAAAATTTTCTTTCATGTCTCGATTCCTCTTCTGTAAAAGGCATAGGTCTGTAACTCTGGCCTTCTCTCAAAGTTTTTGTAATAACACTCTTCTTGCCTCCTACCTGTTGTAATATTGTGCATACTTCTTGGAGTAATATAATATGCCCTGTGATGCATTTTGTTCATCCTTTGTATATCTGCATTGTCTCTGATAGCCTTTATTTCAATGTTGGTATATTGTGCATGTTTTAATGTTATTATTGTTCTATGAAGTCATGCTTAAGTAGTTTGAAGCGGGACTCGGTGTGAATTGTTTATGGCTTGCAGTGCATTTCATCCACCCTTTTCATTGCTCACCTCTTCTCAATTCAAGCAGTTGTGTCCGTGACTAACTTCTTCCCTTTTTAGCGCATCACCTTAGTTAGTTTTACATTTCTTCCTGACCCTCACCCCACATAACATAAAAGAGCCAGCTTCTTTAAAATATGGAGGTTACCTTAGGGCGCACGTCCCACCAACCTAAGGTATCCAACGAATCTGGTGGTTCATCTGCAAGGATAATCGTCAACATTAACCTTAATCAGAAATTATGTAGACGGAAAAGTGGTTTTCATAAAGCATGAAGGTGATAGTCACAAAAAAAGAACTCCTGACCTTTGCAAAGATAATGAAGAACTATAACCAATTTCCCTGTAATTCAAAAAACACTTTTAGCTCACTAATATATGTGCAATTTCATCTTTAAAAATTTGTGCCACTATAGATACATGGATTTTCATAACAATGCAACAAAAATACCTACTTGTAATAGTGTAAACTAATAATTAAGGTTAGTTAAATAATTTCAAAGTCAAAGAAAAGATGTTACATGTTAATTTTATAATCTAGTGACAATCATGAGGTTGTGACAATCAAAATGTACACTTAGAAGTGATACAGATTTGGTCCCAAAAAATTGGTGAAAAATAAGAAATGTTCTAAGCAAGTTAAATTCGGGGCCCATTTTGTTATGTATAATATTTGTAAGTTAAATTACTCTTCGTGTCTCCTTAATAATGTCTTGCATTGCTTATAATAACTTGTCTATATCACCCACCTTTAATTTAGAAATCCCTTCCTATTATCTCTATATTAGGAATCCAACATTATTTTCTCGCTTTGAACTTCCAAAATGGTTTCTGTAGGATGTTTCAACTCATTTTGCAATTTTTATCAAGGAAAATTTTAGCAATGAATATTTGTAAATATAGAAATAATAGGAATTATTTATATGCATTTAGCTATTTTTTTTAGATAAGGTAAAAAAAGTTTGGTTTTGAAGGGACCCAAAAAAAACCTGTATAAAAAAGAGACCAGAAAGCAACAAAGCCACCAAAAAGAGACAGGGTTCACAAATTCAAACAAACTTGACCAACCATTCAACCCTGAACAAGGCACGACCTACACCAGGTCTACATAGTAAGGATTTTTTTGCAAGAATACATAAAAAAAGCCATAACAACAAGATTAATAAAACCTAACACAAATCCAAGACCAAAGTGCAACAAAATGATCGCCATCAATTTGCCTTGCTCGAGGAGGCTCTACTTGTAGTTCTTGTGCTAGGCCCTTTGTCTATGGCAGCCCCAAGTTCATCTTTCTATGAGATAGTGACCTTTTTAGGGGTATTCACTATAGGAGCCTTTCCTTCCATTTCCATGATCTCATCGTCTATCAAGCTTCTCATCTCCAAACGCATTTTACCCATTCCTTTCATTGCTTCAGATCTAGAAATTTAGCCCTGGAGGATGGATATTATTTATTCTTGCATGACGATTTCCACATTTAGCCTACCTATTCTCTTATTTTGTACCTCAATTTTTCTGTGACACTTCCTCACTTCTTGAACAAGATTTTTTTTTACCAGAAGGATCATATCTATCGTAGATTCCACCCTAAGAATATGAGATTCCCAATCCACCATGTCTTTGTCCTTTTCCTTGCTATCAACACTTTCCCCACCATCTTTATCACCTTGTTTCATATTGCAAAGGATGTTAACTGATATGCCATCTGGATTGTCATGTTACCCCTCTTTTTCATGTGATTCATATGTTCAACGAGGGTTTCATTGTCTTAGTCTGCCTCCATGTGATCGGGAGGTTAGGGAAGGATCGGGGCTTTTCCTTTCTAGTACATAAGAAGAATCAACCCATGATGCAAAGGATTATCCACTTTCTCATTTTGGTAGTCATTGATAGAAGAAGTAAGGGCTTTTAGGAGAAAGAACGGAAAACTCATAGCTTGATTCATGCACATGTAGTTGAGGATAGACATGTGGTAGGAAAAGATATTTCTAAATTTACCCTCTAAGGTAAGATACTTCATGACCACAAGACAAACATCTGGCCAAATCTCAGGGAGGAAACTTCTCACAATACCATCATCAAACATGCGGATGTTCTCATTAGGGCCAAAGAAAGTGGAGATTTCATGGTTTCTCCTAGTTTTATATTTAAAAATTTTGAGACCTTCCATAGATAAACTCTTGGCTTCGTCTATAGAATCTTCAGTTACTAAAATATCCATACCTTCATTTTTACACATCCCCCATCCCAAGCATTACCAAATTCGATAGCAAGTTGAGGGTCATTACCTTTGAGCTTCTTGATGTGATTGGAGATCCCACCCTATTGCAACAACCTCCACAGAGTGGCATCCCTCTTGATATGGAGATATGTCCTTGGCTCGGTTCGGATTCTATCACCACCCATGCTTAACTCAATGTTATGTTTAGACTTTAGACGGAGAAGAATGAAACTGCAAACCCAAAAATGAAGGATTAAACCCAAATTGGGGTTAAATCCCCTTTTCAAATAATAATTCACCTTCCCACAAGGCCAGTCCTTCGAATCCAGGGGATTATCATTCCATATCACGATATGTCTTGTCATCATTAACCAAGTTTCTTATATTATTCCATGGAATTAGATCTCCCTGCCAGCTCACCTTTTCTGGCAATCGTTGCCATAATTAGCCAATTTGTCAATAAGTTTATTCATGTCTCTATAAACATGGTTAATCTCCACCTTCTCAAATGATGCAAGCAGAAGCCTATCCTCGGTGATGACGTTATTGAGTTTTCAACCGGTACCCCCTTTCTGTTTAAGGGCATTGACAATGCGTAGGTAATCTCCTTCAATTATCAGGGCCTTGATATTCATAGTGGCACATAGCTCAATACCCCATAACATGGCCATGACTTCAGTGTAGTTGTTTGAATGATTAGCCATTGGTCCTGCATAAGCTTGAATGCATACACCAAAATTATCCCAGATTAATCCCCCTCCCCCAACACGCCCCTCCATAGTTATGGCTGACCCATCAAAATTAAGTTTGAAACTACCCTTAGGTGGACATCTCCAATTGACATTCTTTTTCCCCGCCTCTAGATCTTTAGTGTTATCCCAGTTAGTGGGACTTATATTCAAATTACTCATAATGGTAAATTCTAAATCCAAGAAGAAATTTGAAGATTTACCTTTGAAGTTTTGCATGTTATATTTTAGAGACTGGCTGATTTTCTTCACTACCTTCTTGAAACTAGAACACTGATTACAAAAAATCTGGTTGTTTCTTTCAACCCAAATGCCCCATAGAGTGTGTGAGAAAGAAAATTTCCATATTTATTTGATAATGTCACTGTCGAAATTGAAAACCCATTTCTCTGGGAGGTTAGAGACATCTTCTGGAAGGACCATCTGCATATTAAACATTTCAAGAATTGCTGAAAAAACCTAGTAAGCAAATGTACATTCCAAGAAAATATGATTGGCGGATTCTTCTTGAATTTTGCATAGACTACACCTATTAATGATAATCATGCCTTTTGTCTTTAGTTTTTCCATGATAAAAATTTTCTTATTGACCACTTCTCAATAGAAGAAATGTATTTTGGATGCTCTCAATAGCGCTTTTGATTTTGATGGGAATAATGAAGATCGACATTATGTAAATGGAAACTCCTTGCAACAAGATTTGAAGTAATTGGGCCTTTCCAGCTTGCGACAGTAAAGATTCTTTCCAAAAATCTATTTTTTGTGGAATTTTTCACTAACTTTATTCCAATGTGTGTCATCTAGTTTACCCCCACAAAGTGGCATTCCTAAGTAATTATCCAGGATAGACTTTAAATCCACAATATTGGCTGATATGTTATGTTGTTGTTCATTCACATTGATGAAAAAGTAAAAACTCTTACGGAAGTTTCCTTTTTGGCCCAAAACTTCCTCATACTTTCTTGTGATGACCTTGAATGATCGAGCTTCCTGAACAGTATCCTGGCCAAGAAGAAATGTGTCATCCAAAAAAAATTAAGGCACTGGTTATATACTCCATTAGCCACCTTAACACCTTCTACATGACCTTCAGCTTTGGATTTTAAGCACAATCTACTAAAGGATTCTGCCACAATGATATAGAGGAAAGGTGATAGATGATCCCCTTTCCTGAGACCCCTTTCTTCTTTAAAAAATCCTTGGGGTTTTCCATTTATGATGACTGAGAACATGGGTGTAGAGGTATAAGATTGAATCATCTTGATGAAGTGAGGATCAAATCCCAATTTGTGTAAGAGAAGGAACAAAAAAATCCATGATACCTGATCATAGGATTTTTACATATCTAATTTGATGAGCATGGCTTCCCGCTTGGATTTTTCCAAGTAATGGATAGTTTCATGTATGGAGATGATGGTGTCTAGTATTTTTCTGCCCAGAACAAAGTCACCTTGATTAGCAGAAACAAATTTACTAAGAACCTCTCTCATTCTAAAATCCAAAATGTTGATATAATTTTATTTACATTGTTACATATACTGATGGGTCTAAATTCCTCCAGATCTTTTGCTCCAGGACTTTTAGGTATAAGAGATATGAAAGTATGATTGAATTGTTTGAGAAAATATCTAAATCTGAAAAAGTCTTAAACTATCGCAACCAACTCTTTCTTCACTATGTCCCAATAAAGTTGGAAAAAAAATTCTGAGAAGCCATCAGGTATAGGGGTTTTATCCCCTGCCATTAGAGAAACAATGTCCTTGATCTCCTCCTCCGAAGGAATGCCTATAAGGTCTTTATTATTCTCAACACTTATGGCTAGATCAAACAGATTTGAAGTCTCTATGACGGATTCCATAGCAGGGAGATGTCCCTCAAAAAACAATTGTTTGAAGAAGGTAATTATGGTATATGAAATATCATTCTCCTCCAAAGCCACTACACCATCTTGTTTCTTAATTTCTTGAATATTCTCTTTGTTATCCTTAATAGTGGTTAAGATGTGGAAAAACTTTGTGTTCATATCTCCCTCTTTAAGCCAGTTATCCTAAGACTTCTATTTCCAGTAAATTTCTTCCTTATTGAGAATGATGTGTAATTCAGACAAGAGGAATTTTTCCTTTTATTTTTCTTTTGTACTCCATACTCCTTCCATTATTTATTCCATTTCCCTCAACTCCTCAGTTAATTTTATTTTTTGCAGGAAGATGTTACCGAAGGTTTCTTTATTCCATTTTTTAATCTTTTCTTGACAATTTTTAGATTAGCTGCAACTTGAAACATACTATTACCTTTGTTGTTTATGTTACACCATTCTTCAATCCCTTTTTCAAGCTCCGGATGGGTAGTCCACATCTTTTCAAACCTAAAAATTCTACCTTTAGTAATTTCCATTTCTCCAAAGATTAGAAGGATTAGATTGTGATCAAAACCAACACGAGTTAAAGAAGATAGAGAATAATTTTGCTCATGTAATCATTGATACTTAACTAGGAACCTATCCAATCTGATATGGATGATATCTTCACCATTTCATCTATTTGGCCAGGTATATTTAGGACCACTAAGCTTAAGGTCAATCAAATCATTCCATTTAATGAAGTTAGTGAGGTCCTCCATACTTTCAGTGAAGGATATGACTCCTCTTCTTTTTTCCAAGGGAATTAGGGGAGTGTTAAAGTCACCTCCTATAATCCAATGTAACTCTTTTGACATCCTTCTAAAACCATTAAAATCCTCCCAGAGCACCTGTCTACTGTTACATGACTTTGGGGCATAGACATTGGAAAGGATGAACTATTTTTTGGAACTTATGATGGTAAAACAGGTGGCTAAATGATGTTGTCTATTGAATAAGGTAAATCTCTTCAGCACATTCATATTACATAGATAACGAAAACCACTTGAGGATCCCACTGATGGTTGATAATGAAACCCAACCTCTTTCCAAAAAAACTTATGAAATTCTTCCATTTTGGATTTATTCATTTTAGTTTCCTGTAATATTATGATATTTGGTTTTCTAGTTTTCCTAAATTTATAAAGAATCATATGCTTACTAGGGTTGTTTAAACCCCTTATAGTCAAAGAAAACAATCATTTAACTAGATTGAGTTTTAGTCTAACCGTCAATGATCTTTGCTTACCTTCTATAACTTCCTTCCTGGAAGCTCTTTCACACTTTTCCTTTGTATATGGTCTATAAGGGGAAGCTTTGTTTCCTCCCAAATCCGATTTGGGTGTACCCCCTCTCCTCCTAGGAGTATCTTTCCTTTTTGGTGATAGTTTTGGGATTTTCTTGGTTGATACCAAGGGAACTCATTACTTTGAAGTCTTCAAGCTCTACTTACTTAGTACTGGCTGAAGAAGTTACAATATCTTCTTCCTCATTATTGATGTCTTTGATCTGAAAAAATGTCTCAACAATAGATGAATCCTCTAGTCCTTCTTTCTTACTTGATTTTGTAATTATTTATAAATCCTCCTCCACTATAGGAATGTCCTCGAGATGAGGAACCAACAGATTAAACTTATTTTTGATCTCCAAAGATATTTCTTCATTTCTTTGAGCAAAGAAACTTTCCTCCAATGAATCAGGCACCATGGACCCTAAAATACTATCTTCCTGTAATGATCCAAATTTCCTCATTCCGTTCTTTATTTCTACTTCCGGTTCAACTACCCTTTTCCTATCCTTTGTTTGGTTGTCATTCAATACACTTCCCATATCTATGATTATAGGATGTTTATGGATCTGCACCCAGGTAGGAGCAAGTTTAGAGGGTCCACTCTCCCCAAAGTCTTTTTCCTTCATCTCCTCCCTAGGATTTATTTTCCTTTTGAGAAGAGCTTTGCTTGCAACTTCCTCTTTAGCTTTACGACACATTTTGGAATTGTGGCCCATTTTGAAGCATGAGAATCACATGAATGGAGACATCTCGTAGTCGATATTTTGTACATGAACTCCCCATTTAGATTTTAGGTTGATGCTTCGAGGTAGTTTTATATCTAGTATCACCTTTGCACGAAAATGAGAAAATAACAGTCAAGACTTTACACTGGTAACAGGGTCAATAACAACCAATGTTCTAATAGCTTTAGCGATTCCCTTAATAATGTCACAGTCCCAATATTCCAACGGTTGACATGGGATTCTAACCCACACAAGATATTCCTTAATGGTGTTTTCCAGAGGATTGAATCTTGGCCACCATTTTTGGACAAGCACAATAGCTCTACCCCATGAACCAAGGTCCCCCGAAAAGGATATTTAAAATATCTTTATCTAAAGAGAGGAAAACCACAAAGAAGGAATTTGGATAAACAACAATATATGTGGCTTCTTTAGGCGCCCATTTCCGACATGCTCATTTTCTAAACTCATCAATATTGGGTCTTATTCCCAGTATTTTTGCTAGGATGGTGTTACACGTGGATGAACAGAACCTTTCTACCACATTATTTAGGATATCCAAAAAATTTCCACTCTCTTTACAAATAGGTTAAAGGATGAAGATGGATACATGTTATGGTTCTTCCCTGAAACTATCTTAGCCAACGTGACTGTAGGGTCTCTCCCCAGACCTTTCTTGTCTCTTTTTAGAATAAAGGCAACATCCTTCCTCCTGTCAGTTTGATCCTGATCTGAATCCCCTGAAACCAAACCCGCAACATTTTCCTACTCCTTTGAAGATTCAAAATCCACTCCCACTTCCTCCCGCTATTTTGATGACATGTCACTGCCTACGTTTCGCCCAAAAAATCCACAAAAAGTAATTTGTCCCATGTGAATAGTCAACATACATCTAATCCCAACATATATTTTTTAATGTATAGTTGCATAATCGACAAGCTAGGATTTCAAAACATTTTTGGATCGCCAAGAATCATATGGAACCTTTGGTCTCATTCACTAAAAGTTTTAGGTATTTTTTTGAAATTTTACACACACACGCACACCTAAAAACTAATCACTAAGAAAATGATTTTTTTATATTTTCTGATTTATGAATTTTTGTAGTAGAAAAGGATTCAACATATTTCTTACAAAAATAAAATAAATCAAGGTCTTGTCAATTACTGCATTGCAGTTTACATCCTACAAGTACTTAGTGCATGCAAGTCTATTCAATATTGATCCAGGTTAAAACCTATATTCTATCATGTCGCATTGTTTTATCTGCTTGTGTAAGCTAGGTTGTTAGCACTTAGCAATGCTATAGTATATTAAAATGTCATTTTTTATTTTACGTTACCACCAGTATATGTGCATCATCGCCAGTGTCAATTTTTTTCCATTTCATGCAACACTACAATGCCTTAGTCGATTTTCATCTCATCGTAGCCAACTCAAAAATTTTCCTTATAGGAAAATGACAACTAAAAAGGGAACCTCAAGAAAAAAATTAACTGTAACACCCCCTATTACTGGCATACAAAAAATTGGATCTTATTTTGAGAAACCATCTAAAAAATCCCATCCTTCTCCAACATGACCAACACTATCAAGGGATAATGATTACATTCAAAATGAAACTTGGAATGATTTCATTGATGATTTGATGATTGATGTTGTCAATGAAAATGAAAATTAAACGTCTCCACTTGAATACATCCCATTGAATGAAGTTGAAACTACATCACCGAATTATTTCCATTTCTACTCTAGTGCTAGGGCGTTGTCACCTACCCAATTGAATGTTAGAGGTGAAACTTCTAGAAGTCAATGAAATTTAAATTCCACTATGACAAATACTCAAGGGACGCCTATTTATGGAAAAAAGAGAAAGGTGGGAAAATGAGACTTGGGAAGGAGTTTCATATTAGAGAGAGTTTCTAAGTTTCCATTTATTGAACCTGTCAAAAATGAAAATAAATTTGAACCTCCAAAAGAATGAAAATGTACAATTTGTAGCTAGAAATTGGGTAGGGACAAGGCAATGCAACTTAAATTGGAAACTATTGAGAAGCACTAGGAAAGATATATGAAAAGAAAACACTAAACAAAGTTGTGAAGAATGTTGCCAAATGGAAAACTTCAGATTGTTTACATATTGTTTGCACTTTTGGGTCATCTACAGTGAGCTAGGACTAGATTGTTTACCCTTCTCCACCTAAAATATGTTCTCTCTTGGTGTATGGTCCTTTGGGAGATATATGCATCACCTGTTAGAACATAATGGTTAAATTGGTTAGCCACCCCTTAATTAAATATGATTCCAACATTATACTATAGGTTAGATATTTAATAATAAGAAATATTTCTATTTCTATTATTAAATATTCAAACCTAGGAATATACTTTAGGTTAAATATTCAATAATAAGAAATAATTATATTTCTATCATTAAATATTTTAAACCTTCGTATATGTGTCAATTGACATGATTGATAAGGTGAGTTGGGAGACATGCCTGATCACCTTATATAAAAAGGACTTCGGGTCCTCATTTGATATGTTTGAAAAAATAATATATCAAAGGTTTTTACCCTTGTGATTAAGGTTTCTAAGGAGGAGGTGATTTACTGGATGTAAAAAGTTCTCTCCAATAAAGGTTACTTTTCATAGTGGTGTTTACCTTCGGGTTTTCCACTATAAATATTGTGTCCTGTATTATTTAATTTTGTAGGTATTGCTTTATTATTATACAATGTGATGTGATGTTTATTTATTTAATATTACATAGTTTATTAAAGCTAAGTAAATCTGTAATTAATAGAATTCTCTAATTCTCACATGGTATCAGAGAAAGGTAAATTAAATAGATTAGATCAAATGTTGTTGTATTTAATTTATTTAATTTTGTATGTATTTTTTCAACCAACCCAGAAGGGTATTTAAAAAACATCGGGCCCCTTCTCCCCAATTATTTGTAATCTAAAATTTTGAATGTTTTGTGAGGAATTAATGTGAGTGTGCACAGGTAAAAGGGGTTAAATGCGTGTGAAAAATCACATACAGGTAAGGGTAAATTAATATATGAAATATTTTTATTTCTCTATAGTTTTAAATGGGTGCATGGTAAATGTTTTCAAAGGTAAAATTCAAGAGTAAATGAAGGGAGGAGACAAATTTCATGAAAATAGGGATTTCAAATTATTTCATTGACTGGGTGAAATTACTTGTCCACTCTGTAAATATCCAAGTTAATTTGTAAGGCTCCAAACATCTCATTTCTCATATATGATTTTCATAATGGTATGTGTGTAAGGCTCCAAACATCTCATTTCTCATATATGATTTTCATTCATTGTATGGCTCATAAAATGAATCTAGCATACAAAATAGTCAACAAATTTAACCTTGTAGCAAAATTTTAAGAACTTTTTAAAGAGGTGGATGTTTATTTCTGACATAATCCTAAAAGGTTCATGAAATTATAAACATTTGTAGAAGGGTTGAAAAATGGGAATAAACTATTAAAAAATATTGACACTAAGTGGATCTCATTGTATCAATTGGTTTGTAGGGTGTATGACGAGTATCAATCCTTATTGGAAGTAATGTAGAAAAATCACATGGAAGTAGACAAGACTCGGGATTTGATACATTATTTTACTAATATATAGACATTGTGTAACACCCTAATTACGCTTTAACAAACTAAGGGAAGTTTTTTATATATCTAATTCCTTTAATGTAATTAATGCCTTCATTGATTTTAACAAACAACATTTCAAATCCAGCGTACTAGAGTTTACAAAATCCCTTAAGTTCTTATTATGCTTAAATGAATTATATCATAATTTAACCACTGGTAATTTATTCCAGCATTACTGAATATCGAGAATCAATCTAAACAATTTATGATAACCATGTGCAACTACAAGGGTCACTTGGATCTACCCAATTTCCCTCAAACACTCTTTACGAGCCAGTATAATTTGTATACCATTTGGTTAAGCCTTATTATAGGCCAAGAGAACCTATGATTCTTCTTAGTGTCAATCATAAAGTCACTACAGTAACATCCATCCAAATCCAAACACCGCTAACAAGAAAACCTGGTGAACAGACAATGCAATCAGTTATTTACACTACTATGGCCATAGTTAATTGGCTTTGTGTTAACAAGACAATACTGAGATTGCACACAAGCCTATGAAACCTATCTTCCTTTCACTACAAAACCCTCTCAACATATTCATCAGGATTATTTTCCATTGTTTAATTATTAAGTTTACAGTTGATCATTTTAAGTATTCATGTACAATATGCAATGGTCAAATTCGAAGCCGCGGATATTAGGACATGGCATTTGGGTCATATGGTTCATGTCAGCACCACCTTGGGATCCCTACAGGAAAATGTATGTTCATGTAATGACATAATTTATTGAACGTTTGTTCCTCCCCCTATAGCCACCCTAAACTGGTACAAGCATGACTCATGTGACACAAAGGTTGTGTCATGATGCATGCCTTAATTTACCATACACTATGATTTTTTCCATTATTAAAAATTTATTCAATATAGTCTACTTAAGTCAGATGTGTACAACTATACTATTTCATGTTTTTGCAATGTACCTTTATACTTTGTTCCATATATTCGTACTACTGTCACATTGAAGTATAGCAGAATCGGGTATGATCTTACAATGAGACTACTTAATCTTAAAAGTGTATATTGCTACTATTAAAAATACAGTAGTTTGTTTCTTATTTTGTTGAACCTATAACTGACATTTATCATCATGTTTATCTATGAATAACAATTACATCATATTTACTTATGTCTTAAGTTCACTTTCATATCTCCTTTCTTACATTACTATTTTCATTATATAATTATTGGTTCATAATGACATCTCATAAACAATTGTACTATCAAATTTAAATAGCAATTCACAATGAACACTTAGTTGTCAAATAGCGATAAGATGTTGTTTTTAAATCACATAATGCACTATCATAATCATTAAATTTCAATTAATAACAACAATGCATATTAACAAGTGATTATCAAAGATAATCATATAATACAATAGGCACATTTTCCTTCATCAATTACAAGTATTTCTTCCTTTACGCTAGAATCAAGTACAACTTCATTTATTACATTCATATGATTCAGTATAATAACAATCAATGCAAGTCACGACATTCCATCTTAAATCAACTTGTAATGTTATTCATCCATGCATGTTATAGAATAAAATAAAACAATGTACATGGCCAGTTCAATAGAACTGACGTGGATTAACAACTTTTTTTCTAGTTGTTTCATTATGAAATAATTGAACTGTCATCACCAATCTGGCACTGATAATTCTTCACCGGGAACTCCTCGTGCTATGGTTATTTACTAATGCATAGACTTTAGTTTGGTGGATGAAATCTGGAAACACAACAACAAACATAACACAAGAATACCATAAACTATGATAAGAAGGAATGATGATAAATCTGAAATATCAGTGTAAATTATAATATCAATATGAAATTGTTACAATATCACCCATGAGGTACTTCAAGTGTTACTGACTTCACTTGCCTTTCACCAAGACTATGGGAGAAACTTTACAATTACACCTCTTAATGGCTTCTTCAACACACCTTTAAACTGATGGATTCCTTTGCACACTTCCTACAATATTTCTCACTACTTCCTTCTATGCTAAATGAGGGGGGTGGCCTCTCTATTTATAGAACTTCCAGGCTTATCCATCTTATCTCTAAGATAGGATAAGAAATCCACTCTGACGAATCATATTCCATACCTTAACTCTTATCTATACATGTAAGATTGTCTTTTAAGATAAGATAAACCTTATCATTTCACATGGGTTCCACATTTTTAGACCTTTTACAAATAAAATACTCAAAATATTTATGACCTCACTCCTTGTCCTTATTACCAATATAATATTTCTAATTCCTAATCATGTAGACCCTACTTCTCTACTTACCCCAACTTTGACATTTTAACATTACCGGACCACTTACGACAAATACTTACTTTTTACCACAACATTCCTATTGTACTTTTGACTATTACTGTACTATACATTATTGGCGCTATGGCAGCACCGTTATCTTCTATCGAGCGTTACTACTAATTATACTTAACAACATCCTAATCCTAATACATACATTAATGAAATAGAAATTACGGAGGAAAATTTTAGTGTCAATATCTTCCCCCTTCCTAGCTTCTACTCTGTCCTCGGAGTAGACTATTCTGGTGCTTGAAAAATCTTCAACTTTTCGTGGTTGACCCATTTCGTAATGGGAGTTCCATCCAATTCCTCTAGTCGGTATGTACCATTTTCATGCACAGCTGCTATTTTGAAGGGCCCCATCCATTTTGGAAGGAATTTTCTCTGTCTTCTTTTTTGTATCTGGAATCATATACTAGAACCAAGTCATTCACATGAAATGGAGACCAACGGATATTTTGATCAAAGTATTCCTTTTGCTTCATTTTCTTCTTATAGCTTGTATCCTTAGTTATTTCCCTCATTTCCTCTAGCAAATGAAGATGTACCAAACTTTCTTTTACTAAATCACTTTCATCCATCCTTTCATTTTTCATAACTCTCACAGTGGGAATATCAAACTCAATAGGAAGAACTAGATCAATGCCATAAGCCAACTGAAATGGGGAGTATCATGTTGCTGACTTTGATGTTTCCCTATATGCCCACAATGTTGCATGAATCCTTTTATCCCACTTATGTACCTGCAAGGTTGCATCTTTTGCTAGAATTTGACACAACACAAAAAAAAATCGTTCCACCTGTCCATTTGTGCTTGGCTTGTATGTTGTTGCCTTCCTGTGCTTAATAGAAAACTTATTGACTAGGGCTTCTACTACCTCATTAATGAAGTGGCTTCCTTGATCTATTACAATTTCTAATGGACAACCAAATCTGGTGACAATGCGTTCATATATGAACCTTGCCACTTCATCCATGGAAGTTGTTTTCAATGGCCTAGCTTCAACCCACTTGGTTAAATAATCTGTGGCAACTACAATATACTTATTTTGGCGTGGGATAGTTAGAAGTGGACCTACAATGTCTATTACCCACTTTTCAAAGGGACCAAGTGGAAGAATAGGGCATAATGGTGCTGATGAAGTTTTATGGTTACCATGTGTCTGATAAATATCACATGTCTTACAATAATTATAACAATCCTTAAAAAGAGTGGGCCAGTGATAACCTGCATCCAAGATCCTTCTTGTTGTAAGTTGTCTAGAGAAGTGCCCTCCACATGTACCATTTTGGAATTCTTCTATCAGCTCCTTCCCTTGATCACATCTAACTGCCCTCTTGTATTGTCCATCAGGTCTTATTCAAAATAATACTCCATGGAGAATAGAATATGGACAACTGGCTTGAGTAATCTTCCACTTAGTCTTTGCATTGGCACCATCTGAAAAACTTGAATTCATTCAGATAATTCCAAATATCTATGTATTCACTAGGGATTGTGTCAAGGGATAACAATGTTGCATCTGGGAAATCATCATCATCACAAGATGAACCTAAACCATCATAGGCTCGAGAGAGTGCATCTACATTGACATGCTTCTTTCCTAGCCTATCTATAATATCAAATTCAAATTCTTGTAGCAAAATTATCCATCTTGCTATCCTTCCTGATGGGTTAGGCTTATTTACAATATATTTTAGAACCTGATGATCTGTTACAACTATAAATTTTTACCCTAGTAAGTAATTTCTAAACTTCTTTACAGCAAAATTGATAGCTAGAGCCTCTTTTTCAGTTATAGTATAATTTACCTCAGCACTACTCATTTGTTTGCTCCTAAATTAAATTGGATGTTCATTCCCATTTTCATCCTTTTGGCTCAGAGTACTTCCTAGTGTTGCATCTGAAGCATCAGTGTACACAATGAATGGCTTGCTCCAATATGGATTCTTTAGAATAGGTGAAAACACCAAGGCTTCCTTCAGTTGTTCAAAAGCTTCATGCGCCTTATTTCTTGGTTTATAAGTAACATCTTTCTTTAAGACCTGGGTTAGTGGTTGTGCAACCTTTGAGAAATTCTTGATGAACCTTCTATAGTAACCCACATGGCCTAAAAATGATCTCAACTTACTTATATTCATAGGAAATGGTAACTCTTTGATTTTTGAAACTTTATCAAGATCAATACCAATACCATCTTTGGATACAACAAGCCCTAACAAAACACCTTTAGAACATCTAAAGACACACTTTATAGGGTTTAGTGAGGCTTATGCTTCATCTAACCTTTGAAATGATGTCTCCATCTGGTGCAAGTGGTCCATCTTGCTCCCATAGATGTAAAAATCATCCATAAATACTTTGATGAAGTTCCCAATGTAGGGTTTGAACACCCTATTTATCAAATGATGAAACGTTTCTGGAACATTACACAACCCAAAAGGCATAACTCTATAAGCAAACATTCCCCAAGGAGTGGTGAACATGGTCTTCAGCTGATCTTTCTCTACTATACGAGCTTGGTTGTATCTGTTATATCCATCAGCAAAACTATAACACTCTTGGCTAGCTACTTCATCCAAGATCTGATCTAAGAATGGAAGAGGGTAATGATCCTTCTTTGTTACCTTATTAAGCTTCCTATAATCAACACAAATGCGTAGCTTCCCATTCTTTTTTATTGAGATCACAATGGGAGAAACCCATTCTGAATTCTCCACAGCAAATATGAATCCTGCATCAAGAAACTTATCTATTTTTTCTTTTACAGTCTTAGAAAAATTAGGATTCATTCTATATGGCATTTGCTTTATGGGCTTAGCACCATCTACCAGCTCAATAGAATGTTCTACCCAACTTTCTTGACGGAGTTCCTTGTAATCAAACATGAATAGGTGTATGTACCTTCGAAAGAGTTGGAGGTAGCATTCCTTCTCATTCTCCATCATAGGATCACCAATCTTTATTTGTTGGAGATGATCATCAATTTCTTCTTCAGATAATTTTATGGGTTCATGAGTCGGTGTGACTAGAAGGATATCCATGACCAAAACATGAACCTCACTTTCTTCATCTTATGTGTCCACTTCACTAGTACTAGAGTAATCAGAGGATGTCCAATCACCAGTTTTATCACTTGAATCCACAGGTTCTGTCTTATGATGCTGAGGGATCATGCTTATCTTCACCCTCTCTCTACCGCGTCCAAGTGTCATGAAGCCTTCATTCCAATAGTTTCTTGCATGAACTCTCCTTAGCCATGGTCTTCCCAACAACATTGGGTACGCAACAGTACCATTTTTCATCACCTGAAATTCTACCACACATACAACACCCATAACAGATATTGCCACATTTGAAACTACACCTTCTGGTTTAGTTTTTCCCTTATTTAATGACCTTAACATAAGTGTTGAGGGGCGATAAATTTTTAAACCCAACATATTCATTATAGACTCGGTCATTACATTAACTACAACACCTCCATCAACTAAGACATCATGAATTTAAATACCCTTACATAATTCCTTAGCATGTGGAGCGTAGGGATCTACCTCTGCCTCTAAAATAGGGACCTCAACCTCCTTCCTTCATTGAGCATTAAGTCCACTTCGTAGCTTCCGCCTCTTCTCAGAAGACATAGCCAAGAGTTGACCATATGTAATATTTGCAAGGTTTTTGGAAAGATCTTCTAAGATGGAGTATGGTCCTTGTTCCTGTGAAATCAGAAAATCCTACACACCCAACTTTCTTCTCCTATGTTTCTTACTAGTTTCTCCTTTCATCTTCTTAGGATCATTTCCATCTTGATTATCTTTTTCTTTCTTTCTTTTTGTTACAAACACATCTACTTCATTATTTATGCTCTTATCTACTACATCAAAAGAATTCACAGGTGCTTTTCCTTTATCATTATCTCTTATACCAGATGTAGAAGCTCTATCTAGACAATTATACTTATAATGACTCTTTTTATAACAACCATAACATACAACTTCAGAAATATTTCTTTTTGGACCTCTATCTCCTCCCTAAGAACTAAAATATTTTCCTTGAAGAAGATTAATAGTTAATCGACCCATCTTCTTGAGCTGATCTTCATACTCAGTAGATGTACTAGGAGAAAGATTTGTGCTCACCGAGAGTGGTTGTGGATTCTTGACCAAAGGTACTGGTGTAGGCTCTACTTTAGCAACAATTTCTTTGGGCTCCTCTTCCATGCTTTCTTCTTGCCTTCTTGCAATCTCATTTTCTTGTTCAATGGTAGCTGGGTGGTCATACTTCACTCATTGTCTGATCTCTGGCTTCATCCCAAGAATGAAGTGCTTACAGAGGAGATTATGCACGCCATTCATCAACCCATCCGTTAATCCTTCCTTCCGGATCTGGGCATCGAGATTCCTCCTTAGCTCTAGAACATGAGCATGATAATCCCTTATCTTCTCCTTCTCTCCTTGGGATAGCTTTGCGATATCGATCATGATATCTACATATTTTTGTTGTTCACCAAATTCTTCAAGGAAACTTTCAGTTAATAAATCCCAAGAGTTTTTCACATTATCACCTAGTGTTTCAAACCACCTAAGGGCTGAACCATCCAAAAAGGTAGGGAAAAATTCAGTCTATTGTTCCCTTCTTATAAGGCCATTACAAATACAAGATCGTTTAAACTCTTGAATGAAAGAGGAAGCATCTTCATTAGATTGGGCTGAAAAAATAGGAATCTTCCCCATTTCCAAAAGTAACCATAGTGAAATACCAACCCACAAATATAATCAACAAGACTTATGTGCACAAATAATTAGAATCACTATAATAGAAAATAGAAATGACCACGGTAAACTATGGTAAAACTTGACTTACTACGGTAAAAACTGACTTTACTATGGTAAACACTATTCACAATAAAAAGAGAAGTTACTGCGGTAAATACTATTCACTGTAAAAAGTGACTTTATTGCGGTAAATACTATTCACGGAAAAAAGTGACTTTACCATGGTAACTACTATTCACAGCAAAAAGTGACTTTACCATGGTAACTACTATGCATAGTAAAAACAAGGTTACCCTCCAAATATTTTCTGACTAAGTGAGAATATCTCTCCAGAAAATCCACCAACGAGGAATGGTCCCGGCAACGGAACCAAAATGTCATCACCAATCCGGCACTATGATAATTCTTCACCAGGAACTCCTCGTGCTATGATTATTTACTAATGCACAGCCTTTAGTTTGGTGGATGAAATCTAGAAACACAACAACAAACATAACATAAGAATACCATAGACTATGATAAGAAGGAATGATGATAAATCTAAAATATCAGTGTAAATTATAATATCAACATGAAATTGTTATAATCTCACCCATGAGGTACTTCAAGTGTTACTGACTTCATTTTCCTTCCAACAATAACTATGGGAGAAACTTCACAATTACACCTCTTAATGGCTTCTTTGACACACCTTCAAAATGATGGCTTCCTTTACACACTTACTCATACAATATTTATCACTACTTGCTTCTATCCTAAATGAGGGGGGTGGCCTCTTTATTTATAGAACTTCCAGCCTTAACCATCTTATCTCTAAGATAGGATAAGAAATCCACTCTGATGAATCATATTCCATACATTAACTCTTATCTATACATGTAAGCTTATCTTTTAAGATAAGATAAACCTTATCATTTCACATGGGTTCCACATTTTTAGACCTTTTACAAATAAAATACACAAAATATTTATAACCTCACTTCTTGTCCTTATTACCAATATAATATTTCTAATTCCTAATCATGTAGACCCTACTTCTCTACTTACCCCATCTTTGACATTTTAACATTACCGGACCACTTACGACAAATATTTACTTTTTACCACAACATTCCTATTGTATTTTTCACTATTACCGTACTATACATTATTGGCGGCGTCGTACTGGCAGCGCCATTATCTTCTATCGGACGCTACTACTAATTATACTTAACAACATCCTATTCCTAATACATACATTAATGAAATAGAAATTACAGAGCAAAATTTTAGTGTCGATAGAACCTCGACTCCTTGATTTAATGATAATAAATCAAATATCATTTACAACAAACAAGTAAACTCTAATTAAGAGGTTAATGTTGTAAATCAAATAGTTACCATAAAACATCACAAAGTTCCTTATTCCACTTATTGTTTTAACATTATTTGAACTTAATCTCATTACTCAATTCCATTTACCTTTTTACCAACAATAGAAGAAAAGTAATTTTACACCCAAATTACATTCACAGTAATCATCTAATTTATCCCTTTGGAATAAGATAAAGGAAATTAATTCTTGTTTTCATTTTTAACATTGCCTCATGTCAACTTTGTCACAATTGTTAAGTACTTAGCAAACCCCTTTTCCTTCATCTGTTATTGTCCTAATTAATTGTATAAGGATAAACAAATCGAAATTTATAATTATCAAGTGAACATTTATCATATATTACTACTATGCAAACAACAAGCAATCTCAATATAAACAAAGTGTTTAAGCATCATGTAAATCACATTATGCCATTTTCTCTTCCAATTAAAACACTCAATTCCGGAGGTAGTTTTAATCATTCACTACTCAGACAACAATCCTATAAGATATAACATACCTTCTTTCCTTTAATCATGAATTTACAACTAAAAATTAAACTGGGTTTACTTTTTAGGATTGACTAGTCTGAGACCCTATAAGTCGATCAAAGAGACCCACTAATATTTCACAAAGACCTTACTGAACCTACGTTGTTTGATCTTAACACATTCAATAAGTCAATATATATTCCCTCTTGTAAGACAATAAAATGATGAAAAGAAGTCGTTAGCTTGAATAAATGAAAGAAATACTATTACGGACGTATCAACTCATCTAAACTGGGCACAACTACCACTTGGATACCTTCACAATTTTAGCTTAGTTCTATTATCCCCGGACCGCATCATAGGGAGATCCCTAGTTGAGTTAAATTCAATTGTGTCTTTCCTTTAAGGGACAGGTAGATCCTAGAAGTGAAGGCTTGAGAACGCTTCAAAGGAAATACCTAATCTGGTCAAATATTGACAAGGGTTTTATAAATACCTACAATAAAGAACTCGTTAATACAAGTTGACTAGGATACAAAACTCCAACTCTCAACTCACGGCCACAACCAATGAAGTATGGCTTCACAAGCCTAATACAAAAGCATTATCTTAGAATAGAAGCACATTAATAACTAGGTAATACATTCCTTAGTTTGCATGAAAGATATCTCGATAAAAGACTTCATTTACACACACATTTGAACACCCAACCTAAACAATAAAACCCAGTTCATAAATCGACATGTTTGCAACCCATGCAACAACTAAACATATAGAAATCATTCATTAATCACCCAGTAGTTATTTAATTATTTAGAAACAAAATAACCAGAGAAGGAGAAGTAACCCATGCATGTAATTAAGATGATTTATGTTGTTTCTTTCCTCTAATTTCTGTGTAAAATCCTTAGCAAGTTAAGAAAACAAACATCCCAATGAGCTGATTTCTCCAATTATTCAAACCCCAAATCCTCATCACTTTTTCACATTATAAACATACCAATACCCATATTTTCTAGTTCACATGCATTGCTTTAAAACTAAAATCTCTTTTTTTGGGAAAAGCTGAAAATAGCTTTCTTAGAAACCCTCATGCATAGCCCCGATGAGCTCGAACACACACATAAAAAGACATCACAATGAACCCAAGTTACATTCAGTTAACTTCTTAGGGAAGCTTCATGTTTTCAAGGACTCCACCCTATTAAATGCCATTAATATTCTCAGTGCCACCTAGTGGCGTATTAAAACATATCAACGCCTTTTCCATTTTACCCACCATACTTTGCATGGAGGTGTTTAAGAATGGTCCCAAATTAAATACTAACTATATTTTCCTTGTGTGGTCGGTGGGCCAATTGAACAAGGCATTCCACAATTATCAAACAATCTATAGAACCAAGTATGGTCGAAGGCCATATTACTATCAATGCAAATGATGCATGGTTGAACCCCGTAATAATTACAATGCCAACCAAATATTACCTTGGCTACTTTAATAATCCAATGCCAAAGAAGTGTAGTCAATACTATTAAAAACTCAAACAATATCATGCCTATTACAGTGGTCCTTAACCATTCGACTGCCATGCCAAGGACTTTGGATGATAGGACAATCATTTACTAACCTTACCAATCCTACCATGATACTTAACCTTATGATTTAACAATACATTTATAAATTTGCAAGATCAAGATCATTTTTAAATCAACTTAAATAAATATTTACCTTGCCATCGACATATACCTTAAAACCATATTAATGTTTTGGGTTCTTAGGCCCATCTATTATGATCAATAAGTAGTAAACGACAACCATTATAAACTTATAGTCACTTACCCTTTTATTACCTTGTGGAAATTACACAACAATGCAGTTTATGATCGACATATCAAACACAGGTAGGTTAGTTTAAACATCATAGAATTTTGAACTATCTCCTAGCACCACAGTAATAAAAAGTGGTTAGTCACTCATGTTTACAATAAGTAATATTTCTATGCACCAAAATAATACAATCACAGCTAGGAGATAGATTTATCAATGCTGTGAAATCATCATGAACAATAAGCAAGCTTAATCATCTGAACACAAATTTACTAATCATTAGCAAACCATAAAATAGGTAACAAAATTTCATGTACATCAACCGAATATCACAATGATGTTATGAAATCATTGCACACAACAAAGTCAAGTAATCTCTTACAACAAAGAAAAATGAGAATATGTTATAAATGTTAAGTACTTTACAAATGCTTGGCGATAAGCTTTGTTACACGGTTGGGCATGTAACTATGTGTAATTGTGCATACCCATTTTAGGATATGCATATGCACGTATTGTTGCATACTCAACAATGCAACAATGTTTATCTCCCTACCTTCGTAAACTCCTTTCCATATTACAACTTAACCTTGCAACGAAACAAAATGAAAAAGTGAGATGTGACACATTGTTGATGTTGTGTGTTCTCCTTCCCATGTTAGATGAAATGCATCATTTAATTAAAAAATACCAATAAATAAATTTATATTTTGTTGATTTTTCTAGTTTGAGGAAACTTGTTTGTCTGATAATAGAATATTTGTTTCTCAATGAGATTGATTTTTCAGGTTCAAAGTTTGATAGCTGGAATAATTTGATAAATATTGGAAATCCAAGTGGCTTTATGAGGTTCAAATTGTTTGGAGAAGTATGTGCTTCTATACGTAGATATGAGATACCAATGCACTTCTTTCAAATAGTAACCAGTAAGGTTGAGAAGGTAAATGTCACAGGGGAGCTCTTTGATAACATTATATCATCAACAAGGGTAAGGTTAAGAGAAATTACAGTTTACCTACTAGAATAAATAAGGGATCATTTTAGTAAGGATGATTTACTTAAAGAAATGACTTTAGTAAATCCCACCTATTGGAATAGTGTCCAAAATGAAAGATCTTTGGAGGAAGACTACCATAAGAGATTAACTACAATGATTCAACATTTTTGTAAACCCATTGATATCAATGGAATGAATATTTAAGGTATTTTAAGTAAGTAATTTATAATTTATCAATCCCATGAATTCCTCCCTACAAGGATTAAGTAATTTAAATGTTTGGATAATCCCTTAGAGTGTGGAGCAATAACCCAGCTATGGAAAAAATTGGGTTAAGTACTATTTTGTAGGAAACCATCTTCAAGTTTTTCTCATTGGTTGAGCTATGTCAAACAATGATTTTGGGTTCAGTTGAAGAAGAGAGATTTTTTAGCAGCTTGACCTTTATAAAGTCAAAATTACAAAAAAAAAATTGGAAAAAAATTGGAAAATTGTTTGAGAATTTACACATCACAGTACGAAGTGAATAACTTTCCCTATGATATGGATTTGGAAATATGAAAGGTGGTTAATGAAAGAAGAGGGGATGATAACAATCCACAAAGATAGTACAAGACCCTATTGGAGACGGGGATGCATCTATTGCACTATTTGATTTCCAATGAAGTGAGATAATTGGTAATGCAAATGATAAAGATGATCCACCATCATAAATTTGGAAGCTTCTACTCGTGGATATATATATATATATATATATATATATATATATATATATATATATATATATATATATAATGTACATTGTTTTGATAATATCTTTTTACTTATTTGTATTTTTCAAACAACATAATATCGATTTGTAGTCTTACGAATGAAATTTTGAAATACATTGATTTGTAGTCTTCACAATAGAAATACATTGTTTAAAAAACACTCATGTTTCTCATACACCTACAAATCATTAACATAAAAGGTTTTTCAATTGTCTTGTGAACCACTATGTATTAAAATGAAAAATAACATCATTCCTCATTCAACTTGTTTGAGACATGCCCTGTATGAAACAATTTTAAAAGTGTAATTAATGGATCAATTTTAAAAATTAAATTACTCTTAATTATAGCATCCTCTGTAACATGTTCCACTCTTCATCTATTGCAATTACATTTTTTTGTAAATCAAAGCGACTGACATGTAACTTTGTTAGCAATTCATAAATGAGAGTGGAGCTTTGATTTATTTTTGTATGAAAATATATTGACAAGGTTATCAATGGTTTAATGAAGCCAAGAAAATTGTCTCATCTACCTTCTTAGGAATTTGGTTCTTCTCTTGCATCAT
This sequence comes from Taxus chinensis, assembly GCA_019776745.2. NCBI lineage: Eukaryota > Viridiplantae > Streptophyta > Pinopsida > Cupressales > Taxaceae > Taxus > Taxus chinensis. The sequence continues at coordinate 216,646,116 of CM034152.1, read as the reverse complement.
TTTTTCCTTCATGTTCTTTTGGAATGCATCATTCTTAATGAATTGGTGTGTTTTGTCAAAAGGCATTAGCAAACCAAACTCTGTGAAATTTTTTACCTATCCACGTAGCCCCCCTAAAAGTTTTTGACTTGTCTAGCATCACACACTTCTAAATGATAGATGATGTCTTTATTGAGGAATCAATCTAGTTTTCAATTCCTCTAGATGTCAGTTCCATGTCACTGAATTTGTAAATAGCTTCCAATATTTTCCTCATTGTATCCTATCTTGAAGCCATCACTTTTCTACTATCAATTAGGTATTTTCAGACATTTTCAGATATTCCCTATAGATCATCCATGAATTCAAAAAATCTAATAAAATCATTAACTTTTTTGTTTATTTCCCCCCAAACGTGATCACCCATATTAATCGTTGTCTTTTTATAAAATTTGCACAGTTTGGCATTGGAATATTGTATTACCTTTTGTGCTTTCGCCAACTCCTTTTGAAATATTTCATTTTGTTTTCTCTCTTCCTTATACAATATGTTCTTGATTTTTCTCTCTTCCTTTAGGTTATGTTCCCATTTTTTAGCTTTTTTATTTCTCTACCTTCACAACCTCTTGCAATTTTCCCAACCTATGTTCTAACTATTATACTTGTCATTTTTCTGTAAATTTTTCTTCACTTCCTCCAGTTCCACTGATGTTTGTTTATTCATAGTGACCGCAGTCACAGAGGCAGATGATTTTATCCTCTTCTCCAACTGACTAGTCTTATCAATTGCATGTTTTCTATTTGTTTTCTCATTTTCCAGGTCTGCCTCTAAATTTTGAATTTTATTATTCAACTTGTTTTTCTCTTTGTCTGTTTTTAGAAATGTTAAGTATATCACATCATTTTTCCTTTTTGATACATTTATTTTGTCCATTTGAAGGGTGGTTAGTTTGTATTCATTGCAAATCATTTGATCCTTTGGTTTTTAAACTTTGAGCACAACATACATGTGCTCCATGGTATCTGTTTTTGGGTCATATGTAGGCAATACCCTAATTTTGGTAAGATATGAAGTTATAGTAGCATATAACATTTTCTTCTTGTTTATTTTATCTCTTTCTTATTTATGGGAAAAATTAATTTGGTAATCAAAACTTGAGGATTTTAGAGGAATCCACTAATTGAAAGGAGAAGGATAAATTGAAGTTTTGGGGGAATTTACCTGTGGATTAGCAAAATAGTTAAGGGGTGGAAGTGCCTTCTGTAATTAATTTCCTTATGGAAATGATACCTAATGCAAAAGTAATTATATGTCCTTGTCTTTTGCCTCTTCTCGGGTCCTTATTAGCTAATAGGGATTGTCTATATTAGCCTCTTTTGAATAATTTTTTTATGTGGTACTTCTTGACCACTACTACTGCCATCACTACAAGTACCAACAATATCAACAAATTCGTTTCCAACTCCTCCTCTTTAATTTTCAACCTATATCTGTAACATATAATGAGGATTTGACTCCGAAGAAAAATGCATTGGACTACCACTTCTTGTTTGTAGTGGTCCTTTATCCAAAGCTCCAAGTCTTATCCTGTCAAAACTTCATTTAGGATGTACCTTTGGTTATAACCAACTACATTTTCATGTTGAACCCAAACCACCACCAGTAAAACTCATCTTTTCAACTATAACTGTCTATGTAGTATTTGTTTGTTTCGTGTTTTAATTATGACTTGATTTATATTATTTATTTCCCCATGTAGGGGGAGTTTGTAATCCTACTTCTTCCTCTGAGTGATACTAATCATCACTACTTACCTCTATTGGATGTGCTTCATTCCACTATTTGCTAAAAACTACATCTTCAAAATAGAATCATACTCTTAAACATCTTTTGGATCACCTAGGTCTCACTTCATAAACCAAAAGGCAATTCTTTTTTACCTAGTCTAATTTTTATCTCATTAAGCAACATCTAGATGCTTTGATATGTTTTTTAGAAGAGGAATTTTTATCATATTTTGCATAGAAAATCATATTGATATGTTTTGAATGTCACCTCTACCTCTTTCTGTGGATGCAATCCTAAAATATTTGTTGACGACTCTTGAAAATTAATTCCTTTCTCAATAGTAATTTCATCCATTACTTTTTTTACCACATCCCAAGAGTTCTTGTTTTTCAATTTTTCTAGCATGGGTTTACTTTCATGTTGAATTTTAGTGGCAGAGTTCTTGTTCACCAGTACCCTTGATTTAATCACCTCACATGGGTCATATGGTTAATGAGAGTCAACATCAAACTTAAAAAGTTTTAAAATTCCATGTGCCAAATTGAATGCTTTTATCTCAAATGTGAACCCTCCACATGAAAATGGTAAGGAAATATGTTCCTCTTTTTCTAAGTAACAAAAAATAGTTTATTTATTCTTTCCATTTACCGTATATATTCCAAGGCAAAAACCCTTTATGCCACATATATTGGCAATTTGTAAGGTTTTACTCTTGATCCATAAAACCTTAGCACAATATATTCCTCCATGAAGGACCAGTCAACCAACTATATTTTTTATCCTAGTTGAATGTAATCTCTATAGGTTAGAGGAAATCTAGGCATTGTAGTTTTTGTATTTTCTTGATAAATTGGATCCCAAAAGTAGTCCACAAATTGATTGTAGTCCCTTCCATTATCAAATGTACTTATCTTGTGGTTTGACTCAGTTAATGGAAGAAACGCTTTTGGTTGGCCCTCAACATCATTGTAGGCATGAATTGCAAGCTTTTTTCTCGAAAAAGGTATTAGTGTTAGAACCTTCTTTGAGTATTAAGAATTGTTTATTCATATATTATAAAATGTGTTCAATAAATTTGTATGCACAAGTTGGAGCACCAAAATCATCAATTAGTGAAGTGACCAATGCATCTATGATAGGTATAATAATAATTAGAGTAAAAAATATTACCATTAGCCTTGCTCACATCAACCTTAAGTGGTGGAAGGAAAGGGTCGAGATTGTACTCAAGTAATTTATTAAGCATAGTGTGTAGAGCATAAAGTAGATGCGTAAATTACCTTCGGGATGGAACATAAAGTTGAAAAGGTATGAGATACCTTGAGAAAAAATGAGTACAACCTTGAGGAGGAAACCATAAATCAGTATCCATAAGGGTGACACTCATAACATGTAACCAAGTTTGACCTAGGAGAATATTGTAATTAGGATTATCTAGGATAAAAATAACATGAAGTGTCAAGGGTTTTAGGACTGATAGTAATGAGTAAGGTGATTTGTACAAATAATTGATGAGGTGCATTTGTAGAGTCATAATAGCATATAGTAAAAGGGGATAGGTCCTCAGTAGACAAACCTAAATGATAGAATTTTTTTAAAAATTAAGGATTGTTCCATTATCAAAAAGAACACATTTCACTAATATATTACGCATTATGACTTGAAAAAATAGGTGAAATATACCACCTAAAATACATTGGAGAGGATTGATAATGGAATCACTATCCATATCAAAATAAAAATTTACTTCAAGGATAAATCTTACATACCTATAAGATGTGCAAGGATGAATCTGAGCATTTTGAAAGACCTTGTAGATGATATTCTTACATGTAGGATTACTTTTGATGAACCAAGAAATGATATGGTGGACTAGTACTAGAAGAATACATTAATGTATCCCAAAAGGAATGATGAAAATAATTATGTACCAAGAGGAAAGGATAAACCCTAAGGCTACTAGGGTTTGAGGAAAAATGTTCAATTCAATATTTGGGTTCACCAAATGTTTACCCCATTTTTAAAATTTTATTAATGTTATATAAATGCACAACAAATAAAAAGGAATGTAAGTTTTGTTATAGGGGTTATTTTAATTAACTTCCATCATTAATCATAAAATATCATATTAATAATGCATTACTACTTGAAATTAGTGATAACAATATGCTACAAGTTCAAATATACAAGAGGAGAGATGCCCTTGCTTATACAAAGTGAGACATGAGAGATATGGGTGTAAATACTAGATAAACTAGGAATAATGAACCTAGATATGCTTCATTCCTAAGACTGCAAGTGGAAAATTCCCCAGTATGGAACTATACAACTCTATCAGGATCAGTTGTATGACCTTAGACCTAATTTGAGTGGGGTTTTGTAACTTTGTGTGCCCTTCAGAAGTCTATAAATATGTGTCATTGTCAAATCTTAATTGTTGTACAATCCTAAAACCATATGAAATTCATTAAACCAAACTTAAACCTAAATATGGGTGGAATACCTTACAAGAAGGTTAGTGTTTGGGTTGAAGTGTAATCCATGTACGTCCTACGTCATCATTATTCAAAAGATTCATCAAATCACTTATAGTTCTCAACCTATCATGTTGTGTGTGTGTGTGTGTGTGTGTGTGTGTGTGTGTGTGTGTGTGTGTGTGTGTGTGTGTGTGTGTGTGTGTGTGTGTGTGTGTGAGTGAGTGACTAGTTGGAAATTTTAATTCCTTTGACCATGCATGATATGATTTTGATCATGATAGTACATTGAGTTAGGATATTTCAATGCTTAGAAAGGGGGGAAGCCAAACTCCTTGGCCTGGTTGAGTGCTTTAAACTATATTAGTCACTTCCCTAATAGATATGCACTAGCTTTGTGAAGATTTAGGTAGCCTTGTGTTCCTTTTTTATTAGTATTTGCAATGAGAGCTCGTGAAAGTGCCAAGTGATTGCCTAGTTCTTAAATGAAGTGATATTAACTTTCTTATATATGGTTTTGGAGGAAATTTTCTATGGAAAGGCTGACTGAGGAGGATAAAGAGACCCAACAAAGATAATCCAATTTAAAATAAAGTTGGAGGATGTGTCAGTAAAAGACTATACAGATCATCTAGGACCACGAAATTACATCTTGAACCTACTATACAGTTTTGGACAGGGTGATAGTGAGTGAAATTTGGAAGTTGCATCATGATACAAAGAGGTTAAGTATTGATTTATTTTAATGACACGTCAGACTGTAGGAAGAAGAAACTTGGGAGATAGATAGTAAAAAGTATTGAGTGGGGATACGATGTGGATATTTTTCTTAGCAAAAGATCATAGTCACAACCAGCACTTTGAAACAGATAAGTTTTTAGATTTGAGTGTGTACACCTACTTTATTAAGTGATCAAATTGTCAAAGCTAGTTACATCTAGATAGATATCATATGATAAGTGGATAACTAAATTTGGTTTAAATCCTCTTCAAAGTATTACCAACATGGGTGGTGTACAAATCACACTTTAATCCAACCACTAACCTTTTTACATGGTATCCTACCCATGGTTAAGGTTTGAAGATATTTTAGATCATATAGAGAGTTTAACTTATTTACAACACCTAAGGTTTTATAAAAAGACATATTTTAGAGGCTTGGATTTTTGGAAGCACAATGTACTAATAAAGAAGGGTGAATCGGTCCTACAAAATTTTCATTTCATTTACCATTACAAACATTCATCGTTCAAACCATTCATTCAATCATCCATGAACCATGTGAGCTTATTAAGTGTTTATTAGACATTCAAAATAGCATATAACAAGAGAGAGAAAACATGACACTAGATTTAAGTGGGAAACCCTCAAGGTGAATAAAACCCATTGAAAATATATGCTTATATTACACAAAATAAAGGACTTGCAATAATATTACACATCTTGCGATATTTCTTTATTGAAGCACCCACTTCACAAGGAGCACCCACCCCTAAACCTTTGCCGATATTACTAACAATAAAGGACTTACAAGAATATGAATCATCACATAATATTTTTAGATGAATGATCACTAATGATATGTTGATCTCATAGCTGATTTTGATCCAAGTTCAGCTCTAAACACATCAAACCCTCATCAAAATCCTCTCTCTCTTAACTTGCTCTATTATTATTCTTCATGGGTTGAATAGGTAAATTTTCCTCACACACTTTCTCTTAAATGTTCCTCATAATTTCAAACCTCTTATCATATCTTTCCATGACCACTCTTCAGTATTCTTCAATCTCCTATAGGTTACTTATATCCCATCCATCTCTCCTAGTCTAAAATGACCAAGCACAATGTTCTTTTATACTTGACATACACCATAATGACCAGAGGTCATCTAATACAGTTAAGGTAGGTCATGAAAAACATAAAATACATATACAAATCCATATTAAACACACCAAAAGACCCAAATAGGTCGGTAAGCGTCAAGACATCTTCATCAAACACCATGATGCTCAAACAAGGCCTAAAACATTAGCCTTCTTTTCCAACTAATGGAAATTGATCTTCAAGGGAATAGTTAAGTTTTTTCAAGACATAAGAATATCCAAAATTTCATGCACAAGTCCTCTTCATCGCCAACAATATTAGGAATCATTGAAACATCAAAATCCACCATGAAACACACTAAGTTGCAAGCATGCACAACTATGTCTTCTAGCACCCAGAATTCAGTCCTAAAGAATGACCAACTTCTCATATCAAATATCATAATAAAGGCTCAAGTAACATACAATTTTAAATTATTTTAATATATTTTATGTAACAACTCACTTTATCCTCCAATTCATATTGCAAGACCTCCAACCAAGCCATTCTCAGAAACTGCTCCAAAATGCCAAACTGGACTCAAGAACTAGTCTTAAGTGAAACATGATAAAACACCTTCAATACCACTTCCAAGATCAACCAAAGCATGGAACAAATCAAGAAAAAATTTACCAACATTTCCAAGCACTAAGAAGCATCTGTCATGTGGAGAAATCTTATCCAACACACATGTTTCAGTCACCTTCTTAAGCAAGCCTAATAGGACCAATTAGGCCATTAGGGATTATGAAAAAAATAACTTCTTCACATCATTCCAAGACCTAAAACACATCATACCAAGTTCATACATGCTATCCATGATAAAAAAAACATGAGCTCCGTTAAGAAAAATGATCAAACACAACTCAAACCTCAAGACTAGCATTTTAGCCCTTAAGGCCAAAATCGGTAGTGCTACTTTGAAGACTTTTATTTTCAATTTTCTAAAAGAAAATTATCTAAAACTTTTCCTAGATGTCTATATAATCTCCCAAAGATTTAGTAACAATTTATTTTTCATCCTAGAACCTTCATCTCATCCCTAGAACTATAAATTTCCACAAAATAAGGTATTTTCTCTCACTTCCAGAAATAGTTGAACTGCCACACCACCATGAAAATGAGCTCTTGGAATCATGTATAACCATGATATATAAATTTATCTTTCCAATTTCATTTAGAGACAAAAAAAAATCTCCCAAGTCGTTCAAGAATGATGGTTTCACTAGGGTTTGAAAGAAACTTAACTTCCTAATGATTGTTCGTAAGAGTCTTACAATCAATCCAACTCATTATTTATTTCAAAACAATCTAGAATAAAATAGAAATCATCTCCCAAAGCCTCAAGATCCCATGAAAATTTTGTGTGAGCAGATGAGCATCTGAAGTTCCCAATTAGAGTTAGATTTTGCTTTTCTATAAATCAATTTTACCAAAAATAACATAATTATCACAAATCTCTTCAAAATAACTTGAAACTTGTCATGAAACATCATAAAAACATCCTCAAACTATCCCAACTCTCACACATTCTCAAATATGCCTAAATATTTCCAGCCACAACGACTTACCTATGTCATCTAGACTAGTCTTCATCTTCTTGCTTCCCAAGAACCATGAAACATCATGAAACAACCAATTGATGGCCTAAACCTCCTTCCACACATCATATGACATGTCACAATACCTTCTCCATGTTCTAAAAAGACTACCCTACTCCAAATATCATGCATCCATCTCATACTGCTTGGCCTAGGTCTAAGAATAGGCCTAGAATGACTCGGCTCAACCGTGACAACCCATGAACTAACCATGATGACTCGTTATAGACACATTAACACCTCTAACAAATCTCTCTGACCATGATGAACCTCAATACATATTTTAGAACTCATCTCATGACCATCCATAATTGCTTCATACTTAATACCATACCAAGACAACATAGCAAGACTCCAAGACTAGACACTACCAATCAACCTTTATGTTTGACCTTGAATGAAACCTCATGGATACTCCTAAAAACTCTTGACACAATTTTCCATCAATTACATTTGACATCAATGACAACTACATACACAATGGTGAATAATCTCCCTTTTTTTCATTAATGACAACCACCTTCAAAAACATTGATGGAAACCAACAAGACCAAACACCTACATGACCTCTTTTTCATGTTTTTGATGTTACTCTCCCCTTTTGAAATCTATGAAAAATGATAAAATTATGAATCAACATCAAAAATGACAACACATAATTACAAGACATAATGGAAACAATGACTTACATGTTTATAATCTCCCCCTTGGATTATACTATGTTTCTTGTCTTCAGTCAATGACAATAAGGATCCATGGACCTGATATAGTAATTTGAATAGATCCCCCTAAGAATATATCCACCAATATTTATCTATTTATCTGTTATCCATCATGTTCTAGGTTTGTACCATGCAAGAAACCACAAACTCTGCTTCCAAACTTAACATATCATCTTGTGGGACTAAGATCCCTAAACCAAAAATTCAGTCCAATTTTGAAAAAAAATATCCTCGCTCTAGGGTCAAACACAACATCTGAGGAATGAATTGATGCTCTTCTTCCCTCATACCATCATCTTCTAACTACTTATGTAAAAACACAATTTTATATCTTTACCAATTTGTATAGAAATGAGCCAACACAAATGCCACATACCTGAGACAAATTTTTAGTGCTCTCTGCCCTCTTCTCATGAAATTGTAATTGTTAGAGTATATGCAAAAATCCTCTAAGAAATACTTCATATTATTGGACTCAAAAACTGACTAAAGTAACTTTTTCTTACTCGAATTAAGATTTTTCAGTTTTATTGGAACGATCTATCACTGACCTAAGTACACATTGTTTCATTCTTAGCACTTTGACTTGTTTGTAACTCACCATAATAGTACTCAAAACATAAAATATCCTCCTTCAACCTGAATACATGGAACCAAACTCCTCTTGTTTGATATTATACTTACAAAGCCTCTACAACATGTAACCTTCCTTATGGAGACCACAGACCAAGTCACAGAGCTCTATCTCAGATGAATTGATGACTCTTCTTGGAGAAACATAGTCGGAAAATATCAAAACACTCTATCAATATCAAACACACACTCATGATGCAATATGAAATATATTTCAACACTCCATGACTATCACATCTTTTATTTCACTCTCTTTCCATTACATACCTGTCAACAAACAATGACTCTGCCTTGGCACATGCATCAATATCAAACACATATTTAAGTGCACATTATGATTTTACACATGATATAAACCCCTCTTGATGTCTTATATAAATTATTGGAAGATTAGTTCTCTCAATACTTATGTGGTCTTCTCATCTCTGTTACTCAATGTTTCAATATGTAGTAGCATACTGTGACCATGACATTCAAAACTTCGTAATCCTAAGATTTAAGTATTCATTCTTCAATCACTCTTGACTTGATAATCTTCTAGCTTCACATCCTAAGAATGATGAACATTATATCTCCCCTTTAACATATGCTATTATAGAAACCACCATGATCTTCCATGCACATATTATAACATCATATGCTTTCCCTTATAAGAGTGCAATCAGATACATACCTTGACTTAGATGCATTTACAAAATCTCCACAAACCTTCATCAAGCTTTAACTCTTTAATCCAAGCTTATATAGCCTTGAAAATAAACTTATCATCCTATACTCTAGTCTAGAAAACATAAAGCATCCATATACATCTTGCAATCATGTTCATCAATTGAGAAACTCACCTTTTTCAATTCCACTGTCCTTAAGACACTTATCCATATCCATAATGACTCAATCTCAATTGGCTCTCTTATGGAATTCAAATAGCATGAAAATATCCCCCTGGAATGATGTGGATCTCTTAAAATCTACTCATGACTTAAAAAACTTAAGTAATCAAACTCAGTACACTTGAATCTCTTCCTTCCACAATCCTTTCTTAGATTTGTTTGTCAAACACAATGACCTCTGCCTTAAAGCCTTACAATTAGAACATCACTCATAGATTTTAAGATCTTAATATATTTGGATACCTCCAATGTAGCTTCATGATACTCATTCAAACAAGATTATTCATCATCATTTCATACCTATATCTTGGCACTTGTAGTCTTGACATCAAACTTTTCAACTTTCCGAGACTCGTGGATTTTACTATCAACCATGTTTGAACCAACCATTCTCCATTCTAAAACCAAATCACTTCTAGATGATTGAAACACTATTTTCAAGGCTTGAGTACATATTCATACTGATTACTTCATGATATAAAACACCTTTTATCAACAAATACTTCTTTTCACATCAAACTTGAACTCAAGACACATGGGTCATATAACTTATGCTAAGATTCTTTACATCAACTTGAGAGATACGCACTCATACAAAATCACAGTTTTCTAACACTTTCTTTTGACCTTGTGACAATAACTAAGAACCAGTCACACCCTAGACCAAGCCTTGATGTTATCTTCATAGACTCAATATTTGATGCTTTGATGAAAATGTGACAATCGCACATCGGTCTAAACTTCTACAGGACAGTAATGACACTTTTGAATAATATCAAGGACACATCTAGAATGACATGACCTTATAATATAACACCATCATCATGAACTTAACCCAAAAATAACTGTTATACAGACATCTTATGAATAGTATAGAGAAACATAAGACTCGGATATACCTTTTCAATATACCATAGACTCCTTCATAAATAATCATAAATAATGACTATCACAACCATTAGAAACATAGACCTACAACTTGTGGAGCAACTTAGATAATCTTCACTTGACATTGTTGACCTTTAGATTGCATAATCACACTTGATATACTTGAACATCATGGGAGTGATGATACATGACAAGCATACCTCATCATTTTCTTGAGACATTCAGTCTATGCACAAGACCTTCATAATGCTCTTGACCATAACTTTAATGCCTCTTTTAGAGTCCTTCAAGACAAGCCTTACTCCCCCTGGGATGGTTCAAACCTTCATGACTCTAACCCTTGTTTATAGACCTATCTTACAGATTGAAATCATAATTAACAAATCATGATGTCCTTCATTTAAAATTTGTAAAATAACTACAAATATTCTTCACCAATTTGATTCATTCTTACACACTGACATGGACTAGACAAAACATGTTTTTTAACATATCTACTTTCATCTTTAGACTAACACATGGTTATGATCTTATTCATCAACAACATAGTCACCTTTATGAACAATCAACCAGCAAGACAATACCATGACTAGTAACATACCTCAATGGAGTGTATCAACAACTTGCAAACCTCTTCATGATCTTTTAATAGACTAAACCAGAGCTTTTTTGAGTTCCTTTCTTAGATGTACAAACTTTAAGTAAACCTTCATGGACAACATATACTTATTCCTACATAGACTTCTTCCTTCCTCTTGTAGCTTAATAATTCTCTCTACGTAATGCCTAGTCAAAACTCCATTTCTATCTTACATACCCTGCATCTTCTTGAGCAATCATACCACTTTGATTCTCATACAAACATGTACACTATTATTGAAGACTCTTCAAGCATCTGCAGACCTCTTCAAGCATGATATAGAACAATCATACATTTTCCTTCTTGGATAAACTTAGATTCAAATACATAACTTTGATGAACTCAACCTTAGAAAGCTTTACATAACAACTTTTGTCATTCTTCACTGGCTTGCAACATGACTTAAAGCACTTCTTTTTTATTTTTCAACTTATCTACAGTCATGTGAACAATTTTCTTAAATGAAAAGAAGTATTTATTGAACAACTCATACCTTTCTTAAGAGAATGATGGATCATCAACTAGATCCTCTCTTGATAATTTCAAGCCCTTGTTGGCCTCGAACCCTGCATCAATCATTATATTCATAGAATCCACCATATTGATTTTTACTTCATAGATTGTTATCTCTGTTATGAGGATTTCTTGGATCACTTTGTTTTCCTCTATATGTTCAAACACATCTACTTCATTTCCAAGTTCAGCTACTAGGTCTTTATCAACATCTTCATCATCTTCTTTAAGGCGATCGGCATCAGGATCAACACAAGGACTTGCTTTTTCTTCTTCGTGAGAAATTTCATTAACAACAAATGGATACATGGAGAATGAATAGAAAACCTAAAGGTTAAATAGCCATATGTAGAAAAATAATGATTTAAAATGGGTTCTCACTCTGACCAAAAGAGTTACTCCATCCTAAATTGAGCTTCCTGTCATACCCGTGCTTTAAGGATTTCCTCCAAGTTGTTAAACTTGCTTCACAAGGACCTATCTCTGATACCAATTGTTGGAAGCATAATAGACTAAGAAGGGATGGGTTGAATTATTCCTACAAAAATTTCATTTCATTTTCCATTACAAACATTCATCATTCAAACCATTCATTCAATCATCCACGAACCATGTGATCTTATTAAATGTGTATTAGACATTCACAAGAACATATATATATATATAGAGAGAGAGAGAGAGAGAACAAAAGACACCGTATGTAAGTGGGAAACCCTTAAGGTGAAGAAAACCCACTGAACACCTCTCCTTATATTACACAAAACAAAGGACTTGCAAGAATATTACACATCTTGTGATATTTCTTTAGTGAAGCACCCACTTCATAAGGAGCACCTACCCTTAAACTTAGTGATATTACATTCCACAACAAAGGACTTGTATTATATGACTCATCACACAAGATTCAAGATGAATGATCCACTGAGTGAATGCTAATCACATAGAGGATTTATCAAGGTTAATCGACAAAAAGGCAATGCTGTAGAGCTCTATAGATCTAGAGAGAGAGATAGAGAGAGAGAAGAGAGAGAGAGAGAGAGAGAGAGAGAGAGAGAGAGAAGACGAGAAGAGCGAGAGAGGAGAGAGCGATGAGAGAGAGAGAGAGGAGAGAGAAGAGAGAGAGGAGAGAGATGATAGAGAGAGAGAAGAGAGAGAGTAGAGCGAGAGAGAGAGAGAGAGAGCGAGAGAGAGAGAGGAGAGAGAGAAGCGATAGGAAGAGAGAGAGAGATGAGAGAGAGAGAGAGAGAGATGAGAGCAGTCGAGAGATACTAGAGAGAGCCGAGAGATCTGGAGTCTCTAGTATATAGCTTAGCGAGCGCGCGTCTCTGATCTCTCTCTCTCTATCTCTATCTCATCTCTTCTCTCTCTCTCTCTCTCTCTCTCTCTCTCTCTCTCTCTCTACTTGTTCTATTCTTCTTCTTCATGGGTTGAATAGGTCAATTTACCTCACATACATGTTATTCAATCTTCCTCATAATTTCAAACCTCTTAACATATATGTCTATTACCACTCTTCACTCTTCTTCAATATCCTATAGGTTTATTATATGACATCCATCTCTCCTAGTCTAAAATGACCAAACACAATGCTCTTTTATACTTGGCATACACCATAATGACCATAGTTCTAATAATACCATTAAGGTAGGTCATGAAAAATATAAAACACATCTAAAATTTCATATAAAACACAAAAAAATACCCAAATAGGTCGGCAAGGGTCAAGACATCTTCATCAAACACCATGATGCTTAAACAAGGCCTAATACATTAGTCTTTTCTTCCAACAAATGCAAAGTGATCCTCAAGGGAATACTCCAATTTTTTCAATACATACTAATCTCCAAAAATTTCATGCACAATTCCTCATCATCACCAATAATCTTAGGAAGCATTGAAATATCCAACTCCACCATGAAACACACCAAGTTGCAAGCATGCAAAACTAGGTCTTTTAGCACCCAGAATTCAATCCTAAGGAATAACCAACTTCTCATATAAAATATCATCATCAAGGATCACGTAATATACAATTGGAAAGGTATCTAAATATAATTTATATAACAACTCACTTTATCCTCCAATTCATAGTGCAAGGCCTCCAACCAAGCCATTCTCTAAAACTGCTCTAAAATGCCAATTTAGACTCAAGAACTCGTCTTGAGTGAAACATGATAAAACACCTTTAAAACCACTTCAAGGCTCAACCAAATCATGGATCACATCAATAAAATTTTTACCAGCATTCCCAAGTACTAATAAGCATATTCCATGTGGAGAAATATGATCCAACACGCATGTTTCAGTACCCTTCTTGAGCAAGCCTAATAGGACCAATTAGGCCATTAGGGATTATTAAAAAAAATACTTCGTCATATCATTACAAGACCTCAAACACATCATACCAGGTTCCTACATTCTATCCATGATCAAAAACATCAGCTCCATCAAACAAAATGATCAAACACAACTCAAACCTCAAGACTAGCATTTTAGCCCTTAAGGCCAAAATTGGTAGTATTACTTTAAAGACCTGTATATTCTATTTTATCCAAGAAAACTATCTTAAATTTTTCATTTTTGTCTAGATAATCTCCCAATTATTATGTAACATTTTAGTTTTCATCCTGGAATATCCATCTCAACCCTAAAAAATATAAATTTCCAAAAAAAATGGATTTTCTCTCACTTCCTAAAATAGATGAACCACAACCAAAATGATCTCTAAGTAATCCTCTACAGCCATGATGCATCAATTTATATTTATAAGTTCATTTTTATACCAAACAAAACAAATCTCCCAAGTCACTCGAGAATAAGGGTTTCACTAGGGTTTAAAAGCAACTTCACTTCTTAATGTTATTTCATAAAAGTCTCACTATCAATCCACCTCATTATTTTTTAAAAACACTCTATGATAAAATAAAAATCATCCCCAAAAGCCTTAGGGTACCATTCAAAGTGGGTGTGAGCAAGTGAGCATCTAAAGTTCCCAATTTGAGATGGATTTTGCTTTTCTAGAACTCAGTTTTACCAAAAATCACATAACTTGCACAAATTTCTTCAAACTGACCTAAAACTTGTCATGAAGCATCATGAAAACATCATAAAACTACCCTAAATATCATCCATGCTCAAATATTCCTGAATCTTTCAGCCACAACTACTTACCTGTGTCATCCTAACTAGTCTTCACCTTTTTTCTTCCCAAGGAGCATAAAACATCATACAACAAATGAGTAATGACCTAAAACTCCACACATCATATTACATGTCAAAATATATTTTCCATACTCCAACAGTACTTCCCTCCTCCAAATATCATGCCTCTATCTCATATTGTTTGACCTAGGTCTAGGAATAGGCCTAGAATGACCTAACTCAACCATGACAACCCATGAACTAACCATGATGATTCATTATAGAAACATTAACACCTCTAACACATCTCTCTAACTATGATGAACCTTAAGACATATTTTGGAACTCATCTCATGAACATACTTTCTTCATACTCAAGACCATGTCAAGACAACATATCAAGACTCTAAGATTGGGCACTACCAATCAACTTTCATGTTTAACCTTGAATGACACCTCATCAAGACTCCTAAACACTTTTGACACCCTTTTCCATCAATTACAATTATAGACACAATGGCCAACATGCATAAACACCAAAATTTCCAAATCTCAATTACCTCTCAGTTTGAAATCTTCAAATAGGTATAAAAGTACTAGGAAGAGTCTAATGGTTCCATACGTAACTAATGATTTGATCCCTTGACCACGTACACTCCCATAATCAGAAATGAAGTATTTGTATAAAATTTTCATCCATTTCATCACTTTGTAGAATCTAGATCATCTTTTTAATCAACTAAGTTGTCATTCTAACCCTAATTGCACTCTTAAATGCTTATTAGATGTTTATGCGTGTAAACCTTAGCTTCTAATTTTGTATAATAAACATGTATGATCTTATTATTTTCTTATTCATATAACAACCTAATCCTAGATTAAGAATATCACATATTATTAATTTTAGGGTTAAATCATATGGTTAACCCACTTTTTTATCCAACCTTTCACCTAGTTTAGCTTAGGGTTCTTACCCTAGTTATTCCTTTTGATATCAAACCCTAGCTTCTCTAGGGTTTCAATTTTTCAATTTTGTATGATTTTTTCCCTAATTTTGGGCTTTATTCCCCTTTGATATTTCATGGCTTTGTTACCCATATAGAATCTTCCTTCCTTGAGTTTAGTTATAATAACCATTCATGAAAAGTTAGTATATATTGGGTGTTGCAACGAGTAATAGTATTTGCTAATGAGAAACTACAATATGTTGAATCTCTTCTCCATACCTTGTTCCTAGGTGTTTCTTTTGTGTTATAAATTTCTATCTCTTCTCCAATTTAGTCTTCATTTACTTTTGAACAAGCTATAGTACCTTGTCTTGAAGATATACATTATGTATGTTATGAATATAATCATAGTGTTTATACTTCTAAGGATGATTTTGATAGAAAAAATAGTGAATCAAATGATGATGGTTCTATTAGAAATCTAGGAACTGAGAGGGGGGGAGTGAATTAGTGCTTATTAAAATTTTACAAACATTTTCATTTCTTCAATTTGTTATAATTTAAACTATCTTAAGTGTGATGAAGAATAGCCATTCAGCCATGAGAGAGAGGGATTAAACACACATGAACACATGAGGAGAAAAATATTTAATGTGGGAAACCCATCTCAGGACAAAAACCCACTAAAACTATAGAACTATCTTAGAAAATTATCCTATAAAGTTACAATGATTTCACGTTGAGCATCAACTCAAATTGGAGGTGCAACTCCAAAATTTAGTCAAGCTGCTACTTTATCTTTAAAAAGATTAAAATTTCATGGAAGATTCAACTCTCAACAATTTAACCAAAAAAAAATTGATCTTCTATAAGCTAATACTTATAAGGAAGCTTCAACTCCCTATAATTTTACTGACAACAACTGATCTTTTGTAAGCTACTAATTACAAGGAAGCTTCAACTCCCTACAATTTAACGAACAACAAATGATCTTATGTAAGCTATTACTTATAAGTGAAGCTTCAACTACCTAATTTGGTATAGCAATAACTGACCTTTAGTATGCTTCAAATTATAGGGAAACAACTACTCCTCACAAGCTAAGTTGTAACTTAGATTTGTCTCAAAAAAAAATTATTGCTTGACTATGTTGTATTCCACAAATAATAATGACCACCTCTTCATATCACTTATATTATTCTCTCCTTTCTTATTTTACTCATGGATTCAATACATTCACACTCTTATCACTTGATAAAACTAGTACTTAGCTCTCCTCTAAAAAAATTTCAACAATATTTACATGCTCAGAAATTAAGCTTAAATAAACAAACAATATTCCTAAACACTGGTTTACTTCTTGATGTTTCATGTTTAATGACTCTTCACATGACTCATTCTTCCTACATACAAGTTATTACAAAAGAACTTTACAAAAGTTCCTCATAAAGTTTTCTTGGTGTTTTGATAGGTTAACAAGTTACACTTCTTGGTAGCCATACTGAAATTCTTCCACTGACTTTTGAGATTTCTCCATGAGCTCCTTAAAGGCTTAAACTCGAATAGGAATGCTTCATGTTCACATGTTCAATGACATTTTCAGACTTATTCACTTTAACCAACCTTACAACTTTGCAATGAAGATCAACACTGTCATGCAGTTAATCATAGACTTTCCACTATTTTAAAGACAAAATGGATATTGCACAAATTTTAAGCCTTCACCATGTTATCAAGATGAATCAACCTTCAATTACATTTTTCAACACCTTTCTTTGATGTCCTTACGTTATACATTACCTTTGAATTTTTCACAGAATTTTTCATTGGTGAAAAAAGTTTGTCACAGTTCTCCTTTATTTTCAAGATGAATCAACATGATTTCTTTTTCAACACTAAACTTGCACAGTCACCTTAGATGGCCACAGTTAACGTTCAAAAATTAAGAAATCTTAGTGAAATTTTGAGACTTCGTATATTAGATTTTCTTAACCTACTTGAATACCGTGAGTATGACAAGATTCAATTATAATTATTCCATTTCCCTTTTTTTTAGTCAACGCTAGACCCATGTTTCCACTGTGATAAGTTTGACATTATTTGATTGCGTATCAATGTTGAGCTGATACACTACATTTCTCCTTTAGACTTCTGTAGACCCATTCAAAATTTCCAAGGACCTTGGCTCATTGTTAACACATTCTTAACCTCTGCTGCCAGCTCTCAAACCAATCAGGAAGCTCCATGTGTCCACCTTTTGGTTGTCAGAATATTCTTAACTTGTGCCCTCTACGAATGTCCAAATCTCAATCAGAAAGCTCCATGTATCCTATCTTCAGTGTCACCTTTGCAAAAATTCTATCCAATAATAAAGCTACGAACTTCAAAACCAATCCACTGACAACTGTGATAAGTGAGCCAATACGGAAGCTTCCATTTTCACACATGTCAGGATTTTCTTTTGTCACAACTTTTTTTTTCTTATGCAACAGCTAGGAAGATCCCAAAAATTTATGTAAATTTTGCAGATTTTGTAGTTCAGTAAGTACATTTTCAAACCTCAATTTCCTTTAAATAAACTAGAATCAGAACACATAGCACCTTCAAATTTCACAGTATTGATATTTCTCGCAACTTGTCCTATTGAATTTTCGCAACCTTTGGGTGACCCAAAATTCTATCAACCCACTAATCCATGCCTGTAAAACTCTATCAAGTGGCCATTCCTCGAGAGAGATCTGAATTACACAAAGATTGGACATGGAAGGTATGCTGAGTTATGAAAGATACATACCTCCATGACCTAAAAATAAAATTACACATGCTATTTGCTCTCGAATGCAAGCATTTCAAATGACCATAACTTCCTACAGAGAGATCCAAAATTTACACCAAAATTTACAAAGTTAGTCTCATTGGAAAGGTCTCCATGACCTTTAGTAGACTCATACGTCCACGACCTCCAAAATCTCTTGTACATGATCTAAATAAGCATTTCAAACCTCTTGAGAGGCATCATAAACCACTGCACATCACATAGACAACCTTTTCCATAAATTTCATGAACCTCAACCATCAATGCAGTACAAGCTTGTCCATCCTTGAAACCACTCCTTGGAATCAACATATGATACCTGTAGGGAATCATCCAACATGCCTGCTATTGTTTTCCACTTTGAAAACTAGGATATTACTTGGAGAGAACTAAGAAACACTCCTCACACCTCTTAAACACCTTTATGGATACTTTGGACATATTTTTTATTCATACCAAGCATTACAATCTCATTATGAGACATCATAACCTGTTTGTCAAACTTACCAACCATCTATCACTATCACTGAGAAGGCACTACCAATCAACCTTCACTTCACCATTCACACCTTTACCATAAATTCCACTTGACATCAATGATAACACTAATGACCAGGGTTTAACAATACCCCCCTTTGTCATTGATGAAACAAACTCAAAAACTATGATGGAAAACACATTCACTGCCATCTTCAAAGCATTCATACCTAGTTTCTGAAAGTACTCTCTCCCCATTTGACATCAATGAAAA
This sequence comes from Taxus chinensis, assembly GCA_019776745.2. Taxonomy (NCBI): domain Eukaryota; kingdom Viridiplantae; phylum Streptophyta; class Pinopsida; order Cupressales; family Taxaceae; genus Taxus; species Taxus chinensis. Next base: position 216,626,469 of record CM034152.1, on the reverse strand, counting down.
AGGGCCAAATATTCAACAACATGATCAATATGCTGATAAACATTTACAAATCACAAACTTACCTCAAGAAATTTCCCCTTGGATTAGCATCACAATATTGGGTCTTGACTAAATGCATGAATGCCTTCTAGTTAGCTTCAATTCTCCCCCCTAAGTCCAATATCTCCATATTCATGTACCTCACTTCACCATGCCCAAAATAAATCTCCTTGTCCACAACTCCCCCTGTGATCAATATATCCTCCTTTATCTAAGGTTGCATGACATCAATCATTTACCTATGCACTCACCCATAAGAATGACTCAAAAAATTTCATTGCAGACCCGATCTATCTATTCAGTAGTACTCTTCCCTTGTCCTTTTTTCTTGCAATTTCATCATGTTCACTAGTGTCTTGGCTCCAAACTACCATACTCTTTTACCCTTTAGCTTCCTAAAACCTCTCTACTACCTTAGTGACCTCTATTTTTCACTCAATTCATTGTTAGAAGCATTAATAAAATGCATCAAAAGAGGTTCCAATCTCTAGCTCTTACTATATTCCTTAATTTTCCCTTTCACGCTCTTAAGAACACACATCTTTCCCACACTGAGGGTATAAAATTTTAAATCTGCCCACAATGAATTATCATCTTGAATTCATTACACCTTGAGCACTACTAGACTTTCTATACTTTCTAGGCCACCTCTAATTCATTGTTTCATAGTCTCAGCCATTTCTCTTGATCCAAAATTCCTTTTACAACTTGTAGCATACTCAAGAGTACTTGAGGGAATTATTATTTTTATTTACCACACATAATTTTCCTCCTCTTTGCAAGTTTGTGAGAATATAAATTTCTTGTTGTCTTTAAAAACATCATGAAATACTTTGTATAATAGTATTAGTTGACTATACCTTTATACCTCAGCCTCCTCTTTGACTGTACCTCTGAACAACTGACTGCAAAAGCTTTTGTTTTTAATAATTTTACTCCTTCACTGCGGAAATCTTATATAATTCTTACAATGTAAGTTATCTCAGCATCCTTTTCTTTTAACTGTTGTAAGATACTTCCATAATCTTATAGCCTTTTCCCACTTAACTTGCTTTCATGATACTCTCCCTTGATCGTCTTTTCTCACAAGCTTCTTTTTGTCATTTTTCATTAAGAAATTTTTTTCCTGAGAATATATACTTTGTACTATTGTGTCCAACTCAGAATAGACCTTTAGGTCTGCATACTTCACATCTAGTGAGAAGAACCTGAATGAAGTAGAGCATCTAAACTCTTATCAGCTTTGAACTATAGAAAACTTTCTTTTGTAATTTATTCATACATATTTGGTTGATATTTATTACTAACTCACTAGCATATGCTTCATAGACCTTTGAAATCAAGGCTTATTTTTTACTTCATTAGCAGGCATCATAGACACATGAAAATTTTCAACATTTTCAAGATTAATAGCTACATCTTACTCAACTTTAATTTTCTATTGTCTAAATGTCAGACTTTGACAGAGAAAAATATATTCTTTCAAGACTCGAAACATGAGAATAGATCCTAAACAAAATGGCAATCAAGAAATCACACACTTATGCCTCCTTTAAAATACATGAATCATACTTGGACTATCTTTTAGCCAAGAACATTTTCTCAAGACTTATCAGACCTACTAAGGGTTATTATAAACCATAATGAGATAATTTGGGGATTAGGTTGGATCAAATTGTACAAGCACGTTAGACCAAGATAATATACATATTTCAAATTGTTTAGATTCTCTTGAAGAGACTTCATTTATATGAACATAGCCTAAGAATTATGACACAAAAATGATTTATTCTTGACAACATGGAGAAGGACTACTTGGATTTTGATACTTCTTGACTACACATTCTTGACATGAACACTCAATAACTTGAATGAGCACTAGAACTTGAACATACGATAAAACACACATTCCTTTATTCTTACATACATTGACAACATGATGGAGACACCAATCAACATATAATAATGGAAATAGCCTAATGGGGGTTGTTCAATCAACATCATCATGGAGAGGAAATGTTTGACAATTGCATGAGGATAATGTACTTCCAAACATTATAATTATTCCTTCAAGAGATTCATGCCTTCTAGAATCCTAGAGAAGGAACACCACCTTGTGATATCACTTTAGAAAAAGAGATAGTCATCAACACAACATGATGACTTAATCCTTTCCCTTCTTTTCCTTGAGATCTTGTCGTTATTTTTATAAGTTTTCCTTGGTGTGACAAACTCATCTCCTAAACATTACCTTTTTGATTGAGTTCCAGATAAACATACATGCTCCATTTCATACACCTGTTATAATATTACTTGGGGAATAAGTTCTTCATATCTTGTACTAGAATTACCTTCTTTTTGCTTTATTTTATCATTAGTTCCTGCTACCTTATTTTTACTATAATTTATCATAGGTTTCTGCATTTATACATCATATTCCCATACTATTTTCTCATCCTCCTTTGCTTCGTTGACTTTGTATATCCATTTAACTTTCTTCTTTTCAAGAGATATTTTAAGCATGGATGACTTGGTCTCATTTCTAGGATTTATCTTCATATTTGAATCCTTCATAACTTTCCCTCTTAAAGTATGATAACTGGTGTTGTACTTAGATTGTTCATTGTGATAGAAATGCTTTGCAAAATGCCCAAAATTGTGTCAAGAATAACATATGACATTACTGTTTCCTATGGCTTGGTGTGAATTGTCATTTCAACTATGATTTTTAGTCTTGAAATCATGACATATTTTAGCATAGTGTCCAAATTTATCGTAGTTGTAGCAATCTACCATATTTGTGCCACTTCAGTATTCTTTTTCCCAAAAATGACTTGAGGGTTCTTCTAAACAATACCTAGAAATATGCCATTTTTCTTGAGAATTGAAACAAAAAATGTTCTTTTCCTTCTCACTTCTATTGTCTCTCCATGGGTACTCATCTATGATTTGTTTTCTGCACTCCTTAGTCATATCTCCATAACTATTATAGGAAAAACAATATCCACTAAATTGTTTTCATACCTTATCTAAAGGGTAGTGGTGTAACCTTTCTTGGGTCTCCTAGTAATTGGATGTCCAAGGTTCAAATCTCAGCTTCGTGTTAAGGCAGCCTATTACCATCGTTAAGATACCCAATTAATAGGGCTCCATGATAACATGGTTTAATCCATGGGCTAGCAAAGATTTTAAAACTTCCATTCTTAGATGGATCCACGGATGGTGTGGGATGGTGATTCTATAATGGGTTAGGTCCCTCTCCCTAGGTAACCTAACCTAAAAAAAATATTTCATACCTTGATGTATTTAATTTCCTAACTGACTTATGCCTTCTTGTGTTTGTCTCCTTGATCAAATTCATGCTTGCTTACATGTTGGGGCCATCCTTTTCATCCTCTTTATTTTCTGCAGGTTCTGGTCTAAATTCTACACCTATTTTATCATTGTGTGACCTTTAATTTTCCAAGATCCCACCAATAGATTCAAAACTCTTTTCAAATGTTCTATACATTTTCAACTTGTCATTTACCTCTTCAATTTTAGCTTTCATTCAGGAAATCATCCTTCTTATCATTCATATATTTTGACACATTTTCAACAAAATACTCCATATCCTTGAGTTCTTGACCATGGTTATCTTCCATGTGTTTTATTTGATTCTTCAGACCATCACTCAGGGATTGAGAAATCCCATACTTCCTCTTCAAGATTGATTATGCTAATGTATCCATGTTTGTGCCTTCAGGATCACCTCCAAGATGTTAGGATTAGGAGGACCTTGCTTTGATACCAATTGTTAGAAATTCTAGGCATTGAGAGGGGGTGAATCAGTGTTTTATGAAACTTTTACAATCAACTTACACTTATTCAATTTGTTACAATTAAACTATATCAACTGTGATGAAGTATAACCATTCAACCATGAGAGAGAGAGAGAGAAGAGAGATAATTAAACATACATGAACATATGAGGAGATAATATTTAATGTGGGAAACCCATATTGGGACAAAAACCCACTAAAACTAGAGAACTAGCTTGGAAAATTGTTCTACAAAGTTACAATGATTTTACGTTGAGCATCAACTCAACTTGGAGCTGCAAATCCGAAATTTAGTCAAACGGCTACTTGACCTTTAACAAGCTTTAACTTACATGGAGGCTTTAACTCCCAACAATTTAACCAGAAAAAACTAATCGTATGTAAGCTAATACTTATAAGGAAGCTTTAACTCCCTACAATGCTTTACCAACAATTGATCTTCTGTAAGATATTAATTATAAAGAAGCTTCAAATTCTTGATTTGGTACAACAACAACTAACCTTTAGTAAGATTCAACTTACAAGGAAGAAACAACTCCCCAAATGCTAAGATGTACCTTAGAAATTTTCAGATTTTGTCACACTCAAACTATTGTCTCATACAACTGATAGTGAAAACTAGATTAAATCACTCTTCTTTATTTTCTCCTCTTCTTAATTTTTCATTGCTTTAATACACTAAAAAACCTTCTTATTTTCTCAAAAACATTCCCTCAGCTCTGCACTCTTTCAAAAACAATTTACATGCTCAAATATGAGCTTAAATAAAAATACATGACTCCTTGAGATGACCCTTGACCTTTTACTTACAGAGAATTTTCAACTAGCTCACTATTCATACGTACAAAGGAGATTATTTTTACAGGTTCAATATTTTCTTTAGCTACTTATGTGACTGATTTTGATAGTTCTCTGTATTTTCATATTTCATGGTAAATAGAATGAATGAATCAACTTTATTTACCTTTTATAACGACCTTTCCAAAAGTCTAATATTTACAAATTTGGACAACTTGGGTGAAAGAAGTGCCCATGTGGGCTTGAAGGTGACATGGGGAAATCAGGTTCCAAATCTACATGCACATTCCGCAATAATGTTTATATTTCCCATTATACCCTTTTATATCCTTTGAAAATCATATAAATAAGATTTTCGGGGAACTGGGGCCATTTCTTCTTGGTTCTTCCACACCCCTTACCTCCCGCACTATACTCCTTTTTGTTTTGTGTTACGACCCGTAGTGATTTGTTGGGAACTATAATTCCCATGGAACTAGTTCCACGTCCCCGAGGTACTCCCGACACCTTACATATCTATAATGCACTCAAATCTTCCACTCGCTTAACTCTCTTGTATTGTGGCTTGAACTAAACAGTGGATAAATCTAGCCCACAAGGAACCATTCTACCCAAACCTAGTTCCTTTGACTTGTCTTCCATCTGTAAAACACTATGGACTCACCACTCCTTAAAATAACAAATCAAACAATCTCATGAAATGACACCCCAAGGGAACTAGTTTTATCTATCTTTGGTTCTCTCAACTTATTTCCCATCTACAAAACACAATTGACTCCACACTCCTTCACATTTTGGACTAAGATCTTCTGCAAGGAACCTTTGTTATTGGGGAAATCATTCTTCCCACACTCTTTTTTGCCTGCATCACACTATTGTACCACAATACATTATACCATTTGACCTGCAACTCCAAGACCCATGCGGGATGAACCTTTGGTTCCCAGTGAATCGATTCCATCCTGACACTAAAAGTCCATAATACACTAGAAAACCTTGTTTTTTCAATTTTCTCCAAAATTTTCCAAGTTCTTGAATCCTTATCTGCAAAACTATTCCTAAGTGTGTGGTCCTCTGACTAATAAGAAACCTAACTCTTCAAATTACTTCATAGGAGCATATATTGGACTTCATAAATTCTTTCTAGGCTTGTAGTAGATGTGGTTAACCATTTTAAGCTTCAAAACATGTTTTTATGCAAGCACTTATACCAATGATCAATACTAGTTATATTATGCACAACCCTCATGCAATAGAAAGGAGAACTCCACCTACCAAAAGCTCTTTCACATGTGTACCAACCTTCTCCATACCTTCAGTGGACATCAAACTCGCTACTCAATCTTGTATCACTCTAAGGTCACCTTGAAACCATCTTGAAAGATCAAAGAACCAGTCTGAGACCACTGCACATCACTGTCAAACACCTATTTTCATGACATTTCACTCCTTTATCATTTCCCATTGTTTTTTTGTCATGAATCCCTCTACATCTCCTTGACCCATATCATTTTATTTTGATTACTAGGAATGTTCCCGCTCTACATTTACACTAGGTATCCTTTACAAGGTTCCTACATCTTTCACAAGCTTGGAACACCATTTCATAATTGCAAGGAATCATACACCATATCATGTCATCTTATTTTCCACTTTAAACACCAGGATATGACTTGGAGAGCACTAAGAAACACTCCTCACACCTTTGAAACACATTTATGGATACTTTGGACACATTTTTCATTCATCTAAATCATTACAAGCTTAATTTGAGACACATACACATGTGTCAATCTTACCAGTCATCTATCACTATCATTGAGAAGGCACTACCAATCCACATTCACTTCACCATTCACACATTTTCCATCAATGCAACTTGACATCAATGACAACACCAATAACTAGGGTTCAATAGGTTCTAAAATTTCTCTTGAATTAGAAAATAATCAACTTGATTGACAAGTTATTACTCAAGGTATGGATTTCTTTTAGTAAACATTATTTTCTTTTATCTTCTCATGAAATTGAACATGATACAATTGAATTTTCTTCTACTTCTCATAATGACATGGAAAATGATACACTTAAAAGGAATACTTCCTCACTAAATGATGCAGTTGATATCTCCTTCCCTCTCTGATGATGAAATGATTATTGAAATAAAAATGATGAACTTGCATGTTTTATTCTCTCTTCTCATGTTTCAATATTAAATTATATAAGTGAATTCTCTGTTTTTCTCCATCTTAGTACAATGGAAAATGAAACCATTATGGAAATCACAAATGATACAATTGAATATTCTCTTCCCTCCTCTTGTGATCGAAAATACTAAAATTGGATTTTTCTTCCCTCCTCTTGCAATCGAAAATACTAAAATTGGATTTTTCTTCCCTCCTCTTGCAATTGAAAATAATAAGATTTAATGTTTTGTCTCTTCCCTTCCTATTGATATCAAAAAGGGTGCATCTTCTTGTGCTTCTTTTCTACATCTTATACATGATAATGTGGAAAATTCTAGCAATGAATATTGTTCTCTATTAAACATGCTACATGTAATTCTTCTACTCTTGGTGTTACTTATTCTACACCTCCACCTATCACTAGTGCTCATATGCATGATGTTTTACCTCCTACTCATATTTCCCTTAATTGGTATAACATTCCAATGATTTTTATTAATTTTAATATTAAACCTCTTAATGGACCTCTTGATACCTTTTCAATACCTCTTCATACTTTTTATATGCCTCTTCAATAGGTCATTTATTTTATACATGTTGTAGGTTATCTACAATATAAAGTGCATACCTTATATTTAGAAAGAAAATACTATAATGCTTGGATTAACTCGAATACTATATATAGAAATCAAATTGTGCACAAAATACTTCAGACAAATGATATAATTGAATATTCTCTTCCCTCCTCTTGTGATCAAAAATGCTAAAATTGGATTTTTTCTTCCCTCCTCTTTCAATTGAAAATACTAAAATTTAATGTTTTGTCGCTTCCCTTCCTATTGATATTAAAAATGATGCATCTTCTTGTGATCCTTATCTACATCTTATACATGATAATGTGGAAAATTCTAGCAATGAATATTTTTCTCCTATTAAACATGCTACGTGCAATTCTTCTACTTTTGATGTATTGTAATGTACTTACTTATTCTATTCCTACTACAAATGATTTACATATTTTTATTGATGGTATATCTTTAGATCCTAAATGCGATGTTAATCCCTTAATCAATGATATTATACCTCCACCTATCATTAATGCTCATATGCATATTGTTTGACCTCCTACTCATATTTCCCCTAATTGGGATAACATTCCAATGGCTGTTATTAATTTTGATATTAAACCTCTTAATGGACCTCTTGATACTTTTTCTATCCCTCTTCATAATTTTTATACGCCTCTTCAATAGGTCATTTATTTTATACATGGTGTAGGTTATCTACAATATAAAGTGCATACGTTATCTTTAGAAATAAAATACTATAATGCTTGGATTGACTCAAATGTTATATATAGAAATCAAATTGTGCACAAAATCCTTCAGTCTACATTCCTAGATATTTCATTATGCCCAAGTCTCAATTGTTTCTTGGGACTAGCGATCATTATTTACATATAAAGAGATATAGACTTTCAATGGCCTCCTTTAATAATGATATACTATTACTAAAATTATTCCCTAAGAGCATCATAGATGTTACTTCATTAATCATCTCCCTAGTGTATATTTAAGTATATTTTTAGATCTTGAGGGAGCATTCATAAAGGCCCTAGGTCATATATGATTTTTTTCCTTCCAAGGAAATTTCAAACTTTTGTTTTATTATATTTTACTCTTCAAAATATGTATACAACAATTAATTTATCGTCCCATTGATCTAGAAGTTCAATATTTTTTTCATGGCCTAATTTATTCTCTTAATGAGAATCATCTTTATGATACCTATGAGTCCGTCCATGATCTTTTCCTTCACATTCTTGATTTGGAGTAATAACATACTCCTCTACTAGAGTTTTCACCCTCACATATTGGTGCTCATATACCTACTAAAGGATATGAAACATTTGTTATGATTGATTCGTCTTACAATTATGATCAAGGTATGGTCTTACATCATAGTAATACTTTCTATCATACTAGTACTAGACCTAATGTACCCATGAGGCCTCCTCTTGATCCTAAGCAGAAACAACTTCTATTTGATAATCACAAGATTAACCACATGAATTTTTTCTTATCTTATTAAATAAACAAATAATAAATTTACCATTTGATTCTCATCATCCTCCTCGTCAACTTGAGTGATAAAATGGCCTACATTTTTACAATTATAATGGCATCAATGGACGTCATGATAACAATTTTTATGTATTAAATCATAATATAAATAAAATTGATGATGAGGGCATTATTTATACTAACACACACTATACTTTGGTTGATGAATCTATGTCTCCTCCTTCAAAGCATCACTTTACAGAGACTCCAATCTCTCATGATATCCCATATGTGGATGCATTGGTTTCTCAGTCTCCTACAAGTGATGTTTCCAATAGAGGGGCCTCTCCTATTTGACCATCTAAATTTACTAAGTTTAAATGGGTTGTTAAAGCTAAGAAGTTTATTTTACAATATAATCAAGAAAAAATAATAATACATATGCATTTTAACTGCAAGAAAAATCTAATGTGCAATTAACCAATAATAAACAAGTAGTTAATAATAACATGACACCTTTGTGGTATAGAGTGACTAGGCACCCATTATTATGATAACCCGCCTATCCATAATCAATACCCCTTCAAGTGGTGGAAACTATTAGATATTTCACCTTTATTGTTTCTTACCACTATTATCACCACTATTTTTCTTCAAGCATGAATGTTTTCTTGAGTGTAAGATTGTATTTATCCTTAGTACTATCAAGTTTGATACTTATTTAATAAAAATAGAACTATTAAATCTAATTTTAGAGTCATTATTATGATAAAATATAGTAGAATAAAAATGCTAAGCACTCTAATGATCCAACCTTATAAGAAAATAGGAAAGATAGGAGACTTATATGATTTAAGCTTATCCCGGAACAGATCTGAATTGGAACAACTGATGAACAAGATGGGTAGAGTTTTGGAAATGCTCAATATTAATTCTAGAACTCATGGATAGAGCTCAACACGGGCACCTGGGCTAGGGCGAGGCTACCTAGGTGCTAGGGACCACTTTTGGGTGTCGGTGACTACACAAATGCTTGGAATCTGATTTCTTATGTGTCGCTAGGGTTTCACACTTTTATCGTTGAGGGTACCTATAACCTGCAAAACAAACTCTACCTACCTACAAAATCTCATAAAAACATCAAATTGGAATGAAATATGCAATATATGAAGTTGAACTGACCCCGACAGTCACCCGAAGAGTAAACTTATGACCATGCACTACACTATATTCCAAACTCCATGTAGTTTTTTGTGCTTGTGTGTGAAATAGTGTCCTTAGGTTGCCCTCGTGCACGTCAATGATGCCAAGATAACGGGCTATAACTAGATAAAATGCAAATGTGTGAGATGGAATTCAACACTTCCCCTTCCTATGTAGTGTATGCAGAGTATGCACCCCAAAAATGTAGTCCCTTTGATGGTAGTGATAGTATGTAGATGTGATTGCCCTTTAGAATTGTCTGCACAAATAATAGTGTATGTTGTGTATATATATGGATCTCTTGTTTGAATTTCAACACTAGTGACACGACATGTCGACTATGACCTCGGGATAAGGATAATAAAACTAAAAAGGCCGACCACAAATGTCAAAATAAGTGAAAAGAATAAAGAGGACAGGAGCGCCTAAGCGCTAGTGTCAAGAATGGGCGCTAGTGCCCTGGGATAAATGATGACATATGTGAAAATACCAATAGAACAGGGATCCCTGTGACTTGACCAGAAACTGGGTACGAAAATGATAGATGTGTGATAGAAATAGGGACAATAGAAACAAGTCAAAACAAGTGAATGGACTAGGGAGTGTGTCACCAGTGAATACTTTTCTTACTTAAGATCTGTGCATATAACAACGTGTTTATCGATATATTAAAATAGTAATATGTGTGTGATTTTGTTTCTACATTGCCCCCCCCCCCACTCTTTATGTTATTTTAATGAAATTCAAGTAGTGTAAAGGATCATACTTGTGATTAGTCTTGAGAAGTCAAATTGCAAAAGTGTATGTAAAATGTAAGAACTTAAAGTGTGGCGAACTATGGATCAGTGTGTCGACCCATGTGGCATAAATAGAGATACCAAACTATTGTAAGGAGAACTTAGAGAAACATTGAGATGATTTGGAGATTTTAGAGATTGTGATTGTTGCCAATGGAGATTGAATGGGAGTGATCAATTCCCACTGATTTGTTTGTAGCATGCCAATTTGAAGCATCCTTTAAAGGAAAAGTTTTGGGGAGTAGATCTACATTTTACTCTCCATCCATGACTGGCATCCCCAAAAGTTAGGCAACTATTGAAAACATCGGATAGAGACAAATTTAGTCTCCCATGTTGTAGTTGTTATTGAAGAATCCATATAGGAGTAGTATAGGAAAGGAAATGATGTCTCATTGAATCCACTCCCAAGGAATGTCCCTGATTTGTTAGAAAGTTAAATGGTATTCGTGTGTTAGGTCATCTGGAAGTGATAGAAGATGTAAAGTGATTCCCAAGTTAGTGTCATCTTGTGAGAATATGGATCATAGTATTTAAAAAGTTGTCCGATTGAGAAATCGAATTTAAAAGCCCACATGGAATTGCTAAGATTCCTGTAGCGTAGAAATGACCATTGTTTTGTTATCAATTTCTTCTAGTAGAATATCCATGTCATTGCATGGTGGAGATAGATTTTGATATATTATTTGAAAACCTAATGTGAAATGATTTGAATATAGGGAGTGATTAATTCCCAACCTGATTTTTTATATTTGAAAATGGGAGTATTTGGGCATCCTATCACCAGATACAGAGTGTTAGGGAGAGAGGTCTAGTTTTACTCTCCATCCATGACTACATCCCCAAAAGGTCCAACCGTTGTAGATGGATAGAGACCAATTTAGTTCTGATTATTTTGGCGAATTTTGTGTTGTATCATATTAGTTCGTATTGAATAAACCATATAGGAGTAGTATAGGAAAGGAAATGATGCCTCATTTCCCCCACTCCCACATGTGTACCGATTTGTATATTGCTAGATGGCTTCCATGTTAGGTCATCTAGAAGCGATAAAAATGTAAAGTGACTCCCAAGTTAAGTCATCTAGGAGTGATAGTAATTGTTATGTAGCTCCCAAGGTAGGTCATCTAGGAGAGCTATAGTAAAAATGTGTAAAGTGTACTGATTGATTGATTTGATTTAAATGATATAAGGTTTCTTTGAGATTGTGTACTTGTCAGATTACTCATGAAGATTTTTTTTTGTTTTGCCCCCAGATTAGGTCATTAGGGGGAATAGATTTATAACAGTAGAAATTATTTGAGTGTTGAATATAGAGTGTTTTGTTCCTTTTCTTTGAATAGAATCAGAGAAAAAGATTGTAATATTGATGTGATAAAAGTATCAATTGATTATATTGTAACCTGAGAGGGATCATAAGGTGATCCCAATTGTATGCCCCCCTTTTGGAGAAAGGGGGAGGCGTGAAGAAACGAGCACTGAGAAAAAATTAAAGATAAGAGTGACCAAGAGGTAGTATAGAATATATTGCAATAATGTGTGTAGATTGATGATTTTCACCTATGATTAGCTAGATTTGAATATAACATTTTGCAATGTGTATAGTATTGTGCTAGAAGAAATTTTGATCTAAAAGGTGTAAACGGGGAATAAAATGGTGTAACGAGTCTCAAGATATGATTTAAACCGTGTGACATGTATTATTTGGAAAAATGATTGGAAATAGTAACTATAATATATAGAAAAATGTGGGGAGATTGATACATATAGTAATAGTGAAAAGTGAATAATAATTTGATTTGTATTGTGTGTGAGTGAAAATTAGAGTTCTAAGCTGTGAGGATGCTTGTTAGAGCAGTGAGTTTGATGAGATTCAAGAGATTAACATATCCGTCATGGCTTCATGCAGACGACCGATGAGTTGGTATGTATGAGAATTTTTAGAAATTTTTGTGAAATATGCTTTTTTTATGCCAATTTTTGGAAAATTTGCATTATTATATTTTTTGGCATTTTTGACCCGGGAGGAGTGGCTAGGGCATTTCCATCTTTGGGACACCAGTTCCCGAGTAGTTCCAGGTTGCTGGTGACCTATTATTGGGGCACCCGTGACCTACTTCTGGGTACTGGGGTCCCAGACAAGGGTTTTGGAGTGTGATGTGAAATGCTTAAGATTTTGATCAATTTTAGCACTATGATGATATGTTTTGCAGTATGTATGATGTACTAATGTAAGAATTTTATTGTGTTTGTTGTGTTACAGAGGGATATACACTCGAGAGAGTTTCGTGAGGGTCATCATTTGAGCACTTTTCTTACTTTGGGGTTATTTGATGTCGAGTGGGATATATTGGAGCGTGCCATCTTGCGGCACATAGCTAGATTGGGGGAGATCCCCCATAATATGCCTATGTTGACTACCCCTACTGTGAGAGATAGTGTGTTGATACATGTACAATTTGGTTACATACTAGTGAGATGTCAGCCGATAGCTAGAGGATGTGTATAAGATGTTATGACTATTGATTATAGGAGAGAGAGTGCATGTTATGAGTATATTAGATGCCTGCAGTCAGATGAGGCCAATAAGACAATATTTCAATGGGACAAAAGTATAGTCAGAGACCCATATCATTATAGATGTTATATTGAGATGTGGTGTTCAGTGATTGCATAAGTTCATCGTAATGATTCTAGCTTCATCGGTGGTAGTAGAGGGTGGTGGAGTGTGTATATTGTATAAGATGCATGATATTTTTAACACATATAGAGGAGTTTCCATTGAGATATTCCTGGGTGCACATATGTATGTTAGCCCATATTGTATAGATATTTATAAATATTCACACATATATAGGAGGACCATGGGGGTGGACTATGAGCCACCACTTTGTTACATGTATGGCCTATGAGCATATTGTGATATTGAGGTCACTCAGTGGGCCAAGGGCCGAGTGGGCGAGGCCCAAGATATTTTTATAGCAAGGTGGGTAGGACACCATAATCAGGAGACTTGGACATGACCACCTATAGGTCGATGTCTTGATTGATGGGGTCTAGGGGCCATCATATGGAGGCCATATAGAGACTATGGTGGTTGGTTGGAGGATGGAGTATATTTGTGGTGCATTCGACGCACCATGTGGTTTAGAGGACCGATTTTCAGGAGTTGAGCCAAGTTATTCCAGGCATGGAGCGTGTATCGAGGTAGTTTGATATGGCTCAGGATTTTCATCCAGAGCCATATGTATGGGTGAGATCTACTAGAGCACTAAGGTGGCCTAGGAGTGAGGCTTAGGTCCTATAATTGAGCACAACTAGTGACTCCTGGTCTAGATGAGGTAAATGTTTGCCAGGGATTTGATATAGGTTGATGATGTGAGGTGTACCCAGACCTATAGCAAGTGGTGGGTATCACACCAATGGGTGATATTATTTCCAGTTGTTGTAGATGTGGCGGGTGAGTTACCTCTGAATTGGAGGAGTAGAGGGGCATAGTTACCTTCCCCCAATGGAGATGGCATAACATCGACACTAGTGAGAGTGTAAGTATTGTTTGTTGTTATTTGTTAATTGTGTCGTGAATTGTTGTATATTGTTAAATGTGTGTAGTAACTAATGTGGTGTTGTCTAGCTATAGGTGATGCGTATTGGTTGTTGATTGTGGATTCATCGATATGCACGTTGATGTGAAATATACCTCCAGATGTGCTCGTGGGAGGTGGTATGTTAGAGCGAGTGGATGCGATTATGGGCGAGCATGCCCATTTGTTCAAGCCTGTGGCTATAGCGGCAGCCACATGTATTGTGTTATTGAGCGAGCATGATGAGGCTCATGTGGAGACAAGAGTGAGCTAGGGAGGTCATACGAGGAGGATCCCTAACTCAAGATGTATTCACAAGATATGTGGAGCTACAAGGCAAATTCTTGAATCATTTGGTTAAGGTGGCTATACTATGGAGATAGGTAGAGAGATATAGACGTTGCGACCAATGATGTAGATTGAGCGTTGAAACATCTAATTCTAGAGCTCCCGTGATTGCGATATAGTAGTGATAATGTGAGGATGATGTATGACATATATGGATGTATACACACACACACATGTGTTGGATATCGATGCATTAGGGATGTGATGGTTTTCATTGCCCCCTAGTGATTGTATTTTTTGTAGGGATTATTAGCAATATACATTTTTATATTAATATGAACCATAGCATCTGATATATACTATTTTTTTTTAAATGGACATGTATTGGACTTGGTCATATGTGTTTGCCCACCGATGTGACCAAAAATTTATATATTTTTCTCCTTTGGTGATTAGATGCCATATCTATCTTGTGATGGTTATTTTATTTTTTATGACTTTTTCCATGAAAGTTTGAAAACTAAAGATTTCCGTTTGCCCGCCATATGCATCAAAAAATTTGAAATCAAAATGAACATGTATTAATTTCACCATGATTGTTTTATCACATTCTGAATATTTGTAGTCTTAAATAGACATAAACATCATGATACTATGGATATTTATAATAGTATTTCTACAAATCTAACAGTAGTGGTAATTGAAAATTTTTTATTTTTGGCATGTTCAATGAAGACTAGTATAATGGATATGATGTCCACTTAAGAATGTATTACCCAAATATATTGATGGTTGTCTTCATAATATGAAACAGGGTAGTGGAAATAGGGAATGTGATGCAAGATGATTTGTATAATGAGTAGTTAATGACATACTAAAATGAGGTATGCAATATGATAATGTGATGTATGATGAGAATGTATGTAAAGAGATCAAATTTGATAATAGTTGTATAATGATGAATGCAAGTGAATGATGGAAAATATGGGGGGAAAAGAAGAGTGATGCCCCCAATGTGAGAATGATGCTCATTTTTGTAACAGAGTCCTTAACAGTCATGTAAAAACCTTAAGAACACAAGTGTGTCATCGGGTAATGAGGTGATCATACAGAAGTCACCTGCCAAACATGGAGAGGCCTGTGAGGGATGATGGAAGCATGTGAAAGGCAGTAGCAAGCATGAGTGTAAGAGTCGAAACTGAATGTTAAGATGAAATGGTGCCAATCATGGGAGGTGTAGTGGTGGGAAGCACAAACATTGATGGCTTAAGAAGCCAATGGGATGTAGTAGTACTGTGAGGAGGGTGAGATGATGTAGCAATGTAGGAGCTAGATGAAGGGCGTGGATGGATAATGATCTTAGAAGGTGGATGAATGAAAACCTTAGAAGTTGGTGGAGGAGACAAGTGAATAGCGGTGGAAGCACGCTTATACGGAATGGGAAAAAGATACTACTCATGAGAGCGAGATTTGAAGGAAATAACACCTTTGTCTTGTAATTTTTTTAATTTATCATGTAGAGCACAACATTCATTATCATGGTATCCATTGATGTGTAATGAAAATTGCAATAAGGGTGATCACACTAGTGATGCAAACAATGAGGATGGTGATGTTAATTAGAAGGAAAGCAAATTAGGTGCTTATCAATAAAAGTACACAAGACATCATGGGGTGTAGCAGCATATGGAAAGTGCAATGGTTCATGAGGAGGAGGTGGAGAAGACTTAGGTGTATGTTGATTTGGTGGAGATGAAGGAAGAAGCTTACATGGAGGAAGAGATGGTGACCATGGAGGACCCTTAACAGATGGAAGAGGAGAAGAAATAGTAGATGAAGAAATAGTAGAAGAAGTAAAGGGGGGTTATATAACATGTGCAGCAATTAAATATTGTTCTAGATCTATAACTTTATAGCAAAAAAGTGTAAAAGATTCACATGTATCATATAATAATTTTTCTTTCAATGCAGGAATCAAGCCATAACAAAAGATAAATTTCTTTTCTAAATCAATGGGCTCAAATAATAATTGATGCATACAAGAATTAAAGCGTAAAATGTAATCTATAATTGGTTCTTTCTTTCCTTGATGTAAAGTAGGTAAACGATCATATATAACTCTAGGTCCATTGTTAGCCATAAATCACCTAAGAAAAACATCCTCTATATCATAATAAGTGCTAATAGAGCCATAACGAAAATGAGTTTACCATTAGAAGAACATGATCAACAAGACTATGGAGGAATGCTTTGAGTAACAAAGTGATCAGTAGAATAAGTAGACATGGTCCTGATTAAAAATGCTTAATATGTAGATAAGGATTGTCAGTGCCATCAAATCATGAGAAGTTAGGCATGATGAAGTATTTTGGAAAAGTGAAATTGTGAATATTTTTAGGAATAGGATTGCCATGCAAATAATTATTATCAATGGAAGCATAGTAGGCTTTACTTTCAAGAGTGAGAGTATGAACTTGAGCTTGAAAATTACCAACAACATGCATGAGAGATAGAATATCATGTGAGGGGATGGTAGAAGAAGTGAGATGCACATTGAGAGGTTGAATTTTCCATTTTGAGTGATCATGGGAATGTGAGAAGAAGGAGGTGTGGAAGGAGGAGAATAACATGAAGGCTTTATGGAAACACTAGATGTAGATGCAGAAGAAATAATAAGAGGTGTACTAGTAGGAATAGTAGAATCATCATGAATAACATCTGTAGAAGAAGAAGAAAGAGGTGGAAGAGGAGGAGAGAACATGGAATATTAATGGAAATTCTAGAGGTGAAATCAGAAGATATGATAAGAGGTGTACTAGTAGCATGATTAGAATCATCATGTGAAATGACTTCAAAAGAGAAGAAAGAGGAGTACTAAATACACATTCAATAGTTCGTAAGAGAAGTAACATCATTACTAACAAGTTCATGATCAAAAGCATAGCCTACATCACTATCAGACATATTTTCACATGCAAGTAGTTCATCAAGAGTATCATCAGCATATAGAGAAGTAGTAGGAGAAGTAACATGAGATTTATCATTGCAATCATTGGAAACATTTGCAAAACTAGGAAGATATAGCCTTACATTCATTTTGACTACTAGTAGAAATAACATCATGCACATGTACATTTTCAACATTAGAAGTAACATTATTTGTATCTACATTGTCACAAGCAAGACCAAGCATAGAATCTATAATAGTATTATCATGTGCTATAATAGGAGTAGAAGAAGGTGGAGTAGCATGGGTGACTATGGAAGAACAAGGAAAATATGAAGTGAATTTTTGGTTTGGTGAGACTATGCAAATGTTAGAGTTATGGAAATTAGTGGGGATGGTGTGTTCGAAAGTAAGAAGTTGTTGGATATTTTTGAAATCACATTGAGCATAACGATAAAGATCACTAAGTTTAACTTGTACAACATCATCAAGGATAGGTTGCACACTAATATGTTCCATAGCCTTCTTGGGAGAAGAGGATCTACTTTTAGCCATGAGGGTTTTGGGGATCCTAGGGCAAGGAGTTCAAATAAGAGAGGGGTTCACCAAATGATTTCAATAAAAATAGAATTATTAAATCTAATTTCAGAGTCACTAATATGATAAAATACAGTAAAATAGAAATATTAAACACTCTAATGATGCAACCTTGTAAGAAAATAGGAGATATAAGAGACTTATTTGATTTATGCTTATCCTGGAGCAAATCTGAACTGGAACAACTAATGAAAGGGTTGGGCAGAGTGTCAGAAATGCTCAATATTAATTTTAGAACTCACAAAAGAGTATGGACATGGGTGCACTGGGCTAGGGCAAGGGACATGCCTGGGTGCCAGAGACCACTTTTGGGTGTCTGGTGACTGTACAAATGCTCAGAATCTTTGATATCTTCTATGTGTCACTAGGGTTTCACACTTATTCATTGTTGATCACCTGATATTCACACTTTGATCACCTAAGGGTACCTGTAACCTACAAAACAAACCCTAGCTACCTACACAAGCTCACAAAAACATCAAATTGGAATGAAATATGTAATATGTGAAGTCAAACTAACCCTGACGGTCACCCAAAGAGTGAACTTATGATCGAGCGTTGCACTACATTCTAGACTCCATGTAGTTCTTTGTGCTTGTGTGTGAAATAGTGTCCTTAGGTTTCCCTCGTGCCAATGACGCCAAGATAGTGGGCTATGGCTAGATAAAATGCAAATGTGTGAGATGGAATTCAACACTTCCCCTTCCTATGCAGTGTATACAGAGTATAAAGCCCAAAAATGCAGTCCCTTTGATGGTAGTGATAATATGTAGATGATGATTTCCCCTTAGAATTTATTACATCCATATAATAGAGTGTATGTTGTGTATATATATGGATATTTTGTGTTTGAATTTCGACACTAGTGACACAACATGCCAACTATGACCTCAGGATAAAGATAAGAAAACTAAAAAGGCCGACCACAAATGTCAAAACAAGTGAAAAGAACAAAGAGGACAGGAGCGCCTAGAATGGACAGGAGCATGTATAAAGTAATAAGTTGGCCAAGAAAACTAGAATAGGTCTTGATTTTGTATTTTTGTTCGTATTTGAAGGTTTTTTTATTATTTGATTATTTAAATTATTTTGTAGTGTTTAGAATATATCTATGTACAAAAAGGTGGATAACACAAAATCTACATGATAAGGGCCTCATGGAAAAGTGTTTTGTACTCAACAGGTGGAGAAGGCTCGTGTATAATATGTGTAGAACCCATGGTATGTGTCATAGAAGAGCAAGGACAATATCAAAAGTATAACACATTGGAATCAATTCCCTTACAAAATTACATAGGGGTGTATACATTGCAAGGAAATCTATTTTAGAAAAGAAGGAATGGTGATCTACATATGTCTATAGGTATTTAAGAAGGGAGTATATATGAATGAATATAGCCAAGGATTTAATATTAGGTGATAATTGATAAATTAATGTGAATAATTTCAATTATGTGTCATGATGGGGAAACTAACTGAATAGAGGACATATGACCAATTTAGATCCTGAAGATGCGCTCTTGTTAATGATTTGTGGAAAATGAAGTGTAGTGCTTGTTTACATATAAGATTTTGTGATTTACGTATCTAGATGCTCAGTAGAAAAATGTTGATAAATGTGCAATTCTTCTATCGAAATAGTGTCCTATTCTTCATTAATAGGATTAAATTTGATTCTCGCAAATTCTCAACCATCATATCAAACTTTTCATTTTCATTGTCATGATAATCAAGATCAAATTCATCTCTATCAATAGAGTTGATTAGTAATGCTAAATCAAAACTATCCATGAAACTCTCTCCATGTTTCCCCCATTGGGAACTTGTGTGCATTCTAAATGCTTTTTAGCCATGTGTGGTTACTCTTGTACCATTAGAAATGTTTCATTTTTTGTTTTCACAAAAGTATGATGTGATTATTTCACTAAGAGTATATATTCCATATGATGGATTGCTTTCAAATCCATTTTTTGAATAAGTGTCTCTTATGGTATAGCAGAAGTTGAATCATTTAGTATTGCATTATACTCGTAAGACAAATGTATCAACTTTAGGAACCCATTTAGATTTGGGAACTTGAAATAAATGCATATTATAATGGCATACATGTATTAAAGGAAATAAATAACTTATGCTCAAGTTGTTCTATTCTTCATTGTAAAGCATATTGATCATTTTCATGATGTTTATTAATGCCACGATAATTGTAAAATGGTTGACCTTTGATTTTTCAACTTGATAGCAAGTGTAGTAATGAATAGATAACAAAGTGATTAAGAGATTATCATGTAGCTCATATAGAATATCATGTTTTCAAGCATTCTTATAAAACCAAAGAGGTTCTTTCTATTGTGGTTGTCGTAGTATTTGAGATTAATATTTTGGAACATACACATTGTTGCCTTTATGTAGGACTTTCACTTCACTTATATGAGCGCATGTAACATGCATAACATTTATATCACATTGTTTCTCCGTAGCCTTACAAATATATTGATCATGATGTATAGAGACATTATGGACATGCACATGGGAGGAATCCTTTAGATGTGTTATCCCATCCTTAAGAGATTAGACCTGCGTACCCATAGCTTGAATTTGTAAGTGAAAATTATTGTGTAATGCTTAAATCAATTGTAGGTTAGCCTTATGAATAATATCATTGTTATGATCATTAGTAGATAGTGGATCAAAAGTGGTACTAACATCAGGAATGTCGAGTTCCTTTTGAACATCATTGATTTCAACATGAGGGGTAATGACATATTCTGACTTCGTAAGAGACTTAGAAGATATCCTAGAATTTTGTACTTTATCATTTATGAAAGGTATGAAAGAAACATCACAAGTATTATCCTTTTTGCATTCAAGAGATGTAACAACATTAATATTTTTAGGAGCAAAAATAGGAACCTCATAATGTGTAAGAGTGACCCCACATTTGAATGGAAAGGGGTAAGTGGAAAGGATGTAAACACATCCTTGATAAGATTATTTGAGGCAAGAATGAAGGGTAGAATGAATAACTTTCATGGCATGTATCCAAGGACAACCTAGAAGTATGTTGTAACTAAGATCATTAGGCACAACATGACATATTGTATCAACTAGTGTGTTCTCCCATGGTAAATGATAAGTTATATTGTCTGATTACCTAGTGTGGAGTATTATCAAATCCATGGATACACATATTAGAAGGAAAAAGGTCCTTGGCATGGATACCCAACTAATAAAGGAAGGATTCACTACAAACATTGAGACCCAATCCATTGTCGACAAGGGCATGTTTTATTATAATATTATGTTTATTGACTTGAACATACAATGAAAGATATATATTAAGGGCTAAAGGATATGGCTTCTTCAATGAGATAAAACAATGAACATAGAGAGCACATATTCAAAGGTTACATTAAGATGAACTTGTTTAATTTATATGATTTGTGAAAGAATTTTTTTACATGTGGGGTGAGTGCGAAGATATTCTCCAACATATACAAAAATACCATGGGAAGAAGACATGATGGAAAAAAAATAGAATATCCTCCAATTAGATAAGAAATTATTATTATCATCACACTGAAGGTTGACAATCAAGAGACCATAGAGGATAAGATCCAAAGGGGGTGTTTAGCAAAAAGTGATCGTTGTCAAATTGTTAAAATAACTATTTATGAGAATAAACAATAAATTGAACAAAACCAAAAGAAGTATTTTTTAATCTAATTATGTGAAACAAAAATTCCAAGGAATTTGCAAAAAAGTGTATATTTTTTAGTATGCCCTAATTACTAAAAATAGTAATTTTGAATTTCTGATAATTGTACAAATAATTAACTCATAAAAAGAGAAGTTTTTTATTAAATGTATGAAAAGTAAAGAAAAACAACAGAGAAATTTGAAAATATAGTTGTTATGTTTGAGATATATGAAGAAAGGTGATTCAACAATTAAGAAGCCCTAAAAAGAAACCCAAGGGAAAGCACTAACCATGAGACCCTAGGGGAAATGGAATAAACTTGATTTATGGCATGTGAAAGATGAAAATTAGGTTTGGATCTAAATATAAAATGCAAAGATGGAACTAAATATGGAAACTAAGTTTTGGAAGAAGGTTGAAGATTTAGTTGTGAGTCAATTTCACCAAATTTGTACACCCTAATTAAATTTATGTTATGGAAATGCACAACAATAAGATGGATGTGAGGTTTTACAACAAGTAGACCATTCCAATATAACTTCCAAAATTAATTAAACATAACTAGAATAATGTATTCAAACGTGAAATGATTTAAATGATTGATACATGATAAGTGAATGCAGAGAAATACTACACAATAGAAAGAAAACAACACAAAAGTGCAAATATGATCCTTCTTCCTATCTCCTTGCAACCTTGGATGAGAATGTTAAAGCTTGGAATGAAGCAATGAGGTTGTTGAATCTCGATGATCAAATGTTTATGGATTCTCCAAAGATGTTTCGAATGGAATTATATTCCAGCTACGAGCAAAGCGAGTAAATGGTTGATTGAATTGAGTTTTAGATTTGTGATCAATTGGACAAGTAACGACGCGTAGAATTGAATGACAATTCAACAAAAACAATGCATATTCTCAAGTTTCCAAAGATGAAAAATGGAGAGGGATGAGTGCGTATTTATAGAGAGGGAAGATAGTCCCAAATCCTTGATTTGTGTGATTGATTTGTCTGAAGCTAACTAAGCATGATTGGATTGTTTAGTTGAGTTTCCAATTTGATTGAGGAGTTGAACTCTTGTTTTGAGTTTGCATAGATGAGCCATCATTGAGTTGGCCAAGTTGCATGCTTTTGAATATTTAAAACTTAAAATTAAATATTAATTCCATGTCTTTTGTTTTATTCACCCAAATAAAATAAATGAGGTGATTTTTAGTTTTGGGGAGATTTGGTTCAATTTTGGAATGTCATGCTTTATGAGATATGTTTAGTTAACTCAAATGCATGATTTGATTTAATCTAAACTTATCCTCTAGTATATATTTAATGATTTTATTTTAATTGATTTCTTTTGCTCTAGTTAACTTGAGATGTTAATTAGTGAAACCGAGTAAGAGGTGAGGTGGAAATGGATATATGTAGGACTTATTTAATTATTTTAATATGAAATTAGTTAATAAAATTAACTAATGGGACAGGGGATGAATAATAAGAATGAGATGATTAATTTTAATCCTAGGAATGAAATATGAGTGTAATAGGGTTCATAACATGAATATTTAATAATTTGAGACCATGTGTGAACGATAGAAATGATAAAAATTATGAGGATAATAGAAGTGTTACCAAAGGTCGTAAAATGACGGAATATATCAAAAGTGGTTGAAAATAATTGTAATGTTCTGTGAAGTAATTACGGGATGATTTCAGAGGTTTAGAATGTGTAATGTAATATTTTAGGGTGTTTACATTTGCCCCTCTTTAAAGTGTTATTATGAAGTAATAGTGTTTTAAAGATAGTAGATGTGTGCAGATCAATAAACAAGTGACAAAGAAGTGTGGTGAACTACATGATTTTTCATAGTGAAGCATTTGGATGCCCCAAAGTGTATGGATTGTGCTAATGGAGTGTCCCCTCGAGCAGATGGGTGACGCGATAAAGCGGTGGACAACTGCTTGATAAGAAGTAGGAAAGACTACTGCGTGAGAGACAGGCAAAATGGGCCCAAAAAATGAGAGGTAGAGTGTGAAAGGTCAACATTAGGATTTCAAACCTGAATAGAAGGTTAAATAAAAAGGGGGTTGAAGTGATGATGGTAGATGATATGTGATAGACATATGATGAAATATTAGTGACTATTGAATTATGTGAGAATGTTTTTGGTTATTTTTGTAATTTTGAATGAGATGCATGAATGAATGTAATGACATGATGACTAGCAATGCTCGTAGCTTGAGCTTCCATTCAAAGTTTGTATTTTGGAGAAACATGCTTTGTTGTTGTAAAATAGAGTTAGCACCATGATTATTAAAGAACCATGATGATCAACCCATTATGTGTGTAGATAAACATGCACACGACAAACAAAAAAGTAAAAATGGACCCAATATACATTGTATATGTTTGCATTATGGATATAAATTAACCAAGGTGGTTAATAATAAACTTGTATTTGGTCAAACAATTAACTAAGAAAATTAAAATCAAACCCAATATACTTAGTAGATGGTCGCACCATGGTAATAAATTAACCAAGATGATTAATAATGAACTTGTAATTGGTCAAACAACTAACTAAAAAAGGTAACAATGGAACACAACATCACATAAAGACAATTGAATTTGTCCCTAATGTGTTCCATAGTGAAGATTGATTGATTTGATGTACCCCAAGCAAGGATACATGCAAGGGGTATGATTGGATTTGACTAAAGAGTGGGGTCGAGTGACACTCTTGTTGGATCCATATGGAAGATTGACCTGATTGGGTCATTGCCCCCAAGAAAGGATACATGCAAGGGAGTAAATGAGAGTTGAGATTTTCTAGAGCAAGGATACGCGCAAGGGATTGAGATAAGTTTGTTTTTATTGATTGATATTGGAACTGACACTAGAATAAGAATTAACGTGTTTTTTTGGATTATAGGACAATTTTTGTTTTGTTTTTTTTTTTGGTTTTTAAGTAGATTTTTTATTTTTTGATTTTCAAATTTAATGTTTTTGGGATTTTTTAGGCTTTTTGGAGCCAATGAGAAACTCTAGGTGATATGGAACCAATCCAAGTATGCATAAGAACGCAAGAACTTTATGAGACTAAAGATGGTATGAAAAATGGATATGAGTGAATATGGATAGTAAACAAATAGTAAATGTCACAACTATAAGGAACAAACAACAAAAAGCGATATTAGATGATATGGTAAGAGGAATAAGGTGAAGGAGTGGTAAGGTGGTTATGCCAAAAATTCCCCCAGTACAAAGGGTACTCATGGATGATTCAAGAGTAGAATCTCTTTAGATGAACCACATTCATGGGATATTTAAGTTCTTGTCCATCTTCAATGGGTAGCTTGTATGCACCAGATCCGTACTTTGCTGTGATAACATAAAGACCTAACCAATTAGGTTCAAATTTTCCTTACTTTTCCTAATCTTTTGTTGTGTTCTTCTGATTTTATTTTAGTACAAGGTCACCAATTTTAAACTGTCTTGGTTTTATCCTTTTGTTGTAGCTATGACGAAGTCAATTCTAATACACATTTAAATGATCCAAGGCATTAAGCCTATTCTCATCCAGGAGGTGAAGTTTTGCAAGATGATCCTGTCTATATTCATCTTCATTGATCAAATATTTAAGGGATATACAAAGTGATGGGAACTCGACCTCTATGGATAACATGACTTCAGTGTCATATATGAGTGAAAAGGGTGTAGCTCCTGTTGGGGTACGTTAAGATGTGTGATAGGCCCAAAGGGATGAATAAACTTGTGTATGCTAATTGCGACCATATTTGTCGACAATATCTTCCAAAATGATTTCGAGTGTTTTATTGGATGCTTCAACTTAGCCATTACAATGTGGATAGTATGGAGTGGACCATTTAAGGCGAATGTGAAAGTGTTTGGCTAGCTCTGTAATAGTTTTATTTTTGAAGGATGTATCGTTATCTGTAACAATGGAGGAAGGGATGCCAAAATGACACATGAGATGGTTAAATATGAACTTGGAAATATCAATACTAGTGACATAAGTGAGAGGCACGAACTCTATCGATTTGGTAAAATACTCAGTTGTGGTGATTATGAATGTATGGCCATAAGAGGAAGTGAGTTTTATTTTACCTATAAGGTCAAGCCCCCCTCGAGAAAGGCCAAGGTGTGGTGATGGGTGGAATAGTTTGTGAAGGTGTATGAATGAGATTTCTGTGTTGTTGTCACGCCAACCATTTTTTGATAAACTTGCAAGAATCAAACTCTATAGTGGGACAATAATAACCCATGCGAATAATCTTTTTATCTAGAACCATGCCACTTGTGTGTGTGTGTGCCGCATATACTAGCATGTACCTCGACTAGATTTTGGTTTGCTTCATTTTGATATAGACATATTAGGATATTTCCATCATAGCCTCTTTATATAGGGTGTTAGTGAGGATAGTGTAGTGTGAAACACATTGTGCTAGGGATTGTTTTATTTGGTAATTCATATTGTTAGGAAATTTTTATCATGGATGAAGGTGTAAATATCATGATATCAAGGGTTTTCAAGACCAACTATTTCACATATCATGGTTGAATCAGGACAATCGTAGGATGGAATCAGAAGATGTTCTATGAGATACTCATTGTGTGTTTTATTTGGACCAAAATCCAGAAAGGATATGATAATTTTCGTGACATCTGCTTATTTTTTTTGTATGCAAGGAACTTGTTCAAATGTGACAAGTTGAAAGTAACCTTTAAGGTTATCAACCATGAGCGTATAAGGGACCAATTTGTCATTGTTTACTTCATATTCGTCGATGACTTGATTGATGACCAAGAGGGAGCTACCATAGACTTTTAACTCAAGATTCTATGAAATAAAAAATTTAAATCCAACTATGAGAGCTTCGTACTCAACAATGTTGTTGATGCAGGGGAAACCAATGCAGAAAGATTTTAGAATAACATCACCATCTTGTGTAAGTAGTAGAATACCAATTCCTAACACGTGGATATTACATGATCCATAAAAAAATAGAGTCCAAGAGGGAATTTGCATCAACATACAAGAGTTCCTCATCCGGAAATTCAAAGTGAAGAGGTTTTGATCGTAGTAAAGGTGCTGCACCAATTTGATCTACAAGGGCTTGTCCCTTGATGGATTTTTTATTGAAAAATTCTATATCAAATTCACTGAGTAGAACAACCCAGCTAGACATTATTCCTATGAGGATGAGTCTGAATAATAAATACTTGAGTGGATCTAATTTTGTGATAAGCTTAGTTGCGTGATTGAGAAAATAACGACATAGCTTGTGAAATATGAAATGTGAAATAAACGACTTAGCATATCTTCTCGTGAAATATGAAATGTGAAATAAACGACTTAGCATACCTTCTTAACCTCGGAATATTTGAGTTCATGATCAATCAAGATCCTACTAAGATAGTAAACAACTTATTCTTGTCCTTGATCATTGTGTTGTGCCAATAAGGCTCCTATTGCATATTTTTTGGTAGATGTATAGAGATGCATTAGTTTTTCTAGAATAGAGTGCATTGGTTTTTCTTGATTCCATTGGAACTGTACATCCTTTTTGAGAAACTAATTTATGTGATAACACTTGTCTGCTAGTTGTGATATGAACAGTTTGGTGGATTGTATTTTTCCTTGAAGACCTCATAATTTTCTAAGATTTTGTGGAGGCATTTCCATGATAACTTTTACCTTTGTGTGGTTGACTTCAATACCTCATCGTGAGACAATGAAACCAAATATTTTTCTTGAAGTTACACTAAACACACATTTCTTGGTATTAAGTATGACCTTACATTACCGTGACCTTTCAAAGATGCGTCTTAAAATTATTGGATAATCCACTCTTGTTTTTTATTTTTCTAAGATATCATCTACATAATCTTCCATAATTTCATGTAACATGTCATGGAAGATGACCATAGTTTCCCTCTGATAAGTGGCACATGCAATTTTTAATGCCAAAAGGCATGACCTTATAACAAAACATGCCCCATGGTGTAATGAAGGTGGTTTTGGGTTGATCTTCTTCAGAAATTTGTATTTGATTATAACCAGAAAATCCATACATTAAGGAGAGCATTTCATGGTTTTTCGTAGAGTCAATAATCATGCCAATATTTGGTAAAGGGAAGTCATCTTTCGTGCATGCTTTGTTGATATCATGGAAGTATTTACATATTCAGATCCCTAGGTTTTTTAGTGACTGGTACAATATTTGATATCTATTCTAAGCAATCAATGGGTCTGATAAAACCGTCTTCTAAGAGTTTTTGAAGTTCCTCTTTGAGTAGAAATGCAATGTTGGGATGTGTTTTTCTAAGTTTTTTCTTCACTTGTTTGGCATTTGGATGAACCAAAAGATGGTGCACTACAAGAGAAAGTTCCAAACCTAGCATATCCTTGTATGTCCATGAAAAGACATCTTGGAATTCAATAAGGAGTATTATAAATGCTTCAATTTATGATTTTGTTAAGCTCGCAAGTTGTAAGAGCTTAGGATGCTCACTTGTACTAATGTTGATGTTAGCGGTGTCCTCTACTAGCATTTTTTATGTGCTTGTATGCTTTTGGCTGCTTTGGCCCTGATTGTCTTGCGACATTATGAGTGATGTCCCATGTTTGAAACCTTCTTCTTGTGGCCTACATTGTCTTCTTGATTTTTAGTTTACACGTTGTCTTCTATATGCATATTTGTTTTGATTGCACTAACACATGTTTCTAGCCACTTTTTTGTATATGCTTTGGTTTCTACCATGCACATTTCCTCCCCCTGTAGGGTATCATTTGCATATTACTTTTGGGTCCTCTCCTTTGGGCCACATCCTCCTAGTGATGCCGCATGCACCCCAAACAAGGGGGGCATACATTGGGTGAAAAAGTCACCCCATACAACATCTTAAAGCTTCACTATAGGACTGTACAGTACAGGAACAAAATAAAGTTACAGTCACATAATGGTATAGAATCTAACGTGGGTCATCAGTTCAGCACAAACACCGGCACTTAGATATAGACATGAGCGCCTGAATACTCCTGACCTTTCCTGGGCATCTATGACCAGGGAGCAGTTATAGTTACTTTCTCATAGTGGCAAGATTTTTAATAGTTCACATAGCAGTTTGTACAACATAGGCATAATCCTCTAGCAATCAGAATACATTCTACCTTAATTTTCTACTTAGATCAAACTAGATCAAACTGGATCGAACGTGAACAAAGTGGGATCACACCATCTGCAATGGTGTATAAATTTTGGGAAGTAGTCAGGGATGGAGAATAACACTAGACCTTTATCTCCAACACTCTTTTGTCATGGTGTGAGATCTCCCAAAAAACTTGCACTTGACATGAGATCACCCAAAAAACTAAATCTTGGTGTGAGATCGCCCAAAAAAATCGCTCTTCTATAGTAGTTCAAGACACTTTCTATCCTTTTCACTCATCACGGATTAGGTGAACACATTCCTTTTACTACTTTTTCACATTTTTACATACTTTTACATGCTTTTTATAGAGTTTTCATAATGCATGACTTTGACTACTCTTACTCTCTTCTCTTGCAGGTTCGTCCTTAATATGCAACAAGAAGTAACCTCACATCAAAAAATCACAACAATGACAACAAGTACAAACACGACACAACACATATGCTTCACCCCTATGGTCATTTCCTCTTCCTTAGCTTCCACACTTCATTTTTATCACTCAATGCTTTTTCTTGTCTCCTTAGTATGCTTTCGCCATCTATCTACATGGTTATCATGTACACATCTCTTATCTACTTTATGTTATTGAGTACTCACTCGACAACACAAAGTGGGAGAAAATGTAGACACAAAATCACACACTTGGGTACATTTTTAGGTCTTAATCGCATACTACTATTCATATGATTCCTAAATGAGAAAACTAGTAATTGACATCTATCTTTGGTCTCTTTTCTATCTTTCTAGTTTCCTCTTTGGTCTTATACATCCCATAGCCCAGTCTGATCTTCATTTCTTTATCCTTCTTGACTCTAGACACCAACGCCCGAGAACCCTCGTCCCCTCTAGGCGCACCCAACCTCTTTGTATCTTACTTGCCTCTTTTGGATATCTTTTATCTTTTAGGAATCTTGTTTTCTTATGGGTCAGCCTTTTAGTTGTAAATTATGAAATTCAATCAAGGGAATCATATAAATATAAAGCTATGTGACCATAATAAAGGACCAAGCTCTAAGCATCTACTATCACCACCTAAGGTTTCATCCAAAGGCATTCTAAGAGAATTAAAGGCATCCATCTAGCACTCAATCAAGGGACAAGGGAATGCATTTTCTACATACACACATAGGAGGGGAAGTTCATTCTATCATCCACACATCTATTTACATTGTTACATCTAGTTATTGCTCACTATCGAGTGCATCTTACACAAGAGCTACCTAGGGCACAATTTTGCACACACTTCATAAGAACTACATGGAGTCTGAAATATAGTGCAGTGGTTGATCGTAAGTTCACTTTTTCGGGTGACTGTTGGGGTCAGTCTAACTCCCAATTTGCATATTTTTCTTTTTAGGATTTGATGTGTTTTAGGGTTTTATAGGTTATCTCTCTCTTTGTAGGTTATAAGTGAATATAATGATCACTAGGGACACACCGGTGACCAACAATGAAGGTCAGTGACTGTCTTCCAAAACAAAAAAATTATTTTCTGAGGTATTTCACAGTCACAGGCGCCCAGAAGTAGTCTCTGACCTAGTCCAAGCTTATTTGGCAAATACAAAACTTTCTAGGCATGGTTGCGATAATTTTCTCCTCTTGTTTACCAGTCTTCCAGTCTAGCACACTTCGAGATTAAGTGAATATCACGCAAGTCTTTTATCCTCTCCCTTACACCCAAGGCTTCAAATTTCTTTACCTTATTACTTGTGTCAGATCTATACTTTATTGTTTTTTTCATCACATGTGACTCTACAATATCATTAAGGTTTTACAAATTTCAATATTTGTTAACTCACATGTATGTATCAATGTAAAGTAGTGTGATAGTAAGAGTAGGAAGTAGTATATAATGAAATGATAGCACCTGTAATGTGTGAGAAAGTAGATGCCCCCAAAATCCTCGATGGGACTGCTAAGAGGTACAATGCCAAGCATCATTGCAGTGTGTAAGGACCTGTAATAAATTTACATTCACTCCAAAAGGCCAAGTGAACACATGTGCATACATATAAAATATATTGACATATTAATTATTTGTCGATCATTTGAAATAAAGTGTAGATGTGAGTATAAGCAAGTAAGAGAAAGTGCAACCAAGATATGTAAATGCAATGTATGAGTGTGATGGAATGGTATGCAATATGTGAAGAAGGAGGGAGCAACGTGCCCCCTAATGATTGTGTATGAGATGAGGTTCATTTATAAAATACCCCTCAAAAATCAAGAATGAACCATACAATAAGAGTGTGTCATCGGGAAATGGTTTGAAAGTGTGCGCTAGAAAGATAGGTCATGAAGTGTAGAGCATGAAGTGTGAATGAGGTGAGGTTTGTTTCAGATTTAGACCCTCATCATTCAAGTATGAAATGTGAAAATAGATTTTTTCATACGGTAATGATGATATAATGTGTTTATCAAAGGGTTTGAAAGTGCTAAAAAAGATGAATCATGAAGGGTGGAGCATTAAGTGTGATAACGGATGTTAGAGACAATGATAGTGCTAAGGGGGGGGGGGGCAGGGAGCGCAATTCCCCCAAGTGTGCCAAAGATGAAGAGATATGTGGTGATGCGAGAATGACCATGCTATGGCGGCGGAGATTGAAATATGTCTTGGCCATCAATATAAGGAATAGTTTGTTTGACAAAGACAATTGGATGTGGAAGCAAATTAGGGTGGGGAGGGATCTTGAATGGTGGTAGCTTATGTGGGAGTGATAACATTGTAGAAGACTTGAGAGGAGGAGGTGTTGGTCTGATTTTGAGAGGAAGTTGCTTAGGAGTTGGTGACATGGTAGAAGACTTGAGGGGTGGAGGGGATGGATTGAATTTTAAAGGAAGTTTCTTATGCGGCTCTTTACTTACCATAGAAGAAACATTAGTAATGATGACATAATGCTCATTAGACATAGATGAATCATATTTAGGAACCCAGTGAGATTTAGCAATAAGAGATGAACATGTAGCAACATTTTTT
Source organism: Taxus chinensis (assembly GCA_019776745.2). Taxonomy (NCBI): domain Eukaryota; kingdom Viridiplantae; phylum Streptophyta; class Pinopsida; order Cupressales; family Taxaceae; genus Taxus; species Taxus chinensis. Next base: position 216,594,239 of record CM034152.1, on the reverse strand, counting down.
GTAGCATATGAAATGAGATCATAATGCTTAAGGTGGCTAATTTTTTGTTTGAGAGAATAATAATCATTGTCATTGTGTCCATTAATTCGATGATAATTACAATATGGGTGACCCTGGTATTTTTCAAGCTGATAAGGAGGGTAGCAATGAGTAGTTATCAAGTTAATCAATTAATGAGTGAGGATTTGAGGAATAATATCATGTTGTTTAGCATTGAAATCAAATTGGAGAGGTGTGGGTAGCAGAAAGACTTAGGGTTCACTGATATGGTTACATGTAGAAGACATCAAAATAGAATGAGATGTAGAAGAAGAATTAACATGGGCTTGAGAAGTATCCTTGAGATGTTGGATTTCAGATATAAGATATGTAATCATTGTTTCCATAGTGTGGATTTTGTCTTGAAATAAACAATGAAAAACTTGAATTGAGTCTAAGATGGGTTGATTCGATGGAGGATTAGGACTGATGGAGTCATCAGATAAAATATCAAAGATGGCACTTACTTGAGTGGGTGGTATATTGTGAGGTAGATACATAGTGTCTAGGGATTTTTGAAGAACATCTTTGCAATGCGGGGACATTTGAAGAAAGTCATTCAAGGATATTAGAGGATTTTTAGCAGCCATGAGAGAAGAAAAATGAGGGAAAATGAGGATCCAAGTGTATGATCATGAGTAGGGTTCACCAAATGATTTAACAAAAATAGTATTTTATTAAACCCTATTGCAGAGTAATTGATGTAAATTATGATATACAACTGCCAAGTACAATGTGACGCAAGTGAATAAGCACGAATGTATGAAACCCTAATCAAGAGCTATAGAAAGAATGACTTAGTTGATTTATGTCTGATCTAGAAGTGCTATGAACTGGGAAAACTATTGAATAGGAGGTGAATAGTGTTATAAATACTCGGGATAAATTCTAGAGCTCATGAACGATGTTGGACATGGGCACCCATGGAAGGACAGAGGTGCATGGGCACTAAAGATTGTTATTGGGTGCCCGTGACTGTGTAAATAGTCAAAAATTGATTTTTACTATGTCACACAAGTGTCACAAATATTCCTTATTGATCACCTATGTATCACTCTTTGATCATCGAGGGTACATATAACCTGCAAAAAAAATAGCACCTGTAAAATCCCACAAATCACATCAAATCCAAAAAATAAAGATGCAAAATGGGGAGTCAGACTGACCCCGATAGTCACCCTGAGAGTAAACTTACAACCGAGTGTTTCACTACACCTCAAACTCTATGTAGTTCTGGTGAGTGTGTGTAAGAATCGTGCCCTAGGATTCCCATGTGTAAGTGTACTTGATAGTGGACTATAGCTAGATGTAGCAATGTGATAGAATGTGTGGATGGAAAAATGAACTTCCCCTTCCTATGTTGTGTATGGAGATTTGATGCAGCCCTTATCCCTTGATTGGATGCTAGATGGATGTCTTTGAGTGTTTTAGGTTCCTTTTGGATGCAAACTTAGGTGATGATAGTAATTATTAGTCCTTGTTCCTTAATTTTAAACATATAAGTATGTATTTATATGATTCCCTTGTTTGAATTTTGTAATTAACAACTTGAAGGCCAACTTATAAGTGAAAAATATGCTCAAAAGATAAAAGAGACCCAAAAGAAGTGAGTAAGGTGAAAAGGGGTCTAGGGTGCCCAAAGGGGACAGGGGCGCATGGACACTCCTATCCTGACTGGGAGTTGGTGCCTGGATCCATAAAAGATAAATAAGTAAAACACCAACTGGGTTGTAAGATGTGTAAGACCAAATAGGAATTAAGAAACAAAGACAAGAGCCCAAAGACAATCATCAATTACTATTCTTCTTAGTTAGGAATCATATGAAAGCTAACATGTGTTTAGGACCTAGAAATGTACCCAAGTGTGTGATTTTGTGTCTACAGTTTCTTGAAAATATGCTCTAGGTTAATGTAGATTATCTATTTGAATTAAAGGATACACCCCTCTCTCTAGCACCTTAAAAAGGTTTTCACTAGGAGATGTACGTCCTTTTTCTTTCTATTGTCTTTTTATTTTTTCATTTTTTGTTTCTCAGATAACGCTTAAGTGAGGTTTTCACTATGGGAGATTTTGTTTTTCATTTTTTTATTTTTTTATTCTTCTTGTTTTTGTGGACTAGGGTACTCAATTTCTTCACCAAAATAAGAATTTTCATTTAGGTTAATATTAAATCCTTTCTTGTGATCGGAAATAGTTTTATGATATCGAGTCCCAAGGAAATATGTGATGACACCATTATTTAGAAAAAAGATCCATAGATATGTGATTTTTTTTATCCTGGCTTATGAGACAAGGATGTATTAGGTTTAATGTCAATGGTATAGATGGAAAGGTATTCAAATAAAATAGTTTCAACTAAGTCATCAAATAGGTTATGTGAGGAACTTGTCTCAATGTTTGAGTTAGTATCGTCACCACTAGTTGATACATCAAGTAATACGAGCATTGTTTCAAATGTTTTGAAACCTAGGCCATAACGATAGATATTTTTTGTGTACATGATAGGATAAATATGACCTTGTTCACTTTTTCCAAGTCCTTTACCCTTCCACTGCATGTTTTTCATCATTTTATGTGCATCACTATAGTCAAGATATTTGTATCATGTAGCTAAACGATCATTGTACAACAAAGAGCCAGTAGAACCCCAAATGTGATCATCCTCTAGATATCCAAATTGTTTCCAATGAGTTGTATCATTATTGTAGATGGGGAGATAAAGGTAGTTTTCCAATATGAAATGTAATTTGGAATTCATATTCACCAATACCTTTATCAAGGATATTAAACTCGGGTGGAGAAGTGGATGTAGAAAATTGAAGTTTCAAAAGGATTTTTTCGATCAATGTGGTTTTCATATGTGAAAGGAATGATGCAAGGAGATGTAGATTTATACTATATAAGTTCAATAATTTTTGAGCTTATATCTCCCCTCTATGAGCTTACAATATTCAAATGGTTTAGTATCAATGAGTAGGGTAAACTCTTTACCTTTGTAAAGGAAATTTATACATTGATGGCAGGTAGAAGGTACAGATTATATAGCATGAATCCATGGAAAACCAAGGAGAATGTTATAGGAGTTCTCAACATCCACAACATGACAGAACATGTATAACGTTTGAGGCCTGACATTGATGGATAATGTGATTCTACCTCAGGATTGTCTTTCACTATTATCTTAACCACAAATAGTGATGATGTTAGTTCCTAGACTTTCCTCATTATTACCAAGGCATATTTAACAATTTCATGGAGAAATATTCAATGTTGATCCATTATCTATAAGAACCATTTTGATTTTATGATGGGTTATGACTGCTTTAATACATAACGAAGTGTTTTTTTTTAATGTTTGGATTCATAAGGTCATGAAGACCAAATGAAAGGATTGGACTACGAGGTGATAAATTTGCAATCAATGCTTTAAATTGTTGACTATTTATATCCTTAGAAACACAAGCATCTTTAAGTGCACAAGTAAGGATGTCTTGAAGTGTAGGTGATGACTTAAGAAAGTACATGAGGGATATTTTTGTGGGCTTCTTCTCCAATTTTTTGATAATAATATAGGAATCAGAAGAAGATTTGACATTGGATATTTTTAGATCAGTGGTAGGTTGGGAATTAGGATTTTTAGGTATAGTTTATATGGATGGTTTTTTGGCCACAAGTACCCCAAAACAATTGTCATGTTTTTAGCACATAATTAAAAGTATTAATTTTAATGATGGCCACAAAGTTAGGTGTTTTATCTATGAATGAAATGATGGAACTGAACTCAACATTGTTGGAGGATTAACCATTGTCTTTGGCTTTTTCATTCATATCATGTTTTGGAAATGGGTCCTTAAACACCTTTAGTTTCTCATTTGGTGTTTTTTATTTTATGTTTTTTCAATTTCAATATCTCTATAGATAATTAAATCCTGGATGTAATGCTAGAGTTTCATACAATGATCTGTAGGATGATCATTGATATGATGATACTCACAATATCCATTCTATTGTACCATTTTGGTTTTGGTTTCCCTTATTCGAAGGGCCTTATGATTAAATAATTTACCATATTAGCACTTGCTAATTGATGGAGGACACTAGAAAGACTTTTTATGAGAGGTTTTAATTATCTTCATTTGACTTCACATGGAGTAATTTATTTACTAAAGATTATGATTGGTTGTTTATTTTATTTGTTTGGTTTTGATTGAGTTTTTGCATGTTTTGAACATGGAGAAGTATGAGTGACCCCATCATTTACAATGTTTCGGTTTTGATTGAAAAGTTTTAATTTACCATGATTTTGATGATTTCCCTTATTGGATTAATCTTTTGAAGGAATTTTGACTAATCCTTTAGCAATGAGATCCCTTTATATTTGTGCTCATTTTTTAATTACTTCCTCAAAGTTTGTTAGGAAATTCATTTTCATTTGGAATGATAATTCCGTATTAAGATTTGGTATGAAATTACTTGCCAATTATTTTTTGGGTATGGAACAAGGAAATTGTCTTGCAATCCCTCTCTATCATTGAAGAAATGATGTGAATGTTTCCTTATTCATTTATTTGGTGTTATAAAGGTCCATCATAATGAATCTAGAATTTAGGTTGAATGAGTAGTGTTTAACAATTTTTTTGATAAGTTAACAAAAGTTGTGATTGAGCCTTTTAGAAGGTGTAAAAACCAATCTAAGACTTTCCCTCATAAATTTTTGGGAAAAGACACAATAGATAGATGTTGTTATAGGCTACTTCTTGGAATTCCATGAAGAATTATTTAACATGTTCTCTTGGGTCATGTTTTCCTTTGTACTTGTCAAATTTAGGGGTTTAAAAGGATTGAGGAAATGGTATGCACAACATTTCTTTATCAAATGGATATGGACAAAGTTATTCAAAGTTAAATTATTTTGTTTGATTTTGCAATCCCATTATATTTTCTTTCATGCTTTCTCATTCTTAGGAAAATGGAAATCTTTTTTGAGGGATGTCCATGGTTGTTTCGATTTTTTATTAGGTTTGGCCTTTTCTTCATTTTTTTTGGTAACCTTAGAAGCCATATTAGAAATTTCACTTTTCATCTCCTGAATTTTGGCTAGTAAGGATTTATTTAATGTATTCATTAAAGCGTTATATTTTTATTTATTTTTGCTAGATTTTGGTTTGTCTATAAGATGTCTCAAGTTTTCATCACCAAAATATGAAGGTAATTTAACTCCCATTTCTAGGAGACAAAGAAGATGATGAGGTTTATTTTGTCTTAGAAGTTCATCAATTTTCTCTTTTTCTTCTTCTATAATTTCAGGTTGTCTAACTTATTCCTCTTCGTCAGAACTATCTTTTCCAAGGTGATTTTTGTCATAATTGTCAAATATGTTATAGATTTTGTTTCAAGTTCCCACCACTTTGATTTAAAAGGATAAGGACCTAAAGTGAGAGGTGGATTTTGATTTTCATAAATATGAGAGAATTTGATTGTATTGCTTTGATTTAGATTCATATTTGATGATTTATTTTCTTAGATTTGGATGTATGAATCCAAAATATAAGACTCTGACTTAGATTGAATTCATTTATACTTGGATGTGGGAATCTAGAATATAAGTCTTTGATTTGGTTTGTATTTTCTTATACTTGGATGTGGGTATCCAAAATATAAGACCTTTGATTGATCTTGGCGTTGTTGATTTTGACTATGATTGAGATATGAGTATCCAAGGGATAACATTTTTATCTTTGATTTTTTTGATTTTGGATTGGTTTGAATTTTATTGATCAAAGATGTAGAAGAAAATTTCTAATTTTAAGTGGATTTGGATTTTAGAAAGACTAGATTTTGATCTCAATGTGATTGGATTTGTGTTTGTGGAACACAACTTCTAATTTCAACTAGAATGTAAAATGGTGTTTGTATAAGACAATTTTTTGTTTGAGAGAGTAACCTTTCTTGTTTACAAACAACAAGAAACAAGTATGATATGATTTTAGATCATTTTGGATTTTAAAGTCTTGAAATATGACGAGTAATGAATTTTTTTTATGTAAATGCAATAATAAGTATGACATGAAATGGGTAGATGCAAGCCTCAAAGCTCTTATCACTCCAAAAATATGCTTCTTTTATTATATCCTAGTCCCGATATACCAAATTTGTATGAGGATAGAATTGGTATGTGGAAGCCTTAGCATACTGAAAGAGACTCACTTAATCACTATCCCTCTTAAAGGAGTGAATCACCAATCCAATAATGGGTTTTGTGAACTAGGTGGTAGGGTAATGAGGGAATGAAATTTGTGAATGGTATCCTAGTTTCTCCATTAATATTTATAGGGATGATGCCACATACTTCGTTGTTATAGCTATTTTATGCATATACTCATAGTAACCCCAATCATGAAAACTTCACATGTAAGTGGGGGATAAAAGAGAGGAAAGAATGTTGAATGTTGTTTTGAGACTAAGTCTCAATTGCAATACAATGCGTATGAGTTATTGCATGGTAGTGAAGTCCACATCACCTGTGTAGGTAAGTGATAATGAAATCCATGTCGCTGCATGAAAATACAATGTATGAAGTGATTAAAAGGTAGGTTCTTTCCAACTTGAAATGCGTAATAGACAAGGGTAAGTGTACTTACACCATATTTTTAGCAATTTTTTATTTTTTGGACAAAGGAAACCTATATGTAAATATGTTAGTAGTTTTTTAATTGATTTTTGGTAAGGTTTTTCTAATTTACAATAGTCCTACACACAAAAAAATTAGAATTTTTTTCTACAAAACCAAGTGATTTAAATACAAAAATACAACTTCTACCATTTTTTATTCTCAAGTTCATTAAAGTGCGCGAGAGAAGAACATACATAGTTTGGTTATGAATGGTTGGATTATAAAGTGTTCTCAATCATGTTTTATTATCAAGATCATCCTAAAGATGCGAGAGAACAACATACATGATTGTGGATCAAAAACTAGAGTGAAGGAAAAATAAATAATGATGAATCAAAACTCTAAATAGTTGTTAGTTTATAAATAAACCTACAAAATAGAGTTAAAACTGCACAGAAAACACACACAAAAAAATCTTAAATTATAGAATTTAATAAAAATAAGTAAGATTTACACAATGGAAACACAAACATATACTACAAAAATGCACCTACTGAACACATTAGTGCACCTAAATGTAACATAGATGTGTACTTGAAATGGACAGTAGCACACCTTGTTATAATGGAAATACACCTCTTGCTAATGTAGCACATCCAGTTTCACACAAATGAAACTACTTTGACGTAAATTTAGATATTCACAAAAAGTGAAAAAATGAGTTAAAAATACACTAGCACAAAGAAATTAATACAGACGCAACCAATTTGATGAAACAAAAGCAATGTGACGTAAACGCATGAAGTTTGAATGTTATCCCACTAAATGTAATGGTAGCATAGGTAACTTGATGGATACGTAGATTATTTGACAGAAATGCACAGATTCAAACACTAGCATAGGTCATGAGCTATGCTAGTGCAGGGAAGGTGATGAAGATGCAATTTATCTAGACCTTCACAAAAACATGAAAATACAACTAAAAACTTCTTATTTTTACGAACTGATCTCAAATTTGAGTATGAAAACACCTGCAAATTGGTTAGTGACATGCAAATACTAAGAAGAACATGAAAATGATGTTAGTATTACTAAAAGATGATTAAAATATGAAAAATTGTGGGGTGTCCCACCGGGCATGCTAGAAATGTATATAGAGAAATCCTACATAATGGAAATAAACCAGCACAAAAGTGTAAACTTGATCCTTCTTTCGTATCTCCTTACAACCTCAAATGAGACTGTTGAATCTTGGAATGAAGCATTGATATTTTTAAATCTCAATGATCAAATGTATGTGGATTCTCTAAATATGCTCTGAATGGAAGTAGATTTCAGCTATGATCAAAGTGATTGAATGGTTGAATTTGATTGATAGTTTGCAATCAATTCGACAATGTAACGTTGTGTAAAATTGAATGGAATTTCAACGCAATAATGATGTAAATTTCAAATCATACAAAGATGATAAATGGAGAGGAATGAGTTCTTATTTATAGATGAGGGAAGAGAATCCCAAATCCTTGATTTGTGTGATTGACTTGTCTGATCTGAAGCTTACTAAAGTATGATTGGAGATATTTGTGTGAGTTTCTAACTTGATTGGCAAGATAAATTTTCTTTTTGACCTTTATTGAATGAGTTATCATTGAGTTGGTAAAGGTGGCATGTATTTTGAATATTTTTAGCTTTTGCATTAAAATATTAAATTCACTTCTTTTTTTCAATTCACCCAAATAAGTGACGTGATTTTAAGCTTTGCAAAGATTTATTTAAATTTTGGAATGACATGCTTTATGGGATATGTTTTGTTAATTCAGATGCATGATTTGATTTAATCTAAACTTTTCCTCTTACATATATTTAATGATTTTATCTTTAATTAATTTTTTTCTCTAGTTAACTTGAGATGTTAATTATTGAAGTGAAAGTGGATAAGAAGTGAAGGTGGAAATGGATATGTGTAGGATTTATTTAATTATTTTAATATTAAATTAGCTAATGGGATGAAATTAGAAATTAAGTAGAGTTAGGAGCGTAAAACTATTGTATGGCCTAGACTGGAACTTTATGGTCCTAACTTGAAGTTGTACAATTTCGAACCCCATTGATAGTCTGGATCTATAACTTTCTCTTTGTTTTTCTTGTCTAAAAATGATCTTTGTTATATGTCACTCTTATTCACACAACTTCAAGATGACCTGTAATAACCCACAAAAAAGTAGAAACCATGGCAACATGCAGAACCCTCCATCAGAGCATTAGCAAACCAAAAGGAGAAAACATGTGAGTGTGATTGAGGATGGACAACCCTTGGTGGTTAAACTCCTAATTACTGAACTAATCCAAGTGTTGTACTACATGCCCTTGTTGTGGTATCAAGTCTCATGTAGTTTTCCTAGGTGATTGTACAAGTGTGTATAGCTAACCAACCCTTAGGTGTGCCCTTGTGTCTCTTGACACCAAGAAAGCATGCTAACTACGTAGTATAGAATGTACCCAACATAGTAGTAGTGAGATATAGTGTGCCTTAATTATATTACCTAGACCCCTTTGTTATTTTAAAAACATTATGCAATAATTGGAGTATTTTCTCTTATTAAAACATGGCTCTATGACCTTTACATGATTGATAATGTATGAATCTAGAATCTTTGACTTGGTTAAGTGCTTCAGACTTGTAGTAGGGACTGCTCTAGATGATGTGCGACTAATTTGGGAAGATTTAGGAACCCGTTGGGTTCTTTTGGAGAGATGTTTGTAATAATAACTTGTAAGAATGTCGGGTGAGTTATAAAGTTATAATGACTTGTTTATACATCCATAGGTGAAATATTCTAATGAAGATGACCCTAGGAAGATTAAATGACCCAAAGAATGATTTGAAATTGAAATCAGTGTTTGTGATTATGTAGGGGCGAGACCGCATAGGTTGGCCAAGACCTAACACTACATCCCAAACCTTATATATGTTTTCAGACTAGAGAGAGAAATACCAAAACAAAAAGTTATGTCATGAATATCAAATGTTTTATGTTGCTTTGATTAAATAATATTCTCATAATTGACGACGTAGTGGAGTGTAAAGATAAACAAGTTTGTAGAAGATCTAAAGAGATGAGGAGATTGGATTTCAAATGCGATCATTTGTCTTAGCAAGGGCACATGGTCAAAATTGGCATTGCACAGGGACAAGTTACCAAATTTTTATGTCTACAAAGGGTTTGGTATATTTTTATGACCAGTTCAAGTCTCGTTGAGTCATCATTTTCTTGTTTCCACACACTTTAGGAAGAATCAATGGAATTTCAACAAGATCAACCAGATTAGAATTTAACCATTTTGTTGGAGTCTTGGATCTAACCGATTCGGATGAAATACAAGATATAAAATGGAAAAGAGTAATGCACAACCAATATCACAAACAATACCTAGGGCTAAAAAATTGAAATAGATAAAAACAAATTAGAGGAAAATCAATTTTGTTAACAATAGTCAAGAGTTAACCCCTATAATGTTACAAGAAATGTGGGTTTATAGGTTTATCAAAAGATGAAACCCTAGGTTGGGTGCAAGTTGAGTTGGTTCACCATGTGGAAAGTACTTTCATGAGGAAATGACCTACACTACGCACAATTTGTGGGTAGTTAGGCACAAGTAAATACAACACAATAAATCAAACCTAATTACAAATTGATTGGTATTTCTAGGAACATAGAAATCATAGGAATATCTAGAAAAACACGAATAATTTTAGTGTTTGAAAATACTAGAGAATAGGTTTTTCAAGGATCATACTAATGTTTTGATCATTTAGAGATAGTTGTCAATAAGTAGTGGAAGAGAAGTCCATATAGTAAGGGGAACTAACCCAAGAAAGAACAACGAAATTCGACCAACCCAACCACAACCGTACAAGTACATTTTTGGCTTTCCCATAATTGGAGGAGTATGAAAATGGCTCCCTCCTACAATTGCTAAATTCATTTGGCAAATTTGGTATTTTGATTCTATGCTCGACAAAACTTGTTTGACTTTTCAAGATTTGTTGTGAGTCACTAGGAAATTATTCTCCTTCCTCCAAATTGTAATGCAACCTTAACACCTTGCACAACCCATAAAAACAAATGGTGTTAATAGGCCCCTATATTATCCCTCTACCATTATTAGGGCCCTCAGATTTTGAAATAAACACTTCATGCAAGTCCACATGTAATCTAGTGTATGCAAGTGCGTCAAACCTCATCTTTTTAATATATGCTACAACTAGTAAATGCTAGATCCTATCTAAATGCTTGATTTTTGCTTTTAACACTTTGATGCTCTTAATATAAATAAATTATTCTCTTACAACTCCAATATCACTCTTGTCCTAATATGATTAGTTTTTGTTGATTGTCTAAAACTACTCATGTATTTATAGACTTCTTGAATTCCGATTAGTACTCTATTAGTATGTAAGCCAACACACAATCAACAGGAAAATCCAACGAAAAGAAACACAAAAGTCTAAGGGACCTATAAACAAGGGTTAAAAGGGCCTAAAAATGCAAGATCTAGAACCATGCAAGTACTTTTATAGCAAATCAAAACCATACAAATACAATTTAGGCAAATGTCCAAAAATTGTGGGAAATCTAAGGGAAGAGAGAAACAAGAGGAGAAAAAAGCAAATGGGTACAAAACATGGCATAATAGAATGCCGCTAAAAAGAAATGAGAACCACAACAAATAATACATAGTCAAAAATCACACACAAAAAAACAAATAAAAAATCTGATAACATAAAGAATACACGCCAACAAAAACCTTATTTAAATCAATAATCAATAAACACATAAATACAATGACACAAAGAACAATTAACTAGTTCACTCTCTACACTTTAACAAAAATATTTCACAAAGGATACAAAAAAACAAATCACAGCCACGACAAACAATACATAGTCAAAAAGCACACAAGGTACTAAAAAAAACAAATGAAAAATATGATAGCATAAAGAATACACACCAACAAAAACCTAACTTAAATCAATAATCAATAAACACATGAATAGACTAACACAAGGAACAATTAACTAGTTTCTTACTTCAGTAAAAATCAATAAACACATGAATAGACTAACACAAACAAATATCTAGTTTCTTACTTTAGCAAAAAATCTTTCATTATCACAAACAAATCGGCATATACTCCATAAATTGAGGATTATGGTCTCTTCTCAATATTTGGTCCCAAATATTTAAGACCGCTAGTTTCCTTGTAGTGTAATATCTAAGAAATTGTATTATTTGACGACCCTTGTCATTATGTGTGGGGAATATTAGGGCATCATTCCAATGGCTTTTAGGTCGTGGGGGCACTGTGCATGGCCGTTCATTGAAAAAGTAACTTTTTTGAAGTGGAGCCCCCTGAGTTTGAGATCCTCCCCTAGCCTATCCCATCCCATCTGACACTGGACATTGGGATGATTGACCCAAAACAGAACAAAAATGAGACAGTGGAGAGGATAGGTGGTGAGTGTGACATGGTGACAGTGAAGGGAGTGTAAGCTAGGCCCAAACAACATCATCAACAATGATGAAGTAACTAGTGTTGTACAACACACCTTCATTCAAATCAATGGGATTTCTGTTCTGTTCTGTAATGTAATGTTTGCATTTACTGCCTTCATTGAATGCAGTGGTGGTGGTGGTTTCTACTTTCTACAAACCAGTGGAGGAGAGCATTTGGGCATCTGTAATGGATCACCTATATAAATGTTTTTCCATTTTCATGGCGTATTCAATGCTGCTGGGTGTCAACAAAACTATGGCCTCGCTGTCACCCAAGGGAGTCAACTATGAAGGTATATATATATATATATATACATACATATTCATGTTTCTGTATTAACAGAAGTGTTTCCTCTGGGTTTTGCCCATCTCATTTGCATCTGCTCTATACCCATTTCATTTGCATTACATCTCACTTGATACCCATTTCATTTTTATTGCAGTGGTAGCTTTAATCGACATCAAGGGTGAACTGAAGGACCCGAACAATGTATTTAAGGAGTGGGACATAAACTCTGTGGACCCTTGCAGTTGGAGCTTAATCGGATGTGCACCTGATGGATCAGTAATGACTATGTGAGTTTGTGTTATAACCTATTCTTTCTTTTTAAGTTTTGTGGTGGTTGTAAGAAAAGAATTCCTCATTTGTCTTTACAATATGAGTTGTATTACAAGTTTGTTCTGGAGTTCCTCTCTGGACATCACAATATGAGTTCCATCACAAGAAGTTTTTTCTGCTTTAATTTTGTGACTATCGAAACCAAGGTTGGTGTAAGAAGAGCTCATCCTGTATTTTTGGTCAATGGCAGGGTAGTGCCCAACCAGAATTTGTCTGGAACTCTTTCTTCAAGCATTGGAAACTTGACAAATCTTCAGTCCTTGTGAGTAAAATGCCCTTTTTTGATGAATGAATATGAATATGTTTAGAAGAAGATTGCAACCCACTTGCAGATCGATTCTGTATTACTACACCATTGCAATTAAACCCTAAAAAAATTTGTATGCTGCAGCTATTTGGTAGAGCTATGATGCAACTGTTCGAAACTGTTAGTTATGTTATGATAATAGGACAATGTAATCTTGCAACTTAAAACCAGCAGTCCTGATATTGGGTTTTCCCTACTCTGTATGCCAGGGATTTGGCATACAGAGCTCTGTTATTGCATTGTTTTGTAAGAGGTTTTCTGTTCTTTTACCTGTGTAAATAGGAGATATTTTGTATTTGTTCTCTAACTGTTGTTGGTATCATCACTAAAGTATTTTGACTTACTCTTGTGGAGAATAAATTGAAGATGCAGATACAACAAAAAATAAGAGCATGAGTGTGTAAAAACTTGGCAAACAAATCAAAATTGAAAACTATTCAAATTTTCACTATAAAATCATGGTGAACCCAGTCAATGGGCATCAAAATGTGCATACACAAATGCACATCATCAATGCAGAGGCATTTGATTATCTAATATAATTATTACATTTGTTTCATTGTCTGATAAACATAGTCGATTTGGCAGGCTAAAGAATAACAATAGACTGCACTTGGGGTAAAAACTTGGCCATTAGTCTGCAAAGAATTGACCCTGCAAGATTTTGTCTTTGAAGAGCTTGGCATTAAAGTGGATAGTATTGTCCTTAACTTCTTGAGATCATTATGCTGTAGCCCATAGTGGTAATAAGATTTTGACTGCAACTGGGAGAAGATAAATACGAGGATGGATACACATATTTATCTAATCTCCTTGAAAGTTTGGCATTAAAGTGGAAAGTATTGTCCTTAACTTCTTGAGATCATTATGCTGTAGCCCACAGTGGTAATAGGATTTTGACTGTAACAACCCATCCTCAGGGAGAAGATAAATATGAGGATGTATACACATATTTATCTATCTCCTTAAGGATGGGTACACATATGGTACCCCGGAATGTTGGATTTATGACCAATTAACTTGATGGAACCAGAAATCTTTACAAATAAAACACAGCATCATGAAAACCTAAATGGTCTTATTCCATTCTAGAGAGGGGTGTTGCCAAAACTCAACCCCGTTGAATCTCTCAACTATCACAGAGAATCTCGAGTGAAAATCAGCTCAAAACCACATGCACTTTGTTTATTTTGATGATGAAATTGTCCAAGTCTAAGCCACCACTCTGTTTTCCTCGCAATCATTGTTGGAGCCTGAAATTCTCACGCCAAATCAAGTGGAAAACTCTTAAGGATTGATGGTTTTTTGAAGGAAAAAATATGTATAGCGTTCAACTTCTTTGATTTGTTAATTCTGCAAACCCATCAATTTTAACTCAGCAAAGCAGTGCCACGTGCTGCTCATCAGCATCTCCTCATCCTGGCAAAGCCTTTGAACTTGGTTTCATTTCATTGTTTTCGGTGCCTAAGTTAGATCTTCGACACATGACATTCATCGACTTTCTGCTCATTCAGGAACTTATTGTTTTGACCTCGCTTTTCTTCAGCATGCCGAGGGAGGACACTTGGCACTATTCAATGTACCACATTCGGGGAGGTTGTAACATATACCTCACCAATATGCAAAGTATCGGTTGTTGACACATGGCATTAATCAATGGCTTCAAATACTTCGGTGTCCTTGGCTGCCTCAAAGTTTTAATCCCTGCAAAGTACCAATGGATGACGTGTAGTGGCAATCGATGCCTTGCACTATCGCAAACTTTTAAACCTTTGAGCCCTGCCTCCATATCATGCCAAAGCACTGATGCTCAACGCCTGGAAGAAATCGGTGAAGTTTTAAAATTGCTACAAGATCCTTTTCACCATGTTAAGTTTGACGGTTTCACAGTGAAGAAAAAGAAGCACATGGATGTCACAACAGAGACATAGGTAACAGACAAAGATCTACTTTTTTGTTTGTATCTTTGGATTGAGAGCTCCAAATGACAAATGACTAGTACCATAGTTCACATACTTATATTCGGCAAACCCAAAAAAAATTGACTCGGCAAAAACTCAGCAAGACTCAGCGAATATTCAGGAATATTCGGCAACTTAAAAAATATGCAAATTTCTTTAAAAACATAAATTTTATGTAAAATATAGCTACAGAATGTATCAAATGAGTCTATAAAATGTTGGAGAAGTGTTTTCTATTAGATTTGAATACAAATACAATATAAAATTGCATCATCATGCATATACAACAGTCGGCTGATAAGTGTTATGAACTTATGGTGATTGTCATTGAAAATTATCATCATAAATTTCATATCTATGCAAGTTACAATTTACAAAAATTTACATTTTCCTCTTCCTCGTTCTAGAGAAATATTGGGGAGAGGGTCTATTGCCTCTACTAATCCCCATAATCGGTTGTGTCTCCTCACTCCTAGAAGGTTGTGACCGCAGCTCCAACCTGGTAGTAGATGGTGGTGGCTCCTCTACTACATGTTCGACATCACCTCCAAAGATGTCATTCCAATCCAATATCTCTTGCTAGTGCTTCTCCCTCCATAACTTCCCTCTCAAAAGAAGCAATCTCATCCTCTGTGTACGCAGGAATTTCCTCTTCTTGCCCGGTCCACTCACTGTATGGATCTATCTCATCCAAATCAATAAGCTCCTGCGATGTGGCCTCCACTTTTCTTGTGCGAAGCCGGAGATTGTATTGCACAAAAACCAAGTCATTGAGGCGTTTTTGAGTCAACTTGTTGCACTTCTTCGTGTGAATGGCCTCAAACAAACTTCAATTGTGTTCACATCCAGAAGTGCTACAAGGTTGAAATAAAATTCTAAGGGCTAGATTTTGAAGATGCATGGTATTTCCTCCCCAATCCTCCCACCAAAAACCTACAAACAAGATAATCAAAAGTTTATAAGTAATTAATAAAATTAAATTTGTAACTTGTAACATATAAGTAACTTAGTAAACATTCTAATTTTTATTACCTGGTAACTGTGTGGTTCTCCCTCGGATAGCTAACGCCGAAGAAAAGAGCCTCCCCTAACATGCTTGTAATTCTGCAGCTTAAAAATAATGAGGTCCCTTGTCTCAACCTCTGGTATCATCCTCTCAATGCATGTTGAAAGGCCCTCCATAACCTCCCCATTCACATCTGTGAAGCCATCGGAAAGAAAAACTTGGGGTTGAGGTAGTACCCCGCTGCATGAATAGGTTGGAGTTGATTGTTCCACCTTCGATCAATTATCTCCCAAAAGGGACCAAATCTAGCAATATCCACCCTATAATAGTTTTGGATGGCCTCTTTGGCCCTATCTATGGCCTCATAAATGTACCCCATAGGATTTTGCTCCCCATCAACCAAGCGCAAAACCCTTACCAATGGCTCTGACACCTACACATTAAAATTTAAAGTTACAAACTTACAATTAAAGTAAATAAGTAAATAACGATATATTTATAATTTAACAAATTAAAATAAAGGAATCGACTTGAAATATAAATTGAAGTTTGAAATTACCTTGATCTCTCTATAGCTCTCTTTGTAAAGACATCATCAAAAACTATCTTTGCGGTCCTCTCTCCATCAATTTTCTTTGAATATTGTGAGTCTAGCCATGCTTGACTCACAAATATTTGCTTCAATGATGACAACAAACTAGAAATACTTTGCAACGTCAAGAAATACTTGGCTCGCACAAGCTCTTTCCCCTTGTGTGTTCTCTCATCAAGCTGAGAACCCAAGGGTGATTATATATGTACTTGGTTATGTTTCTTGCATCTTCTATAACCGGCCTCACCCAATCAATTTTGTCTATGTCCTCCAAAAGAAGGTCAAGGCAATGAGCCGCACAAGGAGTCCAAAAGAGTGATGGATGCCTCTCCTGTAGTAGTCTCCCAGTCGCCACATATGTTGTTGCATTGTCTATGACAACTTACACAACATTCTAGATACCCACCTCTAATACGACCTTCTCCAACATAAGACTCAAATTCTCTGCATTTTTAACTATGTTAGAGGCATCAATTGACTTCAAAAACACCATCTCACCATTTGAAGCCGCTAAAAAATTAATGAGGGTGCGGTTCCTTCCATCCGTCCACCCATCTGAAAGAATGGTGCATCCATATTTTTGCCATTGTTTCTTTTGATCTTCTAGGATTGTCGTTGCATCTGCAACTGCACCCTTGAGCAATTTCCCACTCAAGTCTTTTGGAGAGGGTGCCTTGTACCCTTTCCTTGCAACTGTCAATGTATCGTCACCAAGTACTCTCAGTAGTCCAGATAATAACAAATCTCTTTCCCAGTACATTGCTCTTCGCCACATTGAAGGTTTGTTGTAGTACCAAGGTCTGACGGCTTTTGTTAATTTGCACCTGCTTTAGCTTTGCCATTGCTCGTGCGCATCCTTGTTTCAACCTGTACCTTGCAGCAAAGCTTGTGCCTCAGGTATACTCCTTAGTACAAAAAAACTATGTATCCCTTTACTTGTACTTGATGAAGCAGATGTGCCTCTTTCGGTTCGTATATGTGAACTGCGAGTAGAGTCCACAATCATTGCCGCATCGTCCTTTGAATCTTCTGTCATTCCAAGTAACCACTTTTGCAATGGTTGCATGCATCCTTTCCCTCTCTAGTTTCTTCTCCTCCATCTCTACCTTCATCTCTCGTTTTGCCTCTTCTGTAACATTGGGACATACCACAACGTCCCGACAAACAATACATGCAAGATGATACTTCAGGCGATTGATGCCTCTAGAAAATGTTTTGCCGCAAAAATTGCAAACCACGATTACCTGAATCACTCCACGTACACCATACTTCCAAGCAATGGTACGAGCGTTAGCGGGAACAGTTCCTGCTAATGATGTTGACCCAGATGCCGAACCTAATGCCATTGGTAAGCTCTAATCTGCAACACAATGTACATTTAAAAAATTAAAAAAATGTAAACTTAATTAAAAATTAAAAAATTAAAAAAGTGGCTTTATAACCCTATTTAACGTAATTTCAAATTTAAAATTGTAAATCTTACAAATAAGAATACATTCTAAAAACGAAATTAAAATAACATTTACAAAATTATAACAATACATTCCGGCAAATTCATTCATTAATGACGATCTCATGATTCCACGATAACAAACATGAATAACAAATAATATTAAACGAATTTGCGAAAAGAACTTAAAAAAACATACCTCTGGTTCCAAATGACTATTAAAATTTTTAAATCATTTGCACTTAAATTGAATGCATTTAAAATTACAAAACATATTCGGATACAATATGAATATATAAAATTTAAATAATATAGAACAAATTTGTGAAAAGAATAAAAAAAACTTACCTCTGGTGCCAAATGACTATTAAAAATTTAAAATCATTCACAATTAAATTAAATGCATTTAAAATTACAATATGAATATATTAATTAAAATTTAAATAATATTAGAATGAATTTGCAAAAAAATTAAAAAAAAAACTTACCTCCAAATGCAATTCTTCAAATTTGCTCTTCGAATTCGCTATAAAATCCCTTCAACTCATGCAATGCATGCTCAATGGTGTGTGAAAAAATGAAGGGCATGGTGTTGCCTTAAAAAGAGAAATCGCAGTGTATTTTCAGCGGTTTCCCACATTTTTCCCATGCTTTTGCGTTCCATGTTCAGAGTCTATGGCGAGTTTTATGCATAAAACTCGCTGAATATTGGCAAATATTTGGCAAATATTCTCGGCCAATATTTGCCAATATTCGCCGAGTCCTGCCTTGAGTTAAACTCACGAATATTCATCTTCTGTTTATTTTGGCGAGTACTCGCCAAAGACAAGTGAAGGAAGCTTCCAACCTAAAAGCATTTTCTCCAATCCACATGTGAAATAGTATTAAGGTCCATACCCAATAGATTTGAGCTAATGATGTTGCTGAGATCTAAATATTTGCTTGTTTCTTGCTTCTAGCAAACGAAGTCATGAAAAATAGGATTTTATTGAAAGTCATGCAGGTTTTCTAGGTAAGGTTTGTTTGAAGTCATTCCCAACTATGATTCACTGGTAGTGGGTCATCATTGTGCCAACAAAGATCCCATAATATTCATGATGTGGTTTTGAACGAATCTTTTCAAGTGGGCATCTTTTTAGAACCCTATGATCTATGTGGAAGAGATAAGCATGAGAGAGGACTTATCTTATAGCAATATTCTTGATTCCCTTCTCCCCTTCTCTCTTCTTCCATCTATTCTCCCATTTTCTATCCAAGCAATCTTGTAAAAACGGTTCTTCCTCCTTGAATGCAAAGTTACTCTGCTATTTTGAGTGCTAACCTTCTGAGTGCCTTGGACCTCTGGTTTTTAGCTTTGTAAATGCATAAATGTCTCGACTTATGTTTACAACATACCGTGTATATTTCAAATCTTAATAAATCTATCATTATTGCTCATGTCCTGCCCTTTGTCTGTGTTATTTTCCTTTACCTCTCTGCTATTCTTATGGTTGATTGTGTGTGTAGCATTTGCAAGATTTTGATTCATAGTTTCTCATATAGGTTGACACTTGAGAGGGAGAGTTAGATTTAAATGTTGGTCTATTGTGGTTCATATTTGCCTTTTGGATTTGTGTTTTGTCCTCTCTCTTCTTAACTCAAATAGGGAGAGTGATCCCTTCACTTTTTGGTGCGTCACCGTTTTTTTTGTGTTTTCTCCCCCCTTTTCTCCTGCAATTGGTAGATTAGAGTAGAGTAGTGATAGCATAGAGTAGTTAGAATAAGAGCCAACTTTCTCTGGAGGGCTGCCTCAAGGAACCAACTTCCCACACCTTTGAGGCATTCCCATTGTTGCTACTGAGACACCGAACTTCCAATTGGTGCCCTTTGGGTGCACATTTTCAGCAGGCAACAGTGGGGAAGAGCATTGCGACTATAATTAAGATTCAGAAACATTATTTTCGACATCAGTTGTGCTATATATCTCAATATTTGGATTGCCAAGCTGTTGAATGTTGTCATGTTATATCTATTAAAATGTAAAACCCTTCGCATTAAAGTTGGAAGTATAAACTTTTACTCTTGAGCTTATTATGCTGGAGCCCAGTGTGACAAATACCATTTTGACCTACGTTGCCAGGGTACGGGTATGAGTATTGTATGGGTACGGGTACGATACACGGATACGTCAATTTTAAAAAACCCTTGGGTACGATACGTCTTGAATATGTCCGTACATATATATTAAAAAATCAAATATATATATATATATATATATATATATATACATCTACTCACTTTCCTCATTTTTTAGTCCATAAATAACTGAAATAGTAATACGAAACTTGAATCAATGTTCAAAACATTCAATATACTTAAGACTTAGCATTTTTATTGATCATGTGGCTGTCATACGTATCCTTGACGTATCAGTATCCGTATCCATACATATCCGTATCTGATACGTATCAGACAAGAAACGTGGGGGGTCAGGGCGTATCCTGGCAACATAGATTTTGACTATGAATATTCCATTCAAGAGAGGTCGGGACACAATACATACACTTTCCTCAACTAGTTATATGTTTGCAAATTCAACTCCGTAGTGCTTTGTTTTGCCATCATCTAATCCCATTTAATGACACGCTGAATCATGTCTTCACCCCTGGTCATATAGAAAGAAATTTGTCTTACAAATTTCTGCCATTAACAGCTACCTCTGATAATTCTAACAAATAGGACGTAGTGGTCATAGAGAAAGACAAGAAATGTTTCGTATAGAGGAAAATGCATTCATTTTAATAAAAGACTCAAGTTTCATCAGGTTCCTAGCTATATGCTTTTAAAGCTTCTCAAATTCGGCTATATTTTCCTGATATCTTATATAATGTACACAAAATCTTCATTACAGAATATTTCTAGGAAATCTGAATACAGAGGTAATCCGTGTATGATAGCTTTTGCTTTCTTTTAATAAATGCATTTTCCTCTTCCACTAGTTGGGGAGCATCATTTTTATGTTTCTAAACATGGGAATGCATAAATATGGTTCCTTACCACTACGACCTTCACTTTTTGTTATTTTCTGACGATCAAATCCTGCAAACAATGGTGGTTATTCACAAGCAGATGTGCTAGAAGTTCCTTATCAGCATCATAATTTAACTCGAATTGTCTTGACTGGATGTGCCTTGACAGGTTATTACAGAATAATGAGATTTCTGGACCAATTCCAGGAGAATTAGGGAAGTTGGAAAGGCTTGAAGCCCTTGATTTTTCTGGAAATCAATTTAGTGGTTTGATTCCAAGCTCATTAGGTCAGCTAAAGAACTTAAAGTACTTGTAAGTATCATGTGAGCTATGATAGTGAATTTCAATTTTTCTTCTTGTTTCCCTCCGTCACTTCCTTGATCAGAGTTAAAAGTAGCAAATCACTTTTCTATAAAAGATAGACTCCTTACAATTAAGTTGGGTATTTTCTGAACTAACCAGACGACTCAACAACAACAAACTTTTTGGACCATTTCCTGTATTCCTGGCCAACATTTCAGAGCTGACTTTATTGTATGATTCTCCACTTGTCCACTAAATTCAATTTTTTTCTGCATTTGTCTGTTACTAATGTGGTTTTCAGTTTCTAAGCAATTCTTATATGAATTCCAGGGACTTATCCTACAATAATCTGAGTGGTTCTATTCCAAGAATTCTTGCAAAGACATACAAGTAAGCTTTCTGAAAACGATAGAAGTCTACTGGCAACACGTGCAAAATTCTTTGTTGAAGTCTTCACAAAATTTCTTTCAGCTTAATGATGTGACCTATTAGGTGACTCTAAAATTCTACGCCTCTGTCTCTATCATGCAGTATGGCTGGAAATCCCCTTCTTTGTAATAGGGTAAAGGATTGCCCTGTTGATTCTAGCACGCCCCTTTCATTCACTCTTGATCCAAACAAAAGTACTGCTCTCAACTGGAGCTGTTATTTGCATTTTCCTTTTTTAAATAAAGGTTTGACAATGTTCATTTATTTTATGCTGGAATTGATTTTATCTTCAGATACAGAACCCTCCAGACAACGTAAAAGTCTGAAGGTAGCTATTTCTGTTGGTGCAATTTTCGGTTGTCTGGCTGTGTTTATACTTTCCATTGGACTTCTCCTATGGTGGCGAAAGAGACATAATGAACTTGTATTCTTTGCGGCTAATGGTTTGTTCAAAATCTCCAAATTGAGAATGTAGTTGGCTTTTGTTGAAATATATTTCTGAAATTTTGAGAGGCTAGTTACGAGGTGCTATTAAATGGGATTGCAGAACAGGGTGATCCTGATGTATGTTTGGGAAATTTGAAGAGATTCACATTTCGAGAGCTCCAAGCTGCCACAGATAATTTCAATGCAAAGAATATTTTAGGTCAAGGAGGGTTTGGAATTGTGTACAAAGGATGTCAACGAGATGGTACCCTCATAGCTGTGAAACGATTGAAAGAAAACAATGCTGCAGCTGGAGAAATTCAATTTCAAACAGAGGTAGAAATGATAAGCTTGGCGGTGCACAGGAATGTGTTACGATTGGATGGATTTTGCATGACACGTACAGAGAGATTGCTGGTGTATCCTTACATGCCAAATGGAAGTGTGGCCTATCAACTGAGAGGTCTCTTATCCTGTCTCTTCCTGGCATGTATTACCTTTTTGTGTAAGAGGGGGATGGTATATAGCTTTGATGCATGTTAGAATGAAACTGTAAAATAAAAATACTAACTGAGAGGGTTATATTCATGCAGATACTAGTCTAGGAAAACCTGCTCTGGATTGGTATACTCGCAAGCGGATAGCTCTTGGAGCTGCCAGGGGACTATTGTACTTACATGATCAATGTGATCCCAAGATTATTCACCGCGATGTAAAAGCAGCAAACATATTATTGGATGAAGATTTCGAAGCTGTTGTGGGAGACTTTGGATTGGCAAAGCTTTTAGACCAGAGAGACTCCCATGTGACTACTGCTGTTCGAGGTACTGTTGGGCACATAGCTCCAGAATACTTATCAACTGGGCAATCCTCAGAGAAAACTGATGTATTTGGCTTTGGCATATTACTGTTGGAACTCATAACTGGACAGAAAGCTTTGGATTTTGGTCACGATTCTAAGCAGAAAGGTGTAATGCTTGATTGGGTGAGTAGCCTAACTATTTTCTCTAATTTATATCAAAGTATTTTGTAGTCTGTTAAATGATTTCGGAATATTAGAGATCACTGCTACGCCCTGTAGATCACTGCTGTACAAAGGCATGAATTGCAAAAACTAAACCAGTTGTTTCCCTGGAAATTGAATCTTGCTTACAAGATGGACAGGCTAGATGAGACCTTAAGGCGAGCATCAAACATTAATTTTCTATTTAATATGTAGTAGAACATGGTTTCTTGTAGTTTCTGATATATTCACTTGGTTGTTCATGTGATTGCATGAAAGGTTAAAAAATTACACCAGGAGAGGAAATTGGATCTGATAGTAGATAAGGATCTTAAAGGTTTCTATGATAAAGTTGAACTTGAGGAAATGGTGCAAGTGGCTTTGATATGCACCCAGTTTCATCCTGGACGTCGTCCCAAGATGTCCGAAGTGGTGAGGATGTTGGAAGGAGATGGACTAGCAGAGAGATGGGAGGCATCGCAGAAAGTGGAAACTCCTAGCTACAGAAGGGCCAACTCTATACCCAGGAAGTATTCTGATTTCATTGAAGACTCATCTTTTGTTGTGCAAGCCGTGGAACTTTCTGGTCCACGGTGATTCCACTATCTACAGGTAGATATTAATTTCCTAGCTACAGAAGGGCTGATTCTATACCCGGGAAGTAAACTGATTTCATTGAAGACTCATCTTTTGTTGTGCAAGCAATGGAACTTTCTGGTCCACGATCATTTCACTATCTGTGGGCCAGTATTAATTTCCAATTTCTGTTTAAGTCTGCGTGAAGTCCAAAATTTTAGCTAGGAGCTGTGGAACAACTTTTTACATAAAACCTGCAGATATTTCCAAGTGTAATATATGTATTGTCAGGAGTGAAAAGGCGAGTGTATTCTTTTTGTAAAAAATATTGTTGTATATTCAAGATAATCCCTTGTTGAGGATTCCCTTTTGATATAATATTTATGTATTTAACCATTTACAGTGTTTCAGCATTGTGTTTATTTGTTGCTTTGTTGAACACAATTCAGAACTTTTATTGTCATTTTTGACATTGAATAGTTATCAGTTATTATTCTAGGTTCTATTGAGAGAATTAATAAAACTCTGATAAAAAAAAAATGTTTATGTGAAGCAGAAGCATGCAGAATGGTTGAAAAACTATTGTGAAATTCAGACTGTAAGTTATGAAGGATAGGAATATTATGATGTGGCATAAAACCAAGGATGATTATCTTTGCAAGAGACAATGAAAGGCTAAATAAAAATGGAGAGGCACAAACGTTGTGAAACTTGAACATCACAAAATTGTTTGTATAATGCAAAAGACTACTATGGAGCTTAAACAAGTAACCGTATATTGACCAGAAATAACACTCTGCAACGGATCCGTACCTACTTATGTTTGAAGATTGAACTCAATACTGAATCAAATGAAGGGGCTCAAAGGTAGTGAAATGAAGATGAGAGGATCTTTCTGCAGTGGAGTCTTCCTATGAACTTAGCATGGCAGCCCACAGTAAAGAGGAGTTGAGCAGTTTAAACCACTGCATGAATGGATCATCATATGGTAAATGAATCAATGAAACTGAAAGTGAGGTTTGTAAAATAAAAAAAATCTGTTTTTGTATTTACGATGAAGGCGTTTGTCCCAGTTAGAATCTGCCTGCCTTTCTGACAATACACAGTACATCTCAATGGTTATAAATTATAATCTGATCCGTACATGGTCGTTGATAAAAACAATCTCCACCTTTGATCAAGCCTGTGTTGGAATGCCTGCCAGGCAATAGTTCTTTTTTGGGTGTTGTGTTTTCTGAATGGTATTATTCAGGACAGACTGCACAGTCCACCATTAATGCAGGTTCTAATAAATTACAAATGTGTCCACAATACACAATAGACTCACAGAATTAACACTGGATAATTGCAGAACGTGAAGACCCCTTCAATAGGTTGTTAGTTTATAATCTTCTGCAGTACCAGACATGGTATCCATATCCAGCAATGGTTCGAAAAACACCCAGAGAAGCGTCAGGAAAGGGGCACTGCGGAGTGGTGTTGAGGGAGATCTTTTTCCCGCTGCAGGAGCTGAGTGCAAACACGGCCCTGGCGAGATCATCCCATGTCAAAGTCGATTCCATCCAAAACTGCATCCCCCAATTGTCTCGGCGTGGATTGCCCACCAAGGAAATTGTTGCATAGATAGTTGGTGAGGTGAGAATAATGGAAATGAACCCAATTGCGTCTTGCTGCACTGGCCTTCCACACCAGACAAGTCGTGAGAATAATGGCAATAAACCCACTCATATTCATCGCCATGGTTGATGTGGGAGAATTAGAGAAAAGGCCACATCACGCTTGATATTACATTTCTTCCACGTGGATTTATGCATGGGAGATGGCGAAAACTATTCTCCCTATAGAATGCACTGTCGTACATAGATGCCATCATAAGACAGACATAGAACACATGCGCCATTCACTGAAATAGCACCATTCACACAAACGTGGCAGTGCTCACCCAGGCAAAGACGTTAGCGGAAATTTGTGGTTCAAAATTGACTTTGCCCAGTTTGAACACCAACTGCATATTTGTGTCAGACGATGGATCCTTTGTCATAGCGAATTAAAACTCTCACTCGTAAACGCATGCTCGCCATCCTTCATTAATTTGGCTGACGGTTTTGGGCAAATGTTGTTCTGGGCATTGTTCTTGATGAACAAAAAGAAAGAGAAACACAGAGAGAGCAGTAGCAACAAAAAATTTCTGAGAGAGAGAGAGAGAAGGGGAGGCAACATCGGAAGGAACTATGCAGCGTGGGAGAAAGTAGGCAGCGACAGGCAGATAATTTCTTCACTAAATGCTCTACCTTGATTGGATTGACATTTTTTTATGTGTTTTTCATTTCAATTTGGTGAACTTTACTAGTTTCTCAGTGAATAATTCCCACTGAAATACATATCAGAACTGAAACGGAAAACAACAAACCCACAATTGGAATATTACATATCTTTCTTAACATGTCGGAATATTACGGTCGAAACATTACGATCAGAACATTGCATTACATGTCGGTTTTTAACACTTACAAAACAAAACAAAAAATTTAAAAAGGAAGACAATGCGAATAACAATTAGAATAAATGCATTTGTAAGTAATATTTGTAAAAGTTGAAGCCATCAAGAACACTCCAAAAAATTGTCTTCTTTGGGTGGGAAATTGGTTTCGTTTTTTATTATTCTCCACTTTATTCCCATCATCCCAGTTGGCACCTGTATGTTTTTTGTAGTCACATTTGTATTCCAAAATGTTGAAATACACATTGTGTTTTTCAAATGTGTATTTCAACATGAGATGACATACAATGTGTTTAACTTGTTGAAACACACAGGTTGTTTTTCAACATGTTGAAGAACACAATGCTTCACAACAGGTTGAAAAACACTCTGTTCTTCAACATGATGAAACACAAAAAACATTGTCAATGTTCCACTAAGAAAATGATTTGTAAATTATCTACTTTGTAATTCGTTCACAAAACCACAATTATACTGTTGTTCTACTTTCAAATAGAAAATGACAGTTGAGCTAGTGATTGAATTGTTTATGCCTTAGAATTGAAATTTGCAAGAGAAGTAACACATGCCAAGGACTTTTATCCTGGAAACCTCCAAAAGAGGAAAACCAGTCAGGAAGGGCAAACATCTCTTTCTTCCCTTTTTGCTTTAATGGCCAATTCGAAATATGAGAGATACAGACTCTACAATAAGTAAGAAAGGAAATTGACAATGTCTCACACTTCCTCCCAACTACTTGACTGCTCTATTCAAACTCTTTCTTTTGCAAACTCAATTCCAACACTTTAGAACTCTTACACTTACTCCCATGAAGTCTCGTGCTTCTGATAATAAAAAACTCTCCTTCCTACATGTATTTATAGCCTTCCTCATGTCCTCCTGTGCACTGCAGGATGGGAAAGGTCATGGAGGAGAAAAGACACGAACAACCTTTCCAATTCTGGGATTGTTCGTTTTGAATTTTATTTTCTGTCCGAAAGTCACAGGACCGCCACCTAATGCAGATCAGCAGTCACAGGACTGCTGCCCTAGTTGGGCGGCAGTTTTGTAGCCGTCACTCTGCACAAAACAATGATTATGTTAACATATAAACAGAACATCTATTTCTTCATTTTCCTTCTTTGTTGCTTGCTGATCTGATGAAGTAGAGTCATTTTGGATCCCTATGGATCACACCTCCCTTGCTTATGAGGCTTTTGATCCCATAAAAGCTTAGTGGGAGAGTAGATAAGGAAATAATTCTCTCACTTGCTCCTTCGAGTACCATTGGGTTTGCCTTGGTGTCTTCCCTTTCAGTCCAACTTGCCAAGACTCCTGTGGACCTCTTCTAGTCTTTCTGACATTTTGTTGCAACACCACATCCTCCTCCAATTCGCCTCGTGAGTCCAAGATACAATCCTCAATGGAAGGTAGCAACTGTAATCCATCATTTTCATCTAGCATGGATGACTCATATAGGTGCAAGTTCTCACAGTTTACTATTGAGTACATCCTCATAAAAGGCGACAAATCAAGTCGAAAGGCATTTTCTCCAACCTGCTCCAATATGGCGAAGGGTCCATATCGTAAAGGCTTGAGCTTCCGTGCTTGCCTTTGTAGTCACTCCTTGCTCAAGTAAAGCCAAATTTTGTCTCCAACATGAAGCTTATGCTCTCTCCTATGTTGATCGTGTCTAGCCTTGTACTTGGCTTGAGATTTCTCTAACTGTTCTTTGACTTTGAGATGGATTTGTCTGATCCTCTCAATGAATTTGTTTGCTTTAGTCACCTTTGTGTCTCGTGTCTCCTCCTCATCCTGTTGCCCAACTGCTATATCCAATGGATTTGTAGGTAGAAATCCCAAGCATGCTTCAAACGGTGACTTCATAGTGGATGTGTGTACTGCCCGGTTGTAGGAATGTTGAATGTAGGCTAAGGACTCATCCCAAGTCCTTGGGTATATATTGTTATACCCTCTGATCAACTGTACCAAAGTCTTGTTCACCACCTCCGTCTGTCCATCTGTCTGTGGATGGAAAGTCGTAATCCTCTGTAACCTGGTGTCCATCTTGTCCCACAAACTAGTCCAAAACTTTCCCAAGAACCTAGAATCCTTGTCAGAAACAACAGATTTTGGCAAGCCAAAATGCACCCATAAATTAGCAAAGAAAAGATCTGTTGCCTCATCTGCTTTTACTGTCTTTTTACATGCCATAAGAGTACGCATCTTACTGAATCTATCAACAACAACATAGAGATAGTCTTAGCCATGTTTAAAAATAGGTAATCCTCCTACAAAGTCCATAGAAATGTCCTCACACGGACGAGTAGGTACTGGCAAAGGCATATAAAAACCCTCCTTCCTAGTCTTAGGCTTACTGGGAACAAAGTTTACATCCACGTATAAATTTTGATACTTCTTCTTGCATAGTGGGCCAATACACATACCTTTGCAAATGGGCTAGGGTCTTACCAACACTGAAATGTCCTGCTACTTTCGAGGTATGTGCTTCCCTCGTCAATAGGAGTCTTTCTTCTTCAGGCACACAAAACTTCCCTCATCGATAGAGCAACCCATCCTTGAGATAACAATCTTCAATCCCCGTCCTCTTAGCCCCTTGGGAATGCAACTAATGAAATGTCACCCCAAAGTCTTTGTCCTGGGCATATGCCTCTCTGTAAGCTTCCTTCCTGAAGGGCTCGATCTGAGAGATAGTGGCCAAACAGGAGAACTTCTCCTGTGTAGGCGGCCTAAACAACATGTCTACCACCAAGTTTGTACTACCCTTCTTGTATTTGATCACCAGATGAAATTGCTAAAGGAATCCCATCCATTTGTAGTGCCTTGCATGTTACAATTTAGATTGTGTTTACAAATACTTGAGAGGTTTGTGGTCAGTGTGCACAATAGTTTCTTTACCCAACAAGTAATGCTTCCATTTTTAATTGCCTGAACTAGTGCATACATTTCCTTATTATATATTAAATATCCTTTAACTATTGAAGTAAAAGTTTCAGAATGATAGCATACGAGTTTACCTCCCTGAAGCAACACTGTGCCCATAACATAATCACTGACATCTATCTCTACTTCAAAGGGTTGTTGCAAATTAGGAAGAGCATGCATTGGTGCATGACTAATCTTGTATTTTAATAACTCAAAGGATTTGTCTTGTTTCTTACCCCAATCAAAACCCTTAGTCTTTGCGGCCACTGTGTGTAGAGGTGATGCAATCGCGGAGAAGCCCGAAATGAACTTCCGCATGTACTATATTGTTCCCACAAAACTCCTAGTCTTTGTGGCTCTTGTTGGTGTTGGCTAATCAGTGATGGCTTCCACCTTCTTTGGATCCACTCGTAGCTCTCCTCCTCCAACCCCATGCCCAAGATAGACAAGTGATTGTTTGGCGAATTCACATTTCTTCATATTACAAAGTAGTTGTTTCTCCTTAAGAACTTGCAAGACTTGCTGCAAATGAGTTAGATGTTCCTCCCATGTGACACTAAAAATAAAGATATCATCCAGATAAACAATGACACACAAATATATGAAATTCCGCATTACATCATTCATCAATCTCATAAATGTAGCTGGTGCATTACATAAACCAAATGGAAGTACTAACCACTCATACAAACCATGTTTTTTCTTAAAGGTAGTCTTTCATATATCCTCCTTCGTTCTGACTTGGTGATAACCTGACATGAAATCCAACTTCATGAAGAATTTGGCATGCTGAAGCTGGTCCAAATGGTCATCTCTGCGGGGGAGTGGATATCTGTTCGTAATGGTGATCTTGTTCAAAGTGCGGTAGTCGATGCATATTCTCCAAGAACCATCCTTCTTCGGCACTATCACAATAGGTGAACTATATGGTGAGGTGCTCGAACGTATCACACCCTGGTCTAGTAATTCCTGGAGTTGTTTTTTTACTTCAGTACTCTCCAACAAGGATTGCCTATACAACCCAATGTTTGGTAGAGGGGACTCTGGCAACAGCTGAATCTCATGCTCTACTTCCTGTTTTGGTGGTAACCCAGTGGGAGCCTGAAAAAATTCTTGAAAAGACTGAATAACACTCTCCAAATCCTATATTCCCTAGTTAGAAATCTCTGAAACTTCTACCCCATCTTGTTTATCCTTTAACAAAAGTAAACAAAACTGATTATGATTTGCCTGAATAAGTCGTTTTACTTGGTTAACACTCACCATAGTAACCTATGTCTTACGCTGGTGTGCCCGGATGTTGAAGTTGATCCCATCCTTGACCCATATGTATCGGTTTTCCCTTTTCATAAATATAACATCCTTGATATACAATTTGGACTCCCAAAAACAACATCAAAAGCATCAAGTGGAATAACATCAGCATCCAATACATCAATATCCTAGGAATTTATCCCAAACTTGACCTTACATATTTTTGTTCCCTGAATTTCAACACCCTTCTTCACCCAACCCATAGGATAAGGGTGTGGATGCTCATAAATCTCAAGACCAAGCTTCTTTACAATTGCTTCAAAAATCAAATTAGACTAAGAACCAATATCAACCAAAGCATTTACCTTAGTTCTGTTGATCTGGATTTTGATCTGAAATAGTCTACTCATTTCCTCTTCCTGGCTTTCCATGTTGGTGGTCGTGCATCCAAGCCTCTCGTCTACATTAGAGTCATCTTTGATTTCCACCTCCCCTTCTGTCTTTATAGTTGTCATGGCCTTCTTCAAGTCGTTGGTTCGGTTCTTCGGATGCAACTTCCAACATGTAACGTCAATACAACCATTGATATCATAGTTGCAAAAATTCTTGGGATCTTTACAAGTATTTAAAGTAATGCCAACTTGTTTACCTTTCCCTTTCCACTTACCTTTGTTACTTGTTTTCCCATGTTCTTTCTTTTGTTGATTTGTCGACTGCTTTTCCATTGGCTCTGCTTCTCCTTGCTTCTTTTCATCATCTATATAATATGCCTGCACAGATGCCTCATTGAGATCTTTGGGCTTCGTGGAGATGATTTTTCTTTGAAGTTGAGTGTGAAGTCCTCCCAAGTACTTAGTTAGAATATCCTCATCCTCTAAGTCCATATTCAGCAACATGGCCTGCCTCCGAAACTCCATAGTATAGTCCTGCACACTTTGACCTCTGCTTTGTTTAAAATACTGCCATTTAATCATTTGGTCAATCTTGTGGCCAATAGGATAGAAGTTAGCTCTAAGTAATTCTTTAAATTCTTGCCAAGATTTCACAATAGGACGTTTCTTCTTTTCACAAGTGGCTAGATGGGTTTCCCACCAAACCAGAGTGTGTCCATCCATTTTGAGACGTGCAAAGGTGATCCTCTAAGCCTCAGTGACATGATGGACGCTAAAGTAGACTTCCAATTGTTTTAACCATTTATCAAACAATTATGCATCTACTTGTCCTTTAAAGCTTTTAATTTCAACTTTCCTCTCAACTTTAAAGGAAGCATGATCAAATTTTACCTTCTCTCTTGCATTTGAAGTCTCTTTTTCATGCTCTTCCCCATAGTCTTCCTCATGGTGGCTCCTCCCTATGCCAAAATTTTCGGCTAAGCCTCAAACCACCGAGTCCATGGAGTCTTGCTAAGATAAGTCATCTTGTGTAAATCTGCAAGTTCTTCTTGTCTTCTAAACATCCTATCCATCATGGTCTCCAACATCTCGATTCTACAGACCAAGTTTTCTTTTTCCATTTCTCCCCGAATTCTCTGTTTCCACTTCCTTGTAGAAATATCTGGATCACAAGGTAAAGCCTCTTCGCCTTTAGATCTCGTCACTGTCATACAAGTCCAAGAAAAAATACCACAATCTTGGATACTTGTTAGCTCTGATACCAAAATGATCTGTAAACTATCAACTTTGGAATTTGTTCACAAAACCACAATTATACTCTTGTTCTACTTTCAAATAGAAAATGACAGTTGAGCTAGTGATTGAATTGTTTACGCCTTAGAACTGAAATTTCCAAGAGAAATAACACACACACACACACATGCCAAGGATTTTTATCCTGGAAACCTCCAGAGGAGGAAACCCAGTTGGGAAGGGCAAATAACTCTTTATTCCCTTTTTGCTTTATTGACCAAATAGATATATGAGAGATACAGAGTCTACAATAAGTGAGAAAGGAAATTAACAATGTCTCACACTTCCTCCCAACTACTTGACTACTCTGTTCAAACTCTTTCTTCTACAAAGTCAATTCCAGCACTTTAGAACTCTTACACTTACTCCCATGAAGTCTCTTGCTTCCGATAATTAAAAACTCTCCTTCCTACATGTATTTATAGCCTTTCTCATGTTTTCCCATGCACTAGAGGATGGGAAAGCTCATTGAGGAGAAGAGACACAGACAACCTTTCCAATTCTGGGACAGTTCGTTTCAAATTTTATTTTATGTCTAAAAGTGACAGTACCGCCGCCCAATGCAGACTGATGGTCATAGGACCACCGCTCTGCACAGAGTGGCGATTCTGTTAACATATATTGCTACGCCCTTAACCTATTGCTTGTATTAGGATATGAGTAGCCGACTTATGGCTTACCATATCATTTTATTATATCATTTATACTTTCTCATGCTTAGTAGGTCGGCCTTGGTGATGGCCATAACATATGAATAGTATATATAGGGGATTGTAGGTAGTAATTCATCATCATTAGAGCATTTGAGTATTACTGTATGGTTTGGAGGTTGCCCCCTCGAAGTGGCGAAGCTATTCCAATTGCATATTGAGATCATTATTATGGAATATTGTGTTATTTGGTGTTATATTTCTGCTCATGATCTGAATTATACAAGTAATTTCATTACAAGTGGTATCAGAGCTGCGATCTGGGCCAAAATTAGGGCAAAAAACCCTAAAAAAAATTTCCACCATATATTGCGAACCAGAGCGAATTGGTGGGAGATATTTTTACCAGAGTTGCGAAACATTTCAAGTAAGGTTCCCTAAAAATTTTAGACTTTTTTGATTTATTTTGCAAAAGTTATTACAAATTTAGGGTTTTTAATAAAATTGTTCCCTAGGGTGCAAATTGTGGAATTTTTTCAAATTTGTTACATTTTCGGAAAGAAAAAAAAAAATATTTGGGGTTTGTTCTTTAAGTTTTTTTATATTTGGCTGAATTCTTATCAAAATCCAAAACCCTAAAATTTGACCGTGATCCCTACATCCTACTATTTTGGGGCATCATGGCGGGGCCTTCCACAAGAGGAAAAAAGAATCCCATCACTCCAGGTAAAACACTAGAAAAGGATGAGATAGTAGTTGAGGAGTTGGAGACAGAAGATATAACTACAGATTCCTTAGGGTTAGGGTTTACTTCGACAGACCATAAAGTAAGCCAACTTGAGTTTAACCTGAGAGACCTCGAATCTAGGGTGGCCAACAAAGAAGATGTGGATAGGATTGGACATAGATTGGAGGATTTCATGCAAAAATTCAATACGCGTATGATGGGTAATCAAACTTATGTCAATCAAGGTGGATCCTCAGGTCAACATAATCAACACATGAGCCAGAGTGGATCTTCGAGTGTGCACATTCCAAATACGAGCACTCTGCAGGCCCGTACTATGTTTCCAAAAGTGGAGATGCGCAAATTTGATGGAAAGGATCCACTCAATTGGATCAACCAAATGGAGAATTTCTTTGAACTACATCAGATTCCATCAGGACAAAAGGTGACCATGGCATCTTTGTATCTCGAACCTGACCAATTCATATGGTATCGATGGTTATGTGCTCAAAGGCAGAAGAGTGGTCTTAATGTTACATGGACAGTCTTCACTGAAGAGTTGCAATTACACTACAGTTCTAGTGTGTCAGATAATTACTTTCAGCTTAGCAAAAGTTGAGACAGACAAGATCTGTTAAGGATTACATCATCACTTCTAAAACCTTTCTCTGCGGGTGGAAAATATTACTGAAGAGAATCTGAATGACCTATTTCTTGGGGGTCTTAAGGATCACATTGAGCATGAGGTGCGTATGTTTAATCCTCATAAGGTTTCTGATTCGATGATTATGGCAAGAAGGGCAGAGGAGAAATTTGTTTCAAGTAGGAGACAACATTTCACTTTTACTAGAGATCGCAACACCTTGGCCCCAACACTCCCTCGACTAGTTAGATTGACACCTCAACAAATTGAAGAAAAAAGAGAAAAAGGGTTATGTTTTAACTGTGACAGTAAATTTGGACCCGGACATAAATGTGCTGAAAAGAAGTTGTTCTACATTGATGGGCCTAGTGAAGATGAAGAGACTAATGAAGATGCAGAGTCAAAGGTCTTGGTTGAGCCAAAGGAGGAGTCAGGAGATCCTCAGCCAACAATCTCATGCCATGCAATTTCAGGTATTAGCACCCCCCAAACCCTAAAGGTGGTTGGATTCCTAAAAAAATAGAGGGTCACAGTGTTGATTGATTCAGGAAGTACTCACAACTTTATCAATCATAAGTTAGCAGTGCGCCTAAACTGTTTCATTTATCTAGCTCCTGAATGTCAAGTAATGATTGTTGATGGAGGTACTATTACTTGTTCTGGAAAATGCCATAGCATTAAGCTTTCCATGGGAGATTACATACTAAATAGTCCCATGTATGCCATTTCTATGGGAGGAGCAGACATTGTGTTAGGGGTTCAATGGCTTACCACTTTGGGAACCATTGAGATGAACTTCCAAGACTTGTTCATGCGATTTCACTCTGAAGGAAGGGCTTTTGAGCTAAGAGGCTTAAGAGCAAAGTCTCCACAAATTGTAAGTTCTCATCAGATGCACAAAATGCTAAAAAAGGGTGCAGAGGGATTTGTGGCACAACTCTTTTCATTGGAGGCTCATCATTCTAAGGACATTATACCATCAGATATGTAAGCATTGTTGGATGCACACTCTGTTGTATTTGAAAATATACCAAAGGGCTTACCTCTAAAGAGAGATCATGATCATGCTATTCAGTTATTACCAGGAAGTCAACCACCTAACATCAGACCTTATAGGTACCCATATGTGCAAAAGAGTGAAATCGAGAAGATTGTACAAGAGATGTTGGAAGCAGGAATCATCCACCATAGTCAGAGTGCTTATTCTTCTCCAGTAGTGATGGTACGGAAGAAAGATGACATGTGGCGCATGTGTCCTAATTATAGGGAACTTAATAAGTACACAATCAAAGATAAGTTTCCTATTCCTGTTATTGATGATTTGCTTGATGAGTTGCATGGTGTTGTTTATTTTACAAAGCTTGATCTTCGTTCAGGATACCACCAAATCAGAATCAAGGATGAGGATGTTCATAAAACCACCTTTCGAACACATGAAGGCCATTATGAATTCTTGGTAATGCCTTTTGGACTCACAAATGCACCTTCTACATTTCAAAGTTTGATGAATTCTATTTTTAAGTCATTCTTGCGGAAGTTTGTCTTAGTGTTTTTCAATGATATATTAATTTATAGCAAAACATGGGAGGAACATTTGCATCATGTAAATAATGTTTTGGAAACCCTTGAGCAACATCAACTTTATGCAAATCCCTCTAAGTGTTCTTTTGGACTCAAGGAGGTTGAATATTTGGGTCACATTGTCTCTCATGAAGGGGTTAAAGTGGATCCTAATAAGATCAAAGCCATGATGGAGTGGAAGGTTCCAAAAACCCTAAAGAATCTATGAGGATTTTTGGGGCTTACAGGTTATTACCGAAGATTTGTAAGGAATTATGGAAGCATAGCTGCACCTCTCACAACTTTATTAAAGAAGGATTCCTTCCATTGGAGTGAGGATGCAACCAAAGCATTCGAGAAACTAAAGGAGGCCATGTGCACCACTCCAGTCTTGGCTACTCTAGATTTTTCCAAAACATTCATTGTTGAATGTGATGCATCAGGGGTGGGTATGGGGGCAGTTCTCATGCAAGAAGGCTGTCCTATTGCCTTTTTGAGTTGTCAATTCAAAGGTAAGAATATTTCCAAGCCGACTTATGAGAAGGAAATGCTAGCCATACTTCATGCAGTAAAGCAATGGAGACCATATCTCATAGGAAGACACTTTAAAGTGAAGACAGATCATGATAGTCTGAAATACTTCTTGGAGCAGCGTTTATCATCTGAAGAACAACAAAAATGGGTCTCCAAGATGTTGGTATATGATTTTGAGATTATCTATAAGAAAGGGAAGGAGAATGTAGTTGTGGATGCTCTATTGCGGAAAGATGACTCAACTGCAGCCATGTTATGTGCC
Organism: Taxus chinensis; assembly: GCA_019776745.2. NCBI lineage: Eukaryota > Viridiplantae > Streptophyta > Pinopsida > Cupressales > Taxaceae > Taxus > Taxus chinensis. The sequence continues at coordinate 216,557,607 of CM034152.1, read as the reverse complement.
ATATCCATATTACAGGAAGATTGGATAGATGAGGCAAGGTCTGAATGGAGAAATGACCCAACCACACAAAACCTCATTCATCATCTCTAGAATGATCCAAGCATGTCTGAAAAATTTGTATTGAAAGGGGATGCTTTATGGTATAAAGATAGATTATACCTATGTAAGAACTCCACTCTTAAAAATAGGATTCTATCCAAGCTTCACTCTTCTCCAGTAGGGGGCACTCTAGATTCTTGAAAACTTATCATCGAGTCAAACAAGATTTCTTCTGGGAAGGGCTCAAAGGGGATGTCCAAAAATTTGTGGCAGAATGCATGGTTTGTCAGCAAAATAAGGGTGAAACAGTTCGATCCCCAGGTCTTCTACAACCTCTATCTATTCCTAGCCAGTGGTGGGAAGAGGTTTCCATGGACTTTATCACAGGATTGCCTAAATCTGAAGGAAAAAATGTCATCATGGTTGTGGTGGATAGACTCACCAAATATGCTCATTTTTGTGCCTTGGCACACCCATTTGCTGCAAGCACGGTAGCAACAACCTTCATGGGACACCGAAGATTATAGTAAGTGATCGAGACCCTATATTTACTAGTAATTTTTGGACTGATTTATTCTCATGTTTGGGTACTCAGTTAGCTCGTAGCTCTTCTTATCATCCCCAATCTGATGGGCAAACAAAAGTTGTAAATAAGTGTTTGGAGGGATATCTTTGTTGCTTTACGTTAGATAAACAAGCAAGATGGGTCCAATGGTTGCCACTTGCAGAATGGTGGTATAACACTTCCTTCCATACTTCATCTAAAATGTCTCCTTTTTTGGCACTCTATGGGTACCATCCACCATCCATCACATCATCATTGAGAGGAAAAATGTGGGTTAGAGTAGTAGAAGAACACATTCAGTATCAACAAGAGGTCCTCTCTAGTCTCAAGGAGAACTTGGTCATGGCACAAAACCGCATGAAGCAATAGGCTGATCAACATCACACAGAAAGGCATTTTGAAGTCGGTGATTGGGTTTTTGTGTGGTTACAACCATATAAGAAAATGTCTTTGAAACAACAAAAAAAGGATAACAAACTTTCACCAAAGTATTATGGCCCCTATCAAGTATTGCAGAAGATTGGTGTTGTAGCATACAAATTAGAACTTCCACAATCCACCAGAATACATCCAGTCTTTCATGTTTCTTGCCTGAAGAAAGTAATTGGACAGAGAGTATCAACCCAAACAGTGTTACCTGAGCTCGATGAGGAGGGGAGGGTCATCTTGGAACCTGAATGCATCCTTCAAACACACACTAAAAGATTGAGGACATGGGTTATTACTGAGTACCTGATCAAGTGGAAGAATATGGACAATGAAGATGCAACATGGGAAGATATGACATTCCTGCAGCAGCACCCAAAGCTTCTCAACATTGGGGACAATGTTTCTTTGAAGGGGAAGGGCATGCTACGCCCTTAACCTATTGCTTGTATTAGGATATGAGTAGCCGACTTGTGGCTTACCATATCATTTTATTATATCATTTATACTTTCTCATGCTTAGTAGGTCGGCCTTGGTGATGGCCATAACATATGAATAGTATATATAGGGGATTGCAGGTAGTAATTCATCATCATTGGAGCATTTGAGTATTATTGTATGGTTTGGAGGTTGCCCCCTCGAAGTGGCAAAGCTATTCTAATTGCATATTGAGATCATTATTATGGAATATTATATTGAGATCATTATTCTGGAATATTATGTTATTTCGTGTTATATTTCTGCTCATGATCTGAATTATACAAGTAATTTCATTACATATAGACAGAACCTTTGTTTCTTCATTTTCCTTCTTTGTTGATGGTTGATCTGATGAAGTAGAGTCATTTTGGATCCCTATGGATCAGAAAATGATAAACAAACAACTAAATTTACACCATGTTTTTCTACAGGTTGAAAAACATTGTGTTCTTCAACATGTTGAAACACAAAAAGCATTATCAAAGTTCCACTAAGAAAATGATAAACAAACAACTAAATTTAAACCATGTATGTGAATTGAATCATGACTCATGTGAATGATTTTTTGGATGTAAATGATATTTTTATTTTAGAATGTAAGAAAGGTGTTTGTAGACATAAAATCACGCACTTTGGGTAATTATCTAGTCCTGATTACATACTACTATTCATATGATTCCTAAGTGAGAAAAGTAGTAATTAACCCATGTCTTTAGCCACATTTCTTTGCTTTCTGTCACTTCTTTTGGTCTTAAACATTTTACTTATTCAGTCTGTCTTTTTATACCTTGGCATTTATCATCCTGGACACCAGCCCCCAGCCAGGACTCCAGCGCCAGGTGCCCTCCTCCCTTCTAGGTGCCCCTAACCTCAGTATACTTTGTGCACATATTTTGGTTTGTTTCTAGTCGTTTGAGCATCTTATCTTTTTTTTAGTCAACCTTTTCGGGATTGATTATGAAATTCAAGCAAGGGAATCATATAAATATAAAGTTATGTGATCATAATAAGGGACCAAGCACTAAGCATTAGCTATCACCACTTAAAGTTGCATCCATCCAACATCTAAGAGCTTCATTGCAGCCATCTAGCACCATCCAAGGGACACAAGGGTTGGTTATTCTGCATACAATTCATAGGAGGGAAGTTCATTTTATTCCATGCACACATCTATTACATTTATTTACATCTAGCTTACTTACTCGTTATCAAGTGTGACATGTACAAGAGCCACCTAGGGTACGATTCCGCACACACACATAGAACTACATTGGGTTTGAGATGTAGTGTGTCACTCATTCGTAGGTTCACTATTGTGACAGTTGAGGAAAATCTGACCCCTCATTCTGCATCTTTCTTTTTTAGGATTTGATGTCTATTTGAGGGTTTTGCGACCTCATAGTTACCAAAGGCGAATAGTAGTGAACAACTAGCGACCACTCAAAGGAGGTGTTCTGAGCTTTTCTGCAGGCCTAAGCACCCAAAAATAGGCCTAAGGTGCTCGCAGGTGCCTCTGTCCCTCACCAGGTGCCCCAGTCCAGCTTGTTCTTCCATAGCTACATTTTTCTAAGCTTCGGTGCGACGATCAATGCTTCATATTTTCCAGTTTCCAACTCTGTGCATCTCTGGGATCACTGGGAATAAACTAAGGCTTTTAACCCTCCCTTTGCACTTAGGGTTTCATATATTTTGGCTCAGTTTGCTTGGGTTAATTTCTATACTTAATTGTTGCATTTATTTACTGCTACAATAGCAATTAGATTGGGCTTATATTTCCATATTTAGCTTAATCATTTTGGTGAACCCGATCTTCAAATCCACCTTCCATTTAGAGCTCTTATCCTCTTATCACTATGGCTCAATCTTACGACGAATTTACTGAAGACCATCTTAAATCCCTTAATGATCATATCGATAAACATCCCAAAGACTTAGACTTGATTTTATATGTTGCTCGTGAGGAGGCCACCAATCTTGTTGAGCTTACTACTTCTACTGCCATCCCCACTTCCATTGTCACTCAATTGCATGTTGCCACTCTTTCGCCTACTTCTCTTGTTCTTGTTTTAGTTCCTACTCCCACCAATCACTTCACGCCAGCTTTTGTTTCTCATACACAACAAGTTTCTTCAGTTAGCACTCAATATTTAGCCTCTTTATCAAGACCTCTAAGCAAAAATCCGTCAATTGCAATAGGCTACTTCTCGTGTGTCTCCATCTTTGAAGTCCAATCTCTTACTGCACACTCCATTCACACCCACCATATCCGCTTACTCTCTTCCACCTAATTTTTCCACCCCTAAGTTTCCCATTTTCAATGGCCATGGCGACCCACAAGAACACCTCTGAGCATTCCATGTGACCTGTCTAGATTTTGCGAATGATCACATTCTTTTAGCTAAGCTCTTTCCTCGTAGTGTCCATGATTATGCGATGTGTTGGTTCTATGACCTACATGTCCACTCGGTAACATCTTTCATGCATCTAGCCAATAATTTTCTTACTCATTTTTATATCAACATCGGCTCTAAGATCTCATATGCGCAACTTGCACAACTTAAACAAGGGTCTAATGAACATCTAGCAGAGTATGTCTTACAATACAAAAACCACCAAGCTAAGATGTCTAATGTGTTTGTAGACTTTGAACTTCAAAAAAATTTCATTCAAAGTCTATTACCACATCTTCATGAGAGTGTTCTATTTGAGACATCTTCATCATTTGATCAACTGCGTCACACTCTCAAGCTACGCGAAACTAACTCTTATCTATAGGAAAGCTTAAGTATCAGGAGCAAGCTTCATCCTTTACATGTTTTTAAAGTAAAACAACTTTTAAACCAACCACGAAACCTGTTGAAGTTAAAGTCATTGTCTACAATGTTTCTAACACCAAATAAATTCAATGGTAACTACCTAAACATACATATATGAAATTGACTATTGTTTTGCATCTTATATTACAACAACTTCTTGAGAGAAATCTTATTACGCTTCCTCCTCTGCTCAATTTGGACCCATCTCATCCAAAAGGTCAAAAGTCACAATGAGAACTTTCAATGTGACTATCGTCAATGTGTCAGGACATTCTACAGATAAGTGTTTTAAACTTTGCAACATGATCATCCAACTGATCCTTATCGATGATAAAAAAAACTCAAGCTTCCATCTAGCCTCACGGCTATCTACACCAGTCAATGAAAATATAAGCTCAAAATATTCAAAAATCATCTCCCAAAATACGACAAGAAAGCAGTTGATTCCTCATGCTAATCATACATATCATGCAATGCCTCCTCCTGCATTTGGGGCTCTTGATTTCCTAGTTTCTCATACTGACATTTCTCCCCCAATCATTTCTTTTTCTGATCATGATTATCATGTTACATTTTCTTCTGATCACTTGCACATTAATGATTTTATTGGATCCACCCTTATCAATAATACCAAAAGTGATCCATCATGGCGTGTCAACGCGTGTTCTATTCCACTTCTTATTGATATTGGCTATCCACTCTCACAAATTTCATATCCAATGGATAACTCATATGGGGTCGTCCATAAGCTCACGTTAACCATTATCACTCCTCTCACCATGTTTGTGCCCTTCCTTAGTAGCACAAACAATCACTCAAGGGTGTGACATGATCTTAGGTATTAATCTGGATTTGTACAGGTCTCAGTCTATTATCTTCCATGAATCAATTGCATATGAAGTTCATTCACAAAAATCAAGCATCATATCTATTAATGGTGTGCCTCCATCCACTCCATGGTCGACCACCTCCTATTAAGGTTTCCATTGCATCACCTACATTCTATCTAGTTCCTCCTCGGCCTATCGATTGTTACCTAAAGTCACAATCCACTCCTAGCTTGACACTGTTATGCACATGACCTGTGTTGTCTCATAAATTATTAGTCCAGTACATCAGTCTAGGTCCATCACTAGGACAACTCCTATATCTAGGCATACTTTACCACCGTGTTTCACTCCACATAGTCATACATCGCCTTTGCGCTCTACTTCACATAGGTCTCCATCACCTCCATCACATTTTCATTACATGCTCTACAATAGGTGTTCCACCTTCATCTTCTTCACATAGGTCTTAATCACTCACATATTTACACAAAGGTTCTCATCATACATATATAGGCTTCATTCACCTTCTGCACACTATCTATCTCATACACCACCAGTCTTCGAGCATGTTCACACACCTTCATCTCTATCAGCATCGAGTGAAGGTACTTCATCTTTCACTAATATCGGATAGTGCACCCACCATCACGTGTTTGGGGGGCATCACGTTTATTGTATCCCCTCCTCTAACATCACACACTATGTATCTATACTCTTATCACATCATTTCACATCTTTACACATCAACATACTTGACACTGTTAGTATCATCATTTCCCGATGATGCACTCTTGTGTTGTGGTTCACACTTGACTGTTAAGGGAATCCTATATACATGAACGTCACATACTACACATCATACATTCAACTTTACACACTACATTGTGCATCATACACATCATCACTTAGGACATCTTCTATCACTAACATCTTCTACACACTTTGCGTCTAATTCACTCTATGCATTCACACTACATATCTCTTACATCTACTTCTACATGTTGTGGTTATTACCCTATGACAGTCTAGTTCCACGGTCCATACTTGAATGTTGAAGGTATACATCTCAAATGGGCCTCATCCCACTCACGTGTCTAATCAATCACACACTCTACACTTTGCGCTTTGGCGATCACATCTTTTGTGTGAATACATTTCAGACCATTTCCTGATGATGCACTCTTGTTTACGGTTCATTCTTGACTACTGAGGGGGAATAAATAAATGAACCTCATTCACATGCATACACATCCACTCAGGGGGAACATCACTCCTATCATTCATCACTGCATTCCATTATCACCTCATACACATCATATTACATATCTTGGTTTCATTTACTCTTGCTTATTTCTTCTTACATATTCACTTTATTACACATGCTAGATATATATCTTGTATGTCATTATCTTTATCACACATACATGCCTGTTCACTTGCCTTTCTAGTTGTGATCAGAGATTCTACATATCTATTACATGCAGCATGGATGTTTGGCGCAGTACCTAGTACCAGTCCCACAACAGCTCCTGGGGGCATCAAATTTCGTAAATTATAAGTGTTATTGTTTCATAACACATTACTTTATCATATTATACATGTTTTGACATAATTTTTATATTTTTAGCATGCTAACAGGTGCTTCATGTGCAACATTTGTTATTCGGGACTACATGCTTCCATGCTTTTCTATTACATTGCTTGCTCTTTATATGTTATTGTTTGCGGGATTTTCCATTTGTCTTGTGTGCACACTATTTGTTTTTGGCCTCGTCGGCCTTGATTGTCTTACAACATCATGAGTGGTGTCCCATGTTTGCAACCTACTTTTTTTTGGTCTACATTGTCTTCTTGCGTGTTTACATTGTCTTTTTGCATCTTAGCGTGCATATTGTCTACGTAGTATGCATTTGTCTTATACATGCATGTTTTTCTTTTCTTGTACTAACACTTGTCTCCCGACCACTTTGTTTGTGTGTGCCTTGGTTTTTATGAAGCACATTCCCTTCCCTCTGTAGGGCACAATTTCAACACAACGATCGGTCCTCTTTTGGGTCACATAATCCTTTAGCAACATCGCATGCACCCAAAAGGATGGAGGCATCATTTTGATGAATCAATCACCCTATACAACAGTCTACAGTCATTACACATCACAACACAATATCGATACAACACAATTTTCAGGGCTCAAAATCAGAATTGGGTCCTTATCATAGCAATGCCCTTCCCGGACACCTATAACCAGGGGGCAGTTACACATCGATTAGGGCTCAACACAGTCTACAGAACTCCACACAATGGTTTTTATAGGGCGAAAATTCCTTAGCACTTGTGTTTGTACACACCATTTGTAGTGGTGTTCCACATTGCAAGAAGCAGTTAAAGGTTGGAGGATAACATCAGACCTTTCTCCCTACACTTCTATCATATAATTGGTATGAGATCGCCCCAAAAACTCACGGCTGGTGCAACTGGGGTGAGATCTCCCAAAAGAAATCGATTTTCTACAACATCTTCAATATCCTTTCTACACTCTTTCTTCATCATAAATCAGGTGCACATGTTCCTTTTTCATTTTCATGTTTTCATTACAATTTTTTTTTACACATTTCGATCATATACATGCATATTTGACTACTTGTTTGTTCTTCTCTTTTACAGGTCCGTTTGTATGGGAAGCGGTAGTCAACATCATCATCCAACAACAACAACACATCAATAACAATCGACATCAACAACATGCACATTGCAACATCTACACATGTTTCTGCCCTAGGTTCATTTTCATCATCACTTTTTGCACTTTCTCCTCCTTAGCATCCACGCTTCACATTTTTTATCACTCCATGCTTTGTCATGTCCTCTGGCATGCTCCTGTACATCGATCTACATGGTTATCAGGTATGCATCTCTATCTACTTTATGTTACCGAGCTTTCCGCTCACCAACATAAAGTGGGGGCAAATGTAGACACAAAATCACGCACTTTGGGTAATTATCTAGTCCTGATTACATACTACTATTCATATGATTCCTAAGTCATAAAAGTACTAACTAACCCATGTCTTTGGCCACCTTTCTTTGCTTTTTGTCATTTCTCTTGGTCTTACACCTTGCTCAGTCTGTCTTTTTATACCTAAGCATTTATCATCCTGGACACCAACGCCAAATGCCCTCTTCCCCTCTAGGTGCCCCTGAACTCAGTATACTTTGTTCACAACTTTTGGGTCCTTTCTAGCCATTTGAGCATCTTATCTTTTTAGTAGTTGGCCTTTTCAAGGTTAATTATGAAATTCAAGCAAGGGAATCATATAAATATAAAGTTATGTGATCATAATAAGGGACCAAGCACTAAACATTAGTTATCATCACCTAAGGTTGCATCCATCCAACATGTAAGAGCTTCATTGCATCCATCTAGCACCATCTAAGGGACACAAGGGCTGGTTATTCTACACACACTTCATAGGAGGGAAGTTCATTCTATTCCATGCACACATTTATTACATTTCTTTACATCTAGCTTACTTGCTCACTATCAAGTGTGACACGCACAAGAGCCACCTAGGGCATGATTCCACATACACACACACACACACACACACAAGACTACATTGGATCTGAGATGTAGTGCAGGGCTCAATTTTAAGTTCACCATTGTGATAGTTGAGGACAGTTGAACCCCTCATTCTGCATCTTTCTTTTTAGGATTTGAGGGTTTTGCAGGTCAATACTTCATTGCAGGTTTCTAGTTACTATTACGATCACTGTACGACCTCATAGTGACCAAAGGTGAATGACAACGAACAATTAACGACCACACAAAGGAGGTGGTTTGATATTTTCTATAGACCTAGGTGCCCAGAAACAAGCCTAGGGCACCCACAAGCACCCCTATCCCTCTCCAGGTGCCTCAGTCCAACTTATTCTTCCATATCTACATTTTTCTGAGCTTCGATGTGATGGTCAGTGCTTCATATTTTTTAGTTCTCCAGTTTTGTACACCTCTGGGATCACTGCAAATCAGCTAAGGCTTCTTACCCTATATTTTCACTTAGGGTTTCATATATTTTGGCTTAGTTTACTTGGGTTAATTTATGTACTTCATTACTACATTTATTTATTGTTATATTAACAATTAGATTGTGTTTATATTTCCATATTTAACTTAATCAGTGCTAGGAGTTTACGAACATGAGATATTAAGGGCTATGTATGTGTGACTTATCAAGAGTGGATTCTATCTTCAATAGGAGATAAAAGTGTAGAAATTTTATGCTTATCTGTCATGATAAGCACCAATTGATCCCTGCTCATAAGTACCAATTAATCCCCACTCATAGATGACACAAAGAGTATTTTGTTTTTCATTTGATGGAACCACATTCATGACCCACGTGGGATAATTATCCAAGGCAGCTGCAAAGCCTCGCAAACCATCATTCATGTTCATGATGTTTCTGAATATTCCTTGGGCTAGACTTAATCCTTTTTTAGTTTAACACTCTGTCATTCCACAATTTAGTAGCTTCATTAAACTTTTATGTATTTCCAGAGAGATTTCCACTACATAATCTTGGAATAATATATGTTAGACGTTTTAGCCACTTGTCTAAGGCCCCTTTGCAACAATTTTGGCAGCGTTGACATCTGGAGGTGGTGTTATACAAGTTTCCATCTTTGTATACCTTTTATTAACACAAAATTGTCAGCTAGTGCACTTAATTCCTAAGATAACATATCAAGCGAAGCAAACCAACAAAGAGGATCTTATAAATTGACATATCATTCCATATTTACTTTTCATAAATATAATTAAAAAATGAATAGCTTCACATAAGAACTTTTTAAATACACATTACATGATTCAATATCTTGAAAAACACACCATGGTTTTCAACCTGTTGTAAACACAATGTGTTTTCCAATATGTTGAAAAACAATGTTTTGTCCAACATGTTGAAATACAATATGTTTTTTCAACTTGTTGAAAAACACAATGATTTTGAAAAACACACTGTTGAAAAACACAGTTTGTTTTTTAACATTTGGAAAATCAATTATTGGAACCCTGACCTATCTTGGTATGTTGTTATTTTGTTATTTTCAAGATGATGAAAAACACATTGTGTTTTTCAACACATTGAAAACAATAGTCAAATAAAAAATAGTCGTCTATAAATTCAACGTTATTGCTCCTTTTGACATGCAACCACTTGCATTAGATCAAAAATAGTCTTATCCAACCTCTATCAAAAGTTCAAGTCATTCGGCCCAATATTTTATGAGTTATGGCCTTTTTAGTGACCAACTCTAAATTCAAAATTATACAGAAAATAGGGAGGTCAAGAGCTTCAAACGTATGGTTGATAGATCTCGTTAACTCTTTTTATAAACCAACTACTGGAATATGTTGTACACTAAATCCTTCACCTTTTTTAATAACTAGCTCATTCTTGTTCTTGTTATTTATACTCGTTCTTGTTTGTATCTTGCTTTTACATCATGTTACTAATGCTTGGATGGGAAAGAAGAGAAAATGGGAAAGCATGTACATTCTTCATTTCCAAGAGATAGGAGAGGAAAAAACTCAATTCTCAGGTGAAGAATTGGAATGGATCCCAATTAGGGATGAGTCTAATATCGACCTTTGTACAACCATCCCACTTCGAAGATTCAAGTCCTTTGTATAGGAAGAAGGTTCCATTAAAAGTGTTGAGACCACTTTCGTCCGCAAAAAACACAATATCTTTGATAGAGTTGATTCCAACGAGCATACAACGAAGAAATATTCTTGGTTTGTAGTTGGTGCAACATTATTTTTTTAAAACATTTTTATGTCACATTTGATGTCAACTTAAATGGAATATGTTAATATTTTTAACTATAGCTATTGGTGTGCATATGGTCCCAAGGACAATAGGAATTAAGTCATCAATAGGTAAAATAGTGAGGAGGCATCAATGAAAAGGGATTTTCAATGTCACTTCATCGTGAAGGTGATGCATCGGAGACCATCAGTGGTGATTATAATATACAATGATTTGTTTATTGTGATGCAGATGGTGAGTGTTTTCATAGTGCAAATGACACTACCAATGAGCCTTGTGTTTCTTTTGCCCCATACTTATCAAGTGAATGCAAAAGTTACATTAAGATTTTTTTGTTGATGGGTGTTATAGTGAACACCGTATATGAGAAACATATAGTGGGATCCCTTCTTAGCAGACATGTTGAACAAGAGGGACAAATTACTCACAAGAAAGGATGTGCTAGATGCATGAAAAAGAGTGCACTCCAAGCAGTCTCAAAAGCATGTCGATGATGCCATGAACATGAACTTGTGGCATGTGGAGGAGAGGGAGATATTTTTCTTACATTAATGACCTAATGAAAACATCATTCCATTCATTTTGGGGATGAAAACACCATGAATGTGCAAGAGAATGGTACAACATTCGCACAATTCCATAATCTCCATGGATTCAATATTCGCCACAAAAAAATATGGCGTAAGCAATTCAAGTGAAGTTTGAAAACACACATTCTTTCTATAGCATTAATACTCTTCCCTTTCCTTTATCTTGCACTCAATTCTAACCTTTGATGTCATTTATCTTATAGTACCAATTATATACCTTTCTCATTTTTATGAGTAAGAGATTGGGGTGCACGTTGCATGGGTCGTTTCATCAAAGAATAAGATTGAATACATCTGCGGGTGTTTGGCAGAGGTTCAGAAACAAGGAAAAAAATTTCAAGATGATTGGAAGATGATGCTTTCATTACGGATGATGCGGCGAATAAAATCCAAGCATTAGGAAAGTTAATTTTCTATAACAAGTTTCAATCATGTGAAGCACATAACTTTCCAAATTAAAGTTCTAATTCCATTTCTTCTTTTTTACAAGAGTATTTTTGGATTCCGTGTACTTATGTCTATGGAATGTGCACAAGGAATGGTTGAAAAATGTATACAAGTAAGGAGATCAGGTGGAATATTTTTGAGAGATTGAGTACCATCATGTATGTTAAGGGGACACACGAAGATTAAACATTCCAAATAATTCAAGAATTCATTAAAGAATTCAAAAAGAAAACCCAGTTCATTGAGTACTTCAAGAAGACTTGGTGCGATAGCGATGAACGTGTCAGTGAGTAAGAGACTTCAGGTGTTTTTTAAAATTTTCAGCATAAAATATTACACTGGGTTTTTATTGTCACTAATTTTGTATTTTTTTGACTTGATAGCCATGTGGGCAAATAATTTTAGAAATTTCACTCACACAAATTAGGAAACAAATGCATCTATTGAAGCTTACCACTATTATCTACAGACCAAATACGTGTGTGATCAAGAGAAAAAATGTACTCATCGGATGGACCATTTGTTTTAGACACATGTGTATAGGGTGAAACTGTTTTATCGACACAAGAGGAAGTTGCAACAATCTGGTTTCTTGACCAAATACAAAAAAGAAAGACAATTGTTGAATGTGCTTGAGAGGGATAAAAGTATTCCGAATATAGATTGCATTATGATTCATCCTGATGGACATGTATTGAGTGTGGGGAGTCAAACAACCAACATGACTTGGTATATGGTCAAGAAATTTGGTGACTTCCACGTATATAAATGTGTCTGAGCTATGAGAGGAAACACATGAGTGCATGTGTTGAAGGCATTGGATTTTAGTAGGTGATATTGGTCGGTGTCATATTTTCAAACATATCCTATTTACAGTTTGCTTCTTGTGCCTACATATATATATATATATATATATATATATATATCATCTTTGCCAAGTAGATCTTTGAATTTCTAAGCATAATTCATAAGGAAATAAGAATTTGTAAAGGAGTCTAAATATGTTGAAATGGTCAAGGTATTATTGTGTTGTAATTGTAACTTCAACTCCATGTAACTATGAATCACCTCATAGAACTTACTTTCTTATCAAGCGAACGTAAAAGGAGAAGAAATAAGCCTATCTTCTTAACAAAACCAAGATTTGAGGTAAGATTTGAGAGAGAGAAATAAGGGACATTGTTGGAATCAGTTTGGGAGTGAATAATCCTTTAAATAAGTCTAAAATAATTTATAAAATATGTAAGAAGGAAGAAATCATGTAGAAATAACATGAGAGAGGCATGTAATCAGGATAAAAGAGCCAAGAAGGCTCTAAAGTTTGTATGAAATTAGTATGATCTTCTAAATGCTGATATGATTTGGTTCTTGTATATATGTTCTTTTCATCATGAATTAAGAAATTGATAGGTGATATTCTTGAGTTTGATGTTGAAAGATATTTGTTTCTTCTTGCTGATAGATCTAGGAATGAAAATCATCAAGGCTAATTTTTCTAGTATTTGTGCATCCTTAAGAAACTTTTCTCAATTAGATGGTAAACAAGGAAATTAGTGAGTTAATTGTAATATAATTTTATGGAACTCCTTTGATGTGGTTGATGTGTGCCAAAAGGATCAAATATAGAATAAGTGATGACAATTCAAATTTCTTATGCAATTGAATTAGAATTTACATGTTTCATGTCAATTTCCATGTATTCTTGGACAAAGCCTATTGCACAAACCTAGGTAAGTATTTGCAAGCGTAAATTATTGAATGAAAAATTTATTTTAGGGTGCCTCAGAGCTAATTCAATTGATTTGAGGCCTTTAAAAGTTCATAAGGGAAAGACAAAGTAAAATCCCTCCCATCGGGTCCTTTGGAAACCTAACCTACGGTTTTTATCAAAATCATTATATATTTTCCCTCGAAGAGAATTAGAATATCAAAAAATTGGTATAAACAATCTTCAGGAGGTCCTAATTAAGATTGAAAAGGTTTCACAACATTTCAGGTCTGTTGGAGAGATATTTCTCTAACAGTTTTAGGAGGAACAATTGAAAATACGCCAAAGCCTTATTGATCAAAATGTAAAAGCGAACTGCGTAAAAACCGTAGAGAGTTGAGTGTTGAAACTTTGTCATATTTTTTATAACATAGAAGTTTCAGCCTCTAATTTATCATGCATGAACATCATAACTTCTGGGTAATATAGGATTTTCTCCAAGTGTGGGACCTTACAAACTAAGACAAACCTCCAAAGAAGGTTGGTTCCTCTACCTATTTCCTAATGCTAACTCTAAAACTACCTCTAAGATAAGCCTATTCTAACACATCCAAGTAACTAGGGGGTTAAAGAGGGAAACATGAACAAACTAAGCTAAAAAAGAGGCGATAGCACTAAGAAAAGAGGGATAGACACCCTCTATGAGGGAAAAATGAGGGAAAATGCAAAAGAGGTCAGACAAGTGTGACACAGACCAAAACTACATGAAATCCTTTCATTTCTTACATGTAAAACACAAAAAAATGGAAACCTACAAATGGAAAACACATACACAACATACATGTTGTAAATGGAGAGGTAAGAATTGCAATAAAAAAAATATAGGGCAGAAAGAGAGCCATAAACACATATTTTATTACTTAAGGGGCACACACAGACCATTATTACAATGGTATAAGGCACAAAACACATATGTAAAGACCAAATGAAGACATGTAACTCACAAACACTCCTACAACCATTTTGGCATGGTGCTTTTACATTTTGAGGTGTCCAACTTTACAAATGAATCATTTTTACCAATATATAGAACATGAGAGAGAAAGAAGGGGAAAAGAGAGGGAAATTCATCACTTTTCATCCAACAACCAAAAACATTCAATAAATTCCTGCAAATGGACATATGCACCATGAAAAATCCATCCCCCCACATTATCTTACCTGCAAGAGGAGCATGGGCACCATGACCATTAAATTTTGGTGGTTGAACTACCTGGAACTGCATTTTTTCCCTTCTAATCCTGTGTTTTCCTTTTTCACCCTCAAAACAACATCATTTTCTACATTTATTGACACCAAAATGAGGTTCTCAACGAGATGGTTCCAACACCACTAATTTCGTGTAATTTAGAGCTCTGAGGCAGAAGTTATGGACAAAAGAAATCTCCAGGTTGGCCTAGGTGGGTTTCCAGAGAACTTGAGGAAGGGTGGAACGTTCCTTGACTACCATAAAAAACCACTTTAATGTTTTAGCCTTTGGGGTCATATATATTAGGCATGCGGGGAAGTATTGGAATGGGGGAACTATTATTTTGGTGCTCATCAGAGTTGAGTTTTCTGATTGAACTATCATGTGAGGGGGGTGTAGGTTATTGGAGCAATGAGGGCATGGGAGAACTGTTCCAACATTTTCCCTTAGGACCGATATATCCACCACTTTGCCCCTTGTTTACCCTACTTTACTCGGCATTGTTACTGTTGTGCAGAACCTTAGGAACCCCGACAACGTTCCACTTGGGTTGTTGGTGCCCATCTTCACCGCCCGCTTCACCCCTTATACCCTATTGGTTGATTCGTAGGTTCAATAAACCTATAGAACATAAGAATTGTTATCAATGTGCCCTGTGAACCCAACTTCCCCAATTTCACATTGTCTTACCCCCTCTTTGGTCAACATTTGTGGTTATGTGGAGAACCTAATGAACTTGAGAACATTTCCCCAAGTACCTTTGAGACCTTCTATGAACAATTTCTAGTGTTTTACGGTCCTAGCAACAAATCAAGGAACTCAGAGAACATAGGAAAATTTCCACTTGTTCTTATAAATCTTGAATTTTCTGACCAAAGGGTGATTTGGACCAATTTTTTCCCCCAAAAACCATTTTTTTGTCATGTTTCAACCAATTTCTTACAAATTTGGATAAGTGTTGGGATTGAAGGGCTTACCAAGAAGGAGAGTAATGCCATAAGATGATTTTTTTCCCATTTCAATGAGATTCACCCCAAAACTGTGAGATTTTTTCCCAATTTTGCCAAGTCCTACCTTGTTTTGACTAAATTGCACTACCTAAGTCCAAAAATAGGTCTGTGAGTTGTCAAAATAAACTAGGGGTATTTTGGACTACAAGATCCTTAATCTCGATAAAGGATACTAGAAGATTTTAGTAGTGAATAATGAAACCAAGTTGTAAGAAAAATAGGCCTAACTTTGCACAAAACCATGCCTAATAGACAAAGTTATAACATGGTACTAGAGAGATAAAGAAAGATCTTAATTAAATTATTTCTAATTGGATTCCCTCTAGAAGGATCATGACAATCTAACTATAAAAAGGTAAACAAGACTATGGTATGTTGTTATGATACAAGTGTTTGATTTTCCTAGCCTAAGCAAAGTGTAGCTTGAACCCTCATTGTCAAATGCCTTAATAATGATGACTTGTTGTTTTTTAGTGAAATTACGTTTATAAGGAGCGATGGATAGTGTATAATAGTATGAGGTTTTAAACCTAGAGAGTGAAATGTTTTGGAAATTATATGGCCTTGAAGAGATGACAATGTAGGATAATCAAATAATATTTCATGTTTTCTTGACCAAAACAAGATAGTATGCATGTGTGAATGACTATTGTTGCAAGTTTATAAATCACATTAGATTTCTTATCATTTTTCAATGAGAATTGTGTAGGTTTGAGTACATGAAGGAAATATATTCAAGAATGTATAAAATGTTGAATGTTGATATCAAGCCTAAAGATGTGATGGTGTTATTCAACTGAAGGAGAATGAGTTAAACACATAGTCCAAAACCACAAAGAAGGATAAATTTTGGATTCCCTTCTAATTTGTTGTTGTTTGCCATTTGATGAGTGCATAGTGAAGTTAAGGAGGTATTAAAGGTTTCCATTGGTTGGAGACATCAACCAAAGGTCTTAAAGACCAAAATTCATTAATTGAATTCACTTTTTCAGTTTTGTGATGGATGATGAGACAATTGATTTTTTTGTACATTTTCTATGAATATCATCAAGACGATGTCTTGTAACAGATTATCTCTTGATGTCTTGTAACAGATATTTGAAAAATACCATGGAAGAACAAGTTTGAATGTATGGTATACATGTATAAAGGAGAAAGGTGTCATCACTTATTCACCAATAAACTTGGAATGTCTTATCCTAAAAGCTTTCTACAATACAATATAGGTTTTCACTTCACACAGTTAGACTTACCTCTAAACTTGCAAGATCACCTCATAGATTCAAATAAATCATATTCTTACACATTGAAATATATCACAAACGTGCAATATATTTTCTTTCAACCTCTTAACTTAACATTATTAAGCATGTTTCTAAGTAACCTCACATTATTATTAATCAATTTTCAGGCAATGTAGTTATGATGCACTTACATCACCATGAATATTTAATTGTGTTACATTCATGTGCAGGTGCCAACATGTATGTGCAGACAAACACTTTAAATGAGGATATGTTCCATGATGGCCCCACCTCACCACATCAAAAGCCATTGGAATTGGATGGTAAGAGAAGTTTTTGATGTCCTAGAGGATGGTTGAACAACATAGTGTGTTTTTCAACCTGTATTGTTGATGGTGTTTTGATTTTTGGTGTTGCATAGTGGATAGAGAAGACTGACTTTATGTTTCATTGATGTGTAGGTGGCAATGTGTATTCCCAGGAAAACATTGTGAATGAGGGTAGTAGCCAAGATTCCCCAGTGTCTATGTAACAATAACCAACATTCTTGGATGGTATGAGGCTAATTTTTAGTCGTACAAGGATATTGAAAAACGCTGTGTGTTTTTCAACCTGTATTGTTAATGGTGTTTGGACTTTCTGTGTTGTGTAGTGGAGAAATAATATTGACTTTAAGTTTCATTAATGTGTAGTTGACAATGCGTATTCACAGTCAAATGTTACAAATGAGGGTAGTAGCCAATATTGTTCACTTTCTATGAAATAACAATCAACATGCTTGGATGGTATGAGGATGATTTTCAATCATACAAGGAGGTTGAAAAACACAATGTGTTATCAACCCATTTTTTTTCTTTGTCTATTTTTTACATGGGGTACACTAAATAACTTTCTGTTGTGTGTAAAATGTCACAAGTACTCCCAGAGAAGTTGGTGGGTTGAAGTCTGAAACCAGTTAAAATTCTAGGCTACACATATGCAAATAATTCTTGAAGTCAGTGTGGGATATGTCGCCACGTACATAGGGAAAATTTGATGCGTACATTTCATGTGTTGAGAGGTTTAAGACATACCTACAAGTTTCAAATCCACTATCATTTGCTTTCATTAAATATGTGAATGAGACAACCATCACCTGTATGTGTCCCTAGTTTAGTGTTAGTAGAAGACGTCATCGTGGTGCGACTTATAGACCAGCCATTATAGAGGATTTGAACAACCATGCTGAAAACTATGAGTGTTTCAAATTTTCTGACACCAATCATGTAAAGAGAAGAGAAATGCAACAAGAGAAACCTTCATGTAAAACACTAATTTACTGGCATGAATGTGACTTCGTAAGCAACTTCAATTTTTGAGGCTCATACTAACATAACAATCAATGTTTTTTTCCTGTTATAGTAGGTGGCTCAAATATGAATGAAAAAAATCCTCCTCGCCATTTGTCTTTCAATAACTTAATGTGCACGTGGAGTGAGTTTTAACTATCCTTAATTACAATACCTTTTTATTATAAGTACAATACAAATTCTTAAAGATTTTGTCTAATTTGTAATGCCATGTGTTGTAGATGTAAAGGATACGTCATGAAGAAATGGTTTCTTAGGTCTCCAATCATCTGCAGTGGTTAATGTGTAAATATGTACAAGATGAAAGGAACGATAACCAGATTGTACCAAGCCAAGAACACAGATGCTAATCAAACACCATGATCAATAAGATAAAAGTAATTCACCAGAATAACTTTACATAAACCTTTGCAAACAAATGAGAAGCAATATCATATATTATTATGGAACTCAATGCAATACATTGAGAATGGGCCTTGCTTAAATAGGTAAGGAATAACAATCTAAGAACCAGTCAAGGTCATAGATCAAGCCATAAATCAAGGAAATAACTAGTCATCAAAGAACTAGTCAAGACCATAGATTTAGAAGAGAACTAGACATCAAGGATCTAGTCAATATCATAGATCAAGGAAAGAACTAGTCAATACCATACATCGAGGAAAGAACTATACCTAACAACTAGATAATATCTCCTAATATCTAAATAATATAAAATAAATATCCACACACATAAGTGGGTGAGGAAAAATACAATAAAGGTAAATAAATTACCTAGGTGAACATGAGCTAAGGTAAATACCTACTCTAACACGAGATGTAATATAAAAATGTAATCGGTGTGAATATGTAAATATAAAATATAATTTTGTTTGATGCCCACCGTGTTGTCCTTGTCTACTGAGAACTCCATTTTAGATACAACCACCACCAATAGTAACTGCCAAGCAATATTCAACTTCTCAAATATTCACAGTTGCATGAACTATTCATTTAACAAGTGATTGAATGTGATATCACACAATGTAATAGCATTTTGTGGGTTTCTTGAGTGAGATGCACTAAATTATGACAATATTCACACAATAATGGCATATACAACATTGATGAAGTTTCTATTTACCATTTCAATACTGAAACAAGCAAGAGTATCTTGTCCTATAAAATGGAGGTGCCTTCATTAGCTATTTGCTTTCCAAAACAAGGCACTTCTTCTCAAAATTGGTTCATTCAACATACTTTGCACACAATACCAAATCAATATAGATATTTTTTGTATCAACATCATTGTCCTTAAGGAACTGAAAAGTCCTTAAAGGTGTAAATATTTTGTAAAGAATGTTTGACAAACAAGGTGAGATAACAACTTTCTATTATTTTCCACCTACAACATATTAGTTGACATTGTGATTTGTATATTTGAGATATCATATTTGATAAGAGAGTTTCTTAATCTATATAGTTAGATTAGAATGGAATTGATAATTTGACACAAGAATTTTTGACTATAAAGTAGAATCTCTATATTTTCAAATGTTGAAAAACACACTTTGTTTTTCAACATCTAAAAATATAGACATTCTACTTCACATTCTTAAATAAATACAATCTACAATGAAATGATTCATAAAATTGAAATAAAATATGAAATAAACTGTGAAACCATATGGTAAAAAACCATACAATTGTACAATAAATAACATCCATACAATGAAACCAGAATCAATGAACATTGGATACATAATGAGGCTTTCTTTATTGATTACAATATGTCTCACAAAAAAGGTTTATTTATTTAGTACAAGTTGTACATGGACATATTATTATAGAGCTTTCTATTCAATTATCAACATTGTCTTTGGGCGGAGTGGTTGATACATTTTCTAAAGGGAACCCATGGCCTCCATATACAACTCCTTCCACTTTTTCTTTGTGACGCTCATGAATTTCAAGAACAAAAATAAAGTTGTTTAGTTGATTTTCAGCCATTATTTTGTTTGAGTCACGCATGGTCTCCCAATTATTATTGATCAGTTCCAACCGTTGGACATCAATCTCCTACTCCATCTTACTCAAGAAAATCTTTGCAACCCTATCTAGAAATTCCTTAACATTTTTCTCCAAGAGTAACTTGTCCAATGTAAGTCTCTCACACTTGCTTTTGTAGAACTATACCTTATTCATTTGGAGTTATATATGTAATTGCATGCTCGAGGGCAGGGAAGACACGTCTTATTTTTAAATGCATACATCTTTTGGTATAGGCCTCCCCAAATACTTTTCAAATTGAAATGTTTCGTAGTGTTTAGGATCCTCCTGAAAGGAATGAAAAGAATTTTTTTCCAAACCAAAAAGATCTTAGATGATAATAACACATCACATTTAATAAGATGAAAGGAATTCACGATAATAACCTTATAAAAGGATACAAACAAAGAGCTAAAATATCATATATGGAAATCCATCATATTTCGATTGATGTCATGAATTAGATCAATAAACAAGATGTACATATAGGAGGAGGGAAGTTCAACTACTACCTGGATCAATTGTGAAAAACTCCCACTAATTGATACTAACAATTAAGCTAATTCCACAAGACTATCAAGCTAACTCCACATAACTAGTACACCTAAGCAAGTTAACTCAACAAGTGTAGGGATAACCTAAGTGTAAGAATTATCCTAATAAACAAATAAAAGGATCAATAATAACCTATACTAACACCTCCATAGTTACAGCCTTGCGTTTTCCAATATTTTTTCTCTCGTCATCTAATGAAACCTACAATTATGCACCCAATTTAAATATGTTATCATTTGTATATGATTTACAAAGAAAACAATGAACTTAACCATAATCAACAAAAATGAATCATAGATGGAAGATGTATGAAATTTCATCATATAATTATGACCCAAAAAAGCATACAACTATTACAGTCACATAACAATCATAAAAAAGCATTATATGCATTATAAACAAAGCATAAATGAATGAAAATGTATAAACCATTAAAATCAAAATATCTTGTTGCGTAATATGAACCATAAACCATAATCAATAAATCACACACATTAAATTAAACCATAAACATCAAATACTAAACCATAAACCAATTAAATAGTTACGACATCATCATATATACATCTCAAGTAATCAATGTCCTCATAGTAAGTAGTTTGTAAGGCTATAATTTATAGTTACTGTTATCCAATTTTGCCCCTCACGTAAAATTGGACAAACAAGACCCCACAGAGAGAAAATGAGGGATCGATTCAGCCAAGGGAGATCACAATACGGGTTAGTTGAGCAAGTCACTGAATCAGACCAAGCACATTGCAGAGGAGTTTAGGAAATGAAGAAATTTCGAAGTCTGAAATTTAGACTTCGGAAGTGGGGTCATTCGGAGTTAGGCCAAAGCAAAATTCAAGGACTCAATGGAAAGGAATGCAAAAAAGGGAGTCAAAAGTCCGAAACCCAAAGTCCCAAAACCCCCGAAACTTGGAGTCACAAAAGCCAAAAATTTGAAGTCTTGAAACCCTGAAACCCAAAATCCTGAAACCCAAAACCCCTAAAATCCCAAAACCTAAAACCCCTAAAATCCTGAAACCCCCAAAATCCTGAAACCCAAACCCTCGAAAAGGAAAAAGGTCTGAAATTCAAAGTCTGAATTTCAGACTTCAAGGTTTCAGAATTTTGGAAATTTTAACTTGAAGCATGAACAATGTCACGTGACGTGATTTCAGACTCTGAACTCTGAAGTATGAATTTCATACTTCAGAGGTTTGATATTTTGTAACCTTCGAGTTGTCTTGAGTGATAAACAGTAACCTGAACTCCAAAATCAAAAAACCTGAAGTCTCAAATCCTGAAAGCCCAAAATTTTAGATTTTAGAGGTTGCAATGCAATTTCAGAGTCTGAAAAAATAGAACCAACCACTCGCATTTATTGCAATATGGCACCCTCATCTTTAGATTGCCATAACTTTTGACTGGAAGTTCAGATTTGCACAAAATCAAACTAAGTATTTCAAAATGAGGAAATCCAGTCCACCATTTTAGAGGGATGTTTCCAAATTTCTCACCTACCAAAATACTGAGGTATGGGCTTCCTTTCTTCTCCAACAAGGAAAAGTACATGGGGGTATAGGTTTTGCAGTGTTACCCATCATTTTTACAGGATATTTTAATGCATTTTTGGGTGGTTAAGCAAGATTTTGAATTCTTCTCTTTCCCTTCTCTCATTATTCCTATATATTGTAAGGAGGGGCTCATTTTAAAAGGTTGGATAATCTTGTTTTGCACCCTTCCTTCTTCTCTTATCTGTAAGTGAATTTTTGGAGTTCAAACCTCCCATTCAAGATGTAATGTAAATTAGTGCCTCTTGGCTATTGTAATGCACTATATCAAAGCTGTGGAGAAATGATGTAAGTCTGTGGATGAATTTCAACCCTCTCTTGTGTTCATTTCATCTTTATGATCTCTCATTACAACTTTGGTTAATTTCTACAATTTAGGTTGTGTTACATCTCTTAATAGTTTGTATTTAATGGTGAATGAATTGGTGATAAGAAACTAATTTGTGTTGATGTTCATCCTCTTCGATCTTGTTTCACTTTCATTTCCATGCAAGGATAGTTATTCAGCATTCCTTTGGTGCATCACCTCCTATAGATTAGGTTTAATTTCTTGTAATATTTTTAACCCTATCTCATTAACAAGTTAGAGTAGATTTTAGGATAGATCCTCTACAATTTGAATGCGTGTATCAGAATAGAGGAATAGGAACCGACCTTCATCCAGAGAGATTTCTCGATTACAAAATCCCACACTTTGGGAAAAAATTTCATGTTATGCAATCACACTGACAATTTCAATCTATCGAGTTGCAAATAATCAGGGGTGTTGTGATTACGCATCAACAATTACATATTCAAAATGTACAATGACAATAATGTTATACAAAAAATATAATCATCTCATTTTTTGTCTATTGGAGGCAGTAGAACTCAAAGACTCATAGAATCTATCACGCCTCTTCACATTTTTGTGAACAAAAGGAGGGGTGATCCTAAGGGTGGGGGGGACACGAAATTCCCGCATCAGAGGACAGAGCATTCTCTCATCAAGGTGTAGTGCAATTATAACCTACTTTGTATCATCCTAAAAGAGAACCATATAGTAATTAAGTCAACATATAGTAATCAATCATATAAACACATAAATAAATAATCTAATACATTTACTTGCCTCTAGTGGAGAAGTGACATGTTTCATCTATGAAATATCCCATATCGCAAACCCTTCGATGCACTCCGCCAAAGTGTCTGAAAATTTGGTAGGGTAGGGCAACAAAGCAGTGTGAACAATGGCCTCGGCAACGCTGACTTTGATAGTCTGTGTGGGGAGTCGCATGTTGTGACAAATCACATGAGGGCCAACATCATAGACAACACCTCTCCCAACAAATATATCATCAGACATCAGTTGCACTTTCACCCCAATGAAAAAATCTTGGAATAACAACAATTTCAGCTGTAAGAAACGTTATATCTTAAGTTTACTAACAAATAAAATTGAAAACCAAATTAGAAAAATAGTTATGCAAATGCAAATGGAAATGCAAAAGTTGTGCAATTTTTAGGTCTTGGGTTTCTCAAACTAGTCTTAACCAGTTGTTGATCAATAATTTGGGGCACTTGAGAAACATTTGGGGCTCTTAGTGGATTGGTAAATTGATTCTTACTAGCCAAACAAAATAGTTCAAGACCTTTAAATGGCCTAGGAAGATGTGGTAGATAGAAGCATGTAATCAAGGGAAAGAACTAAGAAGTCTCTAAAGTCTATATGAAACCAATAATAATTTATACATGCAGACAAGTCAGTAAATTTAATATGTAATTATCCTTGAGTTCATGTTTGAATAAAGTGTCAATGACATGTTACTGTAGAGCCATGTAAGCTTATTATGTAATTCACTAAGTATAACAGGTATAGTTCATGTTTGAATGGAGTGTCAATGACATGTTACTTTAGATTCATGAATAGATATGTGAACTGGAACATACAAGTATGATGATAGGCTAAAGTCGGTGAAGAGTTTTAATGCAAACTTGAACAATAAATGTGTATTCTCAAAACTCTATACCTAGTCAACCAAGAAAAGAAGCAAAAAAATGATATCTTTACTATCACAACAAGTTTAAAGCTAAAAATGGGAAGAAACCATCTAGGGATAGTCCTTATTAAGATGTAAAAAGATTCAGAGTGTTTTATGGCCTCAATAGAGAGATATTTCTGACAATTTTGTAATGAGTAGGTCAAATCCACCCAAGGCCTAATTAGGTTTGGTAAAATATGAACTGGGTAAAATTTGCATGGAGCTAGGATCTGAAACTTTGTAGTCCTCTCAAACACAATGATGGGTACTTAAAAAACTTATCAGAGTTGTAAAATGTTGAGTTTAGAGAAAAATAAACCTATAATTGTTCAAAAATAAACCTAGCAAGTCTACAAGGAAAACAGAGTAATATTTGATGCCAAAGGCAACCATTGAAGAAGTTGTTTTTTACTACTAATTTGATGTTGGAGGCAAGTATTTTTCCATTTTTGGAGAATACACATATTATAATAAAATATGTAGGATATTTTTTGGAAGGCTTAGTTATATTATTACATCATATAAGAGAATAACAATATTATTTTAAATATTGAACAGTAGCTCTGATGCAATTGTAGAACAAGAAAATGATACTTAAAATCTAGAGTAAATTTCATTTGTCTTTTATTAATTTTACTGATCTTGATGATTTGGAAAACGTTGATACGAGTGTAATTTCATGGTTTTTTGCTACTTAGAACCCCCTTTGGTACAATAATTATATAGTCCACTACCACAAACATGGTGTTGATAGAATGAGATAAGAAACTGAAGAGTTTATTTACAAACATGGTGTCGATTTTGCATTCAAAGGCCATTGAAGCGATTCCTTTGCTTAATGTTGTGTTCAATGACCACCCTTTGTGAAACACGAATAATAGCTGCATATCTATAGAGTTTTGTATATAGAATGGATCCTAAAAATAATTGTTAACAATTGCATGTCTATGGGGTCATCATTTAAATGTGCAATAAATTTGAAAAGAGTACGGTAAACAAGGGAAAAAAATCCTCGACAACACTACAATAACCAAGAATATTACGACAAATAAGGGGAAAATAAACCACCACAACCATCCTATAAGGAGATTGGAAACAATAGAGGATGTATGAAACATAGATGATGTTTTAATACATTAGAAGCATGAGCTACGACATGATCAAATAAGACAATTGTTGGTGTAACTCATATTTTCACTCTCTCTCAAGAATGATTGATATAAGAAGAATATCTAGACACCTAAAGGAGAAAGTGTATATAGGTTAATTTCTTACCTTTTTTGATATTTTCCATTTGATTCAAAAGGAAATTGAGAACAATCAAGGAACTAAAACAACAATCAAGAAGAAAAGAAATTATATCCAACATTATAAAGCAGTTTGGGTAAATAGGTGATAAGAAATATAAATTTTGATAATACACCCACAGGTTATGATACCAAAATGATGACAATACCCACAGGTTGAATATCACTTGTTGACTATTCCACTTTCCATCATATAGATTCTTCACAACTCTGAACCAAATATAAAGGGAAGCTTCAAACCATTCTTGAACTCTTACTCCAAACTAAATAACTAGCAACTACAGACCAAATGTACTACAAAATTTGAACCAAGTATACTACTAGCTCCAGACCAAACATACTACTAACACCGAACCAAACTCACTTCTAGCTCCATACCAAACATACTTCTAGCTCCAGACCAAATATACTCTTATTATCTTAATCCTTCTTTTTTCATTATTTCTGCAAAACACCTTCTTTAACAATGGCAAACAATAAAGACAAGTAAGAATCAATTATTGCAACTTTCACATTTAGGATGTCTGTCATACCCTTATCAATGCTCATAGATTTATTTGTTAGGTCCTTACGCTAATCCATACTCAATCATTTCTTTGAAATTGAATACACCTTTTCAAATCCTCTGACCTACACAATATTGATGATAATTATGAGAAATCCAATATATAAGAATGGACTTAGATTTTATTCTTTTTATCAATAAAACAAGACTGCCATAATAGACCCATATTATTCTCCTTCTTGATGACAATATGCTTCAATGAGTTGTGTAATTGATCACAAACATTATTGTTTTTATCTCAGACCACCTCATCAAAAATTTATTTTATCCTTTATATAAAACATCTAAGTTACTAGGATATACCCCTTTCTAGACTAAGAACATGTAAGTCACATAATAAGTACATTACCTTGTTTTCATCATATTATGATGAATCTTTAGGTAGAAACACAATTTAGAATCATTTCTCCAAGATATTATTTTTTCTCATCTAGTACTTTGTTTTGTTTCTTTTTCTAGTAGGTTTGTTTTTGGACAAATTTAGGTCTACATTTCACCCTACTGAACTTATTGAAACTAATCAATACTTTTCAGATACCCATTATTATTTTTAATAATCTCACCAAGTTTCAGACCTCAATTCTTAATAGAATTTACCCAATTCACATTTGTATATGTCCAATTAGGCCTTAGTTAGGTTGCTTAACTACCATAAATCACTATTTTTATCATAAATTTATCAAAACTTAGTGAAAACACTTAAAACCACCTGAATATCTTCAATAATAGTATTTATTCCTCCCATACCAAATTGTAGCTTCAAACTCTTAGAAATGTGCAAGTTATGAAGATTTTACTTTTTGGACACAAATTTTCTTAGCACCTACAAGTCTGCAGTTTAAGATTTTAAGTTTTTCATGGTCAAAACACATCCAAATGACTTGAATTTTTTTATATATCCCCCAACAACATGATCACAAAATTTTAGAATGTTTCTATTTATACAACTCAAGTTATGGTCTATTTTCTCTTCCTACAACCTAGACTAAACAATCAAGACAACAAGCATTCAAAAATCAATATCTCGAGCAAAAAAATATTTCAAGACTTTCTTTCACTTGGAAAATTTCTTTTTTTAGGCCCTATAACTTTTATCTTTAGGAATATATGGTTTATCATGCACATATTTCTCCCAACAATAGGATTTCTAGCAAAAATGAAACACAGTCACATACAATCCACACTATATCCAATCATGGCATTAACCCAATTAACTTATATAGACATTTTCATGCAAAGCTGATTTAACATTGACATAAGAAATTTTACATGAATCAGAAGTAAATTCCTAATCTAATTTCAAACTCACAATGACAAGATCATGTTCTGTTATGGAGCTTGTTTTCATGTGTGGAAGTGTTGAAGACTGTACACTAAAAGTACTATACACTCTCCACATTTTTCTCACTCTTCTCATATGGGTGGTATTTATGACCCATAGGTTTATGGAGCAATTTTGGCCCATGCTTTTGGTACCCCTGGTATTGTAAAATTGCTTAAGCAGTTGCCTATTGATGTACTTTTGTGTATATGGTAGGGTAGGCATATCATTGTAGATGTGTGTGAGTTCAGGTGTGAATCCAGGAGAGTTTGTTGAGCACAACTCCAAACAGATATGGGTATTGTATTGAGAGAAAGAGGTGGCTTGTAATAAAATATGAGAAAGTGATTCTTGGTGGACGTAGCCCAAATTGGGTGAACCACGTTAAATATTGTCTCTATGTTGTGTTCTTTTAGTTTCTGCACTTTTATTTCAAAGCTATAATTTTTTCTGCATATTAGTTTATACTATTGTGATTTTTTGTGGGATTGTTCCACATATTTTATCCCTTATTTCCTAATAGATCAAATATTAAGAACAAAGACTTATTTTTATTTACATAATCTCCTTGAATTACATACAGATCTTGGAGCCTTCTTGGTTATTTCCCTTGATTACATGGTATTTATCCACCTAGTCTACCTACCTCTACATACATGATTACTCATCCTCCATACATTTGTATATCTTATCTTGAATTTTATAATGATGGTTCGATCCTATCAACCCAAAAAACCTAAGCCAACCTCCCTTATTTAGTTGATCAAATCTTGCCTAAAATCACAGGATAGGCTTATATCCTGCTCTTTCTACGTTGACATATCTTCACGAGTTGGATTTACATTTTCATGGAGGAAAAATACATTCATACCACAATAATAATGCCTTAGGACTATTTCAACATATTTTAGGCTTCTCACATATGCCCATTATCCTTATCATTCATGTTAAGAAATTTAAACTTTCAAACTTACTCGTTTTGGAGGGAAAATTAGTTTTGACTCCTAATAGACAAATTTGACTCTCTAGTAATTCCTAAGAGTCTTATTCCACCTCTTGATAACATATTTATATCTGCACAAAGTGCTTATGATGCTCCTACATCATTTTTTCTTATTAATTTGATATTGTTGACATCTTGTAGAAAAGACAACCAGTTATGAAGGAGATAATAATCCATTTTATTGCTTGGAAACATCAACCAAAGGTCTTTAAGACCAAATTAACTTGAATGAATTTCCCAAATCAATTTCAAACTTTGTGTTATATGGATCCTCAAACACCTTGATAGTGAATACATATGATGTCAAGTTTGAAGGTGTAGTATGCAGGTATAGTGTAAGGTGTCATCAGTATTCTAAGAAGGGAGATCTTAATCAAGTGTTTTCCAATTGGTTACCTATTAGCAGGATCATGTTAATATGATTGTAACAAGGTAAGTAAGGTTTTGGTATGTTCCTAAATCATAATATTTCATGTTCTAGCTTGAAACAAGGAATTTGAAGTCTCGATGTTTTGTATTGTATTGGCCTTCCACAATACTGCTACATCCATAAGATGAAAAATAATCATAGATAGGATTAACTGATTTTGAATCATAATTGGATAAAAATCCATGTATTTGAAGTTGTAGGTTCATCCTCATATCAGGAATGTCGTTTAGTAAGTGTGAAAACTCTTATGTTAGAGGTGTGGAAACATAGTCCAACATTGTTCATTAACAAACAAGAATTCAATGAAGAATACTTGGTTTCATGGATGATGAATGGATCTTGATAGGTGACATTTCAAACTTGTTATAACTGAATTATAAGACATGCCATAAGGACATGGTATAAATAATTATAGATAAGTAATTGTTATAAATATTATTGTTACAAGTTAAAGTAGATATCAGTAAAAAAATTAAAAATCATATGGTACTTCACATTTTGTATGAAGGTGGTTTTGAGGACAGTAAAGTTAAGAAAGTGAGGTGATTTTGAATTACCAATGCAGCTTCCTCCTCACTTCTCTTCTCAGCACCCTCATCCATACCTATGTCCACATCCTCCCTCCTCTCCTTTCCACCCTCACCCATGCCCCTCTCCACATCCTCCCTCCTCTCCTCACCACCCTCGCACATACCCCTCTACACATCCTCCCTCCTCTCCTCTCTTCCCTCTCCCATGCCTCTCTCTTCAGGACTCTCCTTGTCACCCTCTTCCTCCTCAGCTGGTGACAAAGTTGTATCTCCGCCACTCTCCTACTTGGCCTCTCCCACCTCTCATGCAACTATGTCTCTGATAAGATCGATACTTGTGGAATAAGAAGAAGGGAAAGTATCATTAGTAAGGATGACCTACAACAACTGATACAATATTTCAAATGGATTAGCAACTAAATCAAACAACATACTATTGTGAAACTAATGCCAACTATTTTTTACCTTTTCCTGAGCTTGACCCTCTTTTTCCTTTTTACCAAACGACTCCCTCTATCTCTCTAAAATTTAACTCAAGGGAATATCATCATCCTACACACACCGTCAAAGTGGAGAGTTAACATACACACATTTAAACACAAACAAAATTAACTATATGATGTAAATTCCAATGAATATCTACAAGCTTCTTTGTGGTGATGTCAATGTTGCTACCAACTGCACCACCTCCTTCTACCTCTTCATGTTCATGAAATATTTTTAATTTAGTGGCATCCAACCATACATAATACAAAAACAACATACTAGATTATACTAATCAAAATTTACCTCATTGTCAGGTTTTAACTGGTCATTTATTTCCTTCATCTCAACCACATCTCTTTTATCACCTCTCTCCTCTCCTCTAAATTATGTGTTAGCATTTCCTTTTTCACCCCTCTCTTCCCACTCCGACCCAGCTCCTTGTATCAAGTTTTACCTTCCCTTTGGAAAACTTGATCGACAACCTACCTCTGTTGCAAGTTGTAGCGTTGACTCATGACATACCCCAGGTAACTCTCTCTCCTCTCAGTGTATTTTCTAATTCTATTAGGAGAGATAGGTGGCCATTTACACATATGCTTACGGTTGCACTTATGTGGTTGTGAAAATGGTAGGTTGTGTGATACCATCCTATGGACTCACTTAAATCCCCCACTCATACCACATGGTCCATGCTCACAAAAATAGAGCATGCAATCACCCACCCATTCCATTTTTTATTCAAGAGGTGGATATTGCAAAGAGATAATTATATAAACATAATCACTCTCATGACATCGACTAGCAGTAATCTCTAAGAAAAAAAATTAATTTTTAAAAATCCTCACCTCCATCATAGGCCCAACAGAATTTGAGGTAACATGCTCGAAAGGATCACCAAATAGATCAATACGAGGAGCATCACTCCTTGGAGAAGTAGGAACATCTCCCTGTGACATAAAATTATAACAATTTAATTAACACTTGTTTAAAATAACATTGAATAAATGTAAAAAAAATGCACAGTACAAACTACTTACCGACAACATGAATGCCTCCATTGTGGATTGTGTCAACCCACTACATGTCTTGGGGTGGGAAGTTTCATGTTGGAAAAGACAAAAAATTATACAACACTATTATCGAAACAAAAAATAATGCATGTGATGATATGAATTCCAATAAATGTTCATGAATTATTATCTTAATGTCTCAATACTTTCACTCACTCTCAAGGCATAAGGATGGACACTGAATAGGGGGTGGGAAATCATCCAACTTCCCTATCTCCTATCTAACTACATTGCCAAACCTTTCACCACAGCTACACATACAAATATAAGACAAAACAAAAAATATCGTACACATATATTATGTTTTATTTTCTTGAATTTCAAACGTGGAGAATTATGTGCAATATATTGGCTAGTTACCTATTGAAAAAAACTGTGTTTTTTAATCTATTGAAAAACACAATGTGTTTTTCAACACTTGCAAATAAACATTATTTTTTCAATATCTTAATATGCCTTTTGTTTTACAAAAGATAAAAGTTAAAATATTTTTTTCCAAGCCAAATTTTAAAAATTAAAACATACATAATCAATTCAGTCTTCAATACTTTAACAATTTGATGTTATAATTAAATAATTTAACTATTGTAAATTCATGTCTTGAGACTGCAATCTACGCTTGTAGTAATGTAGTCTCGAGTGATCAAACGAGGCATAAATATTAAAATCCTATTTAAAGGACAAATTCTCCAAGGAATTTCCATGTTGTGTACTTTGCAAGTGGTAAAAAACACATTGTGTTTTTCAACACTCTAAAAAAAACACTATTTTTTTCAATATCTCGAGATGCCTTTTGTTTTTCAAAAAGTAAAAGTTATAATATGTGTTTCCAAGGTTATGATTTTAATTTTTTAAATATTCTCTTGGCTACTAATTATGTTATAATTCTTTTTATTGTAACAACAAGTGCCAATTTAGTTATAGGGTTTGAAAACTAATTTTACAAATAAGACACTCCAAACTCTAGTTCGGATGGAAATGTGTATGTCACCATGAAATGGGATATCAAATTTAAAGATATAATTCCATAATGAACAACTTATACAAAAAATGGACAACTTGTTCCAGTAAAAAATACTCTCACTATTGTAGAACACATATCACCATTACATAAACACAAACCATATATGCATATTCAAATCCTTCTTAATACATTTATATAACTTCACATTATTATATGGATACACACAAACAATATATATATATCTATTCAAATTTTAATGCTCCGCGGTAATATCCTTGAAAAAGGTTACAAAATTCTAGGAAGAAACCAACCATATATTAAAATTAAAACATACATAATCAATTTTGTCTTTGATACTTTAACAATTTGATGTTATAATTAAATAATTTAACTATTGTAAATTTATGTCTTGAGACTTACCTCTGCACTTGCAATAATGCAGGCTTAAGTCATAAAGTGATGTATAAATACTCAAATCCTGTTTAAAGGAAAAATGCTCCGAAGAATTCCCATGTTGTGTACTTTGCAAGTGTTGAAAAACACACTGTGTTTTTCAACACTTGCAAATAAACACTATTTGTTCAATATCTAAAGATGCCTTTTGTTTTTCAAAAGGTAAAAGTTATAATGTTTATTTCCATGGTTATGATTTTATATTTTTTAAATATTCTTTTGGCTACTAATTATTTTATGATTCTTTTTATTGTAACAATACGTGCCAATTTAGGTATAGGGTTCGAAAAACTAATTTTACAAATAAGACGGTCCAAAATCTAGTTCACATGAAAATGTGTATGTCACCATTAAATGAGATATCAAATTTAAAGTTCTAATTTTGTAAGGAACAACTTATATAACAAATGGAAAACTTATTAAATAGTACTCTCACTGTTGTAAAACACATATCACCATGTAGTCACTAAATCCCGCGCTTACTGTGTACATCTAGCCACTAAATGCTTCATTTATATGCATGATTCCCAAGCAAGAGAATTATTCATTAACACCATTTTACTTTGCTTTGAAAAAAATTTCATCATTTTCATCTTTATTGCTTGTTATTTCTAATTGAAAACTTATAGTTTTTCATACCAGTTGAAATCCTACTCAACTCTGATTTCAATGTCTAACCATTTGAGCACGTTGTATAAGACTGCCCATTAAGGACAGGAACACTCGGGCAGTACTCTCCCCTATGGGCACCTTTGTCCTCCTTTTCTCTTTTTATGATCTTTCAAATGTGACTTCTTTCTTGTCTTATTTTATCACCCTTGGTCAGCCTTTCACTTGTTAATTATGAAACTTAAGCAAAGGAATAATATATATACATGTGTTATTTAACCTCGTTAAGGGGGAAAGCATTCAAGAGGCACATAATATTACAAAGAGCTAATATTTTCTATCAACTACATTGATGACTGCATACTTCACTACATATGATGGTTTATTATGAATTCCATACCACACATTTGCATTGGGACAAAGTAGTTGTATCGTATTATTCTTTTTGTAACTAGAACTAGCGCATCCTATCTCAAGGGACATTTTTTCAATCACACGCACAAAAGAACTACATAGATTCTAAAATGTAGTGCAACACTCAGTGACAATCACATTGGGGTGACTACTGAGGTCATTTTGACTCAAGCATGTACATATTTTTAGTCATCTGATGTGATCTTGAGTATTGTGCAAGTAGCTAGGGTTTATTTTACAGGTATATGTGTGACAAGATGAATCTGATGTGACCTACAAAAAATAAGGAGTTGCATAGAAATATCCAAATCATGAGCTATTCTATAAACACCAACTCCCAAATCAAACACTAACTCCTGGGCAGCCTTGTCCCATTCCAGGAGGTTATGTCCTGTTACTTCCTAGATTACAGTTCCAGACACAGAGCTTGCACAACCCAGAATCTCCCCTTTCATATCAGTCTCTAGTCCAGAATTCATTCAAACCTATAGATACAATCTGATTCATTCTCTAAACCATATTTATCACTCTTGCTTGTATTTCCTTTGTTTGATCTTGCTTGAATACTATAATATCTATTTGATCCACATTGTGCTTATATTAGATTTAATATTATTAAATCATTTGGTGAACCTTATCTTTACATTCCCATTATCAGATCTTTCATGGCTTCCCATACCTTTTATTACAATGCTTCCCCATTCTATATCCAAGTTCAACTTTGTAATCTCCTTATTAAGTGTGTCCTAGTAGATCTTGGATATGGTCTTAATATATGCACTCTTTCCTTTTTCTATCAAATAGAACTTTTTGCTACTCATCTCAATCCATCTACTCTTTGTATATGTGGCTTTGATGATACACCTAAGCAAGTATTGGGAACAATCTATCTTCCCCTGGCTGTGGGATCTTATACTCTTGATGTTCTATGTCATGATATGCCTCATAATGCCCCTTATATTATCCTTCTAGGTCATCCTTGGTTTCATACTATGCATATAATTCTTTCTTCCCATGTCCTTGCTACACCTTCTTCCATGGATACTACTACAGTAGATTCCATGCCTCATTTTTCTACTCCTTGTGATATTCTCCTCATATATTATGTTGACGAAATTACCTACATTACACATCTTTCTCCTCTTGGGATGCACCCTAGTGCTACTGATTTACAAGATCAATTTTCTATTGGCACCCATGATACTCCTCCCATTATGTCTCATTCTCGATGCTTTTTTATTGATCATATGCGTAGTGATTCCAATGATATATCTATCTTCCTCATCATAAGTTAGAGCATTGTATGCTAATTTGAAAATGATTCCTAATGCTTGGACTTTCCGAGATTCTATGCATGATTCATTTACTATGGTTGCACCTTATCTTGCTACATCCATGGGGGAAATCAATTCCCCTCTTTCCACATTTTTTCTATAGTTATAGGGGCTAATTCATACTACTTTATTGTTTATGATATTCATGGGAACTCCTGTCATGGGGAAAAAACAATTAAGTTTAGTTTCAGTAGTTGTACAGTCACAAATTTCTCTAGTTTTAGCAGTTACACAACCAGTTTCATATTGCAAGCAGTCACTAACAGACACTAATTACTAATTTAGGAACCAAATCAAGAACTAAATAAGGGAATGACACATATGAAACTTAGGGAAAATGCAGGAAAAAAATATGCCTAGAGCCTTTATATCACCCGAGGAAAGTTATAAATCAGGTTTGTGATCATCAGCAATGGCACTTATCAGTAGGAAATTGTTAACAATTGAAGGGAAAAAAATACCACTCTCCCAATACACTTTCCCTTAGCGGCATCAGGACGCCTAGATCCAAATTTTAGTGTTGAAATGCTCAAACCCCTAGTTTAATGACAAGACACCCAAATCCTTCACGTTATTCCAGCTAGCTCTTAAGCATTAAGTTTAAAAGTAGGAACAAAATTCTATCTCTTTCTCTTTTAACACTCTAGGTGTACTTTAACCCCTTGGTTTATCTTTTCCAATACGCATTTCCAATTTTTGACATGTTTCTAAGTTAAATTTCAATTGCATTTACCTAGAGCATTGATTACACTTGTTTTCTTTTGTAGGTCTTATCTTATCCTGAAAAAGGCAAAGCACACAAGAAACCATGAAGCAAATCTCAAACACGCTCTGGAAAAGATGACATTCCAAAGAACTACACACACACACATAATTATCACTCCACGCATGCAAAGGTCACCCCTAGGATCCTTTATCCTTCCCTCTCCTTATAATTTCACAATACATATCTTGCACTATTCCATTTGGAACACTACAACACTCATTTGACATGCTATTGGGTACAATCTTCATTTGAATCTCTAAGATGTGCTTTTCTTTTTCACTTTATGCTACCGAATCATTATTCACCAGTATGAAGTGGGGGGAAATGCAGTCATTAAATCATGCACTTACTATGTACATCTAGCCTCTAAATACTTCATCTATATGCATGATTCCTAAGCAATAGAATTACTCATTAACACCCTTTTACTTTTCTTTGACATTGCTTTTATCCCTTTTATCTTTATTATTTTTTGTTTCTAATTGACAACTTATAGTTTTGCATACCAGACGAAAACCTACTCAGCTCTTATTTAGATGTTTGGTTGTTTGAGCTCCATGTACAGGACCGCCTATTAGTGACAGGAGGACCCAAGCGCTATTGTCCACTTTGGGTGCCTTTGTCATCCTTTTCTCTTTTTTTTATTTTTCGAATGTTACTTCTTTCTTGTCTTCTTTTATCACTCTTTGTCAGCCTTTCACTTGTTAATGACAAAACCTAAGCAAAGGAATCATATATATACATGTCTTATTTAACCTCATTAAGGAGGCAAGCATTCAAGAGACATATACCATTACAAGGAGCTAATATTTTCTATCTACTACACTGAGGATTGCATACTTCACTGCATAGGAGGGTTTATTTTTAATTTCATACCACGCATTTGCATTGGGAAAAAATAGTTGTAGCACGTTATTCTTTGTGTGACTGACACTAGGGCATCCTAACTCATGGGACACTATTTCAATCACACACATGCAAGAACTATATGTATTCTGAAATGTAGTGCAGCGCTTGGTGAAAATCACATTAGGGTGACTGTCAAGGTCAGTTAGACTCAAGCATATGTATATTTCTATTCATTTGATGTGCTTTTGAGTAGGTAGATAAGGTGTATTTTGTAGGTACATGTATTGCAAAACAAATCTAATGTGGCCTACTGTGAATAAGGAGTGACAAAAAAAGAACCACATCCTAATGTTATTTCGTAGACAACAATGCCCAAATCAGACACTAGCGCCTAGATGGCCATGTCCCATTATAGGCAGTTTTTTCATGTCAATTCCCAAATTATAGTTCCAGACATAGAGCTTGCACAACCCAAAATCTCCCCTTTCAGATTAGTCTCCAATCTAGAATCAACTCAAACCTACAGATACAAGTTGAGTCATTCTGTAAACCATATCTATCACTCTAGCTTTTATTTCCTTTGTTTGATCTTGCTTGAATATTTTTATATTTATTTGATCGACAGTGTCCTTAAATTAAATTTTATTTTATTAAATCACACCATTACATAAATACAAACAATATATACATATTCAAATCCTTCTTGATAGATATATATATAACTTCACATTCTTCTATCAATAAACAAAAACTATATATATATATATATAATGCAGGTACATCGTTTGTGTGCAAATTGGAAGACAAAAATGTGATCACGGAGTTGGAAGGAGTCCATTAGAATTGTAATAAGCCATATATGGCATTAGGAGTAGTATTTTAGTCTATTTTGGTATTTCGGAGGTTTTCCCTCCAAAACACTAGTTTCAAATTGGATAATTGTATGTAAATATTAATAATTGAAATTTGTGGTGAGTATGTAAGTTTTTGAAGATAGATTATGTAGATCAGGTAGTTTTATTCCATAGGTAAGTTAGCAGGTCAATATGGGTTTGTTGTTCATGTGTAAGTAAGAAGGGAAAATCATCTCCTACATTCTTGCAACAGAGTTGAGAGAAAATCTCAACTATGAACACTGAATAGGAACATGGAAATATGCCATGACATTTATTGTTATGCTTTCTATCTGTGGATTAGGAAATATATTGTAGAGAAAAAGTAGGACATTCCAAGAGGGTGATGTTTTCATTGTTTTTCATATCATATGGTTCAATGTAAATTTAGTCACTCAAAATTAGAAGGATACTAACAAGAATTGTTGAGGATTTCATACTCTCCCAAGTTCTATTATAATTTTTTGAGATATGTTATGACACTAAAGACTATAATTTATGATGATAATTAATGTTACCTTGAAATATATTTGAAGACTTGTCTTGTTCTTGTTGATTCCTTTGCATCCTCAATCAAAAACTTATTGTTCTGAGTTGTAGGAACATTCTCATTCTTGTCCTATCAAAGGAGAAACTTGTACTAGGTCCCTATGAAGCTCATCCAACAAGGTCTTAGGAGTGAAATGGTCTACAAGTAAAGATAAGTCAAATTTCCATTTTTTGGGCTCTTGAAACCCCTGTCTTAGGGTTTAGTTTGAATTCTTTATAATTTTGTCCCTACACAATCTCCAAGCCTAAAAACTTCAAGATATCATCTGCATGTTATGCACTTAGGCTTGATAAAGGTTTTAGATTTTATGAACTTCACAGGAGATAAATTTCATTGACAGTCCTCTTGGGACTAAACTCTAAACTTGACAGGCCTAATTGCTTACCCACAAGTGTGAACTAGGTAAAAACTATAAAGAGATGGTCCATGAAACCTTGTAGAATTCAACAACAAGAAAAATCGGATATGGAAATACTAGCACAATTATTAGAAAGTGAATACAAAGAAAAATTTACTTAAATTTGCTCTTTGGTAGACCTACTAGCCTGTGATATGACATGTATATAAGGAATAACAAGAGATCTTGTGTTAAGGGATAATAAAGGTCTTCCAAATTCAAACTTCATGGAAACTAGAATGATTCAGGAAAGTAAACTCTAATATACCTCTGTATATGTTGCAAGATTTCACATTTTCAGTCTTGTTAAGAAAAATGAAGACTTATTGTTGATTCACTATAAATTGAACATCTAATTGGTGAATTGGAGTTGTGATAAGAGAAAAGCATCATATATCAATTCAAATTGTAATGCTATGTAATAATGTCCTTGGAAAAGGTTACAAATTTCTTGCTGGAAGCCAACCGTATGTTAATATTAAAATATAGATAATCAATTCCGTCTTCAATACTTTAACAGTTTTATTTTATAGTTAAATAATTCAGCTATTGTAAATTTATGTCTTGAGGCTACCCTCTATACTTGTAAAAATGTAGTCTTGAGTCACAAAGTGAGACATAAATATCCAAATCCTATTTAATATTCAAATTCTCCAGGGAATTTCCATGTTGTGAATTTGGAAAGTTTGAAAAACATTCAACACTTGCAAATGAGATATTAATTGTATCGTGTCTATTGAATAAATCAGTATCATGTGTAAGAAAAATTTGTATCCCAGGACTGTATCATGTTTATTGAATAAAGTAGTAGTGTTTTCCCTAGAGGGAGATCTTTCAAAATTTTATGGGGTTTTTTTTCAACTGGTAGCCCAGGATTGTATTTTATGCATTGAATAAAGTAGTAGTATTTTCCATAATGAGGGAAATATTTTATGGGATATTTTCGCCAATGTGGTGAATTTTCAAAAAAAATTGAAAACTATATTCACCAATGCAATATTATTCTTAAATGGATCAAGTAGATATGGGAAGTTTTATGGGTTATTTTTTCCTAATTCTCTAACTTTCATTTGGATAACCAATTCATAATAACCCCATTGGGAATTTGGTTTCCTAATCTTCTTGAACTCCAAAATTATACAACATAGTTTATGATATATGAATTATGATTCTAAGCATATGAAATAACTCATTAGAGTTACATAGCTAAATTGATAGATGCAATCTTCTAAAGAAATTTTGGGAACAAAGAATCTATAAGTTATGTAACTTTAATGGATTCGAAGATAGAATTCATTTATTTCAATATGGCCACCATGTAATGACGTTGTAACTAAAATTTATATAACAAAAAATCAAACCACGATAGCCAAACAAGGTTTGCAGAATTTGTTTAGAAATTGAAGCCACATAATTTTTAACAGGTCCTACAGATTTCTTTGACCTAAATGACATTAAAAATAATCTCATCTCAGGTGTATATATATACACCCACTTAATCTCATAAACCGAATTCCAAATGGGGTTATTAAGAATTGCATCATGTTTGATTGTAACTCATTTACTCTATGGTCACATTCCTATTATTTTTCACTTACATCATGTTTAAATGTACCCCATTAAACGATATTTTTAACTTGCAAAACCATACAACAAACTTACCAATGGGAATGAGGAGAATAGCACTCACTAAAGATATGCTCACAACTAAATCATCCACCTACTTTCTGATCATAATCATCCACAATCCCCAATGGAGTCTCATGCCTTCCAAGCTCGTTAAGGTTCATGTTCTGTTTTGTTCACCCCCAAATGGTCAGTGTTGTTGTGTTCTCCCCAAAATCGAATCTCACCCACGTTATATGCATCTATATACATCTTGAATCATGAATTTTAGAGTGAGCGCAAGGGAGAATCATGGATTTTAGAGCGATCGCCATTATTTTTTTAAACACGACATTATTTTCAAACATTTTCTCTCCTTTCAATGATGGTGTGCCACATCACCTCTCTAGAAACCTTTTCATGTCTGCGCCATGTCAACTCTCTGACAACATATGGTGCATGTTTTCATGGTATGGGGCATGATCTTAGACGGTGTATTCTATCGAGAGAATAGTCGTCGGCTGGGAGATCAAGACTTTAAAATGTTTTACAATTTTAGAAAATTGTCAAAGATCCCTTCTTTTTCAACACTTTTAAAGTTCTGGAAGAGATTTTCAGAGTTTTTTAGGATCATGTCTTTGTGGCATTTAATGTATTTACTTCGTTGGCTTGAAAATTTGAATATGGTGGATAGCTCTCGGCTCTAAAAACTCAAATGTGCCATAATATTATGTAAGGTCTTTTGTTAAGTTTCATGGCCAAAAAGATGAAGAGTGATATTCATTACAAACAATAAATTGACGTCCTTTGAAATTGTTCTCATGCAATTAAGGGAGAAAAATAATAAAATTGACTTGAAGTAATATCAACTATTTCATGAAAAATAATAGTGCTCAATAATCGTTTATGGGAATATTATACTTTCTCAAATAAAATTAATTGTGCAAATACAACAAATTTAATAGATATAAAAGTACGCAAATTTAATACTCACCAAACATTGTATTAAATAAAACAATTGTTTATATTAATTATTGATTTGTTATATAATTACAACATTTATATACTTTTTTGATAAATTAGATATTTTTGGTTGAGTGGTTATTAAAATAAAATTATGATCTAGTGCAAGATTAGTATTTCAAAAGTTCTTACCAACTCCCCTAACTGTGTTTGTGGGGTCCCTTTCAAATTCACTCACAATGTGGGTGCCTTGTATTACGTTCAGGAGGTTTCCTTTGAGATATAATCTATGGAGAAAATTATAAATCCTTGAGCCAACAAATTTTTCACCACCTCGTGTCGAATGACTTGAAAAGTTGTTGATTTGTTCTTCATTGGATGCAACTAAACTATGTGAGCCTAAGAAAATCTCTCAGAGTCTATCATGTTCTCACATAGCCTAAGAAGCCGACAAATCATTCCACTTATCGAAATTATACGTTGATAAATTAAGATGCTGACATAGCGTTGGTGCCGACTATGTGGGCTGACCACCTCCCCTTAACTTCATCTGTCATATGCATATTGGTTGGCCACCTCCCCTAACTTCATATGTCAAAATGAAGGCCACATATGCCAAACGCTTGGTAGTATGAAGTAATAGTCTTGTTTCATTGTATAATGGAAGATAATAAAGAACCACTACGTAGGAGGTTGTGATGCGTTGATCTTGAATAAGAAGACATAGGGTGTGGTTAGTCATGAGTTTGTGTTGGACTTGAATCATAAAAGTGAAGGTTTTTTCTCAAATGTATAAATCCATTTCTTAATGCCCTATGTTGTAGGTCATGTTAGTGCACACCATTTAGGCATCTTACACTTCTATTTTTTGGATTATTACAAAATTCCCTTCATCATAATTGTTTCGTAATATATGTTGGGTTTATATGTAATCTAACATACCATCAATAAATCACTAACATATTTAAACAACAATTAGTGTGATTGAGTTTCGAACCTTTAATCAATTGGATTTTTCCCCCTTTTTATTTCTCCCCTTTAAAAGCAAATTGCATTCATGAATGATGCAAGCAATATTGATACAATAAAGTGGAGCACAAATAGAAAATATTGTTGGGTGGGAACTATTTGAGGCATTTAATATGTGTTAGATGTGCAAGTATTTAATTTCCACACTTTTATCTCCAACTTCCCATTCATGTCTTCATCTTATCTAACAAATTAAATTTCATCCAATCGATAACCTTTACATTGAAAAAAATAAACTAAAAAACAAGCACATTCCATTTTACGGGTTTTGAACCTTGAACCAATTGGATTTTCCCCTTTTTATTTTTGCCCCTTTAAGCACAAATTGCACTCACATGAGTAATGCAAGCAAGATCAAGATGATAAAGTGGAGCAAAAATAGCAAATATTATTTGGGTAGGAACAATCTCAGTTGTGGAATAGGTGCATGATATGTAAT
Organism: Taxus chinensis; assembly: GCA_019776745.2. NCBI lineage: Eukaryota > Viridiplantae > Streptophyta > Pinopsida > Cupressales > Taxaceae > Taxus > Taxus chinensis. Next base: position 216,514,879 of record CM034152.1, on the reverse strand, counting down.
TATTTAATTCCCAAATTTTTATTTCTAACTTCTCGTGTGTATCTTCGTCTTATTTAACAAATTGAATGACATCCAATAGATGAAAAATAAATCTTGTATTATGTGAGTTGTCGTGATTTCGTCGTCGGACAACCCATGCCACATGATGAGAACATTTTCCTTCCTGCCAAAGAAACTATAGATAGTTCCCATTAATGAATGAAATTGGTGTCATTTATTCCCTAGTTACAGCTCAGGACCAGCCAATACCATGCTCTCACATTCCTCCAAATGAATAGTGTGAGAGAGATCAAGACTATAAAGTGGAGCACATATAGTAGATATTATTTGGGCATGAACAAGTTGAGCATTGGAATAGGTGTGAGACATGCAAAGTAATTAATTTCCATAATCCAATCGAAATCCTTGACTTCATAAAATATATATGTAGCAAACCTCATTTTATGTTGATGGTCATTGACAGACGATACCATCAGGACTGTTGATGATGGAAACAAACTCATTACCCTAATGGATACCGAGAAACCCCAATCATAAATGTGTATGAAATCACTACCCAGGGATGCCAGGTCCACTCCACATATCTCTATCTCTAGAGTTTCACATGAGACACAATTGAATTCCTCTTACATTCACATGTGTTATGAATATGCAAAAAACACAAGGAATTAGTTTCTAAAGAACGACTATTGACATTAGTAGTGTTGATAGACCACTTTGTATGTTCATAGATATCTCAAAAATACGTTGCCTCACATACTTGCACACCATGCCCCCTCTCTCCTTTAAATGATTGACAAATATGGTAGGTGATTGTAGGAAAGAAGAGTTTGTATCTATTCCCTAAAGCGTTTCCCCCGCCCTTGCACTTATCCTCCCTCAAACCCCTTCTTCATTGCCCCTCTTTCTCTCCCACTTTCTTCTCTCTCTCCCTTTTACTTATTATATCCACCCTGTTTGGTGTTTCCATTGTACATTTCATGTGATATTACTAGTCTTTATACCATATGTGAGTTTATGTTGATGAAATGTGGTGCAGTCATGCTAGGGAGTCCCAACTAAGAGACGCCCACCATGTGAAAAGGAACAAAAAACCCCAACTAATTTTTAGTAAACAATGCCTGATTGACATCTACAGGCATTTTGAATCTTCTTCACATAGCTCTCACACACTCTAATTGAGATTCAAAGGGCTTTATGGTGCTTTATTATAGCCTTTGCATCATTGGGCTCTCAATTCTCTTTGTGAGCCTCTCTCACTTTCTGAACACTTCAATGATTTGTATCTTATGTGTTACGCATTCATTGAAATTATTGCCCTTAATCAATCTAGGCTCTATGTTTTATGAACTATGTGACCCAAATATTTTGTCTTCGTGGACCAATATCTTTGTGTCTGGTCTTCATTCCCTTCCCAAGGGATTTCTACTATGTATCTCAATTCAAGGGTCTAAAAACTGAACTATGAGCTAACCTTTTATTGTCGTCATGGGTTTTGAGCTCTTATGCACATTTGGAGTGCCATTGCCATGCAATAAGTGCCAGTGCCATGTGGAATTCACAAATTGGTTCCAAACATAATTAGTTGCATGAATTGCATGAGTCCCTCTCTAATCAGTGACTATTGGAACCAAGATCACACCACAATTGAATTTTGCTACCAAAAATAAGAGAAACTATTTTTCAAAGCTTTAAATGCTTGTAATGTCCCCCATGTGTAACAAATGCACCTAAATCCACCACCACTTGATAGATTTGTTTGAGATTTTTCTAACAAACGCAAAATTGCACTCAATTGTGCATGCATGTGGAAGTTATGCTCATTTAAATCTTTGCATTCTATCTTGCCTTTGTTATGCATAGTGGCCTTGACACCCCGTGGTGTAGTTGTGGAACACATAAGTGTCATAGGTTGCTTGTGCTCATGGACTCAAATTTTTGGAGAGGGATATTCTCCCAATAGAATGCACTTATGCCCTTAAAACCATCATGTACACATCCCGTGCATACACGGCCCGTGCACATTTACTTAGTTTTTTTTCAATTTTTTTTTGTTGAAAAACGCATTTTCCATTTAGTTGTCATTTCTGGGAAACATGTGACTTGTTGTTCATCAAAGCAAGATCTAACCAACTGAACTACATAGGAACAAATGCAACCTCTTTTTTTTGAACTTGTATATTGAAAAAAATGTGCCAGTGATTTGACAACTAATAGTAGGACTCGTCCATACATGGGAATGCATAAATTTTATGGGGTCATGTATGCATTAAGGTGCATTTTATTGGGAGTTTATCCTTTTTCCAAAGTTCTCTCTATGGAATTTGGGCACTTTAACCGATGTATAAATTGGGTCATGAGCTCTCTACACGTGCACAATCCTTATGTGTCATGTGTCCCTTCTTTTAATAGCTCGTGCCCTTCACAAGATGAGTGTTGTGGGCTCTATAAACTTGATCTAAGTTTGACACTTGTCATAGATTCATGCCATCATGTTCAAGCACTCACATTTTCATGAAAATATTTTGTCCAAGTGTGTCATTGATCCGAGTTTGAAACTCGTCATATATTCATGCCCTCACGTTCAGTCACTCACTTCATTTTTTCGTGAAAATTTTTTCCAAGAGTGCCACGTGTTGTCCTCGCATTAGTTCGAGTTCTTACAACATAAAAGACTATGTGGGCTCAATTTGAACCTAAGTATTATGTGAGACCCTTTGTAACTTGTGAAATCACAAACTTGACATATAAGGTATGCCCCCACAAACCCTAAGCAATAAAGAAACTAAGAATTTAGATAAATCCTTTTAAAGGGTTCCTCTTAACATAGAGACTTTAGGGCTCCTCAAAAGTTTTGACCCACAAAAACAAAGGTTATAAAACGATCCAAGGATTTCTCAAATCCTTTTAAATGAGCTTTGCTAACATTGTGACCCTTAAAAGGAATTGCAATGGCCTAAATACGCTATAAAATATTTATTATGTGTATCTATGACCCATAAAATTATGACCACTACAACAACCCATTGGAAATCACCAAAATCCTTGAGCCTATTTATTAAACACACACATATACTTTGTTTTTGGTTGCTTAAGATTCGTTGTATGCCTTGGATGACCCTACATCAGACACTCAAGGTAACTAAATTTTTATCCCCCGATCTCAAGACTGGCCATTGGTAAAACCACTCTTTTGGTCACAAAGCTTGATGACCATGGCACACCCTTTCAATAAACTAGATATTTCAGGTGATTTTCACATTTTCTTCTCTTTTTCCTTCTTGTTGATTTCCAATCTGCTCTTCTTCTCTTCCCTTGTTTTCATGTGGGTTGTGACTCACCAGTAGTCAACCACCTCCATCAATTGGTTCTTTATAACCACTATCTTTGCTTGTGGGCTTTAACCCACCTCAATCCAAGCTCCTCAATTAAAAGCGTACTTGGTTGTTTTTTTCTTCATTTACAGCTCCTTGCTTATTGTTGAAATATTCTTTGTCTCTACCTTTTCATGTCACATGAGCTCAAATAGCTAAACTTCTTCTCAATTGAAGGCTATTTCAAATTCCTTCTCCTTGCCAATCTTAGCTTCAACTCCTACATATACACTACAAAAACAAGTTAATTTTAAAACATGGAGCTTAGTAGTTGTTCTTGGTGCCTCCTTGAATTTTGGCTTTCCTCTTATTTCCTTTTCATGAGACTCATCAAGTGCAAGAGTTTTCAAACCTTGTTCCACTTTTCCCTTTTCCACTTCTCTCAATCATTGAATACAAAATCAGCCCCTTTCTCTTTTTCTCACTCTCTAATAGTACTTCAATAGAAACATGTGGCCCATACTTCACTTATTCCTTCTTATTTTGCTTGTAAAAGTGCTCAACATACCTTTAGGTATTCAAATGATCATTCATAGTCTGTAATGTCATCTCCAAGACAATCTTCATATCCTCTTCTCTTATTGTTTTCAATGTTATGCCAAACATCTCTATCACCTATGTTGCAACATCATCTTCTTCCTAATTTAAATATTCAAGATGTCTCTGAAAATATCATCCACCTCCTTTTGAAGTTTTGTCATAGCTAGACTCTCTTCATCCTCGTCGTCATCTTCACTAGGTGTTTCTAATGTTTGGACCTCTACTTCAAACCCCACTCTCTTCCATGCATGTTTTTCTTTCCTTTCTCTCAATCCCATGAGGCACCACAAGTATACCATGTGCCAATATGTGATCACCTCGCACATGTCACCCCACCTGCATCTTGTAATGTGCTTCGTAGAACCATGTCCACCATCACTATATTCTTTTCTATATGTATGCGAAATGAGTAGCATTATTCATCTTCTTTGTGCTTCTCACTTATATGAGCTTGTTGAACTAAACCACATTTGGTCCTTCTCTCTTCTACCTCATTTCTCACTAAACTCTCCATATTTGAACCTGCACATAGAGAAAACACAATACAGGAATCAAGAGCTCCCAAAAAATCTTCTTCAGGTTCTTTCTTATTTATATTCTTCTCATTCTTTACTCTTTCTTAATGGACTCTCAAAGGCCCATTCTCATCAACATTCATTGTTTGTTCTCCTAATTCTTCACTTGATTTAGAGTTTTTCCAACATGTAGATGGTCTCCAACCAGTCCTTTCTCATGTGCACTCACTTGCAATGAAACTTGAAATTCTCATTGATTGTCCATTTCATTCACCTATATTGATTCCCTTAAGAAAACATTTGACTCTCCTTGGTTATCCTCACTCTTTCTTCTCTGCAAAAAATAAAATACAATAATTCCCACTTATGGAATACAACACAATATGTCTCATTGTGCAATAATGATTCCCCCTCTTCAAGTTCACACAACATCACCTCCATGTCACCCTTCCTAAGCTCTTCTTCGGCTATGGGTTGTTCACAACTCTTTCATTGGATTTTTTTCAAAAACAACATCGGGCTCTTCACATGAGAACCACACTCTCTCTCCCTCATTTCCTTTCAAATAAATTTTCTTCCCTTCTCTCTTAAGCCTCAACTCTCGAAGCTTCCTCAACTACTCTACTTGCAATTTCGGGTGCACAATTTCCCCATCAAATTGGAAATCATATATGCCCAACTTCTCACCTTCTATTTTCCTTTATCATGTCTTCTCTCATGCAAAACTCTCCAACACAGAAATGCATGACCAAAAAACCTCTTGCATGCCATCTTTACCTTCATGTATTGTTTTATATTGTCTTCTTAAAATAAATTCTCTAACTCAACTACCAATTTTATGAACATTTTAGGGCTCTCTTTACTACAAAATGAAACAACATTGCATGTGGGATTACCTCTTTCTTTCACTTTGATATATATTGGTATCTTTTCCTTTCTTACATGGCTTCTCTCCAAAGCTTCCAACCTTGCTTGAAGGGATGTCAACATTTTTTCCATCTCTTCTTCATCTCCAATTTCCATATCTTCTCTCTTATGTACGGTATCTCTTTTGGAATCTAAATGTGTGCTCTTGTTCTTCTTCATTCTCTTTTCTTTTTTTGTGACCCTCTTTTGAATGGCTTGGGCCATAATCAATGGACCTTCTAATTGGGTCTATGGTTTTTCGATTTTCTCCTCTTCAAATCAACTATTTGGCTTCTGAATTGTCTCCTATTTATGGAAATATAAATCACTTCCATCCTCTCCTTCCTCTTATTTCCTTGCATGACAATTTTCTTTCACAACTTGCAACTAATCAGCATGCTTATCTTTTACATGCATATCTTATCACATAAACAGGCTCCTCTTTCATAACCTACATCCATTTGTCTATAGGAGACCCTCCTACCTTCACGCTATCTCTCAACTCTTTATTTTCTTCTCTCAACTTTCATTGGTTGGTTCTCTTCACATATATTCACTCTTGCACCCATAATCTCCTTCCTAGAACAATACTCTAAGATCATATACCGATTGGTGTAGTCATGGTAGGGGTCCCCAACTAAGAGACACACATGATCGAGTAGCAATGTCAAACAATCCCAAAAGAACAAAAATCTCAACTATATTTTATTAAATGTATCCCTTAACAACACCTATGAGCATTGTGACTCTTCACGCAAGTCATACACACTCCATTTCAGCCTCAAAGGGATTTACAATGCTTTATTACAAACTCTACATTGGGCTCTCAATTCTCTTCATAAGCCTCTCTTTTGCCTACTGAATACTTCAATGCTTCGTATCATATGTGATCTAAGTTCCTTGATCTCTTGTCCCTTAATCAATTCAAGCTCTACATTTTCTGAACTCTATGACCCCCGTCTTCTATCTTCATGGGTCAATCTCTTTGTCCCTAATCTTCATGGCTAAGTCTAAATGTGTCAGGATCCCTTATTTTCATGGCTCGTGTTATTTGTAGGATGAATGTTATGGGCTTTGCAAACTTGATTCAAGTGTCACACTTGTTACATATCCATGTCCTTGTGTTCACATGCTCACTTTAGTTTTCATGAGAAATCTTGTGTCTAAGCCTACCACGTGTTGTCCTCATATTAACTTGGGTTTTCCAAAGCATAAGGAATCCATATGCACAATATGAACCCAATCATTATGTGAGCCCCTTTGTAAGTTGTGACACCACAAACTCATTAACATGTAGGGTGTGCCCCCACGAGCCCTTAGCAATAAAGAGAGTAAGGATTTAGATAAATCCTTCAAAAGAACTCCTCTTAACATTGAGAATTTAGGGCTCCTCTAATGTGGTGACTTGTGAATGAAAATTCGTGAAGTAATCCACCTACTAAAGGTTATGAAGTGACCCAAAGATTACTCAAATCCTTTCAATGAGTTGTGTCAATCTTGTGACCACTAAAAGGAATTGTGAGGACCCAAATATGGTGTAAAGTCTCCATTAGGTGTAATTGCGACCCATAACACTGTGACCACCATTATTGATTGCAACAAATTATTGAAAACCATCACAATACTCGAGAGTCTCTATCAAACATACACACATACTTCGTTTTTTGTTCTAGAAGATTGTTTGTATGCCTTAAATGCTCTTGTATCAAAATGTCTTTGCTTTGATTCACATCCTTTCTTTCATATCATGTGTTGATATATTTAATATAATCACAAATCTTAGCACATTCTAGCCCTAGAATATCAATTATTTATTTTCCACATCATCCATAGGTAGGTGTTGGCCAATAATAACACTTGGTTCTGCATGCAATAAGCGACTATTTATTGAAAGTTTAAATATCTTAAAACCAAGAAATTCAATAATCATGTGAAATTCATGATGGCAACTATGGACTTCATGTGCATTTACTTAATTTTTTGTGGGGGCACAACGAAGTGTAGCTAGAGTGCCAATTGAGCCCCTTTGTAAGTTGTGACACCACAAACTCATTAACATGTACGGTGTGCCCCCACGAGCCCTTAGCAATAAAGAGAGTAAGGATTTAGATAAATCCTTCGAAAGGACTCCTCTTAACATTGAGACTTTAGGGCTCCTCTAATGTGGTGACTCGTGAACCAAAATTAATGAAGTAACCCACAGACTAAAAGTTATGAAGTGACCCAAAGATTACTCAAATCCTTTCAATGAGTTGTGCCAATGTTGTGACCATTAAAAGGAATTGTGAGGACCCAAATATGGTGTAAAGTCTCCATTAGGTGTAGTTGCGACCCATAACATTGTGACCACCATTATTGATTGCAACAAATTATTGAAAACCATCACAATACTTGAGAGTCTCTATTAAACATACACACATACTTTGTTTTTTGTTCTAGAAGATTGTTTGTATGCCTTAAATGCTCCTGCATCAAAATGTCTTTGCTTTGATTCACATCCTTTCTTTCATATCATGTGTTGATATATTTAATATAATCACATATCTTAGCACATTCTAGCCCTAGAATATCAATGATTTATTTTTCGCATCATCCATAGGTAGGTGTTGGCCAATAATAACACTTGGTTTTGCAAGCAATAAGCGACTATTTATTGAAAGTCTAAATATCTTAAAACCAAGAAATTTAATAATCATGTGAAATTCACGATGACAACTATGGACTTCAAGTGCATTTACTTAATTGTTTGTGGGGGCATAAGCAAGTGTAGCTAGAGTGCCAATTGAGCCCCTTTGTAAGTTGTGACACCACAAAACTCATTAACATGTACGGTGTGCCCCCACGAGCCCTTAGCAATAAAGAGAGTAAGGATTTAGATAAATCCTTCGAAAGGGACTCCTCTTAACATTGAGACTTTAGGGCTCCTCTAATGTGGTGACTCGTGAACCAAAATTAATGAAGTAACCCACAGACTAAAAGTTATGAAGTGACCCAAAGATTACTCAAATCCTTTCAATGAGTTGTGCCAATGTTTGTGACCATTAAAAGGAATTGTGAGGACCCAAATATGGTGTAAAGTCTCCATTAGGTGTAGTTGCGACCCATAACATTGTGACCACCATTATTGATTGCAACAAATTATTGAAAAACCATCACAATACTTGAGAGTCTCTATTAAACATACACACATACTTTGTTTTTTTGTTCTAGAAGATTGTTTGTATGCCTTAAATGCTCCTGCATCAAAATGTCTTTGCTTTGATTCACATCCTTTTCTTTCATATCATGTGTTGATATATTTAATATAATCACATATCTTAGCACATTCTAGCCCTAGAATATCAATGATTTATTTTTCGCATCATCCATAGGTAGGTGTTGGCCAAATAATAACACTTGGTTCTTGCAAGCAATAAGCGACTATTTATTGAAAGTCTAAATATCTTAAAACCAAGAAATTTAATAATCATGTGAAATTCACGATGACAACTATGGACTTCAAGTGCATTTACTTAATTGTTTGTGGGGGCATAAGCAAGTGTAGCTAGAGTGCCAATTGAGCATATGTTGGAATATTTCCTACTAATCTCACATTAGATTTTTCAAAACCAGACTATATATATATAAGTGACTATTTATTGAAAGCCTAAATATCTTAAAGCCAAGAAATTTAATAATCATCTGAAATTCACGATGGCATCTATGGACTTCAAGGGCATTTAGTTAATTTTTTGTGGGGGCACAACCAAGTGTAGTTAAAGTGCCAATTGAGCATATGTTGGAATATTTCCTACTAATCTCACATTAGATTTGTCAAAACCAGACTCTACACACACACGTATTTATATGTATGTATATGCATATACATACATGTATATGTATATACACATATATGTATGTATATACATATACATATATGTATATATTATGTATGTGTGTATATGTACACAAATACATACATACATACATACATACATATATATATATATATATATATATATATATTATATATATATATATATATATATATATATATATATATATGTATTTTATTGAAGGAGGATTTTTCAAACTCAACTTTTTTATATATGGGTAGTTTAGTCAATCTAGTAATTTAAATATATCATATATGCAAATGTGGCTGACAACTTTTAGAAAATATGCTCATTAGCAAATGTAATTTGCGAGTATTTTGTGAAAATATAGTTAATTGACTAAAAATAGCCCATAAAACATAGGTAGCCACATTGCATTTTTAGTAAGGATTGTGATTCTTTTTATCCTTCAATTTGTTTAATCTTTTGTATGTGCGTTTCGATGGTTCCTCTGCATTGTTTAGGATAGCAAGATATGTGGAAAAGAAATATTTTGAATGATTATAGATTGATTAGCTTTTGCGAAATAGCCAAGCGGGTATTCATTTTATCATTGAGTGGGCCTTATCCCATTCAAATTTTGTTCCAAATGCTTATCCTTTTGGAACTAATATTGTGATCTTTTGCCTTCTCTATGACAACCATTATCAATGGATAGGTCTTGCCCATGGATGAAGAGGAAGCACTAAAGTGTAACAAAATCCCATAGGCCACACAGAGAATAGCATGCAATCTTCCTCCTTGCCTCTTTACATACTAAACAGAGTCTTCAAAAGCAATATTTTTTTATTGTTGTCATTTGTAGTCCTTTTTACATAAAATAGAGTATGTTTGGCAGGTTCTTCATTTCCCAAATATTATAGATGAACACCATCCATACTTAATAGTAAAACTAGAGTTTCATTTTTTTTTATTTAAGGATAAACATCCTAATCCGTGCATTCTTCAGTTTAGCGCCAAAGATTGAGGGGTATCTATTCCGCCAAACTCGCTTGGGGCATGATATCGGTTTCATCCCTTTTTGGTGTCAAGGATTTTGCACTCAACAAGAATTGATCACTGATGGGCTCTTTCTAAGCCAAATTTCTCCATTGATGGACCAACCCCTTGTTGACTGATAAGAATTTCATTTGATGCATATGTTGACAATAAATTGGCCATTCATATCTTACCGGTATTAATATAACATAAATGTGATTCAAATCATATCTAACTCCAACTGATAGAGAGATTTTTAACAAGTAGAAAACAACATTTGAGAACAAACCACCCAACCTGAAAATTTGGTTTAGGCCACCCAAGAAGCTTATTGGATAATACACAAAAGTATAATAATGACAAGCAAATGTAAATTAGTCTTTGAAAATGTCAAGTCAATGGATCAAAATGCAACTATGTTGCTCCTCTTGTAGTCTCTCCCACTTGGTGCTTTGTTGCCGACTTTAAAATTACCTTCATTTGTAAGGGTCAAAGTGAAAATTTATAAATTGTAAACAAATGGGTATAACATTTAATATCAGAAATGTTATGGATTATATACCTTATACCTACCTCTGAATTAGCCTTGTGGAAGAAATTTGATGAAGAGCTTTCAGTTTATAATTAGTTTTGGTACATGCAGTCCTCGGTCTCTGTAATAGCATTGTGGCTACATTGGTAGCAATGATCCACCTCAAAAGAAATGGATATCCACTACAAAGGATGATATCAACATTTGGGATTGGAGAATGGGATCGTGAGCTATAAGATAATCCACACATCAACTATTACCAGATAATACAAACCTTCGAGTGCATTCATATATTTGTCACTATAACATTCTTACACCAGAACATATTTGTGTCGTAAAAAAGATTTGGATACTCTTTCTAATGGTATTTTACTTACTCAAATGGGATGGCATTATTTTGAAATACAACATTGTTTTAGCAATTTGAACCTTTGATTATGTCAATCGTGTTAATAAGTTTGTCAATTGTGTTAATTAAGTGCACTAATTGTAATCAAATTAAACAAATAATAAGTCTTCATGTTATCATCCTTGCTACTACACTTAATAATTCCCAAGGTTAGTGTACTTGTTTTGCTGTCCTTGTAAGTGATTAATTTTTAACAAAGCCCGTATACTAGATCCAGGGCATTTGTAAGTGCTATGGGCGCATAATATGAAAAGATTGCCTTTCCATTTGCTACGCAGTTTTTGTTAAATTTCGATGGCAATGATCATAGGATTAGAATATTTATAAAGTTAAAACTAATGTAAGCTTTGTCATACTTTTGTTTTGGGTACTGAAATGGGCCTTTTTTGGTCCTTTTTCCGAGGACATTCGAATGCCTTTCAACCCATTATGGAAAGGTTGGTGAGATGATGCTAATAAATTCTAGGCAGCTTATAGCTGCAGAAAGCCCTATTGAGAACCCAAAAAACTAATTTTTTGCATGGTCTATTTATGGGGTTCAGGTTGTCTAAGATCCACATTGGGCCAACATAGCCATAATGAAGCTACATGCACAGTTCAAAAATACCAAAGGCTGAAAAACAAGAAATGTACTGTACGTCTTAACAAAGACAGATAATGATTAAATTCAATTCACCCTCGATCCTTCCAAAACAAATAAAAAGTATGCAGCTTCTTGAACAAGATAGTAATTCTTAGGGCTGAGGTTCTTTTTTAATTAAATAATCTCATTCACACTAAATCGAGGACATATCAAATTCATTGATATCAACTGCCAGGCAAACCAAGCGCCCAAGCACATATGGAGTTAACACAAAAGTGTATATGGAATTCATTCAGAAGTGCTAGTAACATGTTGAGGGTACTGTGCTTAAAGTCTATAAAGTGATTTCTAACATGAGGCAAGAGCAAGGCATGTCAAACCAAATTCCATATCCAATCTTAGAAGCTGGAAAGTAGCGTGTCTATTAGAAATTTGAAACTCGAATCTTAAACAGAAAATTTATCTTAATTTCAGCAATAAGTGTCATGCAAGTCCCCCCCAGGAAAAAAACCAAAAAGTACCTAAATAAAAACAGAGTACATCAACCTTCAAAATAATGGTCATTAAAATTCAAAAAATTATTTGGCCTTACTGCTGTGATCTGCATCCATGCCATCCAAATGACCAAGTCAAAACCATTTCCTATTCAATCGCATATAACAACTCAATTCAATGTGGATACATTTTTTTAAAAATCGCATTTTATCAATTCTGGCCCTTGGCTTCTGCAAAACACAACTCATGCTTTCCAAATAATGGTCATTGAGATTCAAAAAGTACTTTAGCCTTTCTGCTTTGATCTGCATCCATCCCATCCAAATAACCAAGCGAAACATTCTCTATTGAGGTGAGTAAAAGTAAAACAATACAATGCAGCTACATTTGTAGGGGTTAAAAAAGCACATTTCATAAATTGTGGCCCTTGGCCTCAGCAAAATACAACTCCATGAACTTGCATTTGAAAAACACAACTCCATGCACTTGCATTTGAAAACTTGCAAATCATACGTTATAAAACCTCTGGATGAAGAAAAATTCTTCTCCTTGCTTTTTGGTCATTACAATCTACCTCTAAATGACAAAAGAGATTCAATTCCTTACAACAATAACCTTAAAAATATTAACTGGTAGCTGCTGTAGTCTGAAAAAATAGCAATGCTATGCCTGCATCATGGTGTTCTAGATGACAGAACCACCATAGAAATCCAGATCTTTATCATCTTACACATAGAATTCAATAAGAAGAATCACGTTGTAAAAGTAAATTACAGTTTACATTCGATGCATGTGCTACCATACAAGGTAGGTAACATGGACCATTAGGACTTTGTCATTGAGCTCTCATGACAAATAGATATTGCCAAATATGTTAGAGAGAGCTCCTGTTCTAACAGCAAAATCACAAGACTCAAGTATTCAGTATTACCACAACCATTCGGCACTGCATAAATTCAATGACCATATATACCATGCTTATGCTTCCCAATCATTCGCAAATCACAGGATTGAGCAAGTCTTCTGAGATTTTCTTTTCTTTTTCCTTTTCTGCTTGGGTGGCTGAAGCACCACCTTGATGGCTGCATCAAAGACAGCTTTCACATTCTGTAAAATAAAACAACAGACCACCATTACCAGGGAAAATGATTACCCAAGGAGATAAAAAATAATAATGTAAGGTCACTTTGGTATTAAACAGTCAACAAGATTAGTAAATATTTAAATCTTCAGCTTGAACTCTAGAAATTAGAGACATCTTGGGCGATTAGGATACAAATGAAACCATCTAGATAACTTCAGTTAGAGAGAGGAAGCCCTCTTAGCCAACTATATTGTAGTGCCAAATGAGTTGTATCCTAGTTATAAGTAATGACGGCTTCTGTAGTGTAGCATTATAGATACTATGTTTTTGTGGGCTTTTTCACCATGATGTGCCATCTTCCATTAGTCATTACCTTAATGAAATCGTTTGTGTTGAAAAATCCAACAAAAAGACAAAATCTACCCTATATATGTTCATATAAAACACATGGTCCCACCTGAAAAACCCAATATGTACAATTGATTGAAATTAATGTGTATGTAATGTTAAAAATTGCACGTAGCCACTTTTAAGTCAGTAATCAAACCCAATAGATCCAGGTCAGAGAAAGACTCTGACCAAACCATGTCCAAAGATAGGCATCCCTTAACGTTCAACATCATGAAACAACACTAAATTTGAACTCTAACCAGCTCTGATTTCTGTCTAGCCCAAAACATTACAAATAAAACAATCTAATCTCAACTAATTTGAGCCTAATCAATAAGAACATAACCAACCTCAACTGACCCCACAATCAATATCAGTAGCATGAGTAACCTCGTTGAACCCCAATTGCAACCGTTAAGGACATTAAAAAACCTCACCTAAACCCCGAAATCAGTCAATGGAGATTGAGAGAAATCTCAACTGAACCCCACATTCACTCATCAAGGACATGAAAACCTAAAATGTTAGTCCATAAGGCTATAAGCAACCTCAATTGACCATCAAAAATGGTCAAACAATCAATGTACCTTGAGTCATTCTTGTTCTACAGAGAATTTCTGGTAAACAGAGAAGGTACGTGGCAGTCATAGTATCAGACAGTAGAGTACAATTGTCAACAGGTAAAATGCAGCACATTTCCTTGGTCAGCGCGGCAGAATTAAGTAAAACAGCAGTCCATTACTCAAAGACAACCGAAATTGAATCACAGGATGTACAGTCATGGCTGATGCCAGTGCCAACATCACTTGTGCAATCTGTCTCCAAGTCCCCGTTTCCTGTCCTCCATGTCAACATAGGTCAACGGGGAGAGCAACTCGGTGACTGATGTTTATAAAAGTCATAAATGATATTCATAGAAATTAATTACAATTTTATAGTGCTAATTTGGCACCAGTCAGCCTAGTCAGGGTTTCACCATGTTTAATACCAGCATAGAATGCCAGGTTGGATAGGGAAAAAAAAATATGAGAGAGAGAAATAACTTGTATTAATGTCCATGGATTAACATAGTGGTTCAATAGAACTCAAAAGTACATCCAACAAAAATAGCAAGAGCAACTCGGTGACTGTGCAATCTGTCTCCAAGTCCCCATTTCCTGTCCTCCATGTCAACATAGGTCAATGGGGAGAGCAACTCGGTGACTGATGTTTATAAAAGTCATAAATGATATTCATAGAAATTAATTACAATTTTATAGTGCTAATTTGGCACCAGTCAGCCTAGTCAGGGTTTCACCATGTTTAATACCAGCATAGAATGCCAGGTTGGATAGGGAAAAAAAAAATATGAGAGAGAGAAATAACTTGTATTAATGTCCATTGATTAACATAGTGGTTCAATAGAACTCAAAAGTACATCCAACAAAAATAGCAAGAGGGAGGATAAGAAACTCCAAAATGGGGGCCACAAGCTTTAAAAACTATGCTAAAAGCACAGCAATAAAAGGTTCTAACTAGTGGGGTAAACTCTCAGTTAAACACAAACGAAATTGAGTCACCAAATGTCTGGTCATGGGCTGATGTCAATGCCAACATCAATTGTGAAATCTATCTCCAAGTCCCCCTTTTCTGTCCTCCACGTCAACATAGGTCAACGGGGAGAGCAACTCAGTGAATGATTCGCCGGGACTATTCCAGTAGGTCCTCCTATGGTGGACAGAAAGATGGACCCTACAGCAGATGGCATAGGTGTTTTGTATCGTATCGAACCTCCCCACATTGTAGCAAGTCATAAATGATATTCATAGAAATTTATTGCAATTTTATAGAGGTAATTTAGCACCAGTCAGCCTAGTCCAGGAAAGCAAGAAATGAATCATATAATGTCCATGGATTAACAGAGTGGGTCACTGGAACTCGAAAGTACAGCCAGCAAAAATAGCATGAAACTCCAAAGTGGGGGCGACAAGCTTTAAAACCTGTGCTAAAAGCACAGCAATAAAAGGTTCTACCTAGTGGGGTAAACCCAAAGCGAGCAAACTCCAAACATGACAATTTCCAGGGATCCCATAATAAATGTGATGATGATGTCAGAATGATGCCACAAAGAGAAATTGATGAATATCATTATCCTTTCTTAGACCAAATTTTTACTTGCTGTCCCTTCTCAAGGCTCAGACTGTCCTCTAATAGTTGGAAATTGACTACTACTCAGTGGAGTAAACTCCGAACATGACAATTTCCAGGGATCCCATAATAAATGTGATGATGATGTCAGAATGATGCCACAAAGGGAAATTGATGAATATCATTATCCTTTCTTAGACCAAATTTTTACTTCTTGTCCCTTCTCAAGGCTCAGACTGTCCTCTAGTAGTTGGAAATTGACTACTACTCACTGGAGTAAATGCTTATTGGTGGTTGTAAGTTGTAACATACACAAAAACATGCTCCCAAAGCAAGCATCGTCCCAAATGCCAACCTCATCTCTTTTAGTCGTGCATTTACAACAAAAAAGCAAAAATTTTGAGATAGGAGGAGGAGTTTATAATGGTTTGTCAGCCTAAGAAAGGTCACACTCGTATAAAGGCAATAATTCACCTACAAATTACAACGAATCAACAATTTTATTCAATAGAGGATTATCTCAGAATGCGCGATGAAAGGTTGCCTCGTGCATATGCTCATTAGATCAAAAGTTTCATCCGATCAAAAGTTGCATCTGATCAACGTGGCAACAAACCACACCCATAAATACAAGGCCGCCAGTCATAATGAATGATGTCATTCTGATTAAGCACAACTCGTTCCTAATGTTATTTTTAATTTGTATCCAAGAAAGTTGTTTTGTCAAATATCCTTTATTTAATAAACTTCTAAGTAATGCAGTGTATAGATTAAGAAAGTCAAGTAGAAACACTTTATTGAGAATTGCTCAGGTAAGCATGAGAAGCTTTAGTAGGAAACATAAAGGCAGGAAAACTTTAATTGTATCAAAGCCTAAACCTAACAAGAGGAAAACTAAGTTACCAGGTCCCGGCTGATTCAGTCACGTCCAGGCCCATCCCTTGGCAACTAAGCAGCTATAGATTAAGATAGGAAACTAGGAAAACTTAATTTGAGATGTGCTCAGGTAAACAAGAGAAGATTTAGGAGGAAAAATAAAAGCAGGAACACTTTGATTGAATTGAAGCCTGAACCTGACAAGAGGAAAACTAAATTACCAGGTACCCCTGTACCAGACGACTGTACCATGATGGACCCGGGCAGAACCAGGGGGTAGCACAATAAATATTTTTTAATCTTAGTTTTTTTGTTAATGGTTTTAACTTTAGACTGTTATCAGAAGCTTTGGTTGCTGCGTCAACAAAGCTTTAAAAGTTGCACTACATTAATCATTTGATCTAAGTGTAAATGATTATCAATAACACTCCACTTAAGCATTAAATTAATTGTTTGATCTAACTAACATTTGGATGCAGCTAATTGTAATCCTTGCACCATTGTCATAGTGGAAACTCCAAAAGCTAAACTGCATAACCACTCCAGGCAGACACAAAAATGAATGAAAAACGAGCCACTTTAAACACAGATGATAGTTCAAAAGAGAGAAGAAAATGCATTTTTCATTTATTGCTTGATGGGTGATACGCTGGAAAAACTGCATCAGACAATGTTGAATATCCTAAGGCACTGTACTCATCCTCAAAATGGATAGGCAACCAGCTGCTCCACGTGCTAGGTAGTGATAAATGGCTTGCACAAATATGCATAAATGCCTCATTATCTATACAGGAGTCCCCCTTGTGCCTACTGTAGGCGAATGGTTGCTACAGTTTAAGTAGGAGTATGCCACACTAAGACACCATGTATCGTCCTCGCCAGAAATTAAATTGGTCTAACTTCTTTTCTCCATTGGGCCAGTCGAAATCATCTTATTTTGTTTACTCTATGCCTATTATGTGGTTAATGTTTTGTATTTCACTATATTTTTTATATTTGATCTTCTTAGATTTCCACAGTTTGAGTGCTGGCAACTTAGGAGGAAAACATAAACCAAGGAAATTTTTAACTGACCTGACATTTACATTTATCATGTTTCAAATTTGCAAAGTTCATTTCACACCACAAGAATATCCATATCTTTGTGGTATTTAACGATGCTTAGCTTTCCAAAAGAAAAGGTATTGAATTTGTTTGTTCTTATTTTTATGTATGCATGTGTGTATATTTATATATATTAGCCATTCTAGAAACTCACCCCGGTACCAGAAACTTTAATTCACATGGGGTAAACCCCTACTAAACTCTCCTATGTTAAGCAGTATCTGAACAAAAATAATTCAGACCAATTAATTTAAGTTCGACATCAGAGAGACCCAATAGCACCTTGGCCTTGCCATATCATCTCTATAATGACCACAGCCTATTCAAGACAAGTATTTGAGTTCATATTATAGTGCCTGAAGGTCTTTACAAAATCCATTCCTAACTTTTCCTAGCTCATGCATATCCTAACTTGTGATTCTAATAGTGACTCATAAGAGCTATAGGTAGTACTTGATTACTTACAGCATGCGACACAGTTGTGCAGTGTACCTTTTCCCAGTAATTAATTATAATCCCACATGTTCTAAAAAATGTCCCCTCGCTTAAGATTTACAATTTTACAGCTATGGTGATTACCACGTTTTCACCAAGACATAAACCTTCTTTTTGATATTGTACGCAGATTGTATGGCATAAGTTATGCATACTATATGACAGGGCCATTATGGTAATGTAAAATTAATGCATATTATTTGAAGAATACGCACTAAACATGCTCGCCTTATTCAACCAAGGAACCTTCTAAAAGCTTTTCACAATGGGGATGATAATTTGTTCATCTGATTCTTTACCTGCTGTGTTTTTGAACTGCACTCTATATATGCAGCAGCGCCAATCTGTTTCTTCAATTCTTCCCCCTACAAGACAAACAAATTTTAAAATTACAAAATCCACTCAGTAGAAACCATATGTATCAAGGAAAAAAGGAAACAACAAACATTAACAGTGCCTCTTAATCAATCATTGTTGACTATGCAACATCGTCCATGATTATTCTACAATCCCAATATGACCAGGACAGTGTTTGCACCTAAATACATTTGCAAGACACCATTCCATTGCATGAAGTATACAACTCAAAATCACCAAAGAACCTAGTTTTTTCAACACATTATGAATGAGGCATGTATTATGGAGTTTGCATGTTACATGCGCAGGCTTTGAGATGCTTTAATTTATTCTTTGAAAATGTTATTGATTTTCTCACACCAGATTTCATTGAAAAAGGGTCCTTGCAATTATATTGAGTAAAACCCAAACAGAAAAGTCCTTGGCTGAAAATACACTAAGATTATGTTTTCATATGGATTTTCCTGTGAGTTTTTGTAGTTGTATAATTGGCATTTATGTTACACATGGCTTTCACAATCTTTTCCAATAACAGATATCATAAGCAACCTCAAAATATGAATGTTAAAGCAATGTTTTAATGTTGAAATTGGTCCAAAACGGTGAAATCAACTATAAGTAGAGAGAATTACATAGCATCCCTAGTAACAGCAAAAAAATTGGTCTCTGATAACCAAAGAAAAATGTAGAAACATTAGGAAAAACAGGAATATCTACTGGATCAAAACTGTCATGCATCTGTTTTAAGTCACGCTTATTCTTATTTTTGGTGACCAGTAATAAGTGTTAACAGGCACATGTTGGTGCACATCCAAGTATCCAAACATTTACAGCTGACAGTATGTGCAAAAGAAACAGAGAAAATTGATGAGTAGATTTAATTTTTAATTCTTGTGTATAGCCTTAGGATTTTTAAGAAGCTTGATTACGGCATAGTTTACATAGTCACTGTCATGATTTTCATAAGTTCAATTTATAACTTGGCATTATGCTGTCAAGACTTCTTATCAGAAGTCACAAATGCCACTGATTTTCCAGTCGCATTGCCTGCTGTGCTATGTACACCTCTTCCAATAATAGTATAATATTTCTGATTAGCAATATTAATATGATAGTAAATGCTTCTAAGCATAAGAGAGTAATTCTACAATCCATATGATTACGTTAAATGCTTCTGGATATAACTGTGAGCGTGATTTTCAGATCAACATTTCGGATCGCACTTTGTTATCCATCATCAGGATAAGAACAGAATGAGTGTTGATTGCAGACTTGGGTTTCTATTTAAAGATGTCAACTACAAAGGGCTACAATATCAAATAGTTGAACATAGGAAAATAAATATTATCATATAATTAATAATAGATTGTCCAATATTGAACAAATTAAAAATACTTACAAGAAATATTATCTAAAGAACGTTAAGCTATCCTGAAATAAAAGTTTACAAATTAAAAATTGAGAGTTGAACTTGTATTTAATTATTCGGAAGAAAGTAAGACAAGCTTGAACGGTAAGAAACTTAGAGTTGTTAAATTAAAACAACATTAATAAATAAATAGTAAGCTATTATTGTTTGATACAAGTGACCGCCTCATAAAGAGGAAGACATAATCTTAGCAAGTTAAGAATACCATGATGTTTGGGGTCCTAATTTTTAACCCTAAATCTAAAGCTAACATTAGGATTTAAGTTATAGAGATAAGATAATAATTGGTCAGATGGAATAAGGGGAACTCATCTAAAGAGACAATAAAAGATCCAACTAAACAGAAATTTAAATTGGGCTCGAAACATTTAAGCCCTCTTGATTAGTACTTGAAAAAGAGGCAAGTAAAAACCTAACCACACACAACTTAGAATGGTTGAGCCTAAAAAAGTAATTATCGGATCTCTATGTAAATTTTTTTTAAGTAAATTTATTATTGGCCTCTAAGATTGGTTAAAACCTTGAGCGTCATCTCTTTTATGTTATCATATTTGCAAATTTCCACCACCTCCCTCGCACAACATTTAAAGAAATCATCTTCCATGGCTAAAACTTCGGTATTCTCAATACAAATGTTGTGTTTGGTCTTATAAGATAGCTCCACTAGGGCTGATTTAACCAATTTTCTGTTTCTTATATCAGCCACATGTTCACTAATCCACGTACCAAAAAGAATAACCAATCTCAATAATGTACAAGCTCATATACGAACAATTAATCTTGTAAACACCGCTTTTAAGAGTTGGTTATGAATTGTCTTTAAAAGACTTGATCAACCACCTGAGCTTCCTATGAGGTAAAAAAGTTGTTTGAATGATCCTACTCAATATCTTGCACTCTTGTTAGAAATCCCCTCGATATAAGGGAGAAAGGCTGCAGGCTTTCTACTGCCAGCCTCCTCAATTAGAGGTCTAAATTGTGTGTTGCTTGCCAGTTTGAAATCCCTAGTGATATGTTTGCTTTTGTAACCATTTTTCCTTAAAACTTCATTCAAATGCTTGATCTCACCCTCCAAGTGATCTCGTCACATATTGTCAAAGCTCTCATACCCAGAGTTTTAAGTACTTTGGCTTTCAATGTGGGCTTGACAAGCAAAAGTTTCATTTGGTCTCCTAGAGAGGAGGACATCAAATAAGGGAAATGTACCATCGTATTTCAATTCCTTCATGAACTTGATGCTATCAAAAACACTACTGATGTGGTCACAAAAATCCAAGTTTTCCAACCCAAGCTGCCAGTTAACATGTTTGCCATCTACATACAAGGATTTATGAGCATGCCGCCAGTATAAGAAACGAAAGATTGGTTAATTCAGTTCAAGCATAGCACTCTTTTAAGACCAAGCACCACATTTGTATTGAGAACAACAAAGTTTTGGCCATGGAATATCATTCCTTTAAACATAAATACTAGTAGTCTAGTACAAATATCATAAATAAATCTATTTGGCAAATGTCGATAAATATCAATCTCAAGGCTCTTATCTTATCTTAGATTTTACACATATCACATTGATTTATAGTTTTATTGCATTCTCTTCATATTTTCCATTTACTGATGATAAAAGACTATTTCCATAAATAGAAAGGCCACAAACCCATATAGTCAAGATATTACTACTTTTTGATTGACTTCTCAAAGACAAAAAAGTCCTCTTAAATGACGGTTAAACAAACATCAAATTTAATACAAAGAATAAAATCTTAGACAGTCACACCATTAGGTGTCACCCCTTGCTGCCATTATAGAATGCCTATCGGCATAATAATAACAACATGAACAAATATGTTGGCGGCTGATAATAAATTTAATTTAAAAACCTTGCATTGAGACCCAATAATTACTTTTTTAGGCTCAACCATTCTGAGTGGTGTGTGTAGTCATTAACTTTTTTGTTTCCTCTTTTTTGAATACTAATTTAAAAACCTTGCATTGAGACCCGATAATTACTTTTTTAGGCTCAACCATTCTGAGTGGTGTGTGTAGTCATTAACTTTTTTGTTTCCTCTTTTTTGAATACTAATTAAAAGGCTTGCCGCCTAATGTTTCAAGCCCAAATTAAACCTCTCTTTTTAGTTAGGTCTTTTATTGTGTCTCTTTGATATCTAGATGAGTTCCCCTCTACTACCCGACCAGTTATTATCTTATTTCTATAACTTAAACCTCGTGTTAGCTTTAGATATAGGGTTAAAAACTACGGCCCTACACATTCTAGTGTCACTATTTTTAACTTATTATGATTGGATCTTCATTTTTACAAAGTGGTCACTATTAACAAACATTAAAATTTAAACATTTATTTATTAATATAATTTTAATTTAACAATTCTAAGTTTTTTTACCATTCAAACTAATTTCGCTTGCTTTCTTCCAAGTAAATACAAGCTCAACTCTCAATTTTAATTTGTGAACTTTTATTTAAGGGTAATTAATGTTCTTCTAACAATTTTCTTTTAATTATTTTTCATTAATTAAATGTGGTAATTTATTAAAAATTATAACATTTAATTTTCCTCTGTACTCAACTACCCAACATCATAGCTCTTTATGGTTGACATCCTTAAAAAGAAAACCTAAGTCTGCAATCAACACTTACTCTATTCTCATCTTGATGATAGATCACAAAATGTGATCCAAAACATTGACGTAAAAATAACCCACAATTTTATTGAGAAGCATTCAATCTACTTTTGTGCATTTTAGTCAACAGGTCTATCTTCCACCCTGCAGTTCCTTTTGACCTATGGCTTCTCCTCGCTCCTTTGCTTTTCTAGCTAATTTTAAATTATTTCCTTGTATTATGAAACACGTTACATATAAACTTCTCTCATCATTCGACAACATATCAAAGAGAATATAGCTTGTTTGAGAAATTTAAGTGTCCCCTAGCACCAAGGCACTTATTTTATATCAAAGACCCACTAAATGTCTCGGGTGACTAGAATTGACATCAACGTTACTAATAATACAGGCTCAATTGAACAGAAAAAATAAAAAATCATATATAAATCACAAGTCAATTGACTGCACGAATCTGAGCAGACAAGAACCCTGTACAAAACTTGTAATTAATATCCAGTTGATCCAGAAAAATAGTAATATCAAGGTTCAAAAATCAGTTAATTAAAAAAACTATTGGCTGGAAAATGGAAAAATATTATTTTATAGGACAGGTGCATGTGTATAAAAATCAACAATTTACAAGGCTTTTTTACTTTATTATGTATAGACTATGGGCATGCACAGAGATAGACAAGTCAATTACAATACTTGTTTAGGAAAACCCGGGCAGAAACAAGGTGTGTTCTAGGGTTAGAATTTTTAAGCACAACAAAGATTAAAGAACAAGTGCATAGACTTGACAGCATAGTCACCGGGAAACTCCAGTGTGGGAACAAGAGCAGCATCCCCATACACACATCTTTTGGTGACTATATTTATATATCATATAGCCATACCATTATTCACTAATTCACGTACCCTGATTTGAATGGTGTCTCATCCCCGTCTCTGTACCCCCATGTCTCCAAGGAATTATGCTTTACACTCATAGTTAAGAATTTAGGTTTTAATTCTATTTCTTCAGGTTAAAATTGTGGTGGACAAGGAACTAGGATTCAATGCTGGTTGACAGGAAGCCAGTCTCTTCTTGAATTTGAAAAGAAAAATTAGTGATTTTATTTGGCCAAAGATTAAATTCAAAAAATTTGATCAAAGATTTCCTTTATCAACAGAATATGGCTGCCATTATAGAGATAACTACAATGAGAGTACCATAAAATACAAGATACCCAACAAGTCATGCAATATGAATTATGCTAACATGGAATAATGCTAGTAAAAATAGCTACTGGATTCTTTTTTGGAAAGATTCCATACCTGAACAGTAGTTATGGGCACAGCACCTGGGTGGTCAAGAAAAAATTGTTTGTCATCCCGAAGATCTGCAGGTCCAAGCACAGGACTGTGAGAGAAGCCAGAGTAAATTGGAAGACCTAGCTTATGATGCTTCCACTAGAAGCTAACTCATAACAAACAAACACTAGTAGAGCAAGATGGGGCAAAGCCATGGCACACATAAATCAGAAAATTCCAAGAAAAATGTCATGGCATACAATTCCAGGAAAATTGTCCATTCAATGCTAATAGATGAATCATGTGAAAACTAATTTGAATAATACCTACTTCAATAACATGTTTCTGAATCCAATATCCAGAGCCTTAAATCAAGCACCAAGTCTGTAAACCTGTACTAGTTGCCATTCTAATTGTGAAGGTGTTAGGAAAAAGGAATGGAATGGCAACCAGTAAGGAATGAGGGTGTACTATTAAGCCTTAAACAAATAGAAAATAATGAGCAGTTGAAAAGAAAGAATCAGGATTGCATTGAATATAATGCCATCTAGGATGACCACGAATTTGAATCAGAATTTCCTATTTAGCATGACAGATCGAAATGTATCAAGCTAATGTGAGAGGAGCTTCAGAATTCCCATCAAGCTAATAGGAGATATGCTTCAGAATTCCCACCAGGCTAACGCAAAGCTAGAAGTTGAAACTGTTGGACCTGTAGAAAAGGCTAGAGTAAGCAGAGATCATGTATCATGATCCAGATCCGGTAGTGCAAGTACAATCTTGGCAGGCAAGCATCTGTTCTCTATAGCATTCAGTTTAGACTTGCTTGGTCTGTGTTACACATGAACCTTTAAGTATGATCAGCCAGCATTGGACAGCTGTAGCAAATTCCATATGGAGTTCAAAAAGTTCTCTTACAAGTAAAAAACATGGAGCTTCAGGAGAGTGTTAATTTTTAGGGCCCAAGTAAAACAAAATCAACAATTAGCACAAGCGCACCACAAAACAGTGGCTTGTTGCAAGTATCTTAGGGACTAAACAACGATCAGAAGCAATCCCATACAAGTGAAGGCTAGGAAAGTTACATAACTAACTTTAGGAATGCATTTGACACCAAAAAGTGTAACAATCCAATACTATTTTTCAGATTTTACAATGATGGTCAGAAAATCACAAACACCCATGAAGGTCCCTTTAGTTATCCAACAGAGAAGAGGAGCTTAGTTTCATGACAATAGATCAAATTTCGTAAGTTCATCAACATCCTTATATATTTTTAGGGCCTTAAAAATATATTTCAACAATTAGCACAAGTGCACCATAAAACAGCAGCTTGTTGCAAGTATTATTAGGGACTAGACAATGACCAGAAGCAATCCCAAACAAGTAGAGGCTAGGAATGTTATGCAACCAACCTTAGGAGAGCACTTGACACCAAAATGTGGTACAATCCAATAATATTTTTCAGATTTTAAGATGATGGTCAAAATCACAAACGCCCTTGAAGGTCCCTTTAGTTATCCAACAGAGAAGAGAAGCTTGGTTTCATGACAATAGATCAAATTTCGTAAGTTCATCAACATCCTTAGTTTTCACATGTCTAAATTCGAAATCATACTGACTAAGCGACATTTATTGACAGATTATTTTCCCAACTGAGCTCCTATTTGTTGAGTAAATTCAATTTGGACAGGACTTAGCCCTGCACTATTTTCTCTCTGCTTCACTCTTAAAATTTGAAATTAAGCTCTCCTACTTAACAGGGGTCTTGGGAAATTCTGCATTCTATTATCTGTTGGAACCTTTGGTTAGAAATAAACAAGAGGATTTTTCAATGAAGAAATTGTTTTGCTCTGAGTATCTGCAATGATTTACTTGACAGCAACAATGATTTAATGTTTACCTAGTCACCATAAAGAGGGACGATCTCTCCATGTCACCATAGCATCTTCTTCAACTGGAAATGAGCACTAGGAATAGCTCTTAACAAAGGGGCTGTTTTAAGATTAAGAGAAAGGCAGTTCTTGACACATGGGTTGCCACGAATGTCAATTATCTGAAGCTTAAACTAATTGTGCTTTTGAGATTTTCAAGGTACAGTGGTGCTAGTTTATTGTGAAGCTCTTGGTTGCACACCTAACAACTTTGCTGAAGTATGTGCTCTCTAGAGAGGTTTGAAAACAACTAAGCAAAAAGGATGGTCAAATTTAACATTAAAGGGCTCTTGGTTGACAATAGATAAAGTAATCCTGGATTGCCATGCTATAGCCCACAATCTCAAGATAAATGCATATGGCCATGTTAGAAGAAAAGGAAATGCAGTCACTGATTGTCTTAGCTAATCAAGGGGTCCTTCTTGATGACTCCCATGGTCCTTCCTTAACAATAGAAACCACTCTAATAAAGGACCAACAGATTATAAGTCTATTTGCCAAGGATAACAAGGCACCCAGATCTATTTGAATTGCACTTTGATTTTCTCTTCGGAAGTGCCTTCAAGATGTTAAGTAAGAGGTGTCATTACTCTGAAGATGGGAGAGATTTGTGTGAGATTTGAAGGATTTTGTTGCTTGGGGGTAATTTAGCGGGTTCCAGATTTTCTGAGGAAACCCTTCTCTGTTTCGGACCTAGATAATGGCTTCCCCTAGTGATATGCATGCCTCATCCCTTGAAACTGTCAACATTGAGAAGGGAGATTTGTCATGGCTCTACTCCTAAATGCCAGAGATGGCAAACCAGTCTAAGAGTAGAACGGTAAATCAAGGACACCATGCTAGGAGCTGTTAGGCACTGGCAAATCTTTCTCTCACGAGAAAACATCAATGAAGAGTTTGGAAATTTGCTTCACTAAGCCCAACTGCAGAAGATTGTGGATGAGGGATGACTCTGCAAGGAAAGACACCAAATTAGTGCTACAGGAATGGAGAACTGCCCTCAAAGAAGGGAGTGCCAATGAAGAACAGCTAAATTGGTTGGCCTCTTGCGCCCTTGAACCAACGGAATGCATGGGAGAAATTGGTGTCGTTGCCAAAGTAGCCTCAGCCCTCTGCTATGGTTGTCTCTGATAAACAAATATCCACTCTAACATTAACAAGGCAGCCCAAATCATTGATCTAAGAACAGTAGTGGCTTGCACCAGTTCCAGCTTTCAGGCCCATGAAGAAGTTGCTGATATGGATTCAGGTATTGCCTTTGGTCACACTAATTTCTGGGCTACCAAAACACCCACGTGATACACAACAAATCAGATTAGGAAATTGAATTATGTAAAAAAAAATAAGTCTGGATATTGATGTTGATGATGGAGAGGAGACTCTGCTGAAGACTATGAAGGATGGTGATGTGATTGATTTATGCCAGTCAGTCTGACCCCCTCTCTGACATGAAGAATTTGGAGGCTCATTTTGGTCAGATCAAGGTGCTATTGTATGCAAGTATTTTATCCATCCTCCCTCTGTTGTTCGAGGTGGCTATAAATATTCTGATGGAGGGCCAATGTTGCCCTGCTGCATATCACTTCAGAACTGGAAAATTTATAGAAGCAGGTCTGGTTATAGAAAGAGGTGAGGTTCAAATTTTGTCCCCAGGATTGATGGCGGGTGGTCCCAATCTAGCCTGAGAAGGCTCTGTGCTGATCAGAGGATTATCTTCTGCCTCATAGTAAATAGGCTGGTTTTTTTACAAGTCTGTACTTAGATTCTGACATAGTCTGTCAAACACTCTTAATAGAAAAACTGAATTTTTGGCATTTTGAATTTTGTCTGTGTTTTGTTTTTAAACACATTTCTTTTGTCTTGCATTTGGGGCAGACTCATTTTATAAGATTCTTTTCAACTACAGGAAATACACTGGCCTTGGATGTTAGGACAGATTCTAGAGGAATGGCTTTGCTTCATCCTAGGATCTCACCCTCCCCTTCCTACCTTGTATACTCCCCAGCCAACATTGTCAGATCTTCTACAGTAACTGATGATGGCCCAGACAACTCCTCCACTTCAGACACGGACAAGATAATCAATGAGATTTCCTTCCAGGCTTCCTGTCTTCATGAACACGTGTTTTAGGGCCTCTTGTCCACCCTTCATTGCTATTTGTAATTTGCATTGGTTTTATTACCACCTGTGTTAGTGGCACACTGCTTTATTTTTCTTTTTTACTTTTTGTTATTTTGCTTCCAGGGTTCTCTCTTCCTAGAACTTTCTATTGTTAACTGTTGTATCCTTGAGTCCCATTGACCAGTTTTTGGTCATCTGTGGACATTCATATAATTTCTCTATTTCTTTTGTAAATATGGGGCTGCAAATACCTTATTATCTGTGGTCGACAACACCTCACGAGAGCATTTTGTTATTTTAATGATACTTTTTTACCTATCAAAAAAATCTGTAAATCATAATATTTAACGATGTTTATATATATGTGTCATCATTAAATTATCTGAAATTGAAATGATGCAACTTTTGAGGGCCACATCTCTATTTTACTGTTGGTGTAACTGTAACCTAGATATACTACTTTCGAAGTCAAATTGTTGTAATAAATTAAGGTAAGGTGTGAAAAGACAACACCTTGTATTAATGGCAAATCATAATAGTGGCTTGTTTATTTCGTTATTAG
This sequence comes from Taxus chinensis, assembly GCA_019776745.2. Lineage (NCBI taxonomy): Eukaryota > Viridiplantae > Streptophyta > Pinopsida > Cupressales > Taxaceae > Taxus > Taxus chinensis. The sequence continues at coordinate 216,486,278 of CM034152.1, read as the reverse complement.
TTTTTACTGTCCTAAGTGTCCTTGCATCATTCCTTTTATTCATCCAGTCAAAAACTAACACTCAACATTTAGTCTTCACCTACTTGGGTAGGCTTTCTGAAGCTTTGGAAACGTAGGAAACTTAGGTTCATTACTATTGCACTCCAAACCTTTACCATCAAATTACCCGATCTTCCCCTTGGATTGTGATTATTTATACATCGGTTGCACAGATTTGGCCCTGTTAATACATTAATGTTATTTAATATAAACAGTCTGCATCTGCTATAAGTGATGCATATATCAAAGTACTAAAGAAGAATGCTAAATCCCAGATAGATTTTAAACTTTAAAATGGAAACAAATGGAGCTAGAAAAACAGAGAGCATCTAATCTGGAAGGAAAGTTTACCTAATTTTGTCCCAACAAGAATAATCGGAACGCCAGGGGCAAAATGCCTCAGCTCAGGAAGCCACTGCAGAGTTAAGGGTTAACCCAAGTTAAGTCTTATCCATTTTGAGGAACTCCGAGATTTTCACCGAAGCAAAAAGCAAGCTTCTAGTAGGAAGTTATCAAGAAAGATTATAAAAAGGCAGCAGTGACAAAAGGCAAACCTTTTTCGTGATATTTTCATAGCTTGCCTTGCTAATGAGAGAAAATGCTAGAAGAAATACATCTGCTCCCCTGTAGCTCAGAGGTCTCAATCTATTGTAATCCTCTTGACCTGTACCATAAAAGTTCAATAGACAGCCATACAAACTTAAAGCCCTAAAACTGTTTCCCATTCCTATCAAGAGAAAGAAGAAGAAATGGAGTACAATAAATGATCTCTGAAAAGCACATACCAAGGAATCTCAGTTCTAACTCCTAATACTTCAACCAACAGCAATCTAATATAAAAATTTGTTGTCCCACAATTCATACCTGCTGTATCCCACAGGCCAAGATTGACTGTGTTGCCATCAACCACAACATTGGCACTAAAGTTATCGAAAACTGTCGGCACATAATCCTGAAATCCACCAAAAACAATGTAAGCACATTCATTAGTAACCTAATACGATAATTCCCAAATATTCACAGTAAACAAGGATCAAACCTTTTCAACAGAAGGCACGCCAAAGCTCCAAATGGAAAAGATCAAATGCCGTCTAAAAATGCCATAACATAACCTAGGAATGGATATAAACCCTAAATCTAATAGATAGAAGTGCACAAATCATCACTAAGCTGCCACAATGATTCCTCCCTGACAGGCATTCAAAGGAAATTAAATGAACTATTTCTATTGGAATAACATATTGTAAATTAGTAAAAGAAATTTCTGTAATTACTGCATCACTTTTATTTATCTTCAGCATTTCAAGTCCAACTATGGAAACTTGTAGTCGGGAAAATTAAAGAAAGTCGAATGAACTTCCCTGAAGACCAGAGAGATATAACCCTGATGACTAGCGATCTCCAACAAGGAAGGTTAAACACTTGGCCTTCCTTTTTAACATAGTGCATATTTTTGTCAAAATACAATAAAAAGGAAAACAAAAATTGAACTTCATCTATAAATCTCTCTTCAGAACATAGAGGGGGAGGGAATACAAACTTACACACTGAAACTATACCATTAAAAAGCAACGAGATAAAACATTGCAACCGCATTCACCAGACCATGATACAAAAATTCTGTAACATTACCAGTAAACAAGGGCCAAAGCTCTTCGATACGATACTGTTCAATGCTGAGAATGAACTGCCCAAATACTAGTTGAACTTTCCCTAACTTAACTTTGAATGAAGCATAAACCTGATTCTAGCACCTAGAAGCTTAAATTATCATGTATATAAAAGATAAGAACAACTTACAAGGACCAGAACTCCTCAACAAAGTGCAATGCAAAGCAGCAAATCGATGGATCACATGGCTAAAAGTGCTAAATCTACTAGCTAAATTATGGAAATTAAATAAGTAAACGTGTTAAATCTACTAGCTAAAGTATGGAAATTAAATGATATAATTATTATTTTTGAGCTGGCCATGCTCAGGGCTCAGTGCATGCACCAGCTTCTTAACATCCTCGAAAGTTCGAGTGTCAACTGCCAGGAAGGGCTCCCTGTACTCTCACCACAGCTGACCTCCCCCAATGTGCACAACCGCTCCAGTCGCACCCGACCTACATGCAATCCTAAGGATCCAGGGAATAATCTAACACGGACATGAGAGCAACGGATCCATCGCGCAACCCTGATGACTAGTGATCTCCAACAAGGTAGGTGAAACACTTAGGTTGGGGTTCCATGGAGGGGTCTTGGGCTCCTATTTATAGTCAGAGATTGGTTCCATGAAGTTGAAACAATACAGCTACAGGAATAAAATGAATCTTCCCTTCAAAATGGAAGTGCCAGGTTTTTAGGTGGCAAACTTATAGCAGCTGTGAAAGAAGGGGGCTGAAGGTTTCCTGCACCAGCTTATTATCCACATGGCACCATGAATAATATTTGTTTTGAAATTTTAAATTTAGATTTTAAAAAATGGACCACTTGTTTATATGTGATTCCTAAAACTCCTCGCCTTAAATTGGTCGGCACAACAAAATTACAAATTCATGGGACCACTAAACTGGAAAAGGGCTCTTACAATTTCTCAGCAACACCCGCTGAGAAAATATAGGAACCCCCTCTACATGGGACTGCAGCCTTAGCCTTCCTTAATTGGCATAGTGCATATTTTTGTCAAAATACAATCAAAAAGAAAAAAAATTAAAATTCATCTATAAATCTCTCTTCAGAACATTACAAGATGGTGATCGGGGGATACAAACTTACAAACTAAAACTATACCATTATAAAATAACAAAGAAACAAAACACTGTAATCACATTCACCAGACCGTAATACAACAAAAATTAACATTACCAGTAAACAAGGGCCAAATCTCTTCAATAGGATAATGAACAAAGTTGAGAATAAGCGGCCCAAATACTAGCTGAATTTTCCCTAACGTAACTTTGAATGAGGCATAAACCTAATTCTAGCACAGAGAAGCTTAAAATTATCATGTATCTAAAAGATAAGACCAATTTACAAAGGACCAAAACTCTTTAACAAAGTGCAATGCAAAGCAGCAAATTGATGAATCGCATAGCTAAAAATGCTAAATCTACTAGCTAAACTATAGAAATTAAATGAAATATATTTTTTTTTATTTTGAGCTGGTCAAGCTCAGGGCTCAGTGCATGTGCCAACTTCTGAACATCCTTGAAAGATCAAGCATCGACTGCCAGGGTCTCCCTGTGCTCACACCACTGCTGACCTCCCCCAATGTGTGCTACCGCCTTGGTCACACCCAACCTACATGCGATCCTAGGGATGCTGGGAAAAATCTAACACAGACACGAGCAGGGGGTCCACCACTCAATCCTACTCACACTTGTGCCCGGAAATGCAAATTCTGTCACCTCTGTGCACCTAGCAAGAGGATTTGCCCTATCTGACTGGGATGAACTGCTCTGATTCTATATTAGGTTAAAAACAAAGATATCTATTAAATTTAAAATTTTGATTTCAAGAGTTTGACCCTCAGCCCCAAACCAAAAATATGAGTTGATCTTACTGACACGGCCCGTTTTCATTTCAAGGATTGCAAAATCGATGACAATTTCCAGAAATGACACTCTATAAACAGACACTTGTGAAGTATTGGAATAACATTGAACAAAAACAACCTCAGTGATGAATCGCGTAGCAAAGTTAAAGACAAATTACTTTAGAATGCATATTTGAATGATATAGTTTGACAGGTCCTATGAATCAATTTGGTATAAAGGACGTTAAAGACGTCATCGTCGTCATATTCCTTTCTAGTACATGATCGAAAGGAGAGAAAAAATGAGACAATGTTTAATTGTTATATACCCTCTGCTTAAATTAAAAGAGGCTTGTCAATATCAAAACAAAAAAAACTATGGCATAGAAAAACATGGCTGAAATTTTCCTAAATTATCCTAGAAATGGCTATTAACATTAAATCTAACACCTAAAGCTGTTGAAATTATCACATAACTACGAATGCCCCAGTAATTTCTCTTGAACAATGGAAATTAGATTGAATATGAACTGTTATTACTGGCATTTATATATTCCTTATCAAATGAGATGAACTCAAGTGGTAGCAGAAATGGAGCTTTAAGCATGGAGCCCCAGGTTCAAATCCCAGAATACATGGAACAGTATTAAAATTTGGTTATATACTGTCTGTATAAAACTCGCTCGGTACAGCATACCCCAACTGACAATGTCGGCTGCAAGTCCCGGATAAACTTGACGAAAAAGACATCCTTTGTTCAAGGCAACATTGCGGAAGGTTACAACAAAAGAAAGGAAGTTTAATAACAACAAAAACAACTGGAATTACAAAGGTTCTGGCCTTGAAGGTCATGGGTTTGATTCCCCGCCGCAAATCAAGACATGAACTGTTCTTACAGGATTGATGCATTATAAGATTCTTTTAAGGGAAAACATTAACACACTGAAATTACACCTCTACAAAACAGAGAGATGCAACTTAAGCTAAATTTTCCCTAAATTTACCACGGCCGAAGTCCTTCAGCACAGTCTAGTGCAAAGCTGAAAACAAATCAATCAAATGCAAGCTGAATTTCCCCAAACAAACCTTAAAATCACCATTGACCCTAAATCTAGCAGCTAAAACCGTTAAAATTAACCCGCAGTAAAAAAATGTGTCCAAAACTTCGGCTAGAAGCAAACATACAAAAGAAATCAAGTAAAATGTGACCTGGTCTCCGTTTCGACAACCTGAAATTAAGAGCTTCACACTAAATATTAAAAAACTGGAACCTGGAGATCGAGGGTTCGACTCCCGGCACCGATACGCAACCTGATCTGCTCATACTAGTCTAACACATTATAAATTTATTTAAAGCGCACTAAAAAAAAGTACAGAGCGGCGAAAGCATAAGCATTAAAATAAATTAAAGTAAAGCTGCAAAAATTTATGAAAAAAGCTGCACTACTTACAGTAGGAAAAGTATTGCTTGTGTAAGAAATGAGCATGCAGGTTTTGCCGACGGCTCCATCTCCAACAGTCACACATTTTATGAATTTGCAGGTACTCATCTCTAGCGAATAAAATCTGTGTCTGTGTGATAATGCCCTCACTTCATCATTCTGTTAATTAACGAAAACGAAACATAACCCTTGAGAAACGAAGGTCCCCTTTTCTTTTTTATGGTCCTAACACGAGCCCGTTAATCATGGCCCTTCTTTGTTAGTCTTACGTTTTTTCTCTCTCTCTCTCTTTTTGCTTCGCCAGGAATCGATCCGACGACATGCAAGAAACAAATGAATCAATTGGAGGAACGCTTGTGTTGGAAGAGTGTACAATGCTGTCAAATATTTTTATATGATGGAGAGGACCTGGCTTTGGAAATAAGGAACATATTTATTTTTATTTGTTTTTGTGTTGGTATTTACGTGGGGGTTTGTTGGGATTGAAATTGACCCCTAGTCTGCTTCAAGTATACCGTAAGTCTTTGGTGGCATTAAATGAGGAGGTTAGGTTTTATTGTATTTTATTTGCTTGTATTTTAGTTTCTTATACCTTGCTTGCCTTTCAAGTTAGTCTTCCACTACCTAGAGGTGAATAATTGTCTTGCGGTCTAGTTTAGAGGCACAAGGACAATGTGTATAATTGCCAGCTATCATGGAGGGTATCTTGTGTTTGTGTTTCTTTTTTTAATAATATACTTTATAATTTATTTCTTTGAGGGAATTAAGCACATTTCTTATTTAAATTAGTAATCTAATAGGTGTAATAATGCCCTAGCTATAAATTGAAAGAAGTCATGTAATTGGTTCATGGGTTATCGAACTTTATTTTGATGAAATGGTATGTTCGATTATACATAATGAGTTGGTTACTTGCAATTTCTATTTCAACGATTGCAACGTGAGATCCAACGAAAACTCGTTTTGTTGTTGAGGGGATATAGCCTCTACAGCTTCTCTCCACTTACTTAAGTTCATTTCCTGGTGATTCGAAATGTGTCAAAAAAAAACACTTACATTGTTTATCCATAAACCAATTTTCAATCTCATGGAATGTGAAAATATAAAAAACTCTAGCAACATCATTTATTTGAGGGGAATGCTCAATTGAAGTGAATGTATATCGTATTTAGCAGTTAGTTAATCACGTGATTGATTTGCCATTGACATTAGTGATTTATATATCTTCTTTTTTCTTTTTTCTTTTTCTTTTTAACAACATGGCACGCCCATTTAGATATGATTAAATGGTTTAAGTTGTTTTAGTGTTAGCGGTTCCTTTGTTAGATCCGCTAGACCTCTACTCACTACTAATGGAAATATATAGCCTTTAAGGATTCCATCGATCAGTTTAAGGTCATTTATTCGAGTGGAATACTTATTTAAAATAGATGCATGAAATGGTTAAGTATCAATTCCGTGATAGAGTCGCATTGGCTTTGGTCGTTCATATGTGTTCTTTTGTTTTGTTTTTAAACAAAGCGGTGTACCTAAATTACATATGATGAAAATATTGAGTGATTGGTTGCATTGAAAGATCTATGTAGACCTCGACTAATTGTTTGTGGGAGATATCTGTGAGGACTTCCCTCAACTGACTTAAGGTTGTTTATTTGATTAAAATGTTTATTCAAAATGAATGTATGTCACCCTTAATTTTTAGATACATGGTTGAGACATTGTCGACCTTGGTTATTGATATTACATAAATAAGATGGTTGGTCTTGTTATGCTCGACACATGTTATCTCTTACCCCCCTCTATTTCTTGCTTTATGAAAGGATGAAAGCATAAAATTTTATCTCCATGTCTTCACTACTTACCCTTGCGTTTAATTTTAGTATGTAAACATAATTCCATGAATAACACTTGAACTAAAATTTACAATTTTTATGGGCTATGATTGTGAGGTTTATCACATAGTGTAGGAAGGGTTGTTTATCATTGAAATTGTAAACACCTAAATTTGGTTTTTGACACTTAATAACATCAATTTTGGCACCCTCTGACACTTAGCATTTTACATATATCTAACTCTTGAGCACATTTTCCTCCCATCATTTTACCCATATCTAGTCTCATCAACCCCCGTTATTTAAAGAAATTCAAATCTTTATCAGAGGACTAATATCAAATAAATAAAGTAGTACCAAGGAAGATCTAGTATGTAAAGTACAAGCAAGTGCACAAGATAGGAAATAAGAATGACTTAGCTTGTATCAGGAGATCTGAACTGATTATGGGCTAGGAAACATGCTGACAAGCTTGGATGTAGACTATGAAGGCTCTTTCTGAGAAACTGGAGTCTGTAATTTCTTCAAAAAGAATCACCCAAAGCAGGATAGGACCGCCCCGGGCGCTAGTGTCCGATCTAAGCAATGGTGTCCTAGTGATTTAACAATATTCAATTTCTAAAACTCTAATTACAGAGTCACATGTGATAAATAAAACACTAAAGTACAAATCTGACACAAACAATAAGCTAAAGAAATATGAAACCCTAGGTGCAAGAGAGGGAATAGAAGACTTAGTTGATTTCGCAATAAATCTCAAAGTGTTATGGACTAGAAAACTGATGAACAGGAGGAGGAGACTGTTGCAACCACACTCAAAAAAATTGTAACTGTCAGATATTCCTGGACTAGGGTGCTTGGACTGGGTTAGGGACGCCTAGGAGTCAAAGTCTAGTTTTGGTTGCTTGTGTCTTTGAAAATGGTCAAAAACTGATTCTTCTTGTGTCGCAATGTGGTCATTAATCTTCGTTGTTGGTCACACGTATGTCGCACTATGTCCACAGAATTCTCATCTAACCTGCAAGATAAATGATCTCCTACAAAACCCCAAAACACATCAAATCCTTAAAAGAAAAAGTTTCAAATGGGGAGTCAGACTGACCCCAGTGGTCACCTGACAGAGTGAACTTATAACCAAGCGTTTCACTACATCTCATACTCCATATAGTTTTATGTGTGTGTAGAATCATGCCCTAGGACGCTCTTGTGCAAGATGCACTTGATAGCGAGCAATAGCTAGATGTAGCAATGTAGATAGATGTGTGGACGGCAAAATGAACTTCCCCTCCTATGTGTGTATGTAGAAAAATGCAGTCTCTTATCCCTTGAGTGAATGCTAAATGGATGCTTTGATGCTCTTAGAATGCCTTTGGATTTAACCTTAGGTGGTGATAGTATATACTTAGAGCTTGGTCCTTTATTATGGTCACATAACTTTGTATTTATATGATTCCCTTGTTTGAATTTTGTAATTGACAACTAAAAGGCCAACCTATAAGAAAACAAGATGCCCAAAAGATAAAAGAGGCGAGCAAGATACAAAGAGGTCAGGGGCACCCAAAGGGGACGAGGGTGCCTGGGCGCTAGCGTCTTAGCTGGGCACTGATGTCTAGAGTCAATAAAGTTATATTAGACTGGGTGTGCAAAACCAAAGAGGAAACAAGAAAGATAGAAAAGAGGCCAAAGACAATAGTCAATTAATAGTTTTCTCACTTGGGAATCATATGGATAGTAGTATGTAGTTAGGACCTACAAATGTACCCAAATGTGTGATTTTATGTCTACATTTTCCCCCATTTTATGTTGTTGAGTGCATACTCAATAACATAAAGTAGATAAGAGATATGTACCTGATAACCATGTAGAATGTAATGGCGATAACATATCAAGGAGACAAGTGAAAGCCTGAAGTGATAAAAATGAGGCGTGGAAGCTAAGAAAGAGGAAGTGACCCTAGGGGCAGAGTGTATTGTGTTGTACTATGTTGTACATGTTGTTGTGTTTGATGTAGGGATGCTTATTGTTGCGTATTAAGGACAGACTTGCAAAAAAAGAGTGAAAGAGTAGTCAAATATGTGTATATGAAAACTCTGTGAAAAATATGTAAAAGTATGTAAAAATTTGAGGAAAATAGTAAAAAGGAACATGTGCACCTGATCCGTGACAAGTGAAAAGGATAAAAAATGTCCTGAACTGCTGTAGAAGAGCGAGTTTTTTGGAGGATCTCACACTAAGAGTGAGTTTTTGGGTGATCTCGTGCCACGACAGAAGAGTGTTGGGGAGGTCTAGTGTTATTCTCCATCCCTGACTGCTTCATGAAATTCATACACCACTGCAAATGGTGTGATCCATGTTGTTCCAATTTGATCCATCTCAATCCAAGTAGAAAATGAAGGTAGAATACATTCTGATTGCTGAAGGATTGAGTTTGTGTTGTGAAAACCGCTTTGTGTAATGTTAAAAACTACACTAATATGAAAAAGTAATTGTAACTATCCCCTGGTCATAGGCACCCAGGAAAGGTCAAGAGTGCCTAGGCGCTAGTGTCTATATCTAACCGTTGGTATAGTGTTGAATTGTAGACCCAAGTCATAATCTAGGTCATTCATGTGATGTAATCATGTTTTGTTCCTGTATTGTGCAAGCTTGTACTGAAGCTCTGAGTTGTTGTATGGGGTGATTGTATGTTTAAGAATCAACACGTGACTCTAGGATGCACTCGACCTCCCGAGGTCGTGTCAAGATAGCTGATACGAAATGGAATGTGGTTAGGAAATGGAAAAATAGGGATAATAAGTGAAATGTACGAAAATGGGTGAAAGTAGTAATCGAGGTAATCGAATGTCCTCGATGGATATTATGGGAATTTGCTTGTCTAAAGCAATGAATGCTTACCTCACTTGGGTGGTCAAAACGAAACGATTGACGAGAATGGACACACGAAAGAGTCTATCAATGTCAGTGTCACCAAACACACTCTTAACTGGTTGTGGAATGTGGGGGAATTTTCCTGTGTTTGCCTCGTGGAAGTCTCCCGACAAGGTCACGGAGGTGTGGGAGGAAACGTGTAGATAAGATAAATGAGAGAACTGTGGAGTCTAATCTCAACCTGGTTGATTATTTCAGAACACGTAAGCATTGTCCGCTTCAACGTTCAAGGCCATCAACTGTGAGATAATCACAGGTGGAAGTGGGGTGGTTTGGAAAATGAGGTGTCTAAGGCCTTGGTCAATGTCAGTCAATTGTGGTGCTAGGTTTGGTTAATGCACTCATGGGTCACACACCAAATCTCTATGTTGCGTCAGACCTTAAATGGTCACGTGGGATATGCAAACTACTAAATCAAAGAAACAAACAAACTCACAAAGAAACCACAAGAGTGTGGGATCAATCCTAAACTAACTAGGGATACGTGAGGAGTTGTGTTAATTCCTTTCTAATTAACTCTATGTTTCTTAATTAACCAATGGAAACAAACATATTTAAATCAAATCAATTCAATTACTTTCCTTGAATTTAATTAATCTATGTGTTGCCAACTAATTAACAAATGAAATCTAATTAATTAAACCAAAAAACAAAGCTAATCTATTTGTTTTTATGCTTTTCAATGATTTAAAACAAAACGGGAAAAAGATAAATAAAAGCAAACTAATTAAATTTAATCTAATGTTTTTGTATTTTACGTTTACTGGAAACAAAGAAATGTGCACAGACAAACTAACTTCTTCTAACTAGATGAAATTACATCTATTCTAATGCAAGTTAAACTAAACAGAGAATAGTCGGATGTGGCTATTTCCATGTGCAGAAGATTTAATTAATCTAATAAAACAAATGCTTTTTCCTATTTGTAATTGTGGATGCAGAAACTTTCTAATGAAGAAATGTAAATCAAACACAAACACAGAAGCTTCTAGAACTAAGTTCTCGTGCAAATCCAAAAGGATAGGCAGAGAAGCAACTTGTCATGGAAGCTTTGTTCGTGTGCAACCAATATTGAATTTTGAATGTAATGAACTTTCCTAAACAAATTAATAAATGAAGAAATAATAACAAAACATTATAGCATAAACTTCCTCTGAATCCTTCTCAGGTAAATCCACAAGGATAAGCTAAGAGGAAATCCTCAACGGAAGCTTTTGCGAAAGAAATCTATTGTGATAACTATTGCAATTGAATCTTCAAGAAAGAATGTATTTAACTAGACTAAAGCTTTGAATCTATTCAAATAAACAAAGAAACTTGCAGGAATTCAAAGACACCCCCAACCTGGAAATGTCATACTGAGACACATCTAATGTTGGCAATTATTCTTGATTTCCCCTCAAGTTCTTTCCAATGTGTGTTCAACGTATCTAGAGAGTTGTGTTGGAAAGATGTGCAGGAAGAATGATAGAATGTTGGAGCTGGCTAGTTTGCAAGTAATCTAGAAACAATGTGAGCGAGAGAGTAGCAAGGCAAAAGAACAGGTTTTCTTACGTACTTCTTGGCATGATTCTGGGAGCATGACAATGAAAAATCAATCAAGAAACTCCAACTAATGCTTCAGGAAGAAGCTTGGTTCTTATATAAATTTGGCAGGGAAGTGGTCTAGCCCACTTGACAGCTAAAAATGCCACATCACTTAGAGAAGGGACAATTAACTTACTAACAATAGTAAGTTAGGAAGAGGAGGTTTGTACGCATCTAACAAGCTCAAGAACAACCAAATTGGTTAAGAAACATGCACTAAAAATGAGTTTGAACAAGTTGACATGTGTTCAGAACATGTCAAAAGAGTCTTGGTTAAATGCACACGGAACCGCTGGTTTGCGCAGACCACTGGTTGCATAATTGTTGCTCTAGGAAGAGTGGCGGTTACACAACCACTGGGGTGGTTGTGTAACTGTCATCGCAGTTCCGTAACTAAAGGCCAAAGGGCTGAGGAAAAGCTGCAAAATGACTCAAGGAAAGCGGGAAAAAACTTGAAAAGGGACAAGAAAGGTGAGATAACATGTTGCAAGTGAGAATTAAGATAACATGCCACCTACAAGAAGAAAATGGGAATCAAGTGCAGATATATTACATAATTGATAATACATATTAACATAAAACGACAAGAGGACTTCCCATATCTGCGGGGATAAAGATATACTTGTGTCAGCATAGCACTCCTTCCCTGTAAAACACACACACACTCAAAGTAAAGGTAAAACATGTTATACATACATACATACATATATATATATATATATATATATATATATATATATTGAAATTACTATTTCTAGAAATCATTTGCACTTACCCACCTAACAATTTTTGAGCTCTAGATTACCTATGATGGTTTCGAGAGAGAGTACAACCAAAACGAAGAGTGCGACAACATGATGACAACCCAACCAGCGGGAGGAACAACGAATCACGGAAAGGTGAGTTATCTACATTTATTCATTTCTACCCTAAAATGTGAAAAAATCAACTTAGAGGGGGAGATTTTTAATAATTTTATAGTCAAAACGTTCATAAGGGGAGCACCTAGTAGGATTTGTAATTTGTTTTGTCAAAAATGGTCTATTTTTGGATTTTTGTTTGCATTTGCGAGACCTTAGGGTACAACCCACATTTCGCAGATGGAATTGTCGCAGCGATTGCATATAACCACTGCTTTATGCAGAGCGGCAGTTATGCAATTGTTGTATCAGTTACACAACTGTCAAAGTGTTAAAAGGAAAATGCGGGATTGTCGTGTCGGTTATGCAACTGCCACTTTGCATAGAGGGACAATTACGCAACCACCTCTCTGTACAGAGCGGTGATATGGTAATTACCGAGGAAGAACCCAAATTTGACTAAGTATGGAAAAAAAATTAGTTTTTAAATGTTTTGATGATGTTTTTGGTGAGCTTATTATGCATAACTATGATTCTAACTTGCTCTTTTTGATGTTTATGAATGTAGGGATCGTATATTAGATGAAGTAGAACTCAGGAGTGCGACTTTTTGCCTCTAATTTTGGACATCCTTACTCAGGATGAGAGGGACACACTGCACAAGGCCAAGATATGGAGGATATCCTAGACACAATTACTTGCACTGACCAATTATTTGCTAACTTATCTACTGAGTTATTGGGACACATACTGGAACACTTTCGGGTTGCTTAGAGTCAGAGGGGAGTGGATGATCACTCTCAAGGATATCTTTAAGGTTTTGGGTGTTCCTGTCACTGGCAGGAGGTTGGCCATTTCAAGTGTTACTTCAGTGGTACAGTCACGATAGCGGGCCGCATATATGGGAGATGTGTTGGCACCTAATACTAGTGTCAAGCAGGGGATGAGGTTATTGTCAGTTGCCTTTGCTCCTATCCCTACCTTGCACAAGGCCATCATTGGCATTTTTGGCTTCGTGCTTGGTTGGGGACAAGGGCTAAGACAAGGGCAAAGACAAGTTATTTTATTGATGGGCCCTGATCATTTATAGCATTGAGCAACATAGTCGTATATTTTTACGGGCATTAACATCTTGGGTACCACTTACCATGATCTTTACAGGGTTTTTAAACTAAGGGGACTCCCTTAGTCATCCTATACTCATTATGGGTTGGTTTTATGAGCGCATCATCCCTGTCAGAGGGGTGTTGGGATAGTAGATCATGGGGATATTAAAGCAATGAGATGGACAGTCATGACCTCACTCAAGGGGTGTCATCAGTCAGTTGCAACACTCACCACATATTATATGTTTGCACGGCCATACCAGGACAAGGTCGGCCTATGGGGTGGGGATTTTCTTATCATAAACGCATATAATACTACTACACATTCAGTGGACAGGACCAGTAGGGTGGAGGTATATCCAATTCTGAGGGTGCCCTAGCAGTTTGGGTTACCCTATATTGATGCCCTCTTGGTGGTTCCCACAGTCTACAAGGGGATCCGAGAGGCTAGAGCTAGCCCAAAGGGCAAGATCGATTGGATATTTGTCACACCTGAGATATCGATCGACACTCCACGAGATGTCCCAGATCTGACTAGACCGAGGTCAATTCTTCAAGTCGAGTTAACACCCGCACACAATTGGGAGGAAAAGGTCGAGGCTAAGACAAAGACAGAGGCCGAGGAGGAGGGAGACGAGGAGGGAGGAGAGGAGGAGAGCAACACGGAGTGGGCCGCTACTGGGGAGGATTCCGCGGCAGCTAGGGCTGAGGTTGAGGCCGAGGTTGAGACATTGATATTGTTAGCAAATGGATTTGCACACATGCAAATGACATGTAACAGTCAGGGGACAAAGTCCCTCCTCAATGAAGGTGAGGTTGCCTTTATTGAAAAATAAAATTGTATTTACATCTATACATTCAAATTTGTATGTGGGGGTGTTTTGGGACATCAAATGGAAAGAAGTGTGAACGAGGAAGATGGAATGGAATGAAGGAAATACATGGAAAGGAATGAAAGAAAGGAGCATACAATAGTTAAGTAAAAACAAGCCTAGTATTGCATAGAGAAGAAGAAGAACAATAAACAACCAACTAAAATAAAATAAAGTTTGAATTAGCTAAACGAGAATAAATGAAAGGGAAGACACATGAGCAAGTAGATATCAGAGCTTGATCAATATGAACAAGAACAACAGATTAATAACGTTGGTCTAATAAGATCAAAGATAATATTCGCATGCAATATTTAAACACTAACATCTACTGAACATAAAATGCTACAAGAGATAATGAATGGGACACAGAGTTCATATTTCATTAACTCTCAAAATGTCTTCACAAAAGAACACAAAGTTTCTTTCTTGAAACAAAGCTTGCACAAAAGTGTTTCTTCCCCTCTCTCAAAGTCCCCCTTACAAATGAGCCCCTAACTTCCTTTTATAACCCAAAAGTTGGTTACAAAGTAGTTAGCGTTTACATGAACATCAAACTAGGGCACCTTAAGTGACTTTGAATTTTTCAACTAACTTTTAAAAAGTAACTTGAAATTAGAAATCACTTAAGTGATCAAAAGTCTACTAGAAATGAGTTTAACAATAACATCACTTTAAAATATCATTTTAAAACATAAAACAAGACCCAGTGCCTTATCCATTAAAGTGGGGTCCGCCTATCTCAATCGTATGAGAAATGGACTCACCCACTTTGTTAGATAGCATAATGTTATCTCCTCATCCATTGGTGAAATTAGGATCTTTCGCCTTTGCTAATTAAAAAGGTCTGAACCTTTCTAATGTCTCAAACATCTTTTATTCTTCAAGAGGTTCACTTGGTTGAAGCACAACCTTGTAGAACACCTGCGATTTCAAAATCCTACCTGGCATATTATGCATGTTGACCATTTTCAATTGAGCATCCTCAAACATGTTCCTCAATTTGATACAATGTTCCATTGAATTAGAGGAGAAGTTGATGGTAGAAATGTACATGTCCTTAAAAATTGTCAAAATTGTTCCTCAACATGTTCTGATGAATGCCTCTGATTATGCTTGTCCACAAAATCACAAGGGATTTCAGCTATGAACTCGTGAATTGAGGTGAATAAAGTGAAAGCTTTATTGCATATGCTTTCATAATAAATCATCAAATCTTCGAGAAGTGTCTTCCACGACTTGAGATGTAGACACCATAGAAAGCATGCCCCTCAACATTCAAATTCAAGGATCCCTTCAATGGCTAGAATTGTAGATTCCATACTCATCATCTCTTGTAAACTAGGCAATATCTCATCCATATTTGATATGATATAAGCAAAATATTCCTTAAAAGAAAGGATTAGATCTAGGTATGCACTAATTTCTTCATGGAGCCTTATGACCACTTCAATTGTCTTTCTCCCAAAAATGAGAATTTCTGAAAGCCAGGATTTAGTGACATGGCCTAAAGTGTTTACATCCTTCAACATATTGAGTGTTTCTTCATCGAGGGAAGCCACTACATTAGGTACTGGAAAAGTGGAGGATATTGGATTTATCAGATGTTGAACATAATTCACCAACTAATTATTTTCGGCCTTAAGTTGAGAATTTTGAGATTTATATTTCTCAAGCCTTCTTAACACAATATCCATGGAATCTTAGGCCATTTCCATGTCACTTTCCAATGTAGAATTCCCAAGTCCAAACCTAGATACTTTATAGTCAGCAGATGTCATGGCATTATATTCCTTCTCAACTTGGGGAATGGCAAGATCTGTAAATTTGTTTCCATCTCCATCCACCATTATTCTTGAGAACACTTTAGGATTCTTGGGGATGACATCATTTGAAAGCTTGGAAATGTCATCAAAGTCAATATTGATTGCCTTAACAACCCTCTTTCTTTTCTTGATTTCACATTCAACACAAAAATGGGTCTCCTTGACCACTCTGCACACAAAATCCTAGAGTTTGAAGCAACATTCACACCATTCTCGACATCATTATATTCTACAAGATTTTTTTCCACAACTTCAATCCATGAGGAAATGAATTTGACATCGACATCCTAAACCTCAAGGAGACCTTGAGAAACCTCTTCATGAACTAGGGGTTCAGGAGCATTTGATATTTGGACCACTTGGACTTGAGTAGACTGTTGTGCATGGAATTATTAAGTAATGTTTATGATGAGCTTCCTCGAAATATCAGTAACGTGAGTAGATGAGTCTCTACTTGAAGTGGAAAACTACAAGACATGTTCTCTTCCTTCAATAGGGTCAGGACCCTTGGATGCTTCTCCTCATGAAATCTTCTTTAGAGAAGTGGATTTGGGAAACCATTATCTCCTTACTTGATGTGTATGGGTTGATGGCACAGAGGTTGACTGAGTAGACGTTTTATTCAAATGGAGACCTCCTCGTGTTGGAAATTTCTATGGTCTTAGGGTGTGAACTTAGATGGATGGTAACTTTACAAGTTCTCATTCATATCAGGCTATTCTCCTTTCTAGAATCAATTGATTCTTTGCCATCAAGAGAGAATTCATCTCTTTTGGTCCAATCAACTCGAGGAAATGGAGTAAAGGAAACAACATCATATGAGGGATCAATCAAATTATCACCATCATCTATTAATGAATTTGGAGGATCTCTGATGCGGAAGGCTTTGATTTGAGCAAGGGTCATGCCGGAGAATTCTTACCTTCTTACTTCGTGTTCATCTGAGTAGGCATCCTAGTAGTCTTCCATGGTGGGATTGTGTTAGTACTTCACTCTGAGAGACTTTTTCATGAATCCATTGATGTCAAATTGGGATATCTTCACAAATGGATGTATGGTAATAAGATAAAACTCCTTCTCCATGAGTTGTGCACTGAAGAGATATGGGAATTGGTATTTCTCAATTTGGATTGGGAAGTGGATGCCTGAACAATGTTTTTCACTGAGAAGAAAATGAACTTGGAAAAGTTACCGTGCAAGCTCCATTAATGCCCACTTATCACTAACATACTTGGGAAGCTTCCATGGAGTGCCTACAAATCCACTCATGTGAATGTAAGAAAATTATGGGAACTAAATGAACCATGTTCCCCACTGAGAAATTACCGCCATGGAATCCTTGGAGAATCTTTCTTCTAGATTCATATTTAGTGTTCTAGTCATGCGGAAGATGAAAGCATCATTAACTCTCCTGAATTGATGAGAGATATTCTTGAAAATCAATTGCGAATAATAGTGGAAAACACTATTTGAAGAACCCATGATGCCTTTCATCTCTAACCCCAAAAATAGCTTCCTTCTGCCCACCGCATAGGTTAGGTACAATGTCATGTATAAATGCCCGGTCATCTTCACCTCGATCGACTGCTTGTGGAGAGTGTCACTAATGATGGTGGCCCAATCTAAAAATTCTCTGTTTGCGAGGATGATGCAAATGAATTGATACATCCATGGGTGAAAAATCATGGTAGAGTGGAGACCAAAGACTCAGCTCAGAAGAGTGATCATATCACCGATTTCCTCCACAAATTCAATGTGGTATAATTCCTTGGAAAATCATTCAACATGAGTCCTCTTGGTCACTAGCTAATTGTTGTTGACCATCTTGGTCCATCTGAGGGGTACTTCATCCCAAAACTCTTGTGTTGATTATTGAGTGATGTCAGCATTCTCAGGGAAATCGAGGATGTTGAGAACTTCTTTGATGTACTCTGGTGTGATCAAAAGGAAAGGATCGTGATTATCCTTGAAGATTCCTCGCCTTTCAAGATCATAATGTTCCGCACAGACAATGAATATCTCAGGGTATTACACTGAAACAAGAAAAGTTGTTGCTCGAGGCAAACCACTATGATAGAGTCTATATGAGAAGATGATTTTCCCCTCAGCTTTCACCTGATCGTAGAATTGTGTCACATTGATGTGGCCAAGATCGGTGTCGGTGATATTGTCATATGCAGATTTGATAGAAGTGGGAGGACCTTGGAATTTGTATTTAAGTACGGACTTGTTTGACCTTTCTACAGATTTCTTTGACCTTCCCATAGATTTGTTAGGATTTTCATCCATTACGAATTTTGAAGGAATAACAAGGAAGCACGTAAAACAGTGTCAGGTCTTAGTCTCCAAATCACCATGACTGCAAGGAAAAATATGGATCTTTGTTTATTATTATTATTTTCTTTAAAATATAAACCCAAACAATTCCAGGTTACCATTTTTTTCAAAATGGTAAATGAGCTCGAGCTCAGGTACGAAGATCGAGCTCGGGTGTGAGCTCGAGCTATACAATGACAAATTGAGCTTGGAATCAAATTATAAATCATGCCAAAACGTTATGGGTTCGGCCTTGGAAACTGAGATACCTCCAAAATAGAAAATCATTAGTTTTTCAAGTTTGAGCTTGATAGCACCGAATTGGGTCAGGCTTGATTTATAAGCCAAAAAATTTGAGCTTGTTTGTGTAGGCTCGAGATAAACTATTATTAGTCACTTCGTGTTAGTGAGTGCGTACTTGGCAAGGAAGGAATGCGTGGGAAACTTCGTAGAAATGGGTGGGTTGTTGAACAGTTTTTTTGCATGATTGTGACTGCATTTTCTTCTTCACTTGTGTGGAAAATGTGTTTCCCTTTGACTCTTGCATGGACTATTGTCTTTAGGTGTGAATTTTTTCTTTCTTATCCTGCATCCTTTGACTCTTGACTATTGTCTTTAGCCTGCGTTCTCTTATCCTATGGACTGTGTGTGCATGAACTGTTTCTTTCTTTTCACTCTTATGTGGCCTTTTACTCCCTTATGGTAGGCGTACTGTATTTTATGGGGTTGGGTTGCGTTGCCTCCTCCCACTTTTTCTTTGTGTGAACTTTGTTAATGGATATGGGTGGACAACTCCCTCTAGCTAATGTGTGGTTTATGCTTTCTTCATTGTCATGTATTACCTCCCTAAGCATGTCATGTGACCTGTTAAAATGATGTCAAGGTTTTCATGTGTGAGTGACCTTTGTGAACAGTTTGTGTTTCCTTGATTTTTGTATCACCTCCCTGAAAACATATAAACCTTAAGATCCTGGGAAAAATACTTCTTGAAAAACGTTTCTTCACAGGGAAATAATAGAGAGTTGGAAATAAAAAAGCTCCAAAACTTCTTCTTTGTCAATATTGCTCTCGCATGTATTTTCTCGTAGAGTTCTCAGAGAGAGGTTATGAATATCCCAAAAGCTTTCTTGATTTGTAACTGCTTCTTTTTCCTTACCGTTAATAAATAATCTCCAATTTCTTTTGGTAGTGGGCATTAATTGACAGGGGAATATGGGAATAATTTAACCATTTTCCCATGATAATGGCAAAGTAGGTTAGCAATTCCCCTCCATTTCTCCACATGGGAAAATGGGAGATATTTTTTCATATGATATCTTGGTGTGTTGGTAAATAACAAGGGAATTTCACACAAGTGGGGGGAAATGAAAGCTTTTCCAAAAAAGTGAGAAAAAGGAAGTGGAGAGCCAATTTGGCATTCACAAAAAAATTCGGGAAGCTTTTCCCCTTTTGGTTTTTAAAATATTAATTAATATTTTAAATAAAAAATTAATTAATTTTCCCCAAATTAAATTAATTCATTTGTTTTTAGAAAATAGGAGGAAATTAATCAAAATATTAATTAATTAATCTTGAACTTGAAGTGAGCATAAAAAATGAATCGTTCATCGGAATGGGAGGAAATGAAAAGGGATTTTCTCAGGATGTCAAGATGAACAAAATGAAGAAAATCTTGATAGATGAAAGATGATTCAAAAATTTCAAAAAAAATCAAAACTCTTAATAATTTTTCCAAATCAAAATTAGCTGATAACAAGTCCTCGTAAAGGAAGGCAATCTTAACTTCCATCTGATGGAATTCCCATCTGCTCATGGAAGTCATGGTGAGGGTCAGTCGAATGGAATTCATCTTTGCTATGGGGCAAAATATTTCTGAATAATCAACCCTAACTACCTAGGAGAATCCCTTAGCTACAAGTTATTTTTTATACTTCTCAACATCTCCATCAAAAATATACTTTTTTCAGTACACCCACTTACACCAAATAATTTTTCTTCCTTTTAGAAGAGGGGTGATATCACAAGTATCATTCTTCATGAGTGAGTAATATTCCTCATCTATGGTAGAATCCCACTTAGGAATCCCATAAGCCTTCCAGAAATATTGAGGGTTGAAATTGGAGGAAAATAAGGTGTGGGGTCCAGTGAACTCTGAATGATTCCATATCTCATACAAAAGATCCCCTATCCAATCTCTAGCACTAGGATCGAGAGGAGAAGGAGGAATAGGAGGATCATGAGGAGAAGGAGGAGCAACAAGATCATCATTAGAAGAATCAGACAGAATCGATCATCATTAGAAGAATCGTTAGAATCAAAGAGGTGTATAAGGATCTCAACAGGTGGAGAAGTAGAAGTCAAAGATGACTCATCAAACTTCACACTTCTCTCAATATAAATTTGATGAGTAGTAGGGTACAACACCTTCACGCCATCAGAATACCCTACAAATATACAAGTTCTAGACTATGGTTCTAAGGCCTTATGACTGTTTTTAGGAATCTAAGCCACAACATTAGATCCAAAGACACGAACATGCTCAACATCAGGTTTACATCCAAACCAGGATTCAAATGGTGTTATCCCTCTTATTACCTTGTGTGGAACACAATTCTGAATGTAACAAGTGTTGTTCATGGCTTCGGCCTAATATTGTGGATGAAGGGATTTAAAGTGAACCATACAAGTGGCCATATCCTTAAGTGTTTGGTTCTTTCTTTCCGCAACTCCATTTTGTGAAGGGATGTAAAAAATTGTATGTTACAAATAAATCCCTTTGGAGGTACATAAATCTTTGAACCTATTACTCACATACTTTCCTTCATTTTTCATTAGGAAAAACCTTGATATACCTTTCAAATTGTTTCTCAGTAAGAGCCTGGAAGTCTTGAAAGTGATTGAAAACTTCATATCTTAATTTGAGAAAATACACCCAAGTGTAATGTGAAAATTCATCAATGAAGGTAAGTATATAAAAATCTCTAGTAAACGAAGAAGATGGGAAAGGGTCAGAAACATCACTATAAACAAGATCCAAATGACAAGAATCTCTCTAGGATTTTCCTTTTCCAGAACTTTCTTTGGGGTGTTTCCTGAGGGCACAACACTCACAAATACCCTTAGAAAATTTGACACAGGATAACCCGTTGAACATCTTGTTTTAGCTCAATTGTTCAAGTTAACAATAGTTTAGATGACCAAAATTCCCATGTCATATCTTAATGACCTCATCTACATGAGTAACCAAGGCAGTGGGCTTCGAATCAAAAAAAAAAGTGTGAGAAGGTGTAAAATTGTGACCGATGATCCACCTTTCCCTCAACCATTGTAGACTCACTGCGAAGCTCAAAAATAATCACAAAGTAAGGATTAAATTCCGCTCACATTCCTTCTTCAAGATGAATGATTTGGTAAACCAAGATAGGAGATTAGTAGAGAATCAGGAACACTCAACACTTGGTTAAATGTTCCACCTTCTACTTCTATTGATCGACTACTAACAACCGAAACTGAAGTATCATCACCCAATGTGATTTTGACATGTCACATGGCTCAATGTTTAAAAACTCAACATGTGAAGAGATCATGTGGTGTAAGGCACCGGAAGAAATGATCCACATCGATGAAGGAGCAACTCTAGCTATAAGGGCCTTTCCTTTCAACTTCTCAAATTTAGACTCATTTCCTTTAGAAGACTCAGACTTTGAATAATTTGGTTCAATAGACTTAGGAATACCTATATTATTCTTCTCAATTAAATGAGTTAGGTGATCTATTTTTTTTCTCATATACTGATGCTCCTCATGTCTAGTCTTCTTGCAATAAGAACACTTACACTTTTCCTTCTTCACTTTCAGAAGTAGAAGCATTTGTGTTAGATTTGGTTTGGTTTTAGTTAGTCTTGGTTTCCTTCTTAGGTTGGTAATTTTTCTCTTTCTTATTTTCTTGTTTCGTATCTCCCTTACCAGTACTTGATGCAAGAGCATGTCACTTAGATTCAAGTGCTTCCATTTGAATTAGCTTATCTTGTTCTCGAATGAGTTGGAATGAAAAGTTATCAAATGAGAGAATTTTCCAAGTATCCCTAGAGCTTATTTCATGGCGTGGAAGGTAGAAACGAAGATGGAGTATTCAGGCCAACCTTTAAAATAATATACAAGATAAACTGGGCATATTTATTCTCAACTCCACATTCTTTCGACAATAATCAAGTGTGTACAAACTTAGGGAAGAAATTGTGTAGGTTATAAAAGTTACTAGGAGTTAACCCTAGTAGTTCGTTGTCCAATTCATGTGCTCTCATGCCATATTGTTTTCCAAACATATCATCAAGATTTTTCTAGGCTCCATCAGGTCTTGTACGAGAGAAATTCTAGAGAGATGGACATACAGATAAGACCTGAGGCTTCATCACATCAGTTAAACCACCTAGATTTTTCAGGTTCAGATGTTGGCTCTTTTTCTACTCCCATAATGATGTGGAATAACCCTTTATCTCGTAATGACATAAACATTTTAGATCTCCATTTAAATAAATTAAACAATGTGAGAAAAGAAACAGGAAGATCATACATCATGAGGAGAGAGAAAGAGATAATGCAGAAAGCAAGGAAACATGCACACAATCCAAACAATATTCTCACCCCTCCTGTCCCTCCTGTTTGCGAAATTTTATAGTTTAGTGTCTTGATTACTGTAGATGAAAAATAGATGTTAGTGCAACATGAAAATTAGAAACCAAACATAGATTAATTCTTAATCTAACAATCTCTATCTCTACCTTAGATAGAACAAGATGGAAAGGAAGGAGAATATAATACTTTTACTTACCTACAAGATTGCACAACTCCTCCTTTTATGTGGTGGATTTTCTCTTGGATTGCTTGTTGGATGCTTCAAATTTTTGGAGACACTTGGGTAGCACCTCCCCTTGATAACTTGATTATTAGATGCTTGATGAAGGATGGGTTGATTGGATTGGATGATTGAAGATTGAATGATTGAATGATTGAAGAACAAATAGATTGTTATGGGATTATGAGACACCTTCCAAATAGCTCTCGTGGAGGAGGAGAGCTCAATCTATAGCTTACGGATGGGATAATGGAGGGTAGAGATTGATCCAAGTAGGATGAGGATCAATGGTTGGAAATTGATGAGAGGATTGGAGTATTCTAGAATGGAGAATTCTAGAATTTGAATTCAAATTCCATTGAGGGAAGAAGCTTCCATTTAATTAAAAATTCAATGGAAGGAGAAGGTTAGAGAGGCTTCTAGATTTAGAGATGGAGTAAATGGTTAGATTAAGATTAGATTAGGTTAAATAAATATGATTAGGGATGTGATTTGATGAAAATGCTAGGTGTAGCGGTGTGTAGACTAGGTGGTAGGTGAGATATAGGAATATTAAATTCCTATAAAATGTTAATGAAGAATTAAAATAGGATAATAGGATATAATAATGGATTAATGAGATTAATGATAAAATGGGATGTAATAATGGATGAAAATGATTAATGATGAAATGTTGGATTATTTTATAAATGATTAAAAGGGGAAATATGATAAAACAGAATGTTAGATAAATGATAAAGGGTAAATGTGATAAAATGGAATGATAATAATAATTAATCTTGCGATTAATTATTATATGGGTATGATGATGTTATTTGAGACACAAATTAGTCATAACTAAGCATGTCGACATTTTAGATGTCTACATTTTGCCCCTCTTAAAAGTGTTATTACGGAGCAATGAAAGTTCAAAGAAAATAAGATAATATGTTAGGATGGTGATATGATGCCCCCTCGAGGGGTTAAGCAGGGAGGAGCGAGGCGGGTAACCACTCGAAAAGAGGAGAGGCCCAAGTTAGTAGATGAGAGGATTGGGGATGAGAAGATTAGAGGATTAGATGATGAGAAGATTAAGGATGAAGATGCAGGATGAGAGGATTAGAATATTAGGAGAGGAAAGGATTAGAGAATTAGAAGAGGAGAGAGGATTAGAGGATGAGAAGATTAGAGGATTACAAAATAGGAGAGAAGATTATATGAATAGGAGAGAGGATTAGAGGAGGAGAATATATGAAAGAAAGAGTATTAGAGGAGAGGAGAGAGGATTAGAGAATGAGAAATTAGAGGATTAGAAGATGATAATTTGAATATGAGGATTAGAGGACCAGAAGATTTGAGAAATCAAAGGATTAGGATTATTATAATATTGGACTATTTGAGGATTTAGAGGATGAGGATATATTGGATTTTGGATTAGAGCATTTAGATTTGAGGATGCCCCCTAGTCAATGATGTATGAAAAGGATGAATATTTCATATTTTAGGATGTTGTATTTGAAGATAGTAGATGTTGAGGATGTTCGATTATAGGATATTGGATGCCCTAGTCAAGGATGTATGACAAGGTTGAAGATTTAGGATTTTGGATTTATATTTGAGGATTGGAAGATTGAGGATGTTTAGATGAGAGATTAAGAATGGGGTTTGATGATCGATTTTGATTTATGATAGTATGTTAGAAGATTCCCCAACCAAAGGGGGAGAATTTTGGATGTTGGAAGTGGGAGGATAAGATTTATAAGTGGATAGTGATTGATTGATAAAGGATTGATTGATGAGGAGATTAGATAGTTAATTGGATGATGATGAGGATCAATTTTGGATGATGATAAGGTTAAAATATGATGATAAAAAGGGGTTTACTACTATAAAGTGCCCAATGTTATCATCAGTAGCAATGTGATTGATGTCGCATAAAGCAAGATGAACCAAGTTATAAAGACCATGATGATTGAATTGTCAAATGCCCTTGTCCTCATATCATTAGAAAGATTAATATTAAAAATATGGTGTTCATATCATTCAACCGTGTACAATACAAAGAAACAAAATCAGCCTCATATCATAGGCCAAAATGAAAATGCAAATAAACACACAAGAAAAACACACACATTGCATTTTTGTATTTTTTTATTGTTTTGTGAATGTTTTGATTTTTTATATTTTTAGATTTTTTATGTTGAGATTATTAGAAGTGGGATGTTTAGATTATTTGATGTTGGATGTTGAGATTTTGGATTTGGTATGTTTAGATTATTAGATGTTGGATGTTCATAGTTCTGATTTGGGATGGGGGGGATGGTTTAGATTAGGTAAGATGAAAGGATTCGTGATGGGATAGCTTATGGGAGATAGAAGGGATGTAAGGTGGGATGTAAATTTCTCCTATAAGTCCCAAAGTGTGTTTAGGTAGGATGAAAAGGAAGGATTGACAAAAATTATATAGGTTAGATAGGACGAGGATAACATGAGGATAGGATGAGGATTGTTTGATTTTGGATAGGGATTGGTTGATAGGATTGAAGGATAGGACAAGGATTGTTTGATGTTGGATGGTTGAATGGATTAAAGGATGGGTTGGATAGGATAAGGATGGGTTAATCGGTTAGGATTAGACGGGATGTGAGATGGGAGATATATAGGATGAGGGATGTGGGATAGGATAAAAGGGGGGGATATTGAAGATGATAAGATATGCCCCCAAGTATATGGGAGATGGATTGAGGGATAGATGTGGTGTGCCCCCAATTTTAAATTAGGGTGTCATGTGTGGATGGATGGATGCGTTTTATTTTTCCCCACGTGTAGGGTAGATAGGAAGTGAGAGGTATTTTAAAGGGATGATGCCCCTAACAGATGATAGTAAGGTTTCCCTCAGTCATGATGATGACATTTAAAAAGGTACATGAGGAGGATTAGATGAAAAAGGAAAGGATCATTATCTTCCCACGGATGTTCGATCCAAGCGAAAAAGGATGTGGACGTAATGGATGGAAGGATAATGACATTAGTGATGAAAAAAGATGAGCCTAATGGCACATTTTGTAAGTTAAGATTTGAAATAAAACAAAAGTGTGACCAAGATCTAAACAATACTGGAAACATATGAGCCTTATGTCTTGGCAATATCAAAGTGTGTGCAATTGTGATGGTTAATTACCACTTGAAGTGAAGACACAATGGGCAGTATGTGAAGAAAGAATAGCCAATTTACAAGGATTAATTAATTTAATTAGGTTGATAGAAGGTGAATGGAAGGTTAATTCGTCCATTTCTTCGTTGCCATCCAGGCCTCCATAGCCCGACAGAGATACATTTGATTCTTATCACAAAATTACTCTACTACCAGCCAGACATCCATAGCCCTGGTAGAGTTGCTAGAAACACCCTTAGAGAGAGTCTTGAGGTAGATTTTATTTGATATTTTTAATTTTGATGTGATTTTTTGCTTTTGGATTTTTTTTGTATAAAGATGGTCCACTCTCTTGAGAACTCTCAAGGGTTTGAGAATCACTAGTTACTTGATGGGGGGATGGAAATGAGTGTGGCGATGACATTAGCTAGAGTGTAAAAAGATGCACCCAAGGGTCTTCACCACAAGTTGATTAAGTGTGTTAAAGTGTGTGGATCTTTAGTAGGACAATTTTGTTTAAATGTTGGAGGTAATGATAAACCAAGGTCACACAGTTGTAGTAGGTACTATTAGCTTACAACATCTATAAGAAATCTAATCAAGTGTTAAAATGAATGGATTGGAAGAGGATATAAATGGATGTGATGATAAGAATGGATCAAGGAATGTGGATATTGGATGTAAAGAGGATATGTGGGAAGGGAATAACATCCATGTGTGTAGGTGACGAATTATATGCTCAATCCATTTTTAGGTGTTTGGTATTTCTAGGGGGATTAAATGATTTGTGATTGGGTTGAGTAGTTGGGATGATAGGATCAATAAGAGGAGTGGTAGATATGGGTTGTGGAGTAGTGGGAGGGACGTTGTTATTTTTAGGTTTATACAGTAATCCTAAACTTCCTGGATTTTGATGAAGAGAGATGGGTTCGTGAATGCCTTGTTCATGGATGCTTAAGCCTTTTCCTAGATGTTTCATATTAGTGAACATATTTTTGGCTATAGGATATGAATTGCATAGGGAATATGATGTCATGAGGTCATCATGAGACTGGGGGTTGTATTTTTTTCATCCGCTAAGAGGTCGTACTTAACAAAGGATGGGAGGTGAGATTTGTTTTGTTTTTTGGTCGATGAGGGATGTTTGGATGTATGATGAGATTTGGATGGATTACAATGTTTGGATGTCGAGTGGGGTTTGGATTATGGGTGATGATTAGGGATAAGATTAGGATAGAAAGGTGGTGGATAGAGAGGTACAAGGATAAGAATTCTTTGGTTAATGAGGTGTTGGACATAAGACTTAAATTACATGCAACGATTGTTCGAATTTCCATGGGTGTGATGGAAGTCACAATAATAGTGTTCCCAATACCAAGATGGTTTGGGAAGGTTTTGATTGTGTTATTTGATTGGGGGATGGATGATCATGTTGAAGTTTTTTAGATGATGGAAGATGGTGGTTAAGGAGTCTCCTAAAGGAGTGAAGTGGTGTGGGTTAAGTGGTGGATTGGGTAGGAAATAATGGTTTTGGAGGGAATAGGAAGTAAAGGTGCAGAAGTAATTGATTGGGTGGATAATGAGATGTTTTGCTTGATTTTAAATTAGGATTTGGATTGGATTGGTGTGGCTTAGAATATGAAGGGGATTGATTAGGCCTGGGGGCCGAAGTGGATTGTTTGGGCTTGGAGGTCAAAGTAGATGTAGTTGATTTTGGATTTCTTTGAGTATGTGGTTTTGAGGTAGAAGGTTTTGGATTGGGATTATATGGTTTAGGATTGGTAGATGTAAATAAAGGGGATGGGGTAGGTTTAGATGAAGGGGATAGGTGTGATATGGGGGTTGCATTAAATTTGGGTGATGTTGGGGGTGAAGGAGATTTGGGAGATGGGTGTGGTGTAAGAACCACATAAGATTTGGTAGATTTAGGGGATGAAGGTGGAATAGGATCCTCATTAGATGTGGTAGGATATGAGATGGGGAGAGGATTGGTATTGGATTTTTTAGATTTGGGATTTGGTGACTTAGGAGTCACATTTAGATGTTTGAGGATTGGAAGATGGTGGAGATGAAATAGGATTAGAGATTAGAGGATACGATAGTGTTAGGTTTAGCCAATGAAGGGGTTAAGATAGGATAATATTTGGATGAAGAGGATGAGGGTGGCATAGGAGCCACATTAGATGGTTTAGGATTGAGGTAAAAGAGGATAGGGGTGACTTAGGAGTCACAGTGGATGAGATAGTTTTTATAGGATTGGATGTAGGTGATGGAGGGGATGAAATAGGATTAGGGGCTAAATTTGATGGTGGATTAGGGAGTGTGTGACAATCGAGGAGAAAATCTTTAGGATTGGTTTGGGATGATGAAGATGACAACGATGGAGGACTAAGATGGGATGTGGGAGATAATAATTTTGGGGTAAGTGATTGGGATTGTTGTGAGTATGTGAATGGGACTCGATGATAGGTTTGATAATGATTATATTTAGGAGTTGATATTTTGGATGGTGTTGCATGAATTTTGATGGGAGGAAGGTGTCACTCATGATGATTGATAGGGGATTTAGAGGTTGGGGTTTGGGATGGTTGTGTGGATTTGGGATTGGTGGCTAGACTAACAAAGACATAAAAGAGGTCCTCATGGTCTAGGTCAAAGTTATTGAGGTCATCAAAGTTGATGTAATTAGTTTGTGGGGATATTGGTTTATGTTGTTTGAGTTGAGGTGTGGATTGGGATGATTCAATTTCATTAAGGGGGAAGTCAATGGGGTGATAATTATAGATCTTATGAAGGGAAGATTGTGAATGGGCTTGGTTAGGAGGTGATGGTTTAGGAGGTAATTGATTGATTGAAGATTGAAGATTGGATATTTTTTGGTTAAGATGTTGGATGATTTCTAGGATATTAGGATCAACATGGGATGGTTGATTTGGATGACGAGGAGAGGATTGGTTAAGGTAGGGTGTTAGGTTTGAGATTTGTTTCTTAATGTGTTGGATGGTGTGTGGGACTTCGTGGTCAAAGTGATATGGTTGACTTGGATGGGTGGGGGATGATGGGATAACTTGGTTTATGGATTTAGAGAAGAGGTAAGGGCTTGGATGTTCATTTTGAAAGGATGGGGATTGAGGATCAAATGACATAGTTGGATAAGAGGTGTAAGTGATTAGATTTAGATTAGGATTAATGGTAATGGTATTAGGATGGGGATTGTATGATTAAGGATGGATTATTATGGTAATGTTTGATTAATTAAAATTTTGAAGTAATAAGATGGTTAAGGGTGTTTACAAACAAACAACAACATGCAACACATACCCTAACTAGTCAAGTGGGATTACAATCATGATATAGCCTGCTTTTAATTCCATACATCAATAATGATGCCATAATTGGCTCTCCACCTATATGCTAATGTGGGGTCAGCTAGCGAGTGATCTTGGGGAGTGCGGCCTCCTTGCAATATAGCTCAATATGCGGCCAAGAGGTTTCTTAGTCTAGGATGTATGAGATCATTAGGTGCGTCTCCGATATACCTTGCAATACGTGGGTCCCAAGTTTGTATTGCAAGGATGTTATCTAAGGCTTGGGTATTGGGACGTGGAATTCCCTCACTTCATGCTGCTATTAGAACAAGCAAGCACATAGCCAATAATGACAACTATTCTTGAGTTTATACACCCCACCGGAACACGGGGTTGTGTCTACATGCATGGAGATGAAGCCCATGGTCACAAGACCCCTAGGACTATGGTAAGTGCATGGATATCACTTCCACATCATGTTACCCCCTAAAAAATAAAAAATAAGACTAGCCGCTTTTGATCCTCAACATCGTCCTCGGATGCAAGAGGAGAGCATACACGGTGTCATCTTCGAGATAAAACAATCAACAAAGGAAAACACATAAAAGGGTGATAAATGCAAGAAAATGAATGCAATATAAAATGATTGAAAATTATGTAATGGCGTCTTCAAGAGGAGGTCCTGCAAACTAAATGGATTAGTAGTTTGTTTTATACCCCAATGTCTTGGACTAAAAAAACTATAAAACAAAAAGTATTAGCAGTTTTAGATTGATTTTTTTAATCTTTGGTAAGCGTAGGAAGCTACACACAAAGTATTAACTTAGTTTGGAACAAGAAAATATAACTCAAAGTGCAGTTGCAATGACAATATTTAGTAAAATAAAAACCATGAGTAAATTATACAATAAAATTTCAAATTAATACTTTCATTGCATAGATCTCTTCGATACCTTTCCGGGAAAAAAGTAGAGTCGTTTCGAGTTTGGGATCCAATGTTATGGCTCTTGAAAGGTAGGCAAAAAAAAGTAAATCAAAAGCGTTAAAACAGAGCAAAAGTGCAAAAATAGAGAAAAAGTGCCACTTTATGTGTAAAAGTGCTACTTTGTGTGTAAAAGTGCTATTGTGTGTACAAAATGTTGTTTTAGCTGCAAAAGTCCTAATTTGTGTGCAAATGTGTTGCTTTGTGTGCAAACACACTACTTTGCCTACAAACGTGTTATTTTGTCAAAAAAGACAATTTTGGGGATTTAAAGGTTGAACAAAATCCCTGAAGTATTTACAAATGTACCACAGGGTCTAGAAAAACATTTTTTCAGGTCAAAAGCGCTGAAATGGAAGTTTTTTTACAAAAAATTAAAATTCTGAGATGCAAATGATCATAATTTTTAAAAAAAAATTGATAGCCTATTTATAACACTATATGCTACTAAAAATAATTTAAAATTTGGGGGGTAAGCCCCACGGCAGGCGCCAAAATGTAATCAAAGAAGAGCTGTTAGTATGCAAATGCGAACTAAGAAATTAAACAAACTAATTCCTAAACTAACACTTGTAATTACTACCTCAGATTGAGCTAGATGGAAGGAGGGAAGAGATATATACATGCACTTACCTACAACTTGAAGTCTTCCTTCTTTGTTGCTTTAGATGTGCTCAAGATGTTGGATGCTTGATTGTTTATTTAGATTTGTAGATGCACTTGGGCAACACTTTCCCTTGGATTACTTGATTATTTCTTGATGAAGAATTAAGGATGAATGATTATATATTGGATTGAAGATGGATGATTGAGTGCTAAAAATGGCAGAGGTTCACTATGGATTCTTAAGAGATTTTTCAAGCTATTTCAAGCTAGCTCTCATAGAGGAAGATAGTTCAATTTATAGTTAATGAGTGGAGGATTCAATTGCTAGGATGGAGCCATGTTGGATTTGGATCAATGGTGGAGAACTGATGAGAAGAATGGAGGATTCTAGAGTGGAAGACTTTAGAATTTGAGAGAGGTTTCCATTGAATTAAAAATTCGAAGGAAGGAGGAAGATATTTGAATTTTTAAATTAAAAAGAGAGAAATTTAGAAAGGCTTCTAGAAATAGAAGCCTCTAGATTTAGAGGTGAGGATATGATTAGGATTAGATTAGATTAGGTTAATAAATGATGATCATGGGTGAGGTTACATGGAAAGGCTAGGTATAGGGATGTGTAGGGTAGGTGGTAGGTGAGATGTAGGAATATTAAATTCCTGTAAAATGATAATGAAGGATTGAAATAGGGTAATAAGATATTATGATGAAAATGGGATATTTGATCAATTAATATGATTAATGATAAAATGATAAATAATGATAAAAGGGTAAATGTGATAAAAGGGATTTTTAATGGGATAAATGATAAAATTGGAATATTTAGATAAATGATGAAATATTAGAATAAAGGGATTAATGTTGAAATTAATAATAATTAATCTTGCGATTAATTATTATATGGATTTAGATGATGTTTAAGGAGAAATTAATGATAATTGATCATGTCGACATTTTAGATGTCTACAATTTCTAATTGCACTAATCACGTTTCACGGTACGCTTCTTCATCCAAAATGCCTTGTAAAGATATGTGTAGGCTAGGTAACTTGATTTCCAATGGTAAAATCACTTCACATCCCAAGCATAAAGAAAAGGAGTTTGCCCTATGGGAGTTCTAACCGATGTCATACAGGCTCGCAAAGCCAGAAATAACTTGAGATGTCAATCCCTTTTGTTCTCCTTAATTATTTTAAGGAGAATAGAATTTAGGGTTTTATTTGATGCCTCATCTTGTTCATTAGCCTGAGGGTAGTATAACGAGATTGTGTGGTGTGATATCTTAAATTGTGCACAAAATTCTCGTACCTTTTCATTCTTGAAGGGTCTGTCATTATCTAAAATAATGACTTGTGGGACTTTATACCTGTAGATGATCTGGTTTAGAATAAACATGGCGATCACATATCCAGGTACATTAGTAAGAGGCATAGCCTCAACCCACTTTGTAAAATACTCGGTGGCTATGATAATGAAAGTGTCATCATCTAAGGATGAGGGAGAGAACTTCCCTATCAAATCGAGCCCCCAGGTAGAGAATGGCCAAGGTGTCACAAAGGGCTATAGAGTTTGTGTAGGAATGTGTATCTCATGTGAGAATTCTTGAAATTTCTGACACTTGCATACATACTCTACAATCTCATGCTCTAAAGTAGGCCAAAAATAGCCCATACGATGAATCTTTCGGGTTATATCATGTCCTTCGAAATGACCACCACAAACTACATTGTGGGCTTCAAAGAGGATATTTTCTGAGTCTTCTTTATTGAGGCATCTTAAAAGCATACCGTCGAAGGCTCTATGATAGAGCACTTCTTCTATAATCACATACTTGGTGGCTGCAACATGCAGTTGTCGTCTCTGCTATGAAGTCACTCCCTCGAGATATGTCTTGTGCACAATGTGGTTGATAATGTCAATGTACCACTGACACGAAGAAATGAGAGGCTTTGTCTCTACATAAAATATGAATTCATCTGGGAAATCTAAATCTACTAGATCCCCATAGTCTATAGGGCTATCGACTAACCAATCAACAATAATTTGTCCCTTGACAGACTTTTGGTTAACAAAGGTGAGTTCAAACTCACCCATCAATGTTAGGAAATGACTGACCTTCTTGGACAAGGTGGCCTAAGATAGGAAGGTTAGTAGTTATTTTGATATAACAATCACTCATGTTTCTTGATTAAGCATGTAATGCCTTAATCTCTTTGTTGTAAAAACTATTGCCAGACACTATTTCTCAGCTTATGTGTAGCATGTCTCATAATCGAGAAGAGTACGAATTATGAAGTAGATGACTCACTCATGACAATCGTCATCCTCTTGTGTCAGCATGCATGTAATCGAGACATTAATGGCTTAGGAATATAAGATCAGAGGATGGTCAGCCTTTCGTGGCATGAGCGTAAGCGGCAACATGAGGAAGTGTTTTACTAACTCAAACACTTCGTGACACTCAATTTTCCAGGTTTTGGAACATTCTTTCTTTAATAAGCCATTGATAGGATGAATGACATATGTTAAGTCAGGGATAAACTTTTAAATTGCTCCAATTTTACCTAAGAAATACCTGATGCTTGATTCTTTTGTTGGTGGTAACATCTACAAAACTACTCGAATATTTGCTTGATCAACATCAATGCCTCACGATGAAATGATATATCTCAATAGTTTTCCTCCCATCACGCCAAATATACATTTCTTAGGATTTACCATTACCCCATATTCACTTAAACATGAGAGAATGATGCAGAGAACCTCAAGGTGATCACCACATTTCTTTGCTTTCATTAGTAGCTCATCAACGTACAACTCAATGATATTATGAATAAGGTCATGGAAGATATACATCATTTCCCACTAGTAAGTGGCTCCAATGTTCTTCAAACTGAAAGGCTTGACTGCATAGCAGAAGGTTCCCCAAGGAGTTGTGAAAGTGGTTTTCATTTGGTCCTCCTCAGAAATCCTAATTTGGTTATAACCAAATTAACTGTCCATGAGAGAAAACAACTCGTATCCAATTGTTGCATCAACAATGACATTTATTCAAGTCAATGGGAAATCATCCTTGGGACAAGCCTTGTTAATGTCCCTAAAATCAATGCAGATGTGTATCTTCTCATTCTTCTTGAGAATGGGAACTATGTTTGAAACCCATAATGAATAATTAACTAGTTTAATGAACCTCGCTTGCAGGAGTTTCATTACCTCTTCCTTAACCATAAAAGCCACTTTTGGATCCATGGGCCTCGATTTTTACTTCATAGGTTTGGCGTCAGGATTCGTAACTAGATTGTGCATTACAATGTCAGGAGCAATGCCTGTCATTTCCTTATAGCTAAAAGCGAAGGCTTTTGAGTGCTCTTTAAGTACCTTCATATGAACTTTTATCTCCTCTAGGGTAAGATAAGAACCGAGTTTCAGGATTTTAGGATCCTCCTTAATCCCAATGTTTATATCTATGGTTCTTTCAATTAAAAAGGCATTACCCTCTTCAAACTCAGGCGGGTCCGGAGGTAGTTCTAGTTCTTCTTCTTCTACCTCATAGATCTCAAGACCTTCTAATGAGGAGGGATCCATCATGCAATCTCCAAAGTAAGAGGAAGGGTGAGGGATAAGAGAAAATCCCTTCTTATGGTGCGTGGGATGGAAATCAATGTATACATTAAGGTATCTTAGGATTGCCTCGTCATTCTTCACGTAATTCAAAGTGATAGGCTCATTCTATTGGGGTTAGCACACCGGTTGTACAAATGTATTAATCAGATCTAAGCATAAACACAATCAATATGGAAATAAACAAGAAGAAACAATACACAAGATTTAATGTGGTTTACCCAGTGTGGGCTATGTCCACTAAGAAACAACCAATTTATTATCACAGAGGAAATACAATGAAGATTCCAATCTTCCACACCTTCTTGGATGTCTTGTACTTTCTTCTCTATAAATTTATTTTTTCTCTCTAAAGGAAACTTGTCTTAGTTCTCAATTAATTATCTCTTCTAAACCCTAACTTTATGCTTATATATGCATTTACAATCTTAAGACACTTTAGTTATGCAATTACAACCATTAGATTTATTTTACAACAAAAGATAGATCTAATTCCCGTAACTTAATTATAGTAGTCACGCACAGGAAACTGATGTCGGTTAGCCTTAGCTGATGCCAGTTAGCCCTAACCGATGGCAGTTCCTCCTTTCCTGAATGATAGCAGTCCATGGGTGACCAACACAGGTTTGTCAACCGACATCGGTTACTGTGTATTCCAGCAAGTCTGCAAAAACATGTCAGTGAAGCAATTAAGCTCCACAACTCAACAATCTCCCACTTGAAGATAAATTGCTGCAATGTACCATACAACTCCTTCCTTTGATCCTTTCTTTAGCTTATTTCTCCCTCCTCAAGTCTCAAACTTGAAGACCAATAGAAGTGGAGTGTATCTCTAACTTCTCCTTTGCCAAAGGATTCGTTAGAATATCCATAAGATTTTCCTTCATATGAATTTTCTCCAACTTTAGTTGCCCATCCTTTAATACTCGTCATATGAAGTGATATTTGAAATGAATGTGTTTCATTCTAGAATGAAACAATGAGTTCTTTACCAGATGAATCACACTTTGACTATCACTGTACAATCTACAATCCTCTTGCTCCTTTCCCAACTCTTCCATGAACCTGATCATCCATGTCATCTCCTTACTAGCTTCTATAGCTACAACATACTTAGCCTCTGTAGTAGACATGACCATAACCTTCTATAATCTAGAAATCTAGCTAACTATCACGCCACCTACTATGAAAACATATCCATTGGTGCTCCTCCTGCCATCCAAATCACCAGCCATGTCTGAATCCACATAGCCACATAAATAAGTATCTGACCCTCCATAACATAACTGCATGTCGGATGTCCTTCTCAAATACACGAGAATCCTTTGGAATGATTTCTAATGCTCTTTACTTGGATTAGCCATAAATCTACTAACTACTCCCACTATTTGTGCAATGTCTGGTCTGGTACAAACCATAGTATACATCAAGCTCCCAACTGTTGAAGCATATGAAACTCATGTCATATACTCAATCTCCTCGTGTGATGTAGGACACTGATCTATGCTCAATTTGAAGTGTCAATCCATAACTGTACTTAGAAGTTTTGAATTTTGCAAATTAAACCTTTCCAACACCATATTGATATAATGCTCTTGAGACAAATAAAACATCATGTTCTTCCTGTCTCTGTGAATTTACATGTTAAGGATTCTCTTTACGGCTCCTAAATCCTTCATTGCAGATATGTGAGCTAGCTTTTCTTTAAGCTCACCAATGTCCTTCATACTAGATCCCACAATAAGCATATCATCCACATACATTAACAAAATAATATAACTCCCATTTCCAAGCAACTTGAAATAAACACAATGGTCATATTCACATCTCAAATAATCATGCTCATGCATGAAACTATCAAACCCCATATACCATTGTCTTAGACCTCGTTTGAGCCCATATATGCTCTTTTTCAATCTACACACAGGTTTCTCCTTACCCTTGACTTCATACCCAAGTGGTTGATTCATATAAATCTCTTCCTCTAAATCACCATGAAGAAATGTCATCTTGACATCAAGTTGCTTTAAATACAAATCCTCTACTGCAACTAAACTCAATATAGTATGAATAGAAGTCATCTTAACAACAAGAGAAAAGATTTCATAAAAGTCAATACATATTTTATGTGCAAATCCCTTCACTACAATCCTTTCCTTTTATCTCTTATGTCCACCCTCTTCTTCTTTGATCCTGTAAACCCACTTGTTCTACAATGCTCTTTTACATGCTGACAACTTAACCAAATCCCACGTTTGGTTCTACTTCAAGGAGTCCATCTCCTTATTCATGTCATGCTCCAACTACATGTGGGCTTTATCCTACATTGCTTCTTCAAAGCTTTCTGGTTCACCACTATCAATCAATAATAAATAAGACAAGGAAGGTGAAAATCTTTCTAGAGGTCTACTTACCCTTTGTGACCTTCTCACTGAGATTTGGGGTGTCGAAGGCTCAATCTGCTCATCCTGTAGATTTGTATCTACTTGTAACAGTGACCAATGTCAGTCACCTTCTACCGATGTCGGTTTGGCTAATCGACGTCAGTATATCTCTTCTGTAGTCGACACCGGTACAGGGGACCAATGCCGATAAATGGTAAACTGATGCTAGTCATGGGTAAACTAATACTAGTTACTGTGTAAACCTATAGGTGTTAATTTTAAACATGAGAGTTCATTTTCATCCACAAAATTCTCCATTAGTTCACTGTACGATAGAAAATCAACACGTGACCTTCTTCGCACCCGACCTCTCTAGGTCGTGCCGAGACAACCTGTGTAGAATGAGTGTGAATGTGAGTGTGGTGACGGGATCAAGCTAATTGGGAAATCTTATATCTTCAACATGCAATTTCAGGATCTACGAGTCTAAGGAAAAGAATGCTCTCCTAACTTGAAGTGGTGTGATGGCTCGATTTGAAATAATAGTCGCTCGTAGACTCTAATCAATGTCGATATCTGTCAAGATCCTGTTTGTTAGTTACTGAACACGCGTAAAATGACCTGCAGGCACCTTGTATAGATTTCTAGACAAGGTCATGGAAGTAAGAATGAGAGGCACAATAGAGCCACATGTATTTATGGGTGATTTTCCAGTCTGGTCCAGAAAGTATTAGCATGATTGGTTGCTATGTTCAGTAAGGAAAGATGTGCAATAATATCTGATGGAAGCGGTGAAGATCTGAATACTAATGTAAACAAACTAGTGTCAATGTCTAACTGACTAGCAGGCCCGTTGGGTTGTGGGACCTAAGGATCACAACCAAAGACTTGTGGAGGTTGTGGCCCTTGAATGGTTGTGCGTGTAATCAAGCTCTGTTGCCAGGAGAAATCCAATAATCATAGGCTTGGTTAGCAACGATGTTTAACATATTGAGCTGTTCTATTTTCTCAGCGAAAGTTACGAGTGTGCATAAGACTGTCAAACGTAAACTAGTATCAATGCCAGTTATCAATTTTGGCCTGTTGGGTTATGGGATCAACGGATCACAACTGTATGTCTTTTCCTGTTGTGGACTATTGATGGTCATACAGAATGAAGTAAAATGATTTTTGATAAGCAAACTAATTACTGAAGGAAATCAAATCTATGTTTTTTGGGTTTTTCACAATATTTTGGAGCAAAGCAATAAAAGCAAACTAATCTATCAAAGGAAATATTTTTTTCTTTTCTAATTTTTAAGCAATGCATTTTAATCTAATAAATAAATTAAAGACAAGTAATCAACTGGATGTAGCTGGTTACTTGTGCAAATGTATGACTCTAATCTAAAGAAAATAACCTAATCTAATCAAAACCCTTCAAACCCTACCTCAGAGGTGAAGAACAAATCATGACCCTGAAAGGGGCTATTGTTCCTCATAGCTTCCCTGGTAATGTTAAAGAGGCAATCTTACTAATGAATTGATTTACTTGTGATATACTAATTTTATTGAAATGAATGATTTTCTACTCTATTTGATATGTGATTGAAACTAGAGGTTTGAAATTGACAATTCAACAAACAAGGCAAACAAACACACAATTCCAACCTGGAAAAGCAAGAGCTTTGAAAAATTTGGTTGTGTCTGTATCTGTCCCCTCAGTATGTTCCTTTATTTTTGAGAGTGTTCACGTGAGTCCAAGGGATTGGGAATGCAAGAAAAAGAGTAGGAGAATGGTGCTTGAGTAATGACAGCTTAATGGTAGTCCAAATGCAATGCAGGTAGAAGAGAGATATCATAAGAGATAAGAGCTTGGCTATGCAATTCATGCAAGATTGTAGTAACAATATAATGTAAGATACACAAAAAATCTTAGACCCTTTTCTTGAATACAAGCATGGAATATATAGGAATGAAGGATCAGAGGTGCCTTCAAGCTCAAGGCAAGAAGGAGCAGTTCCAACTAATTAAATCTATTTAAAAATAGGAGGAAGGAGAACCAAGCATTTAAAGCTAATTTTAGACAATTTGGCTCATGGATGCATGCAAAAAGCAAAATTAAGTGAACAGTCACTTGCTAAAACACGTGTGAGAGAATTTGGAAAAAAGTGGGCAGGACCGCCGCCCTGCACAGGGTAACGGTTTTAGGACCATCTTCCATCAAGGGTTTTCCATCTTTTGAATGTTTTAAAAAAATCAGATTTACGATTGATACAATAAACCCATACCTTTCTTGTGGTACCATCAATGAAAGTAACATAATATTGTGATCCTCCATGAGAATCTACCTACTCCCCTCCACCTTCAGCCTCCATTTTGTTGTCGTCACCACTTACCCCTCCTCCTCTTTGTCACTCCCCTCCAACCACGACCTTCATTCAGTTGTAACCATGCCTTACTCCTCTTCCCCTCTGTCACTCCCCTCTACCCGTGGCCTCCATTCCATCACCGCCATGAATTACAGTGCCTCCCCTCTACCGCTCCAACTGCACCCACCATTTCCACTCCACCCCCAGTCACAATCACGACTGGGTCCCTTCCACTACACTAGTCATTTTATATTACTTTCCCAGTCACAGTTGTGACCGTGTCCTTTTCACTGCACTTACCCTTTCCCCACTCTACTTCCTTGCATACCCCATTTGGTCATTATTGCAACCTTCCCCTCAACTCTCCTCCCAACCTTCTTCTCACTTACAGTAGTGACTCCTTCGCCGCTGCCAACCCTCTACCCTCATTCTTACCGTCTGCTCCCCACTAACCCTCACCCCCCTTCACCTCAGACATTATCCCCTCCACCGAGTCATGATTGTAACTCGACTCCAAATACCCAAATTTCCCATGTGACTCCAAGTCACCCCCCTCCCATGTTACCTTAAGTCTATCCCTACAACTTAGCCAACTCTCCTAGCTATCCACTCCTTCCCGATCCATCCCCAGTTCGGCAAGCCCACACACACCATCCCTAACACTTCCTTACTTTCCCAGGAAATTCACAATAACGACTTACCGAGCCCTTACCCCCACCGTGTTACCCGTGGCCACTTTGTCTCAAGCCTCGCGTTACATCCTCAATCCCCAACCAAGATCACTGTGGCTCCACCTTTCCCACCCGCGTTATACTCCCCTACCACGTTGATTCACCTCTCTTTCCCTGTTCCCAGCTCAATTGTTATAGTGACCAAGCTTTCCCTCACTTCTTCCCAAAACTCTTCCCCTCCATGTGAGTCACATACGCGACTCGCTAGCTCATTTGCTCCCTCCCCTTACACATCACTTCCCCTACACGAGTCAATGTTACGATTTGCTTCCCTTCCCCACCCCGTTCCCCTTTGTTATGAGCTTGTCCAACCCTCACTTCCATGCACCATTATCCCCATCTGAGTCACTCATGTGACTCGGCCTCACCTCTAAGTCACCCTCGCAACTCCCTTTACCCACCAGTTTTCCTACTAGCTCACCCTACGCCTAGCTCACTCCTAACTCGATCCTAGCTCACTCTCATCCCACCACCTTGCCCATGTGGCTCGTCACTTCCCGCTTTGCCTGCATCACATCACTCCTCACCTATCTCACTCAAATTATATGTATTCAACTCTAACAATTCATCTCCCGCCTCTTCACACTTGCATTGACCTTTGTACATACCCATCATATAATTTTCATTTGCACATTTCTAGGGCAACCCTGGCCTCGGTTTTGCTCATCATGCCTTCATAAGGTTCATTTTTTCTCATCTTCAATTGCCAATTTTTAGTCCCGCGTCAAGTCAAGGCAACATGCGGCTCCAAAACCTATCACTTGAGGGGGGGATCATATAACAAACCCTTCTTGTCAATGTTATGATACCCAAACATTAATCAATAAATCAATTGACTCAATATTCTTTGATTTGTGAATCAGCCTATCGAACCCTTCATAGACTCTAGTTGAAGTGGCCCATCGATCGTAGTTCCAAGTTCATGTCTATCCAGTCAACCATCTAAGCCCGCGACTGCAGCAACCACCGTCATAAGGTTAGATGAATGTTATCTTGTCTTCAGTTTTGTGTTGCATCCTACATGTAACAACACGTAGCCTTAAAGGGAAAAAATGTAGACACTAGAAAATGCATTTTATGCATAAGGTCCCTTATTCGAAAACAAAAAAAAATCATAAAAAATAAAAATGCCAAAAAAATCAAATAACCCCATAAACAGGGGATACACGACAACTTACCATTCATTTGCTAATCCTCACCGACTCACATTTGATTTTTCCATCCCACCTACCCATGTGCATGCCTAATGCACTATGGACCCTATCATTGAACCCATATGTGTTCCACTCCCCTGTGCACTCAAAAAATATATAATACCACTCACACCCTCATTATAACCCCTGACTCTTTGTGCTTTAAGGCTATACTTGAGTTTTCTTGCTGTTTTGTTCGCATATATCAGTTTCACAGGTCTTAAAGAAGTGAAAGTAAAACATGACAGATAGATACAACTTGTTGCAACACTATTTTAACATGATTCCAACACATGTGGGAATCACAATTGTGGCAGGTTTGTGATCTCCATGTGATTTTAGGTGAATCACAACTATAATTGTCCTACGAACTGAGTCAGGTATACTTCTCACTTTCATTTATTGTTTTGTCAATTCAATCAAAAAAATGTATTTTATCTCCTTAAAAGGTCAGGGATTTGACTGAGGCAGGTCCCCTAGCCACTAAAAGCAACTAATATTTTTCAAGTGTTCTTGTGTGCACGTTTAGATTTAGATCTGGAGATTTTTACCCACTTTATTCAATGCCATAAACCACAATAGCCCCTCTCTTCACAATGGCAACATAAGCTAATTTTGTTTTAGTAGCATTGATTTGGAGTTTTCATATTAACTAATCCATCTTACATGTTATCCAAATCTAGGCAATGTGTTCATAATTTCACATAAATTTATGTTGAAAGTACAAAGATTCAATCACATATATGATATTTTATGCATTTTCATATTAAATCTTATTCAATTTTGGAAAAATATAACTTTTTCGATAAAAAATTATTATCACTTATGCATAATATCAACCTCAAAAACATTTTTTTTCTTTTCCTCAACATCCAAAAAAATTAATATCAACCTCAACAACCCAAAAAATTGGCATCCACTTCAACAACCCCAAAAATTGATATTTCATTCTAATTGTTCTAGAAGTCAAAAACATTTGGTCGAGTGTACTTTCTCATACCAATTCAAAGTTTCATTGTTGTCGAGATGAGTCACTCTTATTAACATAATACACCTTGTGGAACCTTTTAAAATTCAGTAAATTGGTATCATAGATAAGCATTACCACTAGGTGTGGTCATTATTTTCCACATTTTATTTTATAACAAGTTTCAAAATATAAAAATTTCAAATTCAACATATAAATAAATATACATCATTATCGATAATTTATCTATGTGTCATTTCCATGTGTTTGCAGGCCTTCACATGGAATGGTGAAAATACATTCAAAAAATAATCACCATCCTTGATTGAGATTCGAAAGGTTGAGATTTATTTTTTTCTTTTTAATTAGGCATTTATCAATACTAGATGAAAATATGGGAAATTCGTAGTATCCTAAATTTGGTTTGAACTCTTAAAAATATCAAATTTTCTATTGATATTAATATATAATACATTTACACATATTTTACCAATTTTAGTAATCTTTATGTTATTCCCACGCCCTCATAACTACTAGTTGGCATACTCTCTCTACTTTATCTTACTAGAAACACTTGTTGTATCATTGAATATCTATACAAACTCCTCCATGTCTCAGTCTTGGTTTTTGTCACTCCAAAGATGGGTTCATGGGTCATGGATAATATTAGTCCTGATATTATCCACTTGTCATGAACCTATCATATTGTTCTCCAACAATCATATTTTCATATGGGTAACTTAGCTTGGTCATCTTAGGAGAGGTTTTAAGGTCAGTTAAGAAAGATAAATTTAGACTCTTACACTTCTTGGAGCACATCATCAATACATCTAAATTCAACCAAGTATAGTCTAGAGAACACATCGGGTTCAATTATAAAGTACAAGGTACAAAATACATGTTGCCAAGTGTTAAGGTTGAATGCAGAATTCATTATCTATTATATATTCACATGCTTCTCATCATAAGATTAGGAGATTTACATGTGTTATGATACCTCTTAAGTAGGAACCAATCATCACAACATTAGTTTTCGGTGATGTTGTCTAACATAATCATTCTAATCCAGTTTTTAGGTAAAGGCATGAAAAGGCGAGCTTTAAAGCAAAGGAAAGACAACATTTGATTATGTTACAATCATTGTAAGGTTCTAGATCCAAAAGGAAAATATACAAACACATAAACCTACACAAAGAAGAGAAATTAATCATAATGTCATAAAGGAAAACTTTATATCCCTCTAGGGTGGTCTTGGCCATAGTACTGTCCAGCATCCCACAAACTTGCCTACAGAAATTTGAGTCCCTAAGTCTATTTTACACCTTGACAATGATATTCCTTATTTTTCACTCCACTAAGTACTTTGTCTCACCTTATA
This sequence comes from Taxus chinensis, assembly GCA_019776745.2. Lineage (NCBI taxonomy): Eukaryota > Viridiplantae > Streptophyta > Pinopsida > Cupressales > Taxaceae > Taxus > Taxus chinensis. Next base: position 216,442,445 of record CM034152.1, on the reverse strand, counting down.
TTCATATATCCTAGTCAATTTATTCCATTATTTAACCTTAATTACACTTTGTCAAATTGTGAGGACCTTTACATATCCAAAATTCAATCTTTACATAATTCAAGACTAATTTAATACTACCTTTATTAGTCTTCAATAATATATATATTTTTAGTTACATGATGTATAAAACATAGTTCTCTTATCACATCACGATAAACTAAACCAAAGACATATTAAGGGGGTTGAGTTCTTACATAGCTATTTTTTGCATTGGCATAGAAGTAGGAATTCAAATACAGGCATAGATGCTTTGAGCAAGAGATTTTTATTATTGAATGAGTGAAGAGTTAAAAGTTGTGGGATTTCTTTTGTGAATACACAGTATGCCGGAGATGATGATTTTAGTAACACATGGAAAGCATGTAAATAACTTGTAAGTGTGGACAAACCATCATCGTTATACTATTTTATTCAAGAAGGATTGTTGCTTCATAAAGTGTAGTTATGCATAGCTAGAGGTTCATTGCATGAGAATTCAGTCAAGGAAAAACATGGTGGTGGATTAGTAGGATGTTTTGGATATGAAAAGACATCAACATTTGAAAAAAAAACACTTTTATCCATGAAAGAGTTCATTTGGGTGCAAGTTTTTTCAGGGATGTAGAGTTTGTTAATTAATTAAGGGAAGAAGCTAGAAGATAGGGTTATTGTAGTCATAAAATTAGACATTTACTACTATTATTATACTGCCAAGTATCTTGTTTTATATATGGATTTTGCATAAGACAAGTATTCACTGATGACCTATTCCATTGTCTAGTCATCTGTCTTGTTGGTCTTTTTCATTATTTGTCTTGCACATTTGTCACTCACTCGCACAGTTCTGGCTAGGTCTCAGGGAGTCTTATATGTCAGTACTCACTCGGTGTCATCACTAGTCTTTGACTAGGGCACCTAGATAGGGATTAGGGTGCCCAGGGAACCCTGGTCCTGATTTCTAGGCACCCTGGTCCCCATCACACTTGGTTTTGTTTTAGACATTCGAGGTCAGTATTTACGGTTTTTTCTCTCATCTCCCTAGGTTCTACTCTGCATGTCGAGTCATTAGTGTCAAAATTTGAGCAAGAGATCCATATATAAACACAACATACATACTAGCTTATGGGTGGACTATTACTATTAAGGACTATCTATCTACATAGAGCAAGGGACTGCATTTGGGCACTATTTTGCATCACACACTACATAGGAAGGGGCGTATTCATTATATTCCATCCACCATTTTGCATTTTATCTAGTTATTGCCTAATATCTCTGCATCATTAGCGCTAGGGAAACCTAGGCACATTATTACACACACAAGCCCATAGAACTACATTGGGTATGAGATGTAGTGTAACACTCAGTAATAAGTCCATCTATTTGGTGGCTAAGGAAGGTTTGACCCCTTCATTTGCATCTTTCTTTTTTTACGGTTTGAGGCTTTGTGTGGGGTTTTACAAGTGATTCTTCATTACAGGTTTGTGGTGACAACAAAAAATCAAGTGTGACATTCACTTGAACAAAGATGAAGTGTTGCAAATACCAAATGACCATACCAGGATCAGATTTTGAGTTGTTCCACAGACTAGGGCACCTCTATCCCTCTCTAGGTGCCCCAATTTGGCAAGAACTGCCTCTGCTACTATTTTCTAAAGATCGATGCGACACTCTATTCTGCCATTTCATCACGTTGTTTAGTTCCAGATCATTGTGAGGTAATTTAAACTCAAGTAAGTACCTTTTCCTTTTAATTTATTCCATTTTCAATTACTAAATAAATTACTTAGAATTTACATTTTATTATACTTCATTTATTACATTATTGTACTCTTAGATTCTTAATAAAATTTAAGATTTTATTACCACGATAATGTGGTTTAATCCGTGGGCTAACCGAAAACTTAAACTTCCATCCTTAGATGGTTCCACGACCGGTGTGGGCTGGTGATGCCAAAAAGGGCTAGGGCCCTCTCCCTAGGTAATCTCAACAAAAAATCAGAATTTATAGAATCATTTGTGTTAACTCGTAGCTTATAAAATTTTTCCTTAGGATCCACTAAAACCATAATTGCTAAGGATATATCTTCTCCTTCTCAGGTCAGCATGCCTTATGTTAGTATCAATCCCATATATGATGAGGTAACTATAACTGATCTTATGACTCTATATCGCGATGTTACTATGTCGAATCATATTCAACAACAAATCTTAGCTAACCCCATCGCGATGTTACTAGGCCTTATCCTTTTACTACACAAGCTCTGTGTTTACAAATACCCCAGTCTCCCATCATCCCCCAGAACCGTTCCACTCTTTCCTACCACCACTACACCCACCCCCATCCCTTCCACCACGACCAAGCCTAAAACAAAGAACCATAAGAGGCCCAAATTGGACACCCCTGTTTCGGGTAGAGTTCTTCACAGCAATCAAGATTTAGAAGATGTCCAAAACTTATTACACATCAGCAGTGCAGGGCAAGAAGAGACCTTACAAAAAGAGGGAAAAAGTACTTCCCAAACACTGGAAGCTTTGGAAAATGAAATGATGCAACTGAAAGAAGAAGTGCAGTATTTGGCCAATCAAAAATTCAAAAGGAAGATGGATAAGGATACTGACCTTGGCAATAAGCAAGTTGAGGACATCTACAAAAAGCTAAACTCCTTGGAGAATCGTCTGGGGAGAGCAAAGGATTACCATGATCACAACATGGCAATTTTTAATGCAATTAGTGATTTCCTTGAACAACATGTTCGTAGCGTTTCTGTGCTTAGTGAGATCTCTGACACTCTTTGGGGAATGGACAAGGAAAGCAGCAAAACCATAGCAAAGTTGGATGCTAAGGACCCCACACACATGAAAATGGTGGCTCTTTTCACCTCACTGCAATCTATTACGTCAAGAATTAACATAGCTGCCAAGAAGTAAAGGAAGTCTTCGTTGCAGATGCTACTTTTCATCATACTTTTTGCTATTTTTTTGTTGTTTTTTGGCTGCTTTGTTGCAGCGCACACTCTGTTTTGCTTTTCTTTAGTAACTCTCTTTCGGTTACTGTTGGCTTTAACACCTATTCTAGATGTTGATCCTTTTTTGTGGAACCTCTTCATGTTTTATCTGGCTTTTAGGCCCTCTATGTAAATAGGGTATAGTCCCTTCAAAACTATTTACCAATAATAAAAAAAACAAATCTTAGGTAACGAATGTAATATACCTACTAGATTTGAGAATTTTTCTTTTAGCATCGTGTCAAATCTGGCTATCTTTTCTTATTTTTGACCTTGTTATATAGTTAGCCATGACCCTCCTCTTGACATTTCTAAGGAAATTCTAGATGACTCTCTTATTGATTTCATGATTGGTTTTGACACTAGTACACATGTGCGTAATGACTCTCCTCCTAGTCATACCAATACTATATCTACATCTCATGCTTCTCCTATTTCTGATAATGCTACTCATGATCCATCACATGCTTATCCACATGCTCATTCACATTATGTTGATGATCCAATTGACGACATTTTTATATATGAGTCTTTCTTTTATTTCGACGAAATAATTGATAGTCACGAGTCTACGACTTTACATACAGTTGAGTGTGAATATCCTAATCCATTGTCATCTTCTTATGAGGTTATATCTACCACTTTGCATGACCCACCTCCATCTATTAGTTAATCCTCTCCTATCACTCCATCTCCATCTATTAGTTCGTCTCCTCCTATTGTTGCATCTCCATCTGACACTCCATCTCCTAGGGATGTTTCCAATGCTAGTCTTACTACTTCTATTGACATTCCATGTCCTGCATCACCTATTGCTCCTTCAGAACCTACAATTAGTGTGCCTTTAGCATCAGATTCTCCTACATCTCATCTCAACATCCCTATGATTACTCACAATGGAAAAATACAACTGCTTAACACATTATTGCCATCCTTTACCATTCCTTCACAAGATATCTTGTCTCTCATGCATGTTGTGGGTCACTTACAATCTCCAGTTCAATCACTCACATTAGAAATAAAATCCTATTATTCTTCCATTAATAATAATTCATTGCATGACAACCCTATCCCTAAGAAGATTCATAACTCAACGTTAGTAAACATTTTATCATACCTACCTTTTCATGCTTCGATGGTACTGAAACCGCCTACTTACATCTCAAGCACTATCTTATGACTATGTCTTCATATTCTAATGATCGATTATTGGTTACATCCTTTAGACATAGTGTTACCAATGATGCTTTACAATGGTATACTCACCTGCCATTTGGATCTATTAGCACTTATCATGAGATGGAAGAATTTTTTCTCTATTTCTTTATCATCAACAATGGCCCTAGAATTGTCAATGATCATCTACCTACTTTACATCAGGGAAAAATAGAACCTATCATGGATTAAATCTTGTGATTCTATGCTTGTATGCACCAATTAGTCTTTTAACGTATCGACCTAGAGAAGTATTTTATCTTCTATCATGGTTTGATTCCAGCATTAAAACAACGATTGGAATATGACACCTGTGAATCATTCACACTTATTTGATATAAATTCATTGATCTAGAACAAGAATTCATTACCACACATGTTATAGAACCTCCACCTATGGTTACCACTGATGCATCATCTATTTCTTCTTTATTGTCATTAGTTACGTTTCCTACACAATCTTCATCTCCTCCTCACAAGCAAGCTATATCTACTACATCACAGAAGCGTCATTCTTCTCCTACTCGGTGACAAGCTACACCTTAATCTTCTAAACTTATTTTGCGTGAGCTATTGCATTTCTCTCATCATGCTTGACCACATGATGTGTTGTGTGCTTTTATTAATGAGGGTTTAATATGCTTACCTTCTAGCCAACATCATCCAAAACATCATTTACAACGTCAACGTGATTGACCATATTGTAAGTATCATCGTATCAATGGTCATAGGGATAATGATTGCTTCCCCTTCATGATGTCTTGCAACAATTAAAGGATAAGGGCATCATTTCCTTTTTCTCTTGCTCATGTGAGAAGTATATATCTCCTCTCCCTCGTCCATCAGCTACTACTCCAGTTGAGTCATCTCCTCCTTCTAATGCTAAGATCGTTGTTCATCCATCACCACAGATCCTCACTCATGTGTGCTCTCCATCATGTCCATCTATCGCTGCACCATCTCGTCTATCCAATCCATCTCATCCATTATGTCATGTTACTACTTCACATTGGCTTCCGCAACCCTTAACATTCACACTTCCAACCTCTAATCTATATGACATTCAGTTTGGCTCATAAACTCACGTTGCTTCCCTCCCGCATGCTTCCACTGCTTCACGCCACCTTGGTCTTTGGTAAGTGATTATTATTACCTTCCTCCCCAATGATGCACTCATGTTCTTACTGTTATTACATGATTGTTGAGGGATCTATTACAATAAGAACCTCTCTAAATGAACCCCATCATCTATACATTGGGGGCATCACTAATTCCCCCGTATCCTTATCATACTAACAGATTACGACTATATCACGCTTTTACACATCACCAAGCATTCATCACAAAAGGATTTTTTCCAATCATACATTTTTTAAAATCACATACATTATACTATCATCATCACACTAACTACGCATTACGAGTCAACTCAAAAAACATAAACAATACTCAACACATCAAAGCACCATGCATGACAATCAAATAAATTGTACATCATCATCACATCGTAAACATCAATACACACCAAATGCAATTGTCATATGCCCATAAATCCGTATATATAATATCAGTTAAAATCAAAGTTACAAACATCTCATCACTGTGGGGAAACCCCCCTACATCGAATACATCAATACAAATCATATATCATCATCGTTGTCAATATCTGGTAATACAAGTACTATGGAACTAGAAGCCTCGCCACTAACTCGGTGCCGCTGATCACGACCCCTATACATCTCCACCTGCCTACGTAATAGTGTGTTCTCCATAAATTGCTCCGCAAAGCGACTCTGTAACACAAGGAATTCTAAAAACACATCATGTGCCAAAGGACCTCTACCCATTACATCTCTAGCTCGTCATGTCTCCTCATCTGCCTCATCTTTCTCGCTTAGTAGGATGGTAGACGTCACTGCTGCTATGGCCACCGGCTCAAACAAATGGGCATGCTCTCCCACAATGTCGTCCACACGCTCTAACATCCCTCCACCCAAAAGTATGTCAGTCAGCACATTCTACGTCAATGTACGGATAGATGTGTCCACAATCAAGCTCTAATATGCATCACCTACAACCAATAGCACAACACATTAGAAAACCATAACCATCATGTAAGCAATTAACCAATCATATAATATAATTTTATAGTTGTTCATGCTCAACTATCGCCACCACTACATTTTCAAGGGCATGTGCTTGCCCCTCCAATCCTCCTCCTTGTCATAATCCTACCATATCCACAAACAATGGGAACAAAAATACCCATCTATGCATTGTCCACCATACACATCATGCCTACATACTCCCAACATCATCTGTGTCAATCACCTCTATAGCCGCATCGAACTGAGCCGCATCGACCTTGTCTTGCACGGCAGGTACTAGTTGCTCTTATATGGGCCTCAGTCTAGTTTCAGCCCTCTTTGGTGCCCTAACAACTCTAACCCCTACATATGGCTCTAGGGCACATCCTGGGCCATACTGAACTGTCGAGATATCCGCTCCACCTGAAATAACTCAGTCACACCTGGGAACCAATCCTCCAACCACATAGTCCTCTGTATGCATCATAACTCTACCGCATCCTCTTGCCATCCTCCATTATCTCAGTATGGCCTCCATATCACTACCTTAGGCACCATCTGATCTATCAAATATCTATAAGTATCAATATCCATCTTCTGCCCATGCACACCAACCCATCTCCTAGCAAATATGTTTGGTCGAGCCCACTCTGCTCATGAACCACCAACTAGACTCAATATTGTTATATGCTCATAGGTCCATACATGTAATAAAGTAGTTTCTTCGATCCCCCCACCATACTCCTCCAGTGTAAATCAATAGAGATCTCTCTATAAGTGAGCCAACACACGTCGATCCCAGACATACCCAATACCCTCCTCTATCAGTTGGAAAATATCATGAATCTTATATAAGATGTCCACATCACCTCCCTCCATTGTGATCGATGATGTAATAACCACGGCTATAAATTTTTGCAAGCACAAAACCCCTGATCTCAAAATCACGTCCAAGTTAATATGGGCCTCTGTAGGCACTCAAGTTCCCACAAAATACCACCCAACATCCCTCATCTGTCTCTCCATGTTCTCCACATCCATGACGTGTACCCTCTTGCCAACAACTGGTAATTGCAGTATGTGATAAACATCATCTAGTGTAACTATCATCTCACAAGTAGGTATCCAAAATGTACAAGTGTTCACACACCATCTCTCACACAACAATTTCAACATGGGCATGTTATGGGGCACATCCCCCATCCTTGCTATGTTCCATAGGCCGGCATGGTCCTAAATCTCCCAATCATCTTCTTATAAACCCAACTTGAGAAAAGTACTCAAATGACGACCACCACAAAACTCCTTCGAATGGATATCCTTCTACACACCACAACACAACAACAAACAATTTATTATAACATTGTGCATAGGAAAACATAAACATTTATGACATCACTACACATCAAATTCCACGTTTACATCGCTTAGGAAAAAATTAGACTCTTTGGAGAGGGGCGCCCAACAATAGGACTGGGGTGCCCAGGAGCAGGACACCAGTGCCCAGGTTAAGGCACTCCTGTCTTGAAGGCCACTTACGCCTTCACCACTCTTGCCCAAGTCCAAAACACCAAGAAAAAAAAATCATAATTGCTCAGACATTCACCAAAAACAAATACTATACACACATTTTTCGAAAAAAAATCACACTTACCAACTTCGTCGTTGTATGTGATGCCACAACAGTTGCTACCATCTCGAACCAGCTAGGTCGCACTAGTCATCCTTACACACTTAGAGCTCACTCTCACACTTACGCAAAATACAACTAAGTTGACTAATCACTTTTTCCCTTTACTATTTATAGTCACTTTTAATTATTCACTCTAATGTGGGCATACTTCACATTCACTACTCAAGTAATACATGTTGCATAATTCTACTAATATCTTGAGCGTTTTTTCTCTGATTTCTATCATGTTTGTGGAATCCTCTTTAGAACTTCACCTACTATCGTATCATACACATGACACACACACTATCTCTCCTCGACATTATATTCTATTCAATACACACATATTTTTGTAATATCTATCACACACCATATATTATTGTGCTTACTTTCATCTCAATGTTCGTTCTACTTATCACTTCCCCTTTCATCAAAAGAGGGGGCATACAATTGTGGTCATCCTATAATTCCCCTTAAACCACTACATGATCATTCAACACTTCTAATTCATCATTTTAAAACATTTACTAATACACCATGTGATATATCATCATTTTATATTGATTCCCCCTAATGACCCAACCTGGGGGCAACAAGAGTAAAATCTCTCTATGAGTAAAACAATTAAACAAAACAATCAATTAACCAATCAAATGCATTCAAGTTTCTAACAATCAAAATCATATCATTCAATCGACAAAATACAACACATTTGGTCTCTGAGATGACCTAACTTGGGAGTTACATGTGGCCTCCCATATGACCTAACTTGGGAGTTACATTTGTTACTTTCCTAGATGACCTAACATGGGAAGTTATTCTACACTTTACGTTTACTTCCAAATGACCTAACTTGGAAGCCACCATACATTACGGTGACACCATTGGAGTGGGGGAAATGAGATGTCATTTCCTTTCATATACTGCTAATATATGGGTCAACATATTTGATCGAAATCTTTGGATCCAAAATCATTAAAAATTTGATCTATGTATGTTTGTAGCAACTAGATATTTTGAGGATGTAGTTAAAGGTTGGAGAATAACACACCTTTCTCCCTACACTCTTCCTTTGGCGGCAGTACGCCCAAATCCTCAAGTTTTTCATACACACGTAGTCGGGTTGGGAACTGATTACTCTCTACGCCATCATATCGTCATCATTAAACATTTAAAATCATCAATCATTCAACATCACTCTCATATAGTGTAATTACACGCGGTGTTACATCTCTCACTATGTTGTATGGATCAACACGCCGATGCATGGTTCATCATGTTATACGTTCACATTCAGCACACTCTTCTACCACATCTGTGCATTCTTCTACATCATGGGCTTCTCTGGATTTCTCTCGGGTACAAATCTCTAACTTTTTATGTTATCGAGCCTTCGCTCCCCAACATAAAGTGGGGGAAAATGTAGTCCAAAAATCATGCACTTACTACTATTATTATACCACCAAGCATGTTGTTTTATATATGGATCTTACGTAAGAAAATTATTCACCGATGACCCATTCCATTATCCAGTCATTTGTCTTGTTGGTATTTGTCATTGTTTGTCTTGCACATATGTCACTCACTCATACAGTTCAAGCCAGGTCTAAGGGATTCTTATCTATCAGTACTCACTCGGTGTCGTCACTAGTGTTTGACTAGGGTGCCTAGATGGGGATTAGGGTGCCTGTGGTGCCCTAGTCCTGATTTCTAGGCACCTTGGTCCCCGTCACACTCAATTTTGTTTTAGACATTTGAGGTTGGTCTTTACGGTTTTTCCTCTAATCTTCCTAGGTGCTAGTTGACATATCAGGGCATTAGTGTCAAAATTTGAGCAAGAGATCCATATATAAACACAACATACATACTACCTTATGGGTGGACTATTACTATTAAGGGATAGCTATCTACATAGGGCAAGGGACTATATTTGGGAACTATTCTGCATCACACACTGTATAAGAAGGGGTGTAGTCATTCTATTCCATCCACCATTTTGCATTTTATCTATCTATTCCCTGATATCTCTGTGTCATTGGTGTTAGGGTAACCTAGGCACGTTATTGTACACATAATCACATAGAACTACATTGGGTCTAAGATTTAGTGTAGCCCTCAGTTATAAGCCCATCTATTTGGCAGTTGAGGACAGTTTGACTCCTTCATTTGTGTCTTTATTTTTTTTAGGGTTTGATGCTTTGTGTGGGGTTTTGCAAGTGATTCTTCATTATAGGTTTGTGGCGACAACAACGAAGCAAGTGCGACATTCATTCGACCAAAGGTAAATTGCTGCGAATACCTAACAACCATACCAAGATCATATTCCAAGCTATTCCACAGACTAGGGAGGCCAAATTTTAGACCAAGGTGCCCACAGGTGCCCCTATCCCTATCTAGGTGCCCCAATCTCGACAGATCTGCCTCTACTGTTATTTTCTGAAGATCGTTGCGACACTCTACTCCATCATTTCATCGCTCTATTAATTCCCAGATCACTGCAAGGTAAGTTCAATTCAAGTAAGTACCTTTCCCTTTTAATTTATTCCATTTTTAAATTACTAAATAAATTACTTATAATTTACATTTCAGTATACTTCATTTATTACATTGTTGTAGTCTTATATTCTTAATAAAATTTCAAATTTTATAGAATCAGTTATATAAACCATTTCCTATTCTATAAATATTGTGGGAGGATATCAATATTGATTTTGTTTCATGGTTTCCTAAGATGAAAAAAGGTAATGATTCAATATATATGTTATTGACATATTTTTAAAGATGACACTTTTGTGGCTTGCATGAAGACTAGTGATGCAACTAACATTGTATATTTGTTTTGCAAGGAGATTGTGAGTTTGCTTGGATTACCACATAGTATTATGTTAAATAGGGATGTGAATTTTGAAGAATATTTTTGGGAAAATTGTATAATAAATTGAACACTAAGTTATAGTTCAGTTTAACATTTCATCCACAAAAAGATGGAAAAATAGAGGTTGTCAACAATATTTTTGAGGAATTTGTTAAAATTTTTGATAAAAGATAAACCTGCAAGTACATGTGATAATATTTTGCCACAAGATAATTTTTTCTATAGTAATTCAAGTAACAAGATTACATGTAATCAACCATTCCAAATTCTATATGGTTTAAAATCTATAGGGTTTTTGGAGTTACATGACATAAGAAATATAAAAGCAAGAAGTGTAAATGTAGATTTTTTTTAAAAACATATGAGAGATGTGCATGAACAAGTGTGAAGAAAATTGGAAATAAGCTCAACATAGTTTAAGTATTGCGCATACATCAAGTAAAGAGAATTTAAATATCAAGAGGGAGATATGGTATTAGCACATTTATGAAAGGAGAGATGTCCAAGAGGAACACATAACAAGTTGAAGTTGAAGAATATTTTATAGTGTAGAGTATTGAGGAGATTTGTGAATAAAACATATGAAATTGAATTACTATGAGTAGTAGATATTTCACTTATAATCAATGTGGCAGATTTACATCCATATCACGCACCACAAGGTGCAAAAAGGAGCATGGATTTAGATTTAGTATCAGAGGTTGATCGGAGAAGATAGTTTCTAGAGAAGAAACACAAAGAGGTGGAGTAGATAATTAGCACAAGAATCAGTAAGATGACAAGAGACACAAAATATAAATAATATATGGTCAAATGGAAGGGCCAAGACATTGAGGATGCCACATGAATAAGAACATTCGAAGTTGTGAAATTTGGGGTACCATCAATATAGCCATAAGCAAGAGCTTATGGTTTTCTTTGTTCATTGGGTTGTGTGATGTACAAGCATTTGGGTTCACTTGTGATATTACAGCACCCAAAAACATGACTGGGAAAATAATTTAAGTCTAGCATTATGTAAATTTTGTTTTTTCTATCTTTGTGATCTGTTTCACACAAGTATTATTTTATACCTATATCTGTAATAAGTGTGCAACCTATGTGCAAACTAGAAACTTGTAATGTTTTGCACTATCTATCAACACACAAATGTTTTATCACATTTTGTACCTAAATTTATAGGGTTCTTATGTTTGTAACTATTTTGTGCAACTGTGTAGATGTGCACAAGTGTTATGTAATAGTTCATAGTTGTATTATGATTGCGACATACCTAAAATGAATTGAGAAATTTTTGCAATATCTTCTAAAGTTAAAAACATATTTCAAGAGATAGTGTAAACATGTATTTGAGTAGAACAAACATGTATGTTTCCTATAGAGTTAGTCTATGTAAAAAAATAACCTTTTGTGTACATAGAATCACAAGGAGCCCTTTTAGAATCTTGATGATCATTGTGTGGCTGCCTCAGTTAGGTCATTAGAGGGCAAGCGCACGGAGATGGGGGACCAAAAAGTGGACACATTTTCGATTTAAAGGGAAACGCGAGCACGTTTCGGAAAAAGTGATCGCATTATGAATTATTAGGTTTGTTAATTACCAAGCCTAAAACGTGAGCATGCTATAATGCGCTTGCATTCCTATTGGCTATATGGTATATGTATTTTTGGGAGGGATATATTTACTAAAATAAATGGTTTACGTATAAGTTTTTCATTTATTAATCTTTATACTTTATTATTTCTTTTACTTTAAATTCATTTTAGTAAATATAAGAAATTAGGGCCACTCTACACCTTATAAAACTAGTCTCATAGCTCCATCAATCACATTTTAGAAGATTGTTTTTCATATTCTAATTTGGTCAATATATAGGTATTTTTCAGGATTTCAGCATTCAGTCTAAAGCGTTTAGAGTTTAAATTCTACAATTGATGTCTATTTTGGGAAAGAATATAGTCATTCTTTAGGTTTTGTTTCCTTTTAGAAGTTTCAGATGAAATTAAGGAATATTTAGGAAAGATTTTCTCATTTAAGGACAATCTTCTCAACAACGGGTTTTCTATGTGCAGGGAACAAACACTCTAATGATGAAATCTGACTTCTCCAGATGATTTTGGGAGCTTTGTAAGGAGTTAGAAGGGAAAAAATTGGCAATGGAAAGATATGAGAATCTTATACATGTTGGTAACATCCATTTTTCTCTAATACTTGAAGGTTTTATGAAGAATTTTAAAATACTACAGCTGCCCCTTTCAGTTCCAGACAAAAATGGCCCTAAATTTACAAGATCTAGAGAGATGGTCACCACATGGTGATAGGTGAATATTTGTCAATGTTGATAAGTAACTCTCAAAATGGGTACTGTCATAAATAGACTATTGTTTACCATGGGTGAGGATCTCATGAGGACAAGGCCAACTTTTGTGAGTTGAAAACGCCTTCCTAACTCCATAGGTTGTGTTTTTGAGTGATGAAACTTATAACATGAAAAAGTGGTAAAAAATAGTTACCATGAGTTGAAAGCATGTTTATAAACCTCAAGTGTTGACTTAAGTTTTTAGAAACATTGTTATGAGATCTCTACATTGTGATGGGAACAAGATGCTCTCTTATAATTACAAGGGCAAGAGTGAGGATCACTCTCTTAATTTTCAAGGCCTCCAAAATTAACCCTAGTGATCACAAATCAAATCCATGATGCTCAAACCATTTTTCGATTATCTATCACTTACTGAAATAGGTATTCACCATGTAGATGGAAGGATTTATCATTGAATAAGATTCTTGTCATATAGAATAAGATTCTTGTCATATGGCCACTTGTTAGACTGAAATGAGGTGGTTGTAATGTCCTTCTTCCTTTGAAGTTTGATCACACTAAAAGGTTTGAATGAGTTTTTAAAAAACACTACCAAATGAGTGACATCAACTAAAACTCAGATGATTTCTCATTCTTGTATACATGGTGCTCTATATGAAGATCATCCTCTTACCCCTCCTAGCTCCATAATTCTCCTCGGATGGAATTAACTTTAGGATACTCATACACCTATTTTCTCATATGCCTCTCATGGAGATAGATGATGCCTTGATCCTTCACACATGATGGTCATGAATGCCTTGGTAGCTTGACTATCTCATCTTGTCTTGTTCTTTGAAGAGATTTGAACATGATGGTAGAGTCAAGATATGATGATTCTCAACTTACTCCATGAGCTTCCCATTTCACCTTTGAACTTGATGACACCCTTTTTAACTTTACAATTCACTTCTCTGACCAAGATATCACATGAGTGGAAACATGATTATAGTATCTGGACACATCTTCGCTTGATTGCTCCTCATGGAAATAGGTTTCATCCTCTATATGGAAGGATTGATCCCTGAATGAGACTTGAAGGAATGTTTGAGGGTGAGATCCATATTCTTGAACTCCAACTGCATTGAATCACTGTGAAAACCACTCCCTAAATTGCAAGATGTGAACACATTTCCAAATATTGATTAAGGGTTAAGAAACAATCTCAAGAGATATGTAACATTTATGAGCTCAAGATGACTAACATCATCACTCATGGTGATCCTTTCTCATCATTCTCATGATTATCATTCCCTTGACGACTTGAATTTCAATGAGGTTCTATATGTTTCAGATCCTTCACAGACCTCATGATTCTCCTAATTACACTCATTGTCCAAGTGATTATCTATTACACATTTTGATGCATATTTATTTTCTTCTAAACTCATTCAGGAACTCTCAAAATCTTCCATAGAAGACAACATTCACCATTGAATCTCTCACTCCCTACATCCTAAATACCATGTGTTGAACATATGGATCTTGAATGATATTTTCTTTCCTAAAATTTCCTAAATTACTTAGAGACCTCCAATTCTCTACAAAATAACCCTCAAATGCTTTAGAATTTCCCTGAACATTCCTAAAGTGCGTTTACCAGCTGCAAAATAGCCAAAATGTCCGTTTTAGGCTTCCGAAGGAAAATATATTTCACTGAAATAATTTATCACCTTGGGTCATCATCCTTGCACACTAAAAAAACTTTAAAACCTTGCTAGGAATTTCCTATGATCTAGGGTGAAGGTTGAATTGAAGGCATGTTATTCAGAGGAAGGATGACCAGTGACTGGAAGGATGCACATAATGATGTCTATCAAGAGGAATGGATTGAATATTGTTACGCCCTTAGTCCTATAACTTATACTTTCATATTGTGATCATTTATCTACATTTTGGTGTTCTTGGTGTTCTATTGTTGTTGATATTCAAATCTATTTAAGTAATTTCATTATATATAGTGGTATTTCATGACATCTAGCATTTACTTCCAACCTTGACTGTATTTTGTTAACTCTCGCATTTTTTCTCACCTAAAGCTGATAAGAATTCTTAGAAGATAAATCTACCTAGAATTGAGTTATAAAACTTAGGAGTCTTCTTGAGTCACACCATTGTGGAGAAGACTCTAATATCGTTGCGAAGAACACACTTTTGATCAATTTTATCAACGTGGAATTAGAACTTGAAGGTGAATCACATGTTCCTGACCTTCATAATGTATTGAGCCCATTACCAAGCACTAATTAAGTGTTTAGAAACACTCTTGGGAGGTATGTATTGATTAAGATTATGAGATGATTACTAGCATCACCTTCGGTGACCTTGGATCAAAATTAATGCTCCCTACAATGTAAAGGATTATTCAAGATTTTCAATGCCTACTTTGTTTCCTTCTAACTCCTTATGGAGCTCTTAGAATAAACCAGATAAGTCAAAGTTCACAATTTGACTATTCATTCCTTGTACCTGAAAACCTGTTGTTGAACAAACTTTCCCTGAATGATCAAAACTTTCCTAAATCTTCCTAAATTACTTCCAACACCTTCAAGGATTTCAAATAGCACCTTTAGATGCCTCACTAGCATGACTAGTTCATTTTCATTTTTTTGTTGAAAATATTTGGACATAATGGTAGAGTCATGATATGATGATCATCAATTCACTCATTAAGCCTCACTTTTCACCTTTAAACATGATGGTCTCTTCTTAATCTCATAATTTGACCTCCTTGCCCAAGATGTCACCTAGTGGAAGCATGCTTATGATGTCTGCACACCCTCTTTCTCTATTGCTCCTCATGGAGCTAGGCTTCCTCCTCCTGATAGAAGGATTGATCCCTGAAAGAAATTTGGAGGAATGTATGAGAATGAATTCTAGGTTCTTGACCTTCACATTGTATTGAAACACTGAAAGTTCCACCTCCATGACTTGTAAGATGTGAGTTCATTACCAAGAATTGATTAAGTGTTTAGAAATACTCTCATAAAATATGCATTATTTCTAAGCCTGAGATGTTCCACCATCACTCATGGTGAGCTTCTCTTATCATGCTCCTGATGACCATTCCCTTCATATTTTAATCTCGATTAAGCTCTTGATGTTTCAAATCTTTCACAGACCTCATGGTTTTTATGATTGCACCCATTTTCCTCATGATGTTTCAAATCCTTCACAGACATCATGATGACCCTTCCCTTAATTATTTGAATTGATAAAAACTTACATATGTGTTTGGTTTTATTATGTGTTATAAGAAATTGCATGAGTCCATATATTCTATAGTTTTGACACATCTAGCACTCCTACGAATGTAATTAAACAATCTAAAATTCCCCAAAACCTAAAAAATGACTATATTCTTTCCCAAAATAGACATTAATTGTTGAATTTAAACCCTAAAAGCTTTAGACTGAAAGATGAAATCCTGAAAAATACCTATGTATTGACCAGATTAGAATATAAAAACCCATCTTCTAAACTATGACTGATGGAGTTGTGAGTCTAGTTCCATAAGGTGCAGAGTGACCCTAATTTATTATATTTACTAAAACAAATTTAAAGTATAAGAAATAATAAAGTATAACGATTAATAAATGAAAATCTTAAACCATTCATTTTAGTAAATATAGCCCTCCCACAACCACATATATCACATCGCAAATAGGAATGCGAGCGCGTTATAATGTGAGTGTGTTTCATCTTATTTATATTTGAAATTACTAAACCATAGGCTTGGATTTTCCTTAGATATCCAAACCTAAGGTTTGGACAGTGTAATCCATGAATAAATCTGTGTTTTATAAAAAAACATAAAACTCTCACGTGCACACCCCGATATCTCATGCATTATAACATAATATTCCAAAAAAAACTATACTACGATGTAAAGCTCAGTTTTACCTTGGTGATGATAGACGTCATTCTAAAATCTAATTAGTTTAAGGCTTTCATCCTTAATTTCTTTTACTGGTGCCTTCTTTTCTTGCAAAAACCGACGCATACGTTTTGGTGCACAATTTATGATTTTTTCATCCAATTTTTTTTTTTAAAATGGTTTTTGCTAAACTCCATTCTACACACACTAAAAATGACATTTTTTGTCAAGTTATGGGGGTGCACACACAAATATTTCATTTTCGAGATATGTGCACTTTGAAAATTAATTTTAAAAATTATATATCCGTCCAAAAATTATTAAATATTAGTGGGACCTCGCACATGGTCTTAGATAACTTTCTACCCAAGGGATTTGAAAAATAATTTATAGAACTCAAAAAATGGGGAGGCGCACACATAATAGGTTCTTATCTTTTTGACATAAAAATAGACATACTTTGTGTGTGCACCACATTTGACCCTCTTAATCTCCACCATTTTCAGAAAAAAAAAATAGTAGTTTAGAAACTAGATTTCGAGCTCTACAGTACTCATTCTTATCATTTTGCCAAATTTTGAACATATCCATGCCAAATTATTGGATGAAGTTTAGGTTTCGCTGATTTTAGCAAAAATGTATCCACTTTTGACCCCCTTTTGGTCCCCCATTTCCATGCACTTAATCTGGATTTGTATTGTAATAGCTCACAAGGATTCATTGAGGAACCAATGTGTAGTCTTATGTGCAAGGGTGTAATGCACAACATAAATTTTGGAATTTCAAAAGTTCAACATTGTAAAGGAATTCTACATAAGTTCGACTAACGTATAATTGTAATTATCGATCTGACTCATTGTGTATTGAGGTGAGCTATCACTTGGGCCATAATTCTTACATAGAAGTTTGGGACACGTCTAATGTCTTATGGATCATTTATTTTTCGAAACATATTGTAAAATGGGTCTTGTGTCTATATGAGCATGTCCACATATATGTGTTAAGGATGATTACAACACAAGCTAGAATTATATTCTAGACTATTTAGCATGTGAATCAAAAGATTAGAGTATTAGTGTGAGTATAAAGGTTCTTTATGACAAGAAGATAGATATCAGGCGATGGTGGTTGAGGATGAGGACGGGTCTTTCCATATGGTCGGTGGCTCGCAAATCCAATGTCATGGGGGTGATTATATCATCCAAATGTTTAAATGTAAAATAATTGACAAAATTATAGATGATAAGTTCCCCACGAAATAAAAGACCGAGCGCCATACTATGGTTCGTCGACTATGGAAATACCATTTGCCTCTAGGTTCATACAACAGATCAATTAGTTGATCTCAGGAGGAAAATGGATCATAAACTTAGGATCCCAGCTAACCTTCATCATTTATAATCCTTCGATATTCTACAATATTAGGAAGGACTCCATCATCATCATGGTGATGCGATTGTGTGGAGGAGCCTTAGGACTCGGGATGCCTTCCTCCCCTAAAACTTGGATCCTTTAAAATGGCAATGGAAAAAAATTCAAGCTCCACTCCAAATGTTGAGAAGGCATCTTAAACATACATTGTGGAGCATGAGGAAGATGCTTTGTTGGTGGAATTTCCCGAAGAGCTAGTGGAGAATGGTGAAGAGTATTTAGAAAAATTGGCGGTTATATGCATATTTAACGGGCTTTGGCCATCCACATAGGCCTTACATCACTGGATACATTTAACAAGGATAAAAAATTGTGAGATATACTTATGCTCGAAAGGGTTTTTTTGTCTCTATTTGGGAATCAAGAGGAATGTCAAAGAGCCTTGAAGGATGGACCCTACTTTTGTAGTAATGCGGATTTGTTCATCACTCCATGGTTTCCAAAATTTGACCCAAATTTTCTCTATCACTAAAATGCTTGTATGGGTTTGGCTTTCAAACTTGTATTTGCATCTCTATCCTTCTCTCAACACAATAGGTGATGCTCTAGGCACCTTCATCAAGCATGATGAGAAGAGATTTAAAGTAGAGTTGTGTACTTTTGCTCACATTTGTGTGGAAGTGGATCTCATTCGAGGTCTACCGGATAAACTGATACTCAAATGGGGTAGTTCTCAACACATTCATGCATTAGATTATGAAAATACAACTTTTTGCTACCGCACATGTAGACTCCCAAGACATCTACAAGCTATATGTCCCTAGGATAGAGTTCATTCACCTGGGGGAAAAGGGAAAAAACCAAAGTCCAAAAGATGGAGTTCTTTGGAACTAGAAGTTGATTCGAAAGATGATGTTCATGGTGTAGGTAGCCAACATTCCAAAAAACTAGAAGATATCTATTCAGGTGAACCTATTTGTCATGAAGAGGTTAGTGGGCCTAAAAAGTTATATAGAGGAGAGGAGTAGATTGCCTCATTGGGGATGACTCTAAAGGAGTCGTGGGAAGGAGGGTTGAAGAGTGGCCACGAATAAGAAAATTCATAATCAGATAAGGAGTTAGTGGCTCAATCGAATCTAGAATACTTGATTTCATGCTTTCCTTTCGGTAATAAGGATTCAAATTTACAAATAGTTATGAAGGAACCCTCTCAAGGGGAGTAGCATGAAGTTAAAAGAAAAAAGGGAAAAAAGGGAAAGATCGACACTAATTTAGGGAATCGGCCCATATTTTTTTGGGTCTTTCAAGTAATTTTTTGTGGTCTACTGGCAATGCTTTAGTTGGTCGGTTTTGAGAGGTCTTGGTGTATAATCCTCGTCTTATGGTTGTTCTAGTTTGGGACTTATATTTCCATCTTTCAATATTGTACGAGGTTATGGAAGGATTTCAAAACCCTTCCTATTTATCTTAATCAAAAAAATTAAACTATTCAATTCAATGTATTGTAAGCTATACTAGCAAGGACTATGAATTAACAAGTTAAGATATACTTACCTACTATTATATGATTATAATTATAATTCTCTTTCTAATGAATCAATAAAAATTTAAATTTCTATACTATACATTGTGTGGGGTTACATTTTATACATATTCGACCATGTGATTGTGAGGGTTGAATGGTATAATTGAGAGCCTTAACTACATCTATTGCAGGGCACCTGATAGCATTATTATGTATGCCATTTATATTTTTTGATGCAACAAATGCATGTAGGCTTTGGAATACCATTTTTGTTCGCAAGAAATCATTTAGGCAGTTTCTATCACCAATAAATCAAGCCCAAATCTGACTAAACAAAAGTAAACCGCCTGTTAATAAAAATTGTGTTTTAAACCTTTGGGAAGAAATTATCGTGCCCCGCTATGCAAAGAACACGCCTTTTACCCTCAAATTCCTCCGCAAATTTGCAGAGAAGTCAATTTGCAAAAATTATCAAGCCATTGTGGATTTTCAGGCATAATTCAAACAAAATCTTCCAATAGCAGACTTCCAATACCTTTGGGAAAACTTTACAGCTTCTTTTTTATTTCAATGCTCAAATTTCAATGCCTTGTCAACTTCACGTATTATGTGGAACCATTTATATTCTTTGGGTATTGCTTGTTCAAGTGACTGAAACATTTGAAAAATTACCCACACCACTATATATATATATATATATATATAGTGCATACAAATTTGTATTTAAATTTTAGAGAAATTTGTCTAATGAATTTTGTGCAAATATATCCAAAACCAAATAATATATTAGAAGAAAAATATATTAGTCTCCTGACAAATTGGATGTATTAATATAGTTTATATAAATTTGTATAAAAAAATATTGATATATTTTAAATGTGTAAGTTGCATGCAACAATTATTTCAGATATTTGTAAGTATTTTACAGTTAAAGTCATAAGAAAATGAATTCTAAACAACTGTCAAATTTAATCCGTACATACCACAATTCAAACAATGAAGATGTTGAGAAAATATTCTATAAAAATAAAATATTTGAGGTTCATTCATTAAAGCAAAGCTTACATTATCAAAATGATATCTTGCTAAAATTACAAGTTTAAATAACAAAGTTAAGCATAGGACTCAACTCCATAATCATACTACTAGCCGCATAACTTATTAGCATAAATTATTTATGAGTAATATATCACTAATTTTAAAAATAATCTAATAAAATTTATTGATTCTAACGGGGTTTGATTAATATGATTTGTATCAAAAGTCCTAGTAGGTTTCCCCTTCAAAATGGCTTTGTCATATGCTTCTTCTTTTTCCATCATATTGTGTTCAATTGTTGTGGTTCTACTTCAATAATATATTAAATTCATTACAAGTGGTATCAAAGTCTGAATTGGGGCAGAATTTTTGTTTAAACCCTAATTTTAAAGATTACTATATTTCGCAAACCATTACGAAAATTTCTACAAATTTTATAGGAAAGTTGGGTACTTATTGAAGAGATCTACGATTAATCCTTCATCCTTTTGTGATTTATTTTGAGTGCTTTATCATCAAACTATGTTTTCCCCTAAACAATTTTTGGAATTATTCTGATTTCTTTACATTTTTAGAAAGCTTGCACAAAAAACATTGGGGTTTTTTCCTCTGTATTTTTTTATACGAGGTCAACTTCATTCCAAATTTGTCTAGTCAAAGGTGAAAATTAATTTGTGTGGGGCATGTTTGTAAACTAGGGGACGAGGCAAACCTTAGTCACTATGGCCAAAGCATTCCCATCCAAACAACATTACAAAGTTACCTAAGCTTGATGAAAAAATAATGATAATATTGGAACCAAAATTGATTCAAAACTATGTGGATGAGGGTGATTGTTGAAAATCTTATCAAGTGGAAGAACCTGTTGGAAAAGGATGTGACATTAAAGGACTTATATTTGATACAAAAGAATTCGGAAATGATCATCATTGAAGAGAACTCTTGTTTTAAGAGGCGGGGGGGGCACGGGGGATACTATGCCCTTATTTTATAACATGTATTGGGATATGTATGACTAACTTATTGTCAGCATAACCTTTAATTAATTCATATAATGATTTATAATGCTTCATATTGGTAGTTGGGTCAGCCTAAATGGTATCTTTCATTAGTGGGGTATATATGAGGTACGGTTAATGGTAAATCATTATTGAGTATTATGTTCTTATTTTAAGGTTGTGGAGCTTGCCCCCTCAAAGTGGCTTAGCTATAGGCTTCTCTTATTTCCATCATATTGTGTTCAATTTTTTAAATCTACTTTAGGGATATAGTAAGTTCAATACAAATATATTTTATGGCAATGTAGGTAAGGTGTAAAGACATTTTCATTAAATGGATTGTAGCAAATAAGAGATATAGGGACACATGGTGACACAATATGGAGTAATGTCCAATGTAAAAAATAAAATAATCATAAGGGCATAAAGGAATATCGAAAAGAAATATTCTAAGATAGGGAATATGCTAAAATATTGAGACAAAGGAACAATAAAAATCAAGTAGCTAGAGAGAATCAATCAAAACAATTAAAACCAAATGTAAAAGGAAAAGTTACAAAACCAATGGAGGCAAATCAAGAAAATGACTAGTCAACAAAAACAATCAAGGAGTACTTAGAAAATAAGAAAAATAGGAGTAAAATACAGAATATGTGCAAGTGCGTGATATTATTTGGAATCCCCAAGAGTTTACCTTCTACTATAGGAATGCAATGTGTCTCTGAGCCAAAACAATTTGTGAAAAAAAGGAATGCAACCAATCGGCTCACATTTATCTTTTTGTTATTTATTTGTATTAGTGTTTGCTTTCTTTTCTTTTATCACCTTAATGCCCACTTGAAATTATCTTGATATGATTTTCTTTTATGATACTTTTTGAAACAATTATAGTAAACTTTACAATGCTCAATAGCCTGAGTATGTGCTTCATCCAGTATTTCTAATTGATGCAATCTTTTTATTCTGCAACTATTGTCATTGATTTTGCCTTTGAGTGATGCCCTTAAGGAAGGGATCTCGAGCTTTAATGAAAATATCGTTTTTGCCCCATAAATTAGTGAATAAGGGGTTTTCCTTATACCTATGTGTACACTCGTATGGTAAGTCCATAAGGCATTGTGGATATGGTCATGCCCATCATTGCCACATTTTTTTATCATCATGGATAAAATAATGACAAGAGTCTTGATGAATGCTTCTATTTGATTGTTTCCTCGTGAATAGGAAGGATTCACACTCAAGATGAATGAGGTCTTTGATAACTAATGTGCATTTCAAAAAACAATACACATTCAAGAAGAATGAGATATTTGAGAACAATATATTGAGAACCTCCAATAATACAAATATGTCAATAAGAACAAATAATATCAAATAGGTGGCAATCCAGTGGTGTGGATGATGGTAAGATTATAGTCATACTATCTATCAAGATTCAAATCTTAAGAGACATCAAAAGGTAGAGGCTTGATTGAAATCCCAAATGAATTTAACTAATACACATATTTTAAAGACATCGATTTGGACGATGGGGATTGGGTGAATTGGTTAAGTCGTATGGTTGTATCCAGTACCTCCCAAGTTCAAATCTTTCTATAGCATGAGTCTCGTTGCGGGGTGGTATGCTCACCAATTGTGGTCGTTGCAGCGCTTGTGGTGGCCAATCTTCTTATCGATCATCGCTGGTTCAGATCGTGTTGATTGTGGTAGATGGATCTGGTTTGTAGCACTCATGGTGGTCGTTCCTCTTTGAATGTGCGTTGATGGTGGCAAGTTTCATGGTGGCCAATCTTCTTTGAATGTAGTGCCAATAGTGGCAAGTTGTCATTGTGGTTGAATATCTTCAATTGTAATGTCAGTCATTGCAGGTTATTATTGTATACCCGATTCATAGCTTCGATAAAAAGCATTTGGTCCCGTCAACCCTTGTTTAATTATGCAAAAAAAAATACATCTATTTGAAAAATGTTGATAGATATCACTTTTGAAGCTTTTATTTTGGATTTTATACATATCATGTTGATTAATATTTTTGTTGCCTTTTGTCTATATTTCCCATAAAATGATGGAAAAAACTATTTTTCAAACATTAAACTCTACAATATAATGAAGATAGTAAAAACATTTAATTAACTTTTCAAAGTTTAAATTTATGTTCCAATTTTACTTTGTAACGGTTAAATAGTCGTCGAATTTAATATAGAAAATAAAACCTTACGTGATCACAACATTACATCCCACCCCTTGTTATTGTATAATACCTATTAGCGTTATTAAATAGATATCCCTCCATTCTTACCATTAAGCTGAAATAGAAAAGAACTAATCACCAATAACAAACGCTAAAATAACTTCCAAAGTATCCCCAAAAAAATAAAATAATAGAGGTTATAAGAGAGCGTACCATTCATTATGATATGGGCAAACCTCACAATTATGAAAAAATACTAAACGGTGAAAGCGACAGCAATATATTGGCAATGACAGATAAAAGTGTCATCGAGATGATAAACTAAGTAGGCTGTGAGCTCCAAATTAAAGAAGTTCGACTCCCATAGAAAAACAAAAACAAGGTCCTAGAATTGTATGGAACAAGTTGCAAAATTGAGCAAGAGAAACGAACATTTTTGAAGTTCGATGATGATATGTTTCTATTCTGGAAATCTCGTCCTGCATTTGGAGTGATGGGAACAAATTGAACACTCCACCTATGAAAAATTATCATCCTACCTTGCAAGTGTTAAGTTAAAAACATCTTTAAGCCAACTGCCATGACTTGTTTTTCATATTGAGAGCAATATTAATAGTAAAAAGTTCTCCTCAACGCAGTAAGGTTATGTACCCACCCCTCATGTAAAATTGATCATTTGTGTTAGTTATGAAAATATTACCAAGACTAAAAAATATATCTTAAATATATTGATCTGAAAAATGCATATATCTTAGATTTTTTAGATTTTTCAAATGACAGATTGATTAATAATTCCATTAAACTTTTCCACAAATTTTTCATTGACTAATGACAAATAGCATCAATCTAATCGCACCACTCTTTTGGGATCAAACAAACTCTTTCCCAAAAAACACAGGCTCCAAACTCCACTCAATGACCAAGATATTAAGATTTTTCACTTACCTTTCTTAAACAAAAAATTCTAAGTGACAGTCAAATGGACATCAAATTTAAATCAGACTTTAATTGTTAGCAACTCACGGACATTACAATCAACCATCACCCCCCCCTGCCATTATGGAATGCCTATAGGCATAATGATGAATATGTTCTTAGAGGTAACTACAGAAGTGCTTTCAGCTTCAAAAGTCAAATTGGAATGTTATCCAGATTTTACATTATGGCTTATTCAATGCACATGTCTTGCAAATTAGGAAGGGTAACAATGAAAAATATCACAATCATGTTTTGCACATACTAATGACAAATGCTTGAAGACATGGTCATGAAAACAGCAATAATAACACATGATTTTTTTTGTCAACTATATGACCTGAATATTGCAATTTTTCAATTGACTTTTTTAAACAAAAAAATCTGATCTAACAGTCAAGTGGACATCAAATTTAAGGTGTGACATTAATTTTGAACTTACGGGCCATAATTACCTAAGTCTCAGGGACGGGGGTACAGAGAGCCGGGGTTTCCGAGACTGTAAAAAAAATCCCAAATTTTGGGGACGGTTTTTAAAATAATACATAAAAATAATATTTTAACTTTTTCCAATGACATTTAGGGATTTAAAACTGTATTTACTGTTATTCAGGTACTTAAAGATTATAATTTGATGTTCTTGGTAAAAATAACATCTTTTTAAAGGTAACATCATAAAACTTTTGAAAGATTTAAAAATAATTAGGGACGTCCCCAAGTCCCCGAAACATTCCGAACATCACCAAAATCTAGGGGACGTGTCCCCGTGTGACACTGCAGACATTACAGTCAACCACCACCCCCACTTGCCATTGTGGTATGCCCATTGCATAATGATGATACTGTTAACCTCTTGGAGGTAACTACAGTAGTGCTTTCAGCTCTGAAAGTCACATTGGAACGTTATCCATAATAACTACGGGAGTGCTTTCAGCTCTGAAAGTCACAATGGAACGTTATCCATAATAACTACGGAAGTGCTTTCAGCTCTGAAAGTCACATTGGAACGTTATCCATAATTCACATTGAAGTGCTCGTGTCTTACAGATTAGGAAAGGGCAATAAAGAAAAATCTGACTAATCATGTTTTGCACGTACTAATGACAAAAGCTGGAAGCCAAAGCCATAGTCGAGAAAACAGCACTCACACAAGATTTTTTGTCAACCGTGGACCGAAAAGGGACAAATCATACTGGATCAAGATCTTACATTATAATGGCAATGGCTTGTAGAAAAGGCAAAACGATGCTCACTAAACCAACGAATCTTTTTAAGCAAATATTCTGCAACATTTTATGTCAAACAAATGAAATTAGAAAAATCCAGAAACTAGCAGGCAAAAGTACCCAAAAATATACAAAATGAAAAGAAGTAAAAAAGGAACATGAAGATTTGTCGACAATGGCTAGTTTTGTTTGTACCAATCAGTCCTATCAAAACTTCATTGTTTTCGATTGTGCTAACGTAAACAGAATTTGATCAATGTCAAGATGGATATGTTTTCATTGAACATGAGACTGTCATATCTAATTCTCAACATCTGCATGACTTACCGTCATTTGGAACTCCATTACTCAAGAAGTGCACAATCATAACGTGTTGCTTCCCTTGCTCTGCATTTATTTAATATTTTTCTTGCAGTGCATGTAAGAAAAATCATAGAGTTAACCCACAGACACTAGATAGGTAAAGAGAGAACGGTATATTAATGCAGGCAAAACTATAAATCTCCAAAACACATGTTTTAAATAAAAAAATCAATGGGTCATGTCATTAATTGGATTCTCTCATAGAATAAATGCTCAAGGCACAGAAAAGGCCTCACATTATTGTATCCTACATTTGCATCAACATCTGACTGCACCCCTCAAACGGAGTACACAGACTAACTATTTTTAAAAATATGCCGAGAAATTGATGTCTCAGGCCCTATCACTTATTCAATAGACCGGGCTATTTGGTTGATTAGCAAAAGAATCATACTTAATCCGAAATTGCTTTTATACTCGTGCGACAATGAAAATTGTGATAGCTGTTTGTTTGAAAAACTGAACTCAAAATCCTCTGGCTCTCATATATTCCGCTGACTTCTAAGCAGATTTGGTAACTTCATGGATTGCCTTGGCTAAGTATTCAACATTGCCTGTAGTGACACCTGCCATACTGTTTTGACACATAGCAGATCAAACATTATTAGACACACTTCCAAAGGCAACTTGCTGGGCACAAGCAAATAAGAATGCAAGAAATGCTTTAACCCTTTCAATCAAACAACATTATTGACATACTACCTTATGCGTCCATTTCGTGTCAAGTAGATGTGAAATTCACTTGTCAAGCGGTCAACTTGTTCTGGAGTCATACCACTGTAGCAGAACATTCCAATCTGTAGAAGCATTTAAACAAGACATGAATGATTATGGTCTAGATATTAAATCATGCCTTAAAGCTACAAATTTTATGTCCATCTCCCTACCTACAATCACGTACACGTTTACAACAAAATCCCCATGATAATAGTAAAGCTCTATCAGAGCATGCTATTTCATAGGAAGTTTTTCTAGCACATGGCAAAGCAGCTTAAATACCTGTTCGGTGACATGCTTCCAACTTAGAGCAGACCCTAGCTTTTCAAGGTTGCCTCGAAGAGCTTCTCTCATCCCAATGATGCGATCAGCCATCACCTGAAAAATGAAATGTTTTGTTTAGGGATTGCACGTGCCTTACCATAGAACACCGTCACAGCGTTTTACATCATATAGAAATATAAACAATGAAAACATCTACAGCATTTATTCATCAGGAATGCATTCCCACAGCTGCATATAGATAACATGATAAGTTCTATGTTAACTACCTTAACCTCCTTGTGCCAAAGAGATTTCAGATCGGGATCACTTAGAATGGTGGACACAAGAAGTGCCCCATGAACTGGTGGATTGCTGTACATTGGCCTAGCAATCAGTTGCAGCTGGCTCTTCACTGCCACGGCTTGACTTGCATCATCACATACAACACTGTTCCAGGAATAACATGTCAGAACAATTAAGAACAAGTATAATAAAAAACTTGGTAAACTTTTATTATTAAAACATCTTATCATTGGCATTGGATCGACATTTCAGTAAAAGGTGCACTTTGAGTAATCCTAGAATATGTACACCTAAGTTGCAGGGTAAAAATTGAATCAAAACTTTCATGCTCAAGGGAGGCATTTGAAATTAGATTTTAAAACTTCAAAATGTATAAGATCGCGTTTTAGGTTCAACAATAACACTACCCCACGATATTAACGTAAAAGTCATGGCATAATTAAAATTCTTCAAGAAAGTGGTTGTTCATTACAAACATTTTTACCAAAGCCGGTTTAGATTAAATTGTGATATAAAAATGTAACTAAAAATGAGACAATGAAAAATTAAAACCAGGACCTAAAATCAGCAACAACAACAAAAACATTCTTGGTAGAATAATAAGAATCCAGAGCATCTGCCCAAAAGGTCTTGCAGCTTACATTGTTCAGACTGCACACCCAGAAAGTTGGGTCAGCTCCGCATGTAAGCTCAAAAAAATCAGTTCTGAACATTTTCTATACTTTTGATGGGCTGAATCTCAGTAGCAACATGAATCTTTACCTATTTGCTGGCCAAATAGGAAGCTACTTGCAGATGAGACAGTTCAAAATCAGAGTGAAAAACTTTAATTTTCGCTTGGCAGCAGAGAAAAAATAAGTCTGAGCAGTACTGGCTTTGTCAATATTTCCCTTCTTGACAAGGATAAATTAAATAAACAGAGACGGGAAACATTGCCTATTCAAAAAAATTGCGATCCAAAACATTTGTATGCAACAAATAAATATGAAGACACATTTGATCAGGACAAATCAGACCACGAACTTGGTCAAAAAAAAAAATTTAAATGTAGGGAAATAACTACGCTAAGCCGAAAGAAGGGTAATGGGAAATTGAGAGTTATCCTTGAAAATAAATACTTGCGCAAGAAGAGGTCTTAGTAGAAAAAAAAAGGTACATGGACAACCATACAAAAGTCTCATAGCTGATAAGGGAGAAAACAAAACGAGGAATCATATAACTGGTTCAAAAGTCACCAACAATAGCCAACAATTCTTGGCATGAAATCTTGAGGCGGTGATGATAAAAAATCGAAGATCCATGTGCGAGAAGAAGAGGTCTTAATGCATAAAAAACATGTACCGGACAACCATACTAAAGTCTCATTAATGAGAAAGGAGAGAACTAAAACAGGAATTATATAGGCGGTTCAAAAGTTACAAACAAAGGCCAACGATTTCTGACATGAAATACTGAGGTGGCAATAATAAAAAATTGAAGAGCTATGAAAAATCCATGCACGTGAAAGAATCCAAACAAATAGAAATTTTACCCTTAAAACATGAGAAAAACTTCAAGGCAGCGAAGTTGAAGATATTAAAAAGTTATTCATTAAAGTTCATTTTGAGAAGTTATGGACATATGTGCCTATTATTCAGTGTTACGCGGGGACGCACATTCCCCATCCCCAAGCCGTCCCGGAAGTCTGGGACGTCCCGGGGGGGACTTGGGGACAACACATCCCCCCCACGTCCCAGCAAATGCAAAAAATGAAGGGGACATCCCCTAAGTTCAGGGGACACACCCGGGACATCCCAGATGCTTTATAAATCAGGGAACACTGTGACATGTCCAGGACATTTAAGGGCGGTGTCCCCTACAGCCCAGCATTTATTTATTTATTTTTTACAATAAAAATTAATTAAAAAAAACTGATTATTGAGCTGCCATTTAGTTATGTACTTCTGCGTTATGAGTTATGACATTATATTTAATAACATATGTAGTTGTAGTCTTCTCATGCTAATTAATGAAGACTTGTTTTCATTGTTATTGATATTGTTGATGTATCATTATATCTCTATTCTAATATGAAGTATCAATGTATCTCAGATTCTCAGTTCTAATTTCTATGTTAATGTCAATGACTCAATATGAAACATTGAATATTAAATATAGCATTTTGGGTATTGGCTTATGTGATGGATAATTGGATTAATGGTTTCAATCTTCAAACTTTCAGTTTTAAGTTTTAGTTTATTGAAGTATGCATGTTATATTTGTAATATATATATATATATATATATATAACTTATTAGCCATCCCCTCACCGTCCCCCAAAATTGATTTTTTTTGCTGTCCGGAAACTCTGTCCCACCACTCCAGAGTCTTAGGTTAACTATGCCATTATTTGACGACCGGTGAATGCCAAATTCTCATTCCTCACCATTTTACAGTTCAGATTGAGTGAAAACAATTCAGGTAGTGCTTGGTACATGAAGCCAACCTTTACAGAACTTTTGAATTACTCTCTTCTAGATCAATCAATTATTTGAATTACAAAGAAAAAATGTCACTCACCTAAGACAACCTACTCTCTGTCCATACAATCCCATATTTTTTGCAAAAGATTGAGCACATGCGATCTGGTGACCATCTTCCAAAAATATTCTGATTGCCTTAGCATCTCTTTCAGTGTCACCACTTGCAAACCCTTGGTATGCCATGTCAAAGAATGGGAAATGATTTTTCACCTGTAAAATGTAGGAGAATATAGAAAAATAGAAAGGAATTAATTTTGAGATAAATCCATCTTTCAAGAAAAATACAATAAATTGCATTCTTCTGACCTTAAATTGATAAGATAGTTCCTTCCATTGCTCTTCCGTTGGATCTACCCCAGTGGGATTGTGAGCACATGCATGAAGCAAGAAGAAGGAACCATTTGGAGCATTCTGTATACAAGATTAGAAGGGTGGAAACTAGTCAAATAAAATGTTATGAAGAACAAAATTATTTCAAACAGTGGCAGGAATGAACTTTGCATTCAAACACATTCAAACAAATGGTCAAAATGCTTGCTTCTATTATCAACTTTACCTTAACATCATCCATGAAGGCTGCAAAATCTAAGCCCCTAGTCTCTGGTTGGTAATAGTGGAAAGTCCTCTGGGGCACTTGAGCATCTCTCCAGATGTTGTGGTGGCTGGAGAAGATGAAAAAAAAAGCCTCTTCAATCACAATCACAGTCACAATAACCTAGACAAAATTGCCAAATATGTTGCTTGGACAATAGCCAACTGAGAACTCAAGAACAATAAACATCCTGGACACAAAAATATCTGAAATGTCATTTATTTTGTAAGCTTTAGAAAGGGCATTCACAAACCGTTGAATTGGGATAGAATATAAAAATGAATAAACCGATATAATGACAGTATGCAAATCAAAAGGATCCAATTTAGCAAGAGTTTCCTGCTAGAATACAAAGAAACAAACATAGAACCACCAATATTCTTCCACTAACCACCAACCTACCTAAGATTTAGCAACTACTAATGATCATCAATAACTTACTTTGCCCATGTTGGTACTGGTATGTAGATTTGGGATTCGGGTCGAAAGCGTTTCTGGAACTCAGCAAAGAGACGGCAAGCACCTGTACCAGAAAGCGCCTGGACAGCTGCCACACGTTTGTCTTTTAGAACCTCAGCATTTTCTCCATACGCCAGCTTCAGTGACTCTTCAACCATCTTTGCACTCCCTCCCATGGGAAGATATTCCCTAGCAAGTCACCAAAACACATTTCAATACAGATGTTTGCCTGCATTTTCACATATTTTTTATACCTTTTAGTAGATCACTTCTTAAATTATCTACAAGCACCCTCCAAAATTTTGCTCCAGTTTATTTAATATATTCAACTGATGTAAAAGCTGGGAACGAGCACAGTCCCCATCCTCATTCCAGAATGGAAATTATTGAACGATATTTATTGAAAATTATGTCTTTGGTTATTGTTAGAACGTAGTTGAATTAGAAAGAAAAAAATGCTATTCTGATATATAATCGTCCACACTAACCACCAGAGAGAGTGGAAAGAAAAATATTTTTTAAAGTATTGGTAAGCATTCAGTGAAAATTTTGATTAACATATTGAAAATGCAAAGCTTACATAAATTCTTTGCCTGCAACACGACATTCAGCTTCACGCACACATTGAAGCACCACTGGCTTTCCATTATCATCACGATATGCACCCTGCTCATTAAAAGGGTACCTCACCCATTAATTTTACAAGCATAAAGTACACGGGGTCACTTTTCAAAAAATACACTACAATCTGAAAATGTGTTAAATGAAATCTCTTTCGAATGTAGGAAATCAACATAAGCAAACAAGATTTTGTAACACCAACTTTGGCCGTAACTAGAAGTGATTTTGTCCCCTAAGTAATATCATCACACCAATCATAACACTACTAAAAATACTAACAAACGTCAGAAAATCATAATCAAGTGAAAATGGCCCCTAAAATATCATAAAGCCCTGAGGCCCAAGTTCTGCAGCATAAACAAGAGTAATTTGATAGGAATCAGATCAGAATGCTAAAGCTCTAACCAAACACTACATGCACACCCTTTCTAAATACAGTTCCTACATACAGAAGTGGTCTCTCCCATTGCAAGTGTCTCAGAACAATCAGCAAATGCTAATACAAAGAGTAAAATATTATAGATCATTGGAAATGGAAATACGCCCTAAGATTTCATGGTTCCCTAACAAAGCATTTCTGTAACATAAATCAATGTGAAATCCATTTTGATTACTTATTAATACCAAACCAATGCCCAATAAAAAATAACCACCTATAAGCATGTAAAATGTACAAGTATTTGCAAGACTTAGTACAGCCTTGAAAAATGCCATGTGCATGCTGTTGGTAGTGGGTCAACAAACAAACTGTATGCATCAGGATAAACCATGCATTCCACTAGGGCTATGATCAACTTGGGCAATTTACCATGCATCATGGTGTCGGAATGTACTTTCACAAAAAAAAATTGACATGATTAATTAATTTTTTTTAATTAATAGATAAAACTCAGATCATGGAAATCAAAATCCTGCATACCTTGGTCTCCTTTTCCTTTATGACTTCAACAGATCAAACACCATGGATTAATACAGAACCTGAGAAACCCTAATCTCTCTCTCCATTGACCACAACATCAAAGATTAATACAGAACCTAGAAAATCCCTAATCTCATGCTCCCCACTCCATCACGATAGCTAAAAAAAGTATTCATCATGCCAGAGTTTTACAAAATGGAAATTCCCAGTGCCATGATTTTGTTTCTCTTTAAAAATAAGGTCACATCAACACACCCTAGTTCAATACAGAACCAAACAAACCTTAACACTATTCCCCCTCCGCACTACCTCAACAAATAACAGAAGACCTAAAAAACATACTTACCACTCATAGTTACAAAACTCACAAAAAATCATGGATAACTAACCAAATTCAAGAGTTACAGTGCAGGGCAAATAACTCGACTATGACTCATGTGGCAGTTTCTGCAGATTACTTGCAAAACTGTGCAGAAAACTCAGAAGCCAGCGGGCTTTTTTTTCAGATTCTTTTTTTCTAAGTTTTTTTTCCTTACTAGGATTTGAAGGATTTTTAAGCTGCCGTGATATTATGATTAATATGATGTGCATTACTAACAACACTTACTACTTATAAAGACAAGCAAGATTCAAACTGTGACATACATAGGCAATCTGTTTTTGGTCTGAATATATTGCAGTCAAACTAAGTTGCCACTGCATTTCAGGACCCAAAGAATCCAATACATGGCTGCGGTGATTTGTTTTTGCCCTGAATACAGCAGTAAAAAAAAATATGTAAAAAATAAAAAATATATAAATTCTAGACTACTAAATAGGAATTAACCACAGTATGCATCAAAGTTGCATGGATACGGATACGGTATCAGATATGGATATGACTAGTTTTTAACACCCCCTAATATGGATAACAGATTATATATATATATATATATATATATAATTTTGAAAATATTATATTAATCTAGTTATAAATAAAAATATATATACTAATAATAATTATCAATTTTAAATTATAAACGAATTTATACATTAGATTAAAATTACAAACTCCCAGCCCACAGGAAGGTAGGAAGTTAGGAATTCAATGGATTAAAAAAACTGCAGGTTGTGTAGGCCAACAGAAAATGGTCAAAATGAAATAAAAGAAGCAGAGTACAATAGGCCAAAAGAAACAAATCAAAAGAATTCGCAATTGATCAGAGCCAATGTGAAAGTTTCACGTAAAAAAGTGAATCAACACTCTCACCTCCATATCCTCAACTGTCATTACTAAAATGCCTTAAAGAAGATCATTTGCAGTTATTTAGAATTTTTTTAGCACTTTGAAGGGGTTTTTATTAATTTTTTGAACTTTGAAAACAGATACGGCTATAGTTGCCCCGCATAAAGTATCCATGTGTATCTAATATGGTCCAATAATGGGTTTGCATCTGGATAAAGCTGGGTATGGTATCCAATCCATACCGTATGCGGTACCTGTATCTATATCTGGCACAGGGCTACACATGCCCTAGCAGTAGGGATGGTGCATCCAGCAACCCTGATATGCATATTAAAAAAAATAACCACAAAACACTATTGATAACTTATATAATGCCGACCAAATGCAAAGACAGGTAAATATGCAATGAGAGGAATGAGAGGCAAGTGTTTTGCTTTTGAGATGTTTTATGTTGTTTTTTTACTCTTTAGGGTTTTCATTGTGTCTTTCTTGTGGTAACTTTATGTTTTAATGTTGGAAAAAAAATTGCCCTGGATACATCCAGAATGATCCAGATACATCTAAAGACATATCCGAACTGTTCAGGTTGTATGAACAGGCTTATCTGTATCGAATACACACTATATCCATATCCGACCTTGCAGGCTGACTTATTGATGTTTTAGCTGAGTCACCTGATGCAAATTGCAAATAAACTCTATAAAGAAAGGGGGGGTCTCTATCTATTATAGAGGGAGGCCCTATCTCTATATCTAGAGGGAGGCCCTATCTCTATATCTAGAGGGGGCCCTATTCCTCTAGATATAGATAGAGGGCGGGGCCTCTCCAGGAATATCGTATTTGTTATGGTCTATCGTAAATAAGCTGCTGCAAGGAAGATGAATTCGGGCTTAGTGTTCTATAAGACTGGCTTCTTCCGCTGTGATGCATTAGACATCTGCATCATAGATGTCAACTGTTCTGCCCCAAAAACAGGACAAGATTTGAAGCCATGTGCAGCATCATTCTGAATCTCTGAAGATACAGTGTCCTTCCAGTCATATTAAAGCCTGTCACAGCAGATGCAGCAGCCTCTTAAGATGCTATGTCATTTACGGTTATATTAGAACCTGTTGCTGCAGTCACAGCAGCTGTACCTTCTTTTTGGTTGGCCTTTTTATGTCTCTCCTATCAAACTTGAGAAATTTGGAATCTGAATTTCAATTATAACCATTAGTATGCAGTAAATGCCACCGTATTGTACTCTTTTTTGGTCTAAAACTACTAGAAAAAATACCGATGCTTTCTCTAAATTCATTTTCCATTCTTGTTAAGAGCATTTTGCATGTTATACAAATTTATTTTATGAATTTAAATTTTTCAAATTTGCCAAGTTCTTTGCGGAGTCACCACTCAAAGTGAAAATTTTGGGCTGCTGAGATCGGCCAGAATCAAATTCTTGAACCATGCAAGTTATAAAATGAACATTAAAATAGAAAACACCAGCTTCGCTGGGATCAGATTACAATGTTAAAGACCTGATTAACCATAGGGATACGAGCACCCAATTCAAAAATACAAATTTCCAGATGTCTCGGTTATGTTTTTAATAGAAAAATTCATCAGATTAACATTAACAACTCAAAGTGAAAATTTTGGGCTGCTGAGATCGGACAGAGTCGAATTCTTGAACTATGCAAGTTATAAAACGAACATTAAAACAGAAAACAACAGCTTCATTGGGATCAGATTACAATGTTAAAGACCTGATTAACTATAGGGATACAAGCACCCAATTCAAAAATACAGATTTCCAGATGTCTCGGTTATGTTTTTAATAGAAAAATTCATCAGATTAACATTAACAACACCCTCCTCTAGACCAATAGAAAACCAAACAAGCCCTAGCCCAGATCCCCCTACCCACTTCCTCTACAATAAAAGATCACCTGAAAAAATACTTATCCGACGAGGATTAACATAAACGAACATTCAAACGTGAGATACCTACCCACTTCCTCTACAATAACAGATCACCTTACAAAATACTTTTATGCGAGCATTAACATAAAAACACATTAAAATGTTACATACTAGGGTTAACCAAAAGGATACAAGCACCCAATTCAAATTTGCAAATTTCCAGATAACATAGTTTTGCTTTTCATTGAAATATTTTTCAGATCAAAATTGAAAAACACCCATTCCGTTGGAATCAAAATACAACATCAAGCAAGGTTAACCAAATGGGTACAAGCATCCAGTTAAAAAATAATATGGTTTTGCTTTTCATAGAAAACTTAATCGGATCAATCATCATGGATTACTATAGAACCCTTAAAAAGTCCTAGTTCCTCTACCCCTCCATCGATAACATCAAAAAACAAAAAAAATTACATCCAAAAAACAAGTTCTTATCACAGGAAGAATAGCCTTGTTGAATGGGATAAGCTTGAGTGCTAAAAGACGAGTTTCAAAAGCAAAGCCCCGGGTTTGTATCCCCAGGAAACATGTTATTGAATTGACTTTTGGTTAAAAACAGCATCTAACTAGCTGGGTGTGGCATGAGAGACCACTCATTCGTGGCAAAGCTCGGCTCCCAGGGGAAATTTACCAATTTGTAAAAAAACTCATCTGTCATGGCATCTAAAAGAATCTTATAGACTCAATTCGCCAAATGGGTATGTATAAGCACCCAATTCAAAAACGCAAATTTCCACATACCATGGTTTTGTTCTCATTAAGAAATCGATCAGAGCAATCCCCATTGATTACAGAACCTAGAACAGCCCTAGACCCTCTACCCCCAATCCATCAATAACATTGGAATCAAATAGATACAATCACAGCATGTTTCTGTTTTTGTTTTTCATAGAAACATTCGTCGGATCAATCACCGTGCTCCAGTTAGAAACCGTTGAAAAACCCTAATTAGAAAAACAAAAGCATCCGATAAATAAGTACTTATCACACCAGGGTTGACCTAAAAACATCAACTTCATTGGGATCAGATCATATTGCTAAGAGCTTTTCAACAAATGGGTACAAGCACCCAATTCAAAAATGCAAATTTTTAACAGAGCATGGATCATATCAATCACTGGATCGCTACAAAACCTTTCAAAAAAGCTCTAACCTCTCCATCTCCCCTTCATCAACAACATCACAACCAAATGGGCACATGCACCTAATTTCAAAATGCAAATTTCCTCATAAAATAATTTTGCATTCCATAAAAATTGCATCACACCATCTCCATGGATTTCTACACAACCTAAAACAAAAACCCTAAATTCTCTCTTCCCCCATCAACAACATCCGAAAAAACACACGACGCCGAAATTTTAAAAAAACACTTACCACGCCGACATTAATCTTGCCAGGATGTGTATCAGCCAAGTAAGCCTCGGTGACACCAAGAATAGGATCTTTAGGAGCAGGCTCCACAGTTTTCCACCATCCTGAAGTGGACATCAACCTTGCTCCCAAACCTAAATTTCCCCTGCTAACATTCTTTGCCATTGCCATTGCCATTTTCTTACTCCTCGGATCACACCCACAACACCAAACCTAAACTGAATCCACCCTTGGATTTTTATACCTTAACCTTGGTCAATTGGGTTTCTGAATTTAAAGCAGGCTTTATAGGAAAAGGAAAACAAAAAAAGTAGAGGTTGGTTCTATGCCATGTCGAATGGAAAGACAGACTACTTAGTCGATTTTTACAATCCAATTAAATTCAATACAAATTATTTTTGTTTCGGGTTAGGAAACCGTTATAGGTAATTTTGTGTGGGGTAATGTGTGGCCCATGCACGGCAGGTAAGCACTGCAAAAGTTGCTTAGCAATGACATGTATTTCATCGTTGAAAACCGCCTATGGTTATTTCTCTCTCATTTATGTTGGTTTCTTTAATCTTAAAAAATGTTTGTGTGCATAAAAAAATTGCATTAATGTAATGAAATGCCTTGCTTGCTACTTTATTTTATGCCCAATCAATAAAGAAAGTTCAGCTAAGAGAATAGTGAGGAATGAAGCTTTGGAAAAAGGAGAAAAATAATGAATGAGAATTTAAAGGAATAAATTGTGGAGATCGAATCATTATAGGGGAGAAGACCCAGTATGTGAACACGTCCCAATACTTGAACAGTATTTTGCATATAAAATATCCAATACTTGATGGAAAAAAAACCAATATTTTGATTATTGAAGTTCAAAAATCCATATGTGCATAGGGTCAACATCTCAGTATTACACAGTACACAATAAATACTGATTGGTACTTTCATTTTCTACAATAAAAGACTCATTTGTTCAAAATATAAAAACAACATATCAGTTGACAAACCCATCATATCTATTTAATGGGTTGAATATTTGTCTTCTCAATTCATCTCTTTCCATATTCCAAGTTGGGCTGTTCAATCACCAGATCTTTCATGTCCAGACATTAATACAAACTTGCCAAAAAAGAGGGAACCTTCTTCTCAAGATTCAAATTCATCCATTAAAAACACAAACAAAATTCTACACTTGAAATTAAAAAATAAATATGAATATCAAATCAAATAATTTCAGCCACAAGATCATCTCAAAATCAATTTCAACCTTTGATTAAAAAGACCCTACACCTTGATCCATGTCTTACATTTTTATTGGATACTCCCATATCAATGTCAGTATTATATATTCACTTTCCTAGTCTTGTTTACTGCTGATTTACTTCTGCAGGGTGCCTGATTAGAGTGGAGTTTATAAGAAGAGATTACTTCTATCAAGGGGGAAAGGAAAGGTCCAGCAAAGCAAAAATTGCAGGTTAGTTTTCATACCTGTTGCAAAAATTACAGGTGGTTCTATTCATGTTTGGTGTTGTGTTGATATATGGTCATCAGCTGAAGTTAAATGTTGTTGCATTTCAAGTATAATCGCAATTTGAGTGTCAAAAGAGCCTTTTCTATTGTATAATATCCCATTGCACAGATAGTAAATGAATGTATACTATGAATAACATAACTTATAATCTGAATGGAGAGTTTCTGATGTACAGGCTCTGCTGTTTTGCTGCAAGTGAATGTCTCTTATCAAAATTATGTTCTTCAGTTTATTGGGTATATTAGAGATTGTTTCTATTGCAGAATATCCCATCACATATATAGTAAATGAATGTATACCATAAATAACTTAAAATATGAATGGAGAGTTTCTGATGTACAACCTCTGTTGTTTTACTGCTAGTAATAATATTAACTTCACAATAGAACTAATAACTTCAGAATGTAAATGTGTTTTTTTAGAGATATTTTATTTGATCGATCATATGGAAGCAAATCATATTAAAATTGGATACGAAATTAAAAGCTTAGGATAAAAAATTGTTAAATTATAACTAGCTGTCAAATTGGTGATCATACGTGGCAAGGAATTGGCTCCATGGACCTGCGAACTGAGGGTGTTCGCATACTGGCCCTTCTCCCCTAGAAACATTGTAAATGGTAGACAAACAAGTGGCAAATTGTCCATTTCAGAATGGAGAGTGAGTATATACGGTTAGAGACATACCCCAATACAGAGGAAACGTCCCCTTCCATGTTAGATAATTGTTCTATTCGTGTACATCCCAACGACTATCAGTTTGGTGGTTCTCGTATGGTAAATCTTAATAACTATATATAACAACACGAAACAGTCCTAAAAAGTTCTAAATGCTTAACCACGAAACAATCCTACAGCCTCGAGCAACCAGTATACTCAACATTATTCTATTAAAAGCAGGTTCAGAAAATCCGTCTACCAGATAAAAAACGAAAAACAAGTCTGGAAGAGTGTGATACCACGCAAATCACAAGGCTTCTGAACAGGTGAAATAAATTCAAAAAAATAATCTGAAGTGTAATACTTACGAGCAAGTCTTCTGTCCACCTGATGCTATGAAGCATGACCTCCGAAATGCTAATGAAACGAGTCGCTCTGCCCAGCCCAACCAGAATGAAAAAATCCAATATTTTATGTAATCCTGCGCAGGAGCCCCGTAAGGCCCGTTAATGAGTTCCGCACAAGGTGGTTGAACATTTATTTGTTCCTTATCTAAAACGCGCGTGGAGATGGCGGACGACATGTTGCGTTTCCCTCTTTTATTTCCAATTTAATGCTCAACCCCTGTCCTCTTCGGTGGACCACTACCGGTCTCCACCAGTAAATGTGTTTTTTTAGAGATATTTTATTTGATCGATCATATGGAAGCAAATCATATTAAAATTGGATACGAAATTAAAGGCTTAGGATAAAAAAATGTTATTTTATAACTAGCTGTCAAATTGGCGCTCCTACGTGGCAAGGGATTGGCTCCATGGACCTGCGAACTGAGGGGGATAGGCCTTTTCTAAAAATAAGTCATCTACAGATATATCAAGAATGTGCAAGACATATCAATTTGAATTCGTCCTCAACCCATAGACATTTGCAAAATATAGAGAACTGAATTTTCTCACAAACAACATCCTCTGCATCCTATAAAATTGAAAAACTAAAATTCAAACCATTATCAATATCCACAAAGATTAATGGTAGTGAATATAAATCGTAGTACAGTGCAGGTAAGAAAGAAATCATCTAACATACATCAGAATGGCCTAGAAAATCCTTCTCAATTGTACAGTTTGAATCAGTAGAACAGGTCAGAATGGCCTATAAACATTATTATAAATGAGATGTCACAGTCCTAACCGTGATTGCTACCTATCTTACTCAACACACCGTAACAGTCTGAAAGTCTATAAAGCTCGTCTTCAAACCAAGAAAGGTAAAAGTGTACAAGCTACTAAGTTAAGTTTGTTTTACAGTCACATATTGATACAAAACAGAAATCTGTAACTCTATGTGAACACTGCCCAATACTAAAGAGATAAGATATTGAGTTTCCAAACTAAAGAGATAAGATAAAGAAATGTTTATTTATAGCCAGCTGTAAAATTGGTAAACCTACATGGCAAGGAATTGGCCCGATGGACCCATGAACTTAGGGTGTTCACATAATTGCACTACTCCCAGAAATTAAAGATATAGGAAAGAAAAATGATTATTCATACCTTTCAACTTAACTATTTATTCTTAACTAATTATAGGAGTGACAGTATGCCAGCTAGGTATAAATAAACATTTTTTAATCCTGTATCTTTAATTATTTATCATATCTTAATGTTATTTGCTTCCATATGATCGATCAAGTAAAATATCTCAAAAAAAAACACATTTACTGGTGGAGATCCCAAGAGGTCCATACCAAGACATTCAGAAGTACAACAGATTTGCTGCCACTATAACAGCATATGTAGTCAAGCTATTACAATTACGATAATTACATGCATTCACTTCTGAAGATGATTTGATGTCACAAAACATTACATTAACAAGACCTGCGTCAATTGATCAATATGAATTACGATGTCGAAAGGGGTGACTGCATGTTCCAGTGAAACATTCTAATTGATATTGATCAATTACAAACAAGCTGACGAATGTAGTGTTATTTGATAAGACCTCATCTTTATAAGAGTTTAGGGGAGAAGGGCCAGTATGCGAACACCCTAACTTCACAGGTTAAGTGAACCAAATCCTTGCCACGTAGGAGTGACAGTATGCCAGCTAGGTATAAATAAACACTTTGTAATCCTATATCTTTAATTATTTATCATATCTTAATATTATTTGCTTCCATATGATCGATCAAGTAAAATATCTCAAAAAAAAACACATTTACTAGTGGAGATCCGAAGAGGTCCATACCAAGACATTCAAAAGTACAACAGATTTGTTGCCACCATAACAACATATGTAGTCAAGCTATTGCAATTACGATTCTTACATGCATTCACTTCTGAAGATGATTTGATGTCACAAAACTTTACATTAACAAGACCTGCGTCAATTGATCGATATGAATTACAATGTGGAAAGGGGCGACTGCATGTTCCAGTGAAACATTCTAATTGATATTGATCAATTACAAACAAGCTTATGAATGTAGTGTTATTTGATAACACCTCATCTTTAGAAGTGTTTATAGATGATCTTATTGATATATTAATTCATATTTTATTAATTTTATATTGTTTCATACTGCAGCGTTTAGAGAAGATGAAGAGAAAGAGTTCACATCGAGCACAACGTATGCCCAAAAAACGAGGTGTAAAAATTTGAAATTGAAACATGTAACCATGGAACAGATGAACAAGATGCTACAATAATAAGCGAAGAGGATGGTGCAATAACAAATCAAGGAGATACAAACACAACTGATGATCATCGGCCAGAACCTGTTGGATGTGAACTAAATAGGCATGACCTACAGGAGACTGTGGTTGTTAGAGGCAACACTTTGACCAAGAAGGTTAGAATTTTGTGTAGTTGGTTAAAAGAAGATATCTTAAAGGCCATAGATGATATTGAGTTTCTCACATTATTCAATTAGAGCTGCTGCACTGAAATATCATGTCATCTGTGACATGATATTTCACTTTAACACTATTCTGCATTTAAAATATCCAATACTTGATGGAATAAGAACCAAAATTTTGATTATTGAAAGACAATAGGGGAGAAGACCCAGTATGTGAACACGTCCCAATACTTGAACAGTATTTTGCATATAAAATATCCAATACTTGATGGAAAAAAACCAAAATTTTGATTAGGGGAGAAGGGCCAGTATGCGAACACCCTAAGTTCACAGGTCCATGAAGCCAATTCCTTGCCACGTAGGAGCGCCAATTTGACAGCTAGTTATAAAATAACATTTTTTTATCCTAAGCCTTTAATTTCGTATCCAATTTTAATATGATTTGCTTCCATATGATCGATCAAATAAAATATCTCTAAAAAAACACATTTACATTCTGAAGTTATTAGTTCTATTGTGAAGTTAATATTATTACTAGCAGTAAAACAACAGAGGTTGTACATCAGAAACTCTCCATTCATATTTTAAGTTATTTATGGTATACATTCATTTACTATATATGTGATGGGATATTCTGCAATAGAAACAATCTCTAATATACCCAATAAACTGAAGAACATAATTTTGATAAGAGACATTCACTTGCAGCAAAACAGCAGAGCCTGTACATCAGAAACTCTCCATTCAGATTATAAGTTATGTTATTCATAGTATACATTCATTTTCTGGTGGAGACTGGTAGTGGTCCACCGAAGAGGACAGGTGTTGAGCATTAAATTGGAAATAAAAGAGGGAAACGTAACCTGTCCTCCACCATCTCCACGCGCGTTTTAGATAAGGAACAAATAAATGTTCAACCACCTTGTGCGGAGCTCATTAACGGGCCTTACAGGGAAATGCAATCTGTCCTCATGGTTTTTATTCCATCAGGTATTTGGATATTTTAAATGAAAAATAGTGTTCAAGTATTGGGACGTGTTCACATACTGACCCTTCTCCCCTATGTAATCAACAACCCAGCTTATAAATTCTGTCTTTATCAATTAATATGAAATTAATAAAACATGTATTCGATCATCGTTAATGGCGCCCAACGGGGTAATCACAAGTTCACCTACAAGTTCATAATTCATACTGTCATGTATCATAAGCTAGCTAAAATTTTCCCATTGTAGATGATCTTATTGATATATTAATACATATTTTACTAATTTTATATTGTTTCATACTGCAGCGTTTAGAGAAGATGAAGAGAAAGAGGAGTTTACATCGAGCACAACGTATGCCCAAAAGACGAGGTGTACAATTTGAAATTGAAACATCTAACCATGGAACAGATGAACAGGATGCTACAATAAGAAGCGAAGAGGATGGTGCAATAACAAATCAAGGAGATACAAACACAACTGATGATCATCAGCCAGAACCTGCTGGATGTGAACTACATAGGCATGAACTACAGGAGACTGTGATTGTTAGAGGCAACTCTTCAACCAAGAAGGTTAGAATTTTGTCTAGTTGGTCAAAAGAAGATATGTTAAAGGCCATAGATGATATTGAATTCAACAATTATTCTATTAGAGCTGCTGCACTGAAATATAATTTACCTCCTACATCTGTTCATTATTGGCTGAATGGTCTGACCCATACAAAAAGGAAGGGCCCTGCACCTGTTTTGAGTGAAGGAGAGGAGAAAGAGATAGTTGAAAGGTGCAAGCAAATGGCAGATTTAGGGCATGGAGTGGGATTTATGCAA
This sequence comes from Taxus chinensis, assembly GCA_019776745.2. Classification (NCBI taxonomy): domain Eukaryota; kingdom Viridiplantae; phylum Streptophyta; class Pinopsida; order Cupressales; family Taxaceae; genus Taxus; species Taxus chinensis. Next base: position 216,397,827 of record CM034152.1, on the reverse strand, counting down.
CTGAGGGCCTGTGTTGCACAAATTTGTGAAACTAGAGAGACTCCATTTCGAGAAGGATTACCTGGAAGATCCTGGTGTGAAGGATTTAGAAAAAGACACCCAAACATAGTCCTTCGGACTGCTGAAGGTCTAGAAAGAGATCATGCAATAGGTTTACGTCCAGAGGTGGTTAGCAAGTTTTATGAAAAACTAGCTAACATTCATATCAATTCCTATGGTGCAGGCAAAATATGGAATTGTGATGAGATAGGAATCCAAGCAGGGAGAAATTGTGGCATGAGGGTGCTTGCCACCAAGGGTTGCAGGAATGTTCCCAAAATCATTCCTCGTAGCAGAGAATGGATGACAATTCTATGTTGTGTAAATGCTGCAGGGCAATGTATCCCTAACTTTTACTTATTTAAAGGTCAGAAAGTTTCACAAAATTACATCAAGGGATGTGAACCAGGTGCTTGCATGGCTGCACATCCAAGTGCTTGGATGACTAGAGAGCTCTTTATAAGCTGGTTGTATCATTTCAGTAAGTCTGTACCTGGAGGGGTGTGCCCTGAAAATAGGCATTTACTTATATTTGATGGTCATGGAAGCCATGTGGCATTGTCAACTATAGAAGAGGCTAGGCGATTGGGGATTGATTTATTGACATTGCCAGCACATACTACACACAGGTTGCAACCACTGGATGTTAGTGTCTTTGGTCTTTTTAAAGCATATTTCAGATCTGAGAGGATGCAGTGGATGTGTAATAATAAGTACCAAGAAGTCAAACGTTCAGAATTGGCAGAAATAGGTAGTAGAGCTCTCGCAAAGGCCTTGACACCTGCAAATATTCGTGTTGGTTTTAGACGCACAGGTATATGGCCACTTGATCCAAATGCATTACAGAATGACATGGAATGTAGTAAACTATATATCATTGAAGAAGATGCCAACGAAGATGATGCTGAAAATGTCACAGATGATGATACTCCTGAGAACATTATGAATGTTGATGGTACTGAAAACATAATAGATGTTGATGGTACTGAAAACATCCTAAGTTTGTCAAGAGATGTAGCTCCACCAGTTGGTGACAAAATTGGAGAAAATTACTTAATGGAATCAGTTGAGAATCTGTCAACAACACAAGAAGTCCATCCAACCATTGAAACAACGGTTGTTGCTAATACAGAGACGGAGGAACCAAGTATACAGGGAGAAAGCCAAAGTATAATGCAGACCAAAGATTATGAAGTGAACAACATTGTGAATACTCATGACCAAGGCACATCCAGCTACAACACTGAGGCCCAGGGATTTGGAGAGGACGATCTCTCATTGCCAAGTGCACCAGAACAACCTACATGGCTGCAAGAGCATATTGCAGAGTTGGGACTTGATCAGATTGGAAACACTGAGGATGAAAGTATATCTTTACCTTCGATGCCAACCAACCTTGTGCCAGCAGACTTTGAACCAGCAAACTTTACTCATTATTATGCTGACGCAGAGGAAATTGAGGTCATTGATAAAGATGAAAATGAGGAAGAGACAACTGGCCATGATGTTGAAAGTGGTATATCAAATGATGGTGTTGCTGCAAATGAGAAGAAATTGGGTAAATTTTTAAGGTTACCGACACAATTTGTACGGGATCCTTCCAAGGGTAAGAGTGATGCTGCACTCCGGATAAGTCGTGCTTCACAATTGTTAACATCTGATGCTTATGTTCAGATGTTAAAAGATACAAAACATAAAAAACAAGAAATATGTGAAGGGAAGCAACGTAAAAAGGAGCATATTGAGGCAAAAAAGCAAGAAAGGTTAGCAGCAAAGGAGCAGAAAAAGGAAGAGAGATTGCAACGCATTAAAGAGAGGCAAGAAAGGGAGCTACAAAAGTTTGTTGAAAGACAGGAGCGCGAGAAACAACGGGAGGTAGCTCGCCAAAAGAAGGAATTGGAATTACAACAGAAGGAAGCCACTCGCCATCAAAGGGAGAAAGAGAAACAAGAAAGAGATAACAAGTTCAACAATCCGCAGGTTTTGTTTCCCATGCATCATCCCATGCCCATACAGAACTCCCTGTTACAAGATATGTTGAAAGTTCCTATCCCAGATTACCACCCTTACTTCCTTGACACCAACAGAATGCAAATAACTTCAACTCCAACTACACACCCCATTATCCCACAACCTCCTACTTCACACACAACCTTTCATACCATATCTGGTTTTCCTATTCCACCATGGGTTCATCCAGTGAACCTCTTGATGACTCCAACAACATCTGTCAATGATACAATCGTTCCTGATAGTCCAAACTAAGGGCAGCATTCGAGGAGAATTCTTTTTTGTGTTGCAGAAAAATATGTATCGAAATCAATTGTGCTTGCATTATTGCATTCACGATTATAGGTTATAGTCGGTATATTTTGCTCCGAATGTAATGAATATGGACACATACAGTATAAGTTTATATGTTTTGCTCCTAATGTAAGAAATATAAAGACATGCAGTTTAGATTACTACATTTTGCTCGAAATGTAATCATTGTTTCAGATGAGGAAACCAAATCAGCTCAGAATTTGTTCATAACCTTATTCAAATTGTTGCAGCTTAAAATGAACACCATTAAATAATGTAAATGTATTTTTTTTTTATAAGTATAAAAAGATTTTATTTATTAGGTAAACGGATTAGTGTTTTAAAAGGCTCCCAAAACCTTGTACAAAACAAAAAGATAAAACATTGAAGATCACAACAAACTGACCACAAACAAAATCAAAACAACTTAATACAGCAAAAGCGCCCAAGAACATTTGTTTATACAAAAACCCACTAATTAGAAAAAAACAACATAAAAAATCTGTAAAAGATCCCCCCGATTCTGTATTTCCCTTGAAAATCTTCTTCTTCTCACCCAACTCGGGAGGTTTCATTTCATCAACTAATCCATGGTTCAATCGAGATAGAAACAAATCCAAGATACAAAGACATATTCAATTAAATACATAGGTGATAGAGAAAGACTGAACAAATATGTTAATAACCAACATAAAACCAATCAAGGATCAACATAAAATTAATTTAAAGCGATGCTTGGAATAAAACTTTACTAAAAACAAAAAAATTACATAAACAAAATTGTTGCAGCTTAAAATGAACAACGTTAAATAAAAACTAAAAGACAAGGATTTATTTGAATCTTGGTGAGGTTGAAACCTCACCTCTGTATGGCTTAAAAACATAGAACTGTAAGTAACATTTTCCTTGAGTATTAGTAGTGTGAATACACACTGTTTCCACCCTGCTTCAAACGATCTTGCCGCATAAAACCGCCATTCCAAAGTTCTCAGCTCTTGCGCCAACACTGGAGCTCCACAATAAAATACTCCTACACGTCCATCCAAAAACAAAATTTGCTTAATAAATAATAAACATCGCATTCTACAAGCTTGTCAAAGATCATTAGCTCCTTCAAATTTCATGAACAGAACTACATTAAGGATGGTTATCTACTCACACAATGAACGAATTTCATTGATTGGTAGTCATTCCACGTCAGCTTTTCATTGCCTTTCCCTTTGGCCTTCAAAAGAGCTTCATGCTCAGCGTTCTCTATCCATAATCATTCATTTTTTATGTATCAGTATTCGCTCAAACTTATGCCTGCTATATTAGAGGGCCTAATATATGAAATGAAATAAATTCAGGGTAATTTATAACATTGTAAAGTGTATTTTATAGTTATAGCAAAGCGCTCACCCTCAACTCCTCCAGTGCTCGTGGATTCTCAGTGAGGTACTTTACACCAAACGTCATGGCCATTGCTGAAGTTTCGACACCAGCAAACACAAAAAAGATTATTGTATCTGCAATAATTTCATCCGAAAATGTGCCCTCCCTCACAAGTTTGGTCAACAAGTCATTGCGGAGCACCTCTGGATGTTCTCTCCTCTCCTTTATACATTTGTGAATTCTTTTTAACAGAATTCCCCTGGCCTGCATTGAAAAGTTAATATCATAATTACATAGAGAAAATTCGAAATCTTACTCTTTATTCTTGCTCAATACATAGGAAGTATTACATCCATTTAAATAGGAGATGTTGTTCCTATATTTAAGGAGATATAATCTCCATAAATATCTCCACACATAACTCCTAAAACAACTCCATGCTATTATACGTGAGATTTTGTTTTCTCACAAAACTAATATTGTTAATGATTTGTTTACTCAACAACTCATAACAATATTTACTCACCCACTCATAATTACATTTACAATAATGTAATTAATTATTACAACACATATTATATTATCATAGATAATATAATCACTTACATAATATTCTATGTTCACACTACAACATAGATATTCCTAACATTCGCCCCCCTTAGTGTGAACATGGGGTAAGAGCTCCTGGAAACATCAACCTTGTCGGAGTATTCATTGCTACTGGATCTTGCTATCTGGATCTTGCTGCTAATGATCATCCTTGTCGTATGAACATCTTCATCGACTGATCACCTTCCACCGAAGTATGGCAGTCAGAGGACCGTACGACAGTCAGAGGACCGTACGTAGATGATTTTCCCCTGTAAGCTGAGTCATGCAGTTTGCTTCTTCCACACCAAATAGACACTCAGGAACTGTTGTTAGTCTATGTGAACACATTAAAATCAAAACATGAAACTAGTTTCCCCCCCTTGTGTATAAACACACCACATAACTGAAATAAAATATCACCACATCTGTCTGCGACCCCATCGTTGGTGAATGACGAGAGGACGCTGATTTTCCTCCTTCCTCCATTGCCTCCTTCCTCCAACAAGAAAAGAGTCTACCATAGGAAATCCTCATCACTAGGACATGAAAGTTCTTCATCAGTTGAGTAGACTTCCCAATCAGTTTCTACTTCAGCTAGAAGGGCTTTCTGATCTATCTTGTCATCAAGAAGATCCTGAGCTCTCTTTTTACAGTTCAGTATTACATGCCCAATCTCATTACAATAAAAGCATTTTATTTTTCCATGTGAAGGAACCTTCTTTGGTTTATGTTTTTCCTTCTTAGATGAGGAGCTCGGTTTGTTTCCTACATATAGTACTTCTTCATGTTCTTCATGATTGCTTTGTTCTAACAATGTAGAAATCACTCCTTCTAGACTAATAGTAATTTTACTCAAAGTAAATACAATATTTGAGTAACTCTTAGGCATGCTATTAAGAAGAATAGCTTTAGCATCATCATCTTTTACATGTTCTTTAATTCCAGCTAGTTGATTTAGCAAAGAACGAAACTTACTTATATGATCTGCCATTTTTGAGTTCTCTTCCATTTTCAACCCGTACAAGCGTTGCTTCAATGTAGTCTTTGCCATTTCAGCTTCAGAACCAAACAATTTGTTAAGAGACTCCCAAATTTCTTTTGCAGATTTTGTGAAATCCACATGATGTAGATAGGCTTTTGATAAGCCCAGACCAATGGTACCCAATGCTCTCTGATCTTTTGCATTCCATTTTGCCAATTCATTTCCTCCAATGGGTGGAGTTGAATTAGACTTCACCACATCCCATAGATCCTTTTCTATTAAATGTAATTGCATCTGTAGTTGCCATGTATGGAAATCTTGTCCTTCAAACTTTTCAATCAGATTTAGTTTCTCCATTATTTTGTACAATACTGATAAAAAAATACAAAATTGAATCAAGTACTTTAAAATTTTATATTGAATACCTTTTAACCTCCAAGCAAGTCAAGAACTTGTATTAACAATTCAACATTATTGAAAATTGGAGAAAACTTTCAGTAGAAGAATTGATGTGCTTAATTTGATAGCTGCATAGTAAAATCCGTATTTCTTCCAACCTACGTTCTGGGTCTTCTGAAATTTCTTCTGTAGTTTCTTGACCAGCACGTGATTCTGCACACAAAATTATAGAAAAACCCACATCTGGAAACGAAAAATATAATATATTCTTTGAGACGGATCTGATCATGAAAGCACTGAAATTTCTTGCATCAAACCTGCTCTGATACCAAATGAAAAGTTAATATCATAATTGCATAAAGAAAATTCGAAATCTTACTCTTTATTCTTGCTCAATACATAGGAAGTATTACATCCATTTAAATAGGAGATGTTGTTCCTATATTTAAGGAGATATAATCTCCATAAATATCTCCACACATAACTCCTAAAACAACTCCATACTATTATACGTGAGATTTTGTTTTCTCACAAAACTAATATTGTAATGATTTGTTTACTCAACAACTCATAACAATATTTACTCACCCACTCATAATTACATTTACAATAATGTAATTAATTATTACAACACATATTATATTATCCTAGATAATATAATCACTTACATAATATTCTATGTTCACACTACAACATAGATATTCCTAACATGCATTCCATAGATTTCATAGTTTAAAGACATGAGCTCCAAATGAAGTCACGTAGAAAAATTAGAAGAAATACATAAGCAACAGAAAAACCCAACGCGGCAGTAATTTCTTCGCCATCAAGTTCAGAACAATCTGCCAGTAAGTAACAGATTCGCAATTGAAGCCAAATCTGATCTGAAACGAAAACTAGCACACTATTTATAGAAAAATAAGTAGTCGGAGAAGGGATAGAAATCTTATGGACTCGAATCCTTTATTGAAATACATAAAATTGATATCAATCACACACAGAAAGCACTACCGGTAGATATTATGCAAAGATCGATCCACTCGAAATCGCGGAGGTAAATATAATGGAAATATTAAGAATATAAGTTACATTTTTGTAAAAGATTTGAGCAGAATTAAAGACTGAGGAAAATAATAAGGAAATCGGTCCACATTTCTGAAAAGACGCGACGAAGGATAGATAAACAGTGTGAGGGATAGCTTAAGAGAAAAATAAGGGTTATAGACGGTGCCGGTGGTACCTGTGATTGGCGAAACTCGTGAACCCTTCTCCTCGAGTGGAGAAGACGATAACAGCAACTTCCGCGTCGCAGAGGACAGATAACTCGCAGGCCTGGTAAGAGGTGACAAATGGTGGGTAAGCTTCAATCGACAGATAGCTTCAATCTTACTCGCAGGCTTCAATCGACAGATAACTTGCAGGCGAGTAAGTGGAAAAGGGGATAGGGACATCAATCGACTTCATTTTATGTAATCCTGCGCAGGAGCTCCGTAAGGCCCGTTTATGAGCTCCGCACAAGGTGGTTGAACATTTATTTGCTCCTTATCTAAAACCGCGCGTGGAGATGGCGGAGGACAGGTTACGTTTCCCTCTTTTATTTCCAATTTAATGCTCAACACCTGTCCTCTTCGGTGGACCACTACCGGTCTCCACCAGTAAATGTGTTTTTTTTGAGATATTTTATTTGATCGATCATATGGAAGCAAATCATATTAAATGGATACGAAATTAAAGGCTTAGGATAAAAAAATGTTATTTTATAACTAGCTGTCAAATTGGCGCTCCTACGTGGCAAGGAATTGGCTCCATGGACCTGCGAACTTAGGGTGTTCGCATACTGGCCCTTCTCCCCTAGAGATAGATAGGTAGTGTGATTCGAAACAATAGATGGAGAATGGTAGATGATGTGATTTGAATAGATTGATGGAGAATGGTAGATGATGTGATTTGAATGTGGTGTGATCTAAAATAATATTAATTTAAAATCTACTACACATTTTTATTTAAAAGGTTATTCTTAAATGTTATGGACAATGAAAATTTGGTGCATTTAAAAATAATTTTGAGAAAAGTCTAAAGACTAACAAGGCCATGATATGGCAAATCCTGCCGAAGGCTTTGCTTTGTTGTTGTTGGTAGTACTTGTTGTATTTGTTGTGGTGTTGTGTGAATTGGAGAGGAGAAGTTGCAATTATGCAGGTTTGAAAATGAGGGTGCTCGTAATGTAGTGCAATTGGGCAGGGTGTGTTCTGGGGCAAGGCTGTTTCTCTTTTGTTGAGGATTGGAGATGTCTTTGGCGAAGTATTGTGTGATTGCATTGTTGCTAGTAGTCGTTGTGCAATGAAAGCGCTGGGTGTTGGTCGAAGATGGCAAATACTATTGGCGAAGCATTATTCGATAGTGCGGCTGTAATTTGTTGCAAGGATGAGTTGGAAAGGAAAAGCGGCAAGTATGTTGGATTCAAATTTAGGGTGCTAGATCGATGTTGGAGAAACATGTTTGAAAATGAGGGTCGTTGTAGAGTATAAGGATTAATAAAAGATGAGAAGTAATATGTTGTGCGGGATCGGTTTTTGGATTTGTAAAAAGATAAAGAGAATAGCCTTTAACTTTTTCTTTTTTTTTCAAATTTTTAAATCAATTTATTTATTGTTTTATACTCTCGCGAAAAGAAGATTCGCCTTGAAATGATAACGTAACATGGTTTGTATGAAGAGTCCATATAAAAGCAATAGCTTTTCAAAATGCCTTTGGAATTTAACGGAAAGTGATGGCAGCGCTTTTAAAATCATAATTCAGTTCCGTTACAGAGGATACAAAAATTGTGGGCAAGTTTGACAGTATTCTACAACTGGCCTCCTTGAAAACAGAGTTAACTAAACTCAAAGCAAGATTCGATCATCATGATAATAGTAATTAATCCAAAGGCTTGGTTTAACCTTAACAGTCAAAATGTAGAAACAGAGGGAATTTAGGATTATGTGGTGGGATTTATCATCATTTACTCTTAAGAAAAAGAAATGGATTGTAATTCAATATTAGGTATGATGATGTAAAAAGTGTTGCCTAGTCATCTTCCAAAATATAAATTTTAAAAAATATTGATAAATAAAAGATGGTGTCTTAACCATGATTCGGAAGAATTTAGCCGATTAAACCACTCCACCATGAACTTAATCCAAAATAGTCCTTAAAACAATTTTTTTTTATAATTTCCAATTTTATTCTTGCTTTCATGAATATCAAAATCGAGTTCCCACGTACATGAAGAAAATGTTGTCACCCTATTTAGGGATCCTTTCAGTTTATTGTCATGGTTGCTCTCATCAACTCTACATTGAATGTGTTCATAACCATCCATAGAATGAGCATTTATACCAATTGTGTTTTTTAGAACTTAAAAATGAAGATCATTTTTTACTCGAGTGTCTTGTCAACTCACATCATTTTCAGTGTGAGACCAATAAGTGGACAATGCCCAAGAAGGATTGGGAAATAAGAATAAACTTATTTTGTAATAAAGGGAGGGTGAAGATAGAATGCCATTACATTACAGAGTGTGGAGCATATAATGACATCTATATCAAATATGAATTTGACAAATTAATCAACTTATTTAAGGAGGCAAGACTTGAAAAGATGGCCATTTTTTATTTAGATAAACAAAACAAGATCCAACATCAAAAATTGGTTGGAAAGTTTGCAAGATTGATAGGGCAGCATTTGTGTCCAACTCTTGTGCTAAAGTGAGGCTCTTTTGTTTTAACTCTTGGTACTATAGACTATTTAGTCTCTTTGACATTATTAAAATTATTCATTTCTTATACATTCATGAAATATATCATTTTCTTTTTAGTGATTCTTGTGAATCCTTGAGGAGCTTCATTCAATGCGAGGCGCAGAGATGTATAGCCTTTTGTATATCCATTAAACACTTCAATTTCAACAAAAAAACACTCAAATTGAAGTTTTCATATACAAACAAATCCAAGAATATCGCTTCTTACTTTCAAACAATGCACTTTAAAAACTTTAAGAAATCACATACCCAAACAACATGATCCACATCCTTAAGACCGCATATATTTTAATCGTTTCAAAATTTATGACATTCAAATAATAGAATCATTGTTTCTCAATAGGGGAGAGGACCCCATAACTGTGCACCCTAACTTTAGGGGCACGTAGATATATGTAGGGGTCTCGTCAACATAAAAAAATTATATCATCGTATAGTGTATCATCATGCCACATCAGTATTTTAGTTTCGCGTGTTTATTTGGAGAGAAAAGTAGTTTTTGAATTGATTTAAAATGAAAAAAAATAATATAAAACATTTGAAAGAGGTACCAATGACCAAGCACCCTATGTGTCACATTGCAATTGGCTCTTAAAAAGTGTCATTAATCAAATAGTGAATGACCATTAGTCATTTTTTCAACAACCAATGGTGAAAATCAATGTACATATATTGGTACCTCCACAATTATGGGGTCCTCTCCCCTATAAAAATTATTAGAGTTTTTTTTTCATTACTCTTTCAATTTCTTTAAAGATATGCATTGACGCTCACTTTGTGCAATAAATTCGTGTAATATCTTCTTCATTACTTGGGGGCCCTTGAAGCATTCTTAACCTCCAGTGGAAAGTAATATTTTTTCTACAAAGAGACCAAACGACCGAGACTACCTGTAAAGTACAAAAAAATTATTAAAAAAAATAAAAATTAACTAACTTGAGATTTATGCCCAACCACAAACAGCTTCAACCGGCGCCCCGTCCGTTATGGCATTGGCGAGGAAGATCCTATTCCAATCAGACAGGATATTCCTATATCCAAAGTAAGCTTCAATATATTGACCTACACCATTAGACCGTGTCAAAATAGGCAAGGAAGTAGTTTGGTGCATGCATATTTATTTATGCCTCGTCTCGCTATATTTAGATAAATTGAAACTGATGAAGTTAGTCTCTTTGTTTCTTTTCTTTCAAGAGTGATCCGTATGAAAAATGAATACTAAATAGACATGTATCCCTGAAAGGTGGCTATTTCATAAAACACTAGGAAAGCACCAATGTCATAAACTTCATATAGATCCGACACCACATACTCCAGATCTATCATACATCCACACAAGTGAATACTGAAAATATTCATGACTTAAACAGCCCTTGTGATTTGATCAACTGGACATATATTAGGAACGCCATATTCAATCAGATCACTATTTCCTCAGATTGACATAAGTTTCCTCAACACATAACGTAGTGCATAATGTTTCCATGCCACCCAAAGGAGTTGTGCCTATAGAACTCATACACAAGTGCCCCATATTTTGCAGATCAAGTGTGTCTCTTTGAAATGTTTATTTCCCACAAGTAGGAAGAAGCTGTCCTGAGAAGTTTGTGATAGCCCAAAACTAAGCCTCTCAAGAAAGAAAGCAGCTCTGCAAATTATTATAGCTGCTTCAAATAGGCTGATACTCGGAACATGAGTTCTATAGGATCCAGACAGAATAAGCCTAGGCTTATCCATTGGCATCTTTATGATTATATTATCTGTACACGTCAATTTTTTTGCCATAATTTCAAAAAATACACACTCATGATAATATTCACACAGCAATAACCTTGTCAGGACTTGAAATCTTCCGCTCACCCTTCCTACATCACTCCTCAGAAGCCGGTATCATTATTTGTAGACTTTTTGCAATCAGTTAGTTTAACCACCTACAAGAAAGCTATTCCCATTTTGCTGATGGCAAAACATTGTTATCTGCTCTGCTCAAATGTACAAATGATTCTTAGCAGGTTCAATGCCATGCACAATTACAGAGCACAGTTTGTAAATGAATTTAGTAGAGAAATATCTGAGGCATTCAACTTGTTACAACTCAAGATGGGCGACTGGGCATCCCAACTAGATACACCAAAGCAACATCACTTTAATGGGTACCATAACCAATGGTTTCCCACTTGAATGGAGCAACTGAATTAATTGTTGGGGGTCCCTTGAACAACAGGCATACACAGACACAAACTGTTGCAGTAGCCAGCAGGGAGTAAAAAAATGGACGATACATGGCTCCATGATAGCCGGTAATTCTAGATACTTTCTTGGAGGTAAGTCTTGCACACTGACCACAATTCAGGGGAAGCTTATGTACTGTTGGCTGACAAAAGTTTGCGTCTGAACATTGTGTTCCATCAGTTCCCTGAATTGCACTCTCATTCAATGAAGGTTCTTTCAAAATGGTTATAATTAACTGAGCGCTCACGCTATCCATCAATTTTCTTACAACCAACCGATTATATGAGTGATTATTTCTCATCAAGGCATAGGCATGTGGTGTTTGTTGGTTTGCATCCAAGGCTGTGGTCCAAGCATGTAAGCCAATCTGCAACACAAAAAAAGAGATCAAAATTGACTATAGAATTGTCGTCTATCAGCTATAGTGGTGAAAGCACATTTTCTTTCCTCACCTTTCCCGGATCACTGGTCAAAGCATCAACAATATCCTCTGCATTTTGCATACTTGCAGCTAAATGCAGTGGTGTAAGACCACCCGGGCCAATCACATCTGGACTAAATGCAAAGTTTCCATTGGCACTTGATAAGGGTAGATAGCATAACAACAAATCCACAATTTGCCTGCAATTTCTCTTCACTGCCCTGTGCAGCAAGTGAATTTCTGACATTACAGCCAATGCCTCTTGAATTGATCCTTCTTCAGCATACATGCTAAAGAAAATATCCAGAATTCTTTTAAGAAGAGCATTCCAATCCCTTTCCACAGCATAAGTTAAAAGAAACTTGAAGCGGCCAGGCAAGCCTCCAGGAGAAGGAGGCTTCTTCTCAGAGTAGGAATTTCTTTGGAAAAGCCATCCAAGCTCATTCAAGAAACTCACAACATCCTCTTGGTTGCTTATTTTCACATCATCTTGAGAATGCATTTTCGAATGCTTGTTTGTTACTATCACCTCACAAGATATGTCAACGTCACCTTCTAGGCTTCGGAGCTCTCTACAAATTGCACTATCTGCCACAATGACTGGAAAGCTGTTCCCTTTCAAACCTCGCTCAACCTGCATAGTACTTCAGTGTTAGAACATGAAGACAAGCAGCAGCAGGATAGATTTCCAAGAACAGGAAAAGCACATGAGATATCTTTATTAAACTACCTCTACAAATAAACGGCCCAAAACATCTGGTGGACCCCCTGAGAATGTGTGCTCAATCATAGAACACGTGTTGAAGAGTGTGGCACTGCATACTTGATGATCTTGTGGAACAACATTTTCTGAAACATATTTCCCCCTGTAAGCACAAAGAATTCTGCATCCAATATCCCAAGGATATTAGAATTGTGTCAAACTTTTCAATTCTGCAAACATTTATTTTCTATGTACTCCCATAACTGTCTTACACAAGCTTACTTTGTACCAGGAGTCATCAAATTATGGCCTGTGAGAATAAGTCTGGTTTCTTCACCAGCTACTACTGCAATAGGCCTGACTGAGAGAATTTTAGGAGCTTTCAATGACCTACGAGATCTGCAGAACTCAATCTTGCCTGCAGAGAAATTGACATAGAAATGAGATATAATATTTATTAACAAAATAGACCTTGAATAAGTACTGGCAAGGATTCAAATACTAGTCTTAGAGGAGTCTTTATAAAAAATATCTGATGCTTACCACTTTTAAACGAGACCAATTGCTGTTCGGCTTGAACCAGTATTCGACCACTTTTCCAAAAATCACTACCACAATCCTTAAAAAGCAGTAATTTCATGCGTTCTTGTAAGTCCCCCCTCAGCTGTGGTATAAACAGATTAATGTTAATAACCCCTCAAAAATTAACGCTATACAGGGTTTTCAATATATTCAAATGCTTCTGATAACGCACATGCCTGGTCCCATACAGCCTTAGGCATGGAGGCAAATACACTAAGTATCACACAACCAGGCCTTATATAGCTCTCCATGTCTGATGGACTGTAAGACAGCCATTCCAGTATCTGCTTAAGATAAAAAAAGAAAGAGCAAATTATATAATCTAGACTCTACATTGAAAGATTAGAAAGAAATACAGAAAAAATATAGCAATTCATTTTACAGATGGTTCTCGTCAGCAACACCAATCATACATAAAATAAACTCACCTGGGTTCGCAGTGTCTGAGGGAAATCACTTGGGTCTTTGCCAAAAAGTTTAAAAATAATTCTACTTGTTCGTTCCTGATATTTAAATGAGAAAAAGAAAACTTATCAGTTATATTCATATACTCATGCTCACAGAGCTATTAAGACATGAGTAGGCGATTTACAAAACACACCTGTGTATCTGAATTGGAACTTGTTGGAGACTGATCTGACCCTGATGATGTATAATGCTGGTAACTGCTCTTTCCACAATTTGATATGCGGATTTTGTAGTGCCCATCATCACTAGGACTTTGATCAGGTGTTAACTCAATTTCCTCGCCAACTGAAACACTCTCGTTCTCCTTACTGTCATCCCTTGAATGCAAAGGAAAAAATTTCTGGACAACCGGAGGTGATGAAGATGGGCTTCTTGATGACAGTCTCTCTTCCATATGCTATTTTTTGTGTCTTCAAGAAAATTTAGAGATCATTTTTAGAAAATACCTTGCCTTTTACAGATACACGGCAAATAAATATCAAAAAACCTTGAAACGCGTACCTATATGTGAACAGCAGTGCTTTTCGATGATCTTTTCCTGCTCACATGAGCGATTGCTGACAGCTTTCTGTTTTTGGCCATTGTAGATTCAGATGCGGCTAAAAAAACCTAAAATTTGCCTAAAAAGTGTCCAATCTGTTCAATACTGAGATTACTGGAATCGGCTTGATCAGAGGAAGGCTGTTGTATGGTCTGTCTTCGAATCTTTGCAGTCTGGTGCAGAGATGCCATCACTGATGCTCCCCCATCCCGATTTTGCAGGCAGTAGAAACGAATCTACAAAACAAATTTATTTTTAAAACAAAAGAATACTTGCGCGTACAGATTCAAGGCTTGAACGAAAGCCAAAAACGAAAAAAATACTTCATTTACTCTCCCTAAGAAATGATTTCAGACATAGATATTTGGATATATGTTCAGAAAACAAAACTACAAAAGAAAAGTCTAATCTTTATGCTCCTCCCCGTGAAATAATTTGGGGAACAAACACAAATTCTCATTTTTAAAAGCTGAAAGTCCACTGTAACCTGACAGGACATTAGAAGACTGGTTGCTTACCATGCCAAGGGTGTAGCAGGCCTCCACGTTTCCAGCGTCTGCGCATTTCCTTAAAAATCTATGCGACCCCTCCGACTAGCGCGATGCTTCCATCGCAAACACAGACGTCGAAGCCTTGAGCAGCACCATCGGCTGCATTCCGACCTCATTAAACCTCTTGCATCTGCGCAGCCAAAATCATCTCCACCTTCAGTCTTAAAACGCCAAAAAAATATTTAACAAGATCAAACCCTAACACTCGAAAATGAAAAATTACTCGCGTTACAGGGCACTGATCAAGTCGGCAGGGCGAGCGACAGGCGTTTTCCTCGAGCCACTCAAAACTGTCAAAAGTGACCTGCTCTGTACATGACAGTCAATGCATTAATGTCCCATAACTCCTACGTTTTTTCAATGAACAGTGCACATAAAGCCAAGGACCAACCATATGTTGCCACAACAAAAAAATCAAAAGCAAAAACTATAGTCCAGCTTCATTTTAATACACATGTCACAATACCATTGAAAACATGTAAATGTTTAATTGCAAAAGTGAAGACAATATACCTGCCTTCGGCAGTATAATAAATATTAAAGTATCTTCTTTTGTAGTTTTTAAAGAAAGGATCAATCCAAAAGGAGAAGGATCCTTTGATACCCAAGAACATTAATGTTTCATAAGTTTTAACTAATTTATTGTTGGGAGTTGGGGCGTATTATGGGGCGTATGTGTAATACGTAAACACAAAGGAGAGTTTTGTTGATTTGTAATTTATGAAATATATAAAAAATGATACGCAAGATATAAACACAATAATTTATGTGGCAAAACCCTTATAAGTAAAGACACTTAACATACTAGCATTGTTCTATTGCATTAACTTAAAAATCACTTTCGAATACAATAAACAACCTTTAAGGGATTGTAACATTATTCAATAGTACATACATTTACAAAGTACTACAACACAATACATGCATTGGTGTCTGTGCACTAGACTATACAACAATATCTCCCAACTATACAACAATATATCCCAACTATGTTTGATTCACTCACGCTTGGGAGAATATTAGCCCATTACGTACTTAGACTTGACCATCTAACCATAACCAATAATCATGGACATTGTTGTAACTATTTTCGAAATTCACTCCTTAGAATCCACTACCATTTAAGATGGCTCATGACTATCCACTCGAGAATCTGTTGATTTGACGTTAACCGTTGAATAATTTCATAGTTATATAACACTCTTCCACTAACTATATCAAAGTATTTTCAGCACATTGCTTGACACCTGAACATTCTCATAGTCCATTCAAACAGGTGTTGACAGAGCATCATTTATCACATTCCAATGTTGCACAATAACACTTTGCACCATAATAAACTCCAATTGCACACATACCTTATACAAACAACACATTGTTGTGCATAATGATTCCATCCACATTGTGCGAGACCCTCACAATTTCCATGTCCTTGTATGCTTATGCACATACCCATGTGCAAGCTTTCCTCTATTGTGCAAGCTTGCAGAACATTAATTATTACACAAAGACCTTGCACAATCCTATGCAAAGTTGAGACATTCCTAGCACTCATAGATTACAAATTTACAAGTAAATGCTTCTATGTAGCATTTGGATGTAAGGGTTCTCTCCTTGAATAATAAAGGAATGACAAAGATGAATTTTTACAACTCATGCTTGAGTAGGGTATGGGAACAACCATCATGAAGCACGTCTTACCCAATTAGTGAGTGTTGAAACTATGATTTATACAAAGAGATCTAAAAGCTCAATACCATTATAGAAGATGTGGAAACTATCAAATGTGACAACTATATACTTAAGAGAATTTTAAATGAAATTGATCGCTTTAAATGTTGGGTGTATGGATGTAATATGAAAAGTAGGTTTATCATTGGTCTATATGATTTAATCTAAATTTAATTAAATCTAATTTTTAGAGTAATGTGTTGTAATGAATTATATACATGTGATAATATAAAGTAATGGACAAGTAACGAGCATTCAAATATACGAAACCCTAAGCAAGTGAAAGAGGAAGATGACTTATCTAATTTCCGTGCAACCTGGGGATAATCTAAACTAAGTAACTACTGGATATGGTTGGGGAAAACATCGTCAAGGCTTGACGAGGGTTCTGGAAATTATAATTGTGTCATACACAAGGACCCACAGGAGGACAAGACCACCTAGACACTAATGATTGGACTAAGCGCTAGTGACTGCTTAGATGCTCAGGTTCTGATCCTTTTTGGGTTGGAGGAACTTCACTTTTACTCACTCTTTATCACTCTGGTTCGGCTGTTAAATTGTCAGTCGTACCTATAAACTGTGAAACAGATAACTACCTGCACATGTCTGCAAACCACATCAAATATAATAAAAAATATGCAAAATATGGAGTCGGATTGACCCCGGTAGTCACCCAAAGAGTGAACATAATACCCAACATTGCACTACATTTCAAACTCCATGTAGCTATGTGTGTTTGTGTGTGTAATGATGCCCTTGTAGAAGTTACATGATAATAGCGGGATAGATCTAGAATGTACCAAGTATGTAGAATGTTTGTAATGGAATAAAATGAACTCCCCTCCTATGTTGTGTATGCACAATAATGCAACCCTTGTCCCTTGTATGGATGTGTTAGATGTATGTTTTGTAATGCTCATGTGCCTTTAATGCAAGCTTAGGTGATGATAGATAATGCTTATGTTTGTGGCCCCTTTATTTGAGAGCAATAACTAAGTATACATATATGATCTTCCATTGTTTGAATTTCGTAATTGACAACTGAAAGGCCAACCCAAAGTTTTAAAAGCTAACCAAGAAGTAAAAGAACCCAAAAGAGTAAGAAGAAGATAAAGAAGGTTAGGAGTGCCCAGGAGGGATAGGGGCGCTTGGGCGCTAGTGTCCAAGGCCATAAAAGATAAATCAGTAAAGTTTTGAAAGAGTTGTAAGATATATAAGGCCAATAAAAGTGCAAGACATAAAGCAAAAGGCCCAAAAGAAGATGTCAATCACTAGTTTTCTTGCTTAGGAATCATATATACCTTAGTATGTTTTAGGACCTAGAAATGTACCCAAGTGCATAGATTTTGTGTCTACATTTTCCCTCACTTTATGTTGTTGAGTGAATGCTTGATATCACAAAGTAAATAGAAGATGTGTACCTTGTGATCTTGTAAAGAAGAGTGTAGTCGATAATGTGCCAAGTGGACAAGTGAAGCATGAAGTGATCGTAATGCAAAGTGTGGAAACTAAGAAGGGGAGGTAGACCCTAGGGGTGAAGCGTATGCGTAGTAGTGTAATATTGCAGCTTGTTCTCGCTAATGTGAGATTATTCTTGTTGCGTATAAGGACGGACCTACAAAAGAAGAGCAAAAGAGTAGTCAAAGTCCTGTATGTGAAAAAACATAGTAATATATGTACAAGTGAGTAAAAAGTGTGTACAAGTAAAAGGAAAGTTTTCACCTGATGTATAAGAGGGTGAAGGATAAAAAGTAGTCTTTTTTTCTTGGAGATGTTTCCAGATTGGAGTGTCTTATTGCCAAAGGTGAGGTTTTTGGGCAATCTCACACCAAAAGCTAGTTTTTTGGGTGATCTCACATCAAGGACAAGTTTTTTGGGCGATCTCACATCAAGGACACGTTTTTTGGGCAATCTCACGCCAAGAATGAGTTTTTTGCGCAATCTCAAGCCAAAAGAAGAGTGTTAGGGAGAGAGGTATGTTTTTCTCTCCATCCACGATGATGATTTAAATTAATTTGAATTCAATCTAATATTGTGGAGTCACCACTTAACCAAATGATGTATAAATGTTGAAATGTAGAAATGACACAAGCAAACTAATATGTAAAATGTGAAAACCCTAAGCAAAGAAAAAAGAGATAAGCCTTAGCTAATTTATGCTTGGTATGGAATTGATATGGAGTGGAAAAGTGTTGAATAGGCTGGGCAGAGTGTCGTAAATGCTTAGTGTAAATTCTAGAGCTCACGGATACTATCAAACACGGGCACCCACATTAGGGCACAGGCTCTTGGGCACTGGAGACCACTTCTGGGCATTGGTGACTACGTAAATGCTCAGAAATTGATTTCTATAATGTCACAAGGTATTTTTTGTTGTTTCTTGTTGGTTGCCTGGTTGTCGTTCTTTGATCACCAAGGGTACATGTAACATGCTAAATAGGTATAACCTGCAAAAGCCCACAAACCACATCAAATCCAAAAAAGAAATATGTAGAATGAGGATTCAAACTGACCCTGGTGGTCACCCCAGGAGTGAACTTATGACTGAGCGTTGCACTACATCTCAGACTCCATGTAGTTCTGGTGAGTGTGTGTAGAAATCGTGCCCTAGGATGCCCTTGTGCTAGTTACGCTTGATAACGAGTTGTAGCTAAATTTAGCAATGTAGTAGAATGTGTAGATGGAATAGAATGAACTTCCCCTTCCTATGTTATGTATGCAGAAGTATGCAACCCCTGTCTCGTGAATGGATGTTAGATGGATGTCTTGGAGTGCTTTAGGTGCCTTTTGAATGCAAGCTTAGGTGATGATAGTAATGCTTAGTGCTTGGTCCTTTATTTTGAACACATACCTATGTATTTATATGATTCCCTTGTTTTAATTTTGTAATTGATAAATGAAAGGCCAACCCATAAGTGAAAAAGATGCCCAAAAGATAAAAGAGACCCAAAAGGAGTGAGTGAGATAGAAAACAGTCGAGGGCACCTGGGCACTCCTATCTTGGCTAGGCACTGGTGTCTAGAGCCATAAAATATAAACAAGTAAAATACTGACTGAGTTGTAAGATGTGCAAGACCAAATAAAAAACAAGAAAAATAAAAAAGAGTCCAAAGACAGTCGTCAATTACTAGTTTTCTTGCTTAGGAATCATATGAATGCTAGTATGTGTTTAGGACATAGAAATGTACCCAAGTGCGTGATTTTGTGTCTACAAATTCTTTCCCAAGTGCCGCTACAGATGGCACCTCCCATTTATTAATTGATTGTAATGGTTTGTATCTGAATTCTGTAACTGGAGAGAAGTGTCTAATACTGTAGAATTGTACTGTAAACTGTTGGAAGTCATGTTAAACTAAGAAACTATCTATTTTTTCCCCGGGACATAAGCGCCTAGGTGGGACACAAGCACCCACCATTCATGTTTGTACTGGGCACTAGTGTCTACTCTGTGTTTATGGCCCAAGTATGATTCTTGACCATTATGTGAATTTGTGCATGTGCCTATTATGTACAGTGTTGTTCTTATCTATATCTCTGAGCTACTAGAAGGGTGATTTGTTAACCCAATAGATGCCCCCCTCGTTTGGAGTGCATGTGACAAATGTAGGAGAATGCGGCCCAAACAAGAGGATTGGAAGCAGATATGCATATCTGAGCTTGGATACCTGTAGGGGGTAGGGGATGTGCATGGTAAAAACCAAAACTCATGCAAACATTGTAGGCTAGAAACAAGTATTAGTGAAGAAAAGCTAGCATGATGTAGACAATAAAATTAGGTCACACTCCCCTTTTGTCCTTCGACATATAAGCACCCTTTATTACATTTACCTAACCATGACCTCCTTCACCCCATTAATATTAATTTAATTAATTAAATTAAATTAATGCATTATCCTCACTATATTTATTATTTAAATATCTTATTTAAAATAATATCTACACATATAGTTCACTTAGACACCACACCTAGCTAACTCAACCTAAGACCTGTTCTTAGCAAGTTACCATAACTAACTAAGACTTACCCAAACCCTAAAAATTGATTCCTACATTCCCTCTAACCACATTCCCGCATGCTCACAAGAGGCTCTGAGTCTAATCCATGGGATAATGACATGAGATCCAAGGAAATTAGGAGGATATCCCTAAGTTTAGTAAACCTAGAAAATCCTACCTTGACCGACGTCAGTTTCCCCTAACTGTCATCGCCAGTTAAGACCAGACCGCTGTCAGTTACCCCTTTTAACCCAAAACAACCTTATTCTCAAGGTTGGAACTTGGAACTTGAAAGTTGGCAAGCATTGAGAGAATTTTGATGAGAAAGAACGCATCTCAGAGAGATAACGCATATTCAGAGAGCCAATTCCAGCAAAAACTCACATCTAAGGAAGGAGATTAAGCATCTTCTCCTACACAACCATCCCAACCACGTTCTGATCTATCTAAGCAAATAGGAGTGTGCATGTAGCCCATGCAGAAGCTTTTATTAAGTTGGTGATCACTTGCAGCCTTCAAACCCATCATTAGCACCTCCATCCTTCACACATAGACCTTCAAGAACAAAATCCAAGTAAGTACAACATCAAACTTTCCTGGTTATTTCATTTCATCATTATTTTATTATCCATTGTTTATCTTTCTCCTTATTGACCTTCTCCAACATTTTCACCTTTATAGACTCATTAAAACCTCGCAAAAGCCTATTCCAATCACCCAATACTTCATCTTGACCAACCAAAATCCCTTGTACAATAAAAAAGGAGACCACAACCCCATTCTATGACATTTCTAGATCTCACAATAACTGGCACCGGTTATACCTAACCGCGGTCGGTCACCCCCTGACCAACACTGATCTCTGTGTTTTACCACACAACCTTAAACAGAGACCTACCCACCTAGATCTTACCTCACCCTCACTCACCTGTGACCTACCCGTAGACCTTTATCAAACCTGCAGAGACCCAAAACCTATCACTTGACCTTGGATTCTATTCTAGCTTACCCTGTTAGATTAGATCTATTTCTTATTATGTTTTTAATTTAGATACCTAAATCGTTTTAAAATAACAATAGGATTTACCTTATGTTTACAGAATTAATTTGTTTAAAATAGTGGACTGACAGCCATCTAGGAAGTATCATACTTCCCAGATGTAGCTTACACTAGGTAGTTCACTGTCCATATTGTTTAATTCCTTTCTGGTGGTCTTGTTTTCATTACAGGTAGTTCCTCCTAGCCAAAAGGAAGTTCTCACAGTCAACTATGGATTCAGATGTCATACACACACAACAACCCGTCAACTGAAATTTGAATAGGTATTCCTCCTATGACCCGTAATCCTATCTGTTTTGTCAACGATTCAAAGAAATAATCTAAGAAAAAGGTGAAACATTTTGGCATGCTCAGTGGGACCCATCCATGGGGTTCCTTGCATTTCATTCATTCCTCAGGAAATTTTTTTGTGTTTGTTTCCTTTCTCAAAAAAAGCATACACACTAATTTTTTTCCCTAGTAATCCACTTCTTCTTTCTATTTGCTCTAAAGGAAACTTTTATTTTGGTGTATTTAAAAAGAATCATTTCTTTATGTTTTCTGTATTGCAGTGAAAGAGCATCCCTCTTCCTCTTCATCTTATTGTGTCATCTGACTTTAAAATTTTTGATTTGGGTTTAAAAACAATCGCATTTCATTATGATTTATTACATTAGCTCACATTTAATGAGGGCAACCTAAATGCTGGAGGTCATGACTAGCTGATGGTTGACAAACAAATCATAGAAAAGAACTTCTATCCTTTTCTCTTTCTCTGAGTCTTACCAAAGCACACAAAAATTCAGATACATACATTCTTAAACAACATATTACCTGGAAGAAGTTGTAGGTGATCACACGATCACGAGCACAATGGGCACCCAACTTACTTCTCTATCGAGTCATACTTCAGAGCGAAGCCCGCCCCCACCATAACATACCTAAAACCTCACCCTTTAGATCTCCTTCTATGTAGGAAACCATCCTCACCAAAAACTCTATTTCACAATTCATGTGTTAATCCCTAAATAGTACAAGCTAAACAAACATAATAGAAAAGGACACTCTTAGGATCGCATTTTCTTAGTGTTTCTGCTTGGCTTGCGTTTTGAGGTGAAAGATCACGTTCATCACTTTTTTGTTCATCCTTGCACGCTCCTCATCATAGCTAGTGTATTCCGGCTTCACCTGAGGGTGCATGGGCCATATCATCATCGTTTCCAGAATTCTAGGTCTGATTCTACATCATATTTTAATTCACAACCACTTTCTTTCATCACTATTTCAATTTCACAGTAACCGTCATCGGTTATCCCTGACCGACATCGGTTATACACTACCGGCGTCGGTTCCAGGTCCTTTTGCTAACCTACTCAAAAGGACATTTTCACTTCACTTTCTTCCACTTTCGACATTCTTTGTCAATGTCACTTCTTCCATTGACGTTTTACACATCTCCATATTTGGCATACTTGTCATATTTTACCTTCTGCCTCGCTATTTACTCACTGTCCATTTTTTTTAAGTGACCGGCAGTGGTTACCCCTGACCGACATCAATTTTCCCTAACCGGCATCAGTTAGCCTATTTCATATTCCACTCTCCATTTGTTACTTCATCCATTTTTTTATCACTAGATTCACCTGTTCCTGATGTTCTCTGTATCATTTACAGAGAAGCAGCCCTACCTGATCTATACTGGTTCACATGGTACTGACCCGAAGACAAGCGAACGCCCTCATGTTCCACGGTAGTTGCCAACCACTCCCACCTAGTCCTTCACCACCTTCTATTTTATCACCAGCCATGGATCCTATCCAGCCTACTAATATCGCTACTGGAGATGAGGAGTTCGCACGACTCCTTGACCAGAACCTTGTTGCCTTGCAATTTTACCTCTCCCACTCGTCCACTCGAGACGCCTCGGGTCAGTTGATATACGACATGCCCGTATCTATCCCCCTGACTCTTGCACCCACTTCCGCATCATCTATCCACCTGGCTCCGTGTTACCCACATCCACCTTACCCCCAATCGTTTTGCAGTTAGGTTCTATACCTGCCATGACTGTCACGTCAGTTATCTCCGTGGCACACATTACATCCACCATACCCTCGATGATTACCCCAAACACAACCTCATCCACCCCTCATGTCTCACACATACCTATAGCTACGTTCCCACCTCCAGTGTCGGTAACCCCTACCCCATTTCAGAATGTAGTTCTTTCCATTCCACAATCATTAGCCCCTATTTCCACTAGCATTACCACGACCCTTCCTCCCCCATATACATATTACCAACAACCGCTTGTTTAATCTATTATTCATTCCAGGTACGTACCCCCTATTTCATTGCCTTCTTCTCCACCACCTTACATGGCAACCCCATACACTAGAATGCCACCCCGATTATATCCCCAAAACCAACCTCCTCACGCTATAGGAGGCATCTGATTGTCACAACCCACCAATGACCTAATTAAATTGATGATGGATAAGATGCAGACACTGGAGGCATCAGTTTTCGGCTCCCACAACACTCTCACCTATAACGAGATTTGCAATGAGCCTATACACCCATCCATTCTTATCCGTTCATACCCTATGCATTGAGAAATGCCTAAATTCAACTGCTTCAATAGTAAGGAAGACCCACAACAACATTTGTGCTTGTTCAAACACGGGTGTTATCTGATTGCTCATGACGATGCCTTACTTTTGAGAACTTTTCCCATGTCCCTCACTAGACCAACATTAGACAAGTAACATGGATTACCCAGACACTCCATATTTTCATTCAATCAGGTAGCCCAAGCTTTTTTGAATCATTTCTATATCAATATCACCAAGAAGGTTACCATGACCGAGCTATATTCCACACGTTAGTACGAGGATGAATCTATCGCAGATTTTTTCGCTCACTGGCGCAGCCTGATCAATCAACTTACCTTTCAACTGCCACAAACTGAACTCATCAAGCTTTTCACCCGAGCTTGTGCCAGACATATCTCCCCAACCTTGCAGGTCTAAAATTTCTGAACATTTGATGAGGCATTCACTATGGCACGAAAGTTAGAGATTCGGGCCATCGAAGAGAAGAAAATCCAATTAAGAAATAAGAATTCGGCATTCAAGTCGAATGAAACCTCTTCTTCTTCCAAACCACCAACCAAATATTCAAAGGCTAAAGGTACCACTAACGTAGTGGTACTCAAGGCCGACCCAGCTTATTCGTCCAATCTGGCTACACCCTCATCTAATCTATCACCCGTCCCGGCTTTTCGATTCAGACAAGAGCAGCGAAAATATACCCCAATTGGGGAACCTTACTCTTTTGTCTTAGAAAAGCTTATCAAAGTTGGTGCCATCACCCTTCCACCCATAAAACCACACACTGGTTTTGACCCTGCTCGCCCCATGCTCGCGTGGTATAAGGAACATGATTTATGTAACTATAACCGAGTGAAGGGTCGTAGTGATGGCAATTGCATCACTTTTAAGAATATTGTCTAAGAAATGCTTAAGAAAGGTGAGTTGACTATGAATAATCCCAACGCCATCCCCAACCAAAATCTACAAATCTTTAAAAAACCATTTCCCAATCATGCCCCTTCATCCAATCAAACCGGTGAGACATCCATTCATGATACCCATACCCATGAGGTTCATGCAATCTTTAATGAGGTACCTGTCGCCTCTCAATTACCTCACATCCCTTCCATAGAGGAAATCCTAGCCTGAAATCCTCCTTCCACACTGGAACCAACCGTCACTGTTCCTTCACCAATAGAAGAACACCTTTTATCTCCTACATCACCTACGAAGGAGTCTTCTACTAACATTGAGACCATCTCACCCCTAGCTTCGCCACTTAGGGAACCTTTACCTACCATACCTCCTCAACCCATAGAGGAGCTCCCATTACCTCCTCCACCTACAGAGGAGCACCCATTACCTCCTCCACCCACAAAGGAGCACCTATCTGTTCCTCCACTCATAGAGGAACTCCCATCATCTCTTCCACCCATTATAGACCCGGTGGAGATACCTTTGCCTCTTGGAGAGCATTCTCCATCAGCTACCCAACATCCAACAGACTTACTTTTAGCTCTCTTACAGACGGAAGGTGAAGTTGGCTGATTCCCCGTCTCTAAGATGCATTTTACGGGAATTCCTATTAGGTCCTCACCAACTCCACCCACAAACGTGCCATTCTCACGTTTGGCCGATCACTTGGATTATGTGGATAGGGCTTTATTATGGGGACGCCTCTTACTCCTTGTCTCAACACAGATGCAGAGATCCCTCGATGACACCTCCACTATCTACCCAAACACATTTCCACCCATCAAACCACATACAACCACTGTTGTCGCAAGCCCTTCCATGATACCTGTTAGCACTCACACCACACCCTTACCCGTAACCCGACCTATATCTAAACCCAAACCCATACCCACAACATTTGCCTCCACCAAACCTATTACCACTTTAGGGGTCACCCCGATCACTAGCCTTACTCATCCACCTATTAAACTGAATTTAGCTACATCCTCCAATGTCAATACCACAAATTAAAGTAACATGTGTATAAGTAATTAAAAGTGTGAAAGTGTGTAAAAGGAAAGTATGCCCCTCATGTATAAGAATGTAAGAGATGGAGAATTTTCCTAATTTTCCCGGAGTTGTTGAATTTGTTGCCAAATGCTAAGGATTTTGGGCAATCTCACGCCAAGAGCTAGTTTTTTGCACGATCTCAAGTCGAGAGCAAGTTTTTTTGTGATCTCATGCCAAAAGAAGAGTATTGGGGAGAGAGGTATAGCTTTTCTCTCCTTCCATAACGTTTCCTGAATAAGTACCATTATAGATGGTATGTCCCTGATTTGTTCTGATTATTCTGGTAACTGATAGACTTAATTATATAACTAGAGGCAAGTACCTGCTTCTGGAGAATTGATTTGAAGACAACTGTAAATTGTGTTGGACTAAGAAAGTAATTATTTTTTTCCCATGACACAATTGCCCACTGCCACTGTCTAGGTCTGGGAACTAGTGTCTATTCTATGTTTTGGACCCAAGTCTGATTTTCAGCTAATATGTAATTGTGTTCCTGTGTCATTTCTATACTATGTTGTGTTGATTTGTAGATCAGAGATGTTATAAGGGTGATTTATTCACCCGATAAATGCCCCCCTCGTTTAGGGTGCATGCGACAACTGTAGGAGAATGTGGTCCAAAGAAGAGGACCTAATACTAGTATGAATTTGATTCCTACAGGGGGTAGGGGATGTGCATGGTAAAAACCAATGCACATGCAAACAATATAACCCAGTAACAAGTGTTAGTGAAAATGAGCTAGCATGCAATACAAGACAATGTAGCAACTAAAAAGACAAGATGGACCAAGAAAAGTGGGTTTCAAACATGGGACATCACTCACAATTTCACAAGACAATTAGGGATAAAGCAGCCATAAGCAAACAATGAACACTCGAGACATAGTGTATAGCCCACAAATAATAACAAGAAAAAAGTGACAGGTAACCATGGTATTGGGGTTAGCACACCAGTTGTACAGATAATATATCATATCTAAGCATACGTGTAAATAAAAGCGGATATTCTACCAAAAGAAATATACAAAACAAGATATATATATCAACACCAAATTTAACATGTTTCACCTAGTGTGGGCTACATCCACCAAGAAACAAGCCGATCTATTATCCAAAGCTTTGACAAGATATACAATGAAGATTTACAATCTTCCACACCTCTCAGATGTATAGTACTTTCTTTCACTCAAGATTTTTCTTCTTCTCCAATAATTCTCTCTCACACAATAATCATCAAATTTTGCAAGTTCTTCTTAATTCTTACTTCTAAACCCTAGCTTTCATGCTTATATAGGTGTATACAAACTTAGGGCACTTAGCCATGTAATTACAATCAATAAATATGCTTTAATACTAAAATGGATCTAATCCCCAAGAGCTAAATAAAATACTCCCACATAGATAACCGATGTTGGTTCCTCCTCGCCTGGCCGATGCTGGTCATAGGTGGTTGATGTCAGTCCCTCCATAACTGATGACAGTTACCATGTTTTCCAACAAGTTTCATATTGCATGCTGATCCGAAGTAATTGAGCTCCACAACTCAACAATCTCTAACTTGGAGATTAATTATTGCACCATACCTGTACAACTTCATTCTTATATCCTTACTTTGCTTTGTTTCTTCCTCTTCAAGTCTCAAACTCGAATACCAACAGAAGTGGAGTGTAGCTCCAACTTCTCCTTTGCTAATGGCTTTGTTAGCATATCTGCAAGGTTCTCACTAGTATGAATCTTTTCCAGATTCAATTGTCCATCCTCTAATACCTGTCGTATGAAGTGATACCTCAATTGAATGTGTTTCGTTCTCGAATAAAATGTTGAGTCCTTTGTCAAATGAATTGCACTCTAACTTTCACTGAACAATTTACAATCATCTTGCTCCTTTCCCAACTCTTCTATGAACCTACTCATCCATATCATCTCCTTGCTAGACTATGTAGTTGCAACATACTCTACCTCTGTAGTAAACAAAGCCATAACCTTCTGCAATCTTGAAATCCAACTAACTATTGTCTCACCTACTATGAAAATATATCCAGTAGTTTTCCTCCTACCATCCAGATCTCCAACCATATTTGAATCAACATAGTCACATAATGAACTATCTAAACGTCCATAGCATAACTGCATGCTAGATGTCCCTTTCAAATACCTAAGTATCCATTGGATTGCTTTCCAATGCTCTTTACCTGGATTGGCCATATATTTACTCACAACTCCCACTGCCTATGAAATTTCTGGTCTGGTACAAACCATAGCATACATGAGACTCCAAACTGCTGAAGCATATGGCACTCATGTCATGTATTTGACCCCCTCATGTGATGATGGACCCTGATCTTTTCTCAATTTGAAGTGTTCAGCCATAGGTGTACTAACAAGTTTTGTATTTTGCATCTTAAACCTTTCTAACACCCTGCAGATATAATCCTCTTGAGACAAATACAATTTCTTGTTCTTTCTGTCTCTGTGTATCTACATCTCAAGGATTCTTTTTACAACTCCTAAATCCTTCATAGCAGATGTGTGAGCTAACTTTCCCTTAAGCTCACCAATGTCCTACATATTAGATCCTGCAATAAGCATATCATCCACATACAGTAACAAAATAATATAGCTCCCATTTTCATTCTTCTTGAAATAAACACAATGGTCAGATTCACATCTCAAGTAACCATGCTCATACATGAAACTATCAAACCTCATGTACCATTACCTTGGAACTTGTTTGAGCATATATAGGCTTTTTTTCAACCTACATACTAATTTCTCCTTACCCTTAACTTCATACGCAAGCAGTTATTGCATATAAATCTCTTCATCCAAATCACCATGAAGGAAAGTCACCTTCACATCTAGTTACTCTAAATGCAAATCCTCTACTGCAACTAAGCTCAATACAGTACGAATATAAGTCATCTTAACAATAGGAGAAAATATTTCACCAAATTCAATACTTGTTTTATGTGTAAATCCCTTTACTTCAAGCATTTCCTTGTATCTTTTTTGTCCACCATCTTCTTCCTTAATCTTGTAAACCTACTTGTTCTGCAATGTGCTCTTACCTGCTGATAACTTAACCAAATCTCAAGTTTGTTTCTGTTCCAAGGAGTCCATCTCCTCATCCACACCATGCTCCCACTATACGTGGGTCTTATCTTACATTGCTTCTTCAAAAAAATTTGGTTCACCACTATCAGTCAATAATAGATAAAATAGAGAAGGTGTAAATATTTCTGGAGGTTTACTTACCCTTTGTGACCTTCTCACAGGAGTTTGGGGTACCGGAGTCTCAATATGGACCTCCTGGACATTTATATCCAAATCTGTTAGTGACCGACGTCGGTCACCTGTAACCGAAGTCAGTTCTGATAACCGATGTCATTTTGGCTCTTCTGTAACTGATACTAGATCTGTTGACTGATGCCGGTCAAGGGTCAACCGACGCTAGTTACTGTGTAACCCTGTTGGTATTACTTTTAAATCTGAGAGTTCATTTTCATTCACAAACTTCTTAACTCGTTCATCATTGGGTACCAAAATTTGACCCATGTACATTCTCTTTTAATTCCATTCAATATCATGACTCCTAATAATTTTAGAATTCACTAAATCCCAAAAATGGAATCGAAAATCACCATATCCATAACCAATAAAAGTGCATCTCTTGGATTTTACATCCAACTTTTTCCTATTTTCCTTATCAACATGCACAAAATCTTCTAAACAAAAACCTTTAAGAAAAGAAAGATCTACCTTTTTTTGGGTCCAAGATTTCTCTGGTATTCCTCCATCTAGTAAATTTGAAGGCCCAAGATTAATCAAATAAACTGTTGTATCAATTGCTTATGCCTAAAACTGCAAAAATAATCCAGAATGTATCCTCATACTTCTAATATGTTCCATGATTGTCCTGTTCACTCTCTCTACAACACCATTCTCCTGTGGTGTTCTTGAAACTGTTCTCTCTATGTATCCCATTCACTTAACAATAATAATTGAAATCCTTGTTACAATATTTACCACTATTGTCAGATCTAAGGCACTTTACCTTTGAATTTGATTCATTCTCAACAAGGGCTTTCCATCTTTTAAAAGTCTCAAAAACATCAGATTTACGTTTAATACAATAAACTCATACCTTTCTTGTAGCATTATCAATGAAAGTAACATAATATTGGGATCATCCATGAGAAGTTACCTTGGTCTACACATCTGAGTGTACAAGCTCTAATTTCTACTCCTTCTTATTGCCCCAACTTTAAGAAATCTCATTCACTTTTGCTTTCAAAAGACACAATGCTCATAGAAATCAAGATCTAAATATTTTAAATCTGATAACTTACCCTTAGCCTTTAAGATCTGCATTCCTTTTTGACTCATATGGCCCAACTGATTATGCCACATGCATGCATCTAAATATGAAGTAGATAATGCAAAAAGGAATCAATAACATATGTAGATAAATATCACGTTCCTACCTTCTTACCTCTTGCCACAACAAAAGCACCCTTGGTGACTTTCTGAGAGTCTCCTGTAAATGTAACCATGCAACTAGCTTCATCTAGTTGCCCTGCAGAAATAAGATTCCTCCTAAGGCTTGACACATGCCTCACATCTTTCAATAGCCATGTATTGCCATTCTGTAATTTTAGATGAACTCCCCCTTTACCAGTAATACTGCAAGGTTCATCATCACCCAAATAAACATGCCCAAAATTACCCTAGACATAATTTTCTAAAATAACCCTTATTAGGGGTTGCATGGAAAGAAG
Organism: Taxus chinensis; assembly: GCA_019776745.2. Classification (NCBI taxonomy): domain Eukaryota; kingdom Viridiplantae; phylum Streptophyta; class Pinopsida; order Cupressales; family Taxaceae; genus Taxus; species Taxus chinensis. The sequence goes on along the minus strand of CM034152.1, from coordinate 216,366,676 downwards.
CTCCTGAATCTAAAACCCATGATTCAATTTTATTATCTAAAGAAATAATAAGAGCATCTTGCATTACCTCTACTGCAGTAAGATTTACTTCTTTACCTTTGTCTGGTTGTTGGTTCTCTTTATCCTTTGACCAACAATCTTTCTTTGCATGTCCTTTCTTTCCACATTTCCAATAAGTAATTCCCTTACCTCTAGATTTAGATTTGTTATCCCTTGACTTTGATTTCCCATTACTCTTACTCTTGGATCTCTCTTTTGTCTGCCCCTGCTTTCTACATTCAAAACATTCCCACATGATGATTCCTATGTACTATTCCTGCAAATTTCTTCATTCAAGATTATATTAACCACATCATCAAACTTCAAAATATTATTAGCAGATGTTGTATTAGTAACAATCATTACCAAGTTATCCCAACTATCAGGCAAAGAACATAAGAATAAAAGTGCTTTCACTTCATCATTAAACGGTATGTCAACCGATTTTAACTGATTTATAATAGATCGGAAATCATTCAAATGACTAGATGCAAATCCACCTTCATGCATCTTAGAACTAAATAGTTTCTTCATTAAATAAAATTTATTTTAAGTACTAGGTTTTCATATAAATTAGCAAGAGATTTCATTAACTCTACCGTAGAAGTCACTTCTATAATATTGGAAGCCACGGATACTGTCAGGCTCAATCTAATATATCCCAAAGCCTTTCTGTCAAGAATCTTCCATTCTTCATCAGTCATCTTCGTAGGTATAGACTTTTCATCCAACGATAAGTACAAATCTCTTTGATACAGATAATCCTCAATTTGCATCTTCCATAATTGATAATTTTGGTTGTCAAACTTCTCTTTCTTGTATTTTTTTTCTTCTACCATTATTATTGCTCCCACTCAATTAGAAAACCCTCAGTGAGTAAATTTGTCAACACACAAAACCCTCAAACAAAGCTTTGATACAAGTTGCTGGTATTAGCACAAGGTTTTACATATTATATATCAGATCTAAGCATACATGCAAATAAAAGCGGATATTCTACCAGAAGAAATATATAGAACAAAAGATATAAATCAACACCAAATTTAACATGGTTCACCCAATGTGGGATACATCCACCAAGAAACAAGCTAATTTATTATCCAAAGCTTTGGCAAGATATACAATGAAGATTTATAATCTTCCACACCTCTAAGATGTATAGTACTTTCTTTCACTCGAGATTTTACTTATTCTCCAAGAATTCTCTCTCGCAATAATCATCAAATTTTGCAAGTTCTTCTTAATTCTTACTTCTAAACCCTAGATTTAATGCTTATATAGGTGTATACAAACTTAGGGCACTTAGCCATGCAATTACAATCAATAGATTTGTTTTAATACTAAAAATAGATACAATTCTCGAGAGTTAAATAAAACACTCCCGCATAGGTAATCGATGTTGATTAGCCCTAATCAATGACGGTTCCTCCTTTCCTGACCGATGTCGGTCATAGGTGACTGATGCTAGTCCCTCCATAACCGATGATGGTTACTGTGTTTTCCAGCAAGTTTCATATTTCAAGTTAATCCGAAGTAATTGAGCTCCACAACTCAACACATAGTTGTACCGATCCTACAAGACAAATGCTACACATGAAGAACCCGTTAGAATGTTAGAGAGATAAATATTATGTCAAAGCATGTATAGATTAGTTAGAAGTAAAGTGACTGTAATGAGAAGTGATAAATAATGTGACAATAGAACATGTGACATGTATGAAATATGATAGTAGCATAAGTAGATGCCCCAGGAGCCTCGATGGGGCTGGTAAAGAGTTGCGTTGAGAATTGTGCATTGTGTATAAATCTGTAATAGGTCCTGCATTTACCTCAAGATACCAAGTGAACGTGTATGTGTCTATGGAAAAAGATAATGACATACTAAGAATCCGGCTAACATAGTAAGAAAAGTGCAACATGTAAGTAGTACATGCTAACATGAGTAAATGGAACCATGATATGAAAATGTGGTGCAAATGTAATGGTGTGATATGTAAGGTGTGTAGATGATAGGATAAGCATTTCCCCCTAATGGATGTGTATGAGATGAGTTTCATTTATAAATCCCCCCTCAACAGTTAAGAATGAACCATAGAATAAGAGTGTATCATCGGGTAACGAGTGTGTTGCATGAGAGTAGATGCTAGAAAAGATGTATCGTGAAGTGTTGAGCGTGAAATGTGTATGATGTGAGGTTCATTGATCAAGTGTCCCCTCAACATTCAAGTGTTAACCATAGCATTAGAGTGCTTCATTGGGTAATGACGATACAATGTGTGCACCAAAGGTGTAGGAGTGCTAATAAAGATTAGACAGGAAGCGTGGAGCGTGAAGTGTAGTAATAAACACTAGAGACAATTAACAGGGATGAAAGGGGGGGAGAAAGTGCAATGCCCCCAAGTGTGTAAGGGATAGAAGACTATCCAACGATAGTAAAGGGAAATCCCCAAACCTGAGTAAGGGCATATTCCTTCTATACCAATTCACACCACCAATAAGAGGTGTGGGCTCTCCACCAAAAATAAGGAAGGAAAAGAGATGTATATGTTTATTTATTCAGGTTCCTTCCTTTTTAATTTTTTAATTTTGCATTATATATAGTGCTTGTTACAGAGATACATTTCCTCCCAACCTTGGCCCCACACAATTAGTGAGATGTGAGGACTCGTCATTTAAGACCAATATTAGTAACAAAAATATTTGGGGTATGATGTCTGTTGTCACCCTCAGAATTCCCCTCATTTTTTAAGTCAAGCTTTCGAAAATTTTGAGTTGGTGCCTTTAAGAGATGTTTGAGCAGAGTGAGAAGTCTAGAGAGAGAGAAAATTTGTGCTTTGAAGAAACTGGTGCTCATTTGCAATCTCGCCCTGTTGAAATCTTGTAGTGCGAATGGTTTGATGATTTCTGTCTTCTCATCTAGATGCTTGAAATTGTTTCCTTCATTCGAATGAAATTTTCAAATCCTTTCTCTATGACCGTGGATCGTATCGAACTTGGTGTTGTTTACAATTCTCCTTTCTACGAGGAGCAATGTGTTATTCAGGCGTAAATGGTGGAGCTTTCCCTCTTTGTATTTTTCCATAGTCGTGTATCTTCCATGTCAATTTTTAGACCAAGCGCCCACGAGTACATGGACATCTCTGATTAGATGCGGGAAGGCGGGTCGTCGGGTCGCTTTTGGAAATTTGGTTTTGTATGAAGAAAGGCAATGTTCAATTGAGGCCCAAATTGGCTAATTAAAAGTAGATCGGCAGACGATGCCACATGTCTTTTCGGCGCACTTTTGTTGTGGCACACAAAAGTGGAGACTCCAAACGAGCGCCATCCCTCCATGTGTCTAGAGTATGAAAAGATAAAGCCAGTCGATAAATCAGCTAAGTATAAGGTGTTGGCGGAAGCTTCCACGCGTCCCAATGACGCACCTCCAAAGGCGAAGTTCAAAGTAGGAGCCTAAGTTTGCGCAAACTCGCCACGTGCCTCATCAACGCAACTTCAAAAGCACAGCCCAAAGAGAGCCCCTGAACTAGCGTCAGCCCTCCACGTGTCTGGTGTCTGATAGCAGTCAAATGGGTAGCAAGTTCGAATCAACTAAGTATAAAAGAACTAGAGGGACTCTCCACGTGTCTCATCAGTGCACCTTCAAGGGTCGAAGCCAAAGGCGGTCCCCCAAATGAGCGCCAACTTTCCACATGTCCCAGGTCTAAAAAGGAGACAGAGTCGGCCGTAGAATCAGCTAAGTATAGAAGTGTTTGTGGAAGCCTCCACGTGTCAGCGCGATGCAACTTAAAGGCAAAATTCAGAGGTAGGTCCCAAATGTGCGCAGAGCCCCCACGTGTCCAGGGTCAAACCTAAATGCAAAATGTGAAGTTGTGGGCTTGTGGGGCTGCGGGGAACTTTTACACTTTTGCTTCTTTTGCGGTAAAGGTGCAATTTCAATTTCGGGCCCACGGATCCATTTTTGCATTTTCACTATTTTTGTACGTGTTTAATTCAAATTATCAAATGAGTATAACTTTCGCTCCAATACTCGAAATTTGACAAATTTTATACTGTTAGAAAGATCTTAGTCTCCTCTACTCCATGAAAGCATAAAATATTGTTTTCAGCAGGGTTTGGTTGTTGGAAATCTGGAAAATGTCTTTCAAGCCATTAATACGGGATCCACTTGCTTCAACTACCTAGATCTAATCCAATCTTCCATACTTCCTTCTCTAACACGCCAAACAGACATGGAGAACCGATTAGATATCTTGAATCATGTGAAAACCTTTAAAACATATTTTGTGCCATTAATATGTGATCAGACTGCTTCAACTAGATCAAATTTGATGTAGAAAACTCAACCCTTATGTCCCTTGTGATGGATCTACGCCATAGACATGTAGAATGGAGCTTTTAGATGCCTTGTATGGCATGTAACCTGTAGGTGGTGATAGATAGTACTTAGTGCTTGGTAACTTTATTATGATCACATAACTTTATATCCTTATATGATTCTCTTTTCTTGAATTTATCTAATTAATTTGGAAAAGAATGGATCATACCAAAAAGATGTTGGATGTTCAAACTGGATAGAAAGTGACAAAAATAGTGTGAAATAAAGTACAATAGGGGACAGGATTTTCCCAGAAGGGACGATCTTCCTCCATTGAAGCTTCTGTCTCATATGAAATTCGTGGAGCACTGACTGTCTAAGATGACAAAAGCTGAAGAGTAAAAATCGATATGAATAAGCAAGTAAGGGTGTAAGACCAAAAGAATGCATATCAGAAAGAAAAGAAAGGTGACAAAAGGCATGGGTTAATGTAGTCACTCTTCCTTAGCACGTATAGGGAATCATACAATAGTAGTGTGTATATTTCAGGACTAGTGTAGTTACCCAAATTGCATGATCTTTCCTGTCTATAGTGAAGTGGGAAAACTTCCACTCATTTGTATTTATAATCCTTCCTAAGGTATAAGAAGCATTGTTCAAGATGTCAGATGGCACTAGCTTCAATCTACATATGGAAAACTGTACATCATCGTACACTAAGCTCTTGGAGACTTCATAGAGTTACAAAATCTAGATCCAGTTGCAAAATCTCTTTACTAAAGAAAAGGGATCTTACTTCTTCTCTCTGACTGTGGCTTTGAGGTCAAAGTACCATGTTTAAAACACAACATTGTCAAAGCTTTGGGCCTTCTATAGTCTTCCTCTCCTCTTTAGGATTATCTTCCAGCTAATCAAAGATACTTCATAGATTAAGTCCTCCCTCCACCACTCATGTACCGACTTTCACGTCCTTCATATTTTATAGGATTTCATCAAGGTATACCATCTTTCGAAGGATCTAGATAGTTAAACATCTTACTTAGAAATCAAAAACGTGTCTATAACTTGTAAGAAATATTGCATTTTGTACATGAGTTACACTTATGTAAACCTTTGGGATGTTTTTCGAGATGTATGAATGCAGTTAGCATCATGCCCATAGTCTTTATATAGGTTGTTTACATCAGTTTTTTCTTCCTAGGTATAACGTTGATACAATGAGTTTTCAGAAGTCTTTTAGATATGTCTAGGTATGTTGGGTTTGAAATGCTTGAACTGTCAAAAAGTTCAAGATGGATTAAGATGACATCTCCCTCCAAAATGAAAATTTGAACCATTGAAAGTGCAATTTTGGTTTGTACATTGGAGTACTTAAATGTGGTCTTGGAGAAAGTTAAAAGGGCCGATGTAAAAAGGTTATGTGTAATTCTTATTGAGCTCTTGCCCACTTTCTTATCTTAGGTCATGATGATGAACAAGTGTCCTAGGTCCGAGTGAACACGTGTTGTAATGGGTGATAATGGATATGTTTTTTTATAGGGTTCTAAAGACCACACTGAATCCACGTTAAACTAAACGATGTTTGGATGAGAACCTCTTCTCATTTAAAGTCATCCAATGTAACTGATTTCAAATCATGCATTATGATACTGGTCATTAATGGAAGTGATGCTCCTAAAGGGATAGATTTAGACAAGAGGATCTTTACTTCTATGTGCAATACAGTTTCCATGTTAAATATTTAATGGATAACGTAGTTGCACATGTTGACATGTGATCAACAAGATTCTTATGAATGCCTATAGATAGGGAGTCTACAAATTTAAAAGTCAGATCCCTAAATGTGTATTTCCTATTGACAGTTTGTAAGTGATTTTTTGAATGGATTTCAAAAGTCTTGGTAGATAGTATAAGTCAGGTGGCAGGTCCTAATGGAGATTTCGAAATTTTCACATAACTCATGTACCTCGTCATTTTTAAATAAAGAGCCATTGTTCGATAAAATAACTTGGGAGAATTCACACCTACAAATGATTAGATTTAAAATGAAATTCATGATATAGGATCTCAGTAGGGTAGTTAAATGCATTGCCTCTACCCACTTTTTGAAATATTGTGCGGCCTTGATAATGAAGTTATTGTCATTAGTGGAACTAGGGGTGAACTTACCTATTAAGCTTAAATGCCACATGGAAAAATACCAAGGCATGACTGTGGGCTTCAAGGCTTGATTTGAGATGTGTATGGCATTTGTAAATTCTTGGCATTTTTTGGCTCCTTCACACATTCTCAACAACATCATACTCAAGCATGGGCCAAAGTTAGCTCATTCTTTGAATATTGTAGGAAATTGAATGCCCACCAAAAATGTCGTTGTGGGTTTCAAATAGAATCTTTTTGATCTCCTCTTCAACAACACATCTAAGGAATATGTCATTAAATGCATTTCAGTACGAGAATTCCTTAATAATGACATATTCAAATGATATGACATGGATTCACCGTCTTTGTCCAAACTCTACACCTTTAAGGTAAACTCTACTAATTATGTGGTTCATTATGTTCACATACCATGAACATGAGGTAATTGTTGGTTTATAAATATAACATATACATTCGTCATGGAAATCAAGGTTAATCATTTGTCACTATCTAATGTGCTATCAGATACTAGTCTATAATAATTTTTCCATTGACCTATTTTTCATTTACATTTAAGTCAATTTGAACTCACTTGTGAGGGTTATAAACTGACTAGACATTTTAGATTAAGATCCCTGGGTGAAAAATGTGTGGATTTACTCAGACTTTTGGATGACTCTTATTTCTTGATTGAGTGTCTAATTGTTAGTGTAGGTTATTATTTATCCTTTTACTTATTTATCAGGATAATTCTTACACTTGTGTTAGCCCTACACTTGTTGGGTTAACTTGCTTAGGTGTACTAGTTGTGTGGAGTTAGTTTACTAGTTATGTTGAGTTAGCTTCTCAGTTATGTGGAGTTAGCTTACTAGTCTTTTGGAGTTAACTTAACTACTATTATCAGTTAGTGGGAGTTCTTCACCACTGATTTAGGTAGTAGTTGCACTTCTCTCCTCCTATATGTACATCTTTCTTATTGAATAATTCAAGTCATTCTATTGTAATGTATTGAGCATTATAGATTATGATGGATTTCCATATATGGTATTTTAGCTCTTCTGTTTTACAAATCTAATGTGGTGTGCTATTATCATTTGAGATCGCGGCTTGGAACAATCTTATTATCATTCCTTTCATGGTATCAGAGCTATAGATGATGTAGACATCCATCTATAAGTTTTTTTTTGCAAACAAGGGTTTATTATTTTCATGTATTTAGAATTTGTTAGCAATTTTCTGCAACATGCATTTTATGCAAAATGGAGTGTGACATTGGATTTGGAAGGTCCCAAAACCCTAGAATCAATTGTAATCTCGACCATGTTTTGATACAGTCAAATTTGGATGCAGATCTGTACCTATGGGTGCATTCTTTTATCCATTGGATATAAACGTGTACCTTCCCGATGCATTCTTTTACCCTTTAGGTATTTCAGTTTTGGATGCAGTATTTTATCCATTGGACATAGATCTGTACCCTATGGGTTCATTCTTTTATTCATTGGATATAAGCGTGTACCTTCCCAATGCATTATTTTACCCTTTGGATATTTCAATTTTGGATGCAATATTTTATCCACTGGACGCAAATCTGTACCCTCTAGGTGCATTCTTTTATCCATTGGATAAAAGCGTGTACCTTTCAAATGCATTCTTTTACCCTCTGGATATTTTGGTTTTTGATGCAGGCCTTTATCCACTAGACGCAGATCTATACTTTCTGGGTGAATTCTTTTATCCATTGGATATAAGTGTGTACCTTTTGGATGCATTCTTTTACCCTCTGGACATTTTAGGTTTTGGTCGCATGCTTTTATCCTTTGGTCGCAAGCAAGTATCATGTGGATGCTCTCTTTTACCCTTTGGACATTTGGGTGTCACGTGTACCTTTTAAAAAAAAGATCAACTCTAAAATATTATTTTAATAGCAAAACCTTCTAGAGCTCATAACTTTTTATCTGTAGCTCGGATTAAGGTGATCCTTTTTTTGAATTTGTGTATTTTTTAGAGATCTTTGCGTTGGTGACATTTTTACACACATATTTCAAATGTAAAAGGTATTTTTACTCATTATAATATTTATATGCACTCAATTATAAAGTGCCAAATTTGGGAGGGTGTTGTGATCACTTGTGGATGCAATTTCAGTTGAGTCCGACGTCGTAAACTTTTGGGTGTTGCATTCTTGTATCTATGGGTGTATACATTTATATCTCTCTTGTTTGTTGAGATATTTTGGATCTGTATTTTTGACACTTTTTTTAGCATGTTGACAGTCTCTCTTGTCGGGGAGCTATTCTGGTGAATCCTAGTGTTAGTTTGTCAGTCTTCGAGTATTTGATTTTGACAACTCATACAGATATGTGGTGTCACTCTACCCATTCTACAGTATGGGAGGGTGTGGTGTTGATACTTCTTCTTTGGGTTTTGTGTCCTTGCCTTGATACCTTGGTTTTTCTTTGATCATGGCACTCCCATTTATTTGGATCTCGTGTCTACCTTGTTGCCTTGGTTGTTCTTAGATTGTGGCACACCTATTTGTAGTAGTTGATCAAATTATGTTTGGTGTTTGTTTTTCACTTTTGACGTCACTCCATTGATATTCTCCTTGCATGGAGCTATTCTAGTCAAGCCCAATGTCAGTTGTTTTTTAGTTTTATGATTGAGCAGTGGATTCATACCACAGTGCGCACCACACTTCTTCAGCATTGTACGAGTTTTTGGCACCGAGCTTTTATGGATATCTTGCAGTAGGATTTTTCCCTCTCTACTTTGTTATTACTGGTTTTGGGTACCTTGCAGTGTCCAATTTTCCTAGTTGTTGTACATGGGTACCTCATCAGGCCTTATTGCCGAGACCCACCTTTTTTTCCACCCACCTAAGCTATGCTTACGAGAGGGTGTTAGTGTAGGTTATTATTTATCCTTTTACTTATTAATCAAGATAATTCTTACACTTATGTTAGCCCTACACTTGTTGGGTTAACTTGCTTAGGTGTACTAGTTGTGTGGAGTTAGTTTACTAGTTATGTTGAATTAGTTTCTCAGTTATGTGGAGTTAGCTTACTAATCTTTTGGAGTTAACTTAATTACCAGTATCAGTTAGTGGGAGTTCTTCACCACTGATTTAGGTAGTAGTTGCACTTCTCTCCTCCTATATGTACATATTTTTTATTGAATAATTCAAGTCATTCTATTGTAATGTATTGAGCATTATGGATTATGATGGATTTCCATATATGGTATTTTAGCTCTTTTATTTTATAAATCTAATGTGGTGTGCTATTATCATCTAAGATCGCGGCTTGGAACAATCTTCTTATTGTTCCTTTCACTAATGCCTTAGACGTTCAATAGCAAAAATGATGGCAAGGTACTCCATCTCTAGCTGGGTATACATGGTTCCATAGTCAATAATGACATGGCTAATAAATTAAATAACACACTCTCGGTCATCACCATCTTTTTGGAATAACATTCATGGAAGAGATACATTTTTGCCCTTGAGTAAAGGATTAAGGGTCGATTGGACTTGGGTGGCATTAGAGTAGGCAAAGATAACAAAAAATGCTTAACTAACTTGAAAGCATCATAACACTCTTTTTTCCATATGTTACAACATATATTCATGAGCAACTTGTTAATAGGGTGGATAACATAGGTTAGATTTAAAGAAAATCTCCAGATTGCCCTTATTTTCCAAAGAATGATCTACTTCCATATTCATCTTTAGGTGGGGTCATTTCAATGATTACAGGTATTTTTGAATGATATACATAAATTCCCCAGGAATATAATGTAAGCCAAGATATTTCCTCTTGTTACCCCAAAAACACATTTTTTAGGGTTTATGATAACTCCATACCCGATCAAATGAGAAAGAATGATGATCTCCTCTTTTTTCAGCCTTTGCAAGGAGGTCGTCCACACAGGTTTCAACAATACTATGGATGAGGTTATGAAATATATGAGTCATATCGTTTTTATAGGTTCCACCAATAATTTTTAAACCAAATGGCATGATTGCATAGTAAAAGGTTCCACAATGGGTTGTGAAGAAAATCTCGGTTTCATCCTCCTCGAAGGCCCTAATCTTGTTATAACCTGAAAACCCATCCATGAAAGACAATAACTCACATCGGAAAATTGTTGAGTGAATAATGGCATCTATGTAAGGGAAAAACATGTAATTATGGAAAGCTTTATTGATATCATGAAATTGAATGCAGATTCTAGTCTTGCCATTATTTTTTAAGGACTTAGAATATGTTTGATAGCCACACAGAATAATCCATATGTTTGATGTATCTCACTTAGAGGAATTTCCTAAATTCCTCTTTAATCATCAAGGAAACTTTGGGTTTTTAGGTCTCTAATCTTGCTTAATGGGCTTAGTGTTAAGCTTAGTCACCAAGTTATGGACAACCATCTTGGTGTCTACTTCAGTCATATCTTTGTGGGAGAAGAAGAAAGTGTGTACATGATCTTTAAGAATCTTAGTGTGTTATTCAACCTTCTGAAGAGAAAGTGTATAACCCAACTTCAATATCCTAGGGTCTTTGTGTGTGTTGATGTTAATGTTAATAGTATCCTTTAATAGTGATGCATTCCCTTATTTGAACTCTGGAGTACCATGAGGTATCTCCAAAGGTTCATCCTCTAATTCAAAAACTTTCAATTCCTTGATGGAATAACCGGGGCTCTCCTTAGTACCAAGTTAATATGAGAAATGGGTGACAAGGTGGAAGCCTCTCTTGTGATACATCAAGGGTAGATCATCCTACACACATAGGAACTGTTAGTGCAAAATCACAGCACCCGAAATGACTTCTTAGATTTGGTGTTTAAAACCTGTCATTTGATGTGATTCGCATAACATTGAGTTTTCCCCAAAAGTGTGGGACTTTGCAAATGGGAAAACTCTCCAGATTAAGGCTGGTCCCTATTCCTTTGTCTAGGTGCATACGTGACATTTGCAAAGGATTTATTCCTAAACCTAATTTAATATTGCCAAGGAGACAAGGATAGAAGGAATACAAGAAATTGAAACTAATCTAACCAGGTGATACACCGAAGGAATGATGAACATTTGGTTTTCTTATAGGCACAAACCAAAAAAATCCATACAATAATCAAGCACAAATAACCAGTTTTGCAATGAAAACAAGAAAGGGTCGAAAATCAGCCACAAACATGTATTATTGCTCTGCATATTTGATACAATGCATTTACAAAATGGCCAAAAGGCAGAAAACTTGTTGTGATCTAATGGAAGGTCTGAAACTCCACAAATTTGTTTGACAGAGGAAGAGGGGAACCTTCAAAACAGAAGAATGTCCAACCCTTTACAATGAGTCCCGACCTTGCTTTTATAGATTCAACACAATAGGGAGAAAGAGAGAGAAGCGGGAAAAAAATGGTTCAAACTTCAACCACTGCTGTCAATGTCTCCTACAAAATCCACCCCCAAATCTATCTTCACTACATCAATTATTGGTTCGGCGCCTCAAAGGAGGAGGAAATGACAGATCAGATTGGATCCGATCTAGTTGTTGGGGCAAAATAGATCCTGCATTAATGGTCTGAAGACGTTTCTCCATTTTTCTCCCACCTAACTTCCCCAAACTTAAAGTTTAAAATATTCATGGTGTAGTCGAGGCCGAGATCTTTCCCACGGTGCCAGATTTACTAGATTTCAAGCACCAAGTCGAAAGATATGCCCATTTGAAGTTTGAGTCGGGTTCGTACAAAAAAGCGGGAAAACTAGTTCAAAAACGGGCCCCCCCTTTTGAAACCGGACACATGGAGGGCTAGCGCATGTCTAAGGGCAGCCTCTATACTTTGCTTTTGGAGTGGCACGGGGCTGACACGTGGCTTCTTCCCCAACTTGCTCAATTTCCTTATGTTTTTGGCTAAGTCCTTTGCTCGACGGGGTCATATATTCGATCCGGGACACACGACGGCCTAATGTTTGCTTGGAAACCTCCCTTTGATCTTGCTCTTGAATTAACACCATTTGGACACTTAGCACCCTCCATCGGTCTATCACAATGTATTGACTATTCAACCCAACCCTGCCCCTTTATGAAATTGGATGCGTGGAGGCCCCATGCTCACTTAAAAGCTCGCTCAAGATTTGTCTTTGAAGGAGCGTCAGGGTGACATGTGGAAGCCTCCATAGGTTCTTGGAATTTTCAACGGTACCTCTTGCTTTTTTAGACCTTGGACTATGTGGTGAGTTGGTGCTCATTTGAGTCTCTGCTTTTGGATTTACCCTTGGGGATGCGCTGAGCTGACGTGTGGCAGCCTCTACTAACATTTCTATACTTAGCCTTTTTTGAGGCTCGCTTTGTCTGCCGTTTGAGTTTTAGCTTTGACTCTGCCTCTGTTTTGGGCTTGGGACACGTGGGGGCTTGGCGCTTGTTCAAACCTCTCTTTTTTGGATTCGACTTTGTAGATGCACCGCTTGGATACTTGGCACTCTCTGCTATCTCCTCCATACTTAGTTGATTTTTGGACTTGTTCTGAACTGTTCTAGAGCTTGAAGACTTTGAACCTTTGTCTTTCTTTAAATTTTGAGCTTTTGGCTTCTTTGACACTGTCTCCTCCTTGCCTGACCTTGCTATTTCGTTTCTGAGCCTGCCTGTAACCTGTTTAATGGATTTAAGGCATGGATTCGCTCGATAGAACCATTTTTTGAAATTCTCTTACTCATGGTCGTTTGATCATTCGCAAGCCACGTCACTCTATCGTAGATCCCCTCTACAATCTGTTTGCAAGATTTGAACGTGATTTCTCTATTTCTTTAAGTGCGGGGTCGTGGCTGATCCAATATTTTGCCAGGGGCAAAATATGGATAACAGGAACTCTAGGATTGCCTCATTTATCTCAGAAAAATCTATGGCGACAAGCTCATCCTTGTTATCTACATAAGATAGGATTATTGTGTTCAATGTCCTATGTATCAATGGTTTTGATCTTATAGACACAATGATATTAGTCTTAAGTAACTCTATATTACGTCAAAATTGAGAATAAAAGGAGTGATAGAGCTTGGGCCTATACCAGGTACTCCCTAAGCCTACCGTTTCTTCAGAGTCCAACACAACATATGGAAAACTGTTTATGTTTTCCTTGCGATTATTATAATGGCCATACATAATCTACATGCATTTTTGATCCCTAATGGAGCAAATACATACATCTACGGGGTTCTACAAATACCACCCCCTCCTAGGGCTAAATAGCATTACATCTCACTTCGGTTCTATGGTTGATCCCAGCCTTAACCTCTCAACCTCTCTCTCTCTACCCTTGGTCAACGACTTCGACCACAATAACAACAACAACCCAAAACGGGCTTCGTTAAACAGCCTTCACGACCAAGAACTCTTAGCTTAGTAGTTTCCCTACTATTTACAGTTGTATATGTCTGGTCTTCAGACTTATCTCTCTTTTGTGTTAACTCTTCCATTCTTCTTAATTAGATGTCAAATTTTAATCTGACGTATTTATTACCCTTATCCACGTAATCCGCCTCTTGCCAATATACCCCTGTCACGTCACCTGGTGGTTGACTCCTCCTTATCTGTCTCTCATCATTTCGGTCGTTATCAATCACATGGCCATCCAAGCTCATCCTTTGTCCTTCTCTTTCCAGTTGTCATATTGTCTTTTCTCCTTGGTTTCCATCCTCATGTTTTGCTTTTTCTTTGATTCTTCTCCAAAAATTATGTGTGATTCCTTTAGTCTTATCTTCGTGCCTTTTGCATCCTTTTTGCTCTCTCTTTGGTTGATACTTCCACCAACCATTTTCTTGTGCATTTTTCTCTTACATGCCTTGCTTCTTTTGTATTTCTAATTTTTCTTGGGCATCTACTCCCTTGCGTTCTCTTCCCGCAACTTCCTTTCATTTGTTGCTTCTCCTTTGTCACCTTCAGGGAAACCTTTTTACTCCTCTACAACATTCCTTCACTGCCACCACACCCTTCCTATGTTCCTTATGCGCTCATTCAAGTGCATCATCTTGTAGACTCGTGTGCATTTCTCACATGCATGCCTCTTTGCTTGTGGCTTGAGGCCACTCCTTTCTTTCTCTTTGTCGATATCTTCTGTGACTCCTTCCCAACTAGTTACCTCATAGATTGACGATCTACCAATCCTTTAGCAGCTCTTCCTACTACTTTTCCCACATTTCTATTTCTTTCATCTCTCAACTAGTTGCCTCATAGTCGGTGATCTACCAATCCATGTTGTCTCTTCATTCTAATGTGCATATCCACCTTTTTTCTTCTGACTAGTTTCCTCACAGGTCTGTGTTATACTAGTTTTCAGTCTTTCATCCTCTCATGCATCTCTTTTATGACCTTATTTTCCTTCCTTCTCGACGGCTTCTCACAAACCTCACTGCATGTTTCTTTTTCTTTCTAATTTCTTTGAATTTCCTTTGAGACAACTCCTTTCACGCCATTTTTGTTACACTCTTCCTCCTTGACACACTCTCTTGCCTGCTCTACTTCATTAGGACCCTCCATTGGACTCCACTTCTCGCTTGATGCACCGTGTTTCATGTGTACCTTAGAAACCCTTCTCTTGTGGGTACTCCACTTGGTTGTCCTCCTAACAATGCCCTTCTTCATATTTGCGTGCACCCTCTTACACTACTCCTTCCTTTTCTCCCATGCATCTTTTCAATCTTCATGCGCATCTTCCTCCTCTAGTGCAGGTTTTGTCTAAGTCCTAAGATGCACCTGCATCAAACACCCAGGGTATTTTAAACTCGAGGTCCTCCTCAAGTGAATTTAGTGAGTGGTAGAACCACTCTTGGGACACTCAGTCTCGACTTCATCATCCATTAAGCCATCCTCCTCTAGTGATTCCTCCGACACTTCTTCCAATACCTTGTTACATCCTCGTGACTCTTTCATGCTACTTTGCACTCACCTATTAACTTCTACCAACCATATCCTGGCTTCCTCTCTCCAATATATCTTTCCACTTGATCCATCATGAGTCTCCCCTTGTTATCATCCTTTTTCCATGCAAGTCTCTTCTTGCCTTAAATTTTTCTCTTTCTTCTAAGGCTTTTCTCACGAGCCTTCTTCTTGGCGAGCCCTCATTTGTCTTCATCCTTGTTTTCCATGAGTCTTCTCATGCTCACATATTCTTCTGTGGTTTGTCCTGACATTGGACTTATTCTTCTTTTTGCCTTACCATTGTGACTCTTCATACAAATATCTCTTTGTATGTCACTTCTGATGCAACTTTTTTGTGCCTCTGCATCTTCCTTGCTTGTGGACTTCTTGAACACTTCTTCTCTTCATGCCTTCTTGGGTTCTATTAGACTACACTCTTGCCGAAAACCTTGACCTCCTTCTCCTTCTTGATGTGGAAATTTTGTTGTGCCACCTCCTTCTTTTATCCCCTCTCTTCCTCATGCACCTTTTCCTTTGCACAAGAATTTTGGAGCCTCTTCATAGGATGAATCCTCGAGATCTCCCCCGATCTCTTCTCCTCCTTGTATGCCTTCTCCCATGTGCACTTTAGCAACTTGTTTAGTTGCTCTACATTTCTTGCCTTTGGGGAAACTTCTTCCGGGCTAGACCATTCCCAACCTCTCTCAATCTTGGTCTCCTCCTCTGTATTATCTTCTAGTTTCTACAAAATTTCCGTGCACTTCCCTTGGCTCGTGCACTCTTCTTCTCTTATTTTCTCATCTACATGTCTATGTTAGGGATCTTCCTAGATTTCCTTAATAGGTACACCTTTTTTCGTACACACTCTCACGATCTTCCAAGATTACTCTGCTTCTCTGGTAATGCTGCTCCAATTTCCCCACATGTTCTCATCTTTGCACCCCCTTAAGATGTTTTCCAATGCATCTCCTATGTATTCTATGTGAATTTATTATTCGAGTACTCCTATCTTATTTTCTTCTTCTTTCACTACCTTTTGTGGATTCAAAACATGCTTTATGAGTTTGAATTTTGTAGACTCAACCCATCACACTTTGGTGTGACACTAAGAGTGTCATTGGCATCTCTTACAACCCATTGGATTACCAATGTAACAAACACATTTAAATTCATAAGTATTATATTTGGAAACTTATACATGACAATGTCATTGCTATTAAAAATTTTCAATAGATGATCAAGTTGCAAACGTCTTTAGAAATCCCTGGATTGAGTCGTGATTTGTTCAACTTCGACAACTTATGAGAATGAAGGAAGGTGTCATCAAGGTGGGTAATTTAGTTATTCCTCTATTCTACCCTTCCCTTTGTTGAAGTACATCTTAAGGGGGATGTTAGTGTATTTAATTAACCATACAATAATATATGTGATTAATATGCACTTGTGATATTTAACTGTAATGTAATGTTTAATCTATTTGTAAATAAGAGTACCAATCAAGTTATTGAATTGGTTGAATTCCACTTGTAATAGATTAAATAAGGCTTACTTTATAAGCTAACCACTTTCCAAGACCTAATAACATGCTATACTCTTTTTTTAAGCATAGAGAGGTAGTGTTTGAGGTATTCGTTGTGGAAGAAAGTTACAGATATACTGGTGAATTCAAGTCATAGCTTTTAATTCAAAAGAGTTGGTAATGCCACCCTAGTTAAACCCATGTGGTGTGTCTTTATTTTTAGCTTTCATTAATTTATAGAATATATGTAATTGGGTCAATGTATCATGGTTGTTTACAACAATTTTGGAGAATATTTAGAAATCTAATAAGAGACTTAGGATACACAGAGTTGATTATTTATATATACATGTAAGATGGTTCATGTGTTTCCTAATCATATGTCACACATAATAAATATATAATACAACTAATCTCAACACTTGAGCTAGAATGTGCATGAGTTATGGAAGTAATGCGATCCTTAATGATAAGAATTATCTTATCAAACACACAAATGCTTGTTTTTGTTGGTTAATATGAACATGTTTGGTGAGTAATACTCATGTTTGCAATCAATTGTTGAACATTCCATGTATGACTGCAATAATGCATGGATATGTTGGTTATTCATTAATGTCAAATCCTAGGTAAACATGACAACTAAAGAACTTGTACCTCTAGAAATGAATAAATAATACAAATGTGATATTGTTTTTCATGATAAGAAGTTTCTTTTGAACTCAATTCTACTCATATATGTTAAGGAAAAGTGTTAAGGTTATGCCTTGGTATGATGCACTCTTAAGTCTAGTTGTGATGTTTATCTTTGAGATTCTTATTATACATGTACTTGTGGGAATTATGCATGCTTTGTATTTGCTCCTTTGTATGACTATGTTGAGTGGTTCTATGAAACATTGGTGGCATATGATTCCACCAATGTTCAAATATCCATGTGTTTTGCAGTCATCTTCAAGGTGGGTACGTAGGATTAGGCAATTCTCACCATAATTGGGTCATTAGCTTTATAAGCCTCTACACCCATTAAGGGACCACCTTTCCATTTACCTTCATTGCAACATTTGTAGATTTCAGGTTGAGATCAAAGGATAGAAGATTTTAAATATTGTATGATGCTTTGTTGAGTATTATTTATCCAATCTTCAATTTAAAAATACTTTGTATATAATGAAACCATTGATTATGTAAATGTTATCATTGACTAGTTCCTTGAATGTTAGGTTTAATTGAACGAGTAAGAGATGCATATAATTTTGTATTGATGTTCTTAAGTTAAATGTTTATTAAGTAAACTACAAGAGTTTAAAAAATTGTGGGTCCACTTATAGGGTTTGAAAAAAATTAAGACTTTCCTTCATTAAATGTTTAAACTTAAAGTTAGAAAATAAGTGTTAAGGAAATCCATAATTTTTTAATTTTGTTCTCATCTTCCATAATGGTAAGAAAATAATCATCAACAAAATCAACATTTACTAGATGTGTAGGTTTATTTAAGGGTGAGGAAACACCTTTAACCATTCCTTACATTTTAACATTAGTCAAGAGATAGTCAAATCCCTGCATTTTAGCATTAGTTGAGAGATAGACACATCCCTCCGCAATAAGCACATACAACCAAGGAGCTAAATCAAAACCATGCAAAATTTTGTGAGATAATCCAAAAGATGAGTGAATGCCATTAATTGAGAGATAAGATGAATAATTTGTAAAAATCATTTGAATTGGATAAAGGAACTTATGACCAAATCCTAGAGATTTTAACATAGACAAAATGAAAGTCCATTTAAAATGATCATAGGATCATTAAAAATCAATCCTAAAGAACATTTATCTTTGATTATATTGACACACCCACTCCACTACTGTTCACACTGTAATTATGTTGTTTATAATATACATGCTTTTGATAAATATGGTTTTCTTTGGACTACAAATTAAAGGTAGTATTTGGCATACATGCAGTGTGAAGGCTTTAGTAATGATATTGTAAGAGACATTAAGCAAGGTGATGGGATGCTAGTTGCAAATTAGCTCTAGATTCCCCATCTTACATATGAGCCTAAATGGCCTCTACTAATAAAATGACCAAGGCATTTAGACATGAAGTCTTAAAGACAAACTTGGAAAAATTCTTCTCCATATGTGTCACACAAAACCTTGTAAAGTTCATGTGACGGTTCATTGTAATTAGGGGCTTTATCATTAGTCATCTACATGACCATCTCATGTAATTCCTCAATGGAGTGAAGCTTATCATAGGTGTAGACACAAAATCTATGCAGTTGGGTACATTTTTAGGTCCTAAAGCATACTAATGTATACATGATTCCTAAGCAAGAAAACTAGTGGTTAACAACTCCTTTTGTCCTTTTGATTCCTTTATCTATTGCACTTTATTGGATTTACACATCTTACAACTCTGTTGGCACTTGACTGATTTATCTTTTGATGACCTCAGACACTAGCACCCAACTAGGACAAAAGCGTTTAGGTGCTCCTGTCCCTCATGGGCACTCTTGCCCTTCTTTATCTTCTTCTTACTCTTTTGGGTCCTTTTCACCTTTTGGTCACCTTTTAAAATCTTGTGTCGACCTTTCAGTTATCAATTACAAAATTAAAACAAGGGAATTATATATATATACTTAGTTACTTCTCTCAAATAAGGGGCCAAGCATTATAAGCATTATCTATCACCACCTAAGCTCACACAAAGGCACAAGAGCATTACAAGGCATACATCTAGCACATCCACACAAGGAACAAGGGATGCATTGATTTTCATACACATTAGAGGAGGGGAGTTCATTCTATTCTATCTCACACATTTTACATACTCGGGAAAATCTAGATCTAGCCCACTATCATCATGCAACTTTCACAAGGGCATCCTGGGACACAGGAGACAAATACACACACGTACAAAAAAAACTACATGGAGTCTGAGATGTAGTGCAACGGTTTGTTGTAAGTTCACTCTTTCGGTGACCGACTTGGTTAGTCTGAATCCACATTCTGCATCTATTTTATTAGATTTGATATGGTTTATGGACATGCGTAAGTAGTTATTTGTTTTACAGTTTACACGTGTGATCAAAACCCTAACAACGAATTCAGAGTGACAAAATGAATATTGGAGCGAAGACCTTTTGACCTAGAAAAATACAAAATGTGATCAGACACACACACACACCTATATCAATCACTAGCACTTGGGGCGCTCCTGTCCTCTTGTGGGCACTCTTGTCCTATAAAATGTCGAGTTCTAGAATTGTCAGTCAATGATTTTGACACCATCTTCAACCAGATCCAACACTGAGATAGTCCCGATCATTCCCAGGTTTCACAGAATCAACTAAGTCACCTTTCCCTCTCATTCTGCTTAGGAATTTAAATATTTGGATGTCTATTTTTTGTGCATTATTGTACTTAATTACCTAAATATCATTCATTACAGTAGTTATTCTGAAATAAGGTTTAAATATATTTAGATTAAATCATTTGGTGAACCCACCTGTTTAAACCCTACCTTCCATGGTTGAGATTTATGAACCTTTCACTAAATCAGATCTCCATGATATTAATGTTCATCTTGTTGAACACCCTCAATACCTAGTTATTTAATTGTTTGTTGCCTGTGATGAGGCCAAGCAGTTAATTGAGCTCAACCCTCTGGTCTCTAGAGATACTTTTGTTCCTGTTGTGACACTTACACCTCTTTCCACCACCACTCTTCCACCTACATCTAATTACCATGTTTCTATGCCTACCCCTCAACCCACTATACTCTACCTATTACTTCTCACACATGAATTGGATCCTTTTCTGACACCCAAGACATAGCTTCCTTTTACTGTGATTTGCAAGCCCAAATTCACTAGTTATAACGAGCCTCTTCATCCTCCTCTCCATCTTTAGATTCTTCACTCCTCGTTCATAATCCTTTTGTACCTGCCATCTCCACTTATCCGCTACCTCCTGAATTCGCCGCACCTAGGCTTATTACCTTCAATAGCTATAGCGATCCTCAGGAACACCTTTGCTCCTTTCATGTCATCTGTCTTGACTATGTTAATGACCTTACACTACTAGAAAAATTGTTTTCTCAAAGCTTACATGATTATGTTATGCGATGGTTTTATGATCTACCTATCCATTCGGTAACATATTTTACATCTTTAGCTGAAGCATTCCTTGCTCATTTTTTAATGAGTATTGGCACTAAGATATCCTATACACAACTAGCTAAAATCAAACAAGGATCTAACAAACATCTTGCAGACTATGTCTTACAGTATAAGAACAACCTTGCTAAAATGACTAATGTTCTCATTGATTCATTATTGTAAGACCTATTCATTTAAAGTCTTTTGCCTCCACTCTAAGAGAGTGTCATATTTGAGACTTCTCCTTTTTTGATCAATTGTGTCACACCCTCAAATTGTGTGAAACCATATTGTTATCTATGATAAAATTGAAGTATTATGATACTGTTTCCGCTTCATCCTGCAATAAATTCCAAGCCAAATCCACTTTCAAACCATCCACTAAGCCTACTGATTCTAAAGCTACTATAGACATTGTTTCTATACCAACCACACTTCAATTGTAATCCACGAGGCACACTTTTACTAGGCTACCTTGTGCACCTCGCTTCTTATTACCACAACTCATCGAAAGCAATCTGATTACTCTTCCACCACCACTCAATCTAGATCCTTTTCAACCACGTGGACATAATTATGATGAAAACGCACACAGTGACTATCACCAATGCAATGGGCATTATATTGATCATTATTTTAAGCTCAAACATCTCATTTAAGATCTTATCGACAACAATGCGGTTGATCTTCTAGAGTCATCTACCTCTAAACCGATCAATGATAAGCAAAAGCTTAAAAAATTCAATAACCCATTACCAAAACATGACAAGTCAACTACTAATTCCTCTTTTAATCACACGTATCATGCGGTGCTCGTCCCTCATTAGCGCCCCTTGATTTTCTAATAGCTATTGCTGACATGCCACCACTAGTTATTACATTTTTAGATCATTACTACCATGTCACATTTTCCTATGATGAGCTACATATTGATGCTTCTATTGGTACTCATATAGTTAACAACATTTTGGTCCATCCCTCGGCCCTTTCCAGTGCATGCTCTCTAGCTCTCTTACTGGCTATCAACTTCCCAATCTCTCGAATCACATTCCCAATACCCAATTCTTATGGACATATCCTCCTTCCCATTACTGTTGGGTCCCTTACCTTACCAACACCTTTCCTTGTTACATCTAAAGTCAAACACTGTGACATGTTCTTAGGTCTCCCTTGGCTTCGAGTTGCCCAAGCTATCCCTTTCATACTCCACTTATCCCTTAATTTCATTCATAACAACTAAGTTATCACCATTGAAGGTATTATGCAACACACACCCTTACCTTGGCCCATTCTCACCTCTGTTCCAACTCCAGTCATAACATCTTGGCCTCCGCCACCTATTAAGTCTAAATATATCTCTGCACCTAGC
The DNA here is from genome assembly GCA_019776745.2 of Taxus chinensis. Lineage (NCBI taxonomy): Eukaryota > Viridiplantae > Streptophyta > Pinopsida > Cupressales > Taxaceae > Taxus > Taxus chinensis. Next base: position 216,344,211 of record CM034152.1, on the reverse strand, counting down.
TCCCCATCTGTGCACGACCCACATCATGATCCCATCATCCTTGTCGGTCCATTTGTCCACCCCTTTAGCCTAAGTTTGTTGCCTGGGCAACCCATTCCTATAGGTATTCTCCACCTCCTTTACCACATCGATCTCCCTCACATACAAATATTTACTTTCCTACACCATCGTTCCTAGACCATGGTCACATTTCATCTATTTATTGGATACCAGACAAGGGGATCTCACTCTTCGCCATCGTCAGATAGTTCTCCGTTACTCTCACACTTAGGGGCGTCGTACTTTCTCTCCCCTCCATCACTATGTATTTTTTTAATCATAGCTTATCTACTACACTTTGTGCTTCACGATAAATATTCCCTAACATCTAATCTCAATCATAGACAATATCTTTGTTACCCGATGACGCACTCGTGTTCTCAAGGTTCATACATGACTGTTGAGGGCATTAAATGAACATCACCTGCACACTTAGAGGGCATCCTGCTTCCTCCCTTTCCTCAATATTGGTCGTTTTTATCATCTACTCATCATTTATCTACTACATTTCACACTATGTGTTTCACGATAAATCTTTCTTAGCATCCAATCTCAATAAGATACATTGTCTTTGTTACCCGATGACACACTCTTATTGTATGGTTCATACTTGACTATTGAGGGAGAAATTCTTAAATGAACCTCACAACACACACATCTGTTGGGGGGCAATGCGCCCCCCCCCCATCTGCACATCTCACATAACATAACACGCCATCACATTCACACAACTACTACACATCTTGGTTGTCTCTACTCTTGTTAGCTTATATTACTTACATGTTGCACTTTGTTTCCTATGCTAGTCAGATACTTAGTATGTAATTATCTTCTTGTATACACACATGCGCATTCACATGGTATCTTGAGGTGAATTTAGGACTCTTTAGAGATTCTTACACGATGCATGATGCTTGACACTACTCTTTACCAATCCCACTGAGGCTCCTTGTGGCATCTACTTTTGCTACTCTACTACTACACATCACAGGTCCCACTGTTTCAGTATTTACCACTCCTTTTCACTTACTGTTCATTACTCTATACATGCTTTGACATACTATTTATATTTCTAATATGCTAACAAGTGTTTCATGTGTAGCATTTACCTTACATGATTAGACATATAACCATGGTTATTTGTCACCTTTTGTTTGCGGGCTACGCCTTATGTCTTGCTTGATCGTTATTTTTTTATGGCCGCTTCAGCCTTGATTATCTTGCGACATTGTGAGTGATGTCCCATGTATGAAACCCACTTTTTGCAGTCCCTCTTGTCTTCATAGTTGTTTGTTACATTGTATTCTATTTCATGTTAGCTCTTTTACAATAAAAGTTATTTCTAGCCCATATTGTTTGTATGTGCCTTGGTTTCTACCATGCACATCTCTAACCCCCTGCAGATATCCAATCTCTGATATGCATATTAGTTTCAGATCCTCTTATTTGGGCTACATCCTCCTACTTCCGTCACATGTATCCCAAATGAGGGGGGAAACTATTGGGTGAAAAATCACCCTTATAACAACACAAAAATCTAGAACAAAACAACACAATAAAAAATTGGAAAAGGCACACAATTACAGAGTGGTCCAGAATAAGACTTGGATCATAAACATAGAGTAGACACTAACGCCCAGTATCTCACAGGAACAGTGGGCACTTGTGTCCCACTAGGGAACTTGTGTCCTGGGGGAAAATCAAATAATTTCTCAATACAACACAATTTCTAACAACTTACAGAACGGGTCTATAGTATTAGACACTTAGTCTCAATTACAATACAGTTACAAATCAGGGAGATGTCAATCTACAGTGGCACTTTGAGAAGCGTCATGGAAGGAGAGAAAAATAGACATCTCTACCAAACACTCTTCTCTTGGTGTGAGATCACCCAAAAAACTCGCTCTTAGCGTGAGATCACCCAAAAAACTCACCCTTGGCGTGAGATCACCCAAAAAACTCACCCTTGGCGTGAGATCACCCAAAAAACTCATCCTTGGAGTGAGAATGCCCAAAAAACTTGCCCTTGACATGAGATCATCCATAAAACTCACTCTTGGTGTAAGATCACCCAAAAATCTCACCCTTAGAAGCAAGACGCTCAAATCCGCATCATCTCCAAAGTAAACAAGACAATTTTTTGTCCTTTACTCTCTTATAAATTAGGTGCACTCTTTCCTTAGTTACTACTTTTTATTACTTCTACTTATACATACATTGCTCTGATTTTTCACATATGGGACTTTGACTACTATTTTTCTCTTCTTTTGCAGGTTCATCCTTATAAGCAACAAGAAACAACTCACATAGACAAGCACAATCTTCTATAGTGTGCTACTATGCATACGATTCACCCCTAGGGTCTACATCCCTTTCCTAGTTAGCACACTTCACATCATGATCACTTCATGCTTCACATGGCTACTTGTCCACTCGACACACTATCAGCTACACTCCTCTCCAATTTACAAGGTACACATCTTCTATTTATTTTATGCTATTGAGTATTCACTCAACAACATAAACTGGGAGAAAATGTAGACAAAAAATCTATGCACTTGGGTATATTTCTAGGTCCTAAAGCCTACTAATGTATACATGATTCCTAAACAAGAAAACTAGTGGTTGACAACTCCTTTTGGCCTTTTGATTGCTCTATCTATTTCACTTTATTGGCTTTACACATCTTAGAACTATGTTGACACTTAACTGATTTATCTTTTGATGACGTAGAACACTGGTGCCAAATTAGGACAGAAGCGCCTAGGCGTTATTGCCCTTCTTTATCTTATGCTTACTCTTTTGGGTCCTTTTCACCTTTTGGTCACCTTTAAAAATTTGGGTAAGCCTTTCAATTGTCAATTACCAAATTCAAACAAGGGAATCATATATATATACTTAGTTACTTCTTTCAAATAAGGGGCCAAACATTATAAGCATTATCTATCACCACCTAAGCTTGCAAAAAAGAACAAGAGCATTGCAAGGCATACATGTAACACATCCACGCAAAGGACAAGGGATGCATTGATCTACATACACAAGATATGAGGGGAGTTCATTCTATTCCATCTCACACATTGTGCATACTTAGGACAATCTAGATCTAGCATGCTATCATCGTGCAACTTGCATAAGGGCATCCTAGGACACGAGACATGGATACACACAAATACACAAAGAACTACATGGAGTTTGAGATATATGGTAGCACTTGGTCATGAGTTCACTCTTCAAGTGACTGTCGGGGTCAGTTTGACTCCACATTTTGCATTTATTTTATTATATTTGATGTAGTTTGTGGACATGTGCAAGCAGTTATTTGTTTTTTATGTTACAGGCGTGAATGAAACCCTAACAATGAACTTAGAGTGACAAAGTGAATATTGGAGTGAAGACCTTCTTACCCAGAAAAATCTAGAGCCCAAGCATATGAGTAGACACAGGTGCCTAGATCAGTCATTAGCGCCTAGGGCACTCTTGTCCTCTCGTGGGCGCTTCTGTCCTATACAGTCTTGAGTTCTAGAATTGTCACTCAGCGATTCTGACACTGTCTTTAGCCAGCTATAATACTCAAACAGTCCTGATCATTCCCAGGTTGCACAAAATTAGCTAAGTCACCTTTCCCTCTCATTTTTGTTTAGGGCTTTACATCTTTGGATGCTTATTGCTTGTGCATTACTGTACTTAATTACCTGAATATCATTCGTTACAATAATTACTCTGAAATAAGGTTTAAATCTATTTAGATTAAATCAATAGGCAACCCATTGAATTTGATAAAGTTTGCATGGAACCACTAAAAGATATTATTATAGAGCTTGTTGTCACTCATGGGAGGGATACCAAGCTTCAAATGCGTTGATAACATGGCGAGTGAAATTCAAACTATATATAACACTTTAGTAAGTTGTTAGACAACTTCTTTAATGACTTTTATTTTTTTAGTAGAGTGTTTATTTTGAAGAATATGAAATTCCTTAGAAACCTTGGTGCAAACTTTTAGCTAGCATGGTTAGTATTTGATCTTCACCCTCAAGCATTGTAGGTATCTACAATTTGGAGAAAATGCCACATTTCTAATACTTGATGCTGCAGAGACTCGTGAAAGGGCATTTTATTTAAGACAACTACAAAGAGACTCAACTCTGAGTTGGTGTTAGAGTAAGATCGTCAATAGATATGTGCAAGGCATCGACCATAAATGTAATGGAAACAAAAAATGCAAATGATGGCAACTGACCACCAATTTATCTAGGCAGATTTTGCTAACATATAAGCGAAAAATTTATAGACTTGTTTGATATGAGTTAAAGTCGGATCCTAATATAAAAGTGCAAATTTTAAAATAAACTATGTCCTTTGAACCCTAAGGAACCTAGAGAGCCAATCACTATAAAAAAAATTGGTGTGTTCTAGAAGGACAATATCCATTTGTTATTAGCTAATTTTGAGTTCTCAAAATTAATAAGCATGAAAATTTTAAAAAAAATCTGAAGTGTTCTTTCATGTGATTTATCACTCTCATCATGATCGTCTTATTCTCATTATCATTTTGGGCTTCTTTTCATCCATTTCGGGTGAAAACTCCTCCCGCTATGTCGCAAACTGCGTTTAAATTAATCAGTTAATATTTAATTAATTTCTTACCCATTTGTTTAATAAAATTAATTTTATTATATTTTGGGGTTTTTTAATTAAATAGATATTAATTTAATATTTATTACAAATCAATTGAAAAGTTTTTTGTTATTGCCATGGGAAATACAAATTCTGCCTCCAATTGTTGGGAATGTCAGATTAGCTTTCCGCACCTGGAATTCCTTTTCCTGGCATAATATTTTTTTCCCCACTTGTGGAATTTCTCCTACTGATTTCCAACCCAACTGGATGGCAAAATGACAATAGATCTCCCAATTTCCCACATGGGGAAATAAATGGGTATTGTTAGCCTACGTTGCCATTGCCACGAGCAAATGATTAAGTTTTTTCCCATATTCCCCTGGCAATTAATTCCCACTACCCGAAGAAGGAGAAATTGGCTAATTCAACGGAAAGAAATATACGATAACATGGAAGCTTCTTTAATCCTCTTTATTTTTCCTCCGTGAAATACTGTTGGAAAAATTCATGCGAATAAGCGTCGAAGATATTTTATTTCCAATTTCTTCTTATTTCCCTTGTAGAAGCATTTTTGGAGAAGTATTTTGTTTGAAAGATTTTTCCAAAGGTTCATAACACATTATTCACAAACAAGACAACCTCACAAATGCCAAGGAAGCAAGTTCTCACATAATTGATTGAAGCAACAGATCCAATCATAATCCAAACGCATTGGTCATAATTTTCCACGCATTTATCTAAAGAGGAGAAAATTCACGCCAAAGCTGCCCACACACACAAAGAAATAAACACACTTCCACGCAGAGGTAAAGAAGTTATTATAGTTCACGCATTGGTTGGGCAAGCAGGCCACATTAAGGAGGAAGGAATGCATTCCAATGATCTTCCACACTAAAAAAACATGTTCACGCATCCATTGGTCAAATACACAGTCCAAAACAACAAAAAGATCACGTAGCCCAACAAGGAAAAGCCACGCCAGGGAGAAAACAAATCTGCTCATGTCATTCACAGTCCAATACACATATTCAGGCATAAAATCCCATGCCAGTTATATAAAGAAGAAAGCCACATTGAGGGAGTTGTTTACGCAGACATATAGAAGAATCAAATGCTCACGGATAAGCTAAAAATCAGGCCAACATAAGACAAATAAAAAAAGAAACCAAACGCCACACATTTTTTAATAAAAAAGGATGCCTTTCCATGTATCCATTAGCAAGCCCATTCACATAGGCCAAAGAGAGAAAGCCATGTATTGGTAAATAAAGGAGCTCATGTGGAGAGGACTATCAAGCAGGAGAGATAAATAAATCAGTCCAAACAATATCACGATTACACGAGAAAAACCAGTTCATAGTCATTTTTACGCTAAAATCCACGCAATTGCGAGAAGAGGAAGACTGTGCCTGAAGAGAGATCACGTGAAACATTTGACAAAATTTCAAACAAGATATATATCAACACAAAGAAACATGAATTTAATGAAGAAAACGATATATGTAGAAAGAATGTGTCGCGAGTTGTATCCGTCGAAGTAATCAACTTTGGAGCTTGATATCTCAAAGCTAGATGATTTTCATAAAAAAAAACTCATTGCCCACAATTTTAATCATTTTAAGGTGCTTACAAACTCATTTGAAAATGCATAACACTCATTTGGTATTTTTCATGAAGCCAAATAAATTGTAGTTCATTTGATTTTTCGCCGCGTGCACTGTTTCAACTTGTCGGAAGGCCTACTTTGAGAATTTGTGTTTCACACTTGAATGATTATTGAGAATAGAGGTTTGGTTCATTGATTTCTCCCCAAATTCATGTACATATTTTCAAATTTTCAAATTCAGAGCACCTCGTTTGATATTTTTCACGGAGCCAAATAAAATGCAGTTTGCTTGATTTTGTTGCGCACACAGTTTTTAGCTTGTCAAGGAGACTAACTTAGAGGGTCAATATTTTGAACTTAGATGATCTTCAAGATAAAAGGATTAGTTATTTAAATTCTAACCACCTTCATATTCTCCCTTTCCAAGTTGTAGATGCCCAAGGTGACGTTTGGTATTTTTATGAAGCTAAAACCAAACTGGGTTTTCGTAGTTTTACACCTGCATTTTCCTAGCAGTTTCAGAAGAGTCAACTTTGACCCTTAATATTTGACTGAAGAATTTGATTTGGGAAAAAATATCTGACACGTAGATTTTTGGTACCTTAATATACTCCCTCATCCAGTGAGAGATTCTCATAACAAGATTTGCTATTTTTTCCCAGGGTAGTTTCAAAGGTGATTTGTTCAGTTTTGAAGTCTAGAAGAAATAACTAGAAATCAAGCTTTTGTCATGTCTTACCAATCATGTCATCTCCAAACAAAACAATGTTGTGGTATGAGCTCCAAGGCGTTCTACACACCTCGGCGCTCCATTTAGAGTATGAGAACATCATCAATACCAACTCGGGACACGTTAACATAAGCTGCTTCCGCAATCGCATATCAATCGAAGGCAAATCAAAATTTTCCCTGTTCTTGTTTCGAAGTGGTCTCTCACGCGCGGCAGCCTTCCCAGTGTCCCTATAGATTCTTGAATTGGTCATCAATTGTGCGGAGCACTATGACACCTCCATAGTGTGGCGATTTGACTACCAATAGCTCTAAAGCGGAAGTGACCTCAACTTGTCAGCTCTCAGTCTCAGTTCCGCAGTGTTGACGCTTCTCGATGGCACCAATGGGTCACCTATGAATTCCTCATTATGCGGTATAGTTTGTAACTATTGACAAAGGTATATTTGGATTCAAAATCCATGGTTAATCGATAGAGATCGATAATGGGAGAATCTTATCTTCATCAATTGCCTTCACTTGATCGTTGTGGCAGATATATTCATCAAAAAACCAAGACCAATGACAAGTGAAATTGTGCGGATCATCAAGCTAGGCCAGATAATTCAAGTGTGTCCCTATCAGGTCTTAGTTAGCAGCGGACGCAATACTTTATCAGCCAGTTTTAAAGCTGGAGCGTTCTCGAATTGGATGATCGTGAGCGGATCAGAATGACAACACTTCGGGATGGTGACAAAGACAAAAGACATAACTCTAGGAAGTGAATTGCAATCTCAACTCTTGGACTATCTTCTCAATGGAAAAAGATCAAGAGCTGGATTTGTGACAAGCCAAGATGGTGTAACGACTACGGTCTCACGAAAAATGAATAATTCACCATGGAGCGCTATTCAGATCATGTGAAGAATTGTGTGTAATAGTGAATAAAAAAAATTACTCATACCAGGATGTTGCTCAAATGGGGAGCTGGATGAATTACTCAAGTTTCAAGCTCGGCTCTCTTTTCATCTGGAGGATTGCGGAGCACGGTCAATGAGTTCATTCCTGTATGACCGGGATAGGCGGACTCTTGGCCCAATGGATAAGACACTAATCCTAAGTGTCTTGATCTAGGTGGTGCGTTGCTCACTAAGATGTCTACATTTGTGTCTAAGTCGTTTAAGTGGGGTCCACATGCACACGTTGCTTTTATTTATAAACTGATGTTATTGTTTAACTCACTTTTGACAAATTTCTGATAACTTAAGTGGTTTCTATTTTCAAGTTACTTTTTAAAAGTTGGTTGAAAAAGTCAAATTCATTTAAGATGCCCTATTTAATGTTCATGTAAACCCTAACTACTTTATAACCAACTTTTGGGTTATAAAATGAAGTTAGGGGCTCATTTGTAAGGGGGACTTTGAGAGAGGAGAAGAAAATACTTTTGTGTGCAAGCTTTGTTTTAGGAAAGAAAATTTGTGTTCTTTTGTGAAGACATTTTGGAGTTAATAAAATATAAACTTTGTGTCCCATTCATTATCTCTTGCAATATTTTATGTTCTTATGTTCATTATATGTTATTGTTTAAATCCTGCGTGAAAATATTGTTTTGGATCTTATTGTCAATGCTATTAATCTATTGTTCTTATTCGTAGTGATCAAGCTATGGTATTTACTTGCTTATGTGTGTTCCCTTTTACTTATTCTTGTTTAGTTGATTCGAACTCTGCTTTATTTGAGTTAATTATTCATTGTTTTCCTCTATGTAATATTAGGTTCTACTTTTACCTAACTATTGCATGTTCCTTTCATTCATTCCTTTCCATTTCCTCCCTTTATTCCATTCCATCTCACTCATTCACATTTCTTTCCATTTGATGTTCCAAAGCACCCTCCACATATAATTTTGAATGTACAGATGTAAATATTGTATTGGTTTTCAATAAAGGCAACCTCACCTTCATTGAGGAGGGACTTCATTCCCTTACTGTTGCATGTCATTTGCATGTGTGCAAATCCATATGCTAATAGTTTTTGGCGATCCGCTGGGGATTCTAGAATCATTACCCAGTGCTTGGTTAAATCTTTATGACTATCCCCTCTACACAAGCTCCAATTCTTCAACCGAATCTTGTGCCCAACAAATAGTTTCAAGGATACCATGAAAGCTTGTAACAATTTGTGGCTATTGATAGAGCCATTGACAGATAAATCTACATTAAAGACCTTAGAAGAAGAGCACCCACACTAGTGTCCAGAAGACCTCCTGGAAGCATATTGATCATTGTTCATCGACATAACCCTCTTCCACCAAGGCAATAATTTGTATGACTATTACATGTAACTCAGCTATCTTGCAACCAAATCTTCTTTTTGCAGATACTTAAGAAGACATATCTTCAGATTTGAGGCAAGTTATTTGGGAAAAGTGCACGAATGAATTTTATTTTCATCTTGTCGTATCAGTATTGGATAACGAAGAAATTAAATTGCGAGAAGTGTTAGAGTCATTCAAGTGCAAAGAGATCAAGAAAGAGAGAAAATATAAAAGGCTAGAGCTGATCGAAACGTCCCAATGATCCCTTCACAATAAAGGCTTCGAAATGGTAGGAAATAGGTTTACACGAGGAGAAAAGGCTAAAGGTCGATCTGATCCAATTTTTTATTTTCAAGGAAAGTTTGATTTCAAGCTATCTCCTCCTCTAAGGAGCACTCCTTGCAAATCTGTAAGCCTTGCACCAAGTACTGAAAGAGAAAGTAAGAGAGGAATCACTACAAGTCAAACACTTGTTCTTGCACACGTTGTTTTACCTTCGCATACCACATTTCCAAAGATGGCAGTTAACGTACCATGGGGAAATGCCATAGGTCCATTGGCCTTACCAGCTAAACATGACCTCCCATAAGGATCGATGAATATACTTCCCAAGTTTAGTGGATATGGGAAGACTTCACTTGATGACCACATTTCTTCCTTCTTTGCCGCATGTGCAGTTTTGTCAGTATAATATGAAGATGTTGTTGTTTTCCTCTTCATTGAAATGTTGTAGGACATTTCTGCGGATTGGTTTCATCATCTCATGAATGGATGCATTACAATTTGGGATGATATGAAAACTAAGTTTGAAGACTGTTTCAAAATGACAGAAGATGAACATGCCCTTTTAGCCCAACTATCTCAGGTGAAGAAATAACTAACATAACCCATGAACAATTTCATGGCTAAGTTCAACAAAATGGTGAACAAAGTTCCTACCAGAATCCACTCGAACCCTGATGGAAAAAAATGTTTCTTTATTAACACACAACAACCAAAAGCATGCTATCAACTGAGAAGTGCAGGAGTGGATGCTTTGGAACTTTCTCAATCCTTGGCAATAGAAATTGAGGATGACTTAATCATGGTGGGAAAATTCAAGAGAACTTCTCTCAAGGGAAAGAGTTAAGAAACTCCCAATGCTTCTAACACCATACTCACTAAGTTGGCTAATGATGTGCTAGCTTTTAAAAAGCAAGTTTCTCAAAGTAGTAAACTTGCTCCTTACAAAGATATCCCAAAAAAGGATACATTCATAATAAAGCCAGAATTACAGGCTCTCCAACGAGGCTTGCTAATGAAGCATCTCCCGCAACTAACTCAAAGTGTGATGTAGTTGAAGAAAGTGATGATGAAGTTGAGGTTTTTGAAGTTGACGAAGAAGAGCCAAAAATCTGGAACGTCTGAACCTAAATTCGAAGAGCCTAAAGGAGAAAGTAATAATAATTTCTTCGAGTACTGTTCAGAAGAAGAAGACAAATATGAAGAAATTGTAGAAGATATGAATAGTCAATCTTTCGATGTCTTCACACGCTCTTAGAAAAAAAGAGCAAAGTACCACTAAGGTGGAAGATAAAAAAAATCTCTAAGGAAGTTCCTAAAGAATCTAAAACTAAAGAAGATTCCAAAGAATCCAAGACAACTGAGGTTTCCCAGGTCAAAACTATCTTAAAGAAAAGAAGACCTTTGTCAAGTCAATCAGTTGATAAATCAACTACGAAGAAAGTTTCTTCTTCCACAGCAGTATCAACCAAGCCTGAAGCAAAGGTCAAAAGTGAGCCATCATCAAGTTCGAAAGAACTAGTATTTGAGATGTCAAGTACGATAATTTTGCCCAAATTTAATATCATTGATCATATCAATAAAACAAAAATTTCCATGTCACAAGCAGAGTACTTGAAGTCCAATAAGGATCAGATTGAGAAATTGGTCCAGTTTATCAAAGGTGACTCTATTGTTCATTCCTCTAAGGGAATTCTGAAAACTCCTAAAGATGGGAAGATTCAAAATATTGTGGTGACCACTACACCTTCAGAAGAAAAGGTTGAACCTTTCTTTGTGTCATTTCTGATCAACAGATATAAATTAAGTAATTGCATTATAGATTTTGGAGCCTCGGATAATGTGATGTTTACAAAAGTAGCATATGCTCTTGGTTTGAATTGTACAAGAACATTCATATCTTATTACTCCATGGAGATAAGAAAAGTTCCTTTGATTGGGAAGATTAAAGACACTCAAATGGTTTTAGCTCAATTTCCTCAAAAGTGAGTCAAGGTAACCATTCTAGTTGCCAACATTCCTACTTCATATGGTATGTTGTTAAGCAGGAAATTTTGTAGAGATCTGGGTGGTGAGATTCAGATGGACTAGTCTCATGCTATGATCCCTATCAGTGGAGAAATGAAGAATCTAATGTCAGAGACTCAATCAAAATTCACCGTAACGAATAGCGATGATCCTCGCGCACAGGTCCTGTTTTAAAACTCAAGTATGGGAAACTATACGATGACTACAGAAGTTCATGCACCTGAGGTCACTTGCCAAGATTCCAATGAGATATGGAATCTTGAGTTCAAAGGAAGTTTTTTCTCAACAGGTTCCATCACAAGAATGGTGTTTATATCTCCAAATGGTAAAATGTTTCCTTTTTCTTACAAACTCTAATTTTTGAATACTAACAACACTGCAAAATACGAGACATTAATCCTTAGCCTCTAAGTTGTAGGAGAGAAAGGGATAAAAAAATTGAAATTCTTTGGAGATGCAGAATTGATCGTGAAACAAGTAAAAAATCAGTTTCATGTAAAGAATGATCGTTTGAGACACTACAAAAATAAAGTGTGGGACATGATAGAAACATTCGATGTTTTTTCCATAGAATATGTCCCTCGTGAAAATAATGAAAAATCATATTCTCTAGCAATCTCAGCTTCATTGATGATCCCTCATTAAGAGTTTGATCAAGACAAATACACCATTGAAATGGTTTTTAGGCCGATTGTTCCTGACAAAGCAAAAAATTGGCAAGTCTTCAATGATGATCAACAAATTATTTCCTCCTTGGAAAAGAGAGATAATTTTGAGCAGTTGTACATTAAAGGAAGTAATTCAGTGTTTCATGAATCGACAACGTCGCCCATTCAAGGAGTTGAGAATGCGGATCCTAGTGATGGCATCAGTCAACTCAAAGGAAATAAATTTCCAAAACAATTGGTTTCACTTGAAGAATTTTTTGATAAACATGAAAGGTTTATCAAAGAGAAAGAGCAGGCGGGACCTACAAATTCTGCTAACTATGAGTAAGTTGACATTGGTACTAAAGACAAACCTCGCCTAGTCAACATTGGTAAGTGTTGCTCACCTGAGGAACACAAGAAATTTGTAAGCCTCCTTACCAAATATTCTGATGTCTTGGCTTACTCATATGAAGACTTGAAGTCTTTCTAACCTAGGGAAATGGAGCATGCCATACCCTTGAAACCTGGTGCAGTTCTATTTAGGCAGAAGTAAAGACAATATAACCTCAAAATTTTAGGGACGATATTCCACGAGGTTCAAAAGATGTTAGACACATGAATAGTGTTTCCTATTCGACATTCAGACTGGATAGCTAATATTGTTCTAGTTCAAAAGAAAAATGGGGAAACTAGGATTTGCGTGGATTTCTGCAATCTTAATCAAGCTTCCTTAAAGGATAATTATCCACTTACAGTTATGGACCATATTATGCAAGCAGTAACTGGATTGGAAATGCTATTCATGCTAGATGGTTTCTCTGGTTATAATCAGATTGAAGTGGTTAAAGAAGACCAACATAAGACCACGTTCACCACCCCCTGGGGTACGTTCGTGTATAGAAGAATGCCTTTTGGTTTGATCAATGTCAGCACAATTTTCAAAGGGTTGTGGATATGGAATTCACAGATTATAAAGACAAGATCATCGTGATATACATGGATGACTTGACGGTGTTCTAAAAAAAGTGAGAAGATCACCTAAGAGGTTTGGAGAAAATATTGCAAAGGTGCAAACTTCATAAGATCTCCCTGAATCCAAAGAATTTCATGTTTGGAGTTACCAAAGGGAAACTCCAAGGTCATATTTTTTCTAAAGAAGGAACTAAGATCAATCCTGAGCACATTCAAGCTATCAAGAATCTTTCCTTACCTACAAGTAATCCTGGAGTCCACTCATTCTTTGGGAAGGTGAACTTTTTGAGAAGGTTTTTGCCGGATTTTGACGAGCTAACCAAAGAAATCGTTGATATGATGAATGGAAAATAATCCTTCAAAGGGTCGAAGGAAGGTAGGGGAGCATTTGAAAAAATCAAGAAAGCTATTGCAAAAGCTCCTACATTGGTATGTCCCAATTTTAAAAAGGATTTCATAGTCTATTGTTATGCTTCTCCACACACGATCTCCACCATCCTGACTCAACATAATCAAGAGGGAATTGAATCTCTTATTGTATTCATGATTTTCAGATTCAAGAAACATGAATTGAATTACACTCCCCTTGATAGGCATGTGTATGCGGTGGTTAAAGCCTTGAAACATTTCAGGTACTATGTATTGAATTCTTGCACCAAAGTCTTAGTGTCGGACACTGTAGTTAAATCAATGTTGACACAACATGAACCCGAATCTAAAAGAGGAAATTGGGTCTCCAATATCCAGGAACATGACTTGGACATCAAGCCTACCAATTTAGTTTGAGGAAGGGGACTCCACCAACTCATTGCGGAGAACGAGCCATGAGATGAATTTGAAGAAGAACCAGTTGAAGAAAGTTTACCACTGGTAGTTTTTGTCAGTACCACAAATGAATGGTATTCTGATATAACTTATTTTCTCACATATGGCAAATTTCCTAAGAATCTGATAGCTAAGGAAAAAAGAGCTATCAAATTGAGATCTATCAGGTTCATTATTTGGGACAACACACTGTTTAAGAAATGAGTTGATGACATGTTCCTCAGATGTGTTGATAAAGAACAATAACCTAGGTTGCTTGAAGCTTTTCACAATCATGCTTACGGTGGTGATTTCTCTGGACCTGTGACAACTCATAAAATTCTGCGAGCAGATTATTACCGGCCCACTATGTTTTCTGACACTCAAAAATGGGTAGCCAAATGCGAAGCTTGTCAACAATTTGTTAGAAGACCTAAATTGACGGCTTTGCCTTTGAAGCTAGTTGTCATTAAAGAACCCTTTCAACAATAGGGTTTGGATTTCATCAGGGTTCTAAATCTAAATTTCAATGCTAGTTATACTCAAGTGCTCACTGTAACTTACTACTTTACAAAGTGGGTACAAGCTATTCCGGTGAAACAAACATCTACTGCGGTAATTTGTTACTTCATCAAAGAGAATATATTGATTCCTTATGGAATTCCACAAAAAGACTGTGACAGAAAATTCCACCAATTTTTCTTTTGCAGAGATGGTAGGTTTTCTTATGGGAATGGGATATCGTTATCTCATTTATCATATTACTACCCGCAGGGAAACGATCACGTAGAATCCTGTAACCAAAAACATCATTACCATCGTGTGCAAGTTAGTAGAAGAAAATAAAAAAACTTGGCACAAAAATTTATATGATGCATTGTGGGCTGACCGCATAATTCCCAAAAGAGCAATTGGAATGTCTCCATTCCAACTCTTGTATGGAACCGATGCTCAAAATCCCATTACATTGGAGTTATCGACATTACGATTGGCTCAAGCATTACGATGACTGCTTCACCAATGCGTTGGATAAAAGGATCATGTTCCTAAGTAAACTTGAAGAACAGAGAAGTCAAGTGGCAAACATGATCGAGGAACACCAATCAAAGGTAAAGAAATTGTTCGAAGAAAAACTAAGGAGAGACAATTTCAAATCAATGACGTAGTTCTTCTCTAGGACAAGAGACATGAACCAAATGGAAAGCACAGGAAGTTTGATTCATTGTGGCTGGGCACTTTCAAAATAAGGCATTTCTGTGGAGATAACACCTATTACTTGGCATATCTTGATGGAACTCATTTGTCTTTGTTGTACAACAGAAATTATCTCAAGCACTATCAAAATTGAAATCGGGTTGTCCCCTGTATGTACATAGGTAATTAGGATTTTGTTTGTTTCATTTCCTTGTTTTTCATTTTCCTCTCTTTCGTCATCCCGATTTTGTGCATCGTCGTCTTTGAGATCATGTTCATTAAAAATTTTGGTCTGGGTTTTTTGTTGCGTCCGTGAAGTCCTTGTCGCCAATTAGAGCCAATTGTTATCAGCTAATTTTGACTTCACAAAATTAATAAGCATGAAAATTTTAAAAAAATCTAAAGTGTTCTTTCACATGATTTATCACTCTCATCGTGATCATCTTATTCTTGTGATTGTTTTGGTCTTCATTTCATCATTCGAGTGAAAACTCCTCCCGCTATGCCGCAAACTGCGTTTAAATTAATTAATTTCTTACCTGTTTATTTAACAAAAGTAATTTTATTAAATTTTGGGGTTTTTAAATTAAATAGATATTAATTTAATATTTATTAAAAATCAATTGACAAGATTTTTGTTATTGTTGTGGGAAATAAAAATTCCACCTCCAATTGCCAGGAATGCCAGATTGACTTTCCGCAACTGGATTTCCTTTTCCTAGCAATTTTTTTTCCCCGCTTGTGGAATTTATCTTATTGATTGCTAACTCGACTGGATTACAAAATGGAAAAAGATATCCCAATTTCCCACATGGAGAAATAAATGGGAATTGTCAGCCTGCTTTGCCATTTCCACGGGCAACTAATTAAGTTTTTTCCCATATTCCCTTGGCAATTAATTTCCTCTACCCGAAGAAGGGGAAATTGTTTATTTCAACAAAAAGAAATAAACGTTACGGGGAAGCTTCTTTAATCCTCTTCATTTTTCCTCCGTGAAAGACTGTTGGAAAAATTCATGCGAATAAGCTTCGAAGATATTTTATTTCCAATTTCTTGTTATTTCCCCTGTAGAAGCATTTTCGGAGAAGTATTTTGTTTGAAAGATTTTTCCAAAGGTTCACAACATATTCTTCACAAACAAGGAAACCTCACAAATGCCAAGGAAGCAAGTTCTCACACAGTTGATTGAAGCATTGAAATCTAATCATAATTTCACAAAAATGCATGAGGTCATTTCAATTTTCCAGGTTTTTATCCAACGAGGATGTTAAGAAGGTAACGCCAATTTTTGCCCATGCAAAGAAATAAACACACTTCCACACAGAGGTAAATATTGGGAATATTATTATAGTGTAAACATTATATTATGAGTTGTTGAGAAACAACAAATAATTACCTGGAATTATATGTAAAGTTATTTTAAACAACTTCACGTATTTAGCTTATTGTTTGCAACCACTCCTAAATTATAGGAGGTTGTTTTTGATATTTTTTTAGTCTATTTATTAGCCATGTATTGTGTATGTTAATTGAATGAAGATCAATATATTATGGTATTCTGATTTGAACCTGTCATATGGTAGCAAAGCAAGTTTGATCTGAGAATAATTTTGAAGGGGCAATAGTTACGTAGGCTATGCAGTTTGGAAGTTTTGTGTTCACGTTGAGTGGAGGATCTAAAAAAAATGTGCCCCACAGCCACAATGTGGAGGATGTAAAACATATGCAATAGAAAATAGTCGCATAGTTTTAGCTATTGCAACAGGTGGAAAACATCGCAAAACACAAGTGTCTAATGTTTTATTTGCCACGCCACTTGCCACGCAGCCACAACAAGTTTTGAGTCTTATTTTCAATGCGGGGGGGGGGGGGATAAAAATGCCTAGGTTTCATATGACACACATAGCCACATCATTTTTTGAGATCTACTTGCCACGTAGTCACTTGAGGGTATGTAGGTTTTTTTTTAAAAAAATTGATATATAGTTGATATATAATAAACTATATACGTGTGTTGCAATTTTTCAGTTTTAAAAAAAAAAACGTTTAGAGTGTTTAAAAAGTAATTTCCTTTTATTAATTTTTAAATAGTGATTTATCAATATTATTACTGTCAGTTTTAATAATACAATAGTTGTGAAAATGGAGAAATTGAGTCTTGTTAAGAAGTACGAAGGACGTGATTTTCATACATGAAGAATCCAGATGCAGCTGAATTTGATTGAGAAAGATTTTTTGGATGTGTTTTAAACCAAATATGACAACACCAAAAAATGCCAACAGATCTCGCAAAATGGAATATCAAGGATCAAAAGGCCTTGGGAACTATTGGTCTTGGTTTGTTAAAAGCCTACCTATACCATGTAGACTTCACAAAGTCAACAAAGGAAATTTGGGAGACATTAAATAAACTATTCGGATCTAAAGCAGACACTGCTAATAGAACTCTTAAGCAGAGACTTTATGGATTAAAGATGGATGAAAATGTAAAAATGGCAGAACACATCAGCAAGTTCTGCTCTCTTCTCAATCAGCTTGCAAGTATTAATGAGAAGGTAAAAGATGATGATGCCAAAGAAATTCTTTTGAACAGTTTTCCTAAAAAAAATGTCTCATATGGTTTTTTACTTTGACCAAGATTAAAATTGGTTTAGAAGGAGTAGTTTCTACTCTTCTTGATCAGAATGAACCTTCAGAACTAAAAGAAGAGGTCTTATATGTACACAATAAAGCTAGTACATCATCAAAGAAGGGTAAGTACAATTCAATGCACATTCCTACAAAGGGACATATCAAATGTTACTATTGTAAAGAAGTGGGGCATGTCATTTTAAATTGTAAAAAGTGGGGGCACAAGAACTACTGGATGATAAGATTGATCAAAAGGCTTATATTGTTGAAGAAGAAACTGACTGGGAAGATTATGCAACTGATGAAAAACTTTCTTTCCCTAGCGATGAAGATTATCTCTTCTAAAAATAACCAAACTAAAGGTAGGAGAGAAATGGAGGATGGAGGCTACTCAGTGCCTCTCGTCAATCGCTAATGACGAGGTCACATTTTGTGGTGGTGACATATTTATTTCCAATTGTGTGTTTATTTCATCTGGTGTGTAGAATAAAGAGAAACACTTTGTGTATGTTTTCTTGGTACATGTGAGTATTCCTATATGTTCTCTTGAAGTGTTATGATGTGGCATGGAAGGTGTCAGTCAGTGAAATAGTTGTATAGGAGGGTAGCTGGTGTCCAAAGGAGAGGAGCAAGTATGCAAACCTAAAAATATGTGTAGGCATATGATTCTGGTTTCAACTACACTTCACCCCATGTTCACACTAAGGGGGTGTATGTTGGGAATATTATTATAGTGTAAACATTATATTATGAGTTGTTGAGAAACAACAAATAATTACTTGGAATTATATGTGAAGTTGTTTTAAACAACTTCACATATATAGCTTATTGTTTGCAACCACTCCTAAATTATAGGAGGTTGTTTTTGCTATTTGTTTGGCTATTTATTAGCCATGTATTGTGTATGTTAATTGAATGAAGATCAATATATTATGTTATTCTGATTCGAACCTGTCAGTAAATAAGTTATTGTTGTTCACGCATTGGTTGGGCAAGAAGGCTACGTTGAGGAGGAAGGAATGAATTCAAAGGATATTCCATGCTGAAAAAAAATCTATTCACACATCCATTGGCCAAATACACAGTCCAAAACAACAAAAAGATCACGCAACCCAACAAGGAAAAGCCACGCCAGGGAGAAAACAAATCTAGTCACGCCATTCACAGTCCAAAACACATATTCAGGTATAAAATCCCACGCCAGTTATCTAAAGAAGAAATCCATGTTGAGGGAGTTGTATGCGTAGCCATAGAGAAGAATTAAATGCTCTCGCATAAGCTAATAATTAGGCCAACATAAGACAAATAAAAAAGAAACCAAAGGCCACACATTTTTAAAAAAAGGAAAGCTTTCCACGCATCCATTGGAAATCCCATTCATGTAGGCCAAAGAGAGAAAGCCATGCATTGGTAAATAAAGGAGCTCACGTGGAGAGGACTGTCACACAAGAGAGATAAAGAAACTAGTCCACACAATATCACATTTGCACAAGAAAAACCAGTCATAGTCATTTTTTCGCTAAAATCCACGCAATTGCGAGAAGAGGAAGACTATGCCTGAAGAGAGATCATGTGAAACATTTGACAAAATGTCAAACAAGATATATATCAACACAAAAAAAAAAGAATTTAATGAAGAAAACGATAGATGCTAAAAAATGTGCTATGAGTTGTATCCGTCGAAGTAATCAACTTTGGAGCTTGATATCTCGAAGCTGGATAATTTTCATTAAAAAACAATCATTGCCTAAAATTTTAATCATGTTAAGGTGCTTACCTACTCATTTGTAAATTCACAACACCTCATTTGGTATTTTTCACGAAGCCAAATAAAACGCAATTTGTTTGATTTTCACCGCGCGCACTGTTATAACTTGTCGGACGGCCTACTTTGAGAATTTGTATTTTGGGATTGATTGATTATCGAGAAGAATGGATTGGTTTGTTGAATTACCCCAAACATCATGTAATCCCTTACAAAATTTCAAATGCAGAGCATCTCGTTTGATATTTTTCACAGAGCCAAATAAAATGCAGTTTGCTTGATTTTGTTGCGCGCACAATTTTTAGCTTGTCAAGGAGACTGACTTAGAGGGTCAATATTTTGAACTTAGATGATATTCAAGATAAAAGGATTAGTTATTTCAATTCTAACCACCTTCATATGCTCCCTTGCCAAGTTGTAGATGCCCAGGGTGAGGTTTGGTATTTTTCTGAAGCTAAAACCAAACAGGGTTTTCGCAGTTTTACACCTACATTTTCCTAACAGTTTCAGAAGAGTCAACTTTGACCCTTAATATTTGACTAAAGAATTTGATTTGGGAAAAAATATCTGACACATAGATTTTTGGTACCTTAATATACTCCCTCATCTAGTGAGAGCTTCTCAGAACAAGATTTGGTATTTTTTCCCAGGGTAGTTTCAAAGGCGATTTGTTCAGTTTTGAAGTTTGGAAGTAATAGCTAGAAATCAAGCTTTTGTCACATCTTACCAATCATGTCATCTCCAAAAAAAATGATGTTGCAATATGAGTTCCAAGGCATTCTAACTACCTTAATTCTCCATTCAGAGTATGACAACATCATCAATAACAACTTGGGACACATCAGCGTAAGCTGGTTCCATGATCGCATATCAACTGAAGGTGAATAAGAATTTTCCTGGTGTTTGTTTCGAAGCGGTCTCTCATGCAAGACAGCCTTCCCAGTGTCCCTATAATGTGCTGAATTGGTCATCACTTCCGTGGAGCATTGTGACACCTACACAATGTGGCGATTCAACTACCAACAACTCTGAAGCGGAAGTGACCTTGACTTGTGAGCTCTTAGTGTCATTTCCATAGCGCCGATGCTTCTCCATAGTACCAATGGGTCACCTATAACTTCCTCATTATGCAATATAGGTCATAGCTATTGGTAAAGGACTCTTAGGAGTAAAAATCCATGGTTATCGATAGAGATCGATAATGGGAGAATCTTATCTACATCAATTGTCTTCACTTGATCATTGTGGCAAATCTATTCATCAACAAACCAAGACCAATGACAAGTGCAATTGTACGGATCATCAAGTAAGGCCACATCATTCAAGTGTGTCCCTATCAGCTCTCAATTATCAGTAGGCATGATACTTTATCGGTCAATCTTAAAGTTGGAGTGTTCTCGAATTGGATGATCACGAGCGGATCAGAATGACAACACTTCGAGATGGTGACAAAGACAAAAGACATAACTCTAGTAAGTGAATTGCAATCTCAACTCTTGGAATATCTTTTCAATGGCGAAAGATCAAAAGATATATTTGTGACAAGCCAAGGTGGCGTCAGTCGTAACGAATACGATATCACGACAAATGAATAATTAACCATGGAAAGCTATTAATATCATGTGGAGAATTGTGTGTAATTGTGAATGCAAATGTGAATAAAGAAAAATTTACTCATACCAGGATGTTGCTCAAACAGAGAGCTGGATGAATTGCTCAAGTTTCAAGCTCGACTCTCTTGTCATCTGGAGGATTGTGGAGCATAGTCAATGAGTTCATTCGCATACGACCGGGATAGGCGTACTCTTGGCCCATATTCTAACACCATCAAAGTCTCAACCAATAATGGAAAACATCTGGTGAATGAGAAGTATGAGTGTGTGGAAAACATGGTATTAACTAACTTCTCAAAGACTCTTTTTGGTCCTTGGAATAAGTTAGACCACATAGCAAACAACAGAATTACATTGACGTGAGTAATTGAGGTCATAAAACCCAAGTTAATTATTCATGTACATCCACACTTATCTCTCACTAGTCATCCATCACATAAGGAGGTTACGAAACTTGTCAGTTGACAACCCAACCATATTAAAGTCACCACACAACACCCACACATTTGGTTATACTAAAAAATAGTTCTCATGCTTAATAACACCGAAAGGATACAACTGATAGGGTCACATCCATAATCCACACAAAGGCCATCATTTTAGATAAATAGATGTAGTAATTCCTCCATGCACTAGGTCACGATTATTGGTAATAGATGAGCTATTACCTTAGATACTTTAGTGACAAATGTAGGTGAAACATCACTATCTCGAATTTTGTAGTCCATCTCTTGAAACAAAATCTAAAATCCTCGCACAATGTATTTACGAGGTGGGAATGTGAGAACTTGCACATTCTACAAGTAACAATTCATGGAGCACTTGAATAAAGAGACAAATCCTCCGAATCTCGGCCATTAAGGGCTCCATAACTTTTTTGCAAGAAATTTTATTGGTTACTTTGCCAGAAATCATTGAGTTTGAATGACCCCCAAGATTTTAAACTTATTCTCCCTCTTCTAGTCGATGAGGTAAACTGTCAAAGCATCTTTGAGTTGCCTTGTGAGGAGAACTCAAAGAATTGATTGTGAAACTTGAGAGTATTTTTTTAGTATCAATACGAGAATATCGAGAGGGTGTTATCAGGTAATTTTGACTTCACAAAATTAATAAATTTAAAATTTTGGAATTTTTCAAAAGTATTCTTTCACGTGTTTTATCACCCTCATCACCATCGTCTTGTTC
This sequence comes from Taxus chinensis, assembly GCA_019776745.2. NCBI lineage: Eukaryota > Viridiplantae > Streptophyta > Pinopsida > Cupressales > Taxaceae > Taxus > Taxus chinensis. The sequence goes on along the minus strand of CM034152.1, from coordinate 216,321,791 downwards.
TTGTGATCGTTCCAGTCTTCGTTTCGTTCATTTTAGGAAAGAACTCCTCCCACCAGGTCATAACTTGCATTAATAATTAATTAATTAATATTTAATTAATTTATTACCATTTATTTGATAAAATCAATTTTTACTTTTTTTGGGTTTTTAATTAAATAAATATCAATATAATGTTTATTACAAATCAATCGACAAGTTTTTTTTAATTGCCGGGGAAATTAAGCTTCTATTTCCAATTGCCAAGGATGCTAAATTGGCTCTCCGCACCCAGATTTCCCTTTTCTTGGCAAATATTTATAATTTTCCCGCTTGTGGGATTTCTTCTACTAATTGCCAATCCAACTGGTTAGCAAACAGGAAAAAAATATCCCAATCTCCCACATGGGGAAATAGGGTGGGAATTGCTAGCCTGCCTTGCCATTTCTGCTGGCAAATGGTTATCTTTTTCCCATTTTCCCTTGGTAATTAATGCCACTACCCAAAGGAAGAGGAGTTAGTTATTTCAACGGGAAAGGGAAACAGTTACGAGGAAGCTTCTTTAATCCCCGTAACCATTTCCCCGTGAAACTAGTTGGAAGAATTTGTGTTTCTTATTGAAGGAAGTCTCCATAATTGATTACTCGTGCTATTGCTAAACTGTTTTTTGCATTTCAATGCAAGAAGAAACAAAGAATAACAGTCCACTGTGAATGCATAGTTATGGAAAGAACAAAATTTACACAAGATTTGAAATATCCACGCTAACATTTGGAATAACACGCAGCTTTTGATTGAATTCCAACGTTGCCAAACAAGAAGAATTAATAAAAAAAAAGAAAGTTTTCAACATCGAGGAGGGAGAAGACAACCAGTACAAAGAAGGGAGAAAACAACCAAGTCAAGAAGGAAAGAGTCCACGCAAGGGTAAAGGATAAAAGAGGAAGGCCACACATCTTTCCAAGCAAAAACACTACGCAGCCAAAGGAATCATGCCCACACATTGAAGGAGACCACGTCGGGAAAATAAGACCAATCCACGCCAAGCAAAGAAAATTAAATCATTTTTGTTTTCCAACTCCTTGGTAGAACAGTCCAAAAAAATTGTTTTGTTTTGTTAAAAAACCACGTGGGAAAGATAAGGAGCAAAGTACACACTGGCCAAAAGAAGATTTTCCCACGCAGACAAGAAGGAATAAAATATTTCAATGCATTGGTTAAAAATATAGCAAAAGACCAACATAAAACAACAACAAAGGTCACGCATTGGTATGGATAAGATATGATTAAAAAAACAAAAGATTTTAATGCATTCAATAAAGTTTCCATGCCTATGCAAGAAGGAGAGGCTCTTAATGAAGTTTCAACACAACATTTAAACAATAAAAGAAAACAAGAAACCAATGTTGGAGGAGAAAAACAGAGTTCAATACAGCCAAAGTCCAATGCATGCAAGAGAAATATCATCCACGTTGAAAGAATTTACAAAGAATAAAAGCCAATGTTGTTGGTAAGAAGAAAAAAAGGTTTTAACGTTGCAGTTTTGAATTTCCATGTCAAAGATTTTAGGCAAACAAAAATTTCCTACGCTGCCAGCAAGTCAAGGAGCCCATGTTAGAGAAGAATAACCACATAGTAGCAAAACATAGGAGTTCATGCATGCCTGCTACAAAATTCTGAGTCTTCACCACGCATGCCTGAGAGGAAAGGAAGTGTCATGTCTGAGACAGTTAATAAGAGAACTAAGGAAATAAGAGCCAACGTTGTTGGTAAAGAGTTCAAGTTTCATGCGAAGTTGAAACCAGATAGTGTTCACGCATAGGATTTTGGTGAATAAACTTCACGGGAGAATTTAATAAAAATATATATTATAATTAATCATGCGCGAAGTCATTAAAATCAGGAGAATTTAATTAAAATAAATAAATCATTTTCATCACACATTGGTGAGAAGTATTTGGGCTATTCAATAATATCACACATTCAAATGCATTATCGGTGTATATCGGCACAAAGGAAAATGAATTTAATGAAGAAGACGATAAGATGCGGAAAGATTGTGCCACGGGTTGTATCTGATGAAGTTATCGATTTTAGAGCTCAATATGTCGAAGCTGAGTGATTTTCAAGAAGAACGATTTATTTCATTGAATTCTTTCCATCTTCGTGTACTCTTTTTCCAAATTTTAAACAAATAACACCTCATTTGATATTTTTCACGAACCCAAGAAAAACATAGTTTACTCGATTTTGTCGCGCGTGCAGTTTTAGCTTGGCGGAAGACCTACTTTGAGAATCCATATCTCAAGCCCAGATGATCATCAAGATAAATGGTTTGGTTTGTTGAATTCTTACCATCTTCATGTCATTATTTTCCAAAATTCAAATATACAACAATTCGTTTGATATTTTTCACGGAGTCAAATAAAATGCAGTTTGCATGATTTCGCTGCATGCACAGTTTTCAGTCTGTCAAAGAGACTGACTTTAAAGGTTGATATTTCGAACTTAGATGATCATTAGAAGAAAATAATTAGTTATTTTAATTCTTCCCATATTCATATGATTCCTTTCCAAGTTGTAGATTCCCATGGTGACGTTTAGTACTTTTCCTAGGCAAAAACCAAACGAGATTTTCGTAGTTTTACTCCTGCATTTTCCTAGCAGTTTCATAAGAGTCAATTTTGATCTTTAATATTTGACTGAATAATTTGATTGGGAAAAAACCCTCTGACACGCAAACTTTTGGTACCTTAATAGACTCCCTCGTCCAGTTAGAGTTTCTCAGAACAAGATTTGTTATTTTTCCCACAGTAGTTTCAGAGGCAATTTATGTAGTTTTGTGAGGAAGTAATAGCTTGAAATCATGCTTATGTCACAATCATGTCATCTTCAAACAAAGTGATGTCATGGTATGGGTTACAGGACATTCTACCCACCTCGACGCTTCATTCAGAGTATGAGAACATCACCGATAGAAACTTGGGACACGTCAACGTAGGTCGATTTTGCGATTGCATATCAACTGAAGGCGAGTCACAATTTTCCCAAAGCTTGTTCTAAATGGATGCACCACGACACCTGCACACTATGGCGATTTAACTCCAACGTCTCCGAAGCAGGAGCAACCTCTAACTTCCTTATTATGTGGTATAAGTCGTAGCTATTGGCATAGGTCTCTTCGGAGTTAAAAGCCATTGTTATCAGCAGAGATCGATAATGGGAGAATCTTGTCTACATCAATTATCTTCATTTGATTGTTGTACGAATATATTCATCGACAAACCAAGACCAATGATAAGTACAATTGTGTGGATCATCAAACCAGGCCACATTATTCAAGCGTGTCACTGTCAGCTCTCAGTTAGCAACGGGCACAATACTTCATTGGCTAGTCTTAAAGTTGGAGGGTTATCGAATTAGATGATCGTGAACGCATCAAAATGACAACACTTTGGGATGGTGACAAAGACAAAAGATAGAACTCCAGAAAGTGAATTGTAAGTTTGACTCTTGGAAGATCTTCTCGATGCCGAAAGATCAGGCATTGGATTATGACAAGCCAAGGTGGCGTAATGACTACAATCTCATGACAAATGAATAATTCACCATGGAAGGTTATTCAAAACATGTGGAGAATTGTCTGTAATTGTGAATACAAATGCAAATAAAGAAAAAATTACTCATATCGGGATGTTGCTCAAACGGAGAGCTGGATGAACTACTCAAGTTTCAAACTCTACTCTCTTATCATCTAGAGGATTATAGAGCACGGTCAATGAGTTCATTCCTGTACGATCGGGATAGGCAGACCTTGGCCCAATGGATAACGCACTGATCTTAGGTGTCTTGATCTAGGTGGCGCGTTGCTCACTAGGATGTTTATGTGTGTGTCCAAGTCATTTAAGTGGGGTCGATACGTACCCATTTCTTTTATTTATGTATTTTTCCTTAAATCACTTTTTAACTTAAGTGGTTTCTATTTTTAGTCACTTTTTGAAAGTTGGTTGAAAAATTCAAAGTCACTTAAGTGCCCTATTTAATGTGCATTTAAAATCCTAACTACTTTGTAACCAACTTTTGGGTTATAAAAGGATGTTAGGGGATCATTTGTAAGGGTGACTTTGAGAGAGGAGAAGAAAATACTTTTGTGTGTAGTAAACTTTATTTCAAAGAAAAAAACTTTGTTTTCTTTTGAGAAGACATTTTGGAGTTAATGAAATATGAACTTTGTGTCCCATTCATTGTCTCTTATAGCATTTGATGTTCTTATGTTCATTAGATGTTAGTGTTTGAATCTTACATGCAAATATCATCTTGGATCTTATTGTCAACGCTACTAATATGTTGTTCTAGTTCATAGTGATCAAAATTTGATTATCTACTTGCTCACGCGTGTTCCCTTTTACTCATTCTTGTTTAGTTGATGCAAACTCCATTTTATTTATGTTAGTTATTTAATGTTCTTCTCCGTGCAATATTAGGCTCTACTTTTACCTAACTATTGCATGTTCCTTCCATCCATTCCTTTCCATTCCATCTCCCTCATTCAATTTTCTTTCCATTAATGTTCCAAAACACCCCCCACATACAATTTTAAATGTACAAATGTAAATATAGTTTTAGTTTTCAATAAAGGTAGCCTCACCTTTATTGAGGAGGGACTTCGCTCCCACACTTTTGCATGTCATTTGCATGCGTGCAAATCCATATGCTAATAGAGGGTATTGATGTCTAAAGGTGTGTTGGAATAAGTTAAGTTTTTTGACATCTTTATATGTTTCCACTCGATTCAAAGCTTACTTTTATGAATGTGTGCTAGAACAACTTAGTTTTTTCAGTACTAATGTCTAAAGGTGTGTTGGAACAACTTAGGTCTTTGGACATCCTTAAATGTTTCCACTCAAGTCAGAGATTACTCTTATGAAGATGTGTTGGAACAACTTAGGTTTTTCAAAATCTTTAAATGTTTCCACTTGAGTTTGAGCTTACACGAGGGTGTTTCTATAGTCATTGTCTTAGGTGTATCCCAAGGACAAGAATTTAAATAAGGGTTTTACTTGAAAATTTTTGTATTGGATGACCCCATGAAAGGGTTATTTTTCATGCCTTTATTACGACTATTTTTCGACCACCAATAATGGTCAATCATTCTTTTTCATTAGATCGATGAAACTTATTATTTAGATTTGAGATCTTGTTTTATCGTGCAAATCCAACAAAGAACAATCCTTGATTTTATACTTAGAAGATAGGCACCAAAAAAATATTGGGAAAATTAATGTATTCTATTTTCTGTGTGTAATGGGAACCATCGATTTGGATCAATTGACTCCTTAAGGTAGTGAGAAAGCTCTACCTCAACACATAATAACATCTAGGGTACAACCGAGTAAAATTAGGTGGTTCCTTGTAAATAACACAACTTATTAGGACTTCTATTTTGTTTAAGAATTGTTAACACGACATGGGGAGCATTAGGGATTGAATCCAGATTGGGACCTTAAGGGCAATGTGTTTAGAGATAAAACGCCACGCATCCACATCGAGAGAACAAAAATATAGCTCAAAACATACCAATTGAAGGAATTTTACAAGATAATGGAAGCATAGTTTGGGTCAAAAAAAGTGAGAAAGAAAGGCCTCTTGGACATGGACGATGTCCAACCATATATCGTACCTAGTCGAGATATATTTAACACAAATTTTGAGCATATTTTCAGAGGGAATTATCATAAAAACAATAACCTATCATTTGTTTTGAAGTCAATTACACGCAACATCAAACTCAATATCTAGTAAAATAATGTAATGAAATTACTTGTATAAATCTAATTATCACCAACAATAGAACACTAAAGAACACAAGATTACAAATAAATGATCTCAATATGAAAGTATAATAGCTTAGCCACTTGGAGGGGGCAACCTCCAAACCATATAATAAGACTCAAATGCTCAATATTATGATGAACTACTACCTACTAACCCCTATATATATTATTCCTATGTTATGACCATTATCAAGGCCGACGCACTAATGATAATTTAACATATATGAAAGAGATAGATCATGATACGAAGGTATGATAGCCATAATTCGGCTATATACATCCAATGTAATATATATGATTAAGGGCGTGCCATGCCCCTCCCCCTCGAAGCAACATTGTCCCCAATGTTGAGAAACTCTAGATGTTGCTGCAAGAAGTTTGCATCCTCCCAAGTTGCATCTTCATTATCTAGCTCTTTCCACTTGATCAAGTAATTGGTGATGACCCTTGTCCTCAATCATTTAGTGCATGTTTTAAGGATGCACTTTGGTTCCAAGATGATTCTTCCCTCCTCATCAAACTCTAGTAACATTGTTTGGGCTGATATCATCTATCCAATTACCTTCTTTGGGCAATATACATGGAAGACTGGATGTGTTCGAGTGATTGGAGGAAGTTCTAGTTTGTATGCTACACTGCTAATCTTCTGTAACACTTGATAAGGGCCATAATACTTAGGTGAAATCTTGTTATCCTTTTTTTTGTTTCAAGTACATTAGCTTATATGGCCTTAAACACACGAAAACCCAATCACCAACTTCCAAATGTCTTTCACTGCAATGTTGGTCTACTTATTGCTTCATGCCGTTTTGTGTCATGGACGAATTCTCCTTGAGACTAGAAAGCACCTCTTGTTGGTGTTGAATATGTTCTGCAACTGCTCGCACCCTTGGTTGGATTCTCAAAGATGAAGTAATGGATGGGGGATGATACCCATATAATACCAAGAAAGGAGACATTTTAGATGAAGTATGAAAGGAGGTGGTATACCACCATTCTAACAGTGGTAAACATTGGACCCATCTCTCTTTCTTATCTGAAGTAAAACAATGAACATATCCCTCCAAGAACTTGTTTACCACCTCTCTTTTCCCATCAGACTGGGGATGATAATAGGAACTACAAGCTAGTTGCGTTCCTGAGCATGAAAACAAGTCACTCAAAATATTACTAGTAAAGATAGGATCTCGATCACTTACTATAATCTTTGGTGTCCCATGTAGCTTTTGAATTATCTTCGTGAAGGGTTTTTCTACTGTACTTACAACAAATGGATGTGATAAGGCAAAAAAAAACCATATTTGGTGTGTTTTTCCACCACCACCATGATTAAATTTTTACCTTTTGATTTAGGAAATCATGTGCTGAAGTCCATGGACACCTCTTACCACCTCTGAGAACTAGGGACTTAATTATTTCACCCTTATTTTGCTGACAAAATATGCATTCAACCACAAATTTTTGCACATCCCCGTTTAGCCCTTCCCAGAATAAAGTGTGCTTGATTCGATGATAAGTCTTCAAGAAGCCAGAATGCCCCCTACTGAAGAAGCATGGAGCTCAAATAGAACCCTATTTTTAAGGGTTGAATTCTTACATAGATATAATCTATATTTATACCATAAAACATCTCCTTTCCATACAAATTTATCTAACATGCTTAGATCCTGTTAGATATTTTGAATGAGATTTTGTGTACCTGGGTCATTTTTCCATTCAGACCTTGCATCCTTTATCCAATTCTCTTATAATACAAATATGACACACAACAATGCCTCAGGTGATTCATCCTTCCGAGATAGAGCATCAACAACTACATTCTATTTCCCTTTCTTGTATATTATCTCAAAATCATACACTAACATTTTTTATACCCATTTATGTTGTTCTTCAGATGATAAACGTTTCTCTAAGAAGTATTTCAAACTATCATGATTTGTCTTTACTTTGAACTGTATACCCATTAGATATGGTCTCCATTGCTTCATTGCATGGCTAGCATTTCCTTCTCATAAACCAATTTTGATATATTCTTACCTTTGAACTGGCATCTCTCTCAAGAAACGGGTCGACCTTCTTGCATCAGTATTGCCCCCATACCATACCCTGAAGCATCACATTCAAAAATGAACGTTTTGAAAAAAAACTGGGGTTGCTAGAACCATAATGGTGCACATGGCCTCCTTCAACTTCTCAAATGTCGTAGTAGCTTCCTCATTCCAATGAAAAGAGTCCTTCAATAAAGCTGTGAGTGGTGCTGCTATGCTGACATAATTCCTTATAAATCTACAATAATAACTTGTAAGACCCAAAAATCGTCAGATATTTTTTAGTGTTTTGGGAACCTTCCATTCAAACATGGATTTTATCTTGTTAGGATCCAATTTAACTCCTTCATAAGAGACAATATGACCCAACTATTCAACCTCCTTAACTCCAAAAGAACACTTAGAAGACTTTGCATAAAGTTGATGTTGTTTAAGAGTTTTCAACACCTTATTTACATGATGTAGGTTTTCCTCCCATGTTTTACTATAGATTAATATATCATTAAATAACACTAAAACAAACTTCTGCAAAAATGGCTTAAAGATATAATTAATCAAGCTTTGAAATGTAGAGGGTGCATTTGTTAGTCCAAAAGGCATTAGCAAGAGCTCACAATGGCCTTTATGGGTCTTGAAGGTTATTTTATGAATATCTTCATCCCTGATTCTAATTTGATGATATGCAGAACCAATATCAAGTTTTGTAAAGTAAACAACGCCATGCAACTCATCTAGAAAATCATCAATTACAAGAATATGAAACTTATCATTGACTGTGTACTTATTGAGTTCCCTGTAATCTGGACACATACACCAATTGTCATTTTTTATCCGTACCATCACTATAGGAGAAGAGTATGCACTCTGACTATGACGAATAAGTCTTGCTTCTAACATCTCTTGTACTATCTTCTTAATCTCACTGTTCTGTATATAAGGGTACCTATAAGGTCTAATGTTGGGTGGTTAACTCCCTGGTACTAGTTAGATGGCATGGTCATGATCTCTTTTTGGAGGTAAACCCTTTGGCATATCACCAAACACCATTGAGTGATCATCTATAATTGCTTGCATATTTGAAGGTATAAATGTATTTGAATGATGTGCTCCTAATGAAAATAGTTGTGCCATAAACCCCTATGCACCTTTTCTAAGCAATTTTTGCATCTGATGAGAGCTCACCAATTGTGGGGACTTTGCTCTTAATCCTTTTAGTTTAAAAGTCCACCCTTCTAACTGAAATTGCATGAAAAACTCTTGGAAATTAATTTCAACGGTTCCCAAGGTGGTAAGCCACTAAAATCCTAACACAATGTATGCTCCTCCCATGACAATGACATACATGTTGCTAGTTAGCAAGTAATCTCCCGTGGTGAGATTAATGCTATGGCATTTTCCTGAACAACTAACAATTTTCCCATCAACGATCATTACTTGACATTTTGGAGCTGGATAAACAAAGCAGTTCAAGCGTACCGCCAACTTGTGATTGATGAAGTTGTGAGTACTTCCTGAATCAATCAACACTGTTACCCTCTATTTTTTAAGAATCCAACCACTTTGAGAGTTTAGGGAGTGCTAATGCCTGAAATTTCATGACATGATATTGTTGACTGGGGATCTCCTAAATCCTGCTCTGGCTCTACCTTTTCATCTTCTTCATTCTCTTCTTTTTCATTAGGGCCTTAAATGTAGAACAACATCTTTACAACACACTTATGTCTTGGTCCAAATTTGTTGTCACAATTAAAACATAACCCTTTGGATCTCTTTTCTTCAATTTGTTGAGGTGTCATTCTAACTGTCCAAGGGAATGATGGTGGAAAGGTGCTACGATCTCTGATACCACTCACAATTTGTTTCCTACTGGAAAGATATTTTTCCTCTGCCCTACGTGCCATGATACTAGAATATGAAACTTTATGAGGATTAAACATACACACCTCATTCTCAATGTGTTCCTTAAAACCCACAAGGAATAAGTCATTTAGATTCTCTTAAGTAATATTTTCCACCTGTAAGGAAAGGTTTTGGAATTGATGAATGTAATCCTTGACTGATCCTATTTGTCTTAACTTTGCTAATTGGCTTAAATAATTCTTTGACACAATAGAACTATAGTGTAATTGTAACTCTTATGTGAAGATTGTCCATGTAACATTAAGACCACTCTTTTTCCTTTGAGCACATAACCATCGATACCAAACGAATTGGTTAGGTTTGAGATACAAGGATGCCATGATAACCTTTTGTCCTGATGGAATCCGATGAAGATTGAATAAATTCTCCATCTGGTTAATCCAATCGAGTGGATCCTTTCCATCAAACTTACACATTTCCACTTTCAAAATTATGTTACGAGCTTACAGAGTGTTTGTATTTGGATTGGGCATGCTCGAAGATCTACCTTGGCTAGTTTGTTTATTACTTTGACCTAAATACCCACCTTAGTTGATATGAGTATGATTGAGTTGTCATTGATTAGGAAGGATATGATAACCGATGAGATATGAATTGAATTGGTGAATGAAATCCTCTAATCGTTGTCCAAAATTTTCTATATCATTTTGGTTGGTTATTCTAACCTCGAGGTTTCACAACTCAAACTCAAGTTGGCTTACCTTATGGTCCGTTGAAGTAAACCCTAACTGTAATGCCCACAATTTGACACACCAAAGCCACATCAAATACCACTAATTAATCATGGAAAATTGTAGGATTTTTTTTGTTAAATACATTTGAATTAAAATTAAATCATTTTATTGTGTTTTAAAATTGTTTGCCCGTTTGAAACATTATTCCTATGACTATTTAAATGTTTATTTTTCTAGAAATGATGCGGACTTTTAAAACCTTCCGTATGGTCCCAAATTGATTTAATTCAATTAATTCAAATTTAACATTGATTATTTATATTTCTTGAGTCCCAATTAAAATTTATAAAATCATTTCCCAAGTGCTTTAATCATATTTAATCATATTTCCCAGGTGATTAATAGATTTTTTGCGCCCTTAGTTTAATACTTAAGTTATAATTTACACTTGTTCCTTTAAAGCCCTTAAATTAATTTATCTGTTTAAGCACGACCCCTTAATGTTAATCAATTTACCCATAGCCAAATTACTAATTATTTATTTATTATCTCATAAGGGAAAAAGGGTCCCATCCTAGCCTAACCCACTAGTTAGGAAGCCCATGGTGACCCCATTAATTAATTAGCCATTCACTTTATTTACCACCCATTCCCATCAAATTCCTACAACTTAGAATGTGTAGGGTCAAATCTCTACCCTAGGATTAAATCATTTAGAGCCATTAGATCAAGGTTACCCTAAAATCCTTATAGTTTCCTCTTATCCTTTTATTTGCCCTAACCCTCTCATTAGCACATTTTGCTTTTGGAGGTTGAAGGATGAAGGGCATGGAACTTACAAAGAGCTATGAAAGATTAGCTTATTTTATGCTTTGGATGGATGCACACATTTTGGGTGTATTTTAAATTGGTGTATTTACCTATATTCCTCTTATATATTCAAATGTAAAAGAAGGTTGTATATTCAAATGTAAATTGGCTTATTTACCTATTTTGAAAACCACATACTCTCAGATATGGGGTATGTATTTACATTTGAATATACACCCTTCTTTTATTTTCATTTAAATGTGGTATACCCACAAATTTTGGGGTTTGATATATATATTATATGCCAAATTGCCCATATAGGGCCTCATATTGTGAGTATATATATATATATATATATTTGTGTTTTAGTGTTGCAGGTTTGAAGGCCCGTAAAAGGGTGGCGGTTGTACGTTATTGTGGGCCAGACTGTGTATAAGCCGCAACTATGTGGCAAGAGTTTGGGGGTGGGTGGCGATGGCTGATCCACCACCCATATGTTATATATGGTGGGGTGGGTCGGCCATGGCCACCCACCCCCCTTTCTTTATTTTATTAAAACAAAAACACAACATGGTGGGGGTTCGACCCCCACCCAACCAAATACATTTTTTTAATATAACTTTTATTTGGCATTTCACATAGCCAAATACATATACCATTCAACATTTAAATTTATTTTTTAATTTAAGAATATAAAATTCTTATGTTCATATATATATATATATATATATATATATATATATGCAAGGTTGTTTAATTATAACCACGATACTAAAATTTCACTATTACAATTATTTGAAAGAGGAGACAAGAATGATCTTAACAAACACGTATTTTCTTTTGCAAGAGTAAACAAGACAAAACAAGAACATTAAAAGGAGTGTAAAATATATCTTTCCTTGTACTTCTAGTTTGAAATAAGAACAAAATCCACTTGCATATAATTTGTACACTAGATTTAAGTTGCAGATTTAAATGAACTACAATAAACAATAAAATGTCCATTCAAATGCTTCCTTTCAACATATATACCTTTTATTACAAAAGAACCATTTCAAATTTTAATCAATTACAAACTTGTCTTAAGTAGTATATTCAAACTCAATACAATACAAGGAAATGCAACTTCCAAACATGCACATTTTATGGCATGAAACACACAACAAACTTGGATAAATCATTTATAAGAGTTTAACTTTAAAATACATGTGTCAAAAAGCCTCCATAAAGTGGAGACAGTAAGATAAAATTTACAAAATAGTTTCTCTTTTTTTGTTTTCTACATAGTGTAATTTCAACCAAGGCATCAACTTTGAGCTCCTTCACTTCTTAAACTCCAAATCACAACAACAAGGAAGGGAACATATGCAACACTCACATCTCAACCTTATTCCAATGAGAAAAAGAAGCTATCCTCCTCATTGGCCCCCGAGCCCCGACAATAGAGCAATAAGGGATGTAATGCAACCATGACAACTTTACAAAGGTTTCCACAAAACATACAACACATTCAAAAAAACAAAATAACAAGATTTACTACTTTCCAATAAACACGTAGGCTTTACAACAAGCCAAAAGAGAAGAGAAATATAGGAACCACCTCCATTTACCTCCCAAGTGAAAAAGGGGTTCCACCCAAAATCCTCCAAGTGCGCATCACAAACACTCAAAAATGTCCTTATCTCTCCCCATTTCAAAATATACAGAATGTAGCAATATTTTCCTTCTCTCCCCATAGGTAGAACACCCCATTCACACTCCCTCCACAATACCTCACAACTCCCTTTTCCCTCCCCAATGGTCCCATTTTCCTTCTCCCCACACATTTCTAAAAGTCAAAATCTACCCAATACCACGCAAAACACATATATTCATTCACATTTTACACAACACACAACCAAGGAAAATAAAATGCAAGGTTTAGATCATACCTTGCCATAATAACTTCCACAATCTTCAAGTAACAAACTTCAATCTCCTCCCAAATCCAAGCAAAATCCAAGTGCAAGCTTCCAAATTCCCAAGAAAGAGATCCAAGCCACAACCCAAAAATATGTAAGTGTGTAACAAAATCTGTTGAGTTGTGGAGCTCAATTACTTCAAATTAACATGTTATATTAAACTTGCAGGAAAGTACAGTAATCGACATCAGTTATGGAGGGACCGACTTTTATCACCTATGACCGATATCGGTTAGGCAAGGAGGAACCGACATCGGTTAGGGCTAACCGGCATTGGCTACTTGTGCGAAAGTGTTTTATTTAACTCTTAAGAATTAGATCTTAATTTTAGCATTAAAGCATATCTATTGATTGTAATTGCATGGCTAAGTGCCCCAAGTTTGTATATGCCTATATAAGCATGAAAGCTAGGGTTTAGAAGTAGAGAATTGAATTGAGTTGATTATTGTGAAAATAATTGTGAAAGAGAGAATGTCTTGGAGAAGAAACAAAAACTTGAGAGAAAGAAAGTATTGTACATCTAAGAGGTGTGGAAGATTGTAGATCTTCAATTGTATATTTTGTCAAAGCTTTGGATAATAGATTGACTTGTTTCTTGGTGGATGTAGCCCACATTGGGTGAACCACGTTAAATTTGGTGTTGATTTATATCTCTTGTTTTGTATATTTCTTCTGGTAGAATATCCACTTTTATTGCATGTATGTTTAGATATGATATATTATCTGTACAACTTGTGCTAACTTCAACAACTGGTATCAGAGCTTTGTTTGAGGGTTTTGTGTGTTGACAAATGTACTAACAGAGGGTTTTTTGATTGAGTGGGAGCTACAACAATGGCAGAAGAAAACAAATACAAGATAGAAAAGTTTGACGACTGAAATTATTAATTATGGATGATGTAGATTGAGGATTATATATATCAAAGAGATTTATACTTACCGTTGGATGAAAAGTCTAGACCTACGAAGATGACTGATGAAGAATGAAAGATTCTTGACAGAAAGACTTTGAGATCTATAAGATTGAGCCTGACAGCATCAGTGGCTTCCAATATTATAGAAGCGACATCTATGATAGAGTTAATGAAATCTCTTGTTAATTTATATGAAAAACCTAGTGTTTCAAATAAAGTTTATTTGATGAAGAAACTATTTTGTTCTAAGATGCATGAAGATGGATCTGCATCTAGTCATTTGAATGATTTCCGATCTATTGTAAATCAGTTAAAATCGATTGATATTCTGTTTGATGATGAAGTGAAAACAATTTTATTCTTATGTTCTTTGCCTGATAGTTGGGATAACTTGGTAATCGCTATTAGTAATACAACATCTGCTAATAATATTTTAAAGTTTGATGATGTGGTTAGTATAATCTTGAATGAAGAAATTCGCAGGAAAAGTATAGAGAGAATCATCTCTGGAATGCTTTGAATGTAGAAAGAAAAGGTAGGCAGACGAAAAGAGAGATCCAAGAGTAAGAATAATGAGAAATCAAAGTCAAGGGATGGTAGATCTAAATCTAGAGGTAATGGAATTACCTGTTGGAAATGTGGAAAGAATGGACATGCAAAGAAAGATTGTTGGTCAAAGGAGAAAGAGAACCAACATCCAGACAAAGGTAAAGAGTCAAATAAAGAGACAAATATTACAACAGAGGTAATGCAAGATGCTCTTATTCTTTCTTTGGATAATAGAATAGAATCATGGGTTTTAGATTCTTAGAGCTTCTTTCTATGCAACCCCTAATAAAGGATATTTCAGAAATTATGTCTAGGGCAATTTTAGGATATGTTTATTTGAGTGATGATGAACCTTGCAATATTATTGGTAAAGGGGAAGTTCATCTAAAATTGCATAATGGAAATACATGGGTATTGAAAGATGTGAGGCATGTGCCAAGCCTCAAGAGGAATCTTATTTCTACAGGGCAACTAGGTGAAGCTGGTTGCATGGTTACATTCACAACAGACTCCTGGAAAGTCACCAAGGGTGTTTTTGTTGTGGCAAGAGGTAAGAAGGTAAGAACGTTATATTTATCTTGAAAGTTGTTGGTTACTGAAGTCCTTTTCTGCATTATCTACTTCAGATTCAGATGCATGCATGTGGCATAATCGGTTGGGCCATATGAGTCAAAATCTAAGAGATGTAGATCTTAAAGGCTAAAGGTAAGTTATTTCGGATTTGAAAGGATTTAGATTCTTAATTTCTTAGGAGTCATTGTATCTTTGAATGGAATGCAAAAGAGAGTGTAGATTTCTCAAAGTTGGGTAACTAAGGAGAACAGTTGAGAAGTTCGAGCTTGAAAATGCACTCTCAGATGTGTAAAAATGGACTAGCTCAGGTAGCTTGTCATGGAGGATAACCAGTGTCGGTTGACCCCTAACTGATATCGGTTAGCAGAACCGATATCGATTACAGAAGAGTCAAACCGACATTGGTTAGCAGAACCAACGTCGGTTACAGGTGACCAGCGTTGGTCACTGTCAGAATTTGGATACAAATGTCCAGGAGGTCTAGAATGTGCCTCTGGTACCCCAAACTTTTGTGAGATAGGTCATAAAGAGTAAGTAAACATCCAAAAAGATTTACACCTTCTCTATCTTATTTATTATTGACTGATAATGGTGAACTAGAAAGTTTTGAAGAAGCAATGCAGGATAAAACTCATGTCCAATGGGAGCATGACATGGATGAGATGGACTCCTTGGAACAAAACCAGACTTGGGATTTGGTTAAGTTGTTAGCAGGTAAGAGGACATTACAGAACAAGTGGGTTTACAGGATCAAGGAAGAAGAGGGTGGACATAAAAGGTACAAGACAAGGCTTGTAGTAAAGGGATTTACACAGAAAGTAGGCATTGACTTTGGTGAAATATTTTCTCCAGTTGTAAAGATGATTTCTATTCATACTGTATTGAGTTTAGTTACAGTAGATGATTTGCATTTAGAGCAACTAGATGTGAAAACACTTTCCTTCATAATGATTTGGATGAAGAGATTTATATGCAGCAACCGTTTGGGTATGAAGTCAAGGGTAAGGATAAATTAATGTGTAGGTTGAAAAAGAGTCTATATGGGCTCAAGCAAGCTCCAAGGCAATGGTACATGAGGTTTGATAGTTTCATGCATGAGTATGGTTATTTGAGATGTGACTCTGACCATTGTGTTTATTTCAAGAAGCTTGAAAGTGGGAGCTATATTGTTTTGTTACTGTATGTGGATGATATGCTTATTGCAGGATTTAGTATGCAGGACATTGGTGAGCTTAAGGGAAAGCTAGCTCACACATTTGCTATGAAGGATTTATGAGCTGCAAAAAAAATCCTTGGCATGTAAATGCACAGAGATAAGAATAAGAAATTGTATTTGTTTCAGGGGTCTTATATCAATAAGGTGTTGGAAAGGTTTAACATGCAAGATTCAAAACCTGTAAGTACACCTATGGCATGGACACTTCAAATTGAGCAAAGATCAATGTCCTTCATCACCTGAGGAGGTCAAATACATGACACGAGTACCATATGCTTCAGCGGTTGGGAGTCTCATGTATGTATGGTTTGTACAAGACCAAACATTGCATAGGCAGTGGGAGTTGTGAGTAGATTTATGTCTAATCTAGGTAAAGAGCATTGAAAAGAAGTCCAATGGATACTCAGATATTTGAGAGGGACATCTAGCATGTAGTTATGCTATGGATGTTTGGATATTTCTTTATGTGACTATGTTAATTTGGATATGGCTGGAGATCTAGATGGTAGAAGGAACACTATTGAATATATTTTCACAGTACGTGGGACGGTAGTTAGCTGGATATAAAGATTGCAGAAGGTTTTGGCTTTGTCTACTACAGAGGCAAAGTATATTGCAGCTACAAAGGCTAATAAGAAAATGATATGGATGAGTAGGTTCTTGGAAGAGTTGGGAAAGGAGCAAGATGATTGCAAATTGTTCAGTGACAGTCAGACTGCAATTCATTTGGCAAAGAACTCAACATTTCGTTCTAGAACAAAACACATTCAGTTGAGGTATCACTTCATACGATAGGTATTGGAGGATGGACAACTGAAACTGGAGAAGATTCATACAAGTGAAAACCCTGCGGATATGCCAACGAAGCCATTAGCAAAAGAAAAGTTGGAGCTACACTCCACTTATGTTTGTCTTCGAGTTTGAGACTTGAAGAGGAAGAAACAAAGCTAAGAAAATGATCCAAAAATGACGTTGTACAGGTATAGTGCATTAATTTATCTCCAAGTGGGAGATTGTTGAGTTGTGGAGCTCAATTACTTCAGATTAACATGCAAAATCAAACTTACAGGAAATATAGTAACCGACATCAGTTTAGGAGGGACCGATATCGACCACCTATGACCGATATCGGTCAGGCAAGAAGGAACCGACATCGGTTAGGGCTAACTGGCGTCGGTTATCTGTGTGTGAGTGTTTTAATTAACTCACAAGAATTAGATCTATTTTAAGCATAAAAAATAGATATATTGATTGTATTTGTATGGCTAAGTGCCCTAAGTTTGTATATGCCTATATAAGCATGAAAGATAGTGTTTAGAAAGTTTTTTTACAATTAATAAACGCTTTTAACCGGAGCTATGAACCGGAGGGTTAGGCCCCAACCATATAATAGAGGAGAGGATGATGAGGAAAGGAAGAAGGAAGGAAGAGGGAAAGGGAAGGAACATAGGAAACAACAAGAGAAAAAAGAGAAACATGAAGCACCAAAACACAAGAACTGAAGAAAACATTGCGAGCCCCGAATAAAGGCCAAAAACCAAGAAGCCAGCTGATCTAGGAACCTGCAAGCCTATTGGCCTCCCGCAGAAGAAGGTGGAAGGCACCAGTAGCCCTGTCTTTAAGTTCCTGCCATTTTTCATCAGTATCTTGACCAGGATACTGAGATTCGTCAACATGCACTTCTAGGAGGAGCTTGTGGTCTAGATGTCCCACCAAAAACATGGACTAAGCATTCTAAGAATAGTGCGGGAGGTCCTTGTATTGACCGTAAATCCATTGAATGCTGCAACCAGACCCTATAACGAGCTCATCCACCTCATCGACCCAATGGAGAGGATCAGGGAGGGAGAAATCAATCAATTCATCGCAGAGACTGACCTTGTAAGTAGGGTAAATATCGTCATTAGAAATGAACTCAAAAACTATAGTGTCCCAGTGCAACAACAAAAAAAAGGAAATGAAGGTCGAGGAAATATCAGAGTTGGAATGGGTGCACCAAGACCGGAAGCGATAAGCATCACTCAAAATAGTTTCAATTGCTTCTACTTCCTCATGGGAGGATTAACAAAAAATTTCAAAAAGGTGATCTCTGTGTATATCAAAAGGAGAAGATTCTTCCAGAATAGAGCTCTAAAGAAAAATGAATGGTAAGCCTAAGAACACCATGAACAAAGAAATAAGGCTAGCAAGCAACACAAAATTAAGGAAATCGGGGCAAGAATCTACCACTAGCTTGCGCCCTCGCCTAAAAGGGGCATTACATGCACAGATGGGAAAATCCATGCTGAAGGTGAGTACCCTATAGCTCGTGTGATAAGATGTTGGAGAGGCCAAGCCAAGCTTCTACCCATCCCGAAATGATGGTGGCGGTAGGGTAATCAATGGCATAATTAGCTAGAAGACCCGCTACTCGGGTAGCTTCTCGAAAAATGTGATTGATGTGCCATGTGCGTAATTTTCCTAACCAAAAGAGAATGTTGGAGATGAAAGGATTTAATTGCCAAGAGGGGGAATACCCATGAGAGATTGCATGTATAATGATTTGGGAGTCACCTTCAATGAAAAGGGTGTCACATCCAAGATGAACATCTAATTTGATGCCTTCCAAAAGAGCTTGTGCTTTAGCCAAATTGTAGGAGCAATCCAAAATAGGGAAGGAACCAGTGGAAATGAGAGTGCTAGAATCACTCCTGATAATGTATCCAACACTTAATTTACTAGGGCTACCCCTAGAGGCCCCATCAAAGTTTAGTTTCCATAAGCCCTTTGGGGGAAGACGCCATTTGGCTTGATGATTGAACCTGGACTGGGGAGCTTGATGAGAGGCCAAGGATATCTGATTATTGCATCTCTAGAAGTAAAAGAGGGGTTTGATAGACTATTTTTGCTGACATTTTTAGAGATGGCCACTTCCAACTTATTTAGAAAAATAGGGAGCTCAACGGATTGATCCCTAAACAAACAAAGATTACGCCCCCACCAAATGTGCCAAATAAGGAAAAAAGGAGCAATGAGCCAAATAGAACTGAGAGAACTACCTTGACCACACCTAGGCTAAGATAGTAGAGTATCAACAATATTGTTACAGGGGGCCCAAGCAAGATTCAATTTGGAAAGAAGCCAGTGCCAATAGTTGGAAGCAAAGGAACAAAAAAGGAACATATGATCTAGATCTTCCTCCACTTCACCGTGGAGCACACATTTGGAGGGACCAACATAACCCCAAGATCTTCTCCTTGCCTGAGTAAGAAATTTCTTTTTAAAGACCAACCAACTGAAGATAGCCACCTTAGGCAAGAGACTAGGGTGCCAATATCCATATGGGCAGGGAGAATCCAAACTCGACTGAGAAATGAGATGAGCATAACCGACTTTCACTATATAAGTGCCTGTGTTGTCACCGAGCTATAACAAATTATCTTCTCATTCATTGAAGTGAACATCCCTAGTCCGAAGGGCTTCAAAAAGAGTAGAGGATTCATGGGAGAGGCACCAATAGTTGAAATATTTTTCCATTGCCAAGATGGTGAGCCATTTGGATGTTGGCAACCAAAATCAGCTACTTTAGTGCCCCATGAAACACTGGTGACATTCATAACTCTGTTAAGAATGGGAATAAGATTAAGCGGGTGGTACCCATTCCAGCTGTTCTCCTAAAATTCAGCTAAACGACCATTGTTAATTTTCCAAGAGACCGATTTGGTGATCAAGGATTTGCAATTGCATAAAAAGTTCCATATATGAAAGCCTTTAGGGAGCTCTTGGATGGATAATAGGAGCTATGGATGACCACCCTCAAGATATTTATGTGAAAGGACTTGAAATGCAAACTACTTAGAATTGGAGATAAAATTCCAAACAAGTTTTGCACCGAGAGCTTGATTCTGAAGAGCCAAATCCAAAATGCTTAGGCCGCAAAGAGATTTGGGGAGCTTGACAGTCTCCCATTTCACCAAGTGAAATTTTCTCTCTTCATTATTTCCTTGCCAAAGGAAGGTTTTGACTAATTTCTCAATTTTGTGCAAGACAGTCTTTGGAATCAACAAGATTGACAACATATATATTGGGAGGGATAAGAGGACTGAGTTGATTAGGAGAGCTCGACCAGCCATGGACAACCATTTTCCTTTCCAAGAAATTAATCTCACCGATAAAGAGATAAGAAGCCCATCCCAAAGATTCACTTTACCATTTCCTGAAAATAGAGGGATACCCAAATATTTGTGGGAAAGGGAACCCACTGCAAAGCCTAAAATTTCCTTAATCCTACCTTGTAATCTAGGTGTGACATTGAAGAAGAAAATAAAAGATTTGTGAAGTTGATTACCTGACCCGAGGCCGACGAATAAGAATCCAGTATGGAGGAAAGGAAACGGGCTTTCAGGATGGACGCTTGACCGAAGAGAAAAGTATCATCGGTGAACTATTGGTGCGAGAGGGGGGGAAGGTTGGAGGTAAGTTGAAAACCCTTGAGTTCCCTGACTTGAAGAGCATCTTTGATACTGCAACTAAGAGCCTCTGCAACCAGGTTGAAAAATGAGGAAAGAGGATCACCTTGCCTTAGACCCTTACTACTACTGAAGAAACCCTCAGTAGAACCATTGACTAGAATTGAAAACTGAGGTGAAGAAATATAGTTGAAGATCCAATTACAAAAATGCTTATCAAAGCCCATAGCTTGAAGGGAATTACAGAGGAATATCCAATTAATATGATCATAAGCTTTGCTGAAATCCAATTTAATCATCATACCAAAGCGGTTGGAGGAGTGAAGAGTGTGAATCATTTCATGAGAAATGATTATACCATTAGCTATAGATCTTCTTGGAATGAAACCACTTTGTTCATGTGCAACCAACTTATGAAGAAGAATAATCATCCTAGACACTATAGCCTTTGAAATGATTTTATAAGACGTATTGTAAAGGGAGATCGACCTGAAATCATCAAGAGAGACAACTTGCACCTTTTTTTGGGAAACATGGAAATAAAAGTGTGTTTGAGTGCACCAAGGAGCTTGCCAAAACATCTAGATTCCTCGACGGAATGCCAAACGGTATCCCCAATGACATCCCAGAAGTCTTGGAAAAACGAGGTAGGAAAACCATCCAGACCAGGCGCTTTATCCCTTTGCATAGATAAAATGATCTTGTGAACTTCGTCCTTCGAAAAAGGAGATAGAAGTTTAGCGTTGTCAAGATCATCAACTAAAATAAGAATCTGATCAAAGAAAGTACGTTGTTCAACCAGAGGAGAGGCCTCATCACCATTCATAAGCTTTTGAAAAAACATCACCGTCTCTGATTTAATTAGAGATTGAGAAGACAACAACGTTTCATCATCTAACTTCAGTGAGGAGATATAATTGACATTTCTTCTAGCTTTGACAGAAGCATGGAAGAATTTGGTATTTTTGTCCCCATCGGCTAGCCAATATTCATGAGATTTCTGTCTCAAGTGAATTTCTTCTTTAAGAAGAAGATCATCGAGCTCACAGAGTAAAGATTTTTCTTTGATGAAGTCTTCCTGAAACATACCTCTGGAGAAAACTGATTCATTTAGAAGACGCAAAGCATTCTCAACTCTCTGTTTTTCTTGATTTTTTTTTTGAAACAAGAAACATTCCATTCCAACAATTTGTCTTTTAACAGAGAAAGCTTCTTAGATAGTTTGAACATCTAAGTCCCTTCCACCTCAAATGAATCCCACCAAGTGTTAATTAGTGGCCTAAGAGAAGGGTCTTGCATCCACATGGACTCAAATTTTAAAGGAGAACGATGCGGCAGGATTTCAAAAGAAATGTTGAGAGAGACAAGAAAGTGATCGGATCCAGAAAGAGGAAGAACAAAGCATTTGATAAGAAAGTTTTGTTGCAGCCAGTTTTCAGAGACCAGGAAATGATCTAATTGAATAGCCATAGAACTAAACCCGATACACCGATTATTCCAGGTAAACCACCCAAAGCTGGGTTCCACATCAATTAACTTCACAAAGACAACAAAAGAGGTGAAATCCACTTGAGAGTGAGGCTGTCATTGAATTCCCCCTCTTTTATCTTTATCAGAGAGGGTAGCATTGAAATCCCCTGTCACTATTATCTTGAAGTTCTAAACAGAGTCAAGGATTGTCTGAATCTTCGACCAAAGCTCCCTTTTTTTGACGGAGTGTTAGGACAGTAAGCATTACATAGAAAGAAGGACACAACATAATGTTTGATAAAAACTTTACACCAAATGAAATTGGGGTCGACCAATAAAGGCTCGAGACAACAAAAATTGGAATTCCATAAAACTCCTAGATCGCTAGAGGCACCAAGAGAGTCTGAGAAGCATTCTTCCCAACCTTTCCACTTACGAAACCAGCTGGACTTACAGTCCATAGAAGACATCTTAGTTTCTTGAATAAGACATAAGAAAGCTTTAGAATCGAGAGCACATAGTCTCAGCAGATGTTGTTTGTTAGGGGCATTCAAACCCCTAACATTCTAAGAAAAAAGGATCATTAGATCTTCAGAGAGGACCCACCTTTCCTACTTGAGGATGGAAAAAAGAAATGGAGCTGGAACTGCTTACCTGCTGCAATGTCTTTGAGAGAAAGGATGTTTCTGGAGGATCGACCAGGATGAGCTTTTGGCCCCCTGCCCATGTTTAGAATGGCTGGAGTCGGTAGGATTGAACTCTACTGCAAGTTGGCCAAAGGTGGATCGATGGGAACATTGTCCGGGCTATTATTAAAATCCCCAGATGCACCATTGATGGATTGAAGCATCTCGTCCTTCTCATTTACCAATTTTTCCAGGGAGGCAGCATCTGCACCGAGGACCAGTGCAATACCTTCCTGGAAAAGAGAAAGAATCCGATTAGAGTCTTGAACCATTAACGTTGTTTCTTTTACCAAGGGGATTGTGCTCGGATCTAGCACTAGCGGCTCATTCATAGGTACAGATCCGAGGAGATCAACAACCTTAATGGGATCAAACTCAGATGAAAGAGGAACAACTGAGTTGGAGACAAAGGACAGAAATCTTTTTCCTCCAAGCTACAATGCTAGAAACGGGAGGATTTTTACAAGATTTTTGCAAATGCCCAGGCTGCTTACATTTGAAGCAGCTATCAGAAACTACCTCATAATCCACTTTCTGTACCCACTGTCCCGTGGAGGTGGATATGACTATGAAATCCTTCATTTTATTTAAGGGATCGATAGAGATGCAAATCCTGGCAAAAGAAGAAAGAGTACCTTCCAAAGTAACAAGGTCTATACGCATAACACGACCTAAGCTGGAGAAATTTTTGGATAGAATGGAGGAGGACCAAAATTCACTAGGTAGTGAATAAAGTCTGATCCAGACATGTAAACCATCCATTTCCACTTGAGCTAGATCGAAGTGGGCAGACCACTCTCGAATATGCAGACCCAATTATGTGAAGAGAAAGTCTTTCCTCTCCAGGGTGTCGTCCCTTTGTGTTAAACTACAGAGGATAACGAGAAAAAAACCCCTCTCCAGGAAACGAATGCGGAGGCCACTACCCCATTGAGTATCGCACCAGCTGCGTATTCCTTCAACTGAGAGACAACGACCCACAAATTTAGTGAAGATAGCTCTTTCGCTGAGAAGGGTGAGCTGTGCTCCCAAGTCAGCCGAATCCACCAGAGAGATGGAGACAAAATATGTCTGAATTGGATCGAGACAGGGTGAATGGCTTAAGGTATTAGCATTGGGAACAAAAATATCATCTTATAATCTGGGCCCTAGGAGATTCTGCAGCGCTACCGACAGACTGTGGCCCGCATCTAGCTCCTTTCCAGAATCTTGGGGGGGGGAGGCCGACTGACCATTGCAGATTTTTAATTTTGAGAAAAATGACCGTTTTGTGCCATTGCGCTGCCGCTTCCCCTTCATCGCTGCCCACCTAAGAGGAATGGCTTCTATATCTCCAATAGTGTTAATAAAGTTGAATTAGAAGAATTGATGGTTATTATGAGAGAGAATTCTTGGAGAAGAAATAAAAACTCGAGAGAAAGAAAGTATTGTACATCTGAGAGGTGTGGAAGATTGTAGATCTTCAATTGTATATGTTCGGAAAGCTTTTGATAATAGATTGGCTTGTGTCTTGGTGGATGTAGCCCACACTGGGCCACGTTAAAATTGGTGTTAATTTATATCTCTTGTTTTGTATATTTCTTTTGGTAGAATGTCCGCTTTCATTGCAACATTATACTTAGATTTGATATATAATCTGTGCGACCTTGTGCCAACCCCAACAAAAACAAGTAACCCCAAAAACTCCAAAATAACTCACATAAATAGAAAAAGAGGAGATGATGGTGAGGTGGCCTCATGTAGGGTGCCACATCACTCTTCTTCCGATCCACATCACCAAGTCAACACAAAGACCAAGGCTCATAAATGAGTGGGTGAGGGTATGACAAGTTCTAATTACACACACAAACATCCACTCCATACTTCCAAAGGACACAATAAATAAGGTAAGTAAAAAGGTGACATTAACTGTCCATTTTTCATTCAAAAACACATCATGAGGGCTAATTTTGGCCCCTTACATGATAGGTATATTTGTTAAGAAGTATTAAGAGGTATGGGACAAGTTTAACTTGTCCCACAAGCCTCCAAAAGTGGGATCTAAGCCCAAATTCGAGTTTGGGTGATGGGGACAAGTTTACTTACAAAAATAATTTCAAATCTAATTAAAATCAAGAAAACAACAAATACTATCTAACCCATTTAATGCCCATTTAATCACATCTCAATTTAAATTTAATCACATGATTAATTAACTATACCAAACACATTACTTAAGCAATAATAAAGTGAGAATTACATCACAATAAATAAATCACATATACAATTAAATAAATAAAACAAAAGAAATTAAACAATCATACAAACCCCTTGGTCACACACGAGGTTACCCCCATGGGGACCTCATAAGAACTCAACAACAACACAATAATACACACGAACACAAAATTTCCAAGGTGACCATGTTGCAACATCCAATATTATTTCATTGTTAGTCTCCTAGCCCCTTCTTATTATCATGATATAATTTCTTACAACCAATCAAACAATACCCCTTCGGCCTCAAGGCTGCATCAAATACATCAAGCAATAAAACACACATACATATCATCTAACAACATCATACACATAACTATATCATCATCATCATCAAAATTAGGAATTTCTATCAATTATTTGCAATCACTGAACATCTCAATTTTGATTAGTCATAACATTAATAAGATTATAAGGTCAGTCCTAACATCTAAATGTAATCATCGTCACCAAGAATCCAAAACGTCAGTATACAATGAAATAACACTAGATCATCATCTATCAATGTCTGTTAGTAGTCCATACCATCTATAACATGAGTCATAACATACTGAAAATCACAAGTGTCTGTACTGCCTATCAACATGCTAATCAAAATATAATAATAATGTCCATGTCTCTAATCAACAATAATCATAATCATAGTAAAATGAGCGTCGAAGAGGAGTGGGCACTACACTAACCCTGAGGAATCTATAGCTACCCCTTCTGACTCTAACTCCTCAACTATTATCTCATCCTTGTTAGGGGTTTTACCCAGAGTGATGGGAATCTTTTTGCCTCTTGTGGAAGGCCCTGTCATGATGCCCCAAAATGGTAGGATTTAGGGAACAAGGTAAAAACTTAGGGTTTGGGATGTCGATATGAATTTGGCCGAATACGAAAAAAACTTAAAGAACGAACTCAAACGATTTTTTTAATCCTTTTTTCTGGAAATGTAAAGAACTTGGAAAAATTCCACAAATTGCACCATAAGGAGCTGAATTATGAAAAAACATAAAACCGCTATAACTTTTGTAAAACAAGTCAAAAATTCTTGAAATTTGGATAAGAGGTTACTTGACTAATTTAACCACACCACAAAAAAGATTGTAGAAAAATTTGCTACCAATTTTGAGATATAGCTGAACCTTCATAATTAGGGTTTGACGCAACGATGGTCTAGATCAGGCTCTGATGCAACTTGTAATGAAAGTACTTGTATGAACTTGATTATCACCATCAATAGAACACAAGATTGCAGATAAATGATCTCAATATGAAAGTATAATATCTTAGCCACTTCGAGCAGGCAACCTCCAAACCATACAATAAGACTCAAATGCTCAATATGATGATGAACTACTACCTACTAACCCCTATATATACTATTCCTATGCAATGGCCATCATCGAGGCTGACCCACTAATGATAAAATAACATATATGAAAGAGATACATCATGATAAGAAGTTATGATAGCCACAAGTCGGCTATATACATCCAATGTAAGATATACGATTAAGGGCGTAGCAAATAATATTAGTAAGAGAGATATTACCTTGTGAAATACTATGGAAGTTTAGAAGTGCCACTTTGAATAACTTCACAATCTCCAGTTGCAGTTTCAATAGCTAGACTTGAACTATGAGATGTCGTCTAATATAGGTTCCCAAGGGTGAGGTTTCCTTAAAAAACTAATAAATATTAGGCATGCAAGGACTGATCCCACGAATTCTAAAAGTGTGGGAGAGGAAAACAATAGTTGCTAACATTAAAACCTTAATAGAAGCAAAAAAACTCATCTTCTCAAGCAAATTGATATTTTTAGTCCTAATACTTTATAAAAATAAACATGTCTCACTGGTTGGGTCTTATCTATTGAATTGATCCAAATGAATGTTATACCATCCTACTAAGTTAGGAATTAGTGACTCTTTCTCTTGCACAAATATATTTCCATTTTTTACCTTAATTTTGACCCTTACAATTATAGAATGCCAACATTAATTGTCACACCAATTTTTTGATAAATCTCTCCACTATAAACAAACTTTCTTCCACAAGCCTCTATAGAAAACCCCTAATGCCAATGGTTTCTAATCCATGAAAGCAAATATATCAATAATTCATCAAACTATTACATTGTCATGGTTAATCATCTTCTTGGAAAGCTATTCGAGAGCATGATAGAGCAAAAAATTAGTAGTTAAGAAGAGAAAGAGGGAAAAAGAAAAAAAGGATAGGCCAATTGTTAGTGTAGGTTATTATTTATCCTTTTATTTATTTATCAGGATAATTCTTACACTTGTGTTAGCCCTACACTTGTTGGGTTAACTTGCTTAGGTGTACTAGTTGTGTGGAGTTAGCTTACTAGCTGTGTTGAGTTAGCTTCTCAATTATGTGGAGTTAGCTTACTAGTCTTTTGGAGTTAACTTAACTGCCAGTATCAGTTAGTGGGATTTCTTCACCATTAATTTAGGTAGTAGTTGCACTTCTCTCCTCCTATATGTACATCTTTCTTATTGAATAATTCAAGTCATTCTATTGTAATGTATTGAGCATTATGGATTATGATGGATTTCCGTATATGGTATTTTAGCTCTTCTGTTTTGTAAATATAATGTGGTGTGTTATTATTATCTGAGATCGCAGCTTGGAACAATATTCTTATCGTTCCTTTCACCAATTTTAGACCAAAGCATTCCACCATCGATCGTTGCATCACTTTTAGGCATTTTATTAAAAAATAATGGGATATTCAAGGTAAAGAAGGTTTTTGTCACTTTGTTGACTTCAAAATATGATTTGACATGGTTTTGAGAAGCAAAATTTGGAGCAAGGAGGAGGAACTTGGGGTTATATATGAGTGTAGAATGACAATACACAAGATTTATAAGTAGGTCAAGGCCAAAATCAGAACAGGCAAAGGATTGTTAGAATGCTTTAGAAGTGACATTGGGGTCAAGCAAGGACGTACACTATTCCCCACTTTGTTTGGGCCATACATTGATAAGCTAGAGGAGTGGACAACTAAAGTTGTTAGGGGGTGTTCGCTTGGCCAACTATGTGCTATAACACTATTATATGCAGATGATCTTATCCTAATTGCAAATACACCATATAGTTTGAGAGCACCTAAAGGTTATAAAGCTCTTCTGCTAATAGGTTGGGATGCAATTGAATACTAGCAAAACCAAAGCCATAATCTTCTCATTACAAAGGAAAACGAATCAAATTATCTTCCTCTTCGAAGGAAGCCCGTTGGAGGTAGTGGAAGAATACAAGTACCTCAGAATTGATTTTCAAAACAAGTTTAGTTTGGAGAATTACAGAGCAAAAATAATAAAAGGGGGTGGAAGGCTTTATACTCGTTTTTAAACAGGCGCACGAATGTAGAACTTCTGGGATAGGAAAAACAAGAGAAACTTGTTCGACTTATTTGTCCAACCAATGGTCCTATACAAATGTGAAGTTTAGGGTAGCAATGTGCCATATATAAAATATGCATAGAGAGAGAATTCAAAACCATTTAACCACAAATAGCCTCAAAATTAACATCAGCTTGTACGAGATTTTCTTAGCTGAAACATGTACTTTCCCATTGGGTGCAATAAGGATGACTCAAATGCTGGGTTATCTAAAGAAGACACAAAATGTGGGGCCTTGTCGGTGGTAGGAAGAGATAAATATAACGAAGAACAAGTGGAAGAAACAAAATAACAAATAAACGAATAAATGAGGCATTAACATGTTAAAATGACCAAATACTAATGAGGAAATAAAGAAGTATGCGAGAGAGAAATTTAGGATAATAATATGGATAGAGAAACTTGGATGGAAAAAAAAAATTATGTCAAATAATGTGATCCCATATGACACCACAACAAAAAGGCCCACATAGGAACAAAAATCAAATTGAAAGCAACCAAGTTAATAGTTCCATTAATGTAGCCCACATGATCTTGGATGTGAAACCAATATGTAGACAAGACCTAAAAAAATGGAAAAAGAAAAAATACATATTTTATAATAAAATTAGGAAGTAGTGGAGACAAAATGACATTAAATAGTAGAGTGCACATCATATAACAACATCCAAATTATTTAGGAATGACAATATAAAAATTAACATTATAACTTCCTAATTTGAAAAGTGAGCCTTACAAAATAACAATCTTTTTGATTACGAAGTACAGTAAAGGACATACTTAAAAGAATGAACACAAGAATACTTGCTTAGCGTTTTGCATGGAGCTCTGAAATTAGTACCCCGGGTCCCATAAACATAAATAAAAATCTCCCTAAAGACTTATTAAAATCTTTAGAGAGGAACAGACCAAGAAAAAACAAAAACTTTAGAGAGGAAGACAAACACGAGGGTCTTTCTCCCGATAAGACCTTTCTCCTATTTTCCTAAAGAAATTGAGTGTCAGTTCGAATTACACAGAGGAAATTTGATGGAAAACGAATAATTCCCTGCCAGACTGTTATTGAAATGCTACCCCTGGCCTTTCATTTTACGTTTACATCTCCCTCTCAGTGTCACTAAATCTTAACGAAAACCCATCAATCCAGATCTTCTGCTTACTTGTCCATCTGCAAACCTCAGAAAGCACAGAAAAATAGCTGCAAATTACACTAAAATAGCAAGAAAAAAAAATGCTGAGTTCAGTCAATGCAATCAATCCAATAACTCATCCTCTAAATTTTCGACAACAGAAATCCCACTCTCTCAATTCTTCCCTTCCTTTCAATGGCACTGTCCCAAACTTATTTCGCTATAGCAAATCCGCCGAATTAACGCTCTCATGCAAGATTATGAGGAAGATATTTGGGGGAGGCGGCAGTAGCAGCACTCCCAATCCGCCCCAGTTAGAGGACTTTCGCCGCCCTGTAAATGTAGAAGTCGACAATGACAAATCAGACGAAAACACCGTCATAATTATAACAACTGAAAACAGAACAGGCCTTTTGCAAATTGTTACCAGAGTTTGCAAAGCCTTGGGGTTGCAAATTTCCCGAGCAAAATTAAACCTAGAAAAAGGCTCTGTCGTTGAAAAAATCTTCTTAACGGATTCCAAGGGCGACAAAATAAGGGACCCCAAGAGCTTGAATAATATTCAGAAGGCGTTGATGGAGGCCTTGGATGAGCCGGTGATTCAAGCGGGAGATTATTCCAAGGGTTTGGGGCCTAGGGTTTATAAGAAGAGTTTTGATTTTGAGGGTCTCTCAGAGGAAAAGAAAGGCAGGGCGGAATTGCTGTTTACTTTGATGGATCGGTATTTGGCAAATGATGTAGTCAGCATCCAGAGGGATATTTTGGATCACGTGGAGTACACCGTTGCGAGGAATCGAGTCAGTTTTGATGACTTTGAAGCCTTCCAGGTGCTTTATTTTTTTGTTTTTAAAATTTTAATTTGTTAAATTGCCCCCTATTTTCGTTTTTTTGTGTAATCTTCGGCCTAGCTGCCTCATCCGTTTGGATGCGAGTTGGATGTTTATTTTACCCAACTTCTAACACTTACATAATAATGCACTGCGGAAATGCCACATATACATAAATGTAAAAGAGTAGAGAACGTAATGAAAGAGTAGGGAACTCCACAATGAATGATTCATATGACATGATACTTACCAGTAAGATGGCAGGTTTTGCGAATGCAGTAGCAAGCTAAGAGGGCGGTCCCATGCTGGGGGCTACTGTTTCTATTTGCATGGGAAATGTGGTTCATGTTTAAAAAAATTATTGCTGTTGCTACAACTCAACAAAATTTTTAAAAATTTTCAGCAGCTACATTTTAGGAAAATGATTTCTAGTTCCATTAAGCTGTTGGGGGCACAAAAAAAAAGCAGCTGTTTATAAAATTTAGGGAGCTTTTGTGACACCTAGCATTTCAATTTAAGCTTCCCTCTCAAATTTTCCTTCTAATATTTTATTCGAGATTCATATGACCATATTTTTGTTAGTGCTAAAGACCCTTATTTTATCTCTGCACATTGAAATCTTAAATCAAGACTGTGTAACTAGTTTGGCAAAGTTTTTTAAAACTAAACATTTATAGAAACTATTTTCTTCAGTAAATAAAGAGATATTTACAACTTTGAGTACATGAAATGTTAAACAAGACAATCAAAGAAAATCTGGGAAATTTTTTTAAATTAATAAACACTTATAGAAATAATTCTGATTTTTTCTAATCAAGTAATTACATTTTTGATACATCCTAGAAGATCACTTTGGCCTAAATCCTACCAGGTTATGATTTGTTATGTTACAAATATTACAATTCTAGTATAAAGAAATTTTAAATCATGACAATGAAATGAACCGTGGTGAATTCATTTTTTAATTATGCAGTCAAAAAGACAATTTTCTAAACATGTAATAACACTTTGATAGGTCCTACGGACGATTTTGGCCTAAACCCACCAATAAATCTGTTTTTAAACATGGAAATATACATTGATTTGTCATACATACCATTTTGGCCGCGTGGTTAAAAGGCATCTCATCTCATAACCCTTTAAAAAGTAAAAAAGTAATCTCATTTCACATCCTTTTCATAACCTTGTGAAGTCTTCAGCTTCATGGTCGAGGTTAGGTGCAAGGAAAAATTTATGCGCTACATTTTGCTAGTTGGTAAATTTCAATAAAATTGCATGACTACCCTAGTCTGCTTTCCCAAATCCAGTGCTTGGGGATGTCCTTCCGGTATCAATACAGCATTGATAGTTGAACAATAAAAAAATCTCAAAAGTTAGAAAATTATTAAGTTACGATTAGCTGGTGAAAATATAATCGTAGCATGATGTGTTAGGATAAAGGTGAAATTGAGATCATTCATATAATGTGCATAAACCATCTTGTGGCGAGGGACTAAAATTCCTGATGTGTGATCCCTAAGGTGTGTAGAATTTATAATTGAATATCTCCTTGTAACACACATCTAATACTTAATTGTCCAGAAATCCAAACTTGGTGGAGTGTGGAATCATACCGCTTAGTACCTTGATGACTAAGAAATTAAGTGAGGTAGATGGGATACATGGTTAGTTGACATAACGTAAAATATAATAGACTAACCTTATAACATAAATGCTAATATGAGAAGAACGTGAAATCTATTTACTCTTGAATCAATAAACTTCCTTTGCTTCATGAGAACCTTCCTTGTTGTAACTGCGATAAATGGAAAATCCAATCAAACATGCAAGTTAGAAACTGAATCCTTGGAACAAATACTAAAAGGATCATGTATGTACATATGTCCATACCAATAACCAGGATACAACATTCTAGTGTGATGAGGGAAACAAGTAATATTAGATATGATTACTATAGGTGAAATGTTAAACAAAAGCATGTTGCCTAGTTGTAAAGGAGTGAAGGGTCCCATGTTTGGTGTTCTTCAGAAAATTATAGCCAACTAATAAAAATAGGATTGCAATAAGTATTTCACCATGAAAAAATGATGTGTTATGGGACGTGGTTGTGAGTAAGTGTATGTTATAGTGGGTCGTTGTTGTACTTTTCCATTTTTGGACCAGTGGCTTCGATATATATATATATATATATATATATATATATATTGAGTAAGTGTATATTATAGTGGGCCATTGTTGTACTTTTTCTTTTTTGGACCAATTGCTTCGATATATATATAAAGTTGCCTATGTGGGTTAGTGTTTTTGCAAGTAGATTATGTGTTGTGTGTTGTCAGAAATGATCCCCTTTAGTGTCGTGTGAACTAAAATGTGAGTCAAAAAAATTATGCTGATGTTTTTATTGTTGTATTTGTGTGTGTAAAATGTGCGCATTACACCTAGTCATAAGGCCAACTACCCACGTTCATGTGCCACTTGAGGGAGTAAAGATTACATGATGAGGTGTCTAATAAGAATTTGACAAGGGTCGATTTAGTGACTTCCAAATGTGATTACAAATCACATAAATTGGAGGATAATATAGATGGATGGTGTGAAAAAAAGAATAAACTAGACAATTTAGAATTGGAACGAGAGGGACAATAGTCCATTAGGAAATCCACCATCCATACATTTCAAGTAGAATAGGCCTTATATAGGTTAAATAGAGAGCTTGGAAGCATGTTAGCCATTAAAGGGGAGTTATCCAAAAATAAGAGTTAGATTAATAATCTTTATGACATCCATTATCATTAAAAAAAAAAAAATTGAATAGAATGCCAAAATGTATATTTTAGCATTTGATGCTATGAATGATCACCTAGCTATTGAGAGATATGTAGTGTCATTACTCTTAACATATTCATTGTTTCTCTAAAAACCATAGTACTTTGAAAAAACATGCGATGAAAATTATTTAAATTTAAGGCTGCTTCATTTTCTCCATAACCGCTCCTCCTCCCTCGTCCTTGTCACTCCACATACCCTACCCCCCAATATATATATTAAAACATTTATAATCTAGCCCATTATACCCCTTAATATGGAGCAATATATTAGTTTCAATTTAACTAATATTTAAAACACCTATATGAATTCACATGATAGGTAATGCTTTGGATTTTGAATCCCCATGTCATTGCTTAGCTAAAGACTAGTTCGTGTGGGTTCAAATGTGAGACAGGGAGATGGACAGTGCGTAAGGAGTCGTGGGAAGAGAGAACTTGCATATTATGCAATACATGGGCACTTGAAATGAAGGGGCGTAACATCCTTGAACAACCAAAGTAGACTCGGACATTAATTCCATGATAAAAAAATTTGAGAAAAATAAAATAAAAGGATTTAAACTTTCTAGAAAATACAAAATCCACAAATCTTTAAGTAATTAGATTTTTCAGTGGTCCGATTGACCTTTCACAAAATTAAAACCAATTCATTTCATTTATCTAGAACTGCCTTCCACCGTCTGTTTGTCTCCAAACTATTCATGACAATCAGAAATGTTAAACATGCAATTAGATCTGATTAACTTTAATTGCTTGTTTATGGGGTGGATGTATTGCGTTTTGAATAAAATCATTTTCTATAAAACAGAAATGGTTGTCTACTATTTTTTTTAAATTTCAAAGGTAAAGATTATAAATGTTTGCGAACATTTCCCTATCTCTGTAATGAGTAATTGCATCAAAAGCCTCGCACATCGAGGCTATATTTACAATTTATGGAATAATTTTATGATTTCCCACAATGGGTATAAATGCATTTAAGTAAAATCTTGAAACCAAAAAATATTCCACAGCCTCTAGTTCAATACAAGAGAACTTGCTCTGAGAAGAGGACGAGCCAGTAGAAAAAGCAGGGGATATCAAAATACCCTTAATATTTCTATGTGTTTGAAGTCAAATCTAGTGATTTGTGAATCGGTGCTCTCTCTTCTTCATTCTCCTCTTCATAAATGGTATGAAGCTCATAAAGCCTAGTCTTCAATGGTCGCTTCAGAGCTAGTGCCAATTCCCACGCCGCAATATCTGATGACATGATATACTTATATAACTGCAAAAACAAAGAAAGAAACCCAAAGGATTTTGTCTTGATAAGCTAGCTGGTGGTGGTTTCAGCAATCAGAAAAAGAAAAGAATAGCACAGATAATATTGATTATGAAAACGTGAAGGAGAAGAATTTATACATAAGCGTATGAGAAACGTGAACCGTGAGATCACTTGACTGGTTCTTGGTGGAAGACTGGGAGTAGGAAACCGTGTTGGACTGGGAGTAGGAAACCGTGTTGGACTGGGTGTAGAAAACCGTGTTGGATTCTAAACACTGTTGTAATTGCAGAAGTGAGGTGGAAATTCTTTGGGTAGATTCATTGTGTCATTAAGGGTGGGTCCCATAGGGCATTTTTTTAATGAGGAAAATCAGCCGCACAACTGTATTAAGGAACGTGGATTAAATGTGTTACTTTTAAGTTTAGAACATTCGAAGATGAAACTCTTTCAAACACGGTGTCGAATTAAAGATTCGGAGTGCCCTAGGCAGTAATTGAAGTGGACGCCCTTCTTAAAATTTTAGTTAATAATTGATTCCCATAAAATAACTAAATAAAAGCCACGTACATTATCATTTTTTAGAATTTACATAAGGATCATAATACATCATTCATTTAGATAAATTCGTATACAAGAGGATTAAAAATATCCTATAAAATTATCAAATAAGGGCAAGTGATAATCCATGGATGGAGAAAATTAATCATAGGATGTGCTTTGAATACAACAAATACAATTTTGAATACAAGCTTGGTTACTTGTCTTATTTACCAATATAAAGCTAAGTTGCCGCATTCGAATTCGTGTTCGAATTCGCCGATGATTAAATTCGTGAAAAATTCACCGGTAAAAAATCAGCGATTAAATTCGTGATTAAATTCGACTATGAGAAATATACATTTTTATTAAATATATAAAAACAAAAGATAAATTCACATTTCAAAAGAGAGATAATATCACATTTCATTGATTGCATTACTAATGTATCTACAGGCAATCAAAGCTCATGATTATTTCAGAAGATTGAAAGAAGTTGCTTGGTCGAAAAAGGTGCAAAAATGGATTTTATGAAAATAAGAAAAATATTGCCATCAATGCGTAGAGCTCAAGAAAATATGCACTTTTAGAGAAAACGACACCTAAAACGGAGCCACAGAATGAAAGTTATGGCACATTCAAGTTTTTGCTGCTACATCTTCCCGGACCCTTTCCAAAAATGGCAAATTTTTTCCTATACTTCTGTTTTTTCACCAAAAATCCAAAAAAGGAAAAAATTGCCAAAAAAGGAAAAAAACGCAAATTAAATCGCGAATTTCAAGGCGCTGTTAAAATTCGGCGAATTTCGAATTTTTTCCTTGAAGTTCGCCGAATGCGGCAACATAGATATAAAGTAGGTGATGGAACGTAAAACTAAACAAAGCATCACTTATTTGCAAAAAATAAAAAAAATCTTAGGTGGCTCCCATCATTTTGTGAAGAGTGGTATTTGGACCACTCCTACTAGTTCCTCCATAAAAAAGAGACATTTCCCTTAAAACATTAGGAATAGATAATTAAATAATTCTTTAATTCAATTGTACTTGCCTTTACTAGCTACACCAGTGACATTATAAATAATACACGAGCCTTTTTTGAGAAAATATTGCACACCTCAATTATCTAGAACTATATTAGAGAAAGAATAATAATACCAAGAAAATTGGATGAGCTTAAAAATATGCATATTTACTTTTACTTGCAAAAATATTATAGTAGATTTTTATGTGTATGCATGAAATTTATATTACTCTATAATAATATAAATAAAACGGTCACTTAATATTAACTTTCGGTAAAAAAAAATTAATATTAAGTTCTAATAATAGCAAAAAATAATGATTTTTTTTAGATTTAGGCACCCTACGCAGTTGCCTAGTCTGCCTAAGGCTTAATCCCCCCTTGTTGGTCTCACCAATACATCAATCTTTTTATGTGTTCTTTGACATATTTATACTAAAAATTATATTATCGATAAGTAAAATTATTAGAATTTGGCTTGGTCATAAATCAATATTTTTTTTGACTCCCCATTATGAGAGGCATTATTAGCTTTCCCTATCTTCATATTTATGTCGGTTATTTTTCCATTTGGTGTCCAAGAGGTCATTGGATATGTATGGATCTAGCTCATTTTCCAACAAAACCTTTGGATATGACATGCTGACATCATGTTTAAAACATTGGTATTTGAACCATTCAGGTTTCTTTCAGTTTGCACATCAATCAAAAAATTAGCAGGGAATGGAGTGACTGAAATTCCTTCCAGTTTCACTTGCTTGTTGGTTATGAGATATTTTAGGCGTATGTTTCCTTATCCTCTTTCACTGGCAACTTCTATCCATTAGAATGAACTCGTGTTTAGCAATCTTTTACGTTTTTTTGAACTTTTATGTGTACATATGTGATATGTATAATTATTTTGACATTGGCCACCTAAGATATGGCAGTTGTCATTAAAGAGAAGGTCAACATAAACATTAAATAGAGAAGGTCAAAAGAATTATTGTATTTCAATCCTCAGTTGAATAACATTTTAAATGTCATGGGAGTAGTTTTTATTTGCTAATTGCAAAACTTTTGGTTTCTAAGAATTCTGATAGTGTCATATAACTGTAAGGCTATTGTGGTCAAACAGAAGTTAAAATATGAAATGTAATCTGTGCAGGCGACAGCCCACAGTGTACGTGATCGTTTGATTGAAAGCTGGAATGACACTCAACAATATTTCAGAGAAAAGGATCCGAAGCGGTTATTTTACCTGTCTCTAGAGTTTCTTATGGGTTAGTAGATGAGAGAGTTACTTTTTTAAAGCAACAAACTGATATTTATGTTAAGGACCATTAAGATAACTGTGAACATAGAAAGACATGCTGTGTAACAGCGAACCTCAATTAACCATCTCTGTTTTGCATATTGTAATGCAAAGTGTAGCCTAGTTCAAATTTTACATATTTACAAGCCTTCGAAATCAACATTTATTATATGTACCTAAACAGGAAATCAATAAATTGTTGTCTCGACTCTCTCTTGGTCCATTTGCTAGGGTCTAATCTGTGTTATAACACCACAAAATGTGCTCCCTTAAGTGATATTGCTGAGAGTGGCCCACTTATCACTAAAATTAGAGGAGTTTGTTGATGTATTTAAAGAATTTCACATTTCAAATATACTATTTGGGACATTTAAATTAAGTTTAGCCTCCAAGAATCCAAATGTGTCATTCAATTGAAGGGCCCTTGGTTCAATGGTGAAGTTGTTTGGCTTTGATAAAGCCCACCAGGGATCAAGTCTTGCTGAGTGCAAGGCTTGGAGATACCGACCCAGAGAGTCAAAACGGTTAACGCCAGGATCGTGCCCTGGGTGACTTTGATGGCGTGGATGCCCCTTACTCGTAGCTTCTTAGGCTGAAGGTGATCACTAGTTTAGTTGTACGCTTACTCGTAATTGTAAATCCGCTATATACTTCCTCTAAAGTATGAAGCAGAGGTGCTGACAATCTATGTAATCTAGTACCCAATGAGTGCACTACTCATAAAAAAAAATTAAAAAATTGTTTTGAACCTTGATCCTACAATATTTTTTAAGCTTTGTAATTCTTATGGACTAAAATATGCGTGCATGCGTGCCTGCCATAATTTCCATGCCTCCAATGATTTGTTCTTGTTAATGTGTCACATAAACATTACATTGATTATTGAAGATGGAAGTAGTCGATCCAACAACTTTCCTATGTCATATATTTATTTGAATTGGTTAGTTTCTCGAGTGGCTAGTTACCAAAGTCGTGACAAATCATCGACAGATATAACGACCTTATATTATTGATCGACATATTTTAAGGCAAGCTTCTTGATTGTTTCCTCGGTCATTCATAATTTTGCAATAAATGTTATTATCCTCTATTTTTCTGTAGTACTTGTAAGACACTCAATAGTGCAGTACTTGTAAGACACTCAACTGCGCAGTACTTGTGGATTCTTATAACCTCATACTGTAGGACTTGAAGGTAATGGGAATAATTTTAAACAAGGATGTGGTATATAAGTTTTCCTATCTGTTTTGACATTCATTTTTGAGTTTCTAACCTTCGAAACTTTTTTTTTTTTTGGCTGTCGTGTTATGTCAGGCTCATATTTTCTTAACAGTATGTATGTTTTCTTATGATATCTAGGAGATCATGAGAGGAAAGCCAGAAAAAGCTCATGTTTTGTATGCTCCAGTGGAAGAAGTTGGTGGTGGAGAGCGTTTGCAACATGCTTGTCGTATCTTTTGGGGGATAAAACCAGAAAGCCTGACATAATATTAGTATACAACTTCCAATTTATCCTCACAAGCTTGCATTTTGATTATTTCCTGTTCTTTCTATGTTCCTTAACTATTATAGGAGTCATTATTGATGCTTTTGTAGAAGCAGGGCTTGTGATGCAGAAGGATGCTACTGTTTCTCTGAAGGTATGAGTTCTGTAAATTTGATAGCTACACTTCTTTTTCCTTCCAATCAATATCTCCTCTTGTGGAATAAGGTAACTAAACATAAACTACTGCAATAAATACTAGATATGGGTATACTTGAAAATGTTAGTCTAAAGATCTGATATTGTTTCCATACAAGAGACATTAATAGCTAATGTTTTCTTTCAATTGTGCAACATATCTTTCTATGTGCTACAATATAACATTTTTATACAATATACTATTTTACTGCCAGAGATAGAAATTATAGTTTTGTCTTTTGGCCTTTGGTTTTGTTGTTGAATGTTGTGGTACTTTTATCTACTATTATGGAGACAAAAGTAAATGCAAATAGGTGGAAGGAAATAAGCCAATATGTGTAAGACAGGGAGTTGCCTGAATTTTGTTTTTTTAACATTCAAATTATGTTGAGCATTATTGTGGTCAATGTGAGTAGGTTTTCTACACACGCTTCCCAGAATTTTCTCTAGAATGTGTATAGTTTTTCAATATTCCTAAGATGGACTGATAGCAAGGACAAGATCAATCAACAATGAATAAGATGATTTCTCTGATTTCTATGGGGGATGGAAAGTTATCAAGTGAATTATCACTTCTTTTAAAACAGTTGGGAGACAGTAATATGATGAATGCACTTACTCCTAGATAATAAACGTGCTGGTTATTACCGATGGCAATACTTGCCAAAAAATGGATGATTGATAGTGACCCCATATGTAGGTGCAACAAGATGTCTTGAAAAGGCTAGCTGATAGAATTCTAACCAAAGGCAATAGAATTCTAACTGTTGTGGTTGGCTGCTAACAAATTCTTGATCAGGACTAACATTGTGAGGTATCAATTAATTGACCTTTTTAGGAAAGAGGATGTAGCACAATTCTTTGTTGAGTCATTAATTGACAACTTAATATTACTAGAAATAAAAGAAAAGGGTGAGAAAAGGGAAAAAGTAAAAATAAAAAGAAAAGGGTATCCAACGGGTAGTGGTGTAATGGTTCTTGGGTCTCCTAGAATTGGGAGGCCCGAGGTTCAAATCTCAGCTATGTGTTAAGGCGGCCTACTACCGATGGTTTGAATACCCTGGTAATAGGGCACCACGATAATGTGGTTTAATCCGTGGGCTAGCCGAGAGCTTAAACTTCCATCCTTAGATGGTTCCATAGCTGGTGTGGGCTGGTGATGCCACAAAGGGAGGGCCCTCTCCCTAGGTAACCTCAACAAAAAGAAAATAAAGAAAAGAAAAGAAAAGGGTATACCTAAAAGTGTAACCCTAACCCCAAAAGATACAATTGAGTTCTATATATTGAGAGTTCTCATTGTAAGGGGGAATTTTGATTATCAATATTTCTCAATTGATTGAGCCTTTCGATTCAACAGTTATCAGCATAAGGATGAAAACCCTTATATTTGTAAAATATTTTAGGGATGAAAACCTTCAATATCTTCTTTGTGATTTCATTCAGAGGTCACATTTATGCTGAATCGTTGCAAAATATTTCTAGTTTGTGAGATTTGGTGGAGATATTGAAGATTTCCTAAATTTTGAAGACTGCTACAATATTTTGTATGGCTGTTATATTATTCTGTACGATTGCTACAATAACATGTATGACAACTACAATGATCCGTACAACCCCATCAGCTAGCCGTACCTTCCGGATTGTTTTTTTCTAGCTTTGCAAGCATTTTTCCAGCCATCCAAGATGCCATTTACCAGAAATTTTCATGTGTATGGTCAATTATATCTTTACAATTCTGGGTTAAAAATTAAATAAAAATTATTGTTTTTGGTGTTTATTTAATGACTATTTTTTCTATACAAATTATGTATTTTTCAAAGCTTTTATCAGTAATTCCAACCATTTAAGATTTTTGGGTGCCATTAGGGTTTGCTATAAAATTCAGATTTACAGTTTGGGATCAATTTAATATTAAATGTGGTTGTAAAAATTAAGAGAAATAAGGAGAAGGTGATTTCATAATTTTTGGAGTGAATTTGATGCCTTAAATGTGCTGGGCGACCTCCTTTTTAGGGAAAAATTAGGGTTTCGTGTTTGTTATGCGAAATTTGCTTTTAGAATATTATTCTTCATATTTTTGTGGCCCAAAATCCGAAATTTGAGAATTTTTGCTTAGATGGTTAAGCGAGAAATAATTTTGGAAGATTGCAGTAGTTGGTTTTGAATATTAATTATTTTTCAGCTGTTAAAAAACTGATTTGAATGTGTTTAAATTTTGATTGTTTTCTTCCATTCTATCCCACCACCTTGGCTAGTTCCAACCCCATTTGGGTTCAAAATAGCTAACATTGGGATATTTTAGGTTGAAGCAAAAGGGTTTTCCCATTCTTTGCTTAATCTTGACAAGTATTTCTCTATTTTGAAATTTTCTAAATTGTCCTAGAAGGGGACATTACAATGGTATCAATGCTAGTTATTGCAAATTTATTCTTCTAGTACAAATGGATTTGCTTTGGTTTTCCAACAATCACTGTTTTACTATAATCACTAGATTCCCGATCACTTTCCGACAATCCTTTGGTCCACGATTGGTACAAAGATGATCATGTCATTAAATTTTTGTCCTTTGATTGATGGGCAAATAAACTGGTAAACTATGTGATTGTAGTTCTTCGAAAAATGTACAATTCTAAGCACTATCTTGTATGGAATGAAAGTGTGCCTCACAAATCAACACTACTTGGACATAACCCGTTCCAAGTTTGTCTTGGCTCTCAACCTTTTGTGTTTGTTGATTTGGATTACTTGTGCTGTTAACAACAATGTGTTTCTCACTTCGGATCGGACAAAACAACACAGTTAACAAAGCGAATTCAACATATTTAGCAGCAAGTCCATGACATATTGCGAAAAACCAATGACAAATAGATGTAGTACCATGAGTGGCATTAAGCGCTACAATAATACAAAGTTGGCGATAGAGTTTGGTTACTCTTGCATCATAAGAAAATCGAACATCTACACAATGGGCCCATATACCATTGCTATGAGGGTGGGAGATAATGCTTTTGAACTCAATCTTCTATCCTACCTTGGTTTGTGTCTTGCTTTTTGTGTGGTGTTTTCGCATCCATATTTTCACCTTCATCGGATGCATCGGTTGCAGTAGAACAACTCTAGCTAGAGGTATACTGCAGGAGTTTATCATAATCAAATCATTGCCACAAATATCAAACACAAAAAACCAGGCTACACCCGTTAAGAAAGTTTTCGATCAATCACCAAGGGAAATGGTTCACTTGGTTTCTTTCCTTGCCGCGATGGGGGGCATTGCATCTGTAATTTCCACCTTTTATAACCTAAATTTTGGTGCATATATTGTTTTGAAGGAACAACATGCAAGAAGACAACCTTCTTCAAATTGAAGGAACAACATACCAACATGTAGGTTGAGCTTGGCGATGATGCCAAGTACTTTGTGACTGGTATAGGGTTGATCTCATTTTGCATGCCAATAAGAGAAGTTCTAGAGCTAAATGAGGTATTGTATGTACTTGGTATGACTAAAAATCTCCTTTTAGTTTCTTGTCTAATATATTTAAAGTATAGGGTTGTTTGATGGTCAACAAGTAATCATCAGGAAACATATCCCTGAGCTTGTTTGATTCTTGGCCAAGGGATTTCGAGAGGGCAGCCTTCATAGGGTGCTGGTAGATCCAGTGAAGCAAAGAGCTTTATTGACCAGTAGTGACAATATGTGCGAGCTTTGGTACAAAAGATTTGGGCACTTGAACTATGGATCATTGCCTCTTTTGAAGGACAGTGGTTGGATTCCCCGACTTCAAGGTGGAGAAGAGAGGGGTGTGCACTTGACAAGCATGCCAAGGCCTCTTTTTTGAGTGGTGACACAAGTCAAGGGGGTTTGTAGATCTGATTTAGTAATGTCCCTTTTTGGGGACTCACAGGAAACTATGCAAAGGTGAAGGTAAACAACACTTTTCAGATTTTTAGTAGGCTGTTAGTGACTGAAATAAATAGGTACAAACCCTTAACTGCTGCCAACAAACACCCTTCTAGGGAAGTGACCCTTTTTGGGGTTTCAAACCCACTTTTGTTCCCGCAAAACCCTTGAAATCAGCTACCTCTAAGTCTCTAAAATCATTATATATTGCCAACAATCATATCATGCAAAAAAAGTGATTTTTATAAGCTTGTATGTGAGAGATCTGATTTTTATGATAAAACCTTCAATTGCATAAATTAATTAAATAGTCCAGAACTGCAACTAACTTCGATGAGCTTGGAAAAATAGCAAATCAACACCAAAATTCATGAAACTTCATAACTTGGCTCTTAAAAATATAGTGAATATTATTCCAATCTCAAACCATGAAATTATTGCAAGAAAGTACTGAAATGCTCTCCTAGGTGGGTTGCTCCACTTAGAACAGCCAATAAACATGCAAAGATACTCCACAAAGTAGCTCACTCCACCTTAAAATAGGCAATTATGCATGCACAATCAAAAATAGGGCAAAGATCCTTCAATTGTTAGCCAAATAACATCTTAGGGCAATTTGCCTAGGGCTGGAAATAAAGATTATAGCAGCGAAAGATCCCTCAAGGGGGTGGAGATTCCCGTGTTGAAGTCTTACCTAGACTTGGTGAAGGGTTTCATCCTCACACAAGACTCTCCAAGGGTTTTCACCCTTAAGATGCTTCACAAACAAGTCTTACATAGAGATGCTTCACAAACAATCTTTCCAAAATAATAGAATTCACATATGATTATCAAATTGCCAAGCAACCTCCTTTTATAACCATAAGGGGTGCTACATTTCAAATGATGGCCGACCCAAATAAAAAGTATTTTTTAATTATCTAATTTGTATTTGGAGCCTATGTGCTCAAGATACTTTATTTTGTAATTTAATAAGTTCTTCAATTGGAGCTCTAGGCTTCCCAATAGGAATACATGATAATAAAAATATCTGCTTAAATAATGAAAAAAATCTCATCCAAGTCTTCCCCTTGCTTCCTTCCTTAAACCCACGGGGAAGAAAATGGGTTAAGGTCTTCAAATCCGCTAGTCTCCAAAAAGGGACATGACAGATTCATTCAAACATTTGTGGACCTATGTTCTCAACCTTGTTGACATGTAATTTGTAATGAGTTACTTTCATTGGCGATTCATCTATAAAGACCTAGATTCATTTCATGATGGCCAAGGATGAGGTCTTCAATAGGTTCAAGGAGTTCAAAGCCCTTATTGAGAACTTGGCAAGCATGCCAAGGCCTCTTTTCTGAGCGTGACAAGTCAAGGGGGATTCTAGCTTTGATTCGTTTAGACGCATGTGGACCTATGTCATCAACCTTAAAAGACATGTAATTTGTACTATTTACTTTCATTGACGATTCTTCTAGAAAAACCTAAGTTTATTTTATGAAAACC
Organism: Taxus chinensis; assembly: GCA_019776745.2. NCBI lineage: Eukaryota > Viridiplantae > Streptophyta > Pinopsida > Cupressales > Taxaceae > Taxus > Taxus chinensis. The sequence goes on along the minus strand of CM034152.1, from coordinate 216,277,074 downwards.
AAGGATGAGGTCTTCAGTAGGTTCAAGGAGTTCAAATCCCTTAATAAGAACAAGACAAGTAGGAAAATCAAGGTATTGATATTAGACAATGAAGGGGAGTGTGCCTCCAATGACTTTGATTCTTTTTCCAGAGAAGTAAGATTCAAGAGGGAGTTTATAGTACCGTACAATCCCCAATAGAATGGGGTTGCAAATAGAAAGAGCAAGTCCACAGTAGAGACTGCCAAGTCTGTGGTTCATGAGTTAGATCTCCATATATATCTTTGGGTAGAAGCTTGTAGTTCTGTAGTCTACGGACTGAACAAGTGTCCTCAAAGTGTTAAAGGACAAGACTCTAAATTAAACTTTTACAGGGGAGAAACCACATGTTTCTCATTTTAGAGTGGTTGGAAGTCAAGTTTTTTTTCCGTGTTCCAGAGGAGACCAAGACAAGCTTGAATTCTCTAGTTTGAAAGGTAAGCTAGTTGGCTACAGTGAGACCTCTAAAGCTTATAAGATCTATGTTCCATCTTGGGGGGAGATAGTAGTGTGTTGGGATGTGAAGGTGGATGAGGATGCACGGTCATATAGGTCCCAAGAGCTTCCAGCAGCAGTTGAGAAGACAACAGTTGCAAGATAATACCTTTATATATATGAACCTTGCCTAAGATTCAATTATGACTGGAAAATATGTTTCCTTTTTAGGTAATTAGAATCAGCACCTAAAGGTGCTTGCGAATGGCCGATTGGCACCAGCATTTAACCACCTGAAATTTTCAACATTTCATTAAGAAACTCATACATGAAATATTCTTTACAAATTTTAGAGTATTTATTTTGAAAAATCAACTTTGAAAATTATGCCCTACAATGTAAACAAACTTTTGAAACTTTCAAGACTTCAAGAATCCGGACATTATCAGTGTTTTTTGGAATTTATGTCTCCTTTGAAAGCTATCATCAACATAAAAATGCTAAACAAAAATTAAAGGCATAAAACTCCTTATATTATATAATGCTTAAATTATAGTATTTAGCAATTGACATTTTCTCCTTTTTAACATATTATTACAACATAAAGACATGCAAATAATGACAAGAACCATCACAACTTTTACTAATAAAAATGCATCACTACTTAAGCACTGTTTTCAAATAGAAGACAAGGTATTATTACTCCCAAGTATATTGGGCTCTTTTTTGGGTTGAATATTCTCATAGGTCAAGTATAAGTATATTCTAATCAACTTTGTGTGGAGACATAATACTTTCTTATGTTACACCATCACATATATTCCAGAGGAGACGGGGGAAACGCTTGAATTCTCTAGTTTGAAAGGTAATCTAGTTGGCTACAGTGGGATCTCTAAGGCTTATAAGATCTATGTTCCATCTTGGAGGGAGATAATAGTGTGTTGGGGTGATGTGAAGGTGGATGAGGATGCATGGTCTTATAGGTCCCAAGAGCTTCCAGAAGCAGCTGAGAAGAGAACACTTGAAAGACAATACCTTTATATATATGAACGTTGCCTAAGATTCAATTATGACTACAAAATACGTTTCCTTTGTAGGTAACTAGAATCAGCACCAAAAGGTGCTTGCGAATGGCTGATAGGCACCAACATTTAACCACCTGAAATTTTCAACATTTTGTCAAGAAACTCATACATGTAATATTCTTTGCAAATTTTATAGTATTTATTTTGAAAATTTCAACTTTGAAAATTATGCCGTATGATGTAAAAAAACTATTGAAAATTTCAAAACTTCAAGAATTCATTATTTTTTGGATTTTGTGTCTCCTTTGAAACCTAACATCAACATAAACATGCTGAACAAAAATCAAGGGCATAAAACTCCTTATATTATACATTGCTTAAATTATAGTATCTAGCAATTGACATTTGCTCTTTTTTAACATATTATTACAACATAAAGACACATGTAGATAATGATAAGAACCATCACAACTATTACTAATAAAAATATATCACTACTTAAGCACTATCTTCAAATAGAAGATGAGGTATTGTTAGTCTCAAGTATATCGGGCTCTCTTTTGGGTTGAATATTCACATAGGTCAATTATAAGTATATTCTAATCAACTTTGTATGGAGATACAATACTTTCTTATGTTACATCATCACATATATAAACATTGCAATTACGAATGAGAAGCACTATAACATTTTGTATCTAGGTTCCCAATATATTATGAGATTCATGTCAAGGTTTGTTACCTCTCTAAAGAAATTTAATTTTTTTTACAAAATCTCATTGATTTATAATTATAAAGATCAAAGATACATGATTATGTTCATAGAGATGTCCAAAATAGAGATGATCTCCATCTATCATTTCTAATGATGTCCTAACATAGAGATGGTCTCCATCTATCATTTCTAATGATTTCCTAACATAGAGATGGTCTCCATATATTGTGTACATTCACTCAAATGTTATTGTCAAGGTTATTTGGTAACCATATATGGTGACTGTCATTTAAACATTAACTAAGGATATGATTTTTTGTCATTCGATCCTTTGTCTATATATTTACTTCCGCATTGTTTAGGGGATCTTCCTCGATTGAAATCCACCGCTCATAAACGTTTCTTTTGATTTTGCTACATAAACCAGCATAGAGCCCACCAAATATTAACATTATACCAGTTAATTACACTGTTTATAACCAACATATTACAATCCTTCATTCTAGTTGAAAAGGACCATTAAATACTTTGATAATAATTCAAGAGCTCACCTTCCCAGATGCAAGGATTCTCTCAAAATGATGAATGATAGTACTCTGAAGCAAACAATAGAGACAAGGTTGAATGTTGCAACAAATACATGGCCTCCTTTTTGACACTCCAAATTCAATGCAAACCCAAAACCATGGTGAATCATCCCCTGCCACAATTCAAAATTGCAATATTGATTATTGTAATATCGCTTTCAAGGGCTGAAACTAAAAAAAGAGGAAATCACACAAACCCAAGTGAAGTAAATTCTGATTTTTATAACAACAGCTGTAATATTTCTTTAAACCCTAGAAACGGACTGTATAGGGTCTTAAATGCACAATAACTTGAAATTACTTCTAAATAATTATTTCAATTACGGCAACCAATATCCATCCAATTTGCAACAGAGAAATGGAGAAAACCAGCGATGATACATTGCTGTAATTAAATTTGTGACAGCAGCAGGGCAGCCACAAACAAGGGCTGAAAACAATAGATAAAGTCCTCCAAAAATAGCTAATTATGGATTCTAGTCTTCTAAATTATGGAGAATCAGAATATCAAGGAATATAAGAATTATGTGCCCTAGAAGGCACCGAACCACCTCCAAACCCTAGTCGCTCCCCTAGGGAAGAGCTCCAAAAATCAGACAAAGCTTTTGTAATCTTTCTTCTTAATGTCCTTGATCTAAATCAACCCGCAAGTCTTCAAGAGGTGTTTTTAATTCACCAACATGGAGAATTTTCGTCCTCCTCCGAGTCACAAGGAAGGTTTCCGTCCTCCTTGGATGCCACACAAGAGGGTTTTTGTCCTCAAGTGGAATGGTATTGAACAACTAGCCCAACAAACCAAGTGTAAGTATAAAGACGTGCCAAAGGTGATCTCTAAATGAGGTCATACAACTTCATTTATATGCCTTGCTCTGTGCCAAAGGCCAATTAGATGAGGACCAACCTCTTAAGCTTCACTTTATCTTTTAATTTGCCTTTTTAATTCCCTTAACCCAGCCGACCTACCTCATAAAGGAAAAACACTAAAAGAAAGCATTAAAACTAATTAAAAAAACTGAAATGAAGTGCAATTCCTTCCCTTGTTTGCTTATTCTTCTTTGCTATGCAAGAAGTCGTCATTTGGCCTCAATTCGAAAAAGGGGACATTACAGTCTTCCCTTTCCAAAATTGCTTGCCCTCAAGCAATTACAAACTCATATGCCCAAGCATCATCATATCAAGGTAAAGGAACATGTTGCAGTGCTCCCACAATCTGGATCTTGTGCCTGTAAATGAAGGAGCTTCAACCCAAACAAACTCAAACCTCTACTGCTCCTTTCTTCATCTTCTACTTCAGAAACAACAATGACATTTTTTTTTGTATACTAAGCTGTAGCAAAATCCCCACAAACTAATGTAGTTACCATCATAAAGCAAGAAGTGGACGAATAATCAGCTTGACTAGCTATCTCTCTTATTGCAGGATGCAGATCAGGTTGTGGAGGGGCTGAAAACAATTTACCACAGTCATAATTCACATGGAATCTTATCCAATTTGGGGCTATCAAATCTGATTTTCTTTTTCCTTTCAGCTGTAACCTTCTTCCCACATCAACCCATGAGATAATTCCCTTCGAAAATCAAGTTCACGGCTGTTCATGACTGCTAATGGCAGTCCCGAATCTGATTTTTGCACTTTCAGCCCTATAGCCGTATGGCATAACAACTACCCAACTGAAATCTTTTCAAAAAATGCAATTTCAAGAGTAATGTAGGGACTGAAAATTGTCTTACATAAGCTGAAAATTTAAGAACAGGTCTACAATTGAAAGCAACAAACATATTGGCCCTTAACTCAAGAGGGTCAAACACCACAAATCTTCCCATCCTCATGATTACATCTTCATACCTCCCACTTTGGTGGACGATTCCAATGATATCCCAAACACAATTGTAGCGATGTATTTCCCCCCTCATAATTGAACCAATGATGACTGAAATGAATTTCAAGAGAGCTGGGCATACCTCTTTAGGAAATTGGGGCCGAGAGTCTACCATCCTAACCATTGGAACCTCACTTTCAGCTGTTGCAAAAATGAGTGGGGGGCTGAAAGTGTAGTATGCAAGATACACATAAATGTTGGAGCTGCTTCCTTTTTGGGATTTCTTCTTGAAGGACAACCTTCTATTGTTTGTGATTAAGTATATATTAATCGAGAAGACTCCCATAATAGCCTTGCATAATCTAATCTCCATTTTATACTTCCTCATGATGTTGCTTGCCAAATTCCTTCTTGCATTCTTAACTATGATCAGTCCTTTCCTTACTAGTTGTAAGAAAATAAAATCAGCCTTCCCTTGCTTAACATGCCTACCTTTTCCCCTCTTGATTTCATGAATTCTAACTTCTTCATTTTGTAAGTGGAACTTCAACCCCTTCTTGTGAATTTTGAGGGTAAATTCCCCTAAAGTTTGGAGCTCTTGACCCCCAAGAACAATATGTTCCTCAGCTGAACTTAAAACAAAGAAGTCAAAACAAAATTCATACCTTTTCATGGGATCATGGGTTAACCACATATGAAAACAAAAATTAGAATCACCATCATTTCCCTCCATAACGATTTTGAAATCAGATATTCCTCCTTTAGTAAATCTCAACATAGCTCCTATATGCCATGTGCGGAAGCACACCTTTGAAATTGAGCCCAAGTATCTATATGTTCTTTACTACAAAAATTACTTTTTACCTCATTACCCCGTGAAGTAGGATGTGCATGATGATATCCAATCAGCGGTGACAACACACATGAAGTATGATTATTCTTCCTAACCAGCTGTCCATGGTAACAACAAATTTGAAATGGCATATTGGCAAACAATGAGATATGCTCTGTAATGTCCCCCACTATAATCTGATTGAAGCTTTCAAGTGATAGCAATATAATAACCAAGACATATATTGAAAGGAATGAATTCTAATGTTGCAGATCTGATTTGCCCAGGAAATGCGATTTGGAAAAGAGAATACAAACTTCAAACATACACATAAAATATGATATTTTTCTGATGTTTGGAAAGAGATAATGCTATTAATATTTTTGCATGAGGAAACTTCAATAACTGAACCAAAAACCAGACCTTTTTGATGAAGGAAATTCCCAGATCTGACCTGTACTTGCAGCGCTGGAAATGAGGCTGGAAATCCTTTATAAAATACCTAAGACCTTGCCAAAACCTCAACAAGTATTTCTGTAACAGCTGTTAGTAATATTATAAATTTTTCAGCTCTATATTACTTGAAAATACACTCAAACTGGGTTGCTTTAAGCATATAAAATACTAGATAAATTGCAGATTTAAATCTGAACATTCACACAATAAAATAGAGAGAGTTTTCGTTCTCCCGAGTGCTTTTCATGAGGGTTTTCGTCCTCAGAAAATTACTTTAGTTTCACTTCAGCTCTAAGCCAAAATATCAAAATCCAAAATGGTAGAATGATCCCTACCCAAGTCGACTTGCCTCTATATGCAAGAGAAGGGACCCAAAAGAAAACCTAAGATATAATCAATCAACAATGGTTATTTGTTCAAGGCACAATGCACCCAAAAACAATCCTACCCTAGTCGCATTTTCCCCTAGAGGAAATACAAAGTCTTATATTTTAATTTTTTATCTCCTCTAAGACCCCCATGACTTCCTAACGCAAGTAGCCAAAACTCGTAGAGGAAATAAAAGTTATATTTAACATTTTTATTACTTTATTAAGTCCTATAAATTATCAAAAGTGCCAGACATATTTTATTTTTATATTGGCACTTAATAATAATTTATAGATGACTTAAGTCTACCTTGTTGATGTCCCTTAGCCGTCGGTAGACAAATAGGCCAAGGGTCTTCAAACTGTTATTCTGGAAAGAGGGACATTTCATCCTCATACCGTGGGCTGCCCATGACACTCTTATGAATCAAAATTTTTGAGTTTAAATCAACATTCTTTCTTGGCATAATATCCATGTAATGCCCCCTTTTCCACGTTAGTCACTTTTTAAGGCCTTGGGCCCATTCCACCTTCTGTGGGCCTTGAGGAATGAAGCAAGGGAGGTGAACATTGCAATAATTGTAAAGTAATTTCCTTATTTATTTAATTACTAATCATGGCTTGTAGTGATTCAATTAGGTGAATGGCAAACGAAAAAAGAACTTCTATCTTCACCTTCATTAAGGACGGTCTTCTTGAGAGCTACAAGGGAGATAAAGAAATATTCGTTTGTGAGGTCGGTTTTCTTAAGTGGAGTGAAGATTAAAAGTACATTTCCCCCTTCATTAAGAGGTCGGCCATGAAGATTGGGCTTCTAACTCACCCTTAGCGCCAAGAAAGGATACTTAAGGAGGTTTGAATGGAGGAGGACATCATCATCATTCATCTATTTTGACATTTACTTGGAGTGGAGTTCGTGTAGCTTTTCTTCTTGCCATTTGGTGAAATAATTTGTTGTATGACAAATCAGGTGTTTCCACCAACGCTCACAGGGCTACGTCCCTCCTTGTGTATCTGGAGGCTCCCATTATTGAATGTAAACTAATCTACTCCTATCTAAATGTTGTGGGGTGGCCAAATAGGCCGGGGATCACACAAGCACACTTCACTAAACCCGCGGCAAAGTGCTTGTACGAGGTATAAGGGAGGAAATTACAGCAGCGAGGGGTGAAGGAGAGAAATTAGGAAAGGGAAGGTTATTATTGTGAGTAGGCAATAGCAGAGTTCACACCCAATAATTAGAGTACAACATTCAATTAGATGAAAGCAACAATGAAGCATCTAGCGAGACTAACAAACCGGAGACACACAGTTCTTTAGGTTTATCTATCAAGGACACTAAGTTCCTTCTTGATCACCATACTTGCAAAGTTGCAAAAGAGAGTGTAGAGGAAAAACATGAACAAATAACATTGAAGAATGTAGCTTTTATTTCTTATATTGGTGATACAAAGCTTAACACTCAAACCACAATCCACAGTTGCTACCAAGAATTAAAATTTAGGATCCTTTCACCTACCCCGCACATGACTCTTCATGATCTCATTCAACTTGTGACTTTACATCTTCCTAGGAAGTGAAAATAAGTTCCCTTTGTATAAGTTAAAGGGACTTTTACAATGCAACTTTAAAAAGTCACTTAAGTGAATGAGACAAAATACCATGATTGCATATAATGAAGAATTAGAAGAGGGAGAGAAGGAAGAGGGGGAAAGAGAGGAGAGAGAAGAAGTTGCCATATTTGATGAAGAAGCTCCCTATGACGAAGATTTTTGTTGATTCATGCTTCTTGATGAGAAGTTTCCAGAATGGGCTCCTGTTCCTTGAATTCCTTGCTGAATTGAGCTACTGCAGATGTCAACTTGTTTGCCTCTGGAATGCATACGCAGCCCAACACCTTGGTCCATGCCTCGGGAACCTCATTGATCTTCTTACAGTGACTGAGCCATCTTTTATGATCCTGTAATTGCAGAAATGAAACATCTGATATTAACAGGGACTCTAAGTTATCTTCATTGAAAGAAAGAGAGTCACTTGCCTCTTTTGTGACCAACTCCTGGAAGGAAACAATGGGTTCTTCCGATGATGAATTCTCGGTGAGCAGAGGGAACTCAAGTTTCTAAACACATTTGTATACCTCATTCAAGATCTCGAAAGAATGTTGTCCACAAAAGTCCAATTCAGAGATGGCATTCTTGAGCATTCCATACCTCGCATCCATGATGCGGATCCAAGCTTGGGACAAGTTCTCTGCAGCTGATGCAAACATGTTCTTGTTCACGAGAGTGTGAGAGTCAAAAGAGCCTATCTCGGATACTAGTGGGAAAACCTCATCCAAGTGAACTACCTCCTTTACAAATTTCTCCTTTGCTTTCTTTACGTCCGATAAAGTTGCAAGAACGTACTTGATGAGAGAAATGACATCTGGAAACAATGCCTTGCCTTGCTCAATGATTTTCTCAATCCACTTCTTGTTAGCTTTCCCTTGCATCAGGTAACCTTGTGCGCTCTTGATTACCTCAGGATCAACAATGCTGATTGGAGGAATGACTTCTATCGAAAGAGAAGACGTTGAGTCGGGTTCCAAGAAGGGTTGAATGTGAGCACTGAGAACTTTCATTTGTTCCTCCAATTGCACAATTGTTTGCTTGTATTCTTCGTTCCGAGCGAGGAGGTGGGAAGAGGATTCCTTGAACATTTGAGAATCACTCTCATGTGAAGCTTGACCCAATGAGATGCGGGTCAACTCATAATTTGACGGAGTCATGTTCTCAGTGGGCTTTTCATTCTTAGGCCTAACAATTTCAACGCACTGATTACTTGAAGTGCCACTGAAGAAGTGGGATGTTGTGTGGGCCTTATTTCTTTTCTTAGACTTCAAAGTTCCTGAGATTGCTTCGAGACTAGGCATGATAGCAAACTGTGTTGTCCTTGGTTCATTCTTGAGCATTTCTTGAATCCATGGAAATGGCTCTTTAGGAGTTGACACAATGTTGGTCACCGGAGCACTTTAAAGAGCTTCTTGTGGAATCAACTCTTGATCATCATCGGGAAGATTTGCCATTGAGGAAGACATACCAGGATGCCCTTGAAGAGAAAGATGCTGCAATGAATCACTTTTGCTTGATAGCTCGTTCTTGCAATGCTTTACTTCAATCAAATCACCTTGAACAACTCATCGAGCTCACTCAAATAGCCCAACTCACTTTGGTCAACTCTCTTAGCTCACTTAACTCAACCAACTCGCCGAGGCGGTGTGGATAGCTCCAATATGATTGATGAGTTATGATGACCCGCTTATCTTGAATTTTGATGGAGCTTCGACTCTTTTTTGAATATCTTCGAACTGCACAATGTCCTTGGGTTTTGCCTGTTGCGCCGTGCAGTGTTCTACTTTGCTATTGTGATCAAAATGATGCCTCTAGACCTCCGTAAAGGATGAATTGCGTTTTTTGAGCTATGAAATCACTTTACAACCCTGTGGAGATGTCAAAAAGTAGAGAGATGAATGAAAATTGAGCCTGCTGCATCTTTCTGCACCCATAATGGATACTTTCTATTTTTAGCAGGTGGATCCAGGACCTGGTATTTTGGGAAATTTCAACTCTTTTGCTCAAATTTGAACTTCTCGATCCTCTAGCATATTCAAATAAACTCTGTTGATGATGCTTTTCCATTTTCAGACATTTTCTATTTTTAGTAGTTGCCTTTTTAATTTTTGCTTAATTCTGCTTTTTTGCTTTTTTGGTCAAAATTGCCTAGTTTATCATCTTCAATGTTTTTTGAGTGCATAGATATGAGGGGACTTACTATTTTTTGTAAGTGAGGGCACCAAGTACTTATTATTTTCAGAAACTGCACTTGTTTGGATTGCAATGAAAATTTCATCACAGGATTAGGCTTGCTCCTGGGATTCTGTGCTCAAAATTTCAGTTCAATCCACATGCCGGAATGTTTGGAAACTGAAAAAACATGATCTAGGGCATCAAACTAGGGTTTGCTGCCATTAATAAACTAGGTCATCATCTGCTCTACTGCTACAATGTTCTTGAATGCACCTGGGATGAGAAGCAACTGAGAAAATCTCACTCGATTCCGTTCATTGATTTGCAAGATATGAATTTTGTGTTTTGGAGCATATAGCCACTCTGGAGAAATTTGGGCATGGTGTCTGGACAATTTGCAGGTTTAATGGAGGTTCTTGAGTGTTATGGAGCAGCGACCATGGAGTTCATGTGGAAATATGAAGTGGGCAAAAGCTACGTTGTGTTTAAAAACTTTCCGACAACACTTTAGGTTTAAGGGAGATGAAGAAATGAGAAGAAGCGAGGCAAAAGACAACCAATTTTTTGGTTTGCAAACATCCAAGCATGGGGCACATTTTCTTGTCCTCTCTGCCCCCAAGGGATAGGGACAGGAGGGACACAAAAATGCGCCCTCACTTGGGCTTGACAAGTGGCAACTTTCGATTGGACGAGAGAGGAGTGAGGTAAAACAATCCATTAAGCACTTGGGGCTGTGATGGGGTCATATGGAAGACCAAATTGGGGGCAAGAGAGGTGCGTATTTTCTTGTCCCCTTTGTCCCCTTGGGACAGGGAGATGAGGGATAGAAAAATGCACCCTCATGTGGTGATGACAAGTGGCACAGCGTGATTTGGTGAGCAGGAAGTGAGGAAAGGGCTAGAAAGAGGCAATTTAGTACTTCGGGGACTAGTTTGAGGTCATATGAAGATCCAGGAGGCAAAAATGGGGTTGGGCGCATTTTCTTATCCCCTCTGTCCCCAAGGGACAGGAACAGGGTGGACAATAAAATGCGCAGTGAACTTGTTTCTCAAAAAATTGATTAACTGGAAAACCTTTACCTGCGAGAGAGGCAACTTGAAAGCTTGATTGTCAGAGCTCCAGGAGGTCGTTTTCAGTGATTCTTTATATGAAATTGACTCCAAACAACCTTCCAAGACGAATGGGATGGGTCTCAAGATCCAATTCTTCCTGGAACCCCCTCAAAAATCTTCTTTTTTCTCGGGACAGCTGGGTGTGTCTGCTGAAAATGACTTGTGCCGAGAAGCGCCTAGGTCTTGTGAAGAATGTGAAAATTCCATCATGTAGAGCATTGAATTATCTTTCCAATGATATATTGTTTGACCTCTGACTTTTTACAGAGCTCCTGGAATCACCTTTTGAAGCTCATGTACCATTTTAGACTTCTTACTCCTTGCACCTCAAAAACCCGCTTTCACTTTTCTTGTTCCTAAACCTCCGAAACCTTCCTAAATCTTCCTAAACTAGTTGTAATATGTTTTTATCTCCTTGATATCACTTCTCGATAAATTTGGGCCTTCACATCTGCCCCAGAGGATGCACACCTGTCCAGGAAAGACCAAAAATAGCCTTTCTAGGTTTGCTAAGGAATCCACCTTTAAAAGCGTTGTACTGAATGGAATGAATCACCATGTTTTGACATTTCCAACATCAAGGCAAGTATGCACAACAAATAAGAGGACTTTCAAGGATCAGGATAGGCATGGGGGCAAACTGATCCGATGAGAGGATTTTTTTTTGACACTTGGGTTAAGTTGTCATGTTTCGGCATTGAATTTTGCCCTTGCAAAAACACATGACAATACCATTGAAGGATGAAAACCCTTCCTTGGTCACCTTTTGAGGATAAAAGCCCTCATTGGATCCTATTGGGGATGGAAACCCTCAATAGTCGTAACACTTGGGGAGGAAAACCCTCATTTGTTGCATTGGTGGCTTCATACGGGAGTCACAAGTGGACTTAATTGACAGATTTTTGGAACAAGGCATTTATTCATGCATAGGGCACTTCTACTTCAACTAGAGCACTCTCTATGGTGTTGGCACCCTCCCTTCTTTGGAACGACCCACCTGGGAGGTTCTAGATCATTTTTGAGAGGGTTTACATGGTTGGAAAATTGTGATATCACTTTTATTGGATAGCTGGTCTCTTCAAGATCATTTTGAGCATTGGTTTGTGTTGAAATTCCAAGTATTGATGGAGTTATGAATTTTAGAAGTTTCAGCTCTATTTGCACTTGAAATAAATTTATTAAATACATATTTGCTCCAGATTTCGTCTCGCTGGATTTCTTGAGTATTTGAGATATTTCTATCTCAACTGTCAATCCAAATTGCATGAAATTAGGTGCCATCAAGTGCTGCTACAGTTTGCTGCGTTAGGAAGACTTATTTATTCACCTTTAGCTGTTTTTAATGATGTATGATGCCCTAAAAGTGTAATTTCTAGTTCGCTGCTAGGGTTTCTAATATTGTTGGTTTTGTTGTTATAAAAATCAGATTATTTTCAGCTGGGGTTGGTGTAAATTCCTTTTTGGTGTGGTTTTTCCCTAAAAAGGGACATTACAATCCACCAACTTCAAATAGATGCAATGGGTTGAGCAAAGAGTACAAATGATCGTTAGGTTCGTTTGCATAACTGCAACAACATGTTTGCTGCATTATTGTTAACTACTTGCACCACATTTTCTTCACCCGCCTTTGCAACAAATTCAAAAATGCCAATAAATCATTAGGATTTCTTATCCTCCTTGAGGTATCATTTGACTTCAGCAGACAATCCCACTTGAAAAAGAAACCAAGAAGTTTAACGATGTATTTATTTTCTATCTGTCCATCCATTGCACATGATAATGCAGCCCTTATTTCTGCAAATAGCCCCACTGCTCATCAAAGATTGATTTTACATCAGCCACCTTATTTGACAAAATTGGGTTCGTTAAATCATCAACAAATGGGGCTTTGAACCTCTGAATTATCATCCATTGCACATGATAATGCAGCCCTTATATCTCCAAATAGCCCCACTGCTCATCAAAGATCGATTTTACATCAGTCACCTTATTTGACAAAATTGGGTTCGTTAAATCATCAACAAAAGGGGCTTTGAACCCCTGAATTAGCAAAGACAATTGCATCCACTAACTCTTGCCAATAAGGCGACCTAAAATGCCAAAAAGTAAATTTTAGAATCTAGTATCAAACTTTTTGAATAAAAAAATAGATTTTATAGTCAAATAAACATATATTTGAATTAAAATAAGATTCTAAATTCATACGATATCTAATGCTGAACAAATGATAGAGTAGAAAAACACGAAAAGGAAAGTCAGAGAAGTAACAAAAGGAACCCATTGTGCTCCTCGCAGCTACGTGTTTTTCCTTGTTGCAACATGTGCTTTCCAACATTGGTTGGGAACTAGGAACACTGCATGGCACAAACCAACTCCCTGAAATACACTGTCTAGGGTCAATACTAGTAGAACTTGATCTAGACATTGGAGGAGCAGAAGCGACAACTATTAATTGCTTTTGCTTCATCCTTTGCTCCTTTTCAATAAAGCTCTCCAATGGAGCTAATATCTCCCTTACAACCGTAGGCTCTACATTTGGACATCCTATAACATCACATCTAGGTATGCGGACAAGATGATATTGTAGATGATTAATGTTGTCTCCAAGAAACTCAACTCCACAATTTTGTGCCCTCATCAGCATGTTTCCAGGCAGGGTCTTCCTGTTTGTTTGGTCCTTCTATCATGGTAAAACCAAAAATCCTGCATTGTATAAAATAAAAACAATGATAAGGACTGTAGGGTTAAGATTTAACTTGCGAATCTTATATATAGTACAAGAAAAAACAGCTGTAACTATGTTCTGCAATACAAGAAAAAATAGAAAAAAAAGAAATGGAAAAAGTAAAGAACCTAGGCTTTTCATCTTTTTTCATTTTTTGATTTTAAAACGAAGAAGAAGAGGAAAAAAGTTAAGAAATGAGAGAGAGGAGTGAAATGTTCATGTTATTTACCTCTTGTAGATGTCTTATAGATGCTTGAAGCCTTGAAAAATGTTAAGAAAGACCATTGTTAAAAAAAAGAAAAGAAAAGCCAATCCCTTGAATCAGCTCCACCAATGAACCCAATTGTTTTCAATCACCTCTTATCTAAGTTGATTCAAGCCTTTGCACACAAACAAGCAACATATTTGAAGCAAGAACAAAAAATCGGAATGATTCAATCACAATGGTGTGTGTGAGGAAAGTGAAATATTGAATGTGCTCATGAAAACAAGGTTCTAATAAGCGAGCGTGTGTTTAAGTGTGTTAGAGTAGCTTTTAGGTTTAGATTTGTGTTTTTTGTAGCTTTACTGTGTTTTGTTTTTATTGCGGTTTGTAACAAAAATTGAACGAGCTCAGACTTGCCCGACTTTGCATTGGACTCGGTGATTCATTTGTAGATTCGGCTATTCATCGACAAGTATGACTTGGACTCAGATTGGAAAATCCTCCCTGAGTCTCATTACTATGCTTAAAATACAATGCTTGCCCAACTATTGAATTCAAGTACTTGGTCTTTAAGTTTGTCCACAATGACATTTCATACTTCTGGTACTAATGTGTCTGCAATTGACTATTTAGAAGCTTTAAAGCTTCTTTATGCCTTTTGTCATAGTTTTTAGGATCATCCGATTGCAGTTTTCGTCCCTATCTATATATGGGCACTGCCACGTGGTCAAGGAGGGGGAGGGCCTCACAACTCCCTCAATTTCTTGTTTAAATCAATTTGGTTAAGATTGCTATGCTCACATATAGTGAATATTTTGTGACTCCGAAAACTATAATATTTCTTGGTTAGTTTTTGAGACTTGGGAAAAAGTAAACATATATGAGCCATTTTTGAGAGTTAGGAGGTGGCTTCCTTGACAAGGCTCTCGCTACCACATTGTGTTTCCCCTTGACATATTCAATATCAAAATCGTATGCTTGGAGTCTACTTACCCACTTTCGTTGCTGGTCATTTAACTCTTTTTGATGAAGAAAGAATCTCAAACTGTTATGATTAGTTTTGACCACAAACCTTCCACAAACCAAGTATTGCCGGAACTTGGTCAATGCATGCATGATGGCCAACATTTCTTTGTCATAGATGGAGAATTTCTTCTCATGTTCATTAGTTTCCAGCTCTCATATGCAATGGGATGCTTATCTTGCATCAAAACAACCCCTAAATCTTCACATGAAGCATTGCATTCAAGTACAAATTACATTGAAAAATCTGGAACAACAAGTACCGGGCAAGAACACATCATCTTTTTCAGATTTCAAAAGTTATTTGGGCTGTTTGTGACCAGCTGAAAGCTCCTTTTCTTGCTAGAGAAGTCAATGGAACAGCAAGTTGGGAAAAACTCTTCACAATTCTCCTATAATAACAACATAACCCCAAAAATCCTTTTAATTGTGAAATGCTGGTTGGAGTTGGCCAATCCATGATGTTTTGAATCTTTTGTTGATCCACATGAACCCCTTGTGCATTGATAACATGCCCCCAGTACAAAATTTCAATCCTTCCAAACTCACACTTGGATTTTTTTGCATATAGTGACTGCTGTTCTAGAATTTCCAGCACCTTATCCAATTGTTGGAGATGCTCCTCCCATGTTTTGCTATATACCATATATCATCAAAGAAAACTAGCACAAATTTTCTCAAATGCTTACCAAAAATGTGGTTCATACATGATTGGAAAATGGCCGGGACATTGGTTAACTCAACTGGCATGACAAGAAACTCAAAGTGTTGATCGTGACACCTAAAAGCGGTCTTGTGTACATCTTCATCTCCCACTCTTATTTGGTGGTACCCGGATCTCAAATCAATCTTGGAGAAGAAAAACGCTCCATGTAGCTCATTAATTAGCTCATCAATCCTTGGGATTGGGTGCTTATTCTTGATTGTCTTCTTATTCAACACCCGGTAGTCCACACACATTCTTAGGGTGCTATCCTTCTTCTTCACAACAGCACAGAAGAAGCAAATGGGCTGGAACTAGGCCTAATCAGCCCCATTTCCAGCAACTCTTTGATGGTTCTCTCAATTTTATTTTTGTAAATTCTTGGGTGGCGGTAAGGAGTAATTATTACCAGTTTGGTACATGGTTCTAACTCAATAACATGTTGAAATTCCCTATCCGGTGGTAACCTATGAGGTAAATCATTGAAAACTTTGGCATGCTTCTTAAGTATGAGTTGAATATCATCATGAAAAACTTGTTGATTGGAAATAGAAGAATTTGATCTTACCAAGCAATGAGCTGCCCATGCAACCTGCCCTCTTTTGAAGGTTCTTTCCATGCTTTTGGTGGTCACAACTTAAGGAGTTCCACCCCTCATGTCTTGTAACGCTATCTCTTTGTCTTCTTCTTTAAATTTCAGCTCCATGCTTCGGTAGTTTTGAGTAAATTTGCCCAAGGAATCTAGCCATTGAACACCCAAGACCAAATCAGTTTCACCAATGCTAATAACATAGAAATCATCTTTTACCTTGTGCCCTCCCAAAGAGAGTATGAGCTAAGATATTCTTCTTGTGCATGGGAGTGTGAAGCCATCCACTACCGTAACATTGAAACCTTTGAAGGTTTCAACCTTCAACTATAGTCTCTTCACCAAACTTTCATCAATAAAGTTATGAGTGGCTCCACTATCAATCAAAACTGTGGCCCCTCGCCCTTGTAGGTCACCCTTCACCCGGAATGGATGATATCTAGGTGCACTGGACAAGGTAGCAAGAGTGCCATCCAAATTTTCCGGTTCTTCCTCCAGAATGCTATCTTGCTTTGCTTCATCAACACAATTTTGCTCATCCTCACAATCTAAAAATACTTCAATGTAATGCACCTTATGCTTACCTAAACAAAGATGATTGGGAGACCATGGATCCTTGCAAGAAAAACATAAATTCCTATTCCGTAGCTCATTTCTTGACTCTCCTTCCTTGCCGGTTTTGGACAACTCTTTGTGAACAATTGGCATTCATTGGATAGGCTTCCTAGGCTGGTCCAAGGAAGGGTATCTTGGGTGTCCCAAGGGTTCTTTGGGCTGTCCTCCACTCAAAATTACCTTGGGCTGTCCGCTGATTGCTGCTGTTTTTGGGGCAGCACCTTCAAGATCCAAAGATTTCTTAATTGCCTTTTGAAGAGACAAAAGATCAAAGGCTCTAACCAAACCCTCGAGTGGTTTGGTCAAACCCTCAATCAATAAGACAATAAGTCTCCTCTCTCTGACATCTGTTACCATTACGAAATGCCTCTCAAACTTAGCCACATATTCCTCCACCATGCCTTGTTTCAATTGTGCAAGCTCCTGAAAGTGAACTTTCTGGTCAACCCTATCAAATCTCCCAATGAGTTTTCTACAAAACTCATCATATGAGTGCATACTATTATGCCGTTGTGTCACCAATCCATGGAACCACCATTCATGAGCAATCCCCTCTAGATGAAGGGTTGCAAATTTGATGGCATTCTCCTTCGTCATAAGCCTTAAAGAGAGGTATGTATCCATTTTTTGAATCCATGCCCGGGCTGTCCCCTTATTGGAACCATCAAAAGTAGAGAAAGACATTTTATCGAAAGCATTTTGTACCTCTTTGGTGGCACATTTTTCCTTGGCTTTGGTTTAGACCTTTTTCTCACACCAATGAACTCGGCAAGTGAAATTGCCTCTCGTATCTCCCTTGGAAATGCTATGTATTCCTCATAGGTTGTCGTAATGCTTTGCCTTGTAGAGTGCCTTGTTCCCACTTTCGGAAGGGTTTCTTCCCTTGGAAGGAAAATAGGTGTAGTGGCTGATCCGTGAGCTAATCCTTGGGGCTGCCGTGATGTATTTGCTCCGGATGAGCTGCCCTCTCCATTATGAACCCCATGTTCATAAAATCTTTGAAGGGTTAGGGCTAACAAGTCCATAGCATCCGCCAATCTCAGTTGCCCTTCGATGAACTTGTCGATTTTGGCTTCCTGTGGATCTTGGTGATCCATACTATCTTCTTTTCTTGGCTGGTCTAAATTCTTTTCTTTCCTCTGATAGCAAATGAAACCCTTGTTGCCTTAGTGCATGAAACCCTAAGACTCGGAAAACCGAAGCTCAGATACCACTATGATGTCACTTTCTAGGGCTGAACTACACAAACAAGGAATCCACACAAACCCCAAGTGAAGTAAACCCATATTTTTATACGAACAAACTGAAAATAAACCAACAATGTACAACAATCTGATTTTTATGGACAACTTGCAAAGAGTAGTATTTCAACTCAAAATCACATAGAAATAATCTACAACATATACAAACACTTTAGCAATATTCTAGGGCAATTTCCACCATGAAACTCAACCAAAAACCCAACTGGAATTTAAATAATTAACTACAAAAGTACATCTAATACAAGTGGTCGGAAATGAGGTCTCCAAAGCCCAACAATTAACAAATATGCAATATATCAGCCTTGTAAAATATGAGAGGTCCAAATATCAACTTAGAATGTTAATTTGGCCCTAGAAGGCACCCAATCACACTCCTATACTCGTTCCCTAGGAGAGTGGCTCCAAACAATGCCAAAACCCTTGATATGTATTCTTTTTGATGCCCTAGCTGCAAACCAGCAAGATAGCCTTCAAAGAATGTTTTCAACACCACCAAATTGGAGGGTATTCGTCCTCCAATCTTCAACAAGGAAGGGTTCCATCTCCCTTACTTGCCACACTAATGGATTGTCGCCCTTTAGTGGAATTGGATTAGAGCACCGCTCTGGAACCAAAGTAGATAAAAGTATATATGCCAAAAATATGCACAAATAAAACCTATGTGACCCCTTTTATAGCTTAGTGTTGGTGCCAAAATTCTTAGAGGAGGATTCCCCACAAGAATGACCTCTTTAAAAGCTCCTCTTAATTTCTAATTTCACTTTTGGGAGCTCTCCAACCCAGCTACTTGCCTTAGAGGGAAAAACACAAAAGAAAAACATTAATAACAATGAAAGAAATTTGAAATGAAACCCAAGGACTTCCCTTGTTCAATTTCTTCTTTCAAGATAATGATGGGTGCCTTCTACACCAGATTTTGATATCCATTCTTTTGTTTGCAGATGATGTGGTTCTCCTAGCTTCTTTTCCCGAGGGCTTACAAAGACAACTAGATGCCTTAGCCTTGTTTTGTGATGTTCGGCAGTTGACGGTTAACTTGGGTAAAACCAAGGTTATGGTCTTTAATGGTTTGAAGACCTCTCATCTCCACTTCTTGTTTAGGGGTGAGGAGATTGAGATCACCAACTCTTATACCTACTTGGGGATTTTGTTCTCTGGCCCTCGTTTCAGTTTGAGACAGGCCCTCCAGCCTCGTGCTAATAAGGGCTCATAGGTACTTAGTACTTCTAGAGCAGATGGTGCTTCAAAAATCACTTTGACTCGGAAATATACTTAACTTAAATATACCTAAATTTCTTTAAAAAACATAAATTTTATGTAATATATGGTTACAAAATGTATCAAATGTGTTTGTAAAACATTGGGGAACAGTTTTCTATTAGATTTAAATAGAACCATAGAGTACACAATCAGCATCATCATTTTGGCGAAGTTTGGAGCAACAGCCAGTTGACTTAACTTCTTTCTTGCACATTACATTCGATGCTTCGCGGTCATTGCCAAAGGGGGAGACAAGTACTTGTACTTGGCATATTGTTCATCAAAGGCTGTTTCTCTTTCAGACTCTCCACGTCAGGGTCACGATTGGTATGCTGAGGTATTTGAACTTTTGGGGGCTGTTGGTATTCAGATGGAACATCTTCCACCTTTTCGGTATTCCTTGGATGCACTGAGTCACCTTCTGCCTACTAAATAGGGTCATTAGAGAGGACATTTACAGGTAGTTCATCCGCACCACTTGGGAAAATCCTTAGGGGAGTTTACGTCCCAAGATGGTCTTTTATGCTAAGCATTGGAGTTGAGGGATGGTCTCTTTATCCATCCTTAGTACACCATTTGGCATTGGATACATGCCCTTCACATGCCCCTTGGTCAGTTCAGAAATTGGCTCCTCATAGACTTTAGTGTGAGATGGATCATGTACCTTGATCAGTAATCAGATATAGCTTTGTTAGCATTTCTAGTCTCTTTGAGACTAAGACGAAATCAGAGTTCATCTTTTGATTCATCGGCAACTACTACGAGATCATAGGGAGGTTTCATTGTTTATTTTGGAGCGACGCACAGAATTCTCCGACTTATACAGAAATTGAGGATCATTTAGTTCCTAGCTTTATACTCACAAGAGGCTTTCCAGCTTGCATTAACACACTCTTCAGTTGCATCCTAGATCAGATTCTACCCAGCGGATCACTTCCTTTCTCACAGTGTTAACTTTGTAGAAAGGCACTATGTAATATCCCTTTTGGGACCGAAAATGGAGAAAAGGGGTTAACCAAGTGTCCTAAACAGATCTGATCTTGAAACACCTTTAATTATTTACACAATAAATTAATAATAACTGAAAACCAATCTAAAATCAGCAATCTTCCAAGGGCAGCGAACTGTCTAAGGAATTCAAGTCCACTTTTCACTATGCAAATTAATAAAAAATGCCACGAAACAATTAATCTAGCCACGACAATATTTATAAATCATAAATATATCAAAAGACTTGAAGGAATGTCTTGATTTCACAGCTGGAATTAATTATTTAGAAGAGTAGCAATAGACTAGCCAAAACCGAGGGCTAGGAAAAATAGTAAACCTTTGCCAAAATTCACCAAAATGGAGATTTTGGCCTTATAAAATATGTCTGAATCAGAATATAAAATCAGATTTGTAATTTGTGCCTTAGAAGGCACTCAAACACCATCAAGCCCTAGTCACTCCAATTAGGAATGACTCTAAAATGCATGCAAATATTTGTAGATGTCTTTCCTTATTCTAAATCTGCAAAAAGGTCTTCAATATAACTTGCATCAACCAAGGAATGAAGGTTTTCGTTCTCTATCCAACCACAAGAAGGGTTTTCGTCCTTCTTGGAAAGTAGCACTATTGGATTTTCACCCAAAAGTGGAAAGACAATGAGCAAACATTCCAAAGGTCCAAATTAGATAAAATTCCCAAAAGTAGATGTGTGTAAATGAAGTTTCTAATCTTCTTTTATATCCTCATCATGGCTTTAAAGGCCAAAAAGGTTAGGCCGACCCATACGAAGTCATAATTTTTAATTGGATTTTAAAATGCACCAAACCCAACCGACCCCGTATAATGGGAATTACAAAGATAAAAACATAAATAGAATGAAGAAAACTGAAATATAATCTACGATCTTCCCTTGTTCAACCATTGCTTGCCTTCGGAAAGAGGAAAGGCAAGCAATCCTTTATTTTGGATTCATTCGAAAAAAGGGGATATTACACACTAAGCACCCTTGTGAGACCAACCTCGCTTCTTCCTCTAGATTGGTTCGGCCCAAAGAAACCTTACATGGTTCCCCGAACCATCACAGGCATGCCCGTACTAGGTCTGGCCTTAGGAGACAGACTAGATCCACCAGGCATCAAAGGGATAATACTGTGTCTTGACAATGTCATAGTAGGCAAACTCTCTCTTTGGCGGGTCGGCATTCTATCCTCAGCTTTTTCCAGTTGGCCTCAGATGTTAGAAGAGATGGATCTACCATTCCTTGATGGGCTTTCCTCTTTTCTTCTCCTTGTTCGTCTTTCCCCCTTTCTTCCTCTCACTTGTATTTCCACCCCCATTCTAGGAGCGGGTGGTTTCTCCTTTGGGTTGGTCATCTCTTTTGGCTTTTGTACTTGTCTTTTTCTGGAACTCTTTGGTTTTCCCACTTTGTTTTGGTGCTCGATGTTTTCTGCAGTCCCTTTGACCTACTTTTGTGGTCACTTGTTGGACATTAATATATTTATCCTATCTTATCTATGTTGTCCACGGGAAGAAAGATGGGCAATAAGTCTTCATATAGGAATAATTTGAAAAAGGGGACATTACAAGTGTAGTGTGCTATTCAGTTGCCTTCTGCAGATTTGAATGCCCGCGCCCTACTCTAATTTTGCTCTTGTGCTGCAGTTAGAGCGTCCACAACACATCTGCCTATCACTCATGTGCAGCCCTGTCTTCTGCGCTAACTGCCATATACTATTCATGCCTTCTCAACGCTTCAACGC
Source organism: Taxus chinensis (assembly GCA_019776745.2). NCBI lineage: Eukaryota > Viridiplantae > Streptophyta > Pinopsida > Cupressales > Taxaceae > Taxus > Taxus chinensis. The sequence goes on along the minus strand of CM034152.1, from coordinate 216,254,789 downwards.
TTTCTACTGCCAATCTCAATCTTACAGCATTTTTTTATTAAAGAAGTCGAGAATTCCAAAGCTTTTCCCGGGGCACCTACACACAAGCTGACAGCCCTTCCACCCTCTCTTACAGCAAAACTCTCACTTGCTGTCTTTGTTAATGGCTCTGATACCATATTGTTATTATTGCACAAGCTGTGAGTTACGTTGCAATAGATAATTTGGGCAGCTCATAACAATTCCCTATAATCATGTAACTACAAAAACAAACAGATCACTACATTCTTTGATAACAACTAGTTTGCCTGATTATTATCTCATTTATCTAGTAATTTTTGCATCATTATAGCAGACATTTAGATTTTAGCAAGGCAAGGGTCATGCTTTATCCCATGCAGTTCTGAAAATGCACACTTTTAGCCATGACATTAACAAGCAGATAAAACAATAAACTAGGATGGATTAAGACATACCTTCATCGATAGGTAAATTAAGAGAGTATCATAAGGAGATATGTAACCCATAGATAGAAAGAACATTAGCAAGGGAATAGGCAGAGGCCATTGCTATTATGTCAATGCATTGCTTTCACAAGTTTACTGTACTTTGAGGAGTAAACACCACACAGAAGGGTGACTGCATCATATCTGTTATATTTAAGTCACTCGCTTAATTAACTTGTTGCTACCTGGATGTATATTGTTACAAAAAAGAGGGTAGATTGCTAGCTGTTTCGAGTTACAATGATTATTGCTATTAACTTGCTCTACTACACAGGTGAATTATCACAGAGTTAGAGATCAAAATATTGGCCATTTATTTTTATTAATAGAGCTCCTCTAAAACTGCTTCCAATTTGTTGTGCATGTCGTGAAGAATGACCCAAAAGAATTTTTGCTGGAAAAAGTTAAAATTGATTGGTAGTTATATTCATTTACCCTCTTTATATTCACCCTTTACTTCGCTGTTTAGACACATTTTTGTGATCATTGTTATGTATCTTGTATTGCAAGAATGCTCTTGTAATGCACTCTCAGATGTGTCTCATTTCCATCATTTCCCTACATTTTCGTTAAGTTTTAGATTGGCCACAATGTGGCTCATTTGATTCATAGGGCATCTCATTGAACATGGGCTTGTAATATATTGTTGAAAAGCTCTGGTGATGTACAATGCAATGGTGTGTACCATGTAGTTCATGCTGACTTCTTAAGGCTCTTTGGCAGTATCATTAGACTGTAGACACTTCAGCATACCTTTGAGCTATTAGTTGTCACACTCTTGTCCTCATCGACATTGCAATAAACATTGATTTTCGTTTTTTGAAGGGGAATGAGTTTATAATGGAAGATGAAGTTGTTTTTTGAAGGTTTTCTACTATTTTGTGCTGGATTGTTTCTGCAACCTCATTAGGGGCTACAGATATTTGGTTTAGAGGCGAATAATCCTCTTTATCATATTAGTTAGAATTGCTTTTGTTGTTGGTATGAAGAATGGTACTATGGGTTAATTTCATCCATAAAGTCTTTGTATTCGTTAAGATCACTGCACTCGAAGAGTTTTTAGTTAGTATTATTGTAAAGGGGTGCGAGTTTAACTTAATTTAAATTTCTTTAGCATGTTGTAGGAACATTTAAGATTGAATTTTGCCTACATCGATTTCAAAATAATGCCAGACATGGGATTAGGTCTCAGGGGAATATTCACATGTGTTAAACATAATTCATCATTTAGAGAGTATTTTCATAGACTTAATTTTGCGTACTGCTTTCGTCTTTTTGAAATTGTTGTAAAGATTATTTTTGAATGGTCATGTGATTTGTTTTGGGGGGTTTGACGCTATTTTTAAAAAAATAAAGTAACCTTTGATTTCAAGTACAGTGTAACACTCATGGTGGTGCATCCCCTACATGTAAAGCTAATATTTTTGTGAGTTGGGCTGGTAATTTGGGGCAAAATCAGGAAGAACAAACATCGATGACGATGAACAGTAGTTAATTGATGCTATGTATAAAGACGTGAGAAATTAAGAGAGAAGTCACTTGATAACAGAAAAACACGAGGATATTTGGTGCATTTACTCTTGATAAGAAGGATACAAATTTCCAAATCTCATAAAGAGTACCAATTGCCCTATATACAAAATTGAAAATTATAACAAAGAGTTCCAATGAGAACAAACAAGTGAGATGGCATGCTTCTTTGCGTATGACTAGTGGAATTTCCCAGTTGCCTCAATCCTATTATAGGTGGATTGGATCTGCTTTGTTTTGGCACAAGGACCCTCCCCTTGTCTGCAACATGGATGCAGACACACATTGCTATATTTTTGTGAGGAGAAGTTGATCAACCTGTAATGTCCCCTTTCCCTCGCCCAAGGCCTAAGGGCTAGTGCGAGTCCTAACCCTAGTCATGCCCAAGGGGTTACGGACACTATGAGCTATTGGGTATGAATATCTAGTCCAGTTATTATTTTCCATTGACAGGGTTATAAAGTGCTTTTGAAGGGACTAGATGTTCTGTTTTATCGTTGGGAGGGGCCACTTAACTCCTCATGTTCTAATTTTGCGTTGGGGTCACCTTTTTGGGCCAAGGCGCCTAGAAGGGGAAAAAGTAACTTTAAGTTACTTTATTAATTGGGCCCTCTCTAGGAAAGTGCGACTTGGGGTTTTTAGGGTTTCCTTGACATGGAAAAGGTTATAAAAAGAGAAGAGGGGTGAAAGGATATTTATCCATGCATACACTTATATTTCTTTCATGTGCAACTGCTGTTTGCAATTATTTAGCTTGTGGAATAAGATCCCACGGGAACCCTAGCTTCGGTGGTGAGAGATCCAACCCTAGCTAGCAGGGCATTTTTCGGTAGTGAGAGATCTACCCTAGCTTGTCATTTGGAGTTGATTTTAGGGCTGTTTTACAGAGATATTTTTAGGGTTTTCAGAGATAGGGTTTTGAGGGTTTTGGTGAGTTTTGGTGGAGATTTTCAGCTGGTTTTCGGATCAGACCTACGGCAGCAATAGAGGAAGGGTTTGGCATCATCTACAGAGAGTTTTACAAGGGTTTTGGCCATCTACCAAATAGGGCGACTTGTTTGGGAGATTGCAGCCCTAATTTCTAGGGTTTCCAGTTGGCGGTTTTCAGATCTGAAGTTGTTTTAGGCACCCTGTAATTTTCTGGCAGCGTTATATTGACTGAAAAATTCCAAAAATATTTCCCTTGTGTTCTTTATATTATTATCTAGTTCCATTTAAAATTTCAAGTGATTTGAACGGATATTTTGGGAGTTATTCATATTTTATTGTTCGTTGCCCTAGCTGTAATTTTCTGCAAAAACCAGATTTCTGTTCAGCTGTGTTTTGTCTATCTTTTGCATATTTTACAGGGATATCCTATAAGGGTTATTATAGTGGTATCAGAGCCGTTGTTCCTCTAGCCTGTTGGGGTTGAAAGATGGGAGACAGAGACAGAGACAGTGAGGAGATGGGAGTAGATCTGATGAGACAACTGTTCACCAACATGGTGAAGCAGCAGGAGACTACCAACCTCTATTTGAGCCAGCGTACTGAGAGGTTAGCACAGGGTAGGATTGAGGCTCATGCAGAGAAAGGAGAAGCTAGCAATATGGGACAACATGGTAATAGAGGTGAGAGTGGACACTCGGGACAAGGGTCCCCTCATGCATCTACCAGGGCCTTGGGATTCCATGAGCCTTCTTTTTTGAAGGATCTGGAAGTTTTGCAGACATGACAGCCCGTAGACGTTGTGGATGAGGAATCTTGTTGGGAGAAGTACCGGACATTGAGTGAGGGTTTCCGGGACAACATGCCATTTCAGGAGTATTGCAAAATGAAGATTGGTAGTAGGCCCAGGAGAGATTACCAGACACAGGTACCTAAGTTTCAGAGGAGATTGGGACAAATCTCTATTCCACACTTCGATGGCTCTAAGAAGTGTACCGCCCAGTCTTGGATTCAGAAGTTGAAGACTTACTTCGACTTGAATCCCATGAGCGAAGAAGATGCAATTAAGTTTGCTATCCTACACCTCGAGGGAGATGCCCATGACTGGTGGCACCATGGATTGATCACACAGGGGCACATACATATCACTACGTATGCAGATTTTACACAGAGATTGATGAGCAGGTTCGATAGGAGGGACCTAGATAGGCACTTCAGAGAATTGACTCACTTGAGGCAGACAGGTTCTCTAGATCAGTGCATTGCAGATTTTCAGAGGTTATCAGTGATGGTATCTGATGTTTCAGAGATGAGGTTGACTTCACTCTTCATGGCAGGATTGACTGACGCTCTAGCAGGATTTGTGAAGGCATTTGAGCCTTCCTCCCTACATGAGGCGATTAGGCGAGCACGTGATTTGGAGTTGTCCACTCCAAAATCGAGGTTTCCCCCTCGAATTCAGCCTAAGGTATTTCCTTCGAGAGCTGATGGTTCACAGCCGAAGGGGCCCCCACCCAGGCAGGATACTGCGAGGAGACCATTTGTATCGAGAGAGGACAGGGAAGAGTTGAGGCGAAAGAAACTATGTTTCGATTGCCGCACACCATGGGTTCCAGGACATGATTGTAGAGGAAAAGGGAAGGCCCAATTCATAGAGGTCTTCGAGGAGAGCGAGAACGAGGAGCGGCGGTGCGCTCAGGAGTTAGAGGATGAAGATGAGGAGGCGTTGGATAGTGCAGGGGTTGAACAGGAGGAGAAGACTTTTCCCCATGAGACTATTGCTACTTTGTCGAGTACCCCGAGGTACAATGCATTCAAAGTTAGGGGAATATTACAGGGTCAGAGAGTAGTAGTACTCATTGATAGTGGGGCGACCCACAATTTCATTGATGCATCTTTGGTAGAGAAGCGAGGATTACAGGCAGAAGACTTTGAGGGTTTCAATGTAGTGGTAGCCAATGGTGAGTCCATGAGATGCATGCAGCGAGTTCCGCAATTGAGTATCACCATGGGTAACCATACAGTCACCGATGACTTCTATGTGGTTGGTATTGGAGAGACCAACCTTGTGCTCGGTGTATAGTGGCTCCATTCTCTTGGAGAATTTGGACTAACTTTCAGACGATGGAACTCAAGTTCAAGTCCGAGGGGAAGAATGTAACCTTGAGGGGTTTATCTTCAGAGGCACCCAGGGTTGTTTCAGCAAAGAGGATCGAGAGGATTCACAGACACAATGGGTTTGATTAGGCATTACTATGCTTGGTTTCTACCAAGAACTCAGAGGATGGACAACCAGAGTATCATGTGGATATACAGGGTCTATTGGACAAGCACAGTACAGTTTTTAGCGACATACCACCTGGTGTACCACCAGATAGGGGATTTAAGTACGTGATTGAGCTCGAGGACACGAGACCAGTAGTTACTACTCCTTACCGTCACCCCAAACGGTTTAAGGATGAGATTGAGAGGACCATCCATGAGCTTATTGACATGGGACACATTAGGCCGAGTTCTAGTCCTTTTGCTTCCTCGGTGGTGTTGGTGAAAAAGAAGGATGGAACCATGCGGATGTGCATCGACTATAGGGCATTGAACAAGAGTACAATCAAGAACAAATATCCAGTGCCGCATATTGATGAGCTACTAGATGAGCTACAGGGGACAATCTATTTTTCTAAAATAGATTTGCGATCTGGATATCACCAGATCAAGGTTAGAGAGCAGGATGTGCATAAGACTGCTTTCAAATGCCATTATGGACATTTTGAGTTTCTAGTGATGCCATTCGGACTGTCTAATGCACTAGCTACATTCCAGTCTTGCATGAACCACATGTTCAACCGCCATTTGAGGAAGTTTGTTTTGGTTTTCTTTGATGATATATTTGTCTACAACAGGACTTGGGAGAGCCACATCCGCCACCTTGACAAGATATTGGGAATATTAGAAGCTAATTTACTATATTCAAAAGCTTCTAAATGTGAGTTTGGCATGACAAAGTTGTTATATTTGGGATATGTGATTGGTGGAGGGGGAGTAAAGGTGGACAGAGAGAAGATACAGGCAATTTTGGATTGGCCTCCACCTAGGACATTGACACATTTGAGGGGATTCTTGGGACTATGCACCTATTACAGGAGGTTCGTGAAGAATTTCTCACGGTTGACTGCCCCACTGACAGATCTGACCAAGAAGGGAGCTTTCGCTTAGTCAGAAGCGGCACAACAGACTTTTGATCACCTCAAGGAGGTGATGAGTTCATGTCCCATTCTTGCATTACCCGATTTTTCTCGGCCATTTGTTCTAGAGTGTGATGCATCAGGTGAGGGGGTTGGAGCGGTGCTTATGCAGGATAGGCATCCCATTGCTTACGAGAGTCGGAAATTGAGCCCCGTGGAGAGGGGGGTACTCGATTTACGACAAGGAGATGTTGGCCATCATGCATGCTTTGGCCAAATTCAGACAGTACCTTGTGGGCAGCAGGTTCGTGGTACGTACAGATCACAATAGTTTGAGGTTCTTTTTGGGGCAGAAGGATCTCAACGACCGCCAGCAGAGATGGGTGAACAAGGTACAAATGTATGACCTTTACATAGAATACACTAGAGGTAAGAATAATGTTGTTGCTGATGCTTTATCTAGGAGGCCTTACCTTACTACTATGTTGAGTTCTATGTCCGAAATTTCAGCAGATTGGAAGGCTCACATACTTGTTGAGTACTCCAAGAATCAGTTTGCATGCGAGATCATGGATGGTATTATCAAAGATGACCGATACAGGGTGGTAGATGATCTCATTTTCTACAAGGATCGGATTTTTCTGGTATCGGGGTCTAAGATGGACAAGATCCTTCGTGCAGTACATGACACACCACTAGCTGGACACCCCAGATATTTCAAAACATACAGGTACATCAGTTTGAGATTCACTTGGAAGGGGATGAAGGACAATGTAATTAATCATGTCAGAGAGTGTATGGTTTGCCAGCAAACCAAATCGGAGCATTCTTTTCTTGGAGGGTTACTTCAGCCTCTTCCCATTCCTGAGCAGAAGTGGGAGAGCATATTGATGGACTTCATCACAGGACTCCCTATGGTGCATGGGCACAACTGCATTTATGTGGTAGTTGATCGATTGACCAAGTATGCACACTTCTTTTCTCTACCAAAGAAGCATGAGGCAGCTGACGTGGCTTAGGTATTTTATACAGGGATTTTTAGGCTACATGGGTTGCCTAAGAATATTATCAGTGACAGGGATAAGATCTTCATGAGCACCTTTTGGCAGGAGATTTTTAGACTTGCCGGTACCGAGTTGACTCCTAGCACGGGCTACCACCCTCAGACTAACGGGTAAACGGAGATTGTCAACAAATGGATAGAGGGCTATTTGCGGAGTTATGTGTCCAGGCATCAGCAGGCATGGATCAGATGGTTGCATATGGGTGAATATTGCTACAATACCACATATCAGATGAGTATCGACATGACTCCTTTCAGAGCTTTGTATAGATATGATGCCATGTCATTTGCTGATTTGGTATTATCAGATAGTCGAGCTCCCAAAGCTCAGGATTGGTTACAGGAGAACCAAGATATCCTGCGAGCTCTTAAGGAGAACCTCCAGAAGGTGCAGAATCAGCAGAAGGTTTATGCGATCGGCATAGGATAGAGAGGTCCTTCGAGGTAGGAGACTTGGTGTTCTTACGTCTGTAGCCGTACAGACAGTCGTCACTCAAGCAGAAGGGAGCAGAAAAGCTGAAACCACGGTTTTATGGTCCATACAGGGTAGTCCGATGAGTGGGTGCTGTTGCATATGAGTTGGATCTTCCAGAGCACAGTAAGATACATAATGTCTTCCATGTATCATGCCTTAAGAAGGCCCTAGGACAACACATTGTCCCTTCGACAGAGTTACCACCACCGGATGAGGAGGGGAAGCTGGTTTTATAACCAGACTCTATTATTGAGGTCGGACAGAGGAGACTCAGAAGCAGAGATATTACAGAATATTTGGTATGATGGAAGGGGTTGCCTCTTGAGGATGCTACTTGGGAAGGAGAACAGATTCTACAACATCCTAATTTGCATTTGCTTGGGGACAAGTAAATTTTGGGAAGGGAGGACTGTAATGTCCCCTTTCCTTTGCCCAAGGCCTAAGGGCTTGTGCGAGTCCTAACCCTAGTCATGCCCAAGGGGTTACAGACACTATGAGCTATTGGGTATGAATATCTAGTCCAGTTATTATTTTTCATTGACAGGGTTATAAAGTGCTTTTGAAGGGACTAGATGTTATGTTTTATCGTTGGGAGGGGCCACTTAATTCCTCATGTTCTAATTTTGCGTTGGGGTCACCTGTTTGGGCCAAGGCGCCTAGAAGGGGAAAAAGTAACTTTAAGTTACTTCATTAATTGGGCCCTCTCTAGGAAAGTGCGACTTGGGGGTTTTAGGGTTTCCTTGACACGGAAAAGGTTATAAAAGGAGAAGAGGGGTGAAAGGATATTCATCCATGCATACACTTATATTTCTTTCATGTGCAACTGCTGTTTGCAATTATTTAGCTTGTGGAGTAAGATCCCACGGGAACCCTAGCTTCGGTGGTGAGAGATCCAACCCTAGCTAGCAGGGCATTCTTCGGTAGTGAGAGATCTACCCTAGCTTGTCATTTGGAGCTGATTTCAGGGCTGTTTTACAGAGATATTTTTAGGGTTTTCAGAGATAGGGTTTTGAGGGTTTTGGTGGAGATTTTCAGCTGGTTTTCGGATCAGACCTACGGCAGCAATAGAGGAAGTGTTTGACATCATTTACAGAGAGTTTTACAAGGGTTTTGGCCATCTACCAAAGAGGGCGACTTGTTTGGGAGATTGCAGCCCTAATTTCTAGGGTTTCTAGTTGGTCGTTTTCAGATCTGAAGCTGTTTTAGGCACGCTGTAATTTTCTGGCAGCGTTATATTGACTGAAAAATTCCAAAAATATTTCCCTTGTGTTCTTTATATTATTATCTAGTTCCATTTAAAATTTTAAGTGATTTAAATGGATATTTTGGGAGTTATTCATATTTTACTGTTCGCTGCCCTAGCTGTAATTTTCTGCAAAAACCAGATTTCTGTTCGGCTGTGTTTTGTCTATCTTTTGCATATTTTACAGAGATATCCTATAAGGGTTATTACACAACCACGGGTGTTAGGAAAGGTTCTAGTGATCCAAATTGGATTGGTGTAATGTCCCAATTCTGGGATTAGTGGAAAATATGCAAATCAACAACCCTTAAATACACCAATCAACTGAAAATAGCAAACCTCTTGAAACCAGTTGAGTAGTTGACTCAATAAACCCTAGGATAACGGTTTAATGGCCTTGACTCATCAACTAAATTCCACTATGTCATGAAGGTATACTGCTGCAATAAAAAATCTGATCACTATATTCTCCTAAATGCAAACAAATGACAAACCCCTGCATCTATGGAAGCCACTGAAACATTTATACAGTCCGATCATATGTTTTATGCATGGACTGATACAAGATAGGTGGTAAAGAATGCATACAGATCAGATTATTCTCTTCATAAAGTTTGCTGTTACTGGATCTTCAAATTACCTCTTTATCATGCAAAAACCTCGATCGAAATGTGCTCAGATATCAAGGTATGATTACTTAGACAAGCCACATGTGGATCACTGCTAGAAGGCTTCAATTCATCTTGCATCACATACTACCAATCTGCTGGACACATGGAGCTCAAATATGTATTAATATCCTTCAATATTTGCTTTCAAATAAGTTGATGGCTCTTACGAAGGAACAGCACCTTACTACAAACCCCAAATCAAATTCTAGCACACCATATGAAGTCACGCTGACTAACAAACCAGCATTACAAAGTCGCTGGACATATAACTCAATATACATGCATTAGAATATTGAATTATCAACCTGAGGAAGTCACTGGTTAGAAGAAGAACAACTCTATTCGTTGGGCAAGGAAAGAACAACAAACACACCCAAATTTAGTCCCAGATATACCCAGGCCGATCGCTGCAATTAAGAGACTAAGAAACCCTTGCCAATTATTGCCCAGAATAAATCGCTGTCAAAGGAAGTAATATCATGCACTTAAACTTGATCAATCCACCTCAAATGGAGTAAGCAAATGCTCCACAAACATCATAGAAGGAGTCACTGTATATAAGAGAGTAAATACCAATCGAAATACTTCAAAAATGGCCCAAGAGAGTTACCATACATGCCCAGATTGGTCGTTGTTTTTAGAGAGGGAGAACAGCTCAAACAATTAATCAATATGACCCTCTAGATGAGGTCGCTGGGCAAGGAATGATCAGATTATTAAGCATGAAATCCACTGCCAACTTATCCAATAAATAGCTGCATTAGAGAAGACAAAAATATTGCACTAATTGCACCAATTCACAACAGTAAATACATCAAAATCATATCACATTACCATGAAGGGAAAATCGCTGCAATATATAACATGAAAATCTTTAAAAGGCTGGATATTCCACACTCAGAAATATATGCAAAACAGCTCGCAAATAATATAAGAGAAGTCTCTGGGCCATTAGCACATCAAGCATACATAAAATATTCAAATCACTTCCCCAGGAAGTTGCAGCAGCTAAGAAATAAGATCACACAGCCAACTTAGCATTCAAATCAGTCCCCAAACACATAATAAAGCAAGTCGCTGCAGTGTAGGAGCTATAAACATCTCAATATCAGGCATGCACCCAAGTCGTACCACTCTAATAATGCATTAAACAACCATAAGGAGTTCGCTGGGGCAAAAGAGATTACATAACACCAATTTATTTGCAAAAGCACATGGAAATACTTCACTTAAATGTGAAAACTAACTTAATAAATCTCCCACTCAAGAGAGGGAAAACATCAACGGGCATTCATCCCAACTCCAAGCATGAAGCGTCAAAATAATCTTATCATAGCATAAGTCTCAAAATGATTCTAGCACTCCTTTTATAACCAAGGAGGCACAAAATTCGAAATCCCCAGGAGAGGGAAATTATTAAATAAAAGCAGTTTATCTTTCCTAGGTGTGGCGTCCCCTTTTCTAAGGGTGATTTTATCAATAAAAACCACCTAAATATTTATTTAATTAATTCCCCATTTAATTTTATATTTTGGGAATTAAATTAAATAATCTACATAATTAAATAATTAAATAATTATTGCTGTCTAATGTCAAATGATAAAAATCACTCTCCAGGCAATAATATTTAATTATTTAATATAATTTTCCCCTTGCAACATCCCAAAGCACACGGGAAAAAATAGGCTAAGGGTGTTTAGAAAATGGGGACATTACAATTGTTTATAATGTAAATTCACTATCATGGATGTTGCATCTCTGATATAAAGCCTCAACGAGGTCTGTATGACTCTTAGCGCATCCAATTCCTTGTAAATCTACAGTTATTTAGAACACTGTACAGAGCTCTGAAAACTGTTTGGGAATGATTACAAAGATGAGTTTATGCTGGTGTGAATCTGTTCCGACATGTTTGTGCTGACACAAACCTGTCCTGCCATGAACTTTCCCGAGAAACATGCAGTAACATGGGCATATTTGTCACGCTGACACAAACCTGTCCTGACATACTCGTGCTGACATGATGTGTACTGACATGAACTTTGCCAAGAAACATGCAGGACCATGGACATATTTGTTGGGGACTGAATTTGTCCCAAACATGTTTTTCCTGGCCTGAATTCGCCTTGAAACAGACAAAAGATGGGGGACTGAATTCTCTTCAAACATGTTTTTCCTCGTCTGAATTTGCCTTGAGAGAGACAAAAGAGGAAACCTATCTCCAGGTTGGAATTTGGCTCAGTTGGAATGCTGTCCGTTGGGTTTCTTGGTTTGTTGAAGTCTTTTGTGTCGAACTTTGAGTACACTTTGCTTTAAACAGAGCCTCGAGGGGTATGTGAATGATCATACGAGATTGTGAGTTCAGTTGCAGGGCAGAAAGGAGGGAGAATACATCAGAGAATAGAACAATTGATGGTGCCGAATTAAGGAGATGGGTGTTTTGGCTGTATGCCGTAGCCTTGTTAGGTTTTAACCTTGCATTTCTTGTTGACAGTGGATTGGAGGCACAACCCCACTTGCTGGATTTTCTCATCACATGTTTCTCATGGGTGAATTCGCATCTTTACTTGTATGTGATTTTTTAGTTTCCTTTCTATTTCTGTTCATTCAATCTCGATTCTTCATGTAATTGATGCAATCTGGCCTACTTTGTAAAGAAATGTGCGTATGCATAATACTATTTCTGCAAATAATTCTGCATAGCAGTCATAAGACTAAATAAGATCTGTGTTAATGAATTAGACTTTGGTCTTACAGAGCTAATTACAGATCATCTCGGTGGAGTTACTGACTTTCTTCAAGGATTTTCTAGCCTGGCCACCACAATCATGGACATTCCCTTGTGAGCATTATCATATCCGTCATTAGATGATGATGGATTTGGTTCTCTTAGCCCAAGTGTTGCAAACATGTGACAGTCCCCCAATTTGCACGGACTTAAATTCTTTGCACATGATGTATTACCCAAAAGTTCAAAGATCTGTTTGATGAGTCTTGCGTCCTGGCAACTGCAAAACACTGCTCTGATGTTAGGTGACCTACTTAGGCTTGGTTTTGTTTAATGAATTGTAAGCATATATAAAATGTTTCCTATGTTCTATTTTCATTGCAATGTTTCATTTCTTGGAAGTTCAGCTTTTTCCTTGGTAAGAATTAAAACGTCTAATATCTTGTGAAACAAAAAGCCTTACAATCTTCTGATTTGGAACAAGATTGATATTTTAATATTTTTGGTCATACAAGATCTGTCCAAATGCATTGCTTATGGTGCAAAAACTATTCTTTTCAAGAAAGCTTAATGCATATAATATTATATTGAAATAGAGATGGACAGATGCTATTTTTCTTTGGTTTTAATAAACTCATAATAGGTTTGCAACCTCTTTGTTAAGAAGAATGTGAAGCATAGTAGCATTACTCGGTAAAAGAACATGAGTAGTCACGAACTGGCAATTTTCTTGTGCTGATTTTGGCATGCAGCACAATCCAATGGTCAAATCCGGGATTTATCATGTCAAATTGATGTTTTCAAAAGCATGCTGGGTAATTAAAAAAAATGCATCTTAAACCCATGCAAATTTTGAAAATATGGTGGTTTGTTTCATCTATAAAAGGCTGCCAATTTTTTTTGGATTCGTCTTTGAAACTTGATGGTACTAAAAATTGAAATGTTTGTGTCTTTTGACCTGTTTGACGCACTTTCATCACAGTTATTCTAGCATAGTAGCATTACTCGGTAGAAGAACATCAGTAGTCACAAACTGGCAATTTTCTTGTGCCATTTTTGGCATGCTGCACAATGCAATGGTCAAATCTGGGATTTATCCTGTCAAATTGATATTTTCAAAAGCATGCTGGGTAATTCAAAAAAATGCATTTCAAACTCATGCAGATTTCAAAAATATAATGGTTTGTTTCATCTATAAAAGGCTGCTAGATTTTTTTGGATTGGTCTTTGAAACTTGATGGTACTGAAAATTGAATTGTTTGTCTTTTGACCTATTTGACCCATTCTCATCACAGTTATATTCAATACATATTATATGTTTATTTTAATGTCTGCACAATATTTGGCATGCAGTGACAAATTTTTTTTTTTTCTATTTGTTGTGACCATATATATTTGTTTGCTTTGTTTTGCTGTTATTTTCCTTTTTTAAGCCCGTGCACTTGAAAAACACTTACTTTTGCCATGCCATGTAAATAGAATGCTAATATACTGTCTGGGATATCTGTTTTTGTATAATACTTAGGCAATTGAAGTTGGAAATGAGTCATGGAAAAACATGTCACTGATAATGAATGCATTCATCAATTGCTTTTTAACCCTCAAATCCTATTTCTTTGGTCAAGCTTCTCTTTGATGTTTTAATTAAATTGCTATATCATGCTTAAGCCATGTCCACGAACAGATTGATATTGGATCGAGCATCTTTAGGTGTATGATGCAAGTTTCAATGATTGACTTTCATTTAACTGTGCGTTTGCATACTTCCTTGGGTAGTTTAATTTTGTTGTTTTCATCTCTTTATCGGTTACAGAATGCTGTGATCATCTGCTTTGTGGACCAGTAATGGGCATAAAAATTCCTTTTCAGAACATTCTTTCAATTAGATGCTGTATCTTGTTTCCAGGGCGGTCATTATCAAACAACATTTACAATCTTGGCATAAGGGACCCATATGCAGAAGCTTTGAAGCAACTGGGCTTTGACTTGGAAACATTAGTGGAGAAGGTTAGCTTTGAAAGCAAAATAAATATCATTAGTAGGGTGCTTGGATTTACTTTTTGTCCTTTTTTGGTTGTCTGATGACTCTGATCATTCTTTATAACATAACAGGAAAGAACTCTATATTACTTGAGAAAATTTCATAAAGTGTTCACTATATTTTTGTTTCCACAAAGTAAAGTAAAATGATTACAGCAAGTAGATGCTCTATGTAACAAGATTTCTGTTGTAAGCTTATATTATTTGCTTATCATGCTAATTTGAAAGATGCCAATCTTATTTTAAGCATTCCCAATCTCTGGTGATGTGTCTGTGCTTACACTAAATCCTTGAGTTTTCCAACCTGATTATCATAGATTTCTGTAATTAAATAATGTAATGAGCCACCTTTCCATATACACATACAAACATGTAGACGAGAAGCCGTTCTTGTGAAGTTGGCATGCAATGCATCCCTACCCAAGTGCAAGGGGTATTTTGATTAAAACATTGGAACATAATTTTGGTTGGATGAAAGTAACACAACTCTTCTTGGTTGTTCAAAGGCTGAAAAGAATGACAAATCATTGGCTCCGCTGAGCCGAATTGGCTCCCTGAGCAGGACTTGAGAGTGGCTCCATGGGATTTGGCGAGTTTGACATCAAGACTGACCCCTATATATATCCAAGGAAAAAAACCTTAAATTCTCTTAGCCTTCCGTGACAATATTTTTCATGTCATTTTATCACTCACTGGGGATTGTCTTGAAGACAAATCAGCCTAAGATACCAATTTAATTTAATTTTTATTATTGCTATTTATTTCAGCGGTTGAGATTTGAAATTTGCAGCAATTGAGCAAACTGGAGATTTCAGAAGTGAGCATTGATTAGGGAAGATATGAAGTAATTGTTTCTTCAGTTCAATTTTTTATTGTTATAATTATTATTTTGTAATCTTTTTGAAAATTTTAATAAATAATGTATTTTCTAATTTGCTGAGACTTTTGTCAAGTCTTAATGCTGAGTGTTTCTGAGTTTTTTGACTACTAGGTCACTGGCTTCGTTGAATCTGAGTCATGTTACTACAGGTTGGATAGTAGGATACGATCATCATAGAAAATTTTCATTTATCATCTCCTCATCTGGTCGAATCCCATTTGATGTTTATTTGTGTTCTCTTGTTGGGAGTTGGGTTGACTGGTTTGCAGCTCACACGATATCATATGGTCCACAAGCATGAATAGCCAAGGTCTAATTCATGGGGTACATGCAACTGCTTCCTTTCACGTTCCATATATAATAATACACATAGTTGCGCTTGACCTTTTCTAAGTATGCCCTTATTGCTCCCAAAACGTTATTCTAGCCAACCTTGGCCGAATGTCACTAGAGCTTGATTGTTTGTTGTCTATGCTTAGTGATTGGCCTCTGCCAACTCTACTCGAAGCCTAACTTATATTCTAGTACCATTATTACTTTTAGGACTTGGATGTTATTATAATGATAGCAGTAATAGTAGCACTTAGAGAATCCCTCACTGCAAAAAGCAATACAAGCAAACAAATGGGGATTTACTAGGAGGTGGAAACCCAACAAATGTTTGGCGATTTACTTGTTTGCATAAATGTTTGGTGATTACTCGAGGACTCGGCGATTACTCGGCGAGTATTCCAACTATGATTTAAACAATGTTTCTAAGACAGTCATATCTCCAAATACACGATCTTAATTGACATTCTCCTCATGCTTAGAATTACCAAACACTTTAGACATCAAAGATAAGATAACATAAATGATATTGGAGGAAGCTGAACAAGAAGGTTATGTGCAAGAAAATGATCAGCAACTGAATATGATAAAAGGCAAATTTGGTTAGATTTATGAGAAAAGAAAATCAAAATATTGGATGCAATATTATGGTAATCATATCACTTGATTTCAGTTATCATCGCATTAGACAAGTTTCTGCCAATCTTGGCATGCACTTATCAATTAAATTATTTAAAAGAATGATATTTAAGTTATTTTGAATTGACCAAGGGTCCTAAATTTTGTTAAGGCTAAAAGGTAAAACCCTGTAATTGCATGTATCGTATCATCTGAACAAATGAAACATGATGTTGGTATTCAAGCAGACAAGAAAGCAAGTGTTGATCACCATGGTAACAATGTTCAAAACATTTGGGTAGGCTCAAGAATGTGAATGCTTCACAAAGTATTTGATTTTAAAAAGGGTTCCGTAAGGTTTGAACCTAGATACCACAAAGTTATGCACACTCACAGAAATAGAATATTGCAAAGATATATAAAAGAAAGAAAGAAACTCTATTAATTTCCACGAATAACCAAAATACTTAAATGGTACACTTATAAGAGAAGTATTAGTGTAAAAAGACCTTATGTTATAAAACAAATATTACTCCGTCCAATGTTCATAAAATGTGATACATCGCACTATTAGACAATAGAACTCACTCTCTAATTTCCTTAGTCTCTACCGTAGGCAACTATTGTCTCAAATGAAAATTTAAACATCTTTAAAATAGAAACATGCTACATGATCTAATTCATGATCATTAATACAATTGATGCCAACATCATAATCCAAAGTCAAACTATCTGCACACCACTAGAATATTCACTGTGTCCTTCATAGTCAAAAGTGAGGGCTGATGTCACAGTCAGTGGGTTAACCTGGTATTGGTAGATTTGGTCCACTTGGGTCGACCCTGCTGAAAAAATCAAGGTTCATTGAAAATCCTTGAGGTCCGGTCAAACCTTGTCACTATGTTGATAACATCATAACAGGATTATAAATAAGAATGGCTCAAACATAGTCATTGCTCATAAGAGTCAATTTTAAAAGAAATTTTTCAACATGTATTTATGGAACTACAAAATATCAGAAATGACATGTCAACACATTACATGCGTCATGAAGAACTAATGACCAATGTCATACTAACGGTAACAGTTGACATTTATTTACTTCATTATTGATTCACTGAATTATAATTTGGCCAAATTTTATTTAAAAGATTTATGGTATGAATATATCTTAAATCACTTATACTCCCTCATGAAGTTGATTTGTGCATTGTATACATTGTTCTTGCCTATTCTTATGCAAAAACCGACAAATATATTTACCACTGTTTTGAAGGAAAAACACTTAAAAAAAGGGGAGGGAGTGTTTATTTCTTGTTCAGTAAATGAGGGTTAAAATTGGTGCACTCATCCCAAAAAATGCAAGGAAATCCGGAAATTGTCAGTGTTATTTATATTTACTGAAAGAGCAGAGTTTGTAGAAAGAAAAACAAAAAAACAAAAAAACAAGGGTACTCCTTTTTGATAATGGGCCATCAGGACACGGGTGGCCTTCACTACACAAAAAGGATCAACGAAAAAAGAGTTTATGTTTCCAATTAAAGTAGGCAGAGAAGAGTTTGTTGTACCAAAAACTAAACTTTAGCCTTCAGCTCATATGCCGACGCAAAAAGGACTAGACTTCTAAACAACTAAAAAACTCAGAACTTTGGAAACTCGAAACTGGCTGCTGAAGGGCCAGCTGACATCTACAGTCTTTGCTTCCATGTCTTGTATCTCACCTGAGGCTACCAGCTTCTCATATATAAACTTCTGTTCAGCAATTCCCTGCTCTGAGAGGGGGTGGAATAGCTCTTCTGCCGTCTTGGCTTCTCGGGCCTTCCAAAATTGAGCCTCTGATTTCAAAGGGCATCCTCATTTGCTTTTCAGAGAGGAGGAGCCTTCACGTTTAGCTGATATAACAGGGAGAGGGAAATGTGTGGCTAAGGGTAGAGCTGGGAGACATTCGTGGATGGCTACATGAGAGATAAAGTCATGTGGAGTAAGATAGAGCTTGCCCTCAATACCCATAGATGCCCACAATCTTAAGCTGCCAGTTGGCTGCATCGTCCTCCAATTTTATGGTTCTGGCTTTAAATTCCTGTAAATCCCTCTAAGCAGCTTCAGACACGCGGGTATTTTGCCTCTTCTAAAAGTTAAAGAACACATATTGCAGATAGGCTGAAGTTTCTTTACCTTTGACCTTTTTGGAGAGCTGGGCGTGACAATGGATATCGATTCCTCTATATCCATTTGAAAATTTGAGGGCCTTTGTATCTGGGATATTGAAGGAAGTTTTTAGGAGACTGTTTGAAACCAGGACACCGTACCTGTTACAGTGTTGCTTTTTAGTACTTCCAAGCAATAAGCACTGGAATATAAAGAGAGCGAGGCTTACACTGTAAAGTGCTGCCTTAAGAAAAGAGAAGTTTTGAAAGACTGAAAGGCCTTGGCTTTCGCACTTGCCACACGGCGGTGGCTGGCTGGCCTTGTGTGTGGGGGTGATCAATGTAGCAACTAAACATCCTTGCTGATATGACATTTTATTTGTTATGACTTATGAGTATGCAATGGGGATGGTAAGTCCTTCAAATTAGGAGATGAAATTTGGTCAATGATGAGATAAAGTGCTAGAAAAGGTCCATTCCGTTTCAAACTTTCAACACCATGATCGGCTAAAGAGTAAGCAGCCTTGTTTGCTTCTTGAAAGCATTGTTTACATTTGACCTCAACAAAAGAGGCCTGGAATGAAATGACAATTAGCCTAAGCACTTGCTACTTTGTCCCACTACAAATGATGCTATATAAGAGAAGAAATCTTGATTGTGAAGAGCCATATGCATTGTGGACGC
This sequence comes from Taxus chinensis, assembly GCA_019776745.2. Classification (NCBI taxonomy): domain Eukaryota; kingdom Viridiplantae; phylum Streptophyta; class Pinopsida; order Cupressales; family Taxaceae; genus Taxus; species Taxus chinensis. Next base: position 216,235,786 of record CM034152.1, on the reverse strand, counting down.
TTAACTGGAATGTAGGTTTGCAGATGTTCGAACGACTGTAAATAAAGGTTGTTGTTTCGTGAGGGCACGTATTTTGTTGTCTTCGAATTTGTTCTCCATTTCTGGAAGAGTAATCGCGTTTTTTTCTCAGAATACCTGTCCATATCTCGATTATGCCCTTTGAAATCAAATGAGGAACTTGACTGTTGCTTTTCCGAAATGGAGATATGGACAGGTATGGAAGGAAAGCCAAGACATGGAACTCAGATACTCAGACATGGAAATACCTATCGGGATTTGGGAACTTGATTGTTACTTTTTCGATTAAGGCTCCCAAGTTTTTGCTTCTCTATTGACGATTGGAGGTCTGTTGAATCCTTGCAACCTCATTTTTCCCATTCGCGAGTCCTTGCTCATCATTTTTTCCACTGATAATGGAAACTAAACAGGGTGGCAACGAGACAACACGTAAGCTTGACCTCCCACAAAATGAAAAGGGGATTGGGACTTCAACTCCAGTGAATCCGCAGGCTCCATCCTTCAAATATGTTCTGTGAAGGAATTCTAAAATGAATATGCAAGGAAGGATCTCATTGAACAATGAAAACGCCGCTACGAATGCCTAAATATGATCCCCAGAAAAATGAAAATGGATGCATGAAAGCTACTGATGGAACACCAATCGTAAAGATATAGAGAGCACATCCAAGGTGGAATAGATGACCTGGAGAACAGAGGGTTAATTGTTCGGTTCATGGGATTTAGACCATCTTTGCAGGCTTTTAAAAAATGGGCATACAAAATGTGGAAGACCCCGGGTGAGTATACTATATCGATATACCCTAATTGTTATTTTCTTGTTTTTTGTGCCTCCCCTTTAAATCGTGAATTAATCTTTCGAGGACCATGGTTTTTTGGAAGAGCGGGACTGTTTATGAAGCCATGGTATACAATGTTTAAAGCAGAGGAGGAATTACCATCGGTGGTACCAATTCAGGTCAGATTATTTGGTCTTCTGGCTTAATATTGGAACCATCATGTTTTTATGGAGATTGACAATACTTTGGGAACTTACATGATGATGGCAGATGCCTCTATGAAACTGGAACAAATAATTTATGCTCGTATATGTATACTCATGGATCTTAACAAGCCATTACCACAAAAAAATTCTCTGGCAATGGAGGATGAAACATGGGAGCAAGTTCTTGACTATGAAAATATCCCTTTCCGATGTCGCAATTGTCATGAGTATGGATATCTGGTTAGAGATTGCCCTCTTAAAATTCCAAACTTTATTGAAGAAGAGCGAAAACATGATGAATTTACTAAACCCAACAGAAAAAAAGTAGCGAGAGAGACACCTGCAATGAAAATGGCAGAAAGTAGCCACAATAGATTTGCTACCTTGCAATAGCTATAAGAGGAGGGAGTTGAGGAGTTAATGGAATCCCAAGTCCCTGAAACACAACCTAATCAACCTCTTCAACACGAAAAAACATGGATCAGCCGAAAGAAGAACATCAGAATTAGTTGGTAGTTTATCAAAACCAAGCAATTTATGACTCTACAAGGAAAAATATAAAAAGTTATCAGCGGAAAACCAAATATCAAGACAAATTCTTGGATGCAGATCAACAGGCAGAGGTTCCTGAAAATATGGATAGAGCTCTTGTTCTATTTGGGCAAGATAAGGGTAAGCAAATTGATGAATCTACTTTGAGAGTGGCTTAGGATAAAAGTAAGAAGATTAAAATTGATAAAAATATTAAATCAGGACGTAAACCAAATCAGGTATCTCTTCAAAACAAGGGCAAGAAGTTGAGTAATGCTGGGATGGTGAGGGATTTATCCCAATTTTTCCAAACTCCCCCATCATGAGGATCATCACTTTGGAATATAAGAGGGCTAAAGGGAAGCCTTTCTAAAGTTCAAGAAATCAAGAGAATGAGTCATACTAATCATCCATCGGTGGTATTAATTCAAGAGACTAAAGCCTCTATAGATCTTATGGCTGCTATTTCGGAGAGAGTATGGCCTAAAGCACATCATATAGCTTTGAGTTCGCAAGGAGCTTCTGGAGGTATTATATTTTTATGGGATCCAAAGACTATTATGGTTTTGAACTCTTGTGCTATTCAAGGAGGACTCTTAACTCATATGTACTCTAAAGTGGATGACAAAAATTTTGTGCTTATAAATGTATATGCCGCTTTAGAAGTAGGAGCTAAACAGAAACAATGGAACCAGATTTCAGGTATGACTAGTCTATTTTCAGGGATTCCTCTTATCTTAGGGGGAGATTTTAATGTTATTCTCAATTTACAAGAGAAACAAGTTGGTAATAAACAGTTAGATTTTAGTTCTACAGTTATGTCCCAACATATACGATTACTAAACCTTCTGGATGTTCCAATTGAAAATGGGGTTATGACATGGAATAATAGAAGACAAGGGCAACACTGTATTATGGAAAGACTTGACAGATTTCTAGTTTCTGAAGAATGGTGGTTCCAAACTTTTGTTTCCAAGGAAACACTTCTAAACAACATTGACTCAGATCATTGGCCTGTTTCTTTTGAGATAGGGAAATATTTTCGGCATAATGTACCCTTTAGATTTCAATTGATGTGGCTGCAACATGAAAATATCATACAATGCATTCAACAGTGGTGGATGGAAGGAAAGCCAAGACATGGAAGGAAAGCCAAGACATGGAACTCATATGTACTCCATTGTTAAGAGGTTGGACTATCTTAAGACCAAACTTAAAAAATGGAATTTGACTGAGTTTGGAGACATTTAGGCTAAGAAAACAGGTATCCTCAAACAATTGGAAGAGATTAATTCTGAAATACGTCATACAAGTATTATTGGTGAGCTAATTCAGAAAGAACAACTGCTAAAAACAAAATTGATAGAATCGGAAGTCAGAGAGGACATAATCTGGAAGCAAAAATCTAGAATTCAATGGTTAAATGCAGGGGATAAAAATTCTGCACTTTCTTTAAATCATTACTTCATAGAAGGGTGCATAATTATATTTCTTCTTTGAAGACAACAGGGGGTCAACAGACCTATTCTCTTGAAGGAATGAAACAAGAGGTTGTTTTGTTTTTTATTGACTTGTTTACAACTCAACCTCTCAATCTACAGAGTCAGCAAAAAGTTTTAGAAGTGTTGCCTAGGCTGATTTCTCAAGAGGAAAATGAAAAGCTTATTTAGCCAGTCACTGAGCAAGAGTTATATACTGCTGTTTTTAGTATGGGAACAGGAAAAACTCTTGGGCCAGATGGTTTCCCAATTGAATTTTATTAGACTTTTTGGGATTTAGTAAAAGAGGATTTACTTGGTGTTGTGGAAGAGGCAAGACTTTCAAAAACTATGCTTAAGGAAATAAACAAAACATTTATCTCTCTCATTCCGAAATCTGAGGATGTTACAGAAATTTCAGGTTTCAAGCCTATAGCTCTATGCAATGTTTTTTATAAAATTATTACAAAAGTTATGACAGAAAGTCGTAAACCTCTTCTGTATAAGATTATCTCCCCCGAACAGGGTGGTTTTGTTTTGGGTCGTCAGATTCGTGATGAAATTGTTTTGGCCCAGGAACTTTTGCATTCTATGGAACTCTAGAAGTCACCGGCTATGCTAATTAGATTAGATTTATCCAAAGCATATGATCGAGTTGATTGGAAGTTTCTCAGTCAGGTTCTAGCTAAATTTGGCTTTTCTGAGGAATGGATTAAATGGATAGAGGCTTGTTTAACCTCGGTCTTTTTCTCTGTGTTACATAATGGAGAACCTACCAACCTTTTTGGAGCTTATAGGGGTATCAGACAGGGAGATCCGCTGTCCCCTTTTCTATTTATTATTTTGGCTGAATGTTTGGGAAGATTAGTGACCAAAGTCTGTCAGGATAAGCGAATACAAGGTGTGCAACTTGCCACTTCTGTAAAGCTTCTCTCTCACCTTCAGTTTGTTGATGACTCTACCTTGGCAGGGAAGGCTACCATAGTGGAAGCTAAGCAATTGGGTAAAATTCTTCATGTCTTTTCTTCCACCACTGGTCAACTGATTAATGAAGCCAAATCTAGTATTATTTTCTTCCATTGCTCCTTACAACAAGAAGAGAGAGTTCTCAAAATTTTCCATTTCAAAAAGGGTTCTCTTCTTATCAAATATTTGGGTGTTCCGCTTTATTCGAAGCAGAATAAATATTAGGAGTTGCTAATAGCGAAGATAAATGGTAAGATACACAAATAGACTAATAAATGGTTATCTACGATAGGTAGGATGACTCTAGTCAAGGCTGTCCTTCAGGTGGTTCTAGTTTATGCTTCATCCATCTTCAATATTCCTAAATCAATTTTGAAAAATATTGATTCTATTTGTTAGGTTTTTTTGTGGAGTGGGACACAAAATTAGAAAAAATGGTCATTAGTAAATTGGGAAACTCTTTGTCATTCCAGAAAGGAAGGGGACCTAGGTTTCAGATTTGTTGTTAAACAGGCTCAGGCCCTAGCTAGTAAACTTTATTGGAGGCTAATCACTTCTCCAAATGATTTATGGGCTATTAATATCAAAGGCAAATACCTGGTAAATCAGCCACCAAACCATATTATTAGATGTTCCCTTCCAACAAAAGGATTTCCAATTTTGGCAGTTCTTAGAATGGGAGAAAGCATGATCAAAACAAAGTTATTATGGATAGTGAATAAGGGTAATCACGCATATTTTTGGCTGGATTCTTGGGAAGCAATGCATCAAAAAGGATGGACAAGAGTTATGCATTATACTAAACAAATATCTCAACATTTGGAAATGGGTAGATGCTGGATCTCCTCATGAATGACCTATTTCTTTATAACAACCAGTATAAGCTTTGATTAACCAAATCTTGAAAAGATATTCACTCTCCTTCTCTAATGAATTTGATCAAATAGGATGGGGGAACTCATTGGGAGGAGAATATATTGTTCACTCTGGATATGAAGAGGTAACTAGAGGTAATCCTCATCCCCTACAAGCTATGTTTCAACAAATATGGCAGCCTTCTATATGGCACATGGTAGAGTTCTCACATGAGATAGACTTATGAAGAGAGGTTTTTTTGGGCCTTCTAGATGTACACTATGTTGGAATGAGACGGAAACTAGACATCATTTCTTCTTCCTTTGTCCGTGGGCTATTGCTTTATGGCAATCTCTTGTGGATATGTTTGGTATACATTACCAAGGACTTCATTCTCTTGAGCAACTGATGAAGGAATCGCAAGAAGGTATCCCAAAAGGACAAAACTTACTTCTTGCCCTATGGATATGTATCACTTTGTTAATTTGGAATATATGAAAGGAACGAAATAAAAAAAATTTCAAGCAAGAGATCACAGAAAAGGGGTACGTTTGGCAGAAGACAATAATTAATATGGCAGAAACTATCAAGCAGAAAGTTTCCCTTCCCTCCTCTCTTTCTTTGGAATGGAGTACAGCATGTAATCTGCTTTCTTTTCAGCCTACTAGTTCCCGACTTCCTGCTTTTATGCTCAAAAAAAGAGGAAAAAAAAAATGTGTTCCTCCTCCTTTGCAGGTAGGTAAATTGAACACGGATGGGGCTTCCAGGGGAAATCCAGGAAAGGCGGCAATGGGGGTATTGGAAGAATGCATGATGGGAGAGCTATATTCATTTTTGCTGAAAATCTGGTAACTACTACTAACAATGTTGTTGAGATTAGAGCTATCTATAGAGGTTTACAAGAGGCTATTAAGTGTGGTTGGATTAAGGTGCAAGTGGAATCAGATTCCAGGATTATTGTTAGGATGCTGACTTTTTCAGACAATCTAGGGAGTTCAAATTGGCAGATTGAATGCGAAAAAAGAAAAATCCAAGGCTTGCATGCTTATTTTCAGTTGCTGCAAATCAGTCATATTTCTAGACAGAAAAATCAGGTGGCTGATGCTCTAGCTAACTGGGCTTTGGATAATCATGACATCGGATGCTATGAAGATCCCCCTCTGTGGTGGCCTCAACGAGATCAGAAAGAAATGATTGCTATTTTGGTCCCATAGACTCTTCAGTCTAGTGGATGTCATTAAAATATTTCATTCATTCATTCATATTCTGAAACTTGATAATTTTCATGATGTTCATTAAGTTTATTTTGTTTCATAATGCTTGGGATTGGACTAATAGTTTCCATGCTTGGCATAGTTCGACATTGTACAAATATTTTTCTCATGAAATAATATTTTATAGTTAAAAAAACAAAAACAAAAAAAACAAAAACAAAAGAGGCCCGGAGAAGTCTGCCTTCACTGTGGATGTTGTCCAACTTTCAGGTTTGACACAGTCCTTTCTTCACCAGATTCATGATATTTTGAAAATCTATTTCTACTGCCAAATTTCTGATCCCAAGAGGGCGTGCTTACTTTAGAACCGCCACTAATCCAATTGCTTCAGAAAATTTGTTGATATTTGATCCTAACTGGGTACTTGAGGCTTCACAAAGTTTCCATTAATATCACTAATCATTCCACTAGCCCTTGCTAGACAAGGCTCGTTAAAATTCATCTTGGACCAGCTATTCAATGTTCTTTGGATGGGGCATGGCTGGCGTACAACGGTGCTCCCATTCTAAGTAATTTACTCCCGTCTACCCCTTAATTGGAGAAAAAGGGGAGGGAACACTGTACAGCCCCAAATAATTCAATAAAATAATAAGCATGTAAATAGGGATCTCACCTTTCATCACACATCCCTTCATACATAAAATGTATGACCATGACTTGTACTTTCATAATCTAACTTCTATCTTTATTCAATACAGTTTGTATATACCATTATGATTTACACAATAGGTTCAGTTGATCCATTACAATTCTTCTCAAAACTTTTTTGTTGCATTAGTTCATGCTGCCTTGATACATTATGGGTGGAGACCTAATCTGTTAAAAAGTTGTATTTAAATCTTAAAAGTTTTGGTTAGAAGGATTTTTGAGTTATGGCTCCATTGAGGCTTTAAGCAGTTCTAATAAATGAAAGCCCTGATTTCTTGAAGATGCTCTTAATTAATCTTTTAGGTTTGCACAGGTTATCATTTTTGTAAGGAGGATTTTCTGGAATGCTCTTATATGGACAAATATTTGAATTTTGAAAAGGGTGATAAATTTGTATTTTATGTGCTAAATTGTTGTTATCTAAAGTTAACATATGCTGAATTATGATTGAGATTCTCAACATTGTTTGTATCCTTAAGGCATGTTTGTTTCCAATGTGCTCAAGTATAGAAAAAGAATTTTCTAAGTAACTATATAACATAATGGATTGGATTCATCCATTTAACTTGTTTCCATTTGTTCTCATATTAAGGAAGCAGATGCAGCTCTTGGAAATGGTGGGCTTGCTCGACTGTCAGCATGTCTAATGGACTCACTCTCAACTTTAGACTTTCCAGCCTGGGGGTAAAATTTTTATTCTTCTACATATTTGGTTTCAACAAGTTCTTCATTGAGGGCGACCTCCCTTTTTTCTGGGAAGTTAAAATCTGTGAAACTTGGCTGGTTGGAATTTGATTCGCTTCAAGTTTTGTTGCCAACGTGAAGGTCTTGCTTAAACGTGATTTTCTTGCTGGAAATTAAATAATGAGCCCATTTTTCTTTTGCAGATATGGGCTGCGTTATCAGTATGGATTGTTTAGACAGGTCATACTTGATGGGTTTCAGCATGAACAACCAGATTATTGGCTTAATTTTGGTAATCCTTGGGAGATTGAACGTGTTCATATCACATATCCAGTAAAGGTTTGTAACAAATATAGTCTAAAGTCTAGACTAATACTTTTTGTCTGCCTGTTTTCTACTTATGCCCGCAACGAGTTCTCTCAGGGTTATTGGTCTGTTGCATCTGTCCTCCATTATTAATTTCCTCATGCACAATTTATTCTTTCATCTATCACCATAATGCGTTTTTATTGTATACTGTAGTTTTATGGGAAAGTGGAGGAGGAAGTTCACAAGGGCAGAAAGCGAAAAAAATGGATTCCTGGAGAGATGGTAGGAACCTTGAATATGCTAATAATTTCTCGTGTGTTATAAGTTTGTATATGCTATAAATAATGATTGATGTTAGACATAGTGGTGTAGTGGTCTAGTAAGGCTGCATGAAGTTTGCCAGATTCCTGATTCATCATTGATTTACAAGATCTATACTGGTTAAGAATGTCGTTTTTTGTAATGAGCAGTTGCTGTTATAATTTATGATTCCGCATCAAAGTTACTTAGTTCTTTTTTTAAAATTTAACCTCAATGCAATCCATTGATGATCCATACTGGTATCTAGTTATATATCTAAAGCTTCTCATTTACTTCATAGTTCATTGGTGAAAATAGTACTTGAGGAATTGTATATTTTTATTGATGTGTAGGTAGAAGCTGTTGCATATGACAACCCTATACCAGGATATGACACAGGAAACACTATCAATCTTCGACTTTGGGCAGCCAAACCCAGTGGTGAATCTGATCTGGTTGGTTTTCTCTGCACTTTGATATTTTAGGAACAATGATCTTTTTTAAGTTCACATTTTTTACATTATTGAATCACTGGAAGAGTACCGTGTTAAGGACACTAGTTGCCGGGGTGTGTAGATCTGAGTAAGGACTATGAATTTTCTAAGAACTGTAGTATAGGTGGAAAATTTTACAATTTCGTAAACTTCAAAAATAGAAATAGTATAAGGAAAAATCTAATAACTAAGAAACTAAGAAGTTGGGTCCTTGACCTCACGTGGAGCAGTCCTGGTATGGCATGCACCAGGCATTGGTTTCAGATTGATTCGTCTTCCAGTCCTGCCTGGGTATGTCCGAGATAGACTCGGCTATAGCCATCCTGCCGGGTCATACCGGAGTAGGACCCAGGCAAAATCGACATTCAAAAGTTTTTAATTTTTAAAATTATTTTTTTGTTTTTTGTTTTTACTTAAAAAAAACTCAAGTTGGACTTCAGAAAACAAGTAAAAACTAATAAATATAATGGGTAAAACCTAAAAGGCACTCCCACATTCATATTCCCTAAAGGACATGATGATGTTGATGCTCTTGGTAAAAAGCAGAGTTGTATGGAACAAATATGGACGTGGATAGAAATATGTTAATACATGTAGTTTTTTAATGCTCCCTGATATGGATACGGTTGGATACAACGTATATATAATATTCAGAATATTATAATAATCCAGATTATAAATTATAGATATACATTAATCATAATCATCCATTTTAAATTAGAAACAAATCTGTACATTAGATTAAATATATATTAATTATAATCATCAATTTTAAATTATAAACGAATGTATACATTAGATTAAAATTACACACAAATTACACACCCCCAGCCCACGGGAAGGTAGGAAGTCGGGTATTCAATGGATATAAAAAAAATGGCAAGTTGTGCAGCCAATGGAAAATAGAGGAAATGAAAGAAAAGAAGTAGAGTAGACCAAAAGAAAAATATCAAAAGAACTGCAGGTTGATCAGAGCCAATGTGAAAGTCTCATCTCCATGTCCTCAAATGTTATTGCTAAAATGCATTATAGAAGGTCATTTGCAGTTTTTTTTGGATCTTTTTAGTCTTTTAGAGGGTTGTTTTTGTTATTTTTTAAACTTTTAATTAAGATATGGCTATAATTGCCCTGCATATCATATCCGGCTGTATCTAATTATAATATGGCCCAACTATGGGTTTGTGTTTAGTTACGGTTGTTTACGTTATTCAAACTATATTCAAGCCATGTCGTACTTGTATCCATATTTGACATGCTGATACACGATACTGAGCGTGTTGGATACATGCACCCTAGTAGTAGGGGTTGCATATTTGACAACCGTGGTGAAAAGCAATATGCTGCTTTATTTTGATTTTTGATGATACATTTGCACTATGTACTTGTAGTTCTAAGGTTGACCATTGACTATTGTTCTATTAATCTATTCAGATTTATATGATGACATTTGGCATTGAATTATGAGTAGAGTTTTCAATATTTTCTTGGTTATTCATCTTATTTTATTTATTCTAGTCATATTATTTGGCTATAATTTTAATATTTTACATATATTTTTGTACAGTCATATGCAAGCTGTGCCAGCTGCAAATTATCGCCGCACCTGAACCGTGTACCCATACTAGGATCGGCTATTTAGTTAAGAAACTAAAAAATTGAGAATTTACATTAATACTTTTTATTTAACCAATTGGAAAGATTTATTCTTGAAAAATTGGTGAAAATTTAGCCAACCGGGAAAAATTAGTCCTTATGGTTTTCCTTCTTTCAGACATTGGTATGCATTTTCAAAAAAATGATTTTTTAAGGCTGTAAGGTTATGCATGATTCTACATGTATATATATGTCCTATTAAAATACATTCTTAACTATTTCTTGCATAATAAAATGACGGACACAAACTCCTAACTGTGCATCCCGGTTTCTCTTCATTCTCTCTTTGTTCACATCTTCTAACATTGGTATCAGAGCCATTGGTGCTCAAAGGGTTCACAGTTCAAGGAAGCTCTTGGAATAGAGTACCGACAGCAAGGAAGAAGATTGTGGAGGTCGAAGTTCGATGAAGCCCTGAAGCAGGTACAACTGTAGAAGACAATTTTTGAAGATGCAAACTATGGCATCGAGGCTGACTTCATTAAACATAATTGCATATTTTTTGAAGGATTTTTAAGGGCTACTCCTGCCGTTGGGGCACAAAAATATAGAATTATGATTTTCAGAAAATGTTAGGGCTCATATTTCAGTAGAGAAGAAAATATTGTATAGGGCATGGTGGGAAGGGAAAGTACCAAAAACGTTAGTGATTTTTATAGCTACAATAAAAATACAGTCATTTATATCCAGTTTCAGTGAAAAACATGAGTTTTGAGTTTCGTTTTTGTTGTTAGGGCTCAAAAAGGGCACGCATGAGCAGAAAACATGAAAATCGTGATTGCCATGAATGATAATTGTGTTTTTAGGGGATGTTTTTGTAGAAAACACAGTCCAAAATCACGAGGAAGAGGAAAAGCACAATTTTCAAAGGTATTTAGGGGAAAACAAAGAAAATACAGTCACACAGCTCCATAATCGTGATTTTTGAGGGTTATTTGTTGGAAGGGCAAATAGTTTTGCAATTTTCAATCGCAACTAGTTGTCTAGGGCACAATGTGTACATCTTTTATTTGCATTGATTTTCGGGTGAATATCAGAATACAATACTTTGTTTTATTGCATTAATTTGCAAGTCAGAAGTTAGAACTCATAAAAATGTATATTTCATCCATTCCATCAATTTGTGGGTCAAAATTCATGTATTTAGAATTTAGACTGTACTTTCATTTTGCTGCATCACTTTGTGGGTTGGAAAGTCATATTGGTTTGAAAAATGGCAAACATTCAAAAGCTTGTTTTGCCTGAGGCACAAAATTTGACAGGTCGTAATTATAATGTTCGACATCACAAGATTTTGACAATCGCAGAATTTTGAGACTATAATAAGATCATACTTGGCGAGGAGGGAGGCCTTGTTGCCAATTTTGCGGATTGTGACAAGCGTCATAAGGAGGCCTTGTTGCTGTTAAAGTTTTTGCCATTAGATGATTTAATACTCGAGGTCTTGAATGCCATTGAGGCTAGTGTGCTATGGTCTGCTCTGAAGGACAAATACACAACTTCAGAAAAAAGTTGGATGTTATATGTGAAGAATTTGTTATTTTTAGCGAGGATGCAAGAGGATGGTTCGTTATTAGATCAGCTACTTAAGATTAAAGATTTCTGAGGCCAACTCATCTCCATTAATAAAAAGGTGGAGGAGGACGATTCTATGGTGTTGTTCTGAATAGTTTTCCATCATTGTACGAGTCATTTGTGGAAGCCTTACATTTGATGGCTGAAAGTCAGACTTTGACTTTCAATAAAGTCAATGCTATTTGTTACAAAATGAACAGAGACAGATAGAAGCAATTGAGTCAAATTTTGGATAATCTGAAAGTGCATTGACTGCCCAGTGAAAAGGGAAGTGGAAACGACACTGGTGAATCTTTCGGATAGTAGGTAAAATGCCATTATTGTGATAAGGTTGGGCATCTCAAAAATGATTATTGGATGTGATGGTATGATCTTTCTCAATAGAACAAAAAGCCACAAGATGAGGCAAATGTGGCAGCAATTACAAATGAATGAGATTTTGAGGAAGAGCATGCTCTTTATTGTCTTACAACATCATGTTCAAATGAAAGTGCTACTAGTTGTTGGATCATTGACTTTGGTGCACCCAAACATATTTCATGTTGAAGGTAATGGTATTTATTTTTTACTGCAATTACAAATGTTTTGATTAAGTTGTATTACCTGGTGGAAAGTCTCTTGTGGTAGAGGGGATAGGAGATGTATGCATTTTATCGAATAATGCGCAAAAACTATTAGTAAGGAATGTTAGTTATGGTCTTAGCTTGCATAAGAATCTTTTATTTGTTCGCTTGTAAACATAGAATGCCAATTTTGCTGTAAATTTCTTTGGGGAGAAGTGTTTTGTGTCAAATGTGAAACAAGGACCGGTGATTGCCCTATGCATTGGGCATGGTAGCTGGTATAGGCTAGTTGACTCTTGTACAGTCAACTTAAAAGCACGTGTGGAGGGAGACTCCACCATACAGGATGTGCTAGAGGATGCCATTTCTTATAGAAATGTTGATCCTGCTCTGGGCAACCTACATGCACTAATTGTGGAGGGAATATGCACTAGTGTGCAGGAGATTGAAATACTCATGTGCGGGCAGATGAAATGCCCAAATTACAGGATGTGTAAGAAGCGCGAGGTGAGATGTGAGGAAAATCCACTCATATAATTGTGGAGGGAGACTCCACTATTCAAGATGCATAGGAGGTGCATGGTGAGATGGTAAGACACACCACTCAATCACAGGTGTTGGCACGAAGGATAGTAAAGCATGGACACTTTGCTCATCTTGTTGAAAAATGCTTTTTGCAATAGGGGCAATAGACGAGTAACAAGATAAGAAGGTTATTTCCCCTACCCTTGCAGAGATGGTTATTTCTCCTACAATGGATTTAGTTATTACTCCTACTGCAAAGATGCTCACTCAATTGCTTTTGTCCATAGCAACTCAATTTGGTTGGGGGGTATCTCAAAGTGCTTTCCTGAATGGAGAGTTGGATGAAGAGGTCTACATGGTGTTGCCTAAAGGTGATCATTTGGATTGCAGATTTATTGAGTCCTTGCATGGACTCAAATAGGGTTCAAAGCCTAGTACACTCTATTCAATCAACATCTCCAAGAATTTGATTTCCAAACTTTGGAGATTGGGCTGAACTTCTCAACTAATGATGATTCATTCTCGATCAATGAGTCACTTTGTGAACACTGGGTGGACAACTTGTATTTGAAGTCCACAAGATCGGATTTTTGTTTTGCTGTCACATGCATTTTTTGGTCTTTAACTACACCGAAGCTCCTAAATTGTACAACAACAAAGCATTACAGGATTGTAACTTTCAAAGTAATATCTCAGGAGCAGCCTGCAGAGTTAATGACTAAATTTCTTGGTTTTATTGTATTTGTAAACTTTTGGGGCAAACGTGTCTCCGCTTTAGTCATTAAGGGGGGTATTGAAATATATTCTTAATATATTCATCAACTCTTAACTAATTGTTAGTTATGGATTGACTAATGTTCGGTTGTAACTTTCTATCCCATTTTGTAACTATCTCTTGCATAATAAAATGAAAGACACACAAACTCCTATGCATTCCGGTTTATTTTTATTCTTGCTTTGTTCACATCTTCTAACATGTACAAATTACAAAATTTGAAACAAACAACAATAGTGTATAACTATATAAGTATCATGAATGATATTAAAATAATGGTTCACAAAGTTTTAGGGATGTAGTGATGGGGGGATGTATTTTAGAGACGACTGGAGAGGACTTCCAAATTTTTGGGAATGTCCTCCAAATTTCTGGGAATGACAGAGGGTATGCAGGTCCAGATGAATTTAAAAAATGCTTTTTATTAGAGGAAAACATTTTCAGGTAGTCTATTCAGCAAATGTATCTTATTTCTTAAACTCATTTTACTAGAATTGTAATAAAATTAATTGCAGTTCCTCACAGCCTTGTGCTTTCATTGAAGCTTGTATACCATATTTTTCATGCAATTGGCAGATAATGTAGAAAGGAAAAAAATGTTTTGGAAGGATTAAAAGCATTAATTCAAAAACATTTAAGTTCAACAGTTCTATTCTTATGTCACAAACTCATTTTATTAAAAGGTTGTAATGAAAACTAATAGCTGATGTAGTAGATGGTTTGGACAACAATCCATAAGAATTCATTATACTACTTAAGTACTGCTAGACTTTAAGATTAAATAGTAAATAAATCAGATGGCATATAGAAAAAAGCACCTATCAAAATATTACTAGATAAGATAATTTTATTAATGTCCAACAAATGACCACAAAAGTAGGTCAATGGGATTGTAGAGTACAAAGCCAATGGAGCCAGCAAGAGGACCCAAACAGGTTGCCCGAGATGCAAAGAAAGAAAAGAGAAAAAGAGAGGGAAGCAACAGGGGCCACAAGTGCTGAGAGACCAGAGAAGAAGAAGGAGAGGATGACTGTGTCGGGGGAGCGGAAGAAGGAGCAACACCCCTAGCATCATCACCTAACATTCAAGTCCGGTTGGAGATAACTCGCGATGCATCGATGTCCAGTAACTAAAACAGTGAAAAATCTGGAAAGCCGATGTCCGAGAGAAACGGTGCCTTTGCGTAAGCCTGATGGATCTTTGTCTATGTGGGGGGCCCTGAGACGCGTCTAAGGCAGGGGGCCTCTGGTGTAGAAAGTGGAGTTTCGAGTCCTGACAGATTTGAATTGGGGATCTGTACTCGTGTTAAGATGCCGCTTGGTGCCCCTCTCTGGGGAGAGCACCGAGAAGGAGGTGATCTGTCTAGTACCCATCCGTTTGGGAGGAGGGTGAAGGAGCCTGTCCTGAAGCCTGAGGGCCTCTTGTAGATAAAGAGAAAGACATTTCTGATCATAGTATCTAAAGAAAGCTGCAAAGGAAGGGCACTCACGAAACAGGCAATGGAATCTCCCCCTAATCTCGTAATAAACAAGACATCGGAAAATGAAGTGTTCTTTAGCTTCAACCTCCTCAAGAGAGCAAAGCTGGAAAGTCTGCTCTGAGTGGTCTAACTGGTGGTGAGTCTCCACACGAAGTTGATGTGAGCCCACTCTGAATTGACCTAAAGAGATACAAAGTACTTGTAACCAGTGCTGGGAGATGTACATGGGTTTGATAATGAGCCCGTCGCGGATCTCAAGAAAGTGTGCAGCGTAGAAGGACATCTTTGGACATAACCCCCCCGGGGGTTGTTCCAACTTTCCAAGTGTGTTGGATGAATTGTTTGTAGATATCATCTTTGATAGTTCTGTGAAGTTCCTGTTGGTTCGGGAGGAGATGGGCAGGAGCATCCAGGGAGTAGTTGAATGGTGGGAGGCGGTCCATTTGGATACCAATGGAACCAAGAAGGCGTGAAGCGCAGGCATACCAACAACGAGATCGACCACTATGATCTGAGAGGGCAATAGCTTTCGAAGAGCAGTAGGCAAGGTAGATGTACCTGTTCCTGTCTACGGATAAACCTCGGATGTGGTGCAACATCAACACAAGGTTGAAGATAGTCTCCAATTTAAAAGGGCGAGCCCCAAACTTAGCAAGAATAATGCTATGAGGAACAATCTCTTTGCACCTGATGATACACCTGAGTATGAGGATCTGGATACGCTCAATAGTAGTCCAATTCGAACCCAAAAGGGAGGGACCCCAAATTTCCGAACCGTACAGAACTGTGGGCCTAACCAGGGATTCGGAGAGAGACATCTTGGAAAGGATGTCGTGAAAGTGATGACAAAAGAACTGTCTCTCAAGAATCGCTAAAGAACCATACCCCTTATTAACCTGGGGCTTGAGAGCAAGACATAGGCTAAAAGGTGGTTCAGAGAACAAAATCCCCAGGTATGTGTAAGAACATGTAATCTCAATCTCCTCCCCTCGAAAGAAAAAGTGTAAGTCCAAGGTCTTTAGACAATTGAAAACCATAACTTCGGTTTTCCCAACGTTCACTGTCATCTGCCTGTGATCACAAAAGAGGGCTAAGGCATCCAGCTGCCTCTAGAGTCCCTCTGCAGAGGAAGCAAGTCTGGTGATAATTCATTTTAGGGTTTCAGGATTCAGCTGCATGATGGGCCTCATCATGTCTACCCGATATTTACTTTACAAAAATATTGAAATTGGTCTTAAATGGTGTAATGCCCATATTTCTAGCACAAAAAATCCAGTCAAAATGGGGAATTCTTTTGCTTAAGGTTCTCATGACAAGGGTTCACAATACAAAGATGTGAATGATACAAAGTGTATTAGGGCAAAGCAATGATAACAGGGTAGTCAATGTTGCAAGTTTGACACAACATAAGTGGTCACAAGGTCAACAAGATACAAAGGGTCCGAAGGTCGACAACTTAAGATCTTAAGAAGTCCAAACTAGGAGGTGCATTCAAAAAGCACATGGTCAAAAGAGTTCAAAAGCAAAGTCTAATAAATCCACCCAAGCACTGGATCAAGGTCATCTTCACTTTAAGACAAAATTTATGGTATAAGATGCAAGTGAGTGTTAAATCATAAGATGCAACATCTAGAGTTTTATCCCTTTTAAAGGATGTGCTCAACCCCTTAAAATATAAAACCATAACACTAAAGCAAAAGCCAATGAAGATATAAAACTCACTTCCCCTTCAAAATGTGTAGGACTCAATTTCCATGCTTGGATTCTTCTAATACACACCTTTCATTCGACAAACCCTAAAAGATCACTAAAAATCCTTATAAATTCAACAAAAGCCTCCTCAAGCCGTAAGGGGTCTCATTTGCACGCTTGGATATTGGGGAATGGTAAGAGCTCTAGCCTATCTCGTGGCCTTATCTTTTTTTCCAGGTTTTCTCCTTTGAATGCATTAGGTTTTCATGCACTTACTAACTTGTATGGATTCTTTGACTTGTAGGGCTGATGTGGGTGGTGATGTTATTTAAGAGAGGAAGACACTCTCTCATTCCAATGCATGCAACACCCACTCGCAATGCTTCCCAAGCCTTTATACACCCCAACCATTCCTCAAGGCTTTCGCCTCCCCTTACCTCTTAGTCGACCTATTAGCCTACTCAAGTTTCCCTGAACTCTTAGTTATTCACTTGGGCCTATTCAGCCTCCTTGACTCTTTACTTGGCCGCATCAATCTACTGAAACCATGCTCGAATTCTACACTAGGCTTAGGTGCTCCCGATCTACTCGGGCCCCTAACCTAGGCTTCCCCCACCCTACCCTGTGGTTGTTGGAGCTTCGTAGCTCCTCTCTCTCTCTCTCGTGCTCCATCTCGTGCTTAACCATATTTTCCCTAGGGTTAAATCCTAGGGCCCTTCTCACTTCCCTAGTCGACATTGTTGAAAACCACCTCCTCCCTGCGCCTATTCCGACTCGGTTACTCTTCGAAACCTAGGGCCTACCTTCTGATTAACTTGCTCAACGAGCTTGTAACCTACTTGGGCTTCTAAGCCCAAGGTACCACATTCGTATGCTTGGTTCCTACCCCAAGGCATCTTGCAATACACACAGGAGCTTGGCCCAGCCATTCCCTCGAATAGTAGCACTACTACACCCTGAGCTTGCCGCTTGGGGTTTTCTTCCCTAACACTTTAGGGTCCATGACCCCCTGGCCATCGAGCTCACTCTGCACAGGTTCCTAACCTCGGGTTCCACTACCGCTGTCGAGCTCTTCTTGGCAACTCCTCTAAGTAACTCTTTTACAGCGAGCTCGTTGCCCTCTCTACACCAACTTGGGGTTCGCCCTTGGGCCCTTCTTCGAACCCACTTGGGTTTGGCCAAGCCAATTTGAGTTCCCTTGCTAAATGGGGTTCCCAACCCAAAGTCACCTTTCACCCAACTTGCCGAGCCCCCTCAACTCCCTAATCCAAACCGCCGAGGCTCGGCCAAGCCAATGAGGCTCCTCCATGCCTCTCGGGGTTCAAACCCTGACCTTCTGGCCCAACGAGGCCTTTGGGTCCCAAGCCTGGAAACCCCTCTTTCTTATCTTTATTATTTAAAAAACTAAATATAAACCTTAAAATTCTATAGTAAAATACATTAAATTACTAAATTATTTAGGTACCCACCGAAATAATTAAGCTAAAAAAGTCACAAATATTTTGCTCTAATTAATTCCAAAAGTGTTATAAATACATAAGTACTATATATATAAATTGATAATATACATATACACACATTTGAAACGACCAATCCGTATTTTAATCAAATAGTGGAAACCAATCAACTACATAGTTATTTGTGCTTCAATCACTATTTGCAACTACTGAAGGAAATTCCAATTCAATATGACAAATAATCATCTAAGGTGTCACTACAACTAGTGTCAACTCTATATCTTCATCTCTACCAAGGGTAATAGAAGAACTTGATTAATGAACAAGGGAAAGAGAAAAGAATGGGATGAATTGGCCATACCCTGCCCATACGAGCTCCAATTTTACATCCAAAGCACAAGAACCCATGAGCATCCACACCCTAATTATACATAATTTTGACCAATAAAAATAGCAAAAACAAGTAAATGCATGTAAATTAATGCTTTTCAAGCCCAATAAGAGTCCATAATCCAAGGCTCAACAAGCCTCAAATTAACGCAACAAAATCCACCAAAATAAATGCCTAAAGAGGCCTCAACAAAAGTGAAAACCGAACAATAACAAGAATAAGGAAAATCCATATCAAATCCCAAAGCAATAAAAAACACTATAGATCAAGAGCCTACCTTAAGTCCTCCACCTGTTCTCTTTTCACCCTAAGCTCCACTTCAAAGAACAAGTTTTTGCCAAAGAAGAGTTTACTCTCATATAGGAAGCCCCCATGAACCCTTGCCTTGTGGAAGGTGAATTCGCCCCCCTCCTTTGCATTTCCGTTTCTTTCTTTATTCTAATCCTCAAATCATCTTTTAGAAGGTTTTAGACATCCTAGAGGCTTATGTAGTCCCTCTAAATATCCCCAACCGTCACCCCTATGGTCCCACCATTAGAACACATGGTAAATGAAGAAAACTTGCGTTCCACCCTTTCTAAATTTGATTTTTTTTTGTTTCAAATCCGCGTTAGTATATTTAGAAAGTTCGAGAGACCTGACCCTTATCCACATGGATGGTTTGGATGCTTTTGTCTTGTAGTACTTGGGTTCACAATTGTGCATAAAGAACGGTGGTTTCACAAGGAGCCCAATATTTTTACAATCTAAACATTTACAAGGTCAAGATCACTAGGTAGACAACATGATTTACACGATGCCTGAGTCCACAAACAATTCTAAATGCTACAATGAATTGTGCAGTGAGAATAAGGTTTCAACATTCTTGGCTGCCCTTGTATTTTGCACCATCATTGCACCCATTAAGAAATTATAAACTTATGTACATGTAAGCAAATACGTAGGATAATATCACACTCAAGTACAACATACAAATAGTATAAAAGGTAGTTCCTCTGAACTAGATTGATCACATAATTGGCGAAACAACACAAAAGAGACCTATCACAGGGCACAACTATCATAATCAATCACATGATCAATAATCACAATGCCAAGTATCTATGCTCACAATGCCAAACATAATCGTTCATCATGGTCAGATAATCAGAATTCCTTGTAATCACATGCATTCGGTAACTGAATCCCCATAGTATTTGAATAACATGATACTAAATGAAATACATGATTTCATCTGAAAGTGCTAGTCACCATAATCCATTGAAATGTTCTCAGAGCCATACACAAAATACGAACTGGTCTACCGGTCTAATTACCACATGCCATAATATAATGAATCAAGGAAAACTTTACGGAACTCGCCCAATAAAAGTTATAGATAGGGTGGTGAATTTGGATGGAATGGGATTTGCTAGTGTGGTGAATCCTACAAAAGTAAATTTTGTGATTATGGCGAAAATTTAAAAAATGGTAGAATCATCTATAGATGAAAATGCCAATGTTAACTAATACTTAGAATTTATTCAAAATTGTTGGTGAATTTAGCATTTACTATAAGGTAGTTGTAGTTAAGGAAATGACACTTCATATAATTGGTCTAGTTGTACTCACAGGGATTGACTTTGTTTGTATAATCTAATTATGGATTCCAATGCGTGACTACAAACTTTTCCCAATTTGTTTTAAGTACGAATCATCTTTCTGAAGGCCTCAAGATTCCAAAGTGTCATTTCAATTAGACGGTGTGTGTTTGTTATGGTGGAGAATGACATTTACATTTTCAAGACTGATCCAAAATCAATTTGACAAGAACTTGTTACCTTTCTCTGTGTTCTGTCGAAAATAGATAAGACAATAGTTGTGTCAGAAGTTGCTATTTATTGGGGTAGTGGCAAAGGATTAACAAGTTGTAGGACATAAAAATTGGAAAGAGAGTGCTGCAAGGATGATAAAATGTGTGTCCTCCTTATTCCCTAACCTAGAGAAAAAGCCAAAATATTTGATCGTGTACATATTTGAAATGGAAGGTTTTCGTAAAAATTTTTGGTCGTCTTGAGGTGTGAAGAAGCTCCTCACATTGACAAGGAGTGTTCTAGGTTTGACGACTACTCACCTCTACCGTTGATCCTCTCCAAGTTTGTGGAAATAGTGATACAAGTTGGGTTGCTGGATGGGGTTTTGTTCCTGCAGCTCCCCCATTTACTCCAGCAACCTATCCGGCATAGACACACAATGATGCATCCAATTTCGTCCATGGCGACGCATGATGGTCTCAAGCCTATTAATGTGGAGGAAAATGTGCATCAAAGATGCTTCAGGTATAGCAAATCCCCGGTAGGAGGATCACAATGCTTGTTAACCTGGTCATCGGTAGGAGGATTTATGTTTTTCCAGTACACAAATTTGCTACCCTAAATGAGCTTTACATTTCTAATTTAACTTATCATTACTAAAGGATCTTTGTGGAACTAAATGAGCTTCACAGAACTAAACAAACTTTGTATAGCTAAATGAGCTTTGCCCAACTAAACATGGCTCTCATGATTGAATGAGCTTTGTATAATTAAAAGAGCTTTGCGTAACTAAAAGGGCTTGCATGACTAGAAACTGCTTCGCATGATTACAAAAGCTGCATAGGACTAGAGAGAGCTTTGTGGAACTAGTAAGCATCACTATAAATACCATGCATAAGAATGAAATCATTTTCTTGAGGTTTTCAATGATAGACATTGTGATAATTATCTGGATAAGTCTGTTTCATTTTATTGAGTTCTGACATTTCGGGTCTATCTTCTAGAACTATCCTTAGGGATAGATTTGATTATGATTATAGATTGCTGATTTAAAGTTAGATAAGTATAAAATTAGATAAGTATGAATGTTAATTAAAGTATATAATTTAGGCTCAATAGAAATCGGCTGGGTAAGAGAGTAAACCATTCAAGAAATTTATTAAGATATAAAGAATTCAAGTAATATAAAAAATATAATTAAACAAAAGATGAGGTTAATATTTTTAAAATTTGAGAACAATAGATGCTGGTAACGGATTAATAACTGTTAATAGTAACAAAGAAATGTTACAAGGAAGCTAAATAGTAAGAAAAAGAAAGTTTTTAAATTTTTAAGTCAATTTACTTTTGGAAAGATTCATAATCATGGGTTTTCAAGAATTACCTATAAACCACCCGTTATCTTTATTAAGGTTATTGTTATGTTTCTCAATTTCAATAACTCATCTTCAGTGCCTTTCTACTTAGTGATCTTCTGATGCGATAACCTTTGCTGAATTTATGTTAATGGAATGTTTAGATGAAAGAGAGTATTCAGCTAATGCAGACCTTTCTATCCTATCATATTTTGTCTCTGTCATGTTCCTTAATTCTTCTTTGGATAGATCTCCTAGTTTCGCCAATGTATGGTTTACCACAAGAGCAATCTATCATGTACACATCACTATTGAATTTCGGTTCAAGTTTTTCTTTAAGAGATCTGAGATTATTCCTAAGGATATTGGTGGGTAGTAACGTGGTTGCAATTCTTTTTTTTGTTAAAATTCTTGAAATTTTGTCAAATAGTGTTTTTTATGCAAGGTAGGAAAGCTTTACATCAATTTCAAATTTGATCATTTTTGATTTTCAGTTAAACTTTTTTAGCATTTTCAGAAGCATTCTCAATCTGTGTATAGTTGTATCCTTTTTTCCTAAAAATAGTTGAGAGGTGTTTTATTTCTTGTTCCAAATAATCATTATCAGAGATTCTAAGGGCTCTTGTAGCAAGAGTTTAGAAAATGCCTACTTTTTGGGCAGGATGATGATGGGATCCAGCTCTTAGATATAAATTTGTGTGTTTTCTTCGTGTATACTTCATGCGAGAGCAACCCATATTTTTTCCTTTTTAACATGATGTCAAGGAAAGGGATAGATTCATCCACCTCCACTTCCATTGTAAAGTATATGTGTGGTAAAATGTTGTTGAGATGGCTTAGGAAATCATTGATTTTGTTTTTACCATGAGGCCGGTAAACATTTGTGTCATCCCTAAAGTGTTGCCATGTATCTGGTTTCAAGGGGTAAGAATCAATAGCTTTCTTTTCAAATTCCTCCATAAATAGGTTTGCAATTATGGGTGCTAATGGAGAACACATTGCTATACCCTATGTTTTATATATTTCACTGTCAAAACTAAAGAGTGAGGATGTAAACATAACTAATTTCGTGGTTTTAGGATCTATGATTTGTTTAACTATTTGTATGGCTTCATCAAACGGTATTTTTGTGAAAAGGGAAACAACATCAAAACTAAAATAACATTGCTGAATCCATTATTATGATTATTGTGTTGAAGAGAAGAGGCCAAATCAAGGGAAGAAAGGGAATCAATTTTAATATGACAAAATTAATAAGGGAAAAAAGAAATTCCCCTAGATGCGGAAAACAACAAAGTTGTTGGGTATTGGACAAAGTTAAAATGGCATTTATTCCTGGTTCTGATGCTACAAGCATGTGAGTGGGGTAAGAATTGAGAAATTATAACTAATACATAAGGCAAAAAGGATTATATTTTCATACTCACATATATTGAAGGTGATTTCAGATTCGAATGTAAAAGGCATAAATATTTCAGAGGAAAGGAAGGGTATATTTTGAAAGCAGCAGCATAGTTGAAAATTGGGGAAAATGGCATGAAGGACAAGAGAGCAATTGGATGCCTTGGCAAGAAGGATGCACTATGTTCAAGTTTTTAAAGAAGCCCAAGAAGGGTTGAGAGCTCTATTCGACATGCAGCATGTCAAAATGAGTAGAGATGAAAAATGATCATTTGGGATGGTAGAATCAGTGATAGTTGTACATGCCAATGATTTTCCCCATTTGTGCATGGAGATTATTGTGTAATGCAAGACCTTGTTGATGCAGAGAAGCAAGTGTTTAAAACTGAATACGAGGGAATGGAGAAGGCAATGGATTAAACTGTTCAACTTGCCATTCTTTGGGTTGATGAATGTATTAAAGTTATTAAATTTAATATGCAAACAGTAACTAAGTTAATATTAGTTAATGTACTTTAGTTATACAACTTATAACTACCTCATCTGATATAACTTTTCTTGTGTTTGATAAATGATGAACACACAAAAGATGCAAGTGTGTCATATAACTTCATTTCTCTTCTTTATCTCTCATCATTTTCTAACATGGTATCAGAGCCATTGTTATAGGAAACTGCAAGAGCAGGTACGAACAATAAGGTGCAGAGTTTGATGAAGCCGTGGAAAGGGGGTTCTAAGTGTGAAAGAAGTGAAAAGTGTTCAAAGTTCAGAGAATCCTTTGGAGTAGGGTACAAATGACAAAGTCAACTTTGAAGAGTTTTTTCGTCAAAATCGAAGTTGGGCAGAAACTTTCCTTTTAGGGCATCAAAAAATAGCGTTTACTGTCGTTTTATATGTCTTTGTGATGATCGATGCCCACAATGGAATCTTGAAGATAGGGGTGGTGCCATAAACAATAACAATGGGATTGATCGAAAATTTATGTATATGTGGGGACCAATCGAGAATGGGTTGGGGATGGAAAGCATAAGAGTGGAATGTGGGACTCGAACCAATTGTGGGGACAGGAAATGAGATGTGTTGGTATATATATATATATATATATATATATATAAGAGTGGCATGTGGGACTCTCTCTCTCTCTCTCTCTCTATATATATATATATATATATATATATATATAGGGCACTCACTACACTGACCCTTTACCACCTTTCAAACTCCTACCAGCGCTGGTCTCTAAAGAGCATACATAGGTATACGCTCCTACTTGCCAGAAGATGCCCTATCCCATGCTCAGAGGTGCCGATGTCGAGGATAAAAAAAAGACTACGAGTGCGGTCTAGATTGGGGAGCCTGCCCTATCTATACTTGTAGTATAGTTCGTGAAGAGAAGAAATGTGAGTTGCAAGGAGATTTGAAGATCGCTTGAGGTAGGGCACAATGGAGGGAAAAATCACAAGTCAATGTTAATCGTGATGTTGGGGCACACGAATTGAAGCCATAACTGATTGAGTTTTAAATAAAATTACAACCGCAGTTGCAAGAACATTGAGAGATGACTAGAGTGCTGAACTAGATTGTGAGCATGAGGTGGATGTGAAGGAGGAAGACGTGTTTTGCAAATGTCATCATAATAGAAGCAAAAATTGTGATTTCCAGGGTTTGTGCTAAGGCATGGGAAGATTGTAGTCAGGATGTCCCAAAAGACTAGGAAAACATGATTTGCTTGAATGTCTTTGTCTGAATCAAGGTGATTCAAGGACCAAAACAGTTGCTAGGGCACAAGAGGGTGCATTTTGCAAGTTTTAGATCATGATTTGAGGTTGTGCAGGCCTGAATATTTTAGAACGATGATGAAAAGTAATCAAAATCATATTTTCAGTTTGTTGCTATAAATCTTCTATTGCAGACTTCTAGGGCATGGGAGTAGGTTTTGTAAAACATTGTAGTACCTGTTATAATTTCTGGGTGATTATTATTTTGTGCAGCTAAAATAATCTAAATTTGCAGTGATTTGCTTTATTTGCAATTTTTTAGACTTTGTATTTTTGTGTTGCATTGATTTGCAGGTCAGAGATCAAATATTGCATGTATAATGGCCAACATTCAAACTCTAGTTCTACCAGAAGTGCAAAAGTTAATTGGTAATAATTATAATGTTCAGAATCACAAAATTTTAACAATTGTGCATTATCACGATTGATAAAATCATTCTCGATATTGAAGCAAGACTTGGTACTAACATTGCAGATTATGGAAAATGTCATTATGAGGCCTTGTTAATGTTGTCCGTGTCAGATGATTTGATATCAGAGGTCTGGAATGCTATTGAATCAAGTGTGCTTTGGACTAGTATAAAGAACAAGCATCAAACTTCAGAGAAAAGTTGGATTTTGTACATGAATAATTTGTTTTTTCAGCAAAGATGCATGAGGGTGGGTCTCTCTCAAAACATATTTTACGGATGAAAGATCTCCGAGACCAGCTCGCCGCAATAGAGAAAAAGGTGGATATTGATGCCTGGTTGCGCTTGTTCTGAACAATTTACCACCCTCTTACAAGACATTCGTAGAGGCCTAACACTTGACGGTGGAAAGTGAGACCCTGACATTTGATTAGGCTAGTTCTTGTTTGATGTAGAAGGAACTCGTGTAGACTTTGGCAAGTGAGTCTACTTCTAGATTAATATAGAGTGCATTTGCTGCTCAATCGAAGGGGAAGTGGAAAGGAGTTCTTGGCGAATAATCTTTTAGATACCACGTGAAATGTCATCATTTTCATAAGGTTGGGCATATGAAAAAAGATTGCTGGAAGTGGCAGTATGATCTTTCTTTCCACAACAAAAAGATGAGAGGTCAGGTGAATGTAACAAAAATTGAATGATGGGATTCTGAGGAGAGTGTTCTCTCATGGTATTATGCTTGAATGATGGTGCTACCAGTTGTTGGCTCATTAATTCCGATGTATCTAGACATTTTTTGTGTTGAAGGGACTAGTATGTAACATTTATTTTAAATACAAATTGTTCTAATTTGGCTGTATTAGTTGATGGGAAGTCATTAGCAGTAGAGGGTATAGGGGATATTCATATCATAATAAATACTCTAAATTTCACTGTAAGGAATGTTAGGTATGTTCCGAACATGTTTAGAAATATCTTGTTCATATGCTAGTTAACGAAATATCCCAGTAGTGCTGTAAATTTCTTTGGGCATAAGTGTATTGTGTCTGATGTGACACAGAATAGGGTAGCTACCCTAGTCATTTGGTAATTTGGCTAGTATAGGATTGTTGACTCTTCTATAGTTAAGCACACACAGAGGGAGACTCCACTAAATACGATGTGTTGGATGATGAAATTTATCATGGGCTTGTTGACCTTGTTCTAGTAAAAACATACATGCACTAGTTGTGGAGGAAATATCCACTATACACGATATGCGAGAGGTTGAAATGTTTCATGTGCAGGTAGATGAAATGCCCCTCGAGTACAAGATGCGTGGGTGGCGAATTGTGAGATGGTAGGACAAGCCACTGAAAGAATTATGGAGGGTGATTTCACTATCCAAGATGCACAAGAGGTGCATTGTGAGATGGAAGTATAAGCCACTCAATCAAAGACACTAGCTTGTAGGATTGGAGACAAGGTTGTTAATTCAAAGTTGATGTAATTAACGCCAGGCGTGTTGGTGGAATTACCTATTGGATGCAAATAGGTGGATACAATCATAGGCAATGCTGATGGTACAATGGATGGATACAAGACGACTTTTCACAACAAGAGGGAATATATGAGAAGATGGTTGTTTCTTCTACTACTTGGTTGGTTTTTAATCCTATTGCAAATACTGCAAAGATGGTCACATTTCAGTTGTTTCTCTCTGGACATTTTGAATGAGGAGGTTTACTTGGTGCAACCTAAAGGGCTTTTAGCTTGGATGTAATCATTTGGTTTGTAGATTGGTTGAGTCCTTGTACAATCTTAGGGAGGCTCCACGAGCCTAGTATATTCACAATGATCAACATCTCTGAGATTATGATTTTAAAACTATGGAAGTCGGGCTGAAGTTATCATCCAATGATGATTCTTCACCAGTTGATGAATCACCCTACCAATAGTTGATGGGCAGCCCAATATATGCTACGCCCATGTGACCGAATCTATATGTTATTGTTAGTAATCTTTTTTTTTTTTGTCTCAACCAAGGCTCATACATTGGACAACTGGAAATCGTCACTAGACTGCAGATTTCAAATTAAGAACAAAGGAGCAGCCCGTTGATTTAATGACTAAATCCTTTGGTCCCATTGTGTTTATAAATTTTTTGGACAAACTTGAAGTAGTTTCAGGATTAGGCATGGATGGGGGGTTATTAAAGTTACTAAGTTTAATGTGTAAACATTTACTAATTTAATATTAGTCAATGTGCTTTAGTTATACAATGTATAACTACCTCATCTGATGTAACTTCATCTGTGTTTAATAAATGATAGACACACACAAGATTCAAGTGTGCCATATACCTCCCATTTCTTTTCATTATCACTCATCATTTTCTAATAAAACGAATTTGTACAGATGGTCATCTCAAGAATAGCAAAAGTTAAGATTTGGCTTACTCGAGAATTAATCATTCCTATCAAGGCAAAAACCCTAACTAGGAAAGTGAAATTTCCAAATGAAGTGGGAATATTGAATGTGATATCAACGTCCAAATTGTAGTATTGAAATCCAATCCTTCCAATGATACATGATCAAGTTGATTCAATGGGATGTCTTCAAGCAAAGGCATTTCATTCTCGTCGCCATTGACAATGTCAGTTATTAAATTAACATTGAATTTATTTTGGGTATCATTTCAATTGTTATTGATGCGGGAGCATCTTAGGTCCAAGGCAATCTTGCTCAATTTTGTGTAAGTATGGGTGTGCGCAAGAATAAAAGCGTGTAGTGTAAGGAAGATTATGCATAACAAATTGAGAGAATGATTGCACGGTGATGCACAAAAATTGTGCGCAATAAAGAAGAGGGGAGCATGTGTAGAGGTTTAGCGTGGCCCGAAGAAAGTAGGTGGAGTGCATGAAGGATTGAGAAGGATTTTATAAGGGATGAGTGTGCGAGAATTTTGCAAAGAAGGGAAGCGAAGAGAACGATGTGTAAAAGAAGGGTGCACAGGAGTGCGCGAAGATATTTTGGAACTGGATGGATAGCTAGAGGCACGGAAGGAATGCGTAAGTTTTTTGTGCAAGGAAGTTGCAAAGGATGTGTGGAGATTTTTGAGAAGGCCCAAAGGTCGAGAGGCATTTTACAAAGGAAAGGAAAAGGCGAGGTTCAAACGAGTGAGCAAGCGACAAAAGTGAATTGAGGCATGGTAAAGGCATGCAAGAAAAGGAGTGCGCGACAGAGAGGGTAGTTGGCAAACAATCAGGGATGTCAGAAGATGTTTAACGTGGAGGCTGGCAGGAATCAATGGTCAAAGGAGCCCAACGACAAGATGACGTGACATAAGCAGAGGTGCAAAAATTCAAATTTGAATTTGAAGGGGAAAAATGGGAAGCGTCTAGAAGGAGCTAGCCCACCCAGGGCGATTCAAACAAGGAGAGAGAAGCGGGAAAAGAGTAGGGCATGCAACTATAAAAGCAGACGAGTTCAGCATTTTTGGGGTTGGTGGTTAGCGTGGCTGAGTTTGAAGAGGTTGTGGAATGTGCATGTGAGAGCGCAAGAGCCAGCTGAAAGCGACTAACCGTTTGTAGGCCATAATGCTGAGTCAAGAATGTAACTAGTCTTGGGTTAGGTCCTTAGGTGAGCACCAAGAGTTTGTAATAACTCCATGAGAGAGTGTTAGAAGCTCCATTAAGAGCTTATCTTTGTAGATGCCGTAAGGCCCTTTATATAAATATAAGTTTGCAACTTTGTGCATCCCGTTGTATGACTGTGTAGGTGTGTTGGGGAGTACCTAACCGTCGTTAGTTATCATCATCCCTTGACAATGGTGGAGACAAATGAGCTAACACAAATGATTTATGAAAATAAGATGAAATACTCCGTCTCCTAGAAGGTGCTGCACTTGTTTGCTTTCTTGAGGTTTTTTGGTTGCCTCCCTTTTCTTATTAGAGATGAATCCATCACCAACAAAACAGAGTTGCATGTGCTTGGAAAATCATCATGAACTTTTCAAAGCATTGTGAGGTTCGGAATGCATCGCAGGGCTGGTAAAATATTGTAAGATTGGAAATCATTGCTGGCTTTGAAAAGAATTGTTATCTTGGAAAAGCATCATGGGTTCGGGAAAATGTCACAAGATTGGCAAAGATCGCAAGATTGGAAAAACATTGCAGGTTTGGAAAAACATGGTGGGCTTAGAAAAGCTTCGAGGGCTTGGACAAGCATCTCAAAGGTTTGATAACCATTGTGGGCTAAGAAAATCATCACATGGTAAGAAAATCATAAATGTTGAAAATTTCAAAAATGATCACTAACATGTTTTGAATTGGATGAATAGATTTACCTTTAGGTTGTAAACCACAACATTGGAATAATATTTAAATTTGACTTGGATCAATTGGTCTCCCTATTTGCATGTACTAATGCTTGATTTATTTGTATGCTGAACCACTGATTTATTTGATTGTTTTATGCTTGCAGACCAATGACAGATGTGCAACTTACGCAAGATGGATAAATAATGTTTACTATCAAATAAACACATACAAACACATATCCAAATATATCCACACACACACACACACACACACACACACACACACACATATATGCCGAGTCATACATGTATGTATGTGTGTGTGTGTTTATATATATATATAAACACACACACACATAAGTAGGTAAGCATAGTTCGCGTACTCATACTCGACAAATACTCAGCAGACCCAAAAAAAAAATGACTCGAAATATATATACGCCGAGTCATTTATTTTTGGGTCTGCTGAGTATTTGCGGAGTACGAGTATGAGAACTATGCTTATATAATTATGTGTGTGTCTATATATATATATATAGACACACACACATACATACATGTATGTGTGTCTATACATGTATGTGTGTGTGTGTGTGTCTATATATATATATATATTATATATATATATATAGACACACACATAATTATATTTATATATATATATATATATATATATATATATATATATATAATATATATATATATATAGACACACACACGCGCGCACACACACGCACACACACACACACACAAACACAAGTATATAAGCATAGTTCGCATACTCGTACTCGGCAAATACTCAGCAGACCCAAAAAAATTTGACTCGGAAAAAACTCGGCGAATACTCGGGAATACTCGACAACTTAAAAAAATACGCAAATTTCTGTAAAAAACATAAATTTTAAGCAAAATATAGCTACAAAATGTATCAAATGAGTCAATAAAATGTTGGAGAAGTGTCATGCGAATACAACAACTGGCTGATAAGTTGTCCTTCATCACCAGCACTCATAATTTTGTAAGAGAAAATAGAAGATATTGTACCAAGTTATCGTAACATAAGCCTAATCATTGCGTTGATCTAAAGTCAAACAATTTTGTACATGGAAATAAGAGCTTGAAAGCACACATATCACTGTTTTGGTGGTGATTGGAAGCGCAGGAGAAGGTAGACAGTCAACTCAGCTGCCCAACAACATGTGTAGAAGAATATCTTAGAGATGCCATGTGGAAGGAGGTTGAGAATATTGAAAGCTGAACCATTGAGAAGAATCATGCAAAAAGAATGACAAAGAAATAAAACTCAATCCATATCCGTGAGATGTACAAAGCTATCCAAACCTTTGCAAGCAAGGTGAATTTAGTATTCATAGCCAAGGGAAAGTGCTCACTGGAGTCAATCTTAGCTATACACAAATTAAACATAGTTGACCACAAATTTTCACGATGAGGGATAGATGAATATAATGGTCATGTGTGATTTATTTGAAGCCCACACAGAGAGAGCTTGAAAGCTTGTAAGGAAGGTGGCCAAAACATCAGAACTTAGAAAAGAACGTCAATAGAGACAAAAACCCCTAGTGATGCAGTCAACCTTGGAGCCCACGTGGAAAGAAATGAATAATTTTGGTCGAGACACCATGCAACAAGAATAATTAATTAAGGACTAGCCAAAACTCGGTGAGTCTTTTTTTGCGAGTTTTTTCGGTGATTATTCGTTTGGGGCTTTCTTTGGCGAGTCTTCTAACTATGTATATAAGTATACATATACATATGTGTATACATATATGCATAAATGTATATGTATACATAATACATTTTAAGGCTGCAGATAAGTGACGTGTATCTATAAATGTGTGGATAGATATTATATTTATGCATACATATACATATTATGCATAAATATATATTTATACATAATACATTTTAAGGCTGCATATAACTGACGAATTTAATTCCGTCTAAAGCTTTGGGGAATAGGATCAGAGGGTCAATAGGATGTTTATTGATCCAAACATATTTTAAAATGGTAGACCATCACATTGTCGGTGATTGAAAAAGAAAAATCCATCGAGACCAAAAGT
Source organism: Taxus chinensis (assembly GCA_019776745.2). NCBI lineage: Eukaryota > Viridiplantae > Streptophyta > Pinopsida > Cupressales > Taxaceae > Taxus > Taxus chinensis. The sequence continues at coordinate 216,204,015 of CM034152.1, read as the reverse complement.
CATTTGGCTATTCAAGGGAGAAACAATAACGTATATGACTTTTTTTGGGCCAAATGTGGTGTGGGTCGACCTGATTAGAATCATCAATTGCAAGTTTGGAAATTTGTTGATTGGGTGAATGTACATTTTGGAAATAGCTGATTTTCAAAAAATAGCCCCTAAAAATACCCTGCTTGAGGTGTTGGAGAAATGACTCCAAATGTGCCCAAGTAAAAAAGGTTGCCCCTAGGACATCTCCCTTGCATTTTTGTCCCCCATTCCTGAGATTAGGAAATGTAGGGAACATATCTTGAATACATTATGACATGTTCATTGTGAAACAAAAAAAATTAAATTGAGTCGATATCAATTACAAATTTCAAGAATGAAATATTGCTAGATTCTTAGAACCGATTACAAGAACTTGCGCTGAATACACATTGACATAAGACAGATTCTATGTACCTACATACAGACGAAAAATAAAAATTAATGCAACACAAACATGTCTTGAATTAGCCATTGTCATTTTCATACAATAAATGCAGTAAATACTTCCCTTCTAGAACAATATTTAGAAGAATATGGCGAAGCCATAGTGACAAAAATTTATGAAGCTTATTGTCATATTTTTATGTGCAAAAAGGATAACTGAATGAACATTTCACTTTGTTGAATATGTGCTTCCTTCTTGCTGCTTTAATTCAATGCTGATAGTTTCTGTTGAGAGCATTCATGGTGGATCTACAAATATTCATTTTCAAGGCTTGGAAGTGGCTATAGTGCAAAGAAACTTTTATGCTCCATATGATATGTAAACCCAAATCATGGAAATTTATCATACGTGATAAATGGATCAATAACTCAATTATAATATTTTTCCAGGCTTTTTAACAAGAATGATGTTTAAAATGAAGTTTTCAATAAGATGACACAAACTGACTTTGATTGAGTACCAACACTTATTTCAATTTCCTGGACTTCAGACTCGCTGCTCATCAATTTTTTTTAACTTTGATAAATTAAGAGTTTACGGAAATTTTCTAAAAATCCCAATCTTGGGCGGCAATAGCTTTCAGGTGAAATAAGATACCAATAAAGAACTAATAAAAAACCTGTCTCTGACAGTACCAAATCCCAAAATTCGACTATATATCAAATGTTTAAAATTTCTTAAAATATTCTGGAACATACTTTGGTTCTTAATCAATTCACCAATAATGCGAAAAAAGGTACAACACTAAACTACACAATGAGATAATTGATTTTTGACATAATCAACTTTGGAGTTACAAACAAAGCAGTAGATCAACTCTAATTGGAACTTGGAACTTGGATGGACTTCTGATACAAGCAAACCGTAACCTTGCTACAATTCTATGACATTCTTATTGTTTGTTTCAAGTAGGGTTTGTTCATTGTAGTTGCCAATCATTGCCAATAATAATCAATTAGAAAATGTCTTGGATAATAATACTTTAACAGTTTAACTCATATTAGGGTCAAATTTGATTACAATGATATCTCCAAAGGACAATGTCTTTGTTCATCAAACAGTTCCAACTCATGATGACTTGGTATCTAAAGAATACTGTTTAGCAATACTCAAATATCTTCTACACATCAAATAAGAATGGCAAAAAATTGTAGATGATGAAGTCAGATGTCTTTCTGAGAATGCAAAGCAAAATATTAAATCTCTTAATACCAATATTAAACACATCTATGGATGATGTTGATATTAATCACATCACTGTCCTTTTGCTATATCCCTGCCACCTAAAATATACTTGGGATTTCAGTAAATCATTCTTAAAACGTTACTATCAAGATGTTATTTTTTATTGCAATTCTTCTATATTTTCCATTGCTGAAGCCTTGGAGAAAGAGATAAAAGAAACTAGGTGTAAACCATAATAGACTGACAGTTCAGAATAAACATAAAAGACAAATCAAGTTTTCATCCACGCTTTTAGGATGAGGCTCTTTAAACCAAGGAGAGAATGTATTATACCCTCTAGTCATAACATATAGGATATAATATAAGTATGTTTGAAGTAATATAGTAATGATATTGATCTGGGGTCGTAACTATTTGTTACACACCCTTTGAAAGGTATATCTACTTCATCATAAATTTTGTATTAATCATCCACATTTTATCATTTATAAAATATATGTTTTTTCACTTGTGTTTTTAGATGCTATAACAACGCACGAGTTCATTAGAGGGGGGAAATGTTGAGCATGCATGTTGTAATGTTCCTTTTTGGGGGACCTCAGCAAATCGCCAAAAGCTCTCAAATCAGATTTACTAAGCTGCTGTTATAACCCTGCAAATCTGCAAATTAAACCCTGTTCTAGGTTAGCGACCTGATTTGGGGTTTCAACTATTGGGAATGAGGAATTAATTAACCAATTTAAATTAATACTTCACACCAAACATTAATGGAAACATTTAAACCATGCAATAAATAAAAATACACGGTGACACGGATTTGCGTGGAAAACTCCTGAGGGGTAAAAACTACGGCGAAAGATTATTCCATTAACCGAGAAACATAATTTACAGTCTAGATCTCCCACCTCACTTCTCTCCAGCAATCCACCTTGTCAATTAATTGATTATGCCACATGATCTTATTTTTTGACCCCACGGGTCATGAATCGTTAAGTGACGGATTGTGTCTTTATAAAAAGTATCCTGATTTAAATATTGATTAATTAATAATCAATTAAACATAAACAACCTAGTTTATATTAAATAATTAAGAATATAAATATTTCTAATTATTTAATTATAAACTAAGGTTTATAAGCACTTAATATTATGTTCTAACACTCCCCCTTAATATTAAGTGGAGAACATATGCCAACATTACCTGTTTGTACAACAAGATTTACAAATCCATAAACCATAGTGAAGGTTTAGGCTAGCATATCACATTTGAAAGATTTATACACCTTCATCATGCTCATCTTACCTTTTGGTGGTACAAAATGTGTAATGACCCTTTCAAGGGTTTTAACCAAACACACCAAATGTAGATCTGAAATTTAAATTGCAGCAGACTGAAAGAGTAAAATCAGCAACTTGAACTATCACAAAAAATGCCAAAAAGCACCACAAAACACCACAAACCAACTCACCAATATTTTATGGAATATTAGAAGCCAAAATCACAAAGAAATGCTGAAGAATACACTGCTAGAAATTAAATATGATCTGGAAATTGCAGTCACAAGAAAAATATGAAATATGGGTCTAAAAACCCTCTAAATTCATCAAACTTCGGATTCCGGCCTTTAAAAATATTATAAATTAGATTTCTCAAATTATTCACGAATAGTTCCAAACCGTACCCAAGGTAGGTCGCTCCACCCAAAATAATTCAAATACCAGATGGAAATTACAAATATATCTTCAAATCAGCTCTTCACTTCAAGACCCATCAATGATGAAGCGTTTTCATCCTTCACCCAAGCCTCATGAAGGGTTTTCGTTCTTCAATGAAGCTTCACAAGAGGGTTTTCGTCCTCAAGTGGATGAACAAGGAGCAACAAATTCACAATGCCTAAGTAGAATACAATGCACCAAGTCTAGATGCAAATGACGCCTCTAATCTCCTTTTATATCATCATTTTTGGCACCAGTTCTCAAATAGAAAAGACCGACCTCTATAATGCAAGAAAACACTAAAGGAAATATAAAATATTAGATAAAACATATTATAAAGTTGTTCAGGGTTCTTCTCCTTCATTTTTGCTTCTTTGCCATGGAGAAGGAATGACAAGAAAACCAAATTTCAGTTCTTAGGTGGGAAAAAAGAACATTACAAAAGGATTTGGAATCCATAAATCAATAGTAAATGATTTTGGCTAAACATGATTTGTGAGACTACATCTCACAGTTTCTCATCGAAAAAATCTCAACAAACATCTCTAGGAGCCTTTTATAACATAAGGACCTCCTTTACAACAGATGCAACACACTGGACTGTACCAAGTTTACAAAGATCATAAAAAGATCTTTTACAATGCTTTACAATGGAGCAAAAGTATAGAGGAGAAGGAAATAACAACGACCGACCATTAGGAGGTGACATTGCCATGCACACTCCCCCTCAATGACAACTCTGAAAGGCCAAACATTGCACAAAACTTGCAGAACTTTACAACACACAATGGCTTTGTAAACATATCTGCAACTTGATTTTCAGTCAGGCAGCACTGGAGATCTATATCACCGCAGAGAACCTTCTCTTGGATAAAATGCATATGAACCTCTATATGCTTCGTTCTCTGATGTTGAACTGGATTCTTAGCAAGAGCAATGCAACTCTGGCTATCACATAGAAGAGGAGTACTTCCTTTAGCTTCCATGTGTATCTTTTCAAACAACCACTTTAGCCACATGGCTTCTTTCGTTGCTTACATTGCACTTCTATACTCTGCCTCAGTAGAAGATATGGAAACTATTGGCTACTTTTTACTGCTCCAAGTAATGACACCTGTACCAAAAACTTGAACACATATCCAGTTGTATATTTTATATCTAACACAACATCAACATGGTTAGAGTCACAATATCCATATAGACATCATAATAATCATAATATAAATCATTATTGATTTCACTTTTAACCATCTATAAAACTTACATTGATAGGTTAAACACAAGTTGTATAACAACTTAAATAACAATATGCTTAAACTAACCATGTTATATTACCAATATGTTGAACAATTCTAATATATTAATTTTGTAAAATTAATATTAGATGCAATCAGTATTGGACATCTCCAATACAAAAACAAAGGCGTCCCCAAGTGTCATTTGATATGCATATAATAATATTTTTAGTAATCACATACTAATTTATAATTTAGAAATGTTTTATCCACAACATATATATCTTCATTATCTATTCTAAGCCTTTAAATTTGTGATAAGACTGATAGATAACACATCTGAAACAAAATGACCAAATCATGCAAGAATAATCACAACATACACTGAACCATTTAGGAGTTTTTATAGATCCTCTAACAATACTGTGGATAAATTCCATGGATTGTATGGAGTTTGCTTCAAAAATGATTGAGGAAGGGTTTTTGGTGATAGCTTACCACGTAAGCACCCTTCACACATTTCATGAAAAATAGGTGGTAGATTAGAAGCTAGATTAATCCGAGACATGTCATATATGCTCCTAAAAATATGATCTAATCTTTCATGCCACTATTGAACAACACTTCTATTTTTGAAAAGATGACCTAGAAGTCGAAGCAGAAACTTTAAACATATATAAGCCATTCTGTTGTATGCTTTCAGCTATAGTGATATTAAGTTCATTTTTAATAAACCATTTATCTTTCAACAATATTACATTATAGTTATTATGAGATAACTATGAACGAAAGCAAATTCTTTTTCAATTCAATACCAAACACAATTTAAAAAGAAACCATTTTCTTTCATTAGTAGTGACAAATGTAGTTTATAGAGTAACTACATTAGATTTATGATTATTCTCTTCATTCTCATTTTGATTTTGATTTGGTTTATTCCATTTTTGATTTTTGAAATTTGTTTTGTTTTTGACTCTACAATCGTCTTTCTTGTGACCAAATTTACTACAGTTATGACATTTACCATCAAAACTTACTCTTAAATTTCCAGGTTTATTTTCTTTACTAGGTGGTTTAAAGTTTGGTTTTTGATTCTTGTTAAGTTTAGAAGGATTTTTAGATTTTTGAACGACAAGTGTCCGAGTGGCATTCTCTTTTGAATCAAAATTAGTCATAATTTGCTCTTCTTGAATCGAGAGAGCACTGAGAGTAGACAAATCAGGTATGTTTTGCTCAGTTTGGTATTTAGAATTCAAGATTGAAATGAAATTCCTAAATCTTTCATGTATGTTCAATTGAATAATGAAATACAATAATTTATCTTGAATTAAATTGCAGTTACACCCATCCAACTGAGATTTAATATTTTTAATTTTTTCTAAGAAATTGATTACCTTTTCATCTCCCTTCATGGGAGTCGTCATCAGTTCTAGAATCAACTTTATAATTTTTGATAAACGCATACCTTCATGCATTGATTCTAGTTGCATCCAAGCGTCACTCGGACTTTCCTGATTCCCAATGTGAAGAAGGAAATCATCTTGCATGCTCCGCAATATAATGGACATTGCTTCCTGCATCTTCTGTTGATATGCAACTACATTGTCCGTTGTCGCTTGTCTGTCGGTCGGAGCTTTCTCCGTACCGTTCACGACCGTCCAAAGCTTGTGAGCCATGAATTCCGCCTTCAATCTTATCTTCCTGATGCTGTAATTAGATCCATTCAACTGTGATTTGTCGATTGTAAAATGATTAGATCCCATTTTTACTTAAACAATTTCAACAAATGAAAACGAGGTTCTTAGTAATAGCGGTTTAAAAATTCCCCTTGTCATTGTTCAAATTATGTCAGTCGTATTTCGATGGATTTTCCTTATTCATGTCGAAATTAGACCTGTCAAACAAATATTCTAGACACACAACATATTAGTTTGACTATAAGGAAAATTTGTTGAAATGTAAGTGAATTTCTTTTAGTTTTGCAAGAAAACGACTTACTTGATCATCATTAGAAACAATGCATTATTTCTCATTAAATTATCAAAAACCAACCTCATCTAATACGAAAAAAAACTTTTTAAAAATTTTCAATATTAGATAGGAAAAAAATAATTTAATAATCTGATTAAAACAAGAAAGAAAAAATATATAAAATGCACATATAAAAAAATTTGGAGCTTAGCTCCATTGAAGGGTTTAGAGAGGCCGAGTTAGGGGCCGAGCTAGGCGAGCTACGGGTCGAGCTAGGTTAACAATTGACTTATTTAACTATCCATCCAACTCACTAAGAGCTTAACCAACTTGTCGGGCTAGGGTCGAGCCAAGCAGGTTTGCCTTCCCTTATTCCTTTCTGCCAACTGAACACCCCATAAGAGCCTAACAAGTGAAGTCACAACTGAGCCTGAGGGCTCTCAAACAAAATAGAGCCAATGTGACCAAAGTCACATTGTTATATGCCATCGCTGGGTTAAAAACCCTTGTGCCTCACCATCCAAGTCGATGTGGGACTAAAGTCCCAATGGAAAAAACATGCAGCGACCAACCTTGGCACAATCTGACAACGGGAAAGGAGGTGGTCGGCCCAAGGGAGATATGGGGGCCACATGGCCGAAGACGATTGGAGCGGTTGAGAGGGTGCAGCGACAAGCCACATGGGGACATGGAATGTTAGGTTTAAAGGGGCCGCACATAAATAGGACATTTAACATAGCATATAGGGTATAAACTATAGTTTCTAGGCTATAATTTTTAATATAAACTATAGTTTTTATTCTATAGTTTTAATTTATAGTTTATAGATTAAATTTAAACATTAGTATTAATATTTTAAACTATAGTTTTAAAATTTGAATACAACCCTTATTATTTAAAGGGGTCTTTGGACATAGATAATACTACTTTGAAAAATATAGTTGAAATACTAATTAAAATTTACCAGGGTCACACCAGGACACGAGGGGGGCATGAGTAAAACTTGAGCCAATAGGAAAAATTGATTTCCTACATTCATGGATTTTTGAATCCCTTGTGTCTTTGATTTTAACCCCAGGTTTTTATTTTCACTTGCACACACTTTAGAAACTATAGACAAATAATCAAATATTTCAAAGTTCACCCCTACCTTTATTTGCAGGTCCTGAGCAAGCTTTCACCACCGAAGGAGATTTCATTGTGCGCAAAAAAACTTTTGAAGGTTTGGAATTTTTTGACCTGTGTGTCATGTCCTGAGGGAAGGTTGGGGTATTTAACATACACATTCAAACTACCCAACTAACCAACCAACCCAACCGACACACTTGATTGGTTAATTAATTAATTAACATTATACTTGGCTCTGACACCATCTTGGAACCGAGGAATTAATTAACCAATTTAAATTAATATTTCACACCAAACATTAATGAAAACATTTAAACCATGCAATAAATAAAAATACACAGTGACATGGATTTACACGGAAAACCCCTGAGGGGTAAAAACCATGGTGAAAGAGATTATTCCATTAATTGAGAAACATAATTTACAGTCTAGTTCTTCCTCCTCACTTCTCTCCAACAATCCACCTTGTGAATTAACTCGAAAAAGGGACATGACACATGCATTATTGGTTGCAACAATAGTAGTCCAAGCAATGGATTTAACAATACAACCCATAGTTAAAAAAATCGTTATCGGCGATTAATTAGCAAGCCAAATTTTGACTTGGAAATCGGGAACGGACAATTTATCAACATTAATCAGCAACTTTATTGCTACTTTTAAAAACATTTAAAGTCATAAAATAAACATAAATTAAATGTAAAAACAATGTTAGATTGTATAAAATTAACTGTTATATAACTTATTATATATATATGTATAACTATACACTATACAACATACTGTATATACTATAACAATTAACTATAAAGTTTAATAGTAGACTTTGATATATTAAATATATACAAAAGTAACAAAATTAATTAATATATTAAATAAATACTATTTACTATTTAGTATTAACTATTAAGTTATTAACAGGTTTGTTAAATATTTTAGTATATTAAATATTTTATTCATATTGTAAAGTCGTGTAACTGTACATTGTATAGTTATACTATAATATTGTAATATAATTATTAATATTGATTATTGAAGATCTTTAAAAAAAGGAAAAAAAAAAATTGTAATATCTAGTAATCTTACGTTCTAGGGCCACGAGCTGTTGGAAAACAGAGCTGGAAACCACTTCGAATGTACTTGAAACCACCTTGACTGCACTCGAAACCACCTTGAATGCCCATGAAATTACGTCGAATGCCCACGAAACCAGGTTGAATGCCCTCGTAACCACGTCGAATGCTCGCAAATGAAGGAAATACGAGTCGCAGGAGCAAATACGAGTCGCAGGAGCAAAAACGAGTCGAGCAGGAGAAAAAACGAATTGATTTGGTCTTTTTTCGCATTAAAACTTAAGCCATAATTTCATCTGCAATTTTCCACGATTTTGCAGGGTTTTTATCGCGAAAAATCGCCGGTTTATCGGAAACCCACAAATTGCGATTTTTAGAAAGTTTAATCGTTTTACTTGCCTAAAAAGATTAATCGCGATTTTTAAAACAGAGGTACAACCCGGTCATATAATTTCAAGATCTAAATCCACCTCAAGTGAATGGGTTGGGTGCTCCTAATTTTGAGTTATGAATCTTGTAATGCATTAAACAGTAATATACTGGATGCTTAATTTTAGTAGGTGCTCAAATGTTAGCCTCAGAACTGCCCTAATGTAGATAATTCAAATTTTCAAATAGTGATGAAGAATAAATTGTCTTATGAATAACATATACTTTATTATGCTTAGTCAAGTGAGTTAGTGTCGTTCTTAGACAACCTTGCCCATGGAAGTTAAAATAAATGTGATCATCTACCATAAAATGATATAATGCACCATTATATCAGTCAGAAGTTTAATTAGAAGACAAGTTCGTTCTCACCTACTGCCATGTTCCTCCTTCTATAGGCAGTGATGTGATCTATTTTAGAAGTTTAATTAGAAGACAAGTTCGTTCTCACCTACTGCCATGTTCCTCCTTCTATAGGCAGTGATGTGATCTATTTTAGAAGTTTAATTAGAAGACAAGTTCGTTCTCACCTACTGCCATGTTCCTCCTTCTATAGGCAGTGATGTGATCTATTTTAGAAGTTTAATTAGAAGACAAGTTTGTTCTCACCTACTGCCATGTTCCTCCTATACGCAGTGATGTGATCTATTTTAGGATTCCTCCATTTTTTTCACTATGATCGTACTAAAGTATCATGCCATGCCATATGAGGAGTTATTCTGTGCACAAAACACTTTTCTCCTGGTGAACTCTGGACACCATAGAGTATATAAAAACCATTGCATATATATTCCGTGTGTATTATTGTTTTGTTTTGTGAATGTGTCTATGTATGCTCCTCTCCCTTACCGCCAACTTTATATAGTCTGGACCCAGAAAAACACTTGATCCCCTTTCTGCTAGCATTGTTTTCCATGCCTCTGCTGTGCCCCCACAAGATTCTGCTAATCCTCCCATACAGACACTTTACTGAGGTGATAGCGAAAATCAGTTCAGATTTAAATTACAGAGATGAACTTGTGACATCTTAACAATCTTTTGCACTTTTTCTAAGTCTACTGACAGTTGCCATATTGAGAAAAGCTTCAAGAATGTATTTAGTGTGTTGAGTCCAAGTTCAGCAGGGTTGCTAGTGAAAGAGGTCAGCAATAACACATTTATAGAAAATTACTTAACGACATAACACATGCCATATGGATAATGGATATGCAAAAGATTATGTTAACATTTGGAAGCACTTGGTGAGAGGCAATCAGTAGTTGCAGATAATAGCAAAATGTCAGCAACTCTTGAACATGAAGTGCAATATTGAATGAGGGTATGATATAGAAGACAAGGTACACACAAAATTTCATGAAAATTAGTGAGCAGCTGTACCTTACTCATTACATCACTGATTGACCGTAAACACTTATTAAAATATTATTGCACATAATTCCTTAATGCAATGCTTGGCGAACCTTTGATGACTCTACAATAACCCATTGGGAAAGATCCGAGTGGACCCTTTGAGAAATGTGTTTGCGAGCCCTCCAAATATATTTTTGAGAAAACTCATGGTATAAGCTCAATACCTATTATGTATGGACTGCATGCAAAATAAACTTGGTAAACTGACATTTGAAGACTCAAGCCCAACTACAAAGGCGGGTTTCCCAATGGCTATGATATTTTAGTTCTGGTTGTGGAACACTCATTATTAACTATTTTAAGTTGTTTTGCTTTTGATTCCCATTGAAGTACCCTGTTTTTCTTTTATGTTTTGTCGGTAAATGCTTTTGACTGGAGCTATGCAACAGATTTGGGCCACAATTCGGGGTCCAGTTCCTGCCGGGACACAAACATAGGTCCAGTTCTCTACAAATCCAACACAAATGGCCACAATCAGTCTCAAACCAACACAAATGGCCATAACCGACCTCAAATGCCCAGCAAGCTTCAAACCTGGTTGGGGCTGGGCACAACCAGCCCATTTAACCGACCCACTAACATCTCATCAGAAAATGAACTACCCTGTTTTTTTGTAGATGTTAATATGATTTCTATATTCATTTCGATCGTTATATGTTCTAATGTCTGTTGGTTATCAAGGAGTACTGTGTTCCATAGAGCTTTTAGCTTTTTCTTTTGCAGAGGTTAGTAGGTTGTCTTGGCTATTTTTTTTTTTCAAATTCAAACTTTATATTGCATTTTATGCACCCTCAGAATCTGCTAATCTTCTTTAAAGACATGATGTTTGGTTAGAAATGAATTCATTCTAGTACCTTCAAATTAGAAATGAGTTTATTTTTATGGTTCAAATTTTGATTTATCATAAATGTGGGTTATTGGAAACAGTGCAATGCATGGTGAAGCCTTATCATCTACACATTCTTTTGAGAAGAATTTATTTGCTGTGAAACTGATATCTCTCTCTAGCTGCCCATTCTCTTTTCTAAATCAATTATGATTTAGTACTGTAACTTATATGGACTTAAACAGTTTTTAATTGCCGTGAAAGTCAAACCTCTCTGTGGCTAACATTTCTCTATTCACTACCAAAGGCTATATCAATGTTATTAATAAAATTACTTTCACAGTTAACTCATATCAATTTCTGGCTGCCATTTCTCTTTTCGAAAGCAGGAATCATTTAGTACTGGAGACTATGTCCATGCTATTATCAACAAGCAGCGGGCTGAGACTATTAGTAGTGTTTTGTATCCAGATGACCGTTCTTATCAGGTAGACTTTTCAGTGTGATGTATCATTAGAATTTCTTTTTGGCAGATAGGATTCTGGAGTTAATCTAAAATAAGCTATGAATATTTTTTCCTTAAGATATGCTTGTTTACTATTCAACAGTATCATACTTCGTTAGTGGATTGTTAGATTCACATTTTCTCACGCACTCTGCTGTCATATTTTATATTTGGATTTTTATACTGAAGCACATCTTGATGATGTTGTAGAAAACGATAGATTCCAAGGTGAAACATACTATTGAAGTAGTAATAGAATTAAGAGCTTAGTAAATTCATGTCCTTGAAGTCCTGCCATCTGCGTAGAAGCCTCTCGAGTGTTTCCGAGTGTTTCCATGCAACTCTGTGTACCCTGGTAACTCATGGGCACTATATAGAATCCACTTATGTGCACTCCTTGTATCCTCGTAATTGAAGCTTAATTGAATGGAAATGTTCAACTTCTTTTGTGTGCAATTGGATTAACTTATACAAATCAATACTTTGAATGCATGCAATGAGCTGCACATTTTTTTCTGCAGGGTATGGAGGTTTGTAGCCCATAGCCAGCTATTGAATGTGGTGATGTTGCAGGGAAAGGAACTTCGTTTGAAGCAACAATACTTCTTTGTGTCAGCTTCGTTACAAGACATCATGAGGAGGTTCAAGGACTTCCATAATAACATCGATCAATTTCCTGACAAGGTTGTTACTCTCTTCTTTGGACCCCATAACAACTACTTCCTCTTTTTGTTTCTGGAGTGGCTTTGCTATTAATAAGAAACTCTTGTTTGGGCACGAAACAGGAAAAATAACACTTCTTAGTATAGGATTTCCTATTTCATGATATTTTGTTACATATCCCAGGTGCTGGCACATGTTCTAGACTTTCTGACCATGCCATGTCTGTTTTTGTTGTTGACTTACTAATGGCATGGAAATGTTTTGTGGTTTGATACTTTCATATTGTTATGAACTGCTGCACTGCTTATTCAATAGCTCCATCAGTATATAGGTCATTCCGTTGTCTTTGTGTGCTGATTTGTTACTGTTATATAGTCAATATATTTTACTTTATGTGCACATTTCATTTTCTGGATTTCATGGTTCATTAAAATCATCGATTATAGGAAAATATATTCATTTTCAAATACATGATGGTTTACAGGTAGCTTTGCAGCTGAATGATACACATCCTTCACTTGCAATACCTGAGTTAATGCGGATGTTGGTTGATGAGGAGAATGTGGAATGGGGTAAAGCTTGGGAAATTGTTAAGAAAGTGTTTTGCTTTACAAATCACACAGTGCTTCCAGAAGCTTTGGAAAAAGTCCCTGTGGAGCTCTTGGGCAGCCTTCTGCCACGGCATTTACAAGTGAGTTTCTTTTATTTATAATTCTTGACGAAGGGAAAGGGTTTTATGGAACAGTAGTGGACCACAAGTATAGATATAAAGATGAGTGGAATGATAATATTATCTAACATGGAGAATAGGGAATACAAGTGATGACGACAAATACATGAGGATATGGTAATGGAATTTCAGAAAGCATCTTCTCTATTGTTTGGTATCGATGAATTAAGTAGTTGACATGTAAATTGGAATACGGAGTTGAGAGGAGGGATAATACCATGTGTACTATCTAGAACTATCAGTCATCTAGGTCTTAGCAATCTGACCCCCATCCTGCATAGTCATCAATGTTTGTAACTACCCAAGTTCATATTCGAGTTTTCACCTTAAAGAAGTATAAATTCCCACAAAATACTATGATAGGAAACATTGATGACATCTTTAATCCTTGTGAACGGATTGTCTTGGCTACATAGCAGCAATGGATTAGAAGAGCCATAGTAGCATGATAGCATCCAAAGTAACTCACCAAAATGTAATTCAATGTGGACAAAAGGGGCCTTTAGGATCCACTTTAGATACAATGAGCATGATTGAATTATGTGCAGTGGTAGAAATGATTGTCTAATTGAACTTAACTATAATTAGTTATTTTGAAAGCTACAAATACATTGTAAAATATTCTCTTTCCAGACAATGGCTTTTGCATGAATGGAAAACATTTTAGAGAAGAATAATATATGTCATACTTGTAGATTGATATCCTTATGGATTCGGCATCTTTTGGGGAATCAACTTAAGGGATTGCATCGGTTCTGATGGTATTTTCAAATTTAGCAAGAGTTTGATGGATTGAAACTTCAAATGATCATATGTATCTTCAAAGGAATTAATGCTTGTGATATGATATAATGATTTAAATTCTATTAGAGAGATCATTTGATTAGGATCATACTAATGCATGTAAAAACCCAACATATTTGATTCTTATTGTTATGAGCTCCCACATACCATTTTAGAGGTATGTGCCATTCTGATGTTGATTATTTGGCCAGAAATGAGGTTGTGTGCTTCAAGGATTGAATAAATTATAAATGTGAGACTTTGCCCTCTTGAGAATTAAATTGTTAGCATGTTTTGGATTTTATGTTGGATTCATAGATTAGTTTCATCATGTTTGTATAGTGAGCTGATGGAGGAAAAAAACGACAGAGTTCAACTGAGTTTTCTAGAGAACTCCTGTCAAAACAAAGCCATATTATTCATTGAAGTTTACACAACAATGAATTTTGTCATTTTCTCTTGGATGTTCAAGTTCTTGTGATCTCTAGCATAATGAAAAGTTTTATAGACTTTAATAGAGTTGCAGAGACACGTTTCCTACTACATGGAACACGCGTTCGCATCTTCAGTACAGGAGATGGGAACAAAACAGCCCCTGTTCCAGGAGATGGTTGTCTGAGATGTTGAATATCTCCTTGCTGCTTTTGAAAATCATAAATGCATCCTCAAAAAAACCCTTAAAAATAAAATAAAAACCCTAAAAATTTGATTTGTAATTATAGCACACCATCGTTTGGATTGTAGACCGAGTCACCAGATTTGGAATTCAGGATTTCGTTGTCCAACTGAGAGTGAGAAGGCGTCAATGACTAGGAAATGGTTGCAGTTTGCTTTTTTATGTGCGTTTTTTCATTTCTGTCCTTGACTCGTTTGCATCTTTACTATCTGAGTATTTTTCGGGGGTAAAATAGGGCATTTGCCTTATCACCATTTTGAATGGCAATGCCCTCGAGTCTTTTTTTTTCATTTATCTACTCACAGGCTTAAGTAATATAGATTTATAATTTAAATTGAATGTTTAATTTCTAATTATTTTGTTTTTGTTTTATAGACTTTAATTTTGTAAATGTAATTTATTTAATAGTTTTTGATAATTACTTTAAATTTTAATTAATTAATTTATATATAAGGTCAAATTTTATCATATAATATCATATATGTATAAACTGAGAAACACTTGGAAACTGTTAATCCACAAACTTAGCCCTTAAACTAATACTTTTTCTTTAATTTGCATAAAATTAAAGAATTTTTTTCAATTACCATTCCATTACAATTTTCCTCCCCTTTCCGCTAATTGTGTGCTTCCACCAATTAATTAGTCCATTAATTATATTTAACCTAAAGTTAAATATTTAATTAATTTTGATTGATTAATTAATTAATGCATTCCATTTCTCACCCCCCTAGCTGACATCTCCACCTTATTGCCATTCACAATTATATTTATGTTATTGAGGCTTCCTTTCTTTAATCAAGCATTGGCTTCACTCTTCATACCCTTGAAGATGGATCTAGTAGTAGGACCCGAAACATCGGACCCAAAATCTGTCACAGAGCGAGTTACAAAAGAAATTTATTCATCACCAACCTGTGGAAAAACAAACCTAAAAACAATCATACATGTAATTTTAAAAATCTTTTTAACATTACAAATTTAGGTTTATTGTAAAAGATATTAATAAATAAAAACGTTAAAATAATAATCTTTTTATTTTATTATATATACATATATATATTATTTTTGTCGTCTCGAGCGTTTTGCCTAACCCTCACACATGTTTACAGGGGGTCGATAAAGTTAACAGATCACTAAAATTAGCCAAATAAATGCTGCAGCGCACTGGTGGGGCATGTGGCTGTTTAGCTGGAGGTCCTGGGTTCCATTTTGGCTAACTCCCTCATGAACATACGTGAGGGATAGGCTCCTCCGTCTCTGAGTACCTGTCTCCTAATTAAAAAAAAAAAATTGTGTCGGTATGTCTTGTCTCCTGGTAACTCTTGATTTTAAGGTCCATAAATGTTGATGAAAGAAATTTTCATAAAACACCGCATACAAAGATTTTGATAATCAATGCTTTGGTTTACACTCTGATGCATCATTGGGATGAAGAATGCATTTGGATTGTAAATTACAGTTCCTTGTATAGTTAACTCTTTACAAGTACATGTGGTGGAGTGTACCCTAACCCAGGAGGAAAGCATTTTTCCTCCTTAATCGGCACTAAATGGCATTTCAACTTGTACAAGAAATTACACAAATGTTTTTTATGATTTGGAGGGTTCAGACATACTCGACAGATGGCATTACCCTTAGGTCTAGAGGGATAAACTATAGCTCATTATAAATTATAATATATAGGAAGGACATAAGTTGGAACAATAAGATTCAATTCTCCTTCATTATGGGACAACCTGGTATGTGGTAGTATTTTAACATTTTGAATTTCATGTAACATGTTTTTATTGCTTCATGATATTTGGGTGAGTGATAAAGATGAGTTGTTGCAATTGTGTAAGGATCACAATACTGGTGGTTTAATTATTGTTGGTTCCTTTTTAATAGGATGCCTTTTTTGAAGTATATAGGATGTGGATAGAATGTGTGAAGATGTAAATATGATTCTATGCCATTGAAACCGTGGATTTTGTAATATGAGTGAATATGCATATTACTTGACATCATAATTCACATCAGCAAATCCCTAGTGTGGTGTGA
Organism: Taxus chinensis; assembly: GCA_019776745.2. Taxonomy (NCBI): domain Eukaryota; kingdom Viridiplantae; phylum Streptophyta; class Pinopsida; order Cupressales; family Taxaceae; genus Taxus; species Taxus chinensis. Next base: position 216,187,167 of record CM034152.1, on the reverse strand, counting down.
TAGTAATTGTTAATTGATGATTTGCAGTTTCCTGAGATGCCTAGGAATTTCTCCAGAGAGCTAATTTGAGATTCAACGAAGGGGAAACCAGGAACTCGAAAGATTTATTTTGGCTTGTTAAAGATAACTTGTTTGAGAAGTTGAGTTATTAATTATTTGGAACAAACAAGTACTGATTAGATATATTGGTGTTGGTAAATTAGAAATGTGGGTAGCGTTTTGCAAATATTAGTTAGGCAGAACAGTTTCAATAGGAGTATTTGTGCCTTCCCCACCAGGGTCAGTTAGATGTGCTAAGGTGAAAAGAGAGCTGTTGAGAAGGACAGAGAGCCAGGAAAAAGAAATCCATCCTGATATATGTACCAATAATTGGGTTTAAAGTGGGAGACTCCATCATGGACTTAGGTGGTCATATAAATGTCATCCTTAGAGGCACTTGAATTGTACAATATAATAAAGGAAATTGGAAAAAGTTATAGAAGAGAAAAATGGTCCGTAATCCCTATCATATGAGCCTTACTGCAAAAAAATTCTATCAATGTCATCCTTAGAGGCTCTTGAATTGTACTTCATGGACTTAAGTGGTCATATAAATGTCATCCTTAGAGGCACTTGAATTGTCCATCATGGACTTAGGTGGTTGTATAAATGTCATCCTTAGAGACACTTGAATTGTACAATATAGAAAAAGAAATCAGAAAAAGTTATAGAAGAGAAAAATGGTCTGTATCATATGAGTCTTACTGCAAAAAAAAATCCAAGTAGGACATAGAATTTGTTTTGTTTTCATGTTTTTAAAGGTGATGTTAAAATGCCATTTAGAGGGCGAATAGGATCTTGTGACATAAAATAATAATGATCAGAAGTAGCAGATCTGTCTGCTGGGAAAAATCTTTAGGCCAAATGGGACATTTTCTACAGAAACCCAAAACTGCCAGCTGGTGGTGGTCTTAGTATAGAAGACAAAAATGTTCAGGATGCTCTGATTTTTTTCCATAATTTTTTCATACCATTTTTATACGGGGCACACTTCCAATAACCTGGAAAAAACATATGGGGATAAAATCTGACAAGGCTGCTCAAGGATACAATTCCTGAAGTGCAAAAAATGTAGAAGATACGGAAATCTCTCAAGAAAAGAAATGCATTTAAATTTATCAATTTGAGGACAAAAACCTGTATATTTGCTGCTACTCAACCATACATGAAGAAAATAGGAGAACTATCTAAAAGGAGAGAGAAACAGTTGGAGGATAGGGTGTGCTGCAATTTCTTGAGAAGTTGAGAGTCATAAGAGGCAGTTTCTCCTCGAGGGTCAAGATCAAATGCTCTTTTACAAAATGATATAGAATAAGTGGTGAGAACTAAAAAGTGATAATGAAACACAAAATAATTTAGAAGAAATGAATGGCTGCATTGCATTAGTGAATGGCTGTATTCCATTAATGAATGTCTGCATTCCATTAATGAATGATGGTCATTCACAGTTACAAGTGATAATGATGCCAATGATATTTTATGATAATAAGTGGTGTTGGTGTATACTCGTGTGTAACTTAGGTTTATTCATTTTCTCTGAATTAGTATTTTTTATTATTTGTATGAATAATAATGTCAACGTGGATTATTCCTTGAAGTTAAACTAGAGTCAGTCTCACAAGACTACAGTTAGCCCTAGACTCCTAGTTGAGTTTAGATCATGTATTTGCATGCATTATCTATGCAGCCCAGTTCATTAAGTTTAACATGGAATATCCTTGTATTTTGGCTGTTAATTGTCTGTCACTCTGAGTTACAGCTCTATCTCTTTGATGTTATAAACACAGAATGAATTTGTATATAATTCAGGTTGTTGAAGATTATTGGCATAATAGAATTTCTGTTTGTTATTTAATTTAATTTAATTTAAAAATTAATGTCCGGAAGTAACCAAAAAGGTTAAAGGGACTACAAGAGGAGCAAAGAGAACAAGACAATGCATGAAGGGAAAAAACAAATACAAAACAAAATACTAGAAGCAACAGGAAAGACACGGGAAGCAACAGGTCTATGTGCCAAGCTTAGGAGGTTCTACGCCTGGTAGATCCTGACTGTTGTGTGAAGTCATGTGCCCGTTTATGCCTCCGGTGTTGTGTAGAAGGCTGAATGAATGCACCAATATTCTGGAACCCAAGGCTGCCATTATGATGTTTGAGGAGGCCATATCTATGTTGTGTCAAATTATTGCTTTTGTGTTGAATCTAAGTTTGTGTGTAGAAGGTTGTTTTGGGCAAGGGTGATCTCTGAATTTTTGATGGAAATCTGTTGATTCCCACATGCTATCAGAACCATTGCTATTTTTTCATATTCCCAATTAATGCTCTCTTACTACTGAGTTGCTAGCGCATTAAAGATGACTGTTCTCATATTCATCTTTATGGAAGTGTCTTTGACAAAAATTGACCATGCCATTGCACCTGGAGGGGTTCAAAACCCTGAGGTTGGGTCTCGTTTCACCCCGATAGGAGCTCAGAGGGCAGAGCTATCACATTTTTCAGGTTCCTTTTGGATTCTAAAGGCTTGTTTATTTCATTTTTTTTGTTTATTTTTGTAAATATATATATTTTTTGGTCCCAAGGTTTTTATTCTATAGGTAGTTTAAATAAAAAAGGTGATTGGTTTTGTGTGTTGTTTTCGGCTCAAGGCCAAAGCACCCTTGTTCGTTTGGGCTTCCTTTGCTGATCAACTCAGCTGTCCCTTTGTAACCACAGGCCAACTTCCATATGGATCCCATCCCATCTTGCAGGCTCTCATCCTCTTTGAAGCTGTTGGCTTGTGCATCCTCTGCGCACAATTCCTCCCTATGCTCAACATGATTACAAATCCCTATGTTGTTTCCTGTTTGTGAGCACCTTATGAGTTGGCCTCACTGTGCACTGTGGGTGAGCCTCTGCCACTTGCCGGCCCATGCAACTTCATCGAGACCTCCATTTAGCTCCCGTGATATCTACAAGGGCCCTGTGATTCTGTCCTTCCCGATCTGACCTTCGGCTGACCCCTGCTTGTATCCCGCTTCTAAAGAGATCCTTACATGTTCCTAGCTCAGTTGTTTCCCTTTCATGCCTTTACATGCCTCTTTGAGTGCTGCAGACAGTCCCTGACCTTTCTCTACACCGAATGGTTACTTCTCATCCTTTGCGAGCCTGATGACCTCCATTGAAGCAGATCAAGTCCCTCTCTAAAAACGACTCTTCCTTAACGTCCTTGGTTCTGATCTAGCCCCTTAAATGCCTCAATCAACTCCATGATTCTCACAGACACTATACCTTTGGCCTTGGTGTATACCTGATCCCATCCCTCTCTCCAACTCTTTCAGACCCAACTGCCTTTGCACACGTGGTTCAGCACCGCAGACATTGTTGCCACATCAATATTTGAAAACATGTGGCATTTAACCAACATGAAGACAGAAGGGCTGGACTTGGCCTTATAAGAGGTTTGACCCCCTCCCCACCACCAAGACAACGTTTTTCGCATCAGTTGCCATATTAGATTTGTGTGCTGGATCAACTTGTGGGACACACTGGACAAGTTTATGCTTTGAAGATTCCACACGATTGACCACTGTTTTCGACACTCTTGCAGGTATTAGCTCATAACTTGATCATCTAGAGGTAGTTGTCTGAAATTTGATTTTACAATGCAAAGCTGGCTTCGAGATCTCCATGGTGGTATCTTCAGATATCTAAAATTCATCTACCAGATCAGACTCTTTTGCAGATTTCTGAGGCCTTCTGAGCAGTTTTCCATTTGAAAACTTGCAAGAGCCACAAATTTTGTATACAAAAAGCATACATAGGTGCTGTTTTTAAAGTACGGTTAACTTTTCATGCTCTATAGATGTAAAAAGGAAAATCAGTAATTATATCGTTTTTTCATTGTGAATTTCTGGTATATTTATCGCCGTTTCTCAATTCTGGGACACAATTGCAAACTGAAAAATAAAAATATCATTGGGGGGAGGATTCAATCACACTATTTAGTGCCTGATACAAGTTTTACGGAGGTTGTCAGTCACAATTTATTGAGCGAAGTGTTCTCTTCTTCGTGTGCATTGTTTTGGGCTCACTGTGGGTTTCTTTTTGGTTCATTCAATCAATTTGTTGTTGGTTGCAAGTGCTTTTCATTGCCATTATACTAAATGGCTTTCTTCTCTCAATTTCTCTTACACTTGCAAATGCATATTGATTTTTTTTTTGCATAGTTGTTACAAGTATGGCTGGTTTGAAGCCACCCATGTTGGTGATCCCACACGACTATAATTCAAGGCTTCTATGATCGATTTGCTTCAGATCAAGGGGCCTTACAGAGCGACTTTGTGAACATAGTAGAACCTGCAAAAGAGAGAGAGAAGACTTGGACTCACCACAGATGAAATGACGCTGAAGGGCTCATTGGCATGTGAGTTTTAGAATGTCATAAATTCCACATTCATGACTTGGACTCACCACAGAAGGCTTGGGATAAACTTTAAAAACTTTTTGGGAAGGCCAATGACATAAGTGCTCATGTTGGATCCTAGAGATTTTCCAAGCATTGAGGATTATTTGCCGAAGTTTAAGCCTCTAAGACCACAGTTGCAAGCTGTTGGAACCAAGAACAAAAATAAGCAGTTGGTCTTGGCTATCCTAGCCAAGTTGAAGGGACCTGTTTAGGTGTTTTTATCCACCTCTTTTTCCACCATGGATGCTTTGGGAACATGATGGTCACACAAATCACATTGTTGGGAGAAGATGGAAGTGCTGGAAGAAGCTATTCACAAGTTTTATATCAACAAGCCTTCCTCCTCATCTAGGGCACGGGAAATATTTTTGTACAGTGAACAGTCATGTTTTTTGTCTAGTTATTGTCATTTTCGTGATTTCCTGTAGTGATTTAGGGCATACGAAAAAGACAATCTTTTGTGATGTTTTTCATGCCAGACAGGCCAAAACCATGTCGCTGGGGCACAGCTCTATTATAAGTTCCAGACTGTCTGCAGACAAAAAATGACGGATTAACAGTCACGATTTGACTAGAAATCTTGAGGATGCGGGAAGGGCATTAACAGCCATAAAATCGTGATCTTTCCATGAGTAAAGACACTCACGTTTTTTCAGAGTTTTGCAAAAGATTTTGTGAACTTAACAGGCTTGATTCACAGTTTCAGATCAGTCAGGGCACCAGATTGAGGGATTTCAGTACTGCCAGATATTTTCAGACGTGTATAAAAATTGAAATTTTTGACGATTTAGTAGTGCTGACCAGATTGTGAGATGATTTTGTAGACTTCCGGCATTTTCCGTAAATTTTTATACTCCAATATTTAATTTAATTTTCTAAATAGACGTCAGAAGCAAATAGAGTCACTCTCAATATTGTGGGCTTATTAATTGGATGTACTCTTGAGTTATTGTTGGGAATCAAATTTCTGTTTATAATGGGCAATATTCAAACTCTAGTCCTGCCGGAAGTGCCGAAGTTAATTGGTTAAAACTAAAATGTTCGGACCTAAGTAGCTGATTCGTTTTGGGAACAGGTACATGTACAACAAATTGGATATACTGGTATGGTGTTTTTTTGGGGCCACAGATACGTAAAATGATACGTTCATATATATATATATATATAATCTTTTCATAATAGAAGCAAGAAGTGTAAAAGATGAACATGACTTACATGAAGCAACCTGCAAGGTCTTGGAGCAGTATTACAAACCCATTTAGGCATTGTTGAAATTGAAACTCGAGTTGACAATGAAACAAGAATTTAAATCTCCTTGTTGCATTCCTTGGCACAATTGATTATAATGCTACTTTAAGAAATTTACACTGCATCTGTTATTCTAGGTTTATTGTTGATCTAAACAATACAACTATCCCACGTATGATCAAAGCCAATCTTCAATATCAACACTTGGACATACACCCTGACAGTATTCCCTTCATGATTGTTGTGCGATAGTGCATCCGTTACACCAATAATCATGTTGCCCTCAAAGGATATCAGAAGTCTATGCCGCTTAGCATGGTCTTGGAGCAGTATTACAAACCCATTTAAGCATAGTTGAAATTGAAACTCGAGTTGAAATTGAAACAAGAATTTAAAATCTCCTTTTTGCATTCATTGGCACTATTGATGATAATGCTACTTAAATCTTTGCTGCACCTGTTTTTCTGGGTTTATTGTTGAACTAAATGATACAACTATCCCATGTATGATCAAAGCCAATCTTCAATATCAACTCTCGGAGATACATCCTGACAGTATTCCCTTCATGACTGTTGTGCGATATTGCATTCGTTACACCAATAATCATATTGCCGTCAAAGGATATCAGAAGTCTACGCTGCTTAGATTGGTGATAGACCCAGGCCAAAGAAATGATAAGGAAAATATAAAGATCACAGAAGTTCCCTTCACAGAGCTTACACTACCGAATGAATGGGTTTTTGACCATAGGTCAGTATTCTATAGATCCCCCATGACTATTTCAAAGCAATTAAAAGCCACTATTCCTATTGATGGCCATAAGCTCTTATTTAAGAAAAACCAATCTGAACCACAAACTAAAGGGCCTTTGCAATTATGCCGGTCAGCATCTCCAAAATCTAGACCATAGTTCGACTTTAATGAAATTGTACCCATGTTTTCTGTTGACAGAAGAATGGACACCTTAAAGCATCTAGGAAATCATCCAGACTGATTTTTTCCAAGTATAAGTAGATAAGCATTCCCATATTTCAACTGAACCAAAAACCATCCAGATTAATTTATAAAAGAATCCTTCCTAGAGACAATGACCAGACCTTTTCACATGTCTCTGTAACCGATGATGCCAGTTTTAAAACACAATTCAAGGTCTTAGACAAAACAGGAAGATTTCCTCGTAAAGAAAATTACATTAAGCCAGCCGATGGCAAATATAAAGCTTCACATTCTCATCTTACAATGATAGACCCAGGAAAATGCAATTCTACTGCAGGAAAACAACTGAATTGGCTAGGATCTACGATTTTCAAATTTAAAAGAACAATGAAGAATTAGCACATCATGTTCTGGATAAGAGACAATATTTAGACCTAAACATTGCCTTTATTATGAAAAGCTTAACGCTTGTTGAGACAAGAAGAAGAAGTAAAGATTGTCCAAGAAGCAACCTGCAAGGTCTTGGAGCAAGTATTACAAATTCATTTAGGCATCGCCGAAATTGAAACTTGAGGAATCAAAACATTTGATTCTGTAGGGTTGGTTCAACTTGCAGGTTGCTACTTTTTTGAGTTCTCCAGCAAAGTTATAATAACCCTTTGTGGTTATTATTATATTTTTAATATTTTCTGGAATAAACTTGCATCAGACTGAAGTATACGAACGGCGAAGAATTATCACCAAATCTTTATGCCAAATCAACTGAAAATGATCTCTAAATATTATTAAATTGATTTCCAACAATTTGAATTGATTATTTGACCCAAATCAACTTGATATGGGTAAAATATGCAAATCTGGAAATTAATGGACTGTCAAATCGCAGCACTTTAATTACCTTAAACTGGTATGGAAATGTGTGCAAAATGAAGATTATGCTTTGTTAGACCCAAGCGACAGATTTGGGTGAAATAACTAAACTTATTTACTCAAAATTATTAAATATGACCACATAAGCAGGTCGCATTTACTGAAATATGCACCATGTAAATCAGATTTCATAAAATAATCCTCAACTTGATATTATTCAATAAAATGGTAAATACCAATTGTTTTAAGTCAATTGAGAGGGTTTTGTCCCTCAAAAGACCTCAAATGGGGTTTACGTCCCAGTTGGCAACAAATGAGAGTTTCTTATCAAATTCCGGAAATTACAAATGATAAGTCATCCCCCCAAATGAATCCACCACCCCCTATTTATAACAATTTCATGCTTGGCGCCAAAGACCAAAAGTCATGACTTTTCATATTCCGATGACTTTTCTTATTCCAATGATTTTTCATGCTAATTTCTCCACCTAGGCCGACCCATACTTATGATCATATTTATTTTATAAAATACCATACAATAGTTAAATATTAAATCACAGCCTTCTTCTTTTTTTATTTTCCTCTTCTAGGCCACGAATTAGGACTGCCCGGGAATGCCATTTGTCTTTAGTTTTTAGAGAAAAGGGGACATAACACTATTGCCCAATCTCTGAAGGTTTTCAAGCTTAAAGGGAATTATCAATGCATAAATATGAAAGCGACGAATAACACAATTATAACTGTTAGAATATGCAGAGAGAGAAAGAACAAAGAAAGATTGGAATGCACAAATAACGGATGAAGAGAAAACGGAATGCACACATTATCATTGTGTGTCCATCATTTTATTATGTGAAAGATGGTTACAAAGTTGTTGAAGTAGTTTCAACCGTTTATTAGTTAATATTTAACTAATATTAAACTAACACTCGTATATAAGCCTTATATTTTAATAGTAAGAAACACAACATTTGCAGAATTGTTCTTTTCAAAGCGATTACAACACCATACAAATACGAGGAGAATACAAACAATTTACATCTCTTTATTATTTTGAATTTGTGGAAGAGATTCAATCTACCACTTAAATTCTTAGAATATGCATAATGTTCATTGCTGAGGTAGAAAGTCAGAGAATGAAGATCACTTCATTTTATTGTCTTTATTTGTTTATAAAGTTAAGTAAAAAATACAATTGGCAGATGGTTGCACCATTTCGGTAACTCTCTCAATTCACTATGAGACTAACAAGTGCTAACTCATCCTACGTTAAATTTTTCTTAAAGGGAAAAAATAACTAGCATATTAATGCTTAGGGTGAGTACAACATGTTTAAAATATTTTCCAACATCTAACATAAAATAAACATGACGAGACTAAATGTGGCATCTGAGAATATAGAAATAAACAATCCTATTCTAGGAAGTGTATGAAACATCACTTGATTATGCTCAGATTGATAGAGATAACAGTAAAAGTACTAAAGGTACAAAGCGATTCTGTAAAAGAGCAATCTGACTTGATTCTGCATGTTGTAGGGACTGAGTTTGCACAGTGATTTTCGAAGAGGAATGGACAGGGTGCATGCTAGATTGAGACCTCTTTTATGGGTCAACGAGAGCATTGTAAATTTGGCTTCTTGTCTAGTTGAGGTGTTCATTGGTAAAACTAGTTTTGATAATCTCCCTATTCAGACTTCTCTTTCTATTGGTCAGTCTGTGTTAGGTTTGTGGGTGCCTGATTGGTTTTTTTGGTCGGGGGTCCGTTGGTCATTTCGTGGCTGAGAGAATAAACCGAATAAATGTGTAAAGAATGATTGAAGAGAAAACCGGAATACACACTGTACAAATGGGTTGTGTGTCCGGGTATTTATTATGCAAAGACGTTTACAAAATTAGTTAGCGGTTACAACCGCATAACCATACAAAACAATTATAAAAGGGAAAGTCTTATTCATTTATTCATACCCCTTCCCACTTCAAACACCTAAAGCACTATTTTGTCAACCCTACGAGCTAAAGGACTAGACTGACTTCAAGTTATGTTTAATGCATTGTAAAGTGCACTATGTATCAATGAAGAGGAATATAAAGAGCACGTAGCTAATCCCATTTATATGACTAATAATTAGTCTGCAACTCAAGATTGTGAAAATCCCAATGTATAAATTGTTATCCACCTAGGTGAAATAGGCAACTTTGACCTTTGAAGGGGGAATGGGAACACAGAAAGGATTAATGCCCATCTTACTATGTATTTCCCCTAGAAAAATGCGACCATTGCATTAGGAGGGGAAAAAGTTGTTGGAAAAAGCATTTAATATGGGAAAATATTAAATGCTTGCATAGGGCAAATCCTTGGGAATAATTGAGATATTGTCAGACGTTGTTTTGGGTCCCATTGCCGGCCTGAGAAGTCACACCTGAAGGCCAACCTATGATGATTCACGGACACCCAATTTGATATTTTCTAATGTGACTTTGGAAGCTTGGAACTTATGGGACATATTTTTCATGTGCAACTGCTGGTTGCAAATCTTGTGGATGAAGATCTGACTGGGTAGACCCTAGCTTCCAAAGTGAGAGATTTCCCTAGGTCAGCTAGGAATCTAACTTCGGAAGTTAAACACTTACGAGATCTACCCTAATATAAGGCTCATGTATTGATAGGAAGTGATGTGGAATTTTGGAAATGTGTTGAAAAAGAGTCAAATATGTGTATGAAATCCAATTGTCTAAAAAGATGTAATAATTGACATTGTCAAACTCATATTCCATTTAAAACATGGATAAATTGCTTGCATAAAATATTGGTTTAAAGGGAAAAGAATGCGTACCTTATGATTTTGAATTGGAATGTCTTCCCAAGCATACTAGCAAATACATGAAATGCAAGTGGATTATGTTTTGATAAAGATAAACAATACGGACAGCTTGAAACGTTGAAAACTTGAAATTTTGAAAGAGCAAAGGAACAATTACATTTAGTGGTATGTGAACCATTCTGCCACTTTGTTGAAGAGTGTCATGAAGGGAAAGATCATTCCATACCAAATGATATTTGTCTAATTGGTGATGCCCCAAGCTTGTGAACCAGATGAAAATTAGTGTATATGTTAAACTGAATTGCTTAAAGTGTGGAAATAGGGCCATGCTTGTAGAGTGCCGAATCATGTAGGTAAATGTAGCTTCGGTGGTGAGATATCCATCCCTAGTGGCAGGGCACTTTTGGTATTAGAGAGTGATCTTCCCTAGACTTGTCAAGTTTGGAGCTGAATTGATCACTAAATGTGCTGAGCGACCTATCTAAATAAACCAACTATTAGAGGTTTAGTCTCAATTAAAGACAAGTGCGAAAACAGATTTTTTGTTATTCTTCAATTTTTGTGGACCAAGATCAAAGTTTCATGCTCAAAACTTGGTAAGGGAAATTTCTGAGAGAAAATAACATTAATCTTAGAAGTAATCAGTATCTTTAGGGCACGGGTAAATTTAGTTGGAAGCACTTTGTTAGTCAGAAAATATGGGCAAAATCTTTGGGCTATAATGTGATCTCTCAATAGTATTAGCAAGCTGGCCATTTAAAAGTATCAATAGATTTTTCAAGGCGTTTTGAGCCGTCTATCCATTATCTGAATCGCTGCCCTACCATGTAACTTTCTTGCAAAAATCAATCTGTTTGGCTGCAATTTGTTCTGACTGATTTTGCATATCCTTAAAGTTGGGATTTCCTAAAATCCATCTAGGGGCTAAAATATGTCCATTGGGGACATTACACATTGCATTCACTACACCTCCTCTTAAAGACTTAAAGGTACCTTTTGTAATCATGCATATAAAGAAAAGCAAGGGCTAACAAAATAGTAACTATGCTATACTTCAAACACTTTCACTATGATATGTCAATATTATGAAAAGATAGGGATCCATTGTAGTTGCTTCATGAACATTCGTAAAGGTGTAAGCTCCCGGGCTTAATCCCCGACTGTTAGTGGATGTCCACCTGTCAACTGTAAAGAAAAATCTAAAGGTATTGGATAACCAGTATACTGAGCCAAGATGCTCCATCAAGCTGTCTAAGCATGCACTCGTGAGGGTATAATTCCCAAGATCCATGGTCTCCCAAACTATCTGAGCAACCATCCATACCGAGCTTCATCTACCCTGTATCCTTTCTTGCCTTCAAAGTTTAGAGCATCTTTATAGTGTGTATTCGTCACTGTCCTCACTACCTTCTGCATCTGGTGGGTCTTCAACCATGGCTATATTGGCTGTATTTGATATGACTTTACCCTTGAGCACACCATTGGCTCGAACACGACAATCCCATGCTGTGTGACCTCTTTTCTTACAATAATGACATTCAATCTCCGACACTGATCTTCTATGATATTTTCTGGTTCTAGAATAGAATGCACTTTCTTGCTGGGAATGACCTTGCATGCATCCTCTGTAGTTCGTTTTGCACTCAGCTAGAAGAGCTGCTATCATATCATCCTTAGATTGAGATTGAATTTGACTGAGGGTAAAAATATAAGCTACATTGCTATATTTTGAAGACAGAGTATTTAATAGGATAGCTTTGGCATCTTCGTCCTCAATTGCAGCTTTCACTTCTGCTAGTTGTCAATGATCAAGGACCTTAGATTATTGATGTGGCTTGACATAGAGACTCCGTCATCCATTTTGAACCTATATAACTGAAGTTTGCAGGGAAAATTTGGCATTAACTGCTTTCGCTCCAAATAATTTATTTAGAGTATCCCAAATTTCCTTCGATGATTTGTCAGGTCTACATGATGAAGTTCAGAGTGTCAGAGAGAGCAAGGCCAATAATAGAAATGGATCGCTCTATCATCTCTGCTTTGCCATTCTAACAATTTCGATGCATCGGTAGGTGTTGTCTCTTTCTACGTTTACAATGCCCCACAAATTTTTATTCATAAGTTGCATTTGTATTTTCACTCTCCATGTATGAAAATTTAGACCAGAATATTTTTCTATGGGCATTTCCATTTTAATAAAAGTAGAATAAATACAATTGCGTATTTTGGCAATGAATAAATAAAATAAAATAAAATACCAGTTGCACAGTTCCGTGCCCTAGCGCAGGTAGTCTTTTATGCTTTGTGCGTCTTTCCAGCCTTATGTCTGTGAAAAATGTTTGTGCAGCTAGCAATTTGTGACTGTAATAATGCACCATATTAGCGCAAATTGCGACTGTAAAAATGTCTAAAATCACGATTTTTCGCGGCTATTAAAATCTGACTATTTGTACTCGAAAATGCTGTTATTTTCTTGAAAAACCTGCCATTCGCGACAGTATTTTCGTGCTCGAAAATATTGTTAATTCCCTGCAAAACGTGCCATTTGCCACTGTATTTTCGTGACTTTTTTTTTGGAAAAATGAGTGTATTCTTTATGAAACAATTGGGAAATACATCGTGATTTTTCGTGAATGAAATGGCGTGCCCTTGATTCCAGACTGTAGCGTGCCCTAATGGGACTCACGAAAATATCTTTCTTCCTCCCTCTCTTTGCTTGCCCCACGCTTTGATACCACTGTTAGAATTTGCGGAGAGAGAGAATAAACCGAATAAATGTGTAAAGAATGATTGAAGAGAAAACTGGAATACACACTGTACAAATGGGTTGTGTGTCCGGGTATTTATTATGCAAAGACGGTTACAAAATTAGTTAGCGGTTACAACCGCATAACCATACAAAACAATTATAAAAGGGGAAGTCTTATTCATTTATTCCTACAGTCTGAAGCAAGAAACATTCTTCCTTATTCAAATTGAATGCGTCACATTCGCAATCTCTTGACTTTCGTGCCCTAGTCCCTCATGTCTAGAATATGGTACCAAGGCCATGTGGTGACAAATGGTGGATCTTATGGTGGGAATCAGCTGTTCGCAGATGCATTAAATTTATGGGAGGTTGGGGCCGTATGATTGCTCGAAAGTGCAGGTGTGTTGTTCAGGAAGCCACACACAAGCTTGAATTAACCCGGATTTTGTTAGAAGAGAATTATTAGAATGAATCCTTGTAAGAAGAGCTTGTTCGCTTAGAAGTAATAATTTGCAAGGAAGAAGAATGTGGCAAGGGGTGCTCGGATTTTGGCATGTCTCCAATGGATTTAGGACGGAGATGAGGGTTCTAAATTCTTCTTTGACATCTTAAAGAGGAAAGTTTATTCTGAAAAAGTTGGACTAGGTAGGATGTATGGCTCCTTAGAAGAGGATCCTGTGGGAATCCGGAATTTGTTTTGCCAACATTTTCAGAAGATATTTTTCACCTTATTCACTCTCATTTGAAGTCATGGCAGTCCAGAATACATGCCTCAAAGTGATACCAAATAAGGTGACGACTTGTGAACACATGAAACTTAATACTGAATTTTTCAAGGAAGAACTGTGTACTGCTGTTTCTTCAATGCATAATGGAAAAGCTTTTGGACTTGATGGATTACCATGTGAATTCTATAAAGAAATGTGGGATATTGTAGGTGACGATTTTACTTGCCTAGCTGCTGAAATATTTGCTTCAGGAACTTTGTCAGATTTTTTGAATGAAGGATTAATCAACTTAATCCCTAAATCTATAGCCAGGGATATTGTAAGTGGATGACAACCTATAATCTTGTTGAGCGTGGCTTATAAGATCCTTTCCAAGGTTCTAACACTTTTTTTAAGGAGTGTTGCTATCCAGATTGTTCATAAGGACCAAATGGGTTTTGTTCAAGGGCGTTTCATTTTGGACACAAATCTATCTACTTGGGAGGCCATGGAGTGGGCCAATGAGACTAGACAACATATAATCTTCCTCAAAATTGACTTTGACAAAGCATATGATCAAATTGATTAGGCATTCATTTCAAAAATGCTAATAGCCCTTGGCTTTGGTTCGCAGTTTGTGATGATGGCCCACACTTTATTTTCTTCTTCCTCTTTTGTGGCTGTTAATAATATTTTTCCCCACGTATTTTGCTTCATCGTTCCATAAGATAGGGTTGTCCATTTGCACTATATCTTTATGTACTTACTGGTGATGCTTTGGGTTGTCTTTTGGAAGCTGCTTGCACTCAAGAAAGGATTCATGATAGTGTAGCAAGGAGACGCGTCTCCCCTACCCGGAAACGCGTTTCAGAGATGATAAACGCGTAGTGGGACGTCTCCTGTCCCCGGAGACAGTCATATGAGATGTTAGACGTCTCCTGCCCGTCTCTGAAACTTTAAATCACACATCTTTACATTAAATATTAAAAAATGAAGGATAAACCCTAAAAAATGCGGAGATGAAATGGACATACGAGTTGTGGATGCAGAGCAAAGTAAGAGCAACCCCAAAATTCAAAGAGAGAATGATCTTCTATTGATTTCTCGTCTTGATTACGAAAGGCTCCCATATATATAGGAAGCTTTAACTCCAAAACAAGAGTAACAATATTTTTGTTTTTATGTTGAAACCCACTCCACTCAAATAATATAATGAAATAGATCATAGTTTATGTAACAACCCATAAACAACCCTATTTACATTTCCGATTTTATTTTTTACTTACTAACCTTCACATGTATTTACCATAAGCAAATATAAATCATAATGTGAAGCACTAACCATAGTTTTCCTAACATTCCCCCGCTTAGTGCGAACATGGGGAAACCATGTCTTTTATTGCAACGTGCCGCTTCGAAGCTTTCTCATGATCTGGATGGTTTTGTTTTCAGGATAACCAACAACCTCCGTGATGGTTTTTGAAGTGGCAAACTGACAACCACAACAATGCTGGTTTTCAATGGATAACCAACAACCATAGCAAAGAATGGTTTTCAATGGATAACCAACAACCATAATATCATGATGTTGCAGTACTATCATCAAACCCTCATCAAATTCTTCCATCAGGAGATAACATAGGAAATTCTGCTCCTCATACACACATAGAAAATCCTAACATAAAGGAAATGGAACATTGGGATTATGTTCCCCCTCTCAATGTGAAATTTCCACTTATTCCACAAACCAAACAGGAACACTAAAATCTGAACACTGAAAAATACAGCGGAAACCACATTAAAAGCAAATACTCACACCAAAATGTGTCACAAACCTTTGACGCAGCCCCGTCGTAGGTGACTAAGGAGAGGTCGCTAATTGACCTCCTACCTCCTAACTTGATTTATCTTTGAGGCTCATAATGCAAATATTGTTGATCTACATGATGAAGCTTTGAATTTGACAAAAAACACACTTCTGATGATTTGACGATAACTTGAGAACCAGAGCTCCATTTTATAAATCGTAAAATGCCTCAAAAAGCTGGTTTCAAGATCTTTCCAATGGTACTAAGAATCACTGACGATTTTTAAGGAATCGTTGGCGATTTACCCAAAACGTTAGTGATTTTCCCAAATCGCTGGCGATTGTGACTCAGGTCAAAATCATTGGCAATTGCTCAGGAATCATTGGTGATTGACATAATCGTTGACGATCACTGTCAAAAACACAATGATGCAGATTCTGAGCCGACTATCAACAAAACCAGATTTGAATGCGTATAGGGAGATGATCAAAATGTTGATGAGTTTGATTTAGGTCTGTTCTTGATTGCAAAGTTCTGTTGTAGTCTCTTTCCTGCTATGGTAGACCACACATCCTCCTTTCTTCTCAAGGTTGGGTACTCAATCAGAAGCACAAAAAAATGGTAGCAAAAAACTAGATGAATAAATCCTTTTGATGGACCTGCTCTGATACCAGATGAAATGGACATATGATTTTTGTGGATGCAAAACAGAGTAAGAGCAACACCAGAATTCAAAGAGAGAATGATCTTCTATTAATTTCTTGTCTAGATTACAAAAAGGCTCCCATATGTATGGGAAGCTTTAACTCCAAAATAGGTGTAACAATATTTTTGTTTTTATGTTGAAACCATACGGATGGTTTCAACCACTCCACTTAAATAATACAATGAAACAAATCATATTTGTTTATGTAACAACCCATAAACAACCCTTTTTACATTTCCTATTTTACTTTTACTAACTTACCAACCTTCACATGTATTTACCATAAGTAAATGTAAATCATAATGTCAAGCACTAACTATAGTTTTCCTAATAGGATTTTCTATAAAACGTGCTTCCCTTCGTATTTTAACAACACCATCGATTCAAAGCATTCATGTTTGGAGCAAAGTCAAACTTCCATAGACGTTTACGTTTTTGGACTTAAACAGGTATTTCTCATATCTACATTTGTCATTTCCATCTAGTTGTATGCACATTTGAGCTCATTTTCCTTTGGTTTTATTGGTTGTGGTTTTTCTTTGGTCTGGATTGTCTGGTTCGCCACTTTCAAAGTTATAAGTGAACTTGCGTTGAAATTTGTTTTGATATGCTTTGAGCCTCAAAGCAGGCCCGAGGCCTTGCCATCCCAAACAGCAACACTGTTCGCCACTTTCAAAGTTATAAGTTTGAACTTGCATTGAAATTTGTTTTGATATGCTTTGAGCCTCAAAGCAGGCTAGAGGCCTTGCCGTACCAAGCAGCAACACTGTCACAGTGTTGCTGCTTGGGATGGCAAGGCTTCGGGCCTGTTTTACTTGTATTTCCTTTTCAAAACATCCATGTAGTTTAGGTTAAATCTTTAAAAGTTTAAAACTTAAAAAATAAATGATTAAAAAGTTAAAAGTTAAAACTTAAACTTTAAAACTTAGTTTAGGTTAAAAATTTAAAACTTAAATGTTAAAAAATATAACGTAGATGATATAAAAATAAAAGTAAAACTATATTTTTTAGGTTTTAGTTGTAATTTTTGAATCTAGTTTTTTATTTTTTATTCTATTAGCTATTTAGATTATTATTAAATTGTTTTTTTAAAGTTTTTTTTTTTTTAATTTAGTTTTTAAATGATATAACTTAGAAAGTTAGATGTTTATTGTTCATGTATAATTTAATAAATTAAATTATGATTAATTATTTTTTAATTATTTTTTATTAATATACTTTTTTATTTTAATTAATTTATTAGTGTTTAATTTTCAATATTATCTTTTAATTTTTAATATTCAATTATTTATTATTTTTAATTTTAATTTTTTAAATTTTTGGCAGGGACTTAGGTATGTTAGGGTCAAAAGATGGCCTCTTTCTGTTGTGGAAATATTGTGATGGGGTTGCGATGGGAAAAAGGAGTGGTGACACATCAATTATCACCTATAAATTATGTGTGAAGTTGTTTCAGGGTACTTGCATGAGGGTGCGAGCCCATTTTTTTGCAAAAATGGAAAAGGGATGAAGGGGTGTTCAATTGAGTATAAGAGGTATGAAGTTACGAGGGAACAAGAAGGGGTTGGAGGCAGAGGGCCTAATTTAAGCTCTCATGCTTCAGGGACAGTTGCACCTCAAACCCAACATAGAAGAAACTAAGGAAACAAAATCAGAACTAGATAAGTCTTGTAGACATGTGTTGAATGCAGAATAGGGTGTGGGTTCTTCTTGTAAGAGACCAAATATTGGTGGTTCAAATCCCATTAGAAACATGTTTGATGTGCCTAGTAGAGATGCAGTTGATGTAGCAATTGCACGTTTCTTTTATGCGAATGGAATAATTGTTATATTCTCCAACATCAATATACTAAATTCTCCCCCTTCCTTGGCTATAACTACACTTTCTGAATCTAGAGGTACTTGACCCTCCAACCCTGTTCCGATAATGCACTTCTCAAGTTGAACAAGTGGAACTGCTTGACGATGCATATTAGAACCCATTAAAGCAGGATTCACATCATTATGTTCGAGAAAAGGAATAAGGCAAACTCCAACAGAAAAATATTGGGAAGGAAAAATACTTCTGAAATAGATTTGGTCCCATGCAAAAACTAGAAATTCATGTCGAAATCGAGCTGAAGTAAATTGTTCCTCTGGAACCCCTTGATTTAATGCCAAAGAATTTCTTTTAGCTATCCGATAATATTCATCTTCTCCAAAGAATAGATAAACCATATGTTCTTCCTTCAATCTCTCAGATATCCTATGGAATGCAATTTGTAAAAATCGGCAATGACTAAGTGTTGCATAAATGGATAAGGATGAGGAGATAGTTCTTGAAATTAACAATGGACCGGCTGGGTATAACCCCTCTGGATATGAAAAGCTTCGGACTTCTTTAATTGACAAAGAGAAATCAAGAATAGAGGAACAAACTTCACCAGTCAAAAGAGTGTGGTCTATAGAAGGATGCAACATTTTGATGGACGATTGGACTGATACTAGAAACCGTCCACTTCTGAATGTTATGGTGACTCCTTTTAAAGGTCCTTATTTTTTGAAGGCAATAAATTGAATAGGGAAAGAAAAAATGTAGATCTTTGGAAGGACCAACTATGTGATGTGATTGAGGAGGTTGGGGCATCACATGTTGTCCAAGTTGTTATAGATGTTGCACCAGTTTGTAAAACAACTGACTTGCTAATACAAAACAAATACAAACATGTGTTTTGGACGCCATGTTGTGTGCATGCATTAAATAATGCACTGAAAGATACTGACAGGTTTGAGTGGATCTCTATGCTCCTTGAAAAAGGCAGGAAAATACAGATGCTCATATGCAATCATCACCACACACAAGCAATTTATCAGAGATTTGCCAAGGTGGAACTCCTCAAACCTGCTGATACACAGTTTGCTTCTGTCTTTATTCTTCTTGATCGTCTTTATGCGGGCAAAAAGGCCTTATGTTCCACTGTAGTCAGTGATACATGGGCACGTTGGAGGCAATCTACAACAGAGACTGCAATTGAGGTGAGACAAATGATCCTTGATGATCGTTTTTGGGCTGATGTGAAATTTGTTATCGATTTTGTCCAACCCATTTGTGAGGTGATCCGTTTTGCAAGCTTATACAAGCCGTGTTTGGGGGAGGTTTATGAAGAAATTGATTCCATGTGTGAAAGAATAAGAAAAAACATAGACTTAAGGGATTGTTCTTTGTATCCTTTGATTGAAAAAAAAATACATGGAAGATGGAACAAACTTAACTCACCTCTTGATTGTGCCGCCTACGCTTTAAATCCAAATTGGTATGATACAAATGCCACCCGGAAGAGGGCTCCATATGAGGGCAAAGAGGTGATGAAAGGGATTTTGGGCTGCAATAAAAAAGTTTTACTGTCGAGGAGAGGAGGTTTCTAATATCAGGTCTCAGTGGCATGGGTTTTCACGTGGGTGTTGTGAGTTTTCTACGGTGGAGGCCTTGTATGATATGTGATCCAAGAAGGACCCAATAGAGTGGTGGTGGAACCATGTCAATGAAGCTCCTAAACTGCAATCATTTGCAATATGACTACTCTCAAAAGTTGCTAGTTCTTCATCTTGTGAGAGAAATTGGATTACATATGGTTTCATTCATTCATTGAAGAGGAACCTATTAGGGTCAAAGAAGGCAGAGAACTTGGTCTACATTCATAGCACACTCCGTCTTCTTTCTCGTAGAGACCCAGGGTACAAGGAGGGTCCTTTAGAGAAATGGAATCAAATTCCATCTGATGGAGCAGCAGACATAGCCTTGGAAGATGACGGATTTGAGGCAAATGGCCTCAATGATTTACCTCCTATTCAATTTCCTGCAGAGGAGCCAGAGCTTGAGAGTGATGCGTATTTAGAGAGGATCCTAGCAGAGGACCTAGAGATTGATGACATAGTTGATGCAACAACTGTAGATATATGATTGAGATTCTCATTTCATATTTTTGTTTTTAATTTTCACATGCCTGTTTGTTGGCATTTCAGTGAGTCACAACGTAGTAATGTGCTCTTGATCCTAAATATGATGATATGAAATATGAATATCAATATAATTTGTAAATCCAGATCATAATTACTCGTCACTTGTGTTATTGACTATTGTTTATCCTTTGTTGACATCTTGGTTTGATTTAATAATTAGTTAGTTACCAATTTCTTGAATCTAAATAATAACATATTCACTATTCTCTAAATTATATATAATATAATTTAATAATTTAATAATTATACTATATATATATGTGTGCCGTCTTGGAGTACCCGTCTCCTAGTTTTCAAAAAAAGTGCGTAAAAGTACCCATACCCATCTCCCCATACCCGTAACCGTACCTGTCTCCTGGTAACTGTGGTTCATGGTATTCATTTGCTTGATGAACTTTTTTAATGGTATAAAAAAGAGTCTGATACGACTTTCTAAAGCTAAGATACCATTCACTCCTCAACCCTAAGGTTTTCTACTGTTGAGTGCTGTTGGAGATTCAGGCATTGCATCTGGAGTTGTTGCGAGTCATTACAAATCTGAATACTGATTTGTTGGTTTTTATGATGTACCTTCTTGGATTCCACCTGAGTGGCCATTTAGTGTAGCATCTGAAGAGGACAAAACCCTTCCTTGTGGCATATTGGAGAACGAAAACTCTCCAAGGCAAATATTGAAGACCATCTTAGTGGTTTGTAACTAGGGCATCAAACAAAAGTCATTTCAAGGGTTTTTGCATTGTTTGGAGCCCCTCTCCTAGGGAGCGACTAGGGTTAGAGTGCATTTGGGTGCCTTGGGATTGATTGAGATGAATTTCCAAGGATTGTTCAACGTTTTCTTTTATAGGGTAAGACATTTGAAATGCAAGGTTGCATGCAAAGTCTTTGTATGTAGGCTAAAAAGGTCAATATGATTATCCTCTCTTCTCAACACTATAGATAAAGGGTATAAGCAGAAGACCATACTAGGGCCAACATACAAACCAAGTTAGAAACCAAGAGATGTATGAGTCGTGGATCTAGAAGATGATAATCCACAATATATCAAAGACACAGGTTTCCAAAGCTTATGTCTAAGATAGTGGATGAAGTCTTGCTAGGATCTGAGGTTTTAAAATAAAGATGATATGCAGGATATCTAAAATAAGGTTGTGAAAGCCAAGTGGCGGATATAGGCAAGGGCTGATGATAAGAACAATATAATAAACAAAGAATAGGCCTAGTCTAAAACATGATACATCAACATAACCAATCATGCCAAATATAAAGGAAAAGGAAAGGTTAGGGATACTTTACCTATTAAAGACACCATTGGTGCATTAAACATTCCTAGGGTTGTTAGCACTTTATGAGAAAAGAGTTGTGGATGGATCGCAAGAGAGATAGGTGGAAGACCTAAGCAGACCAAAGTTGGGATCTCCAAAATCTTAGCAAACCTTGTTGGTACAACTCCTATTCTTGTGGCTATTAGTAACTCAATATTCCAAAGTAGACTTCCAAGTATGCGTTTTACTAAACCTTAAACTCTTAAAACTTTTAAAGACAGTTTCGCAAACGTAGGAAGATCAGTCATGTGATAATTTGAGTTGAGAGCTAGACTGTTCGGAAACGCATGGTACCCCCTTGTATCAGGCCTGATACGCACCTGGTACGGGTAAGGATACAAGTACGGTCTGGGTATGCTACAAGTACGTACTTGCAAGCCCCAAGTACATCCCGGGTACAAAATCCATACTCGGGGCTTATAGGTACGTACCTGCAACGTACTCGCTCCAAAGTTCCACCATTTTCAACTTGAAATCATTAAAAAATAAAAAAAGCCCCTAACTTAAAAAAGAGCATAACCTATCCCTAATTTCATCCTAAAAGACACGCCCAAAAACCTATTTATACACCCAACCCCTCTTATTAGTTTACACACTCATATTTTGGCATTTTACTAATTTTGAGCTTGAAGGAGAGAAAGAGAGCTTGAAGGAGAGAGAGAGAGAGAGAGAGAGAGAGAGAGAGAGAGAGAGCTTGAAGGAGAGAAATAGGTGTATAAGGCCTTGATTAGGTCCAAATAGTCTTGTAAAGGGAAAACTAACATATCATATAAACTGAAAGCAACCTAAGTAGATAGGCTGCAAGTGTTAAGCTACAAGCAACACAACTGATTCTAGGAGGCAAAATGATGCTCTTGATCATTGCTGTTCCTTTACAAAAAATGCCTAGTTGTGATTGGGAGCCTAAGGTAACATGTAGGCAATCATAGTAGACGGTCATTCATTCAGTCATATACGAGAAAATAACTCTAGGTGTAAAGCATAAAGTAGTATCCAGTAAGTAGAGTAGTGTGGATATGTTGGGAAGTGTTAAAAAACCAAGAGGTAGGCTATGTTACACGGAAACGGAAACGAATACGAAACGCAGAAACATCAATTTTCAAAAAACCTTGGATACGAAACGTTACCGGAAACGTCCGTACAATATATATATGCATGATACTCGTTTTATAATTGTAAATTTGTAGACCATAAGAAATAATTGATAAAGCACTCAAAATATTTTGTATTCATTGAAATTTGAACTTCTAAAGAGTCATAACTCATCATTCAACATGGTTACACTTACAATTTCAATGATTCACGTATACATGATAATAATCTAGATTCTAGAATATATCATCCAGATCTTCCTCATCATCTTGATCTCATGAACACAACTGGCAGCTCCACTCCCACTAGCTCCACTTTCCATCCCTTGTGCAATGGATCCCGATTCTTCTTCATCAATACCAAGCAATGAAAGTTGGCTAAGAGTAGCCGCAGAAGCATCAAAGTCGCTACTCTCAGGATTAATATCCCAAAGTTTGTTGGGACCTTTACGATAGCCTTCATTCTTGTGTGTGAGGATGCGCAAATTGGAGTGTACATACACTAAATCCTCAACCTTCTTGGATCCTAACTTGTTTCGTTTGGCTGAGTGGATGAAGCTATATGTACTCCAATTCCGCTCTGCTGAAGAATTGCTAGCCACCTGTTACAAAAATAAAAAAAGTTGCTAGAAATTTTCAATTAGAAATAAAATTAATTTACTAAGAAGTAAGAACTTTGAACATATAATTTTAATTTTTAATTAATTAATAATAAACAAACTTTTGATTTCATTTTAATATTTTATGCCTGTGAGAGGACTTTAATGGCAACAGGTCGTATGTACTTGGCATCATGGCCATGTACATACCACCACATGAATGGGGTCAACTTGTACTTGTCAACTGCTCCATCCATTTCACCCATGCTACCATTAGATGAAGAGACAAAGAGCGCCATTTCATAGCGGACCGTACAAGCTATATCTGGATCAGGAAAAAGCCTCTGGAATGTTGCCTTAGCTCCAATTGCAACTTCGTGGTCATCATATGGTTTTTGCCTACCAGGTAGCGAAATTATTTCATTGCTATAAAATTTGGGATTCAGGGCATATGCTAGGAGATGTAATGGGGTGGTCATTTTATTCCACCTTCTCATGATCACACTCCTAACTTCATTGTAGAAAGTTTTTGCAGGATCTTGCTCTTTTTGTTGTATGATGTCTCTGATTTTTTCAAGCATAGAGTCAATGCCATCATAGATCTCCCCTATGCAAACGTCATCTGTGTCTGTATATCTAATCATAGATAAAATAGGCTCAGTAAAACTAAGCAAGTATGCAACCTTTGCCCACCAACCATCATCAAGTATAATTGATTTTACTTTGATGGCTCTTTCTGTGTTTGCTTGCTTCCACACAGACCAAACATCATCAATCACCATAAGCCTTAAGGCTTGTTTTACCTTCACAAGTCGTCTTAAGACGAGTGTGTGAGAGGCAAATCTTGTTTCAGCAACCTATTAAAATAAATTAAAACAAGTTAATAAAATATAAAATTAAATTGAAAAGAAATTCAATTGATAAATATTAATTTCATATTTCATAGAAAGTTAGCAAATAAATATTAAAAATTAAAAACTAGGAAATTGTTTCGTTACCTTCAGCAACTCCAACGTTGAGAACTTCCTAAAGATAGCCTGAGACATGATGATTTGTGACAAACATTTGAATCTCATTTGCCTTTGTATAAGTTTCTTCTATCCATGGAATTTTGCCAATCTTCTGCAACATCAAATTCAAGGAGTGTACTGCACAAGGTGTCCAAAAAATGTGCTCATATCTCCCCTCAACAATCATCCCTGCTACTCTTACAATTTTTTGGATTGTCCATGATGACTTGGACAACGTTTTGAGGGCCCATGACTCAATAGCCTCAAAGGAAATATTTAGCAATACAATTGAGCATCTTTCTTCTTCACCCTCACAATCAACAACCTCTTAAGAAATGATTGGTCCTTTAGGGTTCTTCGGCAACAATGTTGATTAGGGGTTTATTTCGACAGCTTAATCTTTCCATCCATCTGAAATCATAGGATAGCTTACAAGTCAACATAGGAATCCCTAATTATGGTCTGCAAAGAAGTATGTACATGGGCCACTTCTTTCGTCAACAATGATGTTCTCACCTTCTGATAACCAGGGCTTGTATACCCTTGTGGTGCGTCATTAATGTCCTCTCACCATTTGCATGCCAATAAGGTGACCGTAACACATTGAAGGGCAACCCACATGCATAAACGCATCCAAGAGCAACCAGACTCATCAGACCCATCCCTTTTCTCTGAGGTTTGCAAACCCTTGCTCTAATGGGCCTTTAGTACTTCTGTCCTTTCGTGACAAACACTCTCCCTCAGATGGAGTTTCAATATGCAACTTGGATAAATGGCTGGTTTGATGGGGTGGGTGGTTTTACAGAACCCTTATTTTGCAAAGGAGTAGTTTTAAATCTAGCTCTTGAAGGGATGCCCAATCAACCTCCTCTTGTTCTTTCATATATGCCAATATGGTGTTTCCCTTCAACCTTGCTTCACATTTTCTAATCAACATGGACCGTTCCCCCTTTTAGGTACCCATTAAATGAGTTTTGAGGTGGGTGTAAGAGGATTTGAATTGTATATTGCACCCATGATTACATACCCAAACTCGAGAGCCACCGCCAACAAGGCCTTCTCCACAATTTGCACATGTCTCCAAAGAGGAGCTCTAGGATCCACACCCCACTTTGGATGCTTGCTTCCCCTTCTTTGGGCCATGCCCTCCCACAGAAACTGAATTGGATGCCATTTATGTTTTTATATCTCAAGAGGATCAAAGAATCAAACCTACATTGATTTTTTAAAAACATAAATCTTAGATAACAATAAATTTATTATGAAATAGAAGTTAGAATTACACCCTACATGTCTCTATTCGTGATCATCCTACGTTCACGACCTTCGCGAGGTGACTATGCATCAGAGGTTCGGCTCTCTATTTAAGGATGCCATTAATCCATGACAGGGCCCTCCAACCTCCTTCCAGGGAAGCTAGAACTCAAAGATCTACATTCTATTCTTTGATTTAATCACCAAGTTCAGGGGCATAAGGCGTGGGGTATGACCCTTGTGGAGCATCACACTAGATCTGTTAGGATTTTTTTAGCTTTTCATTACAAAAAGAACTTTAAAATTCGTAAAAAAAAACCTAGAGCATCCCTCTATTATGACGTTTTGATCACCAAGGTCCACCGCAAAGAACTGCGACATGAGAGCATACACATGGGCATCTCAAAATATTTCCAGTAATTGATAAATAGCAGCACAACCATATTCTTTTCTGCTGACCTTGGGCGACAGTCGTAAGGGAAATGGTGTCGAGGCAATTCCCTCCACCTTCCCCTCATCCCTTGTTCTCTCTAGCTTCTTAAAAATTACTAAATTAAAACTACATTCTGCTTTCGGAGACCCTCAATGGGTTTTCCCTGAATGATGTCTGCTTATGCTTACATATTGTACCGTCCCATTGATCACATTATCTTTTTATTCGTTGGAAAATATAAACTTGAAAAATATCTACAATTTTTGGCATTGTTCGTGATGACTTCCACAATCATTTTGAGGTTCTTCACTTGATGCTCAATGCCCTCAATCAAAATATTAGCAATAAATAGAGCATCTTTCACTTCAAGCCGCTCACTTGATGTCAACAGCCCTTCACAATGAAATTGCCCCTTTAGGGCACACTGCAACAATAGTTGAGATAATGAGAGTGTGATTTGTAGCATCTTTCCATCCATCTGAAATGATAGATACCCGTGAGTCCTTCCATGAATCCCTAATCGGCTGCAAAGAAGTATGTGCATGGGCCACTTCTTTTGCCAACAATGATGTTCTCACTTTTTGATAACCAAGGCTTGTATACCCTTATGGTGCATCATTAATTCCTCTCACCATTTGTTGTCAATAAGGTGACCGCAACACATTGAAGGGCAACCCACTTGCATAAACACATCGAGCAACCAACTCATCAGCAACATCGCTTTTCTCATTTGCAAATGCTGGTTGTAATGGGCCTTTGGTACTTCTCTTTCTTGACAAGCACTCTCCCTCTGATGGAATTTCAACAGCAACTTGGATGAATGGATGGTTTGATGGGGTGGGTGGTTTTACAGAACCCCTAGTTTTGCAAAGGAGTGGTTTTAAATCGAGATGTTGAAGTTGCCAAATCAGCCTCCTCTTGCTCTTTCATATATGCCACTATATGTTTCCCTTCAACTCTTGGCACATTTTCTAATCCTTGTACCCGCTTTCCCCATTAAATGAGCTTTGAGACGGGTGTAAAAGGATTTGAATTGTACATTGCAATAATTGCATACCCAAACTCGAGAGCCACCGCCAACAAGATTCTCCACAATTTGCACATGTCTCCAAAGAGGAGCTCTAGGATCCACACCCCCACTTTGACTTGCTTTCCCTTCCCCATGCCCTCCCAGAGAAGCTGAACTGGATGCCATTTATGTTTTTATATCTCAAGAGTAAAAGAATCAAACCTACATTGAATTTTTTAAAAACATAAACTTAGATAACAATAAATTAATATTATTAAATAGAAGTTAGAACTACACCCTACATATCCTATTATGCTTTTGATCACCAAGTTCACCGTATAGGCACGAGGTGAGAGCATAGAGTTCAGATTTTTTTTGAATTTAATAAACACACAAAAAAAAAACTCTTAAAATAGCAAAATGAAAGCATACACAGAGTTCGGATTTTTTTTAAATTCTATTCATAATTTTTTGATCACCAAGTTCACCGTATAGGCGCGAGGTGAGAGCATACACAGAGTTCGGATTTTTTTAATTTAATAAATACAAAAAGAACTCTTAAAATAGCTAAAAAAAAACATACGCATCCTATTCTGCTTTTGATCACCAAGGTCACCGTATAGGTGCGAGGTGAGAGCATACACAAAGTTTGGATGATATTTATAATTTAAAAAAAACAACATATGATTTTTATTTAAAAACTGTAAAGGAAATGTTACAATTTTTTTTTTTAGCATAGAGTTTAAAAATTACTAAATTAAAACTACATATTGATATTGTGATCAATGATCATGAATGATGTGTGCATTATGCACACATCATTCGTGATCATTGATCACATTAACATTTTCTTTATTAAAAAAAAAAACTTGAAAAATACCTAGTTTTTCCTTCTTGAAGCTTCTAAATTTGCTTTGAAATTCCTCCGTGATGCTCTTTGCCCGTAGCACCACATCCTAAACTCTTCCTTCAAGCTGCTTCTTGATGTCTCTTCGCTCTTCATAATGCTAAATGTTAGTTTAGTGAAAACTGAATTTAACAAGAGAGAAAATGAGAGTGTGATTTAGAATTGACCCAAGAGGTCATTATATAGCTTTTAGGAAGTGTCTTTAGCAAGTCTAGGTAGGTAGATTAAGGTTAGGTGTATTAAATGCTTTTATTTTTTATTTTATTTTTAAATTTTGATGCTTAAAACTTAGAAAAATCGGCGGAAACATGCCAGATGTTTCGAGTACGTTTTGTTTGTGTTTTGCGTTTCTGAAATGTTTCGCCATGGATACGGGACCCTCAGGGACGTTTCGGTGCTTCTGAGGAGGTAGGTAGTAAAATGTCAAAGATATGATGCGTAGGCTGTGAGGTGCTAGCCAGGAAATTATTCGACCCAACAAACAATTTTGTAAATAGAGTTGGCTGTCAAGTGCTCCTCGGGAAATGAATTGAACGAACTAACAATCCTGAAAAAATAGTAGGCTGTGAGGTGTTAGGCGATAAATGAATTAACCGAATTGACAATCCTATAAAAAGAATGGTTTGTGAGGTGCTAGTTGAGAAATGAATCGGCATACGTAATAGTCTTGTAGAAAGAATTGACCAACTAATACTACACCATAGCTCTGGTTTGTCTGGGACTAGTCTTTCCAAGGAACTTTTAACCAATTTTTAGCATACTTTTTGTACTGGCTGTTTTTTCTGTTTGTAGGATCTTTATGTGACCCGATCTTATGTTAGTTTTTTGGGGGCTGTTCATGTTTTATCTTTTTCTGATGTAAAAGGTTATGGGGCCCTTTCTAAACCCTTACCTATTTACCATTATCAAAAAAAAATCTTTATTGAAGCCAAGAATGATTACTTTTTTTACAATGTGGTAGCAATTTGAGAAGAGATGTTAACTGACAATACTTCAAGTTTTGCAGTCATGGCAATTCTTCTATATCTATATTTACTAGGAAATGAAAAGTCTAATAATAGAAAGTGAAGCGATTTTTTTTGGAATCTAAACTGTCACATGACAAGTTTTTCCCCAGAAGTCAAGGGGATTTTTTGTGACATGACACTCATTGATTTACAAAATTTTGGTTTGCCAAAAATTTAGGTATTTTCTCATAGTTACCTAAGTCTTGGGGACAAGTTGATAGAGGGATAGGGTTTCAAGAATCGCAAAAAAATTCCTTTATATTGGAGACGGCAGGGGGACGACTATTAAACTAATTTATATAAATTGATATTTAGATATTTTAAGTTTATTCACTGAAATTCGGGGGTTTGAATTGTATTTAATGATATTTAGGTTCCTTTTGAGATTAAAATTTCATATTGTTTGTAAAAATAACAACTTTTTAAAAGTAGAAGCATTAAAAAAATTTGGGGACGTGCCGCCCAAGTCCCCAAAACGTTCGGGATGTCTGGGACATCACCAAAATCAAGGGATGCGTTCCTATGGAACATTGTATTTTCAATAGTTTTGCATTTTGCGAATTTAGGGGGCCTTCGGACTAGAATTTTTTGTTAAGAGTTCAGCTGAAAGACACTAAGGGTGGCTAGCTTCCTTTTGGGCATCCAAAGAATGTTCACATCTTCAGCTTTCAAAGAAATATTGTAGTTTAAAATTTTGAGCTATAGCCAAAGAGTTATAACTTATGACCCTAGGAAGGTGTCGTACTAGTTTGTCGTTAATCTTTCAGAAGACTGTTCCTAATTGCCACCTAGATCATTAGCTCTTTCTTGAAAAGCAATGGATCCCATTGCTCCTAGTTGTGATTTCTGATGAACATAAGAACTGCTTATTGCATAAGTGATTGTCTGCCACTGGAGTGAGGCGATCCACTCAAAATTCATTTTGGTGTATTTTAAATATTTAGGAGCAGGGTTGCCATTAAACCTTGTGCCCGTTAGTGATTGAGAAGACTGTCCAGTGTACCCAAGACAAAATATCTTGGGCCTCATCTTTGCCTCAATAGGTTTCTGAATTCCTTGACCATCTATGTCAAGACATTGATCAATGTATCTATCCCATCTTCAACATTTTCAAACCATCGCTTTGGCATATTCTTCAAAACTCCCAAATGAATGTGATGAGTAATCAAAATGCCAAATATCAAAAGGGCTTACCTTGTACTTATATGTTTCTGTTTGGGCATATTTTGTGGAAGTCTTTTCTATCTGCAGCTCTTTGCACTATAACTGCAAATCGATTAACATTTCTTTCCAAGCAGCTGATTCTTGATGTAGCCTTTGCATAGTTCAGTTGCATCTTTCCTCTGCTCAATGAAATCCATCAACAATAAGGATTGTGAGGTGGGAAAGATTTTTCTGCATTTCTATAATTTTCTGCATTACAAGATTGAGGTTGTTTTGCAACTGTTGGTTCTTATCCCTCAGTTGTTGATTTTCATCTAGGAGTAACTTGTGTTCATTTTGAGATTTTGGTGGCACATTCACATCTCTGCAATGGTTAAAGAATATCATGTAAGCATCTTGTTTTTATGTTAAAATAGGTGGAATCATTTGGTTGATGATTATATGCTAATCAAGAAGTCCTTTCCTGCTTTATTGTCTAGTGAGAATATTCATGGTGTATTACATTGCATTTACCAAGAGGCTCTTATGGCCAGTAGATATGCAATCAGTATCACATTACATGACAGTGCGCAATCTTAATTGGATATGAATTATTGTGTTTTGAGGTATTATGGTCTCTTTCATCTGCATTTTTTTTCCTTTTCTCATTCCTTTCATTTAGCTTATGACTTAAAACTATCACGTTCAAGAGACCTATACACTCCTTTCCTTTATGTATCGTTGTTATTACCTCTTGTTCCATTTATGAGTTTTTGTTATTTGAGGGCAATGATATGCTTCCTTTTCTTCTTTTGACAATCATGTAATAGAGTTTCTGTTTGGCTATATATTACTATGCAGATTATATATGATATAAACTTTTTCTTCTTGGAGGATCTGAAAAACCATATCAAGTCAGACTATGCTCGTCTTGCTCGAATGTCAATCGTTGAAGAAGGTGCTGTCAAGGTATGCTTGCCAAATAAACAAATTGATGGTACTATGAATATGGAAAAGTGGGTTCTTTGCATTCTTTTGCCATGTCCTGTGTGCCTCTATATTAAGGAGCAATAGAAAAACGTGTGACAAGATTTTTGAATGTATTTCTATATCTTTAATAATATTAGTGTCATAGGGCCAACTTACTTTTTAAACTTTTTATATTGTGTTGTATTTTTTTCATGTGGAATGTTGTTTAGACAAAAATTGATTTTTTTTATACACATTTTTATAGAATAAAATTCTAGAGCATTGTATTGAAGAAAACATAGTTATGATATCAAAACCTGACATCAGCAAGAGTTAATCACAAGTAAACCAGAAAGGATTGTAGAAAACATATTTTGAAACAAAGCCAGTTCGATCCTTAGAAAGTCAAAGACCAAAGAGCACTAACATCTATAATTAAACTTTGAAACTCTAATCACCACTTCAAGAAAACTACAAAGAAAATTAATGTGCATGGAGTGGCTATCAGCCATGTCATAAATCAGAACATAAAATTTAAGTCTTTAAGCTAACAACCTAGGAAACATAACTAAAGTTTTGTAGGCCATCCACCCAGCTCAAAATCATTAACGAGCTCAAGGGTTTTTTTCAGGCCTTAAATATAGAGGTTTCTCCCCTCCTGCTTCCAACCTTTCCCGAATGAGTGATATTGCGAATAACCGGCTCAAACTGTGCTTCTCCAAGTGTGTTGTATGTGCCTTAATTTTAGGTTTATCAAGTGTGATGTTTGGTGGATTGCTATGCTATATCAAGAACTTTTAGGGCTTCCAGATTGTGCTTGTGTGAAATATCGGGAAGAACTGAATTTCAATGAGCCTCTATTGTTGCTGATGAGTAGCTACAATATGTTGATTGTATGCCACAAGATATATATTTTTATTCATCAATTGAAGGATACATCATTTAATGACATTGTTGGGAGGCTGGGGTGGGGTAGGATCCATCTTGCCATTTAGTTCTTTCAGTGTAGCATCTACGGAAGGAAGAAATGTGGCTAGGATTACATCACTCGCAGTGGCTTGAGAAGTGCATTTGGAGCTTGCCAAACCACCTTTTGACCTGGTAGTGTAACCCTCACGTATGATCAGTGTTATAAAAACTGGCCGAAACTGAAATCGGAACCGGCCAGTTTGAAATGAAATGTATTAAACCGGTAAAAAAATTGGCTCGGCGGACTGGTTCCATACTGAACCGTCCAGTTCGATACGGAACCGGTCCAAACTGGTCGGTTCCGATTTGAACAGGTCAGAACCGCTCATGGACAAAAAAAATGGTTAGACATGAATAGAAAACATTTTTTTAATAAAATCCAATAGTCTGATGAGTGTGAGCCAGAGGAGCATGATGACATTGATCAGGATGAGGATCCCATCCTTGGCAGTGGTGACGAGTTTGATGATTGATGATTGATATTAGACATTTAGTAGCTTGTACTTGTAGCATGTTGTTTTTTGGACTCTAGAGGCCATTTAGAGCCTCATTGTTTTTGTATTTTGTTTCAGATATGTATTGCGCTTGGTGCCATTTTGTTATATTTACCCCTACATGGGATAGACATGAGAAATAATTGCTTGGTATCTTTAAAATATATTGTTATCATTAACATTTTAACATTTTATGAATTTTTTAATAAACTGGTTCATAAATTTTAAACCAGTCCGATTCTGATCTGAGTTCGGTCGGACCCTTGGCTGGATCCGAGTTCCGACTATTAAAACATTGGGCATGATATTGTTGGATTTTGAGTGCAAAGTCCATTTGGGAGGGATACTTTTTGGGGGTGTTGTTAGGATCAGACAAAGGGGTAGATGAGCTACTTGAAGGATAGAACACAATTTGGTGGGCAGTTAAATGGTTACTAGAAGGTGAAGAGATGCCCCTTAAACTGATAGTAACAAACCCAACTCAGCCAAAGTCTAGATTTGCACCTGAGGAGTTCTAGGAAAAGGAGGGGGGAAGAGTAACCCTGCTTGGGCTGCTCAAAGGGTTGTTAAGTATATGCTGTTGTTGCAGAGAAAGAGATGGGCATGCTTCCAGCAATTTAAAAGATGCAACCGTTGAGGGCTCAAACAGACTTGACATTGAGCCCCAGGCTCTTGGTTTTGATGGGCTCCCATGAGAACTGGCTGCTGCAGGGGTACATCTATAAGATTAATTCATGGACAGTTAATTGCTATGTTGCATAGAGCTTTTATTTATAATCAAGCAACTGAGCACCGTGAAATCCATTGAATATCAAAAAAATTAAGAAACTGTAAAATAACCCAGCTGTCGCAAACTAGCGCAACAACCTTACAACCTACTAACAAGATGCTAAAAATATTGACCAATATCTAACAATATATCTAATAACCCCCCTTAATGACTAAATCAGATACAATCCAAATGATTTATTAATTAGGTTGATAATTGATAATATGATTAAATCTATACACGATCTTAATCAATGTGTAACCCCATTGCGAATAAAGAAAATGTTGCCATGTATCCCTATGGTTGCCATTCCATTTGACCGGAGTGCATGTGTAACTAGTCATTGCAACCGTTGAGTAAACTGGGAAGTCGTGGTGAATATTGGGTCACGTAGTTGTAACTTCATGTGCAATGTTAACTTGTCTTGAATGTTTAATTCTTAACATGCTCGCTGTTAGGGTGATCAATTCTAAGACAAATTGTATCATCATATTGAGGGAACTAATCTCAATATAATTTATTGATTATACTTTCAAAAGTAAACAACAATATAGTGCCATGATGCACCCTTCAAGGGTAATGGTTGTTTTGTTCTTCTGAATGTATGACACTTGATATTCTCCAATCTTGAAGTCTCTTGGGACATCTACTGCAATGATGTCCTATTCTCGAATCTTGAAGTCTCTTGGGACATCTACTGCACATCATAACTATGGTGTCCTATACCTTTAACGACCCCTTTGCCTTGGATGGGACAATTCATTCCCAGTGCTCCCATCCAAGGCAAATGGGTTGTTAAAGGTGTCATACAATGCTTGATTTTATAAACTAGGGATCAAGTCTTATCATCTCCTAACTTCTCTCATTCACTCAATTGTCTCCGTGAGTGAGTGGAGGGGAACATATTGCCAATCCAACACAGGGTAGTATGAACAAGAACTCACATATTTGTTCACACTAATCACGACAACTATTTACGAATAGGGATGCACCAACATAAATAGGGACATACCTACTGTTTACAATTTTATTTTTCTGTGAGAACACATCTTGACTGATCAATACACATTCTGTGTCACTATCAGTGGCAGGGTCTTCCTTTCCCGATGCATGTTCTCTGCTGCTGTCAGTAGCAATCAAACCTTTATCCTAATGCTTATTTATACACATATTCCGCGTCTCTATCAGTTGCAGGGTCTTCCTTTCTCGATGCATGTTCTCTGCTGTTGTCAGTAGCAATCAAACCTTTATCCTAAAGCTTTCCATCAATTAGATCCTTCCCTCTTTAAAGCAATTCATCAGGATATGACCTCAGTGCTTACAATAAAAACAGAGATATCTATCATTTGAAGTTTTGAAGGTTGACTAAATTTTATTTGACTTGAAAGAAGGTATGGATTTATTCTTCATAAATAACATTGCTTCCTCTTTTTTTGAATCGCGTTTTTTAGTCCTCAATTCTTTGTCAAGCATAGAAGACATCAAGTCTTCTAGACTAGGATATTTTACTCAAAATACAATGTTATAGCTTCTTGACATGCTATTCAATAGGATAGCCTTGGCATCATCATATACCACTTCAATTTTTATACCAGCTAACTGGTTCATCAAAGACCGAACTTTGTAATGTATTTTACCATGCTATCACCTTCTTCCATCTTTAGTCGAAACAATTTTTGCTTCAAAGCCATTGTAGCACTCCCAACTTCTGATCCAAACAGTTTGTTCAATGTATCTCAAACAAACATGGAAGTCTTGGAAAAATCCATGTGATGCAGATAAGCATCAGACCCTAGACCAATGATAGCTATTGCATTTAGGTCCTTTGTATCTCATTCAGTCATCTCATTGCCATTTGTTGCTCTCTTTTATTTTCCATTGACAATGTCCCATAGGTCCTTCTTGATCAACAACAATTGGATTTTCACCTGCCAGGTGTGAAAATCCCTGCGCTCAATTTTTTCAATTATACGCAACATCCCCCAGAACTGGACTAGCACACAGGACATCAGGTTCTGCCAATAATGCATTTGTTACAAATTAAGACCGTCTTTGACAACTATACTATTTTGCTAACAAGACTTACTAAATAGTTTACTCACAAGACTTAACAGCTAAACGATTATTTAAGACATTATTTTGACTAACAAAAAAAAACATTACACAAACTTATACAACTAAAAACAAGCTATATAAAAAATAGATACTAGACTAAAATCTTGACACTTACTCTATAGCTCTCCACTTATAAAGAAATATTAACAAATTTATATACTTACATTAGCAACTTAGCAACACGTGCATGGCAGATTCTGGCGCTGGGGTACTAGGCACATGGTTCAGTGTGGATAATCAGGCCGTAAGATAATAATTGATGCACAATCAATTTGTTGACGAGAGTGAGCCTTGTACACGCTTGGATATGAGAGTTAGCACTTACCACAAGGTCCACCGTCCACAAATTGGCCAGGAGCTGTCAGGTTTTGCAGATTTGACACACTTTCCAACATCAGAGCCTTATATGGAAGATTGCTTTGCACAGAAGAGACAAGTTCATGTGAATGGGTGATAGTCAGTGGACTGATCACACAAGGTGGATGATCACTAATACAGAGCTGATGTGACTGCAACAATGCAAGGCAGCGAAAAGAGATATGATGCACAGGTGGGGCTGGAGCTGACTGGAGATTTGTATTCCGATAATGTGCATGGATGCTGCTGACAGAAAGATTTACAGTTGGAAGACAGACTGTCAAGTCTGAAATCAATAATATCTTGTCAAAGAAAATGTAGTTCACAGAGCTTTGACAAGGATAAAGCTGTGGCACAAAAAGGTTTAAATATCGTGGCATGTACAGAGAGCTTGGCAGACAAGACAAGAACAGTCTTACAAAAACAAATGCTACAAATAAACATCCATTACTGTCCAATATTATGCTGGTATGCGTCTCCTATATTTTGGTGACATCCTCAACTTTTAGGGTACTTGGGGACTTGGAAGGGGCATCCCCAATTTTTTCAATTATAATACTTGTTATGATGCTTTTACTTTGAAAAATCTGTTAATTTTACAAAAAACATTGAATTCTAATCTCAAAAGTACCCTAAAAATCATTAAATACAGCTCAAACCCCTAAATTTCATTAAATAAACATAAAATATTTAGATCTTTTTTTAATAGCCTTCCCTCAGCCATCCCCAATATATGGGAATTGTTTTTCCGTACCGTAAACCCCGTCCCTTCATCCTGCTGCCCCCCCCCCCCCCCCCTCCCCGAGACTTTGGTAACTATGCCAATACGTCAATACATGCGATATTAACTGCGAAAGATTATTCAACAATGCTAGTCTACTTACAGAAAATAGTACAGAGGTCTTCCTAGAGGCATAACTTGAGCCTGGGGTCGCCTTTCTTAACGAAACAAAATGCTACCCCTGCTAAAAAAACATGCTTAGGACACAATGGTGGAGTCATATTCATTCCGTCCTGATCTGATACCATAAGAGAAATAATGCAGTTAGATGTTTTATTTGGCAAACCTGGTAGCTTCTTATACAAGTGCTTGATTCTTTAAACCAGGGATCAAGTCTTATCATCTTGTAACTTCTCTTTCGGCTCTCCCTGCTGGTTCTTTTTGGCATTGTACTGTGCACTCCCGTTGACCTACTTTTGTGGTCATTCGTTGGACATTAATATAATTATCTTATCTTATCTTATCTTATCTATTCATTCACTAACTTATCTCTGCAAGTGATACAAACTAATACCTATGGCAAATATATGCAGTAATCTACACACATTATATGTATGTACTAACCTAAGTTTTCCCATCAAAACCTTAAAGATACAAACTTGATATGTCTTACTAATAGCATTTACTCCTTTCCTGACTGTCATCTTGCATATATCAATACTTCAAAAGAAGTATTTGACCTGTTGCACCTTATCTTCTTGTGCGGTTTCTTCATGTTGTGTTTATCCTGCACGCCACTATCATGGTACCAGGTATGTGTCTTTGTCTTTTACTGTCACCTCCTTGGTGTAACCAAGGTGTTATCATGGATCTTGCTGGATGCAGATATTTTCTTACACGATCTTAATACCTTTTAAAATGCTTGCCATGGTATCATCAAGATCATGCGCCTACTTTACATTGCAGTTGTGCTCTGGGACATGAAGAAGTAACACCATATAAAGCGTGAACACAACTGAAAATAATTAATTCATGCAAACTGGAAGAGGTGAAACAAAACCTCGAACACTACTCTGCAGAATCCCATTCTGAATATGTTTGCAAAACTTCATGCAAAATCCCCTACCGAATCAAAAGTTGTTGTATTAACTCGGCCTATTGGTCCTTATGGATAAATATTTCAGCACTCACCATAGTTTTAACTAAATAAAAATTTCATGGAGCCTTAATTGGTTATATAGTGCTAACCTTTATAATAAAAAAAATATACACCTCACGGCCAACTGCAGCTCCATGTAGCTTCTCCCTACAAAATTTCCTTCATGTTTGTCGAGAATTTCATGCCTTGCTTTTCCTTATACGTCCAAGTTATCCCACACATTCCTCCATCACCTGGCTGCCCGACCTCAACATTTTTTTCAGTGGACTTCTCCATGTTCCACCATTTCAGCATGAACCTCTTTTTTCTCACTTACCAAAGACTCTAGATTATGCACTACAAAGTTTTCCATTTGTCCAAAAACACCAGAACATTACCCACTCCACTGCTTTATCACTTGGACTGCTACAGTCATGACTGACCTACCTGTCACAATGCTTCCAGTAAACACAACCATGTCTACATCTGGATGTTCTGCCAATGGTGTGCTAGCTTCTCAGCCTTACCCAGAAATGATGTTCAACACACCAGAAGGAATCCCTACTTCCTTGTATATAGAAGTTAGCTCCAAACTTGTTATTGATGAAAGCTATAAAGGCTTTAATATAACAGTGCATCCTACTGCAAAAGATGGATCAACCTTCCATGTTGTGATTAAAAGAGGATAATTCCAGGTTGTGATAAATCCTATAACTCCAATGGGTTCCTTCAAGACATGACCCTTAAAGGCCTCCATGGGTAGGGAATGTGGAGGAGGATGTTTACAATCCAACACCTCAACAAGATTGGCATCGTACTCAAAACATTTAGCAACATCATTCACGTCCCATGCTGCCTTGCCACAGTCAAGACCCTCTAGCTCAGCTAAATCTGACTTTCTTGCAATTACCTTTGTAGCTATAGCACACAGATACTCTGTACAGAAAGCTCATGACTTTTGTGCCCATTAGTTTCCTCCTATGTTGCCATGAAACATCCTCCACCCCCCGTATGGAAACGTATAAGAAACGTACGAGAAATATCCAAGACGTTTCCATAAACGTCTAGGATGTTTTGGGACATTTCCGGTATCTTTCCACGCTTTTTGCATGTTTAAAACTCAAAAACATAAAAAAAACCTAATTTTTAACATTTATTGCTTCTAAACCTAATCTACCCACCCAACCTTCCTAAAGACACTTCCTAAAATTTATATAATGACATCTTTGGTCCATTCCAAATCACACTCTTTTTTTTTGTCCTGTTGAATTTAGTTTTTGTTAAGCTAACATTTAACATTGTGAAGAGTAAAGAGACACTAAGGAGCAGCTTGAAGTAAGAGTTTAGGAGGTGTTATTAAGAGCTAAGAGCATCAAAGAGGAGTTTAAAAACAGATTTGATAGGAGAGATCAACTTCAAGGAGGGAAAATCAGGGTTTTTCAAGTTTTTTTAAAGATGTTAATGTGATCAATGATCACGAATAATGTGTGCATAATGCACACGTCACTCATGATCATTAATCATGATATCAATATGTAGTTTTAATTTAATAATGTTTAAACTCTACCTAAAGAAAAAATGTAACATTACCTATGCATTTTTAAAATTAAAAACATCATTCAAACTCCGTGTATGCTCTCACCTCGTGCCTATACGGTGAACTTGGTGATCAAACACATAATAGAATGCGTAGGGTTTAATTTTTTTTGCTATTTCTTTAGAGTCTATTTGTTGTTTTTAAATTAAAAATCCGAACTTTGTGTATGCTCTCACCTTGCACTAACATTTCCTTTGCATTTTTTTAGTAAGAACTATATGTTGTGCTTTTTTAATTAAAAACATCATCCAAACTTTGTGTATGCTCTCACCTCGCGCCTATATAGTGAACTTGGTGATCAAAAGCAGAATAGAATACGTAGGGTATGATTTTTTTTGCTATTTCTTTAGAGTCTATTTGTTGTTTTTAAATTAAAAATCGGAACTTCATGTATGCTCTCCTCCTCGCTGCACTAACATGGTGAACTTTGCGATCAAAATCATAATAGGATGTGTAGAGTTTAACTATCATTTTGTTATTTTTAATTAAAAATATCATTCAAACTCTGTGTATGCTCTCACCTCGCATGCCTATACGGTGAACTTGGTGATCAAAACCAGACATATAATGCGTAGGGTTTAATTTTTTTTCTATTTGTTTATAGTTCTATTTGTTCTGTTTTTTAATTAAAAAATCAGAACTCTGTGTATGCTGCTCACCTCGCACCTTTACAATGCAAACATGGTGATCAGAAATAGCATAATAGGATATGTAGGATGTAGTTTTATTTAGTGTTTTCTAAGTTTTTGTTTTTATTTTTCATTGTAGGTTTGAACTTTGAGATATTAAATATAAATGGCATCCAATTTAGCTTTAGGGGGAGGCCATGGGGAAACAAGCCAAAGGGAGGGCCTGGATCCCACAAAACAAAATCCTAATTCTCCTCTTTGGACACATCTACAAGTGCTAGAGAATGTTGTTAGTGGTGGGAGCCCATCTTGGATATGCAATCATTGCAATATGCATTTCAAGTCCTCATATATCTAACTCAAAGCACATTTAATTGGAGTGGTGGGAACAAAGATTAAAAAATGTTCCAAGGTTGATAAGACACAAATCTTGGCATACATGAAAAAGACAAAGAGGAGGTTGACTTGCACGCTACAAGAGCCAGATCTAAAATCGTTCCTTTGCAAACGAGGGGTTCAAGAAAAGCAACCCAGCCCATCAAACCATCATTTCATTCAAACTCCTACTCAACCATTTGAAGTTGAAACTTCCTTGGAGGAAGAGAGCTCACCTCATGAAAGAGAACAAACGGTACATTAGAACAAGTATTTGCAAATGAAAAAAGAGAAATTGTTGACGAGTTGGTTGCTCAATGCATTTATGCATGTGGGTTGCCCTTCAATGTGTTGCAGTCACCATATTGGCAACAAATGGTGAGAGGTATTAATGAGGCACCACAAGGGTACAAAAGCTCTGGTTGTAAGAAGGTTAGAACATCATTGTTGGCGAAAGAAGTGGACCATATACATACTTATTTGCAGCCAATTACGAATTCCTGGAAAGATTCTGGGGTATCTATTATTTCGGATGGATGGAAAGATGCTCGAAATATACCCCTAATCAACATTGTTGCAATGTGTCCTTAAAGGGGCAAAGTCTCTTAAAGGCCATTGATTATGAGGGCGAAGTGAAAAAGTGAAAGATGCGCAATTTATTGCTAAAATTTTGATCTGAGGCTATTGAATCGGTGGGCCCTCAAAACGTTGTCCAAGTCATCACAGACAATGCAAAAAATTATAGAGCAACAAGGTTGATTGTAGAGGGGAGATATGAGCACATATTTTGGACACTTTGTGCAGTACACTCCTTGAATTTGATATTGTAGAAGATTGGAAAAATCCCATGGATAGAGGAGATTTATACAAAGGCAAATGAGATTCAGATGTTTGTCACGAATCATCATATGTCCTAGGCTATCTTTAGGAGGTTCTCAAGGTTGGAGTTGTTGAAGGTAAGGGAACAATTTACTAGTTTCTAATTTTTCTTTTCTAACTTTCTATGAAATTATCGATTGAACTTCTTTTAAATTTAATTTTATACTTTATTAACTTGTTTTAATTTATTTTAATAGATTGCTGAAATAAGATTTGCCACTCACATGATCATCTTTAGATGACTTGTGAAGGTAAAACAAGCCTTAAGCACTATTGTGATTGATGATATTTGGTCCGTGTGGAGGCAATGAAACACAAAATGAGCCATTAAGATAAAATCATTGATACTTGATGATGATTGGTGGGCAAAGGTTGAATACTTGCTCAGTTTTACTGGGCCTATTTTATCCATGATTAGATATGTAAACAAAGATCACATGCTTGCATAGGGGAAATCTATGGTGGCATCGACTCTACGCTTGAAAAAATTAGACACATAATGCAAAAGAAAGAGTAAGATCCTGAGGAAAACCTCTACAATGAAGTTAAAAGCATGATCATGAGAAGATGGAATAAAATGACCTCCGCATTGTATTTCCTTGCCTATACCGTAAATCTTAAATATTATAGCAATGAAATACTTGGGCTACCTTATAGGCAACCACCATATAATGACTAGTAAGTTCCAAATGGAACTAAGCCAACATTCCAAAGGATTTTTCTTGATCCAGTTATAGCTAGTGCGGTCTACTATGAAATGGGATCTTTTTCTCTGCGTCTAATGGTTTCATGGGTGAAATGGAGGCATTATGTGACAAGTACAACATGATCCCATTCATGTGGTGGTATGTATATGGTCAGAATGCAAAATAGCTACGACCTATTGCCATTAAAATCCTCTCACATGTATAAAATATTAAAGTGAAATAAAAAATTTGTTGTTTATTTATTAAAAATTGAATTTCTTAGTAAATTAATATTATTACTAATCGGAAATTTCTAGTCAACGTGCTTTTTTTGTAAAGGGGTGGCTAGTAATTTTTCAACAGAAACGGAGTTGAAGTACATATACCTTCATTCACTTATCTGAAATGGAACAAGTTAGCACCCAAGAAGGATGAGGATTTATGTGTATGTACATTCCAATTTGATCATCCTATCATCAAAATATTTTTCAAGGCTATATGCAGAGTTTCCCAACAAACTTTGGGATAGTGATCAAAAGGCAAGAAAGTTTGATGCTTTAGCTGCTATTCTTCAGCCAGACTTTCACTACCTTGTATTAAGGCCATTTGAAGATCTGGAGAAATCCTACCCAAGGGATGGATAATAGTGCTAACTGGGAGCTATAAGGAGCTATCCATGGTGGTATTCACAGAGATGACTATGTGGAAGCATTTGGATGATAGGATTCTAGAATCTGGATTATACACCGGGTCACTATAGGAAACATTGAAATTGGACCCCAAAGGAAGGTAAACCCTTCAGCGGATATGACTGCGGGAGCTGCAAGATATGTTTATTGATATTATCCAGATTGTAACCATGTCATATCCATTGATCCTCGTTTTGCCCCCTCCTACATTCCCTTCAATGCTTCTCCCGTATTTCTTCCCCGCTTAGATCCATTGCCCCAGCATGTTGAAGTATTGGCTTTAGAAAATGAATACTGCTTCATCTCTGGTGCTTTCTTCTATGATGTAAGAACTCGTATTGAGTTGTCCCCCGCTCGAACTGTGTCGTTGATTACTTGGAGTTGCGGTGTAATTGATCCTACGTTCGTGGTCATATGTATGGACATTAATATGCATTTATCTTAATCTTATCTAAATCTTACTCTAGAAGGACTAAACCCTCCTAGTTCGACCTCAAATAATCCAATGTTAGCTTCAATACAACCCAAATAGGGTTGGAGTGA
Organism: Taxus chinensis; assembly: GCA_019776745.2. Lineage (NCBI taxonomy): Eukaryota > Viridiplantae > Streptophyta > Pinopsida > Cupressales > Taxaceae > Taxus > Taxus chinensis. The sequence goes on along the minus strand of CM034152.1, from coordinate 216,144,133 downwards.
GCCCAGGGGGTGGATTAGATGGGAGAACCAGTTAGAAAATTAATCACTTCAAATCTGAAATGAATTACAGCAGTAATCAATTAATAAATGTACTAGACTGCTGCAAAATTCAAATATTAATAATTCCTTCACCTTCCAGTATTTTTCTATCAAACCAATGCCAAAAGATTCTTCAATATTTTTAGGTTTCCAACAAGCTATAGATCACAATTTTTGGATAAGTAAAAGGCATGCAAATCAACCCACGAAATCTAAAACTGTGTAGATGAAACCCTGACACATAATTAAATATTGCTCATAGATAGCTGAAACTTTGAAAATTCATAACTCATCCAATACTCAGTGTTTTGCTGTGAAATAAAGTGTAGACTAATCTATAATTCAAGAGCTTTCTAAAGAGATGAAAAATATGAATTTTCAGATCACCGAAAAAATCTCCAAAATTGACCCCAAAATCCTAAAGCCAGTCACTAGGGTTAGAATAAATTTACTAAATTATTTCCAGCTCTTAGAAACCCTTCAAAAACACCTTGAATAACTACTCAAACTTCAGAATTAATAAGCCAACTCAGATCAAATTTTTAATATACATGATTCACCGTAGACACATGTTAGAACAATGCCCAAGTCAAGTCGCCATAGCTGGAATAAATATACCAAGTTAAACTATGGCTTGTTAGCCACTTCAAACACCACCAAAACATGCCAATCAATAACTTATTCAAGTCGTTAGATCTAGAAGCAATACAACATTAAAATCAGATCATACAATATTCAATAATCATCAGTAGCATCCAATTATTACTCCTCAAATAAAATGCGCCAATACATCTAGACAAGTCGCCAAAGCTAGCAAAGCATAAATCATGCACAAAGACACTTCAACACAATGAAACACAATAAATGGAACAAGAGAGTCTTGAATGTCTTCAACAATGGCTTCCGAATGAGAGAGAAAAAAGGCAAGAATGCTAAGGCATACATCCCAGGGCATACATCCCAATACTCCAAGCATGGAGTGAAATCAAATGATCATCCAACATAACCCTCTAAGGAAATGCGACCTCCCTTTTATAGAACTAAGGGGTGCAATATCCAATAAAGACCGACCTTTCCCTTTTGGAGGGAAAACATAAACTCTCATTAAAATATTTAATACTAAGACTATGTGCACTTTATTTATTTATTGATTAAATAAATAAAAGTAACTAACCTATGTGCACATTAAACTAACTAAAGAGACTCGCACTTGTAGCGCTAGGCATGCCAAGGGGTTACATTGCAAATGAAAAATAAATATTAATAATGGCCTGAAAAGGGGACATTACAGTCCTCCCCTCTCGAAAATTGCTTGCCCTCAAGCAATATCAAGCTCATAGATCTATGCATCATGCCCCAAAGAGAAGATGCATGTCCTGAAAAAGGGGACATTACAAACCATGATGAATAATGAATCTTTAGAACTTCAATGAATGCAAAATATTTTGAGTGCTTTATACCTTATGGTCCATGGACTAAAATTTTGAAAATGAGTATTATGCATATATATATATAAATTTAATCTTTAAATTTTTTTATAATATATTGTACAAACGTTTCCGTAATGTTTCGTACCCAAGTTTTTTTTTGAAAATCAGCGTTTCCGCGTTTGAACTTGTACCCGTTTCTTGACAACATAGGTTTCCTATATTTCTTGTACAAATGGTGGCATGCAAACTTTAAGTGCAACTTTAATATTTTTTATAGTCAGATGTTTTTTCGCTTATTGTTTCTTCCATGGATGGATTGATAACAAGAAGATGGTCCACTTTGGCCCTTCATTCACCATCTACAAAGGCTAGACGATTGAGCACCTTTAACACCATAATCCTTGAGCAGGAGGAACAAAAGATAATTGCAACACCTTTGGGTAGAATTGTAATAGATCTCCCGTCTACCTAGGCATCAATCCAATCCATTTTCAATCCATTTAGACTCCAGAGACTTTGCTGGTGATGGAATGTCCAGCTAATGCAAGATAATAGTCTAATATGTGCTCAACGTGGAGTAGTGCCACGAAAGACTGCCTACAAATGCACGGTGCTCCTCCGTAGAAACAATGTTTTCTTAATATATATTTGTGAAAGAAAAAGCAAGCCTTGTCCTCACTAAAGTGCACAACATTATAAATGTGCTCAAGGAGCTCACCCCCAGATGCACACTCCATAATATATTTCTAAGATATCTTTCTTCATTCCTTTTTTTGGAAGCATATTACCAATGAGTATAAAAAAAAACACATTGTGCAAAACAACCAACACTCTTAACCACAACGATCCACACCACACACCCACCAAATATGCAGTCACAGCTCTGTGAGGCGTGAAGCCTCAAAGCCTGTTCTGATACCATAAAAGATTAATTCGCGGGAAGTTAATTGTTACATTGCATAGAGCTTGTATTTATAATCGTACAAACTGAATACCATGAGATCCTCCTAATATCACAAGAATAAACAAACTCCTAAAATAACCTAGTTGTTGTGAAGTAGTGCAACCACCTAACAACGTCCTAACAATTATTGACCAAGAAATATGCAACATATCAAACCACAGATCTGGATTATTTATTTAGGATCCTAAATAAACTCGGGTTTTCCTTGCTTGTTGCATGGCTCTCAACTATGTTTGCTTGTGGAAAATTTGAAGGATTCCAAACCCAAAAATGAAGTCCTCTGATACTAGATCTCCGGCTTTTCTAAAAATATGAGGAATGCAATGATGGCTGAGTTGGATGTCATTGTGCCATAGAAACCCTCTAACTCCTCAACAAGGTAGAAGTGCTAGCCTTAGGAGAGGGGCCGAAAATCACAGCAGAATCAAACTCTAGGCCATTAAAGGGGTCTGCAAAATTGGAAGTCTTCTATGAAGCTCGATTTGGAAACTCCTAAGACGACTGGCCAGAATCCTCAATGAATTGCAAGAGTTTTCGATTCTTCACATGCAACTCAAGGAAGTGTTTTTAGTCCTCCTTGTTGGCCACTTACCAACATGTGCATTTTCAACGTCCTTGAGTGGAAGTATTTGAGCAATCAATGCCCATTGAACCATTGGGGAGATGTTAATTTTTGACAAGATGATGATTGATGCACAAATGAGCCAAGCGAACCCTCTTTGTACCTTGTTGTGGCACCATACAACTAATATCAGCTATGCTTCCCAAAACCAGGAACCTCTCCCCTCATAAGGGATCTTTCTCTTCTATTTTCATTTGGCTTTCATCTTAACTTAACCCAGCCGACCAAATAAATTCATATTGAATTGAAAGTTATTTCTGCTAGTGGGATTGATTGTGGAGTATTCACAAAGATATATGATGGACGGAAATCGACACTTAATACTCAGAAAGTTTGTGAAGAGCCAATTTTATGGCGGGAGATTTTAATGTGGAGGATCAGCTCAAAGTCATTCAGTGTGCAAGGACTAGCGTACCGAGAAGAGGAGATAACATGTTGCTAAATTACATTTTACAGCATGACACTTACTTGTGTGTCGTCAGCTGACTCTGCTTGCACCCAAATTATCATGGTTCCAATTGAGTGGGACAATGAAATCTTTACAGTGCTTCATTACGAGAGGTCAAAACAGCTATCCATGTGGATGGCTCACATGGCACATGACTAAATTACTGAAATGTTGAATGGTATCTAGTTACCGATACAAGTACTCATGATTAGCAGTTCTATCGGAAATACTACATGTGGACTTATCTGACTAAAGCAGGGCACATGCATATTAAAACAAGACTTGGAAGGAAGTTCAATGTATCATGATATAGGACCTATGAGGTACAAACATAGATGGGGTTAGACAAAAGAAGTAAGTCATATGCTATCTTAATCCTCATGTGGGCTCAGAGTGTTAGCAGCTGTAAGTCATGGACATAGTTTCTTCATAGTGTTTAAAAAAAGTGTGCCATGTGATTGTCTACCCTCCAGTTAAGTTTGCATCATTACCTGTTGATTGGATTAATGATTGTTCTAAAATTTGAAGTTCACTTTGCTTTCAAGCTGATCATTTGGTCTTTGACGGCGCCCCTTGGTTTATGAATTGATCTGCTTTGTTTCCTTGCAAGGTCAACTTGGCCTTTCAAAATGTATGGGACTCCATTTTCAATAACTTGATGCAATAGCTTCCCAGTGATGACAAATTTGCAACCATAATTATCAATACCTTCAATGTTGTTTCTCTTGGCGAATTGGGATCTCAGTGAACAGTAAGTTGAAAGTTAGTTTGCACCATGAACTCGATCTTATTGATCTTAGTCCAACGTTTTTCGAATCTCCAAGGACTTGTGTGTCATTAGATTGACCATACTCGTATCTTGACTATTCGTTTGATTGTTGTGCCAATCCCTGTATGGTTCATGACTTGTCTAGTTCCCTCCTATTAACATTCAAGTTACGGAATTCCATCAAATCCAATGTTTGGTTTCTTTATGTTGTGTTTGAAATTGTCTAGGGTTTAGTGGAATGGAAGCTTCTATTGCTAAACTATCCATTCATTTGTCATACTAGATGATTTAAATGTGGTATTCATTGAGATTAGTTGTAGGATATACAAGTGACAAGTGAGTGAATTTACATATGTTCTCGCAACATCCTGTGATTCTGTTCGAGCCATAAATTTCACCAAACAAATCCATGGGTGATTTGAAGAAGGTCTTTGATTATTCCCATTGGAGACATCTTTATCAGTGTGCTTCATGTACATATATACATTGCTCAAGTGAATATTTTGCACAGAATTGTTTACTCGGATACCTGACCAAAGTGTCTTGCTTATACATGGATGCATTACAATTGCTTCACAAAATGATTAGTACATTTCATGAGACTCTCATACATGCCCTATGTTTGTTCATATTGCTTATCTGCCATGTGTGTTTGTGCTTACCATGAAGAACTTGCTGCCATGTTGTCTTATCGTATCACGTTGTGCCCATATCCTCTAGTCGTCATGTCTGTGTCATTAGCATGTGATTCCAGATTGTTTGCTGCACTTTTGGTCATAGTGTCCAAGTTTGATGCTTTTCACTTATCTTCTATATGTTTACAAGATTGTGACATGACTAATACTCAAATGTTGTATCATATGCCACTCAACTGTCGTGATATACATCATGCACATTATAAATTTGTGGTAAATTATGTTTGACAAGTCGCCTACATTGCCATGGAACCTTGACCATTGCATCTATTCGGACTTCTCCCAATACTATGATTGTGTGTTTCAATTGCTATATTTGGTCTCATTGAGGCATGCTTGTTACGAGTGGAGGCATATCATGTCTGCCCTATGCCCCTTCTTGTCCAAGACCATTCTTGGCTTGATTTCACGAGTGGGAGCTGTAAATCATTAGTGCATCCCCTCTCTTAAGCCGGTTACGTTGAGGCATATCCATTTACTCCTCCCATTCATGAAGCCTTCCCACTGATCATGCTATTTACATATATTGGCAGGTCATGTGTTGATTGAATACTGTTGAGGGAATTTTGATATGTCTGGCTACAGCTGAGAGATTGATCTTCCACCCCTCATTTAGGATGTTACATATTGAGATTACCATGATGACATATTTTTTACGTTTATATGATTCTGATTACATAAACATTGTGCTTTGATGATGACATATTCCTATTATCTATACATGTGTTTGCATATGTGCTTTCAAGACGATTACAGCTCTCTTTATTTTATATATGTTACACGTGCTACGTGTAATGCTTTTCTTTTGAGATGATTGATATGTGAGAACGCCCCTCACCTCACAAGGGGGTATAGAGTCAACTTATTCTTCATTTTGGAACCAAGGAATAGCGAGGTCAGACTTGGTTTGGTTCTTTGAAAAGAACCTTCTTTGCCATGACAAAACAAAATTCCGCAATGAAAACGTGTCATCCCACAAAAATGTACTCAGATGAGATATTCCACCAATAATATGAATGCATTAAAGCAACAAAGAAACGTACAATAAAGAAGTATGCAACCAACAACCTATTGCTCAACAACACCAAGGATCAAGGAGTGGTCCTTAGTTCTCCTGAATGATTACATCTCTACCAACCCAACTTAACACCCATAAAGGCCATAAAAATTCTTTATATAATAAGGGTGGTTGTGTAATGTCCCTTTTTAGGGTTGAAACTGAAAAACAAGGAATTAGCACAAACCCCAATATGATTTAAATCTGATTTTTGGACCAGCAAACTGAAAATTAAATCATTACGGAACAACAATCTGATTTTGTAGCAACAGTCTGAAAAACACAAGATTTCACCAAAATATCACCCTACAATTCATCCACAATATTTATAGACCTTTAACTAACACCTTAGAACTATTTCCACCATGAAAATCAAGCAAATACTCAGCTGGAAAATTAATTATTAACAGCAGAAGTGCGGCAAAGAGAAATAATCAAAATGAGAGTTTCCAAACCCCAACAATGCCCAAATATGAGTGATTCCAACCTTAGAAATTCTATCAAATCTGAAAATCAATAAATGAATGAGTGTTGTGCTCTAGAAGGCACTTAGAATGACTTCTACCCTAGTCGCTCCCCTAGGAGAGGGCTCCAAAAATATGTAAAATCTCTTGTAGGTCTTCTTCCTGATGCCCTAGATCCAAATGTGCAAGAGAATCTTCAATAGAGATCTTCAATTCACCAACATGAATAGTTTTTCATGTCTCCACCAAGCCACAAGGAAGGGTTTTGTCCTCCTTGGATACCACACAAGAGGGTTTTCGTCCTCAAATGGAATGGTATTGATTGAACAATCAGCCCAACAAACCACGTGTAAGTGTAACTGCGCCAACAGATATGATTTGCAAATGAGGTCATACAATCCTCTTTTATATCCCTTGTTTGGTCACCAAAGGCCAAATAGATGAAGATTGACCTCTTTAAGCTTCACTTTATCTTCTAATTCTCTTGTTGGAAAACTCATAACCCCAGCCGACCTACCTAGAGGAGATAAACACTAAAGAAAAATAATAAAAGAAAACAGAAACGAAGCTCACTTACTTCCCTTGTTCACTTATCCTTCGTGGCCATAGGAAGAGAATGGAAAGAAGTCTTCATTTGACATTAATTTGAAATAGGGGACATTACAATCCTCCCTTCCCAAAATTGCTTGCCCTCAGGCAATTGCAAACTCATATTTCCAAGTATCATCATGTCAAGGTGAAGGAAAATGTTGTAGTGCTCCCATAATCAGGATCCTATGCCTGTTAAATGAAGGAGCTTCAACCCAAACAAACTCTTACTTCTATTGCCCTTTGCTTGTCATCATCTCATAATTTCTACCCAAATGATGGATTCCAATACGTCAATATTGTTGTCCCAAAAACCGCTGTAACTTTGCATTTTCTCTCAAAAATCAAAATGTAGGTGGCTGGAAACAAAGTATGACAGTCATAAGACACCTGATTTCTCCCCCAATTTGAAGCTATGTTGGTTGAAGTAGTTGTCTTCTTTAGGTGGAACCATCTACCACTATTTTCTGATGATTTAGTGTCCTCAAAATGATCACTCTTGTAGCTGTTCAAGTCTTAAAACAATGACTCCTAATCAGAATCTTAGAAATGGAGCAGCAATTGCAAAACTGAAATGTCCTTGCAAAATTAGGAATTGTGAGCATGGCAATGACTAAAAACACCTCTCTAAAGGCTGAAAATTTTCTCCCAACTTTCATCAATCAAAAAATGCTCCATCTCTCAACTGAAAATACTTGCCTACCCACTTGTATGCATGCAAATGGAATCATGTGGTGGCTGATATGAATAATGACAGTAGTACCAAGTCTGAAATTCTTAGCCATGGTTCTCCAAAGTACACTCCCTTTGTCACCACTAACCACCCACATACTTTGTTGGTTTTCCCTTGCATGAATACCCAACCATGAAGTAATTGTACCATGCTTATGCTACGCTACGATGATATTATATTTGGTTGGAAATAAAATGGGGCATGTTTTGTGAATCCATCAACCACAACATGCAAAAAACTCTTAACACTTTAATAGCGAGTTTGTTCAAAAACTCAATATTTCTGTACAAAAATGTAATATCTCACACAAATAATTGTATCTCGTATGAGTTATTGTATAACAACTCATTTACATATTTATTCTCACATATTCAAATTATACTCACCTATAATAATAAACTATGCAAGTACTAATGATTCCTAACACCCCCACCCCCTCTTCCCCCTTAATGCGATCATGGGAGAAAGCACCACTTACAATTAACAAACATGCTCCCTTGGAGCTTGCACATGGTCCTGACCCTCACCTTTGATTGTGGGAACTACATCAAACATGAATAGGGGCCCTTTAATCTATTCAGGTGAGTACATTTACCACAATGGGACACATCAACCTAACCAATCACTTTGATCAAGAACACTTCCTGCTAAAGTATCTGTGGTCTGGATCTTTACATTATCATCACGACAGAAGAAATACCGAAATCTTACTGCACACATGAACATGGATGGTCTTTTGTTCTTATTCTTAGTCACACATGCAAAAGAAACTTAAAAAACTTATGTCACTAAAGTAGATGTGACCCCATCGTAAGTGGCTAATGATACGTGTTGTTTGACCTCTTGTCTCCATTACCTCCATCCTTCGGTTAGGTTTAGCTTAGATAGCTAGATGAGTTGTGAAGCTCAATTGTATGCTATTTTTGTGAGGGAATTCTTCCTCCCCACATTTTAGACTAGACTCAAGGATGTTAGTTACTTCGAAAATGTATCTCTTTTACAATAATAAGATATTAGACTTTGACAATGACTTTTGACAAGTGATGTACTAATCGTCTCCCCAATATTTAAAAAAAAAGATAACACTTAAAAATTAAAAAAACAAATCCAACTTTTTCAACATACAAAGTATTTAGAGACTAAAACTAAATAACCTAACCAACACAGGCTTAAACGCTATATTTAGTAATTAAAAACTAGTCTTCCAAAAGCCTTTATTTAACCCACAATGATAATTACCTAGACACTTCATTTAAAAAAGGAGACAAAAGATTCTTAAAAAAATACTTAAACGCTCAAACACTAGACCATATATTTTAAAAGAAAATATATACACTTGAATATCACCTAAAACAAACAATATATTAAACTTTAACTACCAAGAAACTACAAACTACATTCTGAAGAATATGATACGTACACTAAAATACCAACTCAACAAATAACTATCGACTACCAAGAAAATCCATCCACTTTATGACGTGGCAAATTGAGAAATATAGAATAGAATAGAAAACTTTTTACGTCCACGAGGCTGAAAATAGCCTATGAGACAGTAAAGCCATTTTCTTCAGAATTCACCAATTCAGATCTTCTTTTGTTAATCTTGATGATGAAGTGTCCCATTCCAGTTATCCACTCTTCATCAAACAGAACCGGTAATGACAAAGTCTTGAAATTGATTGCATATTTGGAATGAATGTCATTATAGGCACTGCATTCTATAATAAAGTGTTTTGCTGATTCCACCGCCCCATCTGAACAAAAGACACAAATTCTTTCTTCCCATTTTTCTTTAGGCCTTTTCCATCTACCTGTTTCACATCTAAGCCGGTGGGAGTTTGTCCTTAGTTGAGCTATGAGAATCTTAGCTCTCCACGGAATGAGGGCCCCGATGTATGCCGTTTGTTGATGGTCACAAGTGTAGTTAAATTCTTCGAGATAGTATCTGTTTTTCTGCCTCTGTTGTCCCACAGAGTTTTGAGGACCTTATCAATAACAAATGCTTGTATTTCTTTATTGCCGTGGGGCCATGTATTCCATTCAATATTCCATTTCTTCATCCACTTGATGTTTTGGTTCATCCATGACCTCTTCCTCTTGCATAATGGCTCTTTGAAGACAATGTTGGGCCACATGTTTGTTGTCATCTGTTCAATTTTGTTGAGGTATCTTATAAGTCAAATCATCGCAATGGCTTCAATTGGAACTGCACCTGTTTCAGCTAAAAGAATTTCATAACGGTCTGAAACTTTCAACTTAAATTTGTTGGTAATCATATGCTTTTGAATTCTCTCAATTTGCTTCCATTTTGATAATGGTATTCTGCTGGCCCATATTTCACACCCATAAAGTGCAACAAGAGTAACTAATATTTCAAAAAGGGTTTGAGCCATAATTTTGCTTCTTTGCATTTGTTTTGTAAAGCATAAAAGGCTTTCCACCCTCCTGTCGTTCTCTTTTTTCTACAAGTCTCCCAAGTAAGTTTGTTGTTGAAGTCAATCCCTAAATATTTGTAGTCGGTTACTTCTTCTAGAATACTGCCCTCAAAGAAAAATGGTTGTTGATTTCTTTTCCTTCTATTGCTAAAGATCATAATCTTGGTCTTGCTGATATTAACTTGCATACCGATTTTTTTGCAAAAGGCTTCAAGTGTGAGCAAATGTCTTTGTAATCCTTGAGCAGACTTAGCAATCAATATAAGGTCATCAGCATATAGAAGAAGCCTTATAACATACTCACCCAACCGGATACCTTCACCACCCTCCATATTTAACAATTCTTCAAGTTGGTCGATATACAAACCAAAGAGTGTGGGTGATAGAGGACAACCTTGCTTAACACCAATGTTGCTCCTAAAGCTCTCTGAAATGCTTGTTTGAGTTCTGATTTTAATACACACATTTTCATAAAGCCTATGAACCGCTGCTCTAAGCTGCAATGGTATGCCAAGCTCTTGCATTCTGCACCATAACTTATCCCTGGGGACCGTGTCAAAAGCTTTCCTGAAGTCAACAAAACAACAAAAAACTTCTTTCTTTATCCTCCCACGCTTTTTCAATGATATGTCTTAGAGTGATACCATGATCTAAGGTGGAGTGCTTAGGTCTGAAACCAGCTTGCCCTTTTGCTCTCTTCTCATTGTCTTCTGCCCACTTGCTGATTTTGCGTTCAACCATGCTACCAACTAACTTTGCAAATAAGGGATTGATCATGATGGTACTGTAATTGGTTGGATTGTCAACATCTCCACTCTTAAAAAGGGGTACTGCCATACTAGTGGTCCAATCATTTGGGAAACTATACTGAATGATGTCATTGAATATATTCAAAATGTGAGGAGCAAGAATATCTGATCCCCATTTGAATATATACAAATTACATGGTAAGTGGAATGAGTTACTCGGTGATGGAAACACATTGTTTGGGAAAGGATGGATTAAAACTGCAATATACAACAACGAAATCAACAGATGGAGATTTGAATTGTGTGTTACTTGCCTAGAAGTCGGCAAGCTGGATAGACCAAGATGGAATGAAGCGTGGTAGATCAACATCTTGATTCCAGTTTTGCATGGCAAACTGAGAGAAGCATGACCATCTGCAGCATATGGACAAATCAAACACAGATTGGAATGGCTTGGGTGGATCAATATGGGAGTTTTCAAAAAGAACGATACTGCCATGTTAATGAGAATATACTTCTAAACTGAATGTATAGAATATACATAATACTAGCTATGACAGCACATGTATCAAGCTTCTCCTTCACTGTACAGGTTACTAAATCTTCCTCCTCATGTCTTTGTATGGCGTTAACACAAAGCTCAACAGTCAATACCGTACGCATTCCGTTTGCTATGTTCGACACCTTTATCGCATCATTAAATTATGCAGAATATTTCCAAAAGAACATCCGCTGGTAATTCTTCTCACAAACTCTGAGATCGAGCTTCTTGCAGATACGATATGAGAACTTTCCCAAATAAGAATGCCCTCCAAATAGAAGCCTTATGTTTTGATCTTTGATGTATGGTGTTTTCCTTTGTAAACAAATTTCCTTATTGCATATACAACCAGTAGAACAAAATAAACTGCTAGACCTCCTTCAGCGCTATGCAAAGTGCTCATGTTTCTATCTATTACTGATATTGGACTGCCCAGGGTCTCGGCTTTCATCTACAGTCCTTAACTAATGCAAAATAGTATATATGACTTTCATTGATGGGGATATTAGCACACGACACTGCCCCTTGACTAACTTCAAAACCCTGTTGTAGGCTCAAGACTAATAATAGCTCTGATACCAAATGAAATATTGGTAACATATTGCACAATAACATGTCTGATATATTCCATTTGTTGATATATAGGAAGGAGACATTACAAATATAGGCTTATAATCCTCCTTAAGATGAGGATTTAGGCAAGAAATAAATTCCTACTATATCGTCATCAAATCTCTTATAATGAGGTGGTTCAACAATTCAATAATCCTGTACAAAAAGTTAATATCTCACACAACTAATTGTATCTTGTATGAGTTGTATAACAACTCATTTATATATTTATTCTCTTTATATATTGGCATCAAATCTCTTATAATGAGGTGGTTCAACAACTCAATAATCCTGTACAAAAAGTTGATGTCTCACACAACTAATTGTATCTTGTATGAGTTATAAAACAACTCATTTATATATTTATCCTCACGTATACAAATTATACTCACCCATAATGGTAAACCATGTGAGTAGTAACAAACACTTAGTCCCAGGTTGTTGCCAAGTTCTTCCAATGTAAACATTTAGTCATGATTCTTTGATTGTATTGAAATCTCCCATGAGTATTGGTCAATGATGCTTATTTTCTTGGGGCTAGGTTGAGAGGAGCAATGTATACATTTCTCAATGGAGGGATATATGTGTTTACCAAAGAGAAATCTCTTATAATTCAAAGAAATATTAGGAAACATCCATAGCCTAGTTAAAATTATCATTTGAGAAAATGGCATACTTGGATGGGTCCTATTGGACCCTTCATTTAGTTTTTTGGGAGGTGATTCCCCATATACTCCTTTTCTATGAATTGTGAAGGTTATTTGTTCTGGCTACTTATTGGAGGAAAACCATATCAATCTTATCGTTCTTAATTTTGTCCGGAAGAAATTGACGCTTATTATCTAATGTTCCATGCTAAGTCACAATGTTTGTCTTTAAGTTCGAACATTGGAATTTTTTAATCATTTTTATTTTCTAAAAAAGTGCATAAATATGTTGGAGGGGCGAAGTGGAGATAGCTATCTATCCTTTGCTTTCAACTGGTATATGTATATATACACACTTTTATAAAATAATGTAAAAGTGTGTCAAAAAATTCCCATGTCAAAATAATGGATACAGTTCTAGTTCATATTTGAGGAGGATAAAGTTTGGTGAAGTTTGAACATTTTTGATGAAATTTGGTGTACCTTGTGACATAGGTTCCATGAAAGGACCCTCCTTTAGAAGAGGTTGTTGTCTCCAAGGCCCTTGTAATTTGTTCTAAGTTTTTAGTAGTATCTTCCACATCCCAGAGCTAGGATTGATGATCTCTGAAGGATGGGCTGTCTTTAAGGAAGTTTAATCTTGTATCTCTGGAGGATTTCCTCTTCCTGGCCGATGTGGGGATTATGAAAACCGGATGTGTGCTTTCACTTCTACTTCTGCTTTCCCCTGGTACTTTGGGATCTTTTAGTTGTTGTTACTGCAACAACAAAGAAAATGGTCTTTTCCTTTGTTATAACTTGCGTGTTTCCTTTTTTTCACAAATATATTGTTCAGGGGCTTCAGTACTTGAAGACAGTTGTATTTCAAAGACCTCATGCACATCTTGGGAGTCTTCAATATCCAGGAAATTTATCCAGATTACGGTTTACCACATCAAAGGCGTTTTATAGATGGAGCTAAGAGGTTGATGTTGGGGTACCCTTTTTTTTCATGTGCAAACTGCTGAAATTTGTTGTCACTTATTTATTTGGTGTCTATCAATTGCATGTGAGTAGTCCATTGGAAGGGATGGAGGAGTATTTTTGGGGACTCAACAATAGTTGTTTATGGATTTTGCTTCTCCTCGTCTTGTTCTACCTCATGTTGATTGTTCAGTGGTTGACTGGGGCACACTTGAGCCAGACTACCGTGATCATAGCAAATTTGGCATCTAAATGGAATGTTCTTGCACCTGAGCCAGAATGTATTAGAAACAACATCAGGATAGGCTTCAGGTGTTGATAGGATTCATTCTAATTTATCAATGTACAGGATCAGTATGGCTACGAGGATTTGCCAATTTTCTTGGGATCCCAGGTTTGGTATGGGTAATGGGGTTAGTGAATTTTCTTGGGATCCTAAGTTCAGTATAGGTATGGGGGTTGGCCAATTTTCTTGGCTCCCAAGGTTTGATGCGGCTTGGGTACATCTATACAAAAAATATAATCTGTTTTAACTTTGACAGTCATTAATGTTTAGAAAAAGAGATTCAATTTGTACCCAAAACTAAAACAAATTAAACAAAGGTAACATATGGGAATTCTACTTACACGCAAAATAGAACTTTGAGTAAATTATCCTTTCCTTTATTTTAAGTCTTACTAAAATATACTTTACCTTATTTAAAAATATAAGTTGAGTGTAAATATCGAATGCTTATCATCAAAATCTGAATTATAATACAAGCTAAAGTTGGAGTTTATAAATATAGTTTACAACTTCGTAGTTTGTACAAAATCATTAAAAAACAATGAACATTAACCTAAAGCTTAATTGTGTAATAGTAAAAGTTCAAACTTACTGCCACAATAAAATCTCACAACAACCAGAAATCATTCCAGGATAATTGCTCTTGCAACACACTGAACCAATAATGTAATTTTTAGAAATGATTATTATGAGGAAAAGGATCTCTGAAAATCGATTATGAAAATTTGGAAATTATCCATGATTGAATTTGGTGTTATGGATGAATGCACCTCTGACGCTAGTGGTAGTGGGTGTGCAAAGATAAAAAAATGCCTTTTTTTGTTTGCTGTTAAAAAAACTGCCCCTGGTTTTTTCTGGCAGTACTTGCATGGATATAATCCATGAACCTAGGAAGTACCTAGGCATGACGCAGTATATGGGACGAATCCAGCGGTTACCCGTCATGTCCCCTTCTCAAATCTTGTCGAGTTAGAAGACCCTTATCCTATTCTCCATTTCCTGTAGGGTAAAGTGGTGGTGCATGGGAAATAATTTAATAATTTAACTTAAGTTGTCCAAAAAGTAACTTTAAGTTATATTGATAAAAAGACAACTTATGTTTTATTATTGAAAAGGTGATTATAATTAAATCAACTCAAAATGAAAATAAAAGGAGGGGACATCGCTTTATGAGTGCTTTTCCTTGAAAAGCATGAAAGTGAAATTATAAAAGTGGGGCGATCAAGCTCATTTGGGGATCATGACTGTATATGACATTTCTTCATTGTGAGAGCTTTGGCTTGATTTGACATCCGAGGATGAAAACCCTTGTCTCTTCGGAGATCTTGGAGGACCAAAACCCTCTTGGTTTCCAAGATTGGATTTGAGGACAAAAACCGTCTTGTCCATAAGAGTGATTCCACCTTGAGATCACATTTTTGCTTAAAGTATTGAAGGCATTATCAGCTTACTACAATGTAGCTACAGTAAATTTTGGAAGATTTTAGCGTTTAGATAGTTGAATCAAATTTTACTTGCAAGCAAATCATTGTTATTGCTGATTTTAAGAATTTATCATCATATAATGCTGTTGTGTAATGGCCCCTTTTTCAACTTAAGAGCCTAATTATGGACTTCTTGCCATCCCCTTTCCGTGGCAATGAAGTTAAATGAGCTAGTGAAGGAATTTGCATTCCATTCCATTTTTCTTTTACTAATTTTTAATGTTTTCTCTAGTTTTTGCTTTATTTAGGTAGGTCCGCTGGGTTGGAGGAGTTTTAAAAGCAAATGAAAAGCCCCAAAGAAGCTATATGAAGTTGGTCTCTCTATTTTGGCTTTTGCGCCAAAGGAGGGATGTAAATGGGGATCAATGACTTCATTTTCATCATCAATCTTGGTGCATTTACTCTACACTTGATCTTTGGGCTGATTGCTCATTGTCATTCCACATTTGGGTGAAAATCCAATTGTGTGGCTTTTCCAAAGAAGACAAAAACCTTTTTTGTGGCTGGCTGGAGGACAAAAACCCTCCATTTTTGGGTGAAGTGAAGACAACTTGAAGACCTCTTCCAGATTTGGACATTAGAAGATCAAGAAAGACATCTACAATG
Source organism: Taxus chinensis (assembly GCA_019776745.2). Lineage (NCBI taxonomy): Eukaryota > Viridiplantae > Streptophyta > Pinopsida > Cupressales > Taxaceae > Taxus > Taxus chinensis. Next base: position 216,127,998 of record CM034152.1, on the reverse strand, counting down.
GTTTGCATGCATTTTTGAGCTCTTCCTAGTTGGAGCGACTAGGGTTTGATAGCATTTGGGTGCCTTCTCAGGCAAAAGTTGCAAATCTGATTTTGCATTTTGATTTGGCCTAATTTCTAAAGCCGGAATCTATATTTCTTTGTGATTATTGGGGTTTGGAAACCCTTCATTTCATAATTTTCATGAGTTGTACTTCTGTTGTTCGGAATTAATTTTCAGTTGAATGTGTGATCAGATTTGTTGGTAAAAAATGTGCTAAATACTTCCTAAATTACCTATCTACATTTTGGTTGAGTTTTTTGATGATATTTGAGTGGTTTTCCTTCATTTTTTGAGTGCTGTTATAAAAATCAGACTGCTGATTTCCAGCTGTCATAAAATTCAGTTTGCTGGTCTAACATCAGAATTTAATTATCTTGGGGTTTGTGTGATTTCCTCCTTTTTCATTTGGAGTCTCAATTAGGGATATAACATGTTGTTCATCATCAATATTCATTGTTTGGAGTGCCAAATTGAGAATAATCATTATTTACTATTGTTACTATAAATATTAGACTTTATGCAGAGTTTTGCTACTGTCATACATTGCCACCGTTCCTCCCAGTGCTGCTGCCACCATACATCATTGTGGTTGTTCATATCGGTTGTTGTATCATCTTTGTTGGAGGGTTTTGTGAGTTTTTAGATCTAGTATGAGTTTGATATCGTTGTTCTCATTTAAATCAACAAGTACATCCTTGTTCTATTGTTGTTGCAAGGTTTATATTGTTGTATATCCATTGATAAACTAGTTCATTTGAGATCTTTTGTTGTTCTAAGGTTTTCTACTGTTGTTCATTCATAAATCAACAAGCATACTTGAGATCTATTGTTTCTCTATAGTTTGATACTACTGTTCATGCACAAATCAACAAACACATTCGTTGGAATTGAGCATCTACATGCTAGATCTACTATTTGATGCATTTGAGGGTTTATATCAGTATATGAGGGTTTGATTAACTTCTTGAGATTGTGATCAATATTTGGTTTCATGTTTGTAATCATTAATGTTATTAGTTTGCATTGATATTTTGTGTTGATTGTTAAAATTTGGTGAATTTGAGCTAATCGACTAGTTAGGGACATTACATTACTTGGCCTAGTGCTGTTACAGGTACAAGGGGCTTGGGATGGGTACCAAGTAACTTAGGTTTCATGGTGATGGTAGTCTTCAAGGTTCCTGATATATCTCAAAGTGTGAGTTGTTAGAATATGCAGAGAGAGAAAGAATAGAATTTACAAAAAACGGATGAAGAGAAGCTGAAATGCACACATTATCATTGTGTGGCCGTCATTTTACTATGTGAAAGATGGTTACAAAGTGGTTGAAGTAGTTTCAACCATTTTTTAGTTAACATTTAACTAATATTAATATAATGTTAATAAATAAGCCACGATTTTTCTTGAGTCTTCGTTTTGCCCTTGTGCCATTGTTTTATCTTCAGAGCGCTGCTAATGACAGAGATGAATGTGGAAGTCTATGATTCCTTTTCGAGCTTCATCTGAAACCCTCAATGCCCTTTTTCTGCCCTCAGGAATGTGTGATTCACGTTTTTGTATATATTTTTCCCCCATGAATTCGTGATTCACGTTTTTGCGCTTTACTTTTTGAAAATCCTGACAAAAATGTGAACTCGAAAATCCAAATGAACATCTTCATGAAAAATGTCATGATTTATTATACGTGCCCTAACGGGACTGTCATGAAAATGTCTTATTTCTTCAACGTGCCCTAACAGGACTGTCACGAAAATGTCTTTCTTCCCTTCTCTCTCTTTGCTTGCCCCACGCTCTGATACCAATGTTAGAATATGCGGAGAAAGAGAGAGAGAGAGAATAAAAAAAGAATATAATGTGCAAAGAATGGATGAAGAGAAACCAGAATGCACACATTATCATTGTGTGTCCGTCTTTTTATTATGTGAAAGATGGTTACAAAGTAGTTGAAGTAGTTTCAACCGTTTATTAGTTAACATTTAACAAATATTAATATAACATTAATAAATAAGCCTTATATTTTAATATGAATAGGGTTTGAGTTCCCCAAAATGTATCAAGGTGTTAGTAGAATCACTTCAAAATAATTGCCTCAATAGAACCCAAATGACAGTCGAACTCAGTAGAATGAAAATGACAGACTCGTGGTGTCTCTGTTTCCACCAGATTACTGTCAAGTCGATTCTGTCAGAAAGTTTCTGAACACTATCCGATTATTTCTGCTGCACAGTTTCTGCATGACTTTTTCTGCCAAGCCGTCCAACCCTACTGGACTTTCATTTCTTTTACTTAATCCTCCATGATCCATTCCATATCATCAACCAGCATCTATGGATATGTAGGAAAAAACCTAGATTAGATTATGTAATTTTGATGTTTCATTAATTCTATTTTCTTGTTTATCATTGCCTGGAACTTTTTTTCGGATAAATTTACTTCATGCTCAAGCAATCAACAGGAAAATAGAGTAAGTGGCAACTTTAAATGGAGTTTGTAGTTCTGATAATTGTCCTGCTTAATAGCATTTTTATTCTGTTGCCTTCAACTTATTTCAAACAAGTTGACTATATGCTGAATCAACTCATGAAGAGATGAAGGAGGTGGATCAAATATCATCCTCTTTACTTGTTTATTCTTTATTATTGACAAGAGTGATTAGTTATTGTCTGGTGGTAAGGTGGGGAATTTTTCGTGGTAATGACCCAAGTTCAATCTTGGTGAATGAAACCAACATATTAATGCCAACCAAGTTGCATGTTGTGGTGACAAAAAAGCTTTGTTACAATTGTTGTATTGTAAATGAAAGGGTTCTGGGCAGCATCTGCAACTAATGGCTATATTTAACTTCGAAAAGCAACCCATTCCCCCCAAAAAGCGAACTTTCATTTTTTGCAAGCTAAAATTCTAAGCACATGCTAGTTTTTCAATTTCTTGGCATGTTCTATTGTTATTGCACTCACTTTTCTGGATTGGCTTTTAAATGTTGACAATTCATTATTTTTCAAATTTCTCATGGTTGCAGAGTATTCGTATGGCAACTTTATCTATTGTGGCTTGCCAAAACATGAATGGCGTGTCTCGAACCCACTCAGAAATACTTAAAACAACTGTTTTCAAGGTATTGATTTGATCAGACTCTCACTGGCAATATTTACAGGTGTGTGCGCACATCTGTGTGCACAGTATTACTTCTCTTATACTTAATATTTTGTGACTTATTAATTATGCTATATTTCACAAAATCAGAGTCTCAACAGAGACTATCTGCTGCAGATAATTTTTCAATTTTAAAAAACCAATGCTCTTCATTGTTGCCTGTGTTGAAATATATTATTAGAATATGAAATGTTCCAATTAAAAAAAGGCATCATCAGAAATAAAAAACATAGCTCATGTATGTTTGTAACATGAAAGTAAGAAGCATTAGATCATCACATGAAGCTATTACGAATGCTTAAATTTTTCTAAGTAATTATAGTTTTAAATATGGCATTTGTTCTGATGTTTTCAAAGTTTCAAATCTCAGTATGTCTTTCAATCATATGACATTCTTATTCTTTGAGTAATTTTGTAAATATTCCCTATTTGAAACTCATAATGTACTTGCAAGAAAAACTTGCCTTATCTTCTTGTCCATGAATTCTTGATTCATGAATCCATGGCTAACCAAACCTATATGATGATCTGAAGAGGTGTGCTGATTGTAAGCCCAGTGGAGTTTATATTTGGTATATATACTTTATTGCTGCGACCCTAAGTTACTGCATTCAGGATTTTAAGGTAGTCTGTTCAACTTTTTGGTATCTTTATGAGGCTATTGTAAATATGATCTCTAAAAGGCTATTGTAATTGTTACCATCTTTGCAAGGCCCTTGTTTATATTCGGTATAGTGCTTTCATGATTTCAAGAGAGTTTGATCAATTGTTTTACATAATTAAAAGGCTATAGTGTGATTTATAATGTGGTAACGAAAATTGAGAATCTAGATTCAATTAACTTTGCATGTCCTTGTCTTTTCCATTTGCAGGGTTTAGTGTATACGAGTTTACAATTTAATTTCGTGTCATGATGGGCACTAAGCCTTGGAAAATATAGACAAATCCTTGAGAATTTCTTCAGGAATGTATTATTAAATCATTTTAACGGGCAATTTGCTCTTGACGACGTTTCTTTCTTTCGATGAAATTTGCTTCAACTGTATGTCCTTGCGTATCATTATGTATTGTTTTCTGGAAGCTCTTGTTTAATAAAAAAAATTTCATTTAAGTTGATTCTATACCAATGAGCGTTGTTGGCAAATATAATTAATCATTGTTTATTGCATTGTTTAATTTCTCTGACAAAAAAGCTATCGTGAAAGTATTTAGAAATTAGGACTGATAAGAAGATATAAATGTTGCACACCTCTTGTTGAAAGGAAATTATGAATTATATGCTATAAAATTCATCATCTTCAATATCAATGGAATGTTTGATTAATTATAATACTAATTTTCAAGGAATTCAAGGTCTAGTGTTAAGATTCAAACCCAAGAAAGGACAAGCTTGCTTTTCCTTTTGATCTCTAATGTTACATGTTACAGTAGTTTGTCAGCTGTGCTCAAAATGATCTGAATACATTAAAACGCCATATTGATTTTGAGTTTTGAAATGCCCATACTATTTGGAAGATGTTTGCTTTTAAAGTTGTATTTATCTGATTGATGCCAGTGATTGTTTTGTAGGACTTCTATGATATTTGGCCCCACAAGTTCCAATCTATAACAAATGGTGTTACTCAGGTAAGCTGACATTTGGCTGTTTTACGTCAAATTAGACTCCAGTGAAAAGCGTGACCTTAGATTAGGTAACATTGTAACTTAAGTCAGCTGATTTCTGTCATTCTTAATTTTATGTTTTAAATATTATCACGTCTCTGCTCATTAACTGAGGTGCTCAAATCTTGTTGTAGTGTCCTTTTCACTGCATTTATTCGATGCTCCTTAACTATATTTGACCAATGGGTAGTGAAAATTGCTTTAGGTTTTAAATTGACATGTTTCATGTATTTGTTGTCTCTGACCTTATTTTGTTTGGATATGTTTTTTCAAACCTAAATTCTAATAAAGGTGCTGAAACAAAATACTACCAAGTGATGCTTATGCCCTTTCCTTGTGCCATTCTTTTGTAGTGCATCATGTGGCTTGGTTCTGTTAAGGTTTTATTAGTTGGATGATATTCATGATTCAATCCTTTTGTTTTAGATTCTGGTACCTTTTTCCCCTTTACATCCGAGGTTTCCTTTTTCTGTTTTTCTTTTCTTTTTACTTTTCTTGTGATTATATAGAAACTGTGTGAATTTAGTTCAAAGTCAATAAATTTTATTGTTCTCCAATTCTTTATGAATTAGCGCAAGCCTAATGTTGGTTTTAGCATTCTTAATATTCAAAACTCAGTTCACTTTTGCTGGAATTTATCAATTCTATTTGGTTACTTGGATATTACCACTTCCGAGTTTTTAGTATTTTGTATTTTACTTTTACATTTCAAGCAACATGTTATCCTGCCATGTTAGAAGCCTTCCTCGTGATTTTGTTGAGTAATTAGATTGAAAACATATCTGCGAGCTTGTTCTTTCTGAATTATCATTTCCAGAAATTAGATATGCACACTAAATGTAATAATATTTGAAATTTGGTTGAAATATGAAACCTGAGAAGTATAAATCATAAACAGAAGAGGGCATTGAAAGATATATGTAAACCAACTGATTATGGATACATGTAACTTGGTCATTTAAATTTTTTTGAAGCGACGGTGGCTGGCTAAAAGCAACCCGGGTTTAGGGGATGTTATCACAAAATGGCTTGGCACTGAGTTATGGGTCAAAGAGCTGGATGTTTTGATGGGCTTGCGTAGACATGCAACCAATCGACAATTGCAAAGCGAGTGGAGAAAGGTTTCGTATCCTCAAGATTATTTATCTTTTTCAAGTGTTTCCGATGCATATTATCTTTACTTCAGCAACTTCATATTTGACTTTTCAAATAGCGTTCCTCTATTATACTGATTGTACAACCAATGGGAAAAGTAAAACCAAAATTAGCGTATTTTTACAAATGATTGTTTCAGAAGAGTATTCCTTTTGTGTAATATTGATATTGTTTTATAACAGGTTCATCGACTAAACAAGAGCAGATTAGCTGAGTATATAGAAGTAATAAGCGGGTTAAAGGTACACAAGGCCAAAGCTTTCCATTTTCCTTAAGTTGGGACTTTTTATTTTATTAATTTTCTGTATCGAAGCAAGCCATTTTGCAATGCAGGTGAGCATTGATGCAATGTTTGATGTTCAAGTGAAGCGAATTCATGAGTACAAGAGACAGTTTCTCAATGTTTTGAGCATTATTCATCGGTATGAGTGTATAAAGGTATGCAATTTGGATCTGCTATCCCCATCCAAGCTGTAAATTTCATAGATGTTGAGAAATATTTTCCCTAGGACACTATTATCATTTTTTTTTTGCATTGTTCCTATTCAGAAATGGTAAAAGCAAGTCACTAGATACTCAAATACTTAAAAGATGAGGCCCTTTCTGCCTATGTCATACCCTAAAAATTGTTCTATATCATTAAGCACAAAATGGCCATTCATCCATCAATGATTAAACAAGCTTCAGGTGCACTCTGGGATGGGCAAATGGGGACACGTTTTGTAAACACATTAAAAGTTTCTCTGAATTTCAGAGGATGCCATAGAGTACGGGCCTAAAAATATCTAAAACATTATTTTAATGCACAAAAAATGTAGTTGGAAGTTATGATAAATCACAGGGTCATCTAATGCACTAAACAATTCACAATGCTACATGTAATTAATGTTCACATACACTTATTACTCGTAACACAATTTAAATTGGGAAAAAGGATTATCATTGTGTTTCAGATTTGTGGCTTCTCCATTGCTCCTGTTGGTTGAATTCAATCATTTGTTTTATTTTGGTTTGTGTTGTAGAGATATTGAGTGTGAGTAACTTGGAAACAAGCTCCTGCGACTCACAACTCAAGATTTTCAAAAACTGAAACTGAAGGTAAAAGAACTTAGAACACCCTTACAAACAGTTGTCGACTCTTCAAAAACTGTTTAATGTGTCCATTGTCTGCAAATTCATCTTCTCCTCTTCCCGGATGTTTTTCTTCAGTCTTCCAATGGCTTCCAAGAGCCAAAAATGGCTCCCAATGATTGTTGCACTGTTCCTCTCACAAGCTAAAAATGAAAATGAGGAATGGGAAGCTGACTTTATGGTTTAAAGTTTAAACTTGTGTCTAGGGGTACTTGACATGTCTAGGAAGTTGGAGCTTATGCCCCTCTACAAAAAGTTGCATATTTAAAAGTTTTTACAGTTTTCTATGTGCTAGATATCAAGGATGCTTAGAAAACTTAAATGGCTAAAAGAAGTGTCCTCTCATGGTGGGTAGATGAGCCTATAATGTGCCGCAACCATCACCATAGTGGGATGAGTGTTGGAAAAGTAAGGGATACATTTCTTGTGGAACATTGCATTTGTTAGCTATTTAAGTTTGGGAATTAATTCAAGGCTAGCTAGAGTTGCAACTTGCAACAAGTTTAGTGCCTTTAGGGTCTATATCCCAATCATCTATAGCCTTTATGGATTCTCATCTTTCTTTCCTAGAAAGAAGGCAAAGATGAGAGTGAAAGAAGACAAGATACTCAATCTTCATCAAGCCTAACTTGTTATGGTATATTTATTTGGATAAACTTGTAGATGTTTTAGTTTTTGTCGCATGCTAAAGATGAGTGACAAGTGTCGTTAATTCTACTCCTATGCTCTATTCTATAATTGTCAAGGTTATATGCTCTAATACCACTACCAATTTTGTAGTGGCAATAAAAGATTTTAATGTGTAAAGGCTATAAAGAGATTTCTGTTTAAGTTATAAAAGGTTATTTTTATTTTGTTTTATTTTGAAAGATTCCTCGTATATATACAAGATCTATTTATAGTCATGCCCACATTGGGTTTGAACCCAGTCTCTATGTTAATACAAGCCCGGTCACCTCATTGCTTGCCGATAGACCACACACAAGGGGATTTGCCATTTGTGTATTGTTGTTTCTTTAATTTCTAAATACAAGCATGGTTAAAATTAAAAAAATGAAACAAGGGTGTTGTTTGTTTTTAAATTTCAAATTCAAAGTGTGTTAAAAACTGTAAGATGTATAGTTATATTGCTATTTTTAATTATTGCAACCCTAAAATGAGTTCAGATAACGAGAATCCACAAAATCATTAGAGACAATATTTATAGACCGTTCATCCAGAATACTTGGACCAACCCCTGAGATGAGCTGTGCCCAAAGATGGCCTTCTACGCCAATCACCTCCTTGAAGTCAACAATGGGCTCATCATTCGGCCCACCTATATCTCCCGTCATTGGTTGCATGCTCTTCGCATATCCCTGGGCCAGTTTAGAGTTGGCTCCCACATGCTTCGGGTCGAGAGCGATCACCAGTTGGACCGGTCCGAGAGGATCTACCAACTTTGCTCCCTCCAGGAGAGTGAGACAAAGGAACACTTCATTTGTACTCTCTATTTATAGGAAGCTCTTAAGCTTTGTGACGGGATCCTCCATCCCCCTGCCATGAAGACTACTACTTGACGAATCATATCTTTCTCTGTTGTGCTCCTAGGTGTGAGGGGCACCAAGCGAGGACTTGACCCTAGTGGAGATCCTCAGATTAGATCTGTTAGGGCTCAGCCAAGGGCCCCCTCTCATAGGCAACAGTCCACCAGGCTCACTTAGAGAGCTCGACTTTCCACGGATCATAGGTGTCCCAGACATCTTCCAGTTCCTAACACCAAACATCAGCACATCACCAAATTCTTTCTGGCCAACCTTGGATGACAGTCGAGAGGGTTGGTGTCGAGGCCTTTCCCTAAACCTCCTCTCCATCTTTGTACTCTCTTCTTCTTCTATTTTTCTCGGAGACCTTTTTGGGTTTCCTCGCAGTTTCCGCTTTGCTTTGTATGGTGCAGTCCCATTGACCTATTTTTGTGGTCACTTGTTGGACATTTAATATAATTATCTTATCTTATCTTATTAGTATTGAAGATCACCTGAGATTTGATCTCATAAATAACTTGTATGGAGGCTCGAATATATTTCCAAATTTCTATGAATAGCTTCTTTCCTTGGCCAATTGTGATGGTCCCAAATAATTACCTCAAACGTTCTTGATATCCTTTAAATATTTTCTCTTCAATAAACTAGAGGGATTTTAAACAATCTCCAGGTTTCCTTGTGGTTTCCATGCCCTCCTAGTCTAGTCCTCAATAAAACTGAAGTTTGTTTGAGTCAAAATAAAATAAATTTAGAGCCCCACCGCTGCCCAATAGTACTGATACGTCCCAAGCATGTCTCGGATATGTCAAAATGTGCCCGGGACGTACCGAGACGTGCCCATGACATATCCGTATTGTATCCGGGGCATATCCATACCGGTTAAATATCTAGGGGGTATGAGAGGGTGGGGGGCAAAACCTGGTAACATAGACTCTTCTCACGCTGATTAATGAAGACTTGTTTTTCATTGTGATTTTGGTATTGTTGATGTATCATTGTATCTCTTTCCCGTATGAAGTAATAATGTGTCTTGGATTCTCGGTTCTAATTTCTATGTTAATGTCAATGACTCAATATGGAACATTGAATATTCAAACTCAATATTTTGGGCCTTGGCTTATGTGATGAATAATTGGATTAATGGTTTCAATCTTCAAATTTTCAGTTTTAAGTCTTAGCTTTATGAATTATTCGTGTTATATTTATAATATATATAAATTTTATATATTTTTGATTAGCCATCCCCAAAATTTGAATTAGTTTGCCATCCTGGAAACCCTGTCCTGCCATCCATTCACCCACCTGCCATGATTTGACTTTGCCTATTCCACTTGGCTGAACCGGAAAAAGTCAGAGTGAAATTGTAATGCACATATTGGGTCCAGATATTTAGGGGACTCGACAAGATCCAAGAAGACCGGTTTTGTTATTTGGAGGTTAATGTTATTTTGGTCCAAACTTTGTCGTCAATCCTCTAAATTTGGTGTTGTCAAAAGCATTGGAAATTTTATTCCAAGTGCAAATATATGAACCGTAAGAGAGCGACCAAAAATCAGTTTTGATCATTGATTAACTAATTTTTCAAGGAAGAACTAGTGTCATACAGATGGGAACTAGAGATTCTAGGGCTCTCCTGCACCTCATAGGGTGTAATGTCCCCAAATGGACATATTCTAACCCCAGATGGATTTTAGGCAAATCCCTAATCCAAAGAGCAAGTTCTAGATAATTTATAAAAATCTTCAATGCAGATCTGAAATTTTAAAGAGAATGGCAACTTGCATAAATGAATGAAATCAACCAAACCTGAAGTAATTTAACTCAATTCCTTTCCCAATTTGATCAATAATTTTTATAAAGACAAGAATATGAGAAAAAGTCCAATTTGGGACAAAATAGAAGGCTGATTTATTTATTCCAAATCTGCAAAATACTCCTCAAGCACCCAGCTGAAAATGCAACTTCTTCAGCTCCAAAAATTATACCAAATAGCTGATTTGATTCCTAAAAATCAGAAATATGACCAGAAACTCAATCAGCTCCAAAGTATCATCTATTAGTTCCTTAGGTGGTCGCTTCACATAGAAATGGCTGGAATTGGAGGGAAAATACAACCACCTTGCTTCCTCAAACCCTTGATTGAAATCTGAAACTTCAGCCCTCAAAACCATTGGGAAAAATGTGAAAACACCAATAAACCCTTGATCTACAATGGAAACTCCTGTATGGAGAATCCTCTCAGCTAGAAGAAGAGTTTTCGTTCCACCTTTAGATCTCTTTCATGGTTTTTGTCCTTAGAAAATATTTTGTATAGCCTTCAAGCTTAGACAAAAATCAGAATTATATAAAATAGAAAAGGATGCCTTCTACAAGCAAGTCGACTTGCTTTTATAGATGAACTTGGCCAAATAGCCACCCTCAACTTCCAATCAACTTTCAACTCCCTCATTTAATGCTTCTTTGATCCTTTTCCCTTTTTCACATGGGTCACCATTTTCCATAGGGAAAATAAAATAAAGTGACTTTACTATTTTATTTCTTTTTTCTAATTTTATTTTATTGCTTTATCTTTTCTTTTTCACTTTTGTCATTAATAAATTAATAAAGTGCTTGTTATAATATTTTATGATGCACTTTATGATTTATTATGTCTAAGTTTTCCTTTTATTCCTCCCTTAGCCGTCGGGAAACAATCAATGGCCTAAGGGTCTTCGACCAAGAAGGGGATATTACAATCCTCCCTTCCCCAAATTGCTTGCCCTCAAGCAATTGCAACTCTTACGCCCAAGTGCCATATGCAATAGATGAAACATTTGTATTGTTCCAACAGCCTAGCTCCTGTATCTGTCAAATGAGAGAGCTCTTGCCAAAGTATGTAGCTCTCACAACATCCACAATCATGAAATTGGAACAAGGGATCCACATGCTCCATATTGCACTTTGTATTGCCATCAAGATCTTCATCATTCTTTGTCTTCATAATAACTTGACTTTGTTGTACCAACTCCTTGGCATTTTTGTCCACAATAGGCTGAATACCATTGTGATAGAATTGTTGTAATAATATCGTATGAAGATGATGCAATGAATCCTTGCTAACCTTTTTATAAAGAAGATCATCAAAACATTTACCTTCTATTGTTGATTTGGAAACCTCCAAAACAACATTACCACTTTTGTGACTTGTGATTTTAGACAAAAAACAAGTGGAACAAGAATCAACACCTTTCACAATTCTATGCTCATCAGTACTATGGCTTGGTAAATCCATCCCATATGACAATGACTCATTATTTAGGACTGAAACATCTTTTCCAATTTTGCATCCAACAATTAATGTTTGTTCCTCTTTGCCTTCCCCACTAATACAAACATTTTTCTCATTATAAGTCATACCTTTTTCCATTGAAGATTCTTCTCCTTTCAATTGCATGATGGAATACTCTATGGGCTGCTTCCTCTCAAATTTTTGCATGGTGGGTTTTTCCTGTAGATATCTTCTATTCTTCTTGGTGCCCTTCCTATCTTTCAATTCACAAAAACCACTAAAGGACAACATATCTCTTACCTTGAAACTGAGTGTTGCATATTCTTTGCTCCATGCCTCTATGTCATCAACATCCTTTGGAATTTATTCTTCAATTGATTGTTCCTCTTTTTGGAGAAACTTGGCTCTGAAAAATCAGAGGTGGAGGCTTTATGGATGTCCTAATTAGTCCAATTGAGCTTTCTTCACCCTTGTTGGTTGCACCATGGTTGTCGGATATATTGTGTCCTTATATAGATTGAGTCAAATCAGCAATAGCTCCTATAACAGAGTCTCTTAGATCCCTCTGAGATTCTAACAAATGGTTTTGCAATTCTCTGTTCCCTCTAGTGAATATTTCATTCACATATCTCAGCATATATGATGGTGGAGCTATGCAACTGATTTCGTTTCTTCATAGGCTGGGTGATACCACTGTAATGTCCCCAAATGGACATATTCTAACCCCAGATGGATTTTAGGCAAATCCCTAATCCAAAGAGCAAGTTCTAGATAATTTATAAAAAAATTCAATGCAGATCTGAATTTCTAAAGAGAATGGCGACTTGCATGAAGGAATGAAATCAACCAAAACTGAAGTAATTTAACTCAATTCCTTTCCCAATTTGATCAATAATTTTTATAAAGACAAGGATATAAGAAAATACCTATTTGGGACAAAATAGAAAGATGATTTATTTATTCCAAATCTGCAAAATACTCCTTAAACACCCAGCTGAAAATACAACTTCTTCAGCTCCAAAAATTATACCAAATAGCTGATTTGATTTCTAAAAATCATAAATATGACTAGAAACTAAATCTGCTCCAAAGTAGCATATATTAGTTCTTTAGGTGGTCGCTTCACATAGAATTGGCTAGAATTGGAGGGAAAATACAACAACCTTCCTTCCTCAAACCCTTGATTGAAATCTGCAACTTCAGCCCTCAAAACCGTTGGAAAATAATTGGAAAACACCAATAAACCCTTGATTTGCAACGGAAACCCTTGTATGGAGATTCTTCTCAGCTAGAAGAAGAGTTTTCGTTCCTCCTTTAGATCTCTTAGAGGGTTTTCGTCCTCAAGAGAATATCTCTAAGGGTTTTCGTCCTTAGAAAATATTTTGTATAGCCTTTAAGCTTAGACAAAATCAAGATTATATAAAATAGAAAATGATGTCTTCTACAAGCAAGTCGACTTGCTTTTATAGATGAACTTGGCCAAATAGCCACCTTCAACTTCCAATCAGCTTTCACCTCCCTCATTTAATGCTTCTTTATTCCTTTTCCCTTCTTCACATGGGTCGCCATTTTCCACAGGGAAAATAAAAAAAAGTGACTATCATTTTATTTCTTTTTTCTAATTTTACTTTATTACTTTATCGTTACTTTTTCACTTTTGTCATTAATAAATTATAAAGTGCTTATAATAATATTTTAAGATGCACTTTATGATTTATTATGACCAAGTTTCTCTTTTATTCCTCCCTTAGCTGTCGGCAAACAATGAATGGGCTAAGGGTCCTCGACCAAGAAGGGGATATTACATAGGGGGTACATTTGCCATCCTTAATTGCCTATAGTGGGTTAACTCTTGTTTGTTTCCTTATAAGCTGTGCCACCTCTAAAATTAATAACATGCACAAGGATATTTGTCAAAGACAAATTCCAAATGTCTTAACAATATCTTGCCAATAAAATTATACTAAAGATCGTAATATATTTATTTATTCTCCATAGTGAAAAGGTTATATGAAATGTTTGAATGGGCAATACTTCGGTAATTCATGATTTCAAGCATATAAAGTGACACAAATAATTGAGCATCGTCATGTGCTATAATGAGGAGTATTTGAGGGACATGCAAATGTAATAAGTGTCGGTATAAACTCTAAAGTACAAATTATGGAACAAGAAAATTTTATGTAAAGGGGTGGCATTTCTTATGTTGTATGTACATTATGACATTGTCTTATTAGTAAAGTGCCAATAAGTAATAAGCTGCAAGCATAAAAAGAAGCAAGTTAAAATAAGATTATTTTTTAAAGAGCAAGATGAAGAGAAAATGTGTAATGAAGGTCACTTATGAGTGTATTGTGATAGTGAAGAGGATTGTGGGTTGAATGAGTGTCTGAAAACTCATGGTTGGATCAAAGTAAGCAACTCCAATGGCAACACAAGATTGGCTCACAACAACTTTTGTTCATTTACTTATTCAGAATATGGAGACATTACATTCAATTTCACACTTTATTTAAAGTCAAACAAGTGAAAAAATAAATAAACTAAAAAAAGGCTTCATGCTAGTTGCTCCGGTGATTGAGCTGAACTAGATTGGTATTGGGGCTAGGAGGGTGCACATGATAACTTAGCATGGGCTAGGAGGGTGCACTTGATAACTTCGCATGATACACGCAAAACTAAAACATCTTTATTTACAACTATAGCAGACTTGATGTGTTTGACTACTTACTTCTTATTAGATGCCTTACTGCTATGTTACACGCGTATTTCCTCCCCCCCTGCCCACTTAACCCATACCGATACTTACTAGGTATGGATACATCCCGAGTATGGTACAGATATGTCCTTTGTATGGTACAAATACGCCCCCATTATGCTCAGGTACGTTCTGGACATACTTGTGGTTTGGCATTGTAGTTACACTTGCAACATAATTTATTTTTTCGTTGACTCGGTCAATGCAAACCCTAAAAACTCATAATTTAATTAAAAAACAGACCTTGAATTCCTCTAAAGCCTATAACAATGCACTCAAGCATTACCATAATACACAAACAATTCATTATTGGTTTTTGCAAGTGTAAGAGCAAAGTGCCAAAGATGAATTGAGGAGGAGGCTACCATTGTAAGGAGGATTTGTTTGGAGGCAGCTAATGCAAGGAAGACGAGATTGGAGGTTGTTAATGCTTGTAAGGAGGAAGCTATTGAAAGTGCAACTTGTGGGAATGACATGTAGGAATTTGATTTTGAGAAAAATCTAGATGATATATTCTAGATTATTTGTATCCATATTGACATGACATTCATATATCATATGCATTATGCCACATGATTATTTCTTATGGACTAAAAAATGAGTTATACACACACATGTGGATGTACCCGAAACGTACCCAAACTAAAGGTTTTTGAAAATCGGTGTATCCGCATAACGAACCCCAATCCATACCCGTACTTGTATCCTAGCAACATAGCCTTATTGTTGTGAGGATGATTTGAATCCAAGTTATAGTCTTACAAGAGTGACCTATTCTCATTAGACCGCAACCATAGTTACCGGGTCTGGAAATCTGGATCCATTTGGGAGGAGAAAAAAATCTGAAAATCCGAAATTCTTGAAAAAATTCGGAAAAATTCTGTTTGAAATACATGAGTTGAATTTTTAAATATGAAAATTTGACAAATACAATGAAAAATTTCAATAGTGTCATGTAAAATGTTACATTTTTTAACATATAGTGTTGATAGTTGACTTTTTTTTTTCCAGAAAACTACAGAAAATGTTTAAAAATAAAAAATAAATAAATATTTTCCTAAATTAGGGCCGACCCGAACCGAATTTATCTGTGTTGGCTGAAAAATCCGGACCTGGCTGGATTTTGTGCAGATCCGGCCGGATTTGGTAACTATGACCGCAAACCTCTGGACAAAAATGTTGTAGATTATTGTCAAAACAATTGGTGTACAGGCACTACAACCATGCCAAAAAAGGGCTAGCTAGACAAGAAAATCATAGAGAATTTATATCCAGCCATTGTAGTTTTAATCCAATTTGATGCATGTTTCCTAATTCAATTTAGGGCATAAATGAACATCATTGATAGAAATATAAGCTCAAATAAAACTTGTTTGGTAAAAACTGTGTGAGTTTTTTTATCGATGTTTCAGATCATCTTTTGTTTTCTCATCCTGATGATGGATCATGGAAGATGATCCAAAATGTCAATAAAAAAACTCACACAGTTTTTACCAAAAAAAGTTTTATTTGATCTTATGGACTGTGAAAGCATAAAATCTATGTGAAATATATTCTGTTTTTCATCCTCGTCCACTTTCTTGGCAGTGAAACAAAAAGAGAAAATTGATTTTTCTATTTTATTAAGTTCGGAAAATGATCAAAGTCTTAATATCCTTGCATATTTCGAGAATGTCACTGAGCAGAACACTCTGTGGTGGTTGTCAACAATAAACTAAGAGTATATGTATTTCATATATTGTGTGTTTGTGATCTCTATAATCAATTTCATAATATTTTCAGCATATTCAATTTATTATGTTTGTAAAGGGCCTTTGTTATAAACTTCAAAAGTCAGACAAGACATTCTTGTTAATGTAAGAGCTTATCTCCCTTTAAGTAAATTTCGAATAAAATTTGACGTTGTACCCTTTTTTCTTGAGGAAGATGTCACTTTATTTGCTTCAAAAGCATTTTATTTTCCTTCTCTCTATCATAGAGATGCTCTTTGTGAACAAAACTTGTATCGTGTAAAATTGATTAATACAATAACAGACGAGAGAAAACAAAAAGGGTGTGAATGTTGATAATAAAAGTAAAAAAAATTAAAGAACAGGCTTTAGACTGGCATACTGAGGATGGAACTGAGCCGGACTGATACCCGGGGCTGGGGGGTGAACATGATAACTTTGCATAATATGCGACAAACTAATACATCTTCATTTTAAAACTATAGCAGACGTGATACAAAGTGTCTGACTATGTACTACTTAATAGATACCTTACTGATGTGAGGGTGATTTGAATCCAGGTCATGATCTTATAAGAGTCGCCCGTTCTCATTAGACCACAACCTTTCGGATGCAATTGCCGTAGAATAGAGTTTCTAAACAATTGTTGTATAGGCACTATGATCATGCCAAAAAAGGGTTAGCTAGACCAGGAAATCATAAAAAAAATTTATAGCCAGTCATTGTATTTTCAATCCTTTTTGATGCATGTTTCCTAATTAAATGTAGGGTATATATGAACATCTGTGACAGAAATCTTTGCTATTGATTGTCCTCTTCCATTTTAGTGGCTGCATAAACAAAAAGGGAAAATTAATTTTTCCATTTTATTAAGTTCGGAAAATGACCGAACTCAAAATATTTTTGCTGTTTGTTTCGAGCTGTCACTGAGCAGAACACTGTGGTTGTTGTCAACATAAGACTAAGATTATATTTGTTTCAGATATTTTGCATTGGTGATCTCAATAATCAAATCAAAAATACTTTCAATTTTCGTACAAGGTCTTTGTAATAGACTTCAAAAGTCAAACCAATTGTTCTTGTCAATGCAAGTTGTATCTCCCTTTAAGTTAATTTATAATAAAGTGAAATACCAAAAAAATCAAAATTTGAGGAAGAGGTTCACTTTATTTGCTTCAAAAGCATATTGTTTCATTCTCTTTATCATAGAGATGCTCATGGTCAACAAAACTTGTATGTTGTAAGTTTTCATGTCTATGCAATTTAGGAAACAAGAGGAAGAATTTCAAGCGACACTCATGGACAATATGTTGATAATATTCCACCAATTATTGCGCATATCAAGGAATTCCATTAGTTGTTGCTTCACAAATTTCACTTGAACCACATGTATGACTTTGTAAGTCCGAAAATTTTGCCACACACTAACTCTAAGAATCCATCAGGCACCATTGATCTTTTTTTTATAAAAAGCAAGCATCCATGGTACATACTTCCAAATCTTTAAGGTTTTTGAGTAATCCAAGGGTGTTCAGCAGTTCTCCATTCTACACATTTCCATTTTTCCCATCAGCAAATATCACATGCTATAAAACTAAACAATTATGTGTATACAACTTTGAGTGATAAATTACATTTTATTCCTAATTTACATTACAAAGTTACGCAGTATCCAGTTATGATCCAGCATTAGTAAATGGTATTGATACCCAAAAATCACAATTTCTTGTATATTACGTTGACTTTATGTTTTAAAGGAGAAGTTATTTAGCAATATTTTAAATAAAAAAGTCAAAATTTTGCATTTTTTTTTATTAAAGGCAATTCTATGTTTACATGCACTCATAGAATGACCCAACCTTTGATCTTTTGAAAAATAAGGATCAATGCAACAAAATTGGCACTAACATTTTCTGGGAAATGTCTGTGTATCTACACTGCAGCATATGACCAGTGAGGAGAAAAGAAAAGTTGTGCCTCGTGTATGTCTTATTGGAGGAAAGGCAGCCCCAGGGTACGAGATTGCTAAAAAGATAATAAAACTTATACATGTTGTTGGTGAAAAGATTAACAACGATCCAGACATTGGTCACCTTCTAAAGTTGGTAAGCACTTGGTAGCGGCGCTGTGAAAATGATTTTAATGAATTTGAAATCACATTATCGTTGCATTTGACATTTCCTTGAAATTTTACCCATGTTTGTAGGGGGTCCATTTACATGTATGGAAGCAGTACCCCAGAGTCCACCCTAATTGGAATATGTCATTTTTATCCTTGGATATTGTGTATTTTATGCTTCTCATACTTCACCAGGCCTTTTGAGGCATTAAGTATCAAGTAGTTGGTGATTTCAAATCAGATGTCTTATATTACAATCTGATTTCCTGATATTAAGTAAAGAATTGTGCCTTGGCTTGGTCATGTTTTCTTTTCTTTTTTCTTCAGATTTATTGATCAATGAAAGGATAAACCTGATATTTCCTGTAGTCTTAAAATGTCTAATCGTCTTAGAGTGTTTACAATCTAGATTAGATGTCCGTTTCTTCGGGAGTATCTCACTTTTTTGTTTAGGAGTTAATGGAATTGCTTTGATTAAATGAAAAGTGAAGTCATAAAATAATATCTTTAGTTTCTTACCCACAATGCCGAGAACATTCTACCTTCTGTTATCAAGTTTGTTGTTATTATCTGTATGGTTAACATGTCAACTTCGACAGTAATTTTTGATCCATGATCCTCCAAGATTTTCATGCTGTTGAATCCTGCATTTTGATATATAATTCCTGAGTCCATTTTGGATTCTATCATTGGATGTTTTTCTTAAGGTTGGTAAAAAAATGCATCTTATCTTGGCCATAGGTATTAAGGATAATTAGTGCATTTGAGAGTTTATTGAATGCTCATAACTTGAAAAACTTTTTGAAGTGTATGAATGTACCGTGTGAGGATTTTAATTTTGTGGGACTGTTGTACCCATTCAGTTGGTGCTAATCTATAAGTTTGGTGCTATTATCTGTATGGTTAACATATTGGCTTTGATAGGAATTTCTGATTCACAGTCGAGATTTTCATGTTGCTGAAAGTTTGGTGCTATTATGTGTATGGTTAACATGTCAGTTTTGATAGGAATTTCTGATTCATGGTCTTCGAGATTTTCATTTTGTTGAATTGTCGGAGAGATGAAAACACTCAACCCGAGAATCTTTCCAGCAGAATTACCATTACCACATCCATGAAAGCTTCACACACAAGCAAAACCAGAATTAGAACCAGCAATGAATCAAAATAATGGTCTCGAGGATTATTAATCAGCTTACAAATGTACATTACCCGGATTATCTTTTTTTTTGGATTATTCTTCCCACGGAATTATGTTTACAAGGAGGGAGTGCCCATAATATAGGCTAACTAGAAAATAGGGTGGAGAGCTAATATTAAGGAACACTACAAATCCCTAAAATCAATCCACCAACGTGAAAATAAACTAGCAAGTTGTTAATAAAACAACTATACTCCCAAAATAAGCTTATCTCAAGTGAGTGGTGTGAACACGGCTAAAACTAAGTAGGGCGGAAAATATTGTAAACCACTTAGCAATGTGAATACGTCAACTCTAACACCCTCCCATAAGCACAAATTTGGGAGTTAAAAATGAGAAAAGCTAGGAGACATCCAAGTATGAGTCCTAACAAGGCCTAATAAGGTACCCATTTACAATAACTAGGAAAAAGAGTTAACCATGGATGAAAAAGAGTCACCGCAAGGTACCCA
Organism: Taxus chinensis; assembly: GCA_019776745.2. Taxonomy (NCBI): domain Eukaryota; kingdom Viridiplantae; phylum Streptophyta; class Pinopsida; order Cupressales; family Taxaceae; genus Taxus; species Taxus chinensis. The sequence goes on along the minus strand of CM034152.1, from coordinate 216,107,804 downwards.
AAACTAGTATAGAATACAAATATCAATCCCATATAGAATACATATAGCTGGTTTAGTTTGCCAGATAGATCTAGAAGGAATATAGAATACAAATCGAGTTTGGTTTGTATGGTCTATGATTGATATCTTAATGAAACAAAAAAGTAGAGAGAAAATTCCTGCTACAAGGCGTCCCAAAAAGCATGGCTCAAGAAACTTGTACTCTGCTGAAGAAGAAGTTCGGTCATCACTGTGGTTTGAATCCACTACTAGATCACAAAACTCAAAATCAACTGACATTGTGATACAACATAATAGCTCCATGCAAGGAGACTACCAATGGAGTCTTTGACGCTGTAACTCAATAGAATAGTAACCCTTTAGAAGGAGAACGATCTCAAAATCTAACTGAAGGAGATTGTTAGAGGTGATGTCGATAGTGCAAAAAAAACACCGAACATAGTTTGATCTACTGCCAAAAAATGATGTGCCTCGAACCAAGAACAACCAAGGAAAGGACACTAGACTCGAAAGCAGGATCTGCACCACACCCTCCCATATTGTTGAATGGGTGAAGTGACGTTACAAATCTCTATGAGTTGCCAAACCAACTCTTGAACATTGACAAACTGATACTGGGTTTCACCAGACTAGCTACACTTTAGAAGGGGCACCAACTCATACAACTTGAAGGAGACAACATGCCTAAAAGGTGTTGAAAATAAAGATACAAAGTATCTCAAAAAACAAGAGATACTCACTACACTTGCTAAGAAAATAGCTCAAAAACATGACCATTACAATACAAGAGGAGAAGAAGTGGAGCAAGAAGTTGAATAGTGGAGGAACCGCGCATGTAGAGTCCTCTCAATGAATGCTTACGTCGCCACCACAAGCGATCAAAAATCCATCCAAGATGAACATAGATGGTTGAAGAAGATGCCCACATATGATTTGGTTTGAAGTGCACAACTGGAGCATGCAAGGATACATCAAAATGTGTGTCAGGTTGATCATGTCTGACAACTAAAATCTTAGGTTTCTCAAGCCTGAGTGAAGGTGTAGTAGAACTCATGTGTTGTTCCATATCCTCACGAAGAGTTGAGAGAACAAAAACTGGAGCTCTGTCATCATGTAATCCCAATGACTTAGTAGCTGCACGAAAACCAACACCGTGGCGAGAATGCCATTTAATAGGCTGTATAGGTGAAGCAATACCCTATGAATGTCTACCAATACCTCCGCTAGAATAACCCATCGACCGGAGCATGCGAGAACCAAATGCAGTGGTATGCTTCTCAAAAGAGCTAGGTATGCGAGTAGGAGCTGAAGTGGGATCCACACAGTGTGTAACTGCAGAAGGCAATGTGCGGAAGAACATGCAGTAACAAGCACATCAGGATTAGGTTATCAGGAGCAGGAGCATGAGTAGACTCAGAAACTGAGAAATCAAGGTCAGTGGGTGCAGGAGTAAAAACTACAAGTGGACTAGGAGTAGGGATCTGACTGTCCACAATATGAGGATGATGTTGCATGCTAGCAAGTTTTTTCTGCAGAGAGTGTATGAGGTCATACTTGCCATGAATGAGGGTGTGCAGAAGAGAATTTCGCTTCTTGGGCAATCTATTTTCATCCACAATTTTGATCATGTCCTCCTAAATGGAACAAACTTCAGAGAACATCTCATTCTCAGACTGCAAAGCAAAGATTTTAGAGCACAAATCCATGATAAATGCAAGAAACACACCTGAAAAAAAATGCAACGCCCAAAAAATATAGGACCTCGGTCTCTGCTGAAAATGCATCCAAAACACTGTAGAGTCCTTTCTTTTTTTTGTGTCCTAGCTCCAGACCAATAAATGTGTAGCTTCGGACAAATATGGTTGAGCTCTGGACCAATGAAGTCGAGCGTTGGATGAATATGGTCTAGCTCCGGATGAGTATGGTCGAGTTGCGGAAATGATGCAAGTGAGAATCAAAATTGTTTTCTTGTAGGGGGCTTGCCCACCTATCAAACCGGGCCTCACCCTTCAGTCTTTGACACTCGAGAACAAAAGGGTAGTAGGAAGATACTGTGCAACGGACCAGATAACAGGGGTTTGGGGGCAACAACCCCTAGTGAGGTCAAGGGGAAACCTTTTAAATGATTATTGAAATGGCAAAAAAATTAAATTTTTTTGACAATGAATTCCCACTTTTACCAAAAATATTGCTCCAAAATTAAATTGCCCATTACAATTTGGTGCCGAAACAACTTCGCAACAAAATGTTATCGAATGGTGACTCGAACTTGTAACCTCTTGGTTTTCTAGTTGAAGGTTTTAGCAAAACAATATGTGACCAACTACACTACATGTGTAATTAGAAATATATATCTCAAAGCTGCAAAATGATACTTACCAGGCGTGAATTTGGGGCTTAAAGGTAGTCCTCTTGACTTGAAATGAATCGCATTTACTTGCTTGGGCGAGTTGAAATCAAACAACCACCATATAAATGGATGACGTGGTGAGTTGACTGCAATTTCACTTCCTACGTGGAGCTTCCAAGGCGTTTTAGGGAATTTTAAGGGTTTCAATGCTTTGGTAGAGGCGTGACCACCAAGATTACCAATCACCTTCCGTTCCAAATGCAAAGGGATCTCACAAAAATGAACTAGGGCGTCGATGAAATATCCCTTGTGGGATACCACAAAAAGATACACAAAATATAGAAAAAAAATTGCAGCAACGGAAATATTGATTTTTGCAAATTTTTAACAGCTAGGGCAGCGAACTGAAGAAAATTGATATCTCTCAAAATACTCACTCAAATCACTTGAAATTTTTAGGAGAGCTTGCTAATAATATAGAAAACATCAAGAAAATAATTTTTGGAATTTTTGGAATAATATAATGCAGCCACAAAATTATAGAAAGACCTTAACAGTGGTAAAACTTCAAAAATTCGTAACTTCTCCAATAAGCAAAATAAAATTATGAAATTCTGGAAATTACATATTCTAATATGGAGAATGAAACCCCAACCTTCAGATCTGAAAATGGCGACCCGGAAACCCTCCAAATAATGGCTGCAATCTCCAAAACAAGTTGCCCCCTTTGGAAAATTATCAAAACCCTTTGAAAAGTCTCTAGAAATGATACCAAACTCTGCTCTTATCGCTGCCGTAAATCTGATCTTAAAACCCTTTGATTTTCTCCACAAAATGACTCCAAAACCCTCAAAACTCTTCCTCTGAAACCTCTGAAAATATCTTTGTAAAACAGCCCTGAAAACAGCTCCAAAATGACAAGCTAGGGTAGATCTCTCACTACCGAAGAATGCCCTGCTAGCTAGGGATGGATCTCTCACCACCAAAGTTAGGGTCCCTGTGGGATTTCACTCCACAAGCTATAAATTTGCAAGCAACAGTTGTACATGAAGGAAAATAATTATGTATGCGAGAATGACCTTCACTTTTTCCTTGAAACTCCTTATATATTTTTCCCGAAGGCAAAAGAGTCCCAAATAGTCCAAGTCGCATTTTTCCTTAGGAAGGACCAATAAAATAAAAGTAACTTAAGTTACTTTTTCCCTTTTAAGTTGCCATGGTCCATAAGTAACCCCCAACGCAAAATTAAAACATTAAGTGTCATGTGGCCCCTTCCTAACTAAACATAATATCTAGTCCCTCCAAAACACTTTACGCTCCTATCAACGAAGAATTATAACAAAATGGACTAGATATTCATACCCAATAGCTCCCAACGTCCATAGCCTCTTGGGTATGACCAAGGCTTGGACTCGAATTGGCCCTTAGGCCTTAGGCGTAGGAAAGGGGACATTACAGTCGATTTTGTAGCTGCAAAAATAGATCACCGCATGTTTGATAAAAACACCTTTGGAGATCTGTCGTTTAAAGAGGGAAACACAAAAAATAGAGGGGCTTTTCTGAATGTTTCAGCGCCATTGTATAGAGACACCACTCATGCAAAAAGAGTTCACGCAACAATTAAATCACAGGGAGCCCATAAAAGACATTGTCAGCAACCACACTACCGAATGAGCACCCACAACTTGAAAAACCGTCAATCAGGGTGAATCAATTTTAAAAAACAATTGGGTTGACTGGTAACTGGGCAAATCGACCAAAGAAGTGAAAGACTAGAGGGTTGAAGGTCTGTTTAAATGCTTTGAATGAAGCCCAAACAAAAAAACATCCAACTAGGCAAAAAACGACATGCCAATGACTAAATCAATCATTGGAGAATAAATTCTTCAAAATGCACACAATGAGACAATGGTTCAACACAACAAAATCCTGAAACAACCAGACCCGAGACGTAATTCTCGACTTATCGAAGCCAATTCTAAATGTCGATCAATCTATCGATGCTTGGTGAAGATCCACACAAGAGATGGAAACTGATATCTAATGCAGAGATTTGGACCAAACAGGTGCTGTAACAGTAGAATAAAGCTTGATCCACGCCATTTGGTTGAAATCGTGGGATGAGGCGCTGAGCAAAAAAAACTAATACTGAATTGGATATCAATTGATATGCATTATGTCGGCCTGAGTGTGAAAATATACACATCCAATGCAATATTTAATTTTTCCTGATGTATGGAATGCCTCAGTGAATAAAAGGTGGGTCGAGCAACATGGTCAAAGCCAATCCAATTACACCAAAGGCCAAATACATGTAGGATCAATGTACCTGCAATAGACCAAGCCAACACAGATCTAGGGTCAAGCTGGAATAGAGACAGAGCCAAGGGAAGAAGATCTCAAGAGCAGAGCTCAAACCGACCCATGCAGCAGAGGGATGATCTTGAGTAATGTAGTAGGATCTCATGCATAACAATGAAGATCTAGGGCCGAGATGGAAGGAAGCTCGAGCCAAAAAACTCTACAAAATAATGACTCCGAGAATATCCAAACCACAAATTTGCAACCCTCAAATAAGTTTATGAGTAGAATGTTAGAACAACAGGGCAATGGCTGCCAGAGGTAGCTCTGATACCATGTCGGGGAGATGAAAACTCTCAACCCGAGAATCTCTCCAGCAGAACTACCATTACCACAGCCACTAAAGCTTCACATACAAGAAAAACCAGAATTACAACCAGCAATGGATCAAAATAATGGTCTCCATGATTATTAATCAGCTCACAAATGTACAACACCCAGATTATCCTTTTCAGGATTATTTATCCCACGGAATTATGTTTACAAGGAGGGAGTGCCCATAATATAGGCTAACTAACAAGTTATCCTCAACTAGAAAATAGGGTGAAGAGCTAATATTAAGGAATACTACAAATCCTTAAAATCATGCTCAAGCCACCTACGTGAGAATAAAATAGCAAGTTGTTAATAAAACAACTATACTCTCAAAATAAGCTTATCTCAAGTGAGTGATGTGAACACGGCTAAAACTAAGTAGGGTAGAAAATTTCGTAAACCACTTAGTAGTGTGAACACGTCAACTCCAACATGAATCTCGCATTTAAGTATATAATTCTCGAGTCCGTTTTGGATTCAATCATTGGATGTTTTTCTTACCAACCAAGGTTGGTAAAAAAATGCATTTTCTTTCTGCCATGGTTAAGCACAATGAGTGTATTTGAGAGTTCACTGAATGCTCATAACTTGAGACACATTCTAAAGTATTTGTATGTAACCTTTGTCAGGATATTAATTTCCTGGGATGGTTGTACACATTGAGTTAGTGCTAATTTATAACTTTAATTAAGTCAGCTTATTCCATTCTTATTGTTGTTGCAGGTATTTGTTGCAGATTACAATGTTTCTGTAGCTGAATTGGTAATACCTGCAAGTGATTTATCTCAGCACATCAGGTTTGATACCACCTCAAACTCTTTCTTCTGTACAACCGTGATTTAAATTTAGCTTGCAAAAGTTGCTTCAACAATGACTGATGGTGGATTCTGTTAATAAATATATTTCCCTACCGGATGATTGTTTAGTTATTTACTCAGCTATAAATATAAGATGCATTCCAAGATATTGTCTAATGGGTAAGTAATGGACATGATTTTGTTACAAAATGATGAGAGAAAGAATGAAGAGAAATAGAAGGCATGTGACATACAATACATTTGTGTGTGTCTTGCTTATTAAGCATAAAATAAGTTACATTAGTTGGGAAGATTTATAACCAACCATTAGTAAGTGTTTAGCAAATAGTTAATTATAACTTTAACGCCCTCCCTTAATTTAATGACTAAACTGGAGACTACTCCAAGTTTGTCTTGAAATTTTACAAACAAAGTGGGACTAAAGAGTTTAGTCATTGCATTTACAGGTTGCTCTTTGGATATCAATCTAAAATCGGAAGTCCTCAGACACTTTGTTGCTGTCCAATGTAGGAGCTTTGGTGTAGATAGAAACCAAAAAAGATAGCTAACAACAAAACAAAGATCTGGTTGTGTGGACATAAGATATATCAGGTTGTCAACCAATTGACTGTAGACCGATTCATTGACCAGTGATGAATCATCATTGGCTGATAACTTCAGCCCGACCTCCATAGATTTGAATTCAAAATTTTGGAGATCTTGATAGAAAAAATGAACCAGGCTTGTGGAGCTTGCTTTAGTTTGTAAAGGTACTTAATTAATTTGCAAACTAGATGATCATGACCAGCTACTGGAAAACCTCCAGGAATTACCCTGTAGACTTCATTCAAATCTTTGTTCATGAAAGCACTTTGAAATAACTTCCAACCAAACTGAGCTACAATGGAGATAAGCAAATGAAAATGTGACCATTTTTGTAGTAAGAGTAAAATCCAACTCTACAGTAGGAGAATTCTTTTCCTCATGTATTCCCCCTACTGAGCCTTGTACTTGTCCACGACTCCACAGTACCAGCTGCAATGCTTTTGATGTTTTCCGCCCATTTTCATCCAATGGGCAGTTTAAGTTTTGGTTTAGGTACCATATAAAAGATCATGCTTGAGAGAAAAATGATCATGCTCAGCTGAATTAACAACTTTGTTCCCTGTCCTCTGAGCCAATGCCTTTGATTGAGGCATTTCATCTTCCTGCACATCTACCTGTGCATTTGATTGAGTGGCTTTTCCTTCCATCTCACCATGTGCTTCTTGTGCACCTTGGATAGTGGAATCTCCCTCCGTAACTAACTCCTGCACATCCTCTATGATGGAGCTTTCCTCCATACGTGCATTTGAGTCCTGCACATCTTGTATGGTGGAGGCTTCCTCCATGTGTGTGTTTAAGTTAAGTGTATCCTGTATGGCGGAGTGTCCCTTCACACGTGTGCTTAAGACTTCAAGTTGATAGTCTATACAAGCCACCTTGCCCAAAGCCTAAGACAACTATATTGGTCATTATTTTCACATGATATTCAACTCGTAAATCAATTTAAAAAGAAATGTACAGTCTGCAACGTCTATGGTAGAGTTTGAAGTTGCTATAGTGAAATCAGAATTTCATATAATGTTGAATTACTTACAATTCTGTGTTGTCTGCACTCAGAATCAAATATCTGGAAACTCTGACTGTACTCTGTGCCCCAACCTTCTATGTAAATCAATGCAAAAAGAAATGTAGTCTGCAACGTCTATAGTAGAATTTTAATTTGCTATGGTGAAATCTGAATTTTATTCAATGTTAAATTACTTACAATCCTCTGTTGTCGGCACTCAGAATTGTATATCTGGAAACTCTGACTGTACTTTCCATGCACTAACTTTCTGGTCTGCACTTGGTCATCTTCTACAACTGTTCTTTTGCAAATGATGCTTGTGCCCTAGTAATCAAGAAAACGTCATTCAAATGACTAAATAAATTGTTGTTTTCTGGTCTGGTCTTGCACAGACTTGTGTGTGACCTAGCAAAGCTGCAAAGACTCCTAGCCAGGACATGTCTCTTTCTTTATCATCCTGCCCTAGCAGAACTGCCAAAAAAAATTCAAACTGACACCTCAGCATTAAAAATCACGATAATCCACGGAAATGCCTACGTGATGATGATTTTCCAGATGCATTCCTGCTCTATTTTACACACACACACACTTTGCATCCCCCCACGATTTCTGGTCTGGAATCTGGTCTTTTGACAGTCTGTAGTGTCTTCAGCAGTCTTCACCATAGTTACCATGTTCTTATGAACTTAGTGAAAATTCAGTTCGAACCGTACTTTTTGGTCTAGCCGAACTTACTGAATAGGTTCGATCGAACTTTATTTTTTCTTTTTGGAATTATAAAATTAAAGCATTTAAACTAAAAAAACTTCAACACAAAACAAAAACAAAACACTAATACCTAAGCACATAAAGGAAAAACTCCGTAGATAATATATTTATTTATTATTATGTCTAATTGGATTTTCTTTTCAAATAACATCATATATGTTTAGTATTTATTAGTTATATATATTTTATATTTGTAAATCTTTTAAACCGAACCTTTCGAAAAATTCCGAACTTCTAAACTTTTTTCCCATTTCAAACTATCCGAACTTTTTGAACATGGTAACTATGGACTTCATGTCTTTCCTTCTAGCAAATTTAACTAGCAATTGTGCACACACATTTCTTTGCTTTGTATTGATTTTCGATGTAAAATTGAGCATTATATCCTTTTGTATTTTTAATAAAAGAATAAAAACTGCAAGTACTGTGCAAATATTTAAAGAAATGAAGAGAATTCACCAGCAATTTGACACAAGAATTGATAACGGAGTTCGGCGCTTGAGGCCTACGTCTCCGGGTCCGGTTGAATGGGACCGATCTATTAAAATCTTGAAAATAATTCTTTACAAAGAATTCTACAAAATTCTGACCTTCTCACAGTCTTCCTCTATCAAAAATAATAGGGGTTGCTTTTTACATCTCCTCAAAATTCCACTCCTAGCTCAAGTTATGAGCATTACAATATTTTAGCACAGACCCGAATGCTATACAAATAAAATATCACTCCTTTTATATTGTTTCTAAGCCTCCTAGCATGCCGTTAGGCACTTATCCTTTTACACGGCCCACCCGGGTTCCATTCTCCTCCCCATGCATTTGACTTATCTTTTGGGATCAATATCCCACATTTGGCGCATGCAAAATCTTGGAAGAGGTTTTAAAATGGTAAAGTGGGGCATTGTTTAAGTGGCTTAAGAGCCACCTTAGCCATGGAAAGTGGGCGCATTAGTTGGTTGGATGGTATGGCGCATGGATGTGTTATTTTTAGGCGCCAAAAACAATGCAAGAATAAATGCCAAACAATAAAGGATTTGGATTTAATGCGTGGAATATGGTAATAAAGGATTTGAATGCAATGCGTGGAATATGGAATTAAATAAAAAATGCGTGGAAATGGTAAAATTGCATAGTTTAAAATGGCATGTCTAATAGTCCCACATGCATAGCGCAAATGCAATTACAGGAATATATATACACAAGTTGGTATAGTGATTAAATGAGAAGGAGGCCAAGACACCCCTCCATAATCGAGTGTGTCGAACCTGGCTGAGGGCCCCCAGCCAGTAAATAGCGGGGTCCATTTGTCCGAAAATGAGTGTCCAAGACCGGCGTTCCCAAAAACCACTTTTAGTACGTCACACAAATTGTCCACGTGTCACAATATAATTGAAACACTTGGCGAGCGTGCACACGTCCAACCTGCACAAAACTCCAAATTTTGCCAGTTGCCCAAAAATTTCAGCGGGCTATAACTTTTGCAAACGAGCTCCGTTTCCTGCAAACAAGATATCGACGGAATCGTATAATTTTTCTCCACGCTTTAAAAATGACTGCAACTTATTCTGAGAAGATCTTAGATCGGTGTTTCTCTGTGAGGATCCTCTGGATCATTCCTCCCCACTGAGAAACTTTTGGACCCCAAAAGTCAACTTAATTGGTGAATAGGTGAGGGTATTTCTCCCTCACCTTTCCGGTTTCCATCCATTTAGCCTTGTTCGGATGCATGCCTTTGAACCCAACACGAAGATACTCAATATCACCCCTTCGCGAAGTTCTTACTTTCCTGTCCAAAATGATGTCTTCCTGCAACTCATCAAGATACTCAGGAGCAAAATCATCAATGGAAGGCATTATGTTAGAATCATCATGATCAACAATCATAGGCGGTTCATACAATCTTAAATTCTCAACATTTACAACTGAGTAGATTTGCATATATGGAGGTAAATCCAACCGGAAAGCGTTGTTACCAATTTTTTCCAATATTTGGAATGGACCATACCGTATAGGTTTCAATTTTTTACCTTCACCTGTCAGTCTTTCCTTGCTGATGTGAAGCCAAACTGAATCACCAACTTTGAACTTGTGATCAGTTCTATGTTTATCATGCCTAGCTTTGTACTTAGCCTGACTTTTCTCCAATTGTTCACGGACATACTGATGAACCTGTTGTATTCTCTGCACAAATATTTTAGCCTTGTCAGAATCACTTGCACCATTAACAACAGTTTCATGTCCATAATATATATCTAATGGAGAATTAGGCAGATATCCATAACAAGTCTCAAATGGAGACTTCAAAGTAGAAGAATGTAAGGCACGATTATAAGCATGTTGCACATAATAAAGATGTTCATCCCACAATTTAGGATGTTTGTTACTATAGCCCCTAAGTAATTGTACCACTGTGCGGTTTACAACCTCTGTTTGACCATCAGTCTGTGGATGAAAAGCAGTGCTCTTTTTCAGTTTTGTGTCCATTAACCCCCACAATGTTGACCAAAATTCCCCAAGAAATCTAGAATCCCGATCAGATATGATTGAAGTAGGTAAACCAAAATGAACCCAAACAAACTGAAAAAACAAATGTGCAGTTCCCTCACCAGTTATTTGTTTAGTACATGGAACCAACACACACATTTTGCTAAATCTGTCCACTACCACATATAAGTAATCATGTTTCTTCCGTGTCATGGGCAAGCCTCCTACAAAGTCCATGGAAACACTTTCCCAAGGCCTTGTTGGAACAGGAAGAGGAGTGTAAAGTCCTAATTTCCTGTTACTTGGCTTGCTTGTGGCACAAAGAACACATCCCTTAATATACCGGTTTACATGTTCATGCATTCTAGGCCAATAACAATATTTTTGTAAATGTGCAACTGTCTTACTAACACCAAAATGCCCTGAAATAAGAGAAGTATGTGCTTCCCTAATCATATGCACACGCTCATTTTCTGGAATACAAAGTTTTCCAGAATGATATAACAATCCTTCATGCAAATGATAATCTTTTTCTCCTACTTGTTTCCCACTTACTAGATCCTCATACACTTCTCTAAAGTCAACATCATTTACATATTGTTCCTTGTAACTAACATGAGCCAAAGAACTATGCTGCAAAAGAATAGATGCTACTACCACTGGTGGTCTGGATAACATGTCGGCAACCTTGTTTTGAATACCTTTTTTATACCTGATTATAAGATGAAATTGTTGCAAAAATCCCATCCACCTGAAATGTCTAGACTGCTGCAATTTGGTTTGTGTTTGTAAGTATTGAAGCGGTTGATGGTCAGTATGGATAATTGTTTCTTTTCCCATTAAATAATGCTTCCACTTTTTAACACTTTGAACCAAAGCATACAACTCTTTATCATAAGTTGGATAGTTTCTTACCGCACTTGTAAAGGTTTCTGAATGGTAACACACTGGTCGTTTGTTCTGCATCAAAACTGCCCCCATTGCGTAGTCACTAGCATCTGTCTCAATCTCAAATGAATGTTGTAAATCTGGAAGTGCCAAGATCGGAGCGGTACTTATCTTCTCTTTCAGTGTATCAAAGGCTTTTTGTTGTTTTCCTCCCCACTGAAAGACCTGTTTAATACTTGTCAAAGCATGCAAAGGAGATGCAATATATGAGAAGTTAGCAATAAATTTTCTCCAGTACTGAACTGCACCTAGAAAACTTCTAACTTCCGTCACATTAGTGGGTCTAGGCCATTTCACAATAACCTCTATTTTTGCAGGATCAATTCTCAATTCTCCATTTCCTACAATATAACCCAAGTAAATTAAAGATGTTTTTCCAAATTCACATTTTGACATCTTCAAATACAATTTCTCTTTCCTTAGTGCATCTAAGACTTTCTGGATGTGTTTAACATGTTCATCCCATGACTTACTGAAAATAAGAATATCATCTAAGTAGACAATAACGAAATTATCAATGAATGGTCTAAAGATTTCATTCATAACTCTCATGAATGTTGCCGGTGCATTGCACAAACCAAAAGGCATCACTAACCATTCAAACAATCCCTGTTTCATTTTAAAAGCAGTTTTCCAAACATCACCTTCTGCAATTCTTACTTGGTGATAACCACTTCTTAAGTCTAACTTAGTGAAATAAATTGCATTCTTTAATTGATCCAGTAAATCATCTATTCTAGGAAGAGGGTAACGATTCTTTATAGTAATCTTGTTTAAAGCACGGAAATCAACACACATTCGCCAAGTGCCATCCTTCTTAGGAACCAATATAATTGGTGAACCACATGGGGATGTACTTGGATGAATTATACCTTGAGCCAAAAGTTCCATTACCTGTCTCTTGATTTCCTCATTCTCTACTACTGACAACCTGTACATTCCGATATTGGGAAGAGGTGCATCCTGAAGCAACTGTATCTCATGTTGAACCCCTCTTTTGGGAGGTAGACCCTGTGGATCCTGAAAAACATCATCAAAATGAGAAACAATTTTTACCAATTCATCCTTATGTTTCAGATCGCAAGTCTCAAAAGCCATCTCATTTTCTTTTTCTTTGGCTTTGACCACCATGAGCACAAAACTTTTGCTTGAGTTTACAAGCCTTTTCATTTGACCTGCAGTTACCAAGGATAGATTATTCTTTTCACGGTGAGCTCTAATAATAAACTCAATTCCATCCTTTACAAGCAAATATTTATTTTCTTCCCTATAGAAGATTGCTTTACGATCATACAAATAAGGACTTCCCAAAACCACCCCACAAATATCCAAAGGAACTACATCCAATTCAACCTCATCAATAAACTTGTCTGTAATGGCAAATCTGAAAGTACAAGTTTTAGTTACCTGCAGTTTTGCATCATCACAAACCCAGCCCAAAGGATAAGGCTTAGGATGTGGTTTAGTTTTGAGTCCTAGTTTCTTAACAACCTCCTCAGAAATTAGATTAGCTTGAGATCCACTATCAAAAAGAGTATCAATTTTCGTATGCTTTGAAATTACTCTAATGTGGAAAAGCTCATTTCTTTTCTTATCGTCAGGTATAGTTTGTTTACTAGAAGAAGATGCAACATCTGTAGTGCTATTGTTGGAAATTGAAAGAGTTGATTTACCTTGAAAACTCATAGCTGTGATTTTGGTTTCATCACCTGAATCAGAACCAAGATCATGCACTACAGTGTTTGTTTTCTTTTCTTTTCCTTTCTTAACCATCCATTTAGGCTTCTTTTCAGGATGTAATTTCCAACATTTAGACTCATCATGGTTTTTTTTACAATGATTACAAAATGGTTTTTCATCTTCCTTCTTAACAGTAGAGTTTGTTTTATGCTTACCCTTTCCTTTTCCTTGTTCTTTCGAACCTTTTCCTTCAGATTGCTTGTTCTTCTGATTAAAAGAAGAGAAAGAGGACTCCTTTGTCATTTTCCCTCGTGCTTCCAAATGGGTTGCTTGAACACATACTGCATCAAGATTAGTAGGACCTAAAACAAGTATCATATGCCTTAGATAACTATGCAATCCACCAATATATTTGAGCAGTGTTTCTTCTGTGTTTAGGGAAATTCCCAGAATTAGAGCCCTTTTCCTAAATTCTTGTGTGTATTCTTGAACACTTTGTCCCTTAGTTTGTCTTAATGTTTGCCAATCCATCATAGCTTGTTGCTTATAACCAAGAGGATAAAATTGTTGCCTAAGATTTGAAACAAATTCAGACCAAGAAGTGATTTCTATACCTTTGTTTTCTTCCACTTCCTGAAGCTTACTCTCCCACCAAATGAGTGTTGTGCCACCCATCCGAAGAGTTTCCAGATGAATCTTTGCTTCATCATCAACAATTCTCTGAACCCTGCAATATACTTCTATCTGCTTGACCCAGTTATCCAACTTCTCTGCATTTAGCTCTCCAGTATACATAGGCAATTCAAACTTGATATCTAACTTTAATGAAGGAAAATCAGATTTTAAAGAGTCTCTTTTTGGAATATCAGAACTAGAGCTTTCTTCTTTCTTACCTCCTCTAGTTCCCTTTTCCCTTTGCCTATCTTGGTACATTTCTTCCACCATTTCCTTCATCTGTTGGAATGATTGACGAAAGTTTTCTTCCACTTCCTCTCGATCCGCCATTGTAGGACTTCGAGATCGTCTGGTACCAATTTTGGGATCTCCTTCAACTAACTCTCCTTCACCCTTCTTAGATCGAGACCTTGTTAACATCCAACACACAACTTGCAATCCAAAACACGTTAATCTGAACCAAAAATCAGTCAAAGCCAGCTCTGATACCAATGATCTGAAAATCAAATTTAACTAGCAATTGTGCACACACATTTCTTTGCTTTGTATTGATTTTCGATGTAAAAATTGAGCATTATATCCTTTTGTATTTTTAATAAAAGAATAAAAACTACAAGTACTGTGCAAATATTTAAAGAAATGAAGAGAATTCACCAGCAATTTGACACAAGAATTGATAACGGAGTTCGGCGCTTGAGGCCTACGTCTCCGGGTCCAGTTGAATGGGACCGATCTATTAAAATCTTGAAAATAATTCTTTACAAAGAATTCTACAAAATTTTGACCTTCTCACAGTCTTCCTCTGTCAAAAATAACAGGGGTTGCTTTTTACATCTCCTCCAAATTCCACTCCTAGCTCAAGTTATGAGCATTACAATATTTTAGCACAGACCCGAATGCTATACAAATAAAATATCACTCCTTTTATATTGTTTCTAAGCCTCCTAGCATGCCGGCTGGGCACTTATCCTTTTACACGGCCCACCCGGGTTCCATTCTCCTCCCCATGCATTTGACTTATCTTTTGGGATCAATATCCCACATTTGGCGCATAAAATCTTGGAGGAGGTTTTAAAAGGTAGGTGGGTGCATTGTTTAAGTGGCTTAAGAGCCACCTTAGCCATGGAAAGAGGCGCATTAGTTGGTTGGATGGTATGGCGCATGTATGTGTTATTTTTAGGCACCAAAAATAATGCCAAATATAATGCGTGGAAACAATAAAGGATTTGGATATAATGCGTGGAATAAAAAGGTTAGTGATTTGCAATGTAAAGTGGAATATGGAAATTAAATAAAAATGCGTGGAAATGGTAATTGCATAGTTTAAAATGGCATGTCTAATAGTCCCACATGCATAGCACAAATGCAATTACAGGCATATATATACACAAGTTGGTATAGTGATTAAATGAGAAGGAGGCCAAGACACCCCTCCATAATCGAGTGTGTCGAACCTGGCTGAGGGCCCCCAGCCAGTAAATAGCGGGGTCCATTTGTCTGAAAACGAGTGTCCAAGACCGGCGTTCCCAAAAACCACTTTTAGTACGTCACACAAATTTTCCACGTGTCGCAATATAATTGAAACACTTGGCGAGCGTGCACACGTCCAACCTGCACAAAAACTCCAAATTTTGCCAGTTGCCCAAAAATTTCAGCGGGCTATAACTTTTGCAAACGAGCTCCGTTTCCTGCAAACAAGATATCGACGGAATCGTATAATTTTTCTCCACGCTTTAAAAATGACTGCAACTTATTCTGAGAAGATCTTAGATCGGTGTTTCTCTGTGAGGATCCTCTTAAAACCTCTCAGCAATCATGCCGTTACTGCATGCTTACTTCCTCCTTGTGCCCTCACAGCGAGTGCTCTGATCTACAACGTCTCACTTCCGCAACCTCTTATCTTTTTCTTTAACCCACAGTTAATACCCTTTTCTAGGGCTTCCCCAAACTCCACTCCGTTGGTACCCGACTAGAGTTCCTTGAATGTTTGGATCCCTTCTTCATGTCTTCCACCGTTTGTACCTTACCAGGGCTTCCTCGAACTCTGCACTTTGCTGGTTGTACCCTGCTTCCAGGGCTTCCCTAGACAATGACTTTGATACCAGTGCTAGAAAAATGGTGAGAGAGAATGAAGAGAAATGGAAGGCATATGGCATCCGGTACGCTTGTGTGTTTTTGTCATGTATTAAAGCATAAAAGAAGTCACATCAGCTGGGAAGGTTGATAACCAACCAGCAGTTAGTGTTTAACTAATAGCTAACTAATAACTTTAATAGATTGAATGTTTGAGAATCGAGATAGTTATTTAAAATAAATGCTGTCTGATTTTAATGTTATTTGAAGATTTAAGAAACATATTCACAAAAATATCTCTTCAAACTTTTATGTTTTGACAAGAGGAGCCGATTTGTACCTAGCATCCTTTCATTCACTTGTTTTTTTGAAAAGCAGTGATTTTCTATGTTGAATGTATCCACGATGTATTCTTCTGTTTTGCCAGATGTCCTGTCGTTTCATGCAGGAATCTGGTTTTGTACTCTTCCATATTTAAATACAACATATAAAATTGAATATTTTCTCAACAAATACATGCTACTTGCTTAGTTCCGTTTGAACTAAGATGGAAACATGTTATAATAGCTGCTAAAAGGTCACAACTTGTTTTGCAGTAAAAAGTTGGATTTTCTCTGTGTTTTGCTGTATTATTAATATTGGATGCAATGCAACATATATATATATATATATATATATGTATATATATATATATGTCCTTGACTTGAATTGATTCTATTGATTTCTTTATAGCACGGCTGGCCATGAAGCATCAGGAACCAGCAGTATGAAATTTTTGATGAATGGGTGTCTTATTCTTGGGACCCTGGATGGATCTACAATTGAAATAGCAGAAGAAATAGGAGAAGAGAATTTGGTAATTTTTTCTCCAAACTCGTGCAATTGTCTTTTTTTCTAATGCCATGTTATTTTTACATATGGAGTGCTTGTCACATTAAGTATATGATCTGTTTAAAAAATAAGATTAATCAAGTTAATAAATGCTGTTAATGACTCTTTTTATACTTCTCACTTTTTTCCCTGGTCACAGTTCTTAGTGCAAGGGATTGAAAATGACAACAGATCAAACCAAAATATGCGTATTAGTCTGTGAATATCTTTGTGGGCTAGACACTGCATTTGCATAATTTCATCAAACGATATATTTGTCTTTGTCAGGGTTGTGAAAATATTAAATGAGGATCAGATTGCTGAAGTACAAGTTGATTTTACTAAACAGCGGAAAGTTTTGAATTATGTCATCTTAGGGCAAAGAAATTTTAGAATCACATATTTTAAGAGCATTCGAGACATTCTTGGAGTTCTCACAGGTTCAATTTAGTCTTGGAACCAAATTTGGTCTAAATCCACATATAGCACTACTTGAACAAGCATCTTTTGTAAATATTGATAAGGATTTAGGGTTACGAATCTTATTATAAAGCCAGGATCATCACTGGTTAGTCTAATGCATAATTAGTCTAATGCATAATGACCCTATCTGGTGTGAATTATCACCATTTCGGATCTATAACATGTGCGTGCACATGATTAGAAGCCAAACTTAAGTATACAGTCCATAAGTTTTCATAATCCCTTACATACGGACTCATGTTCTCCCCTTTACAATAACCCCTCAGCATTCTTTGTTGGCTGACCCTTGGCAAAGAGAATGTAATGTCCCTTAAGGGCATATATTAATGAAATTTGGTTTTCCTAAGAAACCCTCGTGACAAAATAACAACAATCTGATTTTCTTTAGTAAACCCTTGC
Organism: Taxus chinensis; assembly: GCA_019776745.2. NCBI lineage: Eukaryota > Viridiplantae > Streptophyta > Pinopsida > Cupressales > Taxaceae > Taxus > Taxus chinensis. The sequence goes on along the minus strand of CM034152.1, from coordinate 216,089,992 downwards.
AATTAAAAGACAACAGTTTGATTGATTAATGCAAAGCTTCAAAATAAAATTATCCAGATATTGGAAAATATTGATAACACCTCCAAAAATATGGATTTGATTAAAAAGATAAGATTTACATCAAAACTGATTTTTTTCTTTTTATTTTCAGACTGGAAATAAATAAAAAGTACAATTGACTGTTATTGGAAAAATCTTGTAAATGAATGGCTTCAGCTGACTGAAAATGGTGCTCTAAAGTAGAATATGGCTATGTGCAAACCCTTGCACCCAACCCACTTTGAATCATTGTTGCAACAGCCCTAGAAGGGGGTTGTCCACCCCTAAAATCTGCCCAAAATAAGCGTAAAAACCCCAAAACGCGCCATCCCAATTGGTGTCTTTGCTGCCCTATCTGTATAATCATGAAATCTGACTTGGAATTTGATGCCTTAGCCGTAAAATCTTGGAAACTGATCAGAAATCTGCCTTAGCTATCGAATCAGATCTGGGATTGCAAAACTCTGAATGGATGCTCAAATGCAACTCCTATATGGAGTCACCCTTGAAGATTAGAGGGTTTTCATCTTCACATCTGAATACACTCGAGGGTTTTCGTCCTCAGATGTAGATTGCAAAGGAAAGTTTTCGTCCTCAAATGCAGAAGTTGAAGCACAAAGCTCAAGCACATCAAAATGAAAGAGAGATGCAGTCAAAAGTGAGCTCCGAACGAACCATCATGTTCGATTATAACTTTTCATGGTACATTTCACAAGAAAAGGTCCCCAAATGGGATGTTCCACTTCTATTTTGATGTTTGACTTTGCTTTATTAAAAAGTCACCTTTTAACAATAAAACATAAATTGCCTTTTTATATGTATAACTTAAAGTTACTTTTTCAACAACTTAAGTTAAACTGTTAAATTATTTCCCTTACCACACCCTTTATTCCTACGATAAATAAAAAGCAGGCTAAAGGTCTTCTCCAAACTAATTTCAAGAAGGGGACATTACAGTACTCTCCTCCCCAAATTGCTTGCCTTAAAGCAATTGCAAGCTCAACTCTTTAACTCCTTCGGATTGAACCTTTTTACAAATCCCAGAATCCCAAATTCGTTTTAGAGATTGGCAATTACCAATCCCTACTCTGCTTTGTGAAACAATTGGCTTTTGTTGCACCCCTCTGACATGAGTAAACGATTCTGCACCAAGTGAACCATCTTCAACAATCTCAACGAGTGCATCCAGAATACTACTATCTGTGATACCCATAGTTACCTAAGACTTCGGGACGGCGGGACGGGGTTTCTAGGACGACAATTTTTTTTGAAAATTTGGGGACGGCGGGGGGGTGACAAGGGGACGGCTAATAAAAAAAAATATAAAAATGTATATAATTTATTAATTTGACAAATATAACATGAATAATTCAATAAACTAAGACTCAAAATTGAAAGTTTGAAGATTTAAACCATTAATGATTAATCCAATTATTCATCACATAAGCCAAGGCCCAAAATGCTATATAAATGGCATAGTGACCCACATGAAAAATTCCACATATATAACTTAAGTGAGTCTGGACTTACCAAGTAGGGAAAGCCTGAATTGCAGGTTACTGACATTCCATTGATATTTTTCATGACGAAACATAAAGCATTCAACAAGTATTGTCCTTGAAATTTTCGATTCTTCAATTTAAATAACACGAAAGTTTATACAATTATAAATTGATTAAGCGATTAAGGAAAAGCATCTGCTCAACTAACAAGTCATGTAAAAAGTACCAACCATGCACATACTGCCATTCATTGAATACTCTCAACAAACAGTCACTTCCACAAAATTTTAATTACTTCATGCATTATGCATATAACAGGCAGTACCTCCCACACAACTCAGACAAGAACATTCTAACAAACATTTAAAAAGCTGTCCCTCGGGAAGAAAAATAGGATTGCAATGTTTTCTTCAAATGAAATTCACATATTGATTTTTTTTATAGCAAATTTGCAAAGGCAAACACCTGTTTATATTAAAAGTTCAACCATCATCTATGATCAAGAGTTCTGGCTGACAGCATTTGTTGAACTAGATCTCCTGTGAATATGAGTTTTTATGCATAGTATGCCGCAACAATCTACAGATGGTATTTCTTCAGACAAAACTGTCATGTATATGGTAGAATGAGCATTCAAGGTGATTTTATTAATCTAAAAGACAGTCCTTCTAAGCCAAACTGAAAGTTTAATTCTTTACACCTCAAATAAGAACTCCATTGTTACTCTTTATTGTTCATCAGTCACAATTGGTGTTGCAACAATTCACATGTATGTATTAAAAGCTTTAAAAAAATATTCTAAAAAAGTATTAAAAAACCGAATATTAGCTGTGTTTTACACATTGGAAATGTGATGCAGAGCTCTATTGGGGATGTCGTGAATGTCCCCGGGACGTCCCGCGACGTTATATAATGAGTCATTTGCAGCCGGGATGTCCCAGGTGTGTTCCCTGTTTGTGGGAGAACGTCCCCCCTTTTTTTCTGGAAATTAGGGACGGCATTCGAATTTGTCCCGTCTCCGTCCCCAAGTCCCCGGGACGTGACGAAAAGGGCCTGGACACATCGTCCGCGTAACACTGTATGTAGCATTTCTAGCATGGTCGACTAACTCAGTAATTAGTCGTAAAACTTTAGATCCTTGTATCTGTATAGATAATAAAGATCTTACTAAATACAGAATTTTATTTCTAAAACTTTTGCATATCTTATCTCAATATTTAAAAGAATCTCATATGTAATAAATATAAATAGAAGAAAAAGCTTTCATGTCTAGCTCACCCCACTAATCTATGAGCATAAACTAAGATGGCCTGTACGATGATATGCAAATCAATGAAGATAAGAACACTAATGCTTAAATACATTCATGAATCTAATAGTTATTAAAAGGAGATAGTTAAACCCTAAACAACAGGATGGATTCTCACCAATAGAAGACCATGGAGGGTTAAATATATTCACGAGCCAGAACAAAGACTTATTTCATGTGGTCAGATGCTTTTGGGAGCTACAAAATGAAAGATAGCAGGTCCCACAACCTCTTTCTACAACACAGGTTCCAAACATTAAATGGCGACCACAGTAAAATAAGTATTGAAATGGAAGCTGCCAAAAGTAAGTGAACCATAAACGACAACGGTATTCTCGAAAGTGCAACCTGACAAATTCACGATTGTAAATTGCAATAAGAAGATTCGTGCTTGCACAATTTATCAAACACAAGATGATGGCACGATTTCATGATAGAATATTCTTTTTTGACTAGATGCCAAATGAAATCGCGAAGCAACAACAGACTCTTTCACATGTGATGGCTTGAGACTCCACCAATATCATATTCGTTCCTTAAAATTCGAAGAATGCGGTGACCCAGATTTGGAGCCAGATCTAGTCGGCCAACATCAAGCTACTATTGATCCACTATCTATAGAACGGATCAGTAAAAAAAATTCAAGCCCGACCCAACATAGAGTTGAAGAGATTGATGAGCAGTCTCAAACTCTGATTAAGGCATATACTTATTTTCAGTGATGTGGTACTGCCTCAAGCTTAAACCTGTGGACCTGTGACTATCTATGCATGAATCCCACTATAAAACTATAGTATCGATGGAACGGAAGCACAGAAAGTCATAGAAAGAAAGAAAGAAATTTCTATTAAATGATCCAAAATGACTAGGTCCACATGGGACTTCGTTGAGTGCATCCAATTACAATAGTCCTCTGCTGAGGGGATGAGCACGGTTGCATGTCCTCTGTCTGATTGTACTGGTCATATAACTATTACACTCAAAAATGTAACGAATGCCAATCCTTAGACTTCGAAACGAATATGCGATCATCGACCCAACCGGCATGTCCATGGCCCATATGGGAAATTTAATATAATCTGATAGATCTTTCTATAGGGCACAACCGTGCATGGGCAATTTTGGCTAAATAGGTGGCCCTCACCCTCCAGACAGATAAGATCAGATAAGATAGTTAAAGAGCGGGTGGGTAGGGTAAGGGCGTACTATCTATGACCTAAACGTCTTTATCTCTCTATATCTCTCTCTCCATCGACGTCCTATCTGTATATAGAGTCGGGTATTCCTTTCTATTTGATCGATGCGCTTACCAATTAGTCTGATGTCAGGTACTCATGTCAACTTGTATCTCCCGAATCTCCAAGCCAACTCTCCAATCTCGCTGGAAGGAATCCTTTACCCTATTGGTTGCCCACTCGTGAGCCATTGGGTGGGGTTGCCCTATATAGAGAACTGTCGAGGGCCCCTATCAGACCTATCGAAATGCCCTATCTAATTGATTTCGATAGGTTCGATAAGGCATTTCGATATAGCTGGCCATAGAGATATAGTGGGCCATAGCCATAAGTGATGTCGGGCAGAGGATGACAATGGGGACTTAGTGGGCATCTCTAATCCATCTCTCTACTCTATAGGGCCTTGGCCATAGAGCATTAATCTAATCTGGCCATATCTTATCTCTCTGCCCCCTCTCTATTATATCTTATCTCGGCTCCCCCCCAGATATATATAGGGGGGAGAGAAGGGCTCAGTATTCTCTATATCTTGGCTCAGCTCTAGGTATGGTAATTTGCAATACTATTCTTGCAATTGCTTCGTCTGACTTGAGTCAGTTGGTCAACACATAGTTTGCCTATTTGGTGTGTACTCGCCGAGTTGTCGAGTGCTCGCCAACTTTTACTCATGACGAATATTAGCCCATAAAACTCGCCACACCTATTTGACGAATAAACCCCAAAACTCAAAAAGAATATTTGCCAATATTCGACGAGTTTTACTACTGAACTCACCATACGCGGTAGGGACGTAGAATGGTAAAACGTGGATCTTACACTAAAAAAACGATGTTTTTGTCTTATAAATGTTTCACACTCACTCACTTGTAATCACATAGTTATTGATCATCTTTTTTCATGAGTTAAAGAGATTTTATAGCAAATTCGAAGAGAAAATTTGAAGAAATTCATTTGGAGGTAAGTTCCATTTTTTCCCCTTCTTTTCAAGAATGTAAATTGTTTCTATATTATTTATATATTGTATACAATATGATTTGCAAGTTTGAAGGCATTCCATTCGATTCCAAATGATTTTAATCGGTATTTAGGTTTGTTTATCATCGTTAATGAACAAAATTACTAGAATGTAATGTTTTAAATGTAACTTTTTTAATTTTTTGAGAATTTATTCTTGTTTGTAGGGTTTACAATTACAAATTTGCAATTACGGTGACATAGGGTTACAATGTTAATTTTTTATTATTAAATGGTTTTATAATGTTGTTTTAAAATTAAATTTACAGTTTTTTTAATTTTTAAATGGTGCTATAAAGTTGTTTTTAATTAAATTTATGGTTTTTCAAATTTTTAAATGTGAATTGTTGTGTAGATTAGAAATTAGCATACAATGGCATCAGGTTCGGCATTATGCTCAGAATCACTAGCAGGAACCATTCCCGCTAATGCCCGTACTGTTGCTTGGAAGTATGTTGTACGTAGAGTGGTTCAGGGGATTATAGTTTGTAATTTCTATGGGAAAATGTTTTTTGGAGGCATCAATTGCCTAAAGTATCATCTTGTATGTCTTGTTTGCTGCGACATTGTTGTATGTCCTAATTTTACGGAAGAGGCAAAACAAGAGATGAAGACAAAGCTAACAGAGTTGGATGAGAAGAAACTGGAGAGGGCAAGGGTGCAAACAGTCATAACAACTATTAGACTTGGAGTGGCATAGGAATCAGAGGATGCAAAAACGATTGTGGGATCTACTCACGATCTGTGGATATGAAGTAGAAGAGATACATTTACTTCATCGAGTTTGAACAAAGGGATGCAAAAAAATTTTGTACCAAGAAACGCACCTAGAGCACAACCTTCACTGTAAGCTATGAGCCGGAACAAGGATGTGTGAATTTTTGGTACTATAACAACCTTTCCTTCAATGTGGCAAAGAGCCCGTACTAGGAGTACTTGGTGACAACATTGACAATTGCAGGGAAAGGGTACAAGGCTCTCTCTCCAAAAGACTTCTTCGAGTGGGAATTTGCTTTAAGGGTGTGGTTGTAGATGCAACGTCAATCTTGGAAGATCAAAAGAAGTAATAACAAAAATACAGATGCACCATTCTTTCAAATGGGTGAACAAATAGAAAGAACCGCACCCTCATCAATTTTTTAGTGACTTCAAATATTGAAATAATATTTTTAAGTCAATTGATGCCTCTAACACAATACAAAATGCAGAAAATTTGAGCCTTATGTTAGAGGAGGTTGTCTTAGAGGTGGGTATTCAATATGTTGTGCAAGTTGTCACTAACAATGCAACAATATATGTGACGTCTAGGAGTCTACTATAGGAGAGGTATCCATCATTGTTTTGGACCCCTTGTGCGGCCCATTGCCTTGACCTTCTTTTGGAGGACAAACAAAATTGATTGGGTGAGACCAGTTATAGAAGATGCAAAAAATATAATCAAGTACAAATATAATCACCCTTGGGTTCTCAATTTGATAAGAGCACCATAGTTACCATGTTCGAAAAGTTCGGGTTGTTCGGACAGAAAAAAGTTCGAAAATTCGGAATTTTGCAAAAATTCGGTTCGGTTCGGTATGGTTCAAAAAAATATAAATTTTCATAAAATATAAAACTGAATAATTATCCATAGTTGCTTCAAAAAAATCAATCACACATACAAATAAATAAACATACAAGTATACTAAAGTCTTAAAACATATAAATGTATAGCAAAATCCATGGTAAACTTAAGACTTGCAAGTTATATTTATGACAAACAATGAAAATTCATAGTTCATACTTCATACTTCATAAGTTCATAGTTCATACATATTGATACAATATATAGCGATGAGAATTATCCATTCCTCAAACTTCAAAGTTTTGAGCATTAACCAAAAATTAAAATGCAATTTTAAACATTTGCAACATCAAATCCTGCTTCTACATCAAAAGTGTCACAAGCATCTTATCTAATACTGCAGCAGTAGGGTCATCATCAACAACATTTTCTTCATCTCCAAAACATGCTTCTCCTAGGCGAGAGTGTCATGTTCATTTGCAAGAGAGTGAGTAAGCAATTGTAAATTGCTATGCACAAAAACAAGATCAAAGAGTTTTTTAGCCCCTAATCGATTTCTCTTGTTTGTGTGGATTAAATCATGTGTGCTCCAATTTCTTTCACAAGCAGAAGCACTAGAACATTGGCTGAAAAATCGCACGGAAAACTTTTGCAAATGTGGAGTAGAAGACCCAAGTCTTCCACCATTTAGATGGTTCCCACGTCATCCTACTTGCCCTTGCTTCTTTTTCATTGAACATTTTGAGTTGGTTCTTGAAAATAGTAAGTTGTTCTCTTGCTTTTTCCTTCCCATCCTCATCATGTACCAACCTATCTATGGTTGCAAGTATACCTCTCTTTATCTCCTCATCTGCATCATGATCTACCTCTACTAATTTAGGATCTAAATATCAAGCTGCTGCATGTAGAGGACGGCGTAGCATGAACCATCGTTTGTCCACGATTTTCCAAATATGCTTGACTTCTTCAACATCATTTGCTAGTATCTTTTGGATTTCTTCCTTTGCTCTATCCATGCCCTCGTATACAAAACCCATGCATGGTTGATTACCATCAACCATTCTCAAAATTCAAACAAGTGGCTCAAACACATTTACAACCATCTTAGCACCTTAGTCACCGCATTCGGCGAATTTTTTCCCCAAAAATTGAAATTCGGCGAATTAGTTTGGGATCTCAAAAATTCGTTGGCATTCGCGAATGTAATCATCGATGTGCAGTCGCTATTTTCGAGGGCAAAAAATGTTTAAAAAACGTTTGAAAATTCATTTAAAAACATTTGAAATACATTTAGACTCGTTATGGTGATTCGTGGTGATTCGTTGCAACAGGGAAGATCGTAAATTATTCGTTTTAGACCCTCCATCGACTCCGGGACAACACCAGGCTTCCATCGACCCATTATTGGCTTCGACCTAACCGCAACAGGGTCACCACTCGCAGCGACGGAAACCACAAAAACTATTATGTTTTAGGTTTATATTTTTATGTTTAATCATATTCGTTTAGGTTTAATTTAGGGATAAGCTATAATCTATTGTGTTTTTATGTTTATAAAAATTTACTTTTATATTAGGTTAATACAATTTATTAAACATTAAATTCTAAATTTTAAGTTTGGGCATTTATAGTTTATTTTTAGGTTTAATAAACTTTACATTTAATTTTTAGTCATCTATAAATTATAGTTTTTTATTAGGCTAATAAAAATTTTGTCTTAAATTTTAGCTTAATAAATAGCAAATGAAAATAGTTTTTAAAAAAATCATTACTTATTTATTTATACGAAATGTGAAATTATAATTGTATTTCTATTAGCCGAATTTAATCACGAATTTTATCTTGATTTTTTAAACAACGAATTTCTTACGAATTTTATACTCGGCAAATTCGAACACGAATTCGAATGCGGTGACTTAGCTTAGCACCATCCCAAAATGTGTCCCCTAAGATAATTTTTTAATTTCTTTTGAATGGGTTTCCTTGGAAAGCTTTGACTCTGCCCATTCATCTGTAACCACCACTTTTCTTAATGTTGTCCTCTCCTCTACCTCCCTTTGCAAAGTAATGAAGTTGGTGGCAAATCTTGTTTCAGCAGGGGAAAGAAGCTCACGTTTTGCAAAAGAACGATACAAGTTCAATGTCAACCGGTGATTGAGGATAAACTTAGAGATTTGTTTTCCTTCAATCACAATATTGCTTACCCATTCTATTTTTGATAGATCTTTAAGCAAAAGATCCAACACATGGGTTGCACAAGGTGTCCAAAAGATATGAGGAAATCTATCTATGAGTATCTCTCCTGCTCCTTTGCAATTGGCTGCATTATCCGTAATAACTTGAACAACATTATCTTCTCCTATCTCCAAAATGGCTGATTCAATGCATTTGGAAATGAAATGAAAAGTTTTTTGCTCATTACTTGTATCAATAGATTTTATAAGCATTGCACCTTGAGGAGATATTGCCAAAAGATTTAGGAGCGGCCTTCGCCTTGAATCTGACCATCCATCACTTACTATTATGCAACCTGTTCGTTTCCAACTTTTTTTCATTTCATATAGCTCACTAGCTATAGATGACACCTCCTCTTCAAGAAGACTAGTTGTTAGTCTTTCATAACAAGGCAATGTGTAACCCTTTCCAAACTCAATTGTTGCATCCATGAAAGACTTGAAATGTGGGGAACGAATTACATTGAAAGGGATGGCCTCTGCATAAAACAATCTAGTTGCCAACCTGTCTACCTCATGTTTGTGTTGTGGCCTCCAAATGGACTTCAATGAACCTTGTGACTTTTCCACTTTGCTTGCACTTCCACTTCCTTCTAAAAATGGTGATGGAGAGCGATTTGAACTGTTGAAGGAGCCCATTTGTGAGATAGAGTGTTGGATTTTAGCCTTCTTTGCTTCTGAAGCTAATGATCCAACATGACTCACATTAAATTTAGCTTGAAATCGATGTATGAAATCTTTGTATTCACCTTCCTCTGAATTCACATTTGTTATTGGACACTGCTTGACATCTTTGGATCCTCCCAAGTAATGGTACCAAACTCTAGTTACACTGCCTATAATACTCCCATTGCACAAGGTGCATCTCATATGTAGTTTATTACCATCTCTTAGGATGATGTATTTCATCTCCAAGGAACGATTACTGCTAGACATCCTGACCCACTTTTCTTTTCCTTTACCTTCCAAGTTCCAACTATTCTCTGAACCTACAAAAACAAATATTAGGACAACATTTTTTAATTTTTTTACATACTAACGAATTAATAAAATTACGGTTTAATTTATAAATAAATATTATTATATTATAATATACTCAATATTGCATACGATTCCCAAATAAATAAATTTTATTATTAATATTTATTGTGATTATCATTTCGAAGTGCAATATATATTATTATTTAGTAAATAGTATTTACCAATTACCACCAACCGCACTATATACTATTATAATTTATCTAGTAAATAATAATTACCTATTACGGTTTACCAATGGCAATTACTAAATTAGCAATTGATAAATTATTGTGATTTCGAAAACCATATTCCATTCCATTCGCAAACGGAAACCATATATTCGCAGTGCAGGGTTGAAGGTTCTATGGACTGATTTCGTGTTTTATACTTTATAGTTTTGTAGGGTTCGAGGCTTCGAGCACTTACCTCCAATGGTTGCGTTCAATGTGGAGTCGTGGACTCGTGGAGACCTACGTTCGAGAGGCTGCGTGCCCTTTTTTTGCTTCGTGCTTCGTGTTCTGCTTTAGTTTTTAAGGTATACGTTTTAGGTTTTATGTTTCTAGGTAAAACGTTTTAATTTTTCAACTAAATTTTTTTAGTCAAACGTACCATGTACCAACCGAACAAGTTTGGTTTTTCTAGAAAATTCGTTGCGAATCGAATTTTGCCCCTGTTGGGGCGAATATGGTAACTATGAAGAGCACACGCCAAGGGGAAAGAGCTTGTGTGAGCCAGTGTCATGAGGTTTGCAACTAAATTCTTGACATTGCAAAGTATTTATAGTTTGTTGTTATCGTTGAAATAAATGTTTGTGAGTCAAGTATGGCTAGACACAATATTCAAAGAAAGTTAATGGAGAGGATTGCAAAGAGAATTTTTGATGATGTCTTTGCAAAGAAAGTTGTAAAGATCAAGGTAACTTTAAACTTCAATTTAATTTCAAGTCGATTCCTTTATTTTAATTTTGTAAATGTATTGTATTTTACTTAATTTGTAAGTTTGTAACGTTAAAGATTAATTTGTGGATAGGTGTTAGAGCTTTTGGTGAGGGTTTTGCCCTTGGTTGATGGGGAATAAAACCTGATGGGATACATTTATGAAGTCATGGATAGCGCCAAAGAGGCCATCCAAAACTATTATATGGGGATATAGCCAGATTTGGTCACTTTTGGAAGATAATTGATCGGAGGTTGCACAATCAACTCCACCAACCTATTCATGTAGTGGGGTACTACCTCAACCCCAAATTTTTCTTGACCAATGGCTTCACAGATGTTAACAAGGATGTTATGGAGGGTTGGGTCTCTCAACATTCATTGAGAGGGTGACACTAGAGGTTGAAGTGAGGGACCTCATTATTTTAGAGCAGTAGAATTACAAACATGCTAGGGGAGGCTCTTTTCTTCGACATTTGCTATCCAAGGGAGAACAACCCAGCCACTAGGTAACACAAATTAGAATGGTTACTTATATGTTGCAAATTACAAATTTAATTCTATTAATTACTTATAAAATTTTGATTATCTTTTTTGTAGGTTCTTAGTGGGGGATTGGAGTGGAAATACCCATCTTCAAAAGCTAGCCCTCAGAATTTTATCTCAACCTTGTAGCGCTTTTGGATGCGAGCACAACTAGAGTCTGTTTGAGGCCATTCACACAAAGAAGCGCAACAAGTCGACTTAAAAACATCTAAATGACTTGGTTTTTGTGTAGTATAATATTTGTCTTCGCATAAGAAAGATGGAGCCACATTGCAGAAGCTAATTTATTTTTTTGATATTGATCCATAAGACAACTGGACTAGGCAAGAAGAGGAATTCCTGATGCAGGAGCATCTTTTCCATTTATTTGGCAATTTTGGTTTTTCTGTTCAATTTTGGTTTGTTAATGGTCTTGGAGGGATTAGAAGTGTTTTGTAGGTCATGGTACTTCTTTAGGTGTGTTTGGTTTAGTTCTAAGCTTGCTAAAATTTGAATTTTCAGCTTTCCCTCAAAAAGTGAAATTCAAATTTATGAGCTTACAATTTCTTGTGTGCTTTTTGGTAGATTTGCATGTAACAAGGTGTTGTGAAGGTCCATTAAGGACTAGGAAGTCATAAATGAGATCCAGTGGTCATAACTTGTGTCTAGTCTTTGTGAGGAGGTTGAAAAATTAATGTAATTTGGAAAACAATGTATATGATTGATTAGTCTTGGTGGCTAAGCTCGATAAAAACTGAATCTCAAGATCATATAAGCTCCATGTAACTGTTTTTGACACAATTCCTTTCGAAGTAATGAAAAAGAAGACTCCAAGATGTGGTGAATCTAATTGCTTGCTACAGTGAATTCTATGTTGCATGTACCATTTGCTGAGCAAACTAGACTTGGTTTATCTTTAATGGAAGTTTTCTCATGTGTTTAGCGATATTACACAATCTTTATTGCATTGTGGTGAGTAAGAATTCTTCTATTGAAGACCTTGGCTAGGCAACTTGTAACTTAGAATTGGTCTTGGTCTTGAGAGAGCCTTCTGTGCAGAGTTTGAATCTTCGAACAAGTGTGAAGAATCGATTTTGGTAAGTTATTTATTGATTGATTGTCTTTAACTCATCCTCTTTCATCATTCAAAGTTGAACAAAATCTCGGGATAGACCCACAGACTTTCCTGAAGGAAACAGAGCATCTTAAGACCTCTATGCTCTGTCAAACACGAGTAACAAAGTGTTGGGGAGATCTTTCAAGAAAATTTAGGGCTTGGAGGAGGTTCTTTGTTTTGGCACAAACCTTTTGGTGGTTGCAGCATTGAAGGAGATCAAGATTGAACCAAGAAATAATGAATTTTGCCCTCTCGAGCTTGCTCAGACTGATAAACCCCTGCAACTAGGGTTTCAAAGACAAAAATTCGAATAACTCACGAACGAACCGGTGAAAAATCTTGTAACTTTGAAGATATCTTTGCCTCTATGTCTCCAAAGAGATTTCGAAGGAAGTAAGTGAATTCATTCGTCGAGGAAGGAGATTTCCTTACCAGTCTTAGGTCAATCGTGGAGGCCTTAGGAAAATAGTGTCATTACAAAGGAAGATTCCTTTTTATTGACTGTCAAGCCTTGAAATTTTTAGCATAGTATATTAAGGATAATGGGTGATGGAAAAGCTTCATGATTAGTTTTGACAATGATTACATGTTAAGATATCCCTGATACAGCTAAAACACGGGTCTATTTAGACTGTGACAAGGTTGATTAAACAACAAGATTGTCTTTTTGAGGTAAGTGGACTGATTTTGAACCTTGGAATAGGCGTGTGAAATATCCCAACCAATTCCAACTCCAATTTTTTTTTGAGTTTTTAGTGCATTGACATTTCGTCAAACACTTGTCATGTCGTCTCAATTTCTGATATTTTTGTTGTTTCTCTTTAATTGAATGAACATGGCCAATAGAAAGTCCCACAAATGATTGCAGACAAACATAACTCCCACAATGCATAAACAATACAAGTCTGATTGGAAACGAAAGGATTTATTTATTTATTTATGGATTCCAAATACAATGAAATTCATCTCTAAATTGCATACCCAAAAGTCTAGCTTTGTGTGATAAAATGAATGGATATCAATCGTACTGAAATGATTAAAACTCTTGCATGTGAAGGAGCCAATAGTGGCTGCACCTATTACACAATTGTTGCTAACACCCCTCTCACTCCTCTAACTGCTGCGTTCTCCAAATGGGAAAGATGGCACCCCAATGATGGTAATAATATTCCTCTATGAGTAAACTGATAAACACACGCTGCAATTAACTGTAAAGCAATATCAAAATGATCTGATGTGAAGCACAATGAAGACCCTGTTTGAATCTTCCTCCTTCGAATTGGGTTTCCGTCCAATCCGTAATCTCGAAGGGTTTCCGTCCTTCGAGAGTAATTAGCAAGAGCTGCTCTAAATTTGTTTCTTGTTCAAAATAATAAGTGTCCACAACAAATGGGCCAAATCCTCCTTTTATAACCTTTTCCGAGAATTTTCATTAAAAGAAAATATAATTAATAAATCACTTTATTAATTAATTACACCTTATAACTCCGGAAAGTGATTTATTTAATTAATTAATCATTCATGGCACCCAAGGTCACTGAATTAGGATCTCATCATTTAGAACTTCACATTCTCTTTCCGACGAGTTATAATACTGAGGTGCTTGCCAAGTAATTCGTACAAATATAAGCAACCTGAGTAAAATAATTAAAATAAGCCATTAATTCTCCCAAAGTGCGAAAATCGTCGAAAAGCACCGGAATCAAAAACTGACTGAGCAGAAGCGGTGCCGATGACGAATAATGAGAAATGAAGTCAATTGGGTGACTTACTATAAATAGATACTCTCTCCAAGAATCTTGGAGAACACACCAAAAGCCAGAAATAACCTCGGAAAGTGCCAAGTGAGTCCTTAAGACCAACTGAACTCATTCCTAACATCAAATAATCCACCAGATCATTGATAAAACCCTTACCTGCTATGCACATGATCTCCTAAACAATGGGACTAGCTTACGAAGATGACAAATAAGCTACCCACCAAGTGTCCAAGGGTCATGCTGGAAAGAGGGACATTACAGCGTGTAACACTTCAAAGAGGATAGTAAGGAGGAGTATGATCCAAGTAGTTGTCTTGAGAAGCTGAAGGTTCATTGAACCAAGATTTGTGTTTGAAACCTCTTGTAAAGCAAGGAGAATTAGGTTCTTGGAGTCACAATCTAGGAAGTGTTAGTCAAAAGTGAACCTCTTTGCATCAATTCCCCGCTTTCACAGAGGACAAGATTGTTTCTTTTGAGAGGGAAGTTATGGAGGGAGAAGCACAAGTAGGAGATATTGGATTGGATGACATCTTTGGAGGTGATGTCGAACATGCAATTGAGGAGCCACCACCATCTACTACCAGGGTGGAGCCACATTCGCAACCTTCTAGGAAGAGCAAGTAGTCACAACCAATTGTGGGGACTATTTGAGGCAATATTCCCTCTCCTCAATATTTCTCTAGAACGGGGAAGAAGAAAATGTAAATAATTATAAATTGTAACTTGCGTAGATATGCAATTTATGATGATACTTCTCAATGACAATCTTCATAAATTCACTTTTGTATACGCATGATAATGTGATTTTGTATTTTATTTGTATTGAAATCTAATAAAAAACACTTCCCCAACATTTATAGCCTCATTTGATATATTTTGTAGCTATATTTTGCATAAATTTATGTTTTTTTTAAATTGCATTTTTTTAAAGTTTCCAAATATATAACAAGTCAATTTTTTCGGGTCTGCAAGATACGAATATGCCAACTATGGGTCAACATACTTGTATAGTCATATGATTGTTGCCATTCCTTGATCATTTTGCTATCTACTTTCATCCTTGCTTTGGCCAACCTCTCCTCTATACATGGATCAAGGTAGTTGGTTGTCTTTGCTTACACCTTGGTGATTGCCATATCTCTTTGCTCAGCCACATCAATCATGTTGATTTTTTCTTGCTTTGGACAATACCTATCATTATATTCGCCACTCTCACCATCTATAGATAAGTCAAGTGTTGGTTTGATTGATAGGGAAATCTCTTACAAAGTGGCGCCACTCATTGGACTTCCACCATTGTATAATTGGCTGACCTTGGATGTTGTGTTGGACTACTATCTCTCCCCCCATATTGTTCTAGTGTTTGTTGTTATTCCTTTGGTTCTAATAAACGTCAAGAGATGCACCCTTATTCTTTTGAAACTTTGTCAGGGTGGTAGGTGGTGTTGAGGGCTCTCCTTAGGTGATGAGTACTTAGGAACCTTTGGTATGAATTGTATGGGAAATCTTTAATTGCATGGCCTATAACTTGGCACATCACACAAAAAGTCTTCCTTGGATAGTTGGCCTTGGTATGACCTTCCATTTGCAATTAGAGCCTTAATCAATCATACGTTAGTGTCATTGGAATCATAATCGTCTTCTTTTATCTTCTTGGAGTGTAAGGATTTTTTGTTTTTGCTATCGATATCCATGGCTTTGTTGGATGCATCCTCATACAAAGAGGGTGGGACCACATTCATCTTCTTTCTTAATGAGGGTACCAACCCTTCAATAGACAACCCATCCGTTGGTTCTTCAAGCTTTTTGGACAAGTATTTGAGCCTCCTATCGTAGGAGTGAATGTTCTTGTGATGAACTTGTTGGTATAATAGATCCCGGCTACAATATCGTTGTGATCTCTCATGAGTCTAAATTCCTGTATGAAACCTTTCCCAAGTCTTTCCCATGAAATCTTTGTCACTAGTTAGTGCATTTGTATACTAGTCAATTGCAACTCCTCGAAGTGTTGTTGGAAAACATAACGACCAAAGATGTTCATCTATGTGCCCACAAGCAATTGAGATGGTAATACAAGCCTTACAGTGCCATATGGGAACTTCTGACCAATCATCAATTATTTTAACATTTTTTTCTTTCTAGAGTTGGATTTGATGGGGTAACCATAACTCTAGTACTGGGTTGCTTGTGACATAGCTCTTTGAATATGATTCTCCTCCCTAAGGTTTGTTAACGTGTTGGGCATTGCTCTCCACTGTCGGCCATGTCCCCTATGCTCGACTCCTTCCTTCAGCAAGGATTCATACATTATCTCACTTAATGGCAGGTCCCATTTTAGTTCTACTCCCCCCCATTTTTGGTTTAGGCTGCCCTTTTGTAATTGGCTATGTATCTTCAATAAAGAAGTTTCTAATCTGCAGATGTTTGTTTCGTATGCAGATCATTCATATAATAGGAAGTCATTATAAACTTTGTCTCATAATAAACACTTCTTTCAAAAAGAGGGGCCTGTGTCAGATCCTTGTTAAAATTTGTGGATTCTTTTGCAGGCCTTACCAATTGTATTCTGTCAGCAAAATCAGTACTTTTTCCCTCTCCTCTGGAAGGGGCAGTTACCTTGCAATCTCCGCCCTCTATGTACTTGCAAGTGGTGAATGGTGTTTTGCTACCAAATGGGCTCTTGTTACTACAAGAATTTCATAAACCTATAATATCCCTTTGTAGGGCTGAACTACACAAACAAGGAATTCACACAAACGTCAAATGAAGTAAACTCATATTTTTATATCAGCCAACTGAAAAATAGGAACAGTGAACAACAGTCTAGTTTTTGGGACAACATTGCTAAGAGTGAAAATATCATCATAGAAACCATCCACAACCTACCAAAACACTTTAAGAATATTTTTAGGCATTTTTCACCATGAAACTCATCCAAATACTCAGCTGGAAAATTAAGCATGAACAACAAAGGTGCGGCCAATATAAATGACCAAAAATGAGGTCTCCAAACCCCAACAATGGCAAAATATAGAAGATCTTTGCCTTATAAATTATGATAAATATGAATATCAAATAATAATGAAGTTTTGTGCCCTACAAGACACTTAAGTTCTCTTTAACCCTAGATCGTTCCTTAGGAGAGGGGCTCCAAATAATATAAAAACCCTTGAAAACACTCCTCCTTGATGCCCTTGTTGCAAACCAGCAAGATGGTCTTCAATAATGCCTTCACCACCACCAACTTAGAGAGTTTTTGATCTCCAATATGCCACATGGAAGGGTTTCGTCCTCCTTGGATGCCACGCTAATGGATTGTCACCCCTTAGTAGAATGGAATTAGAGCAATCAACCCTAGAACTAAGTAAAAAATGTATATGCCAAAATTGATTATCTAAATGAGCCTATGTGACTCCTCTTATACCCCTTTGGCGGTGCCAAAGGTCTAAGGGGTGAATTACCCCTATACCGACCTCTTAAGAGATTTCTTTATCTTCTATTTCATGTTGGGAGCTCTCCAGCCTAGCCGACCTCTTAAGGAGCTTCCTTTATCTTCTAATTTTATTTTTAACTCCTCCAACCCAGACGACATGCCTCATTAAGGAAAACACTAAAAGAAAATGTAAATGATCACATAAAAGGACTAAAGTATAAACAAATACTTCCCTTGTTCACCTTCTTCCGGCCCAAGGGAAGTGGAACATGCTAGAACTCTTCGAAATGAATTAGTTCACAAAAGGAGACATTAGAGTCCTCCCTTTCCGAAATCGTTTACCCTCAAACAATTGTAAGCTCTCATGCCCAAGTGTCATCATACCAAGCTGAAGGAACATGTTGTAGCATTCCCATAGTCTAGATCACGTGCCTGTCAAATGAAAGGGATTTTTCTCAAACAAACTCTGACACATGTTGCCTCTTTCTTCATTGAAATCCCCTTCATCTTCAACTTCTAAAACGACAATAACAACTTCTTTTACATACTCAATTATATAAAAAGCCTTCCAAATTATTGTAGTCTCAATCATAAAGCAAGAAATGAATAAATAATCAATAGTTTGACAAGTTAATCCATGTCCCAATGTGGCATCCTCATTCTTCGTTTCATTCTTTTCAATTAAGGTGGAAGAACACTCCATATTTCCAAATACGAATGCAACTGAAATTAGGTGTGGGTTGATATAAATGATAACAACAATAACAATTATGGTAGTTTGGCTCATGGTTGCCATAGAAATACTTCCCTTCTCACTTGGGGTAGACAACCCCTCATTCATCATATCTTGATTACATTCTTCACTCAAAAACAAACTTGGAAAGACAAACTTGAGCATCATGCAAAACTGATCCAAACACCTAGAGTTACCTTGCCATAGTGGCCTTCATCGCTGCCCAAAATATGGTCTAGGCTACCCTCTTCCCGTTGCTCTAGGTTGGGTTGTACCTTCCTCAAAACTTTTATGTTTCACTCCTAATCCAAATATTGGAGGGACCCTGAATTCTATGCAAATTGAGACTTTTTTGCACTAACAAACTTGCCATCCTTCTATTATGGCATCTTCATCTTTAGTTGCAGTCCCATATTCTTCATCACATGCTCAGATGGATAACAAATTCAGCTACTCTTTCTTCTTTATTCATGTGCCTACATAAAGAACAAGCACATTAAAGGAAACAAGAGTTCTCAATATCATTTCTTCATGCCTCATGGATATGTGAACTAGCTTTCTTCCTTCGCTTGCATTTTTCTCAAAATTCCCCTTCATTTGATGGACTCTTAAAGGTCCATTCATGGTGTCCCAAGTATGGTTGTAGTTGTACCATTGCAATTTTTGCTCAAAATTAGCATTATGGTGATCGAAAACTTTTCTAAAACAACGGAAAATAATCCCTCATTGATGGTAGATGGAAAACCCTTCCCCCTTGTGACTGAAAACACTTTGGTGACTGTCATAAAAGGAGTTAATGGGTTCATTCTAATGTAGACAACAACAAAAAGAATAGGATAGCCACTGTCATACTTCAAAAAATTCATCCATTTGAGGACTGAAAATGTTTTAACATCAACGAACTAAAGATTACTCCCATGTATGACTGAGACTACTTGTATGGCTACAAACATAATGTTGGGTAAACTGAAAATGTTGATAGCAGCAGTATGAATTTTTATAGGAGTGTCTTAAAAGCCATAAAACATGATGTCTACAACTTACACTCGTACCACCAATTTTCAATTGGGTTACAATGCTCAGGGCAACAAGATAATATCCATTTTGCTCACTTCCAAATGTAAAATTTATGAAATCAACATCCAATTCCATTTGAAGACTTCTTCTAAGAGCATGTGCATGGATTAAGAGTTAAAAAAGCCTATGATAATATTGTTGTTTTAAAACTGAAAGTGTGGAGCTATCATACCATGTGTAGCCCATGGATCGTTGCCTTCTTTCAGTAATTCTTTCCATCCTCTTTGATGTGACAACTTGAGGAGCTCCACTTGGCATGCCTTGAAGCACAACATTTTAATCACCAAGTTTGAATCTCAACTCCATAGCTTGATAGATTTGGGTAAATTCACCCAAAGAATGCAACCATTGCATCTCAAGTATCAAATCCATACCTCCAATACCAACGATATAGAAATAATTACTTACCATATGCCTTCCCAATGTGAGCTTGAGTTGTTGAATCCTCTTGGTGTAAGAGATAATGAAGCCATTTTGTAGCATCTAATTCTTCACAATGAGGTTTGAATGTACCACAAACTTTATATACATTCTCGTAATTTTCCTTCCATTCCAAATGCAAGAGATGACATTTACCTTCATCCTTTGGAGACCACCCATGCCAGAGCAATCTTGGCCTTGAATAGAAGAAGCAACATGTCCATAACTAACATGTTTCTTAAAATATTTTTCATGGTGACAAAAAATATGGCAACAACATAGGAGGAAACAACAAATCAGAAATATGGTCATCATGGTCATACCTTGGGCTGCCCACGAGGAGCTCACCCTCCTTTGCCTTCGCTCATTCAACAACTGAAGACCTTTCTACCTTGACGCCTTCCATATTTTCTTCATAAATGTATGGAACATCATCATGGTTCCCGCTGAAGTCAAGAACACCGTCAATTTTCCTCTTAATGATTGTTGTTAGGAAAATTCCAGCAAGTTGGTTATCATCATTATCAACCAAAAATTTGGCTTCAACCACCAAATTCTCTCCACAATTTTGTAAATCAAATTTTTCTTTTTTCATTGGCTCATACTCCATGAATTCTTACCCTTTCTTTGGAGATTTTTTGTTGTATCAAAAACCTTTTCTGGCTCTTCATCTAGCAACACCTTTCCATGTCCTTCAATGTGGTCTTCTTGGGACTCCACCTCAAAACCCTCTTGCAGATCTGATTTTCCTTTTTCTTCTTTCAAGAGAAACCCCTTTGAGTTTGGCTCCTTGGCGTATTCTTGTGGTCTAGGGTTTAACCCTAGCATCTTCATCCATGTCCCAGTTGTCCCCTTGTTGGAGCCATCAAATGTGGAGAGTGCCACCTTCCCCAAAGCATTTTGAAAATTTCTCTATGGCGCATGAGGTCTAGGCTCCAATCTTGACCTTCCCTTGCTTACCCCTATGAATTTGGCAAGTGAAATAACATCACAGATATCATTTAGAAGAGCCCTATATTCTTCATAGCTAGCCACAATGTTGTGACCCACTTAATATCGTGTTTCCACCGTCGGAATGACTTCTTTCTTTGGTAAGAACTTTAGTAGTCAATCCATGTTTGTATTTTTTGTCATCATCTTGCACGAATACCCTCAAGATAGGAAGATCGATGCTCTGATACCAATGTAATGTCCCTTTCTAGGGCTGAACTACACAAACAAAGAATTCACACAAACCTCAAATGAAGTAAACTCATATTTTTATATCAGTCAACTAAAAATAGGAACAACATTGTACAACAGTCTGATTTTTAGGACAACTTCTTGCTAAGAGTGAAAATTCAAACAAATATCATCATAGAAACCATCCACAACATAGATAAACACTTTAAGAATATTTGTAGACACTTTTCACCATGAAACTCATCCAAATACTTCGCTAGAAAATTAATTATGAACTGCAGAATTGTGGCCAATATAAATGACCTAAAATGAGGTCTCCAAACCCTAATAATGGCAAAATATAGATCTCAACCTTTTAAATTATGATAAATTTGAATATCATCTAATAATGAAGTTACGTGCCCTAGAAGGCACTCAAATGCTCTCTAACCCTAGTCGCTCCCTAGGAGAGGGGCTCCAAATAATATAAAAACCTTTGAAATCACTCCCTGATGCCCTAGTTAGAAACTAGCAAGATGGTCTTCAATAATGCCTTCACCACCACCAACTTGGAGAGTTTTCTTTCTCTAGTATGCCACAAGGAAGGGTTTCATCCTCCTTGGATGCCAGACTAATAGATTGTCGCCCCCTAGTCGAATGGAATTATAGCAATCAGCCCTAGAACCAAGTATAAAAGTGTATATGCCAAAATTGATGATCTAAAATGAACCTATGTCACTCCTGTTATACCCCTTGGTTGTGCCAAAGGTCTAAGGGGTGGATTACTCGTAGACCAACCTCTTAAGAGCTTGTTTTATCTTCTATTTTCATGTTGGGAGCTCTCCAACCCAGTTGGCATCTTAAGAAGCTTGCGTTATCTTCTAATTTGCTTTTTAACTCCACCAACCCAGTCAACTTGTCTCATAAAGGAAAACACTAAAAAAAATGTAAATGCTCACGGAAAAGGACTAAAATATAAACAAATACATCCCTTGTTCACCTTCTTCCAGCCCACGGGAAGTGGAATGGGCTAGAAGTCTTCGAAATGAATTAGTTTGAAAAAGGGGACATTACAAAACCATTAAACTTCTGGATCCACTCCCCTACCTCAATCTCTTCTTCTCCCACCTTTGCTCGTGCTCAATGGTCTTAATGCTTTCTGGTTCAGTCCTGGTACTTAAATCTTCCTTCCTCTTTACAACTGCTTCTCTCATATTGTTGTAAGATTTGTTGTCATTGTACTTCACAGTCACACTCAGCATGAAGGTCCTACAAAACAATAAGGTCCTTCTTAAGGAGTCTAGGTAAATGATCAAGCAGTCAATCCACTTCTTTCATTATTGTCAAGTTGCTTAAGATAATATCTGTCAGCACTTTAGTCCTCTCGAATTTTTCTTGACGAGCTCACATACGAAGAGGTCCAACAAAGCCTTGAAGTCCCTCACGAGTTCTTCTTCTCTTTGTTTATTGGTTTCAACTACTTCTAGAATTGGTTGGTCCATTAAGCTTCCATCAGAAATGTGCCATCTATAAGCATTGTTGACCGACATTCCCTTTTTATCCAATTTTGAATCGATCCAGCATTCTTTAAAGGTACGGCACTAAAATGTTTACAATACTACACTACCAAGAACAAGTAAAAAATAGCAAACGCTATACTACAACATAGAAGAATTTGAGTAATAACAGCTCTGTATTATCAATAGGTAATGCTTGGTACAGATTGTGCACTACAAGGAGGACCGGATACATGTGCCCTTACCCAGACATGTAATATGCTATTTGAATGCCAAGACACAACAGTTCGCAGTTGACACAATTGGCAGCAACTGAACATAAATTTGTTACAACACTGCCTAATGCCAACAAGTATTATCATGAAAAGGTCAGCGACAAAACAATTACATTTATTTAGAATTGCAGTTTAGAGCCTCTCTCTATAATTTGCCCAATAATTCTTTTGTCTCTTAGTTCAAGCAATAAATATTTTAACATTGATTGATTGGAATAACACCAAGATCGAGGAATATTTGGCTCAAGGAAATGTGTTGAATGCATGCTTCTATGGAAACAAGCACATGGAGACTACATTAATACAAATTGTTCTCAACAATCTTCTTACTCCTTATGATGTGTTTCATTCCAGTTGTCTTTCTATGAGGTCTATCCATGTTGCTAATGTTACCCACAACTTCTACTATTTTGTGCTTTTCTTATTGAATAACAGAATAAGCTCATTAAAAATGGAAAGTTTTGTACTAAAGAAATAACCCACTTTACCAAAGGCAAGGGTAAAACAAAATACAAGGACAATCAAAACAAAGATAAGGATCCTCATCCTCCAAGGAACAAGAGTTATGATGATGATGACAATCAGGAACAACAAAGGAAACAAGGGAAGAAGAAGAACTTGTCACCTTGTGAGTATTCCAACAAATCAGGCCATGTTGAGGACAAGTGTAATGTCGCCATTTCTGAAGACCCTTAGCCTATACTTCCCTGTGGGCTTCGGGATGTGCAAGGGGAACGTTTTTATTAAATAATTAAATATTATTGTATGGAGCAATAATTATTTAATTATTTAATTATTTAATTATAAAGGTTATTTAATTTAATTCCCAAAATATAAAAATTAAATGGAGAATTAATTAAATAAATATTTAGGTGGCTTTTATTGATAAAATCACCCTTTGAAAAGGGGACGCCGCACCTAGGGGAAATAAACTGCTTTTATTTAATAATTTCCCTCTCCTAGGGATTTCGAATTTTGTGCTTCCTTGCTTATAAAAGGAGTGCTAGGATCATTATTATTATTATGTTTTTGATGATATTTATTTTGTGCTCCATGCTTGGAGTTGGGATGCATGCCCATTGAAGCTTTCTCTCTCTCTCTCTCTCTCTCTCTCTCTTGCATGGGAGGTTGTATTGAGCTGGTTATTGGAAATATGCCCATTTTTACTGTAACGAATCACTATAGCGATTCACTGTAGCAGCTGGTTTGTGATAAAAAATAAGTAATTTTGGAGTTCCTTTTGCAAGTCTACTTGTTGGTATATGTTGCATTCCAATTTTGGCGACTTTCCTATGATATGTGTGGACTGATTTAGTGTATTATTGGTGAATCCTATGGGCTGGTTGTCTGGGTGGCTCGATAGGTCATGAATCAACTGATTTATGCATGATGTGGTGATGTTTCTAAAGTTTTCTTTGGCAGCCACTTTTATTGTGCAAGGTGACACTAATCTCAGCGATTTATATTATGCAAAATAACTCTAATTCAGACTGTTGTTCCTATGCATTTCATTGAAGAGTTATATTTAATATATATAGGCAGTGATTTAGATTCCTCTCTTGTGATTTCAAATTCCAGTTTATGCAATAATATTTGGCTAAGTTACCGAAACGTTTTGGATACGGGAGCGGGAGCGGGGTATCCGATACGCGGAAACGGCAAATTTTTTTTTGACCCCGGATACGGCGTAGGATACGGCAGTACAAAAACTATATAAAAATTAAAAAATATATAAATCTCAACCTTCTAAATAGGAATTTAATTATAAACCACATATGTATATGAAAAACAAGATAAAAGACAAGTTATACTATTAACTATAAATTTATAATAATGTACAGTATATACAAAACAAATAAAATTAAATTCAGAAGATTCTTTCAGAAGATTGCAAGAAGTTGCTTGGTCCAAAAAGGTGCAAAAATGGATTTTATGAAAATAAGAAAAATATCACCATCAATGCATAGAGCTCGAGAAAATATACACTTTTAAAGAAAACGACACCTGCAACGGAGCCACAGAATGAAAGTTATGGCTCATCCAAGTTTTTGCTGCTACATCTTCCCGGACCCTTTCCAAAAATGGCAAATTTTTTTCCATACTTGCGTGTTTTTTCACCGAAAATCCAAAAACGGAAAAAATTGCCAAAACAGGAAAAAAACGAAATCGCGCCAAAAAAGGAAAAAAACATGGAAAAAATTAAAAAAAATTAAAAAACGCGTGGCCCGCTCCCGCGCGCGCTCCCGCTCCCGCTCCGGCCGCCTAAACCGGCGTTTCCGGTAACGTAGATATTTGGTATGCTTTGAAGTCTTCTCTAGCATTTGCAATCGTGATCCATAGTTGAAGTGAATTGATTTGGGTAAGCATGTGTGTGGGCCATTTGAGGCAGCGATCTGGTTGTATGTGTATTGGATAAAATATTGCATGCTCCGACAGTGGGAATACATGATCTTTGCCTTCCTTTAGCTGTTGCTCCTCCATAAAAACAGTGATCTCATATGATACTCCTACCTGACTGCTGGCAGCGATCTCCTAGGTAAACAATACTCAGTTCAAAGTCTATGTAATACTGTGCTTATTGACTGAATCTTGCATAATTTAGCTGTGCTTTGGGCTCTGAATAATCAGCGATCCAAGTGTAGCTGTTTGCAGTCTAATATCAATAATTTTGAGTTCCTTTCAAGGTGATCTAGATGACTGTTTGTTGCTGATTTGTGGTGACTTGTATAAAGCCTGGTTTAATGGTATTTTTGGAGCTCTATAACAGCAAACTGTGGTAGTAACAGTAATGTGAGTTTGAAGGATGCTTTCACCGTCATTATAGCAGAGGTTTGTAGCTTGATTGCATATCTCTTATGACTCAGATGTTTTAACATTGGCAGCTAGTAATCGCATGTCTTTGTGATGTTTTAAGGACTGATTTGAGAGTATGTTTGGAGTATTTAATAAGCTTCAGGGGCAGCAATCAGAGTAGTAGCAGTTTTGATAACAGTAGATTGCATTGATTGCAAAAGAAGCCTAGATCTGATTTGTATGTTCAGCTGAGAATTAATTGCTAGCTAATTAGTAGAGGCCATTAAACCCTTGTCTTCGGGTTTATTGAGTCATCTATTTGATTGGTTCAAGTAGATTTTGACTGAGTTTAGCTATTTACAATTGATTAGTGTATTGAAGGGTTGTTGGCTTGCATATTTTCTATTGTTCCCGGAGTCGGAACATTACAACAAGTACTTCATAGAGTTTCATATTCTTAACTAGCTCTTCAAGATATGGCAACGGAACCATCAATAAGTCCTCAAAAAAATCAATCTCAAAATGATGGTAATACTTTTCTTCAAAATGGGAATTGGTTATGAGCTCTAGATGTGATCATCATATGGATAAAGATTATACACTTTGTTGTCTTTAAATCAAGGTAGCGATGTGAAGATTTTTATTACAGATAGTTCAGTACCAACTGAACATGGCAATTGTAATGTTGATGTTGAGATTGGTGACATCAACGAAATTTTTCTTCTGCCGGAGATTGGTATAAATTCCCTATCCATGTTTCTCAACTTCACAAACCTAGAAGGTGGTTGAATTTTGGCCAGCTAAATTTGTTGTGAAAGATATCAATGATCACTGCAATATGGTGGCCTATGGTTAGGCTGATCGATAGGAAAAGCTATATATGTTTACCAAGTTTCATGATTGAGAATTTTGTCAAGGATCCCATGCCTATCACGAAGATAAATGATGAGAATGTTGTTCAGCACAAAAGATTGGGACACCACTTGAACCACGAAGGAAGTTGTCATTAACGAGGGATGATATCTAGTGGAACCTTCTATATTCTTCCCCCAAGTCAAGCATGAAGTTGGATCTTAATATGTATTGATATGTGATATCACCTTAATCTTGTACCCCATGATAGTGTAAAGTGGAATGTTAGTATAAGTTAAATATTGATAAATGAGGGAATGAATTGTTGGCTTGTGGCATCCTTGGGGAGTGTAAATTATGAGTCATAGTCAAGTTTAAGGGGATGTTATAGTGAGTAAACATTGACTAGTTCCCTGTGTCGGTTATGTTAAAGCCACTAGGGTTAGTAAAAGCTAATGTTAACTTTTTCCATGTCGGCTATGAGTGAAAGGCTAAAGCCGCTAGGGTAATAATTGGTTCATATTTAAAGTGACGAGGGATATCCCAAAATACTTATCACAGGCAATAAAGTTGTTATACAGTGAATATCACTCAAGTACAAAGTACCCATCTTTATTTTGCACACGAGTATTGTGATATGTAGGCAATATACGAATAATGTTTGTGTAGTGGTTAGTAACCAACATTTTCATGGTAAAATCTCCAAAAGGAAGCTAAATTCTTGTAGAGCTAATTTTGGAGTTTTTGGTATTAATTGATGTATTTCTGTAGTAGGTTTATGATGAATAGGTTTAGCTATAGAGTTGAATGGTATTTTGAGAACAACTCATGCTACAAGTAGTTATACAAAATACACTTTTTTATTATTTCCTCAATATATATAGCCAACTAAATCATGCTTAAGCCATGTTTACTTTACCATTTGTTTAGCACTTGGTGAACCTTATCTTAGTCAATAACCAATGCCTTCACCATATATATATTGTAATGTCCCAACTCCGGGAACAATGGGAATTTGACAAACAACCAACTCTCCAACACTCCAATCAAATGCAAATAGCAAAACTCAGTCAAAACTATTTAAACCAATCAATTAGATGACTCAATAAACCCAATAAAAGGGGTTTAATGGCCTCTACGAGTGGCTCACTCACAGCTGAAACTATACTCTTCAGAAATCAGATTTTTTTGATTGGTTAACCATTAATAAACTCATGCAAACATGCTCTAAAATCAGCCCTCACAGATATGCAACTATATCAGCCACTAGAGGTATGTAAATCAATTATAATTCACCTCCAAAATGATAAGGAAATCATACTCCAAACTCAGGTCACTGTACTTATACAACTTGGTGTTAAAGGGAGGTCCAAAACACTACTGAAACATGCATAGAATCAGATTTCTAAACTCAGCCACCATGGAGAATATTCAGACAATGCAATCGCTGCCTACAGGGCTTTATTTATCATTAACTCGTGCACTTAACCAGGTTGCCATTTCCAGATATTAGAGAAACAAACAGTCATGGAAATCAATGCCAAAGTGTATCAAGGAGATCGCTGTAAGTAGATGAATACTTCCATACCACATGAGCACTAGAGACATGCAATATTACATCCAACAACTAAACCCAGGCCGTTGATATCTAAGGAGATTTCACAGATTTATATGAATGAAAAACAAACAATATTTGTGTGAAGAATTGCTAAGATTGTTCCACCTCAGCCGCTGCCCAAATGAGTCTCAAACATGCATTTGAATGATTTAATACTTACTCCAACTGGATCGCTGCTATTCCAAAATATATTCTATTCCAAAATCAGTCCATAATACTCCCAAAAGAAGTCGCTGTTTTTGAGCAGCAATCAAACTAGACAAAATTGAGTTCACTAAGCACAAAACCTGCCCAGACCAATCGCTGTAAAAGGGATATATAATCATGCATAAGATTAGTCGATTCTACCTCAAAAAGATCATAAACCAGTCATAAACATGCCCAAGGAAATTCGCTGTAGGAAAGGCACAAAGTCACACATTAAACTTGATCGTTTCACATCCACTTATGGCCTCAAACAGTTCATAAAACATTAAAAGGAATCGCTGAAGCTAAAGGGACTGTAAATCATGCCCAGGCTGGTCGAACTTCCCTTAAAAATACCACAATCCAGTTTAGCAAACAAACTAGCAACTGCTGAAGGTTAAAGCTTAAGATTTTTGCACACAAATCAGTCTATAATCACCATAAGAAGCTCGCCAAAACTGGAATGAAGACATACACCAATATTTAGATTTGCAAGCACACCAAAAGTAGTTTAATTTGATTACACAAATCCAGCTGCTACAGTGATGACGCTACAATGATTCGCTATAGTAGAAAAGGCAGAATTTCACTTGCAAATTTAATCGAAATACTTGCCAAAGCCAAAAACATGGATCTCACAAATAAATACTTCAATTGAATCTCAAAACCAGCTCAATACAACCTCCCATGCAAGAGAGAGCGAGAGAGAGAGAAGATAACAATGGGCATGCATCCCAACTCCAAGCATGGAGTATCGAAATAACTTCATCACAACATGAGTCTCATAATGATCCTAGCACTCCTTTTATAACCAAGGAAGCACAAAATTTGAAATCCCTAGGAGAGGGAAATTATTAAATAAAAGCATTTTATATTTCCTAGGTGTGGCGTCCCCTTTTCTAAGGGTGATTTTATCAATAAAAGCCACCTAAATATTTATTTAATTAATTCCCCATTTAATTTTATATTTTAGGAATTAAATTAAATTATCTTCATAATTAAATAATTATTGTTTTCTAATGTCAAATGATAAAAATCACTCTCTAGGCAATAATATTTAATTATTTAATAAAAATTTTCCCTTGCAACATCCCAGATCCCATGGGGAAAGATAGGCTAAGGGTCTTCAAAAATGGGGACATGACATAGATGGAATTGTACCTCGATTTGACTGGATTGCTTTCATGGTCATCTATCCTTTTGTCGGATCTTACGGTTCATATCCAAGCAATACCAATAAGTTCATTCCAACTCCCAACAATGCTTCCCCAAGGCAAACAACCTTGCTGTATTAGAAAAAAGTAGTGCTTGTAACGACAATTAACCAGCTATATTCTTTCCTGCAACAACTATCTAATGTATATCACCATTAACAACTTATTCATTTGTGTAATAACAGAAGGGAAACAACCTGGCTTCAATTACATATATTTGAGAATGGCTTATTTTCACTGCTATTATTTACCCCAAGATATTTATTATCTTGTTTTCGGTGCCAATCTTTCATAAAGACCTTTAACTTGTTAGTAGATGTCAGCAGATCATCAGGTGTAAACAGTCACCTTGTCATTGTCTCGTGCATTTATTCCAGTTTTTCTATAGTCAATATGGAGACAAGTTGCAGAGCCATTACTAATTTTCTTCAGCTTAAGTAATTAGACCATTGTAATCAGAGTGCATTGTCTTCAATGTTGAAAGAATGAAAACAAATTAAGTGGTCAGTGCTTGACAGTTTCTGGTTAATGAAATTCTAATGATGGTGAATGTAAAAGAGCTTATCTATTCATTGGCATATTTGAATTATTTTGCAGTTCACATTTGGCGCTAAATTACATGAAGTTCCTACACTCAGATCTCAGAGGCGTGATTTTATACCACCTCGTGAATTTACACGGGTGATCAGGTAAGGATTAATTACAACTGATTGTGTGTAAATAAAATTTCGGTTCTGTGTTTCCTCGAATATGTTGAACCAACTCCTAAATATTCAGACCCATGTAGAAGCTTATGCGGTTTCACATTAAAGGTTTTTTTTTTTTTATAATAATACCTCTCTTTACATATCTGTAATGGTACAAAGTGATATTTCGAGAGCCAAGGCTTTATGCTAACTATAAATAGTTTAAGGTCTAAACTGAAAAATCTTCATTATACCATACCAGCAGCCTGTGCATCAGTTTGGATATATGAATTGGAATTTTAACGTGCTAAAGTGATTGAATTACTAACTCCATTGTAGCTGTAAAAAGGATATGTTCTTTGACCAGCAGTTTCTTTTGCAGCTTTCAAAGTAACACTTAATCCTTGGATGATTAATAGCTTCCAAAGTAGCATCTCCTTTTCTAAATCGGTCAGCTAGAGGATTAATATCACAGTTAACATGGTTATAACAGGCCTCAACGGAGTCTTAAGAGATCGTGAACTATGGAATTCATAATAGTTTGAAGATCCAAATCACAAACGGGGGTCAAGACTTGCAAAGCCCGAGACTTTGAATAATAAAAGAATTTGCCAGCCAGATTAACAATTAGAGTATAGGCCTCGACATCTAAACATGGGAAAAGGAAAGAGTGAACTAGCAAGGTCCAGCATGGTAAAGCCCAAGCCTGAGAAAAATTATTATGCTATGGACAATATACTCGTTATAAGCTAGGACCATGGCTGGATCCATCAAAGTTAAGCTTGCTGAAGAGAGGTTTCATGGGTTCCAAGCAGATAGTGGATAGAAAATCAATTTGGAAAGATGTACTTATATGGGTATGCCAATTTTGGATGATAGCCAGGTCCAATGTATTGGAAACTGGGGGATCGATCTTTGAGATGCCTAATGATGTCAACGTAGCTTTATTGAAGACCCTTTTGGAGATAAGATAGACACTGGAAGTTACCTTAAAAGGGGAGATAACCTTTTGGAAACAAATGAGTTTGGAAGCAGTCTGAGCCAAGGGTCTTATCCCTAGAAAAGAAGAATACAACATATTTCAGCTTTTTTACAGACACTAGAAGAGTGAGAACAGCATTGCCCTCAGAAGAAATCAAAGAAGGTATGTGTGAAAGAATCATAACCTTATCAAAGTGCTTATTTTCATCTGGTTTAGACAATAAAGTACAAAGGGATCATCAGTTTCTGGAACGGTTAACTGATATTCTCTAAAACCTGCATGTCCGGTAATTTGAGAAGAGGAACAGAATTGGTATGTTGTTGGTTGAGGACTGACTTGAGTCACCCACCCGGATCTAAACTGCCTTGGAGTTCTGTCTCCAGTAGGATTCCTATGTTTGCTACAAAGAGGAGGGATTTGCTAGAAGCTGTTATTTGAGGAGTTTCAAACTGGAAAAGATCCATGTTCCTGGATGTACTTCTGCAGCTGTCTTAATTGTCATGTAACAGTTAATAGTTGCTTGAAAATATTCCTGGAAACCATCTTGTTCCAAACATTTAACTTGGATTTTTAAAAATTCAATTTACATATGATTTTTACATAGCGAACCCAGTGCCCAATGGACGCTACCACTTCCAGTTCTCGATTAAGACAGAACTGTGGATGCTTAAGCCACATGTTTTGAAGGTGAAGAATCACTTGTGGAATAGCAACCATTTCATCTTCCATAACACTTCTTTGGCCTTTGTGGAGATCTAACATTGATATCAAATATTATAGCGTAGACCTAGCTGCTGGAAGATAGACAGCCATACATCTCCCTTGAGAGTATACCATGTACAGAACACACAGATTAATGAAGTTTTATGTTGCAATTCCATTTCCTATGTGCCGCGCACTTAATGTTATTTATCATTTCTTGATCATTCTTTTAAATTGCTTCCGCATATCTCAATTTAGGATGTTGACCCCCCATATATCCCCTGGGATCCAGATCAATATCTACCCCTTGCATCTAAACATATGTAGAAGCTAGACACACTTTGTGAGAGCCCAGATCAATGTAGATGTTGAATAGCAAAATGTGTTTCTTGTAGAACTTCTATGGTATTCCATGTAAGCACCTTTAGAGGGATTGGATTTGGGTGAAATGGTCATGTGTTTGAATCAGAATTCTCTGTTTATCTGATGTTACTTGCAGGCCCGGGTCATAATGCATGGGGATCCCATAATTCTGTTCCTGTAATGATTATGTTGTAGAATCGGTAACTACAGGGTGGGTTTCCTTAATTGATTTGGCATTTTCTCTTTCCCTTTCCAGCTGAGAGGTTTTGATTCCATAAGGGAGCCAAATCCTCAAAGATCTGGGATTGGTATTATAATGCCCCTTTTTGGGGGAACTCAGGAAATGACCAAAAGCTGACAAATCAGATTATAGAGCTGCTGTTATGAACCTATAAATCTTGCAAATTAAACCCTTTTCTAGGGAAGTGACCTGTTTTGGGGTTTCAACCCCAACTTCGTGCCTTAAAAACCCTTCCAATCAGCTGCACTTAAGTCTCTAAAATTATGATATATTAACAACAATCATATAATGCAAGAGATTTGATTTTTAATACCCTAGATATGAAGATATGAATTTCAATAAAAACCTTTGTTTGCAGCATTACTTTAAAAATTCACAATTTAACTTAGGAAACTCTAAAATTCGTGAAACTCAAGATATTGGCCTTATAAATTATGAAGAATAAACTAGTAATTTTAGATTTGTCAAATTAGTATCACACATACCAAATTTTCACTCCAAGGTAGGTCGCTCCACTCTAAACAAATATAATATTGCACCAAAGAGACCACACATGCAAGAGAAAGATTCTTTATTGCTTTTCAAATCAGCTTGCACACAAAAAACCTCATGAAGCGTTTTTATCCTTCACAAGTTTCCCAACCAAGGGTTTTCGTCCTTGGATGAGGACCTCAACCCAAGGGGTTTCGTCGTTGAGAGAGAAAGTAAAAGGGCTACACTAGCCAACTTTCTCCAAGATAAGAATAATCACCAAAACATGCATCAATAATGTCGAAGCGACCTCCTTAAAGAGCCACAAGGAGGGCTTAAGCAACATAAAAAATGATGGCCGACCCCTTAAGGTAAGTGCTTTTAAATAACTAAATGGTATTTGGAGCCTACATGCTCGTAATACCTTTATTACCTAACTACTTATTTCTCTATTGGAGCGCTAAGCTTCTCAATAGGATATATGATAATAAATAATAACTATGTAATGTCCCCAAATGGACACTTTTCCACCCCAAATGGATTTTAGGCAAAAATCCCAACTAGTGTTTTAAAAACCGGCCGAACTGGAACTGGCCGATTCGACCGGTTAAACATTTTTGGGCATGAACCGCTTGATAAACCGGATTGATCAACCGGTTTGGTACCAAACCGGTCGAACCGGTCTAGTTCTGACCTGAACCAGCCGAGTCACAGAAATATACATGCATATGGCACTCATTTTAAAAAAATCAATTTTTCAATTAAAATTTCTGCTTTTAATAAACTTAATCTACAAAGAGGATATATTTAGGCTGATATTGTGACATTTTGTTATTATACTTTTCATTAATATGATAACTAAATCATTTATGATAAAATAGGAATAACTAAGTATTTTGCTAATGCACATATTCCTGCATTTAAATTTTAACCCGTGAGCTATGAGTAGTCACAATGATTGTGTATGCACAGTTTTCCAATAAGACATGTATTATCAGTTTATCACAAGGTGTATATCAGTGGTCTTGTTGATGATATAGAAAGCTCTCTCCACAACATTGTTAGGCCCAAGATTACTGGACACATTGTACTTTTTCCATGAATATAGTGAGGAAATTCCCGTTTTCGCTATTTCTATATCTTATTTATGGTTGTCTCACATCTCAATACTAAATCATAAATACATCCATATGATTTTTGGATACGTGGTTAATGAATACAATGGGAACCAGTCACCTGGAAGTATGCATGTGAAGGTGCAGAATTTTTTGGAGTTTGTGCCATTTTCCTATAAACACCTATCTTGCATATTATATAGTATATACATGAGCAAACTTTGCATATTTTGTGTGTAATTGTTGGAATCATGATTTCTAATCTTTCAAATATATTATTTTCATTAAGAATGTAATTTTTTATGTGTTTTTTAGTAAACCGGTTCATAAAGTCTGAACCGGTTTGGTCCAACCCTTGACCGGTTCTAAGTCCGGTTCCAATTTTTAAAACATTTATCCCAACCCAATGCAGCAATTTATAAAAGATATTCCAAAATTTATGAATGCAGATCAAAACTTTATATAGAAAATGCGACTTGGTATGGAGATGAAAACCCACCAAATGTGAATTAAAACCACTGAATCTTTAATGGAAACACATCAACAAATTTTGTAAAGGTGAAATCATGAAATAAATACCAAATTTGATCTTCAAAATAGACTGAATTTATTTATTATAAATCCGCAGACTGCTCCCCTCAGACACGGCTGAAAAGTGTTTAATCCTTGAGACAAAAATTAAGCAAGTTCATTGTTGTGATCTCTAAAAACCATACATACGAACAACAATGAAAATCTGATCATAAACATCTCCAGAAACCCACACACCAGCTCCTTAGATAGGTTGCTCCATATAGAAATGGCTGGAAATGAAGGGAAGACCCAACAACAATTCTTTTCCTTCAAAACCCTTGTATAGATGTGCAACTTCAGCCCTCAATATTATTGGAAAACAACTAGAAAATCAACTAACTCTTTGATATGCACTAGAAACCCCTATATGGAAAATCCTCTCAACTAGAAAAAGAGTTTTAGTTCCTCTTCTAGATCCCTTAGAGGGTTTTCATCCTCAAGAGATTCTATCTAAGGGTTTTCGTCTTTAAAATATATTTTGTAAAGCTCTAAGACTCAAAAAATTCAGATTTGTATGAAATAGAAAAGCATGGCTTCAACAAACAAGTAGACTTTCTTTTATAGATGAACTTGGCCAAATAGCCACCCTCATCTTCCAATCAGATTTCACCTCCCGCTTGTAATGTCTTTTTTCCTCTTTTTCATCCTCCGAAGGGGTCGCATTTTCTCCTAGGGGAGAATAATAAACATAAAGTGATATTTCCCTTTTTCTTATTTTACTTTATCACTTTATATTTTTTTTATTTTTAATTTGACTTTATCATTAACAAATTAATATAAAGTGCTTATAATATTATTTTATATTGCACTTTTATAATTAATTTATTATGATAACTTTCCCTCTTTATCACCCTTTAGCCATCGGGAAACAAAATTGGGCTAAAGGTCTTCGACTGAATTATCTTAGGAAGTGGGACATTTCAATTCTCCCTTCCCTAGATTGTTTTCCCTCAAGCAATTGCAAATTCGTTGGTCCAAGTGCCATGCACAAGAGTAAAAACATGTTGAAGTGATCCAAAATCTTGGCCCCTGTACCTGTCAAGTGAGATAGATCTTGCCACAAAGTTGCATCATATACACAAAGATGATCATATACACAAAGTTGCATCAAAGGTATCACATACTTTATATTGCAGATTTCATCCTCTAATTCATCATTTTTATCAAGAGGAAAACAAATATGAATATACAGCAATAAATATGACATTATCTTACTTATTTTATTCCTTGCGATATCATCACGATCTACAATGGGTTGAATTCCTTCACAATACAACTGCTGCAATGACATGCTTCTTTCTTCACCATCCTCATCATGTGCAATCTTCTCTACTTCAAAAGATCTCTCCATGCTCTTGGCTGCCACAACTTAAGAAATACCGTTCCTCATGCCTTGCTAAACAACCTCCTTGTCTTGCACTTTGAACTCTAACTTCATAGTCTGATAATTTTGGCTGAACTCACCCAAAGATTGTATCCATTGTACCCCAAGTACTAAATCCAATCCATCGGTACTAACAACATAAAAATCATCTCTTACCTCATAATCTCCCATGGTGAATTGGAGTTGTGGAACCTTCTTTGCAGATGTGATTGACTGTCCATTTGCCACAATCACATCGAATCCTTGGAAATCTTCTTCTTACAATCCAATCTTGACAACCAAATCTTCATCAATGAAGTTGTGAGTTCCTCCACTATCGATCAATATGGTGATCTTTTTCCCATGAAGATCTCCCAACTCAGAAGGCATAGAAACTAGGTGGTACAACTAATGTAGCAAGTGTAGCACTTGTGATAACCACCTCTCCTTCTTTGACTTGTTCTTCATTCTTCTTTGGATCAACATTATCTTCATCCTCATCATTATCTTAAACTACATCAATGTAGTGAATTGACCCCTTACCTTTGCAATGATGGTTGAGTGTCCATGGGTCCTTACAATCGAAGCATAATTTCTCTCCTTAGCTCATTCCTTGCTTCTATTTCTTGGATGTTTCTCTTCCATTCCTTTGCCTTTGCTTGTTTCCCACTCTTTTGCTGCCCTAAAGGTGTTGTTTGTCATTGTTCAAACTGCAGTTTTCTCTCCTTTGGGACTGAACTCTCTAAGTCCAATGACTTCGTAATGGCACCTTGAAGAGATGGAGAATTAAAGGCTTTGACTAGGCCTTTTAGTGGCTCTCCTAACCCTTTAATAAACAATAATACAAGTCTCCTTTCACTAATATCAGGCAACATTACTGCAGTTATTTGAAAATCAAAAATATACTTATATAGAGTTCCTTCTTGCCTGAGTTGGGTCAGCTCCCTGAAATGCATATCTGGATCCATCCTGTCAAATCTCTCTGTCAAGCATAGACTGAATTCCTCAAGGGTGGTGATAGAACCATGCCCATGGGTGATGATTCCATGGTACCACCATTCATGTGCAACTCCCTCTAAATGTAAGGTTGCAAACTTGAGTGCCTCTTCTTCATACATAGGATTCAAAGAAAGATATGTATCTAATTTCTGTAACCAAGCTCTAGCAGAACACTTATTTGAACCATCATATGAAGCAAGAGTTACCTTACCCAACCTTTGTTGAATGTCTCTCCTAGGTTTCTCTTGTTGAACTCTTTGATTTCTCCTTGAACCTTTGCTAATCTTCACCTGGTAGTAGTCTCTGAAGGATAGCATCTCCCTCACTTCGTAACTAAGATTTGCATAGTCATCACCCCATGCTTCTATATCATCAACATCAGTTTGAGCTTCCACTTCAACTGGTTCTTCTCTTTAGAGAAATTTTTCCCTAAAAGTTTGATGTGTGGTCTTGGAAAAGGTCCTAGCTG
Organism: Taxus chinensis; assembly: GCA_019776745.2. Classification (NCBI taxonomy): domain Eukaryota; kingdom Viridiplantae; phylum Streptophyta; class Pinopsida; order Cupressales; family Taxaceae; genus Taxus; species Taxus chinensis. The sequence continues at coordinate 216,052,498 of CM034152.1, read as the reverse complement.
GTCCTGTAGAGCTTCCTTCACCATTGTGGTCTGCTCCTTGGTTGGTAGACACATTGTTCCCTTGTAGGATCTTTGCCAATTCTCTAATGGAACTGGTCAATGCATCACGCATTTCTTTTTGGTTCTCTCTCATTGACTACTGCAACTCTCTTTGACTTCTTGTGACAACTTCATGCATGTAGCTAAGGTCATCATTGAGAGGAGCTCTTTGATCCTACTCTTCCATTGTCAGCTTTTTTGTGATTGCATTCAGATCTAATTTCCTAACAAGTTGGGAGGATTCACTGCTCTGATACCACTGTAATGTCCCAAAATGGACACTTTTCCACCCGAAATGGATTTTAGGCAAATCCCAACCCAATGCAGCAATTTACAAAAGATATTCCAGAATTTATGAGTGCAGATCAGATTTTTATATAGAAAATGTGACTCAGTATGGAGATGAAAACCCACCAAATGTGAATTAAAACCACTAAAACTTTAATGTAAACACATCAACAAATTTTGTAAAGGTGAAATCATGAAAGAAATACCAGATTTGATCTTCAAAACAAGCTGAATTTATTTATTATAAATCCACAGATTGCTGCCCTCAGACACGGCTGAAAAGTGCCTAATCCTTGAGACAAAAATTAAGCAAGTTCATTGTTGTGATCTCTAAAACCCATACAGACAAACAACAATGAAAATCTGATCATAAACATCTCCAGAAACCCATACACCAGCTCCTTAGATAGGTTGCTCCGTATAGAAATGGCTGGAAATGAAGGGAAAGCTCAACAACAATTTTTCTCCTTCAAAACCTTTGTATAGATTTGCAACTCTAGCCCTCAATACTATTGGAAAACAACTGGAAAATTAGCTAACTCCTTGATATGCACTGGAAACCCCTATATGGAGAATCCTCTCAACTAGAAAAAGAGTTTTCGTTCCTCTTCTAGATCCCTTAGAGGGTTTTCGTCCTCAAGAGATTCTATCTAAGGGTTTTTGTCCTTAGAAAATATTTTGTAAAGCTCTAAGGCTCAAACAAAATTCAGATTTGTATAAAATAGAAAAGCATGCCTTCAACAAGCAAGTAGACTTGCTTTTATAGATGAACTTGGCCAAATAGCCACCCTCATCTTCCAATTAGATTTCTCCTCCCACATTTAATGCTTTTTCCCACCTTTTTCATCCTCCAAAGGGATCACGTCACATTTTCTCCTAGGGGAGAATAATAAACATAAAGTGATATTTCCTGTTTTCTTATTTTACTTTATCACTTTATATTTCTTTTATTTTTAATTTGACTTTATCATTAACAAATTAATATAAAGTGCTTACAATATTATTTTATATTGCACTTTTATAATAATTTATTATGATAAGTTTCCCTCTTTATCACCCTTTAGCCGTCAGGAAACAGAATTGGGCTAAAGGTCTTCGACTAAATTATCTTAGGAAGTGGGATATTTCAAACTACCTAACAACAATAAAAACATAATTCAGATCTTCCCCTTGCTTTTCTCCTTAGACCCACGGGGAGAGAATGGGTTAATGTCTTCGAAAATCAACCTCCAAAAAGGGACATGACATGTATTATGGGCCTTGTGGGCGATTTTGAACAAAAGGGATCAACACAACAATCTAAGGTCCTTGTCTAAAGGAGTTGTTCAAGTCTTTAAAATAGGAACAATCAGAGGAGTGGAAATAGGATTTGGGTCAAAATGGGGTTTGGGATTTTTAGGAAGTCCCTCATGAATCAAGTTGACCCCAATATCATCATTATCAAATACGTTAGAATAATTAGCCCTTAGGGTTGGCCTCAACGGTATGTTGTTGTGTTGCTGACTACTTGGTCACGAGTTTAGTCCTGATTAAAATTGCAGCGCTTCATGTTGGGACATTGGTTGTGTTGTCTGAGGACTAGTGCTTTGGACTTGCGCGACAAACTGTGTGCCTTTGGGTTGTGCGAGGTCAATGGGTCCTTCCAAGACAGTTGAGCTTAACACGATACCTCGGATACCAAAAAAAAAGTACGTTAAAAGACTTACAAATGGTAGTCTGTTTTGTTCATGTTTTTGTTTTGCTTTTCTTATATAGCCTTTACCTGTTCAAGAGGGCATTAAGGAGCTTTGTGCTTGGATTAGAAAGGTTGAACCTTATTCTTTGTTATTTGTAATCTCTTCATTTCCTGATATTTCCTTGTCTAATCCCAATGGTGCTTACTTTCTGAGTGGTAGGCGACTCTTGTTCTTCTTGAGTGGAGTTGTAGGAGGACGACGTGCACAACAAACTTGAGTCAAATTCCCATGAAGATAATAAAACAGACGCCAAAAGGGGATTTTTTGATAATCAATTGGTTGTTCCCAACCAATCCCTCCTAGCTCAAAAAATAGTTGATCTAGCAATGACTTCCAGATTAATCTTACACATATGTGGATGTTTGATTATTCCTGGTCGGAGAGTGAGTTGAAAGGAAGCTATGGATTCCACAATTGTGTTGGTAGTCCTTTCCAAGGAAGTTTCTTCTCAAAATTGTCTTACCTCCTCTTATAAAGCTTTTTGAAGGATTGGTTTCAAACTAAACTATTTTGGTACGCGTACGGATACAGATACAGGTATGGGTTTGGTATGCTGAAATGGCAATTTTTAAAAAACCTCGGGTACAGCACGCTTTTGGGTACGTTTATATATATGTGTGTGTGTGTGTATAAAATTATAAATCTAAAGAAGCATTTGCATACTTATTGAAATTTAATACTCATACAACGTAAAATCATTCATAGAACATGAAAAAAAATTCCAATACTTCGAGAATTGAGACTTGAGTTTGTATTGATTCATAATGTTCAAAACATAATACATTCAAGCTCTCAACTTCTAGAGCATATCATAATCATCTAGATGATCGTCAAAATCATCTTCATGGATGGCACTTGCAACTCCACTCCCACTAGCTCCACTTTCGAACCCTTGTGTAGGGCTCCCTAAAAGTTCGTCATCAACACCAAGTAGTGAAACATTGAACAAACAAGCAGCAGAAGCTTCAAAGTCTATGGTTTCAGGTTGGATGTCCTAATGTTTGTTAGGACCACTAGTATACTCTTTCGTCTTGTGCGTTAAGACGCGCAAGTTAGAAAGAAAGTATACTAGATCCTCAGCCTTCTTCGATGCCAACATGGTGCATTTGGCAGAGTGGATGAAGCCCTAAGTACTCCAGCTGCGCTCTGCAGAAAAATTACTAGCCTCCTGTCACAAAAACAAAGTATTATAAACATAAAAAAAAGAATGATATCATTTTGAATTTTAATTCTTAATTGGTAATTAAAATATCAAATAACAAGTTACAAACTTTATACCTATGAGAGCAATTTGATCGCCACAAGTTGTAGGTACTTGGCATCATGGCCATGGACAGTCCACCACATGATTCGATCTAAGGTGGCTTTGTCACAAAGAGCCTCTATCTTTCCCATGCTACCTCCTCTAGTTACAAACATCGCCATCTCATGGTGGACTTCACTAGATATAGATGGATCAGAAAACAACCTCCTGAATGTTGCCCCCGTCCCATTTGCAACCTCTTGGTCATCATATGGTCGCTGGCTACTAGGTAACCCTACTATTTCACTACTATAATATTTGGGATTTAAGGCATAAGCAAGGAGATGCAATGAGGTGGTCATTTTGTTCCACCTTTTCATGACCACATTTTTAACTTCGTTGTAAAAGTTTTCTTCAGGGTCCTGCTCTTTGGCTTGTATGATATCCTTGATTTTCTCAAGAATGGAGTCAATGCCATCATATATTTTTCCAATGCAAGCATTATCTTTGTCTACAAATCGTATCATATTTAGAATAGGCTCTGTGAAACTCAACAAATATTCAACTTTTCCCCACCAATCATCATCAAGGATCCATGTCTTTATCCTTTGGATCTCTTTGTGTTAGCTTGCCTCTAGACAGTCCAAACATTATCAATCACCATGCCACTCAAAGCACGTCTCACCTTCACAAGTCGTCTCAAAATGAGTGTGTGAGAGGCAAACTTAGTCTTAGGAACCTATTAAAAAAGAATGGAAATAATTCAATAACAACACAAATTGAAATTGATTTAAAATCAAATATTAAAATGAAAAACTTAAAAACTTATAAGTTATGGCGTATGAGTTGTTCCCTTACCTTCAACAGCTCTAACTTTAATAATCTTTTGAATATGGCTTGAGACATGTGATGGTTGGTGGCAAACTCTGTGTAGATTTGCTCAATCCATGCAATTTTCTCAATCTTCTGCAGCATTAGATTTAGGAAGTGTATTGCACATGGTGTCCAAAATATGTGCCCATACCTACCCTCTACTATCAACCCTGTTGTCTTGCAATTTTTGGCATTTTCCATGATGACTTAGACAATGATTTGCGAGCCCACTGACTCAATAGCCTCAATGAGAATATTTGCAATGAATTAGGCATCTTTGACTTCCCCCTCACAACTAATAGCCTTCAGAAACATTAGCCCTTAAGGGCATATTGCAATAACATTGATGAGAGGTTGGTTTCTAGAGTCTTTCCGTCCATCTGAGATAACAGAGACTCCTGATTCATTCCAAGAATCTCTAATTGGTTGTAGAGATGTTTGTATGTGGAGCACTTCTTTTGCCAAAAGAGAAGTGTGAACCTTATCATAGTTGGGGCTTATATATCCCTGTGGTGCCTCACTAATGCCTCTCACCATCTACTGCCAACAAGGTGACCTCAAGACATTGAATGGTAGCCCACATGCATATATAGACCAAGCCACCAATTCATCTGCAATTTCTCTCTTCCCAGTGTTAAATGTTTTTTCTAAAGACCCTTTTTTTCTCTTGCTTGATGGGGTATCTTCATCAAAAGGGGAATCAACTGAACAGTTTCAACATTACTCTCAATGAAAGGATGAAATGATGGTGTTGGTGGTTTTCCCATAGTCCTTTGCTGTAAAGAAATGGTTCTAGAGCGAGTTCTTGCTATTTCAAAGTCTGCATCCTCTTGCTCTTTTAGGTACATGGCTATTGTTTTCTTTTCCACCTTACACGCTCTAATGCCCGTCCCCGATACCCCAATTAGATGAGCTCTCAAACGGGTATATGAGGATTTAAATGTGGTGGCACAATGGGGGCACGTCCAAACATGGACACCACCACCGGCAACAAGCTCTAACACTTCCACATGCCTCCATAAAGGAGAATGAGGATCCATTTTCATTGTTAGTCCACTAGGAACATTTCCTCCCTCTTGCCCCATTGAAGTTGAACTAGATGTCATGATTGTAGGTTTAATTTGTTTTAACCTACAATAAGAGATATTTTTTAAAACATTGCTAAACAATTTAATTAAAAACAACAAATACAAATTAGAAAATTAATTTGCTAACCCATACACGTCAATCTTTGATTCTGATCACCAAGTTCACCATAAATGGTGCAAGGTGAGAGCATACACAGATGGTAGACGTTTAAATTTTTAACAAATTCAATTTAATACTTTAAAATATAAAAAACAAATACATAACTAATTAAGAAAATTAAACAATTAGCCCTACTTGTCAATCTCTTATTTTGATCACCAAGTTCACCATAAATGGTGCGAGGTGAGAGCATACACAGAGGGTAGACATTTAATTAAATAAAACTTCAATATTAAACTTTAAATTAAATACGAAATAATTAATTAATATATTATATTTTAAAAACCGTAAAATAAATAAATATTTAAAACAAATTTAGATCATGAATCATGATCAATAATCAAGAATGATGTGTTTGAAACACATCATTCATGATATTGATCATTGATCATATACAAAACATTGATCAAAATATATATATTTTTAAAATGCCTGAATGCATGAAAAATACCTAAAAAAATCCTCGTTGTTTGTAGACTTGCTTCTCCTCTCTTTCTCCTTCATGCTCTATCCCTCTTTCCTTCAAGCTCTCTTTTTTCTCCTCCAAGCTCTCTCTTTCTCCTTCAAGCTCAATATTAGCAAAATAGCAAACAATGATTGTGTGAATAAAGTATAGGGATTGGGTGTATAAATAGGTGTTTGGAGGGGTCTTTTAGGGTTAGGTTAGAATTATGTTACTTTATTTTTAAGAAAAAATGTATAGTTTTTTATTTTTTTGAGTTAAAAAAAAACTCATATTTAGCCTTGGGTACGTACCCACAGGCCCCCACAGGCCCCGGGTATGGTTTTTCGTACCCAAAGCGTACCCCGGACCTGTAGGTACATACCAACAGCATTTTCATACCCGTACTGGTACTGGAAACATTTCCAGTCTGGTACAAGGAGGGGGGGACATTTCCGTGCAGTATAGGTTTCAAACATGGAGGAACCCAGTTAAGGCACAAAAAGATACAACACTATTGGTACCTCCACCTCCAATGAAAGAGTTGTTCCAGTTATGCCATCTTTGGCTATATAAAAAATTCAGTGATAATGGGGAATGCACAACTCAAGAAACGACTTCTGTAGGAAAGGGGATATCAATCCCAAAGGGGAAGGACCTCTGCAAAAATGCAGCTTGATGGAAAGGACTGCATTTGTGTATATCTTTTCAATGTCCAATTGTTACTCTCTTGTTTGGCATACTAGCAACACACCCTCTCGCCTTTACTACTCTATTGTATGTTGTTTTGGTTTATTATGAAACATTGAAAGGCATGTAAAAATGCAAATCTCAAACACCGTAACTCCTTGTTCTAGTCCCAATGCATGATAAACTATTTTCGTAATGTGCTAGTCAAAGAAAATGGTATGCCCTTTTCTTCTAGATCATGGGATGACTAGCCCAGCTTATGCATGTGTTGTACCATAAGCTGGTGTTAATTGTAAAGTTTTTCCATTATTATAATTTTAAACCTTTTGTCAAAAAATCAAGTCTCACCCAAATTGGGGACAGTGCTCGAGAGGTCATCTGTTAAGTCGAATGATGAACCAGTGTTGCATACATAAATATCTTTGTTCCAAAATCAGGTTCCTCGCTAGAATGTGTCTTTTGTTTTACCATGTGAAGAGAAGATGGCCATGAAGTAACCTATGGCATCATTAAAATGCAATCACCTAGAAATGTTAAGTTGCAGGGTATGGAAATGGGGATAGTGGACACTATTTCAAATCACTGTATGTAAGTAGATGAATAAGGTTATAGCCTTTTTTACCATAAATATGTTCACCAAAAAATATGGGTAAGGGGATGAGGTCCTCGTCCCTATATTGCAGTTTCCTGGTGATTGTTAAAATGTCAATGGAGTACAAAGGTTTCTGCTGGCCATAAAACAATTCCTTAAGCATTTTGGGTCCTAGTAAGCTCCCAAAAAATTGTGGATGAGAGCAAAATCATTTTCCAACAAATGAAGTTAAATCGAGGTGGGTATTTTATTTTGAGATAGCATCCATTTTCTTCCGTGGTAAGGAAAGTGATCCGAGTACATCCGTGCTAGTCCACGCTCTTCCCTAGAGTGCATTTGTCACTTGCACAACTTCATTCTTCAAGCACCTTCATGCAGTTCATCACATCATACACTCTCTGCGCAGCTCAGAAGACAACATTGCTCCCTCCATCAATTTTTTTTTTAAGATCAATCTTGATGTTGTGTGGCGCAACTTTGCATTCTGCAAATTCTATGTAGACACCCCAAAATAACCACTACGCATTATAAGCATTCAAAATCTTATTAAACCCATTGTCCTCTAGTTTTAATTTAATTAATTCTATTGCACCCTATCACCCCCTTAAGTTAATTTTATTAGCTAATTTAATATCAAATTAATTAAATAAATCCTCACATATCCATTTTCATATTTAAATAAATTAAATATCCTCATTTCTTATCTACATCCTATCCATCTCCTCAACTCAAGTTGGCTAAAAGTCATGACTAAAGCTAAAAATCATTATTAAATCAAGTGGATATGTTTAAATTAAATCAAATCATGCATTTGAGTTAAATAAAGATATCCCCCAAGTCATGGCAATCCAAAATTAATTAACATCCTTCCAAAAGCAGATCATTCACGTCACTTTTTGGGTATAAAATAAAGGACATGGAATTAATATTTAATTCTAAGCTTAAATAGTCAAAAACATGTGCAATCTTTACCAACTCAACAATAGCTTATCCATGCAAGCTAAGAACAGCAATTCAAACTCCTCAATCAATTTGGAAACTCAACTAAACAAATCAGTCATGTTTAGTTAGCTTCAGATCAATCCAATCCAATCAATTATCTTTCCTTCACAAATCATCCACCAACAAGTTTGAGACTTCATACTGTTATTCTATCTAATTGCTTGGTGAATCAATCAATCATATCGTTATTCTACCAATATCACAAGTCAAATCAATCATCTTCATGCTCATAGCTTGATCAATCTTCCATTCGGAATACTTCTTAGAGCATCCACAAATCTACAAAAGTCTTCAAATCAATCGGATCCAACACAAGCATTACTCAACCCTGCTTCTATAGTCAAATCGAATCTGAGGTGGCTTTGGAACTTATCAAGGGAAGGTTTGCTTTGTTTTAATTTTCTCTATTCATGTAATTTCCTTGGTTTACACTATGCAGCCTACACAACTACACACCAACATGGGCCATGCACATAACCTTTTCCCTACATCGCCAACCATGCAGCACTCGCAAATATGTTACGCAACTCAGCTCCTGCATAGTGGCCACATGGCGCTTCTAAGGCTCTGGTTTGTCACATCATCTGTCAACATACTTTAAAGTTCACACCTGACAGTTAAGGCACTTAACCATTGGAAGGTGAAAAGTCGCACACAGAAAACCAAAATGGTTCAACTTTCATAATGGTTCTATCAGCCTTTGTGGCTTTGTTATATATGTATATACATCTTGTAGCATGCTGCATTAGATAGCAAACAGATAGTAGAAGGTAGGCAGCCATACATCTCCTTGGAGACTATGCCATGTGCAGAACACAGATTAATAAACTTTTATGTTCCAGTGCTAATATTTTCTCTATCTCTAAATCTTATTAATATTGTTTCTGTATATGCATATAATACATCTATATCCTCATTTAGAGTGTTGTCTCCTGGACTTACTGGGATCTACATAAAAAAGAAAGCCTGACCAGAGTCATCTGGATGTGATGACGTAAAGCTTAAGCAGATATCTGTAGCTGGGGTCAGGCTTTCCTTTAAGATGGATGGTTTGAAGGTTGCAGTATGGGGGCTAGAGGAGGCCGTGGCATACTGAGAAGGGAAAACAAGAGAGTTGAGAAGATTGACAGGTGAAGAGAGTGATGGGAGGTAAAAGTTGTGAAGACAAGCTAGATCAAAAGGGTAGAGCTGAGATGAGACGAGCTAAAGTGAGAGATAACAAATTTTTGAACAACTTTTTCTTTTTCCTCTATTGTTTAACTTCTTCACAAAAATATAAGCCACTAATGTTCTTGTTCTCATTATACTTGATCCAACTGCCAGAAACAAAACTATATCCAGACACTTTACCATCGTGACCATGGAATAGCCACGCTATCCTGAGATGGAAAAGAGTATTATATGAAAATAAAAACTTGGACGATGCAGAACGTAGATACTCTACTTTTGACCACCAAGTGCTCCTAGCAGTAATTCCTGGAATCAAGATGACTTTTGTCTTATTATCCCAAGCATTTCAATAGAAACCTGAGACATATTTTGATCCAAAACAGGTCGAATTACTCAAACTCGACTATGGGTTTCTAACTAAGGGATGAGGCCACATTGCCCTATGCATGCATGAATTGGCAACAGATAAGTGAAATGTGCGTGTATTAAATACTTGAAAGAGACGAATGGAATCAGTCTCTGAGGGGATGACAGGCATGCTCCAGAATCTTGTCTTGCAGCTTTTGTGTGCCTGGAGAGGTGTTTGTTATGTGATTATGTGTGTTTTATTTGGAAAAGTTCAGTCTCACAAACAACAATATAAACGGCATTGTTTAAATACAAGAGATTTGGAAAGAAATAAAAGAAATTTTATTACTCAGAGGCATTTACGAGTGAAGATTACAGGTAATCATTGCTCAAAGAAAATGTGAAACCTTTGTACTAAAATGACGTAGCACATTGCCAAAGGTTGGTCAACTTATTCTATCTAGAAATTGGCTCGTAGATTTTGTTATGACTAAATATAACCAATAATGAGAATCCTTTGTTTTGAAATTTTCAATGTAGGATGATCCGCGATGGCTATTTTGGCCTCAAAGAATATTTTCAGTCACTGTGTGACACAGTTGATGGAGATCGAGATTTCTATTTGCTGGGAAATGACTTTGCAAGTTATTTGGAAGCACAGGTAATAATTGACTTTCTTGTTAAAGTTTCATTCTTTGGTATATTACAGTAATCCCTTCTCTATAGGTGTTCTTCCTATTCCGCCATTACAATTACCTTGAATCATTTTTCATGACATACATATTGATTTCCTCATGCTAAATGTTATTGATGAAAAGCCATTTAAAATTCGACATTTTCAGGCAGCAGCAGATAGAATATTTGTTAACCAGGAAAAATGGACGCGCATGAGTATTCTCAGTACTGCAGGTTCAGGAAAATTCAGTACTGACAGAGCAATCAGAGAATATGCTCAACAGGCTTGGGGTATTGAGCCTTGCAAACGACCATGCTAATCAAAATTGAATAGATGTCTCTCCTGTCTGCAAAGGTCAAATTATGCATCATGCAAATATAATAATTTTAAACTTCTTGACCTGCCTAATCTAAAAAAAATTACTATTTGCCCACTTCTCCAAACTTTTGTACAAATTGTCTCGTACATTCAGGAACATTTCTTCCTGATTATATGGACAATGGCTATTCAGGGAAGGGTATTCTTTGATGGCAACCTTCTAGTTTTGGCTTCGGCATCATACATAGATATCTAACAGATGTGCTTATGCCTTAGAAGTTATAGTGAAACCAATAAATTGCCATCCTCTGCATCTCATATATGTTATTTGGAAGATGAACCTATCAGCTGTTAAAATGAGTTAAAATTGGCCTTTGAGCAGTCATCCAAGGCGATGTCTTGTGTTCTATACCTTTGTCGTGTACATTTTTCGCAAATGCATGTATTGTTTTCTGTGGATTTTCTAAGGCTTTTAGTCATATAAGTAAACTGTATATCGACTTCTCTGAATCAGTTCTCTTACAGAATATATATTTTAATTTTTAATAACACACTTTCTTTCAGCTTTTCACATAAGTGGGCATCTACAAGATTGAACTGGGGTTATGGTAGTCTATCCGACCGTTCTCTTACAAAACAAATGTATACAACTTTTTTTAAAAAAATTTGGAGATGTGCAGTTTATGAAACATTTCTTTTGTACCAATTAGTTGTCATATTTCTTTCAGAGAGCTTATAGATATAACACTTCGAATAAAACAGAATAGTTACCAAGTCTCAGGGATGGAGGATGGGGGATGGGAACAGGATTTCCAGGACAGTTGTTTTGTTTCCAGATTTTGGGGATGGGTATTAAAATAATATTTATATATATTAACTTTATTCAAAGAAATTTAAGAGTTTTATTATATTTAATGTTTTTAAGGGTACTTTCATGATTAGGGTTCAATATATTTGCCAAAAATAACTGTGTTTTTTGGGGGGGGAGGGGGTGCAGCATTCTGCTTTAAAGTAATTTTTTTTTGGGGGGGGGGGAGAATGTCTTCTCCAAGTCCCCAAAATGTCTGAGATGTTCAAGATATCACCAAAATCTAGGAGATGCATCCCCACATAACATTGTAAAAAAGTTAGATATCTAAAAAGGTGTCATTTTATATAAATCTATATGTATTCAGAGCCTTATGCTATACCGAAAGATTTGGTTGTAGTCTTAAAAAAAAAATCTCTAAAAGAATTTCAAATTTCATATTGCAATAACATTTGCCCATATTTAAACTACTTCCAACAAGCATAGTCAAGGAGTCATTAAAAAATAGTATATAATCCAATTTTAATGTTGTAAGATAACTTTCAAAATTTTATATTGCTCTGCTTGTTATTCATCTGCCATGTATACTGCATAGTTCTACGTGAAATCATACATTAGATTTATAATTCACCTGTAAACAATTAGTTAATTAGATTACTTTATACGATGCCAGTCATTATCATAAAAGAGTACATTTTTATCTAAACCAAGGATGATGATGTTTGAAAAAATGAACGGCGACTATCTAAAACGGGTCTGTTATGGTTTGAAAGTCCAATTAATACAAGTGTCATTATATGTTATACGCATGATCTACTTCATTCCATCCTCACTGGTTATAGTCACAGATCGTATTACTGAATACTTCTCAGTAAGAGGTTATGTTTGTAGTGCCTTTTTAGTTCTCTTTGGTTTCGCTTGTAATAAAGTATATAAGCATACTCTGCTATGTGAAATTCATGCCTTCTTGGTTCTCTTTGGTTTCGCTTGTAATATAGTATATAAGCTTACTCTGCTATATGAAATTCATGTATTTTTCTATGGTGTTTGTGACTTTTTCTTTACATTAAAAAAATTATGTTCATTTTTAATACTAACTACATAGAGAGTTCTAGAGAGTTATATCCTAGAGGTAGATATACATAACATTTATTTTGGTGGATAATACTAAAAAATAACATTATTTGTGTTTAGCAATGGATAGGACAAGTTAACCCTCTTTTACCGATCTTGAATTTTTTCATTGTAAGGTTGGATAAAGGAAGATCAAAGATAGTAGTGAAAGAAGGTAGTGGGTGCATTGTACCAGGGAAAATGGAATGGAGATGGAAACACCTAATTATTCACAATGAATAGTAAACATAGACAACATAAAGGGATTTTGAATAAAAATAAGGGGGAAAATAACTATCAATAATAAGTGACAACAAAAAAATGTGGAAATCAAGGAAAAGAATGGTGGAGAATTATGTGTGGGGAACAAAAAGGTATATATTTGCTCTACGTTGATGGGAAGAAACCTAGAGAATTGATTGAAAGAGATTTTGGTAATCTCTTTAGCAAAAAGGAAGAGTTGAATTAGATAACTTAGTATTTCAAAACGTTAAAAGGAATGATGCATTACAATAGAAAGAGAAGAAATAGAGGAGCTTCAAAAGGTATTATGAATAGAAGAAACATTTTAGAAACTAAACTCGAGAGTAAAATGGTTGCATGGAGGGAAAAAATTCCTCCATCAACAATTGCCAGGGAAAAAACAAAATAAGCAAGTTATGTAATATGATAAATGTTTATTAAGATAGTAGCCTTGTCAAAAAATAACATACAAAAAATAGTAATTGCATAGCATACCATGCCAAAGTAGAGTATTTGAACAATAGTAGCTTTTATGAATTAGTTATACCGATCATATAGTTCAAGGAGGATTTGATACAAGTGTCTTTCCTTGACATACAATTTTCCTTTTCAAGGAAAAGACTTAATAGTGGTTTGGTTAACCCAACTATCATAATCGACATAACTAAGAGTCATGCTACCAAAATAAAGAAATGTTGACAAAAGACTAACAAAACTATGTTGGCAAAAGCACTACATTTATTTAGAGTCAATAGTCTACATTAACCGCCAGCGCCACCCGGCCCCCCACTTAGGTAGGTTAGAGTAGTTTTTAATTTTAACAATTAAAAAGCAACACAATAAGCAGTGGATGAGGAAGACATGGCTAAAGAATGTTCAGCTCGAAGGGCATAGACTTTAAAGGGTGGTTGTTGTAGATGTTTGGAAGCCACAAGTTCACATTCCCCAGACACTTCACAACATGTATGACCTATTTCATCTTGTTTTTCCCATGATGGACTTCTTGTGTCACAAATTGTAACTTGGCCTTCATTCAATTGAGCTTTTGTTCATACTCTTCGACTCCTTTTGAGTATGTGCTTGTGGAGTTGTTTCCATTGGGAGAGTTGCTCCTTGAAGCAACTTTGTTGACCCTTTCACTATTATTACAAGACTATCGCCTCACTAGTCATACAATCCTCATCTCGCGATTGTCGTTACTCACACATGGAAGATTGAAGCAACAAGTATCAATACCTATAAGTACACTCAATGTTGTGTATGGAATCTAGAACATTATTGTAATGTCCCCTTTCTTTCGCCGAGAGCCTACGGGCCAAATTTTAGTCTTAGCCTTGGTCATACATAAGGGGCTAAAGACTCTAGAGGCTATTAGGTATAGATGCCTTATTACCACGTTTTTTTGTTATATTTTATCGTTGACATTAAGTTGGGAGACTTGGTGGGAATAATTGTTATATTTTGTCGTTGAGGGGGGACTCATAGTATTTTATTATTCTATTTCTTCTTGGGGTGACTTAAGGTATTTTATTATTCTATTTCTTCCTTGGGGTCACTTAAGTCATTTTTAGTCCCACATGGAGCTCCCAACTTGGAAAAGTATAATGAAAAGTTATAAAATGAGGGTTGAGGGAGTGATTGAGCGGATTCTTACATGCACACTTATGATTTTCATTGAGCAACTGTTGATTGCTACCATTTAGCTTGTGAAGTAAGATCACATAAGATCCCTAGCTTTGGTGGTGAGAGATCCATTCCTAGTTAGTAAGGCATTCTTTGGTGGTGAAAGATTCACCCTTGCTTGTCATTTTAGAGCTGATTAATTTCAGAATTTTCAGAGATTAATTTCAGAATTTTCAGAGAAGGGTTTTGGAAGATTTTTGGGGTTTTTTGTGGAGAAAAATCAAGGGTTTTCAGATTTAATTTGTGGCAGCAATTAGAGCAGATTTTGGTGCCATATTTGGAGACACTTTTGAGAGTTTTGGGCCTCTTCCCAAGAGGAGCGACCCACTTTTGGATTTTGCAGTGATTTTTGGGAGGTTTTCACTGTGTCATTTCTAGATCTGGAGGTTGGGATCTCTTCTATATCATTGGTAGATGTTATTTCCAGAAATTTAGATTCTTATCTATTTTCTAGGGTTTTATCTACTCAGTTCCAAATTTGCAGCAGTATTTTTAAGGGCTTTCAGGTGTCATTTTTCAGATCTGGAGGTTGGGTTTTCATTCTCAATATTAATAGATGTTATTTCACAAGTTTCATAATTTTTTTATGCATATTTGAGGAGATATAATTTTTTGAAGTTTCTTAGCCGCCTAAGACATTCTGTAATTTTCTGGCAACAATATATTATTCCAAAAATATTTTCTAGTGTTTATTATTATTATTGCAAGTTTCCCTCAAAATTTCATGCACTTTGGGCAAGTATTTTGTGAGATATCAATTAAATACCATTCGCTGCCTTAGTTGGTCATTTTCTGTAAAAATCGAAAATTTTACTTTGCTGCAATTTTCATATATTTTGTGCATTTTCAAGTAGTATCTCACAAGGGATATTTCAATTATGCACTAGAGAAGTTATAGTATGAGAAGTCGGTGTGAAGATCCAATGCTAATGCATCCTAGAAATGTTGTGGTGTTCATCCCTTGCTAACATATATTTGTGTGAACCATACATGGCAGTCCTCCACAAACTTTTGGATTCGGGTTGACTTATCCAATATTATCCTACCATGTGAAGGTCTAGTAGTAACCTCTAGATGTCCTATCACCATGGTAATTTCTTGAAGTGTCTTTGTAATGGGTCTCGAAGTATGCAAAAATTGAGATAAAATTATATAGGGATTTGTCTTGCCCGATATGGGGAAAATACTAGAATAATCCTCTAAAGGTTCGTCTTTGGCATGTGACTTTGTGTTATCCCTTAACTACACCCGCTCTTGTTGTGGTTGTGGCTCCATCTATGGCTGTAGCTCTAGGTTTACTTGTCTAGTCTCATGGATTGCAATGGGCTCAATTGTACCTCTACATCCAAATTTGTTGGTTCACCTAGTTTGTGTAACCACTTTTCTATATGTTTCTCCTCATCACTCCTTTTCTGATCATCTCAAATATGCAAGGGAATGTCTACCACAAGTGTTGAGGAGAGGTTGATAGGTATCGCTAGTAATTCAAAAAAAGTAGGGAATGCATAGCCCCTTAGTGTTGTTCTCCCTCCTCATCATCCTTATCAATGTTAGACCTATTAGTACCCAAATCGGTTCTCCCCTTGAAGTCAAGCAACATTAACAGGCTGAGCAAGATGCTTCGAGACATATAGATCATAATTTTAGTCATTTTGTAGCCAGGAAAGGCTCTAACTAGCTCTTTTTCATTTGAGCTTGGAGATGTTGGATAGCATCGTGCTAAGGGTTTGACCTACCCTACTACTTTAGCTTGTGCCTTTAACCAAGGTGAGAGGACTCGTTTTCTAACCTATATCTGCAAGGGAAATGAATGGATCAACAATATTTGACTCTCCTTCTTAGGGCATTTGGAAATAACTTTGAGAAGACATGGTCAATGCAACATAATGTAACTCTCACAAGTTTTCACCCTATAAAATGTAGATGCCTCTTAGACAAGGTTTAGGTTACTAGAGACAACAATAAAACCCGCTTGCTTTTGCATGTTTTTGTTAAATTCTAGGACATGAGTAAACACAGAACAAGCATGGGTAATTCTTGTAGGATTCATCGGTTTTGGATGTAATTTGTTGGGGAATTAAGCAGGATAAAGTTAATTATACCAAATTTATGGGAACTTTTAACAAAGGCTATAAAATCTACCAAATAAGATGATGACAACACTTCAAATAGCTAACACTGAACCTTCAACCAGAAGATGTGCACCCATGGATGTCGAAAGATACATGTTTTAACACATTCTTTGATAATTTAAACATAAAATCTCATGTCAAAGACTCAATTAAACACCCATATCTATCACGCCTAAGATACACTCATAGACTGACAAATAAATTTGTATCAACAAAATGAAAGTAAAGTGAATTTAAAATTGTTTATTACACAATGAAATGAAATCTCTTATCATAGCACAATTTCAATTACCACGATACTACCAAAAGGATAAGATCTTGTGTTATTTAGAGGAATTCCTAACATAATATTGCAACATGAACATGAATAGCTACTTGAAACATCTCAACTTAAAAGTAGACAAAAAAATGCTCATGATTAACACAATTGACTCGGGGCTCATCAAAGGGAAAGTTTCATTTATAGTCTCAATGTTTTTCAATGGTTGTACGCTCGCAACCATCTTGACATGATTCAATTTGAAGGCTAAGGAAATTAAAATGTTTGTCAGACAAGTTCTTGGAAAAATGGTTTCTCTCAGTTTATGCCTTTCTATAAACGATTTTAGAAAAATTTAACCCCCCCTTTATGCAAGAGTATTCTCATCGCATTTATACAATCTCAATCGCTCGCTCACTTTTCAGTTTTCCCCCAAAAATATTGAATTTTCTAAGGAATATTATCCTTTATTGATTGCAATCTGATCCATTCTTATTCCTTTTCAATATTCCATTCTTATGTTGTCATGTGGACATATTACTAGTGACTCACGTTCTCTTATTTTCTCATAATGACTAGGTTGCCAAGTCGCCTTTTCTATCTTCACATTTACTAGAACATGTACGCTCCTTTATGGAAGCTCCTCAAACTACTTAAATGGCTATGATGTGACCATTGCCAACCTTTAGTTATCAAACATCAATTTTGGAACGTGTGTAATGATCACTAGGTCTCCTAATTTGAGTAGTTCCCCATGTGTAAATTTTTGTCACTCTTAATCATATCTTCTGTCATTTGATAGTCAATCACTTCATCATTATTTACTTTGTGCAAGCTAAGAAGAAATATCTATCGATTTGATGGCAATGATTTCACTCAATTCAATTCACCTGCACCATTTTTTAATATAAGTTTCACTCTTATTTCCTCCCCCATATGCATCCTTTTCCAGTCTTGAATGCGAGAAACTATTGTAGAGCTCCTTATTGGTATAATGGTGAGGGTAGATGTGGTGAATAGCTTAAATGAAATATCTTCGGAAGATTTGAATCAAATATTTGACTTAACAGGCCCAGATGAAGCATTTGTTAGGGCTTTATTTAAAATTTCTGACCCAAGGGATAGCAAAGGGCCCCTAACATATTGAGAAGTTCAATTATCCCTCCTCTTGAGATTGATAAAAATAAATCATGATTTCTCTACCTTCCAATTGATGTATTACCATCTCTTCCACTGGGAACACCAAAAAACTCCAGAAGAATTGAATAGTTTTTGGATTAAGAGAAGGCCTATTATGACAGGCATGGCTTAATACAAGTGTCCCTTTCTGTGCAATGAAGAATTTGTGCTGAAAGAGGTTCCCAATGAGTCTTATTTACTTTACAACAAATCCTCCATTAATATTGTGCCCATCATTTCTCATAAGGTGGATGAATTGGAGAAGATAATCACTTCTCTCGAAAAGGGTCAGGCAAGACCCAAACCATCCCAACCACCCACCATACCAGCACCATCCCCAAGAAGGAAAATATGGGAATCAAGCTCTCAAACCAAAATCATTATTTTGGAAGAGGAAGAAGTAGGGCCTTCATCTCCTCATCATTCCAAAGCATCATTATATGCCACTTGGGAGGGTAAGGGCAAGTCTACTCTTCAACCTTCTATTCTAATGCATCGGGCTTCTTTGATGGAGCAAAAATTATCAAGACCTCGGCTTGTTCCTCTACCAAGAGAGAATATAGCATTTACAAGGATGCAAAAGGGTGGGTCTAGTTCCAAATCCCTTACTCCATCAAGTCCCCGATCTGTAGTACTTGCTCTTCCATCCATTCCAGATGTTCCTTCTCAGCCTACTTGTGCTCAACCCGCTCCAACTAGTTTTGTTCCCTATAAGGCAAAAGGGAAAACAACATTTCCAAGTGGTGGTTTAGATCTTCTAGACTGGGTATCTTCTTATCAAAAGAAGATTGAGTTGATGAATATCTTAAATGGCCCCAGGATGACCGATGAATCATTAAGGGACATAGGGATGTCTCAGAACTTGGCGGGGTCAATTGTGTTTGCTCAGATAGCTCAAGGTTCAATTGAATTACCTAGGAAGAACAAGTTGTTAAACAAGATTCCACCATTCGGAGGAGATTTTAAGGTAGAAGCGGAGGATAATTGAGTGTTGTTTTTCTTCTTGTGTCCTTTTGACATAATTTCCAGAGTGTATGTAACCTTTTCTGGGCAGGGGTCCCTATAGAATCCCCTTCTTGTCTTTTATCCACAACATAGGAAACTCAAATTATTACATCAATACACATGCTTGGTAATGGATTTTACAATTCTAAGCCATATAAAAGTCTAATGTGTCGCATCAAACTACATCCATGTCTGATAACAATAATTTCAAAATGATGTTCAATTTTTTATGAGACAAGAGTAATAATCAAGATAAGATGAAAAGAAAGTTTCAAAGAAAAACAAGCCTAAGCCTGCTCATTAGTTTTTATATCTGCATCTTTTTCTTTCTTCATATGAGTTTGTATGGTGTTGAAAAATCGAGGTTTACCTGTTCAGAGCACCCTGTACTGACCCATCTTTTGTTTGCATTCTCGAGGCTTTGACTGTAACTTTGCAATCCCTCTAGTCTCATATCAATGGTGCCCATGATTTTGTTAACCCACCGCTTTTATGTCTTCATTTAAGAGCCTCAACTCAAATTTTTAGCCACCTCTTCAACTGCATGCCTCGGGACTCAAAACCACATTCAATCCTCCAAGCATTGGGTCTTCTGCTTCTTTGTCTAGTTCTTCTGACAGTGGTAGCTTCTTTGCACGACATGTGGAGACCTTGCCCATCTTTGGGACTTCTCTCTCTCTCTCTCTCTCTCTCTCTCTCTCTCTTCTTCTAAATCTGTGCCTGGGCGACACGTGGAGGCCTGCGAGTCCTTCTTTACTTTGACTTTTTAGCCCACCTAGGCTACCTTGTTGTGCTTTTTCCACATGGTCGACCCTCGCTTCTTGAGAGTCTCCAACTCTTTGCGCCTTTCTAAAGATGCGTCGAAGGAACACGTGGATACCTTCTGCGTCCAACTCTGCCCATACAAAATTAAGCCCTGCAAAACACAAAAGAACACCAGAAGGAAAAGAGGGGCCCATTTTCACAGGGATTTTCAGGGGCAACATAATTTTTACGTTCCTCGTCCAAAAAAAAGGATTCACACCCTAAACGCAAGACTTGCATTTGCATTCATCACGGTCCTATATTTGAGCATACATTTTAAAATATGGGCAAATCAGTCAAAGAAAATTCTTTGAAGGCATACTTTGGATAAAAAGGGTGAGATTTAAATCGAGCACCAACAAGACCCATCACCCTCTTCCTCTTAAGTGGGTTGCTTGAATATCATCCTCGTGGTTTGTCAATCATTTAAGGGAATGTCAAGGTATCTCCAACGGTACATAAAGGGCCAAGTCAGGGCATAAAAATTGTCAAATGTGAAGCTTCCATCTATTGTCATATGGCATTTTGTCATATAAAAGCCCATGTCAGATGAGGAAAGGAACTCGTGAATATGTGCAAGCATCATCTCTCCCCAATCATAGATCTTGCCTTCCCTTAGGCCCACTAGGTGGTCTTTCATCCTAACTACAATATCAACCTACCATGTAATGTCCCACTTCTAGGATCAATAGAAAATATGCAAATCAACAACCCTTCAATACTCTAATCCACTGAAATGCAAAACACAACCACAAACCACTTGAACCAATCAAATAGATAACTCAATAAACCCGAAGGTAAGGGTTTAATGGCCTGTATCAAATGAGTTCAAATAATTAATTCTTAGCTGAACTAATGGCCTCAAAAATCAGATTTTATTCCTAA
This sequence comes from Taxus chinensis, assembly GCA_019776745.2. Lineage (NCBI taxonomy): Eukaryota > Viridiplantae > Streptophyta > Pinopsida > Cupressales > Taxaceae > Taxus > Taxus chinensis. The sequence goes on along the minus strand of CM034152.1, from coordinate 216,031,722 downwards.
CTTAGAATGTTGCAAATAAGTCTTCAAACATTGACCAACTAAGCATGTAAGAAGGGTAGAAAAATTCATATCTAAACTCCACCTTTCAGTCACCGTAGTTGCTCTTAGAGTAAGAATTAAATCTGGACTTATTTCATCAATTGCAGACCACTGTTATTGAGCATTAAGCAAGCATAACCCAACTACCATGAAACACTTGAAATTACTCCTAAATACATTTACACATATCGCTGCCAGGTATGATCATTTCAAGAATCATTAAGACAAGGGAACATGCATTCTCCCCTTCTCAGGCATTCAATATCTTACTCAAACAAACATATTCAGATCATTGCCTTCACTGGCTCAAACATCATGTAAATAACAACTAAGATCAAATAGATAGTGCCATACAGTTCGCTAATCTTTGGAGGTTCAAAACATACATTAAAACATCCAATACCTCCCTCAATGGAGTCGTTGATCCGAGGAATAACACGACAACTTCATTCATACCCAAACCAAATCACAACCATACCAAAACTACCATCATAGATTTTCCCTGAAAGAGATCGCAAACATTGCCCAAATTGTCACTACACATAAGCATACAGAGATCTGGTTATTTATCATTCACAAACAGTCCACAACTACTCAGGCATCGGTCACTGCAATCAAGGAGTCAAATCATGCAATTAAGTTAGTCGATTTACACCCAATAATGACCCAGACAGTTCATGAATATTAAGAGGGGTTGTTGGAGCTAGTGAGACTGTAAATCATGCCCAGGATGGTCGATTTCACACTAGATATAGCATATAAAATAGCTCACAAACATCAATGACAAATCACCAAGGCTAGGAGCTATAAACCACTATCACAAGGAATATTAAATCAGCCAAATCGATATGTAAGGAGCAAGAGATCACACCCAAAACCCAACTACTACAGTGAATCGCTACGGTAAAAAACATGCAAATTTCAATGGAAAACTTCATCTAAAAATCATCTAAAGCCAAAGACATGGATCTCACTTGAGATTGCACAAATACTTCTTCAAATATATTCTCAATAACCAGCTCAATACAACCTCCCATGCAAGAGAGAGAGAGAGAGAGAACATCAATGGGCATGCATCTCAACTCTAAGCATGGAGCATCAAAATAACTTCATCATAACATAATAATAATAATGATCATAGCACTCCTTTTATAAGCAAGGAGGCACAAAATTCGAAATCCCTAAGAGAGGGAAATTATTAAATAAAAACAGTTTGTTTTCCCTAGGTGTGGCGTCCCCTTTTCAAAGGGTGATTTTATGAATAAAAGCCACCTAAATATTTATTTAATTAATTCCCCATTTAATTTTTATATTTTGGGAATTAAATTAAATAATCTTCATAATTAAATAATTAAATAATTATTTCTCCAGGCAATAATAATTAATTATTTAATAAAAATGTTCCCCTTGCAACATCCCAAAGCCCACGAGGAAGTATAGGCTAAGGGTCTTCAGAAATGGGGACATTACATTCCTCCCTTCCCAAGATTGTTTTCCCTCAAGCAATAGCAAGCTCATGCCTCTGGTACCACCATGGTAGCACTCCAAAAACTGGGTTCCCATGCCTCTCAAGTGGAGTAACATTTGTAAGATCTTTGGCTGCTTCATCCTCCTATAAGTGGGGAGTGAAAATTGCAGCAATTTTTTCTTCAAACCTGCACATGAAACAAACCAGTTAGAAAAATGAGTGTTGAAGAACACTCTCATTGCTTCTCCTTGGTATCTCTATGGCTTGGATAGTGCCCAACTTCCTTTCATGCATGGGCTGCCCCCACAAACTACTATGCAATCCCATACTCTGTTGTAGTCATGATGTTACTCACCAACAATCAGACTTAGCCCTTCTCAATCAATCATGCATGAGTTACAATCCAACACCCATAACCATATCATCATGTGTACATCAAAAATCTGAATTGTAAAAGGAATGAAGGGGCTGATCATGACGATGTTAGATACCAAAATGTTGGGGCAGCAGTTAGTCTTCCATGTCATCATCCCAATATCAATTCCTGTGTGTTGGGAAACAATTTTAGAAGCTATCAAACTTAAAATATTAGATACAACAACCCCATCTTGTATAAACAACTCCAACAATACATATTCAATTTTTTTGTTATTTTCTAGCAAGTACTCAATGTGCTCTTGTTTTTTCTTGCTTGGGACAACAGAATGACATTCCCCTTATTTATATCCCAAGATAAACTTTATGCTCCCAACACTTCTTTCAAAAGTTAGAAGTTGTAAATTACCATGGCATAGGGAAAATAGAAGATTTGATCCCAATGTGCAAGACATCAAAACATTCTTGTGAAGAAATGACATACCCCTCATGATGATAGAATCCATGTATGTATCCTTATGCCATCTCCTAGTCTCATTAGCACGTAAAATGATAGGCAACACATAATTTAGTTTTACCTTATCACTTACCAAGTCATTTAAAAGGTCACTTCTCCCATGCTTGGTTGCCCCTTGTTCTTCTTCCTTAGCTACCATGAGAATCATAAAATATGGATCATGTGAAGACCTTATACCATGGCCCTTCTTCTCCTTCAAACCCTTTGTAGAAGCCCCAAAATTTGTAGCCATGCAAATAATGTCAACAAGATCCATCCCACACATTTCATTTACCAAATTTCTTTTTGAAAACACAAGAATCAAATGTCCAAGTGACAGCCCATCATGTGCAAATTTCATAATAACAAGATAAAGTGCATGAAATGACTCTAAACAGACCTCAATATTGTGAAGAATGACTTCGTACCTTTGAGGGATGACATTACCTAGATAAAAACTCTCATCATGATTGAAATTTGAACTATGCACAATCCACAAGAGTTGAAATTTACCAAGATATAACTGTTGTACCAAAACTGAAAGTGAATTTCTTACCATGTAATATGTGGTCCATGTAATTCCCTTATTTCAGAATGCCTTCATGATTACCTCTTGTGTCTTGAACTCCCCAAAGTGAATGGTTGAATATTATTTTTCCCATTGGTGAGAAGAAACAATAGACTCAACAAGATGAGACACATCTTTCTTCATAGCACTACTGAGATCCCCATATTCATCAACAACTTCATCATTCTTATTAGCCAAATCAAATTCTGAATAAGCCATTACCTTAGCATTTGATTTTTTTGTGCCTTCACATTTTTTGCAAGTATTAGATACAAAAAGCTCATTATTATGCATCAAAGAACTCATACCTTAAGAATCCTTTCTCATATCCTTTTCTGAAAACTTGGCTGTCATATATGTCTTCATCTTGATATTATTCATGACACCTTTTGCCAAGGTGTGAGAAATGCATGATGCCTCCTGTCTCAATTCTTCCTTAAGCACATTCAATAATTGTTGAGGAACATCATCATATTTATTTATCATTTTAGACATGATACTTTATATTGTAACCATTACATTTTCTGAACGATTATCCTATATGACCCCAAAGAATACCTCGAACATATGAAGGATAAGATCATTACAACCAAGATCTAACTTCAATACACAAGATCTTACCTTTGTCATAGTTTCCAAATTTTTTACCCTCTTGTTGTAATAAGAGCTTGTGACGTTCAAAAGGCCTTGAAAACTTCCGACCATGTGTCTAAATATGTCCCTCGTGATATCATCACTGTAGGGTAGATTAGGGGTTGTGACACTTGTGACTTCAGCAATGCAAGTAACGACCATAATTTTCATTCTCACATCTTCATGCCAAAAGATTCTAGGCTTAATCAACTGAAACATCAAAGAATGAATCATGTATTTATCTGATTGTTCGACCATGGCCAAACAATTTATTGTTTCCTCCAAGTCCTTAAGCAAGGCATCCTCAAAATGATGCGGATGCTTAAGCTTTTTCCCAACCTTGATGATTCTTTCTTTCAAACCACCTTCACTCATTAACTCCATGGTTCCACTCAGCCTCTTATCTTTGTATACAAATATGAAAATATAAATCCTGCATTCACAAATGACCCACATTAATTGAGAAAGGAAGCTCTGATACCACTTTAATGTCCCACTTTTGGGATCAATCGAAAATATGCAAATCAACAACCCTTCAATACTCTAATCCACTGAAATTTGTAAAACACAACCACAAACCACTTGAATCAGTCAAATAGTTGACTCAATAAACCCGAAGGTAAGGGTTTAATGGCCTTTATCAAATGAGTTCAAATAATTAATTCTTAGCTGAACTAATGGCCTCGGAAATTAGATTCTAATCCTAACTCAGAATGATGCAAATAAGTATTCAAACATTGACCAACTAAGCATGTAAGAAGGGTAGACAAATTCATATCTAAACTCCACCTTTCAGTCACCGTAATTGCTCTTAGAGTAAGAATTAAATCTGAACTTATTTCATCAATTGCAAACCACTGTTATTGAGCATTAAGCAAGCATAACCCAACTACCATGAAACACTTGAAATTACTCCTAAATACCTTTACACATATCGCTATCAGGTATGATCATTTCAAGAATAATTAAGACAAGGGAACATGCATTCTCCCCTTCTCAGGCATTCAATATCTTACCCAAACAAACATATTCAGATCGTTGCCTTCAATGGCTCAAACATCATGTAAATAACAGCTAAGATCAAATAGATAGTGCCATACAGTTCATTAATCTTTGGAGGTTCAAAACATACTTTAAAACATCCAATACCTTCCTCAATGGAGTCGTTGATCCAAGGAATAACACGGAAGCTTCATTCATACCCAAACCAGATCAAAACCATACCAAATACCATCATAGATTTTCCCTAAAAGAGATCGCAAACATTGCCCAAATTGTCATTGCACATGAGCATACAAAGATCTAGTTATTTATCATTCACAAACAGTCCACAACTACTCAGGCATCGGTCACTGCAATTAAGGAGTCAAATCATGCAATTAAGTTAGTCGATTTACACCCAATAATGACCCAAACAGTTAATGAATATTAAGAGGGGTTGCTGGAGCTAGTGAGACTGTAAATCATGCCCAGGCTAGTCGATTTCACACTAGATATAGCATATAAAATAGCTCACAAACATCAATTACAAATCGCCAAGGCTAGGAGCTATAAACCACTATCACAAGGAATATTACATCAGCCAAATCGATATGCAAGGAGCAAGAGATCACACCCAAAACCCCGCTGCTACAGTGAATCGCTACAGTAAAAACATGCAGATTTCAATGGCAAACTTCATCTAAAAATTATCTAAAGCCAAAGACATGGATCTCACTTGAGATTGCACAAATACTTCTTCAAATAGATTCTCAATAACCAACTCAAGACAACCTCCCATGCAAGAGAGAGAGAGAGAGAGAGAGAGAGAACATCAATGGGCATACATCCCAACTCCAAGCATGGAGCATCAAAATAAATTCATCATAACATAATAATAATGATGATCCTAGCACTCCTTTTAAAAGCAAGGAGACACAAAATTCGAAATCCCTAGGAGAGGGAAATTATTAAATAAAAGCAGTTTGTTTTCCCTAGGTGTGGCGTCCCCTTTTCAAAGGGTGATTTTATCAATAAAAGCCACCTAAATGTTTATTTAATTAATTCCCCATTTAATTTTTATATTTTGGGGATTAAATTAAATAATCTTCATAATCAAATAATTAAATAATTATTGCTTCAGGCAATAATACTTAATTATTTAATAAAAATGTTCCCCTTGCAACATCCCGAAGCCCACAGGGAAGTATAGGCTAAGGGTCTTCAGAAATGGGGACATTACATACCAGCTCACATTGAATGCCATTTGCATGTTCACCATTCTTTGGAATCCAAATATTCTTTATCAAGTCTATAGTGGTCTTTAGAGCCAACTTGTTTGAAGTTAGATTTGGTCAACTTACTTTTTGCACGGAAAAATCCTTTTGTTACTAAGAAATTTGAGGGTTAGTTGGTTTGCTAACTGAGAGTCCATGTAATGGTATGCAAAATACCCTTGTAAAGTTATGGGTGGTGTTTGTAATATTCACTTGTCCATATGTTCAATAAATGACAACCTATTGTTCTTGTATGACTTGAGACCTTCTACATCACAGATGGTTCCAATTCACAACTACCAAAGTCAGGTATCTATAAAATGTAGTCCACCTCGTCTCTATGTAGGGTTATCTTCAATTGATGGTTCTTACTCTTGTTGGCCCACTATGTTTTGACTCTATGGCCACAAGACTTTTTCAAGTGTTTTCGAAGTGGCACATGTATGCTTTTGGTAATGGTTCAACAACTCTTTGTATTTTATTTCCTTTAGTTACTAGATTGAAGCTCGAACATGTGAATCATTCTTGGTGATGTTATAAGTGTTTGGTAGTTGTGCATCCTTCCCTACATGTGCCAAGTCATTCAAATGCTATCTGTAGGGAATTCATTTGTTGCATAAAAAGATAGGATTGTAGTAGGTGTTAGAGGATTTTTATTACTTTCGGCCATAACTAGGGTGGCAAAACCAAAATTAATTATCAAATAATACTTGATGAAACCCTTGTTTCATGGATCCGTGAATAAATATTTAAACTTAAATTTTTGAATGTGCTTTGGACCCTACAACTAAATTGCTCCTAAAGCCAATGTTATATCTTTATGCTAATTTGTCAACTAGACTTCTTCCCAAAAGCAAAAAATTGAATTCCCTCTTGAAAAAACATAGCTTTGCAAATCTAACTACAAAAGCGGTAGTTGTAGGTATGAATTAAAGCATTGAAAGAAATATGTGCTTACCTTTCTGCTCTCCTTTCACTCTGACAGGCGAGGAGGCGAGGAGGCGCGGATCGTGACAGGCGAGGAGGTGAGGAGGCGAGGAGGCGCGGATCGTGACAGGCGCGGATCGTGACAGGCACCGTGAGGGTTTGAGACTACAGTGTTGCGGGGCCGCGTCAGGGGCAGTGTTGCTGCGGACAGAGTTGCGTGGAGGGTTGCGTGGGGGGCTGCGACAGGGCTGCGTGGAGGTCAGGGTTGCGGACAGGGCTGCGTCAGAGTTGAGACAAGGAGGGTAGTGATTGGAGGACAGTGTTGCGGGCCAGGGCTGCGAGTGGAAGACAGAGTTTGTGGGCCAGGGCTGAGAATATTCGGGATTCAAAGGTCAATCTAGGTAAAATCGTATTTGATAAGTCACTTTCTCAGGTAGACCCACCAACTCTTTTTATTCTTTGCAGCACTCTTTGTATATTTCTGTCAAATCTAGTCCCAACGAGGCAGGCAACGCATGATTAAACACAAGGGTTTCAAAGATAATCTAAATATGGTACCATAGATTTCTATTATCCCAGAAACACATACAGAAATAGAAAACAAAATTTGGGGAAAGGTAGAAATTTACCAAAATCATACAGCGGGTACAGCTAAAAAGTTGGTATATGTGAATGCAAAACAGTACAAAGGGATTCTACGGCGTAGACAAGCAAAAAAACTAAGAAGAACCCAGAAGAAAAATCTCACACTGATTCTACCGAAGACAACAAACAACAAAGAGAATTTTTGTTTCAGAGAACATAAAATGGAAGAAAAACAATCAAGTTCGAAGGATAATAAAAAGGATCCAAAGTTGAACAAAACCGACAGAACTGCAACATACAAGGAAGAAAGGGAAGACACAGTCCAGGACTCTAAATACCTATACAATCCTACTTCGACCCCTCTTTTGTGGTCTTCAGAATTATATGTGAAGGAACTCATGAACATGAAGGAAAGGCTTGGAATTTTGGAAAACCATAAATTGCAAAAAAACAGTGAGAGGAAAGAACTAGTAGAAGTCAGATACAAGTTACAAAGAGAAAATAAAATCCTCAAAGAACAGGTTCTAAATCTCCAAAACCTCATGGAAAGAGGGCAACAAGAGTTAACTATGCTAAAACAAGATTTGGGACATATGAAAACAGGGGAAGAAAAAAGACCCGAAACATTAAAAGGAAAGGAAACAATTCAAATAGATGAGATTCAATCAGCAATTAAAGACATGGAAATAAAAGAAAATCAGCTAAAGGATCGGATAGAAGAAGCCAGAACTTGGTCTCAATTAGTAAGTGGATCGTCAAAAGAACAAAAGCAAGTCATAGAGAAACACATCAAAATGCAGATAAAAGAAGAGAAAGAACAACAAGATAGAGCAGTGAATTTTATTATCAAGGGTTTAAAAGATTTTGGGGAAAAAGAAAGAACTGACATATTGACAAGAGACTTTCTTAAAGATGAACTGAAGTGGACAGGCTACATACAACAAGCAAACAGGATTGGCAGGAGAACAGAGGGAGGAAAGGACCGGCACGTGCGAGTGGTCATGAGAAAAATAGAAGACAAACATGCTATCCTAAAAAATAGGGGATTTCTTAGAGGCACACACATATATCTAGATGAAGATTTGACATTCGCACAACAAGAAGACCGAAGGAAAGAATGGGAGAAAGTGAGAAAAGCAAGGGAAGCAGGAAAATGGGCACAAATGAGAAATGGGAAAGCCCAAATCAGCGATCATTTTGCAAACAGAAAATAGGAATTAGGGGCCCCACGGGAATCCATGCACATAGTAAGCTGGAATTGCAGAGGTTATCCATGGAGAAGAGGACCGGGTTTGGGGCCCATAGCAGAAGGGAAAGATATTATTATTCTTACAGAAACACATGAGCATGAAGGCTGCAAGGTTCCAGAATTTGAAGGTTACAAGAAAATTTCAGTTTGGAACGAAGGGAGTGAAACAGGTAAAGGCCATGGCGGAATCACAGTATTAATCAGGGAAATATGGATCGCAAATGTCAAAGTGGAAAAAGAAGATCCAAATAAGCAATACATATGGCTGAAAATAACAGATGACAAGACAACAATCAGATTAGCTGCCTGTTATTTTGCACCGAAAGGTTCTAAGACATATAAGAGAAGAAATTTGGATAGTGAAGACCCATACGCTTCAATAAAAAAAGACATTTCTATTTTCAGTGCATCTGGAGAAATAATTCTATTGGGTGATTTCAATGCGAGGACTGCAAATAACCAATCTCTTCAGTTGACTAGCTTGGAAGGAGGTGAAGACAATCCGTTGTGGCTTAAAGAAGAAGAGAACAAGCTTTGGGAAAGATTATCTCAAGACGGTAGAGGAGGGGTGTCGCATTTTGGAGTTGAGCTTCTAGGCTTATGTAGCTTATACAACATGGTTATTTGCAATGGCATGAGGGCTTGGCCTGGATTAGGCAATATTACCTGTAAAATATACAATGGTCAAAGTGTTGTAGACTATGTAATTTGTTCTCAAAGTTTTATCTCCACGATTCTTGAGTTTGAAATCGGAGATTGTCCTATCGAATTAAAATTAGATCACAGTCCTCTCTTGATAAAGCTTGGGACCGTCTTCAATCAGCAACAAAGGAATCAGGCTCAACACATGCAAAAGACATTCCAAAAACAAGGAAAAATCATTCTCAATAAAGAAAACCAAGAAATATTTGTTGCAGCCCTTAAGCAGCAATTTCAGATAACGAGAAAAGATATAGAGAACATGACATACAAAGGAATGAGTGGTTATATTCGGAGTAATATGTTGATATCCTTGATCCAGAAGGCTCTAAGTTTTTGTAAGAGATCTAAACCTAGAAAAGGAGCGGCAAATACTTTTCCGACAAACCCATGGTATGATGAAGAGTGTAAAACTGCCAAGAGAGCATTGAAAGAAAGTGGGATGAACAAAGAAAATAAAAAGACTTATGAGAGATTGGTACAACACAAAAAAGAAAGTTATGTGTGCAAGAGAAGGACAGAATTAATTTCTCTTGGAAAACACAACCCCAAAGGTTTTTGGAAGGAGCTACAACAAAAGAAAAAATACATAGAAAATAATATCACAGGTGAGCAATGGTTAGATTATGCAAGGAACCTTTATGAGCGTCCTCAACAAAAAAATATTCCTCTCATAATCGAGACTTCGATTAAGCTTTTCTCGACAGAAGACATCAGGCAGGGCATCAAGAATCTAGCAAGTGGTAAAGCTCAAGACATCGATGGTCTATAGGCTGAATTTCTAAAATGGGGAGTTGAGGTCCTCACGCCGCACATCAGAAAAATATTCAATGATGTCAACCAAAATGGCTTCCCGACAGAATGGACGACTAGCATTGTCATCCCTCTATTTAAAAGTGGTGACATTAATAACCCATCCAATTATCGCACCATTATGATCAACCCTCTTCTCGGTAAACTCTTTGGAGGCATAATAGAACGGAGAATCAGCAGTTGGGCCGAAAGAGAGGATAAAAGAGCAAAAGGGAAAGCGGGTTTTCGGCCTAAACATTCAACAATTGACCATTGTATTACTCTCAGACATTTGATTGCGAAGGTTTGGGACACGCAAGGAGAAGGTTTAGGACACGCAAGGAGAAGAAGCTTTTTGTTGTTTTGTTGATTTTAGGAAAGCTTTCGACACAGTGACCAGAAAGAAACTTTGGGACAAGATGGAGGAGCTTGGGATTCCAGATGAATTCAGAGCAACAGTTCATAAATTGTATGAGCAGGTCAGAGCTAAAATCAGAACCAAAGAAGGTATGTCCGAGTGTTTCAGCAGTGACATCGGTGTCAAGCAAGGTTTCCCTCTTTCTCCCACCTTATTTGGGCTATACACTGATAAGCTTGAAGAATGGTTAAACAAAACTGAAGGAGGAGGTATTCAGTTAGCTAGTTACGTGGTGAAGTTACTCTTTATGTTGACGACCTTATACTAATTTTAAAAACAGCTCAAGGTTTGAGGGAACAACTTAAAGCGCTAGAGCTCTTCTGTCAAGAAGTCGGGATGCAAGTGAACACTAGCAAAACAAAAATCATGATTTTCTCCTTGAAAAGGAAGGAAAGACAAGATACCTTTCTTTTTGAAGGGAGTCCTTTGGAAATAGTCAATGAATACAAGTATCTTGGGATTGACTTTCACCACAAACTTAGTTGGGAGACTTGTAAAGCCAAAAGGATACAGGGAGGTTGGAAAGCATCCTATCTACTTCAAAACAGGTGTAGGAAAGCTGAACTTTGGGACTGGAAAACTAAGAAAACCCTTTTTGGACTGTTGGTCACTCCGGTGGTTCTTTATGGCTGCGAAGTTTGGGGAAGTAGCATGTCAAATCACGGGTGGAGACAGATAGAGAGAATCCAGAAACATCTAATCACAAGCACCCTTAAAGTCAAATCAATTATTCCTTATGAGATCTTGTTGGCGGAAGCGGGTACTTTCTCGTTGGAAGCTTCGGCAATATCTCGGATGATAAGCTATTTGAAAAAAGTTGCAAGCATGGACAATCTTCGCTGGCCCAAAATAGTTGTGGACTATACTTTGGAACGCAGAAAGAAAACTTGGATGAATCAAAATTTTAAATGGATGAACAAATGGGACATCAACTTGCAAGAATGTTCTAACAGCAACAGGGAAATAAAAAATTATGTGACAGAAAAGTTCAGGACTGCCATGTGGACGGGTCAGATTGGTCGAAAGAAAGCACATTATATCAGAGAATTCAATACCAATGGGGAACATGATGAAAAAGCTTATCTAGGAGCAGATATCAGGGGTAAAGAAAGGATTCTAGTGGCTCAGTTAAGGGTTGGATCGCATCATCTTCGATGCGAAACTGGTAGATGGACTATTCCAAAGGAAGATTGGGAAAGGAGAATTTGTCTTTTCTGTAGCAAAGGGGTTGTCGAGACAGAATGTCATTTCGTTATGGAGTGTTCAGCATATGATGATATTCGTATTCAGTATGAAAACAACTTGAAGGTGGACAGACTAGAGGAACTCTTCAAAGGAACAAAGCTTCAAGCGACTGCGGGGTTCATCCTCAAGATTCACAGCGGAAGAGCGGATATTGAAAGGAGTCTGAAATATGATTAAAGTCTCAATTTTTGTGGTCCCATAGACTCTTCAGTCTCGTGGACGTTATTAAAATCTTTCATTTCATTTCATCATTTCAATCAAGGTGTAAGGATTCGTGCCAACGTTTCTTTTCATTGTACAATGCTTCCAGAAGATTGTATAGTTGTGTATAAGGTTGGTTGCATTCGAGAGGGGGTAGTTCGAGATGGGACTACCATATATGTGCATAAAAGGACGAGTAAGGTGTACATGGGAAATAGGTACAAGTCATATAACAAAATAACTTATGGAGGTAGCATATACGATAGGTACTATGTACAAAATCCAAGGAGAGTGTATATGACAAGTGGGAAGTTTAGAGGAAAAGCATACAACAATGTATGTATAACATTTAGAGGTAGAGTGCATGACCTAAAAGAGGGTGTTTGAGTTGTTTTGGCAAGAAGTAACGTTGAGACACATGCAATGGTAGAGGTTGTGTTTTGATGATGGGAATTCAAATTGTTTGTAAGTAGGTTGTTTGGAATAAGATTTTAAGGGAGGGGATTTGGTATTTATGGTATCCAAGTTGGGTGGGGTCGAACTTCTTTGCCATATTTTTTTGCTGTCATTTTTACGAACTTTGTGTGTATCTTTATTTGTACTATTTTCTTTATCACCCTAATATAAGATGATTCTTACATTAATACTCTTTGTTCTTAATTAATACCCTTTTATATTCAATTAGTTCATCTTGCCTTTTATTGTCGTCCCATTTAAGATTTCCGGCTTGAGTGCCCCATTCTCCAAGATTTCGATAATCTAAATGCACTAGGTTACATTACTTAAACTTTCTAGGTTTGATTTCACACATTTCGTTATATTTAACGACTAAGGCTTAGACTTCGAAGTTCATTTGTCATGGATGTTTATTATGGAAGTACTTCCTTGTTTGCATGATCTTGTTCACCCACTATGCCATTAGATGTCACCCATCTAGTCCCTTCAGCTAGGTGAATCATTCCTTAAGACTTTCCTTGTCACCAAGTTTGTTTGCGACAACCATCCTTATACTCTGCATGAAACACTCTATTGGAATAGTTGCATCTTGCCCACACATTAGTTGGAAGGGTGTATGAATTGTAATTACCTTATAGGCTCTTTGGTAACCCCATATCACTATCGGTAAGCATTTCCCAATTTCCAAACTTTACTCCACACAACTTTTAGATCATTGAGATTAAAACTTTGCCAGTGGTCTTTGCTTGGCCATTTTCCCTTGGCTAGTACGGACTAGAAATTGAATGGAAGATTCATAACTCTAAAGTCATTAAGCAAATTGTTTGGTAGATAACATGCCCCCAACGACTAGATGTGATTTGTAAGGGAATTTGGGGTCTTGTCACTATTTGCATATAGATAATCCTTGAAGTACTCTAAGCACTATTTTCTAGCAAAGTTTTGGTTTCCACCCATTTTGTGGTTCAAGCCCATCTTGTAAAACAACACATTTATCAATTCAAACATTTGGGCCTTTAGTTTTCTACTCTCAGTGGGTTGCATATTCTTTGAAAAAAATGTCATATATAAAACAATCCCCAATATTTATATACCATGTTGGTACAACTACAATTTTGAATAAATTAACATATGGATAATCGTTTTTGACACTCCCTACTAGGTCTCCCAACTTTATGCAAGAGAGTCTGTCAACAATTGCATGACTCTTGCTAGGTTTGATGATGATTTTGATAGTGAATTCTTGCAAAAACATCAACCATCTACTTATCATTCCTTGGATAATGGGCTTGTTGATTAAGTACAGTAGTGTGTGATAGTTCATGTAAAGTGTAAAAGGATTCACTAGCAGATAATGCCAAAACTTGTGCACTACGTGCACCATACCAAGAGCTTCATGTTTTGTGGTACTATAGTTTTTTTCATCATTGGAAAAAAGTCTATTTGCAAGAACACGGGATGATCCAACTCTTGAGTTCCCATTTGTGTTAATATTGCCCCATTGGCATAATTGGAAGCTCCTACATGGACATGAAACTCATTGTCCCAATCGAGGTATACAAGTATATGTGAGTTGATCAATTGAACATTGAATTCCTTAAATATTTATTCCTTTTTGTTGGACCATATGAATGATGTTCCTTTTCTTGTTAGAAGATACATGGGGCGAGAGACTTGTGGAAAACAAATATGAAGCATCGGTAGTACTCGACATACCTCGAGAATAATTTTACCCCAATGACTCCCTTAGGTGCTTCCATTTCCACCATACTCAAATTTTGTTTAGGTTTGTCTTCAATCCAACTTTGCACACTATGTGATTGAGAAGCTTGCCTTGTGGGACCAAAAACCAACACTTCTTTGAATTTAGGGCCAACTCCATTGTTTTGCATCATTGCATCCACTCTATTAGGGCTCACATATGAGATTCTTGTTCACTATAAATTGGCTAGTCATCCATGAAGGTTTTGAAGTTGTTTGTAGCCATCTCGTCAAAAATGTGTAGGATGATTAGTTGCTAAAACATTATAAAATTTGAATGACATCCAATTTTATGCATAGACTTTGTCTTTCATTAGAAAAGTGATCTTCATTTTATCTTTTTCAATAGTTTTATACATAGACTCTGTCTTCCACTATAAAAGTGATCTTCATTTTATCTTCTTCAAACAATATTGATTTATTTGTACCGTGAGAGTTCATCCATGAAAGAATAAATCTCGTACCCTACCACTTCTTCTAGTATAAAATTTGTAAATGGGAATGGGAATGGGAATAGGTCCTTAATAGTAATAACTATCTGGACTTCTAAAGTCAAGACATACTTACCTATTCTAACTCATTCTTTAGACTGGTTACTGTTGGGGGCACCTCTTCGCTTGTTTCCACTATGAAGTTTATATTTTCCTTGAGCATATTAAATGGGATTGACTCCTTTTGATAGTAACAACATTCAGATTTCTGTAGTCAACACATATCCTTATTTATTATGACTCGTTCTTTGAGAATGATTGCTATTGGGAATGCCTGTTCGATTGTTTCCACTATGAAGATTAGACTTGCCTCAACCATGTTTTCAATATATTCTTAGACCTTTGCGGCATAATTCAGATTCATTCTAAAAGTTATTTCTTTGTACGAGATAAGCTATTGGGACTAAAGGGATTCTATGTACGCACATCTTGCACTGCTATTTTTTACCCCCATACCATTTTAAAACATTACTCCCAATTTAAGGTCATTGCGCAGGACTGGCTAAGTATTTAATTGGGGAGATCAAGAAGTCGACGAGTAAATTTACAATGGAAACGGAAATTTGTTAACTAAATCCATGGGATTCAGTCCCGCATTCTTTAATACCACACACATAATGTTTATATATTGAAAGGCTATTAGCGTAAAGTAAGAGATGGAAATTTAACAAACCTCATAAGACTCTCTTGCATTTAGTGTGAAGTATGTAATCGTGGCACATGACAAGGAATTTAGAAGGGCTATGTGATCATTAAGGGGGTGAAGTACTAAAGGACAACGAATGAATGATTTTAATAACATCCACGAGGTTATTTGGCCTCACTGAAATAGTGTTCCAGGATTATGCCACATGTCTTAAGCTCACGGGCTCGGCGCTTTGGGGACATGAGAAGGGTTAGGAAGGTTTCAAAAAGTCTTAGCAACTCAAGATTTTGAGATTGTGGTAGGTATCATCATCTCGTAGACTCTCGCATTTAAGTTCTGTTAAATGTTCAAGTCTCTACCTTATTAATCTCTTAAGAGGATTCCCAAATGTGTGACAAGTGGAAGGATCTAGGTGATCCATAGAGAAGATATATAGTTGAGTGTTTAAGAGAGTTAAATAATTTATTCAAGATGCATTATATGGGATTTGAACACATGTTAAGATCACACCTTCCTGGGGAGTTTTTATGGTCAAAAGTTTCTAAGGGAATCGAAGAATTTTCAAATCTTGTGGTTCTCCTAATTATCTCACATCATTATCCAGTGCACGTGCATAAAGTAATATTTGAGGAAAGACTCTAAAACAATGAAATAATTCTTGTCTCTTAGATCTAGCCACGTGTCTCAATCACGTTCTCTTATAGAATCCATAGCGTTTTCACCCAACCTTGCTTAAAGTTATAACTTTCTCAAAGGCTCCGTTCTTTAGATGGGTGACACTTGTCATGTTCTTGTGATGTCATGGAAATCATTTCAAGGAGTATGGACAAATTGGCAAATCAATTACATTAGTAGTTATAATAATTGGTGTTTCTTATAGAAGACAACGTTGTTAATACATATATGAGTGTGCAATGCCAAGGAGAGAGCGGTGGTATTATTCATAGAATAGGAAATATTAGGCTTGATGTACATGGAGATCAATGATTCAATTATAAAACTTGTAATTAGTAGAAAGTAGTTTAAGACTGAGAAGTGTTAGTCAAATAAAAATAGGGGACTCTTTTTGTTCAATGAAAAGTGCCCCAATAAAAAGAGGTATATTTTCACCCAGGAGATGTAGAATGAATATGTGATTTATAAAATAACTATATATATCTTGATTCATGCACCATTCTAGATTATATGTAATTAGAGAGTTCATGCAATATATATATATATATATACTATATATATATATACTATTATATATATATATATATATAATCCATGATTCCAGGTATTATTACATGTATAAGAGATGACAATCAAATTAAACACATAACTTTATTATGCTCAAATCATTATCAATATATAGTTCAATTTAATGTTCCTAAAGGGTAAGAATATATATCTTGGATCATGATTGAACAGACTCCACTCATGTATTGTGTGTAGATGTCAAGGCTCCTTACGCTACAATGTAATTTCCCTTTTCCCTCGCCCATGGCCTAAGGGCCAATGCGTGCCCTAACCCTAGTCATGCCCAAGGGGTTACGGACACTATTTTGCTATTGGGTATGGGCATCTAGTCCAGTTGTTATTATTTTCTATTGAACTGGGTCATAAAGTAATTTAAAAAGGGACTAGATGTTATGTTTCATCATTAGGGCCACTTAAAGTACCCTTTTTGGCGACTTGATAGAGGACATGCATGGCATTAAATGTTATATTTCTTCATTGAGGTTACTTTATGGACCTAGGCGCCTAGGAAGGGAAAAGCAACTTCAAGTTATTTTTAATAAAGCCCTCTTTTTGGGAAAGTGCGCCTTGAGTGTTTTAGGGTTTCTTTGACATGAAAAGGTTATAAAAGGAGATGAGGGGTGAAAGGGATAATCATTTCATACATACACTTATATTTCTTTTCATGGTGCAAACTGTTGTTTGCAAACTTTTAGCTTGTGGATGTAAGATCCCACGGGAACCCTAGCTTCTGGTGGTGAGAGATCACCATCCCTAGCTAGTAGGGCATTCTTCGGTAAGTGTGAAAGATCTACCCTAGCTTGTCATTTGGAGCAGATTTCAGGGCTGGTTTTACAGAGGTATTTTCAGAATTTTCAGAATTAGGGTTTGAGGATTTTTGAGAGTTTGGTGGAGATTTTTCAGCTGGTTTTCGGATCAGACCTACGGCAGCCATAGAAGAAGGATTCCAGCATCATCTAGCAGAGGGTTTCACAAGGGTTTTGGCTATTTTCCAAAGGAGGGGCGACTTGTTTGGGAATTTGCAAGCCCTAATTTCCTAGGGTTTCCAGCAGTCCTTTTTCAGATCTGAAGGTTGGAAAGTCATCTACTTATTTTTATATATATTATTTCCAAAGTTTCATCATTATTGCATTTTGTATTTGGAAAGATATTAATTTTCGAAGTTTTTCGGCTATTTTAGGCATGCTTGTAATTTTCTGGAAAACGTTATATTAACTAAAAAATTCCAAAAATATTTCCCTTGTGTTCTTCATATTATTATCTTGTTCCAGTTAAAATTTCAAGTATTTTGGACGGGTATCTTTGAGAAGTTATTCACATTTTTCTGTTCGTTGCCCATAGCTGTACTTTTTCTGCATAAAATCTGCAAAAATCAGATTTAGTATTTTGCTGCAAATTTCTTGTTTTGTCAATCATTGCTCCACTCTATTAGGGCTCACATATGAGATTCTTGTTCACTATAAATTGGCTAGTCATCCATGAAGGTTTTGAAGTTGTTTGTAGCCATCTCGTCAAAAATGTGTAGGATGATTAGTTGCTAAAACATATAAAATTTGAATGACATCCAATTTTATGCATAGACTTTGTCTTTCATTAGAAAAGTGATCTTCATTTTATCTTTTTCAATAGTTTTATACATAGACTCTGTCTTCCACTATAAAAGTGATCTTCATTTTATCTTCTTCAAACAATATTGATTTATTTGTACCGTGAGAGTTCATCCATGAAAGAATAAATCTCGTACCCTACCACTTCTTCTAGTATAAAATTTGTAAATGGGAATGGGAATGGGAATAGGTCCTTAATAGTAATAACTATCTGGACTTCTAAAGTCAAGACATACTTACCTATTCTAACTCATTCTTTAGACTGGTTACTGTTGGGGGCACCTCTTCGCTTGTTTCCACTATGAAGTTTATATATTTTCCTTGAGCATATTAAATGGGATTGACTCCTTTTGATAGTAACAACATTCAGATTTCTGTAGTCAACACATATCCTTATTTATTATGACTCGTTCTTTGAGAATGATTGCTATTGGGAATGCCTGTTCGATTGTTTCCACTATGAAGATTAGACTTGCCTCAACCATGTTTTCAATATATTCTTAGACCTTTGCGGCATAATTCAGATTCATTCTAAAAGTTATTTCTTTGTACGAGATAAGCTATTGGGACTAAAGGGATTCTATGTACGCACATCTTGCACTGCTATTTTTTACCCCCATACCATTTTAAAACATTACTCCCAATTTAAGGTCATTGCGCAGGACTGGCTAAGTATTTAATTGGGGAGATCAAGAAGTCGACGAGTAAATTTACAATGGAAACGGAAATTTGTTAACTAAATCCATGGGATTCAGTCCCGCATTCTTTAATACCACACACATAATGTTTATATATTGAAAGGCTATTAGCGTAAAGTAAGAGATGGAAATTTAACAAACCTCATAAGACTCTCTTGCATTTAGTGTGAAGTATGTAATCGTGGCACATGACAAGGAATTTAGAAGGGCTATGTGATCATTAAGGGGGTGAAGTACTAAAGGACAACGAATGAATGATTTTAATAACATCCACGAGGTTATTTGGCCTCACTGAAATAGTGTTCCAGGATTATGCCACATGTCTTAAGCTCACGGGCTCGGCGCTTTGGGGACATGAGAAGGGTTAGGAAGGTTTCAAAAAGTCTTAGCAACTCAAGATTTTGAGATTGTGGTAGGTATCATCATCTCGTAGACTCTCGCATTTAAGTTCTGTTAAATGTTCAAGTCTCTACCTTATTAATCGTCTTAAGAGGATTCCCAAATGTGTGACAAGTGGAAGGATCTAGGTGATCCATAGAGAAGATATATAGTTGAGTGTTTAAGAGAGTTAAATAATTTATTCAAGATGCATTATATGGGATTTGAACACATGTTAAGATCACACCTTCCTGGGGAGTTTTATGGTCAAAAGTTTCTAAGGGAATCGAAGAATTTTCAAAATCTTGTGGTTCTCCTAATTATCTCACATCATTATCCAGTGCACGTGCATAAAGTAATATTTGAGGAAAGACTCTAAAACAATGAAATAATTCTTGTCTCTTAGATCTAGCCACGTGTCTCAATCACGTTCTCTTATAGAATCCATAGCGTTTTCACCCAACCTTGCTTAAAGTTATAACTTTCTCAAAGGCTCCGTTCTTTAGATGGGTGACACTTGTCATGTTCTTGTGATGTCATGGAAATCATTTCAAGGAGTATGGACAAATTGGCAAATCAATTACATTAGTAGTTATAATAATTGGTGTTTCTTATAGAAGACAACGTTGTTAATACATATATGAGTGTGCAATGCCAAGGAGAGAGCGGTGGTATTATTCATAGAATAGGAAATATTAGGCTTGATGTACATGGAGATCAATGATTCAATTATAAAACTTGTAATTAGTAGAAAGTAGTTTAAGACTGAGAAGTGTTAGTCAAATAAAAATAGGGGACTCTTTTTGTTCAATGAAAAGTGCCCCAATAAAAAGAGGTATATTTTCACCCAGGAGATGTAGAATGAATATGTGATTTATAAAATAACTATATATATCTTGATTCATGCACCATTCTAGATTATATGTAATTAGAGAGTTCATGCGAATATATATATATATATATATATAATATATATATATATATATATATAAAATCCATGATTCCAGGTATTATTACATGTATAAGAGATGACAATCAAATTAAACACATAACTTTATTATGCTCAAATCATTATCAATATATAGTTCAATTTAATGTTCCTAAAGGGTAAGAATATATATCTTGGATCATGATTGAACAGACTCCACTCATGTATTGTGTGTAGATGTCAAGGCTCCTTACGCTACAATGTAATTTCCCTTTTCCCTCGCCCATGGCCTAAGGGCCAATGCGTGCCCTAACCCTAGTCATGCCCAAGGGGTTACGGACACTATTTTGCTATTGGGTATGGGCATCTAGTCCAGTTATTATTTTCTATTGACTGGGTCATAAAGTAATTTAAAAAGGGACTAGATGTTATGTTTCATCATTAGGGCCACTTAAAGTACCTTTTTGGCGACTTGAGAGGACATGCATGGCATTAAATGTTATATTTCTTCATTGAGGTTACTTTATGGGCCTAGGCGCCTAGGAAGGGAAAAGCAACTTCAAGTTATTTTTAATAAGGCCCTCTTTTTGGGAAAGTGCGCCTTGAGTGTTTTAGGGTTTCTTTGACATGAAAAGGTTATAAAAGGAGGTGAGGGGTGAAAGGATAATCATTCATACATACACTTATATTTCTTTTCATGGTGCAACTGTTGTTTGCAACTTTTAGCTTGTGGAGTAAGATCCCACGGGAACCCTAGCTTCGGTGGTGAGAGATCCATCCCTAGCTAGTAGGGCATTCTTCGGTAGTGAAAGATCTACCCTAGCTTGTCATTTGGAGCAGATTTCAGGGCTGGTTTTACAGAGGTATTTTCAGAATTTTCAGAATTAGGGTTTGAGGATTTTTGAGAGTTTGGTGGAGATTTTTCAGCTGGTTTTCGGATCAGACCTACGGCAGCCATAGAAGAAGGATTCAGCATCATCTACAGAGGGTTTCACAAGGGTTTTGGCTATTTTCCAAAGGGGGCGACTTGTTTGGGAATTTGCAGCCCTAATTTCTAGGGTTTCCAGCAGTCCTTTTTCAGATCTGAAGGTTGGAAAGTCATCTACTATTTTTATATATATTATTTCCAAAGTTTCATCATTATTGCATTTGTATTTGGAAAGATATTAATTTTCGAAGTTTTTCGGCTATTTTAGGCATGCTGTAATTTTCTGGAAACGTTATATTAACTAAAAAATTCTAAAAATATTTCCCTTGTGTTCTTCATATTATTATCTTGTTCCAGTTAAAATTTCAAGTATTTTGGATGGGTATTTTGAGAGTTATTCACATTTTTCTGTTCGTTGCCCTAGCTGTACTTTTTCTGCATAAAATCTGCAAAAATCAGATTTAGTATTTTGCTGCAAATTTCTGTGTTTTGTCATTTTTGTGGTAAGATCCCAACTAGGGATATTTCAGTGGTATCAGAGCGGTTGTTCCTCCAGCCTGTTAGGGTTGAAAGATGGGAGACAGAGACAGAGACAGTGAAGAGATGGGAGTAGATCTGATGAGACAACTGTTCACCAACATGGTGAAGCAGCAGGAGACTACCAACCTCTATTTGAGCCAGCTTACTGAGAGGTTAGCACAGGGTAGGATCGAGACTCATGCGGAGAAAGGAGAGGCCAGCAATATGGGTCAACATGGTAATAGAAGTGAGAGTCGACATTCGGAACAAGGGTCCCCTCATGCATCTACCAAGCCATTGGGACTCCACGAGCCTTCATTCTTAAAGGATCTGGAAGTTTCGCAGACTCGACAGCACGTAGACATTGTGGATGAAGAATCTTGCTAGGAGAAGTACCGAACTTTGAGCGAGGGTTTCCGAGACAACATGCCATTTCAGGAGTATTGCAAAATGAAGATTGGCAGTAGGCCTAGGAGAGATTACCAGCCATAGGTACCTGAGTTTCAGAAGAGGTTAGGGAAAATCTCTATTCCACACTTCGATGGCTCTAGGAAGTGTACCGCCCAGTCTTGGATTCAGAAGTTAAAGACTTACTTCGACTTGAATCCCATGCGCGAAGAAGATGCAATTAAGTTTGTTATCCTACACCTCGAGGGAGATGCCCATGACTGGTGGCATCATGGATTGATCACACAGGGGCACATGCATATCACTACATATGCAGATTTTACACAGAGATTGATGAGCAGGTTTGACAGGAGGGACCCAGATAGGCACTTCAGGGACTTGACCCACTTGAGGCAGACAAGTTCTCTAGATCAATACATTGCAGATTTTCAGAGGTTGTTAGTGATGGTATCTGATGTTTCAGAGATGAGGTTGACTTCACTCTTCATGGCAGGTTTGACGAACGCTTTAGCAGGATTTGTGAAGGCATTTGAGACTTCCTCCCTACATGAGGCGATTAGGCGAGCACGAGATTTTGATTTTTCCACTCCAAAATCGAGGTTTCCCCCTCGAAATCAGCCTAAGGGTTTTCCTTCGAAAACTAAGGGTTCACAACCAAAGGGGCCCCCACCCAGGCAGGATACCACAAGGAGGCCATTTGTATCGAGAGAGGACCGGGAGGAGTTGAGGCGAAAGAAACTCTGTTTCGATTGCCGCACACCATGGGTTCCAGGACATGATTGTAGAGGGAAAGGAAGGGCCCAATTGATAGAGGTCTTTGAGGAGAGTGAGAACGAGGAGGAGCGGTACCATCAGGAGTTAGAAGATGAAGATGAGGAGGCATTGGATAGTGCGGGGATTGAACAGGAGGAGGAGACTTTTGCCCAAGAGACTATTGCTACTTTGTCGAGTACCCCGAGGTACAAGGCATTCAGAGTTAGGGGAACATTACAGGGCCAGAGAGTTGTAGTGCTCATTGATAGTGGGGCCACCCACAATTTCATTGATGCATCTTTGGTAGAGAAGCGGGGACTGCAGGCAGAAGACTTTGAGGGTTTCAATGTAGTGGTAGCTAATGGTGAGTCCATGAGATGCATGCAGCGAGTTCCACAGTCGAGTATCACCATGGGTAACCATACAGTCACCGATGACTTCTATGTGGTTGGTATTGGAGAGACCAACCTTGTGCTCGGTGTACAGTGGCTCCATTCTCTTGGAGAATTTCAGACTAACTTTCAGACAATGGAACTCAAGTTCAAGTCCGAGGGAAAGAATGTAACCTTAAGAGGTTTATCTTCAGAAGCACCCAGAGTTGTTTCAGCAAAGAGGATCAAGAGGATTCACAGACACAATGGGGTTGATTGGGTAGTACAGTGCTTGGTTTCTACCAAGAACTCAGAGGATGGACAACCAGAGTATCATGTAGATATACAGGGGCTATTGGACAAGCACAGTACAGTTTTTAGCGACATACCACCTGGTGTACCGCCAGAGAGGGGATTTGAGCATGTGATTGAGCTCGAGGACACTAGACCAGTGGTTACTACTCCTTACCATCACCCCAAACGGTTTAAGGATGAGATTGAGAGGACCATCCACGATCTTATTGACATGGGACACATTAGGCCGAGTTCTAGTCCTTTTGCTTCTTCAGTAGTGTTGGTGAAGAAGAAGGATGCGACCATGCAGATGTGCATTGATTATCGGGCATTGAATAAGAAGACAATCAAGAACAAATATCCAGTGTCGCATATTGATGAGCTACTAGATGAGCTACAGGGAGCAATCTATTTTTCTAAAATAGATTTGCGATCGGGATATCACTAGATCAAGGTTAGGGAGCAGGATGTGCATAAGACCGCTTTCAGATGTCATTATGGACATTTTGAGTTTTTGGTGATGCCTTTCGGATTGTCTAATGTACCAGCCACATTCCAGTCTTGCATGAACCACGTGTTCAACCGCCACTTGCGGAAGTTTGTTTTGGTCTTCTTTGATGATATATTGGTTTACAGCAGGACTTGGGAGAGTCATATCCGCCACCTTGATGAGATATTGGGAATACTAGGAGCTAATTTTCTATATGCGAAGGCTTCTAAATGTGAGTTTGGCATGACAGAGTTGTTGTACTTGGGATATGTGATTGGCGGAGGGGGAGTCAAGGTGGATAGAGAGAAGATACAGGCAATTTTGGATTGGCCTCCACCCAGGATGTTGACACATTTGAGGGGATTTTTAGGACTATGCACCTATTACAGGAGGTTCTGTCGACACTAAAATTTTCCTCCGTAATTTCTATTTCATTAATGTATGTATTAAGAATAGGATGTTGTTAAGTATAATTAGTAGTAGCGTCTGATAGAAGATAACGGTGCCGTCAGTACGGTGCCGCCAATAATGTGGAGCACGGTAACAGTCAAAGTACAATAGGAATGTTGTAAAAAGTAAATATTTGTCCTAAGTGGTCCGGTAATGTTAAAATGTCAAAGTTTGGGTAATTAGAGAAGTAGGGTCTACGTGATTAGGAATTAGAAATATTATATTGGTAATAAGGACAAGGAGTGAGGTCATAAATATTTTGTGTATTTTATTTGTAAAAAGTCTAAAAATGTGGAACCCATGTAAAATGATAAGGTTTATCTTATCTTAGAAGATAAGCTTACATGTACAGATAAGAGTTAAGGTATGGAGTATGATTCGTCAGAGTGGATTTCTTATCCTATCTTAGAGATAAGATGGATAACACTGGAAGTTCTATAAATAGAGAGGCCATCCCCCTCATTTAGCATAGAAGGAAGTAATGAGAAATATTGTAGGAAGTGTGCGAAGGAAGCCATCAGTTTAAAAGTGTGTTGAAGAAGCCATTAAGAGGTGTAATTGTAAAGTTTCTCCCATAGTCTTGGTGAAAGCCAAGTGAGTCAATAACACTTGAAGGACCTCATGGATTACATCCACCAAACTAAAGGTTGTGCATTAGTAAATAATCATAGCACGAGGAGTTCCCGATGAAGAATTATCATAGTGCCGGATTGGTGATGACATTTTGGTTCCGTTGCCGGGACCATTCCTCGTTGGTGGATTTTCTGGAGAGATATTCCCACTTAGTCAAAAATCAATTAGATTGTTTTTACTGTGCATAGTAGTTACCATGGTAAAGTCATTTTTGCCATGAATAGTAGTTATCATGGTAAAGTCATTTTTGTTGGAATAGTATTTACCGCAGTAAAGTCACTTTTTACCGTGAATAGTATTTACCGTAGTAACTTCACTTTTTACCGTGAATAGTATTTACTGCAGTAACTTCATTTTTTACCGTGAATAGTGTTTACCACAGTAAAGTCAGTTTTTACCGCAGTAAGTCAAGTTTTACCATAGTTTACCGTGGTCATTTCTATTTTACTGTAGAAAGGTGTAAAGTCACTTTCTAGTATAGTGACTCCAATTATTTGTGCACATAAGTCTTGTTGATTGTACTTGTGGGTTGGTATTTCACGGTGGTTACTTTTGAAAATGGGAAAGATTCTTGTTTTTTCAACTCAATCTAATGAAGATGCTTCTTCTTTCATTCAAGAGTTTAAACAATCCTATATTTGTAATGGTCTTATAAAAAGGGAACAATGGACTGAATTTTTTCCTACCTTTTTGGATGGTTCAGCACTTAGGTGGTTTGAAACACTAGGTGATAATGTGAAAAATTCATGGGATTTATTAACTAAAAGTTTTCTTGAAGAGTTTAGTGAACAACAGAAATATGCAGATCTCATGATCGATATCACAAAGCTATCTCAAGGAGAGAAGGAGAAGATAAGGGATTATCATGCTCGTGTTCTAGAGCTAAGGAGGAAGCTTGATGCCCAGATCCGGAAGGAAGGACTAGCGGATGGGTTGATGAATGGCGTGGATAATCTCCTCTGTAAGCACTTCATTCTTGGGATGAAGCCAGAGATCAGACAACGAGTGAAGTATGACCGCCCAACTACCATTGAACAAGCAAAGGAGATTGCAAGAAGGCAAGAAGAAAGCATGGAAGAGGAGCCCAAAGAAATTATTGCTAAAGTAGAGCCTACACCAGCTCCTTTGGTCCAGAATCCACAACCAATCTCGGTGAGCACAAATATTTCTCCTAGTACATCTACTGAGTATGAAGATTTGCTCAAAAAGATGGGTCAGTTAACTATTAATCTTCTTTAAGGAAAGGAATTTAGTTCTTAGGGAGGAGATAGAGGTCCAAAAAGAAATATTTCTGAAGTTGTATGTTATGGTTGTTATAAAAAGGGTCATTATAAGTATAATTGTCCAGATAGAGCTTCTACATCTGGTAAAGGAGATAATGATAAAGGAAAAGCACCTGTGAATTCTTTTGATGTAGTAGATAAGAGCAGAAATAATGAAGTAGATGTGTTTATAACAAAAAGAAAGAAAGAAAAAGATAATCAAGATGGAAATGATCCTAAGAAGATGAAAGAAGAAACTAGTAAGAAACATAGGAGAAGAAAGTTGGGTGTGCAGGATTTTCTGATTTCACAGGGGCAAGGACCATACTCCATCTTGGAAGATCTGTCCAAAAGGCCTGCAAATATTACATACGGTCAACTTTTGGCTATGTTTTCTGAGAAGAGGCGGGAGTTGCAAAGTGGACTCAATGCTCGACGAAGGAAGGAGGTTGAGGTCCCTGTTTTGGAGGCAGAGGCAGATCCCTATGCTCCACAAGCTGAAGTATTATGTAATGGTATTTCAATTCATGATGTCTTAGTTGATGGAGGTGCTGCAGTTAATGCAATGACCGAGTCTGTAATGAATATGTTGGGTTTAAAAATTGATCGCCCTTCAACACTTATGTTAAGGTCATTAAATAAAGGAAAAACTAAACCAGAAGGTGTAGTTTCAAATGTGGCAATATCTGTTATGGGTGTGGTATGTGTGGTAGACTTTCAGGTGATGAAAAATGGTACTATTGTGTACCCAATGCTGTTGAGAAGACCATGCCTCAGGAGAGTTCATGCAAGAAACTACTGGAATGAAGGTTTCATGACACTTGGACGTGGTAGAGAGAGGGTGAAGATAAATGTGATTCCTCGACATCATAAGGCTGAACCTGTGGATTCAAGTGATGAAACTGATGATTGAACATCCTCTGATTACTCTAGTACCAGTGAAGTGGACACTGAAGATGAAGAAAGTGAGGTTGACGTTTCAGTCATGGATATCCTTCTAGTCACACCAACTCATGACCCCATAAAATTATCTGAAGAAGAAGTTGATGATTGTCTCCAATAAATAAATATTGGTGATGTTGTGATGGAGAGTGAGAAGGAATCCTACCTCCAGCTCTTTCGAAGGTACATACACCTATTCACTTTTGATTACAAGGAACTCCGTCAAGTAAGTTGGGTAGAACATTGTATTGAGCTGGTAGATGGTGCTAAGCCCATAAAACAAATGCCATATAGAATGAATCCTAATTTTTCCAAGACTGTAAAAGAAGAAATAGATAAGTTGCTTGATGCAGGATTCATATTTACTACAGAGAATTCAGAATGAGTTTCTCCTATTGTGATCTCAATAAAAAAGAATGGGAAGCTACGCATTTGAGTTGATTACAGGAAGCTCAATAAGGCAACAAAGAAGGATCATTACCCTCTTCCATTTTCAGATCAGATCTTGGACGAAGTAGCTGGCCAGGAGTGCTATAGTTTTGCTGATGGATATAGCGGCTACAACCAAGTTCGTATAGCAGGGAAAGATCAGCTGAAGACCACGTTCACCACTCCTTGGGGGAACGTTTGCTTATAGAGTTATGCCTTTTGGGTTGTGTAATGCTCCAGCAACATTCCAGCATTTGATGAATAGGGTGTTCGAACCTTACATTGGGACCTTCATCAGAGTATTTCTGGATGATTTTTGCATCTATGGGAGCAAGTTGGACCACCTGCACCAAATGGAGACAGCATTTCAAAGGTTAGATGAAGCACAAGCCTCACTAAACCCTACAAAGTGTGTATTTGGATGTTCTAAAGGTGTTTTGTTATGGCATGTTGTATCCAGAGATGGTATTGGTACTGATCCTGATAAAGTTTCAAAAATCAAAGATTTACCATTTCCTCTTAATAGAAGTAAGTTGAGATCATTTTTAGGCCATGTGGGTTACTATAGAAGGTTCATCAAGAATTTCTCAAAGATTGCACAGCCACTAACCCAGTTCTTGAAGAAGGATGTTACTTATGAACTAGGAAATAAGGCACATGAAGCTTTTGGACAACTGAAGGAAGCCCTGATGTCTTCACCTGTTTTGAAGAATCTAGATTAGAGCAAGCCATTCATTGTGTACACTGATGCCTCAGATGCAGCACTAGGAAGTACTTTGAGCCAAAAGGATGAAAATGAGAATGAACATCCAATTTACTTTGGGAGCAGACAAATAAGCAGTGTTGAGGTAAATTATAGTGTAACTGAAAAAGAGGCTCTGGCTATCATTTTTGCTGTAAAGAAGTTTAGAAATTACTTGCTAGGGAAAAAATTTCTAGTTGTAACAAATCATCAGGCTCTAAAATATATTGTAAATAAGCCTAACCCATCAGGGAGGATAGCAAGATGGATAATTTTTCTATAAGAGTTTGAATTTGATATTATAGATAGGCCAGGAAAGAAGCATGTCAATGCAGATGCACTCTCTCGAGCCTATGATGGTTTAGGATCATCTTGTGATGATGATGATTTCCCCGATGCAGCATTGTTATCCCTTGACACAATCCCTAGTGAATACATAGATATTTGGAATTATCTGAATGAATATAAGTTTCTTGATGGTGCCAATGCAAAGACTAAGAGAAAGATTACTCAAGCTAGTCGTCCATATTCTATTCTGCATGGAGTATTATTTCGAATAGGACCTGATGGACAGTACAAGAGGGCAGTTGGACGTGATCAAGGGAAGGAACTGCTAGAATAATTCCACAATGGTACATGTGGAGGGCACTTTTCTGGACAACTTATAGCAAGAAGGATCTTGGATGCAGGTTATCACTGGCCCACTCTTTTTAAAGATTGTTATAATTATTGTAAGACATGTGATATTTGTCAAACACATGGTAACCGTAAGACTTCATTAGATCCATTATGTCCTATTCTTCCCCTTGGTCCCGTTGAAAAGTGGGGAATAGACATTGTAGGTCCACTTCCAACTACATCACGCCAAAATAAGTATATTGTAGTTTCCACAGATTATTTAACCAAGTGGGTTGAAGCTAGGCCATTAAAAACAGCTTCCATGGATGAAGTGGCAAGGTTCATGTATGAACGCATTGTCACCAAATTTAGTTGCCCATTAGAAATTGTAACAGATCAAGGAAGCCACTTCATTAATGAGGTGGTGGAAGCCCTAGTTAATAAGTTTTCTATTAAGCACAGGAAGGCAACAACATACAAGCCAAGCACAAATGGACAGGTGGAATGAA
Source organism: Taxus chinensis (assembly GCA_019776745.2). Lineage (NCBI taxonomy): Eukaryota > Viridiplantae > Streptophyta > Pinopsida > Cupressales > Taxaceae > Taxus > Taxus chinensis. The sequence goes on along the minus strand of CM034152.1, from coordinate 216,002,217 downwards.
CAAATTTTGTGTTGTGTCAAATTCTAGCAAAAGATGCAGCCTTGCAGGTACATAAATGGGATAAAAGGATTCATGCAGCATTGTGGGCATATAGGGCAACATCAAAGTCAGCAACAGGATACTCCCCATTTCAGTTGGCCTATGGCATTGATCCAGTTCTTCCTATTGAGTTTGATATTCCCACTGTGAGAGTTATGAAAAATGAAAGGATGGATGAAAGTGATTCAGTAAAAGAAAGGTTGGTACATCTTCATTTGCTGGAGGAAATGAGAGAAATAGCAAAGGATACAAGCCATAAGAAGAAAATGAAGCAGAAGGAATACTTTGATCAAAAGATCCGGTGGTCTCCATTTCATGTGAATGACTTGGTTCTAGTATATGATTCCAGATACAAAAAAAGAAGACAGAGAAATTTCTTCCAAAATGGATGGGGCCCTACAAAATAGCAGTTGTGCATGAAAATAGTACGTACCGACTGGAGGAATTGGATGGCACTCCCATTACGAAATGGGTCAACCACGACAAGTTGAAGATTTTCCAAGCACCAGAATAGTCTACTCCGAGGACAAAGTAGAAGCTAGGAAGGGGGAAGATGTCAACACTAAAATTTTCCTCCGTTATTTCTATTTCATTAATGTATGTATTAGGAATATGATGTTGTTAAGTATAATTAGTAGTAGCGTCTGATAGAAGATAACGGCGCCATCAGTATGGTGCCGCCAATAATGTGGAGTACGGTAACAGTCAAAGTACAATAGGAATGTTGTAAAAAGTAAATATTTGTCGTAAGTGGTCCGGTAATGTTAAAATGTCAAAGTTTGGGTAATTAGAGAAGTAGGGTCTACGTGATTAGGAATTAGAAATATTATATTGGTAATAAGGACAAGGAGTGAGGTCGTAAATATTTTGTGTATTTTATTTGTAAAAAGTCTAAAAATGTGGAACCCATGTAAAATGATAAGGTTTATCTTATCTTAGAAGATAAGCTTACATGTACAGATAAGAGTTAAGGTATGGAGTATGATTCGTCAGAGTGGATTTCTTATCCTATCTTAGAGATAAGATGGATAAGCCTGGAAGTTTTATAAATAGAGAGGCCACCCCCCTCATTTAGCATAGAAGGAAGTAGTGAGAAATATTGTAAGAAGTGTGCGAAGGAAGCCATCAGTTTAAAGGTGTGTTGAAGAAGCCATTAAGAGGTGTAATTGTAAAGTTTCTCCCATAGTCTTGGTGAAAGCTAAGTGAGTCAATAACACTTGAAGGACCTCATGGATTACATCCACAAAACTAAAGGCTGTGCATTAGTAAATAATCATAGCACGAGGAGTTCCCGGTGAAGAATTATCATAGTGTCGGATTGGTGATAACAGTTCATGAAGAATTTCTCACGATTGACTGCCCCACTGACAGACTTGACCAAGAAGGGAGCCTTCGCTTGGTCAGAAGCGGCACAACAGACTTTTGATCATCTCAAGGAGGTGATGAGCTCATGCCCCGTCTTGGCATTACCAGATTTTGCTCGTCCATTTGTTCTAGAGTTTGATGCATCAGGTGAGGGGGTTGGAGCAGTGCTTATGCAGGATAGGCACCCCATTGCTTACGAGAGTCAGAAATTGAGCCCCATGGAGAGGGGGTATTCGATCTACGACAAGGAGATGTTGGCCATCATGCATGCTTTGGCCAAATTCAGACAGTACCTTGTGGGCAGCAGGTTCGTGGTATGTATAGATCACAATAGTTTGAGGTTCTTTTTGGGACAAAAGGATCTCAACGACCGCTAGCAGAGATGGGTGAACAAGGTACAAACGTATGACTTTGATATAGAGTACACTAGAGGTAAGAATAATGTTGTTGTTGATGTTTTATCTAGGAAGCCTTACCTTACTACTATGTTGAGTTCTATGTCCGAGATTTCAGCAGATTGGAAGGCTCACATACTGGTTGAGTACTCCAAGAATTAGTTGGCATGCAAGATCATGGATGGTATTATCAAGGATGACCGATACAGGGTGGTAGATGATCTCATTTTTTGTAAGGATCGGATTTTCCTTGTACATGGGTCTAAGATGAAGGACAAGATCCTTTGTGCAGTACATGACACACCACTAGCTGGACACCCCGGATATTTCAAAACATACAGGTACATCAGGGAGAGATTCACTTGGAAGGGGATGAAGGATGAAGTCCTTAATCATGTCAAAGAGTGTATGGTTTGCCAGCAAACCAAATCAGAGCATTCTTTTCCTACAGGGTTACTTCATCATAGGACTCCCTATGGTGCATGGGCACAATTGCATTTATGTGGTATTTGATCGATTGACCAAGTATGCACACTTATTTTCTCTACCCAAGAAGCATGAGGCAGCTGATGTGGCTCAGGTGTTTTATACAGGGATTTTTAGGCTACACGGGTTGCCTAAAAATATTATCAGCAACAGGGACAAGATCTTCATGAGCACCTTTTGGCAGGAGATTTTCAGACTTGCTGGTACCGAGTTGACTCTAGCATGAGCTACCACCCTCAGACTGACGGGCAGACGGAGATTGTCAACAAATGGATAGAGGGCTATTTGCGGAGTTATGTGACCGGACATCAGCAGGCATGGATCAGATGGTTGCATATGGGTGAGTATTGCTACAATACCACATATCAAATGAGTATTGGCATGACGCCTTTCAAAGCTTTGTATGGATACGATGCCATGTCATTTGCTGATTTAGTATTATCAGATAGTCGAGCTCCAAAAGCTCAGGATTGGTTACAGGAGAACCAAGATATCCTGCGAGCTCTTAAGGAGAATCTCCAGAAGGCACAGAATCAGCAGAAGGTTTATGCGGATTGACACAGGGTAGAGAGGTCCTTCGAGGCAGGAGACTTGGTGTTCTTGCATCTACAGCCGTACAAACAGTCATCACTCAAACAGAAGGGGGCGGAAAAGCTAAAACCCCGGTTTTATGGTCCATACAGGATAGCCAGGTGAGTGGGTGCGGTTGCATATGAGTTGGATCTTCCAGAGCACAGCAAGATACATAATGTTTTCCATGTATCATGCCTTAAGAAGGCCTTGATAGCACATTGTACCTTCTACAGATTTGCCACCACTGGATAAGGAGGGGAAGCTGGTTTTAGAACCGGATTCTATTATTGAGGTCAGACAGAGGAAGCTCAGGAACAGAGATATCACAGAATATTTGGTGCGATGGAAGGGTTTGCCTCTTGAGGATGCTACTTGGGAAGGAGAACAGATTCTATGGCATCCTAGTTTGCATTTTCTTGGGGACAAACAAATTTTGGGAAGGGAGGACTGTAATGTCCCTTTTCCCTCGCCCATGGCCTAAGGGCCAATGCGTGCCCTAACCCTAGTCATGCCCAAGGGGTTACAGACACTATTTTTCTATTGGGTATGGGCATCTAGTCCAGTTGTTATTATTTTCTATTGACTGGGTCATAAAGTACTTTTAAAAAGGGACTAGATGTTATGTTTCATCATTGGGGCCACTTAAAGTACCTTTTTGGCGACTTGAGAGGACATGCATGGCATTAAATGTTATATTTCTTCATTGAGGTTACTTTATGTGCCTAGGCGCCTAGGAAGGGAAAAGCAACTTCAAGTTATTTTTAATAAGGCCCTCTTTTTGGGAAAGTGCGCCTTGAGTGTTTTAGGGTTTCTTTAACATGAAAAGGTTATAAAAGGAGGTGAGGGGTGAAAGGATAATCATTCATACATACACTTATATTTCTTTTCATGGTGCAACTGTTGTTTGCAACTTTTAGCTTGTGGAGTAAGATCCCACGGGAACCCTAGCTTCGGTGGTGAGAGATCCATCCCTAGCTAGTAGGGCATTCTTCGGTAGTGAAAGATCTACCCTAGCTTGTCATTTGGAGTAGATTTCAGGGCTGGTTTTACAGAGGTATTTTCAGAATTTTCAGAATTAGGGTTTGAGGATTTTTGAGAGTTTGGTGGAGATTTTTCAGCTAGTTTTTGGATCAGACCTACGGCAGCCATAGAAGAAGGATTCGGCATCATCTATAGAGGGTTTCACAAGGGTTTTGGCTATTTTCCAAAGGGGGTGACTTGTTTGGGAATTTTCAGCCCTAATTTCTAGGGTTTCATCATTCCTTTTTTAGATCTGAAGGTTGAAAATTCATCTACTATTTTTATATATATTATTTCCAAAGTTTCATCATTATTGCATTTGTATTCGGAAAGATATTAATTTTCGAAGTTTTTCGGCTATTTTAGGCACGCTGTAATTTTCTGGCAGCGTTATATTAACTAAAAAATTCCAAAAATATTTCCCTTGTGTTCTTCATATTATTATCTTATTCCAGTCAAAATTTCAAGTATTTTGGACAGGTATTTTGAGAGTTATTCACATTTTTCTGTTCGCTGCCCTAGCTGTACTTTTTTTGCATAAAATCTGCAAAAATCAGATTTAGTATTTTGCTGCAAATTTCTGTGTTTTGTCATTTTTGTGGTAAGATCCCAACTAGGGATATTTCATACAACCACCATACATGGAGGAAATAGTATTCAATAATTTCTTTCATTGATATGGCTAGGAACCATCCAGGGTATTTTACTTTCTATCCCCAGTTAGGACATGCTCTATGTGCCCCCTTCTCTAAATGCCGCCACCTTCCTTCACCTTGCAACACACATAATATCTCAAGGAAAATGCATCATAAGTGAAATCTCAATTTATGTGTTTTTTTCACAATTCTTGACTTAATATTGTAATGCCTCATTGTAAATATAAAATAATAATAATAATAATAATAATAAAATAAATGTATTAAAAAAAAAATGAAATGAAATAAAAGAATTAAAATCAAAGGCCCGTGATTCTTCTTGGAGCGAATTTAGGGCTCGGGCTCCTTTGGGGGTCATTTTTTCATCGTTTTGGTTTTGCTTGTGTTGGGGAGAACTGTCGCCGCCTTGGAGGGAGGATGAGCTCAAACCAGTCATGCCCTTCCACCAGTCTGTTGGAGAAAACGTGAGAGGAGGCGATGCATCAAAAGGGGAAACCTTATTTGCTTGGGGGCGTTGTTTTCTATGTTGACCAAATGAAAGAACGAGATGGCTCCTCATGGAATTTGGGGACAGTAGTTGCAGAAGGCCCGGGTTTCTTCATGGTAGGCGCACTATTCACCATGCAACAGACAGGTCTCCAACCTGTTGTGTTTTCATTCGCTCAGCTGGAAATTCGTTTTTTGTTTACTTCTTTTTTTTTAACTTTTTCCCCCCAGTCAGCGCCAAAATGGGGGAAGCTTTTCCTTTACCGCGGGGACTTCTCTCAAGGCAAAATGGAGAGAGATTTTTGACAAATGTTGTTGTTGCATGCGCCCTAGTAGATTCGAATATGCAAAAAACGTGGCAGCATGCAAACTGTTCAAAAATGGCTAAAAGAAATGTGTATTACGGACTGTAATGATGGCAGGATGTGTAAAAAATGAGGTTGTTGAAAACTTGGAAACTTTCAAGCAAATGCATTTGGTCTGTGTAAAGCCAGAATCCACAACCTTTGCTGATATCTTCCCAACCTGTGTCCAAATGGGAGCTTTAGAACAGCGCATGGACTTCCATCAGGCAGAAAAGAGAATAAATTTTGTCAAATGTGGTAGTTTCAATGTACCTTGGGCGCTGGTGTTTGTATTTGGCCAATGAAAGAACAAGACAACCTTCTTGGAATAGGTTACGACAGTGTACAAAGGACATGGGTTTCCTCAGGAGACAGTCACGCTGCTTCACCATATGTTGCAAATAAGGCTCCAATCAAATCAGGTTACTTTGCCAACGTGCTTCCAGCCTGTGCCAAAATGGAAGTATTGGAACATGGTATGAACAATAGAATGTGGTTTTATTTGTAATATTTTGTGCTTGTTGGTGTCATAGTTGATATGCGTGGAAAATGTGGAAGTGTATTCAAGGCATGCGAATTGTTCGGCAAAATGCCTCAGATATTTCATCTCATGGAATGCAATGGTTTTGGGATATTTCAAATACAGGGGCTGCATATGAACTTTTCCCGGTGAATACATTTGAATATGTAGAGGATTTGTTGAGAAGGTGCATGAACTGTTTGGGAGAATGCCTCAAAGAAATGTTGTCTCATGGAATGCCAGGATTGCAGGATATGCACATAATGGATTCATATTACACATGACATTGTTTGCTATCCCCAAACACACTGATAAGCCTCTTTACCGTGGGCTTGTTACTCAGCTGGAGGCACTTGTTGTTCCTTTCTTGCCACCAGGGGATTTTCCAATAGAACTGGCCACGGATTTTGACATTATTGTGGATGCTATTTTTGGGTTTTCCTACTGTGGCTGCAAGCAAGTGAAATCGATCGGTGCGATGTCAACTCCTCGACTTCTGCCTCGCCAGTTCATTTCCAGGCATGGTCATTCCTCCCTTACCTCTCCTAATTTTTGTATTTTAGTTCTCTTTTACAATTAAATAGAATTTTAACTCATTAGGATTTTTAAATACAGTTAAATGTCTCTTCAACTCATTGTAAAACAATAAAGTGTCGTGTCGCAACTCTCAGAAGCCAGTCATAACTCGCCTACTTTAAAACATGAACTATCACCCTCGCTTCGAGATGATTTAGAAATCTCTTACCCTTCTTGACCGCTCCAATATCGTTTTGTTGACCAGACGAATTTGACTCTCCAACTGATAAAGTTGACCTTCTCCTTGTTTTAAATAGTTAAATTTTTGCAATTTGCGGAGACTCACCAGGTACCCTTTACCACTCTAGAAACAAGATGTGAAGTTTCATTCGGGTACCTTGGTATACGAGGAGTCACCCTGATTTTTGGTTTGGCCCGAAAGGATCATATGACATCCTTCTGACGCCCTTATAGGAGCCCTGTTACATTGGTTTACAACAGTAGAGAGTTGTTAAAACTAGAAAGTTGGCTTTCTGTTTTGGACCACCATTTGAAACCCGGAAAGAGAAATCACGTTCCCGTCTTCACAAACCTCTAGCGTGTTATACTAGACAAATGCATGGAACATTCAGTATAGGAAAGAGCACTTTTCGGGATAGTTTGGCGAAGCCATTTTGTAGGCCTCCGGTCGCAGTTTGACGAGGTCAAACTGGTCCAATTTTGTCTTGTCGCTCCAAGAAAGCTTGTCGCCGTTTGAACATGGTTTCTAGTTCTCAGTCCCGTTGACTCTGATGAATTCTCCTTATATAGGGGAACTAGTAGGAGATGTCTCATTGCGTGCGTCTCCATCGAACGTCAGTTATGGACACGGTTTTCTGGGCGCTCGAGCTAACTTTTGTCATTTTACAACTGGGTGAACTACGACCAGTGACCCCGGAAAACTAGCCGCCAAACGCAAACCGTGCGCTCTTTTTCAATTCCGTCAGTTGCTATGAATCTTGGTATATCTGGGAACACATAGAAAGTTAATCGTGGAGTGTGTGCTCATTGGAAGATAACCTTTGGAAGCAGTTTCTTAGCCTCCGAGCCCTAATTTTGAACATTTTGTAGCTAGTGAGAAAATGTAAAAGTAGAAAGCTGCGGACCTCGTAGGGTTGCCAAATCACCCTGGGAAACTTTTAAACACACGTAAATAACTGTTTAAAACACTATAATGAAACTTGTTGTGTGTATTGGAACTTTTGACAAAATGATGTTTTCTCTCTCTTCCTTTCTCTTTCTCTCTCCTGGGTTTATAAAATGAAGAAAAAAAAAAAACGAAATGCAATGGATACATGTTTTTAGACCTTTTTATTTCGATTGCAAATTGTAATTATTGTTAGATGTAAATGGGAATCTGAAAAATGATAATTATGATTGTTTAGGGTGGATGCCATGCCAGCGAATTTATCGCTGATATCATGCTCACGTGGGTTTTGCAGGATGGATGAATGACGACGAAGAAGGCGATGTGAAATTTAATTATTATTTTTGTAACTCTTATAGGTCATTGTAAAATGAATAACTGTGTAATGTAGTCTCTTGTTACTGAAAAATTATAAATGAGATTTGCTAACATGCATGATATGCTAGTTTTTAAGGATACTTATGGAATGTACTTCTAATCACCAGCTCAATTTGATTTTTAGCTGTGTATGGCAAAAAGGCTGTTTGGTTTATACTTAGTAAATTGGAATCGAAGTTAATACACTGTAGTACCTTCTCAGTATTTAATAAATGATTAAATTAATAATATAGGGTTACCTTCTTACCTTGCAAACACAATAATGAGTTTTAATGGGAACACTCAACCCTAATAAAATATTTGTGCATGACTTGCCTGTATGTGTGATCCTTTCCTACCATATAAGAAAATTAAAACCGAAGAACGACCTTAACCTTTGCACCTGATGAGACCTCATAGGTTAGGTAAATAAAACCCCTCGTTGGAGTTTACCGTCATAGCCTTTTTGTCTGGCGACATTGTTGCAAACCCATATTTAGGAAGGTCATGGTCCAACCTATCTAGAGTATGCGTTTCCTTCTAGTTTTGGCATTCGCGAGAAGAATGTCCTCTCTTCAAGTCTGACACCAGGTTGAGTGGTGAAGATCGCCTTGGAAGTCACCTTTTGAGTCCTTGTTCGGAGGAACGACTAAGCGGCGCAACCCTGGATTCTATCAGGAATAACACCTTGGCATGTCCTTGAATGTGGTTTAGTATAATTTTGTCCACCTGCCTTAAACTCTGTAGTATAGTTGCTAGGCGTAGGAATCATTTGTAGTGCATAATGGAAGAAACCAAACCTCCGTATGATTAGGAAAGATGTGTCTCTTGTGGTTCGTGTATGGTTTATAATTCTTCCGGACCATATAGTGACATGGGATCTTTTACATAGATTTATGTGTAGTCAAATACTACTGTAACTCCTGATTATCCAACAATCCTATGAGCGAGACCTTAGTGCGATATAAGAGCATATCTTTTGATGTTGCACACGAGATTTGAGGTTAGGATTAAGGTCAATCTTAGAGTCATTATCCCTTAATTAAACTTTTTCTTGCATTGCAAAGAATATAAATTATCTTGGTGCGACCAAACTTCGAGCAAACAAAACATATATAAATATAAAAAGGAGGTCCATAAGTTTTTGAACTGTATTAGCTTTGGAAGCGAGATAACTATTCCGTGATCGATGGAGGTTTTTGGGAAGCTATCTTGACTCTATGTCTTCCTTAATCCCAATACCTCATCTGGACATCACGTTAGAATCTCTCGTGTAGCAAGAGTAAATTTTATACACTAAATAAAAGTTTGAGAAGCAAAATCTTATCATAAGGATGAGAAAATTAGAATCTTATAGGCATTTTGAAATATGGTGAATTCTTATGTCAGTTATGAAGATTTGTCATAAGGGTAAAGAGCAAAATTAACTGGTCGAACAATAAGTGAAATGTGAGACGAATTTTCAGGACATGTAGGTGGGAAAAAGGGAGAAAATCATGCTTACCTAATAAGGATCTTGGGAAGTTAGCCGTAACTAAAATACATTTAAAGTAATGTTTTGTCGTGGGATCGCCGTTCCTAAAGTCACGTTTCTTGTGGTTGGGTCCTTGCTAGTATTCGTTCGTTGGGAAGGGTGTGGTATCGTCATGTCGATGTAGTCTGCATGTGTCTTTGTGATTCGATGCCTTATGTGATTGTCGCGTGTGTGTCGAGTTCTGTACTTGAAGCCCTTCCTGGGTTGTGTGTCGTGAATCAATGTAAGACAAAAAAAAAAATATTCTGGTATTTTACTGTTGCATTTGGGTGTGTAAAATGTGGGCACTACATATGGTATCAGAGCGAGGTTCATGCTCTCAAACCTCTGGGATGGATTGGAGTTGTGATGATTTCGCATGATAGAGATGTTACATGATGGGTTGCATGATGGTGATGGTGTTTCATGATGGTGATAAATATTGGAAGAGTAATGTGTTTTAAGAGTGATGTGATCTATGTCGTAGATCGTGATAGTGTGAACGCACATGAGGTGTATGTCACTTAGTGCGCATATTGTTATCACTGTTGATGTGCTGTGGATGGGAGCTATTCTCTCTCCTTCGTGTGGATTCTATGAAGAATTCACTTGTGATATTACTGCTTGCTGAACAAATGAGAATTGAATGATCCTTGGTGGTGCATTTCTAATTAGGAATCTGTCTGTAATGTACACGCTCATAATCCATCCTTTTATGAATGGTTGTTTGTGAATTGCATTTGGCATCATTGTGACCTTATGTGACCGTGATGATGTATTGACATATTGCCTTGAAGAATTAATGACTATTTGATGTAAGTGAATTGAATTGTATCAAAGATGTTTTACCATGTTTTGAAGAAATGTGTGTATCACTTTGTATGTAGCAATGAATGATATGTTGTGATGTTACTATGTCCATTGTATGTATGATTTGTGTAATATGTAATGATCATGTTGTGATATAGGGGCATACAGTGAGCCTATGAACCCTATTGTATAGTGATTGCACCTTGGGTGCAGGATGTGGTAATGTGATGTATCGTAACCCGTGAAAGTAGTGATTGCGTTATACCCTGACATATATAAACCATGTGTAATATGTTATGGTTGTTGTGTGTGAATTACCATTGTGTTAGTGACGTAGTTATGTGTATGTCGTGGACCCTACACTCATACGACCCTAAGGGGATAAAATGTCAAGAGTGTATGTGTGGAGAGAGGAGGTGTGGACTCAGGTTTTCCATAATCTTGAGCCGAGTACGAGTGAGGAAGTGGAGTCTTACTAGCCAGACTGAAAATCCACTTCTATCTATTTAGTATACTTCGAGCTTGCTCAGTATATTGTGGGTGCGCACCACCTTAGCTCAACTTATGCAACCTTGTGTCCCCTGCTCTTTCCTATTAAAGATTGTTCATTTGAATAATCCTATGTGATTTTGACTATGTCGATCCTTGTGGGAGTTTGGAGGGATGATTCAGGCAAAGATGATGACAGATACATTATTTGATATACTCATTTTGTTTACATGTATATTTTTACGAGCTGAGGCTCGATGTCCGAGTGCCAGCAACTCGATGAGTACCCCTTTGGTGGCGGTATGAGGCCACATAGTGATTGTGATGTACTATTTTTCTCATTAAGTATTTTATTCGTAAATTAATCTTTCTCTTTTAGCTAGAACCAGCGATTTTCTTATTGACATATTCTTATATTTTGGGCATTTATTTGATTGTTTCATTAACATTTGGATTTTGCACTAACCATGGCTAATTAGCCATTTGGTTTTTCTTGGAGATTTAAAACTTTCTTGTCATATTTAAACCCTAATTTTTGTAGCCTAGCCCAAGGGATTTTGATTTTGCCACTTGGCGTTTAAGGGATGGATTGTTATGCTGGTTCTAATGTCGTAATGTGTTGGAATAGGGTCATGGGATTACTATGGAGTGGTTGAACCTATGGACCCGCTTCGTTGTATGGGGGTACGCCCAAAGGAGTTACAGATAACTAGCGGGTTGTTGAACCACGAGTTATTATGTCACTTGGGTTGGGGGTGACGAGGCCTCTATGTGTCCTAGGGCAATAGGGTGACCCGGCCTCATTAAAAGAGGAGAAAGGAGATTGGCCTCTATGATTGAGAGACCCGATATTATTTCTTATGGCACTCTATGGTTGAGTGACCTATTATTCTGATGGGGCTCTATGGTTGAGTGACCCGACTTGGTTTTGACACTATGTCTCTTTCGCTTTGGGAGGTATATGGAGATCATGTGGTGATGCTTTCGAGGGAGTATATGGAGTTGCTTTATGATACTTCCAGGAGATATATGGAGTTTTACCTGGTACTTTTGGAGATATCATGGGGTTTGTTTCGTGAGGTCTTGTTATGTGGGGAGTTGGTATAGTGAGTGCATGTATCATGCTTGTGAGTCTTAAGGTTAGACACCTTGTATGATGGTGGCTGAAGACTCTTCTCTTGGTTGGTATGGACTATTGGATATTGTTTTGGCACTATGTTGTTATAGTCATGGATTTTTATGGGTCTTGTGATAATCCGTTGTATATGGGTATCAACCGTGCGATGATTCTGTTTGTCAGGTCATATGTGTGTACTAGATCTATGTCTAGGACGTAATTGGTTGGAAATTAATTATGTTATGTGGACTACTCGTTGACATTTCATGGTTTGGTGAAACCCTTGTGACCTGTGCATACGGTCATGAAAGTATGTAAAAGTAGTCTTGTGGAAATTTGAGTGTTGTGTATGACCTTAGTAGGGTGTTGTGACTGTAGTTCATGATGGGAATCCAAAGAATGAATAAACTAAAATTCGATAAAAATGAAATTTTAAAGGCCTTGAATTAAGAATAATGTTAAGGGAAAGAGATTAATGAAATAACGAATAAGAGAGAACTTCCAATCTTCACAGAAACTTGAAAGTTAAGGATTTCTACCTTTTGTTCCTAGGGCCACCCCGTAACCATGATTCTGGATTTGAAATCTTAACCTTAGCGTATGCCTTCGCCACATTCGTTCCTTGTTGTTTAACCATTTCTCCTTCTTCATTTTCTGTCGCATCGAGGACGATGCTTTCTTAAGGAGAGGAGAATGTGAGTAAGTGCACTCTTTTTAAATTAGGGAACAAATAATGAGTAATCAAATGGCTAAAAGTTTTACATTAAAAAGAGCAAAAGCATGTGAATTTAGTTGTCCGGGACTGCGAATCATAGTAAAAACGTGCTCATACAAAATCGAGTACCAGTTCATCTTTTTGGGAGACTATTAGATTGTGTTGGTATAACTGCCACTAAGATCATATAAGTGAGGATAGAACCCAGGATGAAAAGGCATGGAGGGTTCGTTAACAGCTGTGTACTAGTCGTAGGTGCTTGAAGGAAACGTTCGTTGCCTGGTGGCATGTTTATGTCTCGTTTTCAAGACACAAATTTTTTTTTCATTATCAGAATCTGATAACATGCTATGTACTCATCCCAACCGGGATGATATTATATACATGTTCATAAAAAAATTATTTGTTTCAAGATGTTTTTGATCAAAGTGGCACTCATCCTCCCTAGTGTCATGTTATAATATTGTATGTCAACTAGGTACCACTTGGTGGAATTAGTTATATTAGGTAAAATATTCAGTCAATAAAAATGGGGTAAAATAAAATCCATCCCAAGATAAATATTTGGTATCATAACTCCAGCCTGTAAAGGACAAATATATGACTATATTCAATTGTTGATACATACAAGATTCGAAGTCCAAAATAAATCTTCTGAACTCTTATCGTGGACTTTCTTAAAGGAAAAATGCCCTATTCATTGAATTTTGAGATGTTTAATCATAGCTAAACTATGCTCCATGTGTATCATGACATTAGTTTTTTGGCAGGACAGATCGTCTAGGAAACTGCAACGATTGACCGCAATATAATTTAGTCAAATAAAAAATGTATGGTGATTGCTAATAATCCCTACAAGTTGATATTGATGTTGATATTTTTCAATATGATTTTCCACGGATGAGTATATTTATCCATGTCAACTTCCTGCATCTTACCTAGGGTAATGCCTGTATTGTAGAATATTGTAACCTAATAAGAGTCCATATAAGAAAATTAAAATCAATGTTAAAACTCACATGACATTCTTACAAGAATTACTATTAAAGGTCTCCGCTGATTGATTCATTGGGGTGAATTTAGGGCTCGCAGACTCTCACTCAGATATTGCAGTTCAAGATTCCAGTTACTTCTTTTGTTGGGGAGATAGCCGGGCTGCTCTTAGTGAGGATGGGCTTTGTCCTTCCACCAGTCTGTTGTGAGCTATTGTCGTGACCAGGTAGGCGATCAGTCTAAAGGGGAAACTTAGTTGTGCACATGTAGGCGTGGTGTATCTGGAATGTTCGACCAAATGAAATCTCTTGGATGGCGCCTCATGTAATGTTGGGGACAGAACTTGCAAAGGCTCCGGGTTGCTTCATGGTAGGAGCACTATTCACCATGCAACAGCACCAGGTCACATCCTGACGCGTGGACAATAATCGTAAAAACGAAATTCGTTTTGTGTTTCCTTCTTTTTTTGTAAAACTTTTTCCAACACCCAGTCCAGCGCCAAAATGGTGGAAGCTTTTCCTGGCGCGGGGACTTCATCTCAAAAACACAGATGGAAGAGATTTGTCATATGTTGTTGTTGCATGCGCCCTAGTAGATTTGCATATGCAAAAAACGTGGCAGCATGCAAACTGTTCAAAAATGGACTGAAAGAAAGGTGTATTGCGGACTGTAATGATGGCAGGATGTGCAAAAAACGAGGCTGCTGAAAAGGCCTTGGAAACTTTCAAGCAAATGCATTTGGTCTGTGTAAACCCATAATCCACAACCTTTGCCAGCGTGCTTCCAGCCTGTGCCAAAATGGAAGTATTGGAACGTGGTATGAACAATAGAATGTGGTTTTGTTTGTACTATTTTTTGCTTGCTGATGTCATAGTTGATATGCGTGGAAAATGTGGAAGTGTATTCAAGGCATGTGAATTGTTCAGCAAAATGCCTCAAGGGACGTCATCTCTATGGAACAACCACTTTTGGGACCATTTCAAGCTACATGGGCTGCATATGAACTGGCTTTCAGCCAATGCATGTTTACATTTGCTATCATTGTAAATACTTCGTTGAGCAGGTGCAGTGCCTGTTGTAGAATCAGTGCCTCAAAATTAATGGATGTTGCTGGAATTGCCAGGCACGTGCAGAATCTGCACATAATGTGAGGCATAGCTTAAGGCATGTGACCTTGTTTGATATCCCCAAACGCACTTCAGATAAGCCTCGGACTAGACGGTGGGTTTGAGGCTACGCACAAAAGGAGGAAGATGTTGTTCCTGGTCTTGCCAACAACAATGTGATTTGATCACGCTCAGCAACTGGCCGAATCCAGATGTTGACATGTATGTGGTGGATGCTATTTTTGGCGTTGCTCGTGATCGTGGTTGACGCAAGTAAATCTGCAGCGGTGAGACTGTCAACCCTTGTACATGCGGCTTCGCCACTTCGTTTCCAGGCATGGTCATTCTTCCCTTACCTCTCCTAATTTCCGTATTTTAGTTCTCTTTTGCAATTAAATAGAATTTTAACTCATTAGGATTTTTAAATACAGTTAAATGTCTCTTCAACTCATTGCAAAACAATAAAGTGTCTTGTCGCAACTCTCAGAGCCATTATAACTCACCTACTTTAAAACATGAACTATCACCCTCGCTCGAGATGATTTAGAAATCTCTTACCCTTCTTGACCGTTCCAATATCGTTTTGTTGACCAGGAACAAATTTGACTCTCCACTGATAAAGTTGACCTTCTCCTTGTTTTAAATAGTTAAATTTTTGCAATTTGCGGAGACTCACCAGGTACCCTTCGCCACTCTAGAAACGAGATGTGAAGTTTCATTCGGTACCTTGGTATACGAGGAGTCACCCTGATTTTTGGTTTGGCCTGAAACGATCATATGACATCCTTTTGACGCCCTTATAGGAGCCATGTTACACTGGTTTACAACAGTAGAGAGCTGTTAAACTAGAAAGTTGGCTTTCGTTTTGGACCACTAGTTAAACCCCGGAAAGAGAAATCATGTTTTGTCTTCGCAAACCCCTGGTGTGTATACAAGACAAATGCATGGAACATTCAGTATAGGAAAGAGCACTTTTCGGGATAGTTTTGCGAAGCCGTTTTGTAGGCCTCCGGTCATAGTTTTGACGAGGTCAAACTGTTCCAATTTCATCTTGTCGCTCCAAGAAAACTTGTCGCCGTTTGAACATGGTTGTCTAGTTCTCAGTCCTGTTGACTCTGATGAATTCTCGTTACATAGGGGAACTAGTAGGAGATGTCTCGTTGCGTGCATCTCCATCAAACGTCAATTATGGATGCGGTTTTCTGGGCGCTCGAGCTAACTTTTGTCATTTTACAACTAGGTGAACTACGACCAGTGACCCCGGAAAACTTGCCGCCAAACGCAAACTGTGCTCTCCTTTTCAATTCCGTCAGTTGCAATGAGATCTTGGTATATCTGGGGTCACGTAGAAAGTTAATCGGGACGTGCGTGCTCATCGAAAGATACCCTTTGGAAGCAGTTTCTTAGCCTCCGAGCCTGTTTTGTACGTTTTGCAGCTAGTGAGAAAATGTAAAAGTAGAAAGCTGCGGACTCTCGTAGGGTTGCCAATTCACCCTGGGAAACTTTTTACACACGTAAATAACTGTTTAAAACACTAAAATGAAACTTGTTGTGTGTTTTGTAACTTTTGACAAAATGATATTTTCTCTCTCTTCCCTTCTCTTTCTCTCTCCTGGTTTATAAAATGTAAGAAAAAAAAATGAAATGCAATGAATACATGTTTCTAGATTTTTATTTCGATTGGCAAATTGTAATTATTGTTCTGATGTAAATGGGAAGCTGAAAAATGACAATTATGATTGATTAGGGTGGGATGCCATGCCAGCGAATTATCGCTGATATCATGCTCACGTGGGTTTTGCAGGTGGATGAATGACGACGAAGAAGGCGATGTGAAATTTAATTATTATTTTTGTAACTCTTATAGGTCATTGTAAAATGAATAACTGTGTAATTAGTCTCTTGTTACTGAAAAATTATAAATGAGATTTGCTAACATGCATGATATGCTAGTTTTTAAGGATACTTATGGAATGTACTTCTAATCACCAGCTCAATTTGATTTTTAGCTGTGTATGGCAAAAAGGCTGTTTGGTTTATACTTAGTAAATTGGAATCGAAGTTAATACACTGTAGTACCTTCTCAGTATTTAATAAATGATTAAATTAATATTATAGGGTTACCTTCTTACCTTGCAAACACAGTAATGAGTTTTAATGGGAACACTCAACCCTAATAAAATATTCGTGCATGACTTGCCTGTAGATGTGATCCTTTCCTACCATATAAGAAATTTAAAACTGAAGAACGACCTTAACCTTTGCATCTGATGAGACCTCATAGGTTAGGTAAATAAAACCCCTCGTTGGAGTTTACCGTCATAGCCTTTTGTCTAGCGACAGTGTCGCGAACCCATATTTATGAAGGTCATGGTCCAACCTATCTGGAGTTTGCATTTTCCTTCTAGATTTGGCATTCGCGAGAAGAATGTCCTCTCTTCAGGTCTGACACCAGGTTGAGTGGTGAAGATCGCCTTAGAAGTCACCTTATGAGTCCTTGTTCGAAGGAACGACTAAGCAGTGCAACCCTGGATTCTATCAGAATAACACCTTGGCATGTCCTTGAATGTGGTTTAGTATAATTTTGTCCACCTGCCTTAAACTCTGATATAGTTGAGGCGTAGGTATTTGAGTGCATAATGGAAGAAACCAAACCTCCGCTGATTAGGAGGTGTCTCTTGTGGTTCGTGTATGGTTTATAATTCTTCCGACCATATATTTTTCTTTATGGTAGCCAAATACTACTGTAACTCCTGATTATCCAACAATCCTATGAGCGAGACCTTAGTGCGATATAAGAGCATATCTTTTGATGTTGCACACGATATTTGAGGTTAGGATTAAGGTCAATCTTAGAGTCATTATCCCTTAATTAAACTTTTTCTTGCATTGCAAAGAATATAAATTATCTTGGTGCGACCAAACTTCGAGCAAACAAAACATATATAAATATAAAAAGGAGGTCCATAAGTTTTTGAACTGTATTAGCTTTGGAAGCGAGATAACTATTCCGTGATCGATGGAGGTTTTTGGGAAGCTATCTTGACTCTATGTCTTCCTTAATCCCAATACCTCATCTGGACATCACGTTAGAATCTCTCGTGTAGCAAGAGTAAATTTTATACACTAAATAAAAGTTTGAGAAGTGTAGTGCCCACATATTATCTATAAGGACAGTAGAAAATTAGAATCTGCTCATAGGCATGTTTTGAAAGTGATTGGTGATATTCTTATGTCAGTATATTTAGATATTTGATTTGTCATAAGGGTAAAGAGCAAAATTAACTGCGTCGAACGCCGATTTAACCTGAAATTCCTGATTGACGAATTTTCAGGACATGTAGGTGGGAAAGAGGGATGAAATATCATGTGCTTGGAAACCTAATTACATTGATGGATAGTTGTTGCATGGTGGGAAGTTATGCCGTTTTATCATCTTGCCCTAATACATTTGGAATATGTAATGTAATTGTGCACGTGGGTTACGCCTGGATTCCAGTAGGATGTCACGTTAGTCTTAGCATGCATTGGTATCCTTGCTATGTCATTTAATTATATTGTATTGGACAGAGTGTGGTTAATCGTCATGTCGATGTCGTCTACATGTGTCTTTGTGATTTTTTGCCTTATGTGATTGTCGCGTGTGATGTCAGGCCAGTTACTGTAAACTTGCACAAGCAACCCTTACTGGGTTGTGTCCTCGCCATGAATCAATGTGTGAAGACAAAGGATAGATGATTGTTAATTCTGGGCACTTTGACTGATTGTATTTGGGTGTGTAAAGTATGTGGGCACTACATTTATGGTAATTTTTGTTTAGCGAGTTGTTAACAGAGCTCTCGTAACCTTGCTTAGGATGGAAATGGAGCTGTGACTGATCTTTTCAATTGATGATTTTGTTAGATTAGTCTGTTAATCATGATGGGTTTAGGGTCACATGATGATGACCCTTGGGTGGTCCCCATCACCCTCTACCCTGGTGATAAATATTGGAAGACCCGTAATTAGTGTATTTAGGGCAGTGATGTGGATCCCCTATGTCGCAGCTTGTGAGTCCCCCCTGTGAACGCACATGAGGTGTATGGACACTACCTAGTGCGCATTTGGGCTTATCCTGTTGATGTGCTGTGGATGGGAGCTTTCCCCTCCCTTTCTACCCTTCGTGTGGTCACATCTATGTAAGGGATGTTCACGTGTGTGTTTGCTGCAAAAATGGAACTAGTTTTGTCTTGAAAAGAATTGAGGAAATGTGGGGATGACGAGGTGTTGGAAGATAATGTGGCATATTGTGTCTATGTGGGTGTGTCGTTATGCATCTGTAGGACCATGGATTGATGTAAAGTGAATTGACACATGTCATCCCCTGATGTTTTGACTATGTTTTGTTCCTCCTGTGTCATATTTTCACCTTGTATGTAGCAAATGAATGTTACTGTTGTGATGCTTGCCATGTCTCATTGCTATGTATGATTTGGTGTAATTAGAGCTAATGGATTCTTGCTTGTGATATAGGGGTGGATATCAGTGAGGCTATGGACCCTATTTGTACATTGATTGCACTTTGAGGTAGGCTCTTGGATGTGGTAATTGTGATGTATCGTAACCCGTGAAAGTTAGTAGATTGCTTGTTGATACCCTGTGATATATAACCATGAAGTAATACGTGTATGTGTTGACGTGTGTGAACTCCCTACCATCATGTGTTAGTGATGTAGCTTGGAGTGTGTGTGTTGTGAGAGGGACCTTTTCACTAGACGACCCTCAAGGGGATAAACTGTCAAGAGTGTATGTGTGGAGAGAGGAGGCGTGGACTTAGGTTTTCCCCTCAATGGTTGAGCTGAGTACAAGTGAGATTCAGTTGGCTTGTATCTCCTATACAGATCCTTGGTAAGGAAACCCACTTTTATCTGTTTGAGTATACTTCCAAGGAGGACTTGCTTAAAGGGGGAGGTATATTGTGGGTGTGTTTTGACCTTAGGAGCAATCAGGAGGTTGATGCAACCTTGTGTCCCCTGCTCTTTCCTATTGTTGTATTGTTGGATTGAACTTTCTCCTATGTCCCCATTTTTGGGGGATGAACATGGGTTCTCCTCCTTGTGGGAGTCTTTTGGAGTCTATGAATGCTTGTGTCAGAGATTTCTTTGACATGTTTGTATTATTGTGAGTGCATACCTTTCATTGTGCATGTTTATGGCATGCTATCCTCTTTCACGAGCTGAGGCTCGATGTCCGAGTGCCAGCAACTCGATGAGTACCCAACCTTTGGATAGGCATGATGATGAGGCCTACATAGTGATTGTGATGGTTAAACTAACCCTTTCTCATTACGTGATTTTATTCGTAAATTAGATCTTTCTCAATTGGGAAGCTTGGGAAAATTTTTGAAGACACATAAATAACTTGGATTTATCCTCATGTAAAATGAAACATTGTCATGTATTGTAACTTTCTTTGTACAAAATGAAATGGCTTGTGTGAGCTCTCATTGTCTTGTAAGACTCTCTCTCTCTGCATTATGGAGTTACATGCAAATGAAGAAAAAAAACTGATGATGCAATGATTACATGTTAGCATTATGTATGTTATTTTGTATAAACTTTCCTTGAATATTTGCAATGTTGTAGGGTTATTGTCAGACCTGTAAATGGGAGCTGAAAAATTGATAATTATGATTATGCTTAGGGTGGATGCCATAGCCAGCGTATTTTATCGCTGATATCATGCTCACGTGGGTTCTTGCAGAAGTGGATGAGACATTACGACGAAGAAGTGTTCTTGATGTGAACTTCATTGTAATTATTGTTTTTTAAAACTCATTATAGGTCATTGAAAAAAAGAATAACTGTTTTGTACAATACAGTCTCTTTGTTACATTGCAAATCAGTGATTATAAATGAGATTTGCTAACAATGCATTTCTATGCTAGTCTTGTCTAAGGATTTACTTATAAGGCAAATGTGACTGTCTAATCATCCTGCAGCTCAATTGTGAAACTTGTTAGCGGTAAGTATGTGAAAAACTTGTTCTTCAAGCATTTGGTCTTAACTGAAATGGGTAGCTATAATTGTGAATGCTTTTGTTAATACACTGTAGTACCTGTCTTCACAGCGGTTATCAAGTTAAATGATTATAAGTTAATATGGTATAGGGTATACCTGTCTTACCTTGCAAGATCACCTGTAATGAGTTTTAATGGGAACACTCAACCCTAAATAAAATATTCGTGCAGGACTTGCCTGTAGATGTGATCCTTTCCTACCATATAATGGTCAAATTTTTTTTTTTTTTAAAAAGGGGACGGACCTTAAACTTGCACTTGATGAGACCTCATAGGTTAGGTAAATAAAACCCCTCGTTAATGGGGGAGTTTTTACCCCTCCCCCATAGCGACTGTATTGTCTAACGACAGTGTCGCAAACCCAAAATATATATTTGTGAAGGTCATCGCCCAACCCCCATCCTGCGCAGTTTACATTTTCCTTCTAGACTTGGCATTCGCTGAGAAGAATGTCCTCTCTTCAATGTACCCGACACCAAGTACTGAGCCCTCCGGCCCGCCCAAGATCACCTTACGAAGTCGCCTCCACCTGCAGTCCCTTGTTCCGCCCTGCGGCCACGACCTCTCCGGCAGTGCAACCCTGCCCTTCTATCCTGAATCCACACCTCCTGGTATGTCCTTCGAATGTGGTTTAGTATCAATTTTGTCCTCCTGCCTTAAACCTCCTCCACTATAGCCCTCTGAGGCACCGTAGGTATTTGTGTGCATAATGGAAAGAAACCAAACCTCCGCTGATTAGGAAGTGTAACTCTTGTAGGTTCATGTATGGTTTATATATATCTATCCGACCATATACCCCTATGTCTGTATGGTAAAGTCAAAGACTACTGTTAACTGAGGGTTTATATATCCAAGAATCCTATGATATGATACCTATAGTGCGATATAATAGCATAATCTTAATGATGTTGCACACGAGTAAATATGACGGTTAGGATAAATAACCAAATAACAAATACTTAGAGTCGTTACTCCCTGTAATTAAACTTTTTCTTGCATTGCAATGAGTGTAAATATAAATGTATCTATGGTAAGCGACCAAACTAAACGAGTAAACAAAACAATATGTATGGAAGATACGTAAAAAGGAGGTCCATAAGTTTTTGAAAAAATAATAATAATAAATGAATAATTAGAAGCGAGATAAAATAAAAATAAATCCGTATATCGATGGTAGGTTTTTGGGAAAAGCTATAAAAGTTGTACTCTATGTCTTCCTTAATCCCAATACACTTCATCTAGACAAATCATGTTAGAATCTTTACTCTGTGTAGCAAGCAGTAAATTCTCGGTATACACTAAATGGGGCAGTTTGAAGAAGCAAAATATTATCTTAAGGACGAGAAAATTAGAATCTTATAGGCATTTTGAAATATGGTGAATTCTTATGTCAGTTATGAAGATTTGTCATAAGGGTAAAGAGCAAAATTAACTGGTTCGAACAATAAGTGAAATGTGAGACGAATTTTCAGGACATGTAGGTGGGAAAGAGGGAGAAAATCATGCTTACCTAACAAGGATCTTGGGAAGTTAGCCGTAACCAAAATATATTTAAAGTAATGTTTTGTCGTGGGTTCATCGTTCCTAAAGTCACGTTTCTTGTGGTTGGGTCCTTGCTAGTATTCGTTCGTTGGGAAGAGTGTGGTATCGTCCATGTCGATGTCGTCTACATGCGTCTTTGTGATTTGTTGCCTTATGTGATTGTTGCGTGTGTGTCGAGTTCTGTACTTGAAGCCCTTCCTGGGTTGTGTGTCGTGAATCAATGTAAGACAAAAAAAAATTATTCTGGTATTTTACTGTTGCATTTGGGTGTGTAAAATGTGGGCACTACAAATATTAATAATACATTTTTCATCGAGTAGTTGGAAACCGACACACCCATTCATAATGAATAACTAAGTAATTCCTTACACTCTCTTTGAGAGGATCCTTTAATATTATTATAGATACCCCAAAGATAAATGTTTATTGCCAACTTGTCCTCAGTTATTCACATCCCTTAGAATTGATTAATCAAATTAATTAATTCATACACATTCTACTACACCCTTGGAATTGGAATTGATTAAATTAATTCCTAAACCTTTAGCTAATTTAACTAAGATTTATTTAATTAAATGGTTAATTATTTACTCCACTTCATAGCTAATTAAATTAGTTATCAAACTGGAAAATAAATCTATTTTCTTATTTGGACTCCACTTCAATATCCTAGTCAACTCCACTCCCACTCCACTTCCAAAATCCTAGAAAGGTGGAAGCAGTAAAGTTACACACACAACCACCTTCCCGGATGCAAACTTTTACCAACTGAAAAGTTATTGCCCCTCAATGGAAATTTAATCCATTCAAATTGTTTCAACTTCCTTCAGTGTTATTTTAAGCATTGCGTTGATGAGTTCATTCAACCATCTGCAGCCACTTTCAACCACTCCTTGGCATTTCCTCCTGTTATAAAAACATGTCATGCTCTCCACAAGAAGGTTGGAGATTGGTTGGAGAATATCGGGGAAGGCTAAAATCTGCATATTGCAATCTTCGCTATGTCCAAATTGTGCTCGTAGCATTGTCACTCCCTCATTTTGGAGATCAATAGAAGAACACCCACAATCCAAATTTCAAAAGGTTCTACAAGTTTAAACACTTCCACAACCTTATCCGAGATTTGCAAGGGTAACTTAGAGGAGAGTTTTCTTGGTTGTATTTTTTATCTTTCCACTTCTGCCTAGTTTTTCATTTTCACAACTACAATCCCATGTAATGTGGTCATTTCATTGTACTCCCTTTTAACAAGGGTATTTGATTATACTCCCTTTTAACAAGGGTCAATTTCATTACTTATCTTCATCTAAACTATTAAATGATATTTTTCACATAACATTTCTCTCCCTATTAAATCAATTGTTATCCTCTGTATCCTGGGGTTCATCTAAAACACAATTCACAAGTAGCAATGTTTATTCAAAGAAACATGGATTTTGACTTCAA
Organism: Taxus chinensis; assembly: GCA_019776745.2. NCBI lineage: Eukaryota > Viridiplantae > Streptophyta > Pinopsida > Cupressales > Taxaceae > Taxus > Taxus chinensis. The sequence goes on along the minus strand of CM034152.1, from coordinate 215,978,485 downwards.
TTATATTCAACCTCTCTGCATATAACATTATTATGATTAGAAAATTTCCTATAACATAATTCCTTAGCATCTCAGTTCATTCTTCCATTATTTCCTCTAATTTCCTTTTAAAACACATTCAAACACGATACAAAAAAAAAATCATGTATTAAAATCTTAAAACTAGCGAGGACATTAGCAAAAAAAGGTGATACCACCACCTTTGAGTGCTCGTGTCATATTTGAAAAACAATTTTAGAGATAGTGAATTTTGTCAATATAGTACTAGTGTTTTAAGTCAATTTCTAGAATATGTTTCACACAACTTACAAACTCATCAGTTTGATATACAAATACTTATTTCCTTATCGTGATTGTGTTAAATATAGCCAATACATAGGTGTAAGGTACCATTCTCTTTTTTAATAATTAATACATAATACAATAACACAAAACAATACTAAAACTCAAAACTAGTACCTAATTCACCAAAAATAATCTTCAAAAGGAAGAATAAAAATATATAATGTTGATACAACCCTTAATCTTTAATTTGTAAAAAGTAATCTATTATAGTAGTCAAACTATCAACCAAAACAGTGATAGAGTTATTCCTTTGTCAGGCTCATGATAAACCAATAATAAATTTTGTACTGACAGATTTCCATCTATAATAAAGTATTGACAAAGTTTGACAAGATTTTTTATTTTGTAAATCCATCCATGTTGGATGCACAAATATCATTAGGTATGCTTTTACCAACATCGTTAAATACATAAAATAGATGCATAAGAAGTTAAATTCACTTTATAGAATATCTTATAGTACATTATATGATTCATAAAATACTTCAAGAGAACAGTATTTCTCTAATTATCTTCATTTCCACTATTCAAATACAAATTTTATACAATCATAAAAGACATTATCTTAAAATATACTTTTTTATTTGAATTTCTCTCAATTATACATTTGATATTTTTAATTCTACTATATAATATTTAATTCAAATATATCAAGTCAATGTTGGCTCATGCACCACATTTTATAATTGTGATATATTAATTAGTAACGCAAAAGGAATTAAATGCGATTCACTCTTGGACATCTCAAATATTGATAAGATGAGCTTCGCCACCTATAGCTTGATGTGCATTTAATATCTTCATTTTAAGTTAGTCAAACAATATAAAAGAATCCTAGAGTTTCATACTTTGTCAAATTTTATTCTACATAAGTAAATAGAATTATCAAGTTTAATTATTCAAGAATTCATTGATAATAGGGATCTCTAGAAATTGGGTTCTAATATATGAACAAATTGATAGTCTACATGGTTTTATTTCTCCCTTTGCAAGAACAATAATTAAGCAAAAACTCAATAGAATTGAATTCTTCAATTATAATTTAGTTTTTCTAATGGAACACTATTTATTTTTCAAACAAATCACATAATTGTGGACTACCACACATCTCCATTCACGTTACCTTTGACTTGATATCATTTTATATCCTTTTGCAAACATAATATTTCATAGTCATACTTATCATACTAGGATTATCTTATAATAAATGAAACATCTAAAATAATAAGAATAATATCGCATGTGATAATTGGGGAGATCATTACCATAACATCCTTTCCTTTGGTAACTTGAAAATTCTTTAGTCAAAATTTTTCTGACATAAATTTTAAACTTACCAACTAGTTTTAATGAAATCATCTCAATATGACCTCCTAGATTATTACTAACCTAATGCCACTTTTAACAATAACCACAAGGTAAAAGTATTTGAAATCCTTTAGCAAACAAGTATATATATTTATTATTTCTACATTTAACTTTGATAATCATAAGGTCATCCTGATATTAATAGGGTATTTCTTGTCTTGTAAGATTTTAAATGATTCATATTTCACCTATGAAACTTGTTTATTTTCACATCATATAAATGCATTATTCTTTTCTGATCAAGTCATTTTTTTAGATATCGTTGTATTGATCATGTTTAAGAATGTGGAATTGAATTGTGGTTTTTAAATCACCAATTTCAAAATTTTAAATTTTCAATGACAACTTTAGTATGTTTAAGGATTCTTCCATTAGTTATCTCTATGGTTATGTATTCTATTTTTTTGGTAGAATTCTAGTTTATATACTATTTTGGGGGAATTTAAGCCATGAAGACTGCTTAAATAAAAGAACATATTATCATTGATGTTTCCTTTTAACTCTAATCATGACATTTTTCAACATGCATTGCCTATGTCAACAACAATGTAAACTTTTATAATCTGTGGAGGTTCAGTTTCCTCAAGGTTGTTTGGATTGTAGTTTCCAGATTTTTGCGGACATCCTTTGGAATAATGATTTTCTCGGAAATTCCAACATTTGATATCTAAGTTTTGATTTCTTTTAAAATTTTAGATTTATTCCTATTACTTTAAACTGGGCGGGTTTGATTTCACACATTCTGTTATATTTAAGGACTAATACTGCAACTTTTAAATTCATTTGATGATGATGTTTATCATGAAATTATTTCCTCCTTGTTTACAAAATATTTTTTCCCCACTATTCCATTAGATGTTTCCCATCTAGTCCCATTAGCTAGGTGAGTGGTTGCTTAAAAATTTCCTTGTCACCAAGTTTTTTTTCCATTACCATCTTTAAACTTAGCATGAAATACTATATTGGAACATTTGCCTCCTACCCATACATTTTTTGGAAGGGTGTATGGGTTGTGGTTACCTCATAAGCTCTTTGGTAAGTCCATATCACTATCAACAAACATTATTCCCAATGTCCACCTTTTACTCCACACAAATTTTGGATTATTGAGATTAAAACTTTGTTGGTGTTCTCTACTTGGCCATTTTCCCTTTGATAATATGGACTAGAAAGTGGGTGGAAGATTCATAACTCTGAAGTTGTTAAATGATTTTCTTAGTGGACAAAATGGCCGCCACGATCACTTGTGATTTATAAGGGAATTTGAAACTTGTCATTATTTACATATAGATAAGCATTGAAGTACTCTAAGCATGGTTGTTTGGAAAGGCTCTGACTTCTACCCATTTTTTGAAGTACTTGATGGCTGCTACAATGTATTTATAGATGTATGAACCTTTCTTACTTTGAAGGGTCCCACAAAATCCAAGCCCCATCGTTCAAACAACTCCCATGGATGGGAAAGGCCATATGCACAGAAAGTTCATTTCTAGATGTTTCTCCATTCTTTGATATGTATCACACCCAAAAACCTATTGCTTTGTGTCATGGTGTAATGTTAGCCACCGTAGCACTATCAGGAGACTTTTCTTATAATGGTGCCAAGTCCCATATGCCCTCCATTTGGTCCTTCATGGGCTTTTTAGAGAACCTCTCTAGTTTTTTCCTTCAATATCCACCATCACATGATGTTGTCCAAGCCCATCTTGTACAACAATACATTTATCAATTTAAAAAATTGGGCCTTCATTGTTAGTTTTATCCTCTCAATGGGGTGCATATTCTTCAAAAAGGTTGTCTTATATAAAACACTTCACAATATTCATATACCATGTTGGTACAATTACAATTTGGAATAAATAAGCATATGGGGAATATTTGGTGACACTCTCTATTGGTTCTACCAACTTTATGCAAGAGAGTTGGTCCACAATTACATGATTCTTGCTAGGTCTGATGATGATCTTGAGTGTGAATTATTCCTACAACATAAATCATTTTACTTATCATGTCTTGGATAATGGTCTTGTTGATTATGTACAATAATATGTGATGGTCCATGTAAAATGTGAAGTAATTGCATCTGTATGTGCATTGCATGTGTATTACATGTTTAACATAGTAATATCATTTTTATTCTAAAATTGCATCCACACAAACTCGTTAGGCACCATTGCATTGCAAGTATTTTTACAGAACCATGTGTATGTGATTTGATATTTCAAATTTTTTACTTACTATGGAATGTGTGGTTGACTCTTAATGTAGATGGCATATATGCTCTTCCATGTTTTTTTATCTCTATTTGCAAAATTTTCTTCATTAATAAGTGTTTGGTGACGAAATACCATGTTATGTCTATGGAGTTATTACTTACAAATTGTAATAAATTGATTTTCTTTTGTTTGTGTAAAAGAACCCACATGCCTCTCTAAGTGGAAAAATTTAGACCCTCTTACGCATTTTTCGCAGGCATTTGCTTATATGTATGAAAAATGTGGAAGCATTCACAAAAAATTGTGAATTGTTCAATAATGTTTTTTTAATTATGGTTTTCTTGATTGTAATGATTATAGAAAACGGTTTTTTGAAAATAATTTGGAACCTTTCAAACAAAATTAATTAGCAGGTGTAAATTGAAAATCCACATCCTTTATCAACATCCTCCGAGTGTATTTCAAAATGGAAGGTTTAGAATAGGGAATGGACATCCATCAAAGCATAATATAATGTTGATTTTGTTATATGTAGTTGTAAGTTCTGCAGCAAACATGTATGCAAAATGCGTAAGCATACATAAGGCATGTTCATTGTTTGATCAAATTCCTAAAAGAGATGTGGTCTCATAGATTTTCACGACTACAAGATATTCATAAAATGGATCTAACAATGATGCTTTCAAACTCTCTAAATTAATAAAGCACCTTGCAACATATCCTAAACATATAAGCTTCATCTTTTTATTACATGCAACCATGTAGGATTAATGGATTATAGTTGTACATACTTAAATGGCATGAGTGCCTCTTCTAGTGTTATGCCTACAATTGATCATTGCATTTGCATGTATGACATTCTTGGCCATGTTTGTATAGTGCCTATAGAACACATAACAAATATGGGATAAGACTGTATTTTTTGACTACCAGACTGCAACCAAGTTTATCTCCAAGATTGATGCAAGGAATATTTTTTTAGGGATACAATATAGTTCCATCATTGGGAAAAAAATTGTGATGGATGTAAATCATTTCATTCATTTATAAAAAGGACAATGTTATTGTGGAGATTATTGGCAATGTTATGTTAAACAATATGCAAACATAAACTCGAACTATATAATGGGTGTTACTATGTTTTCCCCAACCCATAATCAATGGGATGTGAACGCATGCCTAAAGTATCAGAATGTGCGCTTAACGTTAACAACACCCCCATGTTAGTATATCACACAAGTAACTTCCCTTGTGTTCTCACCTAATGCATGAGAGAGGGATGATTCCTGTTAGATTTGGTTGCATCATGATGGCTATCAAATAATCATACATAAATTACTCCTACAATAAGAGTGCATCATAAGAAAAAAACAAATTATACCCATTAAAACTCATACTAATAATTCCATTACTCAACCAAATTGAAATAGAACAATAAACTAGACTAATCACTTGTTACCTCATTCACATTCATACAAAAGCCGTCAATAATTTAAAAAAAACTATCCTTCAACAATAACCAACCACTTTCAACAACCCCCAATACCAAGTAATAAGGGATATATTTATTGATGGGGCATTTCCCTTCACCATATTAATCGTTAGTTACAGTGGCCATCATTTATCGTCTTATAAAGAAAATACTATATAAATCTAACATCAACGGGCATGTTAGGTAGCTTATGTCTTCTCGTAGTACATGTGACATGCTCCACATTAATCAACCAAACAAATTTCACCTCCAAAACCTTGTCCAATGCCTAGTAGTTGTTCTTAAGAGCAAGTGTTTACACTCTAAAATTATAAAGGAAATATAAGATATATAGGATGTAAGGGTGTGTTACGAGGGATTATTATGAAATAATTAATAAAAAGTAACCATGCACATCCAAAATAACAAATTAATACTTACAATAATGACAAAAATTTATAATAATATCTCAAAACACACAAGAAGCGATAATTATTTAGCGATGCATATTAGTACAAGGAGAATTTGGATGTGTAAACTCGATGGATGATCTTTTCTAAACCTGAAATTTCTTCTTCTCTGAAATTGAAACTAGAAACGAATCCTCTCCAAGACCATACAACCTTTTTTAGAATGTGGTACACTCCAAGATGCTTCTATATAGTTTTATACCTTTGTGCAGTGGTGTTTTGTAACATCTACTACCCTTCGTTTACCTGGGAATGTGTGTCGTTGCATATCTCTAAATCTTGCATAGCCTCAACAAAACATGTGATGACTTGTAACATGTGGAATCCTTAGATACCTGTAGTAACCTTCATCAAAGCATTAGATAAAAAAAAGTAGAAATTAATGTGTGGGTGAGGTTTGAATGCACTTAACGGTCAAACCCTCTTAAACCAATCCAAATTCTACACTACATCCCTTTGGGCGAGATCAAGTCTCATGTAGTCATCTTAGTGTAGGTGCAACTTGGAAGTAGTGTATGAAATATAATCAAACCCCTATGTGTTCCCTCATGTCTCTTGACAAAAAAATGATGGGATAACTATATAGTATAGAACGTAGCTAGCATAGTAGTAGTGTGAAGTGGTGAGCTTCAGTTGCTAGACTAAACCATTTTTTCCCTTAAAGATATTTGACAATGCTTGGAGTGACTTGCTCTTGCTAAGGAATTGTTCTATAACCTTTTAGTGCTTGGAAATGTAGGAAGCTAGGATATTTTACCTAGTTGAGTTATTTCGACATAATATAGTGGTTACTTTATATGATGTGCAACTACTCTAGGAAGATTTAGGAGAGTCATGAGTGTTTTAGTGATGATATTTTTAATAGGATTTTATGAGAGTGCTAGGTGAGTTACAAAGTGTAATTGAATTTCTTATATATGCTTACATAGGTTATATATTTACAATATGAATGAACTAGGAGGATGAATCAAATCACATAATGATTTTCATTTTGGAAAAATAGTCATTAGATGGAAGGGTCTAAAATTGTATAGGTTGGTCAGGACTGCAGGCCACTATGGATCAAAATTGTATGCTTTTTCACAATCAATAAGTGATGCAAAGGCTAACATCTAGGAATGATGTTTGGGGTTTAATTAATACTTTATTTAATTAATATTTTGTGGATGAAAACGAGAGAAAATTGTAGACATGAGTGTGTGTGTGTGTGTGTGCGTGCGTGTGCGTGCGTGTGTGCATGCGTGTGCGTGTGCGTGCGTGTGTGCCTATGCGTTCGTGTGTGTGTGTGTGTGCATGCATGTGTGTGTGTGTGTGTGCACACGCGGACGTGTGTGTGTGTGTGCATGTGCATGTGTGTGTGTGTACGTGTGCATGCGTGCGTGCATGTGTGCGCGCGTGTGCGTGCGTGCGTGTGTGTGTGTGTGTGTGTTTGTGTGTGTGCGTGTGCGTGTGCGTGTGCATGTGCGTGTGCGTGTGCGCGTGTGCATGTGCGTGTGCGTGTGCGCGTGTGCGTGTGCGTGTGCGCGTGCGCGTGCGCGTGTGTGTGTGTGCGTGCGTGTGCGTGTGCGTGCGTGTGCGTGTGCGTGTGTGTGTGCGTGTGTGTGTGCGTGTGCGTGTGCGTGTGCGTGTGTGTGTGTACTAATTGGGATTAGAATGTGAGTATTTGTCTTAACATGGGGAAAACACCAAACTTGTCATTGTCAAAGGATAAATTGCAAAAAATTAGTAGCTATAACACATGACATTTCATCCTCCCCATCACACTAATCTCCACCAGCAATATTTCTCCTCAACTTCAAGAATAAAAACAACCTATATGCAAACTTTTCCATTACAATTGTCTTCTGAGTTTATATCATTCATACATTAGACTTGTACATCTCAACATAGGCATTCCTATTGGATAGAAATATGTGGCATGAAAAAGTTGAATATTTTCATGAACACACTCTGCATCGAATCTAAAACGTCACAACATTGGCTATTTGATTTTTTGAATCCATAAAATACTTGTGAACCCATAAGGGATTTTCACCTAAGGACACATGCTTCGATATGTCATCAAAATCTATGTGAGTGAATAATGTTGCATCATGGTAAATTGGGCTTGGTCCTTAATGAGATCTGGAAAGAGTCATAGGACACACCACTCATATTGAAAAACTTCATTCATGTGTCTAAGCTAGTTATCCAACTTATTCATGTAGGAATTTCTCATGATGGAAGGGAAAGTTTGGTTTTTATATTGTTTGGTAGGGGACTAATTTTCTATGGGGAAGCCTCAATTTACCTCACCATTTCCCTCTAGTATGTTGATCTCATTAAAAATTACATCTCGAGGATTGTGCCTGAAATAAAATTTCTTCCTGATACATGTGTTTCCTCCACATCTTCAACCATACACTCAACAATATGCTGAGAGATGATGGATATTTCATTTTCCATTTTTTTGGTGACAAAGAGGAACTTCTTAATCACTTCCACCCATCTCTTTGAACTTTCCATTTTTTAATTGACCAGAAATGAAACTCCCATAGTTGTCAAACCTTTAATGTTTATAATAAAGAAGGTGTGCCATCCCCTTCCTGTACTTTAACTCTTGTAAAATATTCTCAATCTCGTCATCATACCTAAGGGCCAACCCAATATTTTTGCTTGTGTAAACCAAGCTAGTTGCCTTATTTATTATTTTCACCATAGTTAGATTTTGAGTGTGGAAATTACACAACACTAAAAAGGATGTAAGGGTTTACAACAAATGGACTATACCAATCTATTTAACTTCCAACATCAATTATACATGATAAAAACAATGCATTTAAACTTTAAATGATTCAAATGATTTATAAAATAAATGTACTTACTCACAAATAGAAGAGGAGAGATAGTTGTTATGAGCAGGACAAAGAAACCGTGGTTGTACAAGGTGATGAGACATGTTGATTTGGAACTGTAGATACCTTAGTGAATGTTTTAGAACTATAAACCCAAAATGGATAGTATAGTGCTACTTTCGTACATTCTTAACCTGATATATATTTCTAACATGGAAGTATACAGTCTTTGAACCTTTGACTATCTTGACCTATAACTTTTTGTATGCGTCATTTTTATATGAATGATCCTCGTTTTATGTTTCTCTTACTCTCACGGATTTAGGATGACCTGTAATGACTTACAAAAATGTAGAAACACTAACAACCGGTATAACCCTTCATCAAAGTATTAACAAACCAAAAGGAGAAAACATGTGTGTGCAATGAGGTTGGACTACCCTTGATGGTTTGACTCCCAACCTTTAAACCAATCCAAGTGTTGCATTGCATGCCCTTTTTGCAGGATCAAACCTCATGTAGTTCTCATAAGTACTTGTGCATGTTTATAGAGTAAACTAACCCCGATGGGTTCCCTTGCATCTCTTGACACCAAGATAGTGGGACAAAAATGTAGTGTAGAATGTATCAAATTAAATATTAGTGATATATGGTGTGTCTCATCTATGTGACCTAACCCTTTGTTGATTGAAACATGTGTGTGATGTTTGGAGTGACTTTTAATCTTGGTAAGAATTGACTCTATGATCTTTGCATGTTTGGAAATAGATGAAGTTAGACTCTTTGTTCTAGTTGAGTGCTTTGGACAAGTAGTAGGGACTACCCTAGATAATGTGCACATGATTTGATTAGATTTAGGAACCCTTTGAGTGATTTTGGAATGATCTTTGGAATAGGATCGTGTAAGAATGTCAAGTCAGTTATAAAGTGATAATGACTTTCTTATCAGTTATAAAGTGATAATGACTTTCTTATATAGCCTTCCATTGGTGAAATATTCTTATAAGGCTAAACCCAAGAAGATGAAACAATTTCCCAAAGAAGAATTTGAAATTGAAATTAGATTCGGTGAATGTGAAGGGGTGGGATTTTACAATTCGTCCAAGAATGGACCTTATATCTCGAACCTTCCATATATTTTCATACCAAAGAGAGAAATACCAAAACTGAAAGTTATGTGAAGAGCATCATATGTTTTGTGTTGCTTTGATTAAATAATATTCTCAAAATTAATGATAGAGTAGAGTGTAAAGATAAGTAAGTTGTAGAAAATCTAGATAGATAAGGAGATTGGATTTTGAATGTGAGCATTTGTCTTAGCATGAGAATATGGTAAACCCTGGCCTTACACAAGGACAAGTTACCCAATCTTAGTATCTAAACTGATAGAAGAAGAGGTGGTCCTCATTCTCCATCCTACGAAGTATAAGTACCCTTCACAAATGTACAAGAACAAAAATTAAACCAGCTCCAAGGGTTAACCAAGATATTGAAACTAAAACAAATGAAATACTCCCACATATTTCAATCACATTATCATAAAAACTAATTCCTTACTCGGGAGTCTTCTTATTTGTATGCACCGTGTAATTTTTCTTTAACATTTATCATGGCTTATCAAGTGATGGTTGTAATCAATCACTTTGTAGGAAGTGACCATTGATGCCTATTCTTCTTTGTGCAACATCATTGTAAGGTACTACATTTTTAAAAAATATACATGGTAGGCAAGGGTTATAATATTAGGGCTCTTCTTGAAGGTATCATATTGGGTTCCTCTCTAGGGCTAGTTCCCACAAACAAGGTGCCTATTTGTGAGTCTTCTTCACTATATCCTTAGCCTCCTATATTTTATTTAATAATCTTCATTGTCTCCTCATCTACCATGGGTAATACCATGCACACCTTGTCAATTCTTCTTTTTTCTGGTTTCCTTACTATTTTGAAACCTCTTTGGATCATTCTAAGGTGATTGATATTCCTTAAACCCTTCATCTTGGAAAATTGAGCTTGACCTCCATGTTAATTGTGGTCAAGTGTTCTACAACCTTTATTTATTACAATCCCCTTCTCTCTCTCTTTTCCACTCATTCTCCAAGTCAAAAAAAATCTTATGCTTCTTAACAATGGCTTATAGGCTCAAATTCTTTGTACTCTGCAACTTCGTAAATTACCTTTGCTTGAAGCTCAAAGATTTAAAATGTAATAGTGGTTAAAATAGGAACTTCTTCCTATATTTATATTTTCCCAAAAATCAATTCACTCCCTGCATTAATTACCTCCACACAATCAATCTTTCACTTTGTGACCCCTATGAAATTGTTGCTCAATGGATCCTAGTTGTGTTTAGATTTTTGTGCAATTTTAGAAATTTGACCCAATTGAGGTGGTGTCATATTCATGCATGCATTTTCCTTTTTCAAGGTGGCATGTTCCATTACAATGTTTAGGTGTTTCTTCCCCTCATGTATCTCTTCTATGTTATTTATCCTGTGTTATTAGGCCATGTGCTTCAATGCAATTCTTTGATTTCCTTGTAGCTACTTTGCATACACCCATTTCATTTCCACCCTTCATCTCGCACACCCTTTCAATCCCTTTTCATGTATTTTTCCTCAAAATTTTCAGCCACTCTCTCTTCACTTAGAATATCAAGCCAATCATGTCATGCTTTTACACGTTACAATATTATCTTTTCTTTACTAAAAAACATGCCAAATATTGTCATTTTCATACTTAGAAAACTTGGCCTTTGTCCACTACATATTGAATCATGTGCACAACCCTTTGCCCATGAAATTTTACCTAGATCCTAGTGTGTTTTGTACTTATCATACAAGTTATATTCTCATACTCAAGAAACATATGCAAAAAGAGTCACCTATGTGGAGACAAACATAAGTTACAACTTAAGGATACTTGAATATTGATAATGTCAAATTAGTGCTTACAAAAGCACTTTAATACACACTTATTGAGTTACACGACTAATATTTATTAACAATAACCCCTATCTTGTATCACTTGACTACAAGATATGTATTTTATTAGTTTCTCCCCCAATGAATATGGCATGCTATGATTTTGGATTGGAATACAAGACAAAGTAACATAATAACCTTCTATGTTCATTGGATTCAATCATAAAATGCATACATATAGGGAGAGGAGCCCCTATAATTAAGGATTCCATAATGACATCCTAAAACTTATCACTTGACATAGATGAGTTGTTGACCCAAATTAACCAAAAAAATCCATATTTATCTCTCCAAGCCTATTTATGTAAGTTGTTTAAACAAACCAAACAAATTACACAATACATTATAATAAACCCACATAAGTATATTATGGATCACTAATAATTTAATTACTCACATTCACCACTTAGTATGAACACGGGGAGTAAGTACACCACTAGTGATGGAAATGAAAAAGTATGTCTTTACTGGATGATGCAGAGGCATCCTGGGACTTAGGTGAAACCTGCACTAGAGAGGAAAGATGTGCACAAGAATCAAAGGAAATTCAGAAGAAAAGGAGATCACAAGAAGGTGTATGCACTGATGGGAGTACCAATGCAACGAGGAAGGTGTTGTCTCGAAGGCAACCAAAAAAAGTAACCACAAGAGAGGTTACTGAATATTGCACATGAAACAAGGTGCACCAGAAGAAAGACAAAGGGAGTAGAGCATGTAGAAAATAGTGCCAAAGAAAGGAAACATAGAAGAGATGCGTGGGAGAAGAAGAGTTTCCAAGAGGGTAAGGATAGTTGCGGAGACAAGTGACAAAGGAACACGAGAGAAATGGCTTGAATGCATGAAACATGTAACCATGATGAGAGAAATATGTGCACAAGGATCTTAGAGGGGGATAGATCATAAGGAAAGGGTGTAATAGAAGCGCAAAATGAGGAGCCCAAGAAGATAAGAATGAAGTTACAGGTGGCAAAGGGAAGGTTGAAAAAAATGGATCTACGGGTCACATGGGTGATGGTGACTAGATGATGGAACAACCGATAAGGAGAATCCAACCACCAGGAGATGTGGCTCCAAAGGATTTTCCAAGAGAAGATTACATGGATAAGCTCATTAAAGAGCTTAGTTAAAATTTGAAGTCTGAGTGGGAAAAGTGGAGGAGCCAATACAAAAGAGAGATAAGCGAGAAAAGTTTAGGCATGCAACTATAAATATAAGGGAGGATAGTGAGCGAGAAGGTTGTTAGTGGGCTAAGGCATGGAAAGGCTGAAGAAGGTGGTTAATACCACAAAATGGGTCGAGTAGGTCAACCAAAGGGTCGAGGAGAGTTATTCAGCCAAAGGGACCGATTAAAGAGGTAAATATCGACCATTGAGCTGAGAGAGTGGGGTAAGATGAACCCGGTTTAGCCCTTAAGGCACTAGCACTTATAAATCCCCTTGAGGGAAAACATTATAGATGATGTATAACCATTGAAAGTAATAGATGGAACATAAACAATTCCAAATTTGATGTGTTTATTATGAAGAAATTGTAGGCTCAATAAGTACCCAGTGCATCCTTTTGTCATTAATTAGTATCATAGTATGATACTTTCATGCAGATGAAGCTGGAAAATCACCGAATGTGAGGTAGTTGGCGTAGAGGATTGTGTTCTCCTTTTGGATAAGTGGGTAGAGAACACAAGTAAATATAATGAAAATTGGAGAGATGACACCAAGGAAGGGAGATGTGTCAGATGCGATGGTCATGAAGAAGCTCAAGGAAATGATGGAGGAGCTTCAGAGACTCTGAGAGGTGTGGACCCGACTAGAGCGTGTAGAGGAAAACCACTCAAGGAAGAAAGGTCATGTGACCAAGGGTAGTGAGGAGGTGAAGAAATTGGACTTGACAGAGAGTCAAGGGCACGATGGAAATAATGCGCAAAGGATGCTCAAAGAGCACCGAAAGAAGGTGTGCATTGAGGTACAACCAAAATTTGCACATGATGTGTTTAATAGAGAAGAAGAACCCATTGTGGGAGCAGTGCCAAAGTGAGAGGGTTCAATTATAGGAGCACCACAGGAGGATGTATAAGTGAAGGCACATTATACGACTGCATGTGATAGTAACACGTTGGTGAAGGAGGCTTCTTGGGAAGAAAGAGAGATGGTTGGAAAATACCATGAGCGAACTAAGGTATGCTCAAAGCCATGGGAGGATACCATGGCTATGGAGGAGGTAATAAAGGAATAAAGTGTGTGCAAAGAAGGGAGGTACACACAAAACATATGAGATACATAAGAGATCACCTTGAAGGAACATGAAGTGGGGTGTGTCGTAAAAAGTGCATAGGAAAAGACCCCAGAAGAAAGGAAAAGCACAGTAGGATGCACAAAGAAGAAGAATCCAAGAGGAGTAGAGGAACATGAAGATAAGGTCACGTGCAGCAATGAGAGTACCATGGTAGGGGAAGGTGAGAAATCCAGGGAGGTTGTGTGAGTACGCATCAAAAATGTTGTAATCAGTAAGGAAATCCAAGATGATCTCAACAAGAGGCATGTACAAGGGTACACATGAATAGAGGATTGCACGAGATAGAGGGAGTGTGACAACAATTCAAATAAACTACATGAGAATGCAGAGGAGGAAGCTGGGATCGAGAGAGGGTGGGAATGGTCTAACCCAGAATAACTTTCCCCAAAGGCAAAACATGTAGATAAACTAAATATAGTTTTTGAAGTGTGTAAGGAAAGAGGCACATAAGGAGGTGAAGAGATCAATAGATATATCAAGGATTCATCATGTGGAGAGGCTCCATATGCCTTGCATAATGTACAAGGCGTATGAAGAGGAGAGGAGACAAAAGAAAGATGTGCTGAGAAAAAAATTCCACAGCAAGGGAGAGGAGAGAACGGAGGTCGGAAGCAGGAGTGTAGTCTAACAAATCCCGAGAGGTGAGGAAGAGAAGAATCCCTCAAGAATTCCTCAGGAAAAGAGGATGGAAAGGCACAAATTATCTGTGTCAAAAGAAATGCGCAAAGATAATTTACGCTAGAGGTCATGGTAACGAAGTGACCAAGGAGAAGAGAAGAAGCGTGAAGTCAAGACACGTTGAAGAGGCCCAATGAAGGAAGGGAAAAAAGGACAAGCATCACATAGAAGGAAAGAGTTACGGTGGAAAAGAAACAAAGGAAAGACGACAAGATGATAGAAATTCCATGGAGAAGAAGTGAAGAAGGCAAGGAAATAAGTACACGTGAAGATGCGTAGATGAGAGAAAAGGTACAACAGAAAGGTGGTTTACAGAGGAGGACAAGAGTGAGGATAGAATTGTGCAGAGAAGAGATGGAACCTGGATAAGAAAAATCCGCATGAAGAAGGAACTCGTGAGAATATGTGAGAGGAAACTATGGTGTCACCAAGAAGTGGTTAAGGATTGGAAGAGGTACCAAAAGAAGCACGTGGAGATAATGGTTTGTTGGATACAAGAGTTGGGACTAGTTTTCCAAAGGGTGATTCTATCACTCACATCCTCTTAAGGAGGATCTCAATCATAAATACCTTGGTTGTTTGATGTAGAGGCATCCTAAGACTTAGGTAAAACCTACACTAGAGAGGGAAGATGTGCACAAGAATCAATGGATGTGTGAAAGCTGTGCATAGCATTGGGAGTACCATTGCAATGAGGAAGGTGTTGTCTCGGTGGAAACCAAGTAGAGTATCCACAGGAGAGGTTATTGAAGAGTGTGCATGAAACATGTTTCACTAGAAGAGGCTTATGAAAATATGTGGAGGGAGAAAATCATGAAAAAAATGTGCCGAAGAAAGGAATCATGAAAGAGATGTGCGGTAGAAGAAGAGCTACCAAAATGGTAAGGATGGTCGTAGAGACAAGTGACAAAGGCATGTGAGAGAAATGTCTTGAAGGCATGAAGTAGGTAAGAACGAAGGGAGAAAGATGTTCACGAGGATCTTAAAGGAGGAAAGATCATAAGGTGAGGGCACAACATAAGCATGAAAGGCATAGCCTGAAGAGATAAGAGCATGGTAATAGTTGGCAGAGGAAAGGATGGACAAAATATATTTGTGGATCACATGGATGATGGTGAATAAATGGTTTGGCTGAGAGAATATTACGTAGATAATCTCATTAAAGATCTTATTTCAAATTTGAAATCCGAGTGGGAAAAGTTGAGGAGCAAGCACGGAAGATAGAGGGATGGGAAAATTTTTGGTGCACGCCTATAAATAGGAGGGATAACAACCAACGAGAAGGTTGTTAGTGAGTTAGTGGGTTAAGGCATGGAAAGGCCAAAGAAGGGTGGTAAAGACCACAAAAGGGGTTGACTAGGTCGACCAAAGGGATGAGGAGAGTTAGTCAACTAGAAGGACCAAGTAGAGAGGTCGAGATCAGCCATTGAGCTGAGAGGATGAGGTGAGATGAACCTAGTTTAGCCCTTGAGGCACCAATAGTTATAAATCCCCTTGAGGGAAAACATTGTAGATGTCGTATGGCAATTGAAATTAATAGATGAAACATAAATAGTTCCAAATCCACTGTGTTTACTCTGAATAAATGATATTCTTGGGGAGTACCCATTGGAGCCTTGTGTCATCACTGGATGCAAGCTTTAGGTTTGCATTTCTATTATACTATATATATACTACACATGATGACCTATATACGAAAACTTACAGTTATCACAATTACTTCTATTGAATCCTCTTCCACCGGCCAACCAAACTTACATTGATTCACCTACATACAAGAATTCAACAGTTCTCACTTTCACTTCTAGTGAGCTTCCCATCAATCAATCGATGTAAAAGTATGGAATTCAGATGATCTATGTAGTCAACTTCTCTCCTATTCATCTATTAACTACTGAATATTAAGTCATTAATATATTTAAAATATATATACCAAATCAAATAATTTGTAAGACTATTATATTAGATACATATATTTGATATCACAAATGATTTGAAAAATTAAAATATTTCAAACGAATTAAAAATAAATTAAAAATTGAAAGGAAAGAACTTATACTTAAACCAAGTCACATAGGCATCAAATCCTCCTCCTTTAATAAAAAGTTAATTTTTCTACCTAGAAATTAAATATTATTAACTATATTTGTCCGATAGGCTATTTATGTAGGAAACTTGACGATGGGCGTGTCAAACCTTAAAGTTCATGCCCGTTTGTACAGTTCAACACAATGGAATAATACTCTAACACAACACAAATTTCACTAACTTAAAATCCACAAGACATCTACAATTGATTTCCCTCTATGTGGGGCAGTTACAAAGCTATCAAGGCTTATAGAATTATAGGGGTGTCAAGCTTCAGCTACTTGAACTTGAGCTCTAATTCCCCTACATTTTTTCAAAAGTCTCTCTAAACACGAACTTGGGCAAGTATTTATAGATCTATATTCTCGCCCATTTGGAATCTGAATTTCCTTATAGAATTCTCTCTGAATTCTTGCTCAAACTTAAATTTGAATTATTGAGCATTAATGGTGGTCAAGCAACTCCGATATGGTAGGTGAGAAAATTATATCTTGAAGCTCCACATCATTGCCAAGATATCATCCGACATTCATGTCATTTCTATTTCTTTCTTTATCCTTTTGAGCAATGTTTCTTCATTTGGATCTTCTTGTGCACCCACCTTAGAAAAATCCATGCATTCTAGGTTGATCTTAAGTGCCTACCCTTATGCTTTTTCAAAACTTATATGCTTAAACCTATTTGTATAACTCTAGCGCATTGTTAGGTATTTTTTATCATTCCCATGTCTCATGGTTGAGTTCCCAATTCTTGCACGCATTACTATACCTAGCCAAAAACATTAAAATCCATGCAAATTGTTTGGTTCTTCACGATGCTCCTACATCAAAACCTCAAGTAAAACAAAATTGAGCTCCATCTCACGAATTAGGATTGGGAATATGGCCAAGCTAACCAAGATCCTTTGTGTTTCTCTATGTTGTATCTTCTTCCACTTGATCTATCCATTTTACCAGGTATTCCTTGTATTTTTTCCACACGTCTTCTTTATGACCCTTGTGTCCAAGACGGTCTCAATTTCCTAGGATTTCTTCTCCAGAATTTACCTTCTCCAGTCTAAGGATTCTTCTATTTCTAACACATCCTTGTTTAGTTCTTATGTGGGCCACTCTTCAAAAAATTGTGTACTATAATTTCCCTCATGGAACTCATATAAATTTGAGACATTGCATATTGGTGAAATATCCAATTCTTCTCGAAACTCTATTTTGAATGGATTTGGCCTTATTTTCTGTAACACCTTACGTGGCCCAATTTTCTTCAATTTCAACTTATTGTAGGTTCCTTTAGGAAATCGTTCCTTCCACAAATGTTTCATCACTCAATCTCCTTCTTCAAATTCCTTGGTTTTGCACCCTCCATCTACATGTTATTAGTAATCTTGGTTACTCTTTTCCAATTTCTCGTGCACTTCCTCATGTAGTTCACGCATATACTCAGCATACTCCTCTACTTCCACGCTCTAGTTTATTACTACCTCGCACAACTCTTTGACTCCTCTTGAACTGGTTCCATAAATAATTTGGAATGGAGTCCTCCCCATAATCCTATTAATGGAATCATTGTAGGTGAATTCTACTTGTGATAATATCATATCACATTGTCATGTCTTATCTCCTACCAAGCTACACAATAAATTGCCTAAACTCTTTTTCACTACTTCTGTTTGTCTACCAATCTGTGGGCAGTAGGATGAACTATAGGTTTGTCTCATTCCCATTTTTTTCTACAAGGTTCTCGAAAACTTTCCTAGGAACTGTGTATCCTTGTTTAACACTATGTTAATCGGAAACCCATGCACTCGTACCACCTCCCTAAAGAATAGATGTGTGATTCCTGACACATCACTTATCTTATTGCATGTAATGAAATGTGTTATTTTTGAAAATCTATCAACTACCATGAAGATGGAGTTGTTTCCCCTCTACATCCTTGTCAATCCCAGTACAAAATCCATGGTAATGTCTTCCCATGGCCTCCTTGGTATGTGTAAAGTCTGATATAATCTTGTGTTTTATTTATGTCCCTTGGCTAACTAAAAAAGTCTTCATCTCTGCACACATGTGTGCACATCTTTATTCATCCCTAGCCAATGGTATTGTTCCTTTAGTTGTGATAAAGTTTTGTCACCTCCAAAGTGACCTCCTAGACCTCCACTATGTTTTTCACTGATTAAGTTCTCAAGCATCAATACTTTTGGTCCTCAGTATATCATTCTCTCCTGGATAAAATAATCTAGCCATGGCATCTTATCCATGTGCATTGATTCCTTGCATGCTTCCCATGCTTCCTTGAAATCCTTGTCTCCCGCATATAACTCCTTCATGGTCTCTAATCCCGTGACTTTGTTGCACATTTTTGTCAGCACCAACACTCTCCTACTTAATCCATATGCAACCTTGTTGGATTTTCCGCTTCTATTCTTTAACACAAATAAATAACTTTGTAGGATCTCTACCCATTTCATGTGCCTTTTGCTCAACTTCACTTGGCCATTGATAAATTATTGTTCCTGATTATTAGTATATAAAACAAACTCATTCGGCAACAAGTAATGCCTCCATTTCTTTAGCACCTATACTTTTACATAAAACTCTTGATCACAGGAAAAATATCTTCTTCGTGCATCATTTAACTTTCACTGAAGTAGGCTATGATTATTACATATTGGCTTAATACTACACCAATAGTGGTTCCACTCGCACCAAAGTATACTTGAAATACCTTTTCAAAACTTGGCAATACTAACACTAATTGTGTTGTAATCCTTTGATTCGATTCCCAAAAGTTGTGTTTTTCTTTTGCGGTCCAATAAACTCCTTGCAATCTCCCTTCATTGTCTCTGTGATCGCTTCACATATGCCATTAAATTTTCTTATAAAATTCATGTAGAAACTTTCCAAGACATGAAATATTTGCATCTCCATTACATTTTTTGGCGATGACCACTTGAGAATCGCATGCACCTTTTATGGGTTCATTTGGAATCCTTCTTGGGATATAATGAAGCCCCAGTAAACTAAATCTTCGTACATAAAACTACACTTCCTTATGTTCACCAGTAACTTTTTTTCTTGTAAGTGCATCATTACCTTTCACAAGTGTTCAAGATGTTCCTCCTTTGTCCTGCTAAACACCAGTATATAATCCAGATATACTATTACAAACTTCCGAAGGAATGGCTTCAAAACTTCATTCATCAACCTCATGAAGTTACTCGGGACATTGGTCAACCCAAATGGCATAACTAACCAATCATACAAGCCTTCCTTTGTTTTAAATGTGATTTTCCTCTCATCTCCTTCCCTGATGCAGATTTGGTGATAACCATTCTTGAGGTCAATATTCAAAAAATACCGCGCACCGTTAAGGAAATCCATTATATCATCCATCCTGGGTAATGGAAACATGTACTTGATGGTTATCTTGTTAATGGCAATAGAATCTACACACATGCTCCATTCTCCTTCCTTCTTGGGTGCCAACACTATGGGTACTACATATGGGCTCAAAATTTCTCACATTAATCCTATATCAAGAAATTCTTGCACTTGTCGATACACCTATTCATTTTACTCTATGATCATTCTATATGGTGCCTTGTTTGGTAAATGTGATATGAGTATCAAGTCAATTTGGTCACTGATGTTGCGCATTAGTGGTAATGCATGTGGTAACTCTATTATAATGTTTAGGAATTATCCTAATATTCCTTACACTTCTTTTGGTACTTCTTATTCTCTGGCACAATCCTTGTACACTTCTTTAGGTACCAACGCATAACATTCATTGCTTCTTTATCCACTTTTTGTATGAAATCCTTTACTTGATACCAGCAAAACGCTTGCATCAAACTCCACTGTTTCATACTTCTTCTTTCTCCTCATCCTTTAATGGTGATAGATTAAACTTGCACCCATCCTTCTCAATCTGGATAATGTTTGCACGTCCATCATAGACAACCTTTCGATCATACTTCCAAGATCTCCATAGCAGTAGTTAACAAACATCCATCGGCATCACATCACAATCACATCATAATACTTCATCACAATAGTTCCCTATCTCAATATGGAACTAGGCTCTGTACTCATTTACTAGAACCTGGTGTCCCTTTTTGTAACCATGAAACTTTATAAGGATTGGGATGTGTAATTTTCTTCATCCCTAATTTTTCCACCATTTCATAGGAAACAATATTGTTCTGTGCTTTCACTATCGACAATCAGTCTTGCAACATTTTCCTCTGAACTTACAAATGGTCCTAAACAAATTCTTTATCTATGCATAGTTTCATCTTCTTTTTGCATTGTCTTGAGCAATACCTTTCTTATCATCAAAGATTCTCTATGCACTCTGGATCTTCACCATGTCCCATGGATCCCAATGACTCAGCGTCACCATGTGTTGCTTGTTTTCATGCTTCCATGTGCACCTACTCGTAACTTCACTTTATGCATTCAAATAATCAAATGTGTGATGTACAATAGTTCCACCCGTGAAACACATTTCGAATAATCCTCTTCCCCTTCGCTAAATTTTCCATGCCCTCTTGAAGAGTATGACGCTCTATCCTCTCACGTACTACTTTGAGTGTGACGTTTGTGTACTATTGATCCTCATCTTCTTATGGTCTACTATAGCCTCAGTAACTTTCTCCTCAACCACGCATATTGTGGATTCCTCTTTTGGCTACACTCTGGCTCTTGCGGGCAAACTTTTCCTCCACCTTCAAGGCTAGTTGGTAAGCTTCTTCCATTTTCTATATGCATAACAGGACAAGTTATTCCTAAATTCCAAACCTCAAACCATTAATATATCCCACAACCTTCTCCTAGTCAACTTCCATATGTTCAGATCATATCATGATCTTTTGAAACTCTGTTGTGTAATCCTTTACCGACTTCTCGTTTTGTCTCAAATTTTTCAATTTTTGAACAAATTCATTTAGTTGTCAAATGACAAGAACTTTCTTCTCATTTTGGTGACCATGCGATCTTGGTGCATTATCTTGTCTCTTTTCCCTCTTCTTCATTTGATTCATTTTACACATCTTTCCACCACAATGCCACATGCTCTTTTAACTTAGTTTGTGCCACTCTGACACATTACATGCAGACTATCTCCTCAAACTCGAAATATTCACTTCAAACTTGTGAGACTAATCTATGAACTCTTTTGGATCCAGTTCTTCTAGAAAATGTCAGAACTTCCATCCTCGATCCATGACCCATGCTTGAAATAGCTTACAATAATGGTGGTTCTCTTGCTGCACCTATGAATTCTTGATTCATCTTATGCATCTTTGGATGACTCCCTCATTACGTGTGCACATTCTGCTACTGTTACACCTTCATCGTCACTTTGTGCATCTGACGCCACAAATCCTCTTCGCCTATCTTCTTCAATGACTTCTAGCCTCGTCCTTACATCCCTTAGTTTTGTAATTACTTGTTCCAACGCTCCCATAATAGTTACATTGGTATATGTTCATCTACTCCTATGTTAGTAGCTCTTCTTGGGTGGTATCTTCTGCTCCTTTGACTAGTTACCTCATGGTCGGTTGGCATTCTAACCAGTCCTTCCACCTCCTAATCATATCTCCAAGGTGTGTAACCACACTTATAATACTAGTTTAGGACGTCGACAAGAGGCTGTCTTGACAGGTTGACTCCCAGAGCCTGCACATTTTTAGAGTTCAACATAGCAGAAAAGTATTCTAACAACAACTCAGGCTTCATTAATTTGAAAGCCTTACACCATCTACAATCAATTTCCCTCTATATGGGGTGGTTACAAATCTATCAAGGGTTACAAAACTACATGGGTATTGATCCGTCATTTGCTTGAATTTATGTTATAAATCCCCAACATTTTTTTGTAAAAAGTCCCTTAAACATGACAATAGGCAAGTATTTATAGATCTATATTCCCGTCCTTTTGGAATTTGAATTTCCTTTTATAAAATCTCTCTAGAATCTTGCTCAAACTTGAATTTGAACTGCTATACATTAATGGCGGCCAACCACCTCCTATCTGGCAGGTGAGAAAAGTCTATCTAGAAGCTTTATGTCACTGCTGAGCTGACAACCTGCATTCTTATCGTTTCTATCTCTATCTTTATCCTTTTACACAATCTTTCTTCCTTTAGATCTTCTTGTGTGCCCACCTTAGAAATATCCTTGCACTCAAAGTTGTTCTTAAGTGCTTGCCCTTGTGCCTCGTCAAAAGTTATGCACCTATGCCTGATCGTTTAACTCTAGCACGTTTTAGGTAACTTTCTGTCGAATCCCTGTCCCATGACTGATTTCCTAATTCTTGCATGCACTACTATACCTATCCAAAATTTTCAAAATTCATGCAGATATTTTTGTTCTCCGCAATGCTCCTACATCAAAACCCCACTCTCCTGCTTCAATCCTTTAATCTCATCGTTCCTAGAAAATTTACACATGAAATGGGATTATTATTTGGTCGACCGTCTCTTGATTTCATTTGGTAGTTTATTATTCAATTGAAAAACTTTTGATTTCATTTTTTGGTATTTTATAATCAAACTTTTCTGAATTGTATGTAACCATGTCCTAATGTTAACTTAAAGTATATTTTTTGGAAGTAAAATATTATATAAATTTTATACATGATTCCCCACATTTAACTTATCTCATGTCTTTGTGGATATTATAATCCTTGTACACTATTTCTTTTCATGCATAAATTTAGTATTGCTTGGGTTATATATTAACATCATGACACATGTCACAAGGAATTTAATCTTTGTTAATGTTAATGTTTGTATTTTTTTAATGTTTGGTATTATTCTTTTATTTAATCAATCTCAATACAATGTATCTTGTTGGTGGGAAATTTATTAATGCATTTCTCATTCTATATGTTTAGGGTGAGGCGTTTAATATTGACACCCATTTACACATGCTTATGTGTTTTTAACTATAAATATGTAATAATTTCATAGCTTTCTTTATATGTTTCATAATGATAGGTGACAAATGGTTTCACAAACAGTTATACATAGCCATAGTTTATCATGTTCCTTACGCCAATAGCATGGTGCAGTTGTAATGGATGTGGCCCTCTCACCAATATAATATGTAAATAACAGTGACACCCCAACCTCTGTCTTCACCTTGCGTGACGCTACTAATGTCGAGTGTGGAGGCAACAAAAATCATTGGTGTTGTGGACTCGGTGCACCTTAAAATAGTTTTGACAACTTTACACACCTTCATATTTGACTATCAACGTAACATTGCACCCCCTTTTGGTGTAAGTGCTAGTACATAAATTTAAATTTTATTGACTATATAGTTTATTTCAATTTAATGATGCCTCTTATTGACTTAAAACTCGTCGACATAAACATGTCCTTATTATGGGTTAAATTTGATGACCACTTGTGCTTGTCAAACAATTTTTGAGTGATTGTAATTTTTCAATATTGCCCTTCAAAAATACAAAAATAGTGTTATTTATATCAACTATTATATATTTATAGTTATTTTTAATATATGTTTTTTATAATTTACATATAAATCTATATAAAAATGGCGGTCACATTTTAAATATACAAGTTGCATGTGACAATTATTTCAAATATTTGCAAGTATTTTACATCTATTATCACAAAAAAAAAAAGTGTCTAAGCAGTTTTCAAATTTAACCCCTGGACCTTAGTCTTTCACGTTCTCACAATTGTCGCTTTAAATGTTTTATCACGCATGGATTTCATGACCGATGAGCCTGTAATATTCTCATCATTTCCCGCAGTTATATCATTTACCAATATTAAGATGGAAATTTTTCTAATGGATAACAACAACACAAAATAGTTAACAGAAACAAACAATTTTACTTTGACTAAAATATTGGGTTCTACTAGCAGTGTCAACATTATCTTGAACACATCTACTAGATATGCTCTTCCCCTATTACACTTGTTTTATCTTCTATTCTAGATTAGGCTATTGATTTATCGACCTTTATTTCTTGAGGTGAAATGTTTTTTCAACTTATCTCTTCACTTTTATTGTTGTGTAAGCTTAGGAGAGAGGTGCTAGTAGTGGTACACCCTAAGTTAAGGGGTCCACAAAATCAATTGTTTATCATATGGGATTTTGATTTTTTTACTAATATGTAGTTAAGGTTTGTATTAGCTTATATATTTTCTTTGGAATGTTTAATTGGAGGGAAATTCATATTTTGAATTGATTTAAAATAATAAATTTGAGTTACAATACAACCATGGTGGAAACCAATACTTGAATATGGGTGAAAATGTTTGAACATTGAATTTTTTATAGTTGTACATGGGTGAGAGGTCTTACATGTCATGATGCGATTGGCTACTCTACATAATTATTATGTCAAAAATAAATAACTACTACATAGTACTATGACAATTATTGGGTATTGTGTGATCAATGGTCATGTCAACTATTGGACCATGTTCACTTATGGGCCCCTCTCCACTAATAGATCTTCAAATTTCCATTTCATATGTCCTACCACGTTGTGTTCTTTAACCACCTTCATTTGCTTCTAATGGAATTTAAGTCGGTCTTCCTATCTTTCCTCTTCATGACTTTTCTTTTCTTTGTACCTTTGAAATATGTGTTTCCTTTGATTATTTTGGTTACGTTCGTCGTTAAGGTTTTTCAAAACAATATAGTGCTTAACAATGAGTCATGATAGGTGATAGAGAATACACTTGGATTCTTTTGTTACTACAAAGTTTTCTCAGGTGGAATTTATCATCACTTGGATTCTTTCACATTTTTATATGATGTTCTCTCACAAGTAAATGTCTACATTTACTGGAAATATTATGTTAATTCTTTGTGTTGTTTTTCAATTTCAACTATTTCTTGAATTGGTTGACCCATTAGCTCATGTCATCATTTCTAGAATTGTTGACTAACTTACTTTAAAACCTAAATGTTGTTTGATGTGTGTTTTTTTGAATAAATGATGTAAATTTGTAAAATAATAAATATCTATTGATATTTTATACTTTTCAATAACACCATGCATAGAATAGTAATTGCATAGCGTACTATGTCCAAGTAGATCATTTGAACAATAGTAGTTGTGTATTCATAAAAGATAGTTCTTCTTACAATTCATATAATTTACGGAGGACCTAATACAAGTACCCTTTCCTTAACATACAATCTTCTTTTTAAAGATAAGGCCCGATGGTTGTTGATTAGCCCAACTATCACAACCAGCATAACTAATAGTATTTTCTACCAAACTAAGAAAATGTAACCTAAAGAATAACAAAATAGTGTTTCCTACAATAATACATTTATTACAATGTCACGCTCTAAAGATTGAATACTCTCGAAGAGATTATAGAGGACAATAAGAAAAATAAAATAGAATTTGAGAAATATTTTAGAACCTTATTAACTAAGGAAACGAAATTAGGAGTAAAATGGAATGCTTGAAACTATTCTAGTCATCCTATACAATAAGATAATAAATTTCTAAGATATGTGAAAATTAAAAAATCAATGAGAGGTCTAGGTGTAAAAAATCCTCATGTCTTGTTGTACAGCGATAAAAATCTCCATAAATTTTAACATATTATAAGCAAAGAGGTAAAAATAACAATTAAAAAAATTAGAAGGAAACTTGTCATAGTCTTAATCTCCAAAATGGGGGACGTACAATTATTTGATGCCTTTATGTCAATCTCTTTATGTAATGCAGTTTATAAGATTTTTTCAGAAGTAATTGCAAATGATTTTGGAAAAGTATTATAGGATCATTAGAGAACAAGTTTTGTGACATGGAGACAGCAAATATTAGATGGAATCATGTTGGTGCAAAAAACTATCCATTTAATTCAAAAATTTAAAAGTTCGACTATATTAAAAACAAATATTAACAAGGCTTATAACATAGTAAATTGAGATTTTTTTATCACAAAAACTAAAGAAGGTTGGTTTTGTACTACATTAGGGTGATAGGGGTTACATTTACATAAGAATTCCTACATTTTCAGTCAGATAACTTGCATGTGAGATATATTTATCCATCCACGGATTTAAGGAAAGGATATGTATTCTCGTTTTTTATTAAATATATTGGAAGAAGATCTATAAAGGAATATATAAAGAAGGGACAAAAGGAAAGAAGAATAAAAAGTCTGAAAAGAACTTCTTTGTAAAATTGTATCACATTTTTCATTTGTAGATGATATTCTGGTGAAAATGGCTACAACTATTCAATAGCCATAAACATTTAGAAAAATATTGGATATTTATAAAAGTGTTGCATGACATTGATGTACCTAGAGAATAATAATAAAGAACTTGTAGACATGTAGATTTTGAAGGCCTTAAATTATCGAGTATCTACCTAGGACTTCATATTATAGAGGGGAGGATGAATGAGTATTGGAGGGGAGTGGTTGAATGAATTCAAGATAAATAACATGGAAAGGAAAATGGCTTACCTTATCATGAAGAATTCAATTAATTAAAGTGTGTCAATTTGTACATAAAACATACATAATGCTTCTATTCTAAGCATAAAGTAAAATAGTTGAATCTCTCATGAGATTAAGAAGGTGTTTTTGTCAAATTTGTAAAAGAAATTTTAGAGTCAGTCTAACTTTTATATTTGTCTTAAGCATCCTTCATATTACATTTTGCCTTATTTATGATCTCTTCCATATCATTTAAATCCTCAGTCTCATACCATATCATGGGAACAAGATCAAACCATGAAATGGGGGTATTACAATTTTGACTATAAATTGCTTTGAATATTGACATCTTAATAGTGGAGTGATATCCTTGATTATAAGAAAATTCAACTAAATGTAAGTAGTCTTCCCATGTTTCTGGTTTTTTAGCAGTATACATTTGTAACATGTCCTCAATGATTCTATTTATTCATTTAGTTTGTCCATCTTATTTTGGATGATAAGCAGTACTAAAAATTAAATTAGTCCCTAACTCGCCCAATAGAGATCTCCTGAAAGAAGTGAATATAGGATCTCGATCTGACACAAGATTCTTAGGAATGTCACATAATCAAAATACTTCTTTTACAAATAAATTATAAACACCTAAATTTGGAAATTTACTCTTTGACACTATTGGTTTTGACAATGCACTCTTGTTAAGATAAACACTCTTTATATCCTCTCTAAGTACATCCTCTGAGGTCTCTTTTCTAACTTGCATAGTCATAAACATTGATATGTCAATAGATTCTAAGATTCCAATGCATAAAATCTATAGAAAAACTCCAATTGACAAGATGCAAACTCCATTTTTCATTTTTCGCATCCCTAGGTAAGACCATACAATTTGGTTAGGAGTTTTTATTCGGTCCTGGCCTATTTGTACAGTTTTACACTGACATGTCCTCTATCTTTGCCTTTAATTTTACATTCTTGAATGATTCCTTTACTCCCTTAGGATGGCCTTTCTTCAATAATTTACCTTCGTAACCCTAAATAAATAAGCATAAGACCTCTCATTTACACACCTAGAAATCATATGACATTATATTGATACACTCATTTCCTACACTTTCAAAAGGTACCCAAGGCTCCCTAAATCTCACCAAATATTATGTACACCCATTAGGGAAGCAATCACTAGAGGTCTAAAGCATCATACTAGATCAAGAAGTCAAGTTATCTCACTTCCAAGAACTCAAACATCTCTCCTCCAAGTATATTAGCAACATCCAAACTCAACTCAAGCATTTTCAAATAAGTTCAAGTTGTCAAATCATAGTTGCATCCATTCAAATATCACATGTTAGGTGGAGAACAACATGTAGTTTAAGGCCTCTTCGGAGTAGTGCCAACATTGACAGTGCATGAGGGTGCACACAAACCAACTAATGTTTTTTTACAGGGTCTTCCACCCGTGGCTAGTTTGAGATCTTATTCAAAATGTTTAGAAGGCTTTGCAGCATAACTGATAACTAGGGTTTGATAGTGAAATGCAGGTGATAGTTCCAAAAGTTACAAATTCAAATTTAGACCAGTTCCAAAACCATATAGTAGAGTCAATACCATACAAATGGTTATGGTAGAGATGTACGATATTTACCTGGTCTAGTTTTCAGTCACAGTTCAAGTAACAAAGCATTATTAGGTCCAAATCCCCCATTTTCAATTGTTTTCACATCCATAACTTCCCATAATAATATGTAATCAGCTAAGTGTACTCATCCTCTTATGTTTTCATCTTGGAGCATATCTTCTAATCATTGAATGTGTTGTTTTGATATTGTATGAGTAATGTTGGGAGTTTATTAATCATAATAACCCATATATATACCATTTACATCCTTAGTATATTTAACTTACAAAATATAGATTCTTAATTTAAAAAGGGTATAAAACATTTTGGTGAGCCCAACATTGTATCTCGCACCTTCTTTCAAACCCTAGTTATCTTAGGGATTATTTATGTTCTTCTTCTTTGCTTTGGGTGTTGTATTTATCTTCTAATTTATCCATCATGTTGTTGCCTCCAATTTTCTATGACATTTAATTCAAGCCTAAGGATCTAAAATCCTATGCTAACATGGGCTATTATCCCCCTAACTAGGTCCATGCATGTGTTTCACGTAGGAGTGACACTCCTTATGTTGATATCTCTTATCACATGGCTGATACAACTCCCTCCTATTTCGACATATAATCTGAGATCACTCATGTTACTACTAAGTATTCACCACATTATTTCTCTTCCTTGATAGTTCCCATAACTAACATTATTACCACAAGATGCAACAAGAAATCACTTGGGTGCAATCCACCTTTTCCTCCCTAACTCACCGCTCTTGTGGCCAAGGTTAATGTTCCCCCTAAGGAGTATGACTTATTGTAATAACTTAGTAACACCATTGTTAAGATATTTCTCTTATAATTACTTTAAAAAGCACATGTTTACAAGGACATCTTACAAGATGTTTTGTGCTCTTTTACCTTAGCTAAAAATATTCAACCTAATTTAACAAAATTAGATTTATGCTAAACCCTATGATATTGCAGAGTCACATACAATAAATAATCAATGAAATATAAATCTGACACAAGCAATATGCTAGATAAATATAAAACCCTAGGTGCAAGAGAGAAGATAAAAGACTGAGTTGATATTCACTTAATCCCGAAGTGTTCTGGACTAAAAAAATGGTAAACATGAGGAGAAAACTATTACAACCATGCCTGATAAATTTTGCAGCTATCGGATGTGCCTGGACTGGATCAGGGGCACCTGTGCACTAGAGACCTCTGTTGGGCGCTCGTGACTATGACAATGGTCTTAAATTGATTCTTCTTGTATTGCAAGGTGGTCGCTAACCTTCATTATTGGTCACCTGTATGTCACATTATGTCCGCATAATTTTCCTGTAACTTGTAAAATAAATGATCTCCTGCAAAACCCAAAAACACATCAAATCCTAAAAAGAAAAATATGTAAATGGGGAATCAGACTAACCCCGTAACCCCGGTGGTCACCCGACAGAGTGAATTTACGACTAAGCGTTGCACTACATTTCAGTCTCTATGTAGCTCTTATGTGTGTGTGCAAGAATGATGCTCTAGGAAGCTCTTGTGTAAGATGCACTTGAGCGAGCAATAGCTAGATGTAGTAATGTAGATAGATGTGTGGATGGAAAAATGAACTTCCCCTCCTATGAAGTGTATGTAGAAAAATACAGTCCCTTGTCCCTTGAATGAAGCTAGATGAATGCCTTGATTCTCTTAGAATGCCTTTGGATGCAACCTTAAGTGGTGATAGTAGATGCTTAGAGTTTGGTCCTTATTATGATCACATAACTTTGTAGTTATATGATTCCCTTGGTTGAATTTTGCGATTGACAACTAAAATGCCAACCCTTAAGAAAACAAGATGCCCAAAACATAAAATAGGCCCAAAAGAGACGAGTAAGATACAAAGAGGTCGGGGGCACCCAGAGGGGACGAGGGTGCCTAGGCGCTGGCGTCCTAGCTGGGTGCTGGTGTCCAGAGTCAAGAAAGATAAAGAAATGAAGATCAAACTAGATTGTGTAAAACCAAAGAGGAAACAAAAAAGACAAAAAAAGAGGCCAAAGATAGATGTCAATTACTGGTTTTCTCGATTAGGAATCATATGAATAGTGGTATGTAATTAGGACCTAGAAATGTACCCAAGTGTGTGATTTAGTTTCTACATTTACCCTCACTTTATGTTGTTGAGTGAATACTCAATAACAAAGAGTAGATAAGAGATGCGTACCTAATAACCATGTAGATCGATGGTGAAAGCGTGCCAAAGAGACAAGAAAAAGTGTGGAGTGATAAATATGAAGCGTGGAAGCTAAGGAAGAGGAAGTGGCCCTAGGGGTTAAGTGCATATGTAGTATGTTGCATTGTACTTGTTGATTGTTTGATCGCTTGATGTGATTGTTGCTTCCCATAAAGATAAACCTACAAAAGAGAAGAGTAAAATGAGTAGTCAAATATGTGTGTGTATAAAAAAATTGATCTAAATATGAAAAAATGTGTGAAAATGCAAAAAGGACATGTGCCCCTGATCCATGATGAGTGAAAAGATAGAAAAGTGTCCTGAAAATGTTGTAGATGAACGAGTTTTTGGGGTGATCTCACGCCAAGTAGCAAGTTTTTGGGGCGATCTCACGCCATGACAAAAGAAGTGTTGGGAGAAAGGTCTAGTGTTATTCTCCATCCGTTGACTACTTCCCAAAAGTTATACACCATTAAAGATGGTGTGATCAAATTCTTTGTTCCAGTTCGATCCAATTCGCTCCAAATAGAAAAATGAAGATAGAATGCATTATGATTGCTAAAGAATTGTGCATGTAATTGTGAAAACTGCTCTGTGTAGACTACTGAAAACTGTGCTGATCGAGAAGAAATTGGCTGTAACTACCCCCGGTCATAGGCACCCAGGAAAGGTCAAGAGTGCACCTAGGCGCTAGTGTCTGGGGATTTGGGCATTCACATCTGTGTGTGTATACAGGACCCAAGTAAATCGAGTTCATTTTGTTTCTATAACTTTATTATGTTCTTATACTGTGTAGATCTATATTGAAGCTCTGAGTTATTATATGGGGTGACTGATTCACCCAATGTATGCCCTTTTCATTTGGGGTGCATACGATGTCGCTAGGAGAATGTAGCCAAAAGGAGAGGACCATATGTGATTTGAAACTGAAGTACCTGCAAGGGGGAGGGAATGTGCATTGGTAGAAACAAAGGCACATGAAAACAAAGTGGTTGGAAACATGTGTTAGTGCAAACAAGACAAATACACATATAGAAGACAAAGTGTAATCTAGAAAGGAAGAAGAGCAATGTAGACCGTGAAAAGTGAGTTACAAACATGGGACATCACTCACAATGTCACCAAGAAATCAGGGCCGAAGCGACCAAAAACATACAAGCAATGAACAAGAAATACATAGGGAAAAACCCGCAAACAATGGCAAACAACAACAAGAAAAGTATCAGACAACCATAGTGGTAAATAGTTCCTGCAAAAAAATTGTTGCACATGAAACACCCGTGAACATGTTAGAAAGAAATCCTAAAAAGTATGTCAAAGCATGTAGTTGATTCGATATAGAGTAGTGTGACTAGTAAGAATAGAAGACTAAAAAAGGAAACAATAGCACATGTAGTGTGAATAAAATATAGATGCCCCCTATTTGAGCCTCAGTGGGACTGTAAGAGGTATAGTTTCCAAGCATCCATGGTTGCGTAAAGATCATGTGTAAAGTCTGCATTCACCACTAGAGAACAAGTGAAGGTGCATTGCATATAAACATGATAATGACTTATCATGTGAATGTCATCTAGTATGAAAACTAATGTACGTTGTAACCTATAATAAGAAAGCAATAGTATGTACAACCACAGATATGTAGTATGTTGTGAATGAGTAAAATGAATGATGTAAGAAATTACTTGTATAAATCTGATTATGAGACAGTAATATAACACCAATGAACACAATATTTCAGATAAATGATCTCAATGTGTAAGAAGAATAGCTTAGCCACTTTGAGGGGGAAACCTCCAAACCATACGATAAGAATCAAATGCTTAATATGATGATTAACTACTACCTACTAACCCCTATATATAATATTCCTATGTTATGGCCAACACCAAGGCTAGCCCACTAATGAAAATATAACATATATGAAAGAGATACATAATGATCAGAAGTTATGATAGCCACAAGTCGGCTATATATATGTATATCCAATATAAGATATATGATTAAGGGCGTAGCATGCCCCTCCCCTTCAAAGCAACATTGTCCCCAATGTTGAGAAGATCTGGGTGTTGCTGCAGGAATTTGCATCCTCCCAAGTTGCGTCTTCATTGTCTAGATTTTTCCACTTGATCAAATACTCAGTGATGACCTTTTCCTCAATCGATTAGTGTGTGTTTGAAGGATGCATTTAGGTTCCAGGATGATTCTGCCCTCTTCATCAAGCTCAGGTAACTGTCTGGGTTGATACTGTCTATCCAATTACCTTCTTTAGGCAAGATACATGGAAGACTGGATGAATTCGAGTAGCCGGAGGAAGTTCCAATTTGTATGCTACATTACCAATCTTCTGTAACACTTGATAAGGGCCATAATACTTAGGTGAAAGCTTGTTATCCTTTTTCTGTTATTTTAAGGACATTTGCTTATATGGTTGTAAACACACAAAAACCCAATCACCTACTTCAAAATTCTTTCACTGTGATGTTGGTCATGCCTGTTGCTTCATGCGGTTTTGTGACATGGCCAAATTCTCCTTAAGACTAGAAAGCACCTCTTGTTGATACTGAATGTGTTCTTCTACTGCTCTAACCCATGGTTGTCCTCTCAATGATGATGTGATGGATGGTAGATGGTACCCATAGAGTGCCAAAAAAGGAGTCATTTTAGATGAAGTATGGAAGGAGAGTGTTAAACCACCATTTTGCAAGTGGCAACCATTGGACCCATCTTTCTTGTTTATATAATGTAAAGCAATGAAGATATCCCTCCAAACACTTATTTACAACTTCTGTTTACCCATCAGACTAGGGATGATAAGAAGAGCTATGAGCTAACTGAGTACCCAAACATGAGAATAAATTAGTCCAAAAATTACAAGTAAATATAGGGTCTCAATCACTTACTATAATCTTCGTTGTCCCATGAAGCTTCTAAATTGTGTCCATGAAGGTTGTTGCTACCGTGCTTGCAGTAAATGGGTGTGCCAAGGCACAAAAATGAGCATATTTTGTGAGTCTATACACCACAACCATGATGACATTTTTTCCTTCAGATTTAGGCAATCCTATGATAAATTCCATAGAAACCTCTTCTCACCGTCTTGGCTAGGAATATATAGAGGTTGTAGAAGACTTGGGGACTCGAACTGTTTCACCCTTATTTTGTTGAAAAACCATGCATTCTACCAAAAATTTTTGGACTTCTCCCTTTGAGCCCCTCCCAGAAGAAATCATTGTTTGACTCAATGATAAGTCTTCAAGAATCCAGAGTGACCCCCTTACTGGAGAAGCAGTGAAGCTCTGATAGAATCCTATTTTTAAGGAGTGGAGTTCTTACATAGGTATAATCTATCTTTATACCATAAAGCATCCCCTTTCAATACAAATTTTTCTAGACATGCTTGCATCATGTCTAGAGATGACTGAATGAGGTTTTTTGTAGTTGGGTCATTTCTCCATTTGGACCTTGCCTCACTCTATCCAATCTTCCTGTAATATGGATATGGCACATAATAAGGCTTTAGTTAGAGTCATCTTTTTGCGACAGAGCATCCACAACTACATTCTCCTTCCCTTTCTTATAGATAATCTCAAAATCATATACGAACATCTTGGAGACCCATTTTTGTTGTTCTTCAGATGATAAACATTGCTCCAAGAAGTATTTCAAACTATCATGATCTTTCTTCACTTTGTAAGTGTCTTCCTATGAGATATGGTCTCCATTGCTTTACTACATGAAGTATGGCTAGCATTTCCTTCTCATAAGTTGGCTTGGAAATATTCTTACCTTTGAATTGATGGCTGTAAAAAGGAAATAGGATGACCTTCTTGCATGATAACTGCCCCCATACCCACCCCTGATGCATCACATTCAACAATGAGTGTTTTGGAAAAATTTGGAGTAGCCAAGACTGGAGTGGTGCACATTGCCTCCTTTAGTTTCTCAAATGCCTTGGTTGGATCCTCACTCCAATGGAAGGAGTCCTTCTTTAATAAAGTTGTGAGAGGTGCAACTATGCTTCCATAATGCCTTACGAATCTTCGGTAATAACCTGAAAGCCCCAAAAATCCTCGTAGATTCTTTAGGGTTTTTGATACCTTCCACTCCATCATGGCTTTGATCCTATTAGGATCCACTTTAACCCCTTCATGAGAGACAATGTGACCCAAATATTCAACCTCCTTAAATCCAAAAGAACACTTAGAGGGATTTGCATAAAGTTGATGTTGCTCAAGGGTTTCCAAAACTTTATTTACATGATGCAAATGATCCTCCCATGTTTTGCTATAAATTAATATATCATCAAAAAACACTAAGACAAACTTCCGCAAGAATGACTTAAAAATATAATTCATCAAACTTTGAAATGTAGAAGGTGCATTTGTGAGTCCAAAAGGCATTACCAAGAATTCATAATGGCCTTCATGTGTCCGAAAGGCGGTTTTATGAACATCCTCATCCTTGATTCTGATTTGGTGGTATCTCAAACGAAGATCAAGCTTTGTAAAATAAACATCACCATGTAACTCATCAAGCAAATCATCAATTACAGGGATAGGAAACTCATCTTTGATTGTGTACTTATTCAGTTCCCTACAATCAGGACACATGTGCCACATGTCATCTTTCTTCCGTACCATCACTACTGGAGAAGAATAAGCACTTTGACTATGACAGATGTTTCCTGCTTCCAACATCTCTTGTACAATCTTCTCGATTTGATTCTTTTGCACATATGGGTACCTATAAGGTCTTATGTTAGGCGGTTGACTTCCTGGTAATAATTGAATAGCATGATCATGATCTCTCTTTGGAGGTAAGCCCTTTGGTATATTTTTAAATACAATAGAGTGTGCATCCAACATTGCTTGCATATCTAATGGTATAATGTCCTTAGAATGATGAGCCTCCAATGAAAAAAGTTGTACCACAAATCCCTCTACACCCTTTTTTAGCATTTTGTGCATCTAATGAGAACTTACTATTTGTGGAGACTTTGCTCTTAATCCTCTTAGCTCAAAATTCCTTCCTTCAGAGTGAAATCACATGAACAAGTCTTGGAAGTTCATCTCAATGGTTCCCAAAGTGGTAAGCCATCGAACCCCTAACACAATGTCTGCTCCTCCAATAGAAACGGCATACATGGGACTATTTAGTATGTAATCTCCCATGGCAAGCTTAATGCTATGGCATTTTCAAGAACAAGTAACAATACCTCCATCAACAATCATTACTTGACATTTAGGAGCTGGATAAATGAAATAGTTTAGGCACACCGGTAACTTATGATTGATAAAGTTGTGAGTACTTATTGAATCGATCAACACTATGACCCTCTATTTTTTTAGGAATCCAACCACCTTTAGGGTTTGGGGGGTGCTAATACCTAAAATTACATGGCATGAGATCATTGGCTGAGGGTCTTCTGAATCCTCCTCTGGCTCAACCAAGACCTCTGACTCTGCATCTTCATCCTTCTCTTCATCTTCACTAAGCCCATCAATGTAGAACAACTTCTTTTCAACACATTTATGTCCGGGTCCAAATTTACCGTCACAGTTAAAAACATAACCCTTTTTCTCTTTTTTCTTCAATTTGTTGTGGTGTCAATCTAACTTGCCAAGGGAGTGTTGGGGCCAAGGTGTTGAGATCTCTGGTATAAGTGAAATGTTGTCTCCTACTTGAAACAAATTTATCCTCTGCCCTTCTTGCCATAATCATAGAATCAGAAACCTTATGAGGATTAAACAGTTTAAGCGTACCACCAACTTATGATTGATGAAATTGTGAGTACTTCCACTAGAACTATAGTGCACGAATCAATCACCACTGTTACCCTCTAAAATCTGTCACCTGGATAGATCTATGGATAGACGAGCCAACATTGTGCAGGGCATAGCCCCTCTTTGAGTCAGCAAAGCGAAACTGGTTTATTACTATTCTACTAGCAGGAATCTTGTGCAAATCTCATAGTATTCTACCTTCGGGGGTTGGGATCTCATCCCAGTAGATTGTTTCAGACTGCGGAAAGAAAGGAATGAAAGAGGGGATAGAGAAAGAGCAGGTCCAATAGAAGAAAAGAAATGAATTCCAAAGAAGAAAGGTCGGGAAGTTTATGTTTTGGGATTGGTAGTAAACAGAGCCAAACCTACTTACATAAACAAACAAAGCAATACTGATGAGAATAAATGACAATAAAACAGAAGCAGATCCAATAGAATAAACACACAGATTTGACATAAGAAATATCTAATGCATATAACAAATATATTCAGCACAAAGTCTAAATATTGTATTAATATTTCTTTCTGTTACAAAAATCTCAAAGTCTTTTCTTCTCACTTCTATTTGTCATCTGGAAGGTATCCACCACCCCAATACAACAAGTATTGGAGTATTTATAGAAGAAGGAGAAGAAGGAAGGAAAAAAGGAATCAACCACCTATTTACAAAATATCTCAAAGTCATGTTGACTTTTGACAACTTGATGGATGACATCATCCCATGGTGCAACATGGATGATTTCATCATTTGTGCCAACATACTCTAGATATTTACAAAAAAAAAACACCGAAGGAGAGAGAGAAGAAGAAAAAGCAACTATTCATCATCGTCGTCCTGCGGCCGAAAAGGGGTATCCTACTTCTGATGCTGCTCGGGTGACGAGATGTGGAATTGAGCGCGGTATTCCAAAAACTTGTTAATTATAGGCTCAAGTTGATCCTGGGAAGGATCCTTGTGTCGCTATCGCTGATCGCCTCGCAAGTCTCCTGCTCATCTATGAGCTTCTCTGGGAGTTTGGAATATTCTTTCTCTACTTCTATGAGGAACCTGATGAAGTCCCGACAGGCCAGCAGGTTATTGATAGATTCAGCGTCAAAAGTGACCTCTAGCCCCAGCCCTTGAGAAACGATCTCCTTGAAGATCTGGATGATTTCATAAAATTTCCTTAAGGCGAAGGAAGGAGTGAGCAACCCTGGAGACATGTTGAGAACGATTTTCTCCATTTGATGCATCGCGTCCAAGGCTTCTTCCTTTACCTTATCAATCTTTTCAAGGACAAATTCTAGTTGATCCATCTGGTAGTCCAGAGTGGAAAGGATTTTATTGAGGGCCCTGGGATGACTGAAAACACTGAACTTGACCAGATCTTCAACTGAATAGTCGAACATTTGTTGAAAGGTCTTATGCTGTAGCCTAGCATGGTCTAGCTCTTCTGATATGGGTCCCTGCTAATTCTTGGAGTTCTTTATTCACCTTACTGATGTTCAGATATAAATCAGTGAACTTGGCGATCACTTTTTCACTGTCTTTGAGGATCTGGCTCCTCCAAGCGGAAACGTCCATACCCTGCTCACCGATCTTTACATGTTCATTGATTTTATCCTGGTTCAGAAGCTCAGGAGTCTCGGTGGTAGTTGTGGGAGGTGCACTGCCCATCTTCTGTAAGGCTTGGAGCAGATGTTTATTTTTCTCTTTTAGCAGCCTTTTCTCTTCTTTTGTCTTCTTGAAGCTTTTGACAGAGGGTGTCAACCGCAGATAGGGCCTCTCCCTAAAGGCTTTCAGAAGATGTACCCATTGTGACTTGAGTCACTGTATAATCTGTCGGAGACAGATCCTTTTTATCTTTCAGGGGATTGGGGTATGCGATTTCCATTATCCTCTCACCTGCAGCACTCTGAGAGAAGCATGTAACGGGCTTCTGCTTCTTTGCCCCTTTTGACTGGAATTACTGAAAAGTCCATCAGAGTGATGGGAACTTTCCTCTTTCTGTTGACTTAGATGCTGGGAGATCCAGGCTGGACTTGTGGGAGAAGGACTAGAAACAGAGAAGGGGGCAGTAACAGTAGTAGAAGGGAAAAATGTTGAGACACTTGGAGGCGGCATCGAGAGAATAGGCCGAGGAAGTGTCTCATAGGAGGAAGAGATATTACTACAGCTGAGGAAGACATAGGAAGAGAAGGCAAACTCCGGAGATGAGGGAAGAAATGGAGGGGGAAAAATCTAGCGAGGGAAGAGAAGATGGACGAAGAATCAGGGAGGAACAATAGAATAAGGGGGAGAGGACACGACCAAAGGAATGGTCACTTGAGTCACTCGAGGAGGGGAAGGAGGAGAAGAAGAAGGGACAGAAGGGACCTCAATTGTTGTGGCAATGGCGACATCCTGAGTGGATGGGCCTATTTGACATCTTCTGCTCACTTCTTTCTCTGGAGAAGCTAGAGTTACAACTTGTTCTGGGTGCAGTGAAAGGAGGACTTTCAGGAGCTTCCTCTTGAAGTGGTGCTGGATTCACCCTCTTTGCTTTTTCCTTTTCCTTTTAGCTGCTTCTTGGATCGTGGAGGTGCGTTACCCAATGGAGAGGTTGTGAAATCGACTCCAAGGTAGACGAGCCCGTTCATTCGGCACCAATGCTCTGTTCTGCACAGAGTTTCCTTGACCCTCTCCTCAATTGTCTGAGGGGCTTTGGTTTTATTAATCAATGGCAAAAGGGCCAATCATCCCCATCTGTGTCAGTAGATACCTTGATCCACTTCATCCTCTAGTAGTTTGATAGCCTTTGGGGACAATGGCCACCCCATATTGGATGATTTCTGCTAAGGCCAAGTGATAATGATCCTTCCTCCTGAGCTCAACCTCGTGATATAGGAGTAAATGTAGATATCTTCGATCTAAGGGATGTGGATCAGGTTCAAGCTTGGCCCTAGGAAAACAATTTCTTGGATTGAAAGTGGGCCTTGCTGGAAAGTCATGTTTCAGATTCAGTAGCTCCAGCTCTGTAAACATGTCCTTTGCCTTGTGGTGAGTAGGGACATGTATACCTACCCACTGTGAGGGGGAAAGGAGTTCCACCCTTCTTCCTCTTTAGG
This sequence comes from Taxus chinensis, assembly GCA_019776745.2. Taxonomy (NCBI): domain Eukaryota; kingdom Viridiplantae; phylum Streptophyta; class Pinopsida; order Cupressales; family Taxaceae; genus Taxus; species Taxus chinensis. The sequence goes on along the minus strand of CM034152.1, from coordinate 215,938,581 downwards.
CACTTCTCGTGGTATGTGACAAGCTGCCTTGACAGCTCCAACAGGATCAAATTGGGCCCGGCATACCTTGGCAGTCTAGTTGGCTCCCCCAAGAAATTAGCCAGCCCTCAGATAAGTGAATGTGGGGAATTGAGTGAACAGGGCCCCCCATTTCTCTGTGGCTGCCATGATGCTCTTAGTCGTGTGACCGTGAGCCATATTTGGCCTCAACAGGTAGATGATAAAATAGAAAAACACATCATTAATCTTTGTAAACTAAGGAGATGCTATTTTCCAGCTTCAGTTCTAGATAATATTCATAGATTTTAACCTGGGGCCAAACTCCACTCCGTGTCAGAGCCTGGGTAGTCCCTTTCTAAAGCTGCAGCGTAAACAACATAGGAATTCATGTAGAATACTCCTCGTTGTGGGGAATTGTTGTAGCTGCTCTGAGATCGTGCTGCTTATGATTTCTTCCCCAGCTGAAATCGTTGATCGGGCATATTTTTGTTCATTGTTTCTAAATACCGTAGCATCCATTTGTGGAAATAGTGGGTGTCAGGAAGCCCAAACACCCTACTTAGGAATGTGATGGTGTCACTGAGCTCCTCTGAAAAATCACTGCGGTGAATGATTTGTGGCCAACGGGTCACCACCTTTTTATTTTTCAGATATACCTCATTCATCAGTTACATGCACTACATTGGTCTTCATTGTCGTCCCAGGCCTTGATGCACTCCTGCTTGTCTAAAGGCCAAAAAGTGCTGGTGATGAGGAATGCCGAGTATGATTTCAAAGTGACGGGTAGTGAGGTTGATTACTGACCTCGCCCTTGCTCATTTACGACACATCTTGTGTCTTTATTGTATTACTCTGGGCAACCACCATCATAAATTCGTTGTTGAGCGGTACTGACTGGGATTCCTCCAGTGAAGTGCAGGGCACTGCCTATCAGTTTGTCCATCCATGGACTTCTTGTAACTTTCTGGGTTCTGGACTAGAATTCTTCCATATTGATATGACCCAATTCTGAGTCTCTGATGTCCATGCTCACATTCTGCTTGGGACTCGGGCATTCTGACCCTCTGATACTTATACTTCATTTCTTCTTCTGTAAGCTTGGCCTTTCCTTTGGGTTTGGTAGGTCTCTTTCTTGATGTTGACATATGTTCTTTCTGAACTTAGTTGCTGATCTGCAAGAATAAGAAGTGAAACCGAATCTGAAGAAAGCCGTTGAATCAGCTATTTGATTTTCCATTAAAATGCTAACAGAAGAAAGAGTTAGCAGATTTTGAGGCCTCAGGGTGCATGGCGCATGGATATTACAGATTACAGAGCTAAATAGATAAGGTGCACAGGAAAGGGCTGCTGTAAGGGGTAAATTGGTGCCAAAGGGCGCATGGCACGTAGATACTGCAGGGTGCATTCTTATGTTGTTGCGCATGCACAAGTGTGCCTGTGCCATAGTGAAAGGATGCGCCCTTGTAAAAGGCGCACGGAATTCTTCATGTTACATGGAACTTCAGTGCGCCCTTTGGTGCATGGATAAGGTTTATGTAACATATGATTTTTCGTACGTGCTTAAGGGAACTTGGCATGGCGCATGAAAGGTTTGCATGACACATGATGTTGTTGTAATCGGTGGATGCGCCTGCGCCGTTCATAGCTTTGCACTTGGCGCATATAAAGCTTGTGTTACATGGATGCTAGGTGCGCCAACATGGAAATGTGATGGCAAGGAAGGATTGTGCACCATGTTGCACTCAAGTTTAGCACTGTGCAGCATGTGAAAGAGGGCACCTTGAGGGCGCAGGCGTTCATGATGCAGCAAGTGGGGGAAGGGTGCGCCATGAGGGCGCAACTTTTCTTTGTGTAACAGGGGTGACAGATGCGCCGAAGGGGAACAAAACTGTTTATGTTACAGTTCACCGATTCAAGCCATGATTCTTCTCAGAGGCTTTAGTTTCATTCTTTCAAAATTATTCTTTTTTGCAAGGTACCTTGGGGTGAGATGAAATGGCTTTAAAACAAAGGTTTCCAAGCTATTATTTTAGGACAGAGGTCCCCTACCAGCAAATATGGAAAGAGGGGGAGGAATATGCAAAGATAGCAGGGGAGGGAGCAAGTTCATGATTTCATTCTTTTCAATCCAAACTGAACCAACCTAGCATTCAAAAACCCCAAAAACAAAACACATGAAAGAAAGAAGAGCCACTTACCTGGATAAAAAGCAAAGAACTGTGCAAACGGGTCCACAAAGCATTGAAAACGAACGAGGCAGGGGCTGACAAAAAGTGAAATCACATGTCTGCGAATAGCGAAAATGACAGGTTCAGAGCAAAATCACGTGATTTCCGTTGGTGAGCTAACGACAGTGCAGCCACGCACTTTTTATAGGGCGCATGGAGTTGCTGTCGACAGGGAAAAGCGTGTGCCCTTTGGCGCATGAAAATGTTTGCCAGCAAGAAATTAAGGCGCCTTTGGCTCAAAAAGCTGGTGTTGACATGAGGAATATGTGCGCCCTTTGGCACACCAAAACATGGCGCAACAAATGATCTGTTGCCAACACAAAGGCGCATTTGCCTTGGCGCATGCAAGGAAGTCTCAACATAGTGAGGCACACCAAAACACTGTGTTGACACTAGGAGAAATCAATGCGCTAAAGGATTTAAAGGGGGCCGCATGAACATTTGGTGGTTGCATATTCATTTCATGCACCCAGCCCAAAAAGACTCAAAAATGGCTAAGTTCGAAAAACTAGATTTCCCGAGAAGGGATTTTGCAACGTTCCGAACATAAGAAATCCCTAACGAGGGATCGGAACAAAATTTTTTGGTAGGGTATTCATAAAATTTCCCTTGCCAATTTTACAGGATAACAAGTTTTGACAGGGTTATAGGATGTGTAAGACAAAATAGACAATAATAGATAGAGAAAAGAGGCCAAATATAGTTTTCAGCCACTACTTTCTTGCGTAGGAATCATGTATACATTATTATGCTTTAGGACCTAGAAATGTACCCAAGTGCATAGATTTTTTGTCTACATTTTTCCCCACTTTATGTTGTTGAGTGAATAATTGATCTTCACTTAAAGTAGATAGAAGATGCATACCTTATGATCCTAAAGATAAGAGTGTAGGTGATAGCATTCTGAGTGGATAAGTGAAATGTGGAGTGATCGCAAAGTGAAGTGTGTAGACAAGGAAAGATAAGTGGACACTGGGGGTGAAGCGTATGCATAGTAGTAGTGCTATTAGATCTTGTGCTCACTAATGTGAGATGTTTGTTGTAAGGATGAACCTATAAAACAAGAGAAATATTGTAGTCAATGTTCCATATATGAAAAATCAGAGAAAATATGTATGTAAAAAGAGTGCAAAAGGAAAGTGTCCACCTGATGTATAGGAGAGTAAAAGATAAAAAGTTATCCTGTTGCTTGGAGTTTTTTGATTTGAATGTTGATGGTGAGGTTTTTGGGAGATCTCATGCCAAGAGTGATTTTTTTGGGAGATTTCATGCCAAGTGGTAGTTTTTTGGGTGATCTCATGCCAAGTACGAGTTTTTTGTGTGATCTCATGCCAAGAGAAGAGTATTAGGGAGAGAGGTATAGTTTTACTCTCCTTCAATGAATCTGCATAACTTGAACCACTGTAGATTATACATCCCAATTTTTTCCATTTTTTTTCCATTTGTTTCATAATGTAACTAATAGTAGTACATCAAATACATTCTATGACTAGAGGTAAGTCCCTACTGGTATAGAAATATTCTAAAAATTGTTGGAGATTGTGTTGATATGAGAAAGTAACTATTTTTCCCAGGAAATTAGAGCCCAGGGGAAGACATAAGCACCCAAAACTACTGAATGATAATGGGGTGCTAATGTCTTCTCTGTGTGTGAGGTCCAAGGCTATTTCTGGACCATTCTGTGATTGTATGCTTTGTTCTAATTCTGCATTATCCCCAACCAATTGATATGTAAACAATAGCTTTGAGATGTTATAGGGGTGATTTATGTCACCCAATAGATGCCCCCTCATTTAGGGTGCATCTCGACAATAGTAGAAGAATGTGTCCCAAAAGTGTGAGGACCTGATGTTGAAGCTATTAAGTGGATACCTATAGAAGGTAGGGGATTCAAACTATAGTAGAAACCCAAGATACAATGCAAAAAATATGGACTATTAAAAGAGATGTTAGTATTAAAGCAATGCATACCAGAGAAGACAGCTATATATAGGCAAGTAGTAAGACAAAATGGATTGCAAAAATATGAGTTTTATACATGGGACATCACTCAAAATGTCACAAGACTATCAAGGCCAAAGTGTATAAAAGCATGACATATGATCAAACACGATATAGGGCATATATTGTAAACAATAGCATCGATAATGAACAATAGAAAACAAAAGTGTGTGATCAGATAACCATGGTTGTATATATGTCGTGTAAGTTAGATATATCACATGAAGCACCTATTAGCATGTTAGAAAGTGTGAATAGTATGTCAAAAGCGTGTATATATTCAGTGAAAAATACCCTGATCAGCAAGAATTAGTAGTAAATCGATGAAACTAATGAACGTCATAGTGTAATGAGATGTAGTGAAATGTAGATGCCCCCAGAAAGCCTCGTGTTGTGAATGCGAAGAGCATTAAATGTTGAGAATCATGCATCGTGTATGGTTCTGTAATGTAGTGAGCATTCACTTCTAGAGTCAAAGTGAACTGTAGCACAAGAATGTGTCATAGGGTAATGGTTTGAACATGTGCGCACTTAATAGATAGATCAATGAAGCATAAATCATAAAGTGTAACATGCTGGTAAGTAATGTAGGTTTAAGCATAGACCAAAGTAAATGCAACCAAGATATGCAAATGTTGAAACTGAGTACGATCATATGGTAATGTGATGTGTAAGAATGTGATAGGAAGAAAGATGTTCCCCCCAGAGAATGTGTATGAGATGAGTTTTATGATATAGCGATTCTCCCTCAACAATCAAGAATGAACCATAGAACAAGAGTGTGTCATAAGGTAATGGTGGTCCGTGAGAGTGTGTGCTATAGAAAGATATACCATGAAGCACTACAACATAAAATTTACATGATGTGAGGTTCATTTAAGAAGTAATACCCATAATTCAATTATGAACCATAGCATCTAGAGTGCTTCATTGGGTATTGATGATACAATGTGTGTATCAAGTTGTGTAATGATGCTCACAAATATGACGTATGAAGCACAGAGCGTAATAGTGGCAATGAGAGTAGCCAATGGATAGTGATTAGAAGGGGGAGAATAAGCAGTGCAATGCCCCCAAGTGCACCAATGATAGAGATCTATGTGATGACAGAAGAGATACCATGTTATTGTGGTAGAGTCTTATATGTGTCATGAGAATAAATAGAGTCACAATGGTAGGTCAGAATCAGGAGTAGGACCATGCCATGGTTGGATTTTAAATGTGTTGACATAAGGATAGCTTAAATAGGTTATATGATCAAAAGTGAGTTGGTTTCTGAAGTCTGATTTGAAATCTTAACATTGTAACATATGCAATAGCAGGGGGTGATAGGGTTTCTTGGTCTTGTTAGAGAGTGGTTGCTTATTTAGGATTGGTGATGCTATAGAAGAATTGATGGGAGAAGATAGATGGACTAATTTTTTAAAAAGGAGGCTTAGTTAATAGTTTGGAGGTGGCTCTTGACTTACTAAATTAGGAACATTAGTAATGATGGAATAATGCTCATTAGACATGGATGAATCAGATTTGGGAGCCTAGTGGGATTTAGCAATTGGATATGAACATGTAGTAGACATTAGTTATGTATCAAATGAAATAAAACTTTAATGATCAAGGTGGCTTAATTCTTCATTGTAAAGCATTAGCAATTATTGTAATGATGTCCATCATGATTTGATGATAATTACAAAATGGGACGACCTATGATACTTTGTAAGCTGATAAGGAGCATAAAAATGAGTAGATGGCAAGCTAGATCAATTGGTGAGTGATAAGTTGTGGAAGAATAATCTTATGTTTCTCAGTATTTAGATCAAAACTTGAGAGGTTTAGGTAGTAGTAAGACTTGGGCTTCACTTATATGATCACATGTAAAATACATAGGATTTAGATGAGGTGGAGAAGAAGAAATAGACATGATCATGAGAATCGTCCTTAAGATGTTGGATTTCAAGTTTTAGAGATGTAATCATGTATTCCATAGCCTAAAATTTATCTTGAAATAAATAATGCAAGGCTTGAATCAACTCTAAGATGGTTTGATTGGATGGAGGATCATGAAGGCTAGGATTGTCAAGGAGACGATCGAAAATAGCACTTACTTGAGTGGGTAACGTATCTTTAGGGAGAAAAATGGTGTATAGGGATTTTTGAAGAACCTATTTGTAAGGTGAATTCATTTGAAGTAATTGAGACAGATATTTAACAAACCTTAAGAGCCACGAAAGAAAATATAGTTTGCAAAAAAAGGATCCGAATGACAGATCATGAGTGGGGTTCACCAAATGATTTAACAAAAATATATTTATGTTAAACCCTATGATATTGTAGAGTCACATACAATAAATAATCAATGAAATATATATTAGACACAAGCAATAAGCTAGATAAAAATAAAACATAGGTGCAAGAGAGAAGATAAAAGACTTAGCTGATATTCGCTTATTCCCGAAGTGTTCTGGACTGGAAAATTAATAAACAGGAGGAGGAGACTATCGCAATCATGCCTCATAAATTATGTAGTTGTTGGATGTTCCTAGACTGAGGCGCCTGGACTGGGTCAGATATGCCTGGGCGCTGGAGACCTTTGTTGGGCACCCGTAACTACGAAAATGGTCGAAAACTTATTCTTCTTATGTCACAAGGTGGTTGTTAACCTTCTTTGTTGGTCTCCTATATGTCGCACTATGTCCACAGAATTTGCATGTAACCTATAAAACAAATGATCTCCTATAAAACCCCATAACACGTCAAATCCTAAAATAAAAAAGATGCAAATGGGGAGTTGGACTGACCCCGGCGGTAACCAGACATAGTGAACTATGACCGAGTGTTGCACTACATTTCAGACTCCATGTAATTCTTCTATGTGTGCAAGAATGATTCCCTAAGAAGCTCTTGTGTAAGATGCACTTGATAGCGAGCAATAACTAGATGTAACAATGTAGATATATGTGTGGATGGAAAAATGAACTTCCCCTCCTATGAAGTGTATGTAAAAAACTGTAGTCCCTTGAATGAAGCTAGATGAATTTCTTGATGTTATTAGAATGCCTTTGGATGTAACCTTAGGTGGTGATAGTAGATGCTTATAGTTTTCTCCTTATTATGATCACATAGCTTTGTATTTATATGATTCCCTTGGTTGAATTTCATAATTGACAACTAAAATGTTGACCCATAAGAAAACAAGATGCTGAAAAGATAAAAGAGACCCAAAAGAGGCAAGTAAGATATAAAGAGGTCGGGGACATCTAGAGGGGAGGAGGGTGCCTGGGCGTTGACGTCCTGGTTGGGCGTTGGTGTCCAAAGTCAAGAAAGATAAAGAAATGAATATCACACTGGGTCGTGGGGTGTGCAAAACCAAAGAGGAAACAAAAAATACAGAAAAGAGGTCAAAGATAGAAGTCAATTACTATTTTTCTCGCTTAGGAATCATATGAATAATGATATGTGATTAGGTCCTAGAAATATACCTAAGTGTGTGATTTAGTGTCTACACAACCAGTTGCATTTACTTCTCTCGTGTATACCTTTAAGCTACTTTACAAGACGATTAATTTTACTACCATTGACATTTTGCTTGTCTTTAATATGGATACATGCCCACCTATTTTCATCATTGCACGCATTCAGGGTTTTTTAGTGGGTTTTTATTGATAATGGTGTTGGTATTAACTTATGTCCTCAGTCATTACTCACACAAATAGGCATTTCTCCCACTATAATTACCTCTACTGCTACTGCTACTATTGTGTGAGGCTTAAACAATATTATGTGACCTACATTAGGCACTATCACTTTGGATATCCTTGTTGGCCATAAGGTATTACCTACTACTTTCACATCATGGAAAATGATCTTCATTATAATCTACTCTTGGGTCATCCTTGGATTCATGATATGCAAATTGTCCGCTCTACCTTTCATTATTTTCCCCTTTACCTTTCATCTTTTTTCTAAAAAAATTACATAATGATATTGAACACATTGTCATTATTGATCTAGAGCCTTTATTGCAAAATCAATATGTTTAATATGTAAATGCCTTTTGTCAGCCCTCCATCGCAACCAATCCCTAAAAATAAATTGGACATATATATTAATTGTGAGACTATTCACAATTCTGATTACTCTATACCTCCTTCCATTACACCACCTACGTATACGTTTACTTAGTTGCCCCCTTCATCTTCTACTAACATCTTGAAGCCATAATTTACCTTTGGATGATGTCATTCAAAAAATTAATGCAGCTATTTATTCTACTGATAGTGAAGATGACACCATTGAACTTATTGATGAGAACTTGCATCAACTAAATTGTAATCCAATTAATGAGGATGATTCTATGTTCCATTCCCTTTTTTTCTCAGCTAGACCTAGGCATTATGAACTTAAAACCACTCTATCTAATACTATTTCTCATAACTATAGTGCCTCTAGAAATACTAATTCTACCCTACTACACCAGGAATTCAATGCATTAGATGTTGCACCACATGTTAATTATATCACAATCCTTCCCACCTTGATACACCATAAGACCTCCTCTCTATCTTAATCAATCAAGGTCTCCTTACATTTCCTTCTAAACGTCATCGCTCTACTAAAAAAAATCTTGACAACCTGGTAGCACTTTTGCGACTATCATCATCTTTTTGGTCATTCAACAAATCAATGTCAGGCCTTATTAGACACATTCAAAAATATGAAGGAACGTGGACATTTCACTATGTTGTGTGAAGCATTGTCACCTCTAGAGAAGTCACATTCCAATGACATACCAGCATCACCCCCATAACCATGCTTTAACTCATTTAATATCAATTTATATATTTGTGGATAATATTAGTCCTATAAGCCACTAAATTTGTATATGAACAAGATTATATATACATATGAGGCTCTACATACTTTAAGGATCACATCATCTGATATTACACCCACCCTTGTGCATGCGGCTGATTTCCAAGGTTACATCATGCTCATGATTTCTACTAGTTGTTATCACCACTGAGGTTTAGGTCACTCTCAATCCCTAACCCACACCATTGGATTTTGATTTGTCTTGATTATAATGCCTATCTGGCACTATCGATGAATGTAACACTCAAATCACCCTTCTACTACTCACTAGCATGGTTATTATTCACAACAACAATTTATATTCTTATCAACCTAATATGATATATTGGACTCATGTCATGATGACACAAGGCCCTCCTTACACAGAAAAATAGTACATTATGGCACTTACTCACTTCCTAAGACTGGTTTTTTCCTTGGGCCCCACTTTAGGAAAATTCACAACATGGTTGACCCAATTCCTATTGGGATTTACCCCAACACAAATAATTTTCTTGATGACACTCGTTAGCTCTTCTGCTACTCATTTATTTGTACATAAGCCAAGAATTTGAAAATCTAAAAACATTGACATAATTGCAAAATACATAAACATTCAAATATTTACAAAAATACAAAATTAGGACTAGTGCAATTAGCTTGTGTTGTTAGCAGTTTACATTATACATGTTGTTTGTCACATCTGGTTTGATAGATAACATATTTCTTTACTTTTTATACACAAGCATTCGTGACGTATATTGATCTTTATGCATGAACACAAATTGATACGTGTTAATAGGAGCTACCATGGTTCCTTACACTCTTATCTTGGGGGGCATAACTCCACATTGTACATGTGTTATTATTTCATTATAGTTCCTTTCTACTTCCTCAGTATTCTTGATTACATACATTATGTAATTGTTATTTTTTAAAATAACATGAATAACACACGTGTCTTGTGCAGTGTTGAAACCTCTTGCTTCAAATATTTTTTTTCATTTGCTTTCATCGCATTCTGACACTTTTATTTTTCATACATGCTTTCTAGTTGTGTATGTTACTACATGTTTGTCTCCTTTCTCGTGTCTTTAGTTCCTTTCTTTTATTATAACACCATGGTTTTCCCATATTTGTGGCTATATGCCTATTTTGCATGACATTGTTTGTAATCCTAAAAGGCATTGATTGTCTTGTGACATAGTGAGTGTCTCGTGTTTGCGGCTGCCTTTTGTGTGACATTGATTGCATTTTATTGTTTCTAATTGCATTATTGCTTTATCTCTGCACTTATTTTCTAATACATGCCTTATTACTATTGTTGCTTTTGTCAAGTGTCATGATTTCCTTCCTTCCCATCCCCTTTTGTAGGTTTTTGATCCCATCATTGGTAGCCACCATTACATGCCTTCTATGTGTTCCTACGCAGATTATCAGACTTATTAGACATGGTTACACATCAATTATTTTGAGCCACACGCTTAGATGATTTATCACATGCATCTCAAAAGAGAGGGAATTCATCCAAATATATTATATACCTACAACAAACAAAAGCAAAATTATGGGTTTATACACATGTTACAGGTTCTCAAAAACAAGATTCATATTAGATCTAAAACCATAAAGTAGGTTCAAGACCATACAAACAGTCCTAACAGATTTGTACGATCCTTCTCCAATCTAATATCTAGTCACGGTTCTAGACACGAAGTATTATTAGATCTAGATCCTCCATTTCTAGCTATTTGCACAACCAAAACTTCCCATAATCATCTATAATCAACTAAGTGCACTCATCCTCTTGTATTTTCAACTTGTAGAATATCTTGTAAGTATTGAAGGATTTTTTTTTATATTTCAGAATTAATGTTGGAATTTAATTAATCATAATAACCCCTATATCTATCATTTACATCTGTAGTGTACTTAACTCACTAAATCTAGATTCTTAATCTAAAAAGGGTGTAAAGCATAAATGAGCTATACTAAAAGCAGAGGAGTTAATCTTAGTGGTTAAGAAATGAGCCATTTTCATTAATCTATCCACTACAACTAGAATGGATTCATGTCCCTTACGGGTTCATGGTAGCCCAATTATAAAATACACACTTACATATTCCCATTTTCACTCAGGAATTGATAAGGGTTGGAGGTATTTAGGTTTCTTACAATATTTGGCTTTTAATTTTTAGTAATTTAAACATTGTTGTACATATGTACGGATGTTTCATTTAATCTTAGGCCAAAATAAGATTTTCTCGATAAAAAATAAGTCTATTGAAACCCTGGGTGACCTGAAATAGGTATATCATGTGAGACTTTTAAAATTTGTTTCTTTATGTGGTTTAGATTTGTGATACATAATTGTCCTTTATAATATAAAATATCATTATTCCCTAACACATACGAGGTAAGATGATCATTTAAATGTACTTTAGATGAAGATTGGTTTAAACCTTCATATAGGTTATGGAAATAGGGATTGGTAGGTAGATTATATCTAATAGCTCGTTCGAAATCAGTTCACTCAAGAGATAGGACATTTGCACATATATGTCTTTTGCTGAGGGCATCAACTACCACATTTTATTTTCCAGGAACATATTGGATTTCAGCATCATACTTGATTAACAGTTCTATCCATATTTTTTGTCTCTCATTTAGAAAAGGTTGAGTAAATATATGTTGTAAACACTTATGGTCTATTTTAAGGACAAATTTATCTCCTAGAAGGTAATGCCATCATATTTTGAGTGCATGCACAATCCCTAGTAATTCTAAATCAAGGGTTTGATAATTTTTCTTTGTGGGATGTAATTTGCGAGATTCATGGCACACTACTTTATCATCTTAAATTAGTACTCCTCCTATACCCTCTCTACAAGTATCAGTAAATATGACAAAAGTTGTTGTAAAATCAGGAATACATAAAATAGGTGCTTAAATTGTATTTTCCTTTATTTTATTAAATGTTTGATCGAATTCTAGGGTCCAATTTAACATGTGATCTGTCCTATTCAAATTTGTTAATGGTGCAACTATTTTGGAATAGTTTTTAACAAATCTAAGACAAAATTATTATAATCCTTTGAAACTTATAATTTCGTGGGCATCCTAAATAAATGTTATTTTTGTAAGATTGGTGAAATTCCTTTCTCAAATATGATATGCCCTAGATAGGATACCTATGTTTTAAATAATTCGCATTTACTTAATTTAACATACAATTAATGTTTTCTCAATGTTTCCAATACTAACCTAATATGTTGCTCATGATCCTTTTGACGTTTTGAGTATACCAAAATGTCATCAAGAAAGATAATCACAAATAGATATAAATAAGGACAAAAGACGTTTTCCATTAGTGGCATAAAAGTTACAAGAGCATTATCAGACCAAATGGCATTACTACAGATTCATAATGACCATGTCTAGTTCTAAAATTTGTTTTTGAAATATCTTATTCTTCAATTATTATATGGTGATACATGGATCACAAATCAATTTTTAAAAATACTTTGCTCCACTTAGTTGATCTAACAAGTCGTCAATTCATGGTGACGGGTATTTATTTTTTATCGTGGATTTATTGAGCTGACGGTAATTAATGCATAGTCCCATGGTTCCATCATTTTTCTTTACAAATAGTATGGTGCTCCCCATGGTGAGATGCTTAGTTGACTTTTCCCTTGTTTTATTAGTTTGGCTAATTGAATTTCTAGTTTTGCTAGTTCTGGAATGGATTTCCAATAAGGGGATTTTGATATTGGTTATGCTCCAGGTATTAGGTATATAACATGATTTATTATTCTAGTGGGGGTAATCCATCTATTTCTTCTAGAAAAATATTCTTAAATTCTTGTACTAGTGGTTTTATGTTTAGGTCAATTTTGCCACCTATTTAGACTACCATTGCAAAAAAAAGTTTATGTTTTTTCTTTACACTATGCTTTATTTGCATAGCAGTTATTGTTGTGATGGTGAGAGTTCGTTTCTCCCCTTATAGGACTCTAAATGTCCTCATTTGATCACTTAGAAGAACTTGTTTATTTTCACATCCTATAAATGCATTACTTTTTCTAACCAGCTCATCCCAATTATGACATCATATTTCTCTAGATTTAAAGCATGAAAATTCTCATTTATTTCAAAATTATTCAATTGGAAAATTAATTCTTTAATAATTTTGCACTAGTTTGTTTAACAATCCTACCATCTTTCATCTCCATAGCTATGGGGTCAATGATTCTAGATGATAATTTAAATTTTGAAAAATATGAGGAGAGATAAAACCATGACTACAACCAGAATCCACAAGGACAAGATCTTTTCCTTTTATATTCCCTTTAATTTCTACTAATGAATTTTGGAAATGTATCATACCTATATCTATGGATGTGTAAATCTTTATTTGGGGTTGTGGATTAGAATTGTTTCATTGTTAAAATCTCCTGGAATTTCTTTGTGGGCATCCCTTTGCATAATGATTTTTCCCGCAATTCCAACATTTGATATCAGGTTGTCCCTTTTTTAAGTCTTCGTGAGATTTCGAATTCTTTTGGGGTGAGTTATATTTATAGCTCAACAATGGACTTGCTCCTGCAATGATTGATTCTTTTCATTTTTATTCATTTGGTGAAAATATATATTTCTTATTTTGAAATCATTTTTGTTTTTTTCTTTCATTATTATTATATTTTTCAAATTGTTCAACTATTTGGGAGGCTTCATCAACAGTGGTTGTGTTCCACAAAATACATGTACCTTGACCTCATTTCGTAAATTATTAATGAATCTTACTACTCTATGTTATAAAGACCACAACTTGATTTAGTCATTCAAATGCTTTTTTATACTCATTAATGGTTTTTTCCATATTTGTATTAGCTCCAAAAATTCATTGTGTCATTTTTTAATGAAATAGTCAGAGAGGTACTTCTGTTGAAACAATGTTCAAAAAGTTTTCCATTAGACATCCTTTGTTTTAAATCAAAGAAAATTTATGGTATCTTGCCACCAATTTAGTGATCTTTCCTTTAGTTGGTAAGTCGCAATTCATATCTGCCCACAGTTGTTGGTTCCTCTTAACTCGAAATAGTATTCTATATTAGTTAGCTACTTCTCTGCTTCTTCCCCAGTTCCTACATCTCCACTATATTTTGGGAGTTTTACATTGCAGGCAAAATTATCTACTCTTTTTTAAATTTTATGTTTATTTCAACCATGGGATTCGGTGTCCAAAGTACTAAAGCTTTCACTTTTAGAATTTGTTTCTTCATTCATTGATTTGGGTTGTTCTCTTGAGATTTTTGTACTTTTCTTATCCATTTTTTTTATCTTCACTAGAATTTATTTTACTATTCATTTTCCTTTTAAGTTTTTTCTGATTCAAGTTTGAGTTTGTGTACTTCCACTTATAGAAGTTGGTTCGTCTTTTTGTATGCTTCATAATCCATAGAGTCACCGTAATCTTCAAAATCCATTTTGGAAATGATTATAATCCGCTCCACCTGTGGATATAAAGATATAGAGTGAGGAGAAATGGATAACGATTATTATGGCTTTATCAGTATCACACAAAAATTATAACTTCTCATATTCGTGCTTAAACTTCCATCCCTTGTAATATAACTTCTCCTGCTTAAAATTGTATTACTTTTTAGACATCAATTCTACACTCCATAACTTTATGTAGTACTTAATTTCTTAAGGAGTCATTAATTATACAAAATTTCCTCTCATGGATCATAGTGGAGGTGATTTTCCAATGTGGAGTCGCTAACCAGTAGTATCCATACTCACTCCAAGTGCATACTTATTACTTCCCTCCATCAGCTGAAAGACTGGAGATCCCTATATGGAAGCAGAACTTGAACATTATCCTAAACTCAACAAGATATATCTATTTTCCCCTCAACCTGAACCTATCCTTCAAAGTAATCGACAGAACATCTACGCCATGTGAATTCATACAACATCCTCCAGTCCGAGCACATCACCAACAATTCAAAAAAACTCAACAAAAGGCCACCAATAACTCGCCCAGAAATGTAAAAGTCCAAAATCCTGTGATGTCACAGAGATCTCTTGTAAGGAAAATGATTGCCTATAATTTTGTCAAACACATCACATACAAACCAGAGAGTCCAAGATTATTTTTTCAAACACTTGTCATACACCCCAAATTGACCAAATATTTGACAGATGCAGTGACATAGTAAGCACGCTCCAATCTGTGTCGAGGGCAAGGAATCAGTAATAATGCTCCGATTTCTCAAGATGTCCCATTTGGACAATTTGACAAAATCCTGCGAGTTCCCTATGTCGATCTCGTCCCCTGAGCGATATCTTCCCCAAGCCAACTTGTTAGATATCTACACTTGCGCATTATAAAAATAAACCCAGATTTGATCCACGTATCTATCTAGCTCGACGTCTATGAATCTCATAGATCCAACTCTATCTACTCTTCAAGTAAATCTATTCAAAAGTGTTTGTTTCCCCTTTCTTCCCAAGTGATGTTGATCTGATAACTGCACTGAAGTGATATTTGGAGTTGAAAAGTAAAAGGTGAACTTCCATCCTTATTATTACACCGAAAGGCGTATGTAGAAAGCTCGGGCAGTCTCTGACATCGTCCTGTAATCTCCACCATCCATGTTCCGGTCCATATCGATGACCTTAAAATAATTTGAGCCATTCACTTCCACATTCATCTAGTCCTGTGATCTACAAATGTGTTGACATCAATGAGAGGTGGACAATGATTTGTAGCTTTTTCCCCTACATGTTTTCAATATCCCGCATGAAGGCAATTCTTATTTCCAATAACCCCACACACCAGTACATGGATACCTGTTGCAAATAATAGCAGAAAACGAAAACAATGAGTAGAAATCCATCAAGAAATAGGACCTGAAAGCTCGTCAAATCAGCTTCAGTAAGACCACATCCAACTAATTCAACTGATAAGGTTTGGATCTAGTTGTTTTGTTGGAATTTATTTTTGAGATTTGTTTAAACATAATTTAAATTTAATTTAAATTTGAATATTATTAATAGATTGTATATTTGTAGTAACCAATTATTTCATGACTATAATTTACAAGACATGAACTGCTTAAACGTATACTAAATACCTCAAATCTTAAATTAAGAAAACAAGTAACCTCTTTCCACCTGTGCATTGCACGATACGCTTTGATGGTTTAATTATTTCAAATGGAAAATAAAATCCACCTTTCTTTCATTTTGGCTAAAAGACTTGATTATCGATTACTTTTTGTGCATCAAATATTCTCATGGACAATGATTTGTAGATTTTTATTATACATGTTTTTAATATCCCACATGCAGGAAAGACTTATATGATGTTGTCACGGCCCAACCAACTCATTTCCAATAACCCCACACACTAAGACATGGACGCCCTCGTTACAAATAATAGCAGAAAATGAAAAAATGAGCAGAAATATGTCAAGAAATAGGACATAAAGCTCATCAAATTAGCTTTAGTAAGACCCACATCCAATTGATTCAGTTGTTTAGGCCTAGATTTAGTTGTTTCATTGGGATTGAATTTTGAGATTTGTTTTTACATTTCTTAACATATTCGAACACTAATTTAAATTTGGATATTATTAATAGATTGTATACTTTTAGTAACCAATTATTTTGTGACAATAACTTGCAAGACATGAACTGCTTAAACATAGACTAAACACGTCATATCTTAAATTAAGAAAACAAGCAACCTCTTTCCACCTATACATTGCATGGTACACTTTGATGGTTTTATTAGTTCAAATCCCTCCTTCAAATGGAAAATAAAAGACAATTTTTTCTCATTTGGCCAACCGCTTGAAGGACTTGATTATCGATGAATTTTTGTGGTTCAACTATTCTCGTGTACTTATTCGAGCTTGAAAATGAAAAGGAATGTTTGTTGGTCTTTTCTCATTTTTTAATTTTGGTCCCTTTAAACACAAATTACATTCATATTAATAATGCAGGCGAGATTGAGACGATAAAGTAGAGCACATAGTAGATATTATTTATGTAAGAAAAATATAAGCCATAGAATAGGTGTGGGACATGCAAGGATTTAATTCCCGCATTTTTACTAAGACATGGAATATGGGTGGGACATGCATGTATCAAATTCCCATGTTCTTATTTAAAAATCCCTTTTTTGAATGGTAGATGAAATCCACCCTTCGCTCATATGGCCCACCTCTTATGTGGCTCAATTATCAATGATTGTTCAAGCATCACCTATTCCCCTACAAATACTCAAGCTTGAAATTGAAATTGACCAAATTTTGACAGATGAAGTGACACAGTAAGCACACTCCAGTCTATGTCAAGGGCAAGGAATCGGTAATAATGCTCCAATTTCTCAAGATGTCCCATTTGGACAATTTGACAAAATCCTGCGAGTTCCCTATGTCGATCTCGTCCCCTGAGCGATATCTTCCCCAAGCCAACTTGTTAGATATCTACACTTGCTCATTATAAAAATAAACCCAGATTTGATCCACGTATCTATCTAGCTCAACGTCTATGAATCTCATAGATCCAACTCTATCTACTCTTCAAGTGAATCTATTCAAAAGTGTTTGTTTCCCCTTTCTTCCCAACTGATGATGATCCGATAATTGCACTGAAGTGATATTTGGAGTCGAAAAGTAAAAAAGTGAACTTCCATCCTTATTATTACACCGAAAGGCATGTGTAGAAAGCTCAGGCAGTCTCTAACATCGTCCTATAATCTCCACCATCCATGTTCCGGTCCATATCGATGACCTTAAAATAATTTGAGCCATTCACTTCCACATTCATCTAGTCCTGTGATCTACAAATGTGTTGACATCTATGAGTGGTGGAAAATGATTTGTAGCTTTTTCCCCTACATGTTTTCAATATCCCGCATTAAGGCAATTCTTATATGTTGTTGTTGTGGCCTAGCCAACTCATTTCCAATAACCCCACACACCAGTACAAGGATACCCTTGTTGCAAATAATAGCAGAAAACGAAAACAATGAGTAGAAATCCATCAAGAAATAGGACATGAAGCTCGTCAAATCAGCTTCAGTAAGACCACATCCAACTAATTCAACTGATTAGGTTTGGATTTAGTTGTTTTGTTGGAATTTATTTTTGAAATTTGTTTAAACATAATTGAAATTTAATTTAAATTTGAATATTATTAATAGATTGTATATTTGTAGTAACCAATTATTTCATGACTATAATTTGCAAGACATGAACTGCTTAAACGTATACTAAACACCTCAAATCTTAAATTAAGAAAACAAGTAACCTCTTTCCACCTGTGCATTGCACGATACGCTTTGATGGTTTAATTATTTCAAATGGAAAATAAAATCCACCTTTCTTTCATTTTGGCTAAAAGACTTGATTATCGATTACTTTTGTGCATCAAATATTCTCATGGACAATGATTTGTAGATTTTTATTATACATGTTTTTAATATCCCGCATGCAGGAAAGACTTATATGATGTTGTCACGGCCCAACCAACTCATTTCCAATAACCCCACACACTAAGACATGGACGCCCTCGTTACAAATAATAGCAGAAAATGAAAAAATGAGCAGAAATATGTCAGAAATAGGACATAAAGCTCATCAAATTAGCTTTAGTAAGACCCACATCCAATTGATTCAGTTGTTTAGGCCTAGATTTAGTTGTTTCATTGGAATTGAATTTTGAGATTTATTTTTACATTTCTTAACATATTCGAACACTAATTTAAATTTGGATATTATTAATAGATTGTATACTTTTAGTAACCAATTATTTGTGACAATAACTTGCAAGACATGAACTGCTTAAACATAGACTAAACACGTCATATCTTAAATTAAGAAAACAAGCAACCTCTTTCCACCTATACATTGCATGGTACACTTTGATGGTTTTATTAGTTCAAATCCCTCCTTCAAATGGAAAATAAAAGACAACTTTTTCTCATTTGGCCAACCGCTTGAAGGACTTGATTATCGATGAATTTTTGTGGTTCAACTATTCTCGTGTACTTACTCGAGCTTGAAAATGAAAAGGAATGTTTGTTGGTATTTTCTCATTTTTTAATTTTGGTCCCTTTAAACACAAATTACATTCATATTAATAATGCAGGCAAGATTGAGACGATAAAGTGGAGCACATAGTAGATATTATTTATGTAAGAAAAATATAAGCCATAGAATAAGTGTGGGACATGCAAGGATTTAATTCCTGCATTTTTACTAAGACATGGAATATGGGTGGGACATGCATGTATCAAATTCCCATGTTTTTATTTTAAAATCCCTTTTTGAATGGTAGATGAAATCCACCCTTCGCTCATATGGCCCACCTCTTATGTGGCTCAATTATCAATGATTGTTCAAACATCACCTATTCCCCTACAAGTACTCAAGCTTGAAATTGAAAGTGAACGTGTATTCAGTTTTCCTCATTTTTAAATTTTGGTCCCTTTAAATGTGATCTGCATTCATGTGCACGAAGTAGGAGAGATTGAGACCAAAAAAGTTGAGCACATAGCAAATATTAGTTGGATGGGAAGAATCTAACTCGTAGAATAAGTGTGAGGCGTGAATTTATTTAATTCTCACATTTTTATTTCTGACCTTCAATTCATGTCTTTTTCTTCCCTGAACATTCCTTTTATGTGTCCTCGGTACCTGATCCCATGGAAGTAATGTCAACTATTGGTTTTTCATCTTAGCAAACCTCCCTCCTAAGCATCTTCCTTTCCAATTCCCTTCACGCTCCCAAGGTGTACTTCACCTACATCATTCACATCTAGAAAAACTACATGTCTCACGGCTAGAGACAAGTTGTATTTGTTTCCCTGATAGCTATAAAGAAAATCTAATCACATTTTTTTTATGAAACCCCTACCGTTGGGTTTTAGGTCCACTCCACATATCCTTTTCTCTAAACTATCCCTTAAAACATGTAAGTAAATTCCCCCTTACATTACCGTTTGTTCTAGCTAACCATATAACGCAAGAGATGAAAATGTAAATAGCATCTATTGACATCTACAGTTTAGATCGACCACTCTTTTTTTTCTTAGATATCTCAAGAATGTGTTGCCTCAACCCCTTTCACACCATAATATTAATAGATTGTATATTTTTAGTAACCAATTATTTCAGGACTATAATTTTCAAGAAAAGAATTGCTTAAACGTAGACTAAACACATTAGATCTTAAATTAAAAAACCAAGCAACCTCTTTCCACCTGTACATTGCATGGTACAATTTGATGGTTTTATTAGTTAAAATCCCTCTTTTGAATGGCAAATAAAACCCACCTTTCTCTCATTTGGCCAACCGCTTGAAGAATTTGATTATCAATGACTTTTTGTACGTCAACTATTCTCATATGTTTGGTCGAACTTGAAAATAAAAAGGGGAGTTTGTTGGGATTTTCTCATTTTTCAATTTTGGTTCCTTTAAACACATATTGCATTCATGTTAATAATGTGGGTGATGGAGTACATATAGCAGCTTTTACTTGGGTAGAAATAATTTGCTTCATGGAGGGACATGCAGGTATTTAATTTCCCACTTTTAATTTAAAACATTCTAACTTTTCATGCATAAACTATTCTTGTCTAATTACTCGAGCTTAAAACTAAAAAGGGAGTTGTATTAAGTTTTCCTCATTTTTTTCATTTTGGCCCCTTTAAGCACAAATTGCATTCATGTGAACAATGCAAGCGAGATCAAGATGATAAAGTGGAGAACCATGACTTAGATTGTTCCCACTTAAATAATATCTGCTATGTGCTCCACTTTTTCATCACGATCTCACCCATATTAGCATTTAAAATTGGAAAACCCAATAAATGTCCATTCTTAGTTTCAAACTTGAGTAATTACATGGGAATAGGTGATGCGTGAGTAGATGTCTCCAAAATAATTTATGGAATAAGTGTGGGACATGCAGGAATTTAATTCCCACTCTTTTATTTAATAATCCCTCTTTTAAATGGTAAATGAAAAATATCTTTCGCTCAAATTACATTGATGTGAATAATACTGGTGAGATCAAGACAAAA
This sequence comes from Taxus chinensis, assembly GCA_019776745.2. Taxonomy (NCBI): domain Eukaryota; kingdom Viridiplantae; phylum Streptophyta; class Pinopsida; order Cupressales; family Taxaceae; genus Taxus; species Taxus chinensis. The sequence continues at coordinate 215,917,397 of CM034152.1, read as the reverse complement.
AAAGTGGAGCACATAGCAGATATTATTTAGGTAAGAATAAAATAACTCAAGGAGTAGGTGTGGGAGGTGCATGTATTTAATTCCCACATTTTTTACTAAGTCATGGAATAGGGGTGGGATATCCAAGTATTTGATTCCCATGTTTTTATTTAGAAATCTCTCTTTCAAATGGTAAATGAAATCCACCTTTCGCTTGTATGTTCAACCACTTGCGTGCATCAATTATCGATGATTTTTTGTGCATCATCTATTCCCCTACAAGTACTAAACTTGAAACTGAAAACAAACGTTTATTGGGTTTTCCTCATTTTTAAATTTTGGTCCCTTTAAATGTGAATTGCATTCATGTGCATGTTGGAGGTGAGATCGAGACAAAAAAATGGAGCACATAACAAATATTATTTGGGTGGGAACAATGTAACTCGTTGAATAAGCGTGGGGCATACATGTATTTAATTGTCACATTTTAATTTTTGACCTTACATTCATGTCTTCATATTCCTTGAACATTCCTTTTATGCATACATTCCTTAAGCATACATTCTTACATTTTTATTTCTAACCTTCAATTCATGTCTTTGTCTTCCTTGAACATTCCTTTTACGCATCCTCACTACTTGATCCCACAGGAGTAATGCCAATTTTTGAGTTGGCATCTCAATAGAACTCCCTCCCGAGCATCTTACTGGCCAAAATTACATTGCATCATCTTTCACACTTCCAAGGTGTACTTCACCTACATTGACTACACCTATAAAAACTACATGCCTCACAACTAGAGACAAACCATATTATTTTCCTTGATAGCTACAAAGAAACTCTATTCACAGTTTTATATGAAACCCCTACTCTCATTTTTATATGAAACTCTAATCACAGTAGTGTATAAAGTGGATCACATAGCAGATATTATTTGGGTAGGAATAAACTAAGTCGGGGAATAGGTGTGGGACATGTAAGGATTTGATTCACATGCTTTTACTAAATCATGGAATAGGTGTGGGACATGCAAGTATTAAATTCTAGTATGTACTTCACCTACATTATCCACACCTATAAAAACTATGTGTCTCACGACTAGAGACAAATCCTATTTGTTTCCCTTATAAATACAAAGAAACCATGATCACAATTATGTATGAAACCCTTAATTTCAATCATGTATGGAACCCTATTCACATTTGTGTTTAAGGTGCATCACATAGCATATATTATATGGGTAGGGACAATCTAAACCAGGGAATAGGTATGGGATATGAAAGGTTTTAATTCACACATGTTTACTTAGTTGTGGAATAGGAGTGGGACATGTAAATATTTGATTCCCATGCTTTTATTTTAGAATCCCTCTTTCAAATGACAAATAAAATCCACCTTTCACTCATATGTCCAACCGCTAAAGTAGCTCAATTATCGACGATTGTTTTAGCATCACTTGTTCCCTTATAAATACTCAATCTTGAAACTAAAAACAGACGTTTATTTGGTTTTCCTCATTTAAACATTTTCATCCCTTTAAGTTCAAATTGGATCCATGTGCATAATGTGTGTGAGATAGAGATGAAAAATGGAGCACTTAATGCATTTTTATTTCTAACCTTTAATTCATTTCTTCACCTTCCTTGAACATTCATTTTATGTTTCCTTACTACCTGATCCCAAGGGAGTAATGCCAACTATCTGGTTCCATCTCAGTAGACCTCCCTCCCAAGAATCTTCCTGGCCACAAGCACATTGCATCACCCTTCACGTTTCCAAGTTTACATCACCTACATTGTCCACGCCTAGAAAAACTACATGCCTCACGGCTAGAGACAAACCCTATTAGTTTCCTTGATAGCTACAGAGAAACCCTAATCTCAATTGTGTATGCAACCCCTACCCTAGGGGTTTACGCCCACTCCAAGTATCCTTGTCTTTAAATTATCCCTAGAAACACACAAGTGAATTCCCCTTACATTTATTTGTGTTCTAACTACATGTAAAGTGCAAGAGTTAAAATTACAAACAAGTATTGACATTGGCATTACTGACCAACCACTCTTTTATTTTTTAGATATTTCCAAAATATTTTTCCTCAAGCCCTTGCACAATGTATGCTTTATTTATTTCAAACTATTAACACACTGAATTCCTCAAACCCTTTCCCTAGAAACACACAAGTGAATTCCCCTTACATTTATTTGTGTTCTAACTACCTGTAAAGTGCAAGAGTTAAAATTACAAACAAGTATCAACATCGGAATTACTGATCGACCACTCTTTTATTTTTTAGATATTTCCAAAATATGTTTCCTCAAGCCCTTGCACAATGTATTCTTTTTTTTATTTCAAACTATTAACACACTAAATGTTGCGCAGTCAAAATCCTTTACACCATAAAAAAATGTAAAATGGAAAAATAACATAGCTCGCTTATTGGATAACATCTTCATGTAGCCCATACATCCATTCCCCATAGGGGCTCAATTATCAATGATTGTTTTTGCATCGTCTACTTCACTATAATTTCTCGAACTTAAAACTGTAAAAAAATGTGCCTGCAAAGTGCTACAACAAGCAAACAGTGTGGTTGGGTTTCGAACTGGGACCCTAGTGGATTCATAAAAAAATTATTTTGGCCTCTTTAAGCTCGCGTTTTCTCATGTGAATAAATTGTATGAGATTGTGACAATTAATTGGAGCACATATAGTATATATTATTTGGGTAGGAACAATATACTTCATGGAATAGGTGTGGGGAACATAAGTATTTAATTTACCACCCTTTAATTTACAACAATCTATTCATGTCTACGTCTTACTGTAGACACAAAATCATGCACTTTGAGTCATTATCTAGTCACGGTCTCATACTACTATTCATATGGTTCTCAAGTGAAAAGAGTAATAATCAACCCATGTCTTTGGCCATTTTGCATTGTATTTTGTTGCTACTTTCGATCTTGCACCCGTATTTTCCCAATCTATACTCTCCTACAACACTTTTCCTATTTCTGACTGGGGCACCCCAAGTGCCCTGGTCCCCTCTGGGCGCCCTAATCCTCTTTACACTTTCCTCTCATTTTTTGGGCACTTTCTAGCCATTTGAGCTCCTGATATTTTTGGTGGTCATCTTTTTCGGGCTTGATTACAAAATTAAAGCAAGAGAACCATATAAATATAAAGTTATGTGACCATAATGAGGGACCAAGCACTAAGCACTTACTATCACCACCTAAGGTTACATCCATCAAAGGCTTCTATAGCTACATTTACATCCATTTAGTTTCATCACAAAACACACAAAGTTAGTTCATTTGCATCAGACTTCATAAGAGAGGAGTCTATTGTTTCCATGCACACATTTATTACATTCTACATCTAGTTATTGCTCGCTACTTCACAAAGTGTAACTGGCACAAGAGCATCTAGAGCATAATTACACACACCTAGAACTACATTGGGTCTAAGATGTAGTGCAACACTCAGTAATAAGTCCATCAATTTGGCAACTGAGGAAAATCTGACCCCTTCATATGCATCTTTATTTTTTAGGGTTTTGATTCTTTATATGGGGTTTTGCAGGTGATTCTTCTATTGTTGATTTACCAATGCTTCAGTGATCACATAACGCCAGGAAGCGAATAGATGTGAACACTCGGCGACACCTCAAAGGAGGTTTCCTAATCATTTCTACAGACCAGGGCACCCAAATCTCAAACCAAGGCGCCCGCATGCGCTCTTATCCCTCTTTAGGGACCTTAGACTAGCCAGACAGTCCAGATCTGCACTTTTCCAAGCTCGTGTGCAAAGGTTTCCTCCTCCTGTTCATTTAGTCTCCACTGTGACACAATCCTGTGACATCATCAAATCAGCTAAGGCCTTCTTAACCTTCTTTGCACAACAGGGTTCCACATTTCATTGCTTAGATTTCTTGGGCATTATTTCAATATTTTATTACTTCATTTATTCAATTATTTTACTGCTCCTATAACATTAGATTATACTAGAAAATTCACATTTTAGCTAATCACTTACCTATCCAATTGAATATTGTCCAATCGAAAACCTTGATGTCCTGAAATAAAAAAACAAGTTGATTAACAGATAAAAGATACCTTTCACTGATATGTCAGATTGCTCGTAGGACTCAATTAGCAGTGTTTACTTTCTTAACATCTATTTTCCTACACTTACTTGAGCTTATAACTTGAAAGAAAGGCTACAAATTTCTATAGGATGTATCCATTCCACCTAGATTTCAAACCCTAAAAAATTCTGAGTTTTCCCATTTTTTATTGTGTCCTCTTTGTGAGACTGAAATGCTTAAGTGGAGGACAGATAGCATAAATTATTTGGGTAGGAACAATTTGATCCATGGAATACTTGTGGAGCATGCAATCCAAATCCTTAATCTACCTTTCACTCATATGACCAATCATTGGAAGGGGTCAATTATCGATACATGTCAGTGCATCAATTTTTTATTGCAATTACTTGAGCTTGCATCTAGAAACAGGGGCTACAAAGTCATTACGGTTGGGTCCCAAACCTGGAACACGTTGGATTTTCCCATTTTTTTATTTTTCCACTTTAGGTGCAAATTTTACTCACGTGAATATTGCAATACCCTAATCATTAACCTGATTTTTGGAAGAAAAACACCAATCTAAAATTTGCATGATATTGTTACCTTAGCATTCGACATCCACTCCACATCTTCTTGTCCCTGATGTGTCCCATGAAACGTGCTTTCAAATTCCCCTTACATTTAAGTTTTTCTAACTACCCAATAAACTCAAAGGCTGCAAATTCAAACAAGTATTTGCTTCAGCAACATTTTTCGACCCCTCCTTGCATTTTGAGATATCTCCCTAAATAGTTTCATCAACATCTTCCTCAACATGAGTTTTCTCCTTCTTATGATTGACAGACATGTTGCGTAGTTCTTAGAGGGTATAATTTCACATTGACTCCCTGATTCCGCTTTCGATGCAGATGCACTTCTCCACCCTCAAATGCCTTCTTTTACATCCCTCTTCCTCTCCCATAGTTTATCTTCATCCAGTTTCACTTCTTCACTAGATCCCTTTCAACATTTCCATTGTACATTTCACGTACGATTGCTAGTATATACAACTCCCAATAAAAAAGTTTCAAGTAAAGTTTTGATGATTAATAATACAGTACTTTACTAAAATTTCATGTAAGGTCTAGATTAATTTGAATATTTTCTCAAGGAATATTTTAATTTTATTTTAATATCTAATTCATACTAACAATTTAATGTTAATGTTTGAAAGTAGTGGAAGCTTTTTAATTTTTAAAAAAGGGCATAGAACCTAGATGACACTAGGGAACTATTTTTAATACAATTTTAATTATATATTAATCAAATGTCAAAATAATGAAAATGTGTCTTGGTTTGATTTGAAGCCACACCCTAAGATCCAGATGAGGGGGAATAAGATCTAGGATTAAAAGTCCAAGACGTAAATTGAACAAATTAGATTTATGTTGTCAGGGCACAAGGAAAGTTTTTGATGTGCAAACTTTTCCTAATGGTTCGCACTGATATGTTATATTTTTGGTTTACACTTATAAATTTATGCAAAATGTTTGTCTTTTATTTTCTATGGAGTTAAAATGTTTCATTGCATTGCGGATTTGTGCAGGGAAATTTCCATTTATTTGTTCTTAGATCATTGACCCATAGGTTGCATGTCCAAGTGATCAAGTAGGGATTAAGTCCTAGGAAAACTAGGCAGTTATCTAGGGCGCCAACACTCAGGGGTGCCTAAATCCAAAGATTTATCTTATTGTTAGCTATTTTTAAAACTAAGCATTAAAACAATTTACCTTAATATTCAATATTAATTGACCTATTTATTGATATTATGATATAGTAGCATAAATTACACACATACACATGAAAATGTACTATAATATTATTACAAGTAAAAGCAAATACGACATATTTAAGAGTTCATATGATTTTTTTGGTATTGTTACCTTATAGATTATGTAGGTGTGTAATTTTTTTGAAAGGTTCATGTATTTTTTATAATAGCACTAGTGTAGCCTGTAGAGTGAGTATACTTGAAGGAAATAAGTATTTAATTATATATTCCAAAAAAATTAGATAAATGTTCATTATTATTATTTTTTGGAGGAATCGATAGGCCTAGTCTAAAGACCACTCTTCAGAAAACATGGGAACTACATAAACGTTTTTATTGCTTTGTGAAAAAATGTTGTTTTATTAAGGTTTGAGTCCCATGTCCTACTTAATATTGGTAAATCGGACTTACAAGCAACCTTGCATAAAAAAATGTATTTGTTACATTTTGACCACCTCCTGTGATTAATTATCTCCATCCATGGAAGTTTTCTCATCCTTCTATGATAATTTTATAGGATATTTTTATTCTTTTTGTATGGCAATTTCTTTACATTTGTGATTTATTATGATTCTAATACAAATTTTAAAATGTGAAAATGTAGGAAACTTTTATTTATTTATTCAATGGGAAATAATTATTAAGTGAAATTGTGTAAAGGGCTTCCTCTCCAATTATTACCTAGGGTGCTCCTTACCTTTAATCCGGATCTGCAAGTGAAAACTTCATATTTTTGAATCCATTAATGTCCTCGGCTCATAAGGGTAGTGTAGGTGTAACACATTTTTTATTTATACTATGAAAGATGAAATCAAATCTCCTCCCAATGTAACGCATCCATTCTACAATCCAAAACATACAAAAATCTATGCAAAATGCTCTCATCTTCAATCTCTTCTAATTTTTGTACTCAAAATCCTTTCAAGAAATTTTTGGAGTTGCAAATTAACTTTCAGACAAATCAAAAGATACACTCAATCCATGAAAAAGAATCATGGTTAGATTGCAAATTTCAAAGATAACCTTTTGTGAGTTCCTCCATGTCCATAGAGGTTACTCATCTATTAATCTTCCTGTCAAATTAGCACAAGATGTTTGCGTAACTAAAGATCAAGTTTTGTGTTGCTCCCATGGGTACCCTTGCATTATGATTAGAAATTATCCTATGAAAATTTCTTAGATCCTGAGCTACCAGGTACAGAAAGTAGCATATTTAAATGTAAACTCTGAGACATTTGAATTAACCGGTTAAATAATAAATGCAAGGATTACAAATGTATTGGTAAATAATGACACCAAACAAGTGCACGCCAGATAGATATGTGTGTGATAAAGAAACGTAATTCATTTTTAATTGAAAATGCTTTCATTACTAATAATAAATGAATGTACACAGTCAAATCCTTAGACAAGAACATCCAATATGACCCCTAGCAAAGGACTGTACACGACATAATCATAATACAAAAAACTTCATAAAATATTAAGGTTGATAATCATGACCTTAAAACATTGTTTGAAAGAAGTGTTGCAATGTGATCCATTATCTTTTGCATCACGCACATCTAGATCTTTATTATTGAATTGATACATTTGTGAACATAGAGAGGACAAAATTCGAGTTTACTAAATAGATGAAACAGTTTAATTCCCAACGTACAGTTGTTGGTAGTTATTTTTCTAGATATGAAATAAGATACTCAACCAACAAGTGTTCTAGATGATAGTGAAGTTGAAGGGGAGAGAATGCCAAGAAAGACGAGTTTTATATTGAAATTGTGAGGAAATTTTTGGAAGAGAGGAACATAGGGAAGACTATAGCTAAGAGGAGGAAGGGAAATGTTAGATCAAATCAGAGATAGATTCAAGAGTAGAACAAAAGGGTCATGGACCTATACCAAGAACAAGTTTGGCTAAAGTGGCACCAATTGTAAGTTTCATATGCAGAATACACCATCACAAAGTTGATATTTGACCTCAGCAGGAGACTGTCAAATTGTGTAAGCCATTCTATGTCATTGAGAATCATAGAAGGACATACACCATTTGGTATTAAGAGAGCCTTCAAGTGAGAGTGAGCACTGAAACAATAAATATAAAACCCTTGGCGTGGTCGTGTTGATGGTAGCTTAGTTTGGCAATCCTTCCAAGGTGTTGAAGGGTTATATGTGATTTTAAGAAGAATCTCAGGAAGACTCAACTACATAAGAGTGATATAGACATGTTTAAGTTTTTTGCGCAGGTTAAACATGTGTTGCAACAGGTTCTAAGAAATCTATTTGCCGATATATTTATCCCATATGTCTTTAACAATGTTAATGCCTTTCTTACAAAGGATTTTTCTCTAAACTCATATTGAACAACAAGGAGAAGGTTATTAAACTAGATTGTCTAGTTCCACAAAATATTGGAAGTAGGAATACTCAAACCATGTTAAAGAGATCGATGGCACCATTGAAGAAAAGGATCCATTTCCTGCCAAGCTATCCAATTACACCTAAGAGGAAGGGAGCCAGAGATATCAAAGAAAGATGCATTTAGGATTTTATCTTCTCGTGGAGTGGAAGTCCAAACACCTTTATATGAAGCTTGTTAGACAAATTTGGGTCACTTTTGATGAAGATGACTTTTGTTTTTGTTGCAAAACTTGGAGCTAGACATGTCACAATAAATGTCAAGAATTGCATGTGCATTTACAATCTCATGTTCACAATTTTTCAAAAAGAGGAGAGAGTCATCTGTAAAATGATAATTAAGAGCATAATACTCCTATGGAAGAGTAATTCCTTTCAAATCTCCTTGATAATGAGCATAGTGAAACATATAACCAAGGGCTTTGGCAGCCACAACATATAGAAAATGGGCAAGTGGACAGCCTTGTTGAATGGAGTGCTAGAGGTCAAATGACGATGTCAATTTGTCGTTAACCATGACCTTAGCCTACATTTCACTGAAGATAATCTGAATGTGTCGTCTAAAGTGGGGACCATGTCCCAACCACTTGAGAATTTTGAGAATAAACCGCCAACATATTCGATCATATACTTTGTCAAAATATATTTTGACCAATATTGCATCTTGATCAAAATCTTCATCTCGTTGGGTGGTTTCCAAAGCATAAAGAAGGTTGTCCAAAATATATTTACCTTTTAAGAATTTGGTTCTCTCTAAGAGAACAATATCTTAGGTTATCAGTTTAAATTTATAACAATAATCATGGCAATGATTTTATAGGAAATGTTGAGAAGAGTAATGGGGTGCCAACGACCAATCATATTCTTGTTTCCATCTTTAGGGATAATCTTGATCATGTCATGGTTAATGACATCCCCCAAGGATACATTGGCCTCAACCTCTTTATAAACATTAAACAAATTCATCTTGAGAGTGGCCCATAAAGATTGAAAGAAGACAACTGAAGACCATCCAAGCCAGGGGTTGTCTCAATCTTCATTGTCCAAAGCATTGATTCAAGATCAATTATAGTAAGATGCGTCTCAAGGAGGTAACTTGTGCCCTGATCAACCTTTCAGTGAATCCTTTTTAAAAAGATTCATACTCTTCAAGGTAGTGATCTTCTTGAAAAGATTTACTATAATGTTGAAAAAACCATCCTTGCATATCATCAAGAGAGCGGATTTCAACTTCATCCTTAGTAATGATGTGTGGGATGTGTTCATAACATTTTTTTATTGCAAGTATTTATATCCGCAATCACCATGTTGAATCCAAAAATGGTGAGCCCGTATTCTTGCTTCTTGGCCCCTATAAACTTCATTTTTTCTTAGATCATCTTCTACTTTGTAATAGCCATTTGAAGGTTGATGACATGGGGATGTTTCTCGAGTGCAAGGCATTCTTGAGTAAGTTTACATTTGAGATTTTTTTATTTTTCTTCTCTCCTTAGCCATAATTTTTCCATATCCTCTAAGTAATTTTATTGTTCTTGCCACAATTGATTCCCACCATAAGATCCAACTTGTGGATGAAGTAGGTTGGGGTTGTAGTTCCCAAATAGAAAAAATTTAGGCTATGCAATGCAGGGAAGAAAGACATGAAATATTAAGCTTGGAGGGAATAGTATGCAGGAAGGTGAGGAAGGATCCAATTTGAAGGTACGAGAAATTGGAGACTGATCAGAGAGGATGGTTTCATTGAGGTTGACAACATAATGAAGGGACAAAAGTGACTTAACAAAAGAGTTAACAAAGAACCGATCAAGTCTTCCTAGTTGTCTTTGACAATCAAATTGATTATTGAACCAAGTGAACCAACTGCCTGTTCGTTGATTGGGACAACCAAAGCAGGGATCAAAGACTCCAAAAGAGTTGCAACAGTGAAGCCAAGCTGAAAGTCCTCAAAGGAGAGGGGTGATTATTGAGATTAGTTGTGATCTTTTTTGTGCTCAACCATGTTAATATCGCCACCTAATATCCACTCTGCAGGGGGCATGTTAGAACTCGTCCATTTCCAAAAAGAGACACGTTCTATTGTGATATATGGAGAATATAAAAAATATAATAAAATGATTCACTCCCCAACACATACCATAGCCCAAACACACATATGTGTTGGGTCTTCACATGTGGCAATGATCTTAGAAGAAAGAGAGGGTGAAAGGAGACAAATTGCACCTCTGTACATCCTTCTTCATGAGATGTATAATACGGCGAGAAGAGCTTGCAAATGCAATGTAGGTTGAAAAAAATAGTAGAGCCACTAAATTTAACCTCTTGAAGGAAGATGACCTTAGAAAGCTGATTTTGAATAACCCTTTTGATGTGAAACTTTCGTTCAGGAAGAGTAAGCCCCCAAACATTCTGTGAGAATAAGGAAAGCTTCATTAGACACCTCCAAACATAAGCTTCTCAACCTCATTATTAACAAGCAAAGAAAAACTTTTAGAAACAAGATTAGTGATAGGGAGATAGATATGAGGCTCTTCCAACACGTTTCGTTGATCAGAATCTCTCTCTCCCACTGGATTTCACTCTAGACACTTTATGAGAGCCCCCAACAATGGGTTTGACTACTACATTGGAAACCCAAGTGGAGATGTTGCCTTGTGAGGAAGATTTGATTCTCTTTCCATCTGTTTTCCAAGTGTTAGGAAGATGAATATCATTGAGTTGAGTTTACATAGTAAAATCAAGAGTAGAGTTAGCAGAGAGGAGTTGGGTGTCATTATTCATTTGATTTTTGTTGATAGTAGTGGAACTAAGGTCATTCAGGGGTGGATACGGTGTTTTAGGTGGAACTAAGGCATGATGGCTAGACTTCTTGGTATTAAGTTCATCTAATCCCTGTTGCTTGAACTTTTGTTTGGGTTAGTCACATATTAAATGGCCATCTTCATGACAGTAGAAACATGCTTTGGGATTTTTAAAGTAGACAACGGATTGAAGTTGAGAAAACCCTAGCCCAAAGATTTGAATTGAAGTGGGCAACGGTTGAGAAAGATCCATTTCAATACAAACTCTGGGATGGTTCTGAAGACCTGATAATTTGTCCTTATCATGTTTATGCCAAATAACATTGCCCAGTTTGTTGGCTAACTCATGAAGAAAAGGTCTAATAGCTATGCTGAGAAAGGGGATCTCAACCCACATGAATGAATGGATGAATAAAAGATTTTAACAATGTCCATGAGACTAAAGAGCCTATGGGACCAAAAGTTGAGACATTAAGAAGATTTCAGACAACGGGATGTTCCTTCAGGGTGAAAATTTAACTTCCACACTTTAAAATAGCATACCTGCAAACAAATAACCCTTTGATTGTATTTAAGGGATGCCTAGGAAAATTCAGGGGGGACAGAGAACAGAGACATACCCTCTACCTAAACCCCATACAGAATCATTTTTTCACCCTTTAGTTTCCTCCCAAACTTGGTGTGTCCATCTATAGAAATCACTTTCAGGAGGAATGCCCCTTAGTAAAAAGAGAACAATTGTATGCTAGGAAATGTTGGCAAAAAATTCAGAAATTCATCAAGCAGTTGAAAATCAAAAGCCTTACCTTCCTGATGTTAGTCAAGGTTTTTGCATGCATTGTGGATAATTATTGGGGGCATTCCCCTGTTGTTGTTTGCTTTCATGCGAGGGATGAACATCCACGTCCATCTTCTTCCAAAGCCAGAGATTTGATCAATGAAATGTATACAGAATCAACGAAATGTGAATCAATAAGTGGTCTTTGTTCAATCCACTTCCATTTTCACAGTTTATGTTGCTTTGTGTATAGTTTTTGTTGTGGCAATGATGAATTCAAAACCATGAACCAAGTGGCGAGGTAGTAGTCTTTGGAGTATACTTAGTGTCTCAAGCATCCGCCAATGCTCCTGCCCTTGAATAATCTCTTAATTGGTTTGGGTTTACCTTTTCATCCTGTGGGGCTCCTCACCAATCAAATCCATATGACACAAGCTTTAGAATTTTTGCCACTGGTTTTTATTTTCTCACACCTCCGATATTAGGGTTTGAACACAGTTGTAGCAGAAAAAACTCTTACAATGTTCTTCCTTCTCTTCTCCCAATCAAATCCCTAAAACATCGGCCTAAAAAAATTGAAACATAATTCTTTCACGAAGGGCAACTTTCATTTTATTGATGTAGGTTGGACTGTATGTGGAACATTCACACTATTATAATTGATTTTATTACTCCTTCAAGGGGTCTCACATAACTATTATGATGCTTTAAAATATAACACACACATACAACTTATTTTTGTATTATTCTATCACAAGAACTGAAATATTAATGGCTCTAATATCAAAACATCATATAACCAATTTCTAGCATTTATTTAAAGGACCTAGATATTTATTTTAATTTAAAACCAACAAAACTAACTCCATAATACACTACAAGTTCATTGAGACAATTAATTAAAAGTGAATTTCATTTTATTAAAATAAGTATTAAGATACATATCTAAAGGATTCTCCAATTCCTCACATGATCCCAGGCAAAGGTCCTTAGGCTATGGTCATGAGGAGGAAAATAATTAACTAGGAATCGCATGTGTACAATGCAATGTGAACGCCAAACGATTTAAGTTATTTGATTTAGAGGGATAGTTAATCACTTTTGTAGTTGGTGTGGATGTTGAGCTTTTGTACTCTCCCTCTCCCTCTCCCCTCTCTATATGGTAATGGAGAAAAGAGCCAAGATTCCCATTGTACTTTTTAGTTGTAAAGATGGTGCAAAAGCTGTAAATTAAATGTTTCTTAAAGTAATTTAGATGCAACTTCTAGTTGGTAAAGTTCAAGTCATTGGATGTAAGACTCAGAGTGTATGAACATCTCAAGTGTGTGTGAATCATAAAATATGGAGCCTTGGAAAAAATATAAGAAACATATTGTTTCCCAACAGAGTCAAAACCAATGAAATAGTAATATCTCATGACAGCAGAATGGCTAGACTAGGAAAACAATACATAACCTTAAAAAATTCTACCAAGAGTGCTTTTAACGTTCTTGCAATTGCTTAGTTATAGAGAATAAAAGAGTACTCGTTGGTCAACACTAAAATAAAAGAGGATGTGAAGAGGTTTACAAAAAAATAACAAAGACAAGTCAAAATATATGCATAGGAAAACCACCTCTTCAATCATAGAATCTAAGATTGTTAACAAGGAAAATTTCTTTCTTCGGAAATCGGTCAAACATAGAGAAAAATAAATGTATGAATAAAGAAACAAGTCCAGCCAAAGCTCTTCAAAATGCATTGGAAGGTATTCTCTTTATATGTAAAATGTCCCCTGGCTATATAATCTACAACCCAATTGCATAACCAAAATTACCCCCCTCCTTGATCATCAAATAAAACACACATTTAAATCAATCACCCAACACATGTAGCGTTTCGTGAAGAAATGCTCCAAATCATTTGATGTAATTTAGTGCAGGCTACAACACAAGGATGTCATCCACACAGATACAAAATGTTGGGTGGTCTGGCCAACTGCGTCATTTTAAAAAATTATAACAAAAATTTAATGGCATCGATCTTAATAATACTAAGAAAAATTATACAAATTTTTCTAACTAATAAGGGATAGTTGATGCAAAATCATTTTAACATCAAAACCAACACTTCAAAGGGATCTGATGATAGGAAGGGAAAAGGACCCGGTGGCAATCTAGCCATAAGAATATGTATAAATAAAATTCAAATTGGAAAATATTATTATTAATATTCATAAATAACCACAAAGGTTTATGGAACTAAAACTAAAAAACAAAATCAAGAAAAACTGAAATCTAACCATCTACAGGAACCAATGTCAATCACTCTGTGGAGTTCCAAATATGAAACAAGACTGACGATCCCAATGCTCCTTTGCTTGTTTTACTCTCAGTGCTCTCTCTACATGCAATTTTTCCTTCCAATAGTCCTTGCACCTACATATTATGTTTATGCTTGGTTCAATTAAATGCAAGGATTTAAAAAAATGTATCAGCAAATACAAAGCTTCAAAAATCAGAACAAATACATTGTAGCCAGTTTTTTAACCTTACCCTTTTTTCACTATTAAACTCAGTTCAGTCAAATGAACAGCATCAGTGTAAACTCCCATCTGCATCACGTTAAACATTCAATAGTTGTTGCCTATTTCGTATTTCTATGTGGGAGCAAATTTTTATAGTGTTATAACAACATATTCGTTATAGTGCTATAACAGCATGGGTAATTTTTAAGGATGATTGATGACATAAAGATCTTAAATTTTCGCAGTATAAGATGGAAGATTAACTTTTGGGAAAATATTGCGTAGGTTTTTTATCTATGTTTAAAATTATCAAGTATGATTCATCATCAAGAAAAATACATATAGACGGTGTTTTGAATCATCACCCGTGATTTGAATACACACAAATGGTGATTAGAAACACCAATTAAAAAATCTACATAGGATTTTCCAAAAAATTGTTCTTCCATTCTTAGGAATGTTGTGGCAAGTCTACATTCTGATTCCTCACTAACACAACAGAATACAGCTCAAGCAAAAACACATGTTTGCAAATTGGGCACTTCGCATGTTGGTTAACAAATTTGACTCCTTCAAAAGTGGGTACAAAGGCCCCTGTGCAAGCACAGCTATTGCAAAAAATATGCCCACATCACAATGAAACAGCATCAAAAATTGTGTCCCGAAATGATCATTGAGTAAAACAAAAGTGTGAGAACCATCTAATCTCCCACTAACAATAAGTAGTTCAGGTTCTTTCTCCATATGCAGATTCTACTTCAGATTGCTAAAATCAGTAAACTTAGTTGCCCCATGTGACTGCATGGGTCTGTACCCTTATTCACTTGTCTCCCTTTCCTTTTTACACAAGAGCTTTCCCCAAAACAATTCTTGATATTCCTCTTTCCAAGATTCAAAAACATGTTTTATAAATTTCCAAGAGTGGTTGTGGAACCAACACACCCTGCTACATTTGCACAATCTTTGTTAATTTAATGCATGATTCTTTTATAAGGCCACATGCCCACTATCGTGTTATTACAACTATTTAGTGTTGGTTTTACATAAGTAATTACTTTTACACATTGTAACTTATTGGTTTTTTCCATATAATAGAAAAGAAATAATGAAGTCCTAAACATAGAAAAGAAAGATCCAAAACAATTTTGTTGGGGGTTTAGGATTAAGGCAAAGTGGAGTTTCTAAAAAAAAATGCATATAGAAAATTGTGTTGGGCAATAGGGGTTTTCGTGTTGATATGAAAACAAAAAAGAATAAATGTGATGAATAATTAACTTTTTAATTAGCGTGTAAGATGCAATTGTCCCTTAATGTTGGCGTCGTTTTTAAAAATAAAAATTTCTTACACATATGAGGTGTTAATGTTATGTATATACAAAGGCACATAACTGGTTAGGTATTGTATACTATTTTTTCTTTCGTCCCTCCCAAACGTAAATGACCACTTATCTTCTTCATATGTCTATCAGCATATCAATTGTGTGCTTTTAGTGTAATTGTTAGTTTTAATGTTTTTCATTTTTCTCCGGAGGCGTTTACTTTGAAGAAGGCATTGCTGGGAAGTGTCAAATTCCGGTGATTTAACTTTACCGGTCACCGGAATTTAGATTTTTTTGTAAGTCCTAGATATTTTTGTAACTTTACAGGTGTGTTCTTCAAAGGTGGAAAAAACTATGAGCTTGCTTGTGCTGTTGGACTACTTAACGGGCAGAGGCTCCACGATCTTTCCAACGGCATGGCATTGTCAACGACGCTGTACCAGATGCCGGGGAACGTGGTGGGAAATGGAGGGTTTCTGAACATTATCGACCTTAAAGGCGGCAAGGTATGGTTTGGTGCGATCACACCGGGCTCCAAGGCGAAGCTGTACGCCATGTATGCCGGGTGCAAGATCTTCGTCTAGCTGATCACCATCACGGGGGTTCTGAAAACCCACGAAGATGTCATTACTACTGGTCTCACTCTGTTCGCTGCCCTGGATCTGTTGCTTCCACGATGCCCTGGGTTCGCTGCTTCCACGATGCCCTGGATTCGCTGCCTCCACGATTACACAAAAAGATTTGTCGCTACGTTTCCTTCACTGAACTAATTCCTGCGGTCCCATGAGCACTCTCGCCACTAATGGAGTCCATAAGTATGTCATATCAGTTTCTTCCGATGGTGCTACCGTTACGCTGGATACTTGTAATGAAGTGCAAATTTCTGGTGCTTTTCTTTTGCCTGAGGCAATTTAGAATGTTGCTATAAATTTTATTATGAAATAAACCAATTGATTCAAGAAAAAATCATTATACCCATTTGATCATTTCTGAATTTTGTTATTTATCTTGTATTTAGCCGATTTATGAAATTATCTATAGGATTCTTCAAAGCAGCGTGCATCTCATCTTTACCAATATGGAGATATCCTTTATATACCCCAAGAAGGGCTGGGGTTTGATGACATTTCATAGAATGGAATGAAGGTCTAATGCTTATCCTTTGCTTACTGCAACTAGTGGGTTTTCTCTTTGTTTCTGTAGTTCTTCTTTGTTCATTATCTGTAGGATTTTGCTATCTGTAAATGCTATTAATATGAACTTATAGTTAGGTATCCTGGCAACAGAGCTTTTCTTGTGTTGATAACAATTAAGCACAGGCTATAGTGTCGTTCCATCCTTCCTTTTGTCTGATTCCCCTGTTACATTTTGCGAAAGGGAAGTTGTAGATAGATTCAATTGGTACACATCTTACAAATGCAAGCTGGGGTTTGATGATAATTCATAGAATGTAATGAAGGTCTAATGTTTATCCTTTGATTACTGCAACTAGTGGGTTTTCTCTTTGTTTCTGTAGTTCTTATTTGTTCATTAGAATATATTTTACTTTCTGTAATCTATGCTATTAAGAGGAACTTATAATTAGGTATCCTGGCAACAGATTTTTCCTTGTGTTGATAGCAATTTTAGCGCAGGCTATAGTGTCGTTCCATCCTTCCTATTGTCTGATTCCCCTGTTCCATTTTGCGAAAGGGAAGTTGTAGATAGATTCAATTGGTACACATATTACAAATGCAAGCTGGGGTTTGACGATATTTCATAAAATGGAATGAAGGCCTAATGTTTATCCTTTGCTTACTGCAACTAGTGGGTTTTCTCTTTGTTTCTGTAGTTCTTCTTTGTTCATTAGAAGATATTTTGCTTTCTGTAATCTATGCTATTAAGAGGAACTTATAGTTAGGTATCCTGGCAACAGAGCTTTTCTTGTGTTGATAACAAATTTGAGCACAGGCTATAGTGTTGCTCCATCCTTCCTATTGTCTGATTCCCCTGTTCCATTTTGCGAAAGGGAAGTTGTAGATAGATTCAATTGGTACACATATTACAAATGCAAGCTGGGGTTTGATGATATTTCATAGAATGGAATGAAGCTCCAATGTTTATTCTTTGCTTACTGCAACTAATGGGTTTTCTCTTTGTTTCTTTTGTTCTTCTTTGTTCATTAGAAGATATTTTGCTTTCTGTAATCTTATGCTATTAAGAGGAACTTATAGTTAGGTATCCTGGCAACAGAGCTTTTCTTGTGTTGATAACAATTTGAGCATAGGCTATAGTGGCGTTCCATCCTTCCTATTGTCTGATTCCCCTGTTCCATTTTGCGAAAGGGAAGTTGCAGATAGATTCAATTGGTACACACATTACAAATGCAAGCTGATACATCATCTTGGAAACTGGTCATACTTTTTCTTGAAGCTAGCTTGCATATGCTCTTTTCTGCAGAAAGTGCTCAAATAGTTACTGGCCATGCATAGTTTCTCATGTTAATAGAGGGTTTTGTTCTTGCTTATTTTTATTCTTGTATGTTGTACATGTCTGCTTTTACATAGAGCAGATCAGGGGTTTGTTTCTGAGCCAGGCAGGAGTCTTGTGGCTTTTCCTTTGCCCCCAGAAGTTTCAGAACTCTTCCATGGTTATCAGAAGTAGAACCACCCAACAAATAGGCTTGTATCTATGGAGCTATCAATATATTGGATTTGATTGTATGGTATTGCTTTTGTCATCTTCCCCATATGTAGTCTTTTCTCTAAATAAAAAAAAAAGACATCCTTTACCTTGGAAAAAAAATCTATACAGAGATTCTTGAGGGAACAAAAAATGACCATTTGACCAAGGACAAGAGCATGCCCAACAAGGGTTAAGGTTTTGAGGTGTCAGCAAGGTATCTAATTTGGATTTATTTTCATTTGCTTTTGTTCTATGACTAGAAAACATTAACTACTTTCTACGCATATGCATTTTTAGATCAACACTTCTAGCTAACTTCAATGAATGTCTTGAAGGTGTGAGGTTCATGCATTTTTGCCTCTGCACTAATGTCAGATATCAAATGGGAGATGTGTACATTCCAGATCAAGTCAATTTTATTCTTTATCTGTCTTAACTTCAACTAAAAACTCCTGTGAATTCTTCAACAAACAATCATACATTTCTCACACAAATGCATTAGTTAAGGACTTCTGAATTTTCAGTCTGTCTTAGTAGCAACCAAATTTTTTTTAACAGATTTTTTCGTACGGTCACCAATCCTTTATTTTGGTTCTTGGTAAATCCAAAATGCGGCCCAAGTTTGCGATTAACCTTCTGTGTGTTAAGACAGCAACCTTCAGCTACTACACATGTTTGAACATGTCTTGTTTAGTAATCTGCATTTTGAAATTATTGAACCAAAGAAGTACTATCGATGCCATGATTTTGGAATGGACCAAGCTCCTGGTTTTTCAAGCAGGTTACTTTGTGTTTTTGTTCACCTTTCTTTGGTTTCAACGGCAATTGTGGTATACACGATGACCTGCATATAATTGGGTGAACAGAGTTTAATTGAAAATGGTTGTCGATGCAGATCATGGCCATGGCGATGGCGAGGATGATGCCCATGGTCCATTCAAGTGTTTTCCCTTGAAAGTGGGTTCTTCCAAGCCTAAAAACCACTCCAAGTTTACAGGGAAGTGCAGGCGCGCTGGGTGCAGGTTTTGTCATTTAGATCCCCCTACAAATCGAGAAGAAAAAGTAAGGGATGCTGCAAGTACACATCTTCTGACCTCCTTTCCAGTTACCGCCTCTGTCTGTGGAGAGTCGCAGATCACCAATTTACAGGGCTCAAATTCGTGGGCTTATCGGCCTCAGATTTCATTAATTTCTTCAACCGTGATGATGACGATGATTCTGATTGTGACAAGGATTTAATGGTGACAACGGATGAAGAGGAAGAGGAGAAGGAGGCAATTCAGGTTCCTGTCCAGCGCCAGGCGGAGGAGGTAATTTATGTTCTTGTGCAGAAGCAACATGAAAAACCACAAGGAGATCGGCTGGAAAGACGGCGGGAAACTCTGGAGAAACCAGTTGTGAATGACTTAAGTTCTAATCCTTTTGAGATTTTAGGAACTAATGCAGATGACCTAGAGGGAACAGAGATAATGCAAGCTTCAGATCCCTCGGAGGAAACTGTTGACACTGAGACTCAAATAAATGGCCTTACTTCTTGCCAGGAGCTGTCTGATCAAGTTAAGAGGCTAGCTGAGTCTGCTGCTGGCAGCCCAGTTGCAGAGGGTCCCTCCATTATTAAGATGTATTCAAGATCAAATCTTCACCAATTGAGATTCTTTGATCTTTCAATTGTCTTTGATCTTTCAAAGATAAACAATAACTCTGTTAAAGACCTTGTAGGATTGTTTGGAGATAAAAAACATTATTGTATTACCAAATGGCAGAAAATCATGTGATTCCAAAAACCTTTTTGCAAAAAAAGCCGCACAGGGGAAACCTCAATGCAAAGACAAAGGAGGAGGATTCCCAAAAGAACATTATTTTGGACAGCGAAAAACAAATCAGAGATTTTTGGTGGGGGTCGACCCATCCTCAATTCTTCAAAAAAAAAACAATGAGATCTCTTTAGTTTTTTCCGTTTGTTGGGCATTTGAGGTAATGGTTGTGTTTCTCTCCTGAGTGTGGTGATATGTCCAACCCAATCAAATGATGTAATTCTGCCGCAGGGCATTTTGTCCCATTTTTGGATATTATTTTTTTCCCCTTTCAAAACAAATGTAAATTAACTTCCTTTAAGAAGCATTGTACTCCCCAAAATGGTAGACAATATGGTTCAGATTCTAGAGAACACCTATGAGTTATAGAAATTCAACTCTTTCTGCAAACTTTCAGTAGTGCATTTAGTTAATGTGCAAATAAAAGCAATCCATGAGTTCTAGAATCTTCTCACTACTGAAAGTTATAAACTATTTATTTTATTTAACATCCAATACAAGTATATGAGCAATTATTGAATGTAGCTATTTGATTGAGCCTTGTGTTGTGGCCTACTCGTGGTCCATAAGGTAGCAAAAACTTAGCATGAAAATATATTGTAATACAAACCATGAATAGGATCCCATTTATTCATTGCTTAAGTAACTTTGTATTTGCTTGTTCACTTGAACACTAACAAAGCATTCAAATACTATTCTCTGGTTAACTTTGTGATGTCATTGTAGATTCAACCCATCCATTCATATCATCTTCTTTAACCACAGTATATACTATCACAATTTTCAGGTTAACATTTTCTTAATTGAAACTGTATACCACATTATCTTCGCACCTTAAGGCATTAAGGATTCATCTTGCTTGCAAATTAGGATTCCATCTTACAAAATGTACTCCTGGATCAACCATGTCCTTGTGAAAGTAGGAGTTCCAATTACTAGATCCAACCATATTGCTGATAAGAAGACATGACAATCATTGCCAGCTTGGTAGGTTGGACAGCCAAGTGAAAAAGAATGCAAGCCGAGAATATAACATTGAAAGGGCAGACTATTTTTTTTCTAGGATGAAGAAACAATGAACAAACCTAAAAATGGTTTCCATCTGAACCCCACATAAAATCTAAAGGTCTTAAGTTTAATAATCACTTACTTCTTGTAGGCAATGAAATCCAACGTTTGCAGCACAAGAGAATACAGATATTCAACCTTCCTGTTGTATATCTGTATAGATCCTTGTATCAAGAGAGCAGCTGTACAACACAAACATAGCATAAAAACAGAGTGTTTTGTTATAAAAAGAAAAAATGAAAGACAGAACCATGCAAACAAAACTACCAACAAAGGAACACTATTTTTAATTTCATCAACGATGGCGAAACAAAATACGGTCGTTTTGTTTTTAATTTGATATAGAAAGGAATATAGATATATAGGGGAAAGGATCCAGTGAGTGGCTGTGGACCCTAAATTAAGGGGCATATATATCCACTTAAACTTCATAAAATTAGAGTAAAAAATACCCTTTCATACTCTGGACTTGCCATCCAATTGAAGTGACTAAATTGGCGTGTTGAAATCTGTATTTGAAGCTAGCTGCAATATGTAAGAGCTTGACGTCAAAGATCTTTACAATGAAACATGTAACTATGGGGATCTCTAATTTGCAATAGCCGTCACTTTAGAATCCGGTACCAAAAGAACACAGTAATGACAGTAATATAAAAAGTTGCATACTCCTCTAGCAATGAGAGATGTCAAAGGTGTAAACATATAGCTGATTTTAGTAGTGGAATTGTTCACCGAAATGTATAATAGATATGGCACCTTATGGAGTACAACGATTGTGGGACATATACATCATGGAACAACAAACTCAATTGTCGGGTGTAAATCCAAAGCCCATGACGTTTTCTAGCATCCTCCCAACTTCTATTAAAAAGGGAGATTTAAATCATAGCATTTTCCAATGTTGTTTGCTACGTCACATTAGCATAAACATGTTGTTGGAAGCCATGACCTACCACTTTTGTCTAACCAAACACCCAACCCGAGCCATCGATGTAGGCATTCATAGGAATCCTTGCGGAAGTCATGCAAACTTTTCGACTAAATTCTTGATAGGAGTCATTGAGACTAATTCTTCAAATGCAATGTCAAGAAGTTATTAAACCCGATTAGCTCATCTTGGCAAACATAATAGGAAGTGTTTTTGCAGGATATAGTAGTTAAATGTGCCCTATTTCAATTGTATGTAAAATGTGGTGACTAGACCTTTGAAACTTTAAATGTCCAAATGAGAGATTTAATATACGGATAGAAATTGTTTAACCAAAAGACTGAATGTGATATCTTATTATGGAATACCATAATTGTAAGTACATGGATTTGGAAATTGTAATCCTTATTCCGCAACCTTTTCCAATATCTTCTTATCTTGCATCAATATGGTATCTTTAGGGTAGGCAATGGACAATCATCAAAGCATAGTTGTAGTGGATGTTTGTATGTAGTTGAAGGTGACCTATTAAACATGTACGAGTCCCTTCCGGCAGGGGTTAAATTTGACGGTCACCTATTCCTGGCACACATTTTTTGGGTGACGGTAATTTTTTAATACTGCCCTTCAAAAAAAACAAAACAATGCTATTTATACCAATTATTCTTTGTATTATTAATTATTTAAAAATATATGTATACATATCTATATAATTTACATATACATGTATATAAAATAAGACAGTCAAATTTTAAATTTGCAAGTTACATG
Source organism: Taxus chinensis (assembly GCA_019776745.2). Lineage (NCBI taxonomy): Eukaryota > Viridiplantae > Streptophyta > Pinopsida > Cupressales > Taxaceae > Taxus > Taxus chinensis. Next base: position 215,894,455 of record CM034152.1, on the reverse strand, counting down.
TAACGGTTATTATAAATATTTGCAACTATTTTACGGCTAAAATCACAAAAAACGTCTAAACGGCCGTCAAATTTAACCCTTGCAGGCTTCCGGCGTAACTTGCAACTCATTTGCAATTGCTAGTTTATCTTTGAGAAATTGTTTTGTTGTAGTAGTACATTCTTATTCACTTCAAATTTTAAAAAAATTGTAAATTATAAAAAGTTGTTAGAAATACAATTAAATGACATATTCAATAAGTTTTTTCAGATATTTTGATGTTATATCTATTTTGTTGGAGATGTTAAATTGATTTCATACATCCTAACAATAATGACATAGATGATAATGAAAAGAGTGATGATAAAATGGAAGAATTAGATCAAATAAATAAAAATGTAATTAAAATTACAAAAAAATGATAGAATTGATCCACTTGTTGGATGTGATAACCAAATATAATATTTGATAAACTCTTATTTGGCAATTTTGATTTTATTTCATCGCAATTTTTCAATGTTTTTCTTAACATTTTCTAACATTATTTTTGAATATGTATATGAAATATAGTTAATTAACATAATTGAATATATTTTACATATTATTTAACATAATTTTGTATTAACTATTATTTATTGTTTATTAATATAATAATGATTATACCAATGGTCATTTGTAGTCGTAACACATCATCTGATAATAATTGTATCAATGGTCATCTATAGTCGTAGCATGTCATCTTATAATAATTTGATTAACTTAATGAAATTGCTTTACTCAACTTTCAAATTTCAATTTGAAAAACCATGCCTAAAATTTACAATTCTATTTTTTAAATCTTCTAATTTCGATTCAATGCATCACATCTCACAAATTAGTCTGACCAGTAAATCATAGTATGGAAAAGTTTGGTATGATCAATAACTCTTGTAACAATGGTTTGCACGGTCTCAACTATCATCTAGTGTGTCCACCTAATTTAGTAGTCTCAAGCGATTAAAACCAATATCCTATAAGGTTTTAATGCATCATTGTTATCTAGATATTGGATCTTAATATCCCATAATCTAAATCAAGTAAAGTTCATAAACAAAGAGGTTTTATATTTTAAATTTATATTAGAGGGTATTATCTATTTGTAATTTTGACATTAGAAAAAATCCTAACAAATAAAGTAGTTGGAAATTGACTAAGTGAACTCTCAAGGCATCCAAGTAGACACTTCTCAAACAATGTCACATTTTACAACAATTGTGTTCCCTTGTCAGCAATATAATATGATGTGATAAATGGAATGGAATTTTGATACTAATGTCCATTTATCAAGAGAAGGATTATTTGGTAACCAAAAAAAAACTTCCATAATAGCTTCTCCAACTGAATAAGTAATATGGAAGCTTTTCTAAGAGCATATTCAAGATCAGATTAATGAGACATTTGTTATATAATAACAATCATGGGCTGAATAAATACATGAAATTAGGTTAATTGAAAGGGTGGGGTGTGTTTTACTTATTTTACACCTATGGGATAAAATGCAATAAACCTATATGATTAGTGCATCCAAGTACATTAAATAATAATGTCAATTTTATTTAAGTAGATGTTGAAATTACTTGATTTACAATGGACAAGAGAAACGGGAGATGAATTAGTTTGTTAATTTTGGATGTCTCACTTACAAAATCTATATATAAGTTGGTTGGAAATGATTTTTGGGTGATTCAATGAATGCATATATTGCGAACAAGGGGTTGACATATGTCTAGACATTTCTGAAAGACTCAGATGTTTGTGGAAAGCTAGAATAGTCCATCTCGGATGGCAGTGTTTGGGAACAACATCAAGGTCGAAATTTTTTGGAAATATTTCATCTCTATCAACTCTACACTTATATATTCTAGAATTTCTTCGATATTTTGTGCATGTGTTGATTTCTTCTCCTCTTCATCAATATCTTAATTTTTCTTGCAAAATCTCAAAATACCCTTCAAAAGGGATTAGCATTTTTAGTCACGTTAACCCCAACCACATCCAATGGTTGAGCGTCTCCTACATTGCACTACCCTGAAGTGGACTCATATTCATGTAGTTCTCTCATTTATGTGAAAGTGTGTAAGATTGTGTGATTAAACAATTGAAATTCCTTTAGACTTGGACATTTTTCATCATGCAACTTTGACCTCCTTTACTTCATATTTAGCTCTATGTTATGCTCTAGGCTTGTGTAGACATTTAAATTTGGTAATTAATCACTTGGCAAATATAACATCGTCTTTGTACCTATATCATGACTTATGCACACCTTCTAATCTTAATTGCATATCATTATCCCTATTGCATGACTTGTTTCCTTATTCACATTGCTCAGTCACTCACATAACTACTTGCATCAGTCCAAAGTAGTATAGTCATCCCAAACATCATTCTTATAACTTTGTGGAATCCCAACACCTACTTCTATAGGACCATTCTTCTAGGACCAAACCGTCCAACAGTCTAATTTGAAGGTAACGATTTCATCCTAAGCTACTCAACAGTAACTTTTCTGATTTGATATCTTTTATGGGTCAGTATGTTCCTCATGGGTTTACCTTAACGCAAAATTATGCCTAGGAATCCCTATATAAGAAAGTTTGATGCACTCATTTAATCACCTAGCACTTTCAAAAGAACTTGTTGCAAATATTAATCCTAAATCACTTGAAGCTCTCCTAAATTCCCAAAAAATAGCAAACACTTTAAGATCAGTCCCTACACAAGTATGAAGCACACTCGACCAAATTATAGAGTCACACTTCCCAAGCTAGAGACCATCCAAGAAAATTCAACCTAAGCACTATAATATCAAGTAATCAAATTGTATATTATAGTTGCATCTATATAAATATCTCATGTTAGGTGGAGAACTAAATGTAGTTTGAGGCCTCTTTAAGGTATTTCCAACGTAGGCAGTCTACGGATTGCACTTTAACCTAACCACTAACTTTTTTTTGTAAGGTATCCTACCTATGGTTAGGGTTTGAAGCTATTTCACACATTACAAAGGGTTTTTCACATGTGGATTTTCGTGATTGGGAATCTCCCCCAGCTCTATATATCTTAAATGGGTAGAGCCCTTAGAAATTGAAAGGGGGGCCACCCTACACCTAGAGTTTCACAAAAAACTTATTTCATAAGGTCGTATAGACACAAATTTTTAAAGTTCCAACATATCCCAATATGAAATAGTCAAATGGGTACGAAAATGCCAAAAAGAGTGACAATTCTATACATAACCAATAATTTTTCCCCTTGCTCATTGTATACTTCCATAATAAAAAATGAAGCATCTGCATAACATTTTCATGTTGTTCATATCTCTGTAGTACCCAAATCATCTTTTAAATCATCTAAGTGGCCATTTTAACCCTAATTGCACTCTTACTTTCTTATTGGATGTTTGTGCTTATGAACCCTAATTTCTAATTTTGTATATCAAATGTGTATGATCTAATCATTCAATTATTCCTTTAACATTACAATCATAATTTAATAATAACACTTATTATTAATTTTAGGATTTACTCATTTGGTGAACCCATATATTGATCTTACATGACCTTCCCTCAGCATAGGGTTTCCATTTTCGCATCTTCTAGGACTCGTGCTCATATTTAATATTGATTCTTACTTGTCTCATCACCTGAATGGAATTTTTAAAGTTTTCGCTAGGGTTTCATGCTTGGTCTTCATTTTTTGGGTCTATATCTAGGGTTTTCTATTTGTCAAAGCATACTTCGAGACATATCTCAAAAATAATGAATCTATTTTCAAATCCCTAAGAGGCTTTTCTTTATTTTTACAAATTAAATAGAAACCTCTTGTTGTTTTTCATTATTTTTGGTACAATTTTTCAGAATTCACACATATTTATTCTTCTTAATAAAGGCATAACAAGTAAAAGACGCAATCATTTATCAATTCCTTGGATTTTTGTACCCATCACATTGAGGTACTACAAAACCTCTTTTGGTTTCATCAAATTCATGATCTATTTTTAGCAATATTCATTTTATGAATTTGACAAATATTGTTTTTTCCTAAATAGTCACTTTCGGGCCTGCCTATATTTTTTTCATTTTGGAGATACTATTATGCATATTCAAGCCTCCCATTTTAGGTTATATCTTATATGATTATATGATCTATTTAAAATTCGGTCTTGTAGTATGCTTTATGGCTATATTATGTTTGAATCAATTTGTCAACCTGATAATCTTCAAAAGAAACTCTTAGGTCATCTCATATGTATCCTTCATCAATAATTGGTCATGACGATGACATCTTTTATAATATTATCCTAGAATATATTCAAGTATTACAAAATGATTTTGAACTGCATATTCAAGCTGTAAGTATAGATATCAAAACACTCAAGGATGAGATTGTGCATCTAAGGAATCAGCAACATGTTTATGTCAACCATATATCTACACACATTTTTGAGCCTATACAAGATTCATCTCATCCATTGTTTCAAAATCAAGATCAATCCATGCCTAAGCATAAATCGCATCTTTATTTTAACAGGATCACTGATATTGTGTATGATATACTCGATAAGAATTTAATGAATTTACTACCTAATTCACAATAACCCCTTCATAGGATCAATAATCTCAAAGGAAAATCATTTTTCAATTATCATGGAATAAATGGACATTGTGAAAATGATTGTTACACTTTAAAACAAAATCTATGGCATTTTGAAGCTAGGGGTTTTCTTATTTTTATGCATGCTATTATTCGCCTCCTCCAATGCATCACTCTATATCTAGACTAGGATTTCTCAGGATATCCCTACGGGGAGCCAATAGTTTCTTATTCTCCTATCGGTGATGTTACTCAGAGAGGATTCTCCCCTTTTTGGTTGTCTTGATTTCCTAAATCTATATCACGTACTAAAGCTAACATGCCTATATCAAATTATCATAATGCAATAATAAACAATACATATGCACCTATAATACATGGGAAATTTACTCCCCATGAGGATATGCAAGCAATACATCATTTAGAAAAGTATCGGTAAAGGAGCCACATCATAAATTATTGTGAAAAATGAAAAGGAAGCAATACAAATATAAAAAGATCATATTGCAAAGGAAACAATACAAGTGGAGTAAGATCAATTATGCATGGCTATAGAAAAATTCAAGAATACATGAGCACAGTTAGTGGACAACACAGAGACTAATTCTGAGGATATTCTTGATTTACCATTACTAGTAAATTTAAAGCAATAAGATGGATCAAATATTGATTACTATGATAGTGATGATTAGCAATATCATACATATGTATGAGCATCTATTAAGAGGATACTATTTCACTAGAAGCATTGCTCATTTCTCAGTGTATGTATAATGAACATTAAGTTACACAAAGCACTAAATTTTACATACCACCAACTTGCAAGCTTCCTCCATGTGTAGATTTCCCTCCTCATCCTCTCAATGATATCCTATGGTAGAACCTTTTTTCCAATTTTCTAAAAATTCAAATAAAAAGTATTCAAATACTTATAAAAATAAAAACATTTCCTTCCTTTATGCCTCTCAAGCCTCTTATCACATTTGATGATATTAATATTGTTTTTAATGATGATTTCCATGTGTTTTTTATATGAGCAATTGTTGGTCCAAGTCTTATCCATATTGTTTTACTTGATAAAAACCTTAAACCAGTATGTGCACATTCAAATTGCTTGCATTTTTTTGGTTTTACTTAGAAACATATGTGCTTTAATACTAAAACCTATTTTGGGAACATTTTGGTCCCCCTTATTGTGGGATTTGTTACTATTGTTATACCTTTATTGGTTATTTCTTCTCTTAATTAATGCGACATGCTTCTAGGATGCCCTTGGCTTCATCAACTTAAAGTTATAACTTATTGAATACATTGATGTGTTACATTTATCTATGACAATCAAGTTGTTATGGTTAAGGGAATCCCATATTAGACTCCTTTTCCTAATCCTTTTGCTAAGAAAGGACATGCTTATGTATATTTGTCTAATATTCCCACTCATGTTACATCTAGAGGATTTATTGATCCTCACAGACATTCTCCTGGGCCTCCTAGGGTAAGAAACACAACTCCTAAGCATGTCTTACTACTCCAACTTGACACAACTCATCTTACTCCTTGTGTGCACAATGCAAATTTGAGGTTTGATCCTCCCACTCCTACAGATTTGTATCCTTTCCCTCTTGGCATTATCATGGGGTAGCTCTTTCTTTTATAAAAATTTATGAAACTCCAAATACATTGAAATAATCAAATAAGCACAAAACATTCAAATATTTTTGAAATAAAAAATTAATACCTACATATGACTTGATTTTTTAGTCCTTTACTTTATACATGTTGTTTGTCATATTGGTTTGAAGATAGCATGTTCTATATACTTCCTTACACACATGCATTCATAAGGTATTTGAGCATGATGCATGATATACATAGGACTATACATTGCTTAGAAGTTTGAAATCTACTCTTACCTAGTGGCCAGTCAACATATAGGCTCATATCTTATATTATCAAGTGTTATTGTTTCATTATATGTTGTTATTTAACATTCTCATTATGATCACTTTCTGTATTGTGCAATATGTTATTTAATCATACTAATGTGGCTACTAGATAACACTTGTGCTTTATGAAACTTTGGTATTTCTTGCTCTATGTGCCTCCGAGAAAAAATTTACTATTGTAATCACTTGCTTGTGTGTATGCATGTTTTCATGTATGTGGACTATGGAATTTTCTATGCTTGTGTGTGTGTGAAACTTTGGTGTCCTTAGTTTGCATGAACATGATCTCTATGATGGCCACCTACAACAAGCCCTCAATGTGATCCAATGTTGACTATATACTACTTCCATTATGGACACACATAATTTCTTTTTAGCTGAGCAATCTATTTGCACGTCTCACTCACCTCAAAGAGGGGGAATTTGATGGGGTTATCACATGAAAAATATATGCAATTCAAGCGTCAACGTGATACATAACTTGTAATAGAATGGGATGGAATATAGATACATATGGAATTAGAACAGATTTAGAATTTACATTGGTACAAAACCATCTAACATAGGACAAAATTGATAGACCTTGTTGTCTAGGATGGAAAGTTTCATCTTGGGCACTTTTTCAATGACAGATTCAGCAATTTCTTGAACACATAGATATTTACAATTTTCTGATATGGATTCAAGGAGATTTTACATAGTCCAGTGTAGAGTGTACTAAATTTTAGTACAAAATGTGGGGGGCATGATTATACTTCATTCCCTTTCAACTTTGTGTGTCTTAAGCACCTTTACATTATTTAGTATTGGGGCATAGCCTCCTCCTTATTCTATACTTTAGCATTACACACTTGATCAACATGGGACATCCCACAATGGGTAAATGAGTATACTTCATTCCATTTCAAATTTGTGTTATTTGGTACACTTGAGATTATATCCATCTGCAGTGGTGTGGTTCGTGAGAAGAAGATTTTGGGTCAACTAGAAAATCCCTATGACACCTTTTTTCACTCTCTTTTAGGGAGTCTTTTGGGACAACTAGAAAGCTTTGTGACACCCTTCTTTGGCGATGCGACACCCAATTCCCATATGGCTCTAGATTATCCATCAAAAAATTGGGGAATAATCACCTCAAATCCTCTAGCGATTCAAATTCAATCCATCTCTCCAAGCACATCATCAAGGATCTTCTCCTTTGACAAGATAAACATGTGTGTTCCTTCCTTCCCTTAATTACTTTGAAAATTTACAAAATTCATTTTAAATCAAAATTTTCAATTAATTTTTCATATCTAAGTTAAAGTTTTTGTGGACATTGACTACACTTTGTGTTGTAGGTTTCACTATCGAGATCATGCCAACACTCAAGTAGATCAAGCACCTCAAGAATATAAAAGGTGTGTTTACACAACTAGGTATCCTTTCCTTTAAGTATGTAATTTCATTTCATAGTTAAATGTGGGAGGTATGTAATCACTTAAATTTGGTAATTTATCACTTGGAAAGACAACATTGGTTTTATATCTAAATCATGACTTTTGCAGACCTTCTGATCAATTGCATGTCATTATCCTTATTACATGACTTGTTGCCTTATTCATACTCCTCAATCATTCAAAGTTTTACTTCCATCAATCCAAATTTATATATTCCTCCCAGGAATCATTCCCAAAACTTTAATAGAATCCCAACACCTACCTATACAGGATCGTTCATCTAGGACCGAACCATCCAACAGTTCAATCTAAAGTTAACGGGTTCATCCCAAGCCACCCAACAGTCACTTTTCCAATTTGATATCTTTTTATGGGTCAATACTTTCCTCATGGGTCAGCCTCAGTGCGAAAATTTACATACAAACCACTATATAAGAAAGTCTAATGCAATCATTTAATCACATGGCACTTTCAAGAGAACTCACTACAAATATCATCTTTAAAGCACTCCAACCTCTCTTAAATTCCTAAAAATTAGTAGCACACTCTAGGATAAACCCCTACACATGTTTAAAGCACACTCAACCAAGTTATACACTCACACTTCTCAAGCTAGAGACCATCCAAGCCAAGTCAAGTGAAGCATACCAATCCATTGTTACATTATCAAGTGATCAAATTGTCAAATCTAGTTGCATTTACGTGGATATCACATGTTAGGTGGATAACCATGTGTATTTTGAGGCCTCTTCAAAATATTTCCAATGTAGGCAATGCATGGATTACATTTCAACACAATCACTAACATTTTTGTAGGGTCTCCTACCTATGGTTAGGGTTTGAAGCTATTTTTCATCATACAAAAGGTTTCGCATATGTGTGACACCTGGGATTTCACCAAAAAGCATATTTCAAAGGTTTGCGTAGACACCAAAAGTTTTAGAGCTCTGGCATCTCCTGGTACAAAATAGTCAAACAATTACGGAAATGTTAGAAAGAGGTTAGCGATTCCATACATAGCCAACAATTTTGTCCCTTTCTCATCATACACTCCTAGAATAAAAAATGAAGTATCTACAAAAAAAAATCAGCTTGTACATCACTTTGTAGTAGCCAAATCATCTTTTGAATCATCTAAGTGGCCATTCTAGCCTCAATTGCACTCTTACTTGTTAGATGTTTGTGTTTATGAAACCTAATTTCTAATTTTGTATATCAAATATGTATGATATGATTATTCGATTATTCCTATAACAGTATAATCTTAATATAATAATAACATTTATTATTCATTTTAGGGTGTAAATAGATTGATCCTTAATAGATTATTGACATGGAAATTATCCTAAAAGTAGTGAGAGTGCTCCAAGAGAGTGTGAGGTGTCTAAAGCATGTAGAATATTAGTAATGAACTCATAGGTGTTATATATATATATATATATATATATATAGGTGGCCCTTCATTCATTTCCACCCATAGCCAACCCATGAAATGTATCTAGGATTACTAAATGATGATTACCCAATTTGAAAACTAGTCATTGAAGGATCTTCAACACTGCCACAAGAGATTATGCTTGCAAAAATTAGAATTGTCTAGCTTTGTGGTATTGTCCTAGTAGCATACATGGTGAGTTTGAAGTGTGAAGAATGTTTATCTAGAATTTTAGAGTGTTTTTGTATAAGTTGATCCTAAGCAAAAATATTTGGTAGATAAAGATGGCTAAGACAACAGATGGGAAGAATAATAAGAGGGAGAGTGCGCTCAAGAGCCAAATATATTTGTTTGTCCATGTGTAAGAGATTATTTCAAAGTATGCCAAAGTTGATGTTTATGAAGTGCCAAAGAGTAAATTTAAGTGCCTACATATGCCCCCTTTAAATCTAGTATTGAGAATGCTAAATTAAAACGAAGAACATGAATTTGGTACCTAATATAACTATGTTTGTGTGTTGATTGATAACTCTAGAATGTATTTTTCTCCATGTGAAATCTACAAGAACATATATGCATACAATGTCTTCTCATGATGAAAATCTCAAATAATTTGAACCATTATAAAATTGAAAGGATAATGAACAGCTACACATGGTGGTATGTGAACCAAAGTCGCAACTGAAAAGTATTTCATGTTGATTGGGAGAGTGTAAATGTTATTGGCCTCAAATGAATCTCTTTGTATAGTGAAAATTGACTCAACATTTTCCTCCTTTTGCCAAAAGAGTCGAAAAAGGGTGTTCATATTGTTCTTCAAGGTTGGACCATGAAATCAAATCCATGAAGGTTTGATCATTTGTTATAGATGGATATCGACCAAAAAGTGTAACATAATATTTATTGCTCCTCAAAAATAAAACTGAAATATGTATGTGGATAAAATCCATGCACCAAGCGATCCATTTTCTTTTCAAAATAATGTAGAATGTCATATTTGTTCCTCAAAATTTCATATGAAAATGACATTATTTTCTCTTCAGAATGTCATAGAACTTATCAATTGCTCCTCAAATTCATGTAAATATATCTCATTATGTCGCATTTGACCCATTTGCATTATATAATCTAAGAATGTGGAATACTCTGCCTTACATGGAATGAATCTCTCAAACTATCCCATTATATGTACCCCTTTGATATGAGCGATGAAGCCTTCAAATAACTCGTCTCAAAAGGGGGTCATGAATGCATTATATGTTATATAGAAAATGTCAATCATGTAAATCTCATATATAATCATGTTAGGATATATCACCATAGAAATATTTTAGCATGTAAATACATGTCATTCAAGACACATTTTTTTGTTAGTTGCACAAATGATATCGTCACATAAATCCACAAGAGATAGGTGTGAAATTCATCTAAACCTATCACGAAAATCTCAATAGTATCACAATAGTATTGTGTGTGATAGAAATCGCAGTGCCAAAAACATAGCAACAATCAAGTAGTTTCACGCACAAGATCATTACAAAAATCATGAGTAAAAAAAAAAAAGACGTGACACACCAGGCCATGACCGAATAATCCTTCGATATAAATGATACACAACATGACGCATATGGTGTGCACACAATCCATGTAGCACACACTTGTACACAATATATACAATCATGCACACATATAGAACACACACTGTATCCATAAATGTATATAAACAATGTTGTATAGTCATATGAACATAACAAGTAATGTTAGTTTGTATAATAAATAAATGACATCATCCAGTATAATGATATATCATATCCATAGCACTCAAAGGTATGAACAAGATTAAGTCATATATCATCATTTAAGTAGCTCAATATAATCAATGGACTAGCATAGAAAAATGTCACCTGATAAGTGTGCTAAGATGCTCTCGGTATGGGCATGCCCCTAATGCAGAATGATTTCTCCTATTGCAAAAAATTTGTCCATGGGTATAAGTATATCACTCGTTTGTATGTCTACATCTCATGTATGGCTTGTTTGTCTTACATCCATCTCATGTATACCATGAAAAGCATATGCACAAAGAATGTATATGTAAACCATCGTGTATCTAATTATGACATCAAGTAATCATGTGTTCCAATCATTTTAGCTTATACATGGGTCCTAGTTTTGTATTTGTTCATGTTTGAATGTTTTCCATTGTTTCTTGAATATTATTATTAGCACGCATTAGTCAATTGAGCAAGTCCAAAGGGTGAAGCTCAATAAATAGAAGAATAATAGGGCTACAAACAGTCATTAGTATATGTCATAGGCATAGTGTGTGTTATGTGTAGTAGCAAAGAACTCTCAAGGGAATAAGGGTAAGTGGGATGCCCCCACTATGTGTACAACTAAGAATGGAAAACCCATATCTCTGAGGAGTGTGAATTGCTCATGATAGGTGCATGCCCCTAGTGGGAAATAATTAGTGTATGTGTTAATGTCACAATCTATAAGCGTAGAACATATATGATCATGTAATCTCAGTGTGTATCGTGATATAAACAGGTGTAAATTGTAGAGCAAAGAGGTGGGCAAGTAGTATGACATGTCGAAGTATAACAGCCCTCAAAGTATGTGCATTAAGATCATATCGTTGTTAAGGATGTGTATGAACCTAGTATGAATGTCTAGAATGGGTTTGATCAATTGGGCATGAGCCATGTCAGTGATTAAGTCAAAGCTAAGGGCTAGAAGAATGGTCTATATAAAGGTGTATGTATATGGTTGTAGAAGAATACAAGAATGTAGGTAGTCAATTAGTCATCTCAAGGGAGGTTGATCAAGCAAGCAAGTCGTAAGAAGCTATGTACAATAAATTGCATCCAAATTGTGATATGATGTTGGGGGTTTTAATTTATCATCATGTCAAGGGGACGTTTAAGTCCTGCATTGAGGAGTCATGTGTGTGTCATAATCTAAATTAGAGAAATGGTCATGAGTTTTAGAATATCTTGAATTGTCAATATGGTCGATATGATCGTATGTTCAATGTGTACCTCGGGTAGTCATAGTAACCTATAGACTTCATTATGTGTCAAGAGTTATATTTGAATGATATAGCATTGAAGATCAATGTATGTCCTTATTTGAAATATCTGATGACCTCGTCACATTCAGAAACAGTGAATGTGATAAGTCACTCTAACATACCATGCACATTGAATTGTGATTGGAATAAATACGTTTGATGTTGAGCTAAATGTTTTATCATGTGAGTATGCACATTAATTGTAGGTATGTTTGATGTTACATTCACAGTTACCTTTTTTGGTGCTTGATCCTTAATCAGGGTTGGAGATTCACACTTTTCTTATTTCTTATGTGTACGAATAATACCTAAACCTTGGTTACGCTCCTCTTGGCGCATGATTCTATGTGTTTGCCTTGTTTTGGCATACATGTTCATTTCAAGATATAACTTTAACTGCATTTGGAATTATTTTCTTCTTGTTGTGCATATGTCTTATCTCTTTGAAATGTGTTTAAATCTCCTTAGAAGTCAAATGAAATAGCTTTGTTGGCATCATCCACAATTTCTTCCATTTTCTTTAACCATGACTTTCCAAGCATAGTATTGAATTGTAGCATGGTAAGCACTATCAAGAATAGTGGTGCCACTATCTTAGGCCTAAAAGAGACTAGGAGTGTGATATGCCCTAATGACCCCTCACAAGTGTTCTTGTGATGAATCTCATGTTCGTCATGCCCTAATTCTCTTAAAAAGTCAATGGTACATGTATTGTGTTGTGTTTTATCATCGATAGCAATCCCTTGTTGCTTTTTACCTTCTATGAAAACTTGAATGACCATTGGTTCCTTTTTAGGCAAGTCTTGTGATGTATGCCCTTTAGAAAACAAATGGGATACATCGATTTTCTTAGGTTGTGAAATAGGTGAAGATGGAGGAATCAAGTCTAATGATTTTTCATTAGGTTGCTCGAATGTTATTACATTGTCATAGGGAAAAATAATGGTCATTTTTATGTCCATTCATTCATGATAGTTGCAAAATGACCTCGCACTCATGCATGTTAAACAATGTGTGGGGCAATGCTTAATAGAAGGTAATGTGATTAACTTCATGTCTAGCAACATTTGCAAGATAATGCGAGGTTTATCTTTGAGCCTTCAAAACATCATTGGTTGTTTGATTATAGATGGGGTAGGGTTTGTGACTGATATGTCCTTAGCATTTGTTCTAGATGTAGGTTTTTCGTAGAAGGAGAATCACTTGTTGGCTTGAGGTTGATGATCCTTGAGACCCTGAGATGTCATAGGAAAGAGCTTGGCAATGCAATAACTTGTTCTCATAATCAACGATGTTGAAACAAAGTCTATCAAAACATTTGTAGGCATAGTAGAGTGTTTTTCTTGAAGTGGGATAGGAGACTATTACTGAAGATAAATTGTTTCTCCCAGCCTTTTAATTGATATATCAAGCGATGTAATGTGTCCTTGTACGTTGAAATATACCTGCTTAAGGGTTCATCCTCATCTTTTGAAGGGCTCTCATAAATGCTCTAATCTAAGCTTAAGGCCCTTGTTATTATTGAAATGAGATAAGAATATTTTCTCTAGCCTAAAAAATGAGTACATATTCGCTAGGCAATGTGTAGAACCAACTTAGGCTAAAAACCTTCAAGCTTTTATGTAAAGTTTTTTTAGCAACAATTCAACACCATGTGAATGCTCTATTGCAGCAATTTGGTGTTGATCACATGATTTCCAAAGGAAGTTGTAAAGTGTGATATGCACCCGTAGGGATCTTCACATCTATCAAATTGGCAAAATCTAGGTATGATCAGTCCTCTTGGGTAAGGATAATTGAGCATATTCTACACACTATAGGGTCCCCTTGTGTGAATATTATGATTAACCACCCATTAAATGATATGAATTTGAGGGACAAAGGATCAACACACTTTTGTGAATTAGAGATGCAATGTGGTTAAAAATGGTAGTGGATTGAAAGGACTCATTCATAGGTCTCATTTCACCATCTATCTCAAACATAGACAGAAGTATTATTATATGTAGGCACATAACTATCAATACCTTGCTTAGAAGTATCATCACATGGCATATCAATAGAAGCATTATTACAAGGCATATCATTTGAAATATTATTTCATAGCACATCCATAGAGACATGAGGCATGGATAAATTATTGATAGGATGACAAATAATATGAGTTTAATCCATCCATATTTATATTGCATCTAAACAGCGTTGATCTTGTGAATTCATAAGTTTTATAATATCAAGAAGTGCATTAGTTGATGTTTTATTCTTTGCACTTTCTACGTCTTGACTATTAGAGTTGTCCAAGGAAGGGGAAGGAGAACTCGTTTTTACATTTGAGCTAAAGCATTTGTTTTACTTAACTCTTCTTCACTATCATTAGCATATCAATCATCACCTGCATAGTCTTTATCATAATTCATTTCACTATCCTCTATATTGCTATTTGTAGATTCATCAGTAAAGTCCATGACAAGTGTAGACAACAAAAAGTCTATAAGTGTAGACAACAAAAAGTCTATAGGGTGAGCCATCATATGTACCATAGGGGGAGGTAGTTTGGCTAACGATGTCGTACAAATGAGGAGGGGCCCTATTGTAAGCTAGAGGAGACATGCAAGCCTTAAAAATTTTACGAAAGTGAAGCATATGACGTTGTGCCTACCAAATCATTAATCCAAAAGAGGTTTTCTATATTAAGATATCAATGAATGTGGTCAAAAAAACCAAATTAATATTGACAAGGTCAAAACAAAGCAACAACAATTTAGGGATATCCGCAACAAATTTTAGGGAACAAAATGAGAGTTTTTATCAATATCGATAAATGATCAAAAACTTAAGTTTGTTTGAAAAATAAATATATCCTTCAACCTCTAGATCAATTTAGTGAAAATAATGAAACCTTAATTTTGAAAAATCCATGATAAATTTTAGGGAACAAAAAGAGATTTTTCATCAAATAGATGCAACTAAGAAAAACCTTCAAACATTTTAAAATAGTCCTTTTGAATGAGATATCATCTAAATAGTATGAAGACAAGCCACAACCTTAATAGGATATAAGCATGGAATCTTAGGGTAAATGATGAAAAATTGTTCATGCAATATTGCGAAATCAAGTATTAGACCTAAAAGTCCAACCCTAAGAGGGAAAACTTTTTGAACCCAAGTGAGAAAATCAAACCCTAACAAGACAAAAAAAAAATGAAACCCAAATAAAGAAAACCTAAGGTTTTGTAGTTGGCTGAAAGAGGGATGTTAAACAAAATGTTGTAATTGTTTTCTCTCTATGGCATGAAATGTGATAAAACTAAGATTAAATTTAAAAATATATGATAAGGGCATTCAAGTACATTGAACATAATAATCTGAATTTTATTCAAGCAAGTTGATCTTGCATATTTGAAATTACTTGATTTAGAATAGACAAGACTAGATAAATGAGTTAGTTGATTATGGATGTATTGACTTATGGATGCCTATCGCTTATAGATGTCTCAATGGAAGGGAATGATCTGAACTACTCTGTCAAATGTTTGGACTAATATATAGGGCTAAGATTTGTCTAGACGCTACCGATAGACTCATACGCTTGCGGTAAACCGAAATAGTTCAACCTTATAGGCATTGTGTGGAAGCAACGTCAAGTTCTACCATTTCCGAAAATGTTGAATCTCTATCCACTTTGCACTTATGAATATCTAGAAGTTCTTTGAGTTTTATGTAGATAACTATTTCTACTCTCCTTCGCCCAAACCCCAATTGTACTTAAAAAGATGTTAGCATTTTGAGTCAAACTAACCCCAACCACCCCAATGGTTGAGCATTGCCTACATTACACTACTCTGAAAAGGTCTCATACTCACGTAGTTCTCCCACTATGTGAAAGTGTGCACTCAAACAATTCTCCTCCCTCACCCTCCAGATAGAGATATAGATATGGGGCCAGGTGAGTGTAGATGTAGTTGATCGGAGCTAATCTCTATATGGGTGATGGGTGACCCCCAATTAGATATATAGGGCATGTCAGGCCACCGAAGATATCTAAACATTGATGTACACTTTAACATACTTGACTTCATATTTAGCTCTGGTATGCTCTAGAGTTGGTCGTTGAGAGATTGTTGATTTGCTAGTTCTTTGGTAATAATTTTCAATGAGGTGAGAGTTCTCCAAGAACATGTGAGGTTTCTAAGGCATGTAGAAGATGAGTAATTAACTCATGTGTTTTGTATATAGAGGTGAATCTTTGTTAATTACCTACCATAGCCGACCCATGGAATGTGTAAAGATCAATTGATTGCTCAATTCGAAAACGGATTGTCTTAAATTCCAGAGTAATTTCAAAATCGTATATTTGTTAACCAATGGCATAGGAGTTGGCTCCAATTTGATTCCAACAAAGTAAAATATGGCCATATCACATAGGCAAGATCTCAAATCTCCATGATTCCCGAGAGGCAAGATCTCAAATCTCCCATGAAATGCTACTTTCCATCGAACATACCAAGAGGGCTTCATAAGACTTGCAAAAACATAGAAACTTAGCATTTTAGTTTTTATCCCTGACAAAATATAACAATATTTCACAATAAAAAAGGTGGTATGTTGTTTTTTCTCGGTAGCAATAACTTTTAGAAAGGATGGTTTGACACATGAATCACGATAAACATTTCAAAGACACATCCAACAAAGGTCAACACATACTAATCTTAGTTAAGTGTCGTGACATAATAGATGCGAAAATGCAAATAAAGTGACACTTTCATTCTCTGTCAATTTGTCAATATGCTTACAGAGGCTGGCACATCTGAATCACAACTTCCGTAAATGAGGCAAGTTGAAACACCTTGCATTAGGAACTAGAGCAACTAAAAGTACCTTACTGCAAGTGAAAACATGAAATATTAAGCATGCTACACAAAATATTCTGCACTGCAACAAGTCGGATTTGAACCTCAAACACCTTGCATTAGGAACTGGAGCAACTAGAAGTACCTTACTGCAAGTAGAATAATGAAATATTACGCATGCTACACAAAATATTCTGAACTGCAAAAGGCAGGATCTGAACTCAAAACACCTTGCACTAGGAACTGGAGCACCTAGGCGTACCTGGCAGGAAGTGAGAACGTGAAATATTAACCATGCTACACAAAAGATTCTGAACTGCAACAAGTGGGATTTAAACTTGTACCTTAAAGCTACGCAGAATGTAGATGTTTGGAAAATGCACGGCATCGATTAGAACTATTATTAATAGATATGCAGTGTTTATATTTGCACAATGCTCAGTTACTGGTCTACCATGACGGTCCACTGCCCTCCTTGCACTGTCCCCTTGCAAATTAGAATAGAATCAAGAGAACATGAGCTGGAACATACTTAAACATTTATTCCCTGATCATTTCAGCACCTAGGAAAATTCTTTTATCACATTGTCCCCTTGCAAATTACATTAGAATCAAGGGAAAATGAGCTGGAACATACATAAATATTTACTCCCCAATCACATTTGCTATCAAATTCAGTAACACCGCCATCTTTGAACACGCTTAGTAGTCTATAACCTCTTCATTCAAACAGATATAAATGGTGCGACAGTGGAGACATTTTGGAATATTAACTATGGCAAATACTAAAGCAGCAGCAATCCATGCACACGCCAACTTGCACATATATATCTATCGTGCCAGAACAAATACATATAATGACTTCAAGCTTTTGGACAGAAAACAAGCCTACAGATTTCAACCCTCTGTTATATGCAGTTGAAAAGAAGAAGATAACAAAATTAGTGTAAAGAAAATTGACTCAATATTAACACACATCTGATCCCTGAAAAATAATATTATGTAATGATGTACTGCAGAAACACCAAATGCATAAAAAGAACAAACAATCTCTTGTTGCTTGATTCCAAGTGCCATTTGTAACAACAATTTCACCCAGAATGATAGTTCAGTTTAACGACAATGTGATGTGTGATGCAGAATAGCATTGCAATATTTTGTACACATCGATGCCATTTATAGGAATCTTTTGTGTCTAAACAGTGGACGACATAAGAAACATTGAATTTGTGTTTTTTAATATATTCGAGATACATAAATTAGACACCCGTAGAACATGAGATCTAAGCCCCCTGAATGACAGCTTTACAAGAAACCTATACAATCACAAGAACTTGATTCCTGACTCACTTATCACATTTTTCCTTGCACTTCATGAAACGGACACACTACCAACTGTTTATTCACTCTCAGAACTCAAATCGACACACCTCTATATCCTAAAGGAGACTATGGAACTAGAGAGTTGTTGTACAGACTACAGACTACTACCAGTTGAATAAAAATCTGTAGTTCAAGCTTTCACATATAATTTGAACTCATATAACCCCATCAAGGAATTAGGATTTTCTCTCCAGCAAATATTGTATCATCGCTGTATCCATTAGCAGCTTTAATTTGATCAACTGAAACCTGCATTAAACCAGCCAAACAGAGATGTTAGACTAGTCCTACATAATAGATACTGTAGGATCACAAGGCCCCAAATTCAAAAGTTAATGAAACCCATGCATTAAGAATTCCTGAACAGAAAATGGACAAAAAAATGTTCTAAAATAAGATTGGTAATAATATAGCTACTTGGTGAATGTTGACACAAACCATGTACATTGAGAAAGCTTGAATAGTAAATGAGCCAAGAATTCATGTAAAATAAGGTGGGACTACAAGAATGCTACTTGTCTTATGGGATGAGTTTAAGAGGTGAATCTTTAGGGCTTTCATATTGGAGCCTTGGGTTCAAATCCTAATGAGAGATGTTCAAGTATTGAAATTGGGTAGAATTGCAGCATTCAACTCTGTGTATCCATACAAAGAGGCCGGGTGCAAGTATCAGGTGACTTTGACAGAAGAGATACCCCTAGGTCGTGGCATCTAAGTCAAATCCAGGTACTTTGTAAATGAGGAACACAACCCACATACACTGAGAAAGTTTGAACAGTAAATGGGCCAAAGCTCCTCAACTCTCGTAGTGATAAATGCACTTGAAACTTACAAATTCTCAGAATTGGAATTTGCCACCTCAAAAACAGTTCTAGTTACAAACACTCTGCTTTATATTATCAAAATATAGATGGATTAGACAGCTTAAACATGACTAGATACTCTTATTCATGCTGCCCTTCAATCCAAATTTTGATTGTCCGGAATATACCTCTTGGAAAATAAATGAAAAACAATATTAAGCTGTTAAAACAATAAAAAGAAGTGTTTGTCTCTGATGGAGACCATGCTGAGCTTAAACTCGTCAGCAGAGGTTCAGTTTAATTTATAGATGGTACACCTCCATAATGGTAAACATAAAAGCATTCCTATGCACCGTGCAGAGTTCCCCAAGTCATAGCCCATCTCTGGTCATAGATTTGCACAGGAATATCATGCTAACAGACTTTCCACTCTCCTGTAAGGAGCAATCTGCAGGTTGAAAATTTAACCGAACAAAAATTCTAAACTCATCTTAAGAGTGGGTAGCAGTGGATCATTTTTTTACAAAGCGGCGTGTTTCCTATTCCTTGATGTTGAAGCGAGTGCAAGAACTTACTCCATACTTCTGAGATAGACCCCATAGAGTATCTCCTTTGAATATCTCAATTGTTTGAGGAGGCCTCTTCTTGCTGCCCCCCTTGTTAAAGCCAAATATGCCTGCTTCTTTCACACCCTCATCCATCTTAATCTGCATCCAAATGAATTTTGAATGCATATATTAAAAACAAAAACAAAAAACTAATATTCAAGAAATAAATGGAATCCTCAACCTGTTTCTAAAAGCCATTAAGCTAAACTAGAAAAGGACTCTGGCGTTGATCTTAATGTACCCAAGTGAAAAAGCCAATGCATAAATACAAAACCCAGATCCCTGTCTTCAAGAAACAAATAGAAACCACACCCCATTCCCAAAACACTATAGAGCCAACCTAAGATAAAGAGACCTCTAGCGTCAGTGTTAGTCTGTCCAAGTGAAAATGGCAATGTATAAATAACTTTAAAAATATATAGAATCTGCACCCCATTTCTCAGAATTATAGAACCAACAGCAATTGCTATAAGGATAACTCAAAGTCAAACCCCATTGGGCATGCTCTCCATATTAAAGTGTCGTGGTGGGCCACGGCCCACAAACAAACCAGACTGGGTGTAAATTTCAGGCAAAATTGACATAATAGAATCCCCAGAGATGGCTTGTAGCCAAATGGTGATCTGAGCCTCACAGTCCATTCCCATGCATTAAGATGAGTCCCACACAAATTGGAAGAATAGAAACCCCTACTACATAACTTCTTGGTCTAATGATGTGATCTAACTTCTAAGCTTGATATTTTTTTTCCAATGCGTTAAAAGAACAGTGAGGGAAACAAAATATAGAACAAACTAAGATAAAGATGCCTCAGATAGTGGTGTTAATGTGCCCAGGTGGAAAGGCAACGCATGAGTAGAAACCTAAGCCCCATCTTCAAAATAAATAAAATCCACGTCACATTTCGGAAAAATCATAGAAGCAAAACTAAGATAGCAGCCTCTGGCATTATTGTTGGTGTACACAAGTGAAAATGCCAATGCAGAAATAGAAATCCAAATGCTATCTTCAACAAACAAGTAGAACTCATATCATATTTACCCACAAATTACATAATACAGCTAAGATAAAGGAGCAACCAGCACTGCCAATAATAAAATGCCAATGCATGAATTAAAAACCAAATTCCATCTTCAAAAAATAGATTTAATTCACACTACATTATCTTAAAAAACATAAAGAATCAATTTAAGATACACATATCCAATTGGATATGCAAAGGTGTGACTTGGAACAATGACAGGCAGGAATTTACATACAAACACAGATACACCCATAGAGTGGTAGTGTACCAAGAGGTGCAAATGCCAGTAGATAAATAAAAAACAGATTCCATCCTCAAAATACAAACATTTTCCCAAAATCAACGGACCCATCTAAAGATAGACAGGCCTCCGGCATTGTTGTTAGCATGCCAAGAGATGCAAATGCCAACAAAATAATTAAAATCCAGTACCCATCTTCAAAAACAAATGGAAGTTAGAACCTACATCACATTTTCACAAAATGATAGTTCAAAAACAAATATAAGTTAGAACCTACATCACATTTTCACAAAATGATAGGACCCTCTCTAAGATAAACAGGTCTCTAGCATTGGTGCTAGTGTGTACACAGGATTCATTATATTTTTTCAAGGAACCCTCTATTGAAAGGTAGACTCGGTAGTTGGTTCTGTGGTAGAGGTTTTAACTTTTTATGCCTTCTTCCTCGAGTTGAAGAAAAATAGAGATCTCATTTTTAGAAGCCATCCTTATTTTATGGGTTCAAAAGGGTTTATTTGAATCACTGGTACATAGTTTCAATCTTCCTAAAGACATGCCTAAGGCAGTTCTTCAATCTTCAATCTTCCTAAAGACATGCCGAAGGTAGTTCTTGTGTGAGTTAAACTTCCCCACCTTCCTCTTATGTTTTGGGATAATAAATCTCTGGCTGCCATTGGTAATGCTTTAGGCCATTCATTGATAGTGCTGAGCCTAAAGGTGGTTTTACGCGTGCACAAATTTGTATATAAGTAGATTTAAGGAACAGTCTCCTAGAGGCCATTTTATTAAATCTGGATGGTCGGTTGTATCTGCAGGAGCCTGATTATGAGCAGCTACCCTTCAAATGTAACAAATGTCATGAAATTTATGACCATTTTGCTGAGGACTGCAAAAAATAACAAAACGTGGAAGCCCAACGCACTCAACTACAGGATTTCGCTGCAGCCAAAGCAAAAAACATACTCATCAGAAGAATGGTCAACAAAATGCAGGTATTAAACAGGTACAAGCAGCTCCTAAAGTATCGAACAGGTTTGAAATATTAGAAGATAGTTCTCACGACTCACTGGGAGAAGTGGAAATACAATCACGTCAAGTTGAAGCTGTTATGGTAGAGGTGTAAAACAATGTAAAAAGTATTCACAAGAATGAGGAAGTGATTGGCCAAGTGGTAGAAGAAGCTCCAACCAGTACGGAGTTGGAACCCCTGAGACATTCCCAAAGGTTGATGCTAAACTTGATTACGTAAAGTTACCTGTGAGCCCAAGCTGGACTGCAGCTTGGGGCCAGCCAACAGAAGTGTTTCAAAGACCGCACAAGGTAAAAGCAAAAAGGGAGGAATTGTCCAAGCAATTGGGTGGTCGCCTAAAGAATGTTGATTCTTTTGGGATAGGTGACACGACCATCCCAAGCTGTTCTTGAGTCGTATGTTTCTTTTGTTTTTCCTCTTCTTTGATCATTCTAGAGCTTTTTTTATTCAATGTGGAGTATTCTGGGGTGTGATTCCATTGCACCCTTGTTTTATACTATCAGTGTTTATTAAATTTAAAATTAATTGAGAGAGAGATTTTCAATCATAAATAAATAAAAATTATAGAACCCTGTTAAAAAAAATCCAAAATTATAGAACCCATGTAAGATAAACAGGGGTCGGTCACTGGTTCTATCGTGTAAATTGAACCCTGTTAAAAAAAATCCAAAATTATAGAACCCATCTAAGATAAGCACGCCTCAAATTACATTTTTTAACAAAATTATAGGACCCGTCTCAAACAAGCACGCCTTTGGCAATCCAAAATTTTTAAACCATCTAAGATTTAACAGGCCTATAGCATTTCAAAATATTAAACCCATCTATGATGAGCAGAGTACCTTTTCCATTGGTATGTATATGTCATAAGCAAGTTTCCTTGGTTTGTACATATCAGAGGCAAGTTTATCTCAGCATATAGATTATATCTATCAAAACCCATCTAAGATGAACAGGCCAACAGTATTTCAAAATTATGGGACCAGCTAAAATAAACAAACCTCGAGCATTGGCATTTATATATGTCAGCCGCCTGTTAATCTTAAACGGGTTCTACAATTTCGGAAAAATTTAATGTGGAAGGCATAATTATAAGAGATATATAATAAAATAAACCTCAGGCATTGAGATATGAATATCAGACGCCTGTTTATCTTAGCGTGTAAAGACCAATCTAAGACAAGCCCCAGCATTCCAAAATTATAGAACCCATATACGGTAAACAGACCTCTGGCAGAGGCATTATACAGTGTCCTATAGTTTAGAGCGAATCGAATGTGGAGAAAATAAATAGTAGTCATTTTCGGTTTATACATCCTATTACCTGATCTACTGCACTTTCATTTGAATATGAGGATTCATCCACAGGTTTTTGAGGCTTGAAAGCCTTTAAAATGCTGGCTGCAATCCCTGCAAAGATGGCAAATCCAGCCGTCTTGGCAACAAAGCCATCGCCTTTCCCATCAGCCTTGCCTCCTCCAGCCATTCTCCAAACCCCTGCCAAAAAAACACACGCCCAGATCACATTTTCACTCCGCCATACGAATCCCTGCTTGAATTTTTTATTTTACCCGGTTTCCTGAATTTGTTTTTGGTTGTGGACGTGAGCTAGGTAGGTACCCTCGAAAATTAAAAAAAAATATTTGCACTTACTCTTTTGGATGGAAGTTCTAGAATTGTGTTGCCCCAAGGAAAATGCAATTGTTTTCAAGTTAACTATTGCAGCTGGTGAGCCACAACAGCATTAATGAGAATAGTAAGTAGACTGTGTGCAAATATTGATACTATTCGGACCTACCTATCCCAAGCCTCCCGCCGAGCCTCTAATAGCCCTAAAGATTCGGCCTCGGTATTTGCTTTTGGAATCCTCCCTGAATCTGAATATCCCAGTTTATGTTGTAAAATAAAGTTTTTATGCCTAAAGGTTCCCTTTTCTTAGGCTGTTTTCGGTAGTCTTCTGGACTTTAATAGTTCTTTTTCTTTTTTTTAAAGAGAGTGATCCGAGGTGAATTTTGAAGTTGGAGTGTTCTTATATGAGATTGAATTGAAAGATTTTAATGACGTCCACGAGGCCAAGCAGTGTATGGTACCTGAAAATAAAAACAAGTCCGCCAAATACACCAAAGAAACCGGTCTAAAATTGTTACTTCTACTTTTTCTCAATTTTTTTGTTAAGTAACCATGAGCCTTCTATTATGGAATGAATTAAGTATTTTAGAGCGTTTAATGAATTGACTATTTTGGAGTGGGTGAATCACATATGCATTTAAGATCTTGGGAACTGTCATAAATAGGATATTTTTCATGGGCTTTAATTGAATTAATATCTTGATTGTTCAAAGATGTGTTGAGGATTCTTTATTTTTATTTTTTTCTCGCAATTTCAAGTTCTATTTTCTATGGCTTTTGAGTTGGTTTCCCCCAATATAGAGATGTCCCTGTGACTCTTTCAGGGCCACTTTTTAATTGTAATTATTTGTTTTACAGTTTAATATATGATGTGTTTCACTAAAAAATATACATTTCAGAGATATATCTTATTTGGGGTACTAAGGTATTTATTGTTGGAACATGAATTGAATAGAAGAAAGTATATTTAGATGAAAATTTTCCTATGGGGAAGGATGGTGTAATGCGACCTTAAGTTGTGTCCGTCACTTTAAAAAAAAAGGGTAAAAAAAAATTGACCCTAAAGTGCACTTTTATTAATAAAAACTAAAATAATATAATGTTAATCATACAAAAAAGATGGGTGGAAAGAGTCACACCCCAGAATGTCAAACAAAGGCCTCGAGAAAGAAGTCATCTCACCTCAGAGAAGCAACATAAAGTAAAAGAACAAAACCATCACAAGGAAATGACCTCAACCTTACCTTTTTTTCATTTCTTTTTTATCGCAGTCCAACCCCCGAGAGGAGGTGTTTTTATCAGACTCTAAATTTTTGGACTCGTGGGCTCTCTCCATTCCTTCTACTGGAATTTCTTTTACAGTTAACTCTCTTAAGCAAAAATCCTGCACAAACATCACTTCATTCTAGATTTGTGTGCCTTCGTCTTTCTTTCTCCACCTTTGTGGTGTGTACATTTTTTGTATTATTGTCGACTTTGTCTTTCGAAAGAGGAAAGTCATAAGGTTCCTAACTTTTAGGTTTGACATAATGGCCCTTTCCTTTTAGGCTACCGTTTTGCCTAAGGACATGTTTCCCGAAGATGGCTTGTTTGATGACAAAACCGACTCTTAAACATTGTATTTTAATAAGCTAAAATCTAGGACCATTCAAAATTACCCTTCTTTAAAATCAACCTATCTAGGAGAGCTTTACTGAGCTCAATCTTCACATAGATTCAAGTGTAGGTGAAAATGCGTTGTGCGACCAACTCATTGTCTGACTTTAAAAAATTTGCCAAACTATTTCCAATATCCTGAATGACAAGTTATGCCAAAAAGGAATAGGAAAATTTGGGAGTCGGACCCAAACTGTAATTTTGGATACTACCATAGTGGAGGGGTTAAAAAAAAGAAACCAAGAGGTAATCAAGAGTTTTGCTCTTCCCCAAAACTAGGGCCCTTCTCAAAAACATGGTTGTTCCTCAAAACTTTTTGTTAGTCCTCCTCTATAAGGAGTTGAACTATAAAGAAAACCTTTGGAACATAGAAAAATATCAAACTTTTGGCCCAGTTGAAGCAAATTGATGAAGCTTTGCAAACTTCATCCAAAATCCATTAAAATGACATATTACAACAAGGAATTTAAGGGTTGTAGAAATATCCTTTATCACTAAATACTTGACCTCCAAAGCAGGCACTTTGTTTGATTTCTCTACAATATATGGGCTTGGAGAAAAGGGGGTTGGGGCAAAAGAGGAGATCCCTTAGAATAGATAGCATCCTTGAAAGTCTGAGAAGGCTCCCCCGACCTCACACTTCCTCCATGCAGACCCATGTGAAAGATGTTGAAATTTTGTATATAATGGAAGATGTTGGTTTATTGATGTCGAACTCTCTTAATGGCTTAGTTTTTTAAATGAACTGTTAAGTATGTGATACCTAAAGTTATAGAGAATGTATGAACTATATTCAAGATTACTAAAAAAATGTTGAATTTTCATATGGGATGAAAGATATTATCATGTTAGTGTTGAAATCTTTGTGTGATTGTGCTCCTAATACCTATGAATGTTTTAATTTCATTTAGATATACCAAAAGATATTAACATTACATATGTGATAGATGATGTTATCCCATTAATTTCAAACTTTATCTTATATAAGCATTAGAAGAGTCCCAAAAGACTGCCTTTTACTTACATTACTATTAACGTCATATGGATAAACTAAACTTCATGCAACCTGTAGAGCATAGTGTTAGCCTTTGTTATGTGTGTTCAATATTAGGCTTATGTGCATCCACTTTGTAGAGATATCATGCCACCTTGTGCCATATTACATATCATCACATCTACACACCACCTTTTGGAGATATCCCACCACCTTGGACTATGTCACACAACATTTGTGCTCTAAGAATCACCTCACAGTCCCTAGCATGATGCGCCTTATACAAAATTTTAAGGAATGTGCAACACAACTCAAAATACAACATCATGTGCTCTACCTGATAAGTGTGGAGTTCATAAGTCTCAAGGCCTTAACCAGTGTAAGGTTGAGCAGGACGCCCTTTTCCATGGGGCAATTCCCCATGCCATTTTTTAATAACCTTGCAATGTCTCGCAGCCATAACTACACTTGAAACATTCTCATAATATTTTACAACCTCATCATGTTTTCTCTCTCACATCTTACTCACATTGTCTACAACATCTCATGACACTCATAGTACTCTCGTTATGTCTAATAGCACTTGCATCCCCCTCATAGTGTCTCACAACATTTGTGTCCTCTTTGTAGTATATCGCAACAACTCCATGGGGGATTCACGTACTCTAATAGCTCCATATCATGTGTATATGGAGGTTATTAAACAATACCCGTGTTGTTTTATTTTTATCGACAAACCCTCAATTTTAATACCCCTCCCAATGCCTAAATCCGATTAAATTATACCTTAGTGAGGTATAATGCCAAAGTGCCTATCTTTTTTTCATGACATATTTGACACCCCCTAGTTATTTCAACCTATCATAAGTGAGTGGAATAATACACATTGCATACAAGTTTAAATGAAGGAAACTCGTTAATTTTATTATTGAGAATTAAAGCAATTATACTATTAAAAGAGATTTTGAGCTAATTTCTTATAGCATGTGATGCACATATCAAAATCTCCCTACCCACCCCTTATATATACCCATTTTGCAGTAGATGCTTCTTGAATTCATTACATTACATTCATTCACTTCAAAATATTGAAGCATTTTAAATAGAGTGCAAAAAGCACATGAAATGTTTGACAAGATGCATCACTTGAAATTTTCACCTGAAGTGCACCTAGGAAACATGAATTAAAAACGTAAAAAAGAGGGGGAAAGAGAAAGTGAAGAGAGAGAAAAAGGGAGATGTGAAAACATACTACAAAAATGCCAATAACACCTCAATTGGACTAATTATGTCGAGAGGCATTTTACAAAGAGAGTAAGGAATGGATTCTCATGGGGTAAGTATGTACATTAAAAATTGTAATAGTTGGCCTATGTTTATCTTAATTATGTTGAGAGAAATTATAAAATGGGAGCAAGACATGATTTCTCATGGCATTTCATGTACATTAAAATTTTTACTAGATGATCTATATTTATTTTAAACAAAAAATATCAAAGTTGACTTCATAACAACTATATATATATATATATATATATATATATATATATATCCTCTTTATCTCTCGATAATGGGTGATCTAGACTAGGATAATGAGAGGGGACGTACTAAATATGTACAACTTGAAGTTCATAGTTAAAAAATGTGTGGAACTAGGAAGACAATGGCCCGCGCTACGTAGGGTTCTAAATCCTAGATTTAGGATAGGTGAGTGGTGTTTAACTAGGACCCAATTGTAAGTTGATGATAATAAGGTTGTAACAAGATAAGGATTCTTATGCTTGATTTGTAAACATATTTTGTAAGGATTGATAGGTTGTAGAAACCAAATGGCAAATTATAAGGCAAGAAGTGATAGATAAATATGTAATAGATTAATAATATGTTATTCTACTCTAACTTATGCATGAACACGTCAAACAAACATCTAAATCTAAAATGGCATAAAGGTAAAGAGAGGTAAGAGATACTTGCTTCATTGTAAAATATTTGGCAAATTACCTCCCCCTCCAGATTAGCAACACCATATTAGAGATTTGATGTGGGGGATCACAAATGAATAAGATAAGACCTAGGAAAACCTCTTGTTGAAGAAGCCAAAGGTTGGTCACACCATAATTAGTGAAACTCTTATGCTTGAAAATCCTAAGTATCCAATGTTTTAAGTGTAGACTCCAAAAATACAAGTATGACCAACTTCAATACCTCTAAGTATTTAAGCATAGATTGGAAAGCTCCAAAAAACTGAATGAGTGATGGTGATGTGTTAAAATGATCTCTCAAATATCAATTATATATAGCATTCATGATGAGCAGTGTAATTTATTCTAGTCAACGACTCCAACCATGGTTGTTAAAAACTACAAGCCAAATATAGACATTAAAATTTGGTAACTTATCCTTTTGTGATGTCGAGTTTGGCTTTGTTCCCTTGCTAAGACAAATGGTCACATTTTAAATCCAATCAATATATTTCTCTAGCTATTTTGTGACATTCTCATCTCTACACGCTACTATTGCAAATTTAGAAAATGTTAAAATCAAATCATTAAACTATCCATGTGTATCCTTATATAATTTTTTGTTTTGCATCACATCTCTCATTTCCTAAATTATATAGTTTGGACAAAATGTGAAATCCAATCCTGGTCGAATTGTACAATCCTGAACTTTCACATTCTTTGGATTTATTTTCAATTTATATCTTTATTTTGTCATTTCATCTTCCTAGAGTCGGCCTTATTAGAATATTTCACCTATAAAAGGCTATATAAGCAAGTCAGTATCACTTTATAACTCACTTGGCATTCTGAAAAGCTCTTATTGAAAATATCATTGCAAAATAACTCAAGGCTCTCAAAAATCTTTCATAATTAGTTGCGCATCAATTATAACAGCCCCCACTACATGTTTGAAGCACTCAACCAGGTCAAAGAGTCTAAATTCCTTTGTTTCCAAGCATGCAAAGGGCATAGAGCTATGTCATTGCAGTAACAAGGTCACTCTAAGAATTGTCAAAGGGCTTTAAGGAACAAAGGGTTAGGTCATACAGCTGAAGCACACCATATCACACTACTACCATGTTAGATTCATTTTATAATATATAGTTATCCTATTATTATTTATGTCAAGATACATAAGGGCACCCATAGTGGGTTGGCTTAGATTATACTCATACTTGCAAAAGAACTTAGGATAACTACGTGAGGCTTGATCCCGCACAAGGGCATATAATGCAACACTCAAATTTATTTGGTTGGGTTGAATACCAAGGGTGGTGCATCCTCACCACACATGTGATTTGTCCTTTTGGTTGGGTCATGTTTTGATGAAAGGTATTACAGGTTTCTAGGGTTTCCACTTTGTTGCAGGTTATTACTAGTCATCATGAAGTTGCGCAGAGCAACATATAGTGAAGGGAATTTTCTTGCAAGAAAAGCACATAAGAAGATTGAGATCCTAAATTTCAAAGGGTCTAAGACCGTAAACCTCCAGTCAAAACTATACAATTCCATGTTTGGATTGGAGATCACTTCTACAGTCCTACTTGTGCTCAATTTCCAACTCCAAAATTTTTAATGAAGCCTCTCTATTTTCATACCTTCCTTTTCTATGTGTCTACACATTCATATCTTCTTTGTTATGACATGTACAACTAAGTCTTCATATCCTCTTATGTATTTGAGCTATCATTTATCATTTATCAATTGTTACAAGTATTAATACATTATTTTGATTATATATTGTGAATGCTGAATCAATTAGGTTAGAATAACATCTTGTAACAAACTCTTGCATCCTATTTATTTATGTGTACTTTCCATAACATAATTTAAGTAGGGTGTAAACATTTGGTGAACCCAACTTTTGAATCAAATTTATAGCTCAAACCCTAATGATCTTAGAGTTTCTTAAACTGATCTTGAGATATTCTGAGTCATATTCTTGTGTGTTACTATATCGCTTCCTTTAATCTTTTATGATCTTGATTTAAAACCTAAGGGATCCTACCTCATTCTAATATGGGTTACAATCCCTTTCACTAGATCCACACCCATACCACGTCTAGAATAAGGGAGTATTTATGATGGTTAAAATTTTTCCATGACTAATGAGGTGCCTGCTTAGATAGATACATAAGTTGAGTACATTCCTCCTACTTGGAAACATCCACCCCACTTTGATGCTTCACCCATGGCTACTAAAGTTAATGCTTCTATAATATGTTGAACTGAATAACCAATTGGGGGAAACCAACCCTTGTCCCCACCACCTATGGATCCCTCTGTTAAATATAGTTCTCATAAAGGTTTTGATATATTAGAGCAATTAAATAATACACCTGTTAAGATATCTCTTCTAGAACTATTGCAAAAGGTACATAGTTATAAATATGTCTTATATGAGACTTTATAATTTGTTATATTGCCTCGCACTACTCAGCATGTTGTTTTTGCATTTATTATGGACACATTCAAAGCTATCGATAACACACTCACATTTATTCCAACTACCAGCTCCACTTAACTAGGACCCATATTCACCTCTTCTGATCACAATACAAATCTAAAGTTTCTATAGACACAAAATTATGCACTTATTACCATTACATTATGCATCTAATATGTCATTATATACATGATTCCTAAGTGAAAACATTATTCATTAGTGACACCTCTCCTAGTCCTATTGATTTCAATTGATTTTTATTATGATATTATCTTATACTTTTTGAATTTATGCTTTCTAGTCATGTCACAGGGATTCATGTCTCTATTTGTGGTCTAGTTTATGTTTCTTGTCCTAGGGATAGTAGCACCTAGTAAGGACACTAGTGTATGGGCGTTAGCGTCCCTTCCCGGTGTTTTTGTCCACTATTTCTTATATTTCAAAATATCATTTGACACCTAATTCGGATCTTTTATAATTCTTATTTCATGTTTGGGGTTGGCCTTTGGTGTCACCAAACATGAAATTCAAACAAAGGAATTATATATATACACAACCTGCTAACTACTCCAAGGGGGAAATTGGGCTATTATTCTCTATTTACTACTTGGGTAAAAAGAACAACTTAAGGATTGCACTTGGGCTGCATTATTCACTACATAGGAAGGGAAAATTTTGAATTGCATAACACACATTATATTGGGGAAAAGTAGTTGTAGCTCGTGATATTGGTGCAGCTTGCACAAGGGTAACCTAGCTTCAAGGGAAAAAAATTTATATTGCACACATACACCATAACTACATTGAGTCTGAAATGTAGTGTAGTGCTCAGTGACAATCACATTGGGGTGACCGTTGAGGTTAGTCTAACTCAAGCATATGTATCTTTTATTCCATCTAATGCATGTTTGATCCTTATGGAGGTAGTTAGGGTTTACTTTGTAGGTATATGTATGACAAAAAACCTTACAACGAACTAGATGCAACATAGAGAAAAGTGAAGGTGACATTATCATACCTTGAAAGAATCAAATCTCATTATAAGGACCCTAGAACCCAGTTTAGATACGAGCACTCAGTTCGGTATTGTCCCCTTCTGAGCGTTACTATCTAGTACACGTGTAGATCATTGTCTTCCAAACGAACCATGCACAGTCCATATTGAGCCTTCCACCATCATTCTAACCTAGATTCAATATAGACAACCAAATATCAGCTAAGTCAGTCTCATCCACTTGTTGATTTCACTTGTTTTCCATTAGATGTTGATATATTACATGTTTATGATATTTATGATTTAGTCCAATCCTCTTATTATTATTCAATTTTTGTTAAATCATTTGGTGAACCCTACTATTGATTGAGCCCTAGATTTTGATAGGATCCATAATTTTATTTTATTTATTTATTTCTAATTACTTACCAATGTAGTCACTAAATCATGCACTTATTATGTACATATAGCCTCTAAATACTTCATTTATATGCATGATTCCTAAGCAAGACAACTAGTCATTAACAACCCTTTTTATTTTTCTTTAACATTGCTTTTATCCTTTTCATCTGTATTGGTTATTGTTTATGATTTGCAACTTACAATTTTACATACCATTTGACATCTTTCTTAGCTCTAATTTCATTGTTTCCTTTTTAAGCATCATGTACAGAACCGCGCATTAGGGACAGGAGCACTAGGGCACTAATGTCCCCTTTGAACGCTAATGTCTTCCTTCTCTCTTTTTCTAATTTTTTAAATGTTACTTCTTTCTTATCTTTGTTTATCACCCTTAGTCATCCATTCATTTGTTAACGACAAAACTTAAGCAAAGGAATCATATATATACATGTCTATTTTAACCTCATTAAGAGGAAAGCATTTAAAGAGGCACATGTTATTACAAGGAGATAATATTTTCTATCTACTACATAAAGGACCGATTTTGGGACTACATACTTCATTGCATATGAGGATTTACTTTGAATTCCATACCACACATGTACATTGGGAAAAGTAGTTATAGCTCGTTATTTTTTGTGAGACTGGAACTAGGGAATACTAGCTCAAGGGACACTATTTCAATCATACACACACACTAGAACTCAATTGAGTCTAAAATGTAGTACAATACTCAGTGATATTCATATTGGGGTGACCATCGAGGTTAGTTTGACTCAAGCATATTCATATTTTTATTCATCTAATGCGTTGAGTATTGTGTAGGTATCTAGTTAGATGAATATGAATACTCATCGAGGTTAGTACAATACTCAATGTAGTACAATACTCAATGATAATATGCTTGAGGTGACCATCGAGGTTAGATACCTAAAGGTTAGTTTTATTCATCTAATGCGTTGAGTATTGTGTAGGTATCTAGTGTTTCTTTTACAGGTACAGGTGCAACAAAGCAAAAGTGTAGTGAACTTGATGAGACCTACAAGGAACAATGAGTGACAAGAAGCAATACAGAAAGAACCAAGAACAAAGTTACTTCGTAGACACCAACACTAAGAAAAAACACTAGTGCCCAGGAAACCCTATCCCATTCCAAGTGCTCATGTCCCTGAGATCGTCACATTCCAGTTTCTGATACAGAGCTTACACAGTCCATAATCTACCCTTCCAGTTTGTTCATCAACCATAAACCAGTCCAGAACTACAATTACAAGTTGAGTCATATTTATTTCCTTTATTTCACTCTTGTTTGTATTTATTTAGCTAGATATTGCTTAAATATTGATATATGTATTTTCTCAGCAATGTCCTTACTTAGATTTAAATTTTATTAAATCGTTTGGTGAACTTGACATGAATCAAACACGCAAGTTTAAACTCAATTGCCTTGGCCAATATGTTATTACTGAGAAACTTGGGTAAGGTGTCTATCATCTCGCAACCCTCCTTAGCAAGCCTGTCAAAACTCTCATGAATGTCATACACCTTAAGCAATATTACACTTAGCTATTTATATCCTTAGGGGGCTACCAACTTCCCCCACATTACCATATGATGAACTCTTTTTGTTAGTCCATACTTGACTGTTGAGGGCATCCTTACCTACATGAACCTCACTTTGCACACACACACACACCAAAGGGCATCCTTATTCCTCCCTTCTAGTTGTTCTCTTTCACATATTTGTAATAAAAAATCCAAAAAAATGTTTTCTTAGATCTTGATTGGATGTAATATTACTTCCTTATACTACTATATGTTGCACCTTTGTTTAACATGTTACTACAATTCCTAGTATGCTTTATCATTTTTCATACACACATGCACGTTCACATGGTATCTTAAGGTAAATCCATGTCACTTACATGTTATAACACTATGTATTATGTTCGGCCCTATCCATTACCAACCCCATTGAATCTCATGAATGCATCTACATTTTCCCACTTACTATTAGGTTATTTCATTGCAATATTTTCACATTTTCATTCATATTTTCATAACTTGCATTGTTTCATACTATTTATCTCCCCTAACATGCTAATAGTTGCTTAATGTGTAGCATTTTCCTTGTAGGACTCCTTACAATCATGGTTGTCTAATTTGCGTGTATCTTATTTGTGGGTTATGCCCTATGTTTGTTTGTTTCCTTGTTTATACAAGCCTTGATAGATTAGATTGTCTTGTGACATCCTGAGTGGTGTCCTTTATATGTAACCAACTCATAGTTATGTATTTTTTTGTTATTTTCCTATATGCTTTTAGTAGTTATTATTGTGTGCATTGTTTGAACTTTCTCAATAACACGTGTATGCTAATATGTTCCAATTGTTTTGCTTATGTCATGGTAACTACAATGTGTAATCCCTATTCCCCCTGCAGGAATCCCTATATCATATATGCATATCGATTCATCCTTCCTTGTTTTGTTTTCATTCACTTTTGTTCATCTCACGCACTCCAAATGAGTGGGGGAAAACATGAGGTGAACCTTTTCACCCTCCTAATAGTTACAAAAAATAGTTACAGAATAATAATCCTCGTGATCAAAGCTTAAATTAGTTACAAAACATGGCCAGAAATAGATTTGGTCAAAAAAATCAGCCTGTATAGAACCACCCGGTACAGACAGGAGTGGTGGGTGCTATTGTCTCACCTGGGGGCTCCTGTCCTGAGGGAAAAAATGGTTATAGAGAAATTTTCAATAGTTGCATAGTTACAGTCTTCTCTAGTTTTAGCAGTTACACACTTAGTTTCATATTGCAATCAATTACTAATAGGAACTAGACAAGGAACTAACTATTTACTCAGGAACCAAAGTAGGAACTAAAGCATGAATAAATAAGGAAGTGGCACCTAGGGCATATGTAAGACAATGATATGCCTAGAACAATGTGTCACTCGAGGCAAGTTACAAATTAGGTTTGTGATCATTTGTAGTGGCACTTATCCATTAGGAAGCGTTAATTCTTGGATGGAAAGGCATGTGAACTCTCCCAATACACTTTCCCTTAGCAATGACAAGACGCCTAAATCTTAAGTTTAGCATTGGGATGCTCAAATCCTTAGTTTGGCAATAGGACACCCAAATCCTTCATATTATTCCAACCATCTCCTAAGCAAAAAGTCTACAAGTAGTAACAAATTTCTACCCCTTACTCTTTCAACATTTTATGTGTACTCTAACCTTTTGGTTTAGCTATTTCCAATTTTACATATTGTTCAAGTTAAAGTTCAATTACATTTACCTAGAGCATTGATTACACTTGTTTTCTTTTGCAGGTCATATCTTATCCCAACAAAGGCAAAACACACAAGCAACCATGAAGCAATTATCAAGCATGCTCTGAAAAAGGTAATATTACAAGGAAATATAGACACATATCATTATCACTCCATGCATGCAAAGGTCACCCCTAGGATCTTTATTCTTTCCTTCCCTTAGAATTTCATGGTACACATTTTTCACTATTCCATTCAGCACACTACAACACTCATTTAACACACTATTGGGAACAATCCTCTTTCGACCCCCCAAGGTATGATTTTGTTTTCTACTTTATGCTACAGAATCCTTATTAACCAATATAAAGTGGGGGGGGAATGTGGTCACTAAATCACGAAGTTACTACATACATCTAGCCTCTAAATACTTAATTTATATGCATGATTCCTAAGTAAGACAACTAGTCATTAACAACCCTTTTGATGGGTGTCCTTATTCCCTTCATTTAATCAACTCATAGTTGATGTCATATTCAAACCAGGGGTGTGTCTGAAGCTATATGCAATAAGAAGAATCTTAGTGAACTAGTAATTGATTGTAGATATTTATTATTTTTATTTTTCTTGGGGGGTTTTAAAAGTGTCTTTAATATTTCCTGGCCAAAGCCTTATTAAAGATAACTTATAAGAAACTTGTTGAAATAACACACATTGCTGAAAATGAACGAATCTTGCAGAATTAAACGCACTGCTGGAAATAAATATATTTTGCAGAATGAAACAAATTGCTGGAAATAAAAACACTTTGCAGAATGAAACATGCTACTGGAAATAAACACACTTTGGAAAGATTGTTTAAAATGCTTTTGAGGAAATAGAAACGCACACTAAAACACCTGCAGGGACGATAAATAACTTATGTAACAAATTTTAATTTAAGAATCAAAAGTACTTACAAAATTGCTAATTAATAGATTTACAGAAATTGCTTGAAGATATAAATACCAATAAATAAAGGATCATGTTTCTTGGAGGAGTGGGCCCTTGATCAACCTTGAATCAGGAGTTAACAAAGTATGATACTCTCAAAATGAAATGGCTATCTTATTATTGAATTGTTGTCTTACAAAACTTAACTGTGTATATGTTTGTATCTCTATATCATCCTCTTTTATCTATCTTCATTTCTTTATATATATTTCTTCATCCAAAGATGCAT
The DNA here is from genome assembly GCA_019776745.2 of Taxus chinensis. Lineage (NCBI taxonomy): Eukaryota > Viridiplantae > Streptophyta > Pinopsida > Cupressales > Taxaceae > Taxus > Taxus chinensis. The sequence continues at coordinate 215,857,378 of CM034152.1, read as the reverse complement.
TTACAATCATGAGTGTTCAATAGTTGTTTATCCACCTATAGGTTCTAGTGAAACCAAATAATGCCCAAAGTAGAAATGAAATTTAGAAAACTAGTTAATCATACAGTTGTTGGTCTTACATACATATTTCTTGAGTGTGAAGAACCGGAAAATTGTTGGTATGTTCTTGATTGGAGGGCCCATTGATTGCTTCATAACTGGATTTTGATAGAATAAAAATATTCCCATTGATTCCGGAACTTTGGAGAAGTTCTGGAACCAAATGGCAACCTTTCGGAACTAACTATGAAAGTTTCGGAGCCAAGTGTTGGAGTTTCGAAACTAAGTGATAGAGTTCCGGAGCTAAGTGATAGAGCTTCGGAGCTAAGTGACGGAGTTCCAAAGCTAAGTGATGGAGTTTTCAAACTAAGCCGCATTCTAGCCAATTTCCTCAAAAAGGTGTTGGTTGCTTCACACTTCGCTTATCTGACCAAATATGACCTGTTCATTCAAAAAACTGAATTTCCACACATTTTGTTAGGAATTATGGAGTTTTTAGATGTTAGAACTAAATCAAACAAAAGATGGAAAATTACATCCTAACTTATACTAGATCAAACAAAAGCCACGAAATGCAGTCAAACTTGATTAAAAGGAGAGTAAAATGAGATCATTCATTGCACATTGATGAGGCACATTTTGGCCTTATCACCTTTTTACTTTGCTTTGACATTACTTTTATCCTTTTCATCTTTATTGCTTACTGTTTCTAAAGTGCAACTTACAATTTTACATACCATATCACATCTTTCTCAGCTCTAATTTCATTGTTTACCTTTTTGAGCATCACGTACAAAACTTCCCATTAAGGACAGAAGCACCCATGCACTATTTTCCCCTCTGGGCACTTTTTTCTTCGTTGTCTCTTTTCCTATTTTTTTTAATGTTACTTATTTCTTATATTTGTTTATCACCCTTAGTTGACCTTTACTTTTTAATGACGAAACTTAAGAAAAGGAATCATATATATACATGTCTTATTTAACCTCATTAGGGGGAAAGCGTTTCAAGAGGCACATACTATTACAAGGAGAAAATAGTTTCTATCTACTACATCAAGGACTACATATGAGGGTTTATTCTGAATTGTATACCATACATTTACATTAGGGTAGTTGTAGCTCGTTATTATTTGTGTGACTAGCACTAGGGCATCCTATCTTGAGGGACAATATTTTAATTACACACCCACACACACACTAGAAGTACATTGAGTCTGAAATGTAGTGTAGTGCTTGGTGACAATCACATTGGGGTGATCATCGAGGTCAGTCTAACTCAAGCATATGCATATTTTTATTCATCTAATGTGCACTTGAGTATTATGTAGGTAGTTAGGGTTTCTTTTGCATGTATAGGTTAGATAGAGAAGAAGTGTAGTGAACCTGATGTGACCTACAATGAATAAGAGATGACAATAAGTGACATAGAAAGAACTAGGACCAAATTTACTCTTTTGATACCAGTACCCAGAATGGGTGCTAGTGCCTAGGCAACCCTGTCCCATTCGAGGTGCTCCTGTCCCTGAGATCGTCACATTCTAGTTTTTTATACGGATATTACATAGTCTATAATATGCCTTTCCAAAATGTTCATCAACTTAGAATCAGTATAGACCTACAGTTATAAGTTTAGTCGTATTTATCTCCTATCTTTCACTCTTTAATGTATTTATTTAGCTAGATCTTGCTTAAATATTGTTATATCTATCTGACCATCAGTGTCCTTACTTATATTTAAATTTAATTAAATCAACCAAAATATGTTACATGATCATATTTCCAAGCACCTTCCACCCACTTATAATAATTTGCCTATGACTAGTCTTCAGCCCTGTTTTGCAAATGCCCAAGAAGAATTTGATTTTTATCATAAAGTATATGGTGTTAGGGATAAGAAAGACCTCCCCTTCCATATAAAAAACATATATCCCCTCATCCTAATTTTTCACTGTTACCATCTATTGACACTACTAATTCTTGTGGAAATGATAGTGGTATTGCTTCTCTTGCTACAAATGATACATGTGTAGATGATTTGGTTAATTTTTTGTATGAGGAATGTTTTAATGATGATTCCATGCATAAAATATTCATACTTATAATGTTTTATTAGATGTTATTTTAAATGGTACTAGGCTTATTTATTCTTCCGTGCATTCTCCACATACCTATGCATAAATAATCATGGCTGACCTTGCTTGTACTACTCCTCCCATGATTCCACTCATTGTTGATAATGATGTTAATTTTACCTATCTTTCTTCTCAACAAGGTGCTTTTGAATTGATTATTGTCCCCCAAAAGACATATCTTTCATCATCTCATAATTGTCTTCAACACAGTAATGTTAGTACTTTTACTTCTTCTCATGATGTGTTAGAATCTGCAAAGGTTAATGATGTATGTGTTTCTACTCTTGATACTCAAAAGGATAATGTGCATGATGATGATCATAAAGATAGTGTGCATGTTGATTATATTCATTTTCCTAATGGGCTTGTTGAGAAAAGTGTGCAAACTTCTATTCTTGATCCCTCTCATAGTATTCATAATACTCGTTCTCTATTAGTTGATCCTAAGATTATTTTCCAACCAAATAGTGTACCCATGACTACTCATAATGACAAGACACAACCACTCAATAAACCTCTTAATGTTTATGTTATTCCTCCGCAAGAAGTCCTTCTCTTATGAAAGTTGTAGGTAATTTACAAAATAGGCTTCATACTCTTACTTTTGAGAGTAGAGCATATTATGTCAGTACTAATAATAACTTTATTCATAGCAATCCAATTCCTAAGAAAATCTACAACTCACCTTTTCCTAAGGGTTTTACCATGTCTACTTTTACACTCTTTGATAGAATGGGTAATCCTTAATGCACCTTAAGGATTTTAGGTTAGTTATGGCTTCACCTTATAATGATAGATTAATCCCTAGTAGTCTTACCGATATTGCTTCGTATTGGTTTCATCATTTTCCTAGAGGATTTATTAGTACATATCTTTATGTGGAAGAAGCGTGTCTTAGATATTTTATTTCTAACAATGGTCCTAAAGTTACATTTGATCGTTTACCTTCTTTACATCAAGGCAAGAATGAACCTGTTACTAAGTAGATTTTATGTTTTAAATCTTGCATGTATCATTTGCTTTATCAACCTAATGATTTAGAAATGTAATACATATTTTTTCGTGGCTTGATTATTCATCTAAAATAAAAGATATTGTATGACACATGTGAATCCTTTACAGTTTTTTCTCTTAAAGTTATTCACTTTAAAACAAGAGATGCTTAATGTACATTTAGTTGAACATGCTTCTAGATCTTCTATTACTCCTCCACCTATCACATCTTCTATTCCTCGTATTACACCACCTTCAGGTTTCCCATTTCCACATAGACATGTTTGTAGTAATTCATCCCACTTTCATTACCCTCCATATATACCTCCACCACTCTTTACTCCCTCGTGTAAGTGTGAACCATTATACTTTTCACATTCCACTAGATCTCATGATATCTTACACACTTTGATTAATGAGAAATTTATTTGGATACCTTCTAATGAGCATCATCTTCCTCATCGATTGTAAGGGAATCGTAACCAACCATTTTATAATTTTCATATGATTAATGGACACAAACACAATGATTGTTATGCACTTCATAATAGGCTTAAGTTGCTTGGGGACAAGGATGTCATTGTTTTTCATGCACGCTATTATGATTGATAACATTCTCCTGTGCCATGACACCAAACACCAAAATATATTCCTTTAACTATCCCTCATCCTCCTAAGGTCATTTTTTTAATTCCTCCATCGGCTTCAACTACGAATGAGACAATTGCTCCACTTATCATTTAGCCCAAGGCTAAATGGGTCCAAAATGAGCACCACTCCCCACTACATGATTCATATATTCCAAGTGTTGTTATGATCACTCCGAGCTTATCATTCAACACTTATCCTCATGATACTACATTAGCATCACTTGAGCCGCTAGTGCATATTTGTCGCTTTGTTTCTAAATAGATACTATATGATCTTCATTACTATGTGATTTCATGTATAATCTATACATGTATTCCATCATTTACTTATCCCTTCTACACTTTCAAGAATATGGTTAATCATTATTTATCTATCATTACCCTTGTTATTATCTATGTTATGTGCACAATTCAATAATCATAACACATTAATTTATTAATCGCTATCATCATCATATTATTATCATCACTATGTTATAGCCCTCATCATAATACTATCATAAGTATGCTATTATAGTGTATAATCTACTCTATAACATCATCACAAAGCAAATTATATAACCATCCACAATAATCAACTCAAAAAATGTCATACCAATCAAATCATCCAAAGCTCGCACATATAAAATACACATCATCATATAGCACACAAAAATGATATCATCATATATATCTCTCGAATGTTTTAATATACAAGGTTAGGGGGAATTCCATCTACGAAATAGATCATGCACCCTCAACACTACAACTATATGCAACTATGGGAGCACTCGAACTCGAGGCTTAACCACTTGATCTCCATATCTATGCTTGGGAGAGCTACTCCTCTAACTCATTTTTGTAATGACTCTATCACGGCCACCACCTCTGCATACCAACCATAAAGCTCTATGTATCACACAAATATATCCTTCTTTATGGATCATCCTCCCATGACCTCCCTTGCATGAGCTATCTTGACTCTTTCCTGATCACACTCTGCTCACAATACCACACATGTGATTATCAATACTGCCATAGGATCAAAGACATGTGCATGCTCATCCACTATGTGATCGACCCTCTCTAATAATCCCCCCAACAAGGACATTTGGGGGCACGTTGCGGGTTAATATGCATATTGATGTACCCATGATCACACTTTAATACTCATCACGTGTAATATATCACATGATAATCATATCAGAACATGTTCCTTATGATACTATATAAATACAAATTATTATATGTAATACTTACATCATGTTACGGCTGACGATATCACATCATCCTCAAGGGAAGGTCCCTGGTATCATGATCCCTCTCCCTCCCCCTCTCCTCTTCTTGAGGACCCAGCCGGTGACCCTCCTATAACATCTAACACTACTAGAAATAATAGCACCCATAGGTGTTCATCCCACCACTAATTATAGGCTAGTATGTACCCTACATCATCAACCTGGATAGGCACTATATCGAGATCCACCTCATCACTGGGTGGTGGAAGTAACTGAGCTCGTGCGGGGCTTGACATCATTCCCACTCTCCTCACCGCACACACTGATTGTTTTCATATGTATGGCTCATGGGGCACATCTTGCACTATCCCGAAGTGAAGTGAAACCCGCTCCCACTGGAAGAGCTCGGCCACTCTAGAAAATATATCCTCCAACCACATAGTTTGACATATACAATGAATATCAACATGGTCCTATGCCCATCCACCATAATATTTATATGGCTTTCATATAATAGTGTCTGGCTCCGTCCGATCTAGTCAATTACACTCATCCTCCTCTAGGCCCAACCCCAAAAAATTCGTCAAATGTATCCTTGCATGAAACTATTGAGAATTAACATCCTTCTGCACACAAAAAATTACACAAAGGCACACATTAGTTTATCATACAAGAAAAAATTTCCTTAAAAGCAATACTAAACAAATTTTCACGTACAAGTAAAAAATGTTTGGTAGCTCAGACACTATTTCCCAGTACCGGATAATAGTGCTTGAAACCGAAAGGTACCATCTTAAGGAAAAAATCGGCCCCATAAGTTCCATCTCAATAAAAAAATGCCAAGATTCTCAAAAAATTTAAAATTGTTAAAAAAACCAAAACTCCTATAATATGACCTATTTTAGCTTCACAAAGCACTACTTACCAGTTGATCCATCATTTACATCGATATAGCCTCCACACCCCTCTTGAACCTCATCAGGATAACCTCTTATACACATGGTATGGTTGCAACCTAGAGCTCAAATAGTTATTACTCTATTTACAAATGAGAGTATTGTTCACTATTTCCTTCTTACTATATATAGTAATTTCTATTATCCGCACAATTCCTAAGTTCCTATAGTTCCTCCTATGAAAACTAATACACCGACACAATTTAGTCCATATCTTGGGCCTCATTCATCCCTTTTCAGCATCTTAAAATCATGTTGTTTTGGATCTACCATATTAAGCATTCACTTGTATACCTATCTATGCTTTGTTACACAATTTTCTTGTGATTGTCTCATAGCTCTTTATCCTACTATACACATCTTTGATTCAGATACGAGTTATCTTCCTATTTTCTTTCAGCTCCTGGTTTGATGATTCTCTTCACACCCTTTCATCAAAATGGGGGAAAACATTTGGGGTCATCCTATCATCCCTCCTTGCACAAACCAAGTAAATCTCCAAGACAACATACGCAATCACACTATATACCACTACTATATCTTCAATGAATTAGGAAACAAAATTCAAATCTGACAAAGTTATCACTCAAAAGCATAAGTATCAATCTATTTCAAGCACAATACTATCTTTGATTCTTGACCAGTACAAAATCCACCCTCAAATGACCTAATCTAGGGGCAATTCAATTGTCTAAAGTAAATTTGAGTCAATAAAATTCAATCAAAACACCATTGTTCAATCAATGTACGTTGTTTCTAATTCTATTTCAACAATATCATCTTTTCTCTCAGATGAGTTAACTTGGGATCTAATCCATATTATTTAATCGAAAACATTTCTATTTGTCTAGTTTGCACCCTTATGATGTAAAGTGGGGGAAGTGAGATGTTATTATCTGTTCCTATCCACTTTACGGGGGTTTTAATGACTAGTAGGCAAGGCAAAAATTAGTTCATTTTCATGTGCAACGATAAGAAATATTTTGGAGAAGCATCATGGATAGAGAGAGAAGCTGACCACTCTCCCAACACTCTTCCTCTAGCGTCAGGATGCCCAAATCCTAAGAGTATTTACATCGATTAGATAATTGATCACGATCTACCCCTCCTACCATTTCCGAGGCTCAAATTTTTCTACATCTCCATGGCACGTTTTTATCTAGGTAGACCTTTATGATAATACATTTACTCCACATAGGTCAACGTGATGATCCATGGTTCACCACGCTATGATTCTTATTTTCGGCATGTATTCAACTACAATTTCTTCATCCCTTCACAAGTACACTTTTCTTATATCCTTTATCCTATTGAATTTCATCCAAACAGCATAAAGGGGGGTAATGTTGACATAACATATGCACTTATTACTATTACATTACGCTTCTAAATGTCTTTATATGCATGATTCCTAAGTGTGAATATAATACATTATTGACACATCTCCTAGTCTTTTTATTGATTTCAATTAATTTTTATTATGAAATTGTCTTATACTTTTTGGGTTTATGCTTTTTGGTCATGTCATAGGGATCCGTGTCTCTGTCTATGGTCTAGTTTATTTTCTTGTCCTAGGGATATTAGTGCCCAGTAAGGACACTAGTATTTGGGCACTAACGTCCCTTCCTGGCACTTTTATCCACTCTTGCTTATATTTAAAATTATTATTGGCGCTTGATTTTTGGATCTTTTATAATTTTTATTTCATGTTTATGGTCATCATTTGGTTTCACTAAGTGTCAAAATAACAAAAAAATCATATAAATACACAACCTAATAACTACTCTAATGGGGTAACTGGGCTATTATTCTCTATCTACTACCTGGGAAAAAAGAACAACTTAAGGATTGCATTTGGGTTGCATTATTCACTGCATAGGAGGGGAAATTTATAAATTCCATAACACACATCACCTTGGGGGAAAAGTATTTATGTTTTTCTATCTTGGTGCAACTTACACGAGGGGAACCTAGCTTCAAGGAAAATTTCTATCACACACATACTAGAACTACATTAAGTCTAGAATGTAGTGTAGCACTCGGTGAAAATCACACTCAAGTGACCGTCAAGGTCAATCTGACTCAAGCATACACAACTTTAATTCCATACATTGTGTGTTTGAGCCTTGTGCAGGTAGTTAGGATTTTTTTGTAGGTACGGGTGTGACAATAAAACCCTACAACGAAGTGGATGTGACACAAAGTAAAGTGAAAACAACATTATCAAACCCTGAAAGAATCAGTTCTACACCATTACCATGACACTAGTGATTGGGGTGGTATTGTTCACTTCTAGACGCTACTATCTAACACACTAGCAGATCATTATCTCCCATAAGAAGCATGCACAATCCAGATTGAACTTGTTCCACCATCATTCCAACCCATATTCATTACAGACAACCAGATATCAACTAAGCCACTCTAATCCTCTTGTTGATTTCACTTTCTTGCCATTGGATGTTTATATATTGCATGTCTATGATATTTTTTATTCAATCCAGTCATCTAGTTTAAGATATAATTTTTGTTAAATCGGTTTCCTTATTAAGTATTTTTTTATCGATAATGGCTCTGGTTTTAATATTTTTCCTTGTTCTTTACTTTAAAATATGGGGGTTTTGTGCATACAATTGACACAACTATTACTAGAGTGAGGGGTTTTAATAACATTACATGATCTACATTAGGAAATATTACTCTTAACCTCTTGGTTGGCCCTAAAAAAATTCCCACTACATTTCAAATCACATACAAGGATTTACATTATAATTTTCTTTTGGTCCATCCTTGGATCGATGTTATGTTAACTATTCCATCTATTGCTCATCAATGTATCGAGTTCATACATGACGGATGTGAGTATACCATGGCTTCTGACTCAAATCCTTTCAAATATTTTAAAGCTAACACCTTTTCTTCTCAAGTACCCATTATTATTCCTCCTTAACAACCCATACTTAAGGATAAACTACCCACCTATAATGAAGGTTAGTCTAGTCACAGATCTGATACTACCACTCATGTACCACTATTTACTGAACAATATACAAATTTAGATCATGCTACTCACTTTGCTAATGATGTTTGACTAATACTTCTAACCTATTGGATAATTCAACACTAAAAGATAATGTCGATGATTATTTCTTAGATAGTGATGTTGATACTATTGCATTCATTGATGAAAGCTTGTGTGAATTAAATTTTAATCCCATCGATGAAGATGAATTAATGTTCTATTCTCTTTAAATTGTTTCTACTACTCCTAAACATTATCAGCTTAACTCTTCTATAGATGGCACCCTTGTCTCTGCTATCGTAGCTAGTCATGCCACATCCACTATAGTTAGCTCTAACCCATTGCAACATATTATTAATACACTAGAAATTATACCCTTTTTTAGTTTTGTCACCATTCTAGCACATCTTGATATCCCACATGAGTTATTATCTATCTTTCTTGATCTTGACTCACTTGCTTTACCATATTTGCAACATCGATCTACTAAAAATCTATCTTAAAAACTAGGCAAGCCCTTTTGTGACTATCATTGTGTACCTAGACATGACACTAATCATTATTAAGCTCTCATTGCTAATATTTCTATGCTAAAATCCAATTTTACTATCACCATATGTCTGAAATATTACCCATGATTGAAATACTCACATTCATTTTACATAATTGACTCTATTAAGTGGCCATGTCATGATACTTTTACTAGCACTACTTCCATTTATGTAAACTACCGGAAAAATGGACCAATCACTATAGATCCTACCAAGACTATTTATACTTATGAAACATTGCATACTTTTGATCTTGACCCATCTGGTATTATCAAATTTGATCCTCACACAAATGATCTCCATGGTGAAAGATAGGCTCTTATGCTACCCCTTTCCTATAAATAAATATTTTCAAAACCTTTCAAAAATATTCAAATAATCACATAATATAAAAATAATCACATATTTATGAAAATCCGAACCTCGTGACATGTTTACAGTTTTATTGGCTAGCTTGTTACTTTATACATGTTTTTTATCCCTTTGATTTGATAAATATCGTATCTTTTCAATATACTCTTTGCACACATGCATTCATGAGGTATATTCAACTTGATGCAGGACACATACAAGATGACAACAAGGATATGTGTTGGCTTGGTTCCTTTCCATTGACACTACTCTTTGTGGCATCTCTTATAATACTCACGTGATTTTGTTTTAGTACATTTGCTTTACACTTCCTCGTCACATTTGATTATATATATAGTGTTTATGTTATCGTTTTAGCCAACAAGACTAATACATGTGTATTGTGCAACACTAACCTATCTTATTATCTTTATTTTTACCATCATTATTTGCTATACTTGTTGGTTACATTATTGTTACTACTTGGCTATATAGATTATTTCTTTGTTTGACTATGTTTCTTTTGACTCCTTACTTATGGTTGACTATTGCATTGCTTCCTTACAAATCTATGGTTGCTTACTCTATACGACTTAAGTGCCTTGAATATTTTGTGACACCTTGGGTTTTGCATGTTTATGGATTTATGCCTATCTTATGCACTTGTTTCTCTATATGTAGCCCATTGTGCCTTCTATTGTTATTATGGTGTGACATTGTGGGTGTCTCATGTTTGTGGCTTTATGCCTCTATGTGACTATGTTTCGACTTCTCTATACTAGTGACTATTTGTCTATACACTATTGTTTTTTCTCTACTTTATTATTACTACTAGAGATTATGACATGATATATCCTTATGTATTATTACTTGTTGCATGTTACTTTCTTTGCACATAATGGTTTCCACTATGAAAAACCCCTTTATATGTATAGGTTCTTAATGGTGGCCACCATTCTAACCTTCTATGTGATCATATGAAATTATCAAACTTATCACACATGGGTATACATCTATTCTTTTTAGTCGCACTCTCAAATACTTTATCAATGTTGGGTTTTAAAATGGTACTTTAACAAAACCATAGTCAGGGGACAACAAGTCCCTCCTCTTTATGGGAGAGGTTCCCTTATTGAAAGCAAGCAGCAAAGCTTATATACAAATGTACAACTTTCATCTTAAGGCTGGACCTCTGACATCTTGAAATGCTTTTATACCAAAATAGATTATCAATACAAACGAATGGAAGAAACTGAAGAAAGGAAAGAGTAGAATATAACAGTACTTTCAGGAAATATAGATAGCAGAGTATAACCTTATACGTACTAAGAAAAGGTGATACATAATAGAATCATTCACATTCACAACATAAGATATCATTCCATAGACACAAATTTCTAGAAATCATATCAATAAGAACACAAAGTTTCTTATTACAGAAGATAAATGATCCACAGATTTTAGGTAAGCAAGAAGAGACAATAGATGAAGATAGAGAGAAAGGGGAAATTCTTCTGTATTGATTACTTTCGATTATAATTACACTTCAAAAGTATCAGAGTCCAACATTTGCAATGAGCCAAGCTCTTACATTTATAGATGAAGCGAAAAGAGGATGAGAAGAGAAGGAAGAAAATCTGATTTGGAAGCTCAACCACCAACCATCAATGCCCCTGCAAATCCACCTACAATCTGTCAAATCTGGTTCTGCATGTCTTTGGCATGCTGAAGAAGGAAGGATGGAAGATCAGATCAAATTTGATCTAGTTGAAGCAGTCCGATCACATATTAATGGCATGAAAGATGTTTTCCATATTTTCACCCAAATCAAGATATCCAGTCGGTTCTCCATGTCTATTTGGCGTGTTGGAGAAGGAAGGATGGAAGATCAGATCAAATATGATCTGTTTGAAGCAATCAGATCACGTATTAATGGCGTGAAATACATTTTCCATATTTCCAACCATCAAATCCTGCTGAAAACAATATTTTATGCTTCCATGGCGTAGAGGAGACCAAGATATTTCCAACAGTATAAAATTTGTTGAATTTCAAGCACTGGAGTGAAAGTTATGCTCATTTGAATATTTGAATCGAATCCGTACAAAAATGGCGAAAATGTAATTTTCGCAAAATGGATCCGCGGGCCCGAAATTGAAATTGTGCCTTTAGCGCAAAAGATGCAAAAGTGCAAAATTTCCCCACAGCCCCACAAGCCCACAACTTCACATTTGATATAGGTCTGACACGTGGCTTTACCTGAGTGGTAACGGAGTCATGCGACTCACTTTATAATTTTACTTCTTTTGGAAACAAGGCTCAAAATCTCAAAGTTCTCTGCCGACCCGCTTCCCCGTTTTGACTTTCGATGTGGGCTCAACATTTGACTTTTATCCCTTGGCATGAGCGGGGCCGCGGTTCACTTTATCACTTTACACCTTTTATGGAAACAAAGCCAAAATTCCTAAAGTGTCCCGACAACCCCCCTCTCCGCTTTGAATTTCGATGTAGGCTCAACATTTGGCTTTATCCCTTTTGGCAATAAAGCAAAAATCTTCAAAGTGCTCCGATGATCTGCCTTCCCACTTTGACCTGAAACATGGCCACATGTCCCTTTGCGGGCCTGTTCTGTATTTTTTGTGTTTTGACTAAGTCCCTCTGTTTGGCGAAGGCTTTATGTCTGACCCGAGACACGTGGAGGCTTCCCGCTCATTTGGAGACTCTGTTTGGACCTGACCTTCAGAGGTGCGCTGGTTAGACACGATGGTGCTTGACATGTGGAGATTCTACTGTCCCTCCCATTGGCACATTTTGGGACCTGCACGTGGAGAGTTGGCACACATTTGGGACCTATTTTTATATTTGCCCCTTGAAAGAGCGTTGAAGGGGCATGTGTGGCTTTCCACTGGTTCTCCTTTCCTTAGCCGATTCAACGGTCGGCTCTGCCCCTTTTGAATTTTTTTGGACTTGGACACATGGAGAGCTGGCACACTTGGGGACCTGCCTCTTGGCTTCAACCCTTGAAGGTGCCTGATTAAACACGTGGCACCTTCGCTGACCTTAGACTTTTCAATGGCCGATTTGTTTTTTGAGGCCTTGACACGTGGAGGGCTTTGCGCTCATTTGGGGACCGTCCCTTAGGTCTCACCCTGAAGTTGCGCGATGAGACACGTGGAGACTTCCGCTGGCTCTTTTATACTTAGTTTTCAATGGTCGGCTCTGTCCCTTTTCCTTTTGACCCTGGACACGTGGAGAGTTGGCACTTGTTTGAGGGAACCACCTTTGGCTTCCCCTTGAAGGTGCGCTCGATGAGACACGTGGCATCCATCTGCTGGCCTTAGAATTTTCAATGGCCAATTTAACTTTTTGAGGCTCTGACCACATGGAGGGCTGGCGCTCACTTAGGGTCTCTGCTTTGGGCTTGCACCTTTGAAGGTGTGTCGTTGAGACACGTGGAGTCTTCCACCATCTCTTTACACTTAGCTCAATTAAATGGTTGGCTTTGTCTTTTCAGACTCTGACCCCGTGGAGGGCCTGTGCACATTTGGGGTCTCTGTGTTTGTGCACCATACCAAAAGTGCGTAGAAGAGACATGTGGCACCTTCCGCGGTCCTTCTATACTTAGCCCATTTGGGCCTTGATTGAACACTTCCTTTCTTCATTTTATCTTACATGCTTTGATATCCTTTGACACAGTTGGCCTCCTTCATCGTCGTGCCCCTTCATTTATGGATTTGGAATGTGGGCTTACATGACTGAACGACCCCTTCCGATTTTCTTCTGTGCGGGGTCGTGTTTGATCAATTTTTCTGAGGGGAAAATTGGGATAACAGGCACCAACTCAAAATTTTTGAAACTTGACTTGAAAAATGAGGGGAATTTTGAGGGTGACAACAGCTGGCTCTTTCTGGGGATGACTTGGCTAGGACAGAGGAACGAGGCAAGATCAAGAACCATAGAAAAACTTTGGGAAAGTAGACCAATGCCTTATCCATTGGGCAAATAGAGTCAAAGGTGAAAACCAATACAGAAGACAACACACACGGAAGGGAAACAAACCAAAAAGGAAAAAAAACACAAAACACAAAAAGGAACAAGAAAGAAAACAAGCCAAAACAAAGAAAGAAGAGGATATTTACAGGGGAAAGAAGAAAGACTGTACGAAATTTACACAACTCCAGAGACAGGCTGAGAAAAATAGGTACCTCTGTGGAACAACATAGTGAAAGTATGAGGCACCCGTGAATTGAAAATGAGCAGTTGGGCATACCAAAATATCATGGGAACACTATGTGGCTTGAAAAGAAAAATTGAGGAAAGAAGACCATCCAGATAGTGATACTCCATACTAAAAATATTCAGTTCCTGTGAAGAACTGAATGTCTTCCTGAGGCTCCTCTTCTGTGGATGAATAGTGCCATACAAAAACTTGTACGACCCTCGACTGCCTCCATACTGATTTCTTGCACATCACTGAACTCTGACAACTGGATTCATGAGAAAATCCAATCCTTATAGTGTCAACTCCCTGCTTTGATGGAATGATGCTAGCATATGAATGAAGATTGCAATTATCATCATGGCACATCTCATGAGAAACATACCCTTCCATTGAATTTTCCTTGTAACCATCTTCAAGGGGAATTTGGAAAAAGGTACTGGATGATTTAACATTATGTGTAATTTCTACCATGTCTCTAAAAAACATACTTGCTGCTTTTGAAAAATCAGCACCTGATTCTAGAAGATCATGACTCTTAGGTACAAGCTGCATTACTGATTTGTCTTCGTGATTAGCAGGAAACTAAAATGCTGTCAGACTAAGTAAAAATTGATCAATAACATCATCATCTTCCTTTTGTTTTCATTCTGAAGGGTGAGCTAAGACAGGACTATCATAGTTGCGAAGAAAATATTCCAGGCATGGTCCTCCATTTTCTATTTGTTTCGAAGGACTGCAAAAAGGCTCATGTGTGCTCATCTTATCCATAAATATAACAGGGGAACTAGTGATCTCATTAATTTCTTTTTCTTCAGGCACATGCACTTGTTTATCTTTGAGAGAACTTAAAACAACAAGAGAATGGTCCACAATGATCTTCATCTCATTGTATTGAAATTCTCCAATCATAGGAGAGAGAGGAAATTTGTCCATTTCTTCTTTGATATCTTCTTCATTAGAGGGCACATACTCCCTAGGCAGAGTTTCACTTCCTTCAAAATATAACTGATTGAAGTTATCTTTAAGCCCCAAGAAAGAGAGCAAGTGTTGATCATCATTGAAAACCTGCTAGTTGCTTGCATTATCTGGCACACTAGGCCTATGAGTCATTTCAATAGTAAATTTCTCTTGAGAGAAATCTGGGTGAGGAATCAATAGAGATCCTGAGACAGCTAGAGAATCAACTCTAGTATTCTTTTCTCTTGGCACAACTTCAATGGAGAAAGCATCAAGAAACTCGATAGAATCCCAGACAAGATTTCTAAAATGTTTCAATCTCCTATCCTTGACTTGGTAAGGATCTCTGACCTGTTTCACAATCAACTCTGCATTACCACAAGCATGAAGATTCTTCACTCCCATTTCTTTCACCATGTTCAACCCAAGGATGAGAGCCTTATACTCAGCTGTATTGTTTGCATTTTCAAAATAAAGCTCGAACAAGAATGGATGAATCTTCCCTTCCGGAGAGATCAACACCATGCCAGCTTCAGAGCCAGCTAAAGAACAACTTCCATCAAACTCCAGAGTCCAAATGCCATTGGGATCATGAATCACTCCCTTAGGAAGTTTTGCCTCATCTTCTGACATGATCATGTAGTTACCATGCCCTATATCTTCATAGAGTATTTGTGCTTTTGGATCATCAGTCTTTTGCACAATATACTCAGTTTGCTTCTCTGATAACAACTTTTTTATTTTTTTACTGACCTAGATCAAAGCATGCGACCAGTCCATCTGAATTTCACCTCCTACCTCCTTACATAAATTTCTACTCAGCAACATACCATAGGAGGGGGGAATATCAGCTACTAAAATAGTGGCTTTGACCCTTTTCTCTGGAAAAGTAGCGAAGGCTACTTGTGCATCTTTAATTCTCCCAACCAGAGGTACTTCTCTACTCTCCATGGAATAGCAGGAACCAAAGGTACGTGTTAGAGTCAGGCCCAAAGCATGAGCTACTTTTGCAGGCATTACATTGTCTGATGCTCCTGAGTCTATAACACAATTACTTCAGTTTATGGCCAGCTATGAGGAGAGTCACATAGAATGGTTCAATTTTCTCATTAGGGGAAGTGACTGCAGCCACAAGGCTTGGTTGAGGTGAGGAAGAGGGAGTGGGAAAAATACCTTTAGAAGTATTGGATGAGGCTTTGGATTTGGAATTGACAAAGTTTACCATTTTAGCAAAGGCTTTTGGATGGGTTTGGTAAAACTCTGCCTCTGAAATTTGGATTTTGGTCTTTTTGAGGTGATCAATGATATCAAAAGACCCAGAGGTGGATGGGGCATCACTACTAGGAATAGGAGAAAATTTTGATTTATCAATTTTAGGAGTTGAAGGACAAGAAGTTTTGGAAACAGAAGTAGAAGGAGAAGGATTAGCATTACTCACCTCTTGTGTGGAGGTAGTGGGAATAGGAGCTCCTCTTTTCACAACCACTGGAATAGTTATAGGATACTCTTTGGATTTCTTAGCAGGCTGCAACATTTTTTCTATTCTGTTCATTTTTCTCCCGAGTCATAACAGCATATGACTCACTATTCATATATGCCACTCTCTCATCACATTCATCTTCATCATCCATACCTTCATGGTGAGGAAATGAGCTTGAAATCCACCAATTTCCTCATGTTCTTCATCAACCTCTTCTTCTGGGTCTTCAAAGTCTTCATTAAACTCCTCATCATCAGGTTCTTGAAATTCACAAGTTGCATTGACTGGAACCTTGATAGGTGGGCCTTCAATAGCCAATTTATTCTGAGAAGGAGGTAACCGGTTCCTAGGCTGAAAATTCTTCCTAGGAATATCTTGGTAAGGTGCATGCAAAGCCAAGTGATTCTTGATAGCAATGAGATCATTTGCCAACTTCTGCACTAATTGATTTGAGTTGTCTCCAGGAGAGGAAGAAGAAGATGCTTTAGATTTGGAAGGTTCTCTTTTCAATTTACCAGACATGATCAGATCATCTTCAACACTGATAGCCAACCGTTGATCAACATCCAGAGTTGCAAGGTTAGCTCTTCTTAGTGCATAACTTACTTCAGGTAACTGGGCATTGAGGAAGAATCATTTTTGGATTTGATCTACAGGACGAGTGTTTTGTGGAATTTTATGAATGAGCTTGTTGAATTTGGCCACAAATTCTCTCATGGGCTCGAATGGTTCCTTCTTGATATGAGAGATTTGAGCTAATAGAGCATGCACATCTTCAGCCGGTTTGAAATGTTGTTCAAACTGAGTTGTCAAGGTGGTCCAATCAATAATTGACCCAACAGGAAGATGATAGAACCAATCAGCAACATTATCCTGCAATGTTTCTACAAAGAGCCTGACAGAAACGTCTTCATGCTCAATCCCAAGAATCCCACATGCAACGTTGAAGGCTGCAATGTGTTCATCTGGGTGTACCTTCCCATCACCTCAGAATTTAGGAAAACCTTTCCTACTACTCCTGGGTAACTCATGCAATGGTTGAGGAAGAGCAAGAGGCCCAATCCATTGTCCCCAAGGTAGAGGTGCTGCCATCTGTGGGAAGATTGTCTGAAGGGGAACTGAAACACCAACAAGTATCAGAGCAAGAAGATTAGGGCTGAGTTGTTCTGGAGGAATGTTATTCTTGGAATTTATGTCTTTAACAGGAGGTGTGCTTGCAGAACAAGTTCCTCTGTTCCTTCTTGCTGGAAGAAGAGAGAAGTTTTGTTGCTCCAGAAGTTGAAAATGAGAATCTTCAACCCCAAGAGCTTTCTTCCCACGTGTATATTGTAGAGTCACGAGACTCAAAAAAAGATCTTGAAGTTGTTTTAGAAAGGGATACGTTTGAAACGAAATCCCCAGTAGAGTCCCCAAAAATTGTTGGCGAAATCCCCAGCCCAGAGTCACCAAAAACTATTGGGTTTTAAAATGGTACTTTAACAAAACCACAGTCAGGGGACAACAAGTCCCTCCTCTTTATGGGAGAGGTTCCCTTATTGAAAGCAAGCAACAAAGCTTATATACAAATGTACAACTTTCATCTTAAGGCTGGACCTCTGACATCTTGAAATGCTTTTATACCAAAATAGCTTATCAATACAAACGAATGGAAGAACTGAAGAAAGGAAAGAGCAGAATATAACAGTACTTTCAAGAAATATAGATAGCAGAGTATAACCTTATACGTACTGAGCAAGAGTGATACAGAACAGAATCATTCACATTCACAACATAAGATATCATTCCATAGACACAAAGTTCTAGAAATCATATCAATAAGAACACAAAGTTTCTTATCACAGAAGATAAATGATCCACATATTTCAGGTAAGCAAGAAGAGACAATAGATGAAGATAGAGAGAAAGGGGAAATTCTTCTGTATTGATTTACTTTCGATTATAATTACACTTCAAAAGTATCAGAGTCCAACATTTGCAATGAGCCAAGCTCTTACATTTATAGATGAAGTGAAAAGAGGAGAAGAAGAGAAGGAAGAAAATATGATTTGGAAGCTCAACCACCAACCATCAATGCCCCTGCAAATCCACCTATAATCTGTCAAATCTGGTTCTGCATGTCTTTGGCATGCTGAAGAAGGAAGGATGGAAGATCAGATCAAATTTGATCTAGTTGAAGCAGTCCGATCACATATTAATGGCATGAAATATGTTTTCCATATTTTCACCCAAATCAAGATATCCAGTCGGTTCTCCATGTCTGTTTGGCATGTTGGATAAGGAAGGATGGAAGATCAAATCAAATATGATATTTGAAGCAATCAGATCATGTATTAATGGCGTGAAAGACATTTTCTATATTTCCAACCATCAAATCCTACTGAAAACAATATTTTATGCTTCCATGGCATAGAGGAGACCAAGATCTTTCCAACAGTATAAAATTTGTCAAATTTCGAGCACTGGAGTGAAAGTTATGCTCATTTGAATATTTGAATCAAATCCGTACAAAAATGGTGAAAATGCAATTTTCACAAAATGGATCCGTGGGCCCAAAATTGAAATTGCACCTTTAGCGCAAAAGATGCAAAAGTGAAAAATTTCCCCAAACCCCGCAGCCCGTAACTTCACTTTTGATATAGGTCTGACACGTGGCTTTACCTGAGTGGTAACAAGTCGCGACTCACTTTATAATTTTACTTCTTTTGGAAACAAGGCTCAAAATCTCAAAGTTCTCCGCCAACCCACTTCCCCATTTTGAATTTTCAATGTGGGCTCAACATTTGACTTTATCCCTTGGCATGAGCGGGGCCACGGTTCACTTTATCACTTTACACCTTTTATGGAAACAAAGCCAAAATTCCTAAAGTGTCCTGACAACCTGCCTTTCCGCTTTGACTTTCGATGCGGGCTCAACATTTAACTTTATCCCTTTTGTCAATAAACGCTTCACTTTAAAGTGCTCTTATGCCTTTTCCCAAACAAACCTGAAAC
Organism: Taxus chinensis; assembly: GCA_019776745.2. NCBI lineage: Eukaryota > Viridiplantae > Streptophyta > Pinopsida > Cupressales > Taxaceae > Taxus > Taxus chinensis. Next base: position 215,837,815 of record CM034152.1, on the reverse strand, counting down.
ATGGCCACGTGTCCCTTTGCAGGCCCGTTCTGTATTTTTTGGGTGTGGAGGTTTGACTTAAGTCCCTTTTCAAAATAACAAAATTTAAAGTGTCCGACGACCCGCCTTCCCGCTTGACCTGAAACATGGAGGTGTCCCTTTGCTCATTTGGAGACTTTTTTGTTTTGACTAAGTCCCTTCTATTTGGAGGTTTATGTCTGACCCAAGACACGTGGAGGCTTCCCTCTCATTTGGAGAGTTTGGACTACCTTCAGAGGTGCCCAATTGACACGTATTGGCACACGTTTGGGACCTGCTTTTGGATTCGCCCCCTGAAAGAGCACCGAAGGGACACGTGGGGCTTTCTGTTGGTTCTCCTTTCCTTAGTCCGATTCAATGGCCAATTCTGTCCCTTTTGACTTCTATTGGACCCTAGACACGTGGAGAGCTGGCACTTGTTTAGGGAACCACCTTTGGCTTTGACCCTTGAAGGTGCGCTGATGAGACACATGGCACTGTCCACTGGCCTTAGAATTTTCAACAGCTGATTTAACTTTTTGAGGCTCTGGCTCTGGGACACGTGGAGGGCTGGCACTCATTTGGGGTCTATCCCTTGGTCTCACTTTTGAAGTTGCGCCGATGAGGCACATGGAGGCTTCCTGCCACCGGCTCTTATACTTAGTCAATTAAATGGTTGGTTATGTCCCTTTTCTAAACCTTGACACATGGAGAGCTGGCTTGTTTGGGGAACCACCTTTGGCTTCAACCCTTGAAGGTGCACCGATGAGACATGTGGCATCTGTCCACTGGCCTTAGAATTTTCAACCTCTGATTTAACTTTTTGAGGCTCTAACCACGTGGAGGGTTGGCACTCACTTAGGATCTTCTTTGAACTTGGCCTTTGGAGGTGCACCATTGGGCACGTGGAGGCTTCCACTCGGCTCTTATACTTAGCTGATTCAATGGTTGGCTTTGTCTTTTCAGACTCTGACCACGTGGAGGGCCTGTGCATGTTTGGGGTCTCCGCATTTTTGCACCATACGAAAAGTGCACAGAAGAGACACATGGCACCTTCCGCGGTCCTTCTATACTTAGTCGATTCGGGCCTCGATTGAACACTGCCTTTCTTCATTTTCTCCTGTGCGCTCTGATCACCTTTGATGCCATTGGCCTCCTTCACCGACCTTGCCCCTTCATTGTTGGATTTGGAATGTGGGCTCGCATGACTGAACCACCCCTTCCAATTTTCTTCTATGCAGGGTCATGTTTGATCAATTTTTCCTGGGGGAAAAATTGGGATAACAGGCACCAACTCAAAATTTTCAAAACTTGACTTGAAAAATGAGGGGAATTTTGAGGGTGACAACAGCTGGCTCTTTCTTGGGATGACTTGGCTGGGACAGAGGAACGAGGCAAGATCAAGAACCATAGAAAAACACTGGGGAAGTAGACTAGTGCCTTATCCATTGGGAAAATAGAGTCAAAGGCGAAGTAATACATAAGACAACACACACGGAAGGGAAACAAACCAAAAAGGAAAAAAAAACATAACACAAAAAGGAATAGGAAAGGAAACAAGCCAAAACAAAGAAAGAAGAGGATATTTACAGGGGAAAGAAGAAAGACTATATGAAATTTACACAACTCCAGAGACAGGCTGAGAAAAATAGTACCTCTGTGGAACAACATAGTGAAAGTATGAGGCACCTGTGAATTGAAAATGAGCAGTTGGGCATACCAAAATATCATGGGAACACTATGTGGCTTGAAAAGAAAAATTGAGGAAAGAAGACCATCCAGACAGTGATACTCCATACTAAAAATATTCAGTTCCTGTGAAGAACTAAATGTCTTCCTGAGGCTCCTCTTTTGTGGATGAATAGTGCCATACAAAAACTTGTACGACCCTCGACTGCCTCCATACTTGATTTTTTACACATCACTGAACTCTGACAACTGGATTCATGAGAAAATCCAATCCTTATAGTGTCAACTCCCTGCTTTGATGGAATGATGCTAGCATATGAATGAAGATTGCAATTATCATCATGGCACATCTCATGAGAAACATACCCTTCCATTGAATTTTCCTTGTAACCATATTCAAGGGGAATTTGGAAAAAGGTACTGGATGATTTAACATTATGTGTAATTTCTACCATGTCTCTAAAAAACATACTTGCTACTTTTGAAAAATCAGCACCTGATTCTAGAAGATCATGACTCTTAGGTACAAGCTGCATTACTGATTTGTCTTCATGATTAGCAGGAAACTGAAATGCCGTCAGACTAAGTAAAAATTGATCAATAACATCATCATCTTCCTTTTGTTTGCATTTCAAAGGCTGAGCTGAGACATGACTGTCATAGTTGCGAAGAAAATATTCCAGGCATGGTCCTCCATTTTCTATTTGTTTCGAAGGACTACAAAAAGGCTCATGTGTGCTCATCTTATCCATAAATATAACAGGGGAACTAGTGATCTCATTAATTTCTTTTTCTTTAGGCACATGAACTTGTTTATCTTTGAGAGAACTTAAAACAACAAGAGAATGGTCCATAATGATCTTCATCTCATTGTATTGAAATTCTCCAATCATAGGAGAGAGAGAAAATTTGTCCATTTCTTCTTTGATATCTTCTTCATTAGAGGGCACATACTCCCTAGGTAGAGTTTCACTTCCTTCAAAATATAACTGATTGAAGTTATCTTTAAGCCCCAAGAAAGAGAGCAAGTGTTGATCATCATTGAAAACATGTCATTTGCTTGCATTATCTGGCACACTAGGCCTATGAGTCATTTCAATAGTAAATTTCTCTTGAGAGAAATATGGGTGAGGAATCAACAGAGATCCTGAGACAACTAGAGAATCAGCTCTAGTATTCTTTTCTCTTGGCACAAATTCAATGGAGAAAGCATCAAGAAACTTGATAGAATCCCAGACAAGATTTCTAAAATGTTTCAATCTCCTATCCTTGACTTGGTAAGGATCTCTGACCTATTTCACAATCAACTCTGCATTACCACAAGAATGAAGATTCTTCACTCCCATTTCTTTCACCATGTTCAACCCAAGGATGAGAGCCTTATACTCAACTGTATTGTTTGCATTTTCAAAATAAATCTTGAACAAGAATGGATGAATCTTCCCTTCCAGAGAGATCAACACCACACCAGCTTCAGAGCCAGCTGAAGAACAACTTCCATCAAACTCCAGAGTCCAAATGCCATTAGGATCATGAATCACTCCCTTAGGAAGTTTTACCTCATCTTCTGACATGATCATGTAGTTACCATGTTCTATATCTTCATAGAGTATTTGTGCTTTTGGATCATTAGTCTTTTGCACAATATACTCAGTTTGCTTCTCTGGTAACAACTTTTTTATTTTTTCATTGACCAGGATCAAAGCATGCGACCAATCCATCTGAATTTCACCTCCTACCTCCTTACAGAAATTTCTACTCAGCAACATACCATAGGAGGGGGGAATATCAACTACTAAAATAGTGGCTTAGACCCTTTTCTCTGGAAAAGCAACGAAGACTACTTGTGCATCTTTAATTCTCCCAACCATAGGTACTTTTCTACTCTCCATGGAATAGCAGGAACCAAAGGTACATGTTAGAGTCAAGCCCAAAGCATGAGCTACTTTTGCAGGAATTACATTGTCTGATGCTCCTGAGTCTATAACACAATTACTGAGTTTATGGCCAACTATGAGGAGAGTCACATAGAATGGTTCAATTTTCTCATTAGGGGAAGTGACTGCAGCCACAAGGCTTGATTGAGGTGAGGAAGAGGGAGTGGGAAAAATACCTTTAGAAGTATTGGATGAGGCTTTGGATTTGGAATTGAAAAATTTTACCATTTTAGCAAAGGCTTTTGGATGGGTTTGGTAAAACTCTTGCCTCTGAAATTTGGATTTTGGTCTTTTTGAGGTGATCAATGATATCAAAAGACCCAGAGGTGGATGGGGCATCACTACTAGGAATAGGAGAAACTTTTGATTTATCAACTTTAGGAATTGAAGGACAAGAAGTTTTGGAAACATAAGTAGAAGGAGAAGGATTAGCATTACTCACCTCTTGTGTGGAGGCAGTGGGAATAGGAGCTCCTCTTTTCGCAACCATTGGAATAGTTACAGGATACTCTTTGGATTTCTTAGCAAGTTGCACCACTTTTTATCTTTTGTTCATTTTCTCCCGAGTCATAACAACATATGACTCACTATTCATATCTGCCACTCTTTCATCATATTCATCTTCATCATCCATACCTTCAGTGGTGAGGAAATGAGCTTGAGATCCACCAAGTTCCTCTTGTTCTTCATCAACCTCTTCTTCTGGGTCTTCAAAGTCTTCATTAAACTCCTCATCATCAGGTTCTTGAAATTCACAAGTTGCATTGACTAGAACCTTGATAGGTGGGCCTTCAATAGCCAATTTATTCTGAGAAGGAGGTAACCAGTTCCTAGGCTGAAAATTCTTCCTAGGAATATCTTGGTAAGGAGCATGCTGAGCCAATTGCTTTTTGATAGCAATGAGATCATTTTCCAACTTCTACACTAACTGATCTGAGTTGGATCCAGGAGAGGAAGAAGAAGATGCTTTAGATTTGGAAGGTTCTCTTTTCAATTTACCAAACATGATCAAATCATCTTCAACACTGATAGCTAACCGTTGATCAACATCCAGAGTTGCAAGGTTAGCTCTTCTTAGTGCATAACTTACTTCAGGTAACTGAGCATTGAGGAAGAAGCATTTTTGGATTTGATCTACAGGACGAGTGTTCTGTGGAATTTTATGAATGAGCTTGTTGAATTTGGCCACAAATTCTCTCATGGGCTCGAATGGTTCCTTCTTGATATGAGAGATTTGAGCTAATAGAGCATGCACATATTCATCCGGTTTGAAATGTTTTCAAACTAAGTTGTCAGGGTGGCCCAATCAATAATTGACCCATCAAGAAGATGATAGAACCAATCAACAACATTATCTTACAATATTTCCACAAAGAACTTGACAGAAACATCTTCATGCTCAATCCCAAAAATCCCACATGCAACGTTGAAGGCTACAATGTGTTCATCTGGGTGTACCTTCCCATCACCTTGGAATTTAGGAAAACCTTTCCTACTACTCCTGGGTAACTCATGCAATGGTTGAGGAAGAGCAAGAGGTCCAATCCATTTCCCCCAAGGTAGAGGTGCTGCCATATGTGGGAAGATTGTCTGAAGGGGAACTGAAACACCAACAAGTATCAGAGCAAGAAGATTAGGGCTGAGTTGTTATGGAGGAATGCTATTCTTGGAATTTATGTCTTTAACAGGAGGTGTGCTTGCAGAACGAGTTCCTTTGTTCCTTCTTGCTAGAAGAAGAGAGAAGTTTTGTTGCTCCAGAAGTTGAAAATGAGAATCTTCAACCCTGAGAGCTTTCTTCCCATGTGTATATCATAGAGTCGCTAGACCAAAAAAAGATCTTGAAGTTGTTTTAGAAAGGGATACGTTTGAAACAAAATCCCCAGTGGAGTCACCAAAAACTGTTGGGTTTTAAAATGGTACTTTAACAAAACCACAGTTAGGGGACAACAAGTCCCTCCTCTTTATGGGAGAGGTTCCCTTATTGAAAGCAAGAAACAAAGCTTATATACAAATGTACAACTTTCATCTTAAGGCTGGATTTATGACATCTTGAAATGCTTTTTTACCAAAATAGCTTATCAATACAAACAAATGGAAGATACTGAAAAAAGGGAAGAGTAGAATATAACAATACTTTCACGAAATATAGATAGCAGAGTATAACCTTATACATAATGAGAAAAGGTGATACAACACATAATCATTCAAATTCATAGCATAATCTATCATTCCATAGACACAAAGTTCTAGAAATCATATCAATAAGAACACAAAGTTTCTTATTGCAGAAGATAAATGATCCACAAATTTCAGGTAAGCAAGAAGAGACAATAGATGAAGATAGAGAGAAAGGGGAAATTATTCTGTATTGATTGCTTTCGATTATATTTACACTTCAAAAGTATCAGAGTCCAACATTTGCAATGAGCCAAGATCTTACATTTATAGATGAAGCGAAGAGAGGAGAAGAAGAGAAGGAAGAAAATATGATTTGGAAGCTCAACCACCAACCATCAATGCCCCTGCAAATCCACCTACAATCTGTCAAATCTGGTTCTGCATGTCTTTGGCATGCTGAAGAAGGAAGGATGGAAGATCAGATCAAATTTGATCTAGTTGAAGCAGTCTGATCACATATTAATGGCATGAAAGATGTTTTCTAGATTTTCACCCAAATCAAGATATCCATTTGGTTCTCCATGTCTTTTTGGAATGTTGGAGAAGGAAGGATGGAAGATCAGATCAAATCTGATATGTTTGAAGCAATCAGATCACATATTAATGCTGTGAAAGACATTTTCTATATTTCTAACCATAAAATCCCACTAAAAACAATATTTTATGCTTCTATGGCATAGAGGAGGCCAATATCTTTCCAACAGTATAAAATTTGTCGAAATTTGAGCACTAGAGTGAAAGTTATGCTCATTTGAATATTTGAATCGAATTCATACAAAAATGGCAAAAATGCAATTTTTGCAAAATGGATCTGCGGGCCCGAAATTGAAATTGTGCCTTTAGCACAAAAGATGTAAAGTGCAAAAGTTCCCCACAACCCCATAGGTTTGTAACTTCACTTTTGATGTAGGTCTGACATGTGGCTTTACCTGAGTGGTAACAAAGTCGTAGCTCATTTTATAATTTTACTTCTTTTGGAAATAAGGCTCAAAATCTCAAAGTTCTCCACCAACCCACTTCTCCACTTTGACTTTCAATGTGGGCTCAACATTTGACTTTATCCCTTTGTATGAGTGGGGCCGTAGTTCACTTTATCACTTTACGCCTTTTATGGAAACAAATCCAAAATTCCTAAAGTGTCCCGACAATCCACCTCTCCACTTTGACTTTCGATGTGGGCTCAACATTTGACTTTATCCCTTTTGGAAATAAAGCCAAAATCTTCAAAGTGCTCCACTTTACACATTCCTTTGACCTGAAACAAAGCCAAAATGTCCCTAAAGTGTCCCGCATGTTCACCTTTTTTTTAACTTTTGACTGCAGTCCCTCTGTTTGTGAAGGCTTTATATCTAAAGCCGGGACACTTGGAAGTGCTCCCACTCATTTGGAGACTCTGTTTGGACCTAATCTTCAGAGGTGTGTCGGGTCGACACATGACGATGTGCACATGTTCTATATTTTTTGTGTTCTACCTAAGTCCCTCTATTTGGTGAAGGCTTTATGTCTAACTCGGGACTCACGAAGAGCTGATGCATGTTTGGGACCTACTTTTGGATTTTCCCCCTGAAAGAGCGCTGAAGGGACACGTGGGGTTTTCCCTTGGTTCTCCTTTCCTTAGTCGATTCAATGACCGGTTCTGCCCCTTTTGAATTCTTTTGGACCCTAGACACATGGAGAGATGGCACTTGTTTGGGGAACCACCTTTGGCTTCGACCCTTGAAGGTGCGCCGATGAGACACATGGTGTCTTCCGCTGGCCTTAGACTTTTCAATGACCGATTTAAATTTTTGAAGGTCTGACCACGTGGAGGGTTGGCACTCATTTGGGGTTTGTCCCTTGGGTCTCACTTTTGAAGTTGCGCTGATGAGGCATGTGGAGGCTTCCGCTAACCCTCTTATACTTAGTCGATTAAACGGCCAGCTCTATCCCTTTTCTGGACCTTGGACACGTGGAGAGTTGGTGCTTGTTTGGGGAACTACCTTTGGCTTCGTCCCTTGAAGGTGCGCCGATGAGACACATGGTGCCATCTGTTGGCCTTAGATTTTTCAATGGCTGATTTAACTTTTTGAAGCTCTGACGATGCAGAGGGCTAGTTCTCACTTAGGATCCTGCTTTGAAACTGACCTTTAGAGGTGCACCATTGGGATGCATGGAGTCTTCAATCGGCTCTTTACACTAAGCCATTTCGATAGCTGGATTTGTCTTTTCAGACTCTGACCACGTGGAGGGCCTGCACATGTTTGGGGTTTCCACATTTGTGCACCATACCAAAAGTGTGTCGAAGAGACACGTGGCACCTTCCGTGGTCCTTCTATACTTAGCTGATTCAAGCCTCGATTGAACACTGCCTTTCTTCTTTTTCTCCTGCGCACTCTGATCTCCTTTGATGTCGTTGGCCTCCTTCACCAACCCTGCCCCTTCATTGTTGGATTCGAAATGTAGGCTCGCATGATTGAACCGCCCCTTTTGATTTTCTTCTGTGTAGGGTCATGTTTGATCAGTTTTGGCGAGGGGGGAAATTGGGATAACAGGCACCAAATCAAAACTTTCGAAACTTGACTTGAAAAACGAGGGGAATTTTGAGGGTAACAACAATCACGCATGCCTAAAAAAAGGGGGGCATTAATTGGGATACATGTTACATCTATAAACATGGGAACATATTTTTGTAGTGTCCATATCCTCATAAATATGCACATATACTAAAAAAATTCACAAATTTCAATACAAGTAAAAAATGTGAAGTATAATTTAGACTAAAGTATGGTCATGACCTCGATGGATGTTCTCGAATAGGGGACATATTCTCATATATTTCCATTCTTCTTATATTTATCATCTATTTACATGTTTCTTATATAATTTCAAACAAAAATTATTGGGTTCAAAGCATGACACACAGGGCATGAGTACTTCACTCATTCTCCTCTACACTACTTACACACAGTTGTAAAAATAGGGTTTAGGAGCATGGTTCTTCTCCTCTGTGATATTCCATAATTTATAGACTCAACATCAGTAGTAAAACACATTAAGGGGGCATGGTTTATCCATTATTTTTTGTGGTTTTATCTTACTCAGTAGTTACAACAATTATAATAGTGAAAATATTAGACCTATATCCATTTGGAGTAATGTGTTTCATGGGGTTGTGGAAGGCATCAAAGTGGATAAGTTCTTCATAGGTTGTCCTTCCTCTTCTCTCACAAGTTTCAAATAAGGGAATATATTAGGGTTAGTAAAACTATGATACACTAGTATTTTCTCTTGACTGGGTACTTTAGTTCCTCTCTCTCTCCTTTGGTTTTGGGTTGTATGTCAATACTCCAGTTTATCCTTTGACACAATTGGGGACTGATCACCCCCAATCCTTTGGCATCTCATCAAAAATTCCAAATATCCAAAGTATAACAAGAATGGGAAATCCTTCCTCTGTAGAATGAACAAGTGTATTCCTTCCATGTTTTGTACCTCCTTTACTTTAATTTATGCAAGTTCAAAGTAACAAAAGTTACAAGCATTATTTATACTTGAGTTATAATTCAGTTTTTACCATAGAAATTGACTACACTATAATAGTATAGGTTTCATCATGGAGTATGTCGACACCAACACACCAGATAATAGCTATCAAGTGAAGATAAAATGTGGACACTCAGGTATATTTTTCCACTAAGCATACAATTTTCAATTGCACACTTAAAGGGGGAAATGTAGACACTAAAATTTGGTAACTTGTCCTTTTGTAATAACAAGTTCATTTATGCTCCCTTGCTAAGAAAAATGCTCACATTTGGAATATAATCATTATATATCTCTAGATATTTTGTGAATTTCTTATCTATACACCCTATTGTATCACAAATTTGAGAAATGTTAATTAATCACAGCATTAAACTAGTCTTGTGCATCATTCTATAACTTTCTATATCACAACACACTGTACGATGGAAAAGTGACAAGCAAGCGTGGGAATCTACAAGCAACTCTTCCTCTCACCCGACCTCCTGAGGTTGTGCCGAGACAGCCGGTGGGGATGGAATATGTATGGGATGCAGACAAACTAGTTAGGCAATCTAATGTCTTCAATACGCACTAGTGGAATTTGAGAATCTAAGGCAAAAAAGGCCCTTTTAACCTGAACTGGTGTGATAGATCGATCGGCAAGGATGACTACTCGAAGGCTCTAATCAATATCGAGCTCTGGCGTGATTCGATCTATGGGTTGTGGAATACGTGGAAAATGACTTGGGATAGTTTCGTGTATGTCTCCAAATAAGGTCATATGGTGGATGGTAAATATAGTCGACTCTATGGACGATTCTCTGGCCTAGTCCAGAACTCTCTAGCTTTGTTAGCTGCTGTATCTAGTAAGGATAACTATTCGATGATGATAGGTGGAAGTGGAGTGGATCTGAATACTAGTGTGCGTAGGCCAATGTCTATGTCTGATCGACTTACGGATTCGTTGGGTTGCAGGATTTTTGGATCGCAACCGTAGACTCTCGTTTGTTGCGGTCCTGCTATGGTCATGCGTAGAATTAGTTCCTAATCCCAAACACCCAGTAATCGTACGCTTTCTCATCCTCTATATTCAAAACTAGTAGTTGTACGATCTTCTCAGAGTGCCTCACAGGCGTTCTTGCAACCTGAATTCTTAGGCTAGTATCTATGTCTGGGAAAATGTCTCCTACGTCTGGCTGTGGGACTAAAGGATCGCAACCAAACGTTTGTTCTCTTTCAAGCCCTTCTACAATCATATGAATGTTACCTAGGGTAATCTGTAGTTTAGTTGATTCGACCAAAACGTGTGCGCTTGGTCGTCCTCTATGTTTAACCCGCTCAACTGGGAATGGATTTGTTGCAAGCTTACCGTTGTTCGGAAGACTTGAATCCTAAGATTCTGATCTATATCAGTTATTGCTGTGATGAGATTGGGCTGAGGCACGATTGGCTTGAATACGTATTCCCTGGGCTCCCTAGGTCCCGTGATTGTCATACAAAATTAATAATATAAATTAACTACGACAAAGTGAAATTTAACTATTTTGATTATATCTATAGTATATATGATTTCTCTATTTTTTGTATTTTCTGATGAACTGTATGAAATTAAGAAAGCAGCTATTTAAAATATCTAGAATTGACAACTAAAATAACAACTTAAAACAAACAAAATAACCGAGTATAGCTATTTGTCTGTGTAATTTGTAGATCTATTCTAAACAATGAAATAACTTATCTAATCTATTTGCAAGACTCTCGATCCTACCTCAGAAGTGAGGAGTGAATCATAGTTTCTCAGAAACTATCAATCCCCACAGCTTCCCTGGAAATATTGAGATTAGAATTAACTGAAATAAAGTGATTGGCTACTTTATTTGATATGTTTCTAACTAGAACTTTGAAAGCTAGAACCTGGATTTTCCAGAACAGTGGCGAATCTGATGGTGTGTGTGATCTTGTCCCCTTAGTGTGATCTCCTCGTTCCTTCATTTTCACGTGGATCCAGAAAAGCGTGTAATGTTAACATCAACAGAAGTAGATATTGGGACGTAGGCAGCTCAAGATACAGACTGAATATAATGCGAGTAGGAGAGGGATAGCGCAAGAGTATAGAGCTTGGCTTATGCAATTCCTAGTGGGATTTATTGCGAGTCATGCAACATGAAACGTCTAGAACCTGAAACTATCATGTTTAAGGAGCAAAAACTGCAACTTTAATGGCTTCCTATTGATAAACAAACTATCTTATTCCAATGGATTGGATAAAATAACAGCAGTACTTGCACAAGATGGATATGTGGCTTACTAACAGTAAAACAATGCTAACTAAGCTTGCAATGAAAGAAACTAAGCATTCTAAGAAAAATGAAAACTAAATCTATTGCAAAGAGAAACCAGAGGTAAATTTTAGGGGCCATTTGCTTGAGCACAAGCCATCTATTTATAGCATTTGCATTTACCCAAGGTAAAAACCAAATAGAACTCTTAAACTATAAACAATGGCAAAACACTATTCCAAGGAACCAGAATCATAAATGCAAGCTTATGGCGGTGAAAGAAAGCTGGTAAAACATTGAAATTACATGAGTCGTGTTAAAAGAGCTTTCTGGAAAACGCGTAAAGGACCGCCGCTCTAAGCAGGGTGGCGGTTACAGGACCGTCGCCCTGTTCAAGGCGGCGGTCACGAGACCACCGCCCAGGCAGGGCGGCGGTTTCGTTACTGAAGAGAAAAAGGCCAAGAAAAGAGAGGAAAAGGGAAAAACAAAGCACGCAGGGGCTAAGCGGGGCATGCGGAATGTTAACGCACACTTGGAGATCTTTTCCGGATCCTGAACACTTTACGAGGAGACTTGTATCATCATTAGGGCACCTGTCACATTGTTCTGGCAGTACAGTACCTTATAATTTTGGGTACGTACACACACCTCTCTTATCTTGGACCATATAATTTGGCCGAGATGTGAAATCTAGTCATAGATAACTTGTATGGCCCTAACCTTTCACATTCTTCAAGTTTATTTTCAATTTAAATATCTTTATTTTATCATTTCTTCTTCCTAGATTCGACCTTATTAGAATATTTCACCTGTGGAAGGCTATAAAAGCAATTCAATATCAATTTATAACTCACGTGGCATTCTTATAAGTTTTGGTTACAAATATCATTCCGAAAGTACTCAAGACACTCCAACATCTTCCTAAATTAGTTGCACATCAATTAGGACATCCCTTATTACAGCACTGAAATGCTCAACCAGATCAAGGAGTGTAGCTTCTTCCTTTTCCAAGCATGAAAAGGTCATAGAGTCGTGTCCTAGCAAGAGCAAGGTCACTCCAAGTATTTTCAAAGGGTTTCAATGAACAGAGAGTTACGTCATGTAGTTAAAGAACACCACAATACAACACTACCATGTTAGGTACACTACATACTATAATATTAACATGTTATTCTTCATGTCAAGATACACAAGGGAACTCATAGGGGGTTGGCTTAGATTATACTCACTGATCTGAAAATGGGCATTTATACAAATTGGCTTGGTTTCTCCATTTCTAAATACTTAATCAATTTCTCATTTTTCTTATCTTTTATGTTAAAATTAGATTCATTGAAACCAAAATTGATCCAACATGATTAGTTAATGCATACACTCACTAATTCAGTAATTTCGAATATCAAATTTGAATATCTGGATTTACCACAATTTGTTGTAATTACTTAAAATTTAGTTAAAATATTAAAAATTAGACTAATATTGATTTAAAACAGTAGGTAATATAAATTAAAATAGAGAAACAATACTCCACAAATTGATAATGGAGTTCTTTCAATTGGACTACATCTACGAGCCCACTGAAACACAAACCACTTGATTAAATGATGCAAAAATAACACTTCTTACATCAAAATATTATCCAATGATGAGCCATCTCTCCCAAAACAGGGCTTCAATCACAAGAATATCTCTATCTCTAGGAGTCTCTCAGGTTCAATCTCCGCCCAAAATCAATTATCTCGCATACTTGATTTCTCTTCCTTTACAAAGGGAATAATACCGTTACAAATGGTTATAAAATTACCTTCTTCCTTTACAAAGGGGTTAAAAATTTCTTTATGCCATTACAATAGTGGCCTATTTATATTATTTATAGGATTCGTCGTCAAATGGATAATACCATTTCTATTGGCATAGTTTTCAAGATTTAAATCCCTTTAGAAATTCCCATATCTACCTTTTCTAGCAAAAAATCCCAAATTTAAAAGGGATATAAGCAAAATTGTGTTTGTTAGCCCTAAAATAGGGCATGGTTGAGTTGGTTAAAGCTAAAAATGAAATAAGCTTATTCAAAGTCAAATCCCCGCCTCGATATTTCATTTTTTTAAGGCTTATATAATCCTTTAAGCACCTTGGATAGTTCTTTTATCCTTGCAATTTGACTTTGAATAGGCTTATACTAAGCCTTAAGCACTTTTATTATGCATTGCCTTAGCATCTTTATCCCACATTGATGGGATGCCATCCAACATAGGCTTTAAATGCTTATCTCCTTTCCTCATTAAGAATTCATGGGGACCATGAAACTTGGTTGCTTATTGTCATGTACTTGGGCACTTAGTTGACTATTGAGTTGGCTTTAGACTCAGTCATTGAGCTTTCCTAACAAGTGCATTAGTTAGCATGTGAGTTGGTTATTGCTTGGTTGGAACTTGTCTTTGGAATTCGTGGGATCTAATCCCACATTCTCTATGAATTTTTATCCAATTTGGTTTATATGCAAGAACACTTGCAATGGAATGTGAAGAATAAGGTGTAAGGGTACCACTCCTAAGAAAAAGTGGACCCCACTGGCTAATGCCCCCCCACCAAGAAAATAGTGTGGGCCCCACACTCGATCGTCAAATATTGGAGGACAAAAAGTAAACAACCCTTTTGTTAAAATGTTCTTTTCCATGTGTTAATACCCAATTGGTCCACTTTGTAAGGCCAGTCAACATGATGACATCAACACCGTACATGTGCACAAATTTTTACCTGTTGGAGCAAAACTTCAACGAGCCATAACTTTCACCTACAAAGTCATTTTAACCTCGTTTAAAATTCATTAGAAATTTCTCAATGATTTATTCATTGTATAGGAACTTGTAACTTGAATACATACCATGTGACCTATATTTTTTTGGGTATCCTCGTGGATCACTCGCACTTGCACAAATACCTAAGATAACTACACCAGGCTTTATCCCACATCAGGGCATGTAGTGAAACACTAGATTGGTTTGATCAAGTCAACTGCCAAGGGAAGTAATTCCTCACCACACACTTGATTTCTATTTTGGTTTGCTAATATTTTGAAAAAGGGTATTACTTGTTTCTATCCACTTTGTTGCAGGTTATTATAGTTCATCTACAAGTTACATGAACAAGAGTGAAATACAACATGTATGCCTAGATTTAGATCAACTTACAAGATGTGTTAGTTGACATATATCATATCTCAAAAAATTATATTAAATAAAAATGTGTTTGTGTTGCCACCATTGACTATGTGAGGGACAATTACCTAGGTTCTTGGTTGAATAATGTGGGCTAAAATCTCTAAGATCTTAATCTAAATCTGCATGTAAAACACTTAGAAAATTGTTAGTTATTTTTTGTGGTTAAGGGTTCTACCACATTAATATCCCTAATCCTTTTAAGGTGATAATATACATTTTATTTTAGTAAAATGAAAAACTAGATGAATGAAAATAGATGATATACCTAACTCAATCACAAGTCATTTGTACCTACAATTGAATGAAAACCGCAAGGAAATCGTAAGCCAAACATGACTGGAGCTTGTTTTTAAAATTTTCCAAAATAGTAGTTTTGTGGTTAGTAACAATACTTTGGGATCTTCCTTCACCTCTGTAATAACTTCCACTACCAAAATATACAAGAAAAGAAGAAAATACCATAATATGGGCTCAAATGCACAAAGAGTCAAGGGGTTGGAATGAGGGGGTGAATGTTATTTTATAGCTTTTGAGTGCATAGAAGATTGTGACACATACATGTGTAATGTATACAGAGGGGTGAGATGATAAGTGTTTAAAGTGCATAGAAAGTGTAAATGGGTAGGTGGAGTGGTTGAAATTAAATGTAAGTGGGCGAGCATGAGTACATAGGTGATGAGGTGTCTTTTATCACCTTTTAAATGGATTTAATATTTTTGATTTTACGAGATTATTTGATTTTTAAGGATTATTATTATTTTATGATATTTTTTATATTGTTAGCTTAGGAAATCTTATGTGCAAGGTGCATTTTTGGGTCTACATTTTCCCCTTTTTGAGTTACGTGTTGTAGTAGATATGATGCAACATAAAACCTAAAGATGAGATGTGGATAATGCAATCCTATAAAAATGATGTAAACATCCTAATTCAATCACCACATTAATTAATCAATTTATTCATCCCATTTTAAATCCCATAATTTATTAATAGATAATTAATCAATGATTAGTTAATCTGATCACATCCTAATCACCAACCACATCGTCATCCACATCAACTTTCACTATCCCCCACGTCCCCCATTACCTAATAAAAAAATTCAGTCAATTATCTATGTCCCCCACTATCAAATAAAATAAGAGGAAAAAAAATCTCAATTTATCATTTGAAGTTATGTTTCTTCGGTTAAACAAAATATAAAGCTAGTAGGCTTGAGTCATGTGCTTAGAAGTATGAGTCTCGTGCATTCTGTGGAAGTCCTGCACTTTTTCAGTTTTGACTTGTATGTCATTCTAGAGTTGAAGATAGTCTAGATCAATAACCAAAATTCTCCGAATTGATCTAGCATTCAACCTTCATCCTCTAATATCTTGATGGCATGCCCATGATTTCATGCCCTAAATCTAAACATTCAAAGATGACCAATAAAAATTAGGATTTTTTTTTAAAATGCTAGTTGAGAATTAAATGTGATTAAACCATTATTATTCCAAACCAATTGGCTCACTACAAATGTATTGAATTGAATATATTAATACTTCTTCTACAATACCCTTGTTGGCGAGATTAAGACTAGCCAAGTTTATTAGGAACTCAACCACCAAGAATAAAAACAAAGCACCAATGAGTAATAGTATGCAATCATAAGTTATCCCATTTTATCAATCCTCATTATGCCAACTCCATTTAATTTGTTAAGGGGGGATTGATCATGGACATAAAATATCATGGTCCTATTATGTAATTTTATGATCATTAAATTTCCACCAAGTGGTTCACCAAGATTTTACTAGGTGTAATAATATGAGTATTCAATGGATCCAAATCAATGGTAAAGTAGGGTTATGGATCACAAGTCATTAATTTAGTCATGGGTGTCAGTTACAAATCATGTTATTGCCTACGCGGTAACATTATCTAAGTTCAAACCAAATATTATTCGTACTAAATTTATTTGTTATTTATATTTCCAGCATGATACTATGCCAAGGGTGATAAAAGGTTTAATAACATGTTTAATTATTGTTATCTATCCAAGCACAACTTAATCATGGAGAAAAAGGGAATTTGTCCATAAAGTATATACACTAAATGAGGTTAATCTAATAAACCTTCATCGCCTAGTTGCGAGCTCATTTCTACTCTTACACAATAAAATTTCTTAAGAGGTATGATCATAGTTTTGTGAGCATCAATCGACATTTAGTTAAATTATTATTATTGTTGCATCTTCCCCACTAAGCAGTTAGTTTTTCTTTAACTAAGTGTTAGGTTTGAAATATGGGGCATGGGTTCCAACTAAATGGACCCATGCCCATTTGCATCATAATTCAACTAAGGTTAATTTAATACCCAACTTATTCATCCAAATTTGAGGGGGAAGATTGTGTCCCTATAAGTGAAAAAACCTAGGTTTTATCTGGGCCCTTGGATCAAGGAAAGCTACACAATTGATCTCAGGGATTCCTAAAAGCCCTAATCTCCACTTATAATTTCTCTATAGAAATTCATTTTTTTCATTTTCCCCTTATTTCACTGTTTCTCTTCTTATTGCAAGCAATGGATCTTCCATGGAGGACAAGAGAGTTATCTATTGATTTCTATCAAATTATTTTTGTTTTATTTCCAATTCCCTTATTAGGGCTTCAATGAACAGTAATGTGTATATATACAAATACATTTAAATGTATGTATGTTTACCTGATTTCATGGGTATTTCCAAGATATATATTTATATTTTTTGTGTTTGAACCCAGCACACACACCCACCGACCCACCCACCCACACTCACACCCACACACACACACCCACCCACACACACACACCCACCCACCCACACTCACACGTATGTGAAAGGGAATATTTCCTAAGTAGACACCAAGTAACAGATAGTTCCGTGTAGGTTTAAACGTGGTCGAAATGTGTAAACATTAGTTGTGCCCATTTACTATGGGTTTTGTTTGTATCCAAGGCCAAGAGGATTTTCAGGGGTGGGGGTTACGGCCATGAAACGGCACCCATATTAGTTTTTATATACATATTTTATTCCTAAAAAAGTATGATTATATATATATATATATATATATATATATATATATATATTCCATTCAATTAAATTTTGATTCTATACTGATAAAAAACCAATCTATGTCTTGAAACTCCCCCTTTTTGGAGTTAAAATTAGCGAGATTTCAGCTTTATGTTCCTTGTGTGTGTGTGTGTGTGTGTGTGTGTGTGTGTGTGTGTGTGTGTGTGTGTGTGTGTGTGTGTGTGTGTGTGTGTGTGTGTGTGTGTGTGTGTGAAAATTTTCCTATTAAACAATATGCCCATATTCACAATGGTTTCTATAAAGATGTGGAAATCTTATAATAATATCTAATTTAGATTCATATATATGCATGTGTATTGTTGCTAATAACCCACCACCACACTTATATTTATATAAATAAAATTATCTACCTCTACCCTTATTTATAAACATAGAGAATACTAAATTTCTTCTATACACTCATACCAATCCACAACTAAATTTCATCATGTTCCTTGCAACAATGGTATAGAGTAACTTTCCTTTATACACATACTTGCAATCCTTCACATTTCCTAACACAACTTTTACAACTTCATCCAACCAAATGAATAAAATATTTAGTTTATAAGTCGAGTTTCTATGGAAAAGTTAATTTTCATAATGAAGAGTGGTTAGATGTAACATAAGCAAACCATGAAATGCACTAACTTAATAATGGGTTCCCTTATTATTTCACACACCATGAAATATCCAATCACCATATACACGAATATAGCTCAGAAATTTGTATTACATTAGATATGTATATGAATAATGAAAACCATTTCCCTCATTTCAACCTATAACAATAATTATCTTAAGTATGTTTTGCACGGTTATGCAATTTAGAAAAGACATTTTGAACTAACAATACCTATACTATTGATTAAACTAAAATGTAATATATAATAACCTAATCTAATGCAAGTTTGCAGTAAATAAATAAATATAGAACTACTGAAATAATACCCAAGCAAAAAAAGCTATAAAATATGAAACCCTAATGTGCAAAGAGGGTTAGAAGAGCCTTAGTTGATTCGCAAAGGTTGTTAGATTGTGTTGCGGTGGAGACTGGCTGAACAAGGATAGAAACCAGTCACACAGAAGCCTGGAAAGTTACAGATCTAAGTGATTTGGTTGGATTGGGGCACCTAGAGAAGAATAGGGACGTTTGCGGGTGCTCTGGTCTGATTTTTAGGTTCCTTGGTCTGCAGAAATGGTTGAAACCTGGTTCTGATATAGTCGTTAGGTGTCTACACTTCTTCCCTTCTTGTTATATGTATGTCATTGAACTTTATTGGATGTCATTGCAAACCTGTAATGGATAAATCACATTCAAAACCCCAAGAAAATCATAAAAACCCTAAAAAATAAATATGCATATGAAGGGGTCAAATTTTCCTCAACTACCAAATTGATGGACTTATAACTAAGCATAGCACTACATCTCAAACCCAATGTAGTTCTAGGTGTGTGTGTGTGTGTGTGTGTGTGTGTGTGTGTGTGTGTGTGTGTGTGTGTGTGTGTGTGTGTGTGTGTGTGTGTGCAAGCGTGTGCGCGCGGGGAATTGTGCTCTAGGTTTCCCTTGTGTCAATCGCACTTTGTGAGTAGTGAGCAAGTAACTAGATGTAGAATGTAAATAATGTGTACATGGAAACAATAAACTCCCCTCCTATGAAATGTGATGAAAATGAACCAGCCTTGTGTCCCTTGTGATGGAGATATATGGATGCAAACAGAGCTATAGATTCCTTTGATGGACGTAACCTTAGGTGGAGATAGTATATGCTTAGTGTTTGGTCCCTTATTGTGATTACATAACTTTAAATTTATATGATTCCCTCGTTTGAATTTCATAATCAACCCTCAAAAGGTTGACTACCAAAAAGATAAGATGCTCAAATGGCTAGAAAGGACCCAGAAAGTGTGACCAAAGTACAAAGAGGACAAAGGTGCCCAGAGGGGACGAGGGCGCCTTGCGCTGGCATCCTTTGCTAGGCACTAGTGTCAAAAATGAAAAATGCCAAAAGGAAAAAAGTAATACTGAGTAAGTACAAGTGTAAGACTCAAAGTAGAAGCATAAATCATAGAAATGTGGCCAAAGACATGGGGGTAGTTAGTACTTTTCTTACTCAAGAATCATGTAAATAATAGTATGTGATCAAGACTAGATAATAACCCAAAGTGTGTGATTTTGTGTCTACATTTACCCTGACTTTGTATTGGTGAGCAAAATGCTTAATAACATAAATTAGATAGAGGTGTGTACCTGATATCTATGTAGATTGATGTAGAAAGCGTTCTGAGGGAGTAGACAAACACGGATTGATAAAAAGATGGAGCATGGAGACTAAAGATGCAAAATTGTAAAAGGTGATGAAAATTAACCTAGGGTGGAAGCATATGTGTATATGTTGATGTGTGTGTGATTTACATGTTCTTATTATCATGTTGATTTGTTGTTGATGATGTTGACAACTTGCTTCCCATATGAATGAACCTGTAAAACAAAAGACGGACAAGTAGTCAAATACACATGTATATGTATAAAAAACATGTAAGGAAGTATGTAAAAGAAAAATGTTGAAAATCTTAAAAAGGAACATGTGCACCTGATCCGCGATGAGGAAAGAGTGTAGAAAGGATCCTGTAAATGAAGTGTGGGTTTTTTAGGCAATCTCACACCATTGACAGAAGAAGTATAGGGAGGAAAGTTTTATTTATCCTCCAGCCTTTAACTGCTTCCCGAAACTGTAGAGATCTTTGTACTGTCTATTTTTTTGGCAATCTAATGCCATGACAAAAGTAGTGTAGAGAGGAAGGTTTGGTGTTATCTTTTATTCTTTAACTACTCCCTGGAATAAAACACCACTACAGATGATATGTACTAATGCATGTGTAAGCTACCTTGTAAAAATCATTGTGTATGATTTATATAGACTGTGTTGAACCCAATCGATGTGTAAGTGCCCCTTGGTTATAGGCACTCTACGAAAGGTGTCATTGTACTAAGGTCCCAAGTATGATTCTGAGACTTGAATTGTGTTGTACAGGTATTGTTTTGTATTTTATAATGTGTGTAGACCACTGTATGGGGTGTGTGATTCACCCAAATGATGCCCCTCTCTTTGGGGGCGCATGCGACGTCACTGAAGGAGAATGCGGCCCAAAAGAGGACGTACCACTAAAAATGTGCCATGTATGGGGGAAGGGGATGTGTTTGGTATAAATCAAGGCACATGCAAACAAGTGACTAGGAGAAAAGTGTTAGTACGAACAAGCATGCATGTATAATAAAAAGTGTAAATTAGGCAAACAATGTGTAGGCAAATAATGTAAACACCCAAGAAGACAATGTATACCACCAAAAGTGGGGTTACAAACATGGGATGCCACTCATGGTGTCGCAAGACGAATTAAGGGCGGATGAAAACAAAAGCATACAAGTGTGCACACAAGACAAAGGAATAATCCTGGAAATAATGGCATACAATGAAAAACAAGTACAAAACAATATAACAAAATAACCATGGTGGAAAAATACTCCTGTAAAAAAAAATGGTGCACATGAAGCACCCGTTAGCATGTTAGAAAGATAAAAATTATGTCAAAGTGTTTAGAATCCGATAAAGGAGGGTGTTATGAACAATAATGAAACAATAACACCTGTAGTATACGAAAGTGGGATGCCCTTAGGAATCGTTGTGGGACTAGTAATAGGTATTGCGCCAAACATCCATGTTGTGTGTTGTATGCATACTAAACTAACAAAGCTATGGAATGAAAGTAACACCCAGTAGCTTCAAAACAAATTTAATCTAATAACAACATCAACATAATACCTTAAAGGAATCAGCTAATTATTGCATAAACATGAATGAAATCATCTAATGTTAACCATTCCTACTATTAATTGTACGATTACTTCTAAACATGAGCCTCTTTAGATCATGCGTAATCAAATTTGTGTGTTTTGATCTCCAAAGAGAGGGAAGGATCTCATCAAGAAATGGATCTACAATGCCATACTTAGATCTTCATTTCTACTCAACAATGGTAGAATGGATGCATAAGATGAAGTAGATATTCCAAAATAATGGAGAAGGCTCTTATCATATGTCTTATATGAGAATAATAACAAATAACATGGTGTAGGTGTGAAATGAAGGTAGGTAGGGTCCTTCATATAGCTTTCCAATTTAGGAGAAGCTATGCAAACCTAGTGCATGTGGGATAGAGTAGATTTAGAAGAAATAAGCTTGATTAGAGAAATTAACAAGTGATTATCAACTCATGGGATTTGGAGACGATTTAATTAATCAACTAGGATTAATTAATAGGTTTAGAATAAGCTTAGAAAGCTCTTTAGATCTAATTTAGAGAGAAATACGTATGATTTGGATGATTTGAAGGGGGGATTTAACCAATAAGAGGGTTTATTGATTAAATACAAGGTTAAATAAAGGCTTAATTAACTAATAATAGCTAATTATTCTGATTCGAAGAGAGGATTATAACCAACGAATTCTCTGTTAATTGGCATCCAGAGAGAAGTAAAGGCTAGTTACTTAACGAAGTGCCATTAATTGACCAGAAATGGAGGGAAATGTTAGTTAATTAACAAAAAATCACTAATTATAATGATAAATGATAGGAAAGAGGGTAATTAGTGCAATCTTAGTAGTAAAATTATGTCAGGTGGATTTTAGGTGTCTACATTTTCCACCACAATGGGGTGGACTTGTAAGTGAGAGTTGCACTACATCTCAAAGACCCATATATAGTTCCAGACAAGTAAAAGTGTGTAAGAATTGTGCCCTAGGTTGCTCTTAGTGCCAGAATCGACACTTGGATAGAAGAAGGAAGTAGCTAGATAGTAAAGAAATATAGTAAATGTGTAGGATGGTATAGAATGGACTAATCCCTCCTATGCCCCAGGTGTTGATGCAGAAGAACCTACCCTTGTGATCCCTTGAAGATGGATAATGAAGATAGAATGAAGATGAAGAGCTCGGAAATATGCCTTGATGGATGCTAACCTTAGGTGGAGATAATAGAAAATTCTTCAGTTCTTGGTCATTTATCTATGATCACCGACTTCATATTTATTATGATTCAAGCTTACTTGGAAAAGTCGTAATTAACCCTGAAAAGCTCTGAATACCAACAAGATTTTAGATGCTCAAATGGCTAGACTCAAGGCACCATGCATAACGTAATGTAATACGAGTAAAGTACAAAGAAGATAGGGGCGCCCAGATTGGGAAACAAGGGCAAACACTGACGTTAGCTAAAACAAACTATGTTCTAGGTAGTTGTACCAATCTTTTTTGATTATCAAATGCTGAAGACTGAAAAATATAGACAGTTAGCAAGTAAGGGTGTAAGACTAAAAGTAACAACCAAGGATAAATGCGAGGTGAAGAAATGGTGGCCAAAGGGATCCTATGAAAAAGTTAATTAGTACACTATGAAACAATACTTAGGAACTCATTGTGCAAGATAGTACATATGTAATAAGAGACTTTAGATTTGTTACCCAAAGGAGTGTAGATTTCAGATGATTCTACAAGTCATGGTTGTTACTTTGTATTCAAGCTTTTCCAAAGAAAAATCTTGTCTGTGATCCCTTAATGAGATTTATGATTGACAACTCATCTATGTTATATACCCATCAAATTCTTCAACTGCATGCTTTGTGGCTTTAAGGTAAACCCTTGTTTTGAATTTTTTTTGAAAAGTTTACGAATTTTACTTGGATATGTAATTTTTAATATTTGGGCTCTACATATTCCGCCATTATTGGCCCTTGTGTTAATGATTTTCTCATCCAATGTTGGCTTAGATGATTAATCAGTCATTTTGCTGATCTCTTGGCTCAGTTTTTTACAATCTATGACTTGGCCAAATGGGTTTGGGTGACTCATCTTTTTGTGAATTCATAGTGCATTCACTTTTGTAATCTTTCTCAAAGCCTCAATGTGTATAGGACTCTCCCTTTGATGTTATGATGCTTTCTAGTCTATCACTGCATGGAAATACTCACCGAGTTTTGCGAATCTTGCTTGTTTTTATCTCATGCATTCTTATGTCAGATTAAGGCCAAGACTCTGCATAGGTTCAACATGTTGATGAAACTAAAACCAATGAAGTGCTATCGAAGGATCTGTGCATTCTCCTCATGTAAGCTAATTGTTTACGAGGAGACCTTTGCACCCACTGATGATAGATCAAAACCAGTCAGATTATGTCTTTGTACTGGAAACACAAAAAGGATGGAAGCTTCAGTTAGATGGATGGTAAAAAGTGCTTTCTTATGCACATCGATGATCTGAACAAAGAAGAAGTATACAATGACCCATGACAAAAGGATGGATATCGACAATGTAGTTAGCATCCTTGCAATGAAAAGGTGGTGTCGTCTAATTAAGTCTCTTTATAGGCTCTTAAACAAGCGCTCAGTAACATATGTAATCATGTAAAATCATCGATGATCTACCTATGTGCACGTGGAACATGTATTACCTCTTGTAGCCCCTCTAATTCAAATTTGTATATAGCAATAAGTGATAGGCACACTGGACATATTGTCATTTAGGAAATATTGTATGTGGATAGGCGATCTTGTGAATCACAGGGTGTTTAGGAAATCTCATCAAAGATGCTTAAGAATGATTTGCCAGAAATCCATTTTGACATGATAAAGATGTATGGGGCCGCTAGTCACTATTTTTCTTGGCTTGGAGATATGGTAGAAGAAGCAACCATAACTTTTATCTCCCAGATGAAACTATGCTAAGACACTCCTAGAGAGAGTGTGGGATGTCTGATTGTTTAACCTATGTCCACTCCAATGGATTGAAAGGTTTGTAACTTCCTGAGATTCCAGGATTTCAGCTCTCAAGTAGATGGTAGTCATTGATAGACATTTTATTGGGAGTCTCAGATGTACTTGACTGGATACCGGACCTTTGGAAGTGATTGTGATGATGAGCTATCTTTCTATATGGTCATGCAAATGAGCCTAAAATTTCTTCACAACAAGTTTTTTAGATGTAGATAGTGATAGGATCTGTAAGAGGTCAATCATTCTTTATAGTTTACGAAGGTCAATGAAAGACCAGGTCAAATTGCAGATACAATAGAGATAAATGTTACATCAATTGATGTTCAGGAATAGACTAACCAAAATATCATCTCAGGAATGAACATGGTAGGATGACTTGTAAAGGAATGAAAAGAAAGGGAAACTAAGATTACTCTCCATCTGTAATGTAGGTACCTAATTACAATGTTTGATCTTTGTACCTCTGTTTTTTTGTGATTTTTTCTCATTTTTTTTGTATTTTGGAATTTAGTTTTGAACATTCTTGCGAAGAAAAGTCACGCCAAAGGGAGATGTCATTGCGATAGATGCATGATTGGGAAGCTTGTGACCCAAAAATGTTTATGATTTCCATGTGATAAGACCCAAAGCACATTATGTTTGTAATGTTTTACTTATCAAGAGTCAAGTATTATCCATGATCTCATTGATCCAGTGGTCCAGATCATACTCAACAAATGACTCAGATGACTTATATATTCAAACATGAATTTTGTATGTGAGAGCTTGAATTCCTTATCCAGAGGTTTATCCACTTTGTGTCATACATGTAAAAGGTTGGAATGTTGGTGTGAATTGATTTATCACATATTTTTAACTTTATGAACGTTTGCAGTTAGTTAGGAGTCTTTACAGCTCTATCCAACTTTTGATCCCTAGCCAGATGACCTGAATATATTTGGGTTTCATATAAAGACTAATGTGTGATTTTCTCTCCTATCCCCAACAATGCGAGAAGAAAGTGGATCGTTGGTTGAACTAATGATAGTGAGGCTCAATTATGGTGGTAATTAGGCCAATCAAAGCTTGATAGAAGGATAGTGTGATGGACAAAAAGGATTTCCAAGAATTAAGAGGATGGGCTACCATGAGGTGTCCTATAAATGAAGATCAAGGGTTACTAGGATGTGGCCCAAGATGGAAGATGAATTGAATACTTGGAGGTCTATGAACATAATTGATAGAAGATGATGGGCTACTAATTGGCCCAAGAATAGAAGATTAAACTACTTACTAGAGAATGAATCCCTTGAATCATTTATAGAAGGATGAACCATTTATACCATAGGATTATGTTCCCAGAATAGAATATGAAGATGGGCTACTTGGTGGTGGCTCAAGATATAGAAGATGAGGGGCTACCAATTGGTAACCAAGAGTGATATTGTACAGTCGTTATTAGGAATCATGGAACTAGAAAAGATAATGAGTGATAGAAGATAGGCCATGGATAAATGCTAGACCCATGGGGCTACTCAATCCTGCATATGAAGAATGAAGAAGATGGGAACAAAAGGAGGTTACCCAAGGTTGATGATTGTATATCTTCCAATTAGTTTCATATGGCTATAAAATGAATCAAATTATATCTTTGATTGAACTAATGAACGTAATTGAGGTCTAAGTACATGAATCCTTGCTCATGGTCCTCTAATTAGGCATGTCATCGTAGTAACCCCATGAACTCTTTGATTCACTTATTCATTCTAAAATAAACTCAATCGATACAGGATTTTGTTTTTTGACTAATTGAGTAGGCTGATTAGAATCAAATAGGTTATGAAATTGGTGTGGAAGACTTAGTCCACAGATCATGTACTTGCAATGAGGTTTACATGAAGTCAAATTTGGCCTCAAATGTCTCATGAGTAGAAGAAGATGTAGATTACATAATTGGTTGAATATGTGATGAAATTGGGGCCAATAGAAGATAACATAGTGTACCACTATAAACGTAATTATATGCATATACATAAAAAGTCCATAGATTATGATGTAGGAGTCGACTTAAATTATTGTCTTGAGAGAATTTGAGTTGCATGAATCTTTGAAGAAGGAAGATCTTGCATCGATGGGGTCTTGCATTGATAATCATTTTTGTGTGTTCCTCTTTATTTCTTGTTCATCCTGAAAGGGAGGAAACTAACTCAAGAATCTTCTCTAGATGTTTGATTGGACGGAACTTGGAGTCATCTTGATCTTTAAAAGAAGATGATGACTAGCCTTCTCAGGTGTACTTTTTTAGGTGGTCTTGCAAAGAAATGAAGTGATAGCCATGACTTATCATAGTCCTAGAATCATAGTGAATAGTTTCATCTCCATGACATTAGACACATCCTATTTCATTCTTGGATAAGTATATAACTTCAATGGACATCTGTCATTATTAGGGAAGCACTTACTTGTTTTAAGATCGACATGAAGTTAGGGGATTTCATGTCCCAAAACCCAAGCCTCAGAAATGACGATTCTTACAATGTAAACTTGGGCTCCACAAAATACCTAAAGGTATATTCCTTGGGTACACCCCTAGTGAGCATGTACATCTCTATACTAGGCAAAGTGACTTGATGGTATATTCATCTATAGTGTAAGGAGACCACAGGTCCCCAAGATCACTCACTAGCCAACCCCATATTGACACATAGGTGGAGAGCCAGTTTATGGCACCACCGTCGGAGTGTGGTATTAAAAGTGGGGTATAGCTTGATTGAAAAAATACTTGACTAGTTAGGGTGTGTTCGTATGCATGACTTAAAGTCTTTGAAGCAAAAGTATTTATGAATAACATCCCCTTAACCATCCCATCATATTAAAATAGTTAATTAATCCCAACATTATCATAACCATCCATCCTTAATCCATCCTTAACATTACCAATCCTAATCTAAATATTAATCCCATCACACATCTTATCAAACCATAGAATTTGATCCTCAATCCCCATCCTTTCCAAATGTGAACATCCAAACCCCTACCTCTTCTCTAAATCCATAAACCAAGTTATCCCATCATCCCCTACCCATCTAAGTCAACCATAACACTTTGACCATGAAGCCCACATACCATCCAACACATTAACAAAACAAACTAAAACCTAACATCCTAGGTTAACCAATCCTCTCCTCATCATCCGAATCAATAGGACCATATTGATCAAAACATCCTAAGTAAAATAGCTCATCAACATAATCAAAAAATATTTTATCTTCAATCTTTAAACAACCAATCAAACCCTAAACCATCATCCCCTAACCAACCCCATCCAAAATTTCCCCTTTCTATGATCCCTACCACTCACCCCATTGACTTCCTCTTTGAGGAACACCAATCATCTCAATTCTTACCTCAACCTAAATAACATAAACCATTATCCCCACAATATAATTACATCTACTTTGACCACCTAAATAACTTTTACCTAGAACAAGTGAACCTCCTTTATGTCCTTTTTAGTCTAGCCACCAATCCCAAACCCATACAACCATTACAAAACCAAAACCTCCAAATTCCCTATCAATCATCATGACCTACAACTTTCTTCCATAAAAAATCATGTGAGTAATCCACAATTATTCAAAACCGTAACTCCTAAATCTAATCATTATCAAACTTATAATCAAGTTCCATTCACATACCCACAGTAATCCAACTCACGGTACCCCAGCATTATTATCTTCCACATCCCATTATATTCCTCCATCCTCGTCATCCAAATCCTGATCCTACAATGGAATTTATCCTAGATTGTTCCACAATCCCTAATCTACAGTCAAATTTATCCCCTAAGAATATTTCATCCCCTCCATCACATGCACCCAATCCTAATCAAAACTATCTCATCTACTGTGACTCATAAGTCACCCTCATCCCCTTCTACCACCAATCCTAAACCATCTAATGTGGATCCTACACCACCCTCGTCATCTTCATCCACATCTAATCCTAATCCATCTCCTTCATCACCTAAATCTCACACTATCCTATCCTCTAATCCTATTTCAAATCCATCATCATTCAATTCTAAAATATCTAGCATAACTCCTAAATCACTAACTCATAAACCTAATAAATCCAATCTCAATCCTACCCCATCTAATGTTGTTCCTATGGCACCTTAATCTACTTCATCCCCTAAATAAAAAAATCTAATGTGGTTCTTACACCACACCCATATCCTAAATATCCTTCATCCCCATCATCATCCAACACTAATGTGACCCCCCATATCACCCATATCACACCCATCCCCTTCATCTACATTTATCAATCCCAAAAACTCTAATCCTAATCCCAAACCATCTACTCCAACTAATCAAAAATTAACCAAATCTACTTCGGCCTTAAAGCCTAAACCATCCACTTCGGCCCCTAGGTCTAATCTATTTGCTTTATCTTCTAAGCCATATAACAATCTAATCCAACCCATACATCCAATTCCAAATCAACCAAAACATCTCATCAATCCACCCAATCCTGCACACATTACTTCCACTCCCTCCAAATTACTTCCTGAAAAACCATTTAACCTAAACCACTTCACTCATTTAGGAGAATCCTTGATAACCATCTTCCATAATCTAAAAACCTTTAACATGATCATCTATCCCCCAATAAAATCCGGTAATCAAAACGTCTCAAACCATATGGATATCAGGAACACTATTATTGTGATTTCCATCACACTCATGAACATCCTACCAATCCTTTCATGCAATTTAGGTCAAATGTCCAAAACCTCATTAACTATGTGATTCTTATCCTTGTACCTCTTTATCCATGACATTTCCATCCCAATCCTATCCCTAACCATTGTACACCATCCAAATTCAACTCAATATCCAAACATCTTCATCCCTCCAAATCTCATCATACATCCAAAAATCCCTCACCCAACCAAAAATAAAAACAAATCTCACTCCCATCCTTTGTTAAGTTTGGCCTCTTAGCGGATGATAAAAACTACAATCCCTAGTTTCATGATGACCACATGGCAAAAAATATCATCTCTCATCTTCCATCCCCTTCATATCCCTATAGCAAAAAATATGTTCACTAATATGAAACATCGAGGAAAAGGCTTAGGCATTCATGAACAATGCATTCACAAACCCATCTCCCTTCATCAAAATCTTGGTCATTTAGGCTTAGGGTATAGCCCTAACACTAACAACATCCCTCCCACTACTCCATCACAACCCACCCACATTTTATGATCCTATTATCCCAGCTACTCCCCATTAAAAATCATTAAACCCCCTACAAATACCAAACACTAAAAAATGGATTGAGCATGTAATTCATCACCTGCGCACATATGTTCTTTCCTTCCCACCTATCCTCCTTCCATCCAACATTCAAATACCTTTACATATCATCCATTCACTATCATCACATAAATTAATTTACTCTATCCATCTATTCATTTGAACACTTGATCTACTTTCTCACATATGTTGTAAGCCAATAGTGCCTATTATAACAGTGTGACCTTGGTTTATCATTACCTCCAACATTCAAGTACAATTGTCCTCCTAGAGATCCACACACTTTAAAAAACTTAATAAAATTGTGGTAACAAACCTTTGGTGCATCTTTTCACTCTCTAGACAATGTCATCACTACACTCATTTCCATCCCCTATTAAGCCACGGGTGATTCTTAACCCCTTGAGAATTATCAAGAGAGTGGAACTGCTTTATGCAAAAAATCAAAAAATCAAAAAGTAAAATATCAAAAAATCAACATATCAAAAGTTTAAAAATATTAAATAAAATCCATCTTAATAATCTCTCTAGGGGTGTTTCTAGAAACTCTACCAAGGTTATCAACACTTAGTTGGTAGTAGAGAAATGTTGTGAAAAGAATCAGATTGTATCTCTATTGGGCTATGGACGCCTAGCTGGAAGCGGAGAAATGCATGACTTAACCTTCCTTCACCTTCCATCTACCTACTTGACTTAATCACTCCCTATACATTGACTAGTTTTTCTTCACATACTACCCATTAAGTATTCACTTCAAGTGGTAATTAACCATCACAATCACACACACACTTCGATCTCAAAAAATATAGGATTTGCATGTTATGAGGTATTATTTAAACCTTGGTCACACTTTTTTTTATCTATAACTCTTTCCTTACAACATGTGCCATCGTAGGCTCATCTTTTGTTCATCAATGATGTTATTTTCCTTCCATCCATCACATCCACCTCATTTTCCCCTTGGATAGAACATCCATAGGAAGACAATGATCCTTTCCTTTTCATCCAATCCTCCTCATGTCTCTTTCAAACTATCATCATCATGACTGGGAGCATCCTTACTACCATCCATTGGGGGAATCATAAATTTTAGATAACCCTCACTTCCCATCCTACCCTACACCTAGGGGAAAATATAACCCATCTATCCATCCACACACGTCACCCTACTTTACACTTGGGGGCACACCACATACATCCCTCAATCCATCCCAATTATACTTAGGGGAATATCTTGTCATCTTTCATCCCATCTTATCATATACCACATCCATCATCCTATCTATCTCTACATCCCATGTCCCATCTAACATCTCATCTAATCCTATCCAATCAACCTATCCCTATCCTCTCCAACCTATCCAATTTCCCTCAATCTTTCCCTTTCATCCTACCCAACCACACTTTGGGACTTATAGGAGAAAGTTGCATCCCACATTACATACCTTCCCCCCATCATTTCCTATCCCATCCAAAATCTCAAAATCCAAAAATCACAAATCTAAAAATCCAAATATCCAAATCTAAACATTCACAAAATCCAACATCCAAAAATAATATCTAAACATGAAAAATTTTGGCTAAAATATAAAAATAAATCATCCAAAAGTCAAAAAATCAAAACATTTACATAATATATCCATATATATATATAATGCATTATGTGTGCTTTTTTCTTTGACATGTGTATTTTCTTGATTAACATTGAGAAATTTATGGCCAATGATATGAGGCCCCCTTTTCACCACACTTTTTCCTCATACATCATGATCCAATGATATGAGGACCATCATTTAATATTAATATGTCCAATGATATGATGACAGGGGAATTTGGAAATTATATCATCATGGTATTAATACCATGGTGCATATTGTCTTATGCCACATCAATCATAATGCTAATGATGATAATAATGGGCACTTTATGGTAGCACACCCCCTTATATCATAATTTTTTAACCTTATCATCACCACTCCTAATACTCATCCTCATCTAGCTAACTATCTAACATCCTCATCCTCCTATCTAATCAATAAATCATTAACCCAACCAAATTTTATCATCTCGCATCCACCATCCAAAAGCCTCACCCCTTGGATGGGGCATATTCCATCTAAAACCCAATCATCCTCATTCTTGCATAACATCCTACATAATGTTGATTCTCAAATATTACAATCCTCATAATCACATCATTCAAATCCAAAACCTCAAATCATCCTCAATATAACTAACATCCTAAAATCTAAAATCCTCAAATACCTAACCCATCTTGAAATGGGGCATCATCCTATAATCCAAAATCCTTAATCTTCACCCTTGTCATGCATCATTGACTGGGGCATCCTCTAATCCTCAATCTTCAAAATCCAATATACATCTTATTCCTCTAAAATCCTCAAATCTCCCCTAATCTTCTAATCTTATACTCCTCTCATATCTCTAATCCTCTAATCCTCATCCTATAAAACCTCAATCCTCTATCTTCTAATCCTCTAAGCTTAATCCCATGAATCCTCAAATATTCTCATCCTCTAATCCTATCCTCCCTCATCTACTAACTTGGGCCTTTCCTCTTTTTGAGTGGTTACCCAGACTTGTTCGTCCCTTCCTAACCCCTTGAGGGGGTATCATATCACTATCCTAACATATTTTCTTACTTTTCTTTGAATTGTCATTTCTCTGCAATAAAACTTCAAAGAGGGGAAAAATATAGACATCTAAAATGTCGACATGGCTAATTATGATTAACCCGTCCCACAAATATCCCAACATCATTCCATATAATAATTAATCACAAGATTAATTATTATTATTAATTAATTTTATCATATTTCCTACCCTTTAAATCATTTATTAAATCATCCCAACATTCCATCATTAATCCTTTTTATTCATTTAATATCCCATTTTCATCATATAATCACTTTTATTTCATTATTATCATCATATTATCCTATTATAATCCCTTTTAATAATTTCTAGCAATTTAATATTCCTATATCAACCTACCATCTACCCTATACATCCCTACACCTAGTATTTCCATCAAATCACATCCCTAATCATATTTATTTAAATTAATCTAATCTTAATCTAATCACATCCTCACACCTCTAAATTTAGAAGCCTCTCTAACCTTCTCCTTCTATTGAATTTTTAATTCAAATGGAACCTCTCACCCTCCATTGAATCTTCTTTCAATTTCCAGAATTCTTCCACTCTAGAATCCTCTAATCCTCACATGCATTCTCCACCCTTGATTCCAAATCCAACATGGCTTCATCTTAGCCATTGAATCCTCCAGCTACAAACTATAAATTGAGCTCTCCTCCTCCATGAGAGCTAGCTAGTAAGTAAGTGTGGACATAACCTTTACAAATTTTATTACTCAATCAATCCATTACCACCTACACTATATCATCACTCTATCATCCAATCATCTCAATCAATCCTACTCTTCATCAAGAAAATCCAAGCAAAATCAAGGGGAGGTGCTACCCAAAGTGACTCCACCAACATCTAAAGCAACAATCAATCATCCAAGAGAAAATACAAAGCATCAAGGGATTTATTCATTAGGTATTTGAAGGTATTGCATTTCTTTCTCCCTTCCATCTGCTAACCTTAGGTAATGTATTAGAGTGTTAGAATATGAATGAGTTTTTTTTGTGTTCTTGTTGGAATTTTGCACTAACATCTGTACAAGTACTACAATGAACCTAGGAAAAATCATGCAACGTGACGACTGCAAACATCACAAAGAATGTCAACTAACTAATGGAAAAAAATAAAAAGAATCAAGGTAATATGAACCAAGGATACCAAAGAATAAATAATTATACCTTGATATGGAACCGTATAGTAAGAAGTCTTTAGGGAAAATAAATTAAGTACAAAATCAAAATCCAATCACAAGAATAACTACTCCCTACGTTTTCAAAGTTTTTTTTCCGATAAGATGACAACAAAATTTCGGTATGTAAATCGAGTTTTGGATCAAACAAGATTTAACTACTAAAAAGGGGTTACGATGATTTAAATAGCATAACAACATAAATTATATGCTATAAACTTAGTTTAATATAAACAAAGTCTAAGTGTTGAAAAATGGAAGTTACAAATGTGGGCAGAGTAATAATACTATCTTGGATACTTTTAATCAAATTTTCAAGAGAAAACAATATGTGAGTACCAAAATAGGATTGACACAATGCGGATGATGTAACAACAACACCTTCCAAGACTTAGGGCAATGTTTGAATCAAAAAATAGGTCCAAGTTTATCAATGAAACACTACAATGTGAGCAACATAACAAGACAATCAAGACACTTATATCAAGTTTGGAAAAACAAGATGTAAGTATCACAATTATATTGCTATAATGCAAGAAATGTAACGACGTAAAGGGTAAATCAAGGTAGGATCAGAAACTACAATGATCATGAGTTTCAATATGGATGTGAGACAATGGCTATCAAAACATGAAGATGTACCATTCACACTTTCAACACTCATATTTCGACATTGAACCTAGTCATGTGAGTAGAATACAAAAGTGGTGGACACGATTATTTTTGATATGCACATGTATATGTAGACACCAAAATTTGGTATCACTACCCTTGATTTCCCACGGTCACATTTTTCACCATGGTCTTATCCAGACCCATTTTAATTAATTTTTTTATTTAAATGCCCATCTGTTATCCCCTCACATTTAATTCATAATTAATTATTGTTAATTAACCTAAATTATCTAATTACCCATAATTAGCTTTCATCTCTCCTAATTAGCTAATTACCTCTAATAGGATTTCTTTGGGATGCTTTTATCCCTAACCATCTAAATCCACATCCCTACGCTTTTTATAGCTTTTATCTAACCCATCTCTATATCCTAACAACCCATAACACTTCCCTAAATAACCCTTAACCACCTACATGTTTTAAATCACTTATCTCAATCTCTAAAAGCCCCATATCTTGAGTAAATTAGTGATTTCACCATCCAAGGAACAGTTTCCCGTAGTCGGCAGAAACCCAACTAGGTCAGCGTCGACCCTTTAAAATTACATTCACCTCCCTCTTCCCGAGACATGCAGACACAACCCGAGATTTCTTGCACTACGCGAACGTATCTTCAAATCTAAGCATCCTTACAGTTGTGTCAACCCTCTTGGAGTCCATTAAAGCTAATCCTCATAATGAGTTTTATGGCTTATGCTAAGATACTTCCCACAATTTAAACCGGACAGGTTTTAACCCTTAATTGAACCTGTAAATACAATGTTTTGAATGAAGTGGTGTGTTTTTTATCTTGAATTAAGAATTTGGTTTAGCACACCATTGACAACCTGAAACACACATGTAATTAGCATTTTTTTAGCTCCCAATTCATTGACAAGCATTATATCTTGCGCATAAAATATTTAGTAGTTTCCTATAGAAAGTGAACCAAAGTTATTTTTACTTCTCAAGATTGTCTAAGGATACAAGATAAGAGCATACACAATAATTGATCCAACTAGATAGATGCAAAGGAAAAGTTTAAATGAAATGATTTTAAACAATGCTTTGTAAAAGATTCATTCCCTTAAACAATTAAAATGACTAAGTTTCCAAATGAACCAAATGTTAGAAAAGAAGACCAAAGTTGCTTTTAATTCTCAAGATCACCAAAAGGTGCAAGAGAAGAGCATATACAAATTTTAGCCTAACTCAAGCAAAGCATGGAAATACAACATTCATCAAAGAATTTAAATGTGTTAGAAAATTATGTCAAAAGTAAAACTTGCAAAACCCTCAAAATATCAAGTGTATCCATATTTACAAATGACAATCAAAATGTTAGAAAAACATCTAAATTTTTTGTTGTTTTTTATTCTCAAGATCACACAAAAGTGCAAGAGAAGAGCATACACAGTTTCGATGAAAAATAAATCTAACATGAAAAAAAAATGACTATCTTATAATAAATTAAAACCCTAATTTTTTTGTAATTCAAAATCCCAAATTTATGTTTTCATTGCATATTTCACTTCAATACCTTTCCAACGCAAAAAATGGATTCATTTCGAGTTCGGTAGCAAAATTTATGGCCTCTAGAAGATTCATCTGTCTACGTTAACTAGCCCTACCTCTACGCTAATGTTAAAAGGTTTGCACTAACATTACACTAGCCTTGTGTCTACATATACTAGCCTTGCGCTAGCATCCATGTGTTTGCGTTAACTAGGCCTGCGCTAGTGTTACACTTAGCCCTGAATTAGCATTAAAAGGCTTGTGCTAGCATTAAAAACTTGTGTAACTTAAAAAAAACATGAGATTTTGATAAAAAAGAATGTCAAAAAGCTCAAATATTTTCCAATTATCTTCAAATTTGGTAGTATCTCACCTCACTTATACCTGCAAATAGCACTAAAACCATGCAAACTCAACAAAATAAGTTAATAATTACAAGATTTATCAGTAAATGCTAAAAGAGGGTTAGTAATAAAAAATGGAAACTAAACCACAAAAACTTGAAATAAATGCATGAGACAGTGGAGTAAGTCCCACCAAGCGTGTCAAATGTATGCATATTAAACTAACTAAGCTATGGAATGAAACTAACACCGAGAAGCTTCAAAACATAGTTAATCTAATAAGAACATCAATATAATAGCTTAAAGGAATTAGCTAATTATTTCATAAACATGAATGAAATAATCTAATGCTAACCATTCCTACTATTAATTGTATGATTACTTCTAAACATGAGCCTCTTTAGATCATGAGTAATCAAATTTGTGTGTTTGATCTCCAAAGAGAGGGAAGGATCTCACCAAGAAATGGCTACAAGGCCACACTTAGATCTTCCTTTTTACTAAACAATGGTAGAATGGATGTATAAGAAGTAGTTATTCCAAAATAATGGAGAAGGCTCTTATCATGTCTTATATGAAATACTAGCAAAAGTATGGTGTAAGTTTGGAATGAAGGAGGTAGGTCCTTTATATATCTTTCCAATTTGGGAGAAGCTAGAAACATAGTAAATGTGGGATAAATGATAAAGTAGATTTAGAAGAGATAAGCTTGATTAGAGGAATTAACAAATGATTAGCAACTCATGGGAGTTGGAGATGATTTAATTAATCAACTAGGATTAATTAATATGCTAGAATAAGCTTAGAAAGCTATCTAGATATGTTTTAGAGGGAAATAGGTATGATTTGGAGGATTCGAGAGGGGGATTTAACCAATAAGAGGGTTTATTGATCAAATACAAGGTTAAAAAGGCTTAATTAACTAATAATAGTTAATTAATTGATTTGAAGAAGGATTATAACTAACGAAGTCTCGTTAATTGGCATCTGGAATGGGGTGAAGGCTAGTTAATTAATGAAGTGTCGTTAATTGACCAAATGGAGGGAAACATTACTTAATTAGCAAAAAATCACTAATTATAACAAAAATAATGGGAAAGAGGGTAATTAGATGAATTTTAGGTGTCTACATGTGTAATGGTCTTGTATTATCTATGATCCCAACTAGAAAGCAAGTGAATGTGCATGTGTGTATGATAAAGATAATGACATGCACTATATCTATCTAGCATGTGTAATAAAGTGAACATGTACAAGTAAGTTCAAGAAAGAGTAAATGCAACCAAGATATGTAGTATGTTGTGGATGGATGGAATGGAATGCAAAGTGAATGATAGGAGCAACGTGTCCGTGAGCGAATGGAATCGTATGCAGTAAGGTTCATTTATTTATGCCCCCTCAGTTGTCAAGAATTAACCATAAACGAGAGTGTGTCATCAATTAACGGTCGAATGATATATTGTGTTTAGCGTGATGTGATGAACGTGTAATGTTGATATGTGACATATAGATGAGGTGTGAGAATGTGTGATGATTTATCCTAAAGTGTATATCACTAATGGATGCTAGAAAAAGTGATGATGTAGCCTAAAGTGTATATCACTAAAGGATGCTAGAAGAAGTGATGATGTAAGCTAAAGCATAGATCACTAAAGGATGCTAGAATAAGTGATGATGTAGCCTATGGTGTATATCCCTAATCTAGGAATGTCACATGAGACAAAGGTTACATGGTTGAATGTGTGAGTGTGATGAGGTCCATTTGGTTTGTAAACCCTCAACAGTCCAATATGGACCGTCAGACTAGAGTGTGTCATCGGGTAGTGAGTGTAGCGTATGTAAACAGATGTGTAAAATGTGTAATATATGTACTAGATGTGGCGATGAGAAATTGTCCAGTGTAATGTTATGTAATGTAGGATGTATAGTATGCAAGATGTTTGGTTGATATGAGATGTGTAGATGTATAGTAAGACGTAAGATGTAAGATGTAAGATGTAAGATGTAAGATGTAAGATGTAAGATGTAGGATGTATGTATGTAAGATGTGTGAGGAGTGCGAAGTGTAGCGTCTATTGTGCAGTGTGTGAGGTTCGTGTGTATAGGATGCCCTCAACAGTCAAGTGTGAATCGAAGAACAAGAGTGCGTCACCAAATAGTGACAATATGCATGTGTGTTAAGGTATATGCATGATAGGGTGGGTACATACTAAGGGAAGTGTAAGACATGTGTCAGTGTTAGGGGGAAATAAGTGTGATTTCCCCTAAGTGTGTATGATGTAGGAGACAATCATTTAATGTCATGTAGAAGGTCATCGGTATCAAGGTCAAATCCAAATGCATAAGCATCAGAGATTTGGTAAGCGATAGTGTTCGGTTGGTCACGTAATGAACTGTGAGGTGTAAGTTGTACATACCCATGACATACTCCTCATCAATGAAGGGTGGTAATAGACATCCATGCGCAAACCAATGAGTGAGATTTTATGTATAGCCAAAAAAAGAATTATTGCAGATGAATACATGACCATAAGGCATGGGAAATGATATATTAGTATGATCAGAATCTAACATGCCCCCAATGAAATCAAGCTAGGATTTGCCTAATGTAAGTGGCGAAGAGCGAGGACTTCACACAAGAAAAACTATGAG
Source organism: Taxus chinensis (assembly GCA_019776745.2). Taxonomy (NCBI): domain Eukaryota; kingdom Viridiplantae; phylum Streptophyta; class Pinopsida; order Cupressales; family Taxaceae; genus Taxus; species Taxus chinensis. The sequence goes on along the minus strand of CM034152.1, from coordinate 215,798,759 downwards.
ATGAAAGACATGTAGACCATAAGTGGAAGTAATGTGAATGAATCCATGATAAAGGTGAGCAGAATGTGACGGCAGATAGAGATCCTCAAAATTAAAGCCTAGCAAAATTAAACCATCATGTGTACATACTGTGTCATCACAAGTAGGATCGAATGGAATATTCTCCCAATAAGAATTGTTCTTGAAAAGTGTACATGTGAAAGGAGGTTGTACTAATAAAGGTGATACATGAGAAGGTGGAATAGTTAGAGTGACGTCCATTGTACAAATAGGCCCCTGATAAAAAATCATAGCAGTGGTAGAAGCAAGGAGAAGCGTAGATATATTTGGCACATAATCTATCATGAAAATATCACCTTTAAGTGGTGGTAAATGTGGTAGCTATTCTATAGGTTGTGGGTCATCAGCAGTTTCATCTCATGGAATAAGAAGTGTAGTATTTAGATCATGGTCGCAATATTTGTATGGATGATGGTCACAAAAAATAGTATACTCGACACCCTCATGTATAAATTTGACACAATGATGCACGGTAGAGGAAACACCTTGCATGGTATGGAGCCATGGCCTACCAATTCAATAGTTATATGAAACCAGAAATTTAATGACAAAGAAGAGTGTGTTGATAGTTTTTGGTCCTACAATGATAAGCAAGACAATGTGACCTACGCATGGACAAATAGAGCCATCATATGCACGAAGAGAGAGACATGATGAACTAACATTAACAGCCGACAGACCAATCTTTTTAGGGAACGACATGGGACATAGATTAAATTTATATCCATTGTGGATTAAAGTATGTTTGATATCCATATTGTAGATGCGAATCATGATATACACGGTTGGATCATTATAAAAAATAGAAAGATCAACATGATGATTAGACAAGAAAGCAATATGTCGAGAAAATGCATCAACAAAAGAATTATATATAGAGTCTAGATGCATATCAACAAGAATGCGAGTAATAGTAAGGAGATGTTGTACTCTATCTTAAATTAGGATTGGAAAGAAAGAAGTCATTAATTAAGATACTCATGATGATAAAGCAACAAGGATCCTAATAACATGTACATCGATTCAGGCTCACCAAAATGATTAAAATAAAATGTAATATATAATAGCCTAATCTAATGCAAGTTTGTAGTAAATAAATGAATAATGAAATACTAAAATAATACCTAAGAAAACTAAGCTATAAAATATGAAACCCTAATGTGCAAAGAGGTTAGAAGAGTCTTAGTTGATTCACAGAGGTTGTTGGATTGTGTCAAAGTGGAGAATGGTTGAATAGAGATAGAAAATCGTCACACAGAAACCTGAAAAGTTGCAAATCTGAGTGATTTGGCTGGACTGGGGCACCTGGAGAAGGATAGAGGTGCCAATGGGCACTCTGATATGAGTTCTAGGTGCCACAGTCTGTAGAAATGGTCAGAACCTGGTTCTGGTGTGGTTGTTAGGTATTTGCACTTATTTGTTACTTGTCGCATGTATGTCGTTGAACTCCAATGGATGTTGTTGTAAAATTCTAATGGATGAATCACCTGTAAAACCCCAAGAAAATCATCAAAACCCTAACAAAATAAATATGCATATGAAGGGGTCGGATTGTCATCAGCTTCCATATTGATGGACTTATCACTGAGTGTTACACTACATCTCTGACCTAATGTAGTTCTAGGTGTGTGTGTGTGTGTGTAGAATTGTGCCCTAGGTTGCTCTTGTGTCAATCACATTTTGTGCGTATTGAGCAAGTAACTAGATGTAGAATGTAAGTAATGTGTGCATGGAAACAATAGGTTTCCCTCCTTTGAAGTGTGATACAGATGAACCAGCCTTGTGTCCCTTGTGATGGAGATAGAAGGATGTAAATAGAGCTATAGATGCCTTTGATGGATTCAACCTTAGGTGGAGATAGTAGATGTTTAGTGCTTGGTCCCTTATTATGATTACATAACTTTATATTTATATGATTCCCTTGCTTGAATTTCGTAACTAACCCTGAAAAGGCCGACTAATAAAAATATAACATGCTCAAATGGATAGAAAGAACCCAGAAAGTGTCATCAAAGTACAAAGAGGACAATGGCACCCAGAAGGGACGTGGGTGCTTGGCACTTGTGTCCTTGTTGGGCACTAGAGTTCAGAATAACAAATGTCGAAAGGTGAAAAGATAGACTGAGCAAGTACAAGTGCAAGACTGAAAGCAAAAGCATAAAACAAAGAAAGGTGGTCAAAGACATGGGTTAATTAGTAATTTTCTTACTTATGAATCATGTAAATAGTATGTGATTGAGACTGGATAATTACCCAAAGTACAATTTTGTGTCTACAAATACAAGGAATTATATTTATAAGAGTGTTGGTGAATTAATTTGTCAAATAGGAGAATTGGGTTCTCTCACAAATAGTGTGTGGTACTAAGTACCTTTGCTTGAATGGGGCGGCTCCATTTATTGAAAATAGGGAATATTTACACTACTATATCAATGGGAGTGGTCTTTCAACTAGGGATCACATAGGGGTACTTCCCTATACCTATGGAAAAGTACTTGTGGAAACTACAAGGGAGGAAAAAGCTTAAGAGAGAGAGATGTGGAGAGAATAGTAAGGGGGGTTTGCACCATAAATAGTGCAACAAATTTTATTGTTTCAAAACTAAAATATATCCATGAATTCAACGAGAAGACACCATGAGAATCAACAAGGAACAAAACACACAAAACACAAAGTCTCAATGCATAATATTCAACAAAGTACATACTCATGGAGTGTATTTGAGATGGAGAGGAAATATAAGTAAAGGAAATAGAGGAAATTTGATCACTTGTTCCTAGAGAGAGTATGGGAGCTATTAAACAAGAATAACAATCCCTTTGAAGTGAAGAGGCTCTCCCAATTTATAGCTTTACAATGCAACTCTTCATCTACCCCCCATATGCCTCTTCATGTCCTTATTCAACTTGCGACTTTTCATTTTCCTAGGAAATGAGAAAATAATTCCCTTTTTTATAAATCAAAAGGGACTTTTAAATTTCAATATTATAGTCACTTAAGTGCATAAGACCAAATACAATGATTACTTACAATGAAGAATTATAAAGGGGAGGAGAGAAGAGAAGAAAGAATGAGGAGAGGAAAGAAGAAATGCTCCAAAACATGGACTGAATATGCCTCCTTCCTTCCATGAAGATCACCTCCAAAGATGTTGAAGATGATAAATTGACCCATGATGACCCTCCACATGATGATGCACTGATGAAGATCCTCCGATGAAGATCTTTGAAATTTTTTCCACCTTTGAAAACTCTTGAAATGGTGAACCTTTGTAACTTGCTTGAATATACCGAGAAAAAGAGTGATGATCACTTAACAAGTAGACCACCGAGAACATCAAAAGGTGAATTCCCTCACTAGGAAAACCCTTCTAATTTTTGAGAAACTATCACATTTTTTATGATCAATCATTCACATGGGAGAAATTGGTGCATTTTTCTCACACAAGCATGATCATGATTCTGCCACTGTGGGAACATTGATGATGAATGAAACATGAGACCAAATCCTTCTAATTACGGAGAAAGGGAAGAAGAATGAAACCAAAATGAATTTCATCCACCTTTTTATCATGCATTCCATGTGGGGTGAAGTGAAATAGCTTTCGGGATAAAATTGGCATCTTTCCCATTTTGGCACTTTATGGTCACCGCATCGAAAAATGCAAGAATTTGCTTGAAAACTGAGGGAGAAGTTCTTGTGAGTGTCGGGAACATTAGAGAATGTATGAAGGAATGAAATGTGATAATTTTGAGCCTATCCCATCCGTTTACTATTTTTAGAATATTCATTACTAATGTCCCATTTTAGCCAATTTTCACCAATTTTTTCAATCTTGCCAATTTTGAGTGTCTCGAACATGGGGGAATGAAATGAGGTGTATGAATTTTCATTTTTTCTCAAACTTAATATTTTTAGTAAGTTTTCCCATGAAGGATCTACTAAAAATAGAAAGTTGTCTTCTCAGGTGCTGGATTTGAATGAAACCACTTGCAGATGTTTTTGTTTTTCATTTTAGGCCTTTGTTCCAATTTTTAGAGGATTTCGATAGCCAAATTTGTGTAGATCTGAGAAATGAGTATTTTTCACTAAAAATTTCAAGGGGCTTTAGGAAATAGTAGGGTGTATTAATGGAGGCATGAAAAGACTCCCCTTAAAGGTGTTTTTTCAAGGAACCTTCAGTTTAAATCTCATGGAAAAGAAAGCAATGGTTTGTGAGATATGAGCAAAAGTGTGTTCTTGAGCATGATGGATTTGGGGGAATTTCAGCAGCATAAAAGTAATAGAGCACAAACTTAGGGAGTTAAAAACATAAAGAGTGAGTGATATATGACTAAGTATGAGCTTTACACCTTCCCTTACTCATAAACCTAGTTGACCCATCACTTGACTCACCTAGCTTAACCCATGTTAACTGGAGACTCATGGGTAAAAGACTGGGGTTAAAAGCTTCCAAATGGGTATGAGATGTCCCCAAGTCCCTTACCACATTTATTATGAGATAAATTGAAATAAATCCTTCAAAAAAATTCCGACGGTGGAAGCAACATGAAAGGGGGCCAAAACAAGTCATGAGAGTGAGTGGAAAACACTTGTCTAACACTTCAATTGTGCACTTAAATGACAAAAAAATCCTCCTTAAAATTGTGGCACAATTTTTGTGTCCCCCATGTCTCTTTAGTTTAAGTGGTACTAAGGGAAATCAACCCTCTGAAAATGTTCCATAGGTCCGCTCTTCATAAAGAAGAGGCCATATTTGAAAGGTGAAGTTGAAAACATGCTCTAACCACTTAGTTGGTGCTTTCAAGTGACAAAACAATGAAATCCTCCCATAGTGGTGACAATTTTATGTCCCTCATTTCCCTTTGGGAAATGGTACAAAGTAACATCATCCTTCTCAAAATGCACCATGGATAAGGTCATCATGAGAAGTGGTCAGGTTGGTTAGATGAGTGAAAGACATTTTCTAACCACCATATCATCTTTTAAGTGATGCAAACTTCCCGTCGACCATGGAGGAATTTTTTTTTGTCCCGCATGTCCCTTTGGAAAAGGGTACAAAGGAACTTAATTCTTCTCAAAATTCACCATGGATAAGATCCTCATGAGAAGTGGCTAGGTGGGTTAGGTGAGCGTAAGACATTTTCTAACCATCAAGTCATCTTTTAAGTGACGCAAACTTCCCCTCCACCATGGTGGAACATTTTTTATGTCCCCTATGTCCCTTTATGGAAAGGGGAAAAAGGTAAAAATAGACATCAAGTGTCTCCAAGTGCAGTTTAGCCAAAAATAGATGCTTTGCCTTCATTAAACATTGCTCGAAATAGACACCTCTGGAAACATTTTTCTCGCCACTGGAGCTAGGATTAGACTTTCCATTGAAAATATTATATGATTTTGACTCCAAAAGGTCTTATGAGAAAACTCCCATTAGTTTTCAAGGATACAATTCTTCCTTAAATCTTTAAATTTAACCCCATTTTCAATTCTTCTCAAGCCTATACATAAGTGATAGATACTGCCACTAAATTTTATGATGATCAAAATAAGAACCAAAAAATTGGATGAAAATAGGTTCATCACATATGTAACATTGGAATCCTTGAATTATGTCTCAGAACCTTCCCAAAATATTTAGTTGAATCTTCACCAGAATCAAGAATCTTTACCTATATTGTCGGGACAATATTACAAATCTTCTCCAAAAAATTTCTTAAAACATTTTACACTGTAAAGTATGAATTCTTATCTCTCCAATGAGAATTTGATCACCTTCTGATTCATCTCGAGGCTCCTGGAACCTTTGAAACCCAAAAGGCCACTTTTTAGGAAAATGCAATCCCCATCACTGACTAAAAATAACCCGGTTTTGAAGAAGGTTTTCCCAAGGTTCAAAATATTTCCTTACTAAATCACTTCAGAGAATCCTACAGCTACCCTATATAACTTCCAGGTGGGTTGTACCTCAACAGTTAACTTCCGATGGGTGTCCACCAGTGTGAAAAATCCTAAAAATAGGCCTTTTTTGGCCTCTAAGAGTAATTATTTTCGAATGGTATTGAATGAATCTATGAATCACTTCCCTGTACATAAAACAAACTTGAAAATCAAGTTATCACATTTCTCTTAGCCATCACGAGATTAACACAGTAACCGAGTTGGCCGGAGGACAAGTTTGCATTGACTAGGAGAGGGATTTTCAAGTATGGGTTAGGTTGGCATGCCAATTTTTTTGAATTTGTCCTGCAATACATTTTGCATGACAACAAAGAGTTAGATATTAAATAAAATCTCCATGATAAGAAAGATATAATGATAACCTTCCCTTTACAAATTTCTGACACATTTGTATAAATTTAAGAAGGAGATAAATTTCCATTTCCACATTAAAATTATCTCCCAAACTTTAGGATAATTATAAAAATAATGTTGAAGATCTTGGATCTGTATGACACCATAATAAGCGAAAGTAAAACATGAGCTCCTCTTTATACAATATTGCACGATTCCTTTCTTTAACACAAGGTTACAAGAGGAGGACACAAATACTTTTATATCATTACACCATAGGAATACTTGGAACATTAAGAGATCATATTCAACATATACTTCTCAACAAGTTTCATAAAATGAGTAAGAATGAGGTTTTCCAATATATCACAACCTAATTTACTTTTCTCCTTATCTCACAATCTGACATGAAGCTTATACAAGCTCTAAAATGCAAGTGGATAATCCTCCCTAAAAATGGGTACAACATGTCCAAAACTTGGAATCGAACCTCCATATCTCCAAGCAAGTAGCAACCTATAACTTCATCATTAATTAGAATCCTCTGAACATAAGAGAAGTGGATTGGTTGTTCACCCAACTAAATGGAATCATTACATGCCATCTCGTATTACGAGGACATGCTATCCTCCCTTCAATCCCATGGGAGAGAGAGGATGAATGCCTCTAAGATGCACAAGGGGAAAGGGAATAAAAGAAAAACATACATCTAAAAACTCACCAAAATCATAAGGCCAAACACATATAATAAGGTTCATGCTTCTTGTTGTCACTGAAATTTTCACCCTTGCTAAAAGAGAGATTCATCATTCCATTGGAAATAATGAGACCTCCAAGGTGTGGGAAAATGGAGCCCTCAGATGTCAATCTTCAGAGAAGGTCAACTTCCTTCTAATCCAGCTCACTGCAACTAACCTAGCCAATAATAAACTACAACTATCTAAACCTAACCTAAGAATTCAAAGGGACCATGGAGAGAGGGGGGGGGATAAACTGCTGAAAAAAGGGAGGTGATGCACCAAACTAAAAAAGAGGTCGTCTCTGGCTCTAACAACATAGATACAACCACACAAGAAATTTTTTAAGAAATGCACATAAAGCTTTGAGAGAAATAAACTAGAAAATAATGAAGGCGAGAAAGAGGATAGAAGCATTCACATTATACACCCGAGTATTTAGAGTAAAAAAAATCAAACTTACATTAATATCAAGACATCCATTCACAATCTACAAATTTGAGGCACGAAATATTTATAGGATAGTTACAAGGTTTGCGAGAAAAGTTTTTTAGCAAGCTCCAATGGGTCTAACCTCAAACTAGTAGAAAAATAAATGCTTATTATTATGACTTTCACATTTATATTTGTAGAAACAAAAAAGAAGTGAGAGGATACCAATCATAATGAGTAATGAATAGATTCAACCACCCACCATCAACAAGGACTGGTCACCATAGATTTTGTAGGTTGGGTATGGTGCCTGACATTACTCCAATTGTATGCCATCAGGTCATCAGTGCAAGAGGATACCGCCACCTAGGATTAAATTTAGATTGGTGGAGTGGTTGAGAATTTGGTTGAAAAAAAGTGTGTCTTTCTTACATTTCTACTGTGATTCATGGTCTACTTGTGATTAGCCTTATCCCACATCTTTGTTTATGTCCTCCGACAATATCCATGAGCAATGCTCAAACTCTGTAATGTATTATATCACCCATGACCCTTTGTTATTTTTCCAATGGCATTCACTATGTTCCACAGGTTTAAAAATCTATGGAATAATATTTTTTTTGAAATCTATGGAACAATATGTCCTTGTTCCAGGAATTTTGAATTTTCTCACATTTAGCCCTTTCTTTCGCTATACCGCGAAGGTCTAGTTGTAGGTGGCATGAATTTTTTTCCTTGCATCGATGCCTTCTTTCTGAGAAAACTACATGTTTTTTGTTCATAATTAATCATGACGCAAAGCACTACATTGTTCCCAAATTTCATGAAAGATAAAACCTCTAACTCCTTTCTTCCATGGGTCTCGAATACGGAGCCACCTAAGTCTGAAACTTGGATAAGTTGTTCAAAATAATATGGGGTGCTATTTTGGACAACATTTTTATGACTTCCATGGGGACATATACCTACTATATGTGAAGACCGATAGCGTTGAAGCATCCATTAGGCATGGAGTCAAGCATAAATTACATAAAAAATGATCTCTAAAATTGTGAAACTGACCCTGAATCCACAGAACACTAAAATTGGCATTTTCTCAAAATGATGAACTGACTTATGAGATGTAAATGCAACCAAAACATGTGTAAAATCATGTATTCAAAAGATCACCACAATGATTGAGGAAAAGGTACTTGATCAATGATGAACACACAACTAAAAGAGAAAACCTATAACAACAAGGAAACAAAATAAAAGAACACAAGAATGTACAAGGTGTAAGAAACCAAATCTAATGAAAGGGTTCGAGATAGATCCCATTAATTGAAATCTAAAGTGCTTATCCATCAAGTATAGATATGTCAAAAGAGTTGGCTTAGTTACATGTAGTGATGATGTTGGCCTAATCCAAAGTACATCAAATTTAGAGTGTCACCCTGGTTTAGCTCTATATGCATCTCTTTTTAAGAACAGATATCCTATTTTTAAATCCAATGCTTTGGATTTCTTATAAAACCACTTCTTGGTTTATTTTTGATGTTCATATAACCTGATCATAGTGGATTGCCTTAATTCTTCAAGCTTAACCAACTCCTCCATTCTAATTGATTTTTTTCTACATCTTCCAATTCTAACTAATGTGAGAACTCCAATAAAGGTAACTCTAGAGAGAATGGAAGCTTGGATTATCCACCATACACAAAGATTAAAGGAGAATTACAAACTACTCTTTTTGGTGTGATCCTATTAGCCCAAAGAATTTTTTTTACCTTTGCGTGTCATTTGATTTGATTGATCTCCATTGTCCTTTTAATTATTTTGATTGGGTTCTTGTTAGTAGACTTTGTCAATCCACTACCTTGAGGTTAGTAATTGGAAGAAGTTTTCAAATATACTCCATACTTAAGAGCCTAGTTAAGGATTCTATATCCTAAGAAGGCTTTTACATTATCATAAATAATGGTTTGAGGGACACCAAACCTTAAAATAATATCATCAAGAAAGTCAAGGATAGTTGATTCAATAACTTCCTTGAGTACCACAACCTCCATTCACATGGTAAAGTAATTAGTTGATGTTAAGACCCATTTATGACTCGCACTTGACACATGATTAATAATTCCAATAAAATTTATTCCCCATTAATAAAAGGTTTCATCCATATTAATGGGATTAAGTGGGAGGGCTGTCATCTTCTTTTTACCGGTGAAGAGAGCGTGTTCCTTGTATTCTCTAACCCATTGATGAGAATCTGCAAACAATTTGGGCTAGAAGTATCATGCCTTCATAATTTTCACTATTGTGGCTTTGGCTGAGAAGTGAGCTCCAAAGAAACCATTTTGGAATTCTTCCAAATCCCTGCTTATTTGCTCACCCTCAATGCAGCTCAACAACATACCATCGAGGTTATTTCTAAAAAGAACCTAGTCAATTAAGGCATACATAACATATTGTAATCTTATATGTCACCACTTCATTTTTCTCAAATCATTTGAAACTTATCCTCTAACATATCTAACTTTGAATCAATATTTTTAGTGTTCATATGCCCAAACACATCAAAAACCACATCACAACCCATAATAAATTTTCCATCTTTTTTAAGTAATCGATGCCCAATTCATTACTTATCCAAAAATTATTTCCCTACTTTTTGGTTCCAAGTTAGTTTGAATTTTGGCGGGAAATAAAGCATTAAAAAACACCCAAAAGACCTCAAGTATTTAACTTTAGGTTTGAACCCATATCATGCATCATATGGATTTTTATCTAAAAGTGCAACTATAGGATACCTATTTCTTAACACTACATCTGAAAGAGATTTAACACAATAATTTTCATCAAGTTGTTTTTAAAACAAATTATGAAATCCCTTGCAAGTTCTAATATGAATTTGACTCCAAGGAATATCATCAAACACTTTTGATGTAAACTTTAAGCTTGTTGCTCTGAGATTGCAGTTTGACGGTATGCTTGAAAAGTAATGATAAAATGCTTCCAATGGTTATGAGTCAACACTTCAATGTTTAAATTATCATCTAGATGCATATATGACTTCTTTTAATCATTTCCCATGCACAAAAAATGACTTCTAAAAACAAACTAATCACTTACAACCAAGTGGCATTTCGCCATACAATTGGCATGCAATCTATGGAGTGCAATTGAATAAGTACTACAATGAATATGTACCCAACAACTTATATCTCCATCTATTTAGATTGCAAGACTCAAATACATGCCAATGTGTCAAGACTCTGGTCAAAAAATGAATACCAATTACAAGCCCAAGTCTTATTACAAAATGCTTCTACAATAACATGCTAAAAATCAACTATGATGATGTAACTAATGCAATGATAATAATAAAGAACCTGAGATTTTCGATGGCTACCTGAAAATATTAATTTGGTTCTCCTCAAATAGCATCAAATACCATCTGAATCCTTCCTTGTGTGAAGCGATGTAAACACCAAGAGAAATCGATGCCAAAGGAAGAAGTAATATGAAGAGTTGTGGCACTAGCTTGTTGTCATGAGTGACTAAAAATATCTCTAAAAATAGTACCAAATAATCCCAATACAAGTTGATTTGCTGGAAGAAATACTGCTATAATTTTTATTCACCAAAAGCCTTCAAAATTGTTGGAAATGCTCAAAAATCTGATTACAACCAATGGAATTTTCTTATTGAAAATACCTCTCAACTCTTGGCGTTTTCGTCCACAAGAGATTAAATTCCTAAGGGTTTTATTCCTTGCAATTTATTTGCACAAGCTCGGAGCTCAAATGCAAGAAAAAATATCATATCAAAAATCTGGAATGCCTCTACATAGGTCGACCTCTTCTTTATATAGGAAATGGGACCCAAAGTGACCTTTGGACTTCCAATGAAAATGACCTTTAGACTTCCAAATCACATTTCCCTTAGGAAGTACAATTTAATTAAGTGATTTTATTTTATTGCACTTTCCTAAGTTCTAAATTAAATTTAAGTCTATTAATTTAGTATATGTGCTCTTTATAATGTTATATTTTAATTATAGCACAATATAATAAAGTTAATAAACTTAAGTCACCCTTGATCTCACCCTATGGCTGTCCAGTAGAAAAAATAGGCCAAAGTTCTTCAATAAAAGTTGCTTAGAAAGGAGGGACATTACAGTCCTCCCTTCTCGGAGTTGCTTTCCCCCAAGCAACTGTAAAGCTGGATGCTGAAGTATAGACTCACATTCCCATGTGGCATCCTCTAATGGAAAATATCTCCAATGAACTAGGTACTCTCAAATCACCCTACTATGTAACCTTCTCTCTCTCTCCTATCCAGGATCTCCTCAGAAACTAGATCCAATCTCCCCTCATCATCCAATGATGGCAACTCTAATAAGAAACAACAATCTGCCCCAATGCTTTCTTCAAGCAAGATACATGAAAAAAATAGTGTATCTTACTTTCAGAAGGTAACTCCATCTCATAAGCTACCTCTACAACTCTCTTCACCACCCTGTATGGACCATAAAATCGAGGCTTAGTATTTTCTTCTTAACTCTTCTTAAGAGTGCTATGTCTATATGTCTGATGTCACAAAAATACCATGTCTCCTATCTCAAATGATCACTCAATCCTATGCTGGTCCGCATACATCTTTTGTTGATTCTGGGCATGTTACATATTATCCTTAAGTGCTCTAAGGATATATTGATTATCCTGTAAAAACTCCCAACCCTTAGCTCTACTATCTCAAAAATCCAAATCCACAAAAGTTGTTGCATTATATCCATATAAAGCTCGGAAGGGGGTCATACCAATGGACATGTGGTACGTAGTATTATAGTAGTACTCGCACAAATATAGTCATTTCACCCATGCCTTCTGTTGCCCTAAAACGTAGTTGCAAAGGTACCCCTCTATCTACTTATTCACAATCTCCATCTGTCCATCTGTCTAAGGGCTGATAACTCGTGCTTAGAGTCAACTCTGTACCTGCCAATATAAAAAGCTCCTGTTAGAATGTGCTCAAAAATTTTCTATCTCGATCACGGACAATGTTCTTTAAAAGACCACACAATCTGAATACCTCACAAAAGAACAAATCAACTACATGTTGTGCCTTAAAGCTAGTGGGAATAGCAAAGAAGTGCCCATACTTAGTCAACCTGTCAACCACCACATAAATGTGATCATTCCCTTATACAATGGGAAGACCTGTAATGAAATCCATTGAAATGCTCTCCCATTCATACTCTGTAACGGGAAAGGGATGCAATAAACCTATAGGGAAAGTATGCTCAAACTTGTTCTACTAACAACTCACACACTCGCAAACATGGCGTAGAACATCCTCCTTGAGACCCTTCCAAGAGAATCTCTCTCCAACTTGCCTATATGTCTTAAAATATCCTGGATGTCCTGCAAGTGGTGCATCATGGAGGGCATGTAGAATCTTACCCTTGAGCTTAGATTCAGGAACTAAATAAATTTTTCCCTTATAATAAATAAAATAAGATGTTACCTGGTAGCACTCATCCTAAATCTTGCCATCCATAATCTCGCATGCCAATGAATTTTTAGAATACTCAACCAATAGTTGAGATTTCCATTCTACATAAATCTCACTCAAAGAACATAGGACAACAAGATGTGGCTTCCTCAAAAGTGCATCAACCACTACATTCTTCTTCCCCTTGACATACTCAATGTCAAAATCATATACCTGGGTCCTGCTGACCCACTTTTTTTGCCTCTCGTTGAGCTCCTTCTACTCCAAAAAGTACCTCAAACTGTTGTGGTAGGTCCTCACCACAAACTTACCACCTACCAAATACTATCTGAACTTCACCAAGGCATGCATGAATGTGAACATCTCCTTATCATAGGTGGAGTACAATCTCTCATTCTCCCTTAAATTCCTACTCTCGTAGGAAATAGGGTGCCGATCTTGCATCAAAACTACACCAATACCTGAACCCGAAGCATCACACTCCAAAATGAAGGGTCAAGAGAAATCTAGAAGAGTCAAAAGTGGACAAGTGCTCATCACCACCTTGAGCCTCTCAAATATCACCTTTGCCTCATCTATCCATCTGAATGATCCCTTCCATATGAGATCCATCAATGGTGTTGCAATATCATAATAGCCTTTAACAAACCTCCTGTAATAACCACACAGTCCTAGGAATCCTCGCAACTTTGAAATGTTCCTAGGTGGAGGCCAATCCGACATAGCTTGTATCTTCTCCTGGTGAACCTTGACCCCATTGGCCCCAATGACATGCCCAAGATACAGAATCTCTGTAAGTCCAAACTCACATTTAGACATCTTAACAAATAGAGACTAGGTCTCCGTGATGCTAAGTACCTCATCAAGATGCCTCAAGTGATCCTCCCATGTCCTATTGTAAATAAAGATATCATCAAAGAACACTAGCATGAACTTCCTCTACTGTCTATTGAAGATAGGGTTCATGCATGACTGAAATGTGGTAGGTGCATTAGTGAGACTGAATGGCATCACCAAAAACTCATACTGCCCGTAGTGACATCTAAATGTTGTCTTATGAATGTCCTCCTCACGAACCTGAATCTGATGGTATCCTGATAGAAGAGCAATCTTTGAAAAAAATATGGCTCCATGCAATTCAGCTAATAACTCATCTATGTGAGGAATGGGATACATGTTCTTAATAGTCTTCTTGTTGAGAGCGTGGTAGTCGATGCACATCCTCATAGTCTCGTCCTTCTTCTTCATCAACCGCACTGAAGAAGCAAAGGGGCTAGAACTAGGAAGGATATGTCCCATATCTAGAAGCTCCCTGATGGTCCTCTCTATCTCATCGTTAAATTTCTTAGGATGACGATAATATGTAGTGATCACTAGATTGGCCCCCTCCTCTAACTCTATGACATGCTCGAATCCTCTCTCTGGTGGTCTGCTTGGAGGAATGTCACTGAAGATTGTGTTGTGCTTATCTAATACTGTCTGGATATCTACATGAAATGGTTTCCCGCTATCTGAAGAAGATTTGGATGAAATGTAGCATGGGGATGCCCATGCAACATCTCCATGCCTGATAATGGACTCTAACCTATGTGTTAAAACAACTCTAGGCCCACCATCTGAAAGAGCCCTAAGCACAATCTTCTTCCCATCTGCCATAAACTCTAACTCCATCTGTCTGAAGTCTTGCACATACCTACCAAGGGATTGTAGCCAAGGAATACCCAAAACTACATCAATCTCCCCAAGACCAACTATATAGAAATCATCTGTCAATGTATAGTCCCCTAACTAGATGTTAAGTTGCAGAATCCACCTAGTGCAATTCATAGCAAAACCATCTGAATCTTGTACACTGAACCCCTCGAAATCCTCAACCTGTAATCCACACTTCATCACAAATCCCTCATCAAGGAAGTTGTGTGTAGTGCCACTGTCAATCAATCAGACAACCTCCTAACCCTTAAGTACTCCTTTCAGTCAAAAGGGATGATACCTAGGGACTCCAGAAAGTGTGGCAATAGTACCTAAACCTGGTACCTCACTCTCCCCAAGCTCTATTTGGGGTTGCTCCTCATGTGCACCATGATCACCATCACTGTCCTCTGCATCTGTATCTGGTGAAGGTTCCTCCACCACATTTAAGATATTCTCAATGAGGTGCACCTTTCCTTTACCAAGGAAACTATTTCCAGGCTCCCAATGGTCCTTATAATGAAAACATAGCTTCTTCTTCCTCAACTCATTATGAGTCTCTTGGTCCATCTTAGGAGGGGGAACACTCTTCCATTGACTGGTAGGGTGTTGAAAAGGTTTGGAGATCATATAAGGCTTATTACTAGATTAGTAAGAAGCGGGGGATGTCTCAAATCTAATGTCGTCTGAATGGCATCATGTAATGTCCTAGGCCTAAGAGCCTTGACCAATCCCCTCAACCTGTCATGAAGTCCCTGAATGAACAACATCACCACTCATCTCTCAGGAATCTTTGGCACCATCACTGTTATACACTGAAATTCGT
Source organism: Taxus chinensis (assembly GCA_019776745.2). Taxonomy (NCBI): domain Eukaryota; kingdom Viridiplantae; phylum Streptophyta; class Pinopsida; order Cupressales; family Taxaceae; genus Taxus; species Taxus chinensis. Next base: position 215,783,222 of record CM034152.1, on the reverse strand, counting down.
TGATGTATGCATCAATGTTCCCAATCTGTCAAAGTTGTGTTAAGTCCCTATAGTAAAGCTCCACATCCTTGTGATCAAAATCTTGCAATCAACCTCTCACTAAACTCCTTGTAAGACCGCAGAAGATCATGACTTTGTGTGACTAGCCCATGATGCTACCAATCGTATGCCGCTCCCTCAAGGTACAATGCGGTAAATTGGATAGCCTCCTACTCCTATATAGATTTAAGGGTGAGGTATGTGTCGAGCTTGAGAATCCATGCTCTGGCACCGATCTTTCCACTACCATCAAATGTGGAAAGAGCCACCTTGTTGGTGGCCTGCTTCAACTCCTTGTTTTGTTGTGCTCTAGGACTCTGTACCTATCTGGGTCTCAAATTGTCTTTCCTCTTAGTACAATACTGATGAAGGGGAAAGGAATCCCCTATATATTACGGTAAAGATCTCAACTCATCATTGGCTGTCATCACATTATCCTGGAAAATTGTATCCTCAAGTGGATCCTCAACCACTAGTGGCTCATCTCTAGGTAGAAAACTAGGTTGCATAGGTTTATCTGCGGTCTTGGTAGAACTCCTTTCCTATGTATGTGTATGTCTCCTCTCATGGTGAGGGGAATCCCTCGCATTACCAACCTCCGTAGGTGATATATTGTGTCTCTTGTGACTATTGGCCATTGATATAGACCTATCTCTCTTGTCACGTTTGTCTCTTGGCCTCTGCAAGGCCATCCTCTCCATCATTTGCTAGTCGTTTGTGTCATCTACTGTTGAGTAGTAATCATAGTCTTGAAACGCTCATGATCTAGGTCAACCTTCTCATCCCAGAGAGGGCTACGTGATCCATCTCTTCTGTCCATGGTTTCAACTGTGAGACATGCCTATATCCTTGTATAATACATGTAGGGCTCAACTTCTCTCGGATTCATCAATCAAAACCCTCTAGGTGGGAAGAACATTGCTCTAATACCACTGAAATATCCCTTGCAAGTTCTGATATGAATTTGACTCCAAGGAATATCATCAAACACTTTTGATATAAACTTTAAGCTTATTGGTCTCAGATTGCAGTCTGATGGTATGCTTGAAAAGTAATGATAAAATGCTTCCAATGCTTATGATTCAACACTACAATGTTTAAATTATCATCTAGATGCATATATGACTTATTTTAATAATTTCCCATGCACAAAAAATGACTTCTAAAACAAACTAATCACCTACAGCCAAGAGAAATTTCGTCATACAATTGGCATGCAATCTATAAAGTACAAATGAATAAGTATTATAATGAATATGTACCCAACAACTTATATCTCCATTGATTTAGATTGCAAGAATCAAATACATGCCAATGTGTCAAGACTCACGTCAACAAACAAATACCAATTACAAGCCCAAGCCTGATTACAAAATGCTTTACATTAGCAAGTTAAGAATCAACTATGATGATGTAACTAATGCAATGATAATAATAAAGAATTTGAGATTTTTGATGGTTTCCTGGAAAGATTAATTCAATCATCCTCAAATAGCATCAAACACCATCTAAATCCTTCCTTGTGTGAAGCATTGCAAGCACCAAGAGAAATTGATGGAAAAGGAAGAAGTAATATGAAGAGTCGTGGCACTAACTTGCTGTTGTGAGTGACTGAAAATATCTCTAAAAATAATGCCAAAAAGTCCCAATACAAGTCGATTTGCTGGAAGAAAGATTGCTGCAATTTTTACTCACCAAAAGCCTTCAAAACACTGCTGGAAATCACTATTGGAAATGCTCAAAATTTTGATTACAACCAATGGAATTTTCTGAGTGAAGATCCCTCTCAACTCTTGGGGTTTTTGTCCACAAGAGATTAAATTCCTAAGGGTTTTCATCCTTGGAATTTATTTTCACAAGCTCGGAGCTCAAATGCAACATAAAATATCATATCAAAAATCTAGAATGCCTCTATATAGGTTGACCTCTTCTTTATATAGGAAATGGGACCCAAAGTGACCTTTGGACTTCTCATAAAAGCAAAAGTGACCTTTGGACTTCCAAATCACATTTTCCCTTAGGAAGTACAATTTAATTAAGTGCTTTTATTTTAGTGCACTTTCCTAAGTTCTAATTTAAATTCGAGTCTATTAATTTATTATACGTGCTCTTTATAATGTTATATTTTAATTTTAGCACAATATAATAAAGTTAATAAACTTAAGTCACCCTTGAGCTCACCCTTTGGCCACTGGGTAGACAAAATAGGCTAGTCTTCAATAAAAGTTACTCGAAAAGGAGGAACATTACAAATTACACATTTTTTACCTTCCCAAGTTATATGCATACACTTAAAAACCCATTTTTTGTAGAGTATAAGTATTATTGTATCTTTGTTTGATTCTATGTTCTTGACAATAAACTAAAAATTCATTCTAAGTGTCTTCACCACCATTATTTGGTTGAAGAGTTCCCAACTTCAAACTTGATTATTTTTCCACTAAGTTTAACCAATCAATTAGTGAAAACTTTTGACTTATATTTCATGAAATATACCCATGTCATTCAAGAAAAATAATTAATAAATAACACAAAACACCTACACCCACCAATAGATTAATCTTTCATGTCACAAACATCATTGTGAACTAATTGTAAATACTTTTTCGCTCTCCAAGAATATTCCTTAGTGAGATTATACCTATTTTTTCATAATATGCAAGACTTACAAAGAATTCTATCCCTTGTGAAGGTAGGAAAACCAACCACCATATTATTTCTATGTAAATCTATTAAAGAGTGAACACTCAAATATATATACCATATATGCCACAAATTTTGTTGAGACATTGTCCCTATTTCAACTACTTATGCTAACTCTTGATTTGGGAGAAGCACTATACAATGTAAATGAACCAAATTTCCATCTGCATATATTGTCTAGAGAGTCATGTAGTCATCCTTAGCTGAATTAATGTAAACGGGCCAACTTTCTAATACAATTTGATACCCTTTCTTTTGAATGGTGACTAAAGAAATAAGATGTTTTTTGAATGTAGGAATGTACCACACACCGTAAAAATACTTCATTGAATGAATAAGTATCAAAATTATAACAAAACCAAATCCCCTATGGAATATGAATAGATTTATCAATCAGGGATATGTGTGCAAGATATTTTTCTTTGTAATCCAAAAGGAAATATATCCTATATGTCATATATTTTGTGGCACCTGTATCAAGAAGCTAAACATCAATTAACTCATCCCTAATCTCATATTCCATGTGATATATACAAACATATTATCGTAATACTATGAAAGTTGAATCATGTGCAATATTACTCGACTCATCACGATTATTTTCTACATACTATGCAAAGTTAGATTCATACATTTTTGTTTTGGTTTCTAAATTTCATACAAAAATCCTATAATGGGCTACAATATGACCATATCTATCACACCTATGACATTGAACATCTAATCTTCCTCTAACTCCACCATATGCTTGACCTTGTCCTTTATCACTAGTTGGTTCATTAAGATAAGAATTACCAATTTGATTATTTTGATACTAATAATTCTCCCATATTATATGTTGAAATATACCTCCCTTGTGATCCTTACCCCCACTATAATTATATGGACTAGAATAATATGTACGTGATTTTTACATAGTGGCATGAGATTCTTCTACTTTCTTATTTTTCTAGCGTAGGAATAAATCATGTTGAATAAGAAAATGAAAGAGTTTGTCAACATTGGTCAATGTGATCTTATCATAAACATGAAGCATCTCAACAAAGATTTTTAAATAATTAAGAATCACCTCAACATGAAAGAGTTTGTCAACATTGGTTAATGTGATCTTATCATAAACATGAAGCATCTCAACAAAGATTTTTAAATAATTAAGAATCCCCTTCAAAATGATAGTAACACTTAAGCTAACTAAAATAATATTATTCTAGTGTAATATAATGTTATAAGAGCAGTAAAATGACTAGATAAATGGAACAATAAAATATTGAAATACACCTAAGCAAACTAAGCTAGAAAATGTGAAACTCTAATGTGTAAAGAGGGTTAATAAGGCCTTAGTTGATTCGTAGATGTCGTGTGACTATGTCACACTGTAGACCAGATGAATAGGAGGATGAAACGACCAAATAAAAGCCTGAGAAAACACATATATGAGATATATGATTAGACATGGGCACTTAGGGTGCGCTGGTATGATATCTAGGAGCCCTGGTCTATAAAAATGACTAAGGAACCTCCTCTGGAATGTCATTGGACCTTCACCTGTGTTCGCTTCTTATCGCACTAATGTCGGTGAACTACGTCAAATGTCATTATGAATAGGAGGTGGAGGAATTACCTACAAAACCCCAAAAAAAGCATCAAAACCCTACAAAATAAAGATACATATGAAGGGGTCAGACTGTCCTCAATGACCTCAATGGTGGACTTACAAATTGATCATTGTAATACATCTCAAACCCAATGTAGTTCTAGGTTTGTGTGCAAATCGTGCCCTAGGTTACTATTGTGCCATTCGCACATTGTGAAGTAGCAAACAAATAACTAGGTGTAGAATGTAGTAAATGTGTGCATGGAAACAATAGACTACCCTCTTATGAAGTGTGATGCATATGAACCAACATTGTGTGCCTTGTGATGGAGCTAAATGGATGCAAATGTAGCTTTAGGTTCCTTTGATGGATGCAACTCTAGATGGTGATAGTAGATGTTTAGTGCTTGGTCCCTCATTATGGTCACATAACTTTATATTTATATGGTTCTCTTGTTCTAATTTCCTAATTAACCCCGAAAAATCTGACCACCAAAAATATATAAAGCTCAAATGGGTAAAAGGTGCACAAAAGGTGAGACCAAAGTGTAAAGAGTATCATGGCACACTAGAGGAGACCACAGTGCCTGGGGTGCCCCAGTCCTGGCTGGGTGCCCCAGTTAAATAGGAAAAATGTAGAATGACAATATAGACTGGGCAAGTATAGGTGTAAGATCAAAAATACGATAACAAACAATGTAAATACATGAGTCAATTATTACTCTTTTCACTTAAGAACCATATGAATAGTAGTATGAGACCAAGACTAAATAATGACTCAAAGTGCGTGATTTTGTATCTACATTTGCCCCCACTTTATGTTAGTGAGTGGAAATCTCAGTAACATAAAGTAGATAGATATGTGTACCTGATAATCCATGAAGAGTGATGTAGAATGCGTGCTGAAGGACTAGAAAAATCGTGGAGTGATAAAAACATGGAGCGTGGAGACTAAAGATGCAAACAGTGTAAAAAGTGATGAAAGTGAACTTAAGGCGAAAGCACGTGTGTAGATGTCAATGTGTATAGTGTACCTGCATGGTTAGTATGTTGTGTGTGATGTCAATCGATGTAGTTGTTGATTGCTTATTTCCCATACAGAGGGACATGTAAAAGAGAAGACAATCAAATATTCAACTATGCATGTATATGTGTAAAAACACATGTATATATGTAAAAAACATGTAAAAAATAATACAAAAATAACAATGAAAAAGGAACATGTGCACCTGATCTGTGATGAGATAAAGGGTATAGAAAGGATATCCTGTAACTATCGATGAAGTGCAAGTTTCTTGGGTGATCTCACACCACTGTGGCTAAAGAAGTGTAGGGAGAAAGTTGTGTTATTCTCCAACCTATAACTACTTCCCTGAGATCGATGAATAGATCTTTGTACTGTCTAGGTTTTTGGGTGATCCAACGCTAGTGGCTGAAGAAGTGTAGGGAGGAAAGTTTGATGCTCCTCTAAACTATAACCGCTCCCAAGAAGGCTAAGGACAAGCTGCCCTATAAAAATTGTTGTGTACAAAGTTTGTAGACTGGTCTGAACTCACTCGTTGTATAACCCACTATGTCATGGTTGAAAACTGTAAACTGAACTATACCGGTAATGTGTTGTGTAGTATGTAAATGCAAATGATGCCCCCCTCTTTGGGGGTGCATGCGATGTTTTAGATAGGAGAATGCAGCCCCAAAAGAGGAATGACCACGTATAGTGAAAATCTTCCCTGCAAGGGGAAGGGAATGTGCTTGGTAAAGACCAAGGCACACAAAAACAAGTGGCTAGGAAAACAAGGGTTAGTATGAACAAGCATGCATGTAGAAAATGAGTGTAAGCCTTACAAATAATGTGTAAGCTAGAACATACAAAGATAATTTAAACACCCAAAAAGGCAAAGTATGCCACACAAAGTAGGTTACAAACATGGGACACCACTCACGGTGTTGCAAGACACTTAAGGTCGCAGTGGCCACAAACAAACAAGTGTGCACACAAGACAAAGGGAAAATCTCACAAACAAGAACAAACAATAGTAGATAGTATAACAAACAAGTATGGAGACAAATATCCCTATATAACAAATGATGCACATGAAGCACCCATTAACGTGTCATAAAAATAACAAGTATGTCAAAGCGTGTATAAACCAAAGTAGTGTGCTATGAACAAAATTGAAACAATAACACTTGTAGTGTATGTGGATGCCCCCTGTAGGTAATGTAACAAGCATCAATGTTGCATCTAAAAGCTCTATATCTACGATCACAATTAGAAAAGGACATGAACACACATGTATGTATGGTAAAGATAATGACATACAAGAGATCTATCTAACATGTGTAGTAAAGTGAACATGCAAGAGCAACTGCAAGCAAGAGTAAATACAACCATAAAATGCAGTATGTTGTGGATGGGTGGAATGAAATGCAGTGTGGATGATAGGATCTGTGTGCCTCGATTGAATGGAATTGTATGCAGTGAGGATCATTTAGTATGCCCCCTCAACAGTCAAGAATGAACCACAAACGAGAGTGCGCCATCGGGAAATGATCAAACTATGTGTTGTGTGTAACGCGTTGTGATGAGTATGTAGTGATGAAATGTGACATAGAGATGAATTGTGCATGACTCTGTAGCCTAAGCGTGTATCATGATAAGATGATTATAAAGGAGTAATGAATTAGCTTAAGGAGTATACCACTAAACAATGTAAGAGAATATGATGATGTAGCCAATCACGAGATGGTGCTAGAAGAAATGACCTTGTAGCCTAAAACATATATCACTAATCCTAGGAACATCGCATGAGATAAATATTGCATGATGAATGTGTGAGTGTGATGTGGTCCATTTGTGATGTATACCCTCAACAATCCAATATGGAATGTGAGACTAGAGTGCATCATTGGGTAGTGAGTGCAGTGTGTAGAGGATAATATGCAAAATGTGTAGTGTGCGTAGTAATGTGTATGGTATGCAATGCAAAATGCATAGATGGCCTAAGATGTGTAGATGTATAGTAGATGTAAAATGTGAGATGTAAAATGCAATGTGAAGAATGTATATTGTACGATGATGTGTATGATGTATAAAATATGTGCAATGTGTGATAGATATGGTGTAGTGTGCAATGTGTAGATGATGTAAGATCACGTGATGAGATGCGGTGCCTAAGGTGTAGTGACTATTGTGCAATGTGTGGGTTTCATGTGTAGAGAATTCCCTCAACAGTCAAGTGTGAACCAAAACACAAGAGTGTTTCATCGAGTAGTGACAATGCTTAGAATGTAGATGACAATGCATATGCTAGAAGGTTGATAATGTGAGTATGAAACATGTGTCAATGTTAGGACGGTGCAGGGGATGTGTGAATGTTATCCCCCCAAGTGCGTGTAGTGAATGAGCTAACCAATGAAATTGAAGGATGAAGGTCCCTCATCTGATGTTGGTGGTGACAAAGGTGCATGGTCATGTGTTAATAGTGGTGGTATAGCATATAGGTGTTGCACAGGTGAGTGAAGTCTATGTGCATGTGATGGATGAATATAGGAGGAGTAAGTAGACGTAACAAAATGCACAGGGGATGGAGACTGATGAGAATCCGAGCATGGAGGTGATGGATGCTTGCATGGAATAAAACGATGTGGTAACCTACTTCGAGATGCAATAACTATGCAAGGAACAAGCCTATGTCGACGTGTAGGACTAACGGATCGATGAGGTCCCATAGATGGTGTGCGAGTACGTGAACTAGGAGTAGGTTGCACTTTAAGTAACATGGATGGTGATGTACTAGATGAAGTAGGAGGTGCATTAACCAGTGCTCGAAGAGATGATGACCATGGAGTAGATGAAGGTACACCGACGATAGAAATGACCTGATTGTTATGAATAAATTTGAGTCACAAATGATTTATAGAGATGATAGATCAAGACCTATGAATCCAATTAAGACCTAAGAGCATATCACAACTGTCAACTATTTTTCCAACAAGGAACAATACAAGCATAATAAGGGGTCCTACTGTAACATGAAGGTTAACAACACCATATGAATTGTTCATCGGATATGAGATTTGCGAACATAGATAACCAATAACATCAAGAAGTATAATAGAACATGCGTTGATGGACCATGACAGATCAAACTTAGTATTATTGATGGGGATTTCCCTAATAGAGGTTTTAATATACAAGTGATTAGAATTAAATTTGGCATGATAGTCATGGTCAGAGAAAGAAATAATCACTGGAGAAGTAACAATATGCGCCACTAAAAATTCAAGATCCCCTTATGGAGGCGGAGGTACTGCATGATAAACATATTTAGCTGAATAATCATGCTTTTGTGTCATGTTTGGGTAGAGGGTTGTTAAAGATCTTGAGCTAATTGATCTTGGTCAACATTGGTATCTTTATCGTAGGACTTTTCACTACCAGAGGCTTCTATTTCATGAAGAGGAACTTGGCGAGATGAATCCAAGGGATTCTCAGTTGTAGCTACAGAAGTGGGGATATCAACCATTGGTTTGGAAACCCTACAAGCGAATGAAGGAGCTCATAATATTAAAAATACCCAAAAGGACCACTACGAGCAACGGGGATACGAAGAAAAGACCTAAAGAGAAAGCGTATTCAGATCGGGTTCACCAAAATGACTAACTAAAATAAGATTATTCTAGTGTAATCTAATGTTATAGAAGTAGTAAAATGACTGAATAAATGGAACAATAAAATATTGAAATACACCCAAGCAAACTAAGCTAGAAAATGTGAAACCCTAATGTGCAAAGAGGGTTAAAAAGGCCTTAGTTGATTCGCAAATATCACGTGATTGTGTCGCAGTGTAGACCAAGTGAACAAGAGGAGGAAACGACCACACATAAGATTGAGAAAACATAGATCTAAGATATTTGATTGTATTAGGGTGCCTGGGGCACTTTGGTCTAATATCTAGGTGAATTGGTCTACATAAATGACCAAGGAACCTCCTCTGGAGTGTCGCTCGACCTTCGCCCGTGTTCACTTCCTGTCGTACTAATGCCATTGAACTACGTTGAATGTCGCTATGAATAGGAGATGGAAGAAATACCTACAAAACCCATACATAACATCAAAACCCTAAAAAATAAATATACATATGAAGGGGTCACACTTTCCTTAGTTACAATGGTGGACTTACTAAATGAACACTGCACTACATCTCAGACCCAATGTAGTTCTAGTTGTGTGTGTAAATCGTGCCCTAGGTTACTCTTGTGCCGGTCACACTTTGTGAAGAACGAGTAAATAACTAAATGTAAAATTTAGTAAATGTGTGCATGGAAACAATAGACTCCCCTCCTATGAAGTGTGATGCAGATGAACCAACCTTTTGTGCCTTGTGATTAAGCTAGATAGGTGCAAATGTAGCTTTAGGTGCCTTTGATGGATGCAACTCTAGATGGTGATAGTAGATGCTTAGTTCTTGGTCCATTATTACGGCCACATAACTTTATATTTATATGGTTCTCTTGTTCTAATTTTTTAATTAACCCTGAAAAGGCTGACCAACAAAAATATAGGAATCTCAAATGGTTAGAAAGTGCCCAAAAGGTGAGAGCAAAGTACAAAGAGGATCAGGGCGCCCCAGTCAAAAATGGGAAAAATGCAGAATGCCAATACAAACTGGGCAAGTGTAGGTGTAAGATCGAAAATACGACAACAAGCAATGTAAAAATGGCCAAAGACATGGGTTGATTATTACTCTTTTCACTCAAGAACCATATGAATAGTAGTATGAGACCGGGACTAAATAATGACTCAAAGTGCATGATTTTGTGTCTACATTGGCCAAACCCTTTAGTATACTCTATATCTTTTTAAAAAATGAGATATAATCTCCCATATAATACCCAACATCAAGAAAGGATAAAGCGAAAAACTACATATGAATGTCAATATTCTTATCTTTACTTTTTTTTTCTACAAATTAGAAAGTATTTTCTAGAAAGTATAGCTATGGGAAGAGTTCTCGATATGGACATAGGTATACCTAGTAAAACAATATTTAATCAAATCTAAGGGCTTAGAACATTTCAAGTTAAATGCATCAAGCTTATCGTGGAGGGTTGGCAAAACCAAATTATCATTTTTCACAATATGACATAATTAAACAAATAAAGGTGTTTCTTCCATTAACAACTTCTAGTCAGAATAATTTGAAACTGTTAAATGATCACCATTAGAGATAAAAAAATAATTTTAGAAATGATGTAAAACTAAATGCAAAATTGACACATAGAGTAATGCATCACATGTACACAAAACATTGCTTTTACAGGGTTTTATTATTAACCTCCGCATAGAGCAAAAAAGCACTTTTGACTGGTCTCACACTTAACTATGTCAAAAGACAAAAAAATTATTCTTACACCCTTATATCACTAAAATAATACACCTTATTCATCCAATTTTCCATACACCCTTATGTAATCAATAAAGTCTCGCTACTCTCATAAAATACAAGTGTTCATTAAAAATATCCCCACAAACAAATATTATCCCAAAATAATATGTTTTGACCAAAATAATGAGGAGGGGAATTGAGCTCCTCCAATGTTATATCACAAAAATAATCTAACCACTTGCACCAAATTTAACATCACAAAACATATGAGGTAAAATTTTATTTTAAACCACTCTTTTTTTACTTTTCTTTCTCTTAATTTTCAAAACAAAAGAAATTATTTATTAGAAAGACCTGTGAATTGAATTGTTCGACTAGAGATAAAGGTTGGAGAGGCCCACTAGATTAATATTTAACTTGACTAAAGAATTAATATCAAAATTGATTTAATATTATGTTTTGAAATGCCATATTTACATTTCAACATTATTCTCAAGAGATTTGCACACAACTATAAACACACAATGCCATGTAGTCTAATACATTCCAGTTAAAGATAAAATGTATTCTAGAACTGATACCATTACCAATTGAGCCTTTCTTCCTTCCAAATTCAATACACGTGTTATTTGTAATGAGCTCCAAGAGGGATCCATTGTTGTGTTGGGAAATTTTCTTTGTAATATGGTTAAAGAAGAAATGTAATCTTATTTTCTTTCCTATCCCTATGCATATTGATTTTTTATTGTTTTTTCACCTTAACTAGCATTTTTTCCCTTATTTATAGGAGTGTTCTCAATTTGGATATGGAAATCATTATATCTTCCCATGCAAAAATTAGGATTCCTTCCAAGTTACGTAGTTATTTCGTGTGAGAAAATTACCTAAACTCTATCTTAGCTTTTCTTCAGTCTCAACAGAACTAAGGTTCATCATTCCCTTCCTTTGGTAGAATCCTTGAGGTGTCTATCTACAACATTCATGTTCATATTAATGAACTTGTTATGACATCGCATTTTTGGTCAATCAAGGGTTGGGCTTTAGCTAAAACAAAACTCTGAGAACACCACACCACATAAAGAAGCGGAATTTTTTTACCTTTGATTTTGTTAACAAAAGGGGAGAAATACCTATTACATGTTATAACGAGGTTTCCGATAAATTTTATGACCAATTTGAAACAAGAAAACTTTAAATAATCTACAATGGTAGAGTAAAAAAAGTAAATAAAAACTTCAAGTACTTGAACAATCCTTTGGATATTGTTTTGCAATTGACCTCTAATTTCCCCCCTTTATTGAGGGAACAAAAAATATTCCTCTTCGTCATTTCCACTTCAAAACAATAAAATAAATCCCATATCTTATTGCCAAGTCTTTGGTTTACCTTATTGGTGTTGTTATGGCCATCATGTTGGTTATGACTATTTTCCATAAGGACGATTAAGATAATATTAAGAGGACACTCCAACTCATGGGCATGTTAGGGTTAGATGTTTTGTCACTTTATGGGGTCCCTATTTTGATACCTTGGGAAAAAAGCTTACAATATAAGTAGGTTGTATGTCTGATTTTAATGGTTTGACTATTGATATTGTCTCATGTATAAGGTATTATATGAACCCTACATTTGTTGAAACAAGTGCACTATTTAATTCACTAGTATCTTCAAAATATTTTGTTCCTTTACATCAATCACCAAGAAATACCCAGGGCTTCCATGTAGCTTGACTTCTACAATAACACTTTCTCAAATCCTTCAAATGGGAAATTTAGACAAGCTAGAATGGTTTATTGTGAAAACAACTATTACCAACATCCTCATGGGAATTTTATTTTATTTAACATACCCTCTCATATTAGGTGATAAGAAATGCAAGAAAAAGGTTATCCAAAAATTAGATGCAGATTTGTTTTGTTCAAAATACAATATAAATGTTAGTAATTGTGATTACAAGTATGCCCTTCACATTAAATTATTGAAACTAGTTATTGTCTTTGATGAAATAACTTGATCTATCATGGGAATCATGAAAAAATATTTGTGATTCTTGTTGACAGGCAAAGAAGCAACACATGAAATAACAAGACACGTTGTTGGGCACAAATTCATTTTTAATCCTTCTATGATTAAAGAACCCTTCCATGGGAGAGTTTGAAATGTGTCATTATGTGCTCAGAGAAAGAAGATGCCTTTTCTTCTATAGACTAGCTTGTTTACATACGAGAACCCTTCCATTGTACTCACACTTTGCTCAATTAATAAATTATAGTCACATTCTTTGATGACATTTTTGTCCTTTTTTCCTATGTTTATTTTATAATTTAGTGCAAATTTCTCCATGAATCAAACATCTATTTTTTTTACATCTTCATCTTGGTATTCTCGAAATAAATTTCTAATCTACATATGGGATTATTTTAAATAACATTAGATAATATTTTTCATATATTTATTTGATATGCATTTCTTCAACTGTTTACATGTTTGGTTTCCATATAAATTTGTGTCACCTCATTATTGTTGATTTTGTACATAAAAAAATGAAAAATTTCCATGCGCCTTATGTACTTTTCTCCGGGACATTTGTTATTAAATGTTTATAGCAAGAGTGAATCCAATTTTTTAGGCAAGCCATGCACGTGGAGGTTGATACAAACAATACCATCAAATCCCCTATATTTATTTTCAATCGCAAATTACCTTCCTTAACACGTTTGTAGTGCCCCCTCCAATTTGTAGGAAATTCCTTTCATCATCCTTTATAGTTTGCTTGGAATTTTGAATCGTATTCGTGAATTTTGTGAATCCTTGAGTGTCATGGAGGAAATGATACAACTCTTTCGGTTTTCGATTCAAGGTATTTAAAATATTTGTCCTAACATCTCGGGATGGTTGTTAAATCTTGGACTCGATGCGGTTTTCGTTGTTTGACCACTTTTGTGGTTATCGTTAAATGTTCCCCAAAATCATTTAAACGCTCTGTGGATGAGGGGCCTTCCATTCTCTATGTTGTCGATTTCATCTTGGAGGGTGGATTAACAATTGTTTGAGGTCCCTTTTTCGTGATCTTGAGATAACAGAAGAAATTCAATAAATTTAAATGTGCAAGATTATAAAATGATGTAAACGTTTTTGGAGACTAAAATGATATTACCAAAAGAAAAATAACAAAACAAACATATAGTTTGAAATATTATCCTTTGTTGAATGGAATGATCCTCTCTGGTAAACCTTGAGTTATGTTTGGCTCTAAACATCTTTTGTAGTCCTAGATACTTAGAGGCACCATATGTGTTTGTGTGTTCCTCCCTAGGAACCTAGTTGAGAGCATTCACATGGGTATGAAAGTGTGTAAGATGCTTTGGTGCAAGGCATAACATCGCTTTTGTGACATACAAGATGACATATCTAGCTTGAAATCTTATGGTTGTTCTAGGAATTAAACAACATTAGAAGGGGAATTTAATGAAAAGTGGTTGGGACCACATGAACAATTAGGTTATCCATTAATGCACTATTAAGTTTTTCAATTATAAAGGAAATTTGTAACTTGCCCTTGTTATTGAGAACGTACCCTTGTGATGTTGGTCTAAGAATTTTAAGTACCGCGAAGATTGCTCGTAACTTAATAAATCTTTCTTATGATCCGTGAAAGTGGATGTGAATTGATCCGTGTGAGAATAAGTGATTGAGTAAACATGGTTTATCATTTGAGAATCAAAACTTATGATGTGTAAATGTTAAGATAATTCTAATTAATAATCGAGTTATATAATTTATTTGCAATAAGATAAATGAACTAAATCTAATGGAACCCTTAAAAGTTAAGTGTTAAACAAAAGTAAGGAAATGTAGTCTAGAAAATAAAAGGGTAATGTGTGTTCCCATGTTAAGTGATTTTAAAACCTTATAGGTTAAATAATGGAATATGATTGTGATAAAGATGTATCCATGAAAATGTGGTGTTGTGGAAAGTACCTTCGTGATGTTCATTGTGTGGCTGGGTCATTGGAATGGACTAATTTGTTTATAGAAGTGTGGCATTGATTTACATCTTGTGTTATCCTATTGTTTGTGTGGGTCCACGTTGTATGAACATCATTTGTAATGTGTAGTTTTCTAGAGTAAGCCTATGTGCTTTCTTGTGAACCTAAGTGGTGTTGTATAGTTGTATCATGTGATTGAAACAAAAAAAATATCTAGTATTTTAACTATTGTATTTAGGTGTGTAAAATATGGGCACAACCGTATTACAATGATTTGGACATTGTTTTGGTTCAATGAAAAGGTCCTCACTAGAAAACTTATGATTTTCATATAAGAAGATACCATGTCATGTACACATGGTAATATAGAATAGTCAACAAACCATTCTAAAAATGTGTCTTGCTCGACGATGATGTTATTTCATCATTTTTTCATGATCATGTAGATGTTTCTCCAATGTTGTATTATTTCAATTAACATTCCGAAAATTGAAGAGACAAAAGGTCCATTTGACGATGAGATTATAAATTTTGTGTTAATGTAAAATTGAAGAGATCTAGAGCTTTTTACATTATGCAAACTAATTCACTTTTTTTCTATGGCTTGGATGGAACTTGGCATTTCTCTAATATGTGAATACAACATGGAAGGTTTTTCTAATATGGTGTTGTTTATCTTTGTTTCTCATGGATCAAGCTATGTATAGACATCCCCACATAAAATATATCCAGCTGCATGAATTTTCTCTACATTTAATGCACTACCATGAAGATTATTTTGGTTGACATCCATGTTTCAGGTACTTTTTACTTGACTTGATCATGCAACATCAAATCCAAGCCACATCCACTATTTTTATGAAGTAAAATATTTAAATCAACTTCTAAAAACTATATATGACCTTTTTTAGCACCGCTGGGATCACCCAAATGATGACCTCTCAGATAGTTTGATGATATTTGGTTCTAATCTGCATGACACTCGCTCTTACTAGAAAAAAACTAAATCATATTATTATACATGATTGAGAAAATAGCCCCTAATTTATTCTTCACTCTTAGTGCAACTAACACTAAGTGGACATACCTACACAAAGGCTATGCCTTACATGCCAACATACGATGTGCAAGAAACACAATGTTAGAGGATTCTCAATATTATATTTAATCCTCACCATGTTTCCACTTATTTGCAGCAAAGATTCATGATATTTCACCAACAAGTTTTGGAAAATCATTTAGGAGAAAGTGACTACTGGTACATGTGCCACTTCAACCATCTCACACGTTTATTTTATTTTTCCAACCATTGTTGTGGTCTGATATGCACTCTTCTTGCACTCAACTAGGTAGAAATGACAACATAAGGGTGTTGTGAATGTTCATGGTTTCTTATGGCTAACGAACATACCAAAAGTTAAAGCATTAGACTGTGAAGACCATGTTGTTATGACTACAACAAAAGCCTATTTTGAAAAATACATTTCAACATAGAATCCACGTAACAAACATGGTTCATCATTGAATCCTTGATGACCCATGTTTGTTAGACACCTTGTATATTTTATCCTCTGACCCTCACCTTAAATTTGAATAGATTCTTAATAGTATCTAGAGGCACACTAAATAGTTTTAAGAAACATACTTATGAAAAAAACTTTATCCCTTAATTGTTATTACAATTCCCCTTGGGACGTGTAACTTCAATCTTCACTTTCTATAGAGATGCACGAAAAAATAAAATACCTTCCCACGCAAAATCATGATATATTGAACATCCACGAAAAGATGTTCTTTCAATATGGCGAGCCAACATTGAATGTCATTTCTCTCTTGCCATGTTGTATTGAAATATACTGCTAATTATCCATCAAAAACATATAAACACTTTGAGACATACCATAAAATGCTTACATAAGTTTTTGACAATGTTAACTTGCATAAACCATCCCCCGTTGCATTCTGAAAGATCTTAACAAACAATATCATCAAGCACGATAGAAACACATAAGAAACTCACACTATGTTACAAAAATTGACCCTTGTTCTTTACAACTACCCTTTTACATTGTTAAATGTTGGGAAAAATATTTTACGACGTGTCTCCGCTGAGAGGAATACTCCCCTTTAATCCCCAATCTTCATCAATGCATACAAGAATCATCCTTCCATAGTAGAATCTCTTCCACTCATTGAAGTTGCCCGTACGTATGAAACTCAACTATAAATGAATAAATGGAAAAAGAGAGATGCAATTTCTATTGTACATGTCACCTCTCATTTCTACAAGGTTATGTCAAGAGAAATTGCTTCCTTTGAGCTATTCTATTGAAGTGAGCTCCTCCTTTACAAACCATTTCACAACATTGTTCTTTATATTGGAGCACCCACAACCAAAATTATTATTAACTGGGAATTCATGAGCCTTTACTACCATCCATGAAATCTTGCTCGCACCTCCTCTATTCTAAACGTCATTACTAATGAAGACTCTTCTAATGGACATGAACCCGACAATGGACCCCTTCAATTGGATGAATACCAATTACTCTATCCTAGGTCCATCTTGTCAACAATATGGAACTTGATGAACTAGACATGCTTAACCATAGTGAATTTGACATCCACTTTCAAGGACCTATGATTTACCATCTCCCTTACAATAATTTGGTGCATCCTTCATTGAGTTTAATAGAGTAACAACTATTGTAACAAAAAGGAAATCTAATACCTCCACATGTGTAAACCATCTTTCAACCAAATAAAAACTTACTTCAAATACTATTATTCACCACAACATGGAGCAGAATATTCCCTCACTGTTAAAATATAGCATTCAAGACACAACGTGACCATGTAAATCTTTTCTCCTTAATGCAATCAATATTTCACTTTTTCCCTTTCCTACCATGAACAACTCCCCACTAAATTTTCTCACTCCCATTGGTGTTGCAACCTTCAACATCTCCACTTCCATCATACATGTGTGCCTCTAAATACTTGTAAAAGTAATGAAACCACTCGAAGGCCAATCCTTCATGACCTTATAGGAATCTATCAAACATGTGAAATATATTATAATTGATGAAATGAGTTTTGTTGGATTGAAATTACTTTCTCTTATTGACCAACTTTAAAAGGATTTCCCCTACTAAGGGGACATGTCAATCATTCTCATTGACGACGTATGGAAACTAATATCTGTCATACATATACCAACGTATGTTGGGAGTTCATATGGGTAAAACCTTTGGAAAAGCTTTCATACAATCATCGCATTGGAATCTATATTTTGTCAACAAGGTTCTGAACTAGCACAGGGTTTTTTCCGTCATCTACTTCTACATATTTGTAATGTTGAAGCACATTTCCACGATCGTGAAACTCTTATGTTATACACTAATTATTTTTTGTCACTATAGGTAAAACTGAATTTCTTTCCTTTCCACAATATTTCACCACAAGTGACTTCATTTACAACCACAACAAGGTAATATTAAGATCATAAAATGTCCATGTTGTATGTTGTAATGTTAATTTCACAAAATGAAAATTTTATAGTGAACTATATGATGACCAATTAGAAGTGAAAATTCTATTAGCATCAGTCAAATAGTAATGCTTGCCACAAACCTTTGGATTGAGGCAAGATTTGTTAATGATACAATTCGACACATGGTTTCAATCGTATACAATGTCATTGTAACACCACCTAAATTCCCTCTTTTTATCACTATCAATTTCAACAAATACATTGGTCCCAAATGGGATGTTCTCCACCCCCTCCACATATATGTTCCCCCTATTTCCTGTAGGAATCATAGATAACTCCCCCTCAAATGGCCAGGTCTATCATAATACATAAATATCGAGCCATTAATTTGGACAAAGTAAGTATTATCATCAGGGCCTTACCTTCACAACATTATCTAGAGTTTATACTCTTAACGACCTCCACATTTTTCCTCCATTATCGTTCAAACAAGTACTCCAAAATGACTTTGAGCCCTATGTTTTAATCTAAAAAGTAGGAAGAGACACATATTTGATTGCTCCAACATTCCTCTCTCCCATAAACATCTTCAAAACTATTAATGCGAAGTATTTGTATATGTCTTCTCCCACATCCACAACTTCCCCACTATTCCTTTGAAGTTCTTATGTAGTTCTAATTAACAAAGGGCACTACTCCATTTCCTTATTTTGTAACTATGCATATATTTGTACACAAGTCTTAATATTATCAAGTCTACATATAGTTTTATATCTATAGGATTGATGTGTACATGATAAAGGTAGTAAACTATACACCAATTTGTAATTTTTTGTATTTTAATTGCTATTCCAAATTATTGTAGAAAATATTTTTCTTACATCTTTTAACTTCATCACATTTCTTCCTTTTGTCTTCTCTTGCCCCTACTTTAAATATAACTCACGCCCTTCTCCTATCAGTGTCTCCATTGCACCTTCGTGTTGTGAATTTGTGTTGAAATTTATTCTTAGTATACTATATTTTTCTATTGTTTTACCATTTGTTGTATTTGTTCAATGCTTATGTTATAAAAACACATAATAATGTGATCGCAGTAATCCTAAAAGTTACAAATCCGTTTAAATGCAGGGCTTTTCAGGTTTACGAATCTTAAGATAGATTTAATAGTCAACAAATATTCCAGTAAAAAATTGAGTCCACCTAGAAAATTTGGTCACAATCAATCAAATTCAGTCATTTTGAAATCATGAAATGAATCTTATGAGTTTCTAGGGCTCAAGAAATCAAAAAATTGGCTAAGGGTGGAAAGAAATAGGAAAAAGTGAAGTTTTAGAGTTTTCAATTAGTTTTACAATTAAATTACAAATTGCTCCTCCACCTTCACTTTTATATTCCCCTCTTTTATTTGGATTTTAGGGAATTGGGATTTTGTAGATCCAAGGTAATTGGGAAAATAATTTGAAATTGATCATCCACCTTTGATTTCTGATTCCCTGACTTCAACAGGTTTTTTAGGGAATTTGAGTTTCAAAGATTTGAAGTAATTAAACAACTAAACTTTAAAACTGCCTGAGATCTTTGATTGCTCAAAACTGTAAAACTGTTTGAGATCTTTGATTCCCCAAAATTGTAAAACTACCAAAGATCTTGAAATTCAAAAAAATGGCTAAGGGTCAAAATAAATAGGCAAAAATAAAATTTCAGAGTTCGTAAGTAGTTTTACAATTAAATTACAAATTGCTCCTCCACCTCTGAGTTTTGATTCCCCACCTTCATTGGGTTTTTGGGGAATCAAAGTTTCAGAGATTTGGAGCAATTAAGAAACTAAATTACAAAACTAACTCAAATATTTGATACCTAGAAACCACAAAACTTAATTGGATCTCTCATTTCTTGAAATTGCAAAACTATTTGAGATCTCCGAAATCAAAAAATTGGCTAAGGGTGGAAAGATAGAGGTAAAATTGAACTTTCAAAGTTTTCAAGAAGTTTTACAATTAAATTGAAAGTTTCTCCTCTACCTCCAAGTTATGATTCCCCACCTTCATTAGGTTTTTGGGAATCAGGGTTCCTGAGATCTAGGTTAATTGGGCAAACAAATTACAAATTTATCCTCCACCTCTAAGTTTTAATTCCTCATCTTCATCATGTTTTTGGGGACTCAAAATTTTAGAGATTCATAACAATTAAGCAACTAAATTGCAAAACTACCTTAGATCTTCGATTCCTTGAAATTGTAAAATTATCTAGGATCCATGATTCCTTAAAATTGTAAAATCGCTTGATATCTCTTATTCCTTGATTCCCTGAAAATGTAAAATTGCATAATATCTCTGATTCCTTGAAACTATAAAACTGCACGAGATCTCTGATTCCCTAAAACTACTTTTTCACGTGATCATTTAATTAATTTTTAAATACAATTCTTTTGAATGATATGTAACTTTTACATCGCATCCACATATTAACATTTAACATAACATTTAATGAATTTAAGGTTCAATGTAGTATATTAATGATTGATTTTCTACTTTCCCCTTTACAATTTAATGGTCCAATCCTTGCAACTTAAGGGATAGTATAATTATGACTACTCATATTCCTAATGACTACACAACTAATAATATAACTTCAATATCAACACTTTAATACCATATAAACTACTCATATTCCTAATCACATTTTAGGTGTTAATAATGTGCACCAGTACTCATCTTGCCAATCTAGATTTTGATATTGACTTTATTGATTACTATAATTAATGTTTTTCATAACATATTAAATCATTGATTTGTGTATTTGTGACGAAGGATAACAAATCCAAGAGTATTCATCGACATAGTAGTGGGTAGCACATTGGTTAAAATAATCATTACGACGTTGTTTACCGATGTGATGCCAAATACAGTACAAAACTTCAATTTGTTGTGTATAGGTGAGAAGAGCACACAACTAATGGGGACACCCTTAGAGTGGAAGGCTTTCCCACTTACAATAACGCCTGTTGCGAGTCCATTTTTGGTGCCAAATTCATACATAAGAACTTTCAAAAGAATGCATGGGCATTTCAACCCTTGTAATTTTATAGTTTATCCCGTTTTGTAAACAACATTTGTGATCAAACTTGAAAAATGTATGTCGATGGTTCCTTGACACCGTACCTTGCTATACATGCCTTCCTTGAAGTCAATAGTCGTGTTTCATAGATGAATTAATTCCCCTTATGAAACATCACCAATACAACCAAACTTGGATTTCCCTCACTTAACCTTGCAGTGTATTGTTTCTCACATTCATTTCTTCTCCTCTTCATAATACTTCAATTTACTTGCTTTTGTTTTCTATTCTGCTTTTTTCTATGCACCTCGCCACCCCATATTGACATCTCCATTACACCTTCGAGGGGTGATTGCTAGTTAAAAAATAAAATTAAAAGCTACCCCTTGAGTATCCCTTTTGTTCTTTTTCCTCATAAAAAAGAAAAAGAAAAGTACCAAACCTAGTGGTTCTATGGAGGAGGCATTCCAAATTTATGGAGCGGGTGTCGTTGAGAAATTTTAGGAACATCCTAAGAGTAAAATGGTCCCACGCTAAATTGTATTTTGGCATTTGTTGCAGTATTTTCAATATGGAAAAAGCTAAAACATTATAAAGGGAAAAACATCTTAAGCTAGTGGGATATGCAACGACCATATGTCAAAATATTACTTATACAAGTGCATGGAAACTATAGCTCCGCATGTCACCACCCGCACAAACTTCCCTCCAAAATTCTGAGCTCCATTTTGATCACCGAAGATTCCATTTAATCCTGTAACATTTTGGATAAAAGATAATAGGACCTCATAAGATAAAATAGGGTAGCCCCCTCCCTGAGATCCATTCCTAACATGGGTGGACTGGTTAGAGTATAATGCTTCGGTCAAATTCAAAATATCTAATTTATTCGAGATTAGGGATCAAATGATTAGACGTCCATTAACACCAAAAGACATTAACACCAAAAGACATTGAAGCAAACATTTTGGATAAAAGATAATAAGACCTCATAAGATAAAGTAGAGTAAGAGCATGGTCCCATGCTGGGGGCTACTGCTCCTATTTATTTGGGAAATATGGTCCCATGCAAAATAAAAATTATCGCTGCTGCCAAAACCCAACAAAATCCCTGAAATTTCTCAGCAGCTATAAGTTAGGGAGAGGATTTCCAGCCCCAGAAAGCAGCTAGGGGCACAAAAATAAATCTGCTGCTTAAAATGTTTAGGGAGCTTTTTTGACACTTGGCATTTAGTTTAAGCTTCCCTCTCAATTTTCCATCCAAAAGTTTATTTCGGATTCATGGGACCCTATTTTTGCTAGTGCTAAAGCTTCCTATTTTATCTCTGCACAGAAAAATAAAAAATCATGGGACCCTATTAATGCTAAAATATCCTAATTTTTCTCTCCTTCAGCGGCTCAAAATTTTTAGCTTTCCCCTTGCATGGGACCATGCTCTAAGCCCCTCTATAGGACCCATCCCTAAGATTGGTGAACTGGTTAGATTATAATGCTTCTGTCAAATACAAAATATCTTATTCATTATAGCTTTCGGGTCAGATGATTAGACGTCGATTAACACAAAACGACTTTGAAACAAACGAGAAAAAACAGAAGACATCCGGATGCAAAGGGCTAAATTCTGAACCAGTCGCGGTTCTCTTTTCCTTTTGAATTTTAAAGATCTTTCCGATACGAGAATGATGAAGCATTGAAGCCATACATGGCGGGTCGATCGCGGGTGGAAGCGGCGGTGTCTCTGTTCGTTACTGTACATCCTCATGAATTACCTTCCCTGATTCATGCCTTCACCTCTTTTTTCTTTGTAAATTTCCTCACCCTATCCTCTTCATTACCAATTTATTAGTTTAATTTCCGACGCTTTTTCCTTTTGTTTATTAAACATTTATCCTCTGCTGGGTGGCGAGATCCCATTTTTCTCTTTTTCGTATATAAACTTCTTGAGTATGAATGTATGACACGCTTGGGTTTACTTCGAGTTTGTCTGTTATGCGAAAACTCTGGTCTGAAAGTTATGAAAAATATAAGGTAAAATGGTTTTTTTATGTTCTCGTGGGGCTTCCAGAAGAAGTTTCTTGGCTTGCCTGAAGTTAGTAAACAAGTAATTTAGTGAATGTACTTTCATACGTACCATTCATACAGACCATAAACCCCCTTCAGGTACCAGTCCTACAGACGAATCTGACACAAAAGGAATCAGGATGTTAAAGGTTATCAAATTGTCTCTTTTATTTATATAATTTGGGTGTAGGTGGACTGGTAAGGTCCAGTCTAGTTCCGTGTTTGGTATTCAAAAACCCCCAAATCAACGTCTGGCTGGGATGTGGCGTAACAAAAAAAAATCCTCACTTTTTACTTTTTAAATATAAGGGAGGAGCCAATAAATTAGCATGGGCTAATGAATATAAGGGTACATGTAAAGTAAAGGAAAGTACAGTCACTTTCAAACCTAAAATTTGCAAACAAAGTATCTAGTGAAATAAGCTTCACCAAACAACGAGCAAATCAAATGATGATACATAGGTAGTACCAAATACATGGCTTTATTCTTAAATAATGATGCACCTTGTTTTTTTTTTTTGTATTTAAAACTAGCTATTGCACCCTAAAGGTGCAATGGTAACGCCTATAGGGGAGTGAGGTATGCAAAGAAAAATAAAGAATGTAAAACCAAACTATGAACATAAATTAAAGAGAAGTGAACTGACATGGGAGGAAGAAAAATAAAAAGGAACACGAGAAGTTACGTGGAATGAGATTAAGTGAACCCGAGTTAGGAAAGTATAGTTTAGAGAGTACATATATGGACAATGGATAGAAATCTAAGTTTGTGGAAGTTTGCATACAAGGAATGGTGTGTAACGAAAAAGCAAGAAAAGGAGCACATATAGTGCAACATACCAATCTAAAAAACCAACACGAGTTGGCATGCAAAGGGATGTTTTGAGATTACATTGCAGTTTTCATCAATAGGATTGTGGTAATAAAACAAATAATAACTCACCAATAACGATTAACAATTTACTCACCTTCGTTTATGTGCAATTTGCGCCTTTTTAAGTAAATGCACAATCATCATATATATTAAAGATCAAAATCTATATAATTAGTGTGAGATATGGAGATGTCCTTGATATATCTTAAATAGGGTGAAGTAACGTAGTTCAACATGGTCCCACAAAAAATATGCAATAAATAAAGTCGATCAAACAAAAAATAAAAAATATGGTGAACAATGTGTAACGAGAATGAAAGTAAAGGAGAACACAATAGTGAGAACTGTTTATCAAGATGGACACACACCTAAAAGTATACTTTATTTATTTAGGAACCTTGGCATACGTGAGATTAATCTTGCATAGTGTAACTAACCAATTTACAAAACCAACTTGAGTTGACATGCAAGGGGTTGTTCCGAGATTACATTACAATTTCCATCATCTAAATTGCGATAAGCCTCGAAGATGAATCAGAAAAGGAAGATAATAGTACCACATTTCACACATTCTTGACACTCTATAACTCTCTTATGCTCCCTCTCCATTTTCGTATATTTTTTCCTGGAAAAAATTAAAAAAACCTCTCAAGTAAATCATTAGACCATTTAGAAGGACAAATGATTAACCTGTTAGTATAGGTAAATGATGAGAGCTGGCTCAAACTTAATACCCCATCCTTATTCAATTTTTGAGTGTACAAAATATAACCCCTCCTAAAATCTAATATAGGGTATATTTGGAGATTATATAAAAGATTATTTATTTTTCTTTGTTGTCTAAAAATATCTTTTATTTTCTCGTCTGTCTAAAATTAGCTTGCATCAGAATTATGTGTAAGACTTATATTAGGACAACCTAAGCATATACATTATATATTTGGAGATTATATAAAAGATAATTTGTGTTTCTTGGTTGTTTAAGATTACATTTAAACATAGTTACAATGTATAAATTAGGACAATACAAGTTCTTACAACTTTCCTCCATGAAAACCACTGGGAACCCTGAGCCTGCAAACACCCTCAACATTTTGAGGAAGGGCTCAAGTCTGTACCCAAGCCACTTGGAAGACAAATTTTACTTGATTGTCTCTTTCAGGTAAAGAACCACGTACCGATACAATAACTTTGTTAAAAACAGTTACCAAGTAATCGGCTTGTCTCAAGTAATTGATTCTCTTTAAGTTATTTCACCAAGTTATGGATGAAACAATTACCAACTTACCTGATTCCTTCCAAATATTTTTTAGGATCAACGTTTCTTTTGTACCTCATTATTGAACTCAAACAAATAATAGCAGAGCTTTTGTAACCTTATCATATACTATCTCAGCTCTTCCTTTTTGGAAGATGCTAACATGCATGCAAATCACGCCATTTCCATGCCCAAAACAATGATGGTGTCATTCCGTAAAACTCATAAAATTTTACATTTTTAAACAATTTTTTAATTAATATAAATCAAAGTAAGTACTACGAAATTTTCCAAGAAAATGTGATGTTATAGCATCCAACTTAATATATCAAGTAGCAGTTGCACCGGTTGTTGCAGAAACACCCTGATAGAAAGTAAAGGTAGCATCAACATTCTTCATTATTACTTTTATTTTCTTCTTCACCACCACTCAAATATTCTTCTTCGTCATTACTCTCATTTTCTTCCTCATATCAAATTTCAGTAAGTTCAGGAAGCTTTCAAACAACAGGAATGAGTTGGTAAAAAGAGAGCTCTCTCTGCCATAACTTCAGTACTGGAACAAGTCATGATACGATGCAGTCGCATAGATGTGTAGGTTTGCCATTTATTACCTGTAAAGTTGTGCCATTAATTATATTCACTAGGTAAGTTCACAATACAATGACAACTACAGTTGAAATTTTAAATTCATCCTTGCAAGTCCAGAAACTGGTGTTACTCTAACAAATTTTCCCTTCACATGACAGGTCGGGGCAACTTTAAAATAAAACACCCAACCCAAAAGTTAAAACCCCCAGAGCACAGAATCAGATGGCTGAAAATGAATAAAATGATTCCTCATAAATTAAATTGGCAACTCAAAATAAAGTTTAAACCCTTGCCTCAAGTGTCATAATTTAAATGTACCTATGAGTTCTTATTATAAGCCCAATTTTAATTTCAAGCAGCTCAAATAAACCAAACCTTCAGCACTATATCTTACATTCACATAAACTCAGAAATAAACCACTTTTTCTCCAGGATTCAACCACATGCAATTGTAAAATTTTGACTTCATCTCAAACTCTTAAATAAACAGTTTAAGAAAATCCTAATTGTTGAGAAAATCCTAATCCCCGATCCCAAGGTACCAAAAACTTGTACCTAATTGAGTCCAAGGCAAGGAACATCATATGTTAGTGTATTATGGGAAGAATACCCAAATCAGTTAGTGCATCTGAAGAATAATACCCAAATCTTAAGCATCTCAAGAACAGGTGATCAAGAAGCTTAACAAGATGAGTTTATTATAACGTTCTGTTGCTCTCTGCGAGGACGGTTATCTGCTTGGCTACAATAGAAGAATTAAATAAAAGGAACAACAATACATACTCGTTTCTTTCTTGTGAAAGATTACCCCCTGCTTGCTGAAGACTTTGTGTTAATTAAATGTAGATTTTTAATTATCATTGATAAACATTCATAGACAGGGCTACAAATATAATTGCCAGGCAAGCCAAACAGTCAACAGACATCAGGCTTTTCCTTCCTCTCGAGCATCTAAAGCCTTAATCTCCTCTATGGCATCATAACTCCCAAGGTAGATTGGGGAACGCTCGTGAATTTTCGTTGGGCCAATGTCTATTGCCTGCCAAATGTTAGATCGCAATGAGAGGTCATCTAAAAACAATTTTCCTTCAATCATATTGTAGGCCATTCATTCATTCTGTTATTCTCTGCGAAGACTATTATCTGCTTGGCTACAATAGAAACATTGAATAAAAGGAAAAATAATACATACTTGTTTCTTTTCTTTGAAGGATTACCCCCCTGCTTGCTCCATTAAGAAATACATTGGAAACATTTCATACAATACACTGCATAGGAAGAACAAACAGAAATACATTATTTGGGGTAAAAAATCAATTCATATACTCAGATGGAATATCAATAAATGGACCATACCATAGTTTTCCACTGGGACTCTTCTCATCTGCAGGGTACATAAAGCAAGGTTATGTGAACATCAGCTGCTAGCAATGCTAAAAGAAATTCCACATTGATCTCAACTAACCTACTTGTTGCATTCTTTCCATCAAAGAGATCCCGCCCACTTTTCAACACCCCCTTCGCAATGCTAATGGACTTCCTTCTCTATGAAACTCCTTGCATCATGTGCCTCTTGCTCAGTGCTAGGGAAAAATACCATGCAACTTAGAAGACGACATCATACACTCCGCCAGTTAATAGGTGCAGAGAACGTATATTTGAAAGTCTTAGTCAGTGTGGGGTTGTGGGGCAATACCCCCTTTCAGGGGGTAACTCTTGGTGCCAAAGTTTAAGAACCTCTGAGCATCTCGTAGGTCCCATAACAACCTCACAACATCTTGCAAGCCATATAGCCTAATTCAGAAACGCTTATGCTTTTGGTGCTTCTGCAGTCCATTGTTACATATCATTTTTGGAAATCAAAGTCAATCATCTTGACCCATCTTTCATTCAAAAATATTGACTCTAGATAACCACTCTAAAAAATAACGGTCTTTACTAATGCATTTACTTGACTAGATTCAAAAGAACAATATGCAAATTGGAATCTGTTATCACCAAAAATTGCACCCTCTGAATGGTCATGAAAGATCAACAGAATTTTTGGGTAACATGGGATGATCTTTGCAATGTGGGTTTTGCAAACTGAGATCAAGCTCCAGAGAAGGATGGTTCCTCTACCTATTCCTAATGCTAAATTACTCCTACGGCTTGAAATGCAACTATCTAATCCTAATCTAAGCATCCAAGGGACTAGGGTTAGAAAGAGAGATGCATGGAAGGGAAATCCTAAGCTAAAGAAGGTGATAACACCAAGAAGAAGGGGGAAACACTCTCCATGAGGGAAAAATGGGAGAGGGGAATGAAGGAGGAGAGGGAAATTAGTGCCACATACCCAAAACTGCATTTAACCTTCCTTTTCACACAAAACACAACAAAAATAAACTTGCAAAGTGAGAAAAACATACACAACACACCACAACAGTAATATAAGAGGACAAAAGTGCAATAAAATGAGGTTAGGATAGAAAACAACCACAAAACATGATTTTATTGCCTTAAATATGCACAGTCTATTACAATGAAGTGGAAGAAGACACAAAATGCATTGCAGATGCCCAAAATGAAGGTTTGTAACTTATATATGTTCTTGCAACCATTTGAGCATGGTGCCTTTACAAATTGAGAGGGTCCCTTCTCTTATAAATGTGCACAACTTGCCAATATATAGAAAATGGGAGAGAGAGAGGAGGGAAAAGAGAGGGAAACTCGGATTTCTGGCTTCAACCACCAACAACATGCATTAATTCACTGAAAACAGACATGGGCACCCTTAGAAGACCATTTCCCCACGTCACTTTGCTTGCTGGAGAAGGTATGGGCCATTCTTCATTAATTCTAGTAGTTGAGCTACCTGGAACTACACTTTATTTCTATACCAATTTTTTGCCTTTTTTACCCTCCTAACTCCATGAATTTCTTTGTTCTTTAATGCCAAACTGAAGTTCATGATGAGACCTTTCCAACGAGATCAAGTTTGCCAAATTTAGAGTTGTAGGGAAGAAGTTATGGCAGGGCGGATCCATGGTGCACGGGAGGAAATGGTTGAAGTTCTACGCGGGCCTTCAAAGGCCACTTTAAACATTTTGCATTGGGTCGGAAAAATCGACCGACGGAGAACGGTTGGAACTGTGGAATAGTTCCACATGTGTCACGCGCGCCCGCCATAACCGCATTGCGCTATGTTATCAGCCTGATCGGCGAAGGAGTGGAACAAAAGAACGTTCCACTTGTGCCCTCCAACTCTGCCATTGCCACAATGAAGTGCCCCCTCTGACCCTGTCGATTGGATTGATAAATCGAGGAAGGTGGAGAATCAAGGAACATAGGGGACAATGGAATTTTTCCCTCTGTTCCATAAAAGGCCGATTAGGCTGATACAACCCTAATTGACCCCCTTTTTGAGTAAGTGCTGGCCTAAATGACTTTGCAAGGATGAAAGGATGCCATGAACTACTGGAACCTACCCCAAAATATGATTTTTCCCTTTGTTGGTCAATTTTGCCAAATTTTCCATTGTTTGCACTACCTGATTACAAGAATGAAATTGCAATTTGTCAAAATAGCCTAGGGGAGGTATTTTGGACAATATTTCTGGCGACTCAACAGGGTTATCTACCTATTAGATAAGAGATTAGTGGCGTTGAAACATCACTTGGGCACGGAGTCAGCCTGAAAAACTTAAAAAAATCGATCTAAAACTTGAAATTCTTACCCCTGAATTGGCATGAAGCACTACCTGGACCTGGGGTTGATTTGAAAACTGCCTTGGTCTGCTCTAGAAGCTGATTTTGGGAGTTTTGGATATGCTTTGTCAAACTGTCCCAACAACTAAATTTTGACCAAGGAAGGGGCACCAAGGACTCGATTTTGCAACTGATCTTGGGGGCTGAAGAATAACATCTGAAAATTGCCCCATATTTGATTTTCTACTATGAATGATGCTCCGAAATGGATTGTGCAACAACAAAGGCCCACAAAACTATGTACAAATATGGAAAATCATACATGCACCAAGTGGAAACATGTAGAGTGTGCACAATGCACTTGTTTGCCAATAAACAAACCTAATCTTATCATACTCTAACCAAAGGAACAAGAAGCTAAACAAAACCAACAATAGGTTGGGAGAAATAACTCTCTTTTCTCACAAAATTAGACCATGTAACTGATTTGGCAATGAACATGGTCTTTATTGAGAGTGGAAACATGTGTTGAAATTGATTTTCCATCCCATTGCACAAAGTATCAGCTGAAAAAATGATGTATACTTCTTCATCATTTGGATTTGAGAGGTGTTGATGCTGACCTTTGAAACTTTGAAGCTCATCCTCATCCTCTGGATTAAGTATGACTGGTGGCAACTCTATTTTTGGCCCCAAACCAGCCAAGTACTTGATTGGGCATGGCTTGATCTAGAGCTGCCCATTTTCTTTGCTTGAGACTCCATGGATGGAGCTGGTAGAAGCACCTTCTACATCATGATGGATGTTTGCAAGTTGATCCGAACTTGGTCTTGCTTCTTCTTGTACAAACATCTTTGTTTCCATCTTGGTGTGTGCATTTCCTTCTTATACAACCTCTGCCTTAGCTTGATTTTCCTTCAAAAGTGCAACAAGTTCAAGGCATGCAGCGCAATATGGATCAGTGCATTCTATCAAAACATCTTGCTCACTTAGAAAATCTTCTTCCTCACATACATGGTTGTCACAAGTGTTTAAAAACACTTCCTCTTCAACCCCAATTCCAATTTATTGCTCCTCCAAATTTGCTTGCTCTGTTTTGATATTTAGATCCTCTTTTTGCATGGTTTTCACATTCTCATCCTCCCAATCTAAGTCACGCCAATCTTCAACAGATATGAGACTGTCATCCTTGGTGGAATTGGTTGGAGAAGAGGCATTGGTAAGAAGTTGCTGATTTTTTGCATTCTTGGGTAGAGATGATTTGAGCTCCGAATTTCTGAATTCATCAATTGGGGATGCCAAATGATCCTCCAAAACATACCTCCTCCTTTGTTGATCTGCCCCTTTTAACACAACCGCTTGATTTAGCATGGGGAATCGCTGCTGGGAGTGTTGTAAGGACTGCTCTTTTTCTCCATAAACATAACAAACATCCTGTTCTACCAACCTTGTAAGATAGCTTGATTTAGTGAGGGTTGGGTAGAGCAATGGGGCAACATGTGAAATACCACAACTCCTGAAAACATTGTAACGAGGTTTAAAAGGGTTGGGTAATGCCCTGGGTGGAGATGGGAGGGGATCTTACAAAACATAAGGGATACTTTGGGCATGAAAAACCTGTGGAGCATCAAAAGGACTAGGAAGCAAAGGATCTTCCTGTTTATGGAAAGGAACAATGGTTTTTTCTTTATTTGCACAAGGTGGAGGGAGGATTTGAGATGGTAAGGGAAGAATGGAAGCAATGGGGATGGGTCTCCTTTGTCTAGCCTAAATGAGCATCTTCTCAGCTTGCAATGTAATGGCAAAAACTTGAGGAAGAGTGCTGCCTCCTAGAGTTTGAATTAATACAGCCAGATCAGAATCAAAGGCCCTCAAATAATACAAGAATGCCATACCTTGTGAGGGTTTGAATTCTTAAGGAATTCTATGCCAGGTCCTTGTGAATCTGATTTTGAAATCTAAGATAAACTCCATTGAAACTTGCTATATTTTGTTGAGGTGTTCTATAAGATACATGACATCTGCATTCTCCTTGAACTAGTTGTGAAGTTGTTCTCCTAGCTGATCCTGTGTGGAAATGGAATGAGGAGCCAAACTGTTGTACCAATCTTTTGCTTTGCCTTTGAATGATGAAATAAGAAGCCTGAGGAAAACATTTTCTTCTCTAATGTTGTGAATGACACAATGGTTTGCTATATCATGAATGTGATCAATGGGAGATTGATCTCCATTTCCAAGGAAGAGAGGCAAAATTTTCAGGGCTGTTTTGGGGATATCATCCCACTACTGCAAATGAAGAGGACAAAAACTGAAATGAGAGAAAGGAAGAGCTCTTTGGAGAGCCATGAGGGAAATGGAAACATGAAAATGAGTGAAAGGATGAAGGGAAGGTCTGAAACTTGGAAATTGGGTGTGTTTGAATTAGTGGAGTTGCATCATATGTGTTGCTTTGAAATACCTCTAAAGGATAGGATATCACCAACCACACATCAAATTTACTGGTAGGGAAGTTATAAAGATCTTCAAACTTGTCCCACCGAGCATGCCATAATTATTAGCGACCAAAAATTTGTACCCTCTAAATGGTCATAAAATATCAACAAAAAATTTGATGTAACATGGGAATGTCCCTAAGTGTGGGACCTTGTAAATTGAGATCAACCTGTAGAGAATTTTTTATTGCTCTACCTATTCCTAATACTAAATTACTCATATAGCTGGAAATACAACTATTGAATCCTAATCTAAGAATCCAAGGGACTAGGGTTAGAAAGAGACATATGCATGGAAGGGAAATCCTAAGCTAAAGAAGGTGATATCACCAAGAAGAATGGGATGAAACACTCTCCACGAGGGAAAAGTGAGAGGGGAATGAAGTAGGAGAGGGTAGACACATGCCACAGACCCAAAACTGCATTTAATCGTCCTTGTCACACAAAACACAACAAAAATGGAATCTGCAAGTGAGAGAGATATGCACAACACACCACAACAGTAAAAGAGAGGTAAGAATGCGAATAAAATGAGTTAGGATAGGAAAACAACCACAAAACTAGATTTTATTGCTTGAAATATGCACAGTCCAATACAATGAAATGGAAGAAGGCACAAAACGCATTGTAGATGCCCAAAATGAAGGTTTGTAATTCGTATCTGCTCTTGCAACCATTTTGGCATGGTGCCTTGACAAATTGAGAGGGTCCCTCTTACAAATGTGCACAACTTGCCAATATATAGAAAATGAGAGAGAGAGAGGAGGGAAAAGATAGGGAAACTTGGATTTCTGGCTTCAACCACCAACAACATTCATTAATTCATTGAAAACAGACATGGGCACCCTTACAAGACCATTTCCCCAAGTCAATTTGCTTGTTGGAGAAGGATGGGCACCATTCTTCATTAATTCTGGTAGTTGAGCTACACGGAACTGCACTTTATTTCTGTACCGGTTTTTTTTTGCCTTTTTTACCCTCTAAACTCCATCAATTTCTCTGTTCTTTAATGCCAAACTGAAGTTCATGATGAGACCTTTTCAATGAGACCAAGTTTGCCAAATTTGGAGTTACAGGGAAGAAGTTATGGCAGGACGGATCCATGGTGCACGGGAGGAAATGGTTGAAGTTCCATGCGGGCCTTCAAAGGCCACTTTAAACATTTTGCATTGGGTTGGACAAATCGACCGAGCAGAGAACGACTGGAATTGTGGAACAGTTCCACATGTGTCACGCACGCCCGCCTTAACCGCATTGCGCTGTGTTATCAGCCTGATCGGCCTATCGATGAAGGAGTGGAAAAAAGAACCTTCCACTTGTGCCCTCCAACTCCGCCACTGCCGTAATGAAGTGCCCCCATTGACCTGGTCGACTGGATCGGTAAAGTGGGGAAGGCGAAGAACTGGGGAACGGAGGGAACAATGGAACTGTTCCCTCCGTTCCATAAAAGGCTGATTAGGCTGATACAGCCCCAATTGACCCCCTTTTTTGACTAAATGTTGGCCTAAATGGCTTTGCAAGGAGGAAAGGAATGCCCTGAACCACTGGAACTTGCCCCATAATATGATTTTGCCCTTTGTTGGTCAATTCTGCCAAATTTTCAATTGTTTGCACTGCCTGATTTCAAGAAGGAAATTGCAATTTGTCAAAATAGCCTAGGGGAGGTATTTTGGACAACAAAATCTATTCCTTCGTGACATTTGAAATGAAATTCTTTGCTGACGGTTTCAAGAAAAACAAAAGTGAACAGAGGGTGCTAGTTGGTGCTGACCAATTTAAAACTCTAGCTATTATAGTCCCTTCCAAAGCCACGATCTCGGCCATCTCTTCTCTCATGTCCATGTAGCTTTTCACAAAAACAGAACTCCTCTTGATGTTTGCACTAGACCTGCTTCTCTTTTCTACATTCTCAGCAATTAAATTGGTGCATGGCGAAAAGACAAATTAACGAAGCCAAAAATAGAGGTTTATTTCCACCCCAAAGAATTTAGCGTCACCTATGATTGAAGGATTTAAGGTTAGCTGTATGACTAAATATTTCCCTTACCTTTAAAAATAATCTTAATATAACCAACCTCAATTGACATAACAGGCCATTCAGGTGAAGTAAAGACTGAATTTCAAAATGAATAATTATGTATCTTGAGAGCATAACGCCATTCAGGTAAAGTAACGACTAAATGTCAAAATGCATAGTCTCACGATAAAGATTACAAGATTTCTATCAAACCACTCCTTAATAAACCATATCAAGATGTAAAAGGGGAAATCTACATACAACTCTTGCTTCACATGAATATCAGAGGCTTGTGTTTCAATAAGGAAGCCCAGCATAGAACAGAAAATTATTTACTTACACATCAATATAATTTGTATATATGTATATTTTATTACAAAATTTTAAATTTGTAAGTTTAAAACAATTTGCAAGTATTTTATAGTGATAAACATGAAAAAGGTGTAACTAGCTATTGAATTTGAACCTCATGTCATAATTTAACCTTCACGCACATGATTCTACATTCCCAATAAAGTATTCCCTACCAAATCCACGCATTACAAAGTTATTAGGTGTATGCCCCTGAAGCTTGTTAAATGAAACATTGAAATTACTGAATTGCCTCATATTACCCAGAGAAGGAGGTATCATTCTAGTCAATATGCTATAGGAAAATCAAGATATTTCATATTGCCGAGGTTCCTAATATTTGAAGGAATGCCGCAATTTATTTTGTTACCATGAAGATCCAGGTGACTCCAATATGTTATAATGTAAAACTTTTTCGGGATATGGCCATCAAGAGCATTGTCTGATAGATCCCTATAAAACCACTCCCAAAGGGGACCAAAACACTGATGTCAACACCAATGGATCATCTGCAACTGCTTTCACCCATGTTTTAAATTAAAATTAATGAATACTCTGTGTTGAAATTCAAAAAGCTCGCTCAGAAATATACAACACACCGATAAATACTTAACCCGTTGCTCGTGCAGCTAGCAATAAAGGGGTTGATAAGGAAAAGGAAAAGATTATGTTCAATTGCAATAATGCAGGAATTAGCCATGCTATCATAATTCTATTTTTCCTCTACAAGAAAATGGAGGAGTTGAGAAATAAAATAATTAAGGGAAACTTATCACTTACACCTGTAATGGAAATCTGCACTTGGTAAGCACATCCAGAATAGCACCCTGTAGACCCATAGCCTGTAATCAAGAATATGAACAAGCTCAATCTTCCCAATCTCTATCAGAATTGAACCACCTGTAAAATTTCCTCCAAGCCTGAGCACCTTGAGCTTGGTTAAATTCCCAATCTCGGAAGGAATGCCATCACTGATCTTATTGTTGCTCAAATCAAGGACTGCAAAATTTTTACATGAAGTAAGACTCAATGGAATTTCTCCTATAAAGTTAAGTAAGACTCAATGGAATTTCTCCTATAAAGTTATTTGCAGATAGTTAAATAGCCCGAAGAGAAGTACTACATTTTGTAATCACAGGAATTCTCCCCGAAAGTGTTATGAGAAATTTTAAAATGTTCCAGGTTTTGCAAAAAATGTTCAGAAGCAATCCTTTTGTGAAAGAATTTTTATCTACAACCAGTAAATCAAGAATCTGAATAAGTTCAATCTTTCCAATCTCTGATGGAATCAAACCACGTATACATTTTCCTCCAAGCCTGAGCACCTTGAGATTGGTTAAATTCCCAATCTCGGAAGGAATGCTGCCACTAATCTTATTGTTCCTCAAATCAAGTACTGCAAGTTTTTTACATGAAATAAGAATCAATGGAATTTCTCCTGCAAAGTCAATTGCCTGAAGAGAAGTAATACATCTTGTAATCACAGGAATTCTCCCAGAAAGTGTGTTGTGAGAAATATTAAAATGTTCCAGGTTTTACAAAGAATGATAGGAAGCAAGCCTTCTACAAAAGAATTTTCATCTACAGCCAGCACTGGGGAATGCATATTTGTTTGGGGAAGTTTTCACTAAGATTATTGAACCAGAAGTCAAAACCTTCAAGCCTCCCACATTGTGAAGGTTCGGTGGAAATGATGCATGTGCATCAATAGTTGGTCACGCTTTGGGATGAAGTCTAGGTTGTCTTAGGGTGTATGTCATTCTTTCCCTCCAATATGTTGTAATTAAGTATTCAAATTTGGCAGTGGTAGTGTGTAACAGCCTAAATAAGGCCTATTTGTCGCATGAAGGCCAAAATTATGTAAAATCAAAGCTTGGAGATTCTATTCCCATGTGGAATCAGTCTAATAAGCGAGGTTTTGAGTTGTTAAGGTCTTTTCTAAAGCTAGGAAGTGGTTGAGTTATCTTAGGAAGTTGAGCAAGACTAGGAATGTGGTTTGAAGTGTCAAAAATGGAATTCTTGGTCTCCATATGTAATTCCTCGTGAAGTATGGATGTAGTAGGAGTAATGGAGCATGAATAAACAAATGATGAAAGGTTGGATCGAATTTATAGTGTATTTTGCAAGAATTTACGTGTTTCTTCCATGCATATAGTGTAAGCTCTGTTCAAACCGTGGGCATGAATATGAACAGTAGGCTCAGAAGAAGTTTTAAGGGACTGTGATTAATGGGAAAGGAAGAGGGGGACCTGAGGACTCCTCTTGAATTTTTGTAGATCATGAAATTCATTATAGTTACCTGTAGACTGCAATTTTGCCTCTCAGGCCCTAACTAGGGCAAGAAATATCTAGAATTTTAGCTATCAAAATTTGATGAAAATTTAGGAGAATCTCTGTCTGGAGGGAAGCTAGAAGTCTGCCAAGTATCATGTTGTAAATCACACGTGTGAATGATATATGTCCTTAGTTGCAGGTAGATTGTACAGAGAGATGGATATAAGGGTTTTTGGGTTGCATGGAGGTCTGAAGCTTGGAGTCAAGTTATGGAACTGGGTATACATCATGTTGCCAACCTTTCAGAGGTGAATCAAACAAGTTTCAAGTAAGATCTATTGGATAAGTACCTACTGTCACAGTGATAGGCTAAAATAGGCCTAATTTGCTAGGTGGAATGGTCTAGAGGTACTAAACCGTACAAAGGAATAGGTATGGACACTTTGGCACAAGAAAGGACTCCACAAATGGTCATCAAATCTATTTAGAGCAGGTGACATTGTTATAAAGAAAATTGAATTTTGACAGGGGTTGTATGTTAGGAGACCTAGTAGGTCTTAAAGGCTAAATTGAGAAGTGTTCAAGCATGCAAAGGTTTGACTGAACCAAGGGCCTAGACACCCCATAACAAGCTAGAAGAAGTGATTTAAGGGTGTAGGAGTGCTTCAAACCCCTGGCTACATCATTTGAATACTGTGATCTATGAAGCTGTATAAGCTATAGTTGGAAAGCAAGAGCCAAGTGCCCATGAACAAGGTTAGGGACTTATGGTTGCAGGTGTGGAGGTCTAGTCACCTCATAGAAGGATAGGCCAAGTATTTAGCATGATAATAATCAATGGAGCAGAGGTTTGGCATGAAAAGCTATATAGGCTAAGAGAGATGAAGTATATGCATAGGAGGGTGAAGGATGGATATGAGGTGTCTATGAGACAATAGAGAAGTTGAGTAGGTACAGTAGACAGAAGGATGAAGTGTGACAGTGGGGAAGCTATGGGGCAGTCAGATAATGTGGTGGTCTTGTGTTGACTCACAAGCATATTAGGCTTGCATAGTGGAGAGTAGTGAAACAAGTAAAGTTGGTGAGTGGAATGGATCAAGAGCCAAGGAGAAAACAAAGTGTAATGCTCATAATAAAAGGAGTCTCAGTATATGCTGACTGAGACAGAGCAGGGGAGGTTGATCACCTAAAGTTAAGGTATGAACTTCATAGTTGCTTGAATAGGTTCACAAGGTGAGTATGTTACTTATTCAGTCAATGAAAACACCAAGTAGAGCATCTAAGTAGATCCTCAGAGCAGGGGTGTGATTAAAGGTCAGTGGTGACTTACCCACAATTAAGGTCAAAGGAAGAAGACCCTTGCACCAGGAAATGGGACCGGATACATTATTGTTAGACAAAGCAATGTAGCGCAATCTGGAACTATACTTGAGAAGGGCCTTTTGTATAGTTCAACTGAGTAAATTTCCAGACAAATCTAGCATGTGTAATCTGGATAAATTCCCCAAATCTGCAACATCTAATCCAAAAAAGGCATTGTGGCTGAGATTCAACTTTCATAATGAACTAACATGGTCTCATCATCATGGTAAATGGTAACCTGGTCATTCTTGAGGAGCATTACTGTTTGAAATGGCCGTTGGGAGGAGAGATTCCATGACAATGTCAGTAGTTATCCACTCCAACATGGTGCTGTGTAAAGAGGCCAAATCACAGTGCTCCCACAGGCATATGGTCATGATGTCACCAAAAGCAATATGCACTCCGTTGAAGGTCATCCCCGCCAAGATTGGGTTCCTGGAATTTTCTGTCAATTGACGACAAACCAAACACCTCCAAAGCTTTGACTACTTGTCGGGGTCTACTAGGAAATATCCATTGCTGTCACCTGAGGCTCAAGATGCTGAGCCCCTGTAAGATGAGATCAAGCCGATTGTAAATGGCGCCCACGCGTGCCACGTCTCGCTTCAACCACTTTTCCATGCATTGCATTAGCGGCAGCGATGATGATGCTTGGATTTTTTGCTCTGCTTCAAATCTTTCTACTTCCTCTCCTCTGGCAACTGCAAGAGCATCCTCCATGTTTAAAACTCCGCATGCCTTCAATTCTGTGGCCTGCACAATGGCGAAAAACAGATCTTGAAAAGCTGTTGACAATCTTGTGCACACAACTTAATCTTTCTTTTTGAGACGCAGCTATGGTTATCTTATCAATGTTCTGCAGCTGTTGCAGGGTACTTTTCCATGTCAATGATGCAACTGCGAAGGACCAACATTGGGCGAACAGGATGAAAACCATGTGGATTTTCCTCAAAGTCATAGGAAACGTGACTTGTCCGATGTGGTTGAAAAGCTACAGTATTAGCTTGTGCCATTCCTAATAGGGAACGCTTAAAAAAGTACCTTCCAAATAATTTAAATGTTCGAAAGGAAATTAGTGCTTTGGAGAAATCATAATCTATTAAAGGATTTAAAAATAAATAAATTATATGATGTTTAGGTGGCTATATGCACCCCTTAACTTAGGGTGCACAACCATTGGCTCCTCTCCCTTAATCACCAATTATATGATAATATTAGGCACAATCTGCAATAAGAATCTGATAGGCACAATCTAAATTCAAGATTTCAAGTAAAACTTGGACACTTCATTTAAGAATTAGATATCCATACAAACAGTGTTGTAAATAAGCAACTAACTGTAAACAAGCAAATGCATATTGTTAGGTTCTATTCCTACAAACGTATTTGGTCTAAGCAACATTTAAAGTCGTTTCAACATCTCTTTTATGTTCATACCCTTGGTGTAGGTGGATTGGATTGGCAAAGTTCATTTTACTTCCAAGCTTGGTCACGAGGTTGAAATCCGACAGTAGAAAATTTGAACACTCTATAAGGTGAATGGAAAGAAATTCTTTTGTGGGTTACTTGAAGGGGTTCTCATAAGCCAAATTGGCATCTACGTTGGCTGGTATCTAAAAGAGAATCTTTACCTTTACGTATTCCACATCAGAAAAAATATGCAAACAGTTAAAAATCAGTTTTGTTCAATTAAATAGCCATTCTGCTACTGTCTATGTCAAAGATAAGGAAAACAAAGAAAGGATTCAATTAGGTCAAAATACTTGTTGTTTGATAGACAAAGTAGCCTTAGATAGGGGAGTCCGCTACTTCCATGCAAAAATAAGCAAGAGAAGAAAATGGGTGCAGTCAGGTCAAAATATATTTTTTTCAATAGATAGAGTATTCTTAAGATCGAGTCTTCTGCTTTCTATGCAAAAAATAAGAAAAGACAAGTCAATGGATGCAATTAGCTCAAAATTTGTCTTGATACTTGTTCAATTCAAAAATTAGCCTTATATTAATATAGCTCATTTGCTAACTGTCTATGCAAAAAAATTAGTAAGAAAGTGAGATGTGCCCAACTAGGTCAAATTTGTCTCGTTCAATCGACAAAGTTGCTTAGATAGCTGAGTCTGCTTACTGTCTATGCAAAAAAAAGCAAGACAAAGAAAGGGGTGCAATTAGGTCAAAATGTGTTTCGTTCTATAGAAAAAGTAGTCTTAGATAGCAAAGTCTGCTATTGTCTATGCAAAAGAATAAGTAAAGATAAGGAAGTGTGTACTGATGGTTATGCTCAATATATGTACGACTGTATGTATATTTTCACTTACAAAAAAAGAAGGCAAAAGTTGCATATTCATCAGAAACAATGTGCAATGAAGTGAAAATCTGTCGTGTTAAATAGACCAAGTAGCCTTATATTGCCGAGTATGTGTGAAAAATAAGCAAGATTGAGAAAAGGGCATTGATAATTATGCCGAAGTTGCATACAAATGTTTGTTTGGATTTTTCATTTTCTAAAATTGAATAATACAATATAGTGTGGATTCTATCACAAGTTACCATGTGTGATGCAGTTATCTCTAATACAAGACTCCTCTTGATTGTTTGAAGTGGCCTCCAAGCCTTCCATAAAAGAAACATAAACACCCTCTACCACATTGCACAGATGGCTACCTTCCCTCAAGTACTGAGATTCCTTTTGAGGCTTGATCTAATATGAACCTTCGGAAAATTCCAGGGATCTGATCAGCTTTTGGGTTTGTAATATTGGGCTCTGAATGAATGATAA
This sequence comes from Taxus chinensis, assembly GCA_019776745.2. Classification (NCBI taxonomy): domain Eukaryota; kingdom Viridiplantae; phylum Streptophyta; class Pinopsida; order Cupressales; family Taxaceae; genus Taxus; species Taxus chinensis. The sequence continues at coordinate 215,742,213 of CM034152.1, read as the reverse complement.
ATTTTTCCTTTTTAAGAGTCCATTGGCCTGTGTGGTCTAGTGGCAAGGTGCGACACTTGAAGGGTGAGACCCCCACTTAAGTGGTCTCGGTGTTAGTGTGCTATGATGAGGTGTCTAGCTTTTCAGATGTTGAGAAATACTGTTCTATAATGAAAGATTGTAAAAAGTGTAATGGGATAGCAGCTGCTCCTACATACTTAAAGAAAAAATCCTTTTTGTAAAAAGGTTGTATATTCACATCCAAGAATGTGCACACTCTCATAGGATCAAAGTCGTTGATCTCTATTCAAATTTGGAGGATGAACATAGCGACAATTTGCTGAGCTGATTCTTGGCTAAAAGCAAATGAAATCATATTGATGTTCAAAGCAGGTGTGACTAAGTTGTAAGGACCAGCGATTACCACAACGGAGACAAGGACTCAAATAACACTTGGGAATCTCTGGACCAAGTTTTCTGCAATATTGTGGCTGCAAATGAGTGGGTCAAAAAAGCGCGTGTGCTTCATGCATGTGGAATGGCCCCCCTATGTAAGTCCTCCAAAAAATTACTGGAGTCAGTCTCCAAGTTACCTAAAAAAAATAGAATTATATTATTGCTCACGAGTGACGAAAATGGGTCACCAGGAATAGAAGGTACAGTCTGCAAACATGGCAGGAGGTGCATATCAAAATCCATGACAGAACTAATTTGGATCGAGACTACCAAAGAAGCTTGCCCCATAGAGGGAAAGGGAGAATAAGAGGGCATATTTGATGTCATGTGATGTGATTCATTGGGCTGTGATGCATTAAAACAAGAGTCAATGTGGCAATAGTGGAGGCTTTCCTTTGGAGCCAAGGATGTGATGAAGCTCATCTTCCAATGTGCATGGCCAAACTTGTAATGCCGGATGCTTCAGTTTTCCTGCTACTCGCTTCTTTCATGATCATGTTGGCTCAATTACACTTGTAGCCAGCACCTCTATCCCCTCACCAAACTGGATCCATATGACAATTCTTCTCGTTAAGATCATTCAGTCTATCCTCCCCCCTCTCCCCCTTCTTGTTGTAATATAATCGATCTGTTTCTTATCTTGTATTGATCGAACAATTGAAAATTGCACCTGAGGAAATGACATGTTAGTATAGTAAATTGAAAGGAAATCCCATGGATGGGACCAAAAATCTGGCTTGTTGCCTCTTTCTACCACCAAAAGCAACTAGTTAAATTGGAAAAAGTTGCATCGGAAATATCATCTAGCATAACATGGAGATCAAATTATGCTGCTAGTGTATGCACAATAACATCAAGGTCAACAACTATCTTTTTGCTAAGAACCATTCTTCTAAAAGTAATTACAATGCAGTAATGAAAAGCTATTTCAATGTTAAGAGGCATGTAGTGTTTGTAAATACATAAAAAGGTTGTTACGTAAATTTTGTTCATTGCTTGATACCACTTAGTTTAATTACTACTATGATTAATGCTCCAAATGAAGTGTGTACTTGTGCTTTTCCAAGACATGTAAACATAATTTAGATATTTTTATTTTGTGGGGTCTTTATCTGCTTTTAATAAAGTCATCCACGTTGACCAATTTTTCACGAGTAGTCATTTCTTTTATGACTTTCTCTCTCATGTGCATTGGTAATAATCACAAGCTAAGTCACAAGGTTCAAGTTCGCGTTTATGTTCAATGAGAATAAAGTTCGGTTCAAGTTCGCCAAGGGCTAACGTTCAAGAAAAAAATGTCTTTAAGTTAGACCAATTTATTTTCTATCATTTTTATTGTTTGAAAAAAATGCATAAATATGTCAGAGGGACAGAGTGGAGAGAACGTTTTGTCCACTACTTTCAGTTGTTATATGTATATATACGCACTTTTGTAAAATAATGCAAAATCATGTCAAAAACTTCCCATGCAGAAATAATGGATAAAGTTTGAGTTCATGTTCAACGAGAGTCAATTTTGGCAAAACTCGAACTTTTTTGATAAAATTGGGAGAACCTCGTGACATAGATCACAAGGCAAGAGGACCACAAAGTACACAAGCACCTCTTAGTGATGCTAGTACCATAGAGGAGGAGGATGCTAGCACATTAAGCCCAAAACTTTCACCCTAGCGCATGCTTCTGGGTTGGCAAAACTTTTGGTTCATTATAATGCCTCTTAAGCTCACCTTGTCTCACAATTATTATCAATCTGGGATGATTATGCCCGCAACACCTTTTTTTCATTTTTAATATCGTCTATCTTGTATATACCATATGCCTCTTGCAAGTACTGATGTAAATATGGATGCTGTTTTGTAAGTCACGGCTTTTTAAGATTACAAGGATACTAGAAGGCTTGGATAATTGTTTTCACTGCAATTAGTGTTAAAGATAGATGTTTCTGACATCCTTAAGGATGAGCTGAGCTTTTGGTGATAAATTCTAATTTTCGTTCTCTGAAATAGGTTTCTTTTGAAACTGGGATGTTCAACCTTTTGTTAACCTTATGCTGTATCCCCACTTTAAGTTTAACACATCTTTGAAAACTCAATTCAGTATAATCATTCGGTTCTTGCTGAATAGTTTTATAGATGTGCAAAACATGAACTACACTTTTAAGGAAATTGATATCAGCTCACTAAATTTAGCATACTAACCCACATGTTAACTTTCACTTGAATTTGATTTGTATTTTTCCATGTGCAGCTTTTAAGTGCATACTTTGTAGTTCTGCCGTTGAGAGATGAAGGTGCAATCTCGTTAGGTTTGGGTAGGTTGCCTGGGCTTTTCATGGCATCTCTAGCTCTGACTCTCATTGCAGCTCCAGCTTCAACATATGTGTTTTCATTGCCTCATCTTTCAAAAGGCAAGGTACTGTTCCTATCAAAGTTCTTTTGATTTTGGTATGCATAGGCTGCAATATATATCTTTGGATGCAAGGAAGTGTTTTCGATAGATATTCGTTATCATCCTCTACCTAGTTTATTGTCCCTTTTTTTTCATTTTATTTATGTCACATAGTTTTGTTAAACAAAACCTTGTGCCATGTTTGAGTAGTAAACACTAAAGAAGCATCCTTAAACTCGGGAATAATCATACTACTATGCAGAGATATGCAATGAGACTTAATGCTGGTCTCAGTTGTATGTACAATCTACTTTCTCCAAAGTTGGATGGTAAACAGACACAAGCCCTTGAACTATCCACCTGATGACCACACAATTACTGCTTTATTATTGAAACCCATATTAAATATAATCTAAACATATGTAAAAATGCACATGCGGATAATAACTTATCATGTTTTAGTTATGCAGCCTATAGTTGCTTTATTATGTTTTGTCATGAAGTTGAGTGTCTTCTCTTTTCATCAATTATTCTAAAGTTTCTATTAAATGATTGTTGTGAAATGCCTAGAATAAAAATACGTTTTAGGGATAAGTGTACAGATTTGGCATGAGAACAATTTCTGTAAAAGTGATTAATGCCTGAAAATTTTGGTGGTAAGAAGTAGAACTTATTATTTTGAGAAGAACCAATTCGTTTCAATGTACTTCTATTTTGAAAAGTAACAAGCATTTTCTAGCTTGAAGAAGCTATGTCTAATGAAGCACAAACCTTCGAGAGGAGAATGGAATAGACACAATTAGAAATTGATGACAAATAAGATTTTTAGAGGGATCAAATGGTGTAGCTTTGTTAAGAGAATAATATTTGCTCCAATATTGTCGCTTGCATTGGTTTTACCTGATGTAGTTCCAATTGTGGAACATTTGAAGCCGAACCTTGCAATAATTGTGTCCATGATTATCTAACATATTCGTTGACATCCATCACTTCTAGGTTGCCAGAAGTTGGGATTAAAATCCAGACAGAGAAAATAAACATATAAATTTTATTAATACGCATGGAGGACCAAAACAGGTCAGTGAGGCTTGAAACTGTAACCAAGTACAATAGCAAGAGGAGCTAAAACTGAGCTCCAATGTCTAAAAGAAATGGGAATATACAAGCTAAAAGCTAAAAGCAAAAAAAAAAGATTCTAACTAGGGGGGTGGACCCGAAATGAGTTAACCCTAAACATGTTAAAAGGGACAATGCCATGTATTACAATCATTACAAATAACCACTTGAAAGGAGAATCAATTGACAAAAAAGATCAAGATGACGAAGATCATGGCATGAGGCAAGAGCTCTAAGCTATTTCAAAATAAAGAGTAGACAGAGGATTGATATCTTTATCAATCATGATGAAAGAGTCAATTCAAGATCTAATAGTGTCCATAGGAAAATGACCTATACTAAGTGGACAATCTTGGGGGCATGAAGAAAATGACTCCCTAACATTCACGGTCTATAATACTCCATATGCAGAGAGGAAGTTGGTAATACGTGTTTGTTTGAATGTCTTGGATTGTGGATGTGGGGTAGCTAATCTTTTACACCAATCAACAACGGTCTCGCCATGTCTCAGGAAAGAAAAAGAGGATTGAGGTATAGCTATGCACAAAGGGGGGCGTAGTCTCACAAATATACTACCATTTGCGTGAGTTATTGTAGCATCTAAAGGATGCTTAACGCCAACAACAATTGGGATGGCTTGGAAGGAGGTAATAAATTTGGCAGTCCTTGGAGTCCCCTGTAGAGCTTGCATCTAAAGGTGATTCCCGAAGGTAAAGAGCTAAGCACCTTTGACCGGGATAGTGAAAAAGCAACCCTGCCAAATCTTTGCATGAGCAATAATATCTCCCTCAACTTTCATAGTAGATAGGACATTTAAAGGGTGTTCAGCCATCTCCACCTCTTGGAGGGCTTGAAGGTGACAAATCCTATCACCTTGGGGATGGCCAGTCTTGATCCATAACTGATGGGTGCAAAATCTCAAGTGAACAAGTGTGATCTAAAGGTTGTAATCCCTATGATACCAAATGCAGTTGGGACAGATGATGGCGTTGTCAACTATCCACAAGAAATGCTCAGCATTGAAAGCCAACTTAGGGATGAGAGGCTATGGGGGAGACATCTATGTGACCTAAATATACCACTGATACACGCCTTCCTTGATTGCTTTAGTAGTCGCCTGCTTTTAGAAGGAGAGGGACATTTATAAAGTATTGGGAGTGAGGGAGATAATCCATGTAAATGTTGCTAGACTAGAGAAGCATAATGTTTCCCAATAAAAACATGGCTGTTGTTTAGGGTATATCCCAAAAGCAACCCACTATGAAGAACAAAGGGCTAAATACAAATATCTCTCTCAACCCGAGGCAAGCCTTCAACCTAAGTCACAGAGATGGAAAATGAGCTTGAAGATGCTCTCAAGTCAAAGAGACTAAGCAACAAACTCAGCTTGGACAATGCATCCTTCCATTTACAATGGGTCAGACATTGGAGCTAGATAATTTGAGTCCTTTTAACATGCGCATATTCAATAGCCCTTAGCTCATACCTCAAATTTCAGACCCACGCAGAACAATTGGTTTAAACTTTAATGATAGTGCCGAAGTGTTGCATCTTCGTTTGGATGTTCAAGAAATGCTTGTGAAAGCAATAATGCTCGAAAACAGAGAGGCATATCCGTTACAAAGCTACACTTGATAAGTAGGCTTAAATGGACTTCTAAAATGAATCCAAAGTACGTATAAGATGTTGCAATTTCTATAGGTTTGACTTTGTAGAAAACTTGGTACTTGGAGACAAAACTTTTGGAGTTATTGAATATTATAGTTTGTTAGTTACTAAGGATTATTACTAGTTGTCAAAGTTGATAAAAAGAGAGAGCATCCAACCTTAGTTTCACTAAGGTTAACCGCTAGCCATTGAAGCCCACAAAACTGAGTGAGAGAATCTAATCATCTTTGCAAACCCTCGGTGAATGGAGGACAATATCATCAACAAAAAGCAGTATAACAATTAGAACATGATGTAAGATAAAACCATCCTTTGAGTGAGTGTGTTGTGGAATAAAGTCTTGAAACTCATGTATGTAGATTTTAAGAGCCAAAAAAGGGTTTGAGATTTATGTGATGATATAAAAAGACAACAAAATTTTGATATATTACTTGCTGGATCCATCGTGTTAAGTGAAACGATTTCCAATGATTCGTGTAACTTATGTGTAACCATCCTCAAGGAGAGAAACGAATAATCAATCTTAATCCAAGGAAAAAACAATTACTTGGTTTCTCATTATTACTTTTGTCCATCAATCTCAAGGAGAAGCAAGGTACTAGTTGGCCTTCCTTAGCTTGTGCCCATGCACATCCCACCTACAAACTAGCGATCTCCCAAAGCCCCTCTCAATCCTTGCCAAACCAATAAGATCTGTAAAAGCAATAGATCTGTGCTGATCATATCCACTCTTCATCTTCCTGGAAGGGGCCTTGGCCTCCTTAATGAACCTAAATTTCAAGAATCTTGTCTCAAATGACACAACCTCTATTTGAAAAGAAACATTACACTAATTCCTTAAGTAACATGCACAAAGATCCATCTTTTGACCTCATTTTCCTATAAAGAAGGAAAATGGATGCTATTGTAGGATGGAGGTGCCCCCAAAAGAATAGTTTTGCATGGGTGAAATAGAGAATAGATGGTGGATCTTAAAAAAAAAGCTTTAATACGTAAATTCACGTGTTCTTTCCTTGGACTGAAAACTCTCAGGCTCTGGGCACAGGAAAACTGGAAATCCACTGGATCTGTATACATCTCGATGATGTCCTAGGGCTATTTCATGAGAGTGTTTTCGGCCATGTAAGAACGGAACTAAGCCTTCCAAGGAGGCCCCTAGTTTATGAAAAAGGCAAGACTCTTCATGAAATGTTGATTTCCCGCCTTCAATCCATCAAAAAATCTTCTCACTACAGTTCTGGTGTGGGTGCGACTCCCACTGCTTCGCGGTGAATACTGGTAAGGCCCAAGACTTCTCTCCAAGAAAAATTGTGAGTGACCTAAGAGAGTATGTCGCCTCATCAAATTTCATTGTAACCCGGGAGACTTAAACTATGCAAGGATCCATATGAATCTAGATCTAGACAAGTTCCTTCACGATAGACTAATCTTGGATTGGCAGGAATAGAGTGAGATCAACCTATTGGCCATGATAACATTCCATTTAGGTGCAAAAGCTGTCATGGACATGGCTACCTAGCACGAGTATGCCCTTCTCAAATCACACAAGATGTGGGAGAGAATCAATGACAGATCTACCAAAGCAAACCTTCAATGAAGGCAACAACAAATCAACCACAAACAAAGATGAGGATTTCTCCTCAATAGCAAAACCAACCAACAGAAGAACAAAAGCAGGAAGGAAAATTCCAAATAGCATATGCGTGAAAAGGTAAAAATTCTCCACCAAAATAAAGCCATATTCTTCATCCATATCCTTTTGTAGCTTTAGCAGATATGGACACAATGCTAAGCAAGGAGCCTTAACAACACACTACATTTCCAAAGGCTCCTCTTAAAGGTCAGTCTAGCCAATCAACTACTTTCACTTCCACAGCTACTCCTACTACCTCCATGCAAAAAGTAAAAGATATATGAGCAAATAGAGCTCACACATATTTAATGCTGAAAATTCTCTTGATTTGGAAGGCCAAAACAAATAACACAGTACAGGAAAAATGAAAGCCATCCATCAAGGCAATAGCCACAGAGGAGACATCCACACAAATGGAGATACATGATCCACAGATTGCCTCAGACTTGAAAGATTTAGTGTCAAATTAGGGGCAGGGTATCCCCTCAGTAACCCTAGCTATATAATGTGGTTTCTCTCCTGGAATATATGCGGGCTGGGCATGCCCAATACACGGTGCTTTTTCAAATCTTAAGTGATAGTACACAAAATAGATATGGTGATATTGCAAGAAATGGTCAGAGAGATACATCAACTTCATAGGTATATGGGGTAAGTAAACGAAAGATACATATTACATTTTGTAATAACAACCCAAACCTTGATCCACTGGGATCCAATCAGGTACGTTGTCTCTGCGCATCGATATTTTCTATATGGTGTATAGCCGCTGTTGTTTCTCTTATGAGCTGCAACAAAAATTCTATATTGCCAATGTTTACATTTCCCATCGGTATTCACAGAATAAATCTATTAGAACAAATCCCAACAGTGGGTAGTCGGTACCAAACCTGCCAATATCAATCTAATGGGGGATTTCAACCCCAAAAAATTCCCAGATGAAAAAATGGGAACAAGCTTCAATCAGCGGACAGCAGACACTCTAAATCATCTTGAAAGAGATGGGGTTCTGATAGACCTGGATTTTGTGCAATGCACGTACAGTTGGTGCAATAGAAGAAAAGGAAGAAATTACACAGCAGAAAAAAATCACCGCATTTAGATCTCCGACCACTGTCTTACTACACAAAAGCATATTTTTGCAAGCACGAGCAACTGTACTTTATCAGATTATTGGCCTTCAATATTTTAGATAAGCACTTCCTCTGCTGCCAGAAAAAGGCCCCAGTTCCATTTTGAGAAGATGTGGCTCTCACATCGAGATCTGACACATAACTTCTTAAAATAATGGCAAGAAGAGAACTAAATGCAGAGAATGGAGGTGCAAAAGAAGCCTGATACTCTCCAAAAGCACTTCCAAGATAATGTATCAATTCCTCAGCTGTCAACAATTCAAGCACGTGAAGAGATTTTCTGGAAACAAAGGTCAAGAAAGCAATGGATCAAACACTGAGACTCTAACTTAATTTTTCCAGAAATCAACTCTAAACAAAAAACTGAATACTACACATCAAATCAAAGAGCAAAAAAACTAATATTTGAAAATTAAATAACATTGTAAACAAATTGAAGAATGCTTAAGCTAAATAAAAATAACATGATACATCCATGATTCAACACTGAATGATACTGCAATAATACTCACGGGTCATGAATGTCAATGATTGGTTACAAAGCGCTAAATTTCTGAATTTAGAATCACAATCCATCATCAACTTTTCAAGTTTCAACAGTTCAAACTTCAACTACAAGTATGAACTTACGAAGTTACAATCTAAACAATAAAAATCAAAATGCTTAGCTGCATTGAGTAGCACGATCTATAATTGCATTCATCATCAGACAATCTCATAAATTGCTGCTCACCATTGCAACGGGATCACAACCAATCCTACTTTTGCAGCACATTTTAAGTGAAAAAACAGTCATGTTTTCAGCACATATCAATTGTAAATAAAAAAAATTCATTTAAAGCACATTTCCAATCCATAAACAAAAATAATCATTCTTGAAGCACATTTCAAGTGCAATTTAGAAAAAAAAAAGTCATTTTAGCACAGTTGAAGTGTAAAAACTAAGAACAAAGAAGAAGAAAAAGTCAAAACAAAATAAAAAATCAAATTGAAATGATCAATATGATTATTGAACACATTGTGATTGAACCAATCGACAATGAAAAAAATCATTTTTCATTGGTTCAATGTGTTGAAAAAACCAGATTCATTTGTTCATTTAAATTTGTAAAAAATACTAAACAAATCATGCATTAACAAGTAACAAAAAATAAAATGAATGAAAGAGTTAATGATAATTAGTTCAAGACATACATGGTTAATGACAATGAATGCGGTGATTAACCTCAAGTCCTTCCACTTTGTTTCTTCCTCATTTTTTTTCTTTTCTGTTTTTTCTGAAAAATGAAATGGATTTAGGGTTTGATGCTTGGATTAGTCTTGGGGGTATTGGTGCCCTCTATTAGGGTTTGATTATACTTTTAATTTTAATTTTAAGTTTCTGTTTTTAACCATGTTTTTTTCCCTATGTTGATGTCTTAGGACGACTTGACGATGAGATCCATTGTTTTGTGTCTGATATGAGAGGACAGTCCCACGGGCACCCTTGTTTTGTCTCCGAGATGAGAGGATGTTCCCATGGATGTCTGAAAGTCAGGGGATGCCCCCCTTTTTCGGGTTTTCAAATAGGGCAGGAGGAGGGATGTTTCCTCCTTGTCCATGTGTCCCCAAAAGGTTCTGAACAGGGAAAATATCGGCGGGACACGTCCCTAGGTGACATTGAAGGATTCCTATGACTGTTTAGGAATTATTTAAGCATATTGTATGAGGAATTTTATTACGGAGGTTAATACAATCTCAAAATACAATGACAATATTCTAAGTAAACATCTCACCAAAAAGTAGGATTCTAGAACGATAAATTTCATCAACATACTATCAAGTTGAATATCCAAGAGATGAGGAGTGTTGTGTTGAAGTACATGAAAGGGCTTTGTATTTCTATACAAACAAAACTAGTACTTTATGTTAAATTGAAGGATTTCACTAGCAATTTTCATTAGATTATTATTTTTTGTGGGATTTTATACTTGTGTTCCTTATCAAAATGACCTCTATGTGTATTCATTACCCAAATGACATTTTTTCTCATGTATTTTTGACTATGTTGCCAGGATACGAGTACAGGTACACGGATACGTCTTGGATACATACATACATACATACATACATACATACATACATACATACATATATATATATATATATATATATATATATATATATATATATATATATATATATATATATATAATACATACTCATTTTACTCATTTTTTAGTCCACAAGAAATACAAAACTTGAATATCCAAGAGATGAGGAGTGTTGTATTGAAGTACATGAAAGGGCTTTGTATTTCTATACAAACAAAGCTAGTACTTTATGTTAAATTGAAGGATTTCACGAGCAATTTTCATTAGATTATTAATTTTTGTGGGATTTTATACTCGTGTTTTTAGTCCTTATCAAAATGACCTCTTTGTGTATTCATTACCCAAATGACATTTTTTCTCATGTATTTTTGACTATGTTGCCAGGATATGAGTACGAGTACACGGACACGTTGATTTTAAAAAACCCTTGGGTACAATACGTCTTGGATACGTTCGTACACACACACACATATATAATACATACTCATTTTACTCATTTTTTAGTCCACAAGAAATACAAAACTTGAAAATTATAGTAGGATCAAAGTTCAAAACATTCAATATACTTAAGACTTCACATTTTCATTGATCATGTGCTTGCCATACATATATGATATACGAATATCATGTCAACATAAATACAAGCAAAACTTGAAAAATATACTAGGATCAATGTTCAAATTTTCAAAACATACAATATACTTAAGACATTACTTTTTCATTGATAATGTAGCTTCCATACATACGATATATGAATATCATGTCAACATGAATACAAACAAATCTAGAATATATCATCTAGATTTTCCTCAAAATCAAATTTTTGCATGCCACTCGAGTTAGCCCCACTCTCATTAGTTTTGCTCTCCACTCCTTGTGAACTCCCTTGAATGTCATCTTCGCCATCAAATATTGAAAGTTGGGCAAGAGTGGCTGTAGAAGGCATCCAAGTCTGTGGTCTCTGGAAGAAGATCCCAAAGTTTGTGAGGACCTCTAACATAGTCCTCAAACTTGTGTGTCAAGAGGCGCAAATTGGAATGCACATATACCAAATCCTCAACTTTTTTAGATGCCAACTTGTGTCATTTAGTTGAGTGGATAAAGGTATAAGTACTCCAATTCCACTCTACAGAAGAATTACTAGCCACCTATTACAAAAAAGTTCATGAGAAAATTCAAACTAGTAACATACTAAGAATGTGCGAAAAAATATTCTACTAACTTAATAAAATTTAAAATTTTCAATGATTATAAATTTAATGATTTATAAATGTTATACGTGTGAAAGAATTTTTATGGCAATAGGTCGTAAGTACTTGGCCTCATGGCAATGTATACACCACCGTTTGGTTGGGCTCATGGTGTACTTGTTGAAAAGAGCCTCAATCTCTCCCATGTTGAAGCTACAAACATGCCCATTTTGCTTCGGACCACACTCGCTGTAGATGGATCAGGAAAAAACCTTCTATATGCTGCCTTGGTTCCATTTGCAACTTCAGAGTCAGAGAATGGTGGTTACCTGTTAGGTAGCCCAAGTATTTTAGAGCTATAATACTTTGGGTTCAGTGCATAAGCAAGGAGATGTAATGGGGTGGTCATTTTATTCCATCTCTTCATGACCACATTCTTGACCTCATTGTAGAAGGTCTCTTCTAGATCTTACTCTTTTGTTTGTATGACCTCTCTCATACGTTCAAGCATAGAATCTATTCCATCATATATCTCTTCCATGCGTGCTGCATTAGTATCTACGTGTTTGATCACGAAGAGCATGGTCTCTATAAAATTGAGCAAGCAATCAACCTTGGTCCACCACTCATCATCAAGGACCAATGATTTTACCCTTGCAGCTTTCTCCGTATTTGACTGCCTCCACACTGTCCAAACATTGCTGATCACCATACTGCTTAAAGCGTCTTTCACCATCACAAGTCATCTCAAAACGAGTGTGTGAGAGGCAAATCTTGTTTCTGCAATCTCCAACAACTCCAACCTTGAGAATCCCCTGAATATGCCCTGTGACATGATGGTTTGTGATAAACATTTGATGGCATTTGCCTCGGTGTAAATTTTCTCAATCCACTGGATTTTCTCAATCTTTTGGAGCATCAAATTAAGGGAGTGCATAACACAAGGGGTCCAAAATATGTGCTCACATCCACCCTCTATAATCAATCCTGGTACTTTGCAATTTTTAGCATTGTCCGTGATGAGTTGGACAACATTCTGGGGGCCCACCGACATAATAGCCTCTATCAAAATGTCGGCAATAAATTGTGCATCTTTGGCTTGCCCTTCACTGTCAATGGCTTTTAGGAACATTGCCCCTTTAGGGCATACTGCAACAACATTTATGAGGGGTCTATTTCTAGCATCTTTCCATCCATTTGAAATGATGAAAACCCCTGAATCCTTCCACGAATCTCTAAATCGCTGCAAAGAGGTGTGAATGTGTTCCACTTCCTTTGCCAAGAGTGTGGTTTGAACCTTTTCATAACTTGGGCATTTGTACCCTTGTGGAGCTTCATTGATAGCCTTCACCATCTGCTGCCAATATGGATACCTCAATACATTAAAGGGTAGCCCACATGCATAAATACATCGAGCAATCACCTCATCATCAATATCCCTCTTGTCATTGTTAAATGCTTTTTCCAATGCTCCTTTTGGCTTTTTCCGTGAGGTCTCTTGACTCTCTTCATCAAAAGGGGTATCAAGTGGATGACTTTGAGTTTGGATGTAAAGATGAGTACCAAATTTAGGTGTGGGTGGTCGTGATGAAGGCCTTCTTTGCAATGGAAATGTTTTAGATCTATTTCTTTCACATTGTCAATCAACCTCCTCTTGCTCTCATATGTACTCTGTCATTTGGTTTTTTGATATTTTGGGGCACTTCTTTATCCCCACACCTCCAACCCCAGTCAAATGGATTTATCAGTCGACTATATGAGGATTTGTATTGAGCATGATAACCACGACATATCCAAATCTGACCCCCGCCACCAACAAGGAATTCTACGATTGTCAGATGTCTCCAAAGAGGAGAATAAGGATCATGTTTCAAAGGAACTGATGTGTTTTCAGAAGTTTGTGGGCCTTGCACTCCAACTGAAGCAAAACTTGATGCCATCCTAATCTGTTTTTGAGATCACCATAATGATGCGAGGTGAGAGCATACACAGAGTTAGGATGTTAAAGTTTTTTTTTAAAAATTGCCTTTACATAAATAATAATTAATAAATTAATAAACAATGGCTTACTAATTTCTAAGTGATGCCATCCTAATCTGTTTTTGATCACCAAAAACGCCATAACGACGTGAGGTGAGAGCATACACAAAGTTAGGATGTTTAAAAAAATTAAAAACATTTTGCCTTTACATAAATAAATTATGTCATCCTAATCTGTTTTTGATCACCAAGATAGCCATAACGGCGTAAGGTAAGAGCATACACAGAGTTAGGAAGTTAAAAAATAAAAACATTTTGCCTTTACATAAAATTTTAAAAATAAAATAAAAATAAGTTGCTAATTATTAATTTAAAATTTTGTAAGTGATGTCATCCTAATTTGTTTTTGATCACCAAGGTCACCATAAAGGTGTGAGGTGAGAGCATACACAAATTTAGGAAGTTAAAAAAATTAAAAAACATTTTGCCTTTACATAAATCAAATGATAAATACTAAAATATTAATTATTAACATTGAACAATGCATTTTAAAATTAAAAATAACGATATTTTCGAATTATTAAATTAAAAAACCCTAAACCGTGCCATCCTAATTTGTTTTTGATCATCGAGATCACCATAAAGGTGCGAGGTGAGAGCATACACAGATTTAGGATGTGTTTAAACTCTAAACTTTTAAATAATGCAACAAAATAAATTAAATAAAACGTAAAAAATAAAAAATAGAAGGATGAATTAAATAAAAATACCTGTAGTGTAGACAAGGGTGGCAAGTAAAACAATGTTGCCTCTAAACGTAGATCCTTGTTGCAATAGAATTCTAACAAATGCTACCACCAAATGTGACATCTACTCCTTTGAATGAACAATTAAACAATGTCTTCCTCTCAACAAACTTGAACTTCTTGCAAGCAATGGCTGCCCCCAATCTTGTCCTCCTTGCAATGGTTGCCTCCAAACAAATCCTCCTTCCAATGTTTGCCTCCTCTTCAATTCCTCTTTGGCTCTTTGCTCATACACTTGCAAAAACCAACAAGGAATTGTTTGTGTGATTTCAAATGAATGGATAAGTGCTTTTTATAGCTTTTTGAGGAGTTTTGGTTTTAATATAATTTAAGTTTTAGGGCTAGTTTTTTGGGCATTGACCAAGTCAAAAATAAAATAAAAAAAGCTTTTTAAAAACTGTTTTGGCGTCCAAACCTGCGGGTTTGCCGTGGAAATGTCTCGTGTATCTCGAAACGTACATGGGACATATCCATGGCGGATCTGTACCCGTACCTATATGTATCCGTATTAGGCATGGTATGGGGGGGAGGGGGACGTACCCTGGTAACACAAATTTTTGATAATAAATGTAAGGCAAGGGAACCCAATTTAGCACATAGCCTCCGTAACCATTTGTTAGTGCGGGAAGGAATGATGAATGTAATTTCCCACTTTGAGCTTCTCACCCTCCAGCCTCTTTCTCCATTGGCAAAGCTTTTGGTGGGTGTAATGCCTATTAAATCACCCTAGTTTCACAATTATTACCAATGTGGGATTAACCCAATTACAACCCAATCATGTATTTTATGTTAAGTTGAAGGCTTTCAGGAGCAATTTTCATCAGATATTAATTTTTGTGGGATTTTATACTCGTGTGTTTTGAGCCATTATCCAAATGAGCTCCATGAATAGTCATTACCCAAATGACATAGAGCTAGTATTGTTTTATATTTAAACTTTGACGAGGCATGGAGTAATGCAATGGTTATAGAAGCTAATTCTTGATGTGGGAAACCCCTTATGAACAAATTTTTATTTAAAAAATTCTACTTAGAAGAAAAACACAAGCTGCTAGTCCCTGGTATAAAGCTATTTGTAGACATTGAAAGAAGGGGTATTACTTGTTCCTACATCTAGGAAAGAGGCCACAACAATGTCTAGATCAAGTGGAAGAGCAATAACAGGTTTAAACACCACTGTAAACTAGCGAGAATTTTCCGTATAACTAAGGAAATTGAACTGAACGTCAAAGAAAACTCCTTTTTTACAAACATTCAAATAAAACGAGGATATTTTTCGTAGATATCTCTAACTTGCAAGTCAAAATCATTCTGTCCTTGAGTCTCTTTTATTACAAGCTCACTTGCGTGTGTGGTCAACCAAAGCCATACATTTTAGGTGGCAGAATAATAATGCAGAACTATTCGCTACCAACTAATGTAAGCTAAAGTTTCTTAGTTTTCTTTGTTGTAGACATAATTATATCAAGTTTTGCAGAAGTTTTGGGTTTTTTGACAACCCTTAATTGGACAGAATTGTAGAAGATTGAAACACTTCTGTACTAGTCAAAGATGGGAAAACTCTGTTCTATGTTTTTCAATTTTTGATATGAGTTCCTACTTTTGGATTCAGATGCAAAAAGTACTTATGATTTACAAACCATATTTTTAATTTATAAGCCCATTCAGTGCATTGTGGTCAACAATGGGCAATAGTATAATTTATTTCTTCAACAGAAGGATTAAAAAAATAAATTATTTCATGTTTTTTCTATGATGTTTTCAACTTGATGAGTTGAAAGATGATTGTTTCTGCTACAGGCTCTGGTGTTGATGCATAGATTCTTTGGTGCTTCCCTCATTCTTTTCTTTATACTGTACTCTGCACTATCAATGTCACCATCACATTATTTTGCTAAGGTAAGTCTGACATGTCAATAGGCAACAATAAATTTCTTGTTTTCTTTTGGTCATTGCTAGAGTAAATGGATTTTTTATTGAAGGAGTTGTTATATCTAACTGAATCTTTGCAAGGTAAAAATAATTCTTTTACTATCCAGGCTCTATTGCGCTGGCCCTTGATATATGATACGAAGCAAAAGGCTGATGAAGAAAATGAAAATTCTCCACATTCTAATGGTTTGGAGAACCATGGATGGTGCTATATATCACTAAGAATCAGTTTTTACCTTTGGGTAAATTTTTTTTTTTTTCAGCATTCTTATGCATGAAAGATCTTTTTGGCATGTTGGAAACGCTAGAAACTATTTCCTTGACAGTATTTTTTACAATATTGGCTTGGCATATAGATTGTATTGCAATCATAGTCTCTAGGAAACTCCAGTAAAGGGATAATGTACCGTACTCACATCTTCTTGTGAGTAAATTTATATATAATATAGCCGCAGCCTTATTCAATGATTCATTTACTCTGGCTTCCTAATTTAAAATGGCATTCCCATATACATGTATACTGTCCTCATCAGGTGACTATAATTGCAATATATCTAGATAAGTCTTTGAATGGTGATCTTACCTTTATTGTTGTAGGTTGCACTTTTGAATCTTGTGACAATCTCAGCCACATGGGCTCGTGTAATAGATTCAATGAACAGTGAGGTGAGTATTGCATCCTCTTTTAAAATTCAATTTGACATATTTCCCTTAACCAATGGTGCTAATGACATTAGGTTTTGCTATTTCTGATATGGTGGCTGATTATGTTCGATACATTCAGTCAGGCTCTAGATTGATTGGATTTGTGGGTGCTGGCGCTACTCTAGGGCAATTGTGTGGATCTTTGCTTGCAGTTGCAATGGCTCAATTAGGATCTTGTACATATCTTTCTCTTTCTTTTATTTGCAAATATGGACAAAAAACATATAGGATTTGTTGTCCATTTTAAGGTTAATATTGCTTTAGTAATGATGCAATCTTATCTCTATCTGCAGTTTTGCTCCTGTTTTCTGCTTTATTGATGGAGTTGGCTGCTCGGTCTTCAGTTGGTATTGGTCACGATGAAACCCACAATCCTCGAGAATTATCTTTAAGAAGGTTAGTAGTATTTTTTCTTAGCTTTGTGGATCTACCTAAATGTTTTTTTATTCAGAATTTTCTCAAATGCTGCCATTGCCTGAAATGAAGACGCTAACTTTAGTCAACTGTCGATGATCTTGGCGATTTATTCCTGGCTTCTAATGTTTTAGATTTCTGTAGTTTCACATCAGATGTACTGTTATTGAAAAGAATGGCAAGTATTATCTCACACATACTATAATATAAAGAAGAATGCACTCCCGCATATTCAAATACACTCAAAACCTCAACCACAACATGCTGCTGTAAAAAATTGGCTATTTTTGCCATCATTTACAACAGTGTCTGTGGTTAAAACATAACCAAAGCTAGCAATTGATGGTAACCAATCACAGTTAAAAGCTTCATCCATACGAATTCTGTACAACCTATAAGTCACAATTATTGACCATAGAAAGTGACACATACATAAGGGAACTGATTAGATGGAGGACATATCTATTTTAAATCTGATGGCCACCAGGTAGCTCTGGAAGAGATTCCATTTGTTAGGTTGCTGAGAAAACGTTATATGTTCTTACTGTAGATTTTGTTCCAATATGAGCTATATTTTGTCTCTTAAGAATCACACTTTTTAACCTTTTCCTTGTATTCATTAAAATTCACGGTTATATGCTCCTGATGAAAATTAAATTTTTTGCTTCATATTAGAAGCATTTTGTGATGATGGGCTCTACTGCATGGAAATCTGTGGCCATTTCATCTTTTTTACTTCTTTATTTAGCATAGGAGCAAAAAAAAGTGAAGACATTACTACTAGAGAACAATAAAACTTTCTCAAAAAAATTAAACATCCATGCGATCCAAATGCAGACAAGAAAGATTGAAAGATATAAATTACATTAGATCACAGATGACCAAAGTAGATCAATGGGACCTGGAATTGTAGCCAGCAGAAACAACATGGAGGAGAAATAAGAAACTTCAAAAGAAGCTACAAAGCTAAAACTTCACTAAAATGACATTAATTAAAGAGCCTACCTAACAATTGTAAAATTACATTTGATCTTAATTTTCACCTTAGAACTAAAGTTGGAGGACAGCATTATGTGATTGTGATGGTTTATAAGACCTGGCCATGAGCAAATTTTATTTTACTTTTGCTTTTATTTATGGATAGGTTGAAGTGATTTTCACGAACTTTGTACAATTTTTTCCTTGCAGTGAATCTGTTAATCAATCTATTGAACACAGCTCGGAAACTACAAATCGACTCACTGCTTCTTCTATGAAACACAAATTTTCTGCTATGCTAGATGGTCTGCAGCTTATCTTTGCATCAACATATCTTCTCCATGTTTGCTGTTTCATGTGGCTTACTGCAGTGGTTTCTTCTTTATTTTATTTTCAGGTATGCCAATGAATATAAATTATATTTGTTAGTCCAAAACTTAGACATATTTATCCATGTTTTATTAACTAGGATTTCATTGCTGCTGGTTATAAGTTTGCTGTTATTTCTGAGGCATCGAATAGTTTCAGAAGGTCAATAATTTCATTGTAGAATGACCAATGAAAAGTGAAGTGTCATAACAATATACATGACCTTCACTAAGAGGAAAATATAACAAACCCCAAAAGACTTCACGGGAAAATCTACATGATTTGCCAAAGGAGGTGGAGGATTCTTTGGTAGAAGTGGCTCTTGAGATTTGCCTTCTCAAAATCATTCGGAACACTACAGTGATGTGAAAAAATTGATTGGAGACTAAACTTGCACAGGAGGAAGAATAAGAACATGTAGGGTATTTTGATCCTAAAATATACTTGTATTAATTACAGCGACTGGTTACTCAGGTTCGCTACATTAACACGGTTTGTATTTACAATGTATTTGGAGAGTTATATTAGTGTGAGATAATGATCATGGACCCCATTTCTAAAGTCAAGCACTTAACTATTAAATAATCAAAATCAAGAAACAATACATTCACAAGGCTACTCTTTTTGAACATTTGTATCTGGGCTATGGCTTTCCTCTAAGACCTTCCTTGACGTACTCATTGATCCTCTTCAGTATTTATGTAGATGCACTTGAAGACTTTCTCTGACAGCATGCTCATGTTCATGCTCATGTTGATGATGGTTGTATGTTACGTCATGCTTCCATCACTTTTTCTTTTTCTTGACGATGTTGTCTTCCTTTGTCCGTCTCTTTACAATTTACAAGGCTCGCTCTTGCATTTGGGGAGCTCTATCAACTTTTGGTCGACCTTAGGAAAACTAAGGTCATGGTCTTCAACACGGTCAAGGATGCTTGTTGGCAGGAAATTTTGTATTTGACAAAACAGCCACAGTTTAGGGGACTTTCCTCTTTAATGGGGAGGTTCCCTTATTAAAAACAAAAAAATGAAACCCAAGATATTTACACTAAAATTATCTTGGTGAGGGGGGGTGGTGTTAATTTACATGTGCAGATATTTTCAGAAGGAATTAAGGAAGAGAGACAAATTTCAGGATTTAGAGTTTGAGAGGAGAAAGAAGGTTGACAACACTTTCAGAAAAGAAAAACCAGAAATGTATCTACTAATGCATGTCAATGATTTAAAGGAATTATAACATTCCATAGCAGAAAATACTTGCCCAGATTTTAAATTCTTCCACAGATGAACGTATTTAATTCAAAATAAATATTGACACAAAGTTCAGTAATTCACAAGGGACAAGAATGAACACGGAGTTTCAGATTCTATCATATGAATATGCAATTGAGGAAATACAGAAAAAGGAAAGAAAGAGGAGGGGAAAAATTCTCTTCTGTATTTAGTTTTGAAAAATATTCACAAAGATCAACCAACAACTCCTTTTACAATGGAGGAAATCCCCTTTTATATGCAGAAAGGGTTGTAACTACCTCAAAATAACTAAATGTCACTTTACATTGTAATTTTACTTAATCAAATCACTTAAGTGACTTTTACATTCTAATAGCTTAATAGAAGGAAACCTAAAAAGTACAATGCAAAAACATAACAATTAGCTCTTGTTGGAACTTAGGAAGTGTGGAAGCCAAAACTTTAAGCTTAGCATGTGCATCCTAAATTTCGTCACTGCAACAACAATATTTGATTCTTTTGGAGTCATAGTGTTTGTCCGGTCTGTAGCACCCACCCATGTGGGACCCAAACACATGACCAAAATACTAGGATAATTTTTTTTTGACATACATTTTACTTGATACAATTATGCGACACCAAGAAGACTCACAAGAGATTGTACATCACCACTTGCAACATTTACACCGACATAAAGGACATGCAATTAGCAAGATGACACAAGATGCAAACCAACACCACCCTTATATACACGAGCAAGAATGAAACCACGACCCGACACAACACGAGTTTCATGAATTGGCACTTTTCACAATATTACATTTTTTGTGGTTAAATCTTTGTTGTATTCATATTCCATTTTTTTTTTTGCCTTTAAGGTTTGAAGAGCACTTTACAAACAAACATATAATCTCATTCACAAGGCTACACTTTATTCATTTCAGTTTAGAACTAACTTATAACAAATACACTTATTTGGTTCTTTTCTCTATTACTACTATTTTCATAACTCAATAATAGATCAAAACATTTTATCGTACATGTGAGAGTCTCTTAGCTCTCGGTCTCCAAACTAGAGTTTCCGTTTCACCTAAAATCACATTTGCCCGACATTTTTGTCACCAAGGTTCAATAATCAATTAGTGTTGATTCCAAAAATAGTTATGTGCCATAAGTTTTGTTTTCTAGACAAGAGGTTAAGATGCTCGAATACTCGAACTCTCGTAGAGTAATTTATAAGAACTTTCAATAACAAAAGAAGACCTAAGTAAGTAAAAAGGTAAATCTAAGTTTCACTTGTGCGTCCGTTTTATATCCCTCTCATGTAAGAGAGTTAGGATTTTAATAAAGGTACTAAGTGAGGTACCCCCTCACTTTGTGGTCCGCCAAAGTATACTTGATCACATTTCAATAATAAACATTACCTTCCTCATTACTCTTAAGATCCCATACATGAACAAAGATTGGTCCTTTCTGGGAGACTCAGTATAAAAAGGCAACCATCAAAAAACATTGATACACAATACATCACTCATGTCACAAAAGCACCCTTAATTACAATAACATGCATACTTCCACAAACATAAGAAATCCTTTTTTGATACACATGCCTAAAAAGTATTGTTAAGCCTCAAGGAACACATGAAAAGATTGGTTTCAAGACATATCTCGGAGGAAAAGTGGTGGTTTCTAACACTAAGATGCCTATTAGCAATACAATCCTTTTGAGAACCATATAGAGATCAAAACTTCTCTTAAACCCGACAAGGAGGACAACACACAAATGACCCAATGCTCAAGGGTAACCTTCTTAAGGGTTGATAGATTGGGATCAATTGGGTAACTTTAAAATAATAATATCCTAAAAGTGGTCGACTATAACCATTCGTAAATAAGGTAGTTTCATTACTTCTGAGTGTTTCAAGCATTTTAGTAACACACAAGAATACAAAATCACTTCATTGACATAGGAGCAAAATTATAACATTCTTATTTCATTTCTAGTTAAAATGTACATCCACACCATTAACACGATATATACCTATAATCAAAATCACCCTTAAAATAGAATATCCATTTTCCCAAGATACCAATACGCTACGAGATCTCACTCATCACAACATAATCCATAATTAACATTCATGATTATAACATGGTACTGATACATCTATTTAATATTTCTATGATAACCATTCATGATTATAACATGTATATTTCTATGATAATCTATATTACGAAAACACAACAACGCTACCATTTGCTTTTTGTTTTTCCCGTGTACCTGCAACCACTGCATGGTTAGCACAACAGTTGGCATGGCATCAAACTACAATCATGCACAATTTATGATTTTCATAGTTTTTTAACACTATTGAAACTATATTTAACACACTTCAAAGGAGAGTAAGAGATGCAATGCCATTTCATTTCGTTTCCAAAACCAATGAGAGAGTTAGAGAGAGGAGAGAGATTGTTTTTCCACAATCAATTTCTTAACAAGTGTTGGCTAGATTTTCTGCATAGCATAAAACCTAGGCAGTCATGAGATAAATCTCCCTCATTTACCGGTGAGGCTCCCGTGTTAGATTTGTCAGTTAAAATATGCTAGTATCTATATGGGTTTTATTTTAACTGTTCAGCTCATGAACCATAGTTGTACAGTTCTGCAGCAAGTAAGCAACTGTTTAAGAAAGGAAATATTTATAGAAGAAGGGAATTATATAAACACAGAGAAGAAATGGGGAAGATGTGCATCCCAATCAATAGATAGTAGAGTTGATTGCATGCACATAGAAGAAACCAATAGATATAAACACAAAATTATAAGCAAAGACAACTCTAGATCTAGATCTAAAATAACACAAAGTTTATTCAAAGATTTAAGATAGAAAGCTAGAAACAAAATACACCGTGACACAAAGTTCTCCGGAAATCTGCTCCTGTATATTCCTTTGCTTCAAGTGGCTCTCAAGGGTTTCAGCACAAAGTCTGGAACACAAGGATGCTGCTTACAAATTCTGATCATTAACCCGGAGGTTCTTCCTCTACTTATAGAATGTAGAAGGGAAAGTACAAATGGGAAACTCAACTGAACTGAAACATAAACAAGTAAAGATGACATTTGGCAATCATCCTCCACTAACTTCTCCTTAAGTGACACATGTATCACTTAACTAATAGAATTGTTCCACATAACTTTAAGTAATGGTTTCAAAACCAATAACTTCAAAGTTTTACAATTTCATCCGGGAACGTGGAAAATAGAAGAAGAAAGAATAGAAGAAGTCAAGCCAGCTGTAACATTTATATCTTCTTTTTGTTCTGATACTGAATATACTTGTCGAACATGTAATTCAGCATCTTCCCATCTGTCTTAGCCACAGCTTCCTTTTCTGTCCTGAACTGCAGCAATCCTTCGTTCAACACCTTGATACATGCTTCCACATCCTCCAAGCTCGGCCCAAACCTCGCAATATCCGCCTGCAGTGCCACCAGTCTGCTAATGGAATTCATCGTGAAAGGCTTAGTAGCTCCATCAATTCTCCCTTGTACCATCAGAAGAGACCCTTCCAAGGAATTAGGCACTCTGCTAGGAATGATCCGTACGTATGAAGTAACATTTCCGACCACTTCCTCCTCAGTGAAAGCAATGATACTGTCTGGTAAAGACGATGTCTTACTCTCAAGTGCATGCATCCTCTTCAGCAAAACTCTGCAGATCTCCAAACGGAAAGATACTGCAAACTCCAGCTGCTTCCCCTTCTCAACTGATCCGTCTGGTACAATCTGCTCTGCAACCAATACTTCTCCCGACAGCTTGTTGATTTCGGCCAAAGTACTCAGGTTACTCTCAGCAACTGTGTTCATATCTACTATGCTCGTCACCAGTTGCTTCAGCTGATTTGCTGCATCATTCATAACCTTCAGGCGGGCTGACACCTCTCCAAGTTGTACAGAAGCTTGACGAATAATCAGATTCTTCCATTCGTCAATAGCTTTCACATGATTGCTTGCATCTTCCATCTCCTGCATAAGATGATCACTCACCTGAGCTGAAATGGGCTGAGTGGAAGATTTAGCAACCTTGGCTATGATCTCGCACAACTGAGATACCTGCTTCTGAAGCTCGTCTTTCTCTGCCTTTTCTCTGTCAAGCCTAAGGAATAGAGCATCTATCAATGTCTGTGTATCCTGCTTCAATCCTTCTGTGGTGGCTTGACCGATGGGTACTCTGGTTACTGTTACGTCCTCTGCCGTGAGCTCATCCTCCTTCCCTTCCGCCGGAACTGACATCTCAACAAACTTCTGTCCCGACTCCTCAATGATCAACCTTGAAGTTACCTTAGCAACTTTAGGTCTTCTGTCTTTTCCGCCTAGACTCTGGAGTAGCTGCAAGTCGTGTTCCTCCAAGTTCATTTCCACTCTAGCTTCTGGAACCAACTGCGAAGCCAACCATTTTGAGAAGTTACTTCTCGGAGAATGAGAAGTTGCTGAGTGTACTACTATCTCCTGCTCTGTTTCCTCTCCATCAGAAACTGCTACAGTGTTATGGCTGCCATCTTTTGAATCATCCAAGGACAAAGCTCTTTCGAACTCTACCATCTGCAGCTTCAACGTCTCTTCTGGAACAGGTGCTGAACGGAGTGGCTGAGGAGAGAAGATGAATGTTGCCGGATTCAGTGGAGGCATGGAAGTGTCCTGCCAAGGTGCAACAGTCGGTGAAGTACTGGATGCTGGAGAAGCCGAAACTAAAGTCATAGCCGTGGAAGTGATCTTCTCCTTTGATTGAGATCTTCTGTGCACTTTCATCTTCTCGGGCCTTCTGCTACTTTCTCCTTCGTGCTTCCGCTTGAGAGAATCTCCTGTGCCGAAGTTTCCCGTGATTTGATTCATCAATGCTTCATCAAGGCAGTATCCCTTCGTCAGCAACCAGTTTGAAGTGTTCACCAGAACAACGCCAGATCTTTCCTCAATCGTATGGCAACCCCTACGTTATCCTGAAGTGCGGCTCTATCTCCTCCCATTTGATGGTAAGTGTCAAGTAACACATTCCCATCATCTTTAAGATCCATAGGTATCCGTGCTAATCCAAAGTCGTACACTTGCCGTGTTGATAGCCTGCTGAAATCCTTCTTTCTAACCTCGTACTCACTTTTGCACTTCATCCAGAAATCCTCTAATGAAGGCACATGTGCGTACTCCTGGGAGATCGTCTTCCTGGCTACTCCAAATGGATCAAAGTTCAGCCGTGCCGGGAAGAACTCTTGCTCATACTCGGATAACATTTCCGCTTCCAATCCTCGGGCCTTATGAATGCTCTGGCAGCTATAATGTCCCACAGTGATCGGGAAGAAGCCCGTAGACTTGTGCCGTTTCGACTGAAGGTTGTGTATCTCCACAAGTTGTTTGCTCAGCTCCATGGTGACCAATCTATCATTCGGATATCTGGGCAGCTTAACCGGTTCTCCAGAAAAGCCGGTAACCCTGAGGTATGTGAAATCCGCAAACTGAATGAATAGACTGCCAATTCTGGATACGGCTTCCCACGCTTCCTTGCTCACCCTGTTGGCCTTTAGGTCCTTGTCCAGCCTGCAAATGAATTCGTAGAAGAATCCATCGTTGACCACTTTGAAATCTTTCTTGCACGCAGGTACAATAAGTTGTGGGTAGCACTCGAAAATGGGGTCCTTAGAAAGAACGCCACATCTATCCAGCTTGGAGAAAATGCCTTGTGAAGCTGCTGCATATACCAAATAGGAAGTCATTTTGAAGCTGAAAGTACGCTTCACGTTCCGGAGCTGCTCACCAATATTGTTGCTAATGATTTCCGACCAATTGATTATGGAATCAACCTTGTTGACTTCAATGGTCCTGATGAAAACATACATCCATGTACGGAAAGTGTGAGCGTTCGCTTCGCCATTTATCCTGCATAACAATTTGGCAATATCATCTACCTCCTGTACCAGATTGGACCGCGGAAGAGTTCTTGGGAACTTAGAAGGAGATCTGGGCTTCTTCATGTATCTGCTGTTCATTATGTTCACGCAGTCAACTCTATGCTTCTCCCACCTGCTGCCGACATCCTGAATGCTAATGGAAGTCACCACCTTTCGAGCCGGAATCTTCAAGCAATAATTGATGAACTCTGCGTCCAACCGAATTATTGTTTTCCCCGTAGCATCTCGCACTGATCTGGATGAAGGATGGTAAGACCTAGCACACTCCATAACGAACTCTGGCAACTGGGCTGTGTATGGAAAGGCTGCAGCTCGAATAATTCCACTGCTTTTAATTGCACGCATGAGTGAAGTCTTTCCTGCTCTGGATCTATCAATCAATTCAGAAAGAGGTTCCGGACCTAGATCTGTGTCTCCTATGTCTACAAATTTGGAAGTGATGCATGACTCCGTTGTGCTTTCTTTTTCATCCCTCTTTGCCATGGCTTTGTCTATCTTTGTTTGAACAATTCTTTTTCTTCTTATTCAGCCGGAATTCTTCAAAACTGGTGCAGATCTGGATAATTCTTCAGATTCGGAGGATATATTCAATGTATTGGACATTGATTAAAGCTCCTTTTCTTTTGTAAAGCACCTGTAACGAATTCCTGCAATTAATTCAGACAAAGATGGCAACCGGAACATGAACAGTGGATTTTAATCATAAAAATCTGCATAATTCAAGCCTGCTGCCCCAAAATTTGATGTTTTATTTGCATGCAAAGCAAGCATGAATTTTACCAACTTCACCTGAGCACCTGTATCACTTATGCAAACAATTATCCAGACACAAATCAACTTCCTTCAACCTGTGCGCCAAAATTGGAAGCTTTTAGCATTAATTTCACCTTCTTCTGAGCAAAAATCCTCTTTAAATGGGGCGCACTTTTCCTCTGGGCTGCACTTCTTTGCCTGTGAATTAATTAATTCATCCTTATGGCAGCCCCTGCTTATATAATCCTTATGATTCTATAATTAATTAATGCCTTTGCTATTACTGACAATTAATTAATTAATTAATAAGCTTCACTCTTCAAATGGGGCGCCTATTTTGTGCATGCTTATGGCTGCCATTAAATAAATTAAATTTATTTAATTTTAGACTTCTGCTTCCAGTTAACTCAAGCCTCACAGTATGCTTTGACCTTAGCCACTGAAAATAGGAATTAATTTAATCATTTAATACTTTAAAAAGTATTATTTCTCTCCCAAAAGGGGCACACTTTTTGACATAAAGGGGCTGCATTAAATAAATATTATTTATTTAATTTTAGAACAGTCTATTTTCAACCACCTTTTGTCCTTTACCCTCTGTTGACTTTTCCACAAGCCTGGGCGCCAAAATTGGGTGAATAATTAATTAAATTAATTAATTTAAAGGCTTCCTTTCCTTCCCCAAAGGGGTCGCACTTTTTGGCATAAAGAATTCTATTTTTAAGAAACACATGACAATGAGATTATTTACCCTGCAAGGCAGCCCTGAAAATCCCATGATTCACTTAAGTCATTTGACTTTCATAATGGGATTATTTACCTTGCAAGGCAGGCAATAAAATCCCATGATTCACTTAAGTGATTTTTCTTTTATTCCACAATGAGAATTTTTACCCTGCAAGGCAGGTAAGAAATTCCCGCCTGCCTGTTGCCTCTAATTTTCCCATTGTCACTTAAGTGGCGTTGCTTCCATGGGAAAAAGTACTCTGCTAGGCAGGTACAAAATTCCCACTTGCCTGCTGCTTCTAATTTTCCCATGATCCACTTCAATTCTTCTTTTTCCAAAAATGCGGCCAGCCCAGAAGAGGCTTTTTGGTGCATGACTTTGTCTTTTCCCCAGAGAACCAGACCTCCGATGGCGACTTCCTTCTGGCATAATGTGCGTATATGATCTCCAGCTACTCTAGGCCAAGAATCAGGCCAAACCGGCAAAGGAATTGATCCAGAGAAATTTCACAGAAAACGAAACGGGAAAACACAAAAAACACAAAACGTTGCCAGAAGTCACAAATAAAGTCCAGAATGCATTCCTGGTTAAAACCCTACTGGTATATGGGAATAACGATATACACGATCACAACAGAGTTAAACCGGAGCACAAATTGCCTCAAACAGGGCTCAAAATAATTAAATACAAATTTCCCGCAGACAAATCCCGACGACAAAATATAACAATTTTGGGCATCTGGGTATTTGGCGAAAATGACTAATATGGCTCTTTGGGAATATCTTGACACAATACAAGAACTTTCTGGCAATAAAAACACAAAACGACCCACTATTTTAAAAGTACGAAATTTTTTCGGATAGGGTAGTCTCAGATTTCAGGATGAAATCTGGGGACACCAACAAGCAAACGTCAAAAGGGAGTTTCCTACATTCATGTATTTGTGTTTATAAGGTCTCTTTATCGTTATTTTGCTTGGATAAGTTCATATGACAGTTTTCACCAATTAGTCACAAGTTTCCAAAAACGTCAAATTTAGACAAGTTGCTCAAAAATCAGCATTCAAAAACCATCTTCGAGACTCAAACACACAAGGAAACAAATTCCTACCTATTCCCCTATATACAGGGAAACACTCAGAGCTGACAGAACTCCAAACTGACAAACAAGATTAAAATGGCACTCGTCTTTTGAGAGCTACGATCGTAAATGCACTCAAGCGGCCTTGTCACTCAACGACTGGAGGCCTACAAAACCTACCGGGAAAACGATTTTGTGGCACGTTTTCTCCAAACCGAGGGTTTGTAGCAATTGTCTTGTAAAAAGATTAGAGGTATGCGGAGACCAAAATCCGTTTCGGCACTTAGGGCCAAAAGGACGGGTCAAAACCAAACTACATTTTTAACTTTCAGTAGCTGTGAACTAGCCTGCTGGGCTCCTAAATGCATTACGAAACAAGGTCAAACAAACATCCAAAGGACAACTCAGGGTTCGATTGGAAACTCCACATGACAAGGTACACGGCTAAAGTTTGCTTTTCTCATTTTGGGGTTAGTAAGGTTATTTTGAGTCTCCAGGAAAACGAGTTTTATTAACATTGCACAAGTCGTCTAGAAGTAGTTTTCACTAAGTTTCATGTTTATCTTGCCAACCGCGTGGTTTCCAAAATCCAAACTAGTATCGTATATTCATCCATCCATCTTACGAGGTAAAGGAGAGTAGTGTTTTCATTCATGATTAACTCATCTTGTTGCATACCAAACAGAGGTGCAATTTTCTATAGGAATAACATCTCATTTAATTTACCTAAACATTATTCTTCTTTAAATTGATTTACAACTCCATTACAATTAAGAAAACTAGGAATTCTAAAAACATGCAAGGATAGAGTAAGATGACCATGCCTGCGATTGAGCTGGCGAGTGACCGAAGAACAAAAAGCACGCGGTTTGCGTCCCTCCAAGCATTCCGTCAACCAGTTTGTGGCCTTGAGAAAGATTCACATTTTGCAAACATATCTATCGGGGCACATGTAACTACAACAACTGACAACAATTCCATATCCATTATGCTTTTATGGATGTCCATACCGAGTTCCAAAGCTCCCTTTTGGCACAGGAAAGGAGGATGTTGGCAAGTTTGTGGAGACAACTTCTTACCAACCATTTGTATTTGTTTAAACATTTCCAAGGCTTTTTCAAAGAACCCATTTTGGGCAGTGAACAAAAACCATCACAGTTTATGTGATCATAGTTTTTTTTGAGGCATTTAACCAAACAATTCATGAGCCTTGCACAGGCTTCCTCAAGCACAACCAACAATCAATGTTGTCCATGTTTCTTTCAGGCATTTTAGCCAACAGTTCTCATGCACAACGTGAAGTCCCACATTTTGCATACTTATTCAAACATGACAGGAACCAACTTCAACCACTCCATTTTGTTTATTATTTTGAGACATTTTGTCAAACTATGCACGTGTCTTGCCTATGCTTCCACATTATTCATGCCAAATCGCCTGACAAAAGCGTCCCCAAGGCCTCATTTCTCTGAGACAATTTGTCAAATAAGTCACATGCCTTGTCCAACTCCCATTTTGATGCAGGATGGTGAATCAGTAGCAAGTTATGGGGTGCAACTTTTGAACATGCTCAAAATGCATTTGTTTTTTTAAACTTCCAATTTTGCACTAAGCTCCAATTTTGACTATGGCAGGGAGAATGCTGGCAGAGGGCGTGGAGTTTGGCTTCATCTTGTCATTTGCAGCTGTTTGCAAAAAAAAAACAAAAACATGTTTTTTTAAAAATAAAACTATTTTGGGAACTCAGTGGTAGAAAACAGACAAGGGAGGGGCGCTAACTTTACACTTGTCAATTTCATTTGCTTTTGAGGCTTCCAACGCCTTTTTAAAACAAAAAAAAAATCTGTTTTGTGCAGATCCAGTGATCATTGCTGTCCAAAGCCTACGTTTCTATAAGAAAAATTGCCAAACAGATCACAGGTCATGCGCATGCTTCCAACACATGCCAAATCTTGTTCCAAAGTTTCCAAACGACACAGACAGGGGGGAGAAATGCTGGTAGAGGAAGAGGTGTTGGCCTTGCGCCTGAAAAACACATTTTCTAAGAAGTTTCAAAAGCCTTTTTAACAAACCCACTTCTACCAAAAGAAAATTAACTAAAAGGGGTCCTCCACAATAAGCTTGCAACGTCCATACTCTGCTTCAAAGCTCCCATACAGGGCAAACATGGAGAATACAAAAACACTGGGGAGGAATACAACTTACACTTTCCAATTCTCTTCAAAAGCCTGGGAATCTCTAAATCGTTTAAATTGAACACAACTAAGCAATACATGAACTACAATCTGCCCTCACCATGAAATTCCAAACAAAACCAAAGAATATGCCAAAATGCATCCTCTGACCAAGATCCTTCTTCATTCCTCCACACACAAACCAAAAATTCT
Organism: Taxus chinensis; assembly: GCA_019776745.2. NCBI lineage: Eukaryota > Viridiplantae > Streptophyta > Pinopsida > Cupressales > Taxaceae > Taxus > Taxus chinensis. The sequence continues at coordinate 215,711,234 of CM034152.1, read as the reverse complement.
CTCATGGATGAGATCTCACATTAACCAAGACAAATGATTAATTCTTTCTTGGTACAAGGTTGGCACATGCTCTAAAATTTGAGGGATTTAAGAATATTATATAATTCAATTATATTCATTTTTTTTATTTATTTGCTTTGTTGATTACATCATAAATTTTAAAGCATTTATATTATTCTATTATTTAAAAATTTGTTTTAACCAAAGACACAACAGCTCCCCGCCAAGGCATTACCTTGTTATGAAATTATCTTTATTTGAAAAATTATGTGAAATCCTTTTATTCAGATCACAATGAAATTTAGTTAGATCAACGTTTAACGTTATATACGAATATACTTATATATATTTCAAACTTCAGGATACACAGGCCCTCGAGTTGTAAAGATCATAAGAATAATGACGTCGCCACACAGAGTGACGACATGAAGATACACTTAGTCCGCAACGTACAACTTCAAATGTTACCTATATTATTTTATTAACACACTAGTTTAAATTTATTTCATTGCCAGTTTTTATTTGCGATCCCTGCGTCAGTGGTCAAAGTGACAACCCTGCACGAGCCCAACATTCAATGACCAATCTGCAGTCCTTGGGCAAGGGTTCCAAATGCATTTATTCGACAACCGGGATAGGGTTATCTTGATCACCACGACACATGGAGATTGGCGACAACACAAGCACAAAAGGGACACTACAAGGTCATTCAACCATCTTCCCAAAGCATTAACCATTTCAAAATTTGTTCCACCAAATTGAGCCAAGCTCTTCGAGGCTTCTACCACCACATTGTTTAGTTAAGAGAGCTCATCCATCTTGTCTTGATTAAAATCATCAGCTTTGAATAGCTCTTCTTTAACCAACTTATTGAATTGTTCTTTGATTTCATTTGCTATATTCCTTTGGGAGGACTTATCTTGAAATAGATCACTACGGAGAGCTTTGAAGTCAACAAAGATCTCAATCTTTAAAGACTCGCCTTTTTGAATGAAGTTCTGCAAATCCGTTGTGCTTTCTTCCAAAACCTTGAGCCTCCGCTCCACACTACAAGACCAAGTTTGAGAAATATTGTCCTTTGAATTATCAAAAATCTTTTCGGATAAGAGAATTTTCTCATTAGTTAATGCCATGATTCTTAAATCTTGAATCAAATCAGCCCATTGTTTGGCTTCCTTTTGAAAATTCTCAATTCCAGAATCCAATTGCTTCTAGGCAGCCACCAAATTTTCATACACTTTGCATCCTATGTCAATGAATTTTAACCCATTTACCAACAATTTCTCAACCCAAGCTTCCGTAACTTTTCCTCGTTGAGTGTGCTTGTGGACTTTAGAAATGGCTTTGTTGTCAATATCATCACGGAGATAGAGGATGGAAGGGTGTGAGAGGAGTGGGATCCGAAGAGAGGAATGCTTTGATGTAAGCAGAGAGAGTTCGAACTTGTTCCTCCAATTGTTCATGTCTGTTTTCCTTTCTCCACTCTCTCAATTACTGTTGGAACTATTTCTCTCAAGTTGTGCATATCTCCTTCAGGAGTGGCCTCTCCAAGTGAAATTCTAGTCAATTCATAGTCCCCCACAGTAATCTCATTTTCATTTTTATCAACTGTGAGTTTTGCAATTTCAACGAATTGATGACCTAAAGTGTCAGATACAAGGCGGGAAGTTACTTAGGCTTTCTTGGGGGTTGGAGTACTAAGGTGTGCAGCCACAACATCATAATCAAGAACCACAATTTTGGATTGTGATTTTCTTTTCTTTTCTTCCAATGATTGAACCCAAGAGAAGGAAGTCTCAATGATATCTTTTGTAGCTGAACTTGTGATAGGCGCATTGAGAGTGAGGGGAGGAGGAAAAACTTGTGCAGAAATGATTTTCACTGATGGAGATTTTTTAGTAGATACCTGTGGGGAAGCATATGGTCTCCTTATAGTTAGCTTTTACCTTGAACTATTCCCTCCAATTATGTCCTCAGCAAGAATTTCATCAAGCTCATCTTCCTCCTTATCTTCATGTCCTTCCTTGTCTCCACCTTCCTCCTCAGGAAGCTCTTGGAGTCTGCATGTAGACTTTTGTACTTGGTTGTTGTTGAGCTTAGGAAGAAGGTATATCCTCTTGTGAGGCAATCGATTTCTTAGAAGCCTTGAATTCTTCCAATTTCTTCATGAGCCACTTCTTGGTCCTTAGAAGAACAGGTGACGTGAGGTCATCAATATTATCTTTCTCTGTTTGAGTCTAGTCAATGATGAGGAGAGGAGCATGTTGAATGGAGTTTTCAAATTCAGGCTCATACATTTCAGATCCATCATACCCTTTGGAACTTGATGCAGATTGAAGATATGAATTTGTTGAAGAGTCATTCTCCTGAAATATCTTTTCCTTATTCAAATTCATCATCACAATCTCCCCTGTAATCTTCATTGGTGGGAACATGTGAATATGAAGTTGGTAACTGAAGATTCTTGTTGATGAAATTCTTACTGTCAAAGGACAATATCTTAAAGAAGGGCTGGATATTGAACATAGCAATTGTCCTCTCAACATTTTGAGCATCAATACCTGGCTAGCAAATATAATTTCCAAGTGTCAAAGAAAATTGGATACTTGAAACCTTCTTATCCCTGCAGGTTCTATGTAAGATATCTAGTTGTTTGTATAGCTCAATCAAGGTAACTTTGTCACGACAGTAGATTGGAAGCTTATAAAGAATTCCCTCAAACCCTGCAACTTTGATATAGGAGAATCTTTGGAATTGGATGAAAAAGCTACCAAATTGAGTCACCAGTTGCTTTGCTTCTTGAAAAAACTTGTTGGTGGTGCATTCCTCCAACAATCTTACTATGAACATGGTGAATGCATCATTCACCCTTCGGAAATGACTCTTGCGTCTCTCATGAGTCAGTTGAGTGTAGCATTCATAACCTTGGAAAACATAACCCCAAAGGTTTATGAAAGCATTATTTGGTCTAAAAAGGAAAGCTATGTGAACACAAGAAAATAATTAATTTACCTTGGAAAGCATAACCCCAAAGGTTTTTGGAGGGAGTTACAACAAAAAAGAAAGCAAATAGAGAACAATATTATTGACACACAATGTTTAGAGTACGCCAAGCTACTATATGAAAGAGTTCAAGATAAACCTCCGATAATCAACACAACAACTAAGCTTTTTTCTACGAAGGATATCATTCAAGGCATCAAGAATCTTGCAGGGGGTAAGGCACAAGACATTGACGGGCTGCAAGCAGCATATTTAAAGTGGGGCTTGGAAATCCTCATGCCACACATTAAACACATTTAATGGTATCATTCAAAAAGGCTTTCCACCAAAATGGACGACTAGTGTCGTTATACCTCTTTATAAAAGTGGTGACATCAACAATCTGTCCAATTACCAGACTATCATGGTGAACCCCCTTCTTGGAAAACTATTTGGTAGCATGGTAGAGCGCACAATCAACAGCTGGGCAGAAAAAGAGGGTAAAAGAGCAAAAGGACAAGTAGGTTTTAGGCCGAAACATTCCACTATCGATCATTGCGTTACCCTTAGACACTTGGTGGGAAAAATATGGGATAATCAGGGAGATGAAGCTTTATGTTGCTTTGTTGACTTCAAGAAAGCATTCGACATAGTGCCTAGAGGCAGACTTTGGAGCAGAATGGAGGAGCTTGGTATTCCAGACGAGTATAAAGTAGCAGTGCATAGGCTCTATGAGCAAGTCAGCGCCAAAATCAGAACAAGTGAGGGTATGTTAGAATGCTTTGGAAGTGACATTGAAGTCAAACAAGGCTGCCCTTTATCTCCAACCTTGTTTGGCCTCTACATTGATAAACTAGACGAGTGGATTGATAACACTGGTGGAGGAGGCATCCATCTAGCTAGCTATGTTGTAAAGCTACTTCTATACGCAGATGATCTTATTCTAATTGCAAAAACGACCCAAAGTTTGAGAGAACATCTAAAAGCTCTAGAGATTTTTTGCCAAGAGGTGGGAATGCAAGTGAACACTAGCAAGACAAAAATCATGATCTTTTTTCTACGGAGAAAAAAGAGGCAATATGAGTTTCTTTTTGAAGGAAACACATTAGAAATAGTGGAACAATACAAATATCTTGGGCTTGAATTTCACAATAATCTTAATTGGGAGACATGCAGGGCAAAAAGAATCCAAGGGGGGTGGAAGGCATTATACTCATTGCAAAATAGGTGTAGGAATGCAGAATTGTGGGATTAGAAAACCAAAAATACCTTGTTTGGCCTGTTAGTCACACTAGTGATTCTATATGGGTGCGAAGTTTGGGGCAGCAGTGTTTCTGACTTAAACTGGAGACAGATAGAGAGGGTCCAAAAGCACTTAATAACTAGTAGCCTCAAAGTTAAAGCCTCGGTTCCATATGAGATTCTTTTGGCCGAATCTGGTACCTTTCCGCTGGAAGCATCGTCAATGATTCGAACTCTTAAGTTATTTAAAAAAGGTGCAGGGAATGGAGAATCATCGATGGCTCAAAATAGTAGCTAAAGAAGAACTAGGCAGAAGGAAAAGCACGTGGATGAAGCAAAACAACAAGTGGATGAGTAAATGGGACATCAACATGCAAGAATGTCCAAATACCAATGAGGAAACTAAAAAGCACGTGAAAGAGAAATTTAGGAAAGCCATGTGGACAAGGTAGATAGGATGGAAGAAAGCATACTACATCAATCATTTTAATCCCGTGGGAGCATGAAGAAAAATACATAGGAGCGGAAATTAAATGGAAAGCAAAGATGTTAATTGCCCAATTGAGAACCAACTTGTATCATCTTAAGTGTAAAACCGGTAGGTGGACAATACCCAAAGAAGAATGGGAAACAAGAACTTGTTTATTCTATGTCAAGAGGGTAGTGGAGACAAAATGGCACTTCATTATGGAGTGTGATGCTTATAATGACATTCGAAGCAATTACAGGGATAGTTTAAGCGTTGTCAAGTTAACAGATTTGTTTCAAGAGGAAAGACTAACCAAAATATCAAGTTTTTTAATCAAGATACATAGTAAAGAGATGGCATCGAGAAAGGGGTTAACTTTTTGCAATATCAACAGGTAGCCTTTGTGACCTGATGTTTTGTCTTTATCTGGACAAATTCTTTTTGTGGCTCTTGGTCCCATAGACTGCTTGGTCTCGTGGACGTTAGTAAAATCCTTCATTCATTCATTCATAAATTGGTCTAGAGAGATTTTGTCTTCCGTGACTTGAGAAACCCACCCAAATTTTGTAACCCACAATTGTGTATATTAGATATGAAGTCATGTAGAATGACTTGGTGTTATTTAGTTGGGTGAGTTGTTTGGTTAGATTCTCAGAGATGATTTCTCCCCAACTCAAAGCTTGTTTTCCTTCATATATCAGGTTGATGAACATACTCATCCAACTATGAAATTCTCTGGTGGATGGAAGACCCATCACTCTAGCTAGCAGAGTGATAATGTCAGACAATTCTTCTATGAAATCATTCCTATAGAGAGTTTTGGCTAGCTTAGAAGGTCCTTTCTTCTTAACTTTCAACCAAGACTTAGCAATCATGATTTGATATTATTGGGTGTTAAATCATATTCCCTTCGAGACATCTCAACTATAAATACCTATGCATCAAGAAGAGTGATCCCAAGAGCTAGGTTGATGTGATGAGCATCTAGTCGAGTAATGACTTGGCCTTGAGGATCCCTTCAATTCCTTGGTTTGAGGGTCAAAATATGAAGCACAAGCGAATATCGTGTCGACACACTTAACTGTAGAAGGAAAACCACCTGCATGTGCCGGTTCACTGCTAAAAATCCTTTGAGCCAGTGGAATTCTCTTCCCATCTTCCATCTTGCTCTAGAACTCAGGCAAATTCATGTGTTTTACTGTTTTACATCACTATCTCCAATTTTAGGGACACTGGTTTCCAGGTAAGAGATGGGTTAATACCCAACATACTAGAACTTCATTTTAACAATTTCAATCCCCAGGGAGTAACCAAGGAGAGTGGGCAAAATAATGGAAGTTTGAAAACTTTGGGTCAAACAGAAGCTTAGAACTGAGAAATGCCCAAAATTTGGAAAAACAGAGATGTAAACACTTACACGATGAATAAAAATGAAGCTCTCCACGAGGCAGCCCGGTTGGTGTTTGCAAATTTGAATTTGGTTGGTTGAAAAATGTGTAGGGGGCAAAACAACGACTATGGCAACATCCAAAACGCACGGGCTAGAGCAAGAAATGTAACGGGCGAGATTAGAAATGAAATTTGAATTAGGTGGGCTCGTATTTATATGCAAAAAGGACCAGCGTTTGGAGAGGCCTGTGCAACTATTTTTTAATGCCCCCTGTCGGCTAATCGGTGCTGAAGAGGAACCTTGAAACAATTCCAAAGGTTCTGCAAAGGGTCGGTTAAGCCAACAAAGTGTTAAGTTGGGTTAGGCCTTCGGTTAGGCAGAAGCAAGGTTGAACTATGGAACTGTTCCCACAGTTTTGTGCACGACCGATATAACCGATGGAGTGCCCAATTTAATGTTTGAGTCGACGATGTCACCCAAAAACAAGACAACGGAAATGTTCCCAAGGTTTTGTGCAAGACTAATATAACGTAAACTACACGGATATGGGTACGGGTACGGGTACGGGTACGGTACGCTGAAAATGGCAAATTTTAAAAAAACTTGGGTACGGTACGCTTTTGGGTATGTTATATATATATATATATATGCATATAAAATTATAAATTTAAAGAAACATTTGCATACTTATTGAAATTTAATACTCATGCACTTTAAAATCATTCATAGAACATGAAAACAAAGTTCCAATACTTTGAGAATTGAGACTTGAATTTGTATTGATTTATAATGTTCAAAACATAATAGTTAATAACACACTGTATTATAGATTTGATAATTCATTATTAATGCCTTAAGCTTGAGTTAGACGTATCATTGGACATTAAAAAAACATTTGAAGTCATGATATATTTTAATTCCTTTCTCAAACCAAAGGAGGGCAGAACAACCTCTTGTCAAGGCAAGGATCTTGTCATTATAGTTCTGATTCGACGAAATCGATTTGTAGGCTTGGCATCTAATGTCAATTGAAGAGAAGATAGACTGCCCAACCACCAAGTGCTTCACTTGTTCCCATGCCTTCCAAATTGACTGAAGAATAAGGACCAATGAGGAGCAACAAGAAAGCCCCCAAATAGTAAGTCAACCAAATGAAGTCCTTTTCATCTCTCTCGACCCTTCAGAGCCTATTGGCAATATTGAATCTCACACGAACTTTCCAAAGTTCAATTTTTATTTTTTTGCACTTAAAAAAAAGAAAAAACAGTGGGTACTCTTTTTTATTTTTATTTTTGCACTTAAAAAAATGAAAAAAACTGTGGGTACTCTGTGGGTACGTACCCATCTGTACCCTGGCATACCCAGGGCCTGTGGGTAGGTACCCAGGGCGTACACATACCCGTACCCTTACCCAAAACGTACCCAGCCTGGTACGAGGGGGGGTCTAAGGCGTTTCTGTGCAGTCTAGGATATAACCGATTGAATTCCCAATTTGACTCTTAAGTCGGCTGACCGACTGCGGTGGAGAACGGTAGAACAAAAGGAAAAGTTCCACCCATTCCATTCAAAGCAGATTTTACCGACAAAAACCGATAACTTGAGGAAAATGACTGAGTATCAAGGCAAAATTTTGCAGAGAGGAAACAATGTAACACTCAGTGTTTCAATTTTTTTCAATTTTGATCAAAATTTTACAAGTTTCAATTTCAGACAACAACGCTCGTACTGTTTTTTAATTCTTCTATAAAGAAGAGTCTGTGGAGATTACGACATCTTAAACTTGGGACCCGGGAGTTTAGTATAGTTGCATGTCTTTTGGCCTGAATCCTGCCTCTTAGTTGCCTCTTTACATCAGATAGGCCTCAACTTTTGTCTTGGAGCACCAATACTGTTAGCTACAGTTTGAGGATATCTCTCCTAGGATGCACCTCTTCAACAACATCATTAAACGCATAATTTTCAATGCATCTGACTTTGGGGGCCCCAATTTGAGATCTATTGGCTAGGCTCATAATTAGAGGGTTTAGATTATCGTGCTTGAGCATATATCCATTGTAAACAAACGGTTCTTTAGTGCATTGTCCAAATTGATTTTGTTTCCCAACTCTTTCTACCAAAGTATCTGGATATGCTTACTTTCTATATTCATACACTCATAACCCTGGGTGATCTAGACTTAGTTCGTGAGAGATAACCATATTTGGCACTTTGTTCTTGAGAGAGGATTGCTTTTTTGGGTCTCACTAGCCGTGAATATTGGTGGTATTCGGAGACTAGTTTTATTCTTCAATCTGTTGGCTTCTTTATGATCTAATCTCTCCATTTAGACTTGCTTTCGATGCCCCTTAAAGAAACATTTGCATACTTATTGAAATTTAATACTCATGCAACTTAAAATCATTCATAGAACATGAAAACAAAGTTCCAATACTTTGAGAATTGAGACTTGAATTTGTATTGATTTATAATGTTCAAAACATAAATCCCTTTACCCACACGGCTGAACTGACCTTGGAAGTCTGATGAAGAACACTAGGAATTTCTGAGTGAAATCCCCTCTCAATCCCCTGGGGTTTTCGTCCGCAAGAGATAAATTCACAAGGGTTTTCGTCCTTGGAATTTCTGGTAAAAGCTCAGAGCTCTTAGCAATGCAAAGATGATAATAAAAATCTGGATGATCTCTCTACAAGTCGACTTGTTTATTTAAAGGGAGATCAGCCAACCACCACCTCCAAAACAGCCAATAAAAATTGTTTCATTCTCCTATGCTGGGCACATTTTCCTTTTGGGGCTGATTGGCACATTTTCCAAAAATTGACTCCCTAAGGTAAGTCGCACTTTCTCTTTTCTAATACAATTATTTTTAATTGTATTTTTGACATTTAATTTATCATTATACTTTATTATTTATTATATGTGCTTTTTCATGATATTATTATTTTTTTGAAACAATAGCACAATATAATAAAATAATAAAGATAAGTCACCCTAAACTTCCCTTTGGCCGTCGGGTAGACAAAAAGGGCCAAAGGTCTTCGCCCAAGCTCACGCAGGTAGAGGGGACATTATAGTCCTCCCTCCCCGGAGTTGCTTGCCCACAAGCAACTGTAGCAACGCGGGGTGCTGAAGAATAGACTCACCCTCCCAAGTGGCATCCTCCAAGCGTAAATCTTTCCAACGAACCAAGTACTCCCGTATCACCTTGTTCCGCAATCTTCTCTCCCTCCAATCCAGAAGTCCCTCAGGAACCAAATCCAGTCTTCCCTCATCATCCAAGGGGGGTAACTCTATTGAAGAGGTCACATGCTGTCCCAATGCCTTCTTTAAGCAAGATACATGAAAAACATTGTGTATTTTACTTTCAGAAGGTAACTCCAACTCATAAGCTACCTGTCCAACTCTCCTCACTACCCTGTATGGACCATAGAAGCGAGGTTTAAGCTTCTCCGCTCCACTCTTCTTAAGAGTACTCTGTCTGTAAGGCTGGAGTCGCAAAAAGACCATATCCCCTACCTGAAATGATCGCTCAATCCTGTGCCTGTCTGCATACATCTTTTGCTGATTTTGGGCGTGCTGAATATTGTCCTTAAGGGTTTTAAGGATATCCTGGCTGTCCTGTAAACACTCTCGAGCCTTAGGAGCTCTGCTATCTCCAAACGCCATATCCACGAAGGATCTCGCGTCATAACCGTACAAAGCTCGAAAAGGGGTCATCCCAATGGACATGTGGTACGTAGTATTGTAACAATACTCGCACAAATAAAGTTGCTTGACCCATGCTCTCTGCTGCCCTAAAACATAGTTGCGCAGGTACCCCTCAATCCACTTATTCACAATCTCCGTCTGCCCATCTGTCTGCGGATGATAGCTAGTGCTCGGAGTCGACTCAGTGCCTGCCAACCTGAAGAGTTCTTGCCAAAATGTGCTCATAAACCTACTGTCCCTATCGCTAACAATATTCTTCGGAAGCCCATGTAACCTGAACACCTCCCTAAAGAATAAATCAGCCACCTGTGGTGCCTTAAAACTCGTGGGGATGGCAAAGAAGTGTCCATACTTAGTCAGCCTGTCAACTATCGCATAAATGCGATCATAGCCCTGCACAACTGGTAGTCCTGTAATGAAATCCATAGATATACTCTCCCACCTCTGCTCTGGAATAGGTAAGGGCTGTAATAAGCCTGCAGGGAAAGTATGCTCGGACTTGTTTTGCTGACAAGTCACACACTCTCGAATATACTGTAGAACATCCTCCTTGAGACCCTTCCAAGAGAATCTCTCTTTAACTTGCCTATATGTCTTGAAATACCCTGGATGTCCTGCTAATGGTGCATCATGGAGTGCATGTAGAATCTTCCCCTTGAGCTTAGATTCAGGTACTAAATAAATCCTACCCTTATAATAAATCAAATCAGAAATTACCTGGTAGCGCCCATCCTGAATTTTGCCGTCCATGATCTCACATGCTAAGGTGTTCTTTGAATACTCAACCAGCAATTGAGACTTCCAATCTGTAGAAATCTCACTCATAGAATATAGGACAGCAACATGGGGTCTCCTCGATAATGCATCCGCCACAACATTCCTTTTTCCTTTGACATACTCAATGTCAAAATCATAGGCCTGAATCCTGCTGACCCATTTCTGCTGCCTCTCATTGAGTTCCTTCTGCTCCAAGAAGTACCTCAAGCTGTTATGGTCAGTCCTTACTACAAACTTTCCTCCCACCAAATACTGTCTGAACTTCGCCAATGCATGCACGATGGCGAGCATCTCTTTGTCATAGGTGGAATACAATCTCTCGTTCTCCCTCAATTTTCTACTCTCATAGGCAATGGGATGACGGTCCTGCATCAAGACTGCACCAATACCTGAGCCCGAAGCATCACACTCTAAGATGAATGGTTTGGAGAAGTCTGGAAGAGCAAGGACTGGACATGTGCTCATCACCATCTTGAGCTCATCAAATACTCTCTGTGCCTCCTCTGTCCATCTAAATGCGCCTTTCTTTGTGAGATCTGTCAATGGTGCAGCAATATCTGAATAACCCCTCACAAATCTCCGATAATATCCGCATAACCCTAGGAATCCCCGCAACTCTGATATGTTCCTGGGTGGAGGCCAATCCTACATAGCCTGTATCTTCTCCTGATGGACCTTGACCCCATTGGCCCCAATGACATGTCCCAGATACAGTATCTCAGTAAGTCCAAACTCACATTTGGACATCTTAGCAAATAGAGACTGAATCTCCATAATGCCAAGTACCTCATCTAAATGCCTCAAATGATCCTCCCATGACCTGCTGTAGATCAAGATGTCATCAAAGAAAACCAGCACGAACTTTCTCAACTGCTTGTTGAAGAGATGGTTCATGCATGACTGAAAAGTGGCAGGTGCATTAGTGAGACCAAATGGCATCACCAAGAACTCATAATGCCCATAATGACATCTGAATGCTGTCTTGAGGATATCCTCCTCTCGAACCCGAATCTGATGGTATCCCGATCGAAGATCAATCTTCGAAAAGTAAATGGCTCCATGCAATTCATCCAAAAGCTCATCAATACAGGGGATGGGATACCTGTTTTTGATGGTCTTCTTGTTGAGGGCCCTATAGTCGATACACATTCTCATCGTCCCGTCCTTCTTCTTCACCAACACCACTGAAGAAGCAAATGGGCTAGAACTAGGACGGATATGCCCCATGTCAAGAAGCTCTCTGATGGTCCTCTCTATCTCATCCTTGAATTTCTTAGGATGACGGTAGGGTGTAGTGATCACAGGCTTGGCACCCTCCTCCAACTCTATGACATGCTCAAACCCTCTGTCTGGCGATCTCCCTGGAGGAATATCACCAAAACCCTGCCCGTGCCTATCTATTATGGTTTGAATATCTGCATGCAACTGCTGTCCACCATCTGAAGATGATTTGGATGAAATGAAACATTGGGCTGCCCATGCAACCTCTCCATGACTGATAATAGATTCCATGCTATGTGCTGAAACAACTCTAGGCCCACCATCCGAAAGAGCTCGTAGCACAATCTTCTTCCCCTCTGACATAAACTCTATCTCCATTCGCTTAAAATCCTGCACATATCTCCCCAGAGACTGAAGCCACTGAATCCCCAAAACTGCGTCTATCTCTCCAAGTCCAACTATGTAAAAATCATCTGTCAGTGTGTAGTCTCCTAGCTGGATACTAAGCTGTGGAATTCGTCTAGTGCAGCTTAGAGCAAAGCCATCTGCCACTCGTACACTAAACCCCTCAAATTCTTCCACCTGTAATCCCCGCTTTATCACAAATCCCTCATCAAGGAAATTGTGCGTAGCACCACTATCAATCAAGCAAACAACTCGTTGGCCCTTAAGTACTCCTTTCACACGAAATGGATGATACCTAGGGACTCCAGAAAGTGAAGCAATAGTACCTGAGCCTGATGCATCTCCATCTCCTAACTCTACTTGGGGCTGCTCCTCATGTGCACCCTGACCACTGTCCTCTGTATCTGTATCTGCTGAAGAATCTGCCTCTGTATCCGAGATAACCTCAATAAGATGCACCTTGCCTTTCCCAAGGCAGTTGTGTCCAGGCTCCCAGTGATCTTTGCAATGGAAACAAAGTTTCTTTCTTCTCAACTCATTCCGAGTCTCCTGATCCATCCTAGGAGGGGGAACACTCCTTTGCTGAGTAGTGGGACGCTGACCCGGCTTGGAGCTTGTGAAGGGCTTCTTACTAGACTGGTAAGAAGTGGGAGTGGTCTCCAAATCTAATGCTGTCTGGATAGCATCATGTAATGTAGTAGGCCTAAGGGCCTTGACCAACCCTCTTAACCTGTCATGCAGGCCCTCAATGAAAAGCATTACCACACGTCTCTCGGGCATCTCGGGAACCATTACTGCAATCTGCTGAAATTCGTTGATGTAAGAATCAACATGCCCACTCTGTCGTAGCTGTGCCAAATCCCTGTAATATAGCTCCACATCTTTGCGGTCAAATCTGGCAATCAACTTCTCACTAAACTCCCTATATGACCGTAGTAAGTCATGTCTCTGTGTGATAAGCCCATGGTGCCACCAATCATATGCCACCCCTTCTAAGTGAAGAGTAGCAAATTGAATAGCCTCTTGTTCCTGCATGGGTTTGAGAGTGAGGTATGTATCAAGCTTGTGAATCCATGCCCTGGCACTAATCTTCCCACTGCCATCAAAGGTGGAAAGAGTCACCTTATTGGTAACCTGCTTCAATTCTCTATTTTGCTGGGTCCTAGGCCTCTGTGCTTGCCTAGCTTTCAAGCTTTCCCTTTTCTGCATACAATACTGGTGGAGGGGAAAGGCGTTCCGTACCTCTTCTGGTAGTGATCTCCACTCATCATGAGCTACCATTACATTATCTTGAAAGGCTATGTCTTCAAGTGGGTCTTCAACTAATGGTAGCTCCTCCCTTGGTAGGAATCTGGGCTGCATAGGTCGATCTACAGTCCTCGTGGGTCTTCTTTCCTCTATATATCTCCTATCTCGTGGAGGGGAACCTCTTACGCTGCCCACTTCTGTAGGAACCCGGCTGTGCCTTCTGTGGTTGCTAGCTATGGATGCAGATCTTTCCCTTCTATCATGCCGATTTCTTGCCCTATCCATAGTTAAATTCTCCATCAGCTGTCTCATGGTTTGAATCATTTCCAGATGGGAATCGATCATTCCGCTGAAAAGTGCATCCGGATCAGGCCGCTCACGTCGTGGAGGAGTGTGTGCTCCTTCTCCTCTATCCATGATACCTTCAATATTCAGACGTGCCTGACTCCTAGTATAATATCGGTGTGGCCCAACTTCTGTAGGCTGCATAAAACAATTCCAAACACACCCTCCAGGTGGGAGGATAGATGCTCTGATACCACTGAAAGATCCCTAGATGGATCTTTCTTATACTATACTGATTTTTAATCAATCAAAAACAACAAATACAGATTTCTGTGTATTTTATATCAAGTTCCTAGTGCAGATCTGGAAAGTGCGACTAGGGTTAAAGCAAAACGTCAATGTAAAACACGCCCAATAAAACTATTCTCTGATTTCTAATGACTGCCCAGATTTTTAGGGCTGAATTACACAGAAAACTGAACTTATCACAAACTGGAATAGCCCAGAAAATCAGATCTAAGATCTGTTAAAATTCAGATTAAAGAAAGACCTTCAAATGTACCTCAGAAATGATAAAAAGTACAGCAATCAGTCTATAGTCTGATGACAAACATTTGACAAATATCTTGGATAAAAATACCTCTGAACATGCTGCCAAAACTGCATACAATGGACTGATCCAACTGCTGGTTGCAAATCATTGGAAAACACCTTCAAATCCCTTTACCCACACGGCTGAACTGACCTTGGAAGTCTGATGAAGAACACTAGGAATTTCTGAGTGAAATCCCCTCTCAATCCCCTGGGGTTTTCGTCCGCAAGAGATAAATTCACAAGGGTTTTCGTCCTTGGAATTTCTGGTAAAAGCTCAGAGCTCTTAGCAATGCAAAGATGATAATAAAAATCTGGATGATCTCTCTACAAGTCGACTTGTTTATTTAAAGGGAGATCAGCCAACCACCACCTCCAAAACAGCCAATAAAAATTGTTTCATTCTCCTATGTTGGGCACATTTTCCTTTTGGGGCTGATTGGCACATTTTCCAAAAATTGACTCCCTAAGGTAAGTCGCACTTTCTCTTTTCTAATACAAGTATTTTTAATTGTATTTTTGACATTTTAATTTATCATTATACTTTATTATTTATTATATGTGCTTTTTCATGATATTATTATTTTTTTGAAACAATAGCACAATATAATAAAATACTAAAGATAAGTCACCCTAAACTTCCCTTTGGCTGTCGGGTAGACAAAAAGGGCCAAAGGTCTTCGCCCAAGCTCACGCAGGTAGAGGGGACATTACAACGTGTTTCTCTCAAAGGAGGCGATCAGTATATCTATTTGAAAGAACATAGACCAGTAACACATTTAGGTCACCATTAGCTATCTTCCGCAGTCTCCTGGCCACTAACTTGATTTCTATACTGCTTACAATCTGCGGATGACACTTTTCGTCACCTGACTATCTATAATGTCTTTGGTTACATGTCTTGAAGATCAACCTAAGCCAATAAAGGGTGTGCTTCCTCCAATTACGAGTTGAGACGACCACCTAACTTTGTGTTGTGACAAGATTTATTGTGTTTGTTCCCTATAGGAGGAGGGATATGTGAGCAACTTTTTTAGATGTCTTATTTAATATGAGAGTTGGGGGACGTATCATTATCTGTATAGAGACTTGGGTGATTCTCTTTCCATTTTCCTCCACTAAGCTAATCAGAAGTGCCTAACCCTATTTATTTAGAAGGTTGACACTTCCAGGCCTAACTTATAGGGGACCCGAAGAGCGACCAATTTGATTACCTCCTTTCAACCTGTCACCGACGTTAGGGGGCATCAAGCACTCTTTGGATACATGCAATTCACACAAAATAAGCGTTGGTTAGTGAGGTGCCTCTCATCTGGCATACTACCACTATGGCACCCCTAGCCCGCTTACTGTCATTCTGCGCGCCATCAATCTACTTCGTTTTATCTACCACTAGAGGTTCATCACCTTAGAAGAGGTTCTAGAGGAAGCACTCTGCTTCCTTCTAGGAATTTTTTTTAGCTTGGACCCCTTAACCCTAGGCATTTCCTTCTGGACATTATCAGTACTTGCATTAGCCTATTCACAGTAGTAGATGATGATACCATTGGTTCTTCTGGACTAAACCTTTCTACAAACGCGTGCCAATTTTGTTGTCCAATCTTGGCCTTCGGTCATTATCTTCATCAACTTATTGTTTAATTGAGGGGTCCTTCCATCGTATGGCCTTTTTTTTTGCAGTAGCAAATGATGAGTCCATTGGTTCTTCTGGCCTAAACCTTTCTACAAATGCTTGCCAATGTTGTTTTCCAGTCTTGGCTGTTGGCTGTGATCTTCATCAACATTTTATTTAATTGAAGGGTCCTTCCATCGTCTGGCTGTTTGTTCTTGTAAGACTTGGGGTTAACTGCTTTAGGTTTACACCCTTCAGTTTTGTAGACATTGTTTTGGTGTTTTTATCCTAGCACATTTTTAATGTAACTGCATATGCTTTTGATTCCTGTTAACCTCTCTTTTATTATTTGTGTACATAATTATGATTTCTTTCTTTCTTTCTAATAATCCCTTATAGTTGATTCTTGGCCTTAAAAGAAAATGACAATCATTGTCTACAGAGAGAATTTGAGAAAAGATAGGACAAGATTCAGGATGTACAATTGGATCACTTGCTGTGCAGAACCAGTGTATGTTCACTTTATGTATATTGCATGCGTGACGTTATGACCCGATGCATGCAATTGATTCTGTGAATGAAATTGACTATGGTTGATGCAATGAAATTGCCTAGACATATCTGTGTTCAATTTCAAAACACAAGCCATAGAAAAAATATTTTTCCAGATAGGTGTAACCAGATATACAAGTTGAGGCAAATCATGCCTCATTTTCAGCCATGCAGTAGTGCAGAGTACAAATGACAATTAAGTAGGTCACTCCAACGAGACCAGACCCATATTGGAGATTGCAGATGTTTCAGACAGTTGGAAACACTATTCTAGGTATGGCTTTTCACAACTAGAAGCACATAACATAATAATACCTGTTATAGGGGAGGTTCTTGCACAATGCAATCCTAGCTAGAATCTGACCTACAAGTGGTGTTGTCACTTCAAACCAAATGAAATATTTATGAACACCCAAACCTTTGTTATTCTACTCCTGCGGTTGATTCCACTTGTTCCATGTGTTCATTAGTGCTCAAAATAATACTTGGCTAAAGATTTGTTACCTTATTTTTAAGGAATGTGATACCTCTCATTAATGCCCACTAACACCCCTTGCCAAAGATAAGAATCAGTTGATATCAAAAAAGGAATATCCATCTGTTCATGCAGACCAGGTACAGGGCCATCTCAGCTCTTGATGGATTTACTGTCGCCCATGGCAAATCCCTATATGCCCCTGATATATATTATTAAGTTATAACAATAATCATGCATAAAAACTGTGCAAGCAATGCATAGGCTTTTAAATTTGATTCAGGCAAAAACACGTTCATGCGTGATTCCCTCAAGCTGTTCACTCCAAAGTTAGTCCAAACCAAGTCGGCCTATGGTACTTTTCCCATGAATTGTTGGTACGGGGAGGAATGCAAAGCTGCATGGAAGAGCCTTCATTTTTTCATAGCCCATGACCATTCTTCCTTTTTCTCCAGCCGTAGATAGTATCTTCATGTGCTTCGATGAAATAAACTCAAGTTCCTTGCATATACACGATATGAACTCCTTGATACTCCACAATTCCAGTAAGACATTTTGGTGTACTCAGATTCCAAAGAAAGCCCCTCCTTTAGAAGTTGACCCTCAAACCTTGTTTGGACCCTTGTTAATTACGATTTTGGTAACACTGCATATAACGCCTATTTCTTGCTAAAAAGTAATACGTCACTTATGCTAAAGGGGGCACAAATCTCTGTAGATTTCTAGCGTGAATTTTGAACTACAGAAGCATCTTTTCTAAATAGGCAATCTAAAAGATATTAACTTTGACTTCTATTTCCCTTCTAATGGAGGTGACAATTGATGTTGGGTGCAAAACTTTTGTTAATGGGGGCCTTCTGAGTATATCTTGTAAACTAAGAACAAAAGATGCCATTGATTTTACCTCTAAATCTCTTTTTTCTTTTGACAATGCCATAAAACAAAATCCTCTATAACCATTCACACATCTTCATTTATTGTATTGGCGCATCTTGCACCCATTGTGATCAATGTTACATTGTTACCAATATGCCGATTAATTATGATTCTTCCCATCTTAGTTGCTTCCTGGCTGCATTATTTTTTTCCCCCAAAATAGCCAAAAAATATTTAAGCCAATTTTAATTTTTTTCCCAACTTGTCTATTCTTTTCTGATTTTTCCAAAACAATGCCAAATTTTTATTGGTTTTCTGATTAAATCTACGAGGAGTTTTTAGCATTTATAACTTTGGCTATCATTTCCTGATTTCTGTGTTTTTCTTCCTATTTTTCCTGATAATATTTTTGGCACATTTTCTGAGTAGATTTTATTTAACATTTTTTTGCAACACTGATTGTGTTTATACAGTGCCAGTTGCATAAAGAACCAATTTCCTCAGATTGATGAATCAATGTGTACATTCTCGTGACTTATTTCTCTACCCAGTAAAACGTTTTCTTAATTTTTTAGATTTTCTTCTTAAAATTCAAATCTGGGCTTTGCATATACCTGCACATTTCTTTCGTGACAGTGCATTATCTAGAATTGCATGTAGACTGTGAGAACACTAAATTTATGTCTTGCTAGGAAATGCTAATAACAATTTTTGAAATTCTTTGACTACCCATGGTGGCCTTTTGTTACCTATTGTTTTCATTCTTTAACATTGAACAATGCTGAATATCCATGGCAAGTATTTGTGCTTTTGGGTCTTGATTTCTTACCTAATTGAATTATGTACAACTTAAGCCCATAGGGATTGTTTACTTTTCGCAAGTTTTAGTACAAGGTGCTTTTTGATGTTGCTAGCTAATTCTTCCTACAACTAAATGATTTTTGCTGCAACAGGAATTAGATTTGATGGTAAATGATTCATTTACAACAGTCCTCTAAACATTCCATGTTTGGCTCTTACAATGCTTTCCACTTTTAAAGTAGAAATAACTTTATGTATTGTGTTTTTTATGTGGCAGAAAACATCTGTAGTAGCAACAGCCGTTGCAAACGCTCTTGATAGGAGAAGAATGTTTGCTCAAGTCAACAGTTTTACTGCTATCTTCATCCTTATGGGGCAACTTACTTTGACGGTATTGTTTCATTTCTGTCTTAATCTTTATTGGGAAACTTATCATAACAATATTCTATTTAAGTCTGACACGGTTTTAGATGCAACTTGTGACATGTTTTAGATGAATCCTTACTTTCTGCAGAATTCTACAGAATTGTTAATTATATGTTAACAATTCTAAATTAGCCTTTTCTATTTCATATGAAGTTTTTGACCTGGAATATCTTAGCTATAAAATTACCTTGTATGCATATTTCGTTTAAATATGGTTCACTGGGTTTACTCTTACTGAGGTACACAAATTTGGCTTCCAACTTGTAGGGTCAAATACTTACCAGTGCTGGCGTCACTGCAGCCATATGTGCAGCTCCGGTTGTTGCATTTGCAAACATGATTACAATTGCCATCTGGCCAACCTGGATTATGGTGGCAATATCTGAGACTCTGCGAAAGGTACAGCCAATTTCACTTTCACAATAGCAAACGTTTTAACTATATTCCAGTGGTTTCTTATTATGATTATTTACTTTGATTCATCTACTGAAACAATTTTATCTAAAGTATTAAATATCTTCCATTGGTTTCTTATTATGATTATTTAATTTGAGTCATCTACTGAAACAATTTTATCTAAATTTGAAGAGCATAACTGTAGCTACCCTGAAAAGAGTTCCTATATGGTTGAACTGTTTTGTAATGTCAATTGAAGAGGCAAAATGGTGAACTTCATATAACAAATAAGAATTACTTCATAACCCTAGATGTGTGTACTTTATTGCTGCAAAGTTGTAACTGGTTTCTCACAAATCTCTCTTTTCCCAATTGATTAATTACAATCGATTAAACTCTCCCCTAGTGGTTTGCAGTCGTTTCAATGGTGGTTTTGGAATCGAGACTTGGTTGTCATTCTTTGTAGCTTTTCAAAACAAAAATTTATCCGACATAGCCATGTGGCCAAGTTAAGCATATTCATGTTGTCCCAATCAAGTAACTGATCGATGCTAGACTGGTTATTTATAAAGAACTCTTGTGCTATTAGTGTTTAAATGAACAGAGTTCGCTCATACATGCTATTTTAATATTTTGAATCTTGTTTCCTCTCCTGTATTAAAACCTCCGTTTGTTTTCTGGTAACATTACCTGGGACTCGTAACAAGACATAAATACAATAAAACTGAAATATTACAGTAACAACTATTAAATGCTAGTTGTCTGCTAATATTTGTTCTTCTTAGCCCAAAGTACAATAATTTCACATTCTATTTTCTTCCCTGAACATTTTTTCATCTGCCCTTCAATTAATTGTTTTTGCAGGTCTTAAATTATGTTCTTACGCGACCTGGTAGAGAGGTTCTCTTCACTGTCGTCACCCGAGACGAGAAATACAAAGCCAAGGTGAATTCCATTCAGCTGGATTATTCTATTTCTTATGTATTGTTCTATGCTAAAAGCGGTTTATATGCAGGTTTGCATGGATGTATTAGTGCAGAGGTTAGGAGATGCAGCAGCTGCTGGAATCTACAAGATACTTCAAGGATCACTCAATAAAGGACCTTCAGCCATTGCACTGTGTGCCTTGCCGGTCTGTTATCATTTAATAAAAGCATAAGCTACATGACATGGATTTCATTTATTTTCCTAGGCTAACACATGAAGTGAATGTAGGTGTGTCTTGCATGGATTATTACAGCATTTTCTTTGGGTCGTCGACAAGCTCATCTTGCAAAATCTCAGGCAGTTTCTCAATAAATTTATTTTTCACCCTGTTTTATATTTTTCATATTTAATTTCCAGTCAAAAACTTTGTATTAAATTCAGTGCTTTTCATCAATTCAAACAGCTGCACCGGTATTGCTGGTTGCCATTGACCAGAATTTTATAACAAAAAATATAGCAAGGACAATGATAACCAATATCATTCTTAAGGTTTAAAGCCTGATAGATTCATCTGATTCTTCTATGACATTGATATGCCTTGTGTTCAGTTCAATGTTTAAAGCCTAATCGATTTCTCTCATTCTTCCTTGACATTGGTATGCTTTGTGTGTAGTTCAATTACACTCGTTTACTCCATTTTCTAATTTTTGTTTCTATTTTGGTCACTCTTTGATTGCTATTCATAACGTTTGACATCTTTAAGTATTTCCTGTTCATGGCAATCTTCAGCATGACACAATAGCGAGATTGGGCCTTTCAAGAACCCTGGTTCTAAAATACATCAGGCCTGTTAATGAAACACCATCCAATCTTCTCAGTGTGGTCACCGTATCAGTTCGGCTATCATTGTTACATACATACTGGCATGAATCTAGCCAACACAAGAGCGGATTTTCCCTTGGCAAATACATCAGATTACACCAAGAATCCAGGAGTTCTTCACTATGCTCAGATCTACATCAATCTTGATCTTGACCGGCCTCTTTTTGACTTAATCATTCTGGATATGGAAGGATTTGAATGGAAGCAACCTAAGGATTATGATAATATTCCCTTCTGCTGCAGGATTTGTCATGAACATGGGCATCTTGCAAGTGTCTGTCCCAAACAAGAGGCTTCACCCCCCCTGCACCCTCCTGCAAACCAGAATCCAAAGCAACAAATCACTCACACAAATCAGCAAGCATCTTCCTCCATTTCTTCCCTAGGTAAGACCTCAGATCTTACCACCACTCTTCCTCCCACCAGCTTTCAGATTTTCATACACCTGCAAAGGAAAACCATAGTCTAGCAAAGAAATCCCCATTCCCTTGCATAACCCTTTTGAGGCTCTGACAGACCAAGCCTCGCAAGAGCTGCACACTCTCCCCACAGTTGAGACTACCTCCGTCCATCAAACCTCTACCAAATCTCACCAAAATGAAATCTGGCTCAGCTACCCCCAAAAAGGGTGCCTGTAATATGGGAAAAAAACAAGAAGCACTAGAGGATTACATCTCCATCTATCTTCAACTATGGGAACTGAAAAAAACTCTTCAGGATCTTCATAAAAAGCGGAAAGTTGACAGGGAACAAATTGATATTGAGAGGTCTATAATATCATGATCACTCCTCATAGTATGCTACAAATATGGGCACCTTCTACTGCAACATTGGTGAAAACCCAGGGGATCCTGATGACAAATTTTTGATGCGGAGCCTCTCATGGAATATTTGTGGTTTGGGTGCTACCAATAAATGCCGCTTCTTTACAGATCTTATCTAGCAAGAAGATATAGATACGGTTCATTTACAAAAGTGTGCACGAGCAAACACCGACAAAAGAGTTTGTTTCCATGGGAAGTGTGGCACCAAACATATGCTCTTCAGTCCAACAAATCAGACACTTTTCCATTAGAATCCAACAAGGTCTGATTTCGTTTCTGAACTTAAAACCTCCTTTTTGGACAGCGTGTTGTTTTTCACTCACATGAATGGTGTCAGCTTGTTTATATTCTCAATGTTTATATCCCTCCAAGGGATAACCATCAGATTCACATGCTGGACTTGCTAATCTCTTGGGTTGCAAGTCTCAATATGTCCAACTTGATATTGACTGTGGATTTTAATTTCATATGCTTCGCTTCCCCCATGAAAAGAAAGGTGGCATGGGATTCAACTTCAGGACACCAATGGCCTTAAATAAGTTGGAGAGTGAAACTAACCTTCTGGAACTACTTTACTGTCAAGGTTCCTTTACCTGGACAAACAAGAGAAAAGGCAGAGGATATATTACTGAATAGCTGGATAGAATATATCTAACTCTTGGAGTGTGCCTACTCGGCAGATGGATGCATGGGTTGGAGACACTACATTGTCAGATCACTGACATGTTTTTCTACGTATTACACCCCCTTCCATTCCACCAAGAGGCCTCAGTTTGATTTTGAATCCAGATTGCTTCAACATCCCGCCTGTTAGAATATGCAGAGAGAGAAAGAATAGAGAAAAGGTGGATTGCACACATTTGAGATTGTGTGTCCATCTATTTATTATAAATGAAGAAGTTATAAAACGGTTGATGTAGTTACAACTGGTTAAAACCAACTTGTAAAGAGACACCTTATAAATATGCCTTATATTCTTATACCCCCTCTTAAGGCTTATTCTACATAAAACAAAAAACAAACAATCTAACAAAATAGAACAAAACAGAACTACGCAATCTTCAAACACTTTCACTTTGAAAGCAATGCTATGATAAGGTCGGGCTCCATCATGCTGCTTCGTGACCTTTGTAAAGGTGTAGCTCCCGAGCTGAATTCCCGAGTTCCCGGATTCCACCTCCCCGAACTCCCGAATCACAGATCTCCCGAATTATTGGACAACCATCCATACTGAGCCATCCACAAGCTCCATCAAGTTGTCTCATGACCCTCGTGAGGGTATAATTCCCAAGATCCACAGTCTCCCAAACTATCTGAGCAACAATCCATACCGAGCTTCATCTACTCTGTATCCTTTCTTGCCTTCAAAGTTTAGAGCATCTTTATAATGTGTATTCGTCACTGTCCTCACTACCTTCTGCATCCGGTGGGTCTTCAACCATGGCTATATTGGTTGTATTTGATATGACTTTACCCTTGAGCACATCATTGGCTCGAACACGAAAATCCCATGTTGTGTGACCTCTTTTCTTACAATAATGACATTCAATCTCCGATTTATCTTTATCTGATCTCCTACGATATTGTCTGGTTCTAGAATAGAATGCACTTTCTTGCTGGGAATGACCTTCTGCATCCTTTGTGGTTCGTTTTTCCTCAGCTAGAAGAGCTGCTATCATATCATCCAGAGATTGAGATTGAATTTGATTGAGGGTAAAAACTACATTGCTATATTTGGAAGACAAACTATTTAATAGGATAGCTTTGGCATCCTCATCGTCAATCGCAGCTTTGACTTCTGCTAGTTGTCTGATCATGTACTTTAGATTATTGATGTGGCTTGACATAGAGACTCCATCCATTTTGAACCTATATAACTGAAGTTTTAGGGAAAATTTGGCATTGACTGCTTTCGCTCCAAATAATTTATTTAGAGTATCCCAAATTTCCTTCGATGATTTGTCTAGGTCTACATGATGAAGTTCAGAGTCAGAGAGAACAAGGCCAATAATAGCTTTCGCTATATCATCTCTGCTTTGCCATTCTAACAATTTTGATGCATCGGTAGGTGTTGTCTCTTTCCCGTTTACAATGCCCCACAAATTTTTATTCAAAAGTTGCATTTGTATTTTCACTCTCCATGTATGAAAATTTAGACCAAAATATTTTTCTATGGGCATTTCCATTTTAATAAAATAGAATAAATACAACTGCGTATTTTGGCAATGAATAAATAAAATAAAATAAAATACCAATTGCACAGTTCCGTGCCCTAGCGCAGGTAGTCTTTTTGCTTCTGCATCTTTCCTGCCTTACGTTTGTGAAAATTGTTTGTGCCCTAGCAATTCATGACTATAATAATGCACCATATTAGCGCAAATCGCGACTGTAAAAATGTCTAAAATCACAATTTTTCGTGGCTATTAAAATCTGACTATTTGTGCTCGAAAATGCTGTTATTTTCCTGAAAAACGTGCCATTCGCGACTGTATTTTCATGCTCGAAAATACTGTTAATTTCCTGAAAAACGTGCCATTCACGACGATATTTTCGTGACATTTTTTTTTTACAAGAAAAAGTGAGTGTATTCTTCTGATTCGCGACTGTACAACGTGATTTTTCGTGCCCTTGATTTCCGACTGTGCAACAAATCTTCATGAACAAGACTGTTTACTTCAACCCTCAAAAATCTTCTCGTGATTTCTTTCAAAAACGAAAATGTCTTCCTTCTTCAGCGTGCCCTAATGGGACTCACGAAAATATCTTTCTTTCTCCCTCTCTTTGCTTGCCCCACGCTCTGATACCAATGTTAGAATATGCAGAGAGAGAAAGAATAGAGAAAAGGTGGATTGCACACATTTGAGATTGTGTGTCCGTCTATTTATTATAAACGAAGAAGTTACAAAACGGTTGATATAGTTACAACCAGTTACAAGCAACTGGTAAAGAGACACCTTATAAATATGCCTTATATTCTTATACCGCCTTACCTCAAAACAAATTCTGAATGGTGGATGACTGCTCCAGATATTCATTCCCATCATATGTATAAATTTGTATCCAAGCTGAAATTTTTCAAGATCCAAATCAAAAAATGGCACAAAATCTGTCTTAGGATCTTTCAAATCCCAAAAGAAGATTCTACACAGCTGGTTGGTTCTGTCCAGACTCAAATTCAAGAGCAAGGGTATACCTCCACAATTGAAATGGAGGAATAAGTCATCCACGCTCTCACTGAGCTATATCAGCAAGAAGAATTCCACTAGTTTCGGTGGTACATGGACCCATGGATAAAGGCAGGGGATTCCAATACCAAATACTTCCATGAAACCACTTAACATCGCAAGCAAAGGAACACAGTCCAAAGGCTGCAACAACCTAATGGGTTATACATCACTACAAAAAGTAAAATGCTCTCATTTCTATCAATATTGTTACAAGAACCATCTCCTAAAGCTGAAACTGATGCAGATAAGACTCACGTTCTTAGTCACATCCCATAGATACTGCAGACTGAAGATAATGCCTCTCTCTTGCAATGGTGCAACCAATTACCGAAAAGTAACTTCAAGCAGTAGATCTCCTTTGATATGGGGAAAAGCACCTGGACCCCATGGATTCACAAGTCTTTTCTATCAAATCTTTTGGGATCTTGTAAAATCTGAATTGCTAGAGGTGTTGGAGGAATCATGCAATAATAAGCAAATACTTAAACAGATGAATAGCACCGAACTCTCTTTTATTCCCAAAATGAGCAAGGCACATCAGCTAGACCAGTATCGACCCATTTCTCCGTGCAACATGATATATAAGATCCTTTCTAAACTCATCGGCAATAGGATCAAGCCCATCCTCCTCCGCCTTATCTCTCCTTCTCAATCAACATTTGTTCAATGAAGGTAAATTGTGAATAACATTATTGCAGTCCAACAACTTTGCGGAATTGACTGCATGCCAATATGGAGTAGCACAGGCTTGCAAACTTAATATTCAATGGTTCGCTGTAGAAGGAGACTCCCAATTCATCATTGGCTTGCTCTCCTAGGTGGTCCAACTTAACACTCAACGACCACATGCTACTCTAGCTCCTTCCAACTAGAAGATGGCCAATGTCATTCAAAAAATATTTCTCTACAATGCGGACTTCTCTCAAATCCTCTTCCAGCATAAATCGCATGGATGTAATTCTGTTATTAATATCTTGGCCAACTTTCCCTTTTAGTGTGATATAGTATATTCCTTATGCTTTTGTTCGCCTGGAGCCCCTCCCGACCCATCTCCGCTGCCTAGTAGACTTAGCAATATACCATTCACTTACCCCACCCATGAACCTATGCCTTTGCCAATATTGGTGTGCTGTACAATAGTATTGTCTTATGGTTATTATGTCTTCCTCTCAAATCTTTGCAATCTATAATTACTGCGTTTCAGTTGAGATTTCATCGAGCTCTATATGTCTTAGGTTTTCTTGTGTCTGATGTTAGTCTACTCTTTCCACATTGCTTAACAGTCCACTACCAGTATAGGACTTGATTTCACTTTTCCACTTTGACAACCAATGTAGGTTGATACACTTTTTTTGTCTCTGTGGGATTTTGTACCTGTATGGGCTTTTGTCTTTTTGTGGGTCTATCTCGAATATTGGTGTTCCCGACTTTGTAGGTGCCAATGACGCAGTCAGACCTGTTCACCCTCCATGTTTCCGATACTATTACCACTGTCCCACTCTTCGTGTTCACCTTTGTTGGCTCTAACAACATACACCTGCCTTATCCCGTAACGCCACTCTCAATGACTGCCACATGGCAGAGATGGGATCCCAACCTCAACCAATGCATATTTTTATTCTTGTTGTAAAGGGAGTGTTTTACAGTTTCTGATTATTTTCCACAGGTTGACAAAATAATCATTCCAATTAAAGCTCATATTTGAATGAACAATTTTAATGTGTGCGAGACCAGGCAATTTATGGGACCCAAAGCCGCAATTGAAGTGTACAAAGCCACCACAAATGTTTCCCTTTACAATTTTGTGTGGAATTCATTGTCTTTTTGATGTTGGATCTCCTGCTGTGGATATTGACCAAAATATTTGTTTTTTGACATTAATCTCTGTTTATAAGCTCTTCCCTTCTGAGATCTCTTCGGGTATACTATTTTGCGTATATATGATGGTCTTATTATTCCTTAATTTGGCATCATATATGACCAATTGAGTTATTGGCTACACATGACACTTAATCATGGTGCAAAAAGTGTGAAATGACATTATGCTTTGTCTTGATTGGGTATAGGTTCTTATTGTGCCCTAATTAAGTGTCTAATATAGCTAATCAAGTGATTCGTTTCATGTGGTCTAAAATATAATAGAAATAAATTTAATCTTTTGTTGTAAAAATTCTTTTCCATCATATTCATGTGCTAAGGGGTTTTCTAAGTGCTTTGTCCCTTGGGGGTATTTTTGCTTTGTTGATATTTGATAAATAAAGAAAGATTTCAGATTGCTGTATTTTTTGAATAAAAATCAAATTGTGGTTATATATTTGTGTAAGGGTTTGTGGGAAAACACACACAACCATTTTGCCAGAAAACGAGATTCACATAGTTGGGTGAGTCCCAATTGAGATTAGATTTCTTCTTTGTAAAGAGATTGCTAAGTTACATCAAAGGAACAAAACATTTGTACATATTTGCTTGTTAATATGAGTTGACATGGTACAAATGTTTAGTTCAGAAAATGTAGATTTTTTGTTCAATATTTGTATGGATGCTAGGTTGTACGCTGTGTAGATAATCAATGACAATGAAGGAAAATTAACTAGAGCTGCATATGTTTACAAAACTCTCAACTGACAAAAAGGTCAAATTTGATGTCTTCGAAGGGCAAGATGCTATGCTTCAAATACAAACTATGGTCTTCATAAGGCAAAAAATTAGAGACATCAATACTTTTGATTTTGAGGAAAATTGTGTTCGTACTTTAAGTTGTGTTTTAAAAGACGAAAGAAGTGAACCTATATGGGAGTCAGAACATGTGTTGTGGAGTCATATGGAGTACATAAAGATGGGTTTTTCAATCTTGAGAAAAATCTGAATTCTACTTTTGAATGGTTGCTGATGTATATGGTCAAGAACTCGCCATCCTTACTACTTGTAAAGAATTGGAGCTTTTGTAGTGTAGTATTGTTGTAGGTTAGGGAGGTTGGGGCCAGTTAATCGCAGTCGTTCCCCACAACATAGATACAATAAAGTTATTAGACATACACTTAGGCACACATTCAAAATTGAGACTTGAAATCACACTCTTTTATTGAAAACACTTTGATTGGTTAAAGAGATCACACTCACACTTACACACGCTTTATTGATTTAGCAACATGAAGGTGAACATACATTAGTCCCCGTGGACTGATCCAGAGGACATTCTGGGTGGTTAGAAGCTCCCTAATTCTCCCTAAACTATTACAGTACGGAAGAGCATTCCGATAGCTTTCCAGCGCCTATTGGAATGCATAAATCAGACACTGTATGCTCCCAGTATCATTGGTCAAAGTTCATGATCAAATTGAGTCCACAGGGAAGCGCAAGTCTATGGTACCCTGGCTCATGCACATAGTATATTTGTGTAATTCGGAGTTGATTAAGACAAAATGTGATCGTGGACGTGTTTGGTCTAGCCCTCCGATCTTTGACAAACGTGCAAAAAATGGGGTTCAACAGTGAGGTCCAGTCTTGTTTCAGAAGGGGACCCAACCGCTGTGGTATATTAGTGTAATTTTAATTTTTCTGATTACACTAGTTTTGTCGCATATTATGTTGTGTATTCTAGTGCTGACGTGTGGCAGGGTAGAGCTCAACAATTTAACAATTTTGGACAGGTGCATGTGGTGGGTCCTCAAGCCACCACATGGCCTGCCACCTCATTCTCCACGTTCCCACATTGCCACATTGTAATGCCACATCTTAATACTGCCATAACGCATCACATGAACACCTTAGCGCTACCCACTTTGGCCACAACAGATTTCATTTGGCAACAAAAGTTGCTATCAAGCTATTTAAACAATGCCACAACACCTTATCTAAACAACCTCATGCACCAACCCATAGAGAACGCAGGATTAAAAAATGTTTTAAAAAAGGTAAGTCAAAGCGCATTGCTTGGTAAAAGTGCTTGAAGTGGGATTCGAACTGCCCACCTTCTGCAAAAAGATAAGGTTCTTTACCAACCCGCCATTGCCTTGTAAACACTATAAAAGGCGCTTTGTGGTATTTGAATACAAGTTGGTTGAGGACCGTGTATGGTGCCATAAAGGGAACTTTGTAGACACGGTCATTTTTTACCCACTAAATGGCATTTTCAAGGGTTTGATAGAACTAGAGATATGTTCAAAATTTCCAGACGATCAACCTAAGCCTTTGATTTTCCCGATTGTTGTTTGTTTGATGTTGTTTTGAAGCATTTTTCTGTCGCTTTTGACGTAGAACATGGGGAAATAGATTGTGCAAATGCTACGGGAAAGTGAAGAATATTGTTGATTGAGTTAAGAGTTCTTTGAAAGTCTGATAAACATATATTTGTAGGTTTATGATCTGTTATTCTTTGTAAGTTTTAATCATTGTACTTACAAATTGTTTTTTAATGAATCAGATGGCGTTCTAAGCTATCTCGGAGACGTAGCCCGATTGGCGGGTGAACTCCGATATCAATTTTGGAGTGTGTTCATTTGTGCATATGTTTTTTTTAATTTTTCATAGATTTAAATCATATTTTAATCAATCGGGTGCAATTTTAAACGTTTTTACACATTTTCAAAATATCGTATTTGATCCTTTTGATCGTGCAAACTGGAAACAAATTATGAGTTTTAACTCAAATTTTAAATTCTATTTTGGGCACATTTTAAATCAGTTTTGGATCATATTTTAATCAATTCCTATTTGTTGGGGAAAATGATTAAGTTTAAGTATCCGTTTGCAAACTATTTAAACACAGGATCAATTTTAGTTTACGGATCATGAACTCTACAACTTCACCTTGCTCTAGGTTTGTACAAATGCCCTCTTCCAAGCTATCTCTCCTTGGTTCTATTAAACTCATATCTCCCTCACTTTTGCTTGCTTTGTGTTCCAACTTCCTTGCACAAGTGGAAGGTACCTTGTCTTGATTGCGATGGATTCCCAAAACATCCTTTGACAACCTTAAGTGCTCTTTCACATTCCTAAAATGGTTATAAATATCTGGAACTGACAAATCTTGTTCCTCAGACAATTACTTTGTGTGAAGACAAAGGCCGCAGACGAAATTATTGCTTTGTGCAATCCAATTGTTGTGGAACTACCAAGGTAGTTGCTAAACTGCCTTAGTGGTTATGTCAATTAACAAAGATCAACAATCTCATAACCATCACTTGTGTAAATAGGTGGTTTCCCGATCTATCAAAGAAAATATCTTTGGGACCATGGCAGATGCTTGAGACCACTCTCTCATGATGCAAGAAAATTTGTTGTGGAACTATTGGGGTAATTGCAAAAATTGCCCCAGTTACATTTATTAACACAAATTGGCAGTTTCATAACCATCACTTGTGTGAATTGGTGGTTTTACCATTTACCTAAGAAAATATCTTCGGGATCTTGGTAGATGATTGAAACCACTCTCTCAAGCCTTATCCAAGATGTTGGACTTCTAGGGGTACTTAGGGCATGTTTGATCATCCTCCATGTGTGTGTTGTTGTCTCAAAACAAGTCCCCACAACGAACACACAATCCACTCTTTGTTTTTGGGTGATGCAAGATTGCTTGTGGATCTAAATGTTCCTGCATCACACAAGGTGGGTTACTGAAATGAACCATGAGCTTGTGCTCATGAACATTTCGTGAGGTCATCTATTTATCTTTCATATTTAGCAACCTCAAATACATTCATCCAAGTTGCATCTTCAATTGTCTTGTCTTTCCACTTCACCAGATATTCGTTGTATTCCTTTCCTCTTGTTTTCTTGATGATTATAGAATCGATCACCATTGCTACCTCTTCTCCTACCTTCTTAGGTAACTATTGTCTCAAATTTTCCATTAAAGAATATGAACATGCATTTTCTTCACCTATTTGTCCCTATCATGGTTAAGGGTACAAATGCACAACATTGAATATTAGAAAGATGTAAGTCCCTTCCGAGAGTTCTATCTCATACATGTTTGATGCAAACATCCTCATAACCTTCCATTGTCCATTTTTCTTCCACTTAAACTTGTGATATGTTTCTCTTGGGAGCCTTTTATTTCTCAAGTGAGCCAAAACTAGCTCTCCAACTTCAAATTCATGAACTCTCTTCTTTAGATCAGCATGCCACCTGTATCTCATGGTATTCTCCTTCACTCGTTGATGTATTTCATGTATGTGCTCAACAAAATCTTCCTCTACAATACTTCATCTTTTCAAATTAGGGGTGTTTCTCAACTCATCAATGCCTCTCGAGCTATATCCATACAAAATCAGAAAATCGCACTTGGTTGTACTTCTATTATTGAGTAGTTGTTAGCAAACTCAACATGTGTTGAGTACAATCCCATTGTCTTGGGTTGTTGCCAACAATAATACCCTAAATTTGGTTTGGGCCCTTGGCAATATGACATTTTGCTCTTTGTTTTGATATACACTCCATTTACACATTAGTTGACCAATTAAAGGCACATTCTTGCTGTATCCTATACCACATTATCCACTAGACGAAGACCATTCTCCAACTCAACTCATTAGAAATCATTGTACATGCCACTGAACATATTTATAAACCTCCACTTGTCTTAGACTTTATTTTTGTCACACCTTTGACATGTTTGTAGGTTCTAGATAGGTTCAGTTTCAAACCTATCCACCCTTATGAACATGTCCCTTTGCACTTTAATGGTCAGATTTTCAAAAGGGTTACTTGGCTTAGTTGGCCTATATGAGACTTTTGGGACAACTTCAGGGGAAGACTAGTGATAAAATGCTATAAATACAAACATATCCTAACCTATTAGGGGCATCTAACTCCTGTTTAAGAAGGCTGAAATAAATTGTTGAAACATTCTATTCCTTAGAGCACATCATCACAAGTAACTACAAGTTTGAAGTCATCTCAATTGTTGCTCTTGATCAAGTGTTGAGCTAACTCTGAAGTACAAGTGCATGTTGCCAAGTACTAAGGGCCGAATCGATGGCTTGTTTTTATTATATATTTTGTTGCTGTCATATAGGTTTGAGAGAACTACATGTGTTATGATTCCTATTTGGAGTAGTGGTATGTAGCGCAATGCTCATCACATCAATTGGGTGTGATGAGACAATCCAACCTAATTATGTTAATCTCTTTTTCAAGTGAAGGGCACAAAGCTAGGGTTTGAAGCAAGAAGAAGCCATATTAGATTTAGACACAATCATCACAATATTCCATATATAGATAGGAATTATATAGACATAAGTAACTAAACAAAAAAAGAGTAAGCAAGTATAAAACCTCAAGAGGACAATTTTGTAGTCCTTGGGACAAGTTAAGTCATGATATTGTCCAACTTATTATGAACCCGTCTAGGGAAAACTTCCAGGTCTTGATATTTTCTAAGCACATTAACGATATTGTTTTGCTTTTGTACATAATTCCAGCATCCTGTAAGATGTTTCGCCTTCGTATTTTGGCTGTTATCTCTAACCCTAATAGCATTGTCAAATGTTAGTGTAATATTCAATTCTCAAGATTTTACAATAGTTTAGGGCTCCCCTTTATTAGTTTTGAATTATTTATGTTTGTGATAGGTAGATTATATGTAAACCTTAGTTTCCATATTACATTTTGTTAAACCCACTCCTTTTGTTGAATTGTACAACTTAAGACTTCATTCTTCACCTTTACGGTTTCAAATTTAGGTTCCATTTTTGTTCAGGTTGTTGGGTTGTATTCAAACCCCTTTTCTCTTCTCCAACACCAATCCTCATTTGTTAGACTTGACTCTTCACCTCTTATGCCCAATGGCCTCTTTGAGTATTTCTAAATACAAATTAATTGAATTTGTTGTTAAGTTCAAGAAAACACTTTTCACTGATAAAAAGTGACCATATATATTTTTGGATGCTGAATTTACGAACACATTGGAAGAACTCGTGACACACCATCAAGCATGTCGGGATTAATTTTTCACTTGGGTAAAGCTTTATAATGGATCAATCAATAAATACATTGACATCTATTTTAACAAGATGGAAGGACCGCATCCATAATCATCCTTTCATTGGAAAAGTGTTTTATTCATCTTGCCCATCTAATTTTGTTATGCCTAAATTATCTTTATTCAATAGAGAGGGTGACACTGGTGCACATTTGTCCAATTTTGCAAGTTATTTTGGCACACATAGCAGTAATACATATTACTTAAGGCCTTTTCCTAGAGCTTAGTGGGTACTGCCTTATAATGGTTCGATTCTTTGCCTAGTGCTGCCATGGAGACATGTCCCAAGTTGACACAAGAATTGTTCACTCGCTTTTGAGCCAACATGGATCGAGACATCTATTTTGCAACACTTTTAGAATTTCAACAAGATACAAATGAAAGTTCTTGTAATTATGTCCTACAATTTAAAGATGTGTTATGCCAATTAACTTACCAACTAACGACCATGAAAGTGAAATATGTCTTTGACATGGGCTTATTTCAACCTCTCAAAATGGAAGCACTTAGGCACACACATATTATTTTGCCCAACATTGTAACATAATAATCGCTCCATGAAACATTAATAAAGCCTTGTTCCCTTGATATTGACGTGAAGGCTACACATGAGTCCCCTAGATCCAAGCCACAACCTCGACCTTTGCAAAATTCCATATCGGAGCATGATGATACTACTGTAGAGTCTCCTCAGTTACCCATTGCTTTGACAAAGAAAGCAAGGGTGCTTAAACAGCCACATGAGGTGTTGAGAATGATGTTTGACAAAAAAAATAATCACACTACCTCCTATTGACCATATGTCTATATCCCATTGGTCAAAAACTCAAGGCAAACCATTTTGTAACTATTACCGAATTACTATACGTGATATGGATAAGCAAATTGCATT
Source organism: Taxus chinensis (assembly GCA_019776745.2). Lineage (NCBI taxonomy): Eukaryota > Viridiplantae > Streptophyta > Pinopsida > Cupressales > Taxaceae > Taxus > Taxus chinensis. The sequence goes on along the minus strand of CM034152.1, from coordinate 215,677,045 downwards.
ACAAGAAAAGATTAATGAGCTTGCCAAGATTGGTACTATTATCAACAAAGACATCACTGCGACGTTACATATACAATGAGTTCCATTGCACATATTAAAGAAACCAATACTTAGAACTTCATTCATATATGGGACACGATGAAAAATAGTATGCATTGATGAAACAATCAAGTTCAACATGTGTAGTCTTGACTTTTATCGAAAACTAAGGTATATCCTAAATGCGTGGATGACATCTACATGCTTGGATAACTCCAAATGTTATATTGTGATGAGGGTAAGTGTTGGCACAAGACACCTATAAATGTGTCTGTGTCATGACAAATCGAGTGACAATTGCAAAATATTGGTTGAATTGAAAACAAATGGTGGTGGATTACATGACTAGACTTATCGGATATCAATATTATGGCTATACCCTAGTAGTACACAAATATGGTACATGCACAATACCCATAGAAGGATTTGACCTCAAAAACGATGATTCGTTACATGACGTACTTATTGATCCAAGACCTCATAAACATCCTTTTGATGATATTCTAGTATCACTCTTATGCACCACTTACTTCAACTTGGCTACGTAGAATATTGTACATAGATTTTTTTGCTCATTTACACTATTTGGTTTGGACATTGAGATTTGTTCTCATGTCCTCATTGTTTTGACACCTAATTTTGAGTTGACAACTATGTTTAACCTGATGATGCAAGACATACATGGGGTCAATGTGATTGGAAAGGGAATTATAACTACCTAGAAACCTCCTCTCCCCTTTTCGCCCCATGCCCCCTAATTCTTTTCTATTTGCAATTTATGACCCTTGGTCTTTTGCATGTCTAATTCAAGCTTTGTCTCATGTGTTCGATTATTCAAAAAAAAAATCATTTAAATACTACAAAAATCCAAAACCAAGACCTGCTTGTGACTTGCTTTATTACTACATAGACTCATACATTGTTTTTATCATACTTTAACACTCAACATATCCACTTCTCTAAGTGCTTACTTTTTATAATATACATGAGTTAGCTATGGGACATACAATCTAGAGATCATCATAGACACACACATGTTTGACGACTCTTTATTCCTACATCCATGGACAACCTTTTCCACATAGGGGTATGCCTACATTGGGGGCATATATACACATAGTGTTTCAGGTTATATCTTTTATTTTCTCTGGTCCATCAGTGATATAAAGTTACTTCCATAATGTCTTGAACTAGCTTTTACTTTTCAACACACACTTTACTACAAATATCATATTGTGCTTTTAGTTGATGATAACATTACTTTCTCCGTGCTTATTAGTTGTTAGGCTACTGATTATGGCATGTTATATGCTATACTATTTTTTCACATGTATTCTTTTGAGTTTATATGTTTATTTATCTTATGTGATTCTATACTCGGTTGTTTACTGTATGCCTTATATTTTCTCAATACTTATATGTATGTTGTATTGCTTGTGTTTACTTGATGCTTCTATGTCAGGTGTATATTTTGTGTTTACTTTATGCTTGTCTATGCACTATATGACTTGTACATACTCTATGCTTCACTGGTTATGCTTTGATACTTGTATGTTATGTGCTTCACTAATTGGTGCATGATACTTGTATGCTCCATGCTTCCAAATACGTTCAATGACTTGCATTTTCCTTATGTTTCTACATATGATTCTCGTGTAATCTATGCTTCTTGCATGATTGTTATGAATATCGATGTTCGTTGGGTCGTCATGTCATTGAATGGTCATGTTGATCAAGTTAGCAGGTTGGTCCAATGTTTTACTATGGTTCATTATCTGTCATGCGTTTTCATGTCATGTCATGTATGTCGAAAAGATCATTCATGTTGTGTCATATTGCTAGCATACTTCTATGAGCTGCATTGTTATGTTTCGACTAATTATTTGTTTGGAGTTATAACAACATTTACACATGCTTATTCCTCAGATAACAGGCCATGCTTTCTCTATAATTATTTCATCATGATTCATGCAGACTTATCCAACCATGTTTATTATTATTTTTATACGATTTGTATTTTTAAACATGATGTGTCAACCACTTTTCTTTTGAGATTAGTGATAAATAGAGCCATCTCTCATATCAAAAGGGGGGCACATTATGAGGTTATTCAAATGTTAAACAAATTTAATCAAAAAGTACATAGATTTAGTCAGATTAGTGAAAAATTTGCCCATTTTAGATAAAATTTTATTTACTTTTGACTGATTTTTAGCAATTGTATCACATATCCACAGTTGACACTTTGGCCTCAACAAAGCATATAGTTGATGTTTTTCATTGTTGAGTAAGGGGGGGGGGGGGGCTTTGAAAGAGTCCCTCACCCTTGTACAAGCTCAACCCAGAGATGTGGTAATAAGAGATATCGAAAAATTAATTTACACAAAAGAACATGAAACAACGTTGTGATAATGTAACAAGAGAACAACCAAAGGACACCATACGATCAGATGCCACACCAATCAATCCAAAAAAGCCTTGATCATACATGTTTTTGGTGCCATATAATCATTTTATGAGGTTCTGAATTTTTTTTTGGGGTCCTCTTTTACCGTAGTCCAGGATCCATTATCACACCACATGGTCAAGAGTGCTAGCGAAGGAAACTCAAACTACCTTGGTGGGCCAAAATTGTTTATGAGTAGGAGAGATAGGAAGTTTTAACCCATAGAAGAAACAACTTGTTTAGGCTTCACCTGAGCTAACAATGTTAGCTCAATGGAAGGCTCTAGAGAGCCGCCATCCAACAATCTAATAGAAACCTCTTTTTGCATATCCAAAGACGAGGCTTGTAGTTCAAAAATCAAAGGAGATTTCAAGACCTGATATAAGGAAGCACTATATGAAGACTTTGGGGTCGGGTTAGGAGGTCCATTAACAATTTAATGGCAGAGCAGAGCATCCTTCCACCATGAAGTCACAACCAACGTCTTCTGTTTAAAACTATGGCAATTTGAAGTCATGTGACCTATTTTGAAGCAACGACGACAATGGAAAAACAAACACTCATAATCCACAAATGGTGACCAAGACTGGTCACCAAATTTCAAAACAATATCAACATGGAGATCTTTTGATAAGTCCATATCCACCAAGATGCAAGCAAAAGTAGTGTGGATGAAGAACATAGTAGCAAAATTAGTAGTCAGAAAGCTGCCCAGAATGTTGCCAATGGCTTCAAAACATGATTCGGTCTAGAATTAGAGTGAGAGGTTTGACAATCTGATCCAAACATGCTTGTATTGAAGGATTCAATAATAGGGTAAAAAGAAGGGTTTTAGGGTTTAATCAAGAGATAGTGTTGGTCCTAGAACCATAGCCAATCACAGAGAATCTCATCCATGTCCTGAATGAAATAAAATATCACAATGAAAATACCCCTAACATAGGGAAAAACTCTATATTATCTTCTAATAGGGGTTACCACGACTCTGATAGCCACGAGTGGATATTTTTCTCTAGGTGTTCTATACTTATATAGCCAAGAGTACTTATAAGATTAGTTCAAAATTGTAATATTTTCCTCTACAAGCCAAAAAGTCGATTTCTTGATGTAGAGGTGGTTAAACCTCTGCTACAAAGTCACACAACGGATAACATAAACACCAAATTTAATTTACTTCGGAAATCCTTACCGACATCTACAACAATTTTTCGACTAATGGGGGCTATTTCAGGGCTCAAACACTTCTAAAACTATCTAAAGGGTGGTATTTGCACGCAAGGACTCTTTGGTTCGCACTGACTCTGGATTGATTTGGGCCTCAGCTTAAAACCTCGACACTCATCTCTCTCTCTCTCTCTTTCTATCTCTCTCTCCTAGATGTCTTTTCTCAAATCTCAACAACCTTCAACAACTCCTAAAATGTAGTGTGGGCCTGGATTTTAATAGGGTGTTGAGACTTCTTCTAGAACCTTCCAACCTGCTCCGTTTAGACTCTGCATTAATTGTGTCGAACTGCCTTGGTATGGTAGTTGAGAAAATCTTTTGAAGTGTCCATGTCATTTGATTGTTTGCTGATTTTTTCCTCCTTGCTTGCCACACACACTACCCATCAACTTCCACCCACCTTTGTCATTTTATGGCTTTTTCCTTTAGTGCCTTCAATCTTTTGCATAATCTAGCCTCTGCATAGTTTCACACCTTGATTTGTGAAAATTTTGCCCACTTTATTTGCTTATTGCACAATATTTGTATGCCACCTTCGCGCCTTCCCAAAATTCCTAACTGCCCATACTTCCAATAAAACTTCTATGCACACTCGCACAATCGCGAAACAATCATGTTGTGCCTCTTTTTCATGGTCAACTCTTTGTAAATATTGTGTATACTCCAATACTAAGCAAAAATTGAAAGCATGAAGTCTTTATTCTCCCGTGATGCTTTTGCATTAAAAACCTCGGGTTAAATAAAAATGAGCTCTGTCTCACAAGTTAAAGTCTTCCAAAGTATGGCCCATCTGACCAAGCTCCTTCAGAGTTACCCATTTCACTTCATCCTCGACATGATTTCTCCACTTTACTAAGTACTCCTTGTATTCCTTCTTGCATGTCTTCTTGACTGCCGTTGGGTGAAATATGGCATCAACCTTTTTCATTTCCTTCTCTAGTATCTTCCTTCTCCAATCTAAGGTGTCATTTGATTCTCGTGTGCTCTCATCTGCTCCCTTTATGGACTCATCCCTTTCCTTTTACACACTCTTCTCTCCTCATGGAACTCATACAAATCTGCAACATTGAATATTAGTGAGATATACATTTCTTCTAGCAACTCTATCTTATAGGAGATTGGTCCCATATTAAGCAACACCTTACATGGTCCAATCTTCTTCATCTTTAACTTATTATAGGCGCCTTTAGGAAATCTCTCCCTACACAAATACACCAACACCTGATCTTATACCTCTGCTCTGCGCACTCCTTGTGACCTTAGTTACTCTTCTCCAATCTCTCACACACCTCGTCATGCATCTTGCACATATGTTCTACGTAGTCTTCCACTTTTACGCTCTTGTTATCCACCACTTCACACAACTCCAAGACTCCTCTTGTACTTGACTCATAAACAATTTGAAATGGAGTCTTCCTTATGCTTCTATTCATTGAGTTGTTATAAGTGAATTCAACTTGTGCCAACACCATATCCCACTGCTTTGGCTAATTTCCTACCAAGTTGTGCAATACATTTCCTAGACTTTTGTTCATTACCTTTGTCCTTCCATCAATTTGTGGGAAATACATTGAAATGAAAGTCAATCTCTTTCCCATCTTCTTCCATAAGGTCCTCCAAAAACGACCTAGGAACTTTGTATCTTTGTCTGACATTATGCTCAATGACAATCCATGCAACCACATTAACCTCTCTAAAGAATATATTTGCTATATTTCTTGTTGCGTCACTGGTCTTCTTGCATATTATGAAATGTGTCATCTTTGAAAATCTATCAACTCTTATGAATATTGAGTTGTTTCCTCTTTGCGTCCTTGGCTATCCTAGTACAAAATCCATGTTGATATTCTCTCATGGCCTCCTAGGTACAAATAATGGTTGATATAACCCTATATTATGTGTGCACCCCTTGTCTAAATGGAAAGTTCTACACCTTTGCACATATTTACACACATTCACGCTCATCCTCGGCCAATAATAACACTCCTCCAATTGTGTTATAGTCTTGTCACCTTCAAAGTGACCTCCTAAGTCTCCATTGTGCTTTTATCTACTCACATTTTCTCGCATTGAATCCTTAGGTATACACAACTGTGCTCCTCTAAATAACATACCTTCCTAGATCAAGTAATCCATCCATGGAATTCTATCCAAGTGTTGGTTCTACGCATGCCTTTAACACTTCCTTGAAGTCTTCATCTTATGCATATAGTTTCTTCATGGTTTTAAACCCCATGACTTCATTGTGCATTTCCTTTAACAAAAACACTCTCATGCTTAATGCGTTCGCAAATTTTTTGGACTTCCCACTTCGATGCTTCAACATAAACAAAAAACATTGTAAGAATTCTACCCACTTCATGTGCCTATGGTTCAAATTTATCTAATTGTTAATAAACTACAGCGCCTGATGATCCAGTGTACAAGACAAAAATCACTCGACAACAAGTAATGCCTCCACTTCTTCAATGTTTGCACAATTATATAAAACTCCTGATCATAGAACTAGTATCTCCTCTTGGCATCATTCAATTTATCGCTGCAATAGGCTATGGGTTTCCCTTCTTGATCTCAACATTATGCTTATGGCTACTCCACTTGCATTGCAATCAACTTGAAAAACTTTGTCGAAACTTGACAACGCTAGCACTGGTTATACTGTAATCCTCCGCTTCAATTCTTAGAAGTTCTGCCCGACCTCTTCTGTCCACACAAATTATTTGTGATCGCCCTTTATATTCTTTATGATCGTTGCACACACTCCCTTGAAGTTTTTAATGAACTTCCTATAAAAGATCACCAATCCATGAAAAATTTACACCTCAATTACGTTCCTTAGCAATGACCTCTCCATTATTATGCGCACATTCTCCAGGTCCGTTCACAATCCATCTTGGGATATTACGAAGCCCAAGTATACCAACTCCTTGTGCATAAAACTACACTAATTTATGTTCACCAACAAGTTCTCCTCTATAAAGCACTTCATCACCTTGCACAAGTTTTCTAGGTGATCCTCCTTTGTCTTGTTAAACACAAGTATATTGTCTAGATACACAATTAAAAATTTCCCAAGGAATGGCTTCAACACTTCATTCATGAATCTCATGAATATGGTTGGGGAATTTGCTAACCCAAATGACAAAACCAACCATTCATATAAGCGTTACTTCAATTTGATTGTTGTTTTCCACTCATATCCTTATCTGATGCAGATTTGATGATAGCCACTCTTTAATTCAATCTTTGAAAAGTACCACGCGCCACTAAGGCAATCCATTAGATCATCAATCGTATGAAATGGAAGCATGTACTTGATTGTGATCTTATTGATGGGTCTTGGAATAAACACACATGCACCAATATCTTCCCTTCTTAGGTGCTAGCACCATAGGTACCACACACATGAACAAAAATATCACACACTAGACCTCTAACACAATAGCTCTTGCACTTGTCTATGTGCCCTCCACATTTTCCTCTGGAGACTTCCTATATAATGCTGATTTTTTGGAAAAATCGATCCTTGTATCAAATTGGTTTGATGAATGATGTTGTGTATTGGTGGTAATCCTTCCAGCAAGTCTTCTATTACTATGTCTACAAAACTATGTCAACATTTTGCGCACCCTTCACTTGGGATCTCCCCATCCTTTGCGCATTTCATACACTTCCTTTGGCATAAGTGCGTAACATGCTTTCTCATTTTCCACTTCTCATAGAATTCCTTTACTGACACAACCACTAACCCTTGTGCAAACTCCACTACACACTTCACTTTCATCCTTTTCCTTTAAAAGGGACAAGTTAACCTTCCTCCCATCCTTTTCTATGCGAATAACATTTGCATGCCCCATCATGGAAAAATTTCCGGTCATGCTGCCATAACCTTCCTAACAATAGATGACAAGCATCCATTTGCATCATATTACACAACACTTTGTCACAATAGTTCCCAATATGAACTTGAAAGGGATTTTCTCATTGACTAAGATTTGGTGTCCTTTCTGCAACCATGACACTTTGTAAGGGTTGGGACGTGTGATCTTCTTCATCCCTAACTTCTCCACCATTTTGCTAGAAACAAGATTGTTTGTGCTACCATTGTCAACAATCACTTTATAACACTTTCCTCCTGAATTGCATATGGTTAAAAATAAACTTTTCCTTTGCATAGAATCATTTTCCTTTTGGAAAATTTTCAACAACGCTTTCCTTATCATCAAAGCTTCTCCACTCTTTGGGCCTTCCAAATGGTTCGTGGATCCTGTTAAGTCCGTATGTCCATGCGCTACTTGTACACCTACTCATCACTTCACTTTGCGCATATGTAATCCCAAAATTAGGGTGCCCAATTTTTCATCACTTGAAACACGTGTTAGAGAATTCTCTTCCCCTTCCTCGACCAAATCTTGCCCCCCCCCCCCCCTCGATGAGTAAAACACTTCATCATATTGTGCACTACTTTGTGTATACATTTGCACACTATTGTGCTCATCTTCTTGTGGCTTGTTATATCCATGACCACTTCCTTCTCTATTGCACACATTATGGCTTCCTCTTTGGGTTGTACTTGAATTTTGCGTGATAACTTTCCCTCCACCTTCAAGGCTAGTTGATAAGCATCCCCATAGTTTGTATGCACATCAAACGTACCTCCTCATGTATGCCAAATTTGAATCCATTGATATATTTTGTAACCTTTTCCTAGTTGACTTTGGTATGCTCAAATCTGATCATGATCTGGTGAAACTCCTCAATGTAATCTCTAACCAAAATCTCCTTCTACTTCAAGTTTTACAACTTCTTAAATGAACATATTTGCTAGTCATAAGTAAGAAACTGACCATCTGATCTCATCACACTATCTTTCCTTTGCCTCTTCTTCGACGCTTATTTTGAATCTCCTTCCACCATAGTGTTGCATGTTCTTTCAACTTTGTCTATGCTACCTTGACATGTTGTGGGTCCGTTATCTCTTCAAACTCAAAGAATTCTTTTATGCTTGTGACCAATCTACAAATTATTTCAGATCTAATATTTAAGAGAATGACATGACATCCATTCATGGTCCTCAACCCATTCTTGATATGGCTCTCAAGAGTCGTACCTCTCCAACATCTATGATTCTTATTCTTGTTCTTCACCTCCAACAACCCTTTTGTTCTATGTGCCACTTGCCAGTCCTTCATCATCGCTCTGCTCTGAGCGTCTCGTGCCACGAACTATCTTCATCGATCCTCCTTGACGACCTCGATCCTAGTCCTGACATCCCTTAACTGGGTCATAACTTGTTCTATCACACTCATGATGGTTGCTTTCGTTGCATTGGTTGCACCAATCTACAACAATTCTCCCTTTAGCTGGAATTACAGTTCAAGCACCTCCAAAACTATCAGGGTGGTATTTGTGCTCAAGGAATTTGGTTCACACTGACTCTGGCTTAATTTGGTCCTCATCTTGAAACCTCAACACTTAGCTCTCTCTCTCTCTCTTGATTGTCTTTTGTCAACCCTTCTGCCTCAGTGAGTCAATGCTACTACATCCAGTCATGTGGTCCTCAACCCTTTCAATGACTTCTCCATCAAGAGTTTGTACCTCTCCAACTCTATATTCCTCTCTTGTTCTTCATCCAACAACAATGGTTGTAGTTAAACCATTCGGTAGTTGAAAAAATACTGTTGAAACATCCACTTGATGCAAGGGGTGATTAATCATCTACTGCAAATTTTGTTTATTTCAGTCACATCCTTACTAACATCTGTGCATGCAATTCTCCCGACCTTACCTTCTTATTTCAGAAATCCTTGCACTCTAACATCTATTCCTGACAGTTCTCCTTCAACTGGATGCAATCTAGCCTTTGCATTGCTTCAAGGAATTTGGTTCACCTCCACTGACTCAAAAGGGTGGCTTAATTTGTGCTTTCTCATTTGCTTGACCTCCATGCAACAATAGCTCTCTCTCTCTCTCTTGATATGTTTGCTTCACACTGACTCTTGACAGTTTGGTCCTTTCATCTTGAAATTCTACTACAACACTTACTCTCTTGACAAACCTCTTTTCACACAGGTGTCTACAAGACTTGCTCAAAACATTATGTTGCACCTTCCTAGCCTGATGACCACTTGACCCTTTCTAATTGCGTTGCACACTACTCCAAAGTCAAAATGTGATAACCAAAAACACCAATCTTGTTATAGTTGTCAAAATGCTCCTCCATTACCTATCCTGACATGCTACACACAATTATATCGTCCTTAATAGCGTTGAACTATGTCATTCGGTATTGATTATCAGATGATTGTCTCAACATCCTTACATGCCTCAACAAGTGCCTGCAAACTTATCAGCAGGTGTTTTATCCTCCTTACTCCATGCTCACAATTTGCCTGCAAACTTCTACCTTGAGCTTAATTTTCCATCTTTTTCCTGTAGTGCCTTCAACCTTTTGTGCAATCTAGCCTTTGCATTGTTTCTCACTTAATTGTGAACATTTTTGTCAACCCTGTATAGACTCATTTTTGACTACTGACAAATTTGCACGTACCTACCCTTGCTTCCCAGGGTGTCAATATTTCCTCCATAATAGTGATTGAGCACGCCACACACAATTCACTTCCAACCCTTGACTACCCTTTTATAGGGTGTCAAGACTTCCTTAACCTTCCTACCTGCTCCAATATCGTGCATTAAAAATTAATTCGGTAGTTGAAAAAATATGTTGAAACATCCATGTCAATTGATTATCAGATGATTTCATCCTCCTTACTTGCCACACACTGTGCCTGCAAACTTCCACCTACCTTCTTTTTCATTTTCCATCTTTTTCCTGTAGTGCCTTCAACCTTTTGTGCAATCTAGCCTTTGCATTGTTTCTCACCTTAATTTGTGAACGTTTTGTGTACTCTATTTGCTTGATGCACAATATTTGTACGCCACCTTCACACCTTCCCAAAATTCCTACACACCCTTACTTTTGAAAAAAAAATTGCGCACACTTTTACAATTGCCAAAACATTATGTTGCACCTCCTTTTTATGGTCGACCCTTTCTATACTTCGTGCACACTCCAACAAAGTCAAAATTGAAAGCATGCAATCTCAATTCTCCCAAAATGCTGTTGCATTATTTATTATGACATGCAATGTTATTGACAAGGCTATTAGTTAACAAATCATTCATGTTATCAAGATAGTAAGATGTTCATGCTAGTAACAAGGCTATTAAGTTAGCAAGTGTTTTATACTACCAACAAGGCTATTGAGTTAACATGATTTTAACACTCATTTAACTAGGGTGTAAGGCCCATGACACTATTGAACATTTAGCAAATTATAGACATAATTTGACATGACAAATCACGTGTAGTTGTTCTTGTGCACAATTCACTTTACTGTAAGTTTTCAATACCAAAATTTCAAGTTCAATCGACAAATTTGTATGCATTATTATAGGGGATTGATCTACACATATTTTCCCTGTGATTACAGGGTTCATGTGGATTAACACAAACATTGAAAATTTTGCACTACTAACCTATGCTAAAGATTAGATGATTATGTTTCCATATTTCTTTTCTTTTAATCCACCATTTATCAATACTAGATTAAAAGAGACAATCTTTAGTACCAAAATTTTGGTCACGACACTTAACAATATTGAAAATTTGTAATTATTTTGATATACACTCCCTTTACACATTATTCTACCAATGAAATACACATGTTTTCTCTATCCCACACCATGCTATCCACTAAACAATGGCCATTATCAAAATCAACTCCTAAAAAATGAACACGCCTACTATTGAACTTCTATATGGACCTCCACCTATCTCGGACCTAGTTTCTATCACACCCTGAACATGTTTGTAGGTCTTATATAGGTTAGGTATTAAACTTTTCCATCCCTACGAACTTGTCCCCTTGCACTTTAACAACCACATTTCAAAAGGATTACTTAGCTTAGTATGTGTAAGCAATACTTTTGGGTCAGTTAAGTGGGAAAAATAATGAAAAGTAAGCTATAAATACAAACATACCTTAACCTATCAGAGACATCTAGGAGCTTTCTAATAAGATTAGGAGAAAGTACTAAAACATTTAATTCCTTAGAGAATATCATCACAACAAGTTGGAAATTTGAAGTCATTTAATTGCAACATTAAATCAAGTGTAGAGATAACTCTAAAGTACAAGTGCATGTAATCAAGTGTTAGGGGATGAATGAAGGGATCGTTTTATATTATATATTTTATTTCATCTCATCATAGGTTTGTGAGAACTATATGTGGTTCAAATTTTATTTGGAATAATTGAAAGCAACAAAATATTCATTTCATAAGAAGTGGCATGTTAAGGCAGTCTAGTTTGATCATACTTACCCCTTTTTAGGTCAATGAAACAAATCTAGGGTTTGAAGCAAGAAGAAGCCATATTATATTTAAACACAATCATCGCAAGGTTAGAGATCTAGAAAGTATGAAGACAGACATAGATGAATAGGCACAAGAGTGCAAACATATAATAACTTAGAGGACAAGTTCATGTCCCTTAGGATAGGTTTGACCATGATACTGTCAAACTTTTTACAAATGTGTTGAAAGTAGAAGTTTCCACGTCTTGATATTTTCTAAGTATCTTAATGAATCTATTCTGCTTCTACACATAGTTTAAGCACTTTGTCGCACCTTCTGTTTGTGTATTTTGATTCTTCTCTAAAACCCTAATTACGCTGTCAAATTCTAGTTAGTGTAATATTTAACGTTCAAGAGTTTACAATAGTTTAGGAGTATTTGGGACTTCCCTTTGTTAGTTATGAATTATTCATATTTGTAATGGGTAGATTATATACAAAACTTAGTTTCCCTAATACACCAACCATGCATCTCAACAAGTTCCTAAGGATTATATTCGCAACCCATATTTGTCCATCTGCTTAGGGATGACAGGCTAAATTAAAACTCTACTTGGCACCTAACCTTCTCCACAGAATTAGGAAAAAATGTCCCACAAATTTCATGTCCCTATTCGAGTCTTTGCTTCTAGGAAAACCACAACCTTTTAATTTATTAAAGAACAACATTGGAACATGGGTAGTAATACTAATATTTCTGTAAGCTATAAAGTGTCTTGCATTTGAAAATTTACCAGGACACAATAGATAGATTCATTACCTTTTCAAGTTCTCGATAACCCAAGAATGAAATCCATGGTCAAATTTTCCCACAACATTTCTTATATGGGAAGCAATTGATAGAAACATGTATTTTGACTTTTTTTCCATTGACATGTTGGCACAATCTACAACTTTGCACAACATTTTTCATATCCATTCTCATTCTTGGCCAATAGTAATTCTCATATAGTTGTGCTAGTGTTCTCTCTACTCCAAAGTGACCAACTAAAGCTCCACTATGTTTTTCGCTTATCAAATTCTCCCATATTAAACCAGTAAATATCAAAAATTCATATCATTAGATCAATAAACCTAGTTATATGAAATAATTCAAAAATTTAGTTCTATCCATGTTGGTTAGAATCTTGCATGTTGCCCCAACTTCCCTAAAATCCAAATCTTCCTTATATGACTCTCTCATTGAGTTAAGCTTAACTATTTCCACTCTTATTTCATACAACAAAAGACATCTACTTAATGCATCAACAACCTTATTAAGCTTCCTACTCATATATTTGAAAACAAGTGGGTAACTTTGAAGAAACTCAATCCATTTCATATGCCTTTGATTTAACTTACCCTGGTTATTTGTGAACCATAAGACTTAATGGCCCATGAGTAGAAAAAATTCTTTAGGTAACAAGTAGTGCAAAAATAAAATCAACAAAGGAATTGTAACTGATTTAATAAAATTAAATCTAATGTAAGGACATTGTCGATCAGATAAATATAACAGTATTCAAGCAATATCAATCAAAGGAAATACAGGCAAGAGTTATAGATAAGGTTTAGAGAATGACTCAACTTGTATCTGTAGTCTAAACCGATTCTAGACTCGAGACTAATATGAAAATGGAGATTTTGGGTTGTGCAAGCTTTGTGTCTAGGACTGCAATATAGAAACTAATAGGATAGAACCACCTGGAATGGGACACGACTGCCCAAGCGCTAGTGTTTGATCTGGGCATTGGTGTCTACGGAGTGGCTTAGGGTCGCATTCTTTCTGTGTCGCTTAGTGTCGCTCCTTATTCGTTGTAGGCCACATCATATTTGTTGTGTCACATCCGCATCTGCAAAATAAATCTGAACTACCTGCACAATACTCAAACACACATCAAATGAATAAAAATATGCATGTGCTTAAGTTGGACTGACCTCGACAGCCACCCCAATGTGATTGTCACCGAGTGTTGCACTACATTTCAAACTCAATGTAGTTCTAGTTTGTGTGTGTGTGTGATTAGAGTAATGTCCCTTAAGCTAAGATGCTCTAGTGTTAGTCGCACAAAGAGATAACAAACTATAACTACTTTGTCCTAAATACTGGTATGGAATTTAGAATAAACCCTCCTATACAGTGAAGTATGGAGTCCTTGGTGTAGTAGATAGAAAATATTTTCTCCTTGTAATTGTATGTGCCTCTTGAATGCTTTCCCCCTTAATGAAGTTAAATAAGACATGTATATATATGATTCCTTTGCTTAAGTTTCTTCATTAACAAGTTAAAGGCTGACCAAGAGTGATAAAAGAAGACAAGAAAGAAGTAACATTTGAAAGATCATAAAAAGAGGTAAAGAGCACAAAATCACCCAAAGGGGACAGTAACGCCTATGCGCTCCTGTCCCTAATGGTTGGTCATGTACAGGGTGCTCAGAAGGTCAGAAAGTGAAATCAAAGATGAGTAGGATGTCGGTTGGTATGCAAAACTATAAGTTGTCAATCAGAAACAACAAGCAATAACAATGAAAATGATAAAAGCAATGTCAAAGCCAAGTAAAAGGGTGTTACTGAGTAATTCTCTAGCTTAGGAAGCATGCATATAAATTAAGTATTTAGAGGCTAGATGTACATAATAAGTGCATGATTTAGTGACTATAGTAACAACAATGAAGAAAAATGTACAACTATGGAAAATACTAAATGACCCAAAAAAGGCAACACCACCCAAAACAAAAAAATCATCACATTGAGGTCGAAGTAATAACTATGGGAAAATAAAAAATGCACCAAAAATGTTAATAAATCATTAATAGAGAAGATGATAGTCAGGAAAATCCAAATAAACCTTCTCACATTCGTAGCCAACTAAAAAAAATGTAAATGTGATAAAAAATAATAAATCATGTCAAACAAAGACAAAAAAAACATTGACAATTATGCAGGGCTGCAAACACAACAAAAAATGTGCACAAACATAAGGTTAGAAATTTGTAACAACAGATAAAATATTAAAAAAGAATTACCAAAGAATGATGACAACCTATAGGGAAAATCATAGGTAGAGATCTCAAAAAATGTGTAAATAACAAGGAAATACAATCATAATAAGGTTTACTAGACAAAAAAAAAATTAATCAAATGTTGTATACACCTATAAAATATATAGCTAGAAATTATGATTTGATGTTGGGCTTTCACTTTTTGAAACTTAAGTGAGTTCCTTTGTTCTATTTTGAAGTTGAGATGCACTTTTTGGGAACTTAAGTGAGTTCTAAATTCTATTTTCTCATTGACATGCACTTTCTTGGTTCTTGTGTTCTAATTTGATGTTGAGATTTCACTTTACACTTAAGGTTCCACTTGGGAACCAAAAGTGCACCTAGGGGTTTCTTATGAATCTTGAAAATGCACTTTGGTTCTCCTTGGAAACCAAAAGTGCACTTTTGGAAGCTCAAGTTCCTTCCACATACCAAAAAAACGCTTGGAGTTCCTCATGCCTTTCAAAAGCATGTTTTCCCTTGAAAAGTCAAGACAGAATCACTTAATATACCTCCTAACCAACTCAACTTCATTTTATAACAAAAGTGCATCTTCATTTACTCCATGATCTTCATTTCTTCTTCTCATTCCTTCATGAAAACTTGTTGATGCCCTAGTGTTGCTCAAACTACTTTTGCTCATATCTTGAGCTTCCATGGACAAAATCGTTTGAAACTTTGCATGTTTTTCCTCCATGAAAAATTCCTTTAAGATCATGTAAGACACGAGGTCTATAGAAAAGTGGTTTTTTATCCTCCCACTTGAAATTTTCTTTTGTATAAACCCTTGTTTTCCATAGGTCTTAAAAAAATCAAGTGTTCATATCCTGCAAACCCCAAGGTCAAACCCCATGAGATTTTTTTTCCATGAGTTCTACTCCAAAATTCCTTCACATTGATCTATTCAGCATATGCTAGAGTGGAGAGATTCATTCCATGCGATTTGGTCATCTTTTGCTTGCAAACTCCATTAAAAAACTCACCTTACAACCAAAACTTATTTTATAATTTCTCGCAAAATCCCAACAAGAAATATCCACAAAAAATTGAGCACTCCTCCCTCTCAGCAATACCTTTCAAATGAGTCAAGTTCCATGTGATCTGGATGAGTTTTGCCCCTGGAATGATTCGATCAATATTTCATCCCAAATCCCATTAAAATGTGTTAATTCACACCCACATCCATTCCCATTTATTTCGGTTGAGATGCACTTTTTGGGAACTTAAGTGAGTTCTAAATTCTATTTTCTCATTGACATGCACTTTCTTGGTTCTTGTGTTCTAATTTGATGTTGAGATTTCACTTTACACTTAAGGTTCCACTTGGGAACCAAAAGTGCACCTAGGGGTTTCTTATGAATCTTGAAAATGCACTGTGGTTCTCCTTGGAAACCAAAAGTGCACTTTTGGAAGCTCAAGTTCCTTCCACATACCAAAAAAACGCTTGGAGTTCCTCATGCCTTTCAAAAGCATGTTTTCCCTTGAAAAGTCAAGACAGAATCACTTAATATACCTCCTAACCAACTCAACTTCATTTTATAACAAAAGTGCATCTTCATTTACTCCATGATCTTCATTTCTTCTTCTCATTCCTTCATGAAAACTTGTTGATGCCCTAGTGTTGCTCAAACTACTTTTGCTCATATCTTGAGCTTCCATGGACAAAATCGTTTGAAACTTTGCATGTTTTTCCTCCATGAAAAATTCCTTTAAGATCATGTAAGACACGAGGTCTATAGAAAAGTGGTTTTTTATCCTCCCACTTGAAATTTTCTTTTGTATAAACCCTTGTTTTCCATAGGTCTTAAAAAAATCAAGTGTTCATATCCTGCAAACCCCAAGGTCAAACCCCATGAGATTTTTTTTCCATGAGTTCTACTCCAAAATTCCTTCACATTGATCTATTCAGCATATGCTAGAGTGGAGAGATTCATTCCATGCGATTTGGTCATCTTTTGCTTGCAAACTCCATTAAAAAACTCACCTTACAACCAAAACTTATTTTATAATTTCTCGCAAAATCCCAACAAGAAATATCCACAAAAAATTGAGCACTCCTCCCTCTCAGCAATACCTTTCAAATGAGTCAAGTTCCATGTGATCTGGATGAGTTTTGCCCCTGGAATGATTCGATCAATATTTCATCCCAAATCCCATTAAAATGTGTTAATTCACGCCCACAATCCATTTCCCATTTATTTCCAAAAGATATTTGTCTCAAATTTGGAGCAAGTCATCTACTTATCAATACCTTTCAAATGAATCCTTTTTTGCTTGGTTCCATTAAGTATCTCTCCCATATTTATCAAACCAATATTTCAGTTGCCTAACTCATTAAAAAATCCCACTAAACTCAAATTTTTCCTTATCAAAGTACCATTTTTCCATTGCCAAAAATGTCAAGATACCCATTTAAAATATAAATTTCAAGTATTCTAGGTACAAGACTATCTCTATTCTAATCATTGAAATGCCTAATATCATAGATAACAACGTAGATTTCATGGACTTTAAGGACCTAAAGATGAGGATGACATAAGGTAATCAAATTCTGATGGTAGATAGACTATTTCGCAGTGGATTGTATTAGGTTGCAAGCTTTCTGAGCTATCTATCTAATGTATGGATTTAGTCTTGGCATGCTTTGATCATTATAACCCCGTTGAATGAGAAATCAAAACGACAAATGGTTCATTGTTTACTCATCTAGATCCAAAGCACATTGGCACTGATTTTGGGATACACAGGAGAAAGAATTCAATTGTTTTAACTAAAGAAATTTCCTTAGCTAAATGGAACAATGAGAATTCAAAGCTCCATAGTATATTGGCTACCTCGTGTTTGAAAGTACAAAATAAAGGACCTTATAAGCTCCTCAAAAATCTAGTAAAAACTAACTTTCATGAAGAGCTCTGATACATGAATGTTCTATTGAGCCGAGTCATGGGAGAACCCACAACAAAGGAATTTAAGCCTTGGATGGTGGAGTTCATGAATATTATCTCTGAAGGATCACAACACATTGATTGATGTCAAATCATCAGTGACAACCTGCATGATGCCTTGTTGGGTGTGGCCTCGACAAGTGAATTCTACATGACCTCATACCTTATGTATTCTATCGTTGCAACCAGGATTTGGATGGTATTATCTGCTATGGGAGAGCTAAGTAAAGATAGGATGATATATGATTACGACCCTCAAATCACTCATGATGAATGCTTACAACATTTTAGATGGGTCAATGATGCTCTCACTATATTCTTAGTCAGGTCATTAGAAGGTAATACTGCTTTGAGAATCTCAATGGATGTTGTAGATCTCATCAATGTATATGGCAATTATTTCATCCAATTTCACACATTTACATACATCTGGGTTAGAGGCTTTGATGGATACCCATACAAGCTCCCAAGGTATGTCATTGATAAGCTAGTTTTGATTGAATTGTGCAGACAATTAGGTATTTACATGCTAAGTTGAAGGATATGAAGGTCAAAGGCATTAATTTTCCCATCAAGATTTGTATTTACTATTGTAAGAATGCCCTATTTTCCTAGAATATTGAGTCTTCCATGTTCCCATTTAACTTGCATTCCTATTCTAAAAGGGTCAACTTTGACAGTTAGGGGTTTTTCAAATAACATGAGAGTTACTTGTGTTAATACCCGCCAACCTGAAATTGAAGGCTTTTGGGCTAATTGTTTTGATGATCTCGAGGTTCGCCAATGATATTTCACGAGGATGACTAATAAACAAATGAGGGAATTCAGGTAAGAATGGGTCACATAAGAATTGATAGATGATATAATGACCTAGTTGACCCATACTTTATGGTGCATGTTTAGATTCAAAATTTGAAATCCATTTATTGGTCCAAAAGGGAATCAAGCGACATCCTAAACTGCACTGTTGTTGTACTAAAAATGTCTAAGAATTGGTTTCTCAACAAAGTGTCTGAATTCACTTCTAAAAGTGAGAACATTGATTTGAGATAAGATGAGGGAACATCTCACACCAAAATCTATATCAAGAGTTAAAATTCGCATTCTACAACCTTGAGTTCTCCTCAAGATCCCATTACATCAGATAAGTCTCACCTTTCATTTGCCTCCAAGTTTCCTATTAGAAGGAATTGCAACACTTCCCTTGAGCTGGGAGAAATTGCCACTCCTCCTAAGAACGAGAACCCCATTATTCATGAGGAAAATATCCTCTAATCCTTTTAACTTCTTGCAAATCCTCCTCGAAGGAATTATCCTCATTCTTGTTCACCTTCATCCGTCATTCATGTTTCATCACCAATCCATTCCTCTCATCACCCTTCTCCCATGCCTTTACAGATCTTATCACCCTCCTCTTCCTATCTATTTCCTTCATTATCTTGGAGATGTCATCAATGTTAGAAGAAAAAAAGTGGACAACTATAAGAGTTGTTAATCTAAGTTTTGATGCAGTAATAATGATCTTAAGAGTAGGAAAGATGGTCAAGAAAGCCAAAAATACTTCGAGGTTGGTAACTAAAACTTTTGGAACACAATTTGTAGAAGTATTAGAACCGCATGTTGAAAGGCTTGAGGCAGAAATGAATTTAGTAGACTTTGAGATAAGAATCCTGGTTGGGGAATCCCACGGGAATCCACTCCTCAAGGGGATGTGCACAATTTGAAATAATGAGTCTCAAGGATGATTAAAAGAATGGAGAAGGGAAAACAGATTCAAGAACAACTTAAAAATCATGTTCATGTGTTTTCATTCTACATCACTACATTTTTGAACCCAGATGCTTCTACTTCTTCTCCAACTCGATCCTTGTCTCCCATTTGTAGCCTAGATCAAAATACTGTGGAGGAGATTCAAAGATTTAACAAGGGAGAATCACCAAATCATGGGTCGAAAATATTCTGACCAATGGTTGCAAGTTCATACATGAAATCAACAAGGTGTATGAATACGTCAAGATAATGACTCCCAAGATCAAGATCATTATGGAGGCGTGCAATATCAAAAAGATTTGATTCGAGATGTTCAATCTATACCTAGCTCATAACCTCCTTTCCAAATGAGTCTTCCTACGATCCGAGGGAGGTATTTCAAAGAAATGGGCGAGAACGATTGAATCGAGGATCAAGACTCTATAGGAAGAAATGGATGATATTTCTCCTTTATTAGAAGAGAACGACATGTTGAAATGAGAAATTGGTGTGGATTTGTGAGATATGGGTTGTTCACCGCCTGATGATAACAATACTGAGATGAGAAAAACAAAGGAATTCGATGAAAATTGGTGAAGAAGATCAGATAACAATTGTTTCACCTTTAGAGTGTTTGTGTGGACTCGATGAATAAGATAACCAAAATCTATATAATTGTTATATAAGCAACGAAAGAGCTAAATTTGTTTGGGCAAGGTAAGAAGATTTTGGAAGCGATAAACTCATGGGTCGATGTTTTAGATGACACCATGATTCCACTTGAGGGTGAAGTCTAGGATGTGGTAATGTGCTTCTGATCGAATGTGTATAATGTTAAAGCTCCCCCAATGTAGTGTATTCAAGGATCCACATCTTCTAGATCTCTACCTCCATGATATAGTCTCTTTTTCTTTCATGAAGAAATAACTTCTTTTGTAAAAGTGACTTTTTCACTTAAGTGATTTATATTTCTTTGTTGAGTTTGCAATTTTCTCTTTTTATCTTATCTCACTTAAGTGATTTTCTATTCCTTCATTGTAAAAGTGATTTTCTTGAAATAAGGAAAAGTAACTTGTTTCAAACTCGACATATGAAAATTCATGTAGTGAGATGATAAGTCATGAAAAGAGACTATATATGGGGATGGCTTCTCCATTCCAAAGGATCGGTTCTTTCTCCCTCTATAGTATATTGTTATTCTTCTATTTCCTACATAACATTTTCTTTGATTCTCCTTCTTTTCACTTTGCCAAATGTATGACAATTTTATTAAGACATAAGGACTTTGTGCCTTTTGAAATACAATGAAAATCAATAGTTCAAACTTTGTACAAATCTCTATTATTGTTTCATACTCTTTATATAATTTGCATTTGTTTGATTTTGCCTTCTAATTGAAACTGGAAAGCTATCTGGATTGTAGTTATGAAATTTGAGTTCATCTCATTAATACAATTCCCCTCCTCATTTCCCCCCCTCATTTGCTAACCATTTTCCCTTTTCTCGGATATTGTTGCAGTCACAAAAAGGGTGTTTCTACACATTTTTTTTTTGTTTTACTACCCCAAGAGATAGTTTAGTGTAAATATTTTTCCAGCTTTCAATAAATAGGAACCACCCCATGTTAAAGTGGAGGGACACAGTCCCATGAGAATCGACCAAATCCACATTTTGTCCTTGACAAAATATTCTTTCAATAGGTATGCAATATAAAGTGGGTTTCTATGCTTTTGAGAGACCATATTCATGATTTTAAGATATCATATTGAGTATCCATAGACATTCTACATGATTTAGAGAGATCACATTTAGTGCCCATAGATACATTATGTAATTAAAATTTTTGGTTTTATGTATGCAACATAATAACCACTCTTTCCCGTCATTGATTTGTTCAAGACCCTTACCTGTGTCATATTAGCTCCATGACTTGTCATATTTAGTTCAAATTTGTTTGTTTTTCTAGTTAGGCGGCAAGATTTTTCCATTGGTGAGTTGGCTATCACACCCCTTTTGTGTCATATACATTTCATGGATTTTTTTACTGGAGATAATGCCTATGATACAATTGGGTTATTTGGACACCTATGGAATTTAATTATTTTCTCTACCTAAAAAATAATGACATTGCTCTCTAAATTTAGAAATATAATGTGATTTTCTCCACTTCATTGATAGGGGCATTACTCTTAAGTTTGAGTAGTTACTCCATTTGAGGGATGTTTACCCCATGAAATCCCACTCCATAGTTAGAAAGTATGTATTATTTCCCATGTTTTCATTTGGGGCATCTTGAATTCAATGTCTACGTCATATGGGTCAATGTTCACCCCAAGGCACATATCTCTGACCTCACCATATGTAGTGATTTTATCTACCTCACTAATGAGAATCACTCTTCAATTTTATTGTTTACATCATTTTGAGCCATGTTAACCCCAAAATAATCTCCAATGAGTTTCATCCATGGAAATAAGGTTCACATAAGGTGTATTTGTTCCTTTTCTTTTTGAAATTAAAATTTAAAATTTCCAGTTATCAAATTTTTTATCCCTATCACGATATTGATCTATTTCATTCTCATGGGTTTACACATATGCATGTGGGACAACATGAAATTATAGTTACAACGATACTATATCTACACCACATAGATACATTTTTTCTTTTAATGTAATAAACGTGCACCAAATTAAAAGGGGGGGTAATTTGTAGTGCCCTTATTTTGTTACGAGGAACTTAGCAACATTACTTTTGGAACTCTTTTACACACTTGTACTATGAACATATATTTGACTCTTTTATGGGAAATTTTCCCCTTCTGATTATCCTCACAACGTCTTAGTTACCTCTATCTTCCAATTGTATTCATTCAATATCGTTCCCAATTTATACATGAACATTGTTAATCCTACACAGATAATTTCTCCATTCCCAGATGTTTGATGTTTTACCCCTAGAAGATAACTACCCATCCCAAACAATATCATCCACTAGTATTATCTAGTCATACTTTTAGCATTATCTTATGCATAGCCTAATATCCATTTCCAAATATGGGCACTTCCACTATGTCATTTTAAGATTGATTCTCAAAAATGATTTCATGCTAAATTAAAGAGATCCACTTACATATAAAAATTACCCTCAAGGTCATTATCACTTGGAAACATCCTAGCACCACCTTAGATATCATTATCAAAATGCCTACACATTATCTTAAAGCTTTCATGAACAACCCTAGAGGATTCCATAAACTAAATATGAAGTAAAAGGGTTTAAAGTTGCATGGAGTTAAGCATCAAAGGCCATGAGAAATATAATTCTCAGTTACATATGAATTTCGTAGTTGCATCTCATACGAGATCAAAGAGTGAAACTCTTAACTCTTGTTGGGAGAACTACATCATCCTTAATTCAACCACACTTACTTTTTTTCAGATATATACCATCATAAAGGTTTGAGAGTTTAGTCCCGGTTGATAAAGTGGGACATTTTATCATGTCTTATTAAATGAGTTTTTTTGGGGTTTGAGAAAGGAGAGGTAAAATTTTATTTGTTTTATCCGATAATAAGATCACGAGACTAGAACCCTAAACTGCACAACTAGTTAAATGTTGAAGTTGTAAATGTCACAAATTAGCACATGTCACTATCGACTTCCTAGATATTACAAGCCATCATTACTATACCTACCCACTAGCACTATCTAGGAAGAGTTTTAGGCAGTGAAAGTTAGAGGACCACTTCACAACATATCTTTGAGTTAGATTCCAATCATTATTTCCTATGTCTAATCATCTTCAGGAAGAATCATGTTGGGTATTTCCATTGTACATTTTTAGCATTCTTTCTATTTTTCCTAATTTGTGTAATTCAATTTTTTATTATTGTAATTAATTGTCTATATTTATGCGATATGAATTAGGTCAAAATTCCAATCATTTAACACCATTAGGTGTAAAATACTTTTAAAAAATAGAGTATATAACTATGCACTGATAAAACGACATTTCCTACTTTTGTACTTTTGAATATAATTGTAACAATAAATAAGAGTCTATGAAACAAAAGGGACAAGAGGAAAAATGATGTGAAATAGAATAAGGGGAGGGGTTCCAAAAGAACTACTACTTCCCTCATATCTCAATGTGAATGTGAATCATAAGGCTTCAAAATAAGTATATGTTGTTATCATTGGTTAGTTTGTGTAGATGTTTGGAGTAGGATAAACAATCAAGTGGCAATGAAAATGAAATAAAGCAAAACATTACTTGAGAGGCTAAAATAATGATCAAAGAAAACATGCAATA
Source organism: Taxus chinensis (assembly GCA_019776745.2). Classification (NCBI taxonomy): domain Eukaryota; kingdom Viridiplantae; phylum Streptophyta; class Pinopsida; order Cupressales; family Taxaceae; genus Taxus; species Taxus chinensis. Next base: position 215,652,890 of record CM034152.1, on the reverse strand, counting down.
TCAAAAATTTAAAAATTAAATAAGTCAAGATATGATAAAAGAACTCAAAAGATTGTTGAAAACACATAGAAGCAAACACAACAATGTCTATGTACAATAAATTGTGTAATCAAGCTAACATAAGGGTGGAATAACAATAATAACCAATCATCTCATTGATATCATTATATGATGGACATGTATCAAAATGAACTAATGTCATGGAACTGGGTGGGTAAATCACCATCATAATTTGAAATTGGGTAGGTAAATCACTATCATAATTTGAAAATTAATCACGAGCCACGTAATAATTTGAGCATTTTACAAATATGATTATGTCTATATTGAATAACATTAGTAATTTTTGGAACCTTTTTGTGTTGTAATTGATTTTTTCAGCCTGTATGATTGAAATGGGTTTGGGTTCTTTACTTTGAACACTTGTAAGAGGTTGTTGTAAACCTATCTTATGTCATGTATGAGTAGGTTGAACTCATATTGTTTTTGGTTGAGGTTGTATTATTTGTTATTAACATAGTACATTGTGTAATATCTCAGGCCTAATAGGGAAATCATAAGGAACACTTTGAATAGTGATAACTTTGTTAGCATGTATGTACCTCAAGAATTGGTGTAATGTGGATGTGGAAACACTCATTTTATGAAGCCAAGGGTGCTCAAGTAACATGTCATATGCCCCATTGCTTGGTAATACAAGGAACCATGTGAGTATCATCATAGGTCATGTAGTGAGTGGTAATGCATTTCTTTTAAGAGGATCTTAAGGTTGACCATTAAATACTTTGACTATAGATATTGTACCAAGTAAGTTTGTCTGGGTGTATGCAAGGCCATTGAGGAGCATCGTTGGGTAAAATTTTTCACTTAAACTATTGTCTACCGTGATGTTGTTTGTCAAATGTGAATATATGAAAGCATTTGTGAATAATAGTGCATCAATAGAATAATTGTTTGTAATATCATGGTTCTAGTATGTAGTTATTCTTACACATTCATTAATGCACCAATGAGATTTTCTATTGAATTTTAATTAAAAATTTAGGAGTATATGGAGTTGGTGTGGCTATTGCATGTTAAGTCATATTAAATTTATAATTCTTTTTGTTGTCTTGTGTAACATGATTTGGAAGAGGATGTATGAATAATTTTAAGCATTGAATTGGTTTGGAAATTGATTCATTCAATGTTGTGCTCTGCCCATTTAATTGAATAAAATTATTATCGATTAGATCCCGGATCTTATGTTTCAAGAAAAAACATTTGTTTGTTGGGTCTTTGTGCCATCTGTGGTATTCGTAATACACATTTACATTAAAGTTATTTTTTGGTGGTCTACATGTAACAATATCACATTATGGAGGTAAAGAAATCATGTTTCATTCAAGTAGATTATTTAGCACTATGTGCAGAGGTTCTGATAAATGCATACATTTCCTTCACTCGTGAATATAAGGGACGAGACTCTCATTTGGTTGTGATACTGTATTGTGTGTATTTTTAGCCTCTTTATTGACCTGAAAAGTTTCATTATCCTTAACCTTGAATGATGTCTTACTTTGAATTTTAGGTCCACTAGATATAAGTGTATTAATCTCATATTTGATCTTGCTAATTGCAAAGAGATTAGTCTCATAGTTCTTAACCATGTGACAAAGTTTATCAAAAGATCAATATGCTTGAAATGTTACTTTGTCATTGATTGGTTGAAGAAAACTATGTTTGATTTTTTTTGTAATTCGATTTCATCTATGGGATGTGACATCTTCAAAAGCATAATCTTGCACTTGACCATGAAGTCACTAATAGGCTTCTAGGTCCTTTTTAAAGATGTGTGATTCAAGCAAATAAGGCATTTCGGTCAATGTTGATAGAAAAGTGAGTTAAGAAGATATCAACTAAATAATTGAAAATGTGTATGGAACCCATGGGTAGGGTACAAAACGAATTTAAGGCATAATCCTAGAGACTTCTCAAAAATAACTTAGTTAATAATTCATCATTATTTGCATAATCTAGACATAAACTATATAAATCCTTGATGTGTTTTGAAGGGTTACTCTTTCCATTGAATAGTGTGAGCTTAGGCATAACCAAGTCTTTAGGAAAATGGTAGTTAAGGGACTTGAGATCCAACAAGTTATGTAATATATCTCAAGAGTTGACTACATGAATCACAATGTGCGATTTTTTCTTTGATTGTAACAACTTGGCTTGGATATATAGGAGTATTGTGAGAGTGCAACTTGAGTAGTATATGTAACAACATGCATAATAATAGACACTATTTTTTTGGAGGAAACCTTGCACTAAATATGTAGTATGAGTATTAAGCTTAGAAGCAACAAAATAAGTTGCATGAACTATGTAAGAATGTTCATAGTAATCTAAAGAGTAGATATGTCACCACCATAATATGTATACGATGTGTAGGAAACACTTAAGAAGAAACTCGTACAAACATATGATTATAATCAATAGTAGGATTTTTCCAAGAATGCAACATAGGATGTGAGCCTCTAGAAGGTATTTTTAAAGCATTCAATGGTTCATTTTTTACTTCCTTGTGTATGGATTCCTTAGCTAGCTTGTGTTGTTCTTCCCTAGCCACATAGATCATTACATCAATCTCATTAGGATGTAGTACATGACATTATATAAAGGTTGCTATTTTTTTTAATCAAGTTCAATGTCCTTAAAACATGTTTATCAATAAAAATATCGCAATCATGTCCATCATATGCATGCACATTGGAAGCATTAACATCATAAGTATTTTCAACATTTGTATTAAAGCACGAATACCATTGACAATCATCGTTTTATTTTGTAATCATGAATGAGATTGTAAAAACAAAATTTAAATCAAATCAACTTGCAGACCACTCAATTTATATCTTTGTCTAATATATTGAGGCGACCTAACCTTCTTAATTAGCTTAAGATAGAAACATGAAAGCATCAAGAAAGCCAAGAAAAATGATATGAAAAAAAATACACATGCAAAAAGAGGGGAAGGGTTTATGGAAACTCTAACAATAAAAATGATTCCAAAATTAGGTCCTATAAGGGTTATACATGAAACTCTAGAAGGATAGATGAAACCCTGATGTTGATGTACAATACCAAAGAAAGTTCACTAATGGGTGTTACCTATAGGTGGATGCTCAAGGAAGAAAAAGGTGTATGGAGACCTTAACACTAAGAAATTAGTCACAAATCAAATCAAAAAAGGGAAATTTATGAAACCATGGATTGTGCAATTCAATAAAAACACATGTTCACTAAGGAGGAAGCCCTATAGAGAGATTATTAAAGAAGGAAGGGTATATAGAAACCCTAACAATAATATATTAATCAAAAATCAAATCCAACACGAGAAGTATTTGAAACCCTATAATGAAATCCTAAGTTGCACATTTTGATAAAAACATGGGTTCACCAATCATTTTAATTGAATAAGATTTCAATACAAAACTCAATTAAAATAAATGCACAATCAAATTATCAAAATAAGTAGTAAGTTAGATATGAATCAAGTTAAACAAGGGAAGTCTAATTTTTTGGAATTGAAAAAGGAAAGCACAAGAGTGTAAGGAAAAACCTAACTTGATTTTACCAGATAAATGAGTGTGCTAATGACTTAAAATCTCATAAAATTCATAGGAACATAATTTGTAAATTTGTCTAGGTCAAGTTTGGTGGAGAGGGTTAGGTTTGTGTATGACAAAAATGACCTATCGCCATTTTGTAGATGGAAAACTTGTAATGTGTTGGCCAAATATAACTTGCGTTGACTATGCACGGTTAGATTTTGACTAGTGCCTCTGGCTATCTTTGCTTTGTAATAACCTCGCCCAAAATTTGGCGATGACACACAAAGATTAGGATTTACCTTCTCCTTGTTTGAAACCTTATCAATACTCAAGAGAACATGAAAATGAAATCCTTATACTTTAATCCTATATCAAACTTCCAATCTTAATTGAAAGAAAGTGTTGTACTACATATTCATGTGAATTAGGATTGATGTAGTTTTCTCAGTGTGAGTGAATGTATGTGATACATTCTTGTCCTAATATGCTCAGTAAACGCAATGAGACAATCCTTTCTCTTGGCAAAAGAAATAGGACAACATTCATCTTTGAATTGGATATACTTCAAATTTCATAAGAGGATGATGATTGCTATTATATCTACATAATTCAAGTAGTATTGAACTCCTAGTGCAATGAATAATTCTTTTTTTCCAGCTTACGTGTCTTATGAATGCTTACGTATAAATGACCATTTTTGAGTTTTCTTTATATAAATGCCTCAAATTGATTTTTTGCACATTATCAATGTTAAACAAAAACCTAAGGTCGACCTTAGGAGAGTGCCCAAAATGGAGAACTTAACATTGGAGATAGAGGTTTTGGTTTGATGATGGTGAACTTGTCCCCATGCAAAAAATACAGATATAACACATATGAAGGATATGTAAGTCTGAAGAGGTGCACTAAATTTTTTAGATAAATTAGAAATTATCATAAGACCGTTCCATAGGAAAATGAAAGTGATCAATGTGTTGCAGAGGTAATTGGGAGGGAAAATGATGTCAAAAAGAGCCAAACATATGCTAAAGGGTCAAGTGTCCTAAGAGGTGTTAAAATTGATGTCTCCACATGCCTTGTATCAAAATTAGGTTATTATAATTTTATATAAATGCACTCTTAATGTACTCTTCATGTTTATTAGGGTCTCCTCTTTTGGGGGTTCATGTTTTTAGTTTTTCCAAGTTAAATGTTTCAAGTTTTAGAGTTTTTACGGGTTTAACATACTCATTTTTTGGTATTTAGGTTTCAGGGTTTTAGTTTTTTAAGTTATCAAATTAGTTTTCATGTTACCCAACTTTTAGAATTAAGGGTTTTTCAACTTTCAAGATTCTAATGTTTATGTTTTTAGGTTTCAAATGAGAAAGGAACATTTGTAGCAATGTATTTTTTGTGTTTACAACATTATCAAATTTGAGGTTTTCAAGAATTTCGGTTTTGAATAATTTCGAGTTTCATTGTTTTCCTACTACTAATTACACTTATAACAAGAGGAGTAACCTCCTAAAAGATACCACTAAGCCCACAAATCTTTATGTAGTTGAAGCTATTAGTGGTCCCATAGACCTTCGGTCTCATGGACATCATAAAACCAATTCATTTCATTTCAACATAATTATATACTTTTGAACTTGTCAACTTTAACATATCTCTACACCTTATGAAAGTGCTGTTGTACACCAATAATCAACAAATATGCAACTGCGCTAAAATAAAAAAATACAATTTTAGTTTTATGAAACCAATAGTTGTGAAACATAACTTTGTGGCGATTAAATGGTGCCATCTCAACACTTGAAATTTTTCTCATAATTGAGTCAACAAGCATTTAATGTATATATTTTGTTCATGTGTTTATTTGGAGGGAAAGTCACATTTCAAATTGATTTAAAACAACAAATTTGAAATGGACTTAAAAAAGGTTAAACCTAAACTTGTGCACCATGATACCAAAATGTAGCGACCTCTCAGCAGGAGATTGGAAAAGCACACCGATTTTTTTTTGAAATTGGATTTTTGAATCACGCATTAACTGAGAACATAAATTGATGCCTCTCAATTTTCTAGTCCCACGCTTAACACACAACACATGTAAGAAGAAACACATAAGCAATATAAGTAATTAGTGTTATCTATTGTTATAGATTAATTTGTCTCTTTCATTCAATTTGTACAATTTTCTTCCATTAAAAAATTACATGAATCAACTATACGTAAACATTAAGTGATAGTTCTTATCAATTTCCGCATATAATTGAACAAGGTGTCTAAAAGTTAGGCATATGATCTTCGTAATTGACTACTTTACACTCATATTAGATAGAAATTGTACAATAACTTGTAATTTGTACAACTATCTTTCATTAAAGTTTGTACAAGTTTTAGATATTCTTCACTCAGGTACCCTTAGGTACCCAATACAAATATTGGCCCCTCTTCTAAGGGAAGTGTTGTACGCCAAAACAACATTTGAACGACCGAGCGCAAACGGACAATTAAGTGGCAAACGAATGGTCCACAATCCACTCGTATAAATCTTTTCCTGGATACAAACAAAAAGGATAGGAGAAAAACCAAAAAAAACCTAAAAAACATAAATAAACACTAGCCTTTCTGTGAAGACGGCGGTTAAAATTTGAATTGTATAAATTATTTATAATTTATGGGGACGCAACTTCGTCCGTGCCAAGCGGACGTTGATTGTGCAAATTATCATTCAAAAAAGAGGGAACATTTTTTTTTCTGATCTACAAAGTCTCGATCAGCTGCTGAATCTCAGTAGCAAACCCCAATCTGTAACAATTTATTGCTTTCAGAAGTCGAATCTTCATTGAATTCATCCATTTATCAGATTCATTCCAAATTTAAGAGCAATGGCGGTTCTACAGCCTCAACTCTGCACAAATACTTTCAAATTCCAACCGGCTAAAGCAAGTAGGTGGACTCGAACCTCCGATCCCAGAGCCAATTTCTTTGAAGGCAATTCAAGATCGTCGTACAGGGGTAGACAGATCAGGAGAGGCCGTGGGAGGAGAATTGCGGTTAAAGCAAAAGCGGAGGAAAATGAGGTCGATCTTTCTGGAGGCTCTGTTGCAGATGATTACTATTCTGTGCTTGGCGTGGTACGATTTTATTCTTAAACTGTGGTTTTGAATTTCCCTTTTTCTTTTAACCATAATTTTGGACAGATAATGCATGCACGAATTTGCAAAGAGTTTAAATATTCTTTTAGTGGTGGCCAATTTTAACGACAGTTTAGATGTTCTTTAATTTTGTTGCATAAATAATGGTGCTCAATTTTGGCAAAGGGCTCAATATCTTTTTTTTTTTCAATTTTCTTAATATTGCCCAATTTTGTGGAGAGTTCAAATGTTTTTAAAATTCTGCACAATTTGGGATAAATTATCCACTATTTTGCAAAGACTGTAAACTATTATTTATATTTTTGGGGGTGAATAATGATCAACTTTGCACAGAGTTATTTTGCTCAATTCTGGACAAACAAAGGAGAAGTGCCGCTTGTTGGCGATATATCTTTAGAAATAAAATGATTAAAATGTTTATTGCGGCACAATTTTGGTCAATCGACGTCAGAATGGTTGTTTTCGGGATTTATTCAGAAAATATTAGCAAATAATTTATATATATATATATTTTGACAAGTAATGCACAATTTGGTGTAGGGTTTTTTTAAATAATTTTTTTGCACAAATAATGCTGGAATGACTACTATCAAGCTGTATATATTATTGTTTACTTTTATTTAAACGCATACTTTTCATAAATTTGGACCAGTGATATCATAATGGTTGCTTTTGGGATCCATTTAAGAAAACGTGAAAAAAGGTTAGTTTTTTCTTTTTAATGTTAACACAATGCCGGATAAATAATGTTGCGATGGCTGGTTTCTGGGATCTGTGTAGAGTAAACATGAGCGGAGTTTAGCTCGAAATTTATGTTTTTTTTGAAAAGTAAAAACGTGTTAATATCAAAATTTCCAAATTACATCAAAGGGCCCTTGGTCTCTTGGTGAAGTCGATTGGCTTGCAATGAGCCCACTAGGGATCAAGTCTTGCTGAGTGCAAGGCTTGGAGATACCCGATACGGAGAGTCAAAAAGCGGATAGGGCCAGGATCGTTCCTTGGGTGACTTTGACGGATTGGATGCCCCCTGGTCGTGGACTCGTGACTACTTAGCTAAAGGAAGACTTCGATATAGATATACGCTTACTCAACAAGTGTAAATCAGCTGTATGTAATCTCCAGTTTATCATGGGCAGAGATGCTGATATCTATGTAATCGTTGTTTCCAAACAAAAAAAATAAATTCCAAATTACATCACACTTTTACTCCGCATTGGAAGATTTCCTAGGTAAGCCTACTTTCTTTAGCTTGATTTTTGCCTTCTTATCTCACCATTGCATACTTTCAAAAAGAGCATGCAGGATCTTTGCATTATCCTGCTTTTTCATGCCAGCATAATGATTTTTACATTTTGAGAACATGAATGCCATATTTTTACTCACATGCAAGCATACATGTTTTTAGTTCTACTAACATGCAAGCATACATATTTTTTACATAGAACGTACATGCTAGTTTTTTTACAAGAAATTTCTGAAACCCAAGCAAATAGAAGAAATTAAATCATGAATTTTTTGCACGCCATTTCTTTTTTTCTCTAGAGATTATTAGAATAACTTGATGCAGCAGTTCTTGTACCTCTTCAGAATTCAAAGGCAGAAGGACCTTGGTAGGAGAGGGACTTCTATACTCTTCTTTAACTTCATAACATTTGGTTGATCTCCATCATAATTTTCCTTCTCTTGACTGCAAGGTGCAACACAAACATGCTTCTCTGAAGCACCCTTCCACCAAGTGTGTTTTTGCTTTTTTTCATTGCACCACCTGAAACTCCTAATTAGAAGAGACAGAATTTCCTTTTGACTTCTTCTGAACTTGAATATGCATGTGTGGACAAGATTTAGCCAAATGTTTATAGTCAAAGTAGTGCGTCTAAAAGCAATGTTTTTACAATCCACTTTTTGGGATCTTGTTGAACATCCCAAACCAAGGGAAAAACAGCAGGAAGACCTTTGCTTAGATCCACTTCCACACATATACGGATGCTTGTTGTCTTGAATTTAATCTAAGTTGACTTGTCTATGGAAATGATTTTCCCAATTGCATTTCCAATATGTTTTAGGGTTGAAGCCATCAAAACATGGAAACATAGGGTTGGCAGCCTAACCCATACAAGGATGGAAGAAAGGGATTTAACCAGAGGATAGCCTGATCCCCTTATGAAACCAGTGCCCCCTATCATAAATCTGCTCCTGGTCCATTTGATGTATAAAAGCACAGTTAAAAACCCTTTGGCACAAGGGTAAATTCCACCGCATCTGAAATGAGAATAGCAATTTTGACCTATCCTCTCACTCAGAGCAGGAAGAGTGGGCCAAAAACCATTAAACCTTTGTCGCTAACCAAAGTCTGGAACTATAAGAGAAAGGGTGAAGCTGCTTTGTCAACAAAAACCTTGCTTTTGGAAGGGAAAGGAAGCATTTCTAGATCCATGATTTTTTTCAGATCCAACTAAAGAGCTTTCTTTATTCTGATCCACATTCCTTTTGGGAATCATATGGTCTAGATTCATAGTAGCCTCTTTGAATGAGGCTTTACCTAGATACTTTACCAATGTCAGACCGCCTTTGCTTACTACTTTGTCCCCATAAGAAACATTGCATGGTAGCTTCAGAAAAAATTCCAGTGAATCCTCCTTGGAAGAAGCTGAGTCTCCTCTAGAGCTCTTGCATGCAGCCTTGCTTGTTGTCTTGGGTAATGTTGCTGGTGGATCCTCCTTCAAACAAATTGAATCTTCTCCAGAGCTCTTGCACGCAGCCTTGCATGTTGTATTGGGTAATTTAGTTGGTGAATCCTCCTCCAAGAAAGTTGAATCTCCTCCCAAGCTCATACATGCAGTCTTAGATTCTGCTCCCAAAGATTTCCCCATGCTCTCTATTACTCCTAGGTGAATTTGATTATGTTTGTCCATCATGAAATTTCTCTTATTTGTTTTATTTAATGGTGATTGTTAGAAGCATAATGGACTGAGAGGGGGGGGGGGGGGGGGTGAATCAGTCCTTACAAAACTTTAAATTCAGATTACAAACTTGCATATACAAATACTCATGAACATTCAACCATCCATTAATGTGTGCATACAACAAACAATTATATGTGCAAGAACCATAAACAAGATCATCAACACAAGACACAAGATATAAGTGAGAAACCCTCAAAGGGAAGAAAACTCACTGAAACACAATCTTATATTGATATGTTTCAAAATTTAGTGAGGCACCAACCCCACAAGGAGCATCAACTAGTTTAGTTGAGCACCAACCCCTAGTTTAGTAGAGCACCAACCCTACAAGGAACACCAACCCCTAATTTTGTAAAGCACCAACTCCACAAGGAGGCTACAACCCCCCAAGATGATCTGATCTCTGATTTGTTGCTGCCACAACTGATTGAGATCACAATTTCAGCTCACAAACCCTAGCACACACACTAGATTTTCAATCTTGCATTATCTTGCTCTTTCTTCACTTCTCAAAGCTCTAATCACATGCACACATGCTCTTTAATCTTCTTCAACTTGTCATAATCTTCCTCAGCCTTCAAATCATGCTCTCATACCTACAAAATATCTCCCTCTAGGTCGCACTTCTTCCCTCCAAGAGCACTAGCTCAAAAATGAACCAAACAAGCACTTAAATATGCTTTTCTTCCTTGCAAACCAAAAGAGGTTGGTCGCTCATCATAAGTTCGACCCATACATCTCTAGAACATTCACAAATTTGAATTACAATAGCCACAAGTGACCCAATTAGGTTGGCCTAGCTAAAACCCACATTACAAGTGCCAAAAATGGCTCAAAACCCCATGGGCACATTCTTAAAAATGCCCTAACATCAGTACCATACTTTTTCATGACCCAAAACCCCTTACATATGTGTAAAATATCATTAAAAATGCATACATGGTCGCAATTAATAGCAACCAATCAAAGTATTTCATTTAATGGGCCTAGTTTCCTTTACAAATCTCAAAATAGTTGTTTCTTGCATCCTGAAAACTTCATCTGATCACCAAATCACTTCTACTCAACCAAAACATGCTATGTGACCACACAAGAACTGACAGAACCTGTAGAACACTTCTAAGCAAGTTAGAAGTCATGAAACATCCTTCACTTCAAACCACAACATGTGCCTTCATCAGATCAACCTGCCAAAAAAGTTGTTTCCAAAGGTTAGCTCATAAAATCATTTCTACATACATTCAAGACCTCTAAATGAATTCATTGGATGAAAAATTCATCCCTCTTCACATTCCAGGTGATAGAAAGCATCACCCCATCCATCTCACGCTTCAAACAACATCAAACTTGCACCAAAACATATGCTGTCTTGAACTGCCAAAAATCTTCTTGATCAAAGAATGATCTGGAAACCCTGTCAAAAGACCTCATCATGAGGCAAGCCCTACATCACTGGAAAACTCTTTGAATCTACTTTCCAACACAACTTGAATCATCTCAAAATTCTGCCTGTAGCTCAAGTTATGACCATTTTACTAGACCTTGCTATTTGAGATCCCAAAACTGTCCTTTGACTAGTCAACCTGTTTGGACTTCAAAATACCATGAACCTACATGAACATGTTCTGAAACCTCCATGAACATCAAAAACAACTCCCAAACATCATGCACCATCAATTTTGCATGCTACTCCTTTGAACCATCTTGTCCTAAAACCTTCTTTTCCAAAACATGCTATTTTTAGGTGGGGCTCACATATCACCATGACTTCAACCATACATTTTTGGAAATCCTGAGAAGTCCTCTACAACATTCAATCATCACTTTTTATGAACCAATCAAAACTGGGTCAGTATATTTCATTCTTTGCAAACTGATCCTAGCTAGGGTTTAACTAGGGTTTTAGACCACTTTACCTTCTTAACATTCATTCATAAAAACTTGATGATCAACTGACTTGATTATTTTTGTGAAACCTTCTAAACTCACCTTAGAAGCATACCTGAAAGCCACAAGGTCCCATGCAAAGTACATTGTTCACATCGAGCATCAAATGTTGAACTTCGAGCTTGATTTTCACTTGTTCTTGACCTTTTCTCACAAATTCAGTCATATTTGGCAAAATTCTCATCATGGACACATGAAATTTTGCTGAGAGCACTATGACACATCACACTAACATCTCCAATCATTAGAATGTCAATACCATACCTCAATCTCTCCTGTCTATCTCATTTACATAGCTGCACCTTAGGAATTCTCATTGTAGAAGCTAGTATCAACTGAAATAGTGCAATAACTGAACATGAAACTTCTGCAAATGACCCAAACATACCTCATATGTCATTATACGCTTGAATGCATGCTTCCATGAACTCATATGGCTCCAAACCACACTGTCACACCTTCAAGCAAGCATACCTGCTCCTAATGAGCACCTATAACATAGAGATCTACCTGTACTTGTCCCTGTACTTGTACCATACCACTGCTGCGAGTGCTCAAGCACCCTCAAAACATGTTAGACATCATGTCAACATGCTTCCCAAGCATCCAAGAAGCTCACACTGTCAAGCTACATCTCCTAGGCACCTATATAGGCTTGCAAGAGCAAGCACATCTCACTGAATTCCATTGTAGCAGCGCAAACACATCTGAACCAGTATGTAAACATCATATACAACATCATGGCATCATCATACAACATTCACTTTCTCATTAATGTGGTTTTGCATCAATGAAAACACCTATTAGGCCTACATGCCAACAATGATTATGTCATTTTTGGCACAATAATGGTTAAAGAATGTTAGAATAGGGGCATTCTAGTGGTTTATTTAGATGTTTTGAATTTTTGCAAAGATTTTAAATATTTCCATCAATTTGGGACACTTAATATCAATACGTTCACTCTAAAATAGGAGTAAAAAGTTTAAATGTTCTGTATTTTCTATAACATAAAAAAATGTTTAATATTTTTCCATAGTTTCTAATCTACGTAGCCAATACGTTTTGGATACGGGAGTGGGTATGGAGTATCCGATACCCGGAAACGGCAAAAAAGTTTTTGGGCTCGGATACGGCAATACAAAAAATATATAAAAATTAACAAATATATAAATTTCAGCCCTTTAAATAAGAATTAACCACATATTATGCATATGAAAAACAAAACAAGCTAAATAACCACAATAAACTACTCATACATTCATAATTTCATTTTTCCCTACCATATCTAGTTGAGATGTTTATTACATTTATGATTTATCTCATACATACTAATGTTTATCCATGTTTATGATGGCTTGTATTTAGTACCTTCTGTAGCATAATGGTGCTGTGAAAACTGTAATTTCTGCTGTAATGATATATTAAATTTAAACTGTACCTTCTGTAGAGTAATGGTGCTATGAAAACTGTAAATTCTGCTGTAATGATATATTGAATTTAAACTAGAAAAAAAATTAAACTAGAAAAGAATTAAACTAGAAAAAAAGAACAGTTTTGGGCCTGGAAATGCCAGCATACGGCCTGGTACCCGACCGTATCCAGACCTGCTTAGCCGTATCCAGGGCCATTTCCGGGCACATATCCAGGCCGTACCCGTATCAGTACCAGGTGCCCTAGGGGTGCCGTATTGGCTACTTAGCAAAAATCCAATGCAAAAGCAAAAGACAATTCCTTGTCTCAATAATAATCAAGAAAAATCACTCACCTTAAGCCACTTTTACTCTTGCCTCCAATATGCTTGAAATAGTATACATGAATAAGCCATGGGTTTATGGCCAATCATTGACCCTCCATTGTCGGAATCAAATTTTCAATATGGATTTAATTATATTGGCCAAATGTAGAGAAGAAAACCTACAAATTTTAACTTAAAATATCACACATTTATCTCTAGATTTACCTTGCATACATAGCTATTTAACACAAACTAATAGTGTTGTTAATGTTAATCCAGTGACTCAAAAACATGTATCAGTTCCCAATGCCTGCCTATGTTATCAAAAGATTTCATTCGGAACCATTTATTTGTGACTGTTTGGCCTCAAATGTAGATTGGCTCTCAATCGTAAAGAGGGCCATTTTATGGAAGGAAAGTACAAGTATCACAGCTAAGATGCTATGCAACCTTTAGATTTTGCAGACAATTCTGAGATCAGCTTGCCAAGTAACCAACCTAAAAGCCTTGACATGTATCATTAGTTGATTTGACCAGTACAATCAAAGTTGCATTCTTCTTAAAGCTACACTTTTAACTTAAGTATCTGTTCATTTTCAATTCCATTTTTCATCTGATTATCAGGATTTGCTTGACAGATGACTATTCCATTTGATTTCATGGTTTTATATTGGTCTTGAACTGTTTAATTCATTTTCTTTTTACGTTAACCTTAGTTGACCTATTTGAATCCTCCTTCCAGCCTCAAACATTGCAGTGCCTACCTAAAAATACTAAGTAGCCAGGTTCGCTACCAATCCCTCTATACCAGTCCAGGACGTATCCAGTTTGAGTATTCAGCCCTGAGTACGCCCAGGACGTTCTAGTCTTCTAGATATGCCCAGGCTTTTCTGCTGAAGAACACGGGTATATGTGGGTCAAACCCGCATGTTTTTTGCCTGTTTTCTTTAATTTTTTACATTTCTGTTTTAATTTTTCAGCTTTTGACTTTGACAGGTCCCTTGGACCGTCTCAATACAGAGGGTCATGAAAACCAGATTTGATTGAAGAGAGAAAAGCTGAGGGACGCCAAGGAGCTATCATGGAGGGCCTTCTCAAAGACCTCGCCCACCAGAGCCTGCTTAAATTGATTCTACAACAACCATGACTCTGCTAGATTGGAACACCCCCATAGAATGATCTCTATGTCCAACAGTATCATTAATTTTATTCTCATATTTTCACAAACGTGTCTAACAAGTAAGACACATAGGTAACACTACCCCCTTCATTCACAGTAGGTCATGGTTGCCCTCTTCCTCCTCATCCGGCGATTCCCTCAACTCCATGTTAGCATAGATGGACTGAAAGATCCTAGTTCAGATATCTCATGTCAATTTTATTTTATTTTTATACCATTTATAAAAAAAAATCACCATCTAGATTTGTTATTTCATTAATTATCTAAGGCCTAAAATGTCTAGTTTTCTAGTTATTGACATAAAACCCCCTGTGTCTTCTGAGTATCTTTGCATATTATGTACTTATTCTTGTTTATTAGGATTATATATACCCAATTCACAACTACCCAAAAACCCATAGCGCAAACCTTCTTATGTAGCGTTCTAATTCCTTTATTTAACTGATATAAATGAAAACACTATTGGTAAGCAAGACATACAGCAAAAGCAACTTATCAACTCATATGCACACAGATGGAAACAACACAAAAAAAAGCCAAGAAAAAAAGTGCGGTTCTTATGTATGCATTCGCAGTTACATTTGGATAAAATTGTATACGATCCTAGCTGTGACTTCGAACTAAAAATCCATAAGCTGCAATCCATATAAGACTCAACACATTACAAACCATGCGAGAGACTTCAAGTTACTCCAAGATCAGTACATATTTAAAGCATAGACCATGGCTTATTCATTGAGTCTCACAAAGGTCCCGTGGACATGAACATGCAATAGAATTGACTATGGTTAGTCCCAAATACACGAAGGGAAATAAACATGAATGAAATGACATGTATACCAGTGTTAAATGCCATTAGATATTACGAAATACAGGATCCTTTAGGCCTAAAAATACTACAAGATAGGGTAAGATCATTCTTAGATAATAAGGCCAATTGGTCTCATAACAAAAGGGTCGGAATGGTGAATCATAGTGACGGACATTGTGTATAAGAAAAATGTACTATTGATTGAGCCACTAAATAATGATGTAGCTCAGTTCCAAAAGACTTGTAATATTGAAAAGCAAACACAAACATGTCAGAATAGACCTGGCAACTAGGAAAGATAAAGCAAAATGAATGGAAAGTATGACCAAGAGTTAGAATCCTTTGTATGCAAAAATTTAAACGGCTCCTTATTAAAAAATTGCATGCTACTTTTATGGTCCCAATTGTCCATTGATTCACAAACAAAAGATCCTGTGCGGTGTTTATGGATTTGGGGTATGGCAATTGTGCAACAAATATGGATCAAAAGGACTTCAGAAATTCAAGAGTTGCAGTGTCCATGAATTGTGGGATGAGTCACCATGCAAAAAACCTAAGTCTCAAACCACAGATGAGCTGTAGAACCCCTTTGAGATATGTTGACATTCTGCAGCTAGTTCACTGGTCCATCAGGCAAGAAAACCTGTATTGTCTGTGCACTCTAAGGAAATATCGTAACTTGACATCTAACAATGTTGATATACCAGGTGCATAGTCCACATTGCAAGAAAAGTCACTAGCTACCAGCACGATAATCAATTATTAGCATTATAAAGACATGGGGCACATATAAAATGGAACTTATAAGAACCCAAAAGCAAACTGACCTAATGGCACCAACTGCAGCTTTCTGAAAGAAGGGGAAGGAATGTAGACGTATCTCAGTTGATGAGGACTTCAGCTATTATGGACATATGCACGGAAGGATATTTCCTTCAAGTGAGAGAGCCACATGACCATATTATGAACAATTTATTCTGTTTCCCAGATTCCAACAGATTTACTTGTTTCCCGTGTAGTAGTGGCACGAGTCTGGAGGATTATGTTCTCTCTTGTATATCTTTGACTCCCCACATTTGAGACTTTCTTGTCTCCCATTGGCTTCCCCTCGTCAATCATGCATTTTCATTCTCATTATCTAGATAGATTAATAGTCCTCTCTTTCTTGCCTTGGGTCCAACACCAACCACACCATGGTCCACCTCGAAACTTGGTATGCCATTGAGTACTACACTCGCCTTTTCATCTTATGTTTGGTACTATTCCTTCACTATTGCCACAACTAGGTATGGATTTCTATCCTGTGTTCGTTAGGAGAAAGGCCTTGAATAATTTCCACACACAATTCATCACCATACACCATCCCGTCCCTATGGCCCCTATTCTATAAATCGTCGGTACATTGAAGATTGTAAATCCATGCATTTGAGGCTTTGGTTTTTCCTCACCAATGACCCTGGTTCCATAGCCTCCACACATAAAGACTGTCATTGTCTTCTTCAACAAAAAGAAGCATGAGCTTCTTGTGTCTAGGTGATGTGAACTTTCTGCAAAATCCTTTTGGCATATTCTTCTCCCAAGGAAAACGACCACTTTATACATTGATCTCCAGGCTTGGGTGCTCAATGGAAATTCTTTCTATGATATACCAGATCATCCTAAATTCCAAGTCTCCTTGCTAACTCCTTGTCTTGTATTCTCTTTAGGTGATGTTAGGAGAGTTATTTGCAAGTTATTGATGAGCAAACCAACTGATTGTGAGCAGCTTTAGGTGTAGTTCCACCAACCCTCTTCGTCGTAGCACATTCTTAAGTCAAGGGATAGGTCTAACCCAAATAACTACCTATCATGATTGGCCTTAGCCTTACATTTTCCAAGCTTTTTTGTATATGGTATGTATTGGACATGAAGCTATTTGAGCACTTGGAGAGTGTTAATCTCAAAGCAAGGTGAAAAACAGGATTTAAGAGAGACTTCGGGACTATCGGCTATATTTTTACTCTTCGGATATTTTTGAGGGGGGTTGTCAACAGTCTTCCAAAGTATTTGTTTGTTTGGTAGAATTTATGAAGGCCTTAGCCTCAGTTTCGAGGCAGCTGATTTTTCAGAAGTATCATGATATTGGTGTTTTTGATTCCTTTTATTATTGTCATCATGAGACTCCACAAGATGGTTATTGCCTATTGGCCAATTCCTTACTTCCCATGGTCTTTTTGACTTTGTTAAGAGCACCATTGGACTCAAAGAA
Source organism: Taxus chinensis (assembly GCA_019776745.2). Lineage (NCBI taxonomy): Eukaryota > Viridiplantae > Streptophyta > Pinopsida > Cupressales > Taxaceae > Taxus > Taxus chinensis. Next base: position 215,635,264 of record CM034152.1, on the reverse strand, counting down.
GAATGTCATCTTTTGCCCACTCTCTTTGGTATCTCATTAAACGAGCTTGATGGTTTTCATGAACTATATACCCATGTTGATGATTGCTCTATGTTATATTATTTTTTGATCGCCATACTTTTTTTGGTTGATTATGTGGCCCTTGTCTCTCATCTGTTTGATGGAAGACATCTTGATGCTCTTACTCATTTTTGCAAGCTTAGACAACTAGTGGTGAACATTAGTAAAACCAAGGTCATGGCTTTCAACACCTATATAAATGCTCTTTCAAGATCTCAATTCCTTTACAAGGGGGATCTTGTGGAGATCATAATAGGTTACACCTACTTAGGTTTGCCTTTTAATGGGCCATCTTTCAGCCTAAAGTTTTCCTTACAACCACGTCTTTGTAAGGTATATGCCTCACTTTTTGTTTTGGAGCGCCAATGCTTTCAGATACTACTCTAGGATGTCCCTTTAAAGAAGTGCATCTTGAATGTAGTCATTTATCCTAAAATTCTATACGGGTTAGAGTTTTGGGGCCCTTGTCTAGGATCTAGTGAGTGGGAATGTATTTAAAGGGTTTAGACTATCATACTTCAGTGTATGATTCCCCAATACGTTGTCCAAATTGAGTTTGCTGCCCAATCCCTTCTCATTGAGAGTATCTTCATTATTACTTTCGACAACCATAGACTCAGATCCTTGGGCGATTCAACCTCTAGTCATGAGAGATCCATATTTGGCGCATTATTCTTTAGATCTAGTTTCCTACTTAGGTCTTATTAGGCATTGACGTAGTCAATATGCTCAAATTAAATCTCTTCTCCAATCAATCGACATCTTTGTTGATCGAATTCCACCCTATAGATACTCCTTGGGTGCAAATCCATGTTTTCTTTCCTCAAATGAGTAATCAATAGAGTTGTCGAAAATGACAAATACCAACTATACATTTGGGCTGCTTGGACCTCTCCTTTGCAGCCTTTCAGGCCAAAGAAACCCTTTTATGCTGAGCGTTTACTACAAATCATGGATGGCTCCACTATTCAAACCGACTTTCTCCAACACCATTAATCACATGGCTTAAGGATTCCGCTTGGTTAGTTGAGGGTGGGATCCCATTAGTTATGAGTTGAGCCAAATCACCATATTTTGCGTAGTGAGAGGACATGTCTCTATTCTGTCTAGGAGGTGGATATTCGAGTAGACTCTATTTTAAGATGTCTCGTCTTGTTGGCTAGATTTTCTGCATAGCACAAAACCTAGGCAGTCATGAGATGAATCTCCCTCATTTACTGGTGAGGCTCCCGTGTCAGATTTGTCAATTAAAGTATGCTAGTATTTATATGGGGTTTTACTTTAATTGTTCAGCTCATGAACCATAGTTGTACAGTTCTTTAGCAAGTAAGCAGCTGTTTAAGGAAATGAAATATTTATAGAAGAAGGGAATTATATAAACACAAAAAAGAAATGGGAAAGATGTGCATCCCAATCAATAGATAGTAGAGTTGATTGCATGCACATAGAAGAAACCAATAGATATAAACACAGAATTATAAGCAAAGGGTAGCTCCAGATCTAGATCTGAAATAACACAAAGTCTATTAAAAAGATCTAAGATATAAAAGCTAGAAACACAATACACCGTGACACAAAGTTCTCCGGAAATCTGCTCCTGTATATTCCTTTGCTTCAAGTGGCTCTCAAGGGTTTCAGCACAAAGTCTGGAACACAAGGTTGCTGCTTACAAATTCTAATCATTAACCCGAAGGTTCTTCCTCTATTTATAGAATGTAGAGGGGCAATTACAAGTCGGAAGCTTTTAGTTGAACTGACACATGTGGAAGTGTGAAAGGAAACAAATGGCAATCTCCCTCCTGGAATTCCTCTTTGCATGATTTGCAACTGAAGATAGAACCTTCTATTTTGCACGTCTGCCACCTATTTCCAAGTAGTTGACTTTTTCAAGTAATGGCTTTTAAACCAATCACTTAAGTTGTATAATTTAATTGATCGCTCAATTACTTTGTCGGAGGAAAGAAGGAAGAGGAAAGCTGCAGTCTTGTCCTTTTTCATGTCTGCATGCAGCTGATTCTTTTGCCTTTGATTCTCACCAAACTGGATCTGAGAGTAGCTGGATCTGGAAGCAAGCTGGATCTGGAAGCGGCTGGAATTGGAAACGACTGGATCTGGAAACAAGCTGGATCTGGAAGCGGCTAGAATTTTGCCTTCGCCTTGTCTTCTCTTTTATCCTTGAAGCTTTTGCAGTTCTTCTCCTGTACATGCATCAGTGCAATGTCTGCCGTAAATAACTCTTTATTTTTAATTGCATGTGAGCAATTAAAAATTCTGGAAAGCACTCCGGGTGAATGCAACTTCAATGAAGGTTTCAACTGGAAGATTGGAAGCACATGCACAAGATCCTGGAAGGAATTTTCCACGCACTGATTTCTTCACGGGCTGCATTCGAAACAAGAGGATGAAGCCTTTGTGCTGGAAGCTTTTGCAATTATGAGATCTGGATCTGGATCTGGGCCTATTGACTTCAACAAATCTAGAAGCTACGCATGATTCCGCTGAGCTTTCTCTTTCATCCCGCTTTGCCATGGCTGGAGCAATCTTTGTCTGAACAATTCTTTTTCTCCTTATCTTGCCAGAATTCTTCAAAACTGGTGCAGATCTGGATAATTCTTCAGATTCGGAGGATATATTCAATGTATTGGACATTGATTTAAGCTCTCTTTCTCTTATAAAGCACCTGTAATGAATTCCTGCAATTAATTCAGACAAAGATGGCAACCGGAACATGAACAATGGATTTTAATCATAAAAATCTGCATAATTCAACTCTGCTGCCCCAAATTTGATGTTTTATTTGCATGTAAAGCAAACATGAATTTTACCAACTTCCCCTGAGCACCTGTATCACTTATGCAAACAATTATCCAGACACAAATCAACCTCCTTTAACTTGTGCGTCAAAATTGGAAGCTTTCAGCATTAATTTCACCTTCTTCTGAGCAAAAATCCTCTCCAAATGGGGTGCACTTTTTCTTTGGGCTGCACTTCTCTACCTGTGAATTAATTAATTCATCCATATGGCAGCCCCTGCTTATATAATTTTCACCATTCTATTATTAATTAATGCCTTTCCTATTCGTGGCAATTAATTAATTAATTAATCATGCTTTTCTCTCTAACTGGTGTGCTAAAATTGCATGTTTAAGGACAGCCATCCAATAAATTAAATTTAATCAATTTAATCATCCACCCTTCACTCCATTTAAGCTTCACAGTGTGCTTTAACCTTAGCCACTGAAAATAGGAATTAATTTAATCATTTAATACTTTAAAAATTATTATTTCTCTCCCAAATGGGGCTGCATTAAATAAATTAAATTTATTTAATTTTGGAATTCTATTTTAAAATTCCTTTTGTCCACTTCCCTTTGTTGACTTTTCCACTAGCTTGGGCACCAAAATTGGGTGAATAAATATTAACAAATATTTATTTAATGCATTATTATTCACCCAAGGTGGGTCGCACTTTTTGGAGTAAGGAATTTCTATTTTTAAAAATCACATGACAATGGGATTATTTACCCTGCAAGGCAGCCCTGAAAATCCCATGATTCACTTAAGTCGTTTGACTTTCATAATGAGATTATTTACCCTGCCAGGCAGGCAATAAAATCCCATGATTCCCTTAAGTTGTTTTTTCTTTTATTCCACAATAGGAATTTTTACCCTGCAAGGCAGGTAAGAAATTCCCGCCTGCCTGCTGCCTCCAATTATCCCATTGTGACTTAAGTGGCGTTGCTTTCATGGGAAAAAGTACCCTGCTGGGCAAGTACAAAATTTTCACTTGCCTGCTGCTATCAAAAATCCTATGATCCACTTCAAACCCTCTTTTTCCAAAAATGCGGCCAGCCCAGAAAAAACTTTGTGGTGCACGACTTCGTCTTTTCTGAGAGAACCAAATCTCCAATGGCGAATTCCTTCTGGCACAACGTGCATATGTGATCCCTAGTTACTCCAGGCCAAGAATCAGGCCAAACCGGCAAAGGAATTGATTTAGAGAAATTTCACAGAAAATGAAACGGGAAAACACAAAAACACAAAAAACTGCCAAAAGTCACAAATAAAGTGCAGAACTCATTCCTAGTTAAAACCCTTCTGGTATATATTAATAATGATATGTTTGATCACAACAGTGTTAAATCGGAGCGCAAATTGCCTCAAACAGGGCTCAAAATAATTAAATACAAATTTCTCGCAGACAAATCCCGACGACAAAATATAACAATTTTGGGCATCTGGGTATTTGGCGAAAATGGCTAATATGGCTCTTTGGGAATATCCTGACACAAAACAAGAACTTTCAGGCAATAAAAACACAAAACGACCCATTATTTTAAAAGTACGAAATTTTTTCGGATAGGGTAGTCATAGATTTCAGGATGAAATCTGGGGACACCACATCTAGTATGAGATTTGGGGGAGGTATAATTGTTTGTTTAGAAATGCAAGTGTGAAATATCCCTAGTTGGGATCTTACCACAAAATTGACAACACATAGAAATTTGCAGCAAAAATACTAAATCTGATTTTTGCAGATTTTATGCAGAAAAAGTACAGCTAGGGCAGCGAACAGAAAAATATGAATAACTCTCAAAATATCCGTTCAAATCACTTGAAATTTTAAACGAAACTAGATAATAATATGAAGAACACAAGGGAAATATTTTTGGAATTTTTCAGTCAATATAACGCTACCAGAAAATTACAGCGTGCCTAAAATAGCCGGGAAACTTCGAAAATTAATATCTTTCCGAATACAAATGCAATAATGATGAAACTTGAGAAATAACATATATAAATATAGAAGATGCCTTTCCAACCTTCAGATCTGAAAACGGCCAACTGGAAACCCTAGAAATTAGGGCTGCAATTTCCCAAACAAGTCGCCCCCTTTGGTAGATGGCCAAAACCCTTGTGAAATCCTCCGTAGATGATGCCAAACCCTTTCTCTATGGCTGCCGTAGGTCTGATCCGAAAACTAGCTGAAAATCTCCACCAAAACTCCCAAAAACTCTCAAACCCTAATTCTGAAAATGCCTCTGTAAAACAGCCCTGAAATCAGCTCCAAATGACAAGCTAGGGTAGATCTCTCACTACCGAAGAATGCCCTGCTAGCTAGGGATGGATCTCTCACCACCGAAGCTAGGGTTCCCGTGGGATCTTACTCCACAAGCTAAAAGTTGCAAACAATAGTTGCACATAAAAAAGAGATATAGGTGTATGCATGAATGACTATCCTTTCACCCCTCTTCTCCTTTTATAACCTTTTTCATGTCAGAGAAACCCAAAAACCCCCAAGGCGCACTTTCTCATAAAGAGGGCCCAATTAAAAATAACTTAAAGTTGCTTTTTCCCTTTCTAGGCGCCTTGGCCCATAAAGTGACCCCAATGAAGAAATATAACATTTAATGCCATTCATATCCCCTCAAGTCGCCAAAAAGGGACTTTAAGTGGCCCCAATGAAGAAACATAACATTAAATGCCAAAAGTGTCCACTTAAGTGATCCCAACGACAAAAATAGAATACAAAGGGCCCATTAAACCCTCCCAGCGACCAAAATATAACAAAAACATAGTAGGAAATCAGACAACCATCCCCAATAACCTCCAAAGTCGTTAGTCCCTTGGGAATGACCAGGGCTAAGACCAAAATAGGGCCGTTAGGCCAACTGCTCGAAATTGGGGACATTACAAAGTGGTTCTGTATCCACCTTTTTCAGCTACCTTGATTTAAGATCTTTGACCCTCTTCCTTTGAGATGTCACTTTCAGGTGTATGACCTTATAGGGCACTCGTGAGCTATTAGGATGATGACCTTCTAGCCCATTGTCAGAGTAGTTATGGGTTGTACGCACCCTTTGGATTTCATCAGTTGGTATGCAGAGAGGGATAGAGTAGTGAAATAATGCTCATTTGTGCATACCATCACCAGGGCACTTGACCTTCTTACTCTCATTTCAAGTGTTGTGGATCTACTTGATAGTGGTGTTGGTGACCTTCTAACTTATTGGCCTACAATTAGGGTTACGGGGGCAAGGGCACATTACCGGTTTCGCCTTTTCCCTTGAGTGTCCGTTTGCGTCGGATGCCATTAAAGTTTCTAGGGTGATTACTGTGCTTTCTCCTAGGATTGTCTAGGTGGGCCTATTAGCCATGGCTATTATGAGATAGAAACTATCAGGTCTTGCTTTGGCAGCTTCGTAGTGGACGGTGATGATGTTTTTGGTTTTTTTGGCCCAAGCCTTGTGCAAACACATGACAACGTTGTTTTTCATCCTTGGTCATGTTTTGATCTTCCTTAACTCCATGCTTCATTGCTTCCCATCTTCAAAATCACCTCTATAGTTTGAATTTGAATATCCAACTAGTTTGAAATCTGCTGCCTTGGAGTAGCTTTGCCCAAAATTCAATGCCTCCTTTAGATATCAAACAATTCTCTTTGCTGCTACCCAGTGACTTCTTCCAGGTTGTCGTATGAATCTAGAAAGAACACCAACGACAAAAGAAATGTCTGATCTAATTGTGGTTACATAGATTAGACTTCCAACGAGTTGTCTCTACTTAGTTGTATTTATGAAATGTGAAGTATCATTTGATGTTGGCTTCAAATTTTGTTCCATGGGCATGCTAAGTGGTTTGCAGTTTTTCATTCTAAATTTGCTCAGAATTTCATCAATGTATTTCTGTTGTGTGATGAAAATGTACTTTGATTTTGAATCACTTTAATACAAACAGTAATGAAAGTGACCTAAATCTATTATTTCAAATCCTTTCATCAACTCTGATTTCACTTTCACAATGTTCCTTTTCATTATTTCCTGTGAGGAGCAAATCATCCACATATACAACCAAAAATACAATTGTTTTGACAAAACGAGTTGCATCTTCAATTCCAAAATGTTGGAAGTTCATGTTTTGGAGGTGCTCAACAAGCTTTTCATACCATGTTCTAGGGGCTTGTTTAAATCCATACAACAATTTCTCCAACTTGCACACTTTGTTCTCTTGGCCGTCAAATGCAAAACCTTATGGTTGAGTCATGTGTACTGTTTCTTTGAGATCATTAATTAGAAAAGTAGTTTCTATGTCCATTTGATGAACTTTGCATCCGTTATGTGTTGCTAAAGTCAACAAAGTTGGAATAGTTGTCTATTTTGCAGCTGGTGCAAATATCTCATTATAGTCTATCCCTCCCTTTAGAGAAAATCCCTTCGTGACAAGCCTTACTTTGTGTTTTTCAAGTGAGCCATTTGCTTTGTATTTGTTGTGAAAGACTCACATGTAACCAATTGGCTTACAATTGATTGGAGGATCAACTAACTCCCAAGTTCCATTTTTGACCAAAGCATCATATTCATTTTTTATTGCTTTTCTCCATGCATCATCAAGCTTTTCGGCTTGTTTGAAGGAAATTGCTTTGGAGTCAAAAACGATATTGACTTCTTCTTCCAGATGGCCTTCTAAGGCAAAGTTTTCATGGTATCTTGAATCTCTTCCAGGATTTTGTCTATTTTTTGGTTGGCTTTATATGTGCTTCTAGTGAATGTTTTTTCCAACTTTATCAGGTCTAACATCTTTCAATGTCTATGCGGCCCATTTTGTCATCTTTTTTTATGTTTCCTATAAAACAACTATTGCTTGCATTTCTTGATTTGAAGCTCCATCTTTTTGCTGTTGCTTTGCAAACTTGTTTTCATCTTCTGACGAGGTTCCAATTTCTTTTTCGGGCGGTTTCATTTTCAATTTTAGTAGACAATAGATTCAATAAATTCCCTATTACTTGTCCCCCCTCACTGTTTGGAACATGCATATCATTCTCCTTGAAAACATCAACTTTTGCAAATTTCTCTAGAATCAATTGTCGATCATTGCTGGCTATCTTTCACAGATTAAAAAAACAACATATCTCGCTACGAGGAACTTCTTGTTTTTTTCATCAAATAACTAGTTGTTTTAACTGTTTCCTAACTAGTTGTGTATGAAGTAGTGAATGAAGAACAAGTTAAAGAATTTTAAAGGATGATTATTTTGCACTAATTAAAATCATTAACCTTGCACATTCAAAATAAAGCATTAATACTTGCAACTATGCTAAAATGATAAGATGATTGCTTGAAAAATGCAAAGGGATAAGTGCTTAGATGTGCAAAATATTACAGGGCTGATCTGGGTTTGGAAACTGGAAGAAACAAGTGTTATGGATTTGGAAATGCCTCGTCTCTAATTCTGGAATTGGAAATTGCTCTGGTGCAGGACTATACAACTACTGTACGATCTTGTCTGATTTTGTTTGGTCTCGACTTCTTTTGTACAGCCTTGAACATGTACGCAGTGGGTTCTGTAACTTTGCTTGCCTGGAAATGAGTGTCGCTATTTGTCGTTAGGGCTTACACAACTTCGACATCACCTGTAATAATCGACAACAAGTAGAAACCCTAAATACCCGCAACAAACTTCTTGAAAGAATTAAATAACCAAAAGGAGAAATCAATGTGTGGGTGGGTTGGATTACCCCTGACAGTGAACTCTTGCTGAACCAATCCAAGCGCTCCACTACATCCCCTCGAGTAGGAGCAAACGTCATGTAGTTCTTCTGGTGTAGGTGCAAGTGTGTGTGGATATCTAAGCCAACCCTCTATTGGTGTCTTTGTGTCTCTTAACACAAAGGAGAGTGGGCTAACTATAGAGTAGAGAATGTACCCAATGCAATAATAATGTGATACGGTGTGCTTCAAATGCTTAGACAATCTGTTTTGTCCCTTGAAGACCTTTGCTAATGCTTAGAGTGACTGGCTCTTGCTAAGACATGGCTTTAGGACCTTTGAATTCTTAGAAATGGAGGAAGCTAGACTCTTGAACCTGGTTTGAGTGCTTCACACATGTGTGGTGGCTGCTCTAACTGATGTGCAATTGCTTTTTAGGGATTTTGGAGAGCCTTGAGTGCTTTAGTGTTGATATTTACAATGGGAGCTCATGAAAATGCCAGGTGAGTTATGAAGTGCAATCGACTTTGCTTGTATAGGTTTCCGGAGGTTAAACATTCACATTAAGGACAACCTAGGAAGATGAAACACCACACACAATATGTTCAAATTGGAAAAAGAGTCGTTAGATGGAAGGGTACAAAACTATGAGTTATCGAGGACCGTACTCCACTATGGCCTTGAGTTATACGGTTTTGCATAGGCAGACAGTGATGCAAAAGCTGAAGTTCGGGAATGATGCTTGGGGTTGAAATACCTGCTCTAGTTAATTAATATTTTCTGGATGAATGACATAGTAGTGTGCAAAGATGAGCAAGTCAAGAGAGAGATAAATATACTGATTAGGCTTAGAATGTGAGCATTTGTCTTAGCATAGGAAAAAGTCAAACTTGTCATTGCCAAAGAACACGTTACCAAATTTAAGTGTCTGCACCCTTATGCCTTTGAGGATTCTGAATATTCTAAAAGGATGCATTTGTGACTTTTGTGGTCCAACTTATTCCTTTTCTCCTTTGGAATCAATGCGTAACATGTGGATATGAAAATATGAAGATGTTGTATTGAAGGAAGATGACCACATCAAACTTCATACAAAGTCTTTGTTTGAAGGGTTGTTGACAGTGACCTGTTGCGGAGCTATAGTACTGTTTGAGGTGCTTCTACCTAGAATTGCAGATTTACCCCTTTGAAGTACAACATTGCACAAACCATGTTTATCACAGTTCTGTTCATCCTCTCAAGTACTTCATTTTGTTGTTGAGTGTAAGGGATTGTGAGATGATGTTTGATCTCATTTTTCTTGAGATAGGCTTCAAACACCTTTGACGTGAATTCACCATCATTGTCAGTCCTTAGTGTTGCAATACAAGATTGTGTTTCATTTTCAATCATTTTTCGAAACCTTTGAAAAGTTTCGAAGGTTTCTAATTTTTGGTTTAGAAAGTAGATCCAAGTCATTTTTCTATAGTGATCAATGATTAACATGAAGTACTTACGACCACTAGCAAAAGAGTTGGAAGAGAACATAGGTCATAGTGAATCAATTGTAATTTTCTGTTAGCTTTCCATCTTGATAGTTGAAATGATTCATTTTTCGTGTTTAGCTAAGATGCACACTTTACATTTTTACTTTTATTGGGCAGATTTGACAATCCTACAACACCATTCTTTTGCATTGATCAAATGCTGTCATATTTGGTATCTCAAATCTTGCATGCCACAAAAGACTTGGTGACATTCTTTCTTCAATGAGATGAGTAGAGTCTGTTTAAGTTAAAGGACTTTGAGTTGTAGCAACTTTCTTTCCTCAAATCTAGTCATGATAACTATATTATTACATTTTCTTGTGATTTTTGCTTTTCCATCATCCAACAAGATGGAGTGGCCTTATTGTCGAATAAGCACAAAGACATCAAGTTTTGTTTTAGTTGAGGAAGGTATAGGACATTGTTGAGAATGAAATCCTGAATGTTGGTGAGTTGAGTTGATTGTTCTTTTTCCTTCAGGGAGCAGTCTTGTTCCATTTGCCAAGTATACATGATTACATTTTCATAAAACTCCTAAAAGAAGTCCCTTCTGAAAGTCGTGTGTTGTGTGGCATCAATATCTAGAACCCACACATCAAACCAAGTTGAGTTCATTGAGGCATGGTTGACATCATCTAAAATTGAATTTAGACATTCACTTTCATACTGAGCTGAGTCTAATTCTATGATTTGTTTCTTTTCCTTGTTTGCTTCTTTTTATTTTTGATAGGCTTTGACATTGACCCATGATGGTTTGCATTCATGAGCCTCATGAATCCCTTTTCTACCATGTTTGCAAAACAAATTTTGTCTGTCATTTGCTGATGTTGACCATTGTTTCTGCTAGGTTTTCCTCCTCGTCCTTTATATCTTCTTTAACATATGTCATTTCCTTCATTCTTGAAAGGGGAAGCGTTGGAAGAGTTTCCCTTTCCACGGGCATAACAAATGCTCTCTCCCGTCGTTGCAACCTTTCTTCCTAAGGCCTTTTCTCTTTCACCATCTTGACAACCAATTGATCAAAATTGTGTGTCTTCAACAAATTGCTTGCCTATAAAGACTCTAAATAGGTCAAGTATGTGGGAAGAAGAGCTTTTATGAAGTCATATAAACATCATTTTTTGCACCAACAACTTTGACACCATGCTTGATTGCTTGGATTTCTAAAGCCAGACTCATTACATCACCATTTTTCAGCTCAAGATTGAAAGACTTCAATTGCATTCTGCCATGTTTTCCTCCTTGCCCGCTATATCTTCCTTACCGTATGTCATTTCCTTCATTCTTGGAAGGAGAAGCCTTGGAAAGTTTTCCCTTTTGATGAGCATAGCAAATGCTCTCCTGTGGTTGTAGTCTTTCTTCCAAAGACCTTTTCTTTTTCACCATCTTGACAACCAATTGATCAAAATTGGCTGTCTTCAACAAATTTCTTGTCTATAAAGATTCTAAATAGGTTGACTATGTGGGAAGAAGAGCTTTTATGGAGGAGTCATAAAGACATTATTTTCTTCACGTACAACTTCAACACCATGTTTTATTGCTTGGATTTCTAAAGCCAAACTCATTACATCACCATTTTTCAGCTCAAGATTGAATGACTTCAATTGCAATTGTATGAATTTCAGTTTTGAATGGGAATCATACAAATATTTCAACTTCTGTAGTGCTTCCAATGGAGTGTTGCACCTTGGATGTGACGAAAAACTTCTCCATTGACTAAGGTCCTTATTAAGGCCCATGCTTATAATTTTACGCTTCCATATTTATTATTCTGGTTTTGTTGTTGGTTCAGCTAGTTGTGTGTCTCCATTACAAATGTCAAACCATAATTCATTGATGATAAGAGTATTTTTGACTTGTCATGACCATTTTGACTAGGTGTCCTTCCTAGTTAGTGTTGTACCAAATATTGATGTGATTGAATGCATTTTGTTGACATAGGAAGATGGATTGCTTTCCAATAGGTTCCCCCTTCTATATACCACTAAATTGATATAACAAACTTGTCGATATGCTTGCCCTTCCTATATACCCGTCGGTATGTGGAAGAAGCGTTTCCTTGTTATATAACTGACAATACATGAAAAAGATGTTAAAACACAGGAGAGCAAAGTGATACATGGTACTTAGGTAATATGTGAGAATGAATTGTTCTATCAATGACATTTGCTTAAAGGGCAGTCCTTATATGTGGGCGTAACTTCCCCATATACTTGGAATTTCTAACTGTTAGGATTTATGTCTTGCGATAGTGGCGAATAGGTAATAGAGGGAAATGGGGAAATGAAAAGTTCATTCGTATTTCTCCTCGGTGATTTATATGGATGAAGGCATAGACATCGTTGTTACAACTTTATTAGGCGTTGGATTTAGTAGTTCAAGTGCGACGACTTTACTCGTTAGCATGAACCAAAGGTACTGCATATACTGAATGCTGCCATTCGATTTAGAATTTTTAATCTTTTTTGAGCTTTTTGACTTATTTTTATTTTTTTAAATAAGTCACAAACAAATAGTAATCCTCCAAAAATAAAAATAAAAATGCTTCTTCCCTTTTCTCTCCCTTAGTTTTTTTTTTGACCCAAAAAAGTTTTAAAAAACATATGAAATTGCAAACTTTAAAGAGATTTATTTATAGATGTTGTAATGTCCCCTTTTTCAAATTAATGGACATTAATAATATTTCTAAGTTGGGCCCAGTCAATTCATCATTTGGGGGCAACTTATTAATATTATTATAAGAATAAAATGTATTTTTAAATACTGGCATTAGAAGACCCCTTTTTGGTCTATTTTCCATTGTATTCAGTTGGCGAAAGGGAGAATAAAGGAGAAATTAATAATTTAATTTTAGGACTAAAGTAATTCTTATTACTGGTACTTCAATTAATTATTAAAGGTGGGTGGAAAAAGTAAAGCAATATTAAAGTAGAAAATAAAGTTACTTTACTAATCCCACAGGAAACACCCCACTTGATAAATAGAGACATAAAAGTATAAAAGGAGGTGAAAAAGGGTTCATTTGGCATCTTTGGTCATTTATCTGATTTCACTTTGGAGAGTTGAATACATTTGCTTTCAGTTTCAGCCATAGAGGACGGAAACCCTCCTTGGTACCCTATTGGGCACGAAACCCCTCAATAGAATTTAGATTTGAGGACGAAAACCCTCCACATCTATTGGATGACTTCATTCGGAGGTCACATTTGGGCGCAAAGATCATATTTTCAGAGCTAGGGCATATTTTCCAGGCACATTTTCTACATTTTTCGCTTCAGATTTGCATTTCAAGTGAATAAATTCAGCAAGTGGAGAGACATTTGACAAGACTTCAAGTAGGACAGCTAGGGCACGATTTGCAGCCATATCTAGGGCTATCTACACCCTGTGGGATTTGCAGCCATATCTAGGGCTATCTACACCCTGTGGGATTTCAAACTAGTGTTTAGGGCATCATCCGTGGGCAGATTTCTTCGATTCCAGGTTGCATATTCATCATTTGGCCTCTTCATGCCACCTAGGGTGTCATTTATCAAAAAGTTGCTGTAAATACACGGGTATTTCTTTGTTTTTGGGTGTTAAAAATAAATAAGATAAATTCAGAACCTTGGCGAAAAAATTCTTTTCTTTCATGATTATGTAACTAGAGGCTTATTGGATGTTTTAAGCCTTCTGGGTATTCTAGATTACGGATATTTTGATCCATAAATAAAAATTTCAGAAGTCTGCATTTTTTGGTATCAAGGGTTTGAAATAAAAATCAGGACATTATATTATTCTTGGCATTAACAGCCGATTGCTGTCATAAATTTCAGTTTGCTGCTATATTTTTGCAGAAAGGTTTGTGGGAATCTGATTTTACCCTAGGCACTAGGGTTTAGAGAATTAAATTACTGAATATTCATTCTTTTCCAGAATTTATTGTTGGCCGAGTTTGCATAGTTTCAGATTTTAGTTTTGGGGTTTGGGGAAAACCCGTTTGGTACTGATTTTACCTTGAAAGGGGACATTATAGATGCATCCAGCTGTAGCCATAGGTCATATCGCTCTGAAGGCTTATTTGTAGCTTTGAAGCCAGGAAAACAGGAAATATGGCCAACATGTGCGGATTAGAAATATTACCAGACTGCACAATTTAGATTTGGACAGCCAGGAAAGAGGAAGACCAACAAAGATCAGGATTCCAATTCAGAGCCTGCGAGGGCGTACGCTTCAATGCATATACAGGCGCACCTGTCAGGCTTTGCCAACGTTTGAATAGAAATAAATAATTGCAATGCTTCAATATTTAGGCCTGCAACTTGTTGAACACCATACGGTATTCAGGCCTGGAAATTAATTAAAAGAACTGCACATTTTCAATGCTTGTATGGCCTATTCCAGATTTGCGTTCAGACTTTAGGAGGCCACCCTCAAACAGCAGTAAATTATATTCAAATGTTTAAGCCAAGCACTACTTAACACTGCCTTCACACACGCCAACCAATGAGTAGTACAGCAGTGCCACACAAATATCAAAGCCAGATAATAGAATAAAAAACGGTGCTCCAATAAAGAGTAAAACACTTGATATTTGAAAATGGAAATGTATTTGTAGCTGGTGGAGGAAAATGAAATATTGAATGAGCTGCGGCTCTGATGCCAATGTCACGTCAGGACTGGACTGAAAATTGACAAACGAATTCAATGCAAGCCAAAGCTTGTATTCATTCATCTTCACAATGAAATGAAAGTACATTTAAATAGCCAACAATGTGACTGTTCAGTTCATCTTCAACATGATTGTTCATGTTCTACAAGAGGACAGACAAATACTACATCTAGGATTATGCACAATAATATTACAATTTGGGGTTCTGTCCTCACTTGGCTAACTATCTTGGATGTGGTTAGTGGTTTGCATTTTAGCTTGCCCTCTGTTGCTTTGTTCCATTGCGTTTGCTTTTGAATTTTTGTGTTTAGCTATTTTCATAGCCTAGGGTATTCTTACTGGAGTTCTCTATTTTAACTGGTTACACTTTCAAGTTCTATTGACCTATTTTGGTCATTGTTAAAATTAATATAATTTCTTTCTTTCATAGTGATGGCTGACAGAAGGAAGGTAGGGCCCTTTTCATCTAAGTAAATTAATTTCTATTTTATAGTATCTGCAATCAACTTAATAAGGAAAATAGAAGTAGTCTCTGCAATCAATACACAGTATTGTGGACTTGTTAAAATCAAACTTTACGACCCCTGAATTTTATTACTCAAGTTATTACTGGTCCAAGGAAATAAATAGAAACTCTTTATCTTTCTTTTGTGTCTCCCTGATATTGTATGGCTGTCATATCTAACTGCATAATCTTGATTGGGTGTTTTGCAGATGCCAGATGCAACACTGGGAGAAATCAAGAAAGCCTATTACAACTGTATGAAAGCCTGCCATCCAGATTTAAGTGGTAATGATAACGAGACAACAAATTTCTGCATGTTTGTAAATGAAGTTTATGAGGTAAGGCCTCTCTCCATAAAAATTGTCAGCTGACAATTTTCTGTCTTTTGTTCAATTTGTACTCATTTTTGTCAATACTGTTTTAGTTGATTCTAGATAACCTTTCCTACTTGGGTTTATAACATCAACAAATAATTCGTATGGAACAAAATTCTCTGTATGTGTAGATATTGAGTGATCCTGTGCAGCGAATGGTCTATGATGAAATACATGGGTATTCTTTGAGGACTATTAATCCCTTCTTGGATGATTCTCAGCCAATGGACCATGTATTTGTCGATGAGTTCAGTTGTATAGGTAAAACATAATTGTTCTTTGTTAAAAAAATATCAACTTCCTTTTTTAAAACATATATCTGATAATATTGTAGTTTTTAGACAAAAGGACCACAAGTTGTTAACAGGCTACATGTGGAGGTATTTAAGTTGTCCATCTTCATGGTCATTCAGATTTTGCTGTATTTGACATTGAGAAGGATTTCATTACGCATGCCAGTAGTAAACAAATTTTTATTTGGCAGATAACTGATTAAGTAGTAAAAGAATAAGATATAAAACACGGATTCAAAGTTTGTTAAGAAATATCTTAAAATCACAATCCTATAATATAGTGAGACCATGCCAAAAATAGTCACCATTCTTTGAGGGATGGAAAATTCTTGCATAACAGTATGCTATTTTAATGAGTTTCTGAATGTTATCCCCAGGCTGTAAAAATTGTGCAAATATTGCTTCTGGAATATTTAACATCGAGGAAGATTTTGGAAGAGCAAGAGCTGTTTGTCAGTCAGGAAATCCTGAGTTAGTTCAACAAGCTATCGATTCCTGGTAACTGTAACATCTTTGTTTTTTTTCGATTCCATGTTTGCTGCATCGAGACCCTAGATTTGTTCGGCCCACTTAGATATTTTTGAATTCACATCATAAATTCAGTTAGCCTTTTTATGGGTGGAGTTTTGAAAGAATTCCATCAAAACTTGATTTTATTTAATTATTTTAGTACAGTATGACATTCATATCACCTTGAGTCAAAATTCAGTTTGTTCACTGGCAAAGCCTGTGCTGCTACACGGTTTATTCTAATGTTTTATCTTGTTTTTTGGCAAAATTACCATATACTATTCGGCATTACTTTGATTTATTAAATATACTCATTGTTATATATTTAATTTTTCTCTGATTGGTATCTCTTTGTAATGTCCCTTTTTAGGGGGACTAAGGAAATGGCTAAAAGGTCACAAATCAGATTTATAGAACTGCTGTTATAACCCTGCAAAACTGAATTTCAAACCCTTCCTAGGGCAGCGACCTTCCTAGGAAAGAACAACCCTTTGAAATGGGGTTAGACCTTGCTAAAATACTTCTAAACTTGTGCCAAAATTAATAGAAAACCCTTATCACTCAATTGCAGCTGTTAGAAATCAGATTTGCATGAGAAATTAATTCATTACAGAACCCTAACCAACGAACATTCCCAATCTTGCTAAAAATAGAACATCACCAAAAATCACCAAACTCGAGATATCGGCTTAATAACATATAGAGAATAAGATGATGATTTCAGATTTGCCAAAATGTCACCGTACATACCAAAACACCATCTCACTATAGGTCGCTCCACTTGAAATAAAATAGAATTTGCACCAAAGAGACAACACATGCAAGAGAAAGATACTTTATTTCCATCAAACCAACTTGTACACCAAAAACTAATGAAGGGTTTTCATCCTTCACAAGTTCCCCAACCAAGGTTTTTTGTCCTTGGATGAGATCCTCAACCCAAGGGGTTTCGTCCTTGAGAGAGAGAGTAAAGGGGCTACACTAGCCAACTTTCACCAAAATAAGAATAATCACCAAAACATGAACATTAATGCCCAAGCGACCTTCTTAAATAGCCATAAGGAGTGCTTAAACAAACATGAACATCATGGCCGACCCCTTAAGTAGGTGTTTTTAAATATAAGAAAGGGTATTTGGAGCCTACATGCTCTCAATACCTTTATTACTAAACTAAAGTTTCTCTATTGGAGCACAAGGTTTCCAATAGGATAAATGATAATAAATGAAAATAACTATCTAAGAAATAATAAAAATATAATTCAGATTTCCGCTAACTTTTCTCCTTAGACCCACAAGGAAAGAATGGGCTAAGGTCTTCAGAAATCAGCCTCAAAAAAGGGACATGCCAATGTGCATCCGGAATTTTGTCACTGCGACTGAAATTTCTGCTTCCTTTGGCACAATTGTGTTGGCAAGATTAATCATCCAGCTTCCTAGGGAATTCTCCATCTCTGAACTTGTTCCTCCGTATTGAGCTAAGCCTTTTGAAGCTTCCACTATCACATTGTTTGGCTCAAACAATTCTTCCATCTTATCTTTGTTTGGGCTTTTGGTCTTATACAAGTCCTCCTAGATAAGCTTCTTGAAGTGCTCTTTGATTTGATCTGCTGAGTTCCGTTGGGGTGAGTTGTCCTGGAAGAGATCACAACAGAGGGCTCTAAGATCAACAAACATCTTAGACTTAAATGATTCTCCCTTTTGAATAACATTTTGTAGCTTGGTGGAGGCTTCTTCAAGAACTTCCATTCTCCATTCGACACTAATTTGACCATGTACGAGACATATTGTTCTTGGAATCATCAAAAATCTTCTTTGAAAGGAGAACTTTTTCATCAGTAAGGGCCATAATGCAAAGATCTTGGGTTACATCAGCCCAAATCTTCGTCTCTTTTTCATCGCTTTCAACCCCTATGCTTATCCGTTTTTGTGTTGCAATGATGTTATCATAAGTTTTACAAGCTTCATTAATGAATTCCAGATTTGTGAGAAGAATCTTCTCAACCCATGCTTCTGCAGCCTTCCCTTTTCAACTTTTTCAATTACTTAGGAGATTGTTTCCCATAGGTTGTGTGGGTTGATTCTCCTAAAGATATCCTTGTTACTTCAAAATCATCCGCATAAACCTCTTGCTCATTCTTGTCTCCTCTGGGCTATGCAATCTCAATTAATTGCTATCCTGAAGTATTTGAGACTAGACAAGAAGCGGTTTTAGTTTTTTTAGAGGGGGAGAAGTACCAAGGAGTGCAACCACAACATCATAATTCGGAAATTAGACTTTAGACTGAACTTTTCTTTTCTTGCTATCAATCATGGGCTGAACCCAAGAGAAAGAGTCTCCTAAAGCTGTTCCTGAAGGAGTAAATGTAAGTGCAAGGGGTGGAGGAAGAGATTGAGAGGTAGAGATTGCTACAGTAGTTGCAGAAGGAGGAGAGGCCCTTCTTACATTCTATGCTTAGGTTTGGAAGCACTGGGGTCTTCTCTAGGATCCTGAGCTTGTCACTTCAATAAAGCTTCCTCCTCTTCATGCAAGATATCTTTACTTTTTTCGTTCGTGCTCTTTTTCTTCTTCTGGTGGATGTAAGGCACTCCCTTCTTTCAATAAGAATCAACGCTCCTAGTCTCTCTTATGCTGCTTCTATCAACTGGTTCTAGCTTTCCCTTCTTTTTGTTGTGCCTCATCCATCTTCTCTGAATCAGATCCCAAACCCGTTTTTGGCTGAATACTTTTTTTTTTTAAAGGTTATTGCTCTGGCTACTTACCTTTTGAAGACACTTTTGGAATTCATATTACACCACACTAAAACAAGACATAGATAACACCTTAAATGAGAGCAAAACCCCGCAATTGTGGGTGAATCACAGAAGGGATAGGTGGAAGACCTATGTAGTTTAAAGCTGGCAAATTTCTTCAATACTTGGAAAACATTTCAGCCAGTGTATTTAATAATGATTCTCTGATGGCTCCTAATATTACGGCAATACAAATATAAAGTCTGACAGATCAGATTTAATAAGCTCCACTAAGATTGTCCAAAAACCCGCTTAAGTAGCAATGATTGGCAAGTGCCCTAGGTAGACCGATATGTGATATATTTGCTGCTGAAAATTACCTCAATGAAATATCTATTGATAGGCGATCATACCTCTGATGTCAACAATAAACAACTCTTAGAAGAAGTTGGCCCCACTCTGACCAAGTTGTACTAGTAGCCCAGTGCATACCAATGGTTGATTCTTTTCTCTGGAGTTGCTGGAATAATAAAAACCCGGCATGAGGGTTCTAAAGTGGAAAGGAGAACTGTGTGAATCTTCCTACTTCGAATTGGAGTTTCCGTGTAATCCGTAATCTCCAAGGGTTTCCGTCCTGTAAGTGGATGTGAAGGTGGTTTTGTAAGTGGATAACAAAGGAGATATCAAGGGTGTAGTAAAGGGGTAGTAAGGCATGCTAAGATGATCTAAGGAACGTGGGGTGCGCAACGAATCTCTCTTAGGATACCGCTTATCAACTGCTTGTTCTCAGTATGCCCCTTAAGGCACATACTCAGGGAGATTGATCTTACAAAGAGATATGATTAGTAAGAATGAAAAATAAGGTGTATACACATGCCTCAACCAATGATCATCGCATGTCACAATGTAATGTGATATGGTCTTTGTGAAAAGAACATATCACATCGGAGTCAAAAGAAAAAACTGTAAATGAAGTAATAAGGGAAACATATATGAACTCAACTGAATGAAATATACTTATCTGATACTTACCTTCCGTGAACTAAGTCACATAGTGAGTTGCATGTTGATCGTGGAGGGTGCAAAGTTGCCGATTGAACCCAAATAAGATACACGATTGAAGAAACAACGGTAGAAGATAAATTACTAAAATAAGTAAGCAAATATAAAGATGGGAGGGTGCTTGGACATGACTAGATGGGAAGGCTAGGATAGGTCCATATAGCATATTGGAGAAAATAAGGTCGTAAAATAGGACTAAGAAGTCTAAAAGAGGATATAAGGTGTAATGGTGGGAAATAACTGGCCTATAGGAAAGTTAAAATAAGGAAAATAATGGTAGAAAGGTGTAATGTCCCCTCTTTAACACAAGTTCACCATGAGAAACTTTCTGCCCTAGAAGATTTCTTGGGGGATTAAAGGGAAATGCAAGGGAAGTAGTTTATCGTTATATTTTTATGTTACTTTATTAAGACTTGTAATATTTATAAGAAAAAACAACTTTAAGACATTACGACTAATTAGAAGGGGGACTTTCAATTATTAAAGCGACTTTACAATAAAGTGTATTCATAAAGATAAAATAGAAATAAAGAAGTCACTTTATAAATTAAAAATCACTTTTAGTCCCACATGGAACAACCAACTTGGAAAAAAACAAGGAATATAAAAGGAGGTTTGAGTATTCATTTGAGATCATCTTTTGCCAATCTATTTTCTATCATTGCATGTTAAGCTATTTGCTTGCATCAAATCTTCTAAGGACGAAAACCCTTAAGGAGAAGGAGCTTTGGGGATGAAAATCTCTAAGGTTTGAAGGTTAGGGAACGAAAACTTAACTTCTCAACTTTGTGAAGTGGATCCACCCGGGATTCATTATTTTGCTATGGTTCAGAATTTCAGTTATTGGAAGGTTGTTTTTCAGATCTAGGGCAGTTTTGGGGTTGTTTTCAGATTTATTACAGCTAGGGCATCATCTGCAGGTCTGATTTTCAAGGGTTTTTTGTGTTGGGTGATAGCCAACAATCAGTTGAGATTCACTTGTGATAGTTTTGGGTTGTATTTGGCAACCATTTTCATGGCTTTCACATCCATCTCCAGTTTGATCTACACATTTGGAGATTTCAGCATCATTTTTGGGGGTCTTTTTCGTCGGTGGAAAAAATCTAAAGGTTTGCTTGAATTGATAGTTGTTATTTTTGTGATCATTTCGAGCTATCCTTTGCATTGTCACTCCAAGTATTCTAGGAGATGAAATTTTGAAGTTTTAGCTATTCCCAGGTCTGAAATAAATTAAAATAAATTCATATACGTGTTAATTTTTTTTTTCATGTTGATGTTGCTAGAGGTCTCCTAGATGTTTTAAAGCCTTCTGGGTATTGTGGATTGTGGGTATTTTGATAAATAAAGTGAAATTTCAGATTGTATTTATTTGGTATGGGTTTTAAATAAAAATCAAACTGCTGTCAATTTATTTATAAGCATTCTCTAGGAAACCCAGATTTCTTTATTTTATGCCCTCACGCAAGGGGACATTACAATTACTAAAATAAGTAAGCAAATATAAAGGTGGGAGGGTGCTTGGACATGACCAAATGGGAAGGCTAGGATAGGTCCGTATAGCATATTGGAGAAAATAAGGCTGTAAAATACGGCTAGGAAGCCTAAAAGAGGATATAAGGTGCAATGGTGGGAAATAACTTGCCTATAGGAAAGGTAAAATAAGGAAAATAATGGTAGGTGTGAAGACAAATACAAAAGTCAATTTCATAGGCCTAGAAAAATAAGCGATTTTTTGAAAAAATAGGTGTAATATGTCGTTAAATTCCTTACAATACTACAGTCATTACACGTCTGTCAGAATGTTGCTAGGAGCTACGCTTGCAAAGATATCATGATTCCATGGAATATGGGTGTAAATAATCAAAAATTTCAAATTTGATTTGAAACTTGTAAATAGGAGGTCAAACCTTTCATTAGTGACTTAGCTTTTTATAGAATTGAAGATTTATGAGCACAAAGTCAATCGTTTCTAGCGAAATCATAGGCCATAGCTAGGATGCAAGGAGGCAATCAAGATGGATAGGACATACACGCTCAAGTCGAGGTGGATCTAATTGTATTTTTAGTATTTAGAGACACATGTTGTAGATAGAGTGCCTTGGCAGTTTGGGCTACCCCTTCCAATAATCGCACTACCGCTTCCTCCATATAGGTCGAGGCATGCACGAGAGCCTAGAGGTAGGGTAGGCGAGGGTGCATATCATGTGGTCCCTCCATTAAGGCCACGACGAGTACGACCGGTTCCTCAACGAGACGACATACGCCAAAGACAAAGAGTAGAGGAAGTGGCAAAGGCACCTAGAGCACAAACATGCAATGCACATTATAGAGGATAGCCAGTGAGATATGCCACTATAGAGGGGATGCCCCAGAGGCAGGGCGGCCAAATGTGTAGAGACCTCAACACTTGCATTGAAAACTAGAGATTGAGGAGATCGGGAAAAGGCTACTTATCATCCGAAGGGGTTTGCATAATTGACATTCTAGAACGAGATCTTGAAAGGGCAACATGATATATGTGTAGGCCTCCAGTGATGGTAGGTGGAGAGATAGATGGCAACAACTAGTAGTTACTAAGGAGCCAATTGATGATGATGATGTTATGCTAGGTGGGAGAGTGGATGGGGCGGTCGTAGAGGACCATCTAGGACATCTCGGTAAGCAAAGGTGTTTTAAAGTCTAGTTATTAAGTCATTTCCTTTCCTAGAGTAGGGATACATGCTAGGAATTAGGTGATATTCAGTTGATGTTATAGTTATTTAATGTGCATTTAAAATGTGTGCTTTTTGTAGAGAGTCTTGACGCGGAGTGGCACTCCCTTATAGAGAGATCACATAATGAGAATCTTGGATGGTGTTCTTGATTAGCAAGATACATCATTGATGTTTGATCCAGTGGTATCCTTGGTGGGTGAGCATTTCGGATCTTTTAGGCTAAATGACATAGAGAGTCGCAGTTGGGGGAGATATGGAGTTGCAGATGTTTATGCACGTGCATGTTGCCTTAGTGGTTGAGCACGTAGGCAGGCCTGACCAATACTTATGTGACTACAGATAGCCAACAGGTGGATATACAACAGATTAACACTTTAGAGGTTCAAGTGGCAGAGATGTGGGAAAAGGTTCGGGTTTTGTGCTTTAAGGAATTCTCTTTAGTTCGCTCCCTACAAGTAGTGTCTTTCCATAAACATTGCTTCTCTTCTCGAGGGTGAAGGAAATGCTTGAGAGAGAGAGTATGTAGATATGTGTAATGTCCAATTTTTTCGAACTAGTTCTTTTTTGAAGACTTCTTGCCCATTCCATTTCTCGTGGGCAAGAAGAAGGTGAACAAGGGAAGTATTTGTTGAGTTTTTTAGTCTAGACAGTCTGGATACGGGTACGGATACAGGTACGGGTACGGTATGCCGATACGGCAAATTTTTAAAAATCTTGGGTACGGTACGCTTTTGGGTACGTTTTATATATATATATATATATATATATATATGTATATAAAATTATAAATTTAAAGAAGCATTTGCATACTTATTGAAATTTAATTCTCATACATTGCATACTTATTGAAATTTATTATTTCTCTATCACAGTTATTTATCTTAGTGACTGTGATAAGATTCAAGGAGTTTTGATTGTTCATGGTGACCTTCCTTGATCCACTCAGCACGATAATATTGTCTGACATATTTCCCGAAACATCATAACTAAGCAGGAAAAATATGGATCCAAGCTGGAGGTGGGACGATTAGTCCAAGCACGGGAGAATACTTGCTGAGTTTTGGAAAGCTATCCAGTATTTTTGATTACTAATCTGTCTACAGGCGATCAAAGCTCATGATTCTTTCAGAAGATTGCAAGAAGTTGCTTGGTCCAAAAAGGTGCAAAAAAATGGATTTTATTAAAATAAGAAAAATAATGCCATCAATGTGTAGAGCTCGAGAAAATATACACTTTTAGAGAAAAACGACACTTGAAACGGAGTCACAGAATGAAAGTTATGGCACATGCAAGTTTTTGCTACTACATCTTCCCGGGCCCTTTCCAAAAATGGCAAATTTTTACTACATCGTCCCAGACCCTTTCCAAAAATGGCAATTTTTTTTCTATACTTGCGATTTTTTCACCAAAAATCCAAAAAAGGAAATATTTGCCAAAGACGGAAAAAAACAGTCTTTGGCATGTTTTTCTAGACGGGTACGCTTGGAAACGTACCCACAGGGGACAGGGTACGGTGTGGGTACGGAAAACCGTACCCACTACCCGTACCCTGTCCCCTGTGGGTACGTTTCCAAGCGTACCCACAGTGTACCGTACCCCGTACCAGTACCTGGTACGTTTCCAGGCTGGTACGGGGGGCCCTTAGGCGTTTCCAGACAGTCTAGCCAACAGCTTTTCCATAATTTTAGAAGCCAAGATCAGCTACTTCGCATATTTTTTGGGCTTAGAAAACTCTATTTTCAGTCTTGTCTGAGGATTGTCATTTGTAGATTTATAATAAATAATTCAGCCTTCTATTTTGATCCAATTTGGTATTTTTCTCATGTTCTTATCCTTATAAAAATTGTTGATTAGTTTGGGAAAGGAATTTAGTTGATTTACTTCAGTTTTGGTTGATTTTCTTCCTTCATGCAAGTCACCATTCACTAGCAAAATTCAAATCTGCACTTATTTAATTTTGTATAATTGCTACTACTTGCTATTTGGATTGGGATTTGCGGATAATCCGTTTGGGGGTATAATTTGTTCAATTGGGGACATTACAAGAACCCTTTTAAAGTATGCAATCATGTAGCCATATATGTCCTAGAACAACAGTCCAAAGAACAACAGTCCCAAGTCAGAAACCCTGGAGATCAACAAAACAAATATGGTACAACAGTAGTAATATAGGAATTCCTCTTTAAAAATTAGCCCTGTCAGCAATTTGGAGGTTGGAAATAACCTAACAAAGACTAAAAATCCTTCAACGATCAACAACTCAGTCATGAAACTCTTAGAAAACAACTCCTCTATTACTGGAAATACTTGTACAACTGTAAATAGTGAATTATAGTGGTTGGACATGGTGATGACAACACCACTAAAATTTAGTCTCATTATTGTACCAAATGTGTCAAGCAACTATTTTACCTTTGTTGCAGCATCATCTTCGTCCGCATGAGCAAGCTTGTAGAAATGTCTCTTTCATCCCCTCATCTTCAACTGCAACCTCATACTCTTTATCATTTGATTGAGCTAATAACAAACTCAGCTTCTCTATCTCATCCATACCATGTGCAAAGAACCTTGCACTTTTCCTATCCATATGAGAATTGTACATACCTTGACTCACAAGAGTCTCTTCATCAATATCTATATGGGTTGGGCCTACACGTGCAACATGATTCGCATCCTTCAGTGTTTTTGGTAGAAACATGTCCATTGTCTTTGTCTTCTTGCTTGTCTCTATGCTATTTGAGCGACATTTTCCATATCCACTTGTCCTAGTGCTCCTTAGATCCACCTTCATAAACAATTTTTGAGTTCTCTTCTACCATTTCACCCTCTACCCACTTTCCAAGATGGAGACTTGATGCATATAGTTCTCTATCCATTGTTGTCCCAATGAGGTGGTCTTTTTTTTCTTGCTAATCTCTTTCACTCACTCTTATGAGAGTCTTCTTTCCCGCCTCTAGCTATTGCAATTGGATTTCCCCCTACATGTAATTTTGGGAACATATTTGTTTAATCTCTTTACCACTCTCTCATGTCTCCATGATGACTTGGAGGCAAGTCTCTTATGTTGTTATATCCTTATCAATCATCTCTTTAATTGTTGTTGTCATACTATCATCTTGTTTCACTTCCTTACATTACTTCTCATACATATGAGCATGTTGGATTGAACCACACTTATGCCTTTTCTTTTCTATCTTCTCTATTGCTGGACCTACATATAGGCCAAACACATTAAGGAAAACAAGAGCTTTCAGCAACACACCATCCGATTCATCATGCTTTATAAACATGCTAATTAGCTCTTTTCTATTGCTTGCATCTTCTTCATAATTTCCTTTCATGTGATGGACTTCCAATGGTCCATTCTTGTTGTCCTACACATGGTTATAGTTGTAGCATTGCATTTTCTCGCTCGCAAACAACATTGTAGTGGCTGGAAACTCTTTTATAACAACAAACAATCCCTCATTGATGATAGGCAGAAAATCCTTCAACCTTGTGACTGAAAACACTTTTTTTACTGTTATAAAAAGTATTAAGGGGTTGGTTATGTTGCAAACAATAACAAAAAGAATAGGAGGACGACTATCATACTTTGGATTATTCACAAAATTCAAAAATGACAGTGATATAGGAGTTGGAATCAACCATCTAGTGACTGAAAATTCATCAACAGCAAATTGAAAATTACTCAAGTGTATGTCTAAAATTACTTGTATGGCAACAAGTACATAAAGATCATATGACTTCCCACTTTTCCTATCAAGCATCTTGTTGCCTCGACAATGGTGACTATCCTCGTAGCTTTTTCCTTCTTGTATGTCCAAAGATTTTTCATATCCCAAACTTTCATGTACAAACAATTTGGAACTTGTATAAAAGTATATGTGCCATTTGCCCCTCAAAGGGTTCTTCACTCTATCACCATTTTCCCTATGTTGTCCATGATGACCACGGATTTTCCGTGATATACCATGAAGCATCAAATTTGACATGAGATCATTCTTTTCAACATGTTGCCCATGATGACAACACATTTGAAATGACATAGTAGGAAGCAACAAATCCACCACTTTCATACCTTTGGTTGTCCACAACTTGTTCACCTTCCTTCGATGGATAAAGAATGATTGAGATATCTTCAACATATCCATCCTTGTGACTCGGAATTTCTTAGTTATGATCAACATTCTCCTTCCTCTTATGACTCTTCACATTCAACAAGTGAAGCCCTTTTCACCTTGAATTCATCCATATTTTGTTGACACATGCAGGAGCATCTTCATAGTTCTTGCTAAAGTCATGAACACCATCAACTTTTGTTTTGATTGCTGAAAATTCCAGAAAGATGAACACCAACATTATCATCTGGCCATTGGCCTTCAACCACAAAATTCTCTCCACAATTTTGCAAATCTGACTTTCCTTCTTTCTTTGGCTCATGCTCCATGATTTCTCCCTCTTCCCTCAAAACGTCAAGGGAGAATTATTTTCCCTAATTTCCCACATAGATGTTTTTTTGCTTGAGTGGTTATCAACTTAGCTTCCCTAGCTCTTCTTAGTCATTCATCACAGTCCTTTGGCGGGTCTTCATTACATCTTCTGCACTTAAAAATATGAATTCCTTTTTCTCTTTAAACCCAACATTTTGTTCATTTGATTCCATACCTTTTCCTTTGGAGGACTCTCCCTTCAACTTGCATGGTGGATTCATGTATGGGTTGCTCCTTCTCACCTTCTTGCATCTCTGATTGTTCTTTTTCCTCCTGCTCCACCATCAAAATTTCTTCCTTCGGAGCTTCTAGTATTTTTTATTCTCTCTTCTTTTTGCAGCCTTGTTTTTAACTGTTCTAATTGTATCACCATTGTTGGAATGGGATTTAACTTTTCTTCCCTATCGTAAGAAATTCACTCGAAAAAATATTGGTCAATTAGTTGTTACTCATCATGATTCACATGATAGGGAAGATCACCTGCTTTGATGCCACTATAATGTCCCATATGAGACAAATCTAAGAAATTCTAGAATTTTTCTGAAAATCTTATACAAAATATAACAACAATCTAATTTTTATGCAAACCCTTAAGAGAGAAAATTCAACAATATGAAATCTTCACTTTATTGATCAAATAATCACAATACAAAAATACCCATAAGGCCCAAAGCATCTAGAAACCCTCTTGGTACAAGTAGATGATGAAAAATAAATTTTCCAACAAAAGTCTGAATTTATTTTTATTTCTCACACCATAAAACAAGAAAAATAACCGCATAACATTACAACAATTTTCTCACAAAAGATGCTCAAGATGACATGAAGAGACCAAAGGGAGATACTGCAAACTAGAACCAACCAATTTCATGTCTGCTATTGATGCTCTAAATGGCGATCTTAATCCAAAGGGGTGTAGACAACCTTAGAAATAGTTGCAAATCATGCCCTAGTTGTCCCTGAATGAAGTCTAGTGGATTGTCTCTCCACTGGTTGAATCTCTTCGCTTCAAACATAGATCTGAAGTGGGAAAAGTAGAAAGCATGCCCTAGTTGAATTGCAAATTGACACAAATTGAAAATAAATGTTCCCTAGCTCTGATGATTTGAAATTATGCTCAAATGTAACCCCTTGAGTGAGGCAACCAAGAAGATATTGAGGGTTCTCGTCATCAATATGATCACAATGAGGGTTTCCATCATGAAGTGATTTTCGAAATGCACAAACAAGAAAAATGCTCAACATTTCCCAAAATGAGAGAGATAATAAACAAATATCTCCCAAATATGACCCTAACACTTCTTTTTATAACCTTTTTATTGCTTCTCCCAAGTGGGGCTCCACATATGGACCTTTAACTTTATTTAATAATGGGACTCTCTATTTAATCATTGAGTTTACTGAAAATAGAAAAATCGCCTTTATTTAATAATAATAAGGTAAGTCTCTTTTATAAAGTCACTTTTTAACTCCACTTAATTATTAATTTTTAGACTTTATTTGAAAAGGGGACATAAACATGCAAGAAGAAAGATACTTTACTACTTTTCAAATCAGCTATAAGCACACCAAAAACCTCATGAAGGGTTTTAAAGTCCATGTGTCACAAGTATTCCCAATGCAAGGATTTGTCATCAAGATGGATGCGATCCTCAACTCATAGGTTATTCTCATCCTTGTCTAGATTCAGAATACATCAAGGGCATAATCAGTCATACCAACTTAACACTAAGATAAGGTTAGGGATACATCACCTTTGTGAAGACATTGAATGGCGCATAAATGCTCCAAGCGACCGCCTTAAATAGCACACAAGTGAGTGAATTTCCATGAACCTGGATCATAATGATGGGCATCCCCTTAGAAGACTAAAGTAGCTTTTAAATAGGGGATTTCAAATGGTATTTGGAGCCTACATGCTTGTGGGTGGACTTTTTTACCTATTCTACTTAAGTTCCTATTAGCATATGGATTTGCACACATGCAAATGACATGCAATAATGTGGGAACGAAGTCCCTCCTCAATGAAGGTGAGGCTGCCTTTATTGAAAACCAAAACTGTATTTACATCTGTACATTCAAAATTGTATGTGGGGGGTGTTTTGGAACATCAATGGAAAGAAAAGTGAATGAGGGAGATGGAATGGAATGAAGGAAAGGAGTGGAAAGGAATGAATTGAAAGAACATGCAAGAGTTAGGTAAAAACAGAGCCTAATATTGCACGAAGAAGAAAGATGAATAACTAACACAAATAAAACAGAGTTTGAGTTAGCTAAACAAGAATGTGTAAAAGGGAACACACATGAGCAAGTAGATAATCAGAGCTTGATCACTGTGAACAAGAACAACAGATTAATAACGTTGACAATAAGATCAAAGACAATATTTGCATGCAAGATTCAAACACTAACATCTAATGAACATAAGAACATCAAATGCTATAAGAGACAATGAATGAGACACAAAGTTCATATTTCATTAACTCCAAAATGTCTTCTCAAAAGAACACAAAGTTTCTTTCTTTGAAGTAAAGCTTGCATACAAAAGTATTTTCTTCTCCTCTCTCAAAGTCACCCTTTACAAATGAGCCCCTCACTTCCTTTTATAACCCAAAAGTTGGGTACAAAGTAGTTAGGGTTTTACATGAACATTAAATAAGGCACTTAAGTGACCTTTGACTTTTTCTAACCAACTTTATTAAAAACAACTAAAAATAGAAATCACTTAAGTTATCCACAGCTTCCCGAAAGCAAATAACAACATCCTTTTCTTAAAAATCCACTTTTTAAAATATACAATAATAACCAGTGCCTTATCCATTGAAATGGGGTCCGCCTATCTCAAACGTATGAGAAATGGACTCTCCCACTTCGTTAGATACCAAGAAAACTATCTCCCTGAACCGTCGGTGAAATTAGGATCTGCCGCTTTTGCTAGTTGAAAGGATCTAAACCTTCCCAAAGTTTCAAACATCTTTTCTTCTTCTGGAGGTTCATTTGGTCGAAGAATAGCCTCACAAAATACCTGCAATTCAAGAATCCTACTTGGCATATCATTTAAATTAATAATCTTTGATTGAGCGTTCTCAAATAAGTTCTTTAATTTGATGCACCGCTCCATTGAAACTGATGAGAAATTATTGGCGGGAGTGTACATGTCCTTAAACAATTGTGAAAATTGCTCTTCCACCTGTTCCGATGAACACCTTTGATTATGTTCATTTACGAGGTTGCAAGGGATCTCAGCTATGAATTCTTGAATCAAGGTGAGTGAAGTGAAGGCTTCATTGCATATGCTCTCATAATGGATCATAGAATCCTCGAGAAGCGTCTTCCTTGATTTGAGATGCAGACACCAAAGAAAACGTGTCCCTCGATGTTCAAATTCGAGAATTCCTTCAATGGCTAAAACTGAGGATTCCATACTCGTCATCTCCTGCAGACTGAGCAATATCTCATCCAAATTTGATATATTAGAAACAAAAGTTTCCTTGAAAGAAAGAATTGGATCAAGATACGCACTGACATCTTCATGGAGCTTAACCGTTGTTTTGATCGTCCCTTGGCCTAAAACGAGAATCTCTGAAAGCCAAGTTTTAGTGACATGGCCCAATGTGTTTATTTCTTTTGATAAATTGAGAGTTTCTTCATCAGGGGCAGCCACTGCATCAGATACTGGGAAAGTGGATGATATGGGATTTATCAGATGTTGAACATATTCCACCAATTGATTCTTTTCGGCCTTGAGCTGAGAGTTCTGAGACTTATATTTCTCAAGTCTCTTTAGCACGATATCAATTGAATCTCGAGCCATTGCCATGTCACTTTCTAATGTGGACCTCCCAAGTCCAAGTCTGGAAACTTCATAATCAGCAGGTGTCATGGCATCACGCTCCTTATCAACTTGTGGGATGGCAAGATCTGCAAATTTGTTTCCGTCATTATCCACCATTATTCGAGAAAGCACCTTAGGCTTCTTGGGAATGACGTCATTCGAAAGTTTGAAAAGGGCATCAAAATCAATGTCAATTGCCTTGACAACCCTCTTCCTTTTCTTAACCTCAGAATCAACCCAGGAAGGAGTATCATTCACTATTTCCGCATACAAAATCCTAGAGCTCGAAGCAATATTCTCATTGTTCTCAACATCATGAGATCCTACAAAAATCCTTTCCACGACCTCGATTTGAGGAAAAATAACCTCAATATCCACCTCCTGATCATTCGGGAGATTTTGGGAAATTTCTTCATGAACTGCATGCTCCGAAGTGTTTGATATTTGGACTACCTGCACCTGAGTGGACGCTTGTGCAAGGCATGGCTGAGGATCATTTGTCATGAGCTTCTGAGAACTATTAACAATGTGAGTAGAAGAATCTCTACTTGAAGTAGAAAATCCTGATACACGCTCTCTTCCTTCACTGGGGCTAGGGTCCTTTAGATTTTTCTCCTCGTGGCACATTATTCGGCGAAGTGGATTTTGGCAACCACTCCTTTCTTGCTTGTTGTGTATGATTGGATGGTACAGAGGTTGATTGAGAAGGGGCTTTGGTTGAATGAAGACCTCCTCGAGTTGGCAATTTTTGTGATCTTGAATTGATTGTAACTTGGCAAGTTCTCTGTTGTACCAAGATATGCTTCTTTCAAGAATCGGTTGATTCTTGCTATCAAGAGAAAATTCATCTCTTTTGGTCCAGTCAATTCGAGGCAACAGGGGTAAAAGCAACTGCATCATATGAAGGATCAATAACATCTTCATCATCATTTACGAATGAATCTGGAGGGTTCTTGATGTGAAAGGCCTTGATCTGAGCAAGTGTTAGGTGAGAAAACTCTCGTCTTCTTACTTCATGCTCGTCTGAACAGGCAGCCCAAAAATCTTCCATGGTAGGGTTATGTTGATACTTTGCTCCAAGAATCTTCTGCATATATCCATTGATATCAAACTGGGCTCTCTTCACATATGGATGAATTGTGATGAGGGCGAACTCTTTTTCCATGAGTTGTGCACTGAAAAGATTTGGACATTGGTATTCCCCGATTTGGATTGGGAAATGAATTCCTGAACGGTGCTTGTCACTGAGAAGACAGTGAACTTGGAATAGTTGTCACGCAAGCTCCATTAATGCCCATCTGTCACTGACGTACTTAGGAAGCTTCCATGGAGTACCAGCAAAGCCACTCACACGAATGTAGGAAAAGGATGAAAATTGAATAAACCAGGTTCCCCATTGGGAAATGACATTCATGGCTTCTTTAGAAAATCTTTCCTCTGTATTCCAATTCAGGTTCCGAATCACACGGAAAGTAAATGCATCGTTGACTCTTCGAAAATGGTGAGAGCTATTTTTGAAACTTAGTTGCGGATAGTAATGGAAGACACTATTTGATGGCCCCATGACTCCTCTTGTTTCGAGTCCAGAAAATAGCTTTCTTCTTGCTACTGCATAAGTCAGATACGATGTCATGTAGAAGCATCCAGTCATCTTAACTTCTATCAATTGTTTGTGAAGGGTATTACTGATGATGGTGGCCCAATCCACAAACTCTTTCTTGGCAAGGATGATACAGATAAACTGATACATCCATGGGTGGAAAATCCTAGCAGAGGGTAAACCAAAAACTCGACTTAGGAGAGTAATCATGTCCCCGATTTCTTCCACGAACTCAATGTGGTACAGTTCTTTGGGAAGCTGGTCAATTCGAGGCCTCTTGGTCACTAACCAGTTGTTATTAACCATCTTGCTCCACCTAAGGGGTTCTTCATCCCAAAATTCTTGTGCTGACTGGCGAGTGATATCCGCATTCTCAGGAAAGTCAGGTATGCCGAGCAATTCCTCAATGTGCTCTGGTGTGATTAAGAGGAAAGGCTCGCGATTATCTTTAAAAATTCCTCGTCTCTCAGGATCATAATGCTCTGCACAAGCGATAACCAGCTCTGGACACTGCACCGAGATAGGAAATGTTGTTGCTTGGGGTAGACCACTATGGTAAAGCCTATCCGAGAATATGGTTTTGCCTTCAGTTTTCACCCGTTCGCAGAATTGTTGCACATTGATGTGACCCAGATTTGTATTAGTGATATTGTCATATGCTGACTTAATGGAACTGGGAGGGATGATTCCTTGGAATTCATACTTGAGCGCGGATTTGTTCGATTTCTCCACTGGCTTCTTCGATCTTCCTGCAGATTTGTTAGATTTTCGGCCATTATGAATTTCATAGAAAAATGACTCAGGCACGCAAAACAATGCAAGTGGGGTCGGGTCTCAGTCTCAGAAACCCCCACTAATGCAAGAAAAATATGACTCACTTTAATATTATTATATTATTATTATTTAAAAAAATAATAATAATAATCACCAGTCCCGGTTACAATTTTTAAAAATAAATTATTATTATACAAAACATCGAGACTAGGCTCGAATTTCGATTCTGGCGACAACGATGACTATATTTTAAATCTTTATTATGATACCCTTTCATTTATTTTTTTTTAAGTGCGTACCAAGCAAAAATCTCCTGATTTTAATGATTCTGCAGTTCTGGATCCTTGCGATATTTAATGCGTTGAAATTTATTTATTATTTACCTTGAGCAATGTTTTCCTTTGCATGCGTGGAAACCTCGCTTCTAAAATGTGATGGAATTTCACCTTTGACTTGGCCTGCATGGAGAATGTCTTGTTTTTTATGGTGTGGAAATTTTTAAACTTGCGTTTTTTCTGATGCTTGGACTTTTTTTCTCTTGGCCTTTTAAAAATGCGTGGAATCTTCTTGGGCGTTTGGATTTCTTAACTTTTAGACTGTTTTCTCCTCTTTGCACATGGCCTTTTATTTTTTGATATTTTCTTTGGACTGTTCTGACTTTGGTTTTTTTACTGCACTGGAGATTACTGCTTGGATATTTCTGTTCTGGCTTTTGCTGCGTGGAGATTTACTTTGACTGTCCTCCTTTGCCTTAAAAAACCTGCGTGATCTTTTTGCTAACTGTCAAAAATGCGTGGAGGAGTTGTCTTTGTTTGGCTTTTTTCCCTTCATGATTTTGGAACTTCCTGGCCTGCGTTGGAATTTATGGACTTGTTTCCCTTTCTAACTGCGTTGGAAACTGTTTTTTGGCATGTGTGGAGACTCTTGTGGGCTTCTGGATTGTTATCTTCTCACCTGCATAGTGAAAAACTGCTTTGCTGGAAACTTGTTTTTACTTGGTGCGTGTTTTGGCTATTTAGACTTTTCTTGGCCTTCTTTTACATTTTTGACTGTTTGGATTGTCCTCCTGCTACAGGCTGCGCATGGAATCTTCTTCTGTCCACTTTGCTACATGTTATCTCCTTTGGCCCCTGTGTGGACTATGCTTTTCTTTGGACTTTGTTCTGGACTCCTTTGGATAAGTGGAAAGCTTTGTTGCATTGGAGCTTTTCATTGAATGCTTCAAAGAAAAACTTGGTCTGTCCTCCTTTAGCTTGTATTCCTCCTTCACAATGGCGTTCACAGTAAACTAGTATTGTTTGAGGGATGTGATACAAATATTACTTATGTTCCTTTAGAAGAAATAAGAAGAAATTTGGAAAGCTTCGTACGACTCTTTCCAACGAGTTTGACGGAGGAATTTATGAGGATTAATTCCAACTTCCCTTAAAACAACTTCCCTCTTTCCCGGGTAGTGGAATTAATTGCCAGGGGGAAATGGGGAAATCAACGGCCAATTGCCAATGGAAATGGCAAGGTGGGCTGGCAATCCCCATTTTATTTCCCCATGTGGGAAATCGGGAGATTTTTTGCCCGTTTTCCAATTCATTAATTTGGCAATCGGGGGAAGAAATCCCACAAGCGGGGATTTAAAACAAATTTTCCAGGAAAGGGGAAATCCGGGCCCGAGAAGCCAATTTGGCATCCCGGCAATGGGAAGCGGAAGCTTATTTTTCCCCCGACAATTAAAATAAAACTTGTCGAATGAATTTTAATTAATATTTATTTAATTAAAAACCCCAAAGTTATTAAAAATTAATTTTATCAAACAAAGAGTAATTAATTAATTATTAATTAATTAATATTTAACGCAATTTAAGACCTGGCGGAGGAGTTCTCGCCCGAAATGGACGAAACGAAGACCGGAACGATCACAAAAATGAGACGGTCATGATGAGAGTGATAAATCACACAAAGTAACACTTTTGAAAAATTTCAAAATTTCCATTTTTTTTATTAATTTTGCGAAGTCAAAATTGGCTGATAATAGCTGGCTCTAATTGGGGACAAGGACTTCATGGACGCAGCAACGGACCCAGACCAAAATATTGATGAACATGATCTCAAAATGATGGGGCACAAAAATGGGATGATACAAGAGAGGAGACCGAAAGATGGGGAAAAGAAACAAACCAAAATCCTAATTACCTATGTACATACGGGGAACAACCCATTTTCAATTTTGATAGTGCTTGAGATATTGCCCACTGTAGGGCAAAGGAAAATGAGTTCCATCAGGATACGCCAAGTAATAGGTGCTATCTCCATAGAAATGTCTGATTTTGAAAGGGCCTAGCCACAGCGAATCAAACTTCCCATGCTTTCCTTTCGGTTCACGTCTCTTGTCCCAGAGAAGAACCAAGTCATTGATTTGGAATTGCCTCTCTTTGGTTTTCCTGTCAAACAACCTCTTTACTTTGGATTGATGTTCCTCGATCCTGTTTGCCACTTGACTTCTTTGTTCCTCAAGCTTGCTTAGGAACATGATCCTTTTATCTAATGCATTGGTGAAGCATTCATCATCAACTGCTTGAGCTAATTTTAATGCTGGTAACTCCAGTGTGATGGGAATTTGAGCATCGGTTCCATACAAAAGTTGAAATGGAGACATCCCGATTGCTCTTTTGGGAGTTATGCGGTCAGCCCACAATGCATCATATAACTTTTTGTGCCAAGTTCTTTGATTTTCTTCGACTAACTTGCGCATGATAGTAATGATGTTTTTGTTACTGGATTCTTCTTGACCATTTCCCTGAGGGTAGTAATCTGACGAATGAGATAAAGATATCCCATACCCATAACAAAAACCTATCATCTCTGTAGAAGAAAAATTTGAGGCATTGTCCGTCACAATCTTGTGTGGAATTCCATAACGAACCAATATATTTTCTTTGATGAAGTCACAGATTACCGCAGTAGATGTTTGTTTCACTGGTATAGCTTCTACCCACTTTGTAAAGTAGTCAGTTGCGGTGAGCACGTGAGTATGACCAGCACTAGAATTAGGATTCAAAACCCTGATGAAATCTAAACCCCATTGTTGAAAGGGTTCTTCAATGACAACTGGCTTCAAAGGCAAAGCTGCCAATTTTGGTCTTCCAACAAATTGCTGACAAGCTTCGCATTTTGTCACCCATTTCTGAGCATCGGAAAACATAGTGGGCCAGTAA
This sequence comes from Taxus chinensis, assembly GCA_019776745.2. Taxonomy (NCBI): domain Eukaryota; kingdom Viridiplantae; phylum Streptophyta; class Pinopsida; order Cupressales; family Taxaceae; genus Taxus; species Taxus chinensis. The sequence goes on along the minus strand of CM034152.1, from coordinate 215,598,442 downwards.
TAATGTGCTCACAAAATTTTATGAGCCGTTACTGGGCCAGAGAAATGACCACCGCAAGCATGATTGTGAAAGGCTTCCAACAACCTAGGTTGTTGCTCTTTATCAACACATCTGAGGAACATGTCGTCAACTCCTTTCTTGAACAACGTGTTGTCCCAAATGACATACCTGGCAGCTCTTAGTTTGATAGCTCATTTTTCCTTAGCTGTCAGATTCTCTGGACACTCGCCATATGTGAGAAAGTAGGCTATATCAGAATACCATTCATCTGTGGTACTGACAAAAACTACCAGTGGTAAATTTTCCTCAACTGGTTCTTCTTCAGAGTCATCTCGTGGTTCATTCTCTGCGATGAGTTGGCAGAGTCCTCTTCCTCGAACCAACTTGGTAGGCTTGATATCCAAATCATATTCCTGGATCTTAGAGACCCAATTACCTCTTTTAGATCCTGGTTCCTGTTGTGTCAGCATCGATTTAACTGCGGTGTCTGGAACTAAGACTTTGGTATGAGAATTCAACACATAGTACCTGAAGTGTTTCAAGGCTCTCACCACCGCGTACGCATGTCTCTCAAGGGGAGTGTAATTGAGTTCATGTTTCTTGAACCCAGAACTCATGAATGCAATAGGAGATTTGAACTCCTTCTTTATTGTGTTGAGTCAGGATGGCAGAGATTGTGTGCTGTGAAGCATAGCAATAGATTATGAAATCCTTTTTAAAATCAGGACACACCAATGTAGGGGCTTTTGCAATAGCACCCTTGATTTTTTCAAATGCCTCTCTACCTTCCTTTGACCATTTGAAGGATTATTTTCCTTTCATCATATCAGCGATTTCTTTAGTCAGCTCGGTGAAATCTGGCACAAACCTTCTCAAAAAATTCACCTTCCCAAAGAATGAGTGGACCCCAGGCTTACTTGTAGGCAAGGAAAGATTCTTGATAGCTTGAACATGCTCAGGATCAATCTTAGTTCCCTCCTTAGAAACAATATGACCTAGGAGTTTCCCTTCCGTAACTCCGAACACAAACTTTTTTGGATTCAGAGAGATCTTATGAAGTCTACACCTTTGCAATATTTTCTCTAAATCTCTTAGGTGATCTTCTCATTTCTTTGAGAACACTGTCAAGTCATCTAGGTATATCATGATGATCTTGTCTTTATAATCTGTGAATGCCATATCCATAGCCCTTTGAAAAGTTACGCCGGCATTGATCAAACCAAAAGGCATTCTTCTATACGCGAACGTATCCTAGGGGGTGGTGAACATGTTTTATGTTGATCTTCTCTAGCCACTTCATTCTGATTATAGCCAGAGAAACCATCTAGCATAGATAGCATTTCTGATCCAGTTACTGCCTGCAGAATATGGTCCATGACTGGAAGTGGATAATTATCCTTCAAGGAAGCTTGATTAAGATTGCGGAAATCCACGCAAATCCTAATTTCTCCATTTTTCTTGCGAACCGGTACAATATTAGCTATCCAGGTCGAATGTCGAATAGGAAACACTATCCGTGCATCTAACATCTTTTGAACCTCATGAAATATTGTCCCTGCAATCTTGGGATTATATTGTCTCTACTTCTACCTGAAAGGAACTGCACCAGGCTTCAAGGGTATGGCATGCTCCATTTCCCTAGGTTGGAAAGACTTCAAGTCTTCATATGAGTAAGCCAAAATGTCAGAATATTTGGTAAGGAGGCTTATGAATTTCTTGCACTCCTCAGGTGAGCAACACTTACCGATGTTGACCAGGTGAGGTTTATCCTTGGTACCAATGTTAACTTGCTCATAGTCAGTAGAATTCATAGGTCTTGCCTGCTCTCTCTTTGATAAACCTGTCATGTTTATCAAAAAGTTCTTCAAGTGAAACCAATCCTTTTGGAATTTTATTTCCTTTGAGTTGAATGATGCCATCACCAGGATCTTCGTTCTCAACTCCTTCTTGAATGGGTGAGGTCGTCGATTCACAAAATGCAGAATCACTTCCTTCAAAGTACAATTGTTCAAAATTATCCCTTTTTTCCAAGAAAGCAATAATTTGTTTATCATCATTTAATACTTGCCAATTTTCTGCATTGTCAGGAACACTTGGCCTAAAAACCATTTCAATGGTGTATTTGTCTTGATCAAACTCTGAATGAGGAATCATTAATGAAGCTGAGACTATTAGAGAATCTGCTTTGTCATTCTTTTCACGAGGAACAAATTTTATGGAAAAAGCGTCGAAGACTTCTATCGCGTCCCACACTTTATTTCTGTAGTGTCTCAAACAATCATTCTTTACTTGGAACTGATTTCTTACTTGTTTCACGATCAATTCTGCATCTCCAAAGACTTCCAAATTTTTGATCCCTTTCTCCTCTGCAACTTGGAGGCCAAGGATTAATGCCTCGTATTCTGCAGTGTTGTTAGTATTTGAAAATTCAAGTTTCTAGGAAAAAGGAAATATTTTACCATTTGGAGATATGAGCACCACTCCTGCACCAGAACCCATTGAGCAACAACTTCCATCGAACTCAAGAGTCCATATCTCATTGGAATCTTGGCAAGTGATCTCAGGGGTATGAATTTCTGCAGTCATCATATAATTACCCATACTTGAGCCTTGGAAAAGGATCTGTGCACGAGGATCTTCAGTTTTAGTTACCGTGAACTTTTCTTGAGCTTTCTGGCATTAGCTTCTTCATTTCTCCATTGATAGGGATCATGGCATGAGACCAATCCATTTGAATCTCTCCACCTAGATCTCTGCAAAATTTCCTGCTCAACAACATACCATACGAAGCAGGAATGTCAGCAACTAAAATAGTTACCTTAACTCGCTTTTGAGGGAATTGGGCTAAAACCATTTGGGCATCTTTAATCTGCCCAATCAGAGGAACTTGTCTTGGTTTCCATGGAGTAACATGATCCGAATGTTCTCGTACAAGTCAAACCAAGAGCATGTGCTACTTTTGCAGGCATCACATTATCCGAGGCTCCAGAATCTATAATGCAATTACTTAATTTGCATCCGTTGATCAGAAAGGACACAAAGAAAGGTTCAATCTTTTCATTTGAAGGTGTAGTGGCCGCCACAATATTTTGAGTCTTCCCATCTTTGGGAGTTTTTAGAATTCCTTTGGAGGAATGAACAGTAGAGTCGCCTTTGATAAACTGGACCAATTTCTTGAGTTGATCCTTATTGGACTTCAAGTACTCTTCTTGTGACATGGAAATTTTTGTTTTATTGATATGATCAATGATATCAAATTTGGGCAAAGTAACCATAGTTGATGTCTCAGATACTAGTTCTTTCGAACTTGATGATGGCACACTTTTGACCTTTGCTTCGGGCTTGGTTGATACTGATGTAGAAGAAGAAACTTTCTTCGTAGCTGATTTATCAATGGATTGACTTGACAAAGGTTCTCCTTTCTTTAAGATAGTTTTGACCTTAGGAGTCTCAGTCTATCTTTGATTCTTTGGAAGCTTCTTTAATTTTGGATTCTTTAGGAACTTCCTTGGAAACCTCTTTATCTCCCACCTTAGTGGTATTTGCTCCTTTTTCTGAGAGCGTGTGAAGACAACGAAAGACTGGCTATTCATATCTTCTATAATTTCTTTGTATTCGTCTTCTTCTTCTGAACATGGTACTCGAAGAAATGATTATTACTTTCTCCCTCAGGATCTTCAACTTCAGGTTCAGATGTTCCAGAATCCGGCTCTTCCTCATCAACCTCGACGACTTCAACTTCATCATCACTTTCTTCAATGACATCACATTTTGAGTTAGTTGCGGGAGCTGCTTCAATAACAAGCCTCGTCAGAGCACCTGCAATCCTGGCTTTGTTGGGAACGTAGCCTTTTCTTGGGATGTCTTTGTAAGGAGCAGGTTTACTACTTTGAGCAACTTGCTTTTTCAAAGCCAGCACATCATTAGCCAACTTAGTGAGTATAGCTTCTGAAGCATTGGGGGTTTCTTGACTCTTTCCCTTGAGGGAAGTTTTCTTGAATTTTCCTGCCATGATTAAGTCATCCTCAATTTCTATGGCCAAGGATTGAGCAAGTTCCAAAGTAGCCACTCTAGCCCTTCTCAATTGATAGCACATTTCTGGTTGTTGTGTGTTAATAAAGAAACATTTTTGTCCATCAAGGTTTGGATGAATCCCGACAGGAACTTTGTTCACCATTTTGTTGAACTTAGCCACGAAATTCCTCATGGGTTCTGTTGGCTCTTTCTTCACCTGAGATAGTTGGGCAAGAAGAGCATGTTCATCTTCTGCCATCTTGAATCGATCTTCAAACTTAGTTTTCATATCATTCCAATTTGTAATGCATCCATTTGGCAGATGATGAAACCAATCTGCAGCAACATCATGCAATGTTTCGACGAAGAGGCGAATAGCAACATCTTCATATTCTACCGACAAAACAACACATGCAGCGAAGAAGGTAGAAATATGGTCATCTGGTGACGTCTTCCCATCTCCATCAAACTTGGGAAGAATCTTCCTCGATCCTCTTGGGAGGTCATGTCGAGCTGGTAAGGCCAATGGGCCTATGGCATTTCCCCATGGTACGTTGACTGCCATTTTGGGAAAGGTGGTATGCGAAGGTAAAACAATGTGAGCAAGGACAAGTGCTTGACTAGTAGTGATTCCTTCCTTGCTTGCTCTTTCAGGACTTGATGCAAGGCTTGCAGATCTACGAGGTGTGTTCTTCTTTGGAGGAGATAACTTGAAACCAAACTTTCCTTGAAAGTCAAAAATGGGATCAGATCGACCTTTAGCTTTTTCTCCTCGCGTAAACCTCTTTCCTTCCAGTTTGAAATCTTTATTGTGAAGGGATCACTGGCATGTTCTGATCGGCTCTAGCCTTTTCTCTTCGCTCTCTTTCTTGAGCTATTTGCGCCTGAATAACTCTAGCAACTCTCGCGGCTTTCTCTTCTTCGTTTTCTAGTACTGATGCGGCGAGATGAAAATGATAGTTATTTGTGCACTTTTCCCAAATAGCTTGCCTCAAATCCGACGATATGTCTTCTTGAGTATCTGCAAAAACAAGATTTGGTTGCAAGATAGGTGGGTTACCTGTAATAGTCATACAACTTATTACCTTGGTGGAAGAGGACCGCGTCGATGAACAATGATCAACACGTGTCCAAGAGGTCTCCTGGCCACAAGTGCGGGTGCTCTTCTTCTAAGGTCTTCAATGTAGATTTCTTTGTCAATGGCTCTATCAACAGCCACAAATTGCTGCAAACTTTCACGGTTTTCCCAAGCTACTGTTCGAAGGTTGGCAACAATGTCTCCTTGGAAATCTTCATCGGGCACAAGGTTCGGTTGGAGAACTAGAGCTTGTGCAGAGGGGATAGTCATAAAGATTTAACCAAGCACTGGTTAACGATTCCTGAATCCCCAACAGAGTCGCCAAAGACTGTTAGCATATGGATTTGCACGCATGCAAATGACATGCAACAGTGTGGGAACGAAGTCCCTCCTCAATGAAGGTGAGGCTGCCTTTATTGAAAACATAAACTGTATTTACATCTGTACATTCAAAATTGTATGTGGGGGGTGTTTTGGAACATCAATGGAAAGAAAAGTAACTTTGGGAGAGGAGAAGAAAATATTTTTGTATGCAAGTTTTACTTCGAAGAAAGAAATTGTGTTCCTTTGAGAAGACATTTTGGAGTTAATGAAATATGAACTTTGTGTCCCATTTATTATCTCTTATAGCATTTGATGTTCTAATGTTAATTAGATGTTAGTGTTTGAATCTTGCATACAAATATTGTCTTTGATCTTATTGTCAACGTTATTAATCTGTTGTTCTAGTTCACAGTGATCAAGCTCTGATTATCTACTTGCTCACGTGTGTTCCCTTTTACACATTCTTGTTTAGCTAACTCAAACTCCGTTTTATTTGTGTTAGTTATTCATCTTTCCTCTTCGTGCAATATTAAACTCTATTTTTACCTAACTCTTGCATGTTCTTTCAATTCATTCCTTTCCACTACTTTCCTTCATTCCATTCTATCTCCCTGAATAAGCGATTAACGGTGTTGGTTGGCAGTTGGAGTATCCCTCCGTGTCCAAGAATGTTATGTACTTCATTATATGACATTATGATGTATACAAGGTTATGGAGTAGCTGACTTGTGGCATACATAACCCTATTTAGATAGGACATGCCCAATGGATAAACTTTCTATTTTGTCAAATTGTTAGACTAATGAATAAGCTATAATTGGTAGTTAGTCAGTTTAATGTGTAATGGTGGATTAATGGCTTACTATAAGGGATATTAGATGAGAGGCTATTTGTAGAGGCATCTTTGTTATGTCCCTTTCTAGGGCTGTATCTGAAAATAAGGGTTTGGCCTCAAACCCAAATGCAAGAAATCATATTTTTGGAACAGCAGTCATCAAACCCTAGCAGTGAACTAAAATCACACCCTTAGGGCATCAAAAACCAACTGGAAATTAGTAAATAAACCCTCTAGGGCAGCGATATGTAATAGCACCTAAGGGCAACAATTCTGATGCAACAACAAGCTAAAACTGATAAGGAATGATTCCAAATATTTCAACCAATCATGAAGATATTATTCCAGCCAGTATTCTTCATAAATAAAGGAGAAACAAGTGATAAACCACAACTGGAATTAATTAAATAACCAACAGAATTACAACTCACAATAAAGGCTGAAAATGATATTTCCAAACCCCAACAAATACCAATGAAGTGAGAAATCGACCTTATAAATTAGGAGGAATCTGAATATCAGCACAAAATGTCAATTGGTGCCCTAGAAGGCACTCAAACCCCTCTCCACCTAAGTGGCCACCCTAGGAGAGGGTGCCAAATTGATGTAGAAGACTTGATATCTCTTTCTTTTTCAAGCCCTAGCTGCCAACCAGCAAGGTAACCTTCAGCACTTGGAACCACCAATTGGAGAGTTTTTCGTTCTCCAACCTTGAACAAGGAAGGGTTTCGTCTTCCTTACTTGCCACACCAAAGGATTTTTGCCCTCTAGTGGAACGAAATAGAGCAATCAGCCCCAAAATCAAGTAGAATAAAATTATAACAAGGAAGCAGGTCCAAAATGAGCCTAAACGACCCCCTTTTATATCCTTAAGTTGGCGCCAAAACCCCATGAGGGAGTTTCCCCCATGACCAACCTTAATAAGAAGCTTGCTTTATCTTTTAATTTTCCTTTGAGTTCCTCCAACCCAGCCAACTTGCTTCATAAGGGAAAACAGTGAAGAAAAATGTAAATAAAGACTAAAAACATCAATCAAAGACTTCCCTTGTTCACCTACTTCTTGCCCACGGGAAGTGGAATGGGCAAGAAGTCTTCAAATGAATAAATTCGAAAAAGGGGACATTACAATCTTTCATTGTAAATGATTAGGGAAAATTTTTGTATTTGGTTTGGACTCTTATAGCACGAAGTTCTAGAGTGATTCCTTCGTTAAGGAGTCTTGTTTGGTGTAACCCTACCTCAAGGGTACTCTTCTACATTGGAGAGTATTGAATATTAGGGTACATTTGTACACACCATATTCCTTGTGTTCTGTGATCTGATTTATTGGATATGTTCTGCATATTATCACATGTTTGGAGCTTAAGAGATTTTCATCCCTTAACTATGAAAGGAAAAATTATCTATTGTTTCTCTTATTAGAAGAGAAGGTAGAGATGTTTTGGGTGTATATAAGATCTACGTTTGCTGATGCCAACCGACTTCTCTTCACATAGTGAAAGAACCATTAGTTATCTGATTTTTCTTAGTGGCTGAACTCTTAGCAGCCTATAAAATGACTTGAATTGCTTTAATGGGAAATTTAAGATGATTCGATATATAATATGTCCACTATGAGATTGTCCCTATTGAGCCCCTTTCACCACGTGCCTATACATTTCCAATGCATCATTACACATGGCAAACTGATTGTGTAGCTCCAAGGCCTTGTTTAATGAGGACAACTATTTAAAAATCTTGCTATGTATCCAGTATCTGCCTCTTTATCTTTGTTTGGGGATAATCTGTTATCCCCAAATTGGGTCATGTAGGTCTCATTGTCTGAGGGTTCAAAGTATAGGCAAAAGCATGCAAGTGAGATTTGGGTTGCCGCATTTAATAATGAGTATATCCTTGGTAGTTGTATACAAATGAAAACCCTTGTCTTCCATAACTTGTTGAACTCTTTGCAATATAGTTGTATACACTAAAAATTATTTCAGGTGAAACTAAAGTTAAAAGCAATTTAATCAGTAAAGAAAGGCATCCCTACCTATAATATAATGGCACTATGATCGGTTTAATGGACTAATGGATAGACATTATACATTATTATAGCACAAGCCTTCTATGGATCTGTAGGTATATTGCAGGCATCACTACTTCTTCGACATTGGATAGAGTGGGTGGAGATACTTGTTATGACCAATACTGTTTAGCTTGTTGCATAGCGCATAAGCACTGAGCGAGATGCTAAATCATAAAGGGAGCTGGGGTTGTGGGCATCACTTACAAGTTATAGCATTTGCATTATAAGGTTTAATTTGCAGCTGGTTTCACTAAACAATTACAATAGTTTCTTCAGTGGTAACCACCTATATATTCCTTATACTAATTTTATTTATTAGAGGAAAGCATAATTAATATTTGGATATTTAGGTACTTTGGTTAAATGATTTATCTGTTCAGTCTTATATTCCTTATCCTTTTGATTGATCTTGTGCTCTGCCAATGCAGTTTAGAGGCATGCTAAGAGTTTTCTCTAGACACTCCGTTGGGTGAATTAACCTTTGTTGCACCTTATTCATCCACAGGAGTAAACTCAATAATTCATGTATTCATTCTTTGTATCTCATTCATTGTCATTTGCAGCATGGATAGACTAGATGCACGATAGTTAATTATTTGTTATGATTAAATTGGATTGGACATTGGTTTGTATTAGAGTTGATGATTAGATTATGTGTGTTGCATGCATTGGAATGCCATTGCAACACTCTATAATTAAGAAAGTTCAAAAGACAATCTTCGAGTAATTATAAATTTCATATTTCTCAAGTTGTATAGGGGTCAGTAACATGGTGACCTCATGAGTCATTTTATATTTTGTTTTGAAAGCCAAAATGAGTTCACTATGAAGCTTAAAGACTAAGTGGTATTTATTTGTATGCAGTCCAGTTGATTGTATACATTGGACAACTGCAGCACAACTATCACTTTTGGAAGATGAAATGCGTCAAATGGAACGTGTAAATGTAATATTAATTTATCACTCTCTCTTTATTCATAAAACAGTATAATTTACTTTTTTTTTTCCTTTTTGTGGACTGCATCCTAACCAAAATCTCTGTAAAATGGCATGCTTTTTGTTATGTGACAAACACCCAATAAATTGGGAAAATGGCAGTTATTTGACTTGAAAAAATTTAAATAGCTAATATAAAAAATTACCCTAATCTTGTCATTGAAAGACATTATGGTTAATGGGTTTGTGCTCCCTATATTCTTAAAAGTTATAAAACAAAAGAGGGAGAGATAGAATTAAGGGGAAAGTAGATTCCTTAAGTAATGGGTCATGTTTTGATGGACGAAGAAAAATTGTACTAGGAAAAAGTAAAAGGGATCCCTTGAGAGGTAGGCTGATAACGTCAAGTGGATGTTGGTTTCTCTGCTTTCTTGTCTTCCTTGGACATGCTTGGTGTGGTTTACCACTTCCTCTATCTTCGGTATTGGAATAATGCAACAATGCTAGCCAATGTGTTTATCTTTTTGCCTCCCTTATATAACCAGAATAATGTTATTACTATGAGGATTTGTGCTTCTTTTCTTATGTGAATCTGTTTTATGAATCTCCATTAATATCTGAAAAATCAATCCAAGAGACATGGCATTCTCATTGATTATTATTTTTTATTTTTCAATGGATATTCATAACACTACAATATAAGGATTAATAATGGTCTATTAATAACATTATCCTAATTATACAAAAAATAGGAAGCGAACTGCAGCACAACTATCACTATTAGAAGATGAAATGTGTCAAATAGAACATGCAAATGTAAGATTAGTTTATCATTATAACTCTATTTATATGACCATATAATTTACTTTTTTGCCTTTTTGTGGATCGCATCCTAACCAAAACTCTGTAAAATGACATGCCTTTTGTTACCTGACAAACACCCAATAAATTGGAAAAACGAGAGTTAATATGACTTAAAAAAATAGAAATAGCTAATATAAAAAATAACTCTAATCTTGTCATTGCAAGACAGGATGGTTGATGGGGTTGTGCTCAATATATTCTTAAAATTTACAAAACAGGAGAGAGAATTAGGGGGAAAATAGATTCCTTAAGTAATATGTGTCCTGCTTTGATGGATGAAGAAAAATTGTATTGGGATAAAGTAAAAGGGATCCCTTGAGAGCTAGGATGATAGCGTCAAGTGGACGTTGGTTTCTTTGCTTTCTATGTCTTCCTTGGATATGCTTGGTGTGGTCTACTACTTCCTCTCTCTTCTGTATTGGAATATTGCAAAAATGCTAGCCAGTGGTTTATCTCTGCCCCTCTCTAATTTAACCAGAATAATGTTCTTAATATGAGAATTTGTGTTTCTTTTCTCAATAGTGGTGCAACTCATAATTTGATTGATAGTGGTGCAACTCATAATTTCATAGATGCTGATTTGGTTAAGAGATTGGGGCTACCATTAGAAGATTTCAAAGGTTTCAATGTCACAGTAGTGGATGGATTCACCATCCCTTGTACCAAGAAGATAACACAACTGAAAATCACTCTTGGTAAGGATAAGGTGGTAGATGATTTTTATGTGGTTGGTATTGGAGAAACTGATATGGTTTTGGGTGTGCAATGGTTGCACTCTCTTGGAGAATTTACACAAAATTATCAAACAATGGAGCTGAAATTCAAATCAGTAGACCAAGAGATAGTGTTACATGGTATGCACCCATGGTTGTAACTGCAAAAAGGATCGAAAGAGCATTTCATAGAGGGTAGTTTGCTTGGGCAAATGAGTGTTTAGTAACTTTTACAGATCAAATTGTGGAAATGTAGTTTAACAAAGATATTCCGGCCATCCGTGATAAGCATGCCAAGGTTTTTGACAATCTTCTTCATGGGTTACCATCGGATAGAGGGTTTGAGCACACTATTGAGTTGGAACTTGGCACTAAGGTGGTAATTACTACTCCATACCGTCATCCTAGAGTTTACAAAGAAGAAATTGAAAAGGCCATCAAAGAGCTCTTGGGGATGGATCACATAAGGCCTAGTTCTAGTCCTTTTACTTCCTCGGTTCTTGTAAAAAAGGAGGGGACTATGAGAATGTGCATTGATTACCGCCTATTGAACAAGAGGACCATCAAAAAAAGGTACCCCATACCTAGGATTTACGAACTAATTGATGAGTTACAGGGAGCTGCATATTTCTCGAAGATAAAATTGAGATCCGAGTACCATCAAGTCCGGGTATGTAATGTCCCCTTTTTCGAATTAATACTAAATGAAGACTTCTTGCCACTCCCTTTTCGTGGCGAAGAAGAATAAGTGAAGAAGGGAAGAAATAACACTTCATTTCAGTTTTCTTTTATTAGTTTAATGTTTTCTTTTAGTGTTTTTCCTTTATGAGGCAGGTCGGCTGGGTTTGGAGGAATTAAAGAGGAAAATTAAAAGATAAGTGAAGCTTAAGAGGTCGTGTAATGTCCCCTCTTTAACACGAGCTCACCATGAGTTTTGCCCTAGATGATTTCTTGGGGGCTTAAGGGAAAATGCAAGGGAAGTAGTTTATTTTTATATTTTTAAGCTGCTTTATTAACCCGTGTAATATTTATAGAAAAAACAATTTTAAGTTATAACGATTAATTAGTAGGGAGACTCTCTATTATTAAAGTGACTTTATGATAAAGTGTATTCATAAAGATAAAATAGAAATAAGGAAGTCACTTTATAAATTAAAAGTCACTTTTAGTCCCACATGGAGCACCCAACTTGGAAAAAGGAAAGGAAAGGTTATAAAAGGAGGTTTGGGTATTCATTTGAGAGTATCTTTTGCCAATTTATTTTCTATCATTACAGGTTAAACTATTTGTTCGTATCAAATCTTCTAAGGACAAAAACCCTTAAGGAGGAGCTTTGGGGAACAAAACCTCCAAGGTTTGAAGGTTGCGGAACGAAAACTTCTCAACTTTGTGAGGTGGATCCACCCGAGATTCACTATTGTGCTACAGTTTAGAATTTTAGTTATTGAAAGGTTGTTTTTTAAATCTAGTGCATGTTTTGGGGCTTTTTTTAGATTTATTACAGCTAGGGCATCATTTGCAAGTCTAATTTTTAGGGTTTTTTTGTGTTTGGGTCAGCCAACAATTAGTTGAGATTCACTTGTGACAGTTTTGGGCTGTATTTGGCAACCATTTTCATGGCTTTCACATCCATTTCTAGTTTGATCTACACATTTGGAGATTTTGGGATCTTTTTTGGGGGTCATTCCGTGTGTGGAAAAATATAAGGTTTGCTTCAATTGATAGCTGCTATTTTTCTGATCATTTTAAGCTATCCTTTGCATTTTCACTCCAAGTATTCCGGGAGATATGAAAATTTTAAGTTTCAGCTATTTCCACATCTAAAATAAATTAAGATAAATTCATATCCTTGTTAGAAAAATTATTTTCTTCCACATTGATGTTACTAGCGGTCTCCTAGATGTTTTAAGCCTTCTGGGTATTGTGGGTTGTGGATATTTTGATAAATAAAGTGAAATTTCAGATTCTTGTATTTTTTTTGTGAAGGGTTTTAAATAAAAGTCAAACTGCTATCATTTTTCTATAGGAGTTCTCTAGGAAATCCAGATTTCTTTATTTTATGCCCTAAGGGGACATTACAGGTTGGTCCTCTTCTAATTGGCTTCATTTGAACATCATCTTTGGCACATTCTACATCTACCTTTGGTTTGTTGGGCTAGTTGCTCAATACCATTCCACTTGAGGACGAAAAACCCTCTTGTGTGGCATCCAAGGAGGACGGAAACCTTCATTGTGGCTTGGTGGAAAACCAAAACTCTCCATGGTGGTGCATTGAAGACATCTCTCGAAGATTCGCTTGTTGATTTGGATCAGAGACATCAAGAAGAAGGATTACAAAGGCTGTGCATGCTTTTTGGATCTCTTCCCTAGGGGAGCGACGAGGGTTTGGTGTTGGTTCAGTACTTTTTAGGGCACATAATTCATATATGAGTTTATATTCTGAATGTCTATAATTTATAAGGCTAGAATCCATAATTTGGCTATTTTTGGAGGGGTTTATCTACTGTTTTCAACCCTTGTTTGTGGCTGCCTTGCTGCTGTCAAAAATTTGATTATAGCAGTGTATCTTCGCTGATTTTCTCTATTTATTTGTTGCAAAATGGATGAATATTGGTTGCCGTAGTTGAAATAATTATTTAGAAGTATTTTTCAATTGTTGTGCACGGTTATTTGGTGAATTAAGCTCTTATACAGTTTTTTTGGAAAATGGTAAATGTTGGGGGTTTTGAAAGGACCTGCATCCTTCTACAAAGCGCCCAAAAGGTAAGATATATCCATTAAGCTGTACAATGAAGAAGCCCTTAGGCGATAGAAACAACAAAAAAGCAAGGAAAAAGGAAAATTGCTGCTGACCCAGTTGCAACAACTGATTGCAGCTAAAGAGGAGGGGAAGAAGCGGCTCCAGAACAACTGCAAAGGATACAACTGAAGGAAGAAAAAGAAGAGGAAGGGAAGATGTAGCCCAAAAGCTGCAAGACCAGAAAATGGAAACGAAGTAGAGTAGGATGGGGGAACATGGACAGAAGGAGGAAAATTAGTCTTTCCGGATCTTGCCCTTCTTCGAGCGCACAACCTGCCACTTGTCCTGGGAAATCATCTCTGAAATGAGAGGATTGCACTCAGTTAAATCGAAGGGAGTGGAGACCTGAGGTTGCTTGTTAAGAGGATGGTCACCATCCTTATCTGAATCAGAGTGATCGGATTCGTGGGGCCGCTTAAGTCCCGAAGAAGGTTTCTCCAAAGAGGGAGGGAAAACTAAAGATTGCCCTATCTCTTTAGAAGGAGCTGTATCTGAATGCGCTGAAACTGTTGGAGCTGTAGCTGCAACTGCTTGATCTTCTGATTCAAAATTGTCTTCATCCACAAGGTCAGGCGAGATCCAATCCTTGGGAATAGATCCTTTTTTCTTAGGAGCTTGGGTTTTCTTTTGAGGGCAGGTAGCTTGAAGATGACCCGGATTTCTGCAATTCTGTCATCTAAAGGCTGTATTTCATAGTCGAGAATTTGGGTAAAGCTTGTCTCGTTCATCTTGAGAGTCATCCTATTCGGTAATCCCTTGTTGAGGTCTACTTCAACACAAATCCTAGCAAAAAAATGTAGTCCACTTCACAATATCGTGTTGTTTTCTTTGATGAACTGCGCTAGGAGGTTACCAATTTCTTCCACTGCAAAGAAAAAGTGAAGGGGAAGATTAGGCAACCTTACCCAAACTGGAACAAGTGTGATGGAGAAGGTATTCGGGTCGAACTCTGGAAACCAAGGTGTAGTAAAAATACCCATCAATCCCCAGAACCACGGACCCTCTTCAAAAACCCTCCGATAGTCTTCCAATTCATCAAAGAAGACTATGAAGAAGCCTCTGACACTGAGGAAGTATTTGCAATTTTCTGTCCACCTAGAACGAATCCAATGAATCATAGTGTTAGATGACGACCAAACACCATTAAATCTGCAGATCATGGCCTTAGATTTTAGTTCCTGTAGCAGATCCAAATGTTCCTCCTCATTAATCTCCAGAGTCGGGGATTCAACAGCTTGCTCTACGATGTAAGCTGGGGGAGGAGTAGTGGCATGCATCTTCGAGGCAGTGGCGTTTTTAAAAAGTGCCTCTTTGAAAGGTGTTGTGTAGTGCTCCTTGGCAGGAAATCGCAGTTGAAAAAACTGAGATTGTCCTACAGTTGAAAAAACCGTGGAATCTCGAGTTGTCCTGCAGGAAATGAGAAGGGAATTGTCCAAAACCGATTTGCCCAAGAAAGTGAGGCCATAGGACCCCAACTTGTAGCCTAGTTTATGGGTAAGAATGCATTTCAGATCTATCCCACGAGTTAGCCGATGGAGTTGAAGGCACAGGATATTACCAAACGGGGTACAAACAAAAACTTGTACGTGCTAAGTAAACGATTTGGGTTCACCCCTCGGCCGACCCTGCATTTTACCTCCAGATCTCCCCCATCTAGGGTTGTTCTGTGAAACTGGGTAGTCGGGTGTGGCTAGGTTAATGTTCTGCAAAGGAACAATTTTTGCATTTGTGGCCAAGGAAGCCGATGCCAGAGTGGCTCACAACCCCAATAATCCACCACCATCACCGTCGTTGTTTAGCCCATCAACTCCTCCCCTGAGCGCCCTTGCAAACTTACCATCGCTTAAAACTGTTGATCCGCTAGTGTTCGCGATCTGGGTCATTGTGTAAATCCGCCGCCAATCACCCGCCTCCTCCACAGCAGAGCCATCACTAAGGAGAATAGGGTTGGGGCAAGCAATTTCGGGAGCCATTTTTTCCGTTTTAAGCTCCTATACAATTCACTACTAGGGTTTTAAAGAATATTACAACTGATATAAAAATCAAATTTTACTTCACTTGGGTTTGTGTGGTTTCCTTCCTCTTCAGTTAAAGGGATATTATAGGATAAGAGAAGAAGATGTTTACAAAACTGCTTTTAGATCTCATTTTGGGCATTTTGAGTTTCTTGTGATGCGTTTTGGTTTGACTAATGCACCAACTACATTCCAATCTTGTATGAATCATGTGTTTAGTCAACATTTGAGGAAGTTTGTTCTTGTCTTCTTTGATGATATATTGCTTTATAGAAAAACATGGGAGGAGCATCTCCAACACTTGGATATGGTGTTGGGAATTTTGGAGCAGCCATCACTTTATGCCAAGGAATCAAAGTGTGAATTTGGTGTGACTGAAATTTTATTTTTGGGGCATGCCATCAGTGCCAAAGGTGTCTATGTGGATCAACAAAAGATCCAAGCCATCTTGGATTGGCCTCCACCCACCACTATGACACATTTGAGGGGATTTTCGGGATTATGCAGGTACTACAGGAGATTTGTCAAAGGTTTTTCCCAACTTGCTGCCCCCTTGATTGATTTGATCAAGAAAAGAGATTTCAGCTGGTTTGGAACAACCCAAGCTACATTTGACAACTTGAAAAAGGTAATGAGCACATGTCTTGTACTTGATGTTCCAGATTTTTCTATTCCTTTTGCACTTGAGTGTGATGTCAGGAGAAGGGATAGGAGCTGTTTTGATGTAAAGGGGATACCCTATTGCTTTTGAAAGTAGAAAGCCTAATGAAGTGGAAAGAAGGTTTTCAATCTATGACAAAGAAATGTTGGCTATCATGCATGCCTTGGCTAAATGTAAACAATATTTGGTATGTAGAAGATTTGTTGTCAAAACTAATCACAATAGTTTGAGATACTTTTTGGGGCAAAAGGATTTGAATGATAGACAACAAAAATGGGTAAGTAAGCTCCAAGCCTATGATTTTGACATTGAGTTTGTTAAAGGAAAAAACAACATAGTTGCTGTTGCCTTGTCTAGAAAGCCCATGTTGTGTTCTCTAACAGAAATTGCAGTGGAATGGAAGGCTCACATCATAGCCAAATATGCCAAGAATGAGTTCACAACTGCCATAATTGAAGGTACATTGATTGATGAAAAATACAAAGTTGTGGATGGACTGATTTTTTATAAGAATAAAGTCTTTTTAGCACGAGATTCCAAGGTGAAACACCAAATTTTGAGGGCTGTCCATGATTCATCTTTGGCAGGGCACCGAGACTTCTTCAAGACCTATAAGCAAGCAAGAGATATGTATTTTTGGAAGGGCTTCAAATATGAAGTATTGCAACACATTAGAGAGTGTCTTACATGCCAAGGAAATAAGGTAGAGCATGTGTTTTCAGCTGGTTTATTGCAGCCACTACCTGTTCCTAATCGAAAATGGGAAAACATATTCATGGACTTCATCACGGGGCTGCCCTTAGTCCAAGCTAAGAGTTGTTTGTTTGTAGTGGTTGATAGACTCACAAAATTTTCTCATTTCATGCCATTTCCAACTAAGTATGACGCTCCATTGGTGGCTGATATTTTTTTCAAAGAAGTGTTTAGATTGCATGGGCTACCAAAGAATATTGTTAGTGATAGGGACATCAGGTTTTTGAGTCTATTTTGGCAAGAAATTTTCAGATTGGTAGGTACAAAGTTGACTTCAAGCACTAGCTATCATCCACAAACAAATGGGCAAACTGAAGCAATCAATAAATGGGTGGAAGGGTACTTGAGAAGCTTCATTTCAGGGCAGCAGTTCTCATGGATAAAATGGCTCTATATGTTTGAGTATTGCTACAACACTTCTCATCACATGTCTATTGGCACGACTCCTTTCAAGGCTCTATATGAGTATGACGCTTTTTCATTCATAGGTGTGTTTTTAACTGATAGTAAAGTGCCCGTGACACAAGATTTGGTACAACAGTGTCATGAAGTGTTACAAATGTGCAAATACAACCTCCATCATACCCAAAACCAGCAAAAACTCTATGCAGATCAACGACGTGTGGAGAGGAGTTTTGAGGTGGATGACATGGTCTTTTTGAGGCTACAGCCTTATAGGCAATCTTCTATCAAGCAAAGTTGTAAGGAGAAGCTCAAGCCACGTTTTATGTGCCCTACAAAGTGCTAAGAAGAATTGGTGAGGTAGCATATGAGCTAGAGCTACCGGAACATAGTAGGATCCATAATGTGTTCCATGTTTCATGCCTTAAAAGAGCACTTGGCCAACATATAGTTCCTTCTCCAGATTTACCACCCATGGATGATGAAGGCAAACTCATTTTGGTTCCGGAAGCTATCATCGATGTAAGAGAGAAAAGATTGAGAAACAAGAGCATAAAAGAGCATTTAGTTTGTTGGAAAAATTTGCCAATGGAGGATGCCACTTGGGAAGCTCCAACAATTTTGGAGCATCCCAACTTACAATTGCTTGTGGGCAAGCAATTTTGGGAGGGGAGGACTGTAATGTCCCCTTCTCGACATTAATCCTATGAAGCTAGGTAGCCGGTATGGGGGTATGGTGCGGATACGGGTATGGGGATCCAGTACGCCGATACGACAATTTTTTTGGGGGCCCGGGTACGACACTTGGGTACGGCAGTACAATATACATATAAAATATTAAAAATATAGCCAAATAAGCAAAACTTCAGCCTGATACATGAATAGAGTAAACAAATTATTAATTAATTGAAATAGCCAAATAACATATTAGTAATTCAATGCATTTTGTCATGATATTCATTGATTGAACTTCGAACAAGTACATTGTTCAAACTCCAAATGTTACAATGTCCAATTATTAACATAAATAATAATAAATCACATAACTGGACTGGAATTCCGGCTATTACCAGCTCCCTTCAAATCTGGCAGTTTAGATTCCTTTAGGGTTTCTCTTATTATTCCTGCATTAGTCTTACTTGCTAGTGGAGATGTTGCCACTGTGTTTTTTGATCCTACATTACCCAAACACATCTCAACTGTTGCAGTTTCAACCATTGTTTTAGGTACTTCTGTGAAGTTTTACCACAGTTGAATCATTTACTTAATCCCATCTATTGACCCCCAAAAAATAAGTTTTTTTTTTACAAAAAAGTTTAAAAAAATTAAAAGATTGTTGTTTTTATTGGTGGGTACGGCTGGGTACGCCCTAGGTACAGCCAGGGTACGTCCAACAGTTCCTGGGTATGTCTGAGTACTTCTTGAAAAGTACCCAGAAGTACCCTAAGCGTACCCCCTGTTTATCGTATCAGTACCACATACTGGGTATGTACCGTACCCGTACCCATGCCCTGCAAGGTACCTACCGGCTACCTAGCTATGAAGACCCTTAGCCCAATTCTCATCTCGGGGGCTTAAGGGGTGTGAAATGGGGAAGAAGGTGGTGACTTTTATTTTAAGTTTGTTAAAGTCATTTTTTATGTTTATTTTATAAAGCACCTTATAATAATGTCACTTAAAGTGGTTGAGGAAAAAAGGTAAAAGTCAATAAGGAAATAGAGTTGGCAAGTCATAAAGATTAAACATAAAGCTAAGTAGCCGATATGTTTTGGATACGTATACGGGTACATGTACGGAGTATCCGATACACGGATACGGAATTTTTTTTTGACCCTAGATACAACGTTGGATACGGCAGTACACAAAATATTTAAAAATAAAAAAATATATAAATTTTAGCCTTCTAAATAGGAGTTAAGTTATTAACCACATATTATGTAAATGAAAGACAAGATCAAAGACAAGTAGATAATTTATAAGTTATAAGCTAAATAAGTGAATGCTATAAATATAATAACGTCAAACGTTGTAATTAAAATATATTAGATAATAATATTATAAGTATTACAAATGATATAATAGTGAACTTTATAACCATTATATTTTTTATATTACTATTACATTATATACATACAATAATCTTATAAATTTTAAGCACTAACACTTATAACGGTACAACATTATAAATAACGTTATATCATTATATCCCTATAGATATATTGCCTCACTAACATTATTAATAATATCCGATTTTGGATGATATAGTGCATGATAAATATTAAAAAGACATTATAAGGATATTAATTATAATACTATCGTAACACTATAATACTATTATATTATATACAGTACAAAATATTATATATAATATTAAGCAATTTAATAACCTTATATATATATGAATTATTGTATATAATTCATAGTTACGCGGGGACGTGTCCCCCCATTTTTAACACGTCCGAGACGTCCTAGGGACGCGGGGATGTGGGGGAAACATTCCCCCCACATTTCCTACAGTGCATACATGGCGGGAAACGCCTTGGGGACAGCTGGAGAGTGGACGAAACGTCCCGGGGACGTGGGGGACATGGGGGGACGTCCAGATGTCCCCGCCGTCCCCCATGAGTTTTGGCATTTTTTAAAGTAAAAAACATACTTTTTAGACTCAAAAACAATTTTTTTTATTGCAAAACACTTATAGCATAAAAGTAACATTCCTAACCTAACCCTAACCCTAAAAGTGTTATTTTATGTTATAAATTTACATTATGGGTTCATTTCATATTCACACCAAGCAAGAGCAAGAGCAAGAGCAAGAGGGAGCAAAAAGTATTTATAATTTTATAATTTTATTTGCTTACAATACTTGTTAAAGTTTTTTTTTAATTTAGATTATATTTGCATTTGTTAGGGGCTGTTTTTTAGCATTTGCATCGACATTCACAATGTAATCATGCATATAGTTTGTAGGATTTAAAAAAATGCATATTGCATAGGGTTTGGTTGTACAAACTACAATGTAAATGGTTATGTTTTTTTTTAATTACTTTTTTATTTCTAGGATTTAAAAAAATGCATAGTGCATAGGGTTTGGTTGTACAAACTACAATTTAAATGGTTATGCTTTTTTTTTAATTACATTTTTATTTCTAGTTTAAAATTTATATTATATTTGCATTTTTTAGGGGTTGTTTTTTAGCAATTGCATCTACATTCATAATGCAATCATGCATATAGTTTGTGGGATTTAAAAAAATGCATCTTGCATAGGGTTTGGTTGTAAAATTTAAAATTTAAATGGTTACTTTTTTTTTTTTAATTACATTTTATTACTAGTTTAAAATTTATATTATATTTTGCATTTTTTAGGGGTTGTTTTTTAACATTTGCATCTACATTGACAATATAATCACGCTTATAGTTTGTACGATTTAAAAAATGCATATTGACTACGTTTTTAAAAAAATTAATTCATTACATAATGAATCAATCATATAGTTATGGTTGTTTTTAACTCATTGCAACAATCATCACCATGAGTTCTTCTTCTGAGTATGAGTATGAATCAGAGTAGGAGAGGGTTGAACGAGAAGTTGAGATAGGTGGCCCTGGAAGAGTTGGTGATGCCACAATGGGGGAGAGTGAAGAAGGGACACAAAATGTAGTGGTAGTGGCAACTGGTAGTTTAGTTGGTAGTGCTACCAATTGCCCCTCTCAAATGTTGGCCAAATTTGCCATTGGACCATTTGATAAGAAGAAGCCATTGCAACAATTTGCCCAAATAATTGATAACCCCAAGTCTGGAGGGGGGAGCAAAGTATGAAAGTGCAACATATGTGCACTGACTTGGCATGGCAATATCACTAGGACCAATGCACACTTGTTGCATCTTAGAAATTTAGAAATTTTTTGCCGTCTCGTCCCGCCATCCGCCCATCCGAGGTAACTATGATATAATTAGAAATTATATAAACTATTTTCTAGATGCTATTTTAAAATATATATAAATTCATTGACTATAATAAATATTAATTTTTGATATATTCTTCCACTAATTTAAATCTAATTAAAATTCATATATATAATATTCCTTGGAGTAATAAGATTCTGGTTGAAAAGATATACGTATAGCTTCAAAAGTATCCTATCTGCCATATGTTTCTCCATGTATTGACAACAAAATGGACCTGTGGTATCCTACCCGCTATCACCCCCGTATCCGGGCCGCACCTGTACCCGGTACGTTTCATACCGGTTTTATGCCCCTCCCCCTGCCGTATCAGTATCCTAGACATAAAGTGTTGTCATAATGGAGCGAACTCCTCCTAGAGGTTAAAGTGCAAACATAAGGCCCAAAGGAAGGGTGTGAACCACTTGGGTGCCTTTCTTTGGGATTTGTGACAGGAAAAAAGATAAATAGAGGTGTGGTGAGCCATTGGGGTCATCTTTTTAATGGCTCATCTTTTGCCAATCTATTTTCTCTCATTGCATGTTAAGCTATTTTGCTTACATCGATTCTTCTAAGGATGAAAACCCTTAATGAGAAGAAGCTTTGGGGACGAAAACCTCCAAGGTTTGAAGGTTGGAGAATGAAAACTCCTCAACTTTGTGAGGTGGATCTACCTGGGGTTCACTATTGTGCTACACTTCAGATTTTCAGTTATTGAAAGATTGTGTTTCAGATGTAGGGCACGTTTTGGGGCTGTTTTCATTCCATATCAGTTGGACTTCACTTCAGATCTGAATTTTGTGGGATTTGGATCAGCCAAACCATTGTTGTCTCCAAACAATTTTGCAGCTGGGAATGTCTGGGCACTTTTTGGCTTAAAGCGACCACCTAAGGGAGTGGTACGACCCCTTTTGGAAGGACATTTCACTGTTGTACAGACTGTAGGTGACTGGGGGCTTTTTGGCATCATTGAAGGCAATTTTTGGCATCATTTCCAACGCTCTATTGATACTTTTTCAATAAAAACCACTGCTGTTATTTTCTACACTGTTCCAGCCCTTAAACGTTTTTTTTGTAAATTCATATAAATGTAGAAAATTTCAGATTTCACTTGTGTACTGTTCTTAGACCTCAAGTTGTCATTTTGGGCCTTGTGGGTATCTTGGAAAGTGATTATTTGAATAAATAAAAGCCATTTTCAGTCTGCTATTCATAATTGCTTTTATTGGTAGTTCGAGATTATTTTAGAAATCCTCTTTTTGGAGTTTCCAGTTTTATGTAATTCAGTTTTAAAAAGGGATATTACAAGGCACAAGATTTTCAGGCATTTTTTTATTAATATAATAATTAATTCAATGTGTCCAGTTGATGTACTTTACATGTTATCAATGATATTGAGTATTTTCCTGATAAAAAAATGTGTTCACTTGCTGATAAATGTCACCATGAAGCGGAAAAAATATACAAGTTGTATTTTATTCAAACTAAGATATCTCCCTCAGCATGCCTAAAGTTTAATTTAGAAAGTAACATTTGTGTGCCCAGATATCTACTCTTATATACCGATGAAATAGCTTGTTAAACTTTTTCTAGGTTGTGCAAAAGAGAAGGTTGCATGATTAAACATGTTGTAAGAACGGTTGAGCCAACAAAGAAGCCACTTCTAAATTTGATAGATGATATTTATACATTTTGAGACTCCAAGGGGTTAAAGCTCTTCCATTTGATACTGTAGGTCAAATGCCATGCATTGATGTGATTATGGTCATTTCTTACTCATTGGAAAAAGTTCCATTGCTACATAAACTGAAACATTTAACATTGTTTCCGTTTTGTGTGTAACAGGTGGGTGTGATGCTTTCAAACATGGGCTTTGCAAATACAGATGTTTTTGCAAGGGTATATTTTACATTTGAATTTCAATGCATAATTGATATTTGTTGGAAAATGTATAGTAACGAAGAGATTTTAAATCAAAATAAAGTCTCGACACTCATATCCTTATAGAGGAATTATCCATGTAAGGGCATAGAACTAAAAACCATCACCAATCAAACTTCTTTAAACTGTTGAATCTTTTCTAGCAGGGTGACTTTTCAGAAAGATAATTCCTCACTCCACTTAGGCAAGTTAAATACTTTTAGAAGCACTATGGCTATGCATGCTAAATCCAAAAAAGATGGTTTTCAAAGGATGTAGATTAGTTTCTCCTTTGGGCAAATGCTCAAAATTTAGATTTTCTTTCTTTCATTTGAAGGGGCTTTCCATGTAACCCTGATGATCAGCTGATTTCTGACCATCTGGAATATAGAACACATTTCTTCAAAAACGTTTACACCAATCTTCCCATTGAACAATGCATGACACAAAAATTCAGCGTTTTCTTACATTTATACAGATTACACCGGTAACATCGCACTACGGTGACAATTTTCAATGCTTTTTTTGCTGACCTTTGTGCCACTAAGACTGCACTCTCGCCAACCTCCACCATCCGAATTCTCTTCCAAAATTCATAATCCATGTTCACCTAATATAGACTAACTAATTTTGCTGGTATGTATACAAGTAACTTTCATTTATCATGACTTTTGACTCCATAACATTTCTAAATTTCTAGTTCACGGTCTTATGATTCTTTAGCACCTCAACACATGGCTCTTCTACTATCTAAAGAAAATATAATCCTCTAGTCACACAAATGTGTACATGAATTTGAAATGCTACACAAATGGACCACTTGCTTACTCAGCTGATACATCTCTTGTGTGGGTTTACATTGCACATATGAAGTTAATTGTATTTACATATGTATGCTCTTATACTGTTCTGACCTGTCTAAAGCACATTTCCGTATTAGCAGATAATGTTTTGTGCCCATATGATTGCAGAGGATATGGAACCATGATTTGATGGAATAAAAACTAAAATCCGAGATTATAAAAGATTCACATTGATCTCCAAATTGAAACGATACTGCATCTTGCTTCTTAATTTTGTAACTATCATATACAGCAGAGCTTCCTCATATCTTTGGTGTCTATTAACTCCTACTTATCTCTTAAGAGGAGTAACATTCCTCCAATAATATAGTAACATTTTTCTACCCATATATGGGGAAAGCATTACCAAAAATCCTTTCAGTTCACAAACTTTGTTCTCTAGAGCATTGGTCAGGTCCAGGATTTACATTCACAAGGAGTGTATCAATATGTCAAAGCTTAATTGTTTACAATCACAAATCTGATCTCTGGCATTATTTTCTTATCTTCGAACCTTCAGTCGCTGACCATATCCTTTTACACTACAGTTTATAAAGTCATAAAAGTAGAACATACATTGAATTTCAGATTCAAATCCAAATTTTCTTGGGAAGTCATCAATGAATATAGAAAAATGGGAACATAAGAGATGGGTGTTTATAGGGCCAAAAACATCACCATCCACAAGCTACAAGGTATGATGAGTTTGCCAAGAGCTTGAAGAGCATGATGAGCTCCTTCCCTAGACAAATTCAAAGGTAGTTATCACTAAAAGTCTAAAACTATGAAAGATCTTAACTAAAGTCAGTGAGCTTAGAATGGGTAAAAACCTAGACAAGTTGAATAAAATAAAGCCATGTAGTATACATACAGATAACCACGTGAGGGGGTGGATATTGAAGCTGTAAATTATGGTTAGAGATCAAAACTAGATCTAATATGTGTCAAAGTCTGAAGCAGAAGACTGAATAGCTTCATTATTAATCTCCACAAAAGGACTTATACGGGATATGATGATTTCAACAGAAGAATGGCCTCGGCTAAGACTAAGTTAGGTACTCCTAGAACCTTCCTAATATCCATTGCCAACATGCCTGTAGAGGTAGAGATAAAACTAGTAACATGCTTATCCCCATAGCCTCGACTGTGAATGAGGGAAACTAGTTGACCCTCTACATTGGAGAGCAGTTGATCCACCATGCCTAGCTCAAGAATAAGAGGATTGGTGAACCTTGGTGGCAGCTTGCGAAGAGGGACACCGTCTCACTAAACTATTTCCATTTGTGTGAGAAACTACAATATTAAAGGGGAAATTGACACCTCCAATGGATGAAAGAGGCAGAAAGGATGTAATTGGTTTGATGCCACTAGGAAAAATGTGACTATCTCTTGAAAGTAAAGGGCCTAGCACCTCTGGTTGGCATAACAGAAGAAAGTGACTAGAAAACCTCCTGAGTCTCTATACAAATAGTGATTATCTCTTTCCCAGAACTCATACTAGATAAGACAAGACACAATTCCAGTTTAAATCTAGTTTAAGCAAATTTAAAGAACAAAATAGTACAAGACTGTCTTATGAATCAATAAAGCTGTCGTAAAAATCTAGATAAAAAAGAACCACCTAAGCCTTCACCATGAAGGAACCAAAGTGCTGATCGTGAGACGAGTTTTGGGATTTCCATGCTCCTTTCTAAAAGTCTTAAATTAGTTCTTAGCTACCCAGAATCTGGTTTCACACCATATAAAAAAGAATGGAGATTCCTACAACCACATAGGGATACTTGTTGTTTCTCTATGTGTCAATAGGCGAATGGTGTTCAACTTTTGTGGTGATCAAATATTTGTAGTCCTTTTATTAAGGTAAATGAAATTTATTCTAATACCGAGTTTTTGTTCAACAGGCATGTTCTAGGTGGGACAAGCGCCAATCGAAAGTTCTGGTACGAATCAAAAGTTTTTTAATTCAATTTAAATCTTATTGAAATCATTTTATCGTATGTATGTCTATTATTATGATTTTTATCATAAGAATATCAAGATTTGATCATTCTTAAGAGAAATTAGTCTGCATTCTTCATCTAGGCCTCTGGTTGGGGATTATCAGGAAGAAAACTAGTTTTGGATATCAATGATATTATAAAGCTAGTTAATGTTTTGAAAAGATCCATTGCTATCTATTCCGTATGAAGCAAGGTTCATCTTAGGCCTTCGATAAATTTGTGAAACGCTCAAATGAATAAAGATATATACAATATGATATGTGCAACTAAATCAGTGAAGGCTATCTATGCAAAAAATGTCAATAAATACCATGTAAAGTGTCATTTTCCTCCACATCGTGTAAGCAGAAAAAGAGGATTGGATGAGTTCCTATGTGACAACACAGGAAAATGCCAAAAGAAGGGCTTGGTTCATATTATTTAGCCATATCATCCTGATTCTTATGTATGTTGCTTTTCAGAGTTAAGCGGAATTTTGGGTGAATTGTTAGAAATTTGAAACTTCCTACAAGATTTTTCACAAGAAAAACATCCTACAACATGATCATGTCTTCTTTTGATTGAAGGATAAACCTCTAGATCCTTCAGCAAATTTTTAGCATCTGTTGGTGCACAAAGAAAATGCGCATTGATTTTTAGTCCCAGGTTTGGAGGTGAAATTGTTATTGATTCCTGAAGTATCGACTGCAGTTGTGTTAGACATAAGACATCCATCCATTGGCTGCCAAGTTTAAATGCATTTACTGTACTTTGTTATAAAAAATAGGTGAATTATTTTATTCTTGCAGGAACCATGTCAGTGTCATAATGCCTGCGCAAGAGGGTTCCCTTGGGAAGTTGCAAGGAAAAGAAATATAAGGATGAGGTTAAAAGATTTGATTCCTTCCCACATGTGTTCTCCTATTCGAACCATGATTCTATTTATGTTTTTGTAGTAAACTGCACATGTTGAATACTTGTTGATTTCAGTCATGATTCAAGCACCAAAGGATAGAGATTTATTTGGCTATGACTAGCACATCATAATTTCATGGAACGATACACCCTTCTAGGAGTGGTGAGGGATGCTTGCTTACCTCATCCAAATAGAGCTGTAGATAGAGTAGTAGTCATTTTTTTGTTAATGAAGTTGGCCTTGTTAGATATATAACATTATATAATCGAGAGCTACTTGGTTTAGACTATGATAGAACACCAAAATGCTTTACAGATGATGTACATCACATGAACAACTTTGGGCCAAAGTTTTGCAACTTAAAAACACTCCTTAACTTGATAAATCAGAAATACCCCGACTAGCAGACCATCCAAAGGGCCTTTAGATTTGAAATAGCATGATCTGATCTAAATGCCTGATTCAAAAGTATCTTTTCTAGAGAGTGAGCTGGGGAAATAAAACTTTATTGTTGCTATAGCATTAGCAAATAAATAAATGAACAAGGAAAATGGCATTCTGTTTGAGCCTAAACTATTTGGATGGGTAGTTGTGTAGTGGGTGGGATGTTTGGATAGTTGTTGTGAAGTGCCATACCCGTCATGCCTGCGATTGTTTGCATTTTTCAATACTTATTGGGGAAGCTCTCTTTTGATTTTCCATGTATTTTGGAGAACTTGTATGCTATAGATGACTACAATAAGAATAATTTTGTTTCCGTATATCATGTTGTAACTATCTGAATTAACTTGTTTTAGTTTAACAATGAAACAACCATTTTGTTATCTATTAATTTTGCGTAATCGAGTTGATGCTATTTATTGTTTGTTACATTTAAGTTAATGAAGTGTTTTGACTTTTGTGTTTTCAACTGTGTTTGTACGAGTGTTTAATTTTTGAGATTAGTCATGTTTGAGACTAGCATGTTCACTGCGATTGGTTGCTGGGCATTTGTCCAATCAACACACCATCCTAGTCATCTAATAAATACATTATGATTGGACACTTTTTTGGGCAATTCTCTTGGTTTTTCTCTCTTGTTGACAGCCTTGTGTGTATTTTTGGAGAATATTTGTATATGCTTATTCTTTTCCATGAATAAATTGCCAATTACTATTTTGTTATGTGTTATTCTTATCGTGTATATTAATCTTGTTTTGGTGGTGAATACTCATTTTTTGTACCACATTTTTGACTCCATTGCCTGCTTGAATGTGGGTTAGACCAATTGTTGCTTGCCTTGATAATCAGAAGTCTGTTGAAATGACAATGAACTCTAGGGAGATGGAGCCTTAAGTTTTGGTATGAGAGCTTTTATGTGTAGATAATTGAAAGCACCATGAGGAAATCAAGAAAAAGAGGACGTGTTGGTCGAAGATTTTAATTTCTTCTAGAACATTACAATTTGAGAATACATTCAAAAGAAGTGCGTGAAACTGAAGTGACCCTTGCCCTATCTATGACATGATCTAGAACAAACATGTTGACACGTTGATGGCCAAATTGCTCCAACTCTCAACGCGGCACTACTTGCTAATGAAATATATGTGTGAAAAGTGAGAAAATGATATATATTGCACTTGACAACTCGAGAGAGATACCTAGAAATACTTTTTCATGACAAGAGAGAAATACGAAGAGATGGTAATGTGGTCAAGAGCATCTATGACCATGAATTCAAAATGTAGAAGAAGACGACAACAATTCCAAGGAGAACAGGAAGCTAGAAGGTCCACACAATCGGAAAAACAAAGATCTCGAAAAGAGATGCTACTTTTGGCAATGCTAAAGAAAACATATGCAATCGATTTTGAAGCCAATGGTTTGAAGATCCATCATGAACGAAGGTCTTGTTTTAAGGGTCTATCTTAGAGGCATTGATGTATATGAGATTTTTAGCAAATAGAAGCAAAGTGCAAGCTCGTAATGGTCAAGTGAGGAGGTGGAGATCCATGCTACAAAGATTTTTCAAGGATAGGTAGAAAGAGCAGGCAATAACATGTCTAATAGTTTTGGGAAGGAGAGTTACGAACATTAGTGTGCAACGTTAATCTATTAGAAGAAGCGATCTTGCATCTTGAGGATCCCCAAGAAGAAGGAAATATTGGATTTCTATTATATCAACTTGGAAGGTTGATTCCTCAACATTGTATGCGCTATTCAGAGTGTGGTAGAGGGCGTTTGGGTTGACAGTGCCCCCAATGTTGACAAGGAGTTTCATCCAAGGTAGGGAGTTTTTGCTAGAAATGGAGAGCATTGCAAGTTAGTAGTGATATGAAATATGGGTGAAAGCAATATGTTTTCATTTTTTAGCATAGATGCCTAAGACTCCGGGACGTCGAGATGGGGTTTCTGGGATGACAATTTTTTTTCAAAAGTTGGGGATGACAGATAAAAAATATGCAATGTCCCCTTTTTCAAATTAATGTCGAATGAGGAATTCTTTCCACTCTCTTCACGTGGCCAAGAAGAATAAGTGAACAAGGGAAGTAATTGAACTTCATTTCGGTTTTCTTTTATTATTTTTAATTTTTTATTTGGTGTTTCACTCCTTAAGGCAGGTTGGTTGGGGTTATAAAACCTCAACAACAGATTAAAAGATAAAGTGAAGCTTAAAGAGGTCGGTTCTCACTCAAGGGTTCTTGACACCAACCAAGGGATATAAAAGAAGGCCGCTTGGCCACATTTGCACATCATCTTTGGTGCATATACACTTATACTTTGTTTTTCGGGATGGTTGCTCAATACCTTTCAACTTGAGGACAACAACCCTCTTGTGTGGCATCCAAGGAGGACAAAACCCTTCCTTATGGTTTGATGGAGAACGAAAACTCTCCATAGTGGTGAATTGAACACATCTACTGAAGATTCTTTTGCTGATTGGGATCTAGGGCATCAAAAAGAAGACCCACAAGAGATTTGATATATATTTGGAGCCCCTCTCCTAGGGAGAGACTAGGGTTTGGTGCCTTCTGGGGCACATAACTCATATATTCTCTGATATTTTGACTTATCATAATTTATAAGGTTGGAATCCATAATTTGGTTATTTTTGGAGGAGTTTATCTATCGTTTTCAGCACTTGTTTGTGGCTGCCCTACTGCTGTCATAAATTTAATTACAGCAGGGTATCATCTCTGGTTTTCTCCAATTCTTTGATGCAAATTGGATGGATATTTGTTTCCCTACTTGAAATAATTATTTAGAAGTATTTTTCCGCTGTTGTGTGTAATATCCCCTTTTGGGATATTATCCAAATATACAATTTAATTTATTGAATCGACTCTAGAAGGACCAAACCCTCCTAGTTTGACCTCAAATAATCCAATGTTAGCTTCAATACAACCCAAATAGGGTTGAAGTGAGCCAAAGTGGTGGATTAGATGGGAGAACCAGTTAAGAAATTAATCACTTCAAATCTGAAATTAATTACAACAGTAATTAATTAGTAAATGCACTAGACTGCTGCAAACTTCAAAAATTAATAACTTTTTCACCGTCCAGTATTTTTCTATCAAACCAATGCCAAAAAATTCTTCATATTTTTAGCTTTCGAACAAGCTATAGATCACAATTTTTGGATAAGTAGAAGGCATGCAAATCAACCTACGAAATTTGAAACTGTGTAGATAAAACCCTGACACAGACAACTGAAACTTGGAAAATTCATAACGTGCTCAATACCTCATCTTTTTCCGTGAAATAAAGTGCAAACTAATCTATAATTCAAGAGCTTTCCAAAGATATTAAAATATGAATATTTAGACCACCGAAAACCTTCCAAAACAATCCCCAAAATCCCCAAACCAATCGCTAGGGTTAGCATAAAACATGTAAATTATTTCCAGCTCTTAGAGCCCTTCAAAAACATCCTGAAATGGCTACTGACACTCAGAAAAATAAGCCAACTCAAATCATATTACAAATATAGCTTGTTCACCCTTAAAACATGCCAAAAGATGCTCAATTCAAGTCGCCATAATTAGAATAAAACCAACAATAACCAGCAGATCTAAAGCACCATAAAACCCTTCACAATATTCAATATCATGCAGATTTTACTCTCAATAAAATGCGCCAATACTCTAGACAAGTCGCCAAAGCTAGAAAGCATAAATCATGCACAAAGACACTTCAACACAATGAATGGAACACGAGACTCTTCAATGTCTTCAACAATCGCTTTCAAATGAGAGAGAGAGCAAAATGCAAGAACTATGGCATACATCCCATGAGCATACATCCCAATACTCCAAGCATGGAGTGAAATCAAATGATCATTGTTGGCTAGATTTTCTGCATAGCTGAAAACCTAGGCAGTCATGAGATAAATCTCCCTCATTTACCAGTGAGGCTCCCATGTAAGATTTGTCAATTAAATATGCTAGTATCTATTTGGGGGTATTACTTTAACCATGCAGCTCATGAACCATAGTTGTATAGTTTTGCAGCAAGTAAGCAGCTGTCAAAGAAAGGAAATATCTAATGAAGAAGGAAATAATAAAAACATAGGAAAGAAAGAGGGAAGATGTGCAACCCAATCAATAGATTATAGAGTTGATTCCATGCACGTAGACAAAACCAATAGATATTAACACACATAATTATAAGCAAAGGCATCTTTCAGATCTAGATCTAGAATAACACAGTTTATAAGTAGATCTAAGACAAAAAGTTAGAAGCAAAATGCACCGTTGACACAAAGTTCTCCG
Organism: Taxus chinensis; assembly: GCA_019776745.2. Taxonomy (NCBI): domain Eukaryota; kingdom Viridiplantae; phylum Streptophyta; class Pinopsida; order Cupressales; family Taxaceae; genus Taxus; species Taxus chinensis. The sequence continues at coordinate 215,566,622 of CM034152.1, read as the reverse complement.
GAAATCTGCTCCTTTCTATTCCTTTGCTTTAAATAGCTATCAGGGGTTTCAACACAAAGTCTGGAACACAAGAATGCTGCTTACAAATTCTGCTTATTAACATGAAGGTTCTTCCTCTATTTATAGAATGTAGAAGGGAAATTATAAATGAGAAACTTAATTGAACTAGAACATAAACAAGAATTAAAGATAACATTTGACAATCATCTTCCTTTAATTCCTCTCCAAGTGACATGCATCTGGATCTATAGTCAAAATTATACACATCTGTCACTTAACTTATAGAATCGTTCCACACAACTTGAAGTAATGGTTTTAAAACCAACAACTTTAAAGTTTTACAATTACATCCAGGAACGTGGAAATAGAAGAAGAAAGTAGAAGAAGAAAGATCCGCAGTTGTAACATCTACATCTTTTTGTTTTGATACTGAATATACTTGTTGAACATGTCATTCAACAACTTCCCATCTGTTTTAGCCACAACTTCTTTTTCTGTCCTGAATTGCAGCAAGCCTTCGTTCAAAACCCTGATGCACGCTTCCACATCCTTCAAACTAGGCCTGAACCTCTTAATATCTGACTATAGCGTTACCAACTTACTGATGAGATCCATAGTGAAAGGCCTAATAGCTCCATCAATCCTCTTTTGCACCATCAAAAGAGATCCTTCCAGGGAATTAGGCACTTTGTTAGGAATGGTCCTTTTGTATGAAGAAACGTTCCCGACCACTTTGTCATTGGTGAAAACAATGACATTGTCTGGTAGTGATGATGCCATACTTTCAAGTGCCCGCATCCTTTTTAGCATGATTCTGAAGATCTCCAAGCGAAAAGATACTGCAAACTCAAGCTGCTTCCCCTTCTCAACTGATCCATTGGGCACAATTCGTTCTGCAGTCAAAACCTCCCTCGGTAGCTTATTTATCTCGACCAAAGTACTCAGGTTACTTTCAGCTACTGTGTTCATGTCCATCGTGCTCGTCACCAGTTGTTTTAGCTGAACCGATGCATCCTTAATAACCTTTAGACGGGCCGGCAACTCACTGAGTTGTACAAAAGCTTGGCGAATGATTAGGCTTTTCCATTCGTCGATAGCTTTAACCTGGTTATCTGCATCTTCCACTTCCTGTATCAGATGATCACTCACCTGCTTATGTGCTGAAATTGGCTGAGTGGAAGATTTGACAACTTTGACAATAATCTTGCACAACTGGGACACCTGCTTTTGAAGTTCAACTTTTTCCGCCTTTTCTTTGTCAAGCCTAAGGAATAAAGCATTTATCAATGTCTGCGTGTCTTGTTTCAATCCTTCAGTAGTGGCTTGACCTATGGGTACTTTGGTTACTGTTATATCCGCTGCTGTGAGCTCGCCCTTCTTCTTTCCTTTTGTTGAAACTGATACCTTAGCGAACTTCTGTCCTGACTCCTCAATAATCAACCTTGAAGTCCTCTTAGCAACTTTAGGTTTTCTGTCTTTTCCGCCCAAACTCAGGAGTAGCTGCAAGTCATGTTCCTCCAAGTTGATCTCCTCTCTAGCCTTTGGGATCGACTGTGAAGCCAACCACTCTGAGAAATTGCTTCTCGGAGAATGAGAAGTTGCCGAATGTACCACCTTCTCGTGCTCTGGTTCCTCTCCATCTGAAACTTCTAGTGTCATGGCTACCGTCCTCTGTATTGTCCAAAGACAAAGCTCTTTCGAATTCTGCCATCTACAACTTCAACGTTTCTTTAGGAAGAGGTGCGGATCGGAGTGGCTGAGGGGAAAATACAATTGTTGTCGGATTCAACGGAGGAACGACAATATCTTGCTGAGGTGCAACAGTTGGTGAAGCAATGTTTTAAAAATCGGAACCGGACTCGAAACCGGTCGAGGGTTGGACCGGACCGGAACCGAGACTTCTTGTGCACTTTAACTCTTTGAACCGGTTTATTAAAAAACACATAAAAATTACATTTTTAAAGAAAACAATATATTTGAAAAATTAGAAACCATGATTCCAACAATTACACACAAAATATGCAAAGTTGCTCATGTATATAGTGATAGTTGGAATGCTCGCACTCGGCAAATACTCGGCAGACCCCCCCAAAAAAAACTCGGCAATATTTGGCCAGAATACTCGCCAAGTTTTGGAAAGCTATCCAATATTTTTAAGATACTAATTTGTGCTAAGGCAATCAAAGCTCATGATTCTTTCAGAAGATTGCAAGAAGCTGCTTGGTCCAAAAAGGTGCAAAAATGTTTTATGAAAATCAAGAAAAATATTGCCGATCAATGCGTAGAGCTCGAGAAAATATGCACTTTTAGAGAAAACGGACTTGAAACGGAGCCACAAGAATGAAATTTATCAGAGCACATGCAAGTTTTTGGCTGCTACATGCTTCCTGGACCCTGTTCCAAAAATGGCAAATTTTATTCTGTAGACTTGTGTTTTTTCCACCAAAATGCATCTCAAAAAAGGAAAGAAATGCTCAACATGACTCGGCTGGTTCAGGATGATACTGGTTTGACCGGTTTTAGCCCAAACTGGAAACCGTCCGGTCAACCTGAGGTTTACTAAACGGTTCGTGCAAAATGTTGAAGACCGGTCAATCCGGCCGGTTCCGGTTCCGGTTTGACTGGTTTTTAAAACACTGTGGTGAAGTACTTGATGTTGGAGAAGTCGAAACTAACACTATAGCCATAGAAGTGATCTTTTCCCTCGAAATGAGACTTCTTGTGCACTTTAATCTTTTCAGGCCTTCTGCTGCTCTCTCCCTCGTGCTTCCTTTTGAGGGAATCTCCTGTGCTGAGGTTGTCTGTGATCTGATTCATCAAAGCTTCATCAAGGCGACACCCTTTGTCAGCAACTAGTTCGAAGTATTGACTAGAACAGCGGCAGACCTTTCCTCGATCGTGTGGCAACCACCAATGTTCTCCTGAAGTACAACTCTATCTCCCCCCATATGATGATATGCGTTAAGTAACATAGACCCATCATCTTTAAGATCCGCAGGTATCTGTGCTAATCCATAATCAAACACTTGTCGTGCTGATAACCTGCTGAAGTATTTCTTCCTAACTTCGTACTCGCTTCTGTACTTCATCCAGAAATCTTCTAACGAAGGCACATGCGCGTATTCCTGGGAGATTGTCTTCCTTGCCACCCCATATAGATCAAAGTTTAGTATGTGCTGGGAAGAACTCATGCTCGTACTCAGAGAACATCTCCGCTTCAATTCACTCTGGCTTTATGAATGTTCTGGCAGCTGTAATAGCCCACTGTGATCGGGAAGAAGCCTGTAGACTTGTGCCATTTTGACTTTAGGGCATGCATCTCCATGAATTGTTTGCTCAACTCCATGATGACCAATTTGTCGCTTGGATATCTGGGCAACTTGATTGGTTCTCCCGAAAAGCCGGTGACCCTGAGGTATTTTAAAGTTTGCAAACTGGATGAAGATACTACCGATCTGGGACAACTTCCCAAGCTTCCTTGCTTACCCTATTGGCCTTCAGATTACCGTTCAGCTTGCAAATGAATCCGTAGAAGAATCCATCGTTGACCAACTTATAATTTTTATTGCATGCAAGCACAGTAAGCTGCGGATAACACTCAAAAATAGGATCCTGTGGAGAGCACACCACGTCTATCCAGCTTGGAGAAGATACCCTGTGAGGCTACTGCATATACCAAATATGAAGTCATCTTGAAGTTGTAAGTCTGCTTCACACTCCGGAGTTGCTTACCGATGTTGTCACTGATGATTTCTGACCAATTGATTATAGAATTTGCTTTGTTGATTTCAATGGTCCTGATGAAGGCATACATTCCATGAGCGGAAGTTGTGAGCGTTAGCTTCGCCATATTATCCTGTATAACAATTTGATAATGTCATCCACCTCCTACACCAGATTGGATCGTGGAAGAGTCCTCGGGAACTTGGATGGAGATATGTGCTTCTTCATATACCTGTTGTTCATTATGCTCACCCAATCGTTTTTATGCTTCTCCCATATGTTGCCGGCGTCCAACATGCTGATAGTAGTCACCACCTGTCGTGTTGGAATCTTCAGACAATAATTGATGAACTGTGCATCTAGCTGGATTATTGTCTTCCCCGCAGCATCCCAGATTGATCTGGATAGTGGATGGTATGACCTGGCACACTCCATGACGAATTATGGCAATTGAGTTGTTTATGGGAATGCTGAAGCTCGAATGATTCCACTGCTTTTGACTGCCCGCATGAGAGAAGTCTTTCCAGTTCTAGAGTTAATCAATTCGGAAAGAGGTTTTGGGCCTAGATCTGTGTCTCCGATGTCAGCAAATCTGGAAGTAATGCATGATTCCACTGAGCTTTCTCTTTCATCCCGCTTTGCCATGTCCGGATCTATCTTTGTCTGAGCAACTCTTTTTCTCTTTATTCGGCCAGAATTCTTTACAACTTGTGGAGATCTTGGAATTTCTCCAGATTCAGAGGATATATTCAATGTATCTGATATTGATTTAAGCTCCCTTTTAATTATATAAGCACCTGTAATGAATACCTGCAATTAATTCAGACAAAGAGAACAACCGGAACATAAACACTTGATTTTTATCATAAAAATCTACATATAAAGCCCGCTGCCCTAAAATTTGAGGCTTTGCTTGCATGCAAAACAAACATAAATATTTTCAACTTCACCTGAGCACCTGTACCAATATACAGATAATTAACCAAGCCTAAAACAAGCTCCTCCAATCCTAGGTGCCAAACCTGTCCGGGCTGCACTACTTTGCTAGAAGAATTAATTAATTCATTATTATGACAGCCCATGCTTATATAACCTTCATCATTCTATAATTAATAATTGCCTCTCCTATTCCTGACAATTAATTAATTAATAAACATGCTTTTCTCTCCAAATTGGGCGCTTATTTTGTGCATGCTCATGGCTGCCATTAAATAAATTAATTTAATTTATTTTTAGTTCTATACTTTCACTTAACATCATGCTTTGACCTTCTATTTTTCCATGCGCCAAAAATAGGAATAAAAAACCATTAATTAATACTTCAAAAAGTATTATTTCTCCTCCAAATGGGTCGCACTTTTTAACATGCTCTAGGACTGCATTAAATAAATTAATTTAATTTATTTTTTAGTATTCTACTTCCAGTCTACTTTGACTTCCCTTTATGCATTGACTTTTCCTCATCCTTGGGTGCCAAAATTGGAAGAGAAACTATTAATAAATGCCATTAAATAAATTAATCAATTCTCCAAAGGGGTCGCACTTTTTGGTAAAGGCTAGTTTCTATTTTTAAAAGTCAAATTTGATGAGATTATTCACCCTGCATGGCAGTTACAACAATCCCATTATCCACTTAAGCTGTTTGACTTCCACAATGAGATTTTTTACCCTGTAAGGCAAGTAAGAAATTCCCATCAATGCCTTAAGTGATTTTTTTTTATTTCACAATGGGAATTTTCTTTCTGCATGACAGGTAAGAAATTCCTGCCTGCCTGCTGCCTCTAATTTTCCCATCATGACTGAAGTGATTTTGCCTTCATGGGAAAAAGTACCTTGCAAGGTAAGTACAAAAATCCCCCTTGCCTACTGCGACCAAAAATCCCACTGCAGCTTAAATCCATCCATTCCCAAAAATGCGACCTGTCTAGAAGAAGCTTTTTTGTGCATGACTTTCGTCTTTTTAAAGAGAATTTGACTTCCAGAGGCTGATTCCTTCTGGCATGGCGGCTGTAGATGATCTCTAGATACTCCAGGCAAGAAAACAGACTGTACTGGCGAAGGAATTGACCTAGGGGAATTTCACAGAGAAAAAAACGAGAAAAATAACAAAAACGCAAAACGTTGCTAGAAGTCATAGATAAAGCCAAAGATCCATTCCTAATGAAAACCCTACTGGTATATGTGAATATTGACATGCAAAATTTCAACAGGGCTAAGATGAAGCACAATTAATTCAAACCAGACTCAAAATAATTAAATAAAATTTTCCCGTAGACAAAACTTGACGAAGGGATAAAACAATTTTCGGCATCTGGGTATTTGTCGAAATTGGCTCCTATGATTCACTGGGAATATCTAAACGCAATATAGGCATCTTCTGGCAATAAAAACACAAAATGACCTGTTATTTTAAAAGTACGAAATTTTTAATATGGTGTAGTCTCAGATTTCAGGGTGAAATCTGGGGACACCAATCATCCAACATAACCCTCTAAGGAAATGCGACCTCCCTTTTTATAGAACTAAGGGGTGCAATATTCAATAAAGACCGACCTTTCCCTTGGAGGGAAAACATAAACTCTCATTAAAATATTTAATACTATGATTATGTGCACTTTATTTATTTTTTAATTAAATAAATAAAAGTAACTAACTTATATGCACATTAAACTAACTAAAGAGACTCCTACTTGTAGTGTTAAACATGCCAAGGGGTTACAATGCAAATGAAAAAATAAATATTAATAATGTCCCGAAAAAAGGGGACATTACATTGTGCATGGTTATATGGTGAATTTAATGTCCCTATACAGTCGTTACTAGGGTTTCAAGAAATATTAAATCTGCTGTTATAAAAAATCAAAAATTACTTGACGGGGTTTGTGTGATTTCCTTGATTTATAGTTTCAACCCTAGAAAGGGACATGGTGTCCCCAGATTTCATCATGAAATCTGAGACTACCCTATCTGAAAAAATTTCGTACTTTTAAAATAATGGGTCGTTTTGTGTTTTTATTGCTAGAAAGTTCCTGTATTGTGTCAAGATATTCCCAAGGAGCCATATTAGCCATTTTCGTCAAATACCCAGATGCCTAAAATTGTTATATTCTGTCGTCGGGATTTACCTGCGGAAAATTTGTATTTAATTATTTTAAACCTCGTTTGAGGCAATTTGTGCTCCGGTTTAACCCTGTTGTGATCGTACATATCATTATTCCCATATACCAGTAGGGTTTTAACCAGGAATGCATTCTGGGCTTTATTTGTGACTTCTGGCAACGTTTTGTGTTTTTTGTGTTTTCTCGTTTCGTTTTCTGTGAAATTTCTTTGGATCAATTCCTTTGCCGGTTTGGCCTGATTCTTGGCCTGGAGTATCTGGAGATCACATACGCACGTTGTGCCAGAAGGAATTCGCCATCAGAGGTCTGGTTCTCTGGGAAAAGACGAAGTCGTGCACCAAAAAGCCTCTTCTGGGTTGGCCGCATTTTTGGAAAAAGAGGGTTTGAAGTGGATCATGGGATTTTTGGAAGCAGCAGGCAGGTGGGAATTTTGTACCTGCCTAGCAGGGTACTTTTTCCCATGGAAGCAACGCCACTTAAGTCACAATGGGAAAATTAGAGGCAGCAGGCAGGCGGGAATTTCTTACTTGCCTTGCAGGGTAAAAATTCCCATTGTGGAATAAAAGAAAAATCACTTAAGTGAATCATGGGATTTTATTGCCTGCCTTGCAGGGTAAATAATCCCATTATGAAAGTCAAACGACTTAAGTGAATCATGGGATTTTCAGGGCTGCCTTGCAGGGTAAATAATCCCATTGTCATGTGACTTTTAAAAATAGAAATCTCGTGTCAAAAAGTGCGACCCCCTTGGGTGAAAATAAAGGCAGCGTTAAATAAATATTTGTTGAATTTCTCTTCCAATTTTGGTGCCCAGGCTTGTGGAAAAGTCAACAGAGGTAAATGGACAAAAGGAGGTTGAAAATAGATTGTTCTAAAATTAAATAAATAATATTAATTTAATGTAGCCCCTTTATGTTAAAAAGTACGCCCCATTTGGGAGAGAAGAAATACTTTTTAAAGTATTAAATTATTAAATTAATTTCTATTTCAGTGGCTAAGGTCAAAGCATACTATGAGGCTTGAGTTAACTGGAAGCATAAGTCTAAAATTAAATAAATTTAATTTATTTAATGGCAGCCATGAGCATGCACAAAATAGGCGCCCCATTTGAAGAGTGAAGCTTATTAATTAATTAATTAATTGCCAGGAATAGGAAAGACATTAATTAATTATAGAATCATGAGGATTATATAAGCAGGGGCTGCCATAAGGATGAATTAATTAATTCACAAGCAGAGAAGTGCAGCCCAGAGGAAAAGTGCGCCCCATTTGAAGAGGATTTTTGCTCAGAAGAAGGTGAAATTAATGCTAAAAGCTTCCAATTTTGGCGCATAGGTTGAAGGAGGTTGATTTGTGTCTGGATAATTGTTTGCATAAGTGATACAGGTGCTCAGGTGAAGTTGGTAAAATTCATGCTTGCTTTGCATGTAAATAAAACATCAAATTTTGGGGCAGCAGGCTTGAATTATGCAGATTTTTATGATTAAAATCCACTGTTTATGTTCCGGTTGCCATCTTTGTCCGAATTAATTGCAGGAATTCGTTATAGGTGCTTTACAAAGGAAAGGGAGCTTAAATCAATGTCCAATACATTGAATATATCCTCCGAATCTGAAGAATTATCTAGATCTGCACCAGTTTTGAAGAATTCTGGCAAGATAAGGAGAAAAAGAATTATTCAGACAAAGATAGACACAACCATGGCAAAGAGGGATGAAAAGAGAGCACAACGGAATCATGTATCACTTCCAAATTCACAGACATTGGAGACATAGATCTAGGTTCGGAATCTCTTTCCGAATTGATTGACAGATCCAGAGCAGGAAAGACTTCCCTCATGCGTGCCGTTAAAAGTAGTGGAATTATCCGAGCTGCAATGTTTCCATACACAGGCCAATTGCCAGAGTTCGTTATGGAGTGTGCTAGGTCTTACCATCCGTCATCGAGATCAGTCCGAGATGCTGCGGGGAAAACAATAATTCGGTTAGACGCATAGTTCATCAATTATTGTTTGAAGATTCTGGCACGAAAGGTGGTGACTTCTATTAGCATTCAGGATGCTAGCAGCAAGTGGGAGAAGCATAGAGTTGAGTGCGTGAACATAATGAACAACAGATACATGAAGAAGCCCAGATCTCCTTTCAAGTTCCCAAGAACTCTTTCGCGGTCGAATCTGGTACAGGAGGTAGATGATATTGCCAAGTTGTTATGCAGGATAAATGGCGAAACGAACACTCACACTTTTCGTACATGGATGTATGCTTTCATCAGGACTATTGAAAACAACAAGGTTGATTCAATAATCAATTGGTTGGAAATCATTAGCGACAATATTGGTGAGCAACTCCAGAACGTGAAGCGTACTTTTAGCTTCAAAATAACTTCCTATTTGGTATACGCAGCAGCCTCACAAGGCATCTTCGTCAAGCTGGATAGATGTGGTGTTCTTTCCAAGGACCCCATTTTCGAGTACTACCCACCACTTACTGTACTTGCGTGTAAGAAAGATTTCAAAGTGGTCAATGATGGATTCTTCTACGAATTCATTTGTAGGCTAGATAGGGACCTAAAGGCCAACAGGGTAAGCAATGAAGCATGGGAGGCTGTATCCAGAATTGGCAGTCTATTCATTCAGTTTGCAGATTTCACATACCTCAGGGTCACTGGCTTTTCTGGAGAACTGGTTAAGCTACCAAGATATCCGAATGATAGATTTATCACCATGAAGCTGAGTAGGCAACTTGTGGAGATGCACGACCTTCAGTCGAAACGGGACAAGTCTACGGGTTTCTTCCAATCACTGTGGGTCATTATAGCTGCCAGAGCATTTATAGAGCTTGAGGAATGGAGGCGGAGATGTTCGCTGAGTAAGAGCAAGAGTTCTTCTTCCCGGTGCAGCTGAACTTTGATCCATTTGGAGTAGCCAAGAAGACGATCTCCCAGGACTATGCACATGTGCCTTCATTAGAGGATTTCTGGATGAAGTGCAAAAGTGAGTACGAGGTTAGAAAGAAGGATTTCAGCAGGCTATCAGCACAACAAGTATTCAACTTTGGATTAGCACGGGTACCTGCGGATCTTAAAGATGATGGGGCGGTGTTACTTGACACATACCATCAAATGGGAGGAGATAGAGCCGTACTTTAGGAGAACGTAGGGGGCTGCCATACGATTGAGGAAAGGTTTGCTGCCGTTCTGGTGAATACTTCAAATTGGTTGCTGACGAAGGGATACTGCCTTGATGAAGCATTGATGAATCAAGTCACAAGCAACTTTGGCGCAGGAGATTCCCTCAAGAGGAAGCACGGAGGAGAAAGCAGCAGAAGGCCCAAGAAGATGAAAGTGCACAGAAGGTCTCCTTCGAAGGAGAAGATCACTTCCACGGCCATGACGTTAGTTTCGGCTTCTCTAACATCTAGTACTTCACCAACTGTTGCACCTCAGCAGGACACTTCCATGCCTCCACTGAATCCGGCAACATTCATCTTCTCTCCTCAGCCACTCTGTTCAGCGCCTGTTTCTAAAGAAACGTTGAAGTTGCAGATGGCAGAGTTCGAAAGAGCTTTGTCCTTATGATTCAGAAGATGGCAGCCATAACACTGTAGCAGTTTCTGATGGAGAGGAATCAGAGCGAGAGATAGTAGTACACTCAGGAACTTCTCATTCTTTGAGAAGTAATTTCTTAGAATTGTTGACTTTGCAGTTGGTTCCAGAGGCTAAAGTGGAAATGAACTTGGAGGAACATGACTTGCAGCTGCTCCAGAGTCTAGGCGGAAAAGACAGAAAACCTAAAGTTGCTAAGGTAACTTCAAGGTTGATCATCGAGAAGTCAGGGCAGAAGTTTGCTGAGATGTCAATTCCGGCAGAAGGGAAAAAAGAGGATGAGCTCACGACAGAAGACATAACAGTAACTAGAGTACCTATCGGTCAAGCCACCATAGAAGGATTGAAGCAGGATACACAGACATTGATAGATGCTCTATTCCTTAGGCTTGACAGAGAAAAAGCGGAGAAAGTTGAACTTCAGAAGCTGGTATCTCAGTTGTGCGAGATCATTGCCAAGGTTGCTAAATCTTCCACTCAGCCCATTTCAGCATAGAAGCAGGTGAGTGATCATCTGATGCAAGAGATGGAAGATATAAGCAATCAGGTGAAAACTATTGACGAATTAAAGAATCTGATTATTCGTCAAGCTTCTATACAACTTGGAGAGGTGCCAGTCCGCCTAAAGGTTATGAAAGATGCAGCAAATCTGCTGAAGCAACTGGTGACGAGCATAGTAGATATGAATACAGTTGCTGAGAGTAACTTGAGTACTTTGGTCGAAATCAATAAGCTGCCGGGAGAAGTGTTGATTGCAGAACAGATTGTACCGGACGGATCAGTTGAGAAGGGGAAGCAACTGGAGTTTGCAGTATCTTTCCGTTTGGAGATCTGCAGAATTATGCTGAAGAGGATGCAGGCACTTGAGAGTATGGCATTGTCTTTACCAGACAATATCTTTGCTTTCACTCAGGAGGAAGTGGTCGGAAATGTTATTTCATATGTACGGATCATTCCTAGCAGAGTGCCTAATTCCCTGGAAGGGTCTCTTCTGATGGTACAAGGGAGAATTGATGGAGCCACTAAGCCTTTCACGACGAATTCCATTAGCAGACTGGTGGTGCTGCAGTCGGATGTTGTGAGGTTCGGGCCGAGCTTGGAGGATGTGGAAGCATGTATCAAAGTGTTGAACGAAGGATTGCTGTAGTTCATGACAGAAAAGGAAGCTGTGGCTAAGACAGATGGGAAGATGCTGAATTACATGTTCGACAAGTATATTCAGTATCAGAACAAAAAGAAGATATAAATGTTACAGCTGACTTGACTTCTTCTATTCTTTCTTCTTCTATTTTCCACGTTCTCGGATGAAATTGTAAAACTTTAAAGTTATTGGTTTTGAAACCATTGCTTTAGGTTATGTGGAACAATTCTATTAGTTAAGTGATAAATGTGTCACTTAAGGAGGAGTTAGTGAAGGATGATTGCCAGATGTCATCTTTACTTCTTGTTTATGTTTCAGTTCAGTTGAGTTTCCCATTTGTACTTTCCCTTCTACATTCTATAAGTAGAAGAAGAACCTTCGGGTTAATGATCAAAATTTGTAAGCAGCATTCTTGTGTTCCAGACTTTGTGCTGAAACCCTTGAGAGCCACTTGAAACAAAGGAATATACAGGAGCAGATTTCCGGAGAACTTTGTGTCACGGTGTATTTTGTTTCTAGCTTTCTATCTTAGATCTTTGAATAAACTGTGTTATTTTAGATCTAGATCTAGAGCTGCCTTTGCTTATAATTCTGTGTTGATATCTATTGGTTTCTTCTATGTGCATGCAATCAACTTTGTTATCTATTGATTGGGATGCACATCTTTCCCATTTCTTCTCTGTGTTTAAATAATTCCCTTCTATAAATATTTCCTTTCTTTAAACAACTGCTTACTTGTTGTAGAACCATACAACTATGGTTCATGAGCTGAATAGTTAAAGTAAAACCCCATATCGATACTAGCATATTTTAATTGAAAAATCTGACACGGGAGTCTCACCGGTAAATGAGGGAGATTTATCTCATGACTGCCTAGGTTTTATGCTATGCAGAAAATCTAGCCAACGTGACATTACAGTGGTATCATATACACTTATACTTATGTACCAATAATTCATTTGGCATTAATTCGAAAAATAGTAGCAAAGAGCAAGCTCTCAAGGGTCAAGTGAGGAGGTGGAGATCCACGCTAGAAAGATTTCTCAAGGATAGGTAGAAAGAGTGGGTAACAACATGTCTAATAGTTTTGGGAAGGAGAGTTATGAACACTAGTGTGCAACATTAATCTATTGGACGAAGCGATCTTGCATCTTGAGGATCCCCAAGAAGAAGGAAAGATTGGATTTCTATAATACCAACTTAGAAGGTTGATTCCTCGACATTGTAAGCATTATTTAGAGTGTGGTAGAGGGAGTTTGGGTTGATGGCGTCCCATGTGTTGACAAGTAGTTTCATCCAAGGTAGGGAGTTTTTGCTAGAAATGGAGAGCATTGCAAGTTAGTCGTGATATAAAATATGGGTGAAAGCAATATGTTCTCTTTTTTTAGCATAGTTACCTAAGGCTCTGGGATGTTGGGATGGGGTTTTTGGGATGACAAATTTTTTTCAAATTTTGGGGACAACAAATAAAAAAAATATAATTTATTAATTTTACAAATACAACATGAATAATTCAATAAACAGAGACTTAAAACTGAAAGTTTGAAGATTGAAACCATTAATGATAAACCCAGTTATTCATCACATAAGCCAAGGCCCAAAATGCTATATATTCAATGTTCATATTTCAAATTTCAATGTTTCATATTGATTCATTGACATAATACATGTAACGAATTTAGAAATTAGAACAAAGAATCCGAGATACATTGATACTTCATACTAGAAAGAGATCAATGAATCAATGATACATGAACAATATCAATATGACAATGAAAATTTAAAACTACTAGTCTTCAATCATCAACATGAGAAGAGTACAACGACATATGTTATTAAATATTATGTCATAGACTCATATTCATAACTCAAAAGTACATATTACATAACCAAAATGGAAACTCAATAATCATTATTAGAGTTCTTTGAAGGAACTCACGCACTGCTGTTCATTAGAAGTATCTGTGTTAACATCATCTACATCTGCAAAGGGGATATCAACCAATCCTCGCTGCTCCTGATCTTTTTGAATTTTCCTTGAATCCTCTGGATCTACATCTTACTGTAATCCTGGGCTCTCCTTGATTGTAGGTGTCTTGCAATCCATGAGATGCAAGGCACTATGTATAACAACAAGTTTCTCTGTTGTCTTAGAGGTAAGTCTATTCTTCTTAAGAGAGAGGATCTACCCATATGTTGACCAATTCCTCTCAGAAGTAGAGGAGCTAGAAACTTGAGAAAGAAGTCGAATAGCAAGTGTATGTAGCAATCGCGCACATCCATACAATCGCCACCAATTAACTGGAATCTCTTGTACCAACGTGCTTATGTTTATCTTTGCTGATTTTGTAGCCTTCCAGATAAGAAAACTTGAGCCAATCAATTCTGACTCATGACCCATCCTCTACATTATACATTTTTTAGGGCTTTCAAGAAACCCTTCCTCACCTCCTCATCATCTACACAGACAACCCTGCCAGGCTTCTCAGTATACCACTTTGGATTTAGTGCATATGCAACCATGTGTAAAGGGGTGTTCAACTTCTCCCATCTCTGCTCAATGATGGGATGAATATGGTGATGGTGGAACTCCAAAGTGAGGTCCCTTGCTCGAATAACAACCTTCATCTGGCCAAGCATACTATCAATACATTCATACATCTCACCAAGGCTAGGCTCTCAAAATCCCCATATTTTATGACACTGAAAACTTGTGATACCATAGATGCGAAATATCTCACATCTATCCAAAATGTTTCTTTCACCACCACTACTTTCACCTTCTTCCCTTCGTTTGTCTTGGACCCATCCCACCTAGACCACTTTGATGTCATGACCATATATTGTAAAGACTCTTGCAACTCAGCCATTCTATCCAACAAAATAAAGTATGATGCAAAGCGTGGATCCACTGGTTGAGGAATTCCTTCCTCGAAAAGCTATGAAAGAGTGCCAATGATGTATGGTGGTTGTAGATGAACATTTGCACATCTCTAGCATCAACCACTACATTTTTGACCCAGTCAATTTTTCCAATGTCTTTTAGTGCATTGTTCATGGCATGCACACAACATGGGGTCCAAAATATATGCCGGTAATGAGCCTCAACGAGTTTACTTGCTGCCCTGCAATGACCATTTAGAATAATGAAACAATAAAGTTTTGGCTGAAAATTTAAGTTTTTAAATTTTTTTAATGTTTAAAAAAGGAAAAGTTGTAAGGGATGTCGTGACGTCCCCTACAACTTCCCCAAACCTTCAAAGCACTTAGGACGTCCTGCGTGTCTCCCCTGAACTTAGGGGATGGCCCCTCTTTTTTTCGTTTCTGTAGGGATGTGGGGGAGATCTCTTGTCCTTGTCCCTAAGTCCTCGGGACGTCTGGGATAGCTAGGGGGTTGCGTGTCCCTGTGTAACATTGTTTTTTAGTAGACATGCCATTAAAGTTTAATAGTACAAAAAAATATTTCTCTAGGAAGAGAAAAAGGACATGCAATTCAACATCAAAGTACATGCACATGAGGGATAAATAAAAAAATGGATGTTGTTCATCTTGAGAGTAATATATAAGAAGGCACATCAAGTTTTCCTAGAAGCTAGTCATGGAAGTCGAAGGTGTGGTTATAGGCCTAATACCACAACCTAGCACATGAGGGATAAATAAAAAAATGGATGTTGTTCATCTTGAGAGTAATATATAAGAAGGCACATCAAGTTTTCCTAGAAGCTAGTCATGGAAGTCGAAGGTGTGGTTATAGGCCTAATACCACAACCTAGCCCAAATGTAAATGGCCCAAAAGAACGTGTATAGAATGTAGAACATGATATGGACACCATTGCAAAGGGAGAGGAAGTTAGTGAGAAATAAGTTGAATTAAAATAATAAGTTCTTTTTCACCATGATGGAGAGGATGATATTTTATTTCTCGAGTAGTATGAAGCCCAAATTTATGAGAAGACTAGGATGTAGTAGCATGAGGAGATCGAATATTTGAAGCCTATGAATTGTATGTTGGAAAGGGTGTTTTATGAATAAGGGACTTCGTGTCATCGACTCAGATAAGCCTAGAGTAGAAGATAGAATCAAGTTAAATTCATGGCCCGAGTACGATCAATTGGAAGGTAGTTATTGACTATATCCTGATCATTGAATTCAAAATTTGGGAAGATCAATCCATTGAGAGGTGAGATGATATTTTGCAAAAATTTTAAGTCGCTCTTGGAATTCTCAAGTTTCATCTATTGTGCTTCTTGAGGAATTTAACCTAGTAAAGAGAAGGAAAGCACTTTGCATGCCCTTCAAGAAATCTTATTCTTGATGGCTTCACAATTATGGAGAATCATCTACATCAAATTGGAGAGATCTTTCTGATTGCGATATTTTTACAATCTTTAATAAGGATGAAAAAATTCAAGGGTATAAATATAACAAATCTTGGGCCCAAACTCCAAGAAGTTTAAATTTTTGAAGAAGGGAACAAAATTTAGAAAACTTGAGAAAACCCATGGTTAAAAAGATCCTAACATCCTGTAATGTCCCCTTTTTCGACTTAAGAACCTAACAATGGACTTCTTGCCATTCCCTTTCCATGGCAACGAAGCATGAATGAGCTAGGAAAGGAATTGCATTCCATTTCATTTTTCTTTTATTAATTTTTAATGTTTTCTTTAGTGTTTTCTTTAATAAAGCAGGTTGGCTAGGTTGGAGGAGTTTTAAAGGCAAGTTAAAAGATAAAAAAGAAGCTCTTAGAGGTCGGTCTATTAATTTTTAATGTTTTCTTTAGTGTTTTCTTAAAATAAAATAGGTTGGCTAGGTTGGAGGAGTTTTAAAGGCAAGTTAAAAGATAAAAAGAAGCTCTTAGAGGTCGGTCTATTCTATTTGGACTTTGGCGCCAAGAAGGGGCTATAAAAGGAGATTTATGACTTCATTTTCATCATCTATCTTTGGCGCATTTACTCTACATTTAATCTTTGGGCTGATTTCTCATTGTCATTCCACTGTTGGGCGACAATCCATTAGTGTGGCATTTCCAAGGAAGACGAAACCCTTGCTTGTGGCTTGGTGGATGGAAACCCTCCATTTTTGGGTTAAGTGAAGACATCCTTGAAGACCTCTTGCAAATTTGGACATTAAAATATCAAGGAAGACATCTACAAGGGTTTGCATCCATTTTGGAGCTCTCCCTAATTTCCTTAAAGGGAGCGGCTTGGGTTAAGTGGTTGTTGGGTGCTTTCTAGGGCACATAATTCAGATTTTCTTTGATATTTGGACTCCTCTTAATTTCTAAGGCCGGAATCTATCATAATTTGTGGACATTGGGGTTTGGAAACCCTTCATTTCATAATTTCTTTAAGTTGTATTTCTGCTGTACTTGATTAATTTTCCAGCTGTGTGTTTGATCAAGTTTCATGGTGGAAAGTGGCTTAAATTCTTCCTAAAATATTTATCTATATTTGAGTTGGATTATTTGATGAGATTTGAGTGATTTTCCTTTCATCTGTGGTTATAAAAATCAGACTGCTGATTTCCACCTGTCATAAAATTCAGTTTGCTGGTCTAAAATCTGAATTTAATAATTTTGGGGTATGTGTGATTTCCTCCTTTTTCAGTTGAAGTCCCAATAAGGGACATTAAACATCCACCATTAGTGATGTTAGTAGGACATCAACCACTAGTGATGTTAGCAGGATGCCTTGATGTGCCCTATTAGTGATGTTAACAAAAGGTCAACCATTAGTGATGTCAGCGGGATGCCATTGGATAATGGGGACATTGGGGAGATAAGTTGATGCCAATAGAATGTTGGTAGAGGATAGGGATGTCAAAAAGGTGATGTCATTATGTTGTCAGGGAAGGTGTGTGACATCAAGAGAGAGGTTGTTGATGCCAACAATTTTGAAGGGGTGATTTCTTTATTCTTGACATTAGTAGGGGTGATTTCTTTATTAGATGTTTGATGAAGTCAAAATTGGCATTATGAAGAACATTTTGATGTCAGCCCCAACATTAATAAAGTGCCACCCTTGACATTAAGCAAATTTCTGGCTATGCTTTATTACTTTCGGAAATCACACTTCTATTGTGTTTTCTATATAAAATTATAAATAGTTTGTGTATTGTATACAGTCGTGTTTCCTTATGTTTAGAATGCTATATCTTCACCCTTTTCTGCATGAACTTGGGTCAATAAATGCCATAGCCTTGCTGTCAAAGGGTAGTTGTCTTGATTGTGAGGATAAAAAACAAAATTTGCGGAAGGTGAGGAACAATCACTGATGCGTTGAGATCTTGATTGCATGCAAAATCAAAGACAGGAGAATAAATTGACCAAAAATATGTAGTCAATGAGATAAGGTCTGTGTGCCTAGTGGAGCAAAGGTAGAAGGCAAGGATTGTGAGGAAGTATAGTGCAAGTGCTATCTAGGTTCTCATAGATGCGGCATGGCTTTCTTGTGCGACGAAAGAGCTCCAATGGCATGTTTTGTGCCATCTACTAGAAAAACTGAAAGGTTGGTACACATGAACAAAATAACCAATAGCTAGTAGCATTGACAATATGATGGATAAAAATATGTTCCCTTAAAAGGTATAAGAAATGCCATTTTAGTTTAGAATAAAAATTATATCTCTATAGAAGAGAAAATGATGAGGAAGGGGAAGTTTAACTTGGGAACACTAACGACATAGAAAATTAAAACACAAAAAGGTGAATAAACAAAAGTAAGCTCATATTGGAAGTGACATGTGTGGATGCAACCAAATTTAAAAATGCATGATTGACCAAATCAAGAAAGCATAGCCCTAACTTTTTTTTGTTTCTGAGATGGACCCCGAGACCATGCTGACAAGTCATGTCTAAAGCGTAGAACTTCCAAGCTGAATTTCATTAATACGAAGGAAATCATATTTTCTATTATGTGGGAGCAAGCGAAGAAGGCAGCCTCCCTAGACCCTATAACTGAAATACAATGAATGCCAAATTAGAAAGAAGAAACCGAGACGACAACAAAGGAAGCCTAAATTACTATGTCAAAGATAGCCTAAAACACAACCGTCCAAGAAAGAAGTTTTTGTGCAACTTGAAGTCAATCAAGATGTTTTCCAATGGCAACTGTTGACTGGAACCCCTAACCTATGTAAAGGAGTCAAAGTTCGTTTTGTTTGTCTTTATGAAATTCCTTTTCCTCCTCCATATCATCAACAAATAAGTGGAAGGTTTGAAAATCGCACAAGTAGGTGTTTGCCATAATACTTTCCTTGGACCCGACAAACGTCTTCATTACCAGCTTCTAAATTCATGGGTAGCTATGCTGGGCCATGCCAATCAAAATCCCAACAATAAAAACCATGCCATATGAACCTGGATTAAAAGACAATTGAATGATTTCGTTCTTTCTACATCAAATGTAAAATGTTGTGATAATGACTCTCGAGTGTCACAAGTGGAAAAATGTTTATCATTGAGGACTTCTTTCAATATTTGAGAGCAGTCAAGAAATTAATCTCAAAGGCACTTTGCATCTTTAGTAAGATGAAGGAGTGGATTCTGAGTACCAAGGCAACCATTGCCTATAGAAGCACAGACAGTTACATGAAACAGGCTTAAATGACCTTTGTTTGGTTGTGTTCGAATGTCTCAAAAAATAAATTAAAAACTCTATTAGTGGAAATTTACTGTACTGCATATTTTGATTTTCATAATTGTAGCTGGTTTAACAGCATCTTGACAGGAATTTTTAAAAACTATACAGCTGTTCTCTTGCCAAATATTCCTTATTAAAAAATCCAGGAGTAAGCAGATGCATGATCTTTATCATTCCCATTATCTGTTTCTGTCCCGCCCCATTCAAACACCATCTGTGAGAGAAAATGGAATTTAAGAATTTGACAATGAAATTAATTGACTGTTACAGTCCAAACTTTTTCAGCATGGTGACATTTCAAGAAAAGATGCTCTATTGTTTCAGCATCCTTTTTGCACTTGGGACAGATGTTTGGTCCATGCCAATCAGATTTTATTTATGCATATTAATCTTTGTTGCAGACAAGCTTCCAAAAATAGAGAGAATTTTCCTCCAAGCTTGAGCCTTTTCCAATGTAACAATCCCCAGATCATCTGCAAATAACTGACGAGTAGCTTGAATATAGCTAAAAATTGGGTATCCAAGACCCTAACCTTCTGCATCCAATCTATCAAGTTGTGAAGAGCATCAGCTTCCAAGATAAAAAGAAAAGGAGGTGCTGGACATCCCTGTCAGATCCCCTGCAATTTTCGAAAGCACTACAAGGAGAGCCGATTTCCAGTATAAATATTTTGGTAGTTTTCATCAGGTCTGCAAAACAAATTAGACATTGAAAAGCCTTTAGACTTTGAAATGCCTTTAGACTTGAGTGCACCTAGCAGAAAGTTTCAATTTAGAGTGACATTAGCCTTATCCATGCCAAGTTTAAGAATCATAACTAGGAACTTGAGTTTAATATCAGTTTGAGAGTCTTCTCCTTGAAATGGATTGAGGGTATGATTGATTACATGAAAGGAGGAAAAAAAATCCATTTTTGAAAAATAATGCTAGTAGTTGGTTAGGTATTCCCTAGGGTATGTAATCATTATTGTTATTCGGTTCTGGGTAACCATTTGTTCATTGTATTTTCAGAGCTCTTGGCACAAAGTTGTTGGTATTCCTCTTTATGTGATTGTTGTAGAGTAGGAAATGTGGTGGACTGTAAGTTTTAACAGTGTTAGTTGGAAATAAGGCATATACATTAAACCTTGAAGTAAGGAGTGAATTCTAGCAGATTAGTAATTATTGGCAGGCATTGACAGTCGTACTGAGTTGCAACAGAGATTTGACTACCAAACTGCATAAGCCTGGCTGTTGGTCTTCGTTGTGGTCAACAATAGTTGTTAACTGTTATCTACTTGTATCGACATCCAGTAGACTGAAATCTCCACATATTTTCTTAAGGAAAAATATATACATTCTTCTAGTGTAAATGTCTTTCAATATAGTTGAGCATCCATATACAGCTGAACAATTGCCTAGCTTTTACAAAGATAGGTCAAAAACTTTGTTTTGACTCTGAAATGATTACAAAATGTGAGATAAATTTTACAATTGTGCTCGTGTAAGTGCATTTACATCCAAAAGTGTTTGGGCTGAAGTGTCCTAAATTTGAACTGCAAACGTAGAAGAGCAACCAACATAATTGTAATAGAAAAGTTTGCTTGAACTTTAAATTGTTGATCCGACAGTAGTAATATATGGAATCTGTATTATGTGGAACAAGACTCATTGAAACATGGAATAGGTTCAACAGGAAGGATTTTTTTTTTAATAAAGGATGCATGATGTCAACCAAACATGCAGGAGGAAAACATGTTAAAGATAGAAAAGGAATTTACACCTTTTTAATAACAAACCAAGCAAGCATGCAGATCAACTAGTATATGTTAAAGAAATTAATTAGGATTACAAAAGTTGATTGAAATGAGTAAATATTTTGCATTAAATGAAAGTTGCATTGCCTCACAAATTATTGTGTTATATCAGAGGTTTGAGGGAGATCGTGAGAAAGTTGTTTCAACCATCAGGGAGACAGCATATTCCAATAATCAGGAGCATGTATTCTGGGAATTCATTATACGTCATGTGATTTCATAGGATTGTTGTGGTGGCATTGTGTGATTATATGAAGCCCTTATCTAGTGTGTTTATGTATGCGAGTGATATGTGCTACATTTCATTATCTATCTTGTGTGTATCATCATCAAGTGACTATGGACTGAGGCTAGGACAACCTGGGTCCTTCCATAACCTGTCAACCACTGTTCACCTTTCCAGTCATTTCCTTTTCATAATCTTTTGCCCTTGTGTAACCTCCTAATTTTTGGTGTCTTTACCTTTTAATGGTGTGTCACCTGTATTGAACTTTAACCTTTAGCACCTGCTATACTCCCACCAACAAGCAATTATGGTTAGAGCGCGAGGCTTCTAATAGTGGACATGGCAGCTGAAAGAACCCATGTAACATTTTAATTTTTACACTTACCGCCAAAAAACACTGTTCTTTTGGAGCTGTAAATTCGTGATTGTAATAACCACCACGAATTGAAATACTGTTAACTGTGCTTGTAATAACTGCCATGAATCGGTTATATGGTGACATAAGTAATGCCATGATTTCTAAGAAAGGCTATGTTTACCATGTAATTGTAACTTCAATGATATGAAGGTTTTGATTAGTTTCTACACTGTTCTATAGGAGCGCTCCAGAATTAGGATGATGAAGGAGAAGCGTGCTGGTAAGGCACCATCATATTGGGATAGTTTTTGGGATGGAGACAGTCAAGGGACCTATCAGAGTCCAGGTGTGCATACCTATCTGCTGCAGTTTCTAATAAGGAAAAATTGCATGAAGTTTAATTTCAATAATTTTTTCGATTGCTATATAATGAGAGATGATAATTTTTTGCAGGTTCCTTCTTCATTCAGCCTATTCTTGCATTTTATTTGTTTTACTTTTAACTGTTCCCCTCAGATTTATCATATGCTGTTATTTTATGAGCAAAGAACATAATAGTTAAGACTCAACTTGGCAAAAACTCGGCATCCCAAAATTTTGACTTGGACTCGTGATAGGCAAAAACTAGGCATAATCAAATTTTGATTTGACTTGGACATGGGACTCGGCAAATTAAAAATATATATAAATACATAAAATGAATTTAAATAACATGCAAAATGAAAACATGCTGTCAAAAAGTATAAGAAATGAATTTAGAGAACACATAGCAAGGAAAATAGTTGAGAAATTCTTCAAATCTATAACTAACAAAAATATTATGAAAAAAAAGGAAGAAAAGAAAATTGGTTTTTTTGCTGACTGGCAAGTTTTCTGCATGGACTTGCACATACTTGCAAGTACTCTGCAGAAACTTTACACTTGAGTCACATATGAGGTAATTGCCTTACAAATTGATTTGCGAGTTTGGTAAGTATGTTCCCATGCACTGTGGCCTAGCAGTAATTTGGGACCCTTGGTGTGACGATGATGTGTCAATAAAGTATTGGACAATTGGAGATAAGTACCCATTTGACATGATAAAAAATGGGGTTGCCCTATCAAAGGTAACAAAAAAACATTAATTATATGATTAAAAATCGAGTCTTTCCTCTTGGCATTTTTTTCCCTTCTTCAGCTCTATCCATCTTCATCTCTTCATAATTTCTTGTCAGGCATTATCCTATTCTAAACCCAAGCAGTTGAATACTAATCTTCTCTATCTGTAGGTCATTCATTTAATCTTGTAAAACTTCATGAACTGAATTAATATCGACTCAGGCCTGTATTTTTCTTTCTGCAGAAGTGGTTTTCTGCGTATTACTAAGTGTTCTGCTTAGAGCCTTAATTGTGTTAAAAACCGGAAGATACTCAATTTCTTGTATAATGTGTTGTTTGAAACAAATTGTATGGTTGACATGCTTAACAGGAAACAACAATGTCCGTGAGCGAGCTAGTAGAGCAGCTGCAGCAGCAAGGAAGTGGAGGGAGTATTCAAGGGAAGGTGTTGATCGGAGGCCAACTTGCAGCCTTCCCAGCAAGAAGTCAGTTGAGGAAGATCAGAAAGAAATGCAAAATGTGTGACAGCTATGTAATATTAGATCGTAATGAAAGATATCTCATATTGTAAGTCAAACATTTATCCCACATGTTGTAAATGTAGGTTCCCTATGAATGTATAGAAGCAATCTAATGAATGTATAGTAGCATCTTGAAATTGAACCATCCAATGAATGTATATTATTGGCTTCAAATAGAGCCGTATAGATACTGAATTGCCTATAGCCATTAGAATGTAACATAGCATTCAAAATTGCTAATCAATCAGCTATTCATTCACATGAAAGGGATACACTACAAGAGCAAAACTTCTAAAAACTACATTGAAGTACAAGGCTTAACATTTGCAACACATGGTGAGAACAAATGATAACTACAAGCTGATCACTTCTAACATATTTGTCAAAGGCATCAAGTTCCATGTTTACCCTTATAAAGGGTAGGAATAACTATCCAAAGGGAAAATTTGCACCAAGTCAATAGTACAATCCATTTCCACATGTTTGGAGTAAGTCTGCACCATTTATAAGGTGCAATTTTTCCCCAACCCTCCACAATGTATGGTAATGTGGATTGGAACATGATGGATAAATTAGTTATGAAGATGAGGGTTTGGTTCTATATTAGCATCTCTTAACAATCAACAGCTCAACTGCAACATTCAAAGTTTGTGGAAGTTGCAAGGATATTTGGTCCTCAATATACGACAAAGTCAGAATGCACTCCTGGTTTTATGTCTTGGTACAGAATGTCGAAAGAGCCATTTTAGACCACCATATATATAGTTGACCTGCACATGATTAAAGTATAGAGAGGTATAATCAACACAAGAATATGCTCTATAATTTGACAAGTTTCAAATAGAATTGCATGGTAAGCTTTGATATCCTAAAGTTACCACTAAAATTTTGTACTGACCTTCTACCTCACATATACCAAAGGGATTAATTGTTATAAGGCCAGTCATTGGATAATGCCTTCAATCTAAAGCAACTTGCTGAGAAGAAATGATGAGCAACAAACTAATTGGATTGTTGGGCCAACATCCAGACATATTTGACATAGAGGAACTAATTGGAGTTGACTTTAACCCCACTTAGCTATTTGTTCTTCACATTTGATTATACACAACATTCTATTCTATATCGTAGTCATTGTTAAAGGCATTGTCACTAAGAGCATTGTTGGTAGGGTTTTTCATCAGGTTCAATTAGAAGACATTGTGTGAGGAAGCCTCAAAGTATATCGTGGGTTGGGAAAACTGCACAACACTACACAAACCTGCAGAACACTTGATAATGTTTGTTGTCTTGGATGAAGACTTTGCGTGTACGATAGACGTGAATAAACAGTCACGACTCTCAGTAACAGATATCATTTGTACAAATACAAGAGAAGGCTGAGTAGCTAGAGTGCGTTGAGTATGTGGAGTATACGAGTTTGTATGTAAGTGTGAGTAAAGAGTATTAGAGTGTATGATAGAGTATTAAGGTGTAATTGAGAATATGCATTTGGTGGTCTTTGTAATTTGAACTATATATAAGGAAATCTGCTTCTTTGTGTTATTCTGCTTTAAT
The DNA here is from genome assembly GCA_019776745.2 of Taxus chinensis. Taxonomy (NCBI): domain Eukaryota; kingdom Viridiplantae; phylum Streptophyta; class Pinopsida; order Cupressales; family Taxaceae; genus Taxus; species Taxus chinensis. The sequence goes on along the minus strand of CM034152.1, from coordinate 215,541,840 downwards.
TATTGTTCTTTGTTATCGATTGAATTCATAGGCCTATTTCAAAATTCATTGTGCATTTGTTTAATTGTGTGTTTAATAAAACATATCCACGTTTGTGGATATCAGTTTTAGCTATAGGTTAAAATAACATTATAAACTAACAATCATATATACTCTATGTCAACAAGCATCATGTTTTGCACCAAGGAATAAGAAGTTTTAACATATACATTGATTCCTTCCTAGGTCATGGGGTGCATTTTATTCGCATTGTTTCATAAGCAAATCCTTTTTGCTCAATCTACATTGTTACATTTTTTTTATATTGCTTCACAACTTATGGGTGTTTGATATTGAATGATGATTTGGGCCCTTAAATTCATGGGGGTGTACCAATTTTTGTGGTGGTTTGATGTAATATCCCCTTTAGGGACAAATATAAACCTGCAACACTCTTAACCCAAATCGACCCTAGAAGGATTAGATCCTTTTAGTTTGACCTCAAATAATTCAATGTGAACGTTATTACAACGCAAAATAGGGTTGGAATAAGCCAAGGTAGTGGGTTAGATGGGAGAACCAATTGGAAACCCAATCTTTTCTAGATCTGACCTTATAACAATAGATAATAAATAAAAATGGCACCTAGAACAATTGAAACTTCAAAAATTAATATCTCACTCAATACTCTATATTTTGCCACGAAATAAAATGCATAATAAACTAGAAATTAAGAGCTTTCCAATGCATTATAAATCTGAATTTTCTGATCAATAAAACCTCATCAAAACAACCCCATAAATCTTAAATCAAGTCGCTATGGCTAAATAAATCGCAGCAGTAACAATAGTAGCAAAAACACTCCAAACCCTTCAATAGCATGCAGATTTAAACCACAAATAAATGCACCAATCCTCTAAACCAAGTTGTCAATGCTTAGAATGGTTATACAATGCATAAATGTCCTCTAAATCAAGCCGCCAATGTCTAGAGTGGATAAACAATGCATATATTCACGCAACAATAATGGCAATAAGACTCACACTCTTTAAACTAAGGTGGTGTTGAAGAAATACCTTTATTATGAGATCTCAAGGGCATACGTCCCTTTTGAAATATGAAAATATTTAATAAAAACTTGAACATGCCCCTAAGGGATCCGCACATCTTATATAATTTTTGCATTTCAAATCTCCAAGTTTCCCTCCTTTTTATGGCGCATTTCTTCATATAAGATGGTCATTTTTAATAATAGCCTTTTTTCCTGAAAAGTCAAACTTCAAATAGAACATTAATTTCCCTTTTTTATTATTTAAAAATAAAAACATGAGAAGAGAATTAATATTTAATTTAAAAATAAAGGAGTCATGACATTTTCCCAATTTTAATCTTTTAATCTATGGCAAGGGTGGATTAAATGTTTCCCATATTTTTATTTAATTAATGTTCCGAAAAGGGGACATTATAGTCCCCCCTTCTCAAGATTGATTGCCCTCAAGCAATTGCAAATTTGGATGCTTCAAAATTGAATCACTTTTCCATGTGGCATCCTCTAATGGCAAGTCCTTCCATTTCACCAAATACTCCTTGATACTATGTCTCCTTAAGTTCATTTCATGCGTATCGATAATAAATTCTAGAATTAAGACCAATTTACCTTCTTCATCTAAAGGAGACAACTCCAAAGAAGGAACAACATGTTGCCCTCGAACCTTCTTAATACAAGAAACATGAAATACATTATGAATCTTACCACTTTCCGGAAGGTCTAACTCGTAAGCCGTCTTACCAACTTTCCTTGTGATCTTGTAAGGCCCGTAGAAGTGTGGTTTCAACTTTTCCTTGCCACTTTGTTTGAGAGAAGATTGCCTATAGGGCTGCAATCTAAGGAATACCCAATCATCCACCCCAAAAGATCTCTCACTTCTATGCTGATCCACATACAATTTTTGCCTATTTTGGGCTTGATGCAAATTCTCTTTCAGTGCTTTCATGATATCAACACTCTGTTGCACTAAATCTTGAGCACTAGGCACTCTACTATCTATCATAACCATATCCATGAAATAATTAACATCATAACTATAAAGTGCCTTAAAAGGAGTCATACCTGACATATGATGCATGGTATTGTAACAAAACTCAACTGTGTAGCCATTTGGTCCATGCAAATTGATGTCCTGAAACATAAAACCTCAAGTATCTTTCAATTGACTTATTCACAATTTTAGTTTGCCCATCAGTTTGTGGGTGATAGCAAGTACTAGGTGTGAACACCGTCCCGGTTAAACAGAATAATTCTTACCAAAAGTGACTCATAAATATGTTGTCCCTATTATTAACAATATTTTTTTGGCAATTCATGTAATCTGCAAATTTCTCTAAAAAACAAATCAACGGTCATAGGACCATCAAACTTAGTAGGAAGTGGATGAAAATGTGCATATTTAGTGATTCTATCCACAACCACATATAAACAACTCTTACCTTGCACTATTGGTAACTTGATGATGAACTCCATGGATATGCTTTTCCACTTTTAAGATGGAATAGGAAGGGGTTGCAAAAGACCAACTGGAAAAATGTGTTCATTCTTATTTCTTTGACAAACAATACACTCTCTAACATGCTTGAGAACATCCCTTTTCATACCTTTCTAAACAAATATTTCTCTTACCATTTTGTAGGTCTTGAAATATCCTTGGTGTCCACTCAAAGGAGCATCATGTGCTGATTTCAAACTCACATTCTTTATATCTTAATTTGGAGTCAAATACACCCTTCCTTGGTAAAGAATGAGGCCATCCACTATCTTGTACCCTTCAAGCAAATCATTAGAAAATTGATTTTTTGCATATTCTAGAGAAATTAAATCCTTCCAATCAGCTCTTATAAAAGACATCGAATAGATTTTTACTCCCTTTTGTGAATGATCATGAAGAATGAAATTAACGTGAGGTGTCCCCTGTGACATACCTTGAAAAATGATACTTTTGCCTCGCACCATGAACTTGAGCAACAAGTTTTGATAATTGAGGGTGAAGTCCCCCAATGAATGCAACCATTGCACTCCTAAAACAAGATCCATATCTTCCATGTCAATCATATTAAAATCATAAAGAAGCTCATAATGAGCTATGGAAATGGAAAGCTTGGGAATTCTTTTAGTCCATGGTAAAACAAAACCATCCGCTATGGTGACATTAAAACCTTGGAAATCTTCAATATGCAAGTCAAACCTTGTTACCAACCACTCACTAATGAAATTGTGAGTTGATCCACTATCAATTAGGATGATTACCTTGTGCTTGTGTAGCCTACCTTCCACTTGGAAAGGAAGGTATTTGGGAATGTCGGAAAGAGAATAAAGTGTGCCTCCCATTTCTTTTCGTTCTTCTTCTTCATGTGCATGCTCATCAACAACCTCATAAACCACATCATTAGTATCACAAAAATTTGAATCAAATTCAAAATCTGAATCAACAACCTTAATAAAATGAATTTGACCCTTATCCTTACAATTGTGGCCTCTTGTCCAAGGAGTCTTACAATCAAAACACAAACCTTTCCTTCTCAACTCATTCCTTGCATCCTTTTGCATGTTGTTTTGGGGCTGATTCCTATGTGGTGGTACATATGGCTGATTTGGCCTTTTTGGGGCCTCTTTTGATGATCCAAGCGGTTGTCCCCCTTGTATTTGCATGGGTTTTTGCAAATCAGACTTTGGCTGCCCTTGAGTTTCACTTTTGGACAACGAATGAGTGACATTAGCATGTTGTCCTCTTGTTCCCAAATCACCTCTATAAGCTGCACATTCCAAATCTAAAGCCTTAGTAATAACTTCTTGCAAAGAAAGAGGATTACACGCTCTTACCAAACCTTTCAAAGGCTCAACCAAGCCTTCTGTGAAGAGGACAACCAATCTTTTCTCACTAACATCTGTCACCATGACTGCAATTCTTTGGAAATCCACCATATACTCCTCAACATCATGAACTTGCTTGAGTTGTGCAAGTTCCAGGAAGTGTAACTCTGGATCTTTCTGGTCAAACCTTTCCATGTTCCTCTTGCTAAACTCTTCCTTTGTATGGATCAAATCATGCCCTTGTGTTTGCATGCCATGGAACCACCATTCATGCGCCATACCCTTCAAGTGAAGAGTGACAAACTTAGGGGCCTCTTCTTCATGTATGGGGTTAAGGGAGAAGTAGGTCTTCATCTTTTGAAACGAAGTTCTCATCGAGATCTTGCTAGATCCATCAAAGTTTGGAGGTGAAACTTTCCCCAATCTTTGTTGAAGGTCCTTAGGGGGTTGCTTATGGGCCTTCTTGGCCTTGTTTCCCAACTTCAATGTACAAAACTCATCAAAGGTCAATTTGGCCATAGTAGCCGAATGCAAAGTACCATACTTAATGTTGTAAGATTCAATGGCCTCAACCTTGATGGCTCCTCAACCTCTCCATGGGTTTCCTTAGGAAGGAAAGTGCCTATGAAGAACTTGGGAGGGGGTTGTGTAGAGCCCTTTTCCCCTCTACATGAGCTTTCTTCTCCATTAGAATTTGGAGCCTTGCCCGTACCCAAAGCATTCTTGGTAAACTTAGACATTTGCTCACTCATAGTCTTTTGAAGCTCCATGCCACAATTTTGCATCAACTCTTGAAGGAATTTCACTTGATCTGAAGTGAAAGCCTCATCCTCCATTGATCCCTTATTTCTCATTTTGTAGAACAAAAACTCTTTGTTTCCTTGCATTCAAAAATACTCCCACAAGAGTAGAGAAAAGATGCTCTGATACAACTGCAATATCCCGTTTATGGACAACTATAAATTTGCAACACTCTTAACCCAAATTGACCCTAGAAGGATTAAATCCTTTTAGTTCGACCTCAAATAACTCAATGTCAACATTATTACAACCTAAAATGGGTTGGAATAAGCCAAGGTAGTGGGTTAGATGGGAGAACCAATTGGAAACCCAATTTTTTCCATATTTGATTTTATAACAACATATAATAAATAAAAATGACACCCATAATAGCTGAAACTTTAAAAATTACTATCTCACTCAATACTCCATATTTTTCCATGAAATAAAATGCATAATAAACTAGAAATTAAGAGCTTTCCAATGCACCATGAATCTGAATTTTTGGATCAATAAAACCTCATCAAAACAACCCCAAAAATCTCAAATCAAGTCGTTATGGTTAAATAAATCGCAGCAGTAACAACAGTAGTAAAAACACTCCAAACCCTTCAATAACATGCAGATTTAAACCACAAATAAATTCACCAATCTTCTAAACCAAGTTGCCAATGCTTAGAATGGATATACAATGCATAAATGTCCTCTAAATCAAGCCACCAATGTCTAGAATGTATAAACAATGCATACATTCAGTCAACAATAATGGCAAGAAGGCTCACACTCTCTAAAATAAGGTGGTGTTGAAGAAATACCTTTATTATGAAATCTCATGGGCATACATCCCTTTTCAAATATGAAAATATTTAATAAAAGTTTTAACATGCCCCCAAGGGGTCCCCACATCTTCTTATATAACTTTTGCATTTCAAATCTCCAAGTTTCCCTCTTTTTTATGGCACATTTCTTCATATAAGATGGTCTGTTTTAATAATAGCCTTCTTTCCTGAAAAGTCAAACTTCAAATAGAACATTAATTTCCTTTTTTTATTCTTTAAAAATAAAAAACATAAGAGGAGATTTTATATTTAATTTAAAAATAAAAGAGTTATGATATTTTCCCAATTTTAATCCTTTAATCCATGGGAAGGGTGGATTAAAGGTCTCCCATATTTATATTTAATTAATGTCCCGAAAAAGGGACATTACATTTGACTATCATACACCCTTTATACTCACATAGTCAACTCTTTGCACCATGATGAAAAATCCATTAATTTGGCATCTCTCTATTAGTGCAACTTCCTAGTGATCTAAGTATTGTAATGCAAGGCAATGTGAGGGTCACTTGCAATTGTCCTCATCTTTCATATTCTTATGAATATTTTGAAACAAGCTCAACCTCGTAACACTACCAAGTCAATTGTAGGCTTTACAACTCTAACATGGGGTTTCACTTGCTATGGTAAAGGTACAAATATTCAGAATATGAAATATGCCAAATGAGATAATATAACATAAGAGATGTTGGTGGGCTGAGATGCCCTAATATATACCCTATACTCAAAAATAGAATAATTACTTTTAAGGTTACACTTGATAGAATACTTTCCCCAAATGTTACACTTGATAGAATACTTTCCCTTTGACATCCCTCACAATGATATTCAGTTCAACTTAATTGTAACAGAGGAGCGATGTAAGGAAATTACTTGGATAGATTTGAACATCAGCGGCAATAGAAGACCAAAGATCACGAAAGTATAGATAAATGATCAACATATGCAAGTATAGTACTTAGCCACTTCAAGGGGCAACCTCCAAACCATACAGTAAGATTCAAGTGCTCAATGTGATGACAATCTACCACATATCAACTCCTATATATACCCTACTATACTATGCAGAGCATCAAGGCCGACCTACTAAACATATGAACTTATAAATAAATATGATATAACATATTAGGAGATAATGTTAGTCACATGTCGACTATACATATCCTGATATATGACCTAGGATTAAGGGCATAACATGCCCCTTCCCTTCAAAACAACATTGTCCCCAATGTTGGTAAGATCTGGACGTCGTTGTCAGAATGCTTCATTTTTCCATGGTGCATATTCAATGTTCAAATTCTTCCACTTGATCAGATACCTAATGATGACCCTTGTTCTCAACTTTTTAGTGCATTTTGTAGGAATTCATGCTCTAAGATGACACGCCCCTCCTCATCAAGCTCGGGTAACATTGATTGGAAAGACACTCTCTGACCAATGACCTTCTTCAAGCAAGAAACATGGAAAACTGGATGTACTCTAGTTGACTAAGGAAGCTGTAATTTATATGCCACACTTTCAATTTTCTGTAACACTTGATAAAGACCACACTATTTAGGTGAAAGTTTGTTATCTTTTTTCTGCTGCTTTATAGATACTCGCTTATATGGTTGCAATCTTACAGAAACAAAGTCTCCCATTTCAAAGCTTCTCTCACTACAGTGTTGATCAGCTTGTTGCTTCATCCGGTTTTGAGTCAATACCAAATTCTCTTTAAGACTAGAGAGCACCTCCCATTGGTGTTGAATGTTTTCTTCAACTCCTCTTATGTTAGGTTAGACCTATGAGTTGGTGGTGAGGGATGGCGGATGATATCCATATAACGCCAAAAATGGGGGCATTTTGGATGAGGAATGAAATGAAGTATTATACCACCAGTCTGCAAGTGGTAGCCATTGAACCCATCTTTCCTGCTTACTTGAAGCAAAACAACAAAGATACCCCTCCAAACATTTGTTCATTACATCAATTTTCCCATCTGATTAGGGATGATATGATAGACAAAACTATCCTCTACGACTCAAGTTGTAACCAGATTTGTAGATCCAAAAATACCAGCTAAAAATTTTCATTCTCTTCAAGAACCCATGGTATTCTACACCTTAAGATGAAATGGAGACATTATAGATTTATGGAGCCACCTCCAGATGATATTCCTATAGAAGGAATTCACTTGAGACAACTTGTTCCAAGACAAACAAACATTATGGAGATTTGAATTTTCTCACATGTGGCCTAAAGGTCATCCTCTAGAGTCTGACATTTGGAACACACCTAGTAGAACAAGAGACCAATGATATATTGCAAATCATTTGAAATATTTTCTTTGCAAACATCTTCCTACTAAAATTTCTCATCATCCTCTTCTTTAGATGCATCATGACATTGCTAGGAATTTTTTAATAAAATGTAATATTCCTTGGTATGTAAAGGAGACATATTATGTCAAGCCTAACCATGTGCAATCATATCATGAACATCCAGATGGACAAATTTGGCAAAATTTTTATCTCCACCATATGATGCATCTACATCCTCCAACACCTGGTCGTTTCTTATGGATATCAGATTAATATCTATTCCCATCAAGAAGACACATAACATTAGACAATAATTGTAGTTCTTCCATTTCAAGACTCTGATACGAGCACACCACAAGGGACCTACACTCTACCGAAAGAGAAGAAGCATCCAACTCATCTGATGATGACAATAGTCGTAGGGTCCATTACAATCTTAGAAAGAAAAATCTATGATGGCAAGCTTGTTGTCATCTATCCTAGTGGTTCGTTAGGAATCAAATAAAGTTTTGGCGTGACATACTTTATGTCACAATGAATGGGTGTCCCCAATTTTTTAAAGGCATCAGGATGAGTGGTGTGTACTCACCATTTATTTCTTCCACTATTTCTTAGTGGGAATCTTTTGGTAACCCGGGTTTTCGGTTCCCGGTCTCTAAGTTATACAGTGAAAAGCCTTTCACTCTCCTATAAAAGGGAGTTTGAGACTCATTTAATATGTTAGGTAATCAAGGATAAACATTCTTTTGAGTGTCTTATATTAGTCTGCATCATCCATTGTAAGTTTGGTCCTTGATCAAGGGTACTTTGGTCTTGTTATCATAGTTAGCCTTCTTGTTGACAGATCTATGTTTATTGTTTTATGTTAAGTTCCATGTTTTTGTCTGGTATGTCCCTCTATGTGCTTAGAGAGAAAATAATGATACTGAAAACTTTAATGGTTACCATGGAAATTTGAATTTTTAGATAAAAACTCACAAGTATATTAACAATTAGAAATATTGTTTTCAACAATTTTTTTTATAGAAATAGAAGACCATTTGTAATTCATGTAGCTAGGTGATTTATTTATTTTTAAATTATTTTAACTCAAAAATAGGAGACAAGTACCTTATTTATATTATTTCTTAGAGGGTTCATATTTCCTTTGACATGAAGACAGAGAAATAATAATTATAAAAAAATTAAATTTATTATAAAAATGATAATAAAACATCATTAACGAATAAAATATTCATATAAAACTCTATTATAGGTCAAGTACTTAATGAATATGAAAATTAGAAACCAAATTGTTACAAAATTTCATTCCTTCCAATGATTATTTGAGAAAATCCCACGTGAATGATCTATCTACATTATACTAGAAATGTTGACACTTGAAATGGCTCCTAGGCATTTATTAGTCATTAAATTACATGTTTCTAGAGTATTTATGTGTTAATCGATTGTTGACTCAAAATTTTATTTTATTTTGTGTAATTTATCTATATATGGTAGTCCACATTCATCACCCCACACACCCCAATTATGCCACCCTCTCAGACCCCTTTTTCTAAACATGGATTCCTATCTTTTTTCTTTTTGCTTACACGCCAATAAGGTCTTGATTAAAATTTCAATTGCCTATATATACAAAAACACAATAGTGTATTTAAGCATGAGAGAGAAACTAAGAGAAATCATTTAGTATATAAGAAGGAATTCATGAAGTTTATAAGTGAAAGTTAGAGAAGACAATTATCTAGCATTTTGTTGGTGTGAAAATTTTTCAGTTGGGAAAATTAGGTGTCTCCACCAACGTTCACGGGGATACGCCCCTCTGCATTGAATGGTGTAACTCCCATTATTGAATGAAAACTAAGCTAATCCTATCTATTGTTGTGGGTTGTCCAAAAAGGCCAAGGATCACACATGGAGACTCCACTAAACCAGTGGTAAGGTATTTTTATTGGGGTGCAAGAGAAGAAATTACACCGATGTAGGGAGAAGGAGGGAAATTAGGAAAGGAAGGTTATTGCTATGAGTAGGCCAATTGCAGAGTTCACACTCAATAACCAGAGTAGTTTAATCATTCAATATAGACGAAAGCAACAACGAAGCTAGCGAGACCAATGAATTTAAAACACAGTCTTTGGATTCATCTATCGAGGAAACAAAGTTCCTCTCCAATAATATACAAGACCACTATGCTTGCAAAGTTCATAAAAGAGAGAAGTGGAGAAAAAATAAGAAAAGGAGAATGAAAGAAGTGTAGCTTTATTTCATGTATATTGATAACACAAAGTCGAACAACCACAATCCACAATTGTTACAACATATATACTATCACTATCTAACATTTCAGGATCTTTTAGAATGGAGAAGCCATCCCAATTTATAACAATGTGAATTGACTCTTTGCCTACCCCCCACATGACTCTTCATTGTCTCATTCAACTCGTGACTTTTCACCTTCCTAAGAAATGAGAAATAAGTTCCCTTTTTATAAATTAAATGGAATTTTACAATGTTACCTTTTGAAGTCACTTAAGCGAATGAGACAAAATACAATGATAATGCCAAATGAAGAATTAGAAAGGGGAGAGAAAGAAGAGGGAGAAATAGAGAAGGAAGGAGGGGTTTTCACATTTGATGAAGAGGCTCCCTACGATGAGCAACTTTACTGAATCATGCCTCCTAATGGTGGATCTCTAGAGCCGGTTCCTATTCCTTGAACTCTTTGTTGAATTGAATTATCACAACTGTCAAATTATCTTCCCATGGAATGCAAATGCAACCCAACACCTTGGTCCATGTCTCGGGGAAACCACTGATCCTTTTAGATTGATGAATTCATTCCTCGTGATCCTTTACAATTGCGGTAATGCAACTTCTAATACCAGCTATGGACTCTAAATTGTCTTTATTAAGGGAACAAGAGTCGCCTGCCTCTTTCTTGACCATCTCTTGGAATGTAATGATGAGTTATTCTGATTACGAGTCCTTAGTGAGTGGAGGGAACTCAAATCTTTGAACACAGTGGTAGAATTTGTTCAAAATTTTGAAAACCTGTCGTTAATAGGAGTCCATTTTAGATATGGCATTCCTGAGCATTGCATACCGTGCATCCATGATGCAGATCTAAACTTGAGAAAAGTCCTCGACAATTGATGCAAATACTTCCTTGCTCACAATGGTGTGAGATTCGAAAGAACTCATCTCAGACACCAATAGGAGTACCTTATCCAAATGATTGACCTCTTTTGCTAACTCTTCCTTTGTCTTGCTCACTTCAGACAACTTTTCATGAGCATACTTGATGAGAGAAATGATGTCTGGACACAATGCCTTTCCTTGCTCAATGATTTTCTCAATCCACTTCTCATTGGCCTTCCCCCACATCATGTATTCTTGCGCTTTCTTGATTGCCATGGGGTCAATACTGTTGATTGGAGAGATGTCTTCGATCGGAAGAGAGGAAGCTGATTCAGGTTCTGAGAAAGGTTGAATGTAAGCACTGAGAGCTTTAACTTGTCCCTCTAGTTGCACAATTATTTTCGTGTATTCTTCATTCCGAGGGAGGAGGTGGGAATAAGATTATTTTAATAGATGAGTGTCGCCTTCATGCGAGGCTAGACCCGATGAGATGCAGGTCAACTCATAGTCTAATGGAGTCATTTCTTGCATAGGCTTATCCATCTTAGGCCTAGAAACTTCAACATACTGGTTACCTGAGGTACCACTAAATAAGCGAGAAGTTGTATGGGCCTTCTTTATTTGCTTGGACTTCAACATTTCAGAGATTTCTGCGAGAGTGGAAATGAAAACGAGCTACGTTGTTCTTGGCCCACTTTCGAGTATTTCTTAAATCCATGGAAATGACTCTTCGAGAGTTGCCACGATGTCGGTCACTGGAGTATTTACAGAAGTTTTTCATGAGGTCGCCTCTTGATCAACATGGGGAAGCTCTAACCATTGAGAAGACATATCTGGATGCTTATGCAAATAAATATGCTGTTATGAATCACCTCTTATTGTCATGATAAGCTTCATCCGACCAACTCTCCTTGGCTCACTTAACCAAGTCTTCCAGCTCACCGAGTTCATTGGCTTAGCTCGTTTTGAATCAACTCATCGAGGGGAGAGAAGATGCTTTTAACTAGGCCAAATACTTACAAATGATAATCTCTGGTGCCTTTGACCACTTTTTAATACTAGTTTTACTTGGGTTTTACCTGTTGCGCCCTGTGGTGGTCCGTATTACTCCTGGGCACAAATTTGATGCCTCAAGACCTCTATGAAGGATGGACTGACTTGTTAGAGCTATGAAACCATCTTGGATCTTTGTGAAGGTGACAAAAAGCCGCAAGGTAACTGAAAATGGAGCCTATTGCAACTTTTTGCGCTCAACACTGGAACTTTTTATTTTTAGCCACTGGGGTCTAAGAGCTGCTATTCCGGAAAAGGTTGCTTTTTGTCTCGGAATTAGTTTTAAGGGGTTCTCACCATGTTTAGAGAATTTCCATAGATGTTTTATGACTAACTTTAAAAACTTTTTATTTTTAGAAAGTTGATTTTTTTTTTAGATTTTGCTTTTTTAGCATGTGTGCCCTAGTTTTCCACTTCGGTGATTTTCAACATTTTCTTCTTTGAAAGTTTTACTATTTTAGGAAATTTACTATAAATAGTAAGTGTGAACTAGCGGAAATTACTTTTTTTGAGAATCTAGTCTTCCCCTCTTCTGTTTGGAAAAAAATCACCGTTTTTGATCTGGGTTTTCTCTCTGGATGCTCCATACAAAATTTCAGCTTCACCCACTTTTTGGATTAATGGAAAATTACGGAAGAAGGGTTTAGGGCATACAATTTGAAATTTCTGCCATTAATAATCTTAGGCATATTTGTAATTTTTGTTTTTTGCAGCATGAAGGCGCTTGGGAGAGGAAGAAATGCTCAAAATTTCACTGGAATCCTTCTTATGGTTTGAGAGATATGAGCACTTCACCGTTTTTGCTCATGGAAGCTTTTGACAAAATTTCGGCATGGTGATAGATGAAAAATCAATGTTTTGGGTGTGATAGTAGTAACAAAGGAAGAGGAATGGACGTGCAATGAAATGGTGAAGTGATGGGAGCATCAACAATGGAGAAAATTGGGGATTGCTAGCAGTGACGGTTTGTGTGCGCACACACGAGAAGAAGTAGAAGCAACATACAAAATGGAAAAACTTAGTTTTTCTTCAATCTTGCCATGAGCACACTTTGTTGTCATAACTGTCCTAAAAATTTGGGATAGTTGTTGCAAAAAAAATGTGCCCCTCCCACATTGGGTCAAGTGGTATTGTATTGATTAGCTATTGAGAAATTGGCGAAAAAACACTAAAAGTACACAGGGGCCAAAACTGGGTCATATGGGTGACCTTGGAAGGGGCTGAGAATGGGTGGAAAAAAGTGTCCCAATCATCCCAAAGGTTTGGGACAATTGGTACAAAAAAGTGTGCCCTCACCTATGTTTGACAAGTGGCAGAGCATGATTCGATGAGGGCACGGGCTAAGGAATGGTGTGCAGTGGCTAAACTGTCTTGCTTAGGCTCAACGGAAGTCATATGAGGGTCCAGGGGTTTAAAATGAGGTTGGGCGCAATTTAAGATGAGGAGAAAGGAGAAGTGCACAATGGAGTTTGCGCAAGGGTTTTAATCGTATCAGGTAAAGAGCTTTTACGGGAAGTTGAGGAAGATAATACATGTTACACGTTGGTACCAAAGGAAACGCATAGAGATTGTAAAAAATGGGAAGAAGTTATTGCAGAAGTGCACAAGGTATTAGAAGAGTTCCCAAAAATGTTTACAAAAGAATTTCCATGGGGTTTACCAGTAGTGCGTAGTATCAAACACCAGATAGAATTGATGCTAAGAGATAGTTTACGAAAAAGGCACCGTCTATGATGACCCTTGAAGAAAATGAAGAAGTGCGTAGACAATTGCAAGAATTTCTTGATAAAGGACTAATATGTGAAATTTTGAGCCCCTTGTGCAGTACCTACAATGCTAACACCAAAGAAAGAAGGAGAATGACACACGTGTGTTGATTCCAGAGCCATCAAAAAGATTACCATTAAGTATAGGTTTCCATTACCTAGGATGGATGATCTGATGGATTATCTTAGTGGTGTGCAATATTTCCAAGATTGATATGAAGACTGATTATCACCGGATCCTTAATAGGGAAGGAGACAAGTGGAGGAATGTATTCAAAATGAAGGAAGTCTTATTTGATTTAACCAATGCCCTTAGTAGTTTCATGAAGTTGATGAACAAGGTATTGAATCCTTTTTTCGGAAAATTTGTGATTTTATATCTGGATGATAGATATACTGGTGTTTAGTAAGACCAAGGAAGAACACATTGAACACCCACAATAGTTAATGAATCTCTTACAAGAAGAAGAATTGATGGTGAGTATAAATAAGTGTAGCTTTATGCATGAAGAGTTAGTATAATTAGGTTTCGTAATATCCCAGAAGGATTGCGAATGGACCCAAAAAATGTGCTTGCAATTATAGAGTGGTCCTCACCAAGAAATTTGATGGAGGCATGAAGCTTTAATGGTTTAACAAGCTTATATAGGAAGTTCATAAGGAAATTCAATGGAATCATCACAACAATCACAAAGGTGATGACAAGAGAGCGTAAAGAGTTTGTGTGGATTAAAGAAGCAGAGTGCATCTTCTAGGGATTGAAGCAGGAGATTATAGTGTAACGAGTGTTAGCATTTCCAAGTTTTGAGAAGGCATTCTCGATGGATTGCGATGCGAGTGGAATGACTATTAACGTAGTACTAAGCCAAGAAGGGAAACCCATAATCTACTTCAATGAGAAAAAAATGATGCAAAAATAAGATACTCGACCTATGATCATGAGTTCTACGCGATAATATAGGTGTTGGAGAAATGAAGGCATTATTTTCTACCAAACGAGTTTGTCTTGTACATTGACCATCAAACACTACCGTTTGTCAATAACCAAGAAAAATTAAACCAAATGCATATGAAGTGGGTAGAGTTCCTACAAAGTTATTATTTTGTAGTAAAACATTGTAGTGGAAAATCCAACAAGGTCACAAATGCGTTATGCATAAGAGTATTGGTGTTGACTGAAATGTGCAATGAAATCGTGGGATTTGAGACCATGAAGGAGTTATTGTAAGAACACGATTTCAAAGAAGCATGGGAGACATACTAGGAACCAACGCACATGTATAGGATGCCTTGGTTAGACTATTTTATCCAAGAAGGAATGTTGTTTAGAGGAGAGTAGTTATGTATACCACAAGGATCAATGTGTGATAATTTGATTATAGAAAATCATAATGGAGGATTAGGATGTCACTTTAGGAATGAAAAAACTTTGATGCAGTTGAAGGAACGATACTATTAGCCAAAGATGAGCACGTATGTGTGCAAGTATGTACAGAGATGTAGGGTTTTTCAATTGGCCTAAGGGCACAAAAAAATATAGGATTGTATCAACCTTTATCTATACCAAGAAGGCCATGGGAAGACATTAGTGTGGATTTTGTGCTAGGATTGCAAAGGACACATAGAGGGAATGACTCCATATTTGTGGTAGTCGATAGATTTTAAAAAATGGTGCATTTTATTGCATGCAAGAAGACAAGTGATGTAACATGGATCGTGCATTTATTTTTCAAGGAAATAGTATGGTTATATGGGTTACCAATGAGCATAGTGTGAGATTGGGGTACCAAGTTCCTAGGAAATTTCTAGAGGTCTTTGTGGAAGAAATTGGGAATGAGGTTAACTTATAGTTTAGCTTACTATCTACAAACTAATGGGCAGATGGAAGTGGCGAACATAATATTAGACATTTTTTTGTGTATCTTGATCAGGGATAAGCCAGGCCAATGGGATACAATGTTTGCACAAGCCGAGTTTTCCAACAATAATTCAGTTAACAAGAGTACCAAGAAAACATTGTTTCAAATCATTTATGGGACAAATCCAAGGGGAGTCATACAGTTGTGTGTGGTAATGAACAACCGAATTACGAAGGTAGATAATATGTATAATATATACACAAACTACATGAGGAAGTGTGTGAGAAATTGGAGAAGAGTAATCAAGGATTCAAAGAGTGCGTGAATAAAGGACACAAAGTCAAGGAATTTTAGGAAGGATATCAAGTAGTGGCACGTTTTTTGAAGGAAAGGTTTCTTAAGGGGACCTATGATAAGTTGAATTTGAAGAAAATTGGGCCATGTAAGATAGTGTAGAAGATTGGGCCAAATGCATATAAGTTAGATTTGCTTGAGGTAGTATATATCTCCCTAATATTTAATGTTTTAGATTTATATGAGTTCCATGAAGGGGACACTAGTGTATACAGAGCTGAAGGAAAATGCACAAAAGAGTCAGAAAAAGATGCACTAGAAGATGAAGAAACTTTAGACTGGAGGAGGCAGTAACCAGAGGAAAGGGATGAAGAAAGCGAGGCCATACTGGACTCAAGGGTAGTAAGGAAGACGTGCAAAAAATAATACATGGAATATTTAGTAAATTGGAAGGAACACACAAAATATGATGCAACATGGATAAGTGTAAAGGAGCTTGGTCAGTTAGGCTATACTCCGGAACCAAACTCATGAGGTAGAGCCCACATTTTTTATCTGGGGTGTTTGATGCAAGAGAATTAAGGAAGAAATAGGTAACTGCATATTTTGGAATTTTGGCTAAGATAGGTATTGCGTGCAAGAATTAAAATAGAATATCTATGAAGATAGGGCACAGAAAGAAGGTGCACGACAATGGGTAAAAGTTTTGAGGAAGGAAGAAATGCTCAAAAATTTGATAAGTTACAAAGGGAGAAAATTGTTGGATCCAAGTGCATAATTTTGGATTAGACCCAACAAGGGGCACACAAATATTTTAATGAGGAAAGAAAAGTATTGGCAGATAAATATTTGCAGGTAGAAAATGACAAAGTGGTATGTATATGAAGGATGTCAATTCAATTGTGACGTGGAGTTACATATGGACTTATCTCAACTACCAATCTAGAAGTAGTTGGTCTCTATTAATGCACAAAAATTTGAATGTGGGTTTGAGTGGGATTATGAGAGGATTCTAGAAGGAATTTCAAATCCTTATGGGTAGAAATATTATCTATAAATATGTTATTGAAGCTTTGATTTGAGAGGTTAGATAGGTTACAGAAAAATATAGTGTTTAGGAGAGGTTAGAAGGCACTAGGAGGAGAAAGACCCGTTTTGAGTTATCACCCCTATAGTTTTATAGACTACAAATCCCATAGAGGATTGATTATTGTAGATGTTGTATGGCTTTCTAAGAATAGAATCTAAGATTTAAGGCAAATTTTCTGATGTGTTTAATTTACAAATGTCCCAAGTTCGTTTCAATTTGATTGGTGGATGTTAGTAAAAAACACATCAAAAATGTATGAGGGGGAAAAAGAGTATTAGGGAAAGTAGTATTGGAAACCGTGGACTCAGAAATATTAAACGAGGGGAAATCCACTTCATTAGGGAGAGACTTATCTAGTTCAGGATCAAGAGAGATAAAAAAAACATCAGCTGAGGATTGAGGTTGTAGTTTTCAAATGAGCAAAGGAAAATCCTTTTTAAGATTCCCATAATTATTATAGTGAGTGCATGAATTTAATCTACAAAGACCAATAAGTTGGAACAAAAAATCCTTGTCTTTCATCTCAATAAAGAGGTTTTAGTTAAAGAGGAAGATAGATTCATAGAAATTATAGACTATTTCATTCATATGAGAGAGTGTAACTCTAGATTCTTGAAATTGTAGAACTTCATTGATGTGTTTAAAAAATTGAGGTACGAGGTTCCAAAGTTGAAATGGTACATTCCTCAATTCCACCCACTTTGGTGATACATGAAAGGAAAGCTTGGAAGAATCAATTTGAGGGACCCAAATCAAATCCCTACATAATGACCATCCAATACTACAATAGGGCCCTGAAATTTCCCTCTTTTGGATGTTAGAATTTCTAAATAGAATGAGGAATACACTAGGATAAATCAGCCAAAATAAGTTCACATAAATCCCTAGTCCCCCTCAAACCTTATCCACTGAATCATAATTTATTTCTATAAGGTAATTCATTTTTATTTAAAAAACTACAAAAATGCCCACATTTTAAAGCCTATTCTCTTAGTTTTTTTAAAAAAATTATTGCATTAGATCATTGGGTTCAAGGGTAAGGGATATGAGCATGATAGGGCATTACCGTATTTTGCTTCCAACAATACCCCATATCCACTTCACCTAGTCTAAGCTCAATTACGAGCACCCTAGATGATATTTACATTCGTTTCTTCTTATAGAGAATCCTTGAATGATTTTTCCTTTCACTTTCTTTCCAATTTCATCAACACTAACACTATGAATAAGGATTCGATCATCTGCACCATGCATTTTGTTCCCTTCTTGATGATATACTATAACAGTTCCCATGCGTAATGCAAATGAGTTTAGAGTCTAAACTTTTAAATGGGTTAAAAAATTCTTCCCAATTACTTCCATTGGTGTAAAAAGAAATAGAAAATATCCAAAAACCTATCACAAGACACCATGAACCACAAAAAATTAAATTCACAAGAGCACCAATAACACACTAACCAAGAATATACAAGTACAACAAAGAGGGACTAGGAGGAATCCATACTACTTGATCAATGTGAAGAAAATAAAAGCTTATAGGTGATCTCGTGAAAAATAAATTTTCATCTTCCCGAGATTAGAGCTCTAACCTTCCTCCACTCCTTTTTCTTAATTGGATATTGTCAAATGCATTCTTTCTCCACCAAATTATAAAATGAATGATCATATGATATATAGATAATCTCAAACAAAAACACCGATAAATTAGAATTATTATTCACTTGATGGTCCTATTAGTGTGGCTAGTACATTTGCAAGAAAGAGGGCACCTACTCAAGTTGTGTTTGACAACAATGAAATCCAAAAGGATAACACATACAATGGAACTCTAGTCATAAGATCTTTCATAAGTTAACTTGGACCGAAGCACATGGTTATAATTGAAAATCATTCAAGCATCAATATATATTCCAAAATATTCATCAATCATCTTGGTGTAGACACCTAATTTTGGTACTAGGCTAGTTAATTTATTTTGTCTAGTGTATTTGTCTTTATTGATTATTAGTTCAAGTTAGACTCTTATTGGTGCATGTTTCCTTACATCACTGATTTTCAAATTGGATTTCTTTTTTTATTGACCATTTCTCAACTCCTTTTTGTGTCTCTTTTCATTTTCTAACTATATTGGGCCTGTTTGTCCTATATTTGTTCGTTGTCCATCTCTAATGGCCTTAATTTTCTAAAACATCCTTCTTTTTGACTTTTTTGGGGACTTAGACCAATTTCATAGGATTGTGACCATTTATGTACTCACGAATCTAGTCGAATCTATTTTAAAATGGTTTCATTTCTTTTGAAGCATCCCCATGACCAAAGTTGGTTTCATTGATTTTTATGCCCTTTTGGTCAAATTTCATGCATGTTGTTTGAAGGCTTGCGTGTCAATAGGTCTTGATTTAAATTCCACAATTCTATAAATACATAGACGCATTAATGTATTTAGAAGATAAAGAGGAAAATAATACTTTGTGTTGTTCCTGTGCACGAGAGTCCTATTGAAGTTATAAGAGTGAAATCTATTCTATTTCTATAGAATCCTTAAACCAAATGTCCAATTCACGCATTTAAAGATTCATTATAACTTATGATATTTGGTGCACACATTTAAAAGATAAGGGTTGGACACTTACATACTGTAGAATTCTAAATTTTGTGTTTCAAAATTTGAAAACATCATATTTTGAACATCTTGACATAATTAGATGATTCACATATATTTGATTCTTGCACATACTTCACCTATATTAGTTTACACATTTAATATGTTAGGTGCCTCTATCTTTCGCTCATGCTTATTGAGGATTGTTTTAGTCTATATAGGAACACCTTCAAAATCCTTATTAGACTTTATCCAAAATCCAGATCCACATTTGCAATCCATGGATAGTATAGGAAACACATAAAGTGATGATTACTGCATGTGTCCTCTTCCATTAATGTTGAATGGGCATCCAAAAACTAGTTTACAAATTGGATAATCTCCATTGAGTTGTCCTAGACATGTTTCTTGGGTAAACTATAGTGGGAAACTAGTGAAGAGTTACCTTTATGTAAAAATAATCTCTAAGGAATGAAGAAACTTAAGGAAGAACCTCATATACCTCTTACACTCCTGTAGTACTATTAATCACGTTGGAGATAATTCGAAATATGTAAGATCTAAAATTTTAAAGGAAGAATCATTTGTTAATTCACAAAATTTTGAATACATTCACATAGGTAGAACTACATACATTATGAGCCATCTTTAGAGTTGTAGAATGTATGAAATACTTGAAACATCATAGGGTTTCCTTATGTTATTCCATCCCAAAATGTTAACCCCTTTTTAAAGTCTCTTATGGTCAACCTGGAACATTTAGGGTTTATAAAAATGAGATACAAAAAATAATCATCACACATGATCAAAGGTATTTTATACATTAGAAACCAAAGTATAGACATAAGTGAATGGATCATAAGAGTTAAGACACCAAAAATATTAGGGACACTACGAGAAAGCATAGATGGTACCAAAAAACCAAGGCACCTGACCTCACCAAAAATGTCTATGAAGGTTTTTCACCCCTATCTTGTACTTGAGTACTTGAAGACACTTTTATGAACAGTTCTAATTCCTATAACAACCTCTAAGAGTGAAAAAATAATCAACATTAGCAAGTATCTTATCTATTTATTATTTTTTCAATTCTATGTTGATAAATCACACTTCCGTTAATCCTAAAAAAAATCAATTTTTTTGGTGTATAATTCCCTTATGTTTGTAATCAAAATTAGCTCATTCAATATTCATTCATGCACTTAACTTAATCAATAAATTTTCTGAACCCCACAACATTTTTGAATATGAAAAACCTAGGTTTCCTTCTACATTAGGGAATCAATTTTCTAATATGGTTTGATCTCTACATAAAGTGTTTTGATTTATCCCATATTAATGTATAATTTTAAAGTCTAATTTCTGATTGTCCAACATTGAATGGAAAAATATAATTTCTATAATTTCCCCTACTCTCTTGATTATTTCATTCATACCTCCTAAGCCTACTAAGAAGGCCAGATTCCTTACACCTGCATGAAAAAGTGCTAGATTGAGTTCTGTTACAATTGACCATATTTAAATTCCTTTAAGTAAGCCACATGTTAGAGTACCATGTACAATGATTAAAATTAAATAATTACATGCTAATTTTTCTATCAACACTAATAATGAACTTATGGATAAAAATGCACATGCTATTGACAGTACTACGTTTGAACTCGAAAATATTGATGAGGACCCTATTGAGCACAATTATGAATATTATGGTAATATACACCTCAGTGTAATTAATAATGTAGATAATTATAAATTATAATCTGTGTCCAAATATCGTAAAAAAATTAGTTAAAAAACTAAATGTATATATGTTATTTTGAGTGTTCTCTTAGAGATTAAAAAGGAAAATAAATCTAGGGAAACTACACTTGAGGAACCAAATGTTAAACCTTTGAACAATATTAATCTACCTTCTAAAGGCTCACATCAACACTATGTGATTATAAAAATGTTCCTATTTCTCCTATTCATGTGTCTACGCATGTGGCACACAAATGATTCCTGCATCTAGTATACTTACTACAATGACATCAAAATTTACTCATCAAATATCTACAAATATTTCTACCAACATCAACTTATTTTTTTCCTTCTATACCTACATATCATGTGACACCATTTATTACTAACTAATTAAACATACAAATACCAATATTTTGGCATACAAAATGTTAATTCATTTTATTTGACAACCCCATTCAATTTTTTCCCCTTATTGGTCAAAATAGCAAAATATGTCAAAATTGCCCGCTTTAAAAGTTCAACTTTTGGGAAAGGTTTTGGGAGCCTTGGAATGTTTCAAACATATTGGTTACAGTAAAAAAAAGTCCTAGATTTTTCCATGCAATGGTATGATTTAACAAGCATTATGGGAGTTTCTAGAAGGTCTTGGGAAATATTTGTTCCTAGGTGCTTTTTGAGAAAATGGAGTGTTTATGCTTCATTGAAGACTCCACTTTAGCGAAAGGTTAATGGAACCTTGTGGTGTGTTGGGAGATAATATACCATGCATTGAAACTATTTTGGAACCAATTGCATGATGGAATAAGTAAGGTGGACTTATGGGAGCATAGAAAGCAAAAACCTTTCTAACACTAGCACATGGTGCCTTTTTACACATGAATTTTGTATTGAAGGTTTCATGAACCTCAAACGGAGTTGGGAGCCTAAAAAATATCACCATAAGTTGTTTTGGCTCATGTTTTTTGAAAACCCTTCTTACATCTCAACTCACTAGCACATCGCTCTAGGAAAAAATGGAGGTAAAATAAAAAATTGTTGAATCATTGCTTTTTAAGACTTCTTAAATAGGCTAATTGGATTCATTGGCTTGTTTCTATGTGAAATCATATATTATATGACCAAAATTCATCAAGGACCCCAAGGCAAAGGAAAGTCTCTGAGAGAAAAACAAGGTGGTGCAAATGAGGATCTGAGTGCGCTTTGGCGCACTTGCACACTTTACTTTCAAAATTCCACCTTGGGTCACTTTGGAGGTGCAATTACACCCCAAAAGTGTGCCCCTTTCTAATTGATGAAGAAAAATAACGCAAAAAATTCAAAATATTTAGCAAAACATGAAAAGTGTTAGAAAAACCAAGTGTGCATGGCATGTGCCTCCCCTCCCACTCCACCACCCCCCCCCCCCCCCCCCCCCCCCCCCCCCCCCCCCCCCCCCCCCCCCCCCCCCCCAATTTGGTGGAAGCACACATCTTAACAACATTTTCACCTTGTGCACACTTTTGAGGTGCAATTTCACCCTAAAAGTGCGCCCATACATCTCCACCTCCCATCTCCACCACTCAACGTGAAAATAAGTTGTTTTCCCTCCAAATCTCCATAAAGTTCATTCAAAAAAATATTTAAGAACCATTAAAACACACTTGGAGTTGGGTTTTCATCCTTGCATGCCTTTGAAACTCTTCATGTGCCCTAAGTAGCTTAGAAGGTTTTTTGCTCATATCCCATGATCCCGTAGGCAGAATCACTCTAAATTTTGACCATCCATTCCTCTTAAGGGAGCCTTTTAGCTAGTGTATGACTCATAACAAGTAGTTCCCACATAAAAATAGATTCATGACTATTTTTTACAATCATTATACCCCTAATTTTCTCAAAAACATCATTTTGCAAATAAGATAGTGAAAAATCCCCATGAGAGAATAATTTCAAACTCGGAGCATCCATTCATCTCCTCAATCCTATCATTTTAAGCTATTGGACATGATCTAAGGAGAAGAATTTATGTACTTATGATAAAAACCTTCATTCCTTGATAAAAATACTTGCAAACCCCATATACAAGAAAAATTTATTTCGTCATTTTCTATCAAACCCCAAAGAAAATCCTTTCAAAATTGGAGCACAATTTACCCTCAGTGATATAGTTGCAATGAATAAATAATCTCTCAAATCAGACAAGAATTTCTCCCTGAATGACAAATTGAAAATTTTCCTTTTCCTCCATTAATGCCAATTTGCAAGCCTTCCACACATCCAAAACTTGTTTTTTGAAATTCCCACTTATTTCGATGAGAAAATCTCACCAAATTTGGAGCATCTATTAATATTGTAAATATATTTCCAATGAATCGAGTTGCGTCTGATTTGGATTTTATTTTTTCTTATTTTTTCTGAAATCCTAAATCAACTTCCCGTAACATTGAAATACACTCAAATTTGTGGATTTTCAAAAAAGGTTGCAGAATCCATTTTACTTACACCATAGAATTATTGCCACTTTATAAGACTAGTGAGATCATAAACACAAAAGGAAGCTCCACTACTCCAAATACGATCCCATTTCAGTTCTAGTGGAGCACGTGGATTTTGATGACTTGAAGCAGAGGATGGAAGGGGAAAACTTATTTGTAGACCTGAGTTAGAGTGCATAAGAGGATTTTTTTATCACAAAACATCGAGATGAATCATTAATATATTCTCATGATGGGAACCATGGTTGCTGTATATTCTTGGTCTCCATTCAAGAGGTGTGATAGGAAGTTATCACGTGCTTTAATAAGACATTTTTCATTTGTTCAGAGTTCAATTCTATCTCACCAAGAGGAAGTGTTTCCATTCAGAGGTTTACAATTTTTCCATTGATGATTCTCAAGAAATCTTTGATATGGTACATGCATGTATAGTGTGAGTTCATACTTCATAATGATTGTAGGATGAGTGTTCTTTTGTGTGAAGAGAAAGGAGATTAATTTCATGACAAAGAGTTGATTTGTGCATCCTACCATTTCTCACAGAGATGGAGAGTTGAAACAGAGTTTCCAAGTATGAAAAATGATGATCACTCAAGATAAGGTGTGAAAAATCATTTCTTAGTTCCAGAGAAGTCATGCTTTGATGAAATAAGTAGTTAAAGAAGATCATATCCAGGTGTAGCATTCATCTCAAAAATTAAGGAAGGGTGGGACTTTATTCTGCAGTATTTATCTTCTTTCTATCCTTCTAACTTCTTCTCTTTCTAGAATTCTATTTCTCCGTTGAGGAGAAACTTTTGTAAAAATTGACTTAAGTAACTTGATGTTTCTATTTCTTCATTGGGGATTGCACTTTAAGTTGAAAAGTCACATGGGAATGCAAAGAGCCACTGGATTTGGCAATAAATTGTAATACTCTCTCCATTCCAAAAACTTAATTTTTGTCCCCTCTAACAAGTTGTATTTTTCCATTCCCCTATATTGTAATTTTCCCCCATTCTTATCTTTTCACTCAGCCGAGAACATACTGGCATTTGTAAGAAGTTGAAGGAATTTGTGTCTTCTTTGTGGCATTAATAAAATTTGATAAAGATTTGTATTTTTCTTGTAATTATCCATTTCCTTATCTTGTGATGTTGTGTTGTGCTTGCATGTTTCCTCCAATTGAAATTGGAATCACCTTTGAATTGTAGTTGATAAAATATGAGTTCTTCTTAGTAATACAATTACCCTTCTCATTTCTCTCTCTCCCTACCTACAATTTCTCCCCTCTTTAGTCTAGTATTGCAATTACAACAAGGGTGTTTCTGCACATTCCATGAACTTTGACAACCCAAGGATATTAGTCTAGTGTAAATAGTTTCCATATTTCAATAAATGGGAGCTGCCCCATTCCCAAGTGAAGGGATCCAATCCCGCAAGCATTAACAAAACATGTATTTTGTCCTTGACAAAATATTTCATCAACACAATCATATCAACCATGTTTTTATGTTACATATTTTGTCTCTTTAACCCTAGGTAGATCAAATAAAATAATGATCTTATAGAGTGGGTTATATGATAATATATAAAGAGTTCTGCACAATCCTTTGGCCCCAAATATCTTTAAATACCCCTTTTCTATAGGGTTTGCTACACCCAAACTCACACCATTTAATAGTAAAGGTGATCTAGAACAACATCTTAGAGCCTTTCATACAACATGCTTAGATTATGCAGCTAACGATAAATTATTAGCAAAATATTTCCTAAGAACCTTAAGGACTATTCCTTGAGATTGATATATACCATTCCTATTAGCTCGATAGGTTATTTAAATCTTTTGGATGACTAGTTCTTAAACCATATTTTAGTCAACATTAGTGAAAAGTATCATGTGCTCAAATTTCACGACTAAAATAAGGACCTAATGGACACATTAGTGATTAATACTTTGTTATAAGAAAATTCTTTGATAAATCATAATTTCTATGCCTCATAATGAATTAAAATACTTGTTTTCACAAATCCTACCTCAGATCATTCGACATGCCCTTGTATTCAAAATTTTGAAAAATTTGATGGCATGTGTCAGATTGTCAAAAATTGTGATCCAAACTTATTTCCAAGAACAAATTAAGGTATGGAAATAGCCATCCCACATATCCTAATGATAGATTTTACAAAACACATGTCAACACTAAGACTAATGATGATAAGAAAAAAATCAATGTGGTTTCATAACCTACCAATAATATTTTACTTCCTACTTCCCAATAGAGATAATTTACATTTTTATGGGAACTTATTCATAGGGTTTTGCAAAGGGTACCTGAGTGCAACCTCAATTTAATTTATCTACCTTTGGATATGAACATGACTAAGTCAAAACCTAAGAAATTAGATTTCAATTCACATTGTGACTACTACAGATGCACATGACATTTGATTCATAAATGTTTTGAATTATAGCACAAGATTTAAGACCTAATTGAGAACAATATTATTGAGCTTAATGATGGAAAACACACACACACACACACACACACACACACACACACACACACACACACACACACACACACACACACACACACACACACACATGCACACATGCATGCACGCACGCACACGCACACACACACACACACACACACACACACACACACACACACACACACACACACACCGACCCACCCACACACACGCGCGTGTGCGTGTGTGCACACACACACACTAATGATTCAATTACACAACCTAAATCAAGCTTAAGATGATTAGTGATTCATTTTCAAGCCATGTTGCATAAGAAATGAAAACCAATCTTGATGTACATATGAATTACGATGCACATCCTCCTCTAACTTCATATGCTTCTAAAGCTAAGAAGGATCATCTTATAAATGACCTTATTGATACAATTATAGATGCAAAAGTACAATGATCTAGTATTAAACTTTATGATGTCTAGATTATTTAGGAGGAATCCATTAATTTTTTTTTATGGATATGTACCTTCATTGAGTAACACCTCATACCTATTGTTATGGTGGAAAATAGTTCAAGAAAAAAAATTCACTATGAAACTACTTACTAGACTTTGGTACACACATAGATACTTCATTAGTACAATTACCACAATAAAAGTATTTGAAGGAAAATGTTAAAAAACTCTTGGGGAAATTATGTTATCATTTATTTAGGACCTATAACTATCGCTACTTGGTTTTTAGTTTTGATAAATACTTTTACTTTTGACATGCCATTGGGATAACCATGGTTATATAAGACACATGCAATCCCCTTTTTTATTATATTGATTCTTAAAATATATCTACAATAAAAAGTGATTACAATTCAAAGTGTTCTTATGAAGTTATCCTGAGACAAAACCTCCCATGATTCCACAAAAACATATTATTCAACCCACACAATTATAACCTACACAACTAATTCATATATGAGTTCAATGGAAAATAATTAAATTCCCTCAAAAACTCATTTTTCAGAACCCACTACATCAAAAAACTCTTCAGTTGCAACATGCACCATCCAATTAATCACACACTATGATAATATTGCAAAAACCTTGTGAGCATACTTGATAAAGAACATCAATGCATTATCCTAATATTATAGGAGTCCATAGGTTACTATGACTACTAGAGCTACATAGTATATATATGACCATATCAATCATATTGAGAATCTATGATACTCTATAGCTTGAGATTATTTATTTGATTCAGATAGTGACACACATTCTTCTCCTCACCCAAGGAATGTGATGTTTAAATTTAAATATCTTAGACCTATGTTTAAAAATCCCTTTATGGGATTATTGGTTAGCACTCCTAACCCATCTTCACATGGAATATTGGCTACATAATTTATTTTGAATAGGTTTTTATTGATCATATTTGTTTTATTTCTATTGATTGATCACCCTCCATTGAGTTGACTAATTTTTTCATCCATCATTTTATTTTGACATTTGTTATTGATTATTTGACATTGATAATTTTTCTAGCCCATGAGATTTTCTATTGGTTTTTTTCCTTTTCTTGCCTATCCTATTCTAGACATTCAAAATAGCTATCCAATGATGACATATATATATATATATATATATATATATATATATAAACACATCATCTACAACATTATGAACTTAATACATATACTTCAAAGCATATTAAACCTTGTTAAAAATACTACTTCTATACCTCTCCATATTGATTACTAATTCTTTATTTTGTCATGGCACAAATTGAAAATATATGATCAAATATATCCTATGCCTACTCATTTTATGACCTTTTTATGCACTAAATATTTGCCCATTGGGGCGTGCGCCTACTATGAGTCTTTCCACATACTCCTTTAAGACATGAATTTTATATCACAGGGGGTTCATTAGCAAGGAAATATCCTAGTACATTCATCATATTGAGGTAACTAAAATTGATAAAAGAAAATTCAATATAACGGTAGACATTAGGGGGTGGAAGGGTTTGATTTATTAATATTTTGAATTAGGTATTGGGGGTAGGTTAGAGAGGTGGGATAGAGAAGTGGTAGGGTTAATTTTAATATAAAACTAAAAAAATTGAACCCTAGTTTGTAAAGCTAAATATATTAAATTTGAAATTTCTAAAAAGTTGTATTAATATGGTGAAATAATATCATTTGTGTTGAAAAGCATACTCAATCCTAGTTTTATACCATCTTATTATTTCTTGCTTAAGAATATCCTAATTCAGATTTCCTTATTGAAAAAGACATCATAATATAACTTTATGACCACGAACCTTTTGCAATTTATGCTTTTCAACACAAATGATATTATTTCACCAAATTAATTATGTGAAGAAATATTGATAAATGGTTAAATCTTAACATTAAGGTAATTGGTAACAAGTCTTAAATGGATTCAAAATATCTTTTTTGAGAAAAAACATATTAATAAAATAATAATTGAGGGGGAAACATGATATATTTTCTGTTTGACATATTAGGGTATAAATAAAAAAGGGGTAAATAAAATTGTAAAGGAAAACTGGGTAAGGTACATGGAAAAAAATAGGGGGTATTTTCACTCTAATAATAGAATGGGAGGGGGTATTATCAATTGAATAATTAGAGGTTAAAAATAACATTATGAGTATTATTTAATATCCTTTAAACGAACATGTTATATCATAATTTTACTAAGTGAACCCCCCGTGCTTCAAAGCTAAAAAAATAAAATTTAACATAGAAATCAATTTGTTTGTTCAATTCGACTCAAATCAATAACTCTATTTCAATCTTGACCTTTGACTCTTTATCAAATCTTGACCATCAAATATTTCACAAATATTGACTATTAGCTCTGTGTTAGGAATTGGAGATTTAATGGATGGGTTTCAAATATTTATTAAAGTTTTCATTTTTTTTTATTATGTCAAAGCCACACTTATTTAATTCCCACATTTTTATTTCCAACTTTCCATTCATGTATTCCTCTTATCTAACAAATTAAACACCATCCAATAAAAAGCCTTGATGTCATACAAAAACAAAACAAAATAAATAATGATTATCCTATATAATATACGTTTTGATCATATGACCAATCATTAGAGGTAATCAATTATCGATGATTTTTCACACATAAATTGTTTCGTACAATTACTCAATCTTATAACTAAAAAGGGGATCAGGGTTCATTTTAAGATACCCCTATAAAATTGAAGGTGGAAAATACCTGGCGAATATCCCCGTAACCAGTTTCAGTGAAAGGCGAATTTGACAGTATTCAAAAACAAAATTTTCGCTTGGTTTTTCATGGCTCCATCAGTGACGTGCGACAACAAGACGTCAATAACCACTCCTAACACGTGTCAATGGAACGTCAATGGTCTAGACTGACGCGTGTCACTGGTGTGACACTGGTTCGTAATGACGCACGACGCCGGCTCCCAATGATGCACGACATTGGCTCGTAATGACATGCGACATTGTCTCCTACTGTCGCGCGTCACTATCTGGTAATGACATGTGACACTGCCTCCTACTGTCGTGCATCACTGGCCCCTAATGATGTGCGTCATTTTCTCCTACTGATATGCGTCACTGGCTCCTATTGACATGCGTCAGCTTGGACTGTTGTCACGCGTCAGCTAAGACCTTTGACGTGTGACACTGGCTTCTATTGACGCACGTGACACTGTCCCCTAATGACGCGCGTCTCTGTCTTCTATTGACACACGTCACTGGAACCTGTTGACACGCGTCAAAGGTCTTAGCTGATGCGTGACAATAGGAGGAAGTGACGCGTGTCAGTAGGGGACAGTGTCGCGCGTCACTAGGAGCCAGTGTGTCCACACGTCAAAGGTCTTAGCTGACACTGCGACAACAGTCCTAGCTGATGCGCGTCAATAGTAGCCAGTGACGCGCGTCAGTAGGAGAAAATGACGCGCGTCATTAGGGGGCCAGTGATGCCCTATTTAGCTTATAAATACCCTTCTGCCGCTCATTTTCTCGTTTTCGTTTTCCCGTTCTTGAATTTTTGCAGGTCTAAATCGTTGTCAAAGACGCAATTACAGCTATAATGTCGACTTCACATGCTTCCCAATTGCAAGTTCAGCAAGAAAATCAAGAGAATCCAACTCAATCGATTTCCAAGATCAACTACAGGAATCCCTTATGCCCTCACATCCATACGGCTTTAAAGATGTCTTCAGAATATCAAGATTTGATGGAAGAGTGTGAATTTACAGGGCTCGTTAATATGCCCCATTTCGAAACAGATCCGGATATTTTGAATTACCTTCTGTCATGCTACAATTCAGAGGACGGTATTTTTTATGTGACTCTGAACGATGGCCAAATGTTCCAATTCACTATTGAAGCAAATGACATCCATCGGTTTACGGGCCTTCCTTTCAGAAATTTACCAATTGTTACAACCAAGGCAACACTCCTGGAAGAAGACAAGAAATTTCTCGAATCAACGTACGGTTTCCATGTTGATTGTAAGTATAATTCATTTTAATTCATATTTTTTATATTCTGATATAATTTGCTGTTATAAATTTATAGTGATTTTCACTGTTTCGCATTTGCAGCCCATGTCAATAAATCCAGGCGTGGTGTAGATACACAATCAATTGCACACCACTTTCTTGCTGCACTTATTTCATTTTTTCAAGCCAGAATTGTTTTGCAGGGTCGCCAAACAGATATACCAAATTGGGCCATTACATACATTTGTGCCACTATCTCATAATGAAAATTTGATTGGTGCACATATCTATCCAAAAAAATAAGAACTGACATAATAAATTCAAAACTCTCAGATAAACCTTTCATTTATTCAACAAACTATCTCCTCGGCTTCTACTATGAGGCAATTTTAAATTTAAAAGATAAACAAATTCCTACTTGCTCTGATGAGGCTTTGAAGAAATTCTCAATTCCATTTGAAGAACAACAGGTATAAACTATTTAGTTTGTAATTGTATTTCAATTTTCGACATTACAGTGCGCAGTTATTAAAACTTAAATTTTAATGTTTTGCAGAGAAGATATCTTGAAGCCCTTCCCCGAAAAAAGAAGTTATCGAGAGGAAGAGGCCAACAACACACGGAGGCTTCGGGGGACTCCCAATCTGAAATGGAAGCTCACTCCTCTCCAAACCCTCAACAGTTTGAACTCGTTAAACGCCAGAGAAGTAATACATTCTCATATATTATTTACAAATTCCAAAGTTGCATATTTATTTTTCAATTTAAATTTTAACCAAATGAATTGACAACATTTAATATTGATGAATTGCAGGGACTTTGGAACCTTCTTCCCCAACTCACTCCATACAGTCGCATGCATTCATATCTTCTGAATAGCCACTGAGTACAACTCCTACAAGGCCACCCATAGCACCGAGAAAAACAACCCCTCGACAACAAGGTACAACTTTTCTATAGTACGTTTAATTTCGTAGTTTTGACTTTATGAATTGTTTTAATATTTTTCATTTTTTTCTTGTACTTTTCAGCACATGTCAGTCATGATCAAACCACAGCACCGACACCCACTCAACCATTAATTTTTAAAATGCCAACCAGAGGAACAGTGAAAAAGAACATTGGTAAACGCATGCCTTTTGCTCCGGCCCCTAGTGGGACACTAAACCTTGCCTCCTCGTTTCGAATTCCAACTCTATCACTTGGTGGCTTGCCCAGTGCAACGGGCATATCTATTTTGAACAATATAAATTTAGATGAAGATTATTTGGGCATTGATAGCAATGACCCAACTGGTTTTTTCGATACCCGCGAGATGATTCAAGGCCAGCAGGTATACTTCAAATTTCAATTTTAATATGCTTTACAATTTTGAATTACATTCTGATTTAAATTTATTTATCTAAATCTTGATTAATTTTTTCAAAAACAGGATCAGCCCACCCAAAGGTAGAAACAAGGAGCAGTTGATCTTGGTGAAAGCCCCCATTCTTCTCCAGCAAGATCGTCTGCATCAGATTCAGATAGTGAACAGTTGCCACGTTTTCCTTTGGAGAACTTAATTGGTTATGATTGTCAATCCCATGTCAGTGAGTTTATTATTCCTCATATCCAACAGCTTATAGAATGGGAGAAAAGGGCTAAAGTTATTATCAATGAGATTATTAATCGTTATGAAAATTATTGGCAACGGGATAGTTTATACGCTGCAGTCCAGAATCAACCTGCGAAGATGGATTCCTTACTTACCCAAGTAAGATGTGGGACTGTCACGTTTAACAACAACTATAAAGATGACATTTTAGATAAGGCACTAAACAAATTGGAAAATATTAGTGCCGAGGCCCAGGCATATTTTAACAAATGGTCCAAGGACAAGGATTTGGTATCAATCGCAAATGCCGAAAGAGATAGAGCTGTTGTAAGTACTATTACATTCAAACAATCATTCTTGTTAATTTGAAAATTTGAATTTACATTAATATTTTGAATTGACATTACTCTTTTTGTGCAGTTGAAATATGAAAATTTGAAGAGTCAGGAGAAGGTTTTGCAAGTTCACTTGGAAACAACAAAGAACAGCTTATCCACAACAAAAAATTTGAAGAAAAATATTGTTTTGGTTAACAAACAAAACAATACACTAAAGTGGATAATTAAAGAGCATGGTCTCGACCCTGACATATTATTCAAAGCCAAAGCAGCTGCTGATCCAAATTTGCTGTCGCATGGAGATGCAACAAATCAAGAAGAAAGAATTTTAAAAAATCTGGAGAGTGCTGCAGAAGATCTTATAAGTTCAGGGGTTATTTCTAGTGTTGGGGAAAGAGGTACAGCCACAGTGGAAGAAGCCGTTGGGGAAGAGAGCAGAGTAGAATTGTATAAAGAAAAAGAGGGTTTTGAAAATTAGAAACTTTTATTATTGAGAGGAAACTTTAAATATTGAATTTGAAAACTTCTACTATTGAGTATGTACTATGGTATTTGAATTTAATTATATGGTGATTAGATGGTGATTATCATGAATTATATGTATGTTTCTTGTTTACTTGCATTGTCATGAATTGTATGTGGACGTAGATGATGAATGATGATAATTGATAATTAATGATAGATGATGATGAAAGACGATGATCAATTTAATGTGTATAATGTAAAATGTAGTGCCTAAATATCTTGTGGGACTTTAATTATCTTGAAAATTATGTCTTTGGGAAAAAATAGCAACTAAGATTTGAAACAGATCTTTAGGATTTCTCCTTAATAGACTTATGGTGTAGGAAAATTCTATTTTAAAGAGATTCACCTCTATATAAGTGCATAATCTCTCATTAGAGAGGTTGTTTGACATCCAAAATAGTCAAGACCATTTGTCAGAAAATAACGTTTTGCTGGAAACAATCATTGATGTAGAGGCTAGATTAGCCAATTATGAAATAGTTAAATTCCAGGCCATAAGAATTAGAGCTTGGGAAATAATCAAGACCATGGTTTAAAAGATATGGTTTTGTTATCATGGATATTGTTTTGTGTAGAGTAGATTGACAAGTTGCTGTAAATAGTCGAGGTTATGGAGGCTAGATTAACCAAAGTTGGAATAACCATGTGATTAAAAGATAAGACAAGCTCGATATAGAACTTTGAAGTTTAATATAAAAACATATAAGGTTTTTATCATGAAGATTAGTCTGTATAGATCAAGTTCATAGGTTGAAGAATCCTATCATTTTTTTATATTTGATAAGGGTGAAGAATAATTGTGGATTAGAACTGGGAGGCTATAAGTTGGAATAATTTTGAGTGTGTAAGAAAATATTGAAGGTTGTAAACTAGATCATAGTAAACTATGTGTGTAAGTATTTATGTAGAGCCTTGAAGAAGGCACACTACATTTGCAGGATAGTTTGAAGTTAATAGAATTATCAATGTTCTAGTCAGTTTTATTACTAGAAAGGATTTTTATTAGATAAAGACTCTGTCAAGTTGATTTAAATAGTTGTGATTAGTGTAGATTTGGGTGGGTGACTATAGGATATGGAAGATAGCATTAGAATTGAGTTTGAATAACTTCGTGTTAGAGGATGATCATTATAAGTCTAAAAATAGATCTATTTCTTCATGGAGAAATCTGAAGAAGTGATGGATCTATGACAAAGCAGGGAATTTTAGGAAGAGTGTCAGGACTTATATTTATAATAGTATAATGTATTGTTTAATAGTTTATCCCGCAGTTAAAAAAATATATCAAAGGATTTTGCACATATAAAAAATAAATTAAATATAATTCTAAGAAATCAAGAAAGAATCATCACTGGTAAGAAATTAAACATAATTGCAAATATGATAGGGTTTAGCTTACCTCTTGCGTATTAGATTGCTGTGAAATCATCAAGGGTAACGTGCTAGATCTTTGTTTTACCTGACATTGTAGATAGAGGGGTGAGTTGCCTGACATTGTCAGTCCTGAGAAGTGCCAGCAACATCTTTAAATATATAGACCAACAATATCTTTAAATAAATGATAACAAGAGCTGAAAAAATGTAAAGTAACAAACAATAAGATGATGTTGAAGAAGATACCTATTTAAAATTGAAATCATCCCCGGTAATGTGCTAGATCTTTGTCTTAAAAAAATTCAACACAAAAAATGGATTAGTAGATAGATGGGTGAGTTGCCTGACATTGTCAGTCCCGAGAAGTAACAGCTTCCTCGGACGGATGTCAACCCACGTTTTCAAAAAATAAAATATTGTATTTAACTAAATGTAAATACATAGACATCTTTAATGATAACCAGAGCTGAAAAAAATGAATAGTAACAAACAATAAGATTAAGGGGAAAAAGATACCTCCTTAAAGTTGAAATCATCACTGCCACTGGTAATGAGCTATATCTGTGTTTCAAAAAAACCCAACATGAGAAATGGATTAGTAGATAGATGGGTGAATTGCCTGACATTTTTAGTATATAGACCTGTAACATCTTTAATGAAAACCAGAGCTGAAAAAATGAATAGTAATAAACAATAAGATTAATGGGAAAAAGATACCTGCTTAAAGTTGAAATCATCACTGCCACTGGTAATGAGCTAGATCTGTGTTTTAAAAAAACCCAACACGAGAAATGGATTAGTAGATAGATGGGTGAATTGCCTGACATTTTTAGTATATAGACCTGTAACATCTTTAGGAAAACCCATGGTTAACCAAAACATGAAATGTGTATAGGAGTGTCTTTTAGTGCTTCATGCCAAATTTAATCAGATTTTTAAATGAGTATTTAAACTTATTCAAGTTTTTATAAAACTGGATCGCTTAGAAATGCAGACTAAACAACCTGTCTTCTTAGCATCCAAGAAAAAATACAGTGCCTTCTCCAGATAAATCATAGAAGTTAATTTTGTATAGGATTCACATCTTGAGATATTGTAAAATGTTTTGGGGAAAATGGATCAGTATCAAAATATGTTGTATAGGATTCACATCTTGAGATTCTCTCTTCAGGACTGCTTCTTGGAGTGGTTGAATTAAAATATGTCTCTTTTTTTTTCAAATTTTTAAGGTGGTGCATATGATCATAGCTCAATAAGGTTGTTTACATATCATATTAGTTACAAGAATGAACTTGAAATCTTTGATCCTTTAGTAGATTCATCTCATCCTATGTAAGGATATTCAGGCACAAGTATGAGGTTTGAAAGATACAATAAGGGTAAAGTGATCAAAATTGTTGTGTGTAACAGAAAGTTGTTTTTACTTTCTTCTAATTATCATTGTTGAGCTGATGAAATACTTGGTTGACCCTTGCAATGAGTATCAAAGTATAAAATTCCTGCTACCACCTTGTTTTGTTTTCCTTTGCTGAAGATACAATGTTCAAGTGTATGTTTGAAGACAATTTCTTGAAGCTCCCCCATTTCTATGCCTTGAATTGATTAATCATGATCTTCTTGAAGTACAATTGATAAAATGAAGTGTCTTAAATATTGAAAATTTTTTTACAGCTCAACATAAAGTTCTCTGTGCAAGGTTGGATCATCTTAAAAAGGTAACATTGTGTAAATTTTGTCAAGAGTGCCTTACTGGTACCTCATCTCAAACTCAGTCTTAGCATATATCATGAAGTTTCTTTTTGAACTTATCAAAGAAGACCCTATATCATCATCAAGTACACACCAAACACTGTTTGTTTCTTTGGTCTGGGGATAAATTTGAAGGCTTCATCTTAATTGGCTGCATTTCAAAACATGAAGGGAATTTCCTCTAGAGAAAAAGAGGTGAAAACTTCGAATTCCATTAAATTTTTGATAAGAAATCAATTATTTGGTAGTCTCAAGCTTTCTCAATGTGTATAAAGAGATACATCTAGTCACTCATTGACTCCTGACACGCATCAATAGAACGTTAATCGTCTTAACCAACGCGCGACATTCCCCGCTAATGACGTGCGTCACTGGTGCCTAATGACGCGTGTCACTGGCACCTCTTGACGCGCATCACCGGCTCCTAGTGACGTGCGTCATTGGATGCTATTGACACACGTCGTTGACTACTTTTGATGCACGTCGCTCACACCTATTGTCGCACTTCAGCTAGAAGCTCCTACTGACGCGCGTCAAGCTGACTCCTTTTGATGCCATGTCACTGGATTCTAATGACGCTACGTAACTAGCTCCTATAAATGACGCGCATCAACTGACTCCTATTATCGTGCGTCACTAGATCTTACCTTGACCAGCGTCGCTTACTCTCTATTGACACGCGTCGATGCTTCCCAACTGTACGCGCGCCAGCTAGTACTATTGCCGACGCCACATCGTCACGACATCGACAATGATGACGCATCATGTGAAGCAATTGACGACCCGAATTATGCCTACAAATACCCTTCAACCGGTCATTTTCTTGATGATGGTGTGCTCGCATACAGGCTCTTGAACTAAATGCAGGTCCCGTTAATGCTTTGGGACTGCGAGTTCAGTAATAAGAATCAATAGAAGTCTCAGTTCGATCGTTGTCGCCTTATGCCCTGACATCCAGGGTACTATCTTTTGAGATGTATTTAGAATCTGATGTCTGGTGCTGTCGTGATAGCAATGAAACGGAAAGGTAATTTGAGAGCAAGGAATAATTTACTTTGCGTCGAATTCAAAAGCCACTTCGATTTCTTTATTCTTACTTTGTTATTCGGTCAAGTTACATTGTTTCAAAATTTAATACATTTTAATATACATATGTTTAATGCATTTTAACATACATATGTATATATATATATATCTATATATATATATACATATATATATATATACTTACTTTATCATTTGTTATATTACGACATTTCAAAATTAATACATTACGTTATATGTAATTGTAGATTTTTATATATATAAATATATATTTACATACGTAGAGATATGTAAACATATTTATATAAGGTTCACCCATCTCGGTATGTACTTGATACTGTTCAATCTAATTTCATTGTATCATTTCTGAGTACATGTAATTTTTGCAATGCTAGTGTCTAAGATGAGCTTTGTAACTTTGTTTGACCTGATGAGTGCAGTGGAAAAGTTTAAACAAAAAAAAGATCTTAAGAAAACTGATGGAACCAAGAAGGGGAAATTAATTGATGTTCCCAAACTTGATGATGCAAATCAAGCAGGGGGGAAGAATTCTGATCAATGTACTTTAATATTAACGGAGGGTGACTCAGCCAAAGCTCTTGCTGTAAGTGTTTGTGCCTTGAATCAGGGAAATGTGAATACTGAATTTGGTAGTATTGTGACATGTTTCGACATCACTTTCCAATTTAATTTTTTGTTATTTTAGTTATCTTTATCCTGTCAGGTGGCAGGAATATCTATTGTTGGTCAATATTATTATGGTGTGTTTCCTCTCAGAGGTAAGCTGCTCAATGTCAGGGAAGCTACCACTCACCAACAAATGGAGAATAAAGAGATAGTAAATATAAAAAAAATCCTTGGCCTACAGGAAGATAAAATATATGACAGCATTAAATCTTTAAGATATGGCCATTTGATGATAATGACAGACCAGGTACATGATCTTTGTTTAGCGTTGTTTAGTTTCTGCTTAATTCTGACACATCCTTTCTAGTGAGATCCTTTTTGACTTGTCCTTCGTCTCTTAAAGGACCATGATGGTTCCCACATCAAAGGATTGCTGATCAATTTCATACACCATACCTGGCCATCACTGCTTAAAATTCCTTCATTTGTTGTGGAATTTATCACTCCTATTGTCAGGGTAAATGTTCACCCTGTATATTTGGTTGAGTGTATGAGACTCTTTATATTTGTTTTTAAGCCTCCAGATGTTATGTATCTCCATGTCTAATTTTGGCACATATTGATGTAGGCAACTCACAAAAATGGAAATGTGTTATCTTTTTACACAATTTCTGAGTATGAAGCTTGGAGAGAATCATTGAGTGGATCGATAACTGGCTGAACCATATAGTACTACAAAGTAATGCTAGTTTGTTTTCTCTTTATATGTTTTCAAGTTCTGGTTTTGTTCACTTGCTGATTAGGTATCACTTGTTGCTTGGACCATACAGGGTTTTGGCACAAGTACTTCTAAAGAGGGCAAGGAGTATTTCATAGATCTGGACAAGCACAAAAAAGATTTTGTGTGGGTTGATGAGAAAGATGGAGATGCTTCTTCATATCAATCAGCTTATAGAATGGGACAGAAGGGCTAAGGTTCTTATCAATGAGATTATTAGTCGTTATGAAAATTATTGGCAATGGGATAGTTTATACGCTGCAACTGATCCAAATTTGCTGTCGCATGGAGATTTCTAGTTTTGGGAAAAGAGGTACAGCCACATTGGAAGAAGCCGTTGGGGAGAGTGCAGAGGAGTAGAATTGGATAAAGAAAAGAGAGGGTCTTGAAAACTAGAAACTTTTATTATTAAGGAAACTTTAAATATTGAATTTGAAAACTTCTACTATTGAGTATGTACTATGGTTTTTGAATTTAATTATATGGATTTTATATACAATCTTTAATTTTAATTGCATTAGATGGTGATTATCATGAATTATATGTATGTTTCTTGTTTACCTTGCATTGTCATGAATTTATAGAACAACAATATCTTTAAATAAAAGGATAACAAGAGCTGAAAAAAATGTAAAGTAACAAACAATAAGATTATGTTGAAGAAGATACCTATTTAAAATTGAAGTCATTGGTAATGTGCTAGATCTTTGTCTTAAAAAAATTCAACACAAAAAATGGATTAGTAGATAGATGGGTGAGTTGCCTGACATGTCAGTCCCGAGAAGTTACCCACGTTTTCAAAAAAATAAAAATATTGTATTAATTAAATGTAAATACATACACCTGTAACATCTTTATGATAACCAGAGCGGAAAAAAATGAATAGTAACAAACAATAAGATTAAGGGGAAAAAGATACCTCCTTAAAGTTGAAATCATCATTGCCACTGGTAATGAGCTAGATCTGTGTTTTAAAAAAAACCCAACACGAGAAATGTATTAGTAGATAGATGGGTGAATTACCTGACATTTTTAGTATATAGACCTGTAACATCTTTAATGATAAAGATAAAAGATCGATAAGAAGATACCTATTTAAAGTTGAAACAATCCATTATACAATAGCTTCATCAAAGTCGATGTTGTCTTCTGTAGAATGTGACGAAGAGCCAATTACACTCTCAAGGTTGGGAATATTTGTACTTGTAGCTGTATTATTCACACCTCTTCTTTCGCAAAGGAATTCCAGTGCGCAATTGCTCTGTCAAACGTAAAGGTTTTGATGGAGTATCGAGAAACATAACACCTCATGCAACTTTCCATATTTTTATCCAACCTGTTTCTCAGTTTTGATTTTATAAATGACAATGCACTGAAAGAACCCTTTCATCCTCCACAGACCCCAAATCATTGTTTGGCATAACTCATATAATTTGAAATATTCACTGATATCTTCTTGTAAAATAGAACTTTGTACGATTCCTCGCCACAACCTTGTAAGAGCACACTTCAGAAGGTTGATCTAAATTCTTATATTGGTTCCCTCCTTGTGTTTTGCAAAATTGTTGACTAAAACTTAATAAATCGGCATTCAGTATAATATACCTTGATTTCCACACCCTTGAGCTCTGACGTCTTTGTACATTGTATTCCATTATTGTACCCATTGATTTATGGAAATGCTCCTGACAGAGTCTGCACGGGGCACCTTCAGTATTCCAACAAATAGGATTTCATCACACCATGGCGTCCAGGAATTTTATTTTACAGGGACACGTTCCCTAATTTCTGATGACAGTTTTTGAAATTTTTTAAGCTTTATTCTTGTTTCAACATAACAGACTCAAACAAATTAAAGTCAAAGGGAACATCTTCTCATTCCGATCTATAAATATCTTGACATTTTTGCAAAATGTGCAAATGTATTTCCCTCCATGAACAGTGATGCAGAGGTGATGTTGGATTCATCTTAAAAGGTAACCTTGTGTAATTTTTGTCAAGAAGTTGCCTTCTGGTACCTCATCTCAACTACTCATCTTAGCATATACATGAGTTTTCCTTTTTTGAACTTATCAAAGAAATGCCCTAACATCATCAAGTACCACCACACTGTTTGTTTCGTTGTCTAGTTTCAATTTGAAGCTTCAATCTCAATGGCTGCATTTCAAACATGAAGGGAATTTCCTCTAGTGCCCAAGAGGTGACACTTCGAATTCCATTAATTTTGGATAAAAATCATTATTTGGTAGTCTCAAGGCTTCTCTGTGCATAAAGAGATCCATCTAGTCACTCATTACTCCTAACGTGCGTCAATGGAATGTCAATTTTCTTGACTGACGCGCGACACTGGCCGCTATTGACGCACGTTACTGGCACCTATTGACGTGCGTCACTGGCACCTATTGACGCGTCTCACTGGCACCTATTGACGCGTGTCACTGGCTCCTACTGACGCGCGTCACTAACTCCTATCTACGCGCATCACTGGCTCTTTTTGACGCGCGTCATTGGCTCCTACTGACGCGCATCGCTGAATCCTATTGACGCACATCACTGGATTCTATTGATGCACGTCATTGGCTCCTATTGACGCGCGTCACTGACTCTTATTGTCGCGCGTCATTGGATCTTATTGACGCGCGTCGCTTGCTCTTATTGACGCGTTTCGCTGGATCAGTGACGCACGTCTGCTAGGACTATTGTCGCGCGTCAGCTAGGACCTTTGACGCGCGTCAAGTGAAGCCATTGACGCCAGATTTAGCCTATAAATACCCTTCAACAGTTCAGTTCTGGTTTCACCTTCCCGCTCGTGAATTTTTGTAGGTCTCAATTCTTCCAAACTAAAGTTCAGTACTAAAAATCAAGGAATCCAATTCAATCGATGTCCTTATCCCTCACATCCATACTGTTTTAAATATGTTTTAGAATATAAAGATTTAATGGATGCGTGGGATTACAGGGCTCGTTAATATTGCCCCTTTTGAAATAGATCCGGATATTTATTACTTTCGTCATCTACAATTCAGAGGTCGACATTTTTTATGTGACTCTGAACGATGGCGAATTTTTAATTCAGTACGAAGCAAACGACATCATAAAACCTGGTTTAGGGCCTCCGTTCAAAAATTTACCAATTGGTTACAACCAAGCAAAACACTCGTGGAAGAAAAGAATTTTCTCGAATCAACGTTCGGTTTCCATGG
The DNA here is from genome assembly GCA_019776745.2 of Taxus chinensis. Taxonomy (NCBI): domain Eukaryota; kingdom Viridiplantae; phylum Streptophyta; class Pinopsida; order Cupressales; family Taxaceae; genus Taxus; species Taxus chinensis. Next base: position 215,499,834 of record CM034152.1, on the reverse strand, counting down.
TGATTGTAAGTATAATTCGGTGTATTCTATTGTTATTCTGTTTTTTTCTGAGAAATTTGTGTTATAAAAGTTATAGTAATTTTCACTATTTCGCTTGCAAGCCCATGTCGATAAATAAGCGCGGTGTCTAATATGTATCATTTCTGAGTACATTGTAATTTTTGCAATGTAGTGTCTAGATGAGCTTTGGAACTTTGTTTGACCGGATGAGTGAGCTGGAAAAGTTAAACAAAAAAAAGATCTAAGAAAACTGATGGAAACCAGAAGGGGAAATTATTGATGATTCCCAACTTGATGATGCAAATCAAGCACGGGGGGAAGAAATTCTGATCAATGTTCTTCATATTCACGGAGGGTGACTCCTCCAAGCTCTTGCTGTAAGTGTTTGGCCTTGAATAGAATGTGAATACTGAATGTGGTAGTATTGTGACATGTTTCGACATCACTTTCCAATTTAATTTTTTGTTATTTTAGTGATCTTTATCCTGTCAGGTGGCAGGAATATCTATTGTTGGTCAATATTATTATGGTGTGTTTCCTTCAGAGGGAAGCTGCTCAATGTCAGGGAAGCTACCACTCACAAACAAATGGAGAAAATAACGAGATAGTAAATATAAAAAAAATCTTGCCTACAGAAGATAAAAAATCTGACGCATTAAATCTTTAGATATGGCCATTTGATGATAATGCCAGACCAGTACATGATCTTTGTTTATCGTGTGTTTAGTTTTCTGCTTAATTCTGACACATCCTTTCTAGTGAGATCCGTTTGACTTGTTCCTCGTCTCTTAAAGGACCATGATGGTTCCCACTCAACGGATTGCTGATCAATTTCATACACCATACCTGCCATCCTGCTTAAAATTCCTTCATTTGTTGTGACTTTCTCACTCCACATCCATTGTCAGGGTAAATGTTCACCCTGTATATTTGGTGAGTTGGATTGAGAACTCTTTTATATTTTGTTTTTAAGCCTCCAGATGTTATGTATCTCCATGTCTAATTTTGGCACATATTGATGTAGGCAACTCACAAAAATGGAATGTGTTAGCTTTTTACACAATTTCTTGAGTATGAAGCTTGGAAGAATCATTGAGTGGATCGATAACTGGCTGAACCATATAGTACTACAAAGTAATGCTAGTTTGTTTTCTCTTTATATGTTTTCAAGTTCTGGTTTTGTTCACTTGCTGATTAGGTATCACTTGTTGCTTGACATACAGGGTTTTGGCACAAGTACTTCTAAAGGGGCAAGGAGTATTCATAGATCTGAAAGCACAAAAAAGATTTTGTGTGGGTTGATGAGAAAGATTGGAGATGCTTCTTCATATCAATCCAGCTTCTAGCAATGGGACAGAGGGCTATGTTTTATCAATGAGATTTAGCGTTATGAAAAAATTATTGGGCAATGGGATAGCTTGTCTTTTTTTTTTTGTTACTATTAATCCGCTGCAACTGATCCAAATTTGCTGTCGCATGGAGATTCTAGTTTGGGGAAAAGAGGTACAGCCACCTTGGAAGAAGACGTTGGGGAAAGAGTGCAGAGGAGGAGAATTGGATAAAGAAAGAGAGGGTCTTGAAACTAGAAAAACTTTTATTATTAAGGAAACTTTACATATTGAATTTGAAAACTTCTACTATTGAGTTGTACTATGGTTTTTGAATTTCAATTATAGGATTTATATACAATCTTGAATTGTAATTCATTAGATGGTGATGATCATAATTATATGTATGTTTCTTGTGTACTTGAATTGTCAGTATTTATAGAACAACAAATCTTAACTAAAAGATAACAAGAGCTGAAAAAAATTTGTAAAGTAAAACAAACAATAAGATTATGTTGAAGAAGATTACCTATTTAAAATTGAAGTCATTGGTTAAGGTGTAGATCTTTGTCTTAAAAAAATTCAACACAAAAAAGGATTAGTAGATAGCTGGGTGAGTTGCCTGCATTGTCATTCCCGAGAAGTACCCACGTTTTCAAAAAATAAAATATTGTATTTAATTAAATGTAAATACATACACCTGTAACATCTTTAATGATAACCAGAGCTGAAAAAAATGAATAGTAACAAACAATAGATTAAGGGAAAAAGATACCTCCTTAAAGTTGAAATCATCATGCCACGGATGAGCTAGATCTGTGTTTAAAAAAACCAACCCGATGCCATGTATAGTAGAAGATGGTTGAATTACTGAATTTTAGTATATAGGACCTGTAACATCTTTAATGATAAAGATAAAAGATCGATTAAAGAAGATAACCTATTTAAAGTTGAAACAAGCTTATCAATAGCTCATCAAAGTCGATGTTGTTTCTTGTAGATGTGACGACGAGCCAATGACACCTCAAGGTTGGAATATTTGTAATGGTAGATGTATATTCACACCTCTTCTTTCGCAAAGGAATTCCAGTGCGCAATTGCTCTGTCAAACGTAAAGGTGTTGATGGAGTATCGAGTAAACATAACACCTCATGAAATTTCCATCTTTTATCAACTGTTTCTCGTTTGATGTTATAACTGACAATGCACTGAAAACCCTTTCATCCTCCACAGACCCCAAAATCATTGTTTGGCATAACTCATATAATTTGAAATATTCACTGATATCTTCTTGTAAAATAGAACTTTGATAGATTCCTCGCCACAACCTTGTAAGAGCACCACTTTCAGAAGGTTGATCTAAATTCTTATATTGTTCCTCATTGTTTGTTGCAAAATTTGTTGACTAAAACTTTAATAAATCGGCATTCAGTATACCTTTGATTTCCACACCCTTGAGCTTCTGACGTCTTTGTAAATTGTTCCATTATTGTACCCATTGATTTATGGAAATGCTTACTGACAAAGTCCTGCACGGCCACCTTCAGTATTCCAAAAATTAGGATTCATCACACCCATGGCTTCCAGAATTTTATCTTTACAGACACGTTCCCTAATTTCTGATGACAAGGTTTTTGAAATTTTTTTAAGCTTTATTCTTGTTTCAACTATAACAGACTCAAACAAATTACATGTCACGGGAACATCTTCTCATTCCGATCCTATAATATCTTGACATTTTTGCAAAATGTGCACATGTATTTCCCTCCCATTAACAGTGATGCAGAGGTGATCGTGGATATTAAATCTCAAAAAGGTGTTAGGATTTTTAAGATCTAATAAATCTCTCCAATTTTCAAAAACAGGTGCATCAAAACTATGATTGGAAAAGTACAATATATCAAGACTTTGACATACCATTTTCCTCATCCGTATAAAATCCACAATATAGATTAATCTGCCCTGCGCATGCTTCATTAGTGTATTGATCTCCTTTAACATTGGAAGAATACCAACCAATGTAAGCAATGTCTCCAAATCAGTTAAACGGAGCAACAAGTCCCTTGCCCTATCAACTTCATGACGGTATTTGTGCATGAAACCAACCAATGAAGGATACTCCTCACGAACTCTGCATGCAGGTTCATACAAAGAGATCCATCTAGTCTCCACATCCTTCAAAAGTTTTTTGCCATTTGTAATTCCAATTGCAAATTTTTTGAACTCGAGAAAACGCTTTGGGCTGCTTGACATATAGGCATGAAGTTATCTTATAAGGTCTTCTAATTTAGCAACATTTTCGTGGTTGCTTACCATTTTATATGCTAAATTCATTCTATGAGCCATACAGTGAATTGGTAGCATATATGGGGCCACTGTTGTTTGTAATCTAACATAGAGCCCTGTTCGGTGACCCTGCATGACAGATGCACCATCTGCTCCAACGCATACCACCTTCGTAGCGATTTCATAATCAGTCATACTAGCAACATCTTTCAAATGAGAAACAACTATTTTATATAGGTTTTTGGCATTGCAGTTTTCAACCATTTTCATAACACCCAACAGATGAGGTGTCCTTATATGATTTTCTAAAGTATAGATGTGGATACATACCCATGCGGTGTTGTCGACTGCTGTCACTTCATCAATTGAAAGAGAGATAAAGTTTGTTTTTTTTACATTCTCTTTCAAATCTTCCTTCTCTATCATCGAGAGGCATTTTGCCATTTCCCATCCACTACTCTCAGACCAATGAGACTGAGGTACATTCAACATTCCGTTAAATTGATACAAAACTTTGAAATCGAGGAAATCCGAAATCGCTCTTCCTTTTTTAAGTATTTGAAAAAGAGTAGAGAATTGTATGAATTTTGCATGTAGATTTGTTTCTTTCATCTTACCAATATGCGATGTGATCGTTTCTCCCTTTTCCAACAGATGTCTGTGTTTTTTCTGCTCTACCTCATATTCCGCTGCGTATCTAACATGCATGCATTCTTTTTCAGTTTTCCACCTATGTGTTTTGATTTTCTAGCCATCCACCCCTGTTACAGTTAAATATTGTTTTCCACAATGTTTTTCTATAGTGTCCAGCTTCAGTTGCATTTTTTGTTGCTTTCCCAATTTCCACGTACATATTGTACATGTACATTTAGATGGGATTTCTTCATAATTAGATGATTGTACAGGTTCAATAAATAGAAATTTAGCTGCCCAATCAAACTTGTATATCCTACCAATGGTCCACATATTCTTGTTCGTTTTCAATGCTTTACTTTTTTTAGTAGAATTTTGAGCAATATCACAATCACCTGGTTTCCTCTTTCTTGGACTAAAGTTTGATTTTGATTTCTGTCTTCCATTTTGCTGAGTGTTTGTATCTGTGATATCTAGTTGCACTTCTGGTTGCACCCCAATAGGAACAATATCTTCAAGATCAGGCATATTATCGTAGGTTTCATTTGTTTGACTTTGATACTGTGCAGAATGCATGTCCACCTCAATAATACCTTCCACACAGTCAGTATTCTGATTCTTTGTGGTGGCATCTATATGATTGGTATTTACAATATCTGTATCCGCAGAGTTTCCAAAATACTTGAAGAATGATTTCTGAGATTTCTTACTTACTTTTAGGTTATTCGTATTCTTTGAGGTGGCACCTTCCATTATTCTGAAAAGAGTCCTGCGTCAACAAAAGAACCAAGTAGCGACTCTGTCTAGTGTCTGAGGTCTTGTCGCGCATCCACTGTATGAGGTCGCGTGTCCACTGTCTTAATATACTGTCATGCGTCAACACTGAACAAGTCACGCGTCAGCACTTCCTCTGTCGTGCGTTAGCACTTCCTCTGTCGCGCGTCAACACTTCCTCTGTCACCCGTCACTTCTTTGCCCAAGTCGCGCGTCAACACTTCCTCTGTTGCGCGTCAGAACACCTTTTTCATGCGTTAGTACAGCTCTTGTCGCGTGTCAACAATGCCCTTGTCACGCGTCAACATTGCATTTGTCGCGCGTCAACAATCACAGGCTAATAGTAATATGAATCTCTGGTGCTCAAGGGTATGCGAGTTCAAATTTCACAGTATTGGTAATTTGGTAAGCTACTTGAGGTATACTACCCGATGAATCACCTAGGTTTTTATAGGAGATGTTTTCAAATGAAGGCGAAGATGACCCCCCAAAAAAAATATACTATATATTTTAGGCGAACAGGACACCGACCCACTCTGAATAATTCGCCTTTTCAAATTTTCCTAAAATGAAATTTTCGCCATATTATGAATATTCGCCGCTAAAATTATCCCTGGAGGGGATACAAATTGCTACAAGAAGAAAATATTGTGGTTAAGGTTCGATCCCAGGACCTATTGGATTTTCCCATTATTTATTTGAGCCCCTTCAAGTACAAATAAAACTCATGTGAATAGTGTGAACAAGATTGAGACGATAAAATGGAGCACACATATCAGATGTTATTTGGAAAAGAATAGTCTAAGATGTGGAATAGGTGTGGGATATGCAGGTATTTGATTTCCACCTTTTTATTTACAACTTTCCATTCATGTGTTTGTCTTCTCTAAATAATTAAATTTTTTTCCAATTGATAACCTTGATGCTAGAAAAAATACCATTTTATGGCAGTCATTATGCTACCACTGATGGAAAACACCTGGTGCATGTCGAGAATGATTATCCTTCCTTCTAATCAAAGTATAGACAATGCCCATGGGTGAAGGACATGGGTGTCGTTTATTCACTAAACATGAACAAGGAATAAGAATGCCAAAGTGCGGAGGACGTTGGATTTTAAATGTGTGGATTACATTTAAGCTCAACTTGATGCTTCCAATTCCACAATTGTTGGCCTAGCAGTTTTCTTTTCATTAGTTCCACCGAATGTACAATTAAAGTATGAAGGAGGCTCAAGATCACCCAATACCATGTTCTCACATTCCTCCATTCATTGGGTATATTTGTAAGTTTTAATCAGATATGTTTGTTTTCACATCTCCTACTTTCCTACAGATGCTTGAGCTTAAAACTTAGAAGGTGGCTATAAGCTACAAAAAGTAAGCATTATGTTTTGGTTTCAAATATGGAACATATTGGATTTTCCTCATTTGTATTTTGACCCCTTTTGACACAAATTGAAGTTGTGTGAATAATGCAAGAAAGATGGAGATGATAATGTGGAACACATATAACATATGTTATTTTGGTAGGAACAATATGAGTCATAGAATAGGTGTGGGACATGTATGTATTTAGTCCATACCTTTTTATTTCCAACTTTCCATTCATGTCATCATCTTATATAACAAATTAAATGTTGTCAAATTGAAATCCTTGGTCAAATGTCACCATCAAGATTGTTGATGAGGGAAACCCTAATCATTATCATGATAGATAGAGAGAAACCCTAATTACAAATTTGCACGAAATTTCTACCCTAGAATTCCAAATCCACTCCACATATCCCTATCTCTAATGTATGTCATGAGATACTCAATTGAATTCCCCTTACATTTACGTGTGTTCTAACTACCCAAAACACAAAAAGGATGAAATTGTAAAAAACAACTATTGAAAATGGTAGTATTGGTCGACCACTCACGTTATGAGATATCTTCAAAAAATTACCTCAGTCAAATACACACCACACCCCCTTTCTCCTCCAAATGATTAGCAAAAATGATGCATCTAGTTGTAGGAAAATAGAGTTTTGCATTGGTTCCCTACATCATTTTATCCATCATTAGACTTCTCCTTCCTCAAACCCCTTCTTTATTGCCCCTCTTCCTCTCTCATTGTTTTGCTCCCTCCAATTTAACTGCTTTGATACATCCCCTTCGTACATTTCCATCATACATTCCACGTCTGATTGCTTGTTTAAATACAATCATTTTTTATTCAAAAAGAAGTTGACTTGAAAATAATTAATGTGATCCCAGTCATATTAGTTGCTCCCAAATTTATTATTTAAAAATGAATTCATAAGTATCCGTGATTATTTCATAAATAAGAAAGTCTTTACAGAAAGGAAGTCAAAGTCAGTTTTAAAGGTAGGTAGAAATGCATTGCATTTGGAACATAAAATGCCCGACATGCATATTATAATGGTTGACCATACCTTAATTCATGAAAAAGCCAAAGCTAGGTAGTTTGAATATTATTATGCAGTTTATATATAAAAGAATAAAGATTATTATGCTTCTCTGTCTTGGTTTTTAGGAGTCACTGTTATTTCCTAATTTTAATGTTGATATTTTATTGTGGCTTGTAATATCCCCTTCCCATTCGAAGACCTTTGGCCTATTTTGTCAACCCGATGGCCAAAGGAAAAATATAAGGGTGGCTTAAGTTATATTTAATTATTATAAAGTGCCATTAATAAAAGAAAAAAATATAGAGCACTTATAATAATTTATATGACTTAATAATTATTAAATCAAGGATGGAAAAGGCCCAAATATAAATTGTTATCCATCCTAGGTGAAAAGGCGACTTGCCTTAGAAGGGGGAATGGGAACATAGAAAGGATAAATGCCCATTTTACTATGTATTTCCCCTAGAAAAATGCGACTTGCATTAGGAGGGAAAAAGTTGTTGGAAAAAGCATTTAATATGGGAAAATATTAAATGCTTGCATAGGGAAAATCCTTGGGAACTAATTGGATATTGGAGAGGTTGTTTTGGGTCTCTTCTTCCTTTATAAGGAGAAGTCGACTTGAAGGGAAAGATATTCCATACCATTTGATATTTTTTAATTTGTGTCTTAAGCTTGTAGCTTATGCATATTCTTTCATGTGCAACTGTTGTTTGCAAATATCCAGCTTGTGGAGTAAGATCCCACAGGAACCCTAGCTTTGGTGGTGAGAGATCCATCCCTAGCTATCATGGCATTCTTCGGTAGTGAGAGATCTACCCTAGCTTGTTAATTTTGGAGCTGAATTGATGCCCTAAATGTGTTGGGCGACCCACTTTTTAGGGAAAACTTAGGGTTTCGTGTTTGCTGTGTGAAAACTATTTTTGGAATATTATTCTTCATATTTTTGTGGCCCAAGATCCAAAGTTTCAGCTCATTTGGACTTCTCTAGCAAAAGATATTAATTTTAGAAGTTTTCAGATTGTTTAGGGTACGCTGTAAATTTCTGGCAACATTTTGTTATTCGAAAAATTTCAAAAGCACTTATATAATATCTGTTATTGTATTAACAAGCTCCATTTAAAATTTCAAGAGATTTGAGCAAGTATTTTTGGAGTTATCCATTATTTTCTGTTCGCTGCCCTAGATTTAATTTTCTGCAAAAATCAGATTTCTGTTTGGCTGCAATTTGTCTGTATTTTGCATATTTAAAGTTGGGATTTCCTAAAATCCATATAGGGGCTAAAATATGTCCATTGGGGACATTACATGGTCTCATTAATCTTCAGGTGATTGATCTATGCCCTCTTTTTTTGTTGGTTTTTTAATTGAGCCATGCTAGTTTTTGAGTCGTGTGTGAATTTATTGTGTTGTTTTTTTGTTATTAGAGACTAGGGTTCTTATTTGTTCCTCGAGTCTGGTTCATAGCTCCCATCAAAAACATTATTATAGAATAAAAATAGAGACATTGTAAACATACAGATAACATAGTCCTCTGACAATACATATAAAATATTACATATTCATATAATGTATGGGAGATACACTAAAATATATAAGGATAATGTGAAATATAAGTAAATTTAGAAAATATATTTGAAATGGTTTACATAAATGATAATATGAAATATAAGTGAAAGGTAAATGTAATTTTAAATGGTTAATGGAAATTGATAATACAAAATATACCTAAAAGGGAAACATAGTTTTGAATGGTTTAGAGAGATGCAATTTTATGGAGGGTTTAGGGTTTTTATAATTTATTATGTATATTTTTGTTTTGGGTAAGGGATTAAATGAAAAATTTGGAAATATGATATATGATTAAAAGGTTTTTTTTGGTGAATAAAGAGTAAAACTATTTTTAGCATGAAAATTTATGTGGGTGTTTAAGAAGAGGTTGTAATTTTGCAACTAAGGTTTTTAGAAAGCTATGTTGTTAAATGATATGTACCATGTGGTGAGTTTTTTCTTAGTTAAATTTGTAAGAGTCCACATATATTTTTCATAGGACCATTTAACTACGAAAACTCTATAATTAGTCTTTGTAAATCTTGATTAAATATTTTAAGTGAAAACATTTCACATTTCATATTTAAGACTTTTATTTTAAAAACTCACTCTTTTAAGAGAACAACCCCCTTTCAACACAATTAGTAAAAAGATTAGTTTTTTACAACACAATATGGATAGAATCTCATTAACGTTCATGATAATGGTATACAACATCCAAAGAATAGTTTTGTACTTATTCAGGTTATAGTTCCTCGTTTAACTTCGAAGAATGTTTTAATAAATTATTTGCATTTTTCTTTGACATGGAGGATCTATGCTTCAGAGTGTGTTTGTAACAATCAAATTTATGTTGAACATTACAAAGACAATAATCATTTGTGAAAGTGTAAAAAATATAGATAAAATATGAGATCTAAATTGATTAAGCCCTCCTCAAATAAAAACATAAATGTAAACTTTAAATAATGAGGTTCCTCTCTATCTTGCTATTAGATTGGTTATGGTTGACCCTCATCGATTAGGCCACCAATCTAATAGCAATGGTTGACATTAAAGGTCAATATAATAGCTATACTTTATAATGAACCCAATGTTAAGCACGATCTTTATTAAGAACTCTATTTTTATTTTATTCCAAAGAAGTTGACTTTAAAAAACAATTAATGAGAGTCATATTAGTTGCTCCTCATTACCTTAGGATGCCAAATCCACTCCACATATCCCTATCTCTAAAGTGTTGTGTGAGATGCTCAAATGAATTCTCCTTACATTTACGTGTGTTCTAACTACCCAAAAAATACGAAGGATGAAATTGCAAACAACAACTATTGACAGGTCGACCACTCACATTTTGAGATATCATCAAAAAAATTACCTCAATGAAATACACTCCACACCTCCTTTCTCCTTCAAACAATTAGTAAAAATGGCATGTGGTTGTAGGAAAGAAGAGTTTTGTATTGGTTCCCTACAACACTTTATCCATCTTTGGACTTATCCTCTCTCAAACCCCTTCTCCATCGCTTGTCTTCCTCTCCCTGTTGTTTCGCTCCCTCCAATTTAACTACTTCAATACATCCCCTTCGTACATCTCTATCGTACATGTCACATGTGATTGCTAATTTAAATATAAACATCTTTTATCCTAAAATAAATTGACTAGCGAAGAGAAAGCACCAAAAACTCGTCTAAACACTACAGTCACCCCCTTATTATGTAAAACTTTGTATTATTTTGTCTATAATTTAATATAAATGTGGTTCCAATAGTAAAAAAAAATGACCTAAAAATAATTAATGAGATCTCAGTGCCATTAGTTGCTCCTGAATTTATCTTTCAATATTTGATAAGGAAGAAAGTTAACGCTACATGAAACACAATCTTTAGAGAACGGAAGTCAAAGTTAGTTTTAAAGGTAGGTAGACATGCAAGATGCCCGACGTGCATAATATAATGGTTGACCATACATTAATTCTGACAAAGCCAAAGCTTAGGTAGTTTGAAGATTATTATTCAATTTAAATATAAAAAAATAGAGTTCTCCGTCTTGGTTTTTGAAGGAGTATCATTGATTTTTCCTGATTTTAATGTTGATGTTTTATTGTGCTTTCACTACTCTTCAAATGATTGATCTTTCCCTTGCTTTTGTTGGGAGGGTATGTTCATTTTGTCTTTTTTTTTTTGTTTGTTGGTTTTTTAGTTTGAGTTTTGCTTATTTTTTCAAGCATGTTTGTGGGTTGATTGTGTTGTTTTTTTGTTATTAGAGACTAGGGCTTCTATTTGTTCCTCAAGTTTAATTTATAATTTCTAAAAATAAATAAATTAATATATAATAATAAAAAATAGAAACATTGTAAGTGCACATGATAATTTTTTGTGACAATACATAAAATATTATGTTTTCATTTGAATGTATGGGAGTTACAATAAAATAAATAAGGATAATGTGAAATATAATTAAATTTGGAAAATATATTTTAAATGGTTTAGAGAAATGATAATATGAAATATAAGTGAAAGGTAAATGTAATCTTAAATGGTTAATGGGGATTGATAAAAGGTAAACATAGTTTTAAACGGTTTAGAGACATGTGATGTATGGAGGGCTTTTTTTTTTATAAAAAGAGTAAATATATATTTTTTTAGCATGAAAATTTATGTGGGTGTTTAAGAAGAGGGGTTGGAATTTTGCAACACGAGGTTTTTAGAAAGCTATATTGCTAAATGATATGTAGCATGTGGTGAGTTTTTTCTTAGTTAAATTTATAAGAGTCACAATATATTTTTCAAAGGACCATTTAACTACGAAAACTCCATAATTTTTTTATAACTCTTGATTAAATATTTTAGGTGAAAACATTTTATAATGTCATATTTAAGACTTTTATTTTTAAAAACAATTATTTTAAGAGAACAAACCTCTTTCAACACAATTAGTAAAAAGATTAGTTCTTTACAACACAATATGGATAAAATGTTATTATCATTTATGATAACGATATACAACCTCCAAAGAATAGTTTTGTGGAGGATCTATGCTTCATAATATATTTATAACACTAAACATTACAAAGACAATACTCATTTCTAAAAGTGAAAAAAATATAGATAAAATATGAAATCTAAATTGATTAAGCCCTTCTCACATAAAAAATTAAATGCTAACTTTAAATAATAAGATTCCTCTCTCTTACTATTAGATTGGTTGTGGTTGACCTCCATCAATTAACAACCAATCTCATAGCAATGGTTGACATTAAAGGTCAATATGATAACTATATTTTATAATGAAACCCAATGCCATACATAAGCTTTGTTAAAAGCTTATTTTTCAATTATTTCAAAGAAGTTGACTAAAAAACAATTAATAAGAGTCATATTAGTTGCTCTCGAATTTATTACTTACACAAAATTTATTGTAAGCATTCTTGATTATTACCTAAAAACAATCTTTAAAAAAGGGAAATCAAAGTTAGCTTTAAAGGTTGGTAGACATACATTGCATTTGGAACATAAAATATCTTGGCATGCATGATACTTGAAGATTACTATGACTATAGTTGAAGATTATTATGCATTTTAAATATAAAATAAATGAGACATTGGAAACATGCACATGGCATACTCCTCCGGCAATGCATATGAATTTAATATAAGGGTAGATCCTCCACAAAACTATACTTAAATACAGATGTCTCAAACAAAGAATTTAATATTTTGAAAACAAAGAATTTAATATTTTGAAAAAATTATATTATTAAATGATATGTATGCATGAATTTTTCATAACTAAATTTATAAGGAGAGCACATATTTTTCATGACACCATTTTATCTTTTAAAAACCCACAAATTTCTTTATAACTCTTTCTTGAATATTTCAAGTGAAACCACCCCCAAATGTCATTACTTTATTTATTTATTATTGAAAATAAAACTTTCATATTATAAACTCGGAAGAATAACTTCCCTCTATATACCTTTAAATAAAGGTGCTACCGTTCACTCTCCTTTTTAGAGAACAAACCCCTTTCACTATTAATTAACTCACCTAATAATAAAGAAAAGTTGAGATGTGTTCACCCTCGAGTGTTATAAATTATAAATGATGATATCCTCGGCTGTTTTTTTCTTTTTCTTTTTGGGTCAATAAAATATAGCATAAATTTACTAAAGAGATTCTTTACAATTCGATAAGATGGAATCTTATATCATACATGATAATGTTCTAGGGGAGTTATTGGATTTTGTAATGGGTGTAAGATGTTTTTAAAATTATTTTAAATGTCAAAAATATATTCATTTTTAAAGTGTAAATGTTATGGAATTGATATGTGAATATATAATTTAAATATTAAAAATGATGTGTATTTACGCCGAAGGCGTTCCCCCTATGGTAAAGGACCTCCGGACGTTTCTGCAACTGTCTTAAAGTTGACGGTTTGACGGCCGTCTGGACGTTTTTGCATTTTTAATAGTTTTTTTTACCTGCGTTCCTTCGTTACAGAGGATTGTGCCCTTCTGTGAAGTCTCCCATGAGTAACCTTCAGAAGGTACTGTTTCATCGCCAAGAGCTTGTAACCAACCTCGCAATCAGCGGATATCATTATGGCAACCTGGAATCTCTCCACCTTCGTTGTTTGCAAAACCTCAGTGAGGTTGATTTGAATATGGTAACAACACTGAAAAGCTTTAACTTGATAAGTTGTACAAGCTTGAAAAGTGTGTCAAGAATATGTGATCTTACAAAGCTTGTAAAGTTGAAGATCAGGGGATGTTCAGAACTTAAAACATTGGCAGGTCTTTCCCATCTGAGCTTCCTGAAGACTATTAGAATTGAGACATGTGAGAAGCTGGAGTGTCTGGAGTTGGATGATTGTGAAAATTTGAAAGTAGTATATGTGTCTGACCTTCCAAAACTTACAAATTTGAGCATTCGTAACTGTCCCAAGTTCGAGAAATTGTCTGATCTTTGTCGTCTAAGTTCTCTCGAGCAGATTACAATTGATGGATGTGGGAAGGTCAAATTATTTGCCTTGAGGTATTGTGAAAAATTGAAAAGCCTGTCACATATGAAAATTGAAATGGTTAGAATAATTGGATGTCCAAAAGTTGAATCGCTGCCAACGACGCTGACTCACCTTGAGGTGGAAGGCGAAAATGAATGGAAAGCAGTGCCAGTGATATCTGATCTTACAGAGCTTAAATCTTTGGTTATTACAGAATGTGAGGAGTTGCAGGAGTTAAGTGTTGCTGAACTGAGATTGCTGGAGACTATTACAATTGTGAGATGTGAGAAGCTGCAGAATATAGCAGGTATTGAAGAGTTATTTTCATTGAAAGCTATGGAAATTTCACTGTGCAGCAATGGAGCAATGGAGGTTCTCAAATCACTTTCTGTGGCAGACTACAACATTTATACTCCCCCAGATTTCTCAAGTTTTAGATACCTCACTCACTGTTACTTCTTCTCTGTAAATGTTGAAAACCCGGCCTCGTTAGTGTACTTCATATCAAAGTGCCCTGTTTTACATCATCTTTACTTAGAGGATTGTGTCCTACACAGAGACCTCGGCGAACTTACCATCTCTGCTCCAAATCTTCAAACTTTCAGATTACTTGATCATGGCGATTGGGACAGAGAAGATGTAGTAGTTGGAACTTTAACACTCAGTTGCCCTAATCTGTTGTATTTCACTTTAAATTTGTCTTTCCCAAACATGTGTCAAATGTAATATAATCTTGTTAGATGAATTTTCAAATAGAATTGTAAGTGTTGACCTGACCAGCAATGGAGATTTGATAGAATTAGAGATCTTTATGTGGGAAGAAGAGAGTGAAGATTTTGCAACTAGATTTGTTGATATAGTTGAGGGTTTCCAAACATTGAAACAACTCAAGCTCTTCAGCTGGACATGTATTCAAAGCAATAAGTTTCCTCTTATTACCAGACTTCTACAACAGCTTCCAGGTCTTGAAATTTTGTCTTTCACTAGGCGTCTAGGCCTTGAAGCTCTGTCTTTCACTAAACATTTTCTAAAGGTAATAAGTCCTGCCATGAATATGTTTTCACTGTTAGTATTATGTATAAAATAAAATATCTCTTATGGTAAATGTTTTGCCTCAGTTTTTATTTACTGGTTTTAAATTTCGTCAATCATATTACAATTTTGACCATATAGTGATATGCAGAGAGATCAAAGACCAAAGTCGAGCCTTGACCATATAGGGTATATTGTGCCAGAGTATGCAACTCAAGGTCAATTGACAAATAAGGCGGATGTGTATAACTATGGTATGCTGGTTCTGGAGATTGTGAGTGGCAGAAAGGTCAGTGATCCTAAACTTCCACCCGAGATGGAGCTCCTTCTACAATGGGTAAGACTCGAAACTTCATTTAAGATCTTTCCTGGATTACTTGTTCTGAGGGGCATCTTGAAGAATCCTCTGTGTTTATGTACAGGCGTGGAGTTTACACAAGAAAAATGAGGCATTTGAGTTGGTAGACAGAAGAATTGCAAAAGGAGAATCTGAAATCAATAAGGAAGAGATAGTAAGGGTAATCCACATTGCTCATCTTTGCACGTAAAACGCTTCAGACACGAGACCATCAAGCAATCGCATGTGTATAATGCAATGTGAACACCGAATGGTATATGTTATTTGATTTAGAGGTATAGTTATTATTTTTGTAGTTGTTGTTGATAAGGGGCGTGATTGACAATTTTGATTTTCTATTAAAGCCAAAACAAATGTTGCAAAGTACATCAGAAGGGATTTTAAATAATATTTAATTGTGTAATAATTGAATACAAATGCAAGTAAGAGATGTAAGTTTGCTATCACTCACTCTCGAGAATGTAGTGAATGTGAAGTGTTGATGTCAAAGTAGATTGAAAAAATGACTAAGTGCTTTAACATATTAGCTCTCCAAGAAACATAAATGTGACTAAATATGCAAGCATATATAAACAAAGCTTAAATGGTTAGGGTACAATCCAGAGTGCTTTATTACCTCAAAGAGTTTGAGAGCATCATTGTCAGAGCTATTTTGTGCATATCCTACATTTATGACATTCCATGCGACCGCATTTCTTTGAGGCATTTTGCAAACAAAAAATGGTATATGTTATTTGTGTTATAGGGAAAGTTTTTACTTTTGTAGTTGTGTTTGTTTAAACTATGGGTGATTGATTTTGTATGTGTAGAAATATAGATGGACCACTTCATTTAAAAAGCACAAACATGATGCCTTTTATTAATGTCAGCTCCAATTTGGACTCCAATAATATCAGGTGGATGGATTCTTCGATGGTTGCATCAATGAAACCCCCCCTTTCCGTTTCTCTTCAGGCGCATTAGGGGAAAAGTGGTTTTACATATTATTCTCACGGGACATTTAGCGCATGGTTTTAGTAATTTTATGGAGGCAACACTTTATGCATGCGTTATTAAGTAGACGTAACTTTTTACGCGGAAGGCATTCCTCCTACGGGAAAGCCCTTTCTGGTCCTTTCGCCCAATATGTTAAATTTGATGGTCGTTTGAACGTTTTTAAACACGATTAAATTTCTTCTTGGTAAACCTTTTTTCCTAATCTGCTCCACAACGAGTTTAATGTCATTTATGGTAGTCGGTGGTCTCATGATAGTTGGATGCAGGGGCACTATGGAATTCATAGAAGTCGTTATAAGCCCAAAAAAGAGGCAGACCTCCGTGAGCCTTTTGACATGGAAACGACTCCTGAGATAAAATTCAAACATTTCAGACAAATTTTCAATCAAAGCCACATAAAATTCAAACATTTCAGATGTATTTTCAATCAAAGCCATGGTAGTGGATCATTGGCAGATTATTCGTCGAAGGTTTCCATTGTCTACCAGTTCTCATGTCCTCCATCACACAAAGTGGTGCCATGCGAATTGTTTGACTAAATGCCTGAAACAAATGTGACCTCATGAACTTCATTTATCACATGGGATGAAAAAAATGGTTTTGTTTGAAAGGCCTTCACATCTTTCTGAAAAATGCAATCGGAAAGGGTACATGCGGACTCCACAATCTTTTCTAGCATCCTCCCAACTTATGCTAGAATGGGAGATATAGAACAGGGCACCTGTCGTGTTTGATGAAATGCCTCCTTTTCACTAACCATATTCAATAGTTTTAAAATACAATCATAAAAAAATTAAGAACTTTTGTTTCCCAACCTAAT
The DNA here is from genome assembly GCA_019776745.2 of Taxus chinensis. Classification (NCBI taxonomy): domain Eukaryota; kingdom Viridiplantae; phylum Streptophyta; class Pinopsida; order Cupressales; family Taxaceae; genus Taxus; species Taxus chinensis. Next base: position 215,482,629 of record CM034152.1, on the reverse strand, counting down.
GGTAAAAGAAAGCTTGTGTGAAACCTATACCAGTGATAATAGCACCAGTTACTTATCAATATTTTGATGGGCAACATTGTCTATACAATAAATGGAGCATAAGTCACCTTCTTTTATAGTTCTATGTAATTGTCTGAGTTTCTCTTTTTATTTCGTATGCAGTAACCAACTTATTGGTCTTGGTGTTTGAATAATCCTTTTGTTTCCTAATACTTCATTAGCAAATATGAAGAATTGTTCTTAGCAAGTGTCATGATCTTTTTCAATGTTTTCTTCAAAATCAAGGCTTATCTTTCAAAAACAACTAGATAGTGTGCTGATTTGTAAGGGCGGGTTTCATAAGCACCCAAGGCCTAATTTTTTCTCTATTGCATCTAAGAGGATTCCTTCATTTTCCATATTCTTAGAAAATATCTAACAACTTGTTAACAACAGGCTCACCTTCACTTCCCATTACCTACCAGTACCCCTTGTAGAAATATTTTTTTAACGTCTCTTTCAAGCTTTATTTGGGAACTAACCTTGTTGATGATCATATACCCTTCCTTACGAGACATTTCCCTCATTATATATTGAGCTTCATGGATTGTAGATACACTGGCTCAATGTATCGCATATAACATCAAACTGTGCACATGATAACCTCTTCTTTGGTACTTGAGTTCTAGATCTCTAGACTACCATTTGTCTAAACTATTGTTTCTAACATGGCATTGTTGTATTAGTAAGTCTTAAAGATGTTTACATAACTTTCCGCTTGTGAGTAATTGATCTCAAGTAACCAAATCTCCTTATAGCTATGTATATGCAAAGCGTTTATTCCTTGTAAAAGATTGGGTGTTGAATTATCCTGCAAATGCATTGTCTTGATTAGTCTGTTTCTTGCTGACAAAAATCATTGTTATGAGAACCTTCTACATAATGACACCTGATGAATTTTTATGTTAAAACTCAAGTTCACTACTGGGCTCATCTACTTATTTACAATAATCTAGGGAAAGAATAGTGCCATATTTTCCATCCACTTGCCCTTTCCTTGTGTTTAGGCCATGTTTCCCTGTCGTTAGATGTAAAAAATGTTATCTAAAACTTCAGAGTTCACTGTGTTCCCAAGGATGAAGAACTTGGAATAGTATTCTATTGAGTGTGAATGATATTCTGGATCACAATTGAGACTGGGCCCTCCAAAGGAATTCATCACTCTCGTAGAGCTTGGATTGTTTTGTCATAATTGAAGTAGTAAGCCCTATTTAGGTTAAACCAGATCATCATGTTAACTTGTAAAATACAATACTCATTTATATTCATTTCTATCCACCCCTCAGTACTTTTCTATATTTTTTTGTAATTGTAAATATTCAAGGTTTGAACACGTTCACTCAATTGTATCTAGAGAAAAATCATACAAGCCAAACTATTTCTTATAATTTTGTCTATTCTTCATTATTTCTTTTGTTTCTTTGAATTTTTAGGCTTTAAATTCCATCTAAATGGGCATTCCTACCAATGTTGGTTGTCTAGTATATGTTGAGTTGAAGATGTAGTGGGCAGAAGGACTTCTTTATGTCACACAATTTATTTACTATACTTTATATATTTGAGATTATATTTACATCAAATTCAAGGATAAGAACTAGGCTGAGTTGAGCTAACACATATCTTACATATATAAAATTTCGAATGGTAAGATTGGGAGGATTGCTGGTGCAAAGCTATGTTACAACCATTTGAACAATACTTTGGAGATTTTCCTGCAACTTTCCTCAACCATAACTTCTCTCATAGCAAATGAGGATACACTGCCTTCTCATCACTTTCTCTTCACCAAAATCAACAACATACCTGCAAACACTGTCGGTTCTTCTATTGATTTGATTGGGATTCTTTTTGTGATGTCATCATTCTCAACTATTCATAGACATGACCAGTCTGAAACAAAAAGAAGAACTCTACAAAAAGGACATGTCAGGATTAAGTTTCATTGTCACTTTGTGGGGACAACACTTAGATGAGATAAACAAAGAACTTGAAGACATTATTTGTATACAACATCTTCCGGTCCTTGCATTGAAAGTTGTTTGCGTTTCCAGTTTCGATGGGACCTTAGTTGACACCGTTTCAAGTACCAAATGTTACGTCAACCCCCCAATTTCAGAAACTACTACACTTCATGGTTGGGTTGATACTGATGACTACTCCCATCTGATGCCCTCTATCACAAGCAAATTTTTGGGCCCTCTAAAATGCTTGACCTCTGTAACAATGATTTCATAGGTTGTACAAATGGGGAATACTGAGGGAAACGAATGGGTCATGGTTACTGAAGAAATCACAAATATCAACATGTACAGATTGTTCTACACGACATGTCCTCTTCAAAAAGGTGACAAAAAATGCAAGAAAAAAGTACGAGAGCATGGAAATGGTTCATGATTTTGTTCGAGTTGCAACGTACAAGTTTAGACCTATGAGTATAGATATACATTCAGGATCGATCTAAAGGACCCAATAAGAGAACTTCAATTAGTTACTACTTTTGATGAGACATTTGAGTCAATCATGGGTGTTGCAGCTAGTGACCTCCACCTATTGTCTATAGATGAAGATGTGAATAGTGCAATTACAAGCAATGTCATCGACAATGAATATTGCTTCACACTTTCCCTGAAAAAAGAGACATACCACGAAATCAACAAATTGAAATATGTCATCCTTAGTTCAAAGAAATCACAACTATTAGTATGGAAAATCTTTTTAACACAACATGTCCTCTTCAAAAAGGTGACAAACAATGCAGGAAAAAAGTGCGAGAGCATGGAAATGGTTCATGGTTTTGTTTGAGTTGCAACATACAAGTTCATAACTATGAGTATAGATATGCACTTAGGATCGATCTAAAAGACCCAATAGGGGAACTTCAATCAGTTACTGCTTTTGATAAGATAACTAAGTCAATCATGGGTGTTGCATCTAACAACCTCCACCTATTGTCTATAGAAAAAGATGCGAATAGTGAGATTACAAGAAATGTCATCGGCAACAAATACTACTTCACACTTTCCCTGAAAAAAGAGACATACTACAGAATCAATAGATTGAAATGTGTCATCCTCAGTTCAAAGAAAGTAGATGGCAGTGCATCTCCTCCGTAACCTTCTTTACGCAAATATTTCGACCGCATCCGTCCCTTCAAACTTTACACCCTCATCCATTCCTTTCTATACTTCGAACTATCAACACTATGTTAGTTATTCCATATCTATGTTTCCCTCTTTTTCCCCGCTTTAAAAGAAAACTGTTGTATTTCCTTTGACATTAACATACCATTGTCTCCTACTACTATGTGGATTGAAAGTACTATTAAGAAAATAAATGAATATTACTTGCACTTTTGTTATGATATAAGATTTGCAAAAAAAAGCCCATAAACTACTACCACTCATGATATAAGATTTAGAAATGTATATGTACGAATTTGTAACAAGTTTTAAATGTATATAGAACTTTTAAATGAAGTGCTTCATCTATATTTCTACACTTACAAAATCAATCACACCCCTTATCAACATCAACTACAAAAGTAATAACTATACCTCTAAATCAAATAACATATATCATTCGGCGTTAACATTGCATTGTACACATGCGATTGCTAGTTTTAAAATTTTTATATATGTATATATATATTTTCAAATTTAATTATAATAGAATTAAAAATAATAATAAATTAAATATTTTAAATTAAAAATATGAATAAAATAAAAATATTATTTTGATATTAGGGCAATGTTTCGGGCCGAGTCTTGTCGGTATTAACAATTGGATCGATCTTACATAAATAGGAACAACTTACTATGGCTTTTGGTAGAAAGATTTTAATATTTTACTGATAAAATGTTTTTTCATTATTTTTTTAAAAAATGTATTATCTATTAAGACTCTTAAATTTGTATATTGAAATTTTAAATGTCACTCACACACTCTCACACACGTACATACATAGCTAAATTAAATTTTATTTAAATTTAAAATAATTTAAAAAACTAATAAATTAAATATTACACATCAATAAAATAAAAATATATATATTTAATTTTAAAAATGGCAACATTTTAATATCTTTAATTAATAAAATAAAAACACATTTTTAATTTTATTTTTTATTGGTCTTTTTTAATTTTAATTGTTGTGATTGTGCTATGCATTAGGATTCTGTAAGAAATTTTGAACTTGCAGGTTGGATTTAGAGCACAATTTCTAAATAGTTATACATTTGCACTAGTGGAAACTGAGATCTTTTCCTACAAAATTATAGTCAAAGGTGTTCATTGATCATTTCAAACTCTCTAGGTTGACAACTAAAAATGGTAAGTAACTAAATTTTTTGTTATTTATTTATTTGTGCATTTTTTATTTCTTTTATATTAATTTACTTCCCCAATTCCTCATAAACTATAATATAAATTCCAATGTATATTGGTGTTGTAGTTGTAATCAGCCATTTTAAGATCAAAACCATATATAAAATAAAAAGTCAAACATAGAGAAAACTTTGTTCTTTTTGTTAGAATCTCAATAGGCCTAGTTAAGTTCATAAATATAAGAATTATTGACTATATGTTATAGTAGTGGTGATGGTGGATACTTGAATTTAGTAATATCTTCATTTTTAAATTCAACATAGTTATCACTAACACGCTCTTCGTATTCCTCCATACCAACGATTTTTCATTAAGCTTGGTATTATTAAGCAACTTATGTGCTTTTAGAAGCCTAGCCTCATTAGACATAGTGTAAATTTTAGTGGCTAATCTTCGTTAATTCATGAATATTAGGGTTTTTGAAATTTGGATTTGTCAAATTTTGAGGCATTAGGTTCCTTGCTATTTCGCCTAATTTTTATGGGTATAAATTATTTTATTGGGTTGATTCACCTAGTGTTTACAGTACTAGCCAAGTTTTAATATTCAAATTGCCTTTACTACATGTATAAAAGAGAGATTTACTACCAAATGACAACATAATGTTGCTTGTTGGTAGTATAATGCTTCTGACCGATAATTTCTGTCGACTGGCAACATTTCCTTTCAATTCATAACATTCACCAAGATTTCGAAAGTCATTTTTAGAAATTCGCCAAGTTATATCTATAGTTTATTTTTAGGGGGGGATCTTAAAATTTACCCTGAGACATGTACTTGAGGATAACATCACCCTTATCTTCTTGCTAATGTATGACACATCCTTGGCTATAAATAGTATGTGAGTCATGATAGAGGTTAAGGTTGAATAAGATTCTAGAAGTGTTATATTTAAATTTTGTTATGTAATATTTAATAATTAATATTAAAATTTTATATTTGTGTGCATGTTAAATTGTGAACGTCAAGTGACATCCATGAAATTTTAAAAATTGTCACTTAATTTTTTTGTGACATATAACTTTGAAGATCGAAATCCGCCACTATAGGGGAGCCTTTAAAGAGTTCTAAAAAAAGTGTTACCAAAGATATCATTTTAATAAATATTTAAGTCTCAACTAAGTTCATCTCTTTGTATTGATTTATATTTTTTAAATTCAAATTTGTCACTAACTAAAGTAATATTCAAGAGATGATTATAATTGAGTGTGTTAATACTTAGAAAATGACACTTTTAATCACATTTTGTACATCAAAATAGTGAATTTTAGACATTTCTTAAAATTTAAAAACAATTAATATCAAATAGTACACAATTTTTAAATAATATAAAATAAAAAAATGTTGCATTCTAAGTTTACATTATATGTATAAACTAACATACATATCTTAGAAAATATATGTAAAAGACGTCAAGAGGTATCATTCTTGAGGCACCTATTCCGCTTATTTGTGGAATCAAATATAGGTGCCTCGAGAATGACACCTTTCGACGTATTTTACATAAATTTTCTAAGATAGCTATGCTAGTAGCATCTGTGATCGTGTAGAGTAAACATAACTATTAAAAAATTAAAGAAACACGATATTCCCTAATTGGATAATATATATCACTATATATTATCATTGAAGAACAACATTAAGTTTGGTAATTCTCAAATATTATTACATTTGTTGCTCCAACAACTGGAGTCTTTTTATCTTCATCTAGGTTCTCTTATCAACTATTTTTGGCAGGTGATCTTCAGGATTCTCCAAACCGGTGCATATGTGAATGTTTTGAGTCTCTTAAAGATGGTCTCAAGGTCAAACAAGATCCAATGATTTGAGTCAGATGTGTCAATGAGTTTGTAACAAAGGTCCAAATGGTTTAGTCTTGTAATTTATGGGTCAAGCATAGTCAATTGTAGGCTTTGGCCTAAGAGTTAAGTACATTGTGATTTGTGGATAGTCAATCCCCAATGCCAATTTCAAAGGTCAGTTGACCAAAATACGACCCCTTTCTATAGGTGTTATTGGAATTATGAGTTGGCATTTTCATCAGATAAAAGGAATGTCTGTGTAGTTATCAAATTCAACCATTACATATGTTGGTGGTGAAACAGGTCGGTCCCAATCAGTGGTTTGTTAAGACAATGCTTCCATAAGTAAATCCAAGGTGTGATCATGATGATCCAAGACTTGCTTCAGTCCATGAAATTTTTACTGAGCATCACTCTTGCGCCAGACATGTAATAAATAACTTATGAGGTTGTAAAAGGCTTCATCATTTAATCCAGTAACAATGTTTTTTGTGTCACTCATAGTGGTCAATGCATCAAGTAGAGCAGCTAAGATTTAGATTCATATAAGGGTCCTCTTATTATGTTCATCGACGAAATCATTTATGGGAAAATAAATGCATATGTTCATCAAACTCCTAACTTTTCAACAATGTTAGTAGTGAAGCATTTGTTCTTAAGGTCATTAAGAACCTCAAATCTTCAGAAGCTGTCGGATTGACATCTCTTAGATTTGTTATGCAAGCATTGACGAAACCATTGTTGTTCTTCAAAATATGGCCTTGTTGTTTGAATACCATACTTCTTAGCAGTAACAACAGTTTTAAAATTTTTCCATAATAATTTTCCTTGTGTTGTACTTGCATATGGAGGAATATCACACACTAGAGGCAACTGTCCCAAATCTCCAGACTAAAATCATAGGCCTGTCCACCAAAACACATATATGTGATTTTCTGGATTATGCTTGGAAGTAGTCGATCCATCTATATGCTGAAGCATGCTTTTTGACCTATGAAACTCAGTCTGGATCAATTTTAGAAAATTGAGTTGGTTAACATGACCAAAATATATTATTTTTCTTGAAAGCTTGTTGGAACTCATGTACCCCTATTTTTTCAACACATCTGAAACAAGGTGATTCGCAAGGTTGTATGACACTTGTTGATGCCCCACTCAATTTTAAATAGGTTTTTAAATTCAGTTTGGGGCAATGTACAGGTAAAAGGGGGGCAACGTTGATGGTATGGTGACAACTCTAAGGTGGATGCTAGTTTGGAATGTCCTCCAATCAGGATCATGAATTTCCCTGTACCTGTCGTTCCTTTGGATTATCATATGTAAGTATTGAAGTGCAGTTTCTGAGCTTACCGATTATAATGAGCTTGATTATTGATAAGCTACTGAAGGACAATTTTTGTTTTACACTAAGGCTATGATAGCTTAAATGCGTATGTATGGTTGTTTCATCATATTGTGAGTAAGAAATTATATTTAGCCAAGAAATATGATTTGTGGAAATATCCTATTTTCATTTGTTCTTCACCAGGTCATAATCTTGCATTCCAAAGTGCATTGCCTGCTCAATATCCCTTCGACATAGGCATATCAATCTCAGAAACATGTCAGATTTTTTTTTGTGTAGGCTCGATATGATCTCCCACTCATGTTCAACTATGTGTTTGGTTGGATGATATCATCATTTTCATGCATCCAAATTGAATCTTTGATGGGGTCATTATGGAGCTTTCAATAAGTCCCATTGTAGGTATTTGACCAAAGATTATATTGAAATTCTAGCCCAATTTATCTTTTCAGGACCATATCAAGACCAGTTGCAAGGATCCAATATCTATTTGGAATCCTAATGAAATGGTATTCGTATAAGTACTAACTCAGACCAACATAAGTCCATAAAAAAATTACTATCTTTCTTTGAGACACTAACAAATCTTGGCCATACTCTTACAATAAAATGTGTTTTTCTAGGGTTTCACTTTTACAAATTTTTGGATTATAAATCCACGATCTAGCAGCTTAAATGAGTGTTACATGTTCCATTGAGCGAGGTCTATCAATGTACCCATCTATTATTCATTGGTCTGTTGATTTTTGTTTTTTGTCATTTTCCTGGTAATACTGGTTTAATGAAATTTACACCCAACATTCAATGATACAAATTGACCCTACTATTACTCCATCAAAGGAAGTTATGGCAACATGCGTGGAAGTGGTCTCCAGTTACATCTATATCTCTTTCAGGATTATTGTTTATAGTAAGTTGACCTTCTATGGCACACTCGTGCAATAGGTTCTAAATCAGGATACACTGAATAATGTGCAAAGTTTCTAAGCATAAAAGAGCATAATGTTGATATGTTTATGACGATTTTTATCTTCTTTTGTAAACCATAGTTTGTAATGTAATTGTGAACAATGGCATGTTTGAGCTAGAAGTACAAAAATATGTCAATCCTCATTTGAATAGTCATGGTAAGTGGAAGGTCAAAAGTCATGTAAACTCATTTGTGAATTGTTTTTGACACAAGTCATCATTATCCTTTTAGTTCAAGAATTATTTATCTGCAAAGAAAACCTTCTGTGCATCATATGCCCAAAATTTCTAAAAACATTTCAAATGGAAAGGCCACGTTGGCATCATACCTGCATGAAGATAATGATTTTTTTGTTATAAATCATGTAGAAAACATAGAAAGAAAATTCTAAAAACCCATCTTATTAAATGTAAACCTCCTTCCCTCTCCTATTTCGTAAGCAAGCCCCATATCTACACATTGTATGACGCTCCATGTAATTAACCAATTATTTAGAGTCTTTTTATGGATATATTTGATTAATATGGTAATCGTGTTCCATCACAAGCTATATCTATGTGATGCTCAAATCATAAATTCCCTGAACCACATAGTCCATATAATATTCTATGTAAATGAAAGATCATACTTAATTGTTTGAAGTGCAAAAGAAAATGTAAATGTGTCACGGAACTGATTCACTTACCCTGTATATGTCCTCTGTCAATGTGGATCATTCCCATCGAGGATTTTAACATGCATGTATAATTCCATGTAAAATAGTAATATGGGAGTAAAAATAGAATTCATTACTATCTTTCTAATCAATAAAAGAAATCCATACACATGGTGCTCATATCTAACCATAAGAATCAACATGGACATGTGGAGATTCTCTATGATTATACATTCATATCTACACCAAAAATCATGTATATTCATAGACTTTTGTAATAATTCTCTTCATAATATAGTATTTTGAATGTGCATATAATGAGAAATGATATGAGGATGGTCAATTATGTTTTGTCATCTCCATCTTTGTGCTTCACATGGATCTATTGGTGGAGTTCCTGGCAACAATGAATGAAGGTTTAACCAATACATATCTGCTACACTTAAAGTAAAGAATATGGTTGATGTTCCAATTTGAGGTAAAAAAATCCATTAATTATGCACGCCACTTTGCCCAATAGAAACGTGTTCCTTGTAACGTAGTTCTGTATCACATTAAACGATCAACAAGATGATATTCTAGCATATTCTCCATGTGTTCATGTAATTCATCAATTATAATTAGTAATTATTGAATACTTGTCTTTACAAAAACTACTAATGAATTTTGTGTTTGATTTCGCATTATCCTATTCAGTCCAATATATCTAAACCTTGGATGTTTTCCAAAACAATTATTTCTGTATCATATTAAATATTTCACATACTCATGTAAATGTACACGTTTTAATCGTGGTTGTAGCCAATTGCACCTTCCATCAGGTAATAGGTTTGGAAATGCCATATCTAGTAAACCTTCTGTCACATATTCATTTAGTGGAGATGTTTTAATTTGTGTACAAGATATTATTTCACTAGGTTTTGTGTGTGGATTATTTACCCAAACACAAATGAATTCCATCTCTCTTAGGGCATTAGGTGGTTTAGTGGCCATAGAAGAGGTGTGATTTATAACATTTTCTTCATTTTTCTCTAGTGTTGTACTAGTGAAAAAAAACTCATTTAAATCTATATCAAACTCCATACGGATGGAGTATAATTTTTCAAAGACATTAGATGATATATTGTGTGGCAGATCTTGTAAAGCCATTTTATCAATCTTCATGTCTCTATAGAAATTTTCGTGATCAATTTTATATTAAAGTGCTTTATAAAATTGGTCTCTATTCATAGTGAAGTTGTATGTCATTCCACGTTGTTGCTTTCTCCACACAATGATGATTGGAAGATATAAAATACAACGTGGTAAAACTTTTACAATTTTTTAGACTTCTTGTGGAAAAACATGGTATGTCCTTTGTATTTGTACTGACCTCCTGTTGTATGGGTAACTTGAAGAATTGGATTGAAATGTGAAATCAACATCTCCTCCATGTGAGTCAAGTTCATCAACTCAGGTGGTTGCGGAACGAGATCCATGTTATTAGATTTAGAAAATTGATGGATTCCTTTTTCTTGTCGACATCTACTACAAACGGGTCCTTCGAGAGATCATCATATATTCATTCTGCCATAACTCTTCTGAAAAATGTAACACATGTGTGTAGATGCAATTTTGTTTAATTCATGGAAAAACAACAAACATATAGTCTTGAAATCTAGCTCATGATTATTTTATTTTCGTATTCTCCTACGTTGAAATGTCACATCTTCTTGTTGATCATTTTTATGTTGTATATTATTTACAACATCTACTTCCAAGTATCTATTTTCTGGTTTCGGTAACACACGATCTATGGTAAATGAATTCATTCCTTTTAAGTTAACCTCAACGTTATAATTAGTTTGACAATGCCTTTGGACTTCTAGACGATTTTTCTCTTGTAGTTTTTGTCATTCTTCATTTGTGAATATTTTTAAATGTATTTGTCTTTGCAACCTTCTTCTTAATCTATGTTGATCATCTTGTGATGTTAGAGCACAGTGTGTTACCATTTCATATGTGTGTTCCCTCATTTGTGTTTGTAGTTATTCAACTATTATTTTAGCCCTGTGTTTAGCACGTCTTTCTCTTTCACTTTGATTTCGTTGTTGTCTTTGTTCCTCTATCATTTGTTCACATTGTTGTCTTTGATATCATCGAGCGTATTCTCTTCGATATTCTCTTTGTTGTTCTTCAATTTCAAAAGGAAAATGTGGGCGAATGATACCTTATTTTACAAACATGTACATTAAAAGAAAATATTAATTAATCATGATAAAATAATTATATCTCTAATTTTCACATTCTTGAGACGTTAAAATGAATTATTTGAAATTTATGCAAATTAAAAAATAAAACCATACTATACCATATAACATTTAAGCCATAATTAAATAATTAAAAAAATAAAAGAACATAATAACAAATTTATATCTCTAATTTTCACATTCTTAAATGTGAAAAAACTATTTGTAAATTATAAATATTAAAAAATTAAGAAAATAATAGCAAATAACATTTACGCCATAATTAAATAATAAAAACATAAAAGAACATTAAGAAAATGATTAAAAATAAGATAATGTTATATGAGTTATTATGAAAAATAACAACTCCTACTAAAATATTTGTTGGTATTTTACATTTATTTCCCCAAATGGATATCACGTAACTGTTCCATAATTTCATATCGGGGCTAATGAGCTGAACAAATAAAACACGTTTTTTTCAATGCTCTTGGGGTTTCCCAAATTGTTGATGAAGAGGTTTAGGAAATTATAAATACAAATTGTAAATCATTTCTAAATTTATTTTTCACTACTGAAACATAAAGAGAGCACAACTACCTATAATTTTTCCCTCTTTCTTTTTTTTTTTTGTTTTGAGGGAAAATTCTAAACCTAATTGTTGAATCCCACTTTGTTTGCTGCTTACATGATAGGTTATTAAGAAGAGGTGGCGATAGGAGATGACTGTGCAGGTGGGGAGGTTGTGCAAGTGGCAGAAAACTGTGGGAGAGTTGGAAAGGCATTGACGAAGGCTGTTAAGATCTAAATTTTGTTTTTTCATAGTGTGCCTGAATTACACATAGACACCCGACATGACCTTCATGTTTTGCACAAATTAGAGCATGAAAAGGTTTAAACTACTGTTGAAAATTAAAATATTAAAAAATTAATTGATTTGATTTTTCTACATATAAAATCCAGGAAATCCAGGAATGGTGATAACATTTTAGAAAGTTCTTACTTTTATTTCTGCTCTTTCTCTATTATTTTCTCCAAGGATAAATTTATTAAATTATAGGTGTTATTTTTACTATTGATTTTTTTTATTTTGAATTTTGATTTTTTGAATATTGATTTTTGTTATTTATAGATTTCCCAAACATTCTAAACATTGTGTCGATTCATAACTTTTTTAATTTTTTAATACGTTATGTTGGTTCATCATTTTTAATTATTTTTTGATTTCGGCCACCTGACTGCCATTGTAGTAACACCTCTTAGTATAAAAATTGAAATTTTTGTTTACTTGTTTAAATAACTTTTATGTAAACAAATTTCCTTAGACTAAGAGTTTTCTTAGAGTCATAACTTTTTCAAAATTAATATTTTCTTGATATTTTGTGGAGATATATTCTTTATTTCTAATGTGTAATTTTTTTGGTAATTTTTGGATCAATATTTTTATTAATATTTATTAAATATTGTGTGTGTGTGTGTCCCATCAACGAAACAAAGACATTAAAACACTTACATTGTAATTTTTTTAAAATTATGGTCATGTTCCACTATTTTTTCTAATGCCCCAAAAAGATGGTATATAATTATATAAAATGCTTTAATTGAGTAATAAATAAACAAAACTATTGAAATTTTAAGAACTCTAGACTGGAAAACAGGTGAATAAGAGGAAAAGACTATCACAACCGAACTCAGAAAAATGCAGAAATGCCAGAATATAATGGACCAGGGTGTCTGGACTGGTGTTGGGGTGCCTAGGCACTAGAGACCCTTGCTGGGAACCTATGACTGCGCAAAAGCTTGAAATCTAGTATTTACTGGGTCACAAGGTGGTTGATAACCTTTGTTGTTGGTTGCATGTATGTCGCACTATATCCACAAAATTTGGTTGTAACCTGAAAAGAGAAAGATATCCTGTAAAAACACAAAATACATCAAATCCTAAAAATTAAAAAAATGCAAATGGGGAGTTGGACTGACCCCGGCGGTTACCCGACTGAGTGAATTTACGATTGAGCACTTTACTAAATTTCAGATTCAATGTAGTTCTTGTGTGTGTGTGTGTGTGTGTGTGTGTGTGTGTGTGTGTGTGTGTGTGTGTGTGTGTGTGTGTGTGTGTTTGCAAGAATCCTTCCCTAGGAAGATCTTGTGCAAGATGCACTTGATGGATGTAGACACTAAATCACACACTTTGGGTATTTATCTAGTCCTGATCACATACTACTATTCATATGGATCCTAAGGAAGAAGAGTACTAATTGACCATTGTCTTGGGCCTCTTTTCTTTATTTCTATTTGCCTTCTTGGTCTCAAACACCTCCTTTACCAGTCTGTATTTTCATAATTCAACATTTCTAACTTTGGACACCAGTGCCCTCGTCCCCTCTGGGCACCCCTAACCCCTTTATACTTTTCTCTCATATTTTTGGTCTCTTCTAGCTATTTGGGCATCTTGTTTTTTATTATTCGTCCTTTTAGTGGTTAATTACAAAAATGGAGCAAGGGAATTATATAAATATAAAGCTATGTGACAATAATAAAGGACCAAGAACTAAGTATCTACTATCACCACCTAAGGTTGCATCCAAAGGCATTTACAAGAGCATTTAAGCATCCATCTAGTATCCACACAAGAGCAAGGGACTACATTATTCTGGATACACTTCATAGAAGGGGAAGTTCATTTTTCTATGCACACATCTATCTACATTTTCTACATATAGTTCTTGCTCGCTATTAAGTGCGACTCGCACAATAGCCACCTAGGGAACAATTTCTTCACACACACACATATAACTATATGGGGTCTGCAATGTAGTGTAGCACTTGGTCGTAAGGTCACTTTTTTGACAGCCAAGGACAATTTGAATTCCTATTTTGCATCTTTCTTTTTTAGTATTTGATGTAGTTTGGGGGTTTTACAGGTGTTTTTTTCTTCTTGCAGTTTTCAGGTGAATAATAGCGAAGTGCAACGACATATAGACCATCAAAATTGACAACCAGAAAACATCTCATGGTCCTATAAAATTGGGTTTTGTAGCTTCTGTGTAGTCACAATTTCCCAGAATAGGTCTTTAGTGCCCTAGGCACCCTTGACCCTGCATAGGCGCCTTGGTCCTTACATTCCTGACACTCCTGTATTTTTATGGGTTTGTTTGCGATACTCTGAGTTCGTGTTCCAGAAGTTTTCCAACTTGGTATACCTTTGGGATCATTACGAATCAGCTAAGTCTTTTTTATCCCTTCATTTGCAACTAAGGTGTCATACTTTATAGCTTACTTACTTGGGTCAAAAAATTTTACTTCGTTGCATATTTATAAGCATTGTTACATATTTAGATTAGAATTTATTTATTTCAATATTTTCTTAATCAATAGTGAGTGATAGCTAGATGCACCAATGTAAATAGATGTGTGGATGAAACAAAAGAAACTTTCCCTCCTATGCATGTATGTAGACTTAGCACTACCTTGTCCCTTGAACGAAGCTAGATGGATGCCTTTGATGCTCTTAGATGCCTTTAGATGTCACCTTAGGTGATGATAGTAGATGCTTAGAGCTTGATCCTTTAAGTTGATCTCATAACATTGTATTTATATGATTCCCTTGTTTGAATTTCGTAATTAACCTCTAAAAGTCTGACCCATAAGAAAACAAGATGCCTAAAATATAAAAGAGGCCCAAAAGGGGAAATAAGATAAAAATATGTCGGGGGCACCCAAAGGGGAGGAGGGAACTTGGGCGCTAGCGTCCTAGATGGGCGTTGGTTTCCAGAGCCAAGAAAGATAAAACAGTGAAGGTTAGACTAGGTAGTAGGGTGTAGAAGACTAGAAAGAAGACAAGAAGCAAAGAAAAAAGGCCAAAGACAGTAGTTAATTACTAGTTTTCTCGCTTAGGAATCATATGAATGCAAGTATATGATTAAGACCTAGAAATGTACCCAAGTGCATGATTTTGTGTCTACAGGGTCTCAAAAAAACCCAATTAAATGGTCCATGGAAAATTTACAATTTCATGATTTCAGCTCACAAGTGGAACACACCTTTGTGCTTTGATGTCTTAGTTTCGTGGTCGGTAAATTAAATCTAAATTATTAGGAACTAATGGAACAAGTTTTGATTAAAATATTGAACATTATTAAGCAAGAAATGATAGGTAAATATCCTAAGGGAATGTGAAAATGGACCACAATATAGAATATTGCTTCTCATTCCATATGTATATACTAGAAGTAGCATTATTAGTAAGAAGTGGTTTTTGGAATACTCATGGAGGTCATCTAGAGATGGTTTAAACAAATACGAGTAAAAATCCCTAATACAAAGTAGTTGATAAACCTTATTATTGATTACGACTAGTCAATAGATCTTACATAAACATTATTGCAATTATGTGTGTGTAAGAGAGAGAGAGAGAGAGAGAGAGAGAGAGAGAGAGAGAGAGAGAGAGAGATAATTATAATTAATATTAAATAACCATAATCTATATACTAAATTAAAAAATACATGAAATGTTAATTTTTATAAAAATGAGAGAAACACAAATCCATGCAACTTGTGTGAGCTTTGTATCACTTTGACCCCTAAAATAAACAATTAAAAAGTGGGAGGTCCAAAAATACCTCCCACTTATTATTTCATTTATGTTGGTGAAATAATTTTCTGCAGTGTTGATTATTGGTTTTCACCGATGGTCACAGGGCTAAGCCCCTCCTTCTTGTGTAAGGGGAGGCTCCCATGATTGAATGTAAACTACCTAAAACTTTGGGTTGGCCGTTAGGATGGGAGTCACTTAGGAATACTCCACTAAACATGTGGCAAAGTGCTTGTACAAAGTACAAGGAAGGAATTTGTTATGAGGGAAGGTAAAGGGGTGTGGGAGAAAAAAAAGAGAAAGGGTCAATGTTGTGATTAGGCTTACAGAATTCACATACATCAACCATAGTAGGTTCACATTCAACTAGAAGAACACAACAATGCTAACGATGATAATACTAAAAAATCATAGACACAAAATTCTATTAATTTTTTATCAAAGGCACCAACACCTTTCTTGGTTTTACAAGATCATCATATTTACAAAGTTGGAAATTATAGGGAAATTGAGGAAATGTAACTTTTATTGCTTGATGTAGTGGTGGTAAATCTTAACAACATATAATCAATAAAAAAAATTTCAACCCTTTGAAATGGAGAAACCATTCCAATTTATAGCATATAAATATGTCTCTTCGTCTACCCCCCCACATGAATTTTCACCTATTCCCATCACTTGCGACCTTCCATATTCTTAGGACGCAAAATTGATTCTTTTCATTATTAGTGAAAATTGACTCCTACAATGTTAATTTTGGAGGTAACTTAAGTGAATAGGACGAAATAACAAAAAATACATTTTTAATAGAAAATTAGAATATGGAGAGAGATAGAGTTGAAAAATCTGATGAGGATGAAGATTTAGCTGATGAATAATTATCCATTCATGATCCTTGAGCCTTGAGGGAGAGTTCTCAGAATGAGATCATTTCCTTTGAATTCTCTACTGAATTGGATTTTCGTAGGAGATACTTTTTCTTCTTCTAGAATATGGATGTGGTTCAACACTTTGACCCATCTTGGGAACATCATTGATATATTTTCACTAATCAAACCATTGCTTTTGATCTCTGAAAATGTTAGAAATAGATCCTATGATGTTGGAAATGGATTCCAAAGTATCCTCGTTGAAGGAGAGAGGATCACTTGCCTCCTTCTTGACTAACTCTTGGAAAGAACCAATGAGTTCCTCTGATGATGAATTTTCAGTGAGCAGAAGGGATCCAATCTTCTGAACATAGTTATTGACATCATCCAAAATAATGAAGGCATGTTATTCACTAGATTCAAATTCAGAGATGACATATTTTATCGTATCATATCTAGCATTCATTATGCAAATCCAAACTAGGGGCAATTTCTCAGCAACATATGTGAACACATTCCTACTCACAAGACTGTGGGAGTTGAGGCAACTCCCGAGCTACCTCAACCATCCACTAACTCCTTAACTTCCACCAACTCCATTCTTATCTTGACGAGCCAATAACCGAGCCCAACTTAGCCAAGTATCTACCGGCTATACAATGTGGCACAAACAAAAAGAGGCTCTAAATCCAATATTGCATACCAGTGGCCCAAATATAAACATAAACACCACGTCTTGCTCGAGCAATGTGGGATTTAATCTCAAATTAGGAAATAGTTCATTAGTGGAGGTTAGAGGGACTCGACCCCCTAATTGCTTGAATACCAAAATACTATGCAACAGTTGGGCCATTGGCGGTTTACAAAATTATAAATTGAGGACTTGTTATTTGAAGTGGTTCAGTCAGATGACTATGTAATAAGCATAACAAGGTAGTTTCAGAAAATTGAAATTTTGAGCAGCTTAGGGGTAGTTTTAGGTCTCAAATTGAACTAGAGAAGTGTTCATAATTTAGAGATGCTGCTTGTGGAGTACTCATTTTCCCAAATTTGATTTCTTATTTCATTTTTATGAAGCCTTTTGTGTCACTTTTGACAAAGAATGGGAAAGATCACCTTTCGAAGATAGGAACAAACATAGAGAGAAAGTGCTGAAGTTTTTTATAGCTCTTGGGTTCTCATGGTCTTCTATTGCAGGTTTTAAGATTCATTATTTGATTTGTAAGTTTTTTGAGTGTACTTACAAAATTAACTTTAATGGGTTGGTTTGTATGAACCCGGGGATGTAGGAAATTTCTGAACCCCATGAATAATCTTGTGTCATGTTTTTTTTTTTTGATTTTACATTCAGTTCTCATATTATTTGTAGATATTAAATCGGATTTTAATTTGAATGCAATTCTAACCAGTAACAATTTTTTTACGGAAAATCGATAAAATCGAGTATAATGGAAATGCGATTGATTTGAATGTACAACTGGAAAGAGTGAGTTTTTAGCAATCAAATTTGGTTTTGAATCAGTTTTTAAAAACATTCAAAATTAGTTTTTTGGATCATATTTTGAAATTATTTTTCATTGATAAAGGTTAGAAACTGATAAGTTTAATTGATCTTTTCATAAACATTCAAAATAGTAGGGGGTTCCTACCTATTTATAGATCAAGTTTGGTATCAAAGAAAGTTGATTTAACAGTTTATTGCTTCATATTTTGTATTTGTTATAGTTTTGATTGGACATGTATAGGTGCACTATGGGAAAGCTGTCAAAATAGGAAGATCTTGATGATATTGAGTCATTCAACTGCCAAATCCAAGAAGGCAATGTTCTCCTGAGATCAAATTACTATTCCTTGGAAGAGGAATGTGATAAATTGAAAAAAAAATTGAAATGCAAGGATGAGCTCTTGGAAAATTTACAAATTGGTGGTGATGAAGTGGAAAAACATTTCCATTTGACAATCAGGACCATCCTCTCCCACAATTTCACAAGATAATTCAAGCAATGTAAGTTCAAAGTTCAAAGCCAACAACATACTAAGGGAATAGGTTCAAATTTACTTTTTTAAAATGGGATTTAATGGAAAATTCCTTGGAAAAGTAGGCCAAGGAATTTTTATCCCCATTCAAGTAGAGGATACGCCTCACTGTGAAAGTTTTGGATTCAATTTTGGTGGCCAAAACAAAAAAATGTGAATGCTCCTAGGAAAATTAATACTGCAAGGGAGAAACCTCCACCACAACCCATGAAAGGTAAAAATGGTAGTGGGAAAATTTATAAAAGTGTTGATTATAAACAACATAAATATTCCCTTGTTCCTTTTAATTATGGATCAGATACACAAAAATTGTGGTAAATTTATCCATGTAGTTTTTGTGGATTGTCTAACCATTATGTAACTAAGTGTTGGAAAAGAAAATCATTGTTGGATAGAATTTTGAAAGACTATTTTCTTAAAAAAGGTTATAAAAATAAAATTTTGGGTAAGTTTCCTTTAAAAAGTGGACAAATGATAGTGTACCCATTGTAACGGGAAAGGCCATGAGGTTAATATGTGTTGGCAGCTTCATTCGAAACAAAAATGGAGAGTTGTTAAAAAGGAAAGCATTGCAAAACCAACAGTTTCTAAAATTACCCATGCAGATACCCATGTATCCACTGAGGAAATTGTACCACCCAAAAAGGATAACTTGATAAAGTTGTAAGGTAAAACAGTCCTTAGTTTCATGTTTTCATAACTGATAATGTTGATTAACGTGCATATTTTCAGAGAATATTTTGTGGGATTCCATTGAATGTTGAAAGGAATTTTTCCCATATTCATATTGGCTTTGAATCTGGATAATAGTGTCACCTTTAGGGAGTACCTGAGAGACATGTTTAACATACTCAGATTCTACTTCTCACATTTATGGTTAAAAAATTCCATTTTGATTTTGACAACAGAGTATGTAGGTTTTGTGGGAATGTTTAGAATGTCTATTTTTGCAAACTTGCATTTCAGTGTATTTGTTGTTGATTTTACTGTGCAAAAGTATGGATGTTTATAAGACTCATTTGGTTACCATGTGTATTGTAATTAATATACACACTTTTTGTGTCCACACAAGATATTTGCACATATATTAATTCCCTTATTTTGGGTATTTATTTGTAACTATCCTATGTGGTTACAATTAGGGTGTACATTGGTTACACTAACAAAATGGTTTACAAATTATACTTGGTGATCTTTTGCAGTGGATGAAAATTTCACCATTTTATTATGCAAGATTGTGTAGACAGTTTTCTTCTATCCTATTTACAATGTAGAATGTTGGGATATATGTTTCACTGAAAATTTCACATGATTCGGTTTTGACTTTCATCTATTTTGCATGTGTGTAGTCTAAACATATTGGATCATGTTTGTGATAAAGTGATTGACAATTTCATTGGCATATAGATGTATTTTTATAGTGATATATTTTGGTGGAATTATGTTTACAGTGATAGCCATGTCACAGATTATCAGTTGGACAATTTCCTCTTTTGGTGAACAATTGTATATTTTTAAACTGGTCAATTTTTTATGGCAGTTGCAGTTATTAGGATTTTACAGTTCTACAGGGATTTTTTTGGTGTGAGTTATCCTATGTGTCCTTCTCTCATATTGGAGGGTCATCTCACATGGGTTAGGTTTAGGGTTTGTTATTGAGTCATGCACTAGGGTTACTCAACACCCTATATGTACCCTTTTACTATTCATTTATGAGCATGCCAAGACACTCCGCTGTCTTTTTCTTATGAGCAAGCTTTATTCTGTTATGTAATTTATTCAGTTGTTGATTGATTCTTCCTTATGATTATGTTGAAGCCGTTGTGATTCAACTTGAGTGTAACTTCATTGTGGTGCACAGTTTCTGATACGATCCATCAACTCTTTCATGGTATCAGAGCTGCACGACTTACCGTCACACCAAAAGCTCGAACTGATGGTGGAGAGGGATCTCATCATGTTAAAAAGTTTCAACGCCAATACCCTCCCGTATAATGGAGTTGGGTATACACCAAATCATGCCAAACAACATTAGGAGGCAGCGACACCGGGAATTTCTCAGGAGGTCACCCATCCCTGCACTACTCTGGGGCTGGCGTGCTTAACTGCTTGGTATCAGAGTTGCACGAATTTCCGTCACACCAAAATATCGAACTAATAAGGGAGAGGGATCTCAGAACTATTTTCCACACAAGGCAGTAAGAGGGATGACACCCTTTGAAGCCTGGTCTGGACGCAAGCTTGATGTTGAGTAGTTGTGAGTCTTTGGATCCAAGGCTATGGCTCGGATTCCCAAGAAGAAATGCAAGGCCTTGGAACCACAATCCAAACCTTGTATCTTTGTAGGGTATCCTGATGGCGTGAAGGGATATCGATTGATGAATCCTACTTCTCATGAGCTGTATATCGAGAGAAGTGTTAAGTTTGATGAGTCTTCTTCGACTTCTACTTCACCTATTGAGGTTCTTCAACTTGCTGATTCAGATTCTGACTCATCAGATGATGATACCGTTGAGAGTGTTCCTCTTCCTGATCCTCCCGAACATCATACCTCTGAGTCTTCTGATTCTAATAGTAGTGATAACGAGGACTATGTCCCTTCTCACTCAAGTGAATAATCTTTCGACCCTGAGCCTAATCCTCCTGGTCCTCTTTGGGCTAGGAAAAATTTGCAAAGTGTTCGAGATTTAGTTAGAGATACTTCGGATATGAGATGTACTCGCTTATATTTCATTGGACCCCACTCTTTCTTCACCTGTGCTTCTGATCCACAGTCTTTCCAGGAGGCTTCTAGTATTCTTGAGTGGGATTCTTCCATGGATGAGAAGTATTCCTGTCTCATGAAGAACGATACTTGGGATCTCACCTCTCTTCCGAAAGGAAGAAAAATCGTTCAGTGTAAGTGGGTGTTCCGAACAAAGTATGGAGTAGATGGAGACGTTGAAAAGTTTAAAGAACAATTAGTAGCTAAGGGTTTCTCCCAGATAGATGGGGTTGATTATAATAAAAGCTTTGCTCCGGTTGTGAAGATGACTTCTATTCGACTAACCCTAGCCATTGCCTCAGCAAACAGATGGAAATTCCATCAAATGGACGTTAAGAGTGCCTTCCTTCATGGTGACCTAGAGGAAGAGATCTATATGGAACAACCTCCAGGTTATGCCCAAGATCCCTCCCTCATTTGTAAGTTAAAGAAGTCTCTTTATGGCCTCAAACAAGCCCCTCAGGCTTGGTATACCAAGATGGACTCTTTTTTACTTACATTAGGATTTACTAGGTGTCACTCAGATCCAAATGTTTATATTCTACGGCAAGATGACTCCATACTCATTCTTGTTCTATATGTTGATGACTTGTTGATCACAGGAAAATCTTCCTCTATTATTGATTCTGTGAAGATCGCCTTGGCCAATAGGTTTTCCCTGATTGACTTAGGTTTGCTTCATTACTTTCTTGGGATCCAGATTTCACAATCTGACTGGGGGAATTTGGATTTTGCAACCTAAGTATGCTCTTGATTTGCTAGCTCATTTTTAGATGTCCGATTGTAAGTCTTCTTCTACTCCTTTTCTTTTTGGGGTTACGTTGGTTTTAGATTTCTCTACTCCCTTAGTTGATGGTATTCTTTATTGACAATTGGTGGGGAGCTTGATTTACTTGACTCACACTTGACCGTATTTATCGTATGCTATTGGGATCATGTCCAGATTCATGCAAGAGCCACATGAGCTACATTGGAAAGCAGCTAAATAGATCCTTCATTATGTTCGTGGCACTTATACTGATGGCATTCACTATCATGGAGGGGTAGATATCGACTTAATTGGGTTCACAGATTTTGATTGGGCCAGTGACTTAGATCATCAGAAATCTACTTCTAGTTATAGTTTCTCTCTTGGTTTGGGTTCTATTAGTTAGTCTAGCAAGAAGCAGAATGCAATTGCGATATCATCTACAGAGGTAGAATATAAAGGAGTAGTTAACGCTGCCACATAAGCTATTTGGCTACAGGGTATTCTGACAAAGTTTGGCATCCACTTTCGGTGGCCTACCATTATCTACTGTGATAACACGAGCACTATCCCCATTTACATAAATCCAGTTCAACATCAATGACAGATGCACATTGAGATTCATATGCACTTCATACGAGAGCTTATTCATGATGGCATCATCAACATTCAGTACATTCAGAAAGTTGATCAGATTACAGATTTATTTACCAAGCGCTTCAGTAAGATGAAGTTTCTTCACTTACGATCTCTTCTTGGGGTGAGGTCTTCTGCAGCTGCTCATCTTCTTCAAGCTATGTAGTCCTTTTTTTCTTCTTTTGGGAAGATTGTGTTTTTATATGGGCACCTTATCAGGCCTTTAGTTGCCGGGCCTCATTGACACAACTTTCTTAGTTGTTTAGGAGTGTCTTCTCTTTCTGTCTGACTCATCATAGCCGCTACCCCAGCTTCGATGAAGCGGGGGTGTTAGTGTGAGTTATCCTGTGTCCTCCTCTCATATTGGAGGGTCATCTCACATGGGTTAGGTTTAGGGTTTGTTATTGATTCATGCACTAGGGTTACTCAGCACCCTATATGTACCCTTTTACTATTCATTTATGAGCATGCCAAGACACTCCGCTATCTTTTTCTTATGATCAAGATTTATTCTGTTATGCAAGTTATTCAGTTGTTGATCGATTCTTCCTTGTGATTACGTTGGAGCCATTGCGATTCAACTTGAGTGCAACTTCATTGTGGTGCATAGTTTCCTATATGATCCGTCAACTCTTTCAGGATTCATATAGACATTCACCTATTGTTGGCATTGTTTTTATTTTTCAAATTTATTTATATTATTTCCAAAGATTGACAGAATCGTAGAGTATCAGTTGGAGAGTTGTCTCTTTTGGCGAACAATTGTCTATTTTTAAAACTGATTGATTTTTTGTGATAATATTTTCAACAATTTGTAGTAATATTTCCCATAATGTTATTTCAATGGATCTTATATGTGATATGCAGGAAGATGATTGACAACATTTGTGGGTGAAAACACCTTTTTGTGGAACAAAAGCCTTTCTAGTGGGGAGGTGTGATCTGGAGATAAATTCAATGGAAATATTTTTCTGATATCTCCCAGAATCATTACAGTATGGAAGAGCAGGTCGAGAGATTTCTAGTGGTATATTGAATGCTGAAAATAGAGGTCGTATGTAGAAGTTATTACACGCTGAAAATTTTGGCAAATGACGTAAAAAATATGGGACTGCACGCAGGTTCGAGATGACTTGGATGTGTGCACACTCACCATGTGGACCAATCAAATAGCGATAAGTGGTAATGTGATATTGAACAAAAAAGTAATTTACACCTTCGGTATTCGACACTCGTTATCAGATGGGTGGGCCCCGCTATTTGCTGGCTAAGGGCCCTCTTCTAGGGTTGACACACTCTTTTTGTGGAGGGATTCCTTTTCCTTCATTTCTTCATATCACTATATTAATTTTTTTGGATTTAAGTGTTTATGTAGCTCACCACATTATGCATGTGGGACTATGATTCATGTATTATAAATTGTTATGTATATTTACCAATAAAACTGAGTCACTATGTTACTCAGCCTACCGAGTTGAGTCCTTCTACCTTGATCAACTTCTAGCTCAACCACCAGCTTGACTTCCTACCTTTCTAAACTTGTTCGACTCCCAAGCCACCTCACCCATCTGAAAACTCCTTAACTTCCACCAACTCCATTCTTAACTCAGAGAGCCAATAACCGAGCCCAACTTAGCCAAGTATCCACCAGCCATAAATCCAACACTGCATATGAGGCACCCAAATATAAACATAAACACCATGTCCTTCCCAAGCAATTTGGGATTTAATACCAACTTAGGAAATAAGACGTCGGTGGAGGTTAGAGGGGCTCGACCCCCAAACCTCTTGAATACCAAATTACTATGCAATCTTTGTTCCATTAGCAGTTTGCAAACTTATAAATGGAGGATTTGTTATTTGAAGTGGTTAAGTCAGATGACTATGTAATAATCATAACAAGGCAGTTTTGGAAAATTGAAATTTTAAGCAACTTGGGGGCAGTTTCAGGTCTCGAATTAAACTAGAGAAGTGTTCCGAATTTAGAGACACTCCTTGTGATGTACTCATTTTCCCAAATTGGATTTCTCATGCCATCATTTTTAATCCTTTTGTGTTGCTTTTGATGAAGAACAAGAGAAATATTACTTTGCGAAGATGGGAATAAACACGAAGATCAAGTATTTAAGTTTTTCATAGCTCTCAGGGT
Organism: Taxus chinensis; assembly: GCA_019776745.2. Taxonomy (NCBI): domain Eukaryota; kingdom Viridiplantae; phylum Streptophyta; class Pinopsida; order Cupressales; family Taxaceae; genus Taxus; species Taxus chinensis. Next base: position 215,457,411 of record CM034152.1, on the reverse strand, counting down.
CTCATGAGATTTTGTTACATGTTTTGAGATTCATTATTTGATTTGTAAGTTTTATGAATGTACTTGCAAAACTAACTTTAATGTATCGGTTTATATGAACCCGAAGATGTAGGAAATTTCCAAACCCCATAAACAATCTCGTGTCATGTTTTTTTTTTTTCTGATTTTTCATTCATTTTTTAGATTATTTGCATATATTAAATCATATTTTAATTTGAATGTGATTCAAATTAGTAATGACAATTTTATGGAAATTAGATTGATTTGAATGTACAAGTGATTTTTTAGCAATCAAAGTCAATTTTAAATCAATTTGTAAACACATTCGAACCAATTTTTTGGATCATATTTTTTAATCAATTTCAGTTGATAAAGGTTAGAAACTGGTAAATTTAATTAATATTTTTGTAAACATTCAAAATAGTAGTGAGTTCTTACCTGTTTAGAGATCAAGTCTAGTTGCAATGTTTCTTCCTTTGAGGTGTGGTCACATTACTAGGTGTTGAATGAGTGTTTAAAAACACTATTATCTGAATGAATCAAGTGAAATTGGGATGGTTCATTATTCTTGTATTCATGGTGCTTCACATGAAGATATCCCATTTACCCTTCCTGAATCCAAAGTACTCCTTGAATGGAATAAAATTTGGGATGCTCATGTACCTTCTTGCTCATATGCCTCCCATAAGAAAATATGATTTCTTGATCCTTCACATGTGATGGCATTGATTACCTTGATTAGCTCATTTTGAATTTTTTCTCGAGATATTTGGATATGATGACCCTCAACTTAATCCATAAACTTGATATTTTTCTTTTGAACATGATGACACCCTTTTTCACTTAACAATTCACTTCCTTGACCAAGATGTCACCTGAGTGGAAACATGCTTATAATATCTGGACACCCTTTTTCTCAATTTTCTCCCCATGGAAATAGATTTCCTTCCCTAGATAGAAGGATTAATCTATGAATGGAACTTGATGATGAATCACATGTTTTTGACCTCCAAATTACACTGACCTCAGCACCAAGTAATGATTAAGTGTTTAGAAACAATCTCAGGAGGTATATATTGTTACTGAGCCTAAGATGATTGCTAGCATCACTCATGGTGATATTTTCTCATCAATCTAGCTTTTTACATCAAGTTTTGCATTGAAAAGATTACCTTAGAATTGATGCTTTGATAGCATGTGGGGGGTTTCTTTCTTGTTTGGGCCACGAAATAACTTCTTGACCCTGCGATTATGGAAAAAAGCCAGAAGATAAACAAAATGGGATATGCAACAAATTTTTGGGCTCAATTCCAAGACTTACTAATTTTTGCAAGTCTTATCCAAGATTGCTATTTTTAGCAAGTTTTCACTCTTTTTATCCTTTGATGTTCCTATCTCATTTGGATTATTGAATTTGATGAAGGTTTACTATTTTTAGATGCCCATGTACCCAAAGGCTACTATTTTTAAAAACTTTCCAGAATCACCCTTTTTTGATGTTTCATGTTTATTTAAGATATTACAAATGTTGAGGATTCATCATTTTGATAAACTTACTCTTTGTATCCATCATCTTCTTTCAAAACTTTCTATTTTTAGAAATTTCACTTACTGGTGTTGGGTTATAATGGAACCACTATCAAAATCTTTTGTTTTACACCAGGATCTTCTGCTTTGAATTTCATAGTTTTCTGTCTGTTGGATCTTCATGAAAATAAATAAGTAGGTTTTAGGGTTTGATATTTTAGTTTTATGTTGTAAAAATTTTGGGGCATCAATCAGTTTTCTGCAACAATATTCCCAAAGGAATTTAGGAGAGAAATATTTTGGCAAATTTTCCAAGTAATCTGAATTCCAAATGAAACGTTATGAGCAAATTCTAGTTTTTTGTGGATATGGAGGTTTGGAAGAATTTTGGAATAATTTATGAGTGAAAATGGTGTTTGGAGGGTGTTACAACAACAACCAATCATGAAACATGGCTAATTGTGTGATGAGTGAGGAGTTAATGAAGTTTTATTATGTTTTTCACTCACCCTGCTAACTGCACACTTAACTTGTGTTATAATGAAGTGAATGAGCATTTGAAAATGGCATAAGAGGGAAAAGGGGATACCATGGACACCAAAGTGTGCCTTTCACTATATGGTGACAAGTGGCATCTTGTTATGTGTGGTGGATGAGATGAGGGGACTGAAAAATTGCACCCGCAGAGCTGAGTGAGGTCGTATGGGGGTCCAAAGGCTACAAGCATGCTTGTGTCACACTTTTTTGTCCCCCTAGGGACATAAATAATAGAGAGGATATGAGGGATACCAAAGTGTGACCTAGGAGAAAAAGGGAGGGAACACTTTGGTGTCCCCCTTATCCCCTTTGCACCATGAGGATCGAGGGGACAGTGGTGACACTTGGGAATCCAAAGTGTGACTTGGGGATGAGGATGAGGTTGTAATTTAGTATACCTCATGTACCATTTGTCCTATGGGGTACAAAGGGGACACACGATCATTTAAAGTGAGATTGGGCCAAAAATGGAAAGTTGATTTTTCACTAGATGTCCAAATTTGGACACCGGGGTTGCTTTTTTCACCTCAAAGGCTTATAATAATGTCATGGGATCAAATATTATATTATTTTGACTCAAAAATACATTCTAAGATTAGTGGAACCATTATCAATACTTTAACATTCCTTAATTTCAAACGTTAGGCCCTTTTTTGTCAGGAACTAAGAGGGGCAATTGTAGTATTTAAAATATTTCAGGAAACCTTTAATCCTTGGAGAAAAATTGATGTTTCCACCTTGTATATATAATTCCCATAGCTTTAAAATTCCTAATTTTTTGATTCCAAACTCCTTACGAATCTCCCAAAATCACCTATAGAAGTCAAGTATGACCATTAGGATATTCATTCCCCACACCTAGAAAGCCCAGTGTTGAGAAAATTGTTCCTAAATGAGAAATTCTTTCCTAAATTTTCCTAAATTGCCTAAAACACCTTCAATAATATCATAAACCACCTTCATATAATTTATATATTTCCTTAACTCTCCTCGAGGATGCATACTTGCTTCAGAATGACCAAAATTTGCCTTTCTAGGCTTCCAAGAAGACTTGTCTTTTTCAGAAATTTACTGAATCCATCCATCAAATTAATCACCCTTCTTTGCATATTGAGGCATGCTTTAAAGAATCATTAGGACCTTCCTTGGGTACATTTTGATGGTTCCATTAGAGACAAGTTAGTAGAGGAGGGTTCAATGTGGTCGGGAAGAAATTTTTTACACTGTGGGCTTAGTTGTCATGATTTGAAAATTGAATATTTAGGCTAGTTATTTTGCATGACAACAATTTATCAAGAGTGGAAAAATGGGGGGAAATAGATAATGAGAGGAGATAGGAAGATCACATAGAGAATGAAAAATGGAGAGAGGAATTATACTACTAAAATATATTAAGAAAAGTGATACCTCTAATGCAAGTAGAGAAAAAATAAGAGAGTAAGTGGGGCCTTTACAAAATCCTAGATTAGAGGTATGAATGTTTTTGACCCTAGGAAAAATAATGCAAATTTTAACATATTTTACCCTAGGGTAATTAATGTAATTTTTTTACACTAGGGTAAATAATGTAACTTTTTTTACCTAGGATGAAAATATTCATAATAACAAATAGATATTTTTGTACTCTTCTTTCGCTTTTATTTCATCACTTTTCCCTCAATTTCTTATGAATATACATGGGAAAGAGCATAAAATGAAAAACAATTGATAAACTAAGATTTTCAAAATAATTATATGAGTGAAGAAGGTACCAATAAGTTTTTAAGATAGATATGGGTGACATGTTTCCAATAAATAATCAAATAGGTTTTAGATTTTGGGTAAAATATTACATATCCTTGCAATTATTCATCTTCTTGATTGATTATTATTAATACGTGTTGTCTACAGTAGATTCTTGTCTTGATTTCTTAAAATTGATCAAATTCTCCAAGTTTTCCAGGTCCTATTTGCATTTAGGATTCTTTATATATTTTTCAACTTGTATATAAAATCCATTACTAGGTCCATGCATTTTCTCATCTCCTTTAATTGGCTAATGTTGCATATGTGAGTCCTCTACACATAAATGTATGTTTTTGAAAAGAAGAATGGGTAAAAATAAACCATAAACTTGTATAGTTTCATGTGTGAGTCCTTTACACCTTCCTTATACAATATTATTTTGCTCGTGCGACGTAAAAATCAATGACATGTTTTCTCTTCTAGATGAAAGGTGTTTTAGGGAGAATTTATTTTCTCATTATAAGGATCATATTTTGTTTTTGGAACACATTTTCTCTCGCAAAGGCACATTTTTCTCATAGAGAAGGTTATAAAAGTGGTTGACACACTATAAAATTTCCACCCATTAAAATCATGCTTATTTTACTTCTTATAATGTTCTCAACCAAAGATATTTCGTTCATACTATAATACTACAATTTATATGCATAAGGGAGAGGACCCTATAGCCATGCACCCTAACTTTAGGGGCACATAGATATATGTACGTACCTTGTGAGCATAAACAAATTATATCATTGTGTAGTGTATGATTATGCCATATCTTCATTTTCGTTTCGTGTGTTTATTTGGAGGGAAAAGTAGTTTTTGAATTGATTTAATATGAAGAAAATTAATACAGAGAATTTAAAAGAGGGACCAATGACCAAGTGCCCTATGTGTCACATTTTCATTGGTTCTTAAAAAGTCTCATTAATCAAAAAGTGAAAAACTATTGGTACTTTTTTCAACAACATATGGTGAAAAGAGACATACATGTTTTGGTGCATGCACAACTATAGGGTCCTTTCCCATATATCTGATTTATTTATTTTTTGTGGAAGCTCTTACGTGTGGATTCTCCCAAAAAAATACTTGATTTTTTTTGGGTTATTGTTGGCTTCATTAATACAATATGAAATTAACTTATCTCCATGTTAGGAATATATATTTGAATAAGATATTTTAACAAAATTTACTTTAACTTGAAATTTAGTGTTCTCATCGGTTTAATATTTTAGAATTTTTTATTTTGACATGTACATCTTATAAATATTTCTATTGAGAATTTAGGTATGAGTGCATTCCAATTTGTCTTTTCTCACTATTTGTTTATGGATATCAGACAAAAAGTGTGAGTTGTAGGGCATCTATAGGTGAACTTTTAACGAGGGAATTGGATACCTTTTTTAGTGGCAACTTTAAAATGTTTTGTTTAGCACAATTTGACGTGGATCAGGATGATTCACATTGATGATCTTCTACACCTAGTCCATGGAGCTATAAGTTTACATTTTATTTTGTAACAAAAAATTTTGTTTAAATTTTTTGTTATCATCATTTACAAATTCTAACTATATAACTTGATAAGGACATGTCTACTAGTTATATAGGTACCTGTAGGAGCCATATGTTTGTATGAGTGGAAATTCCTCAACCTCCATGGATGTAACACATATGTATATTCATAGTTTATTGTCATTATTAGGCAGGGAAACATGCCCTAGATTTTCCTGACTCTAAATGTCTCGAACGTATCAAGGACTTTGGGACTTGGAGGGGACATCCCCTAATTTTCTTAAATCTTTCAAAAAAATATGATGTTCTTACCTTTTAAAATATGTTATTTTTACCAAGAACATTACATTATAATATTGAAAGTACCTGAAGTAAATTAAATATGGTTTAAATCCCTTCATTCATTAAATAAAGTTAAAATACTCAAATATTAATTTTAATATATATATTTTTAATAACCATCCCTAAAATTTGGGAAAAATTTTATTGTCTTGAGAACCTCATCATTGAGACTTAGGTAACTATGTTTATTTTTAATTAAAAAATATTTCTTTTCATTGAAAATTTCAAATATAACTTGTACATCACAAATTTACTGGAAAGGAAATGTCTCCACAAAGGAATAAATTTATAACTTATTTTTAATTGAAAAATTCTAATATAACTTGTGCATCACATGTTTACTTCCCATATAAATCAAAGGGACAATATCATTGTTAGGATTATATGCCTTTCATTTGATGTCAAGGAGTTACATCTATGAAGGTATAAATTAAAATTTATTTTTAATTTAAATGTATTTTTTTTCATTGAATAATTCATATATAATATGATTGGGACATAACTTATACTTCATATATTAACTGACAAGAGGATATGGGTGTTGAGAGGAGGAGACATCCTTAATCTATTGGTAGGGATTCGACTTTGTAAAGGTATAAATTTATAGTTTATATTCTAATCAAAATTTATTTATTGGCATTTAAATACTCTAAGACAACTTGATTATGATAAATATATTTCCCATATCAACTGGTAGGAGGATGAGGGCACTAAGAAGAGTGTATATCCCTCATCTCATGCCAGGGAATCAACTTTGCAAAGCTATACATTTTGTTTCTTTTTTAAATTAAATTTGATTCATTCACTATTTATTTTCTAATTAAAATTTAGATTGTATTTTTTCATTCAATTATAATAACTGGATTTTTTTTGTAGATCCTCATTAGGCACAAAACCATCTCAATCTCCTACAAAGAGAAAAATCACAAAATCCAAATGACAAAGCTTTATCCCAAATTACATGATTAACATACTCCATGATGGATTAAGGGGAAATGATGACAATGAAGAATTAAGGCCTCCCCTATAAGAATCATAAAACGAGAGACCCTATCATCCTACTTGTAAAAAATTTAGTCACAAAACACGATGGAAATTACAAATAGAAACATGTAGATGTTAATCAATGTTTGGGGCCAGTAAAAATTTCATTTGTATATTTCAGCTTATCATATTATTAGTTTATGTTATTTCCAAATTATTTTTATTTAATTATCACTTTATTAATTTATGTTATTTTCAAATAATTTATTATGTTCATTTATATTGATATATTGATACTAATTTATATTTAACATTCATTTTTTAAGGTTTTAGATATTTCAAAAAATAATACTTGATCGGTCCTAAAAATTATTTCATACACATTACAATGCAGATTGGTATAAAATACTGGTGAAAAAATACAATAGTCCACTTGATATAACTCAATAAGACTTTGGGAATACCCACTACAAACAATTTATCAAATTGAAAATTTTACTTTATGAGGGTCTAGGAGAATAAAGAGGCATATGAGGGTAATTGTGTTGTATAAATACAACAATTTTTTTATAAATGTTGTAGTCTTTTATTATTTTTTTATATATACAATTTGGAGCTTTAATACCTAGGAAACACTAACAAAGAGGAGAAATATATTTTTTAATGAATAAGATCTTATATTAATTTAACAAGTAAAATGATACAATATAATTCACAAAAAAATTGGGTGGTATGGAAGCACACCCCAAAGCCACAAAACAAACGAGAAAATAAATGCTAGGAATGAGGGGGAGAAAAAAGCATCAATACATCAAAAACTAAGAAGATTAAGCAATCAATGCAAATTGTTGTCTTGCATGGGGGGTAGATCTTGATTGTGTTAACAAGATCCAGGCAGATCTTTACCAGAGAGTGGCACATCCCATCCCAATTCATGGTGGCTTTCTTCTTCAGTATCTTCAACAGGTGCCTGAGAGGGCAAGATGGTAAGTGACAACCTTGGAAACTTGTTCGGTGGTAGAGGAAAGCTCCACCCATCATGAGTGCAAGGCTCGGGTGCATGATACGATCCCCAACCATATTGACTGGGAGGTGGAGGGATATGCTAACCTTGGTGGTGAGATAAAGGCAGGGGATTGGAGATCCTTCGGGTAGGTTGGATGCGAGGAGAGTGGCAAGTGCGGATAAATGAGCGGCATTAGGAGTGGCTCCGGTGTCCACCACCTCGTTGTTATCTACTGGAATTTCCATGTGGTAGGGAGTGGTGAGAGGGGGATGGTGGAATGTGTGTAACATTGTAGGGGGTGTTACCCTAGTGGGGCAGGAGCATCTGAAGATGCTCTACTTCCAGTGCCACCTTATTGGCTTTAACTTGAATCTATAACACGACATTAGAGATGACCATAGACTTGGTATAAATAGATAAGTGATGATCAAAATCAACATTAGAAAATAAATAAGCATTCATTTCTTTTCATAACTAGAATAAAATTTCCCCTCTGAAAGCATGCCAAATTTGGGTAAATTTATGTGGAAATTGGGAATTTTCTCCTAGTAAGACATGATGACAAGTGAAGCACTTGGGGTGGAAAGGTTGGAAGAAAGAATGAATCCAATCCCGATCACCCTGAGCTTTGTGACAGTACAAAAAGATGTGTGGGAGAGTTTCTAGATGCCCACAAAAGGTGAATTTTAGTGCAACCACTACCAATTGAACCAAACATGTTCTAAATGGGAGGCCTTGATGAAGCACACACCAAAAAAAAGTGTGTTATTTTTAGTTCCACACGAGAAGACAAAACTCCAAGAAATATCCTTCTCCAGATAGAATGTGAGGACCGAATTCCCCACTAATTGTTTAGCCTATCCACCATCGAAAATATGGTGAAATCCATGCATATCCTTTGCTACTTGAGTAGTTATAGAAGGGGATGTCAACATACCACTTCCAATTTGTCCACTATGGATGATCCTATAGAACAACAACAATTTTATGAATCATGTGATCTGACATGAAGGAAATGATATATTCAATGAGGGCTATGTCTGGCAAGGCCAATTTAAATTTTTCCTTGAGATCTTGTTAGGGTAGCTAGGATTGAGTGTGGTTACAAAACAGATCTTAGATAGTTTGTATTCCACATTTGAGGAATCAAAGATTAGGAATCCAATGCACCTCTTCCAAATAATAACCTTGGTATTAGAACATAGGGGACTACAACAGAGAGTGGAGATTAAATGAAATGTCACTACATAAACCATTTCCATTCCACAAAAATCCAAGGTTTAAACTGCACCCAAAATTTCTATATGCTTTTAATCACAAAGGTGCCCATCACTTTGACTGGGGCATGGGCAATGAGAAGGTTCGTAAAGCCAACACCTTTCCATGTGGAGAAATGTAGGGGGTTCCTTCTATCATACCATGTCGCAAAATCACCTTCCAATATGACTTGTTGTTAATGGCCTGAATGATCCATTTAGCACAAAGCGTTTATCCCTATTGTAGTATGTCGATAAGGCCTAAGCCTCCATAGTCATTGGGATAACAACAAGATTCCTAGGTAACTTTTTGAAACCCTTTTCCAGATGTGGGATTGGCCCAAAGGAATTCTTTAAGAAACTTTTAAATCTTATGCGAGGGAACCCAGCCAGAGGAGTAATAAACATGTGTGGCTTCTAGAAATTTATAGAAAATATTGAATTTACCTTCCAAAGAAAGTGACTTGGTGATCTAGAAATCCAATTTTAGGACTACGCATTGAACAACACACTACCATAATTCAGTGGGAGAGGCTTGAAAGGTGAAATAAATGTGTATAAATTTGAACATTTATCCATGATTAATCCTCTTCCAATCATAAGATGTTAACCAAGAAGGTTCAAGAAGAAACGATTATCTATAGCATTACATTTTATGCCATTGAATGGAAGAGCCAGCCAAATAGAAAAATTTCAAGAACTACATTATTTTCTTAATGTTGCACTCCTCTTTAATGAGGGTGAGAAAATATTCATCAATAAAGTGACCATTAAGTATTTGAGCACCATCACCATAGGGTAAAGAAATACCCCTGACAAGTCCCTGAGATTGGTCTTGAGCAAGAAAGTAACCAAATCCTTCAACTTCCAAGATATAAAGGGCGGGTGTAAGGGGGAAAATTTTCCAAATAGATTGGAAGAATCAAAATGGATCTAATATTTTTCCATTGATGGTGATATGGGAAGATGCATTTTAGAAGAGCATATTAACAACCTGAAGAAAGTTTAGACTAAAATCTAAAGCTTTCAGCATGGCTAAGATGAATGACCATTCAATTAAGTCATAAACCTTCTCAAAGTAAATTTTGATGAAGAGAGCTTGTTGATTATACTTGCGAGCCCACTCCATGCCTTCCTAGAAGAAAATGATGTTTTTTAGTATATGACGTCCTTGGATGAAGCCAATTTTCTTTGGTCTAATTATGGATGTATGGAGATGTTGAAGTTGAGTGACAAGATATTTAGCGATGAACTTGTATGAGACATTTAACAGAGTGAAGTAACATCAAATACTAATTAACTCAAGATCACTTAGTTTAGGGATAAACCTGATATTCTCTTTATTTATTTGGGAACCAAGTGTTTAAGCATGAAATCCTTCCATGTAAAATTGATGCACGTTCGACCCAATAATATCCCATAGCACCTTATAGAATTCATTTGGAAATCCATCATATCTAGATGCCTTGTCATTGGCCATTTGCATGGCCACTTCCTACAAATTATCAATTTAAAATAAATGATCACATGTAATTATTTACACCAGGGAGACTTTACATGGTGCAACATCCAAGAATTATTTCAAGGTGGTGTTATGCTCAAGCAAGGGGGTTTAGGTTTGAAAGACTTGTATATAATGATTAACAAATATATGGAGCATGAGTTAGGGATCAGTGAGTCATGTTCCATCATCATGAATGACCCTGATTTGTTGGAAGAAATGCTTAAATTTGATCATTTGAAAATCAGTCCCCATCTTTGAGCCAATGAATTTAGTAACAGATTTACGCACCTTAGGCATCATAATTACTAGTGATTTGAATTTTCTATCAAATTTTGGTAACTTACAGCTGTAAGGGCTCAGAGAAATGGTTTCCCTCAAGTGCCACCACCACCTAGCTAAGTGAAGAGGAGGTGGCAGAATAGGAGTGGTGCCTAATATTGGCTAGCTATCACCCATAAATTATGAGGAACCTGGTTTTCCTAGTCATCACATCAGACCACCACTCGTTATGACTAGACAATAGAGGAGGATGATGAATTTGTATGTGACGTAGTTTAGGTACCAAGTTCCACACCCAATTGATTTGATTGAGCATGGGTCCATGCTCCATCATGGTCGTGTTAAGGAAGAATTAAGAATTATGACAAAAAGGGAACTTGGATTGTCAGGTGATGCAAAATTTGATAGGAAAGTTGTTAGAAAGGAATAAATCTAGCATCTCTTCCACATGTTGAGAATAATGTTTGTCAAAATAAAATTATATTGTGTGGAAAACATATCCCTTTCAAGTCATTTAAGAACCCAATCTAATCCACATTGAATATTGGACCAAGTAAACCAAGCCTCATAGCTAGGCCGACGTAAGGCATGCTATCACCAAAAACAACACCCTCTAATTTGCATGAATTTTTGTATGAGAAATCAGTGTTTTAGGGTAACATGGGACTATCTCTCATTTTCTAAGACTTGCTACTTGAGATAGACCTCTAGAGAAGGTTGGTACCTCTACCTAATCTAATGCAAAAAATACTCCTAAAGACGGAAATGCAACTAACTACTCATATCCTAAGCTTCCAAGGGACTAGGGAGAGAAAAAAGTCCATGAAAATGGGAAACCCTATATTATCAGATGTGATAGCAACAAAAAAGGGGGTGATTACTCTACATAAGGGGAAGGAAAGTGAGAAAACATGGGAAATAGGGAAGACATATGTGTCATAGATAAGAACCATGCAGACTGGACCTTGCTTCACATTAAGAACATAGAAAAATTGAACCTACAAGTAGGAGATAAACACAACATGCCAAAATAGAATATAGAGGAAAGAATAAAAATAAAATGAGCTAGGAAAGATGAATGTGCCACAAAGCAAATTCTATATTGCTTAAAGTGTGCACAACTCCATTACAGTCATGGAATAAGGTGAGATGACATTGTAGATACCAAGTTAGAGGTATGAAACTTGTGGGAAGTCAACCACCATTTGGGCATAGTGTCATTACAACAAAGAGCCATAATTCAAAAAATGAAAGATTTTACATTATATAGAACAAGGAAGAGAAAGAAGAGGGGAAAATATTATATTTTTTCTTGTCATTAATGAAGATCCATTTTTTCTTGCAACATGACATGACAAGTCGTTTCCCAAGTCTGTTTTGGCTTGTAGAAGAATGAAGAGGCCAAATTAGTTACGATTTAGATGGTTGAGCTAATTGATTCTGCATATTAATGGCCTGAACTATTTTTTACCTTTTTCACCTACCAAATTCCTTCAAAATATGATTTTCGTGATACCAAATCAGAGTGCTCAAGGAGATCTTTCCAATGATACTGATTTTGTGTGATTTGGAGCAGGGGATTGAAATATATCATCATTTGAATATTTTCATGTCGGGAAGCAAAAGAATTTGACATGTGATAGCCTCTGATTTGCTTAGGGATCGACCTCTACCACGTGTGTATTTATTTTCACTTCTTCCATGTGTAATTCCTTCATTGGCTTGTGGGGTCAAGATCTTCCTTTTATGAAAATACGGGCCAATAAGACCATCCCAAGTTTCTTCGCAATGTCCATTATATTAATGAATATGCACAAATAAGACTAACGCACTGTGAAGTGTTGATCAATGTTAGGATTGCCCCGTGTATGGAACATGTCTAAGTATCTTTAGAAATACGAGCCAATAGAATAATTCCACTCATCATTGCAGCATATAACTTGGGTTTACTAAGATCTATTGGCTAACCACTGCAAATAATGTTGCCTATGAGAAGGCTCCATGCTCATTCACATGTGGGGTCGAGTAGATTTCTTCCTCTGACATCCATGATACATCAGCCAATGGGATCATTCCATGCCCCTCACAATGTCATTCTTTTTGGCTCCATACTAATAATTTTGAAGTGTGAGACAATGAGAAAGCTCCACGTACTTCACATTGTTAGTATTCAATCTTGTGCCATCTTTTCATCCCCAGCTCCGACCATGTTCAAGCCAATAATAAATCTCCACGTACTTCACAATGTCAAACTTATTTTTCATTAGATTTGTGAAACTGCAAAAGGTGAGCCAATGAAAAGGCTCCAGGTAACTTTGGGATTTACATTTATCATAGTTTGATGGCTTCACATCACAACTTGCTACTTTGAAGGACTTATAGACTTTCAGGTTAAAAATTTTCCGCCAAGTGACCTCTTGTTGACCTTGCTGACTTTCCTAGACCCGAAAAATTCTAAAACCTGACTTATTCTGTAGACTTGAGGTCTGTTGGAGCTCATCTACTCAAAATTGGCCAGAATGCTACCACATGTTGGTCCCATAGTGTTTATCTTCTTCCACTTGTCAAGCCCCAACTCTGTCATGTGTCCCATTGACCTTTGTTGAATTTTTTGTCCTGCTGTGGACCTGAAACTCTATCCATTCCAACTAATTCCGCAAACTTGAAGTCCACCAGGCCTGAAACCTTTGAGGAGAGCTGAAATGATGCCATGTGGTCCATGTATGATGCTTAACATTGAATTTGATGGGCATATGAATGTCAGGAGGATTTTTAATATAACCCACAATGATTTGGCTAAGTCTCCCATGGGTTTTCAAATACCAACGGCTAGTGCTTTTGGGCAATGTAATTTGACGGTTGTTTGAATGTATTAGAGCTATAAATATGGCTAAGTCAATTTTTTAAGGATTGTTAAAGCAAAATAACCTAAGGGTTATTTTCGATAATAATCTGGTGACCTCTCAGGGTAATCTTCTTACTAGATTAGATCAGTGGCCTTCTTGTAATCCATTGGGCATGTAGTCATGCCCAAAAATTTTAAAAATTGATCTAACCTTGAAATTTCTTACCCCTGATCCGTATGAAGCAAAAATGAACTTAACATGATCTGTGGAGCTTTGAAACTATTCCAAGTATCTAATTCTGCCATTAAACTGGCTCAGGCTGATATGGGGTTAGAATTTAGCATCTCATCATGAAAAATTTTGAATTATGTTTTATGAGAGGAAAATTATTTAAAACTCAAGAATGCACCCTACCTCCTCTACAATTGATCTGCTAAGACAAATAATAACATTTGAAACTGTCTCAAATCTCATTTTGTTAAGTTTTGAAGAAAATATGAATTGAATCCTTGAAAAACAATGAAGTATTGTAGAGTTCTAGATCACTTACTGAATTGGCAATGAAGTGCATGCAGTTGGCACTATCCTAAACACTTTCTTCAACCAAGCAAGAGGCACCACAAGATCTTAATTACAACTGATCTTGGGGTCTGAATGATTGAGTAATTAAAATTTCCCCATATTTGATTTGGATAAGAACACTTCTCTGAACTAAAATGGACCATGCAAAAACAACAAAGCATGTAAAATTATGTCAAAACATGAAAAATCATACATGTTCCAAGTGGAAACATGTAGAGTGTGCACAAGCACTTTTTTTACAAAAAGTAAACCTACACTAACCTACTTATAACCAAAGAAATAAAAATCTAAACAAATCTTGAAGCAGGAAGGGAGAAATGGCTTCCATTTCTTACAATTTTAGACCATGTATTTGATTTTGCAATGGACACGGCCTTTCACAACAGTGAAAAATTAACTTGAAGCTGGTTATTCACCCTTTCCATCAATGTATCAACAAAAAATAAATAGAATAACTTCTTTAGTTACTTTGCATTTGTTTGGAGGTATTGAAGTTGATCCTTGGTACATTGTAGTTCTTCCTCATACTCTAAAGTGAGCATGACCAGTTGCAACTCTCCTTTTGGCTCAAAAATAGCCAAATACCTAATTGGGAAAGGGACTTTTGGAACCAATGGGTTGATCCTAATTATTTTCCCATTATTTTGAAGCTCAACTCCATGAATGGAGTTATCTTGCAGAATCTCTAGAATGGAGTTGCTTGCAAGCTTATTTAGACTTTGTTTTTCTTCTATAAGAAACTATTCCTCCTTCATGATGATTTATTTTGTAATTGGTTCATCATGGCTCTCCTCTTCCTCAAGCATAAATCTTGAGGGATCAAACTCATCCATAAAATTAGACTCTTGCAAGGATGAAGTGGAAGAAGGATATGAAATTTCACCATACAAAAAAGGCAAGAAGTTTCATATGATCTCTTCTTCATCCAAGACCTGTGAATCTGATTTTTCCTCCTTCTTGGCATGAATCTCCTCATGAATAATTGCAACATCTAGAGATATGCTTGATGGATCATTGAAATTCATAAAAAAATATAGTGAGTTTTAAGCATGCAGGACAATGGGGGTCAGTAAATTCAAAATAAACATCTTGCTCACTTGGAAGCTTCTCTTCCTATGCTTTCATCTCTTCTTCTAAATTTTTGAGATGGAATGAATCAACAACCTATGTGAATATGGTACCAATATGCACTCTACATTTAGAGGAAAGAAATTATTGGTCATCCTCTTCTTGTGTTTTCTCATCTATAAAATCATCTTCCACCATTTTTTCTTTAACTAAAACTTCTGTTGAAGCTTTAATCATTTGTGGCATCTGATTGGACTCAAACTTTGCATCCCATTCTTTCAAATTTCTTGCAAGTTCTTATTTGTTGAGTTCTTCAAATTGTTTCCCTCCTTGACTGATTTTCTAATTTTTTTCCTTCCAAAATGGGTTTGGGAATGCAAGAGGAGGGGTGGGATGGGTTATAATATGGTTTTATAATTGTCGAGGTGGAAATGAAGGTTTTGTTTCTTATTGTGGATGGGGAAGGAGTTTTGGAGGAAAAGAGGGTGGAAAATGAAGATGTAATGGAAGGGAATAAGATGGAGAAGGGGAATTCTCAATGGGGGCAGCCATGAAACTAGAAACATGAAGATTAGATCGAGATGGTGTAGGTTTTGGAAAAGGAATGGGAGAGATGTGAGATGGTAGTGTAGGTTTTCCCCATTGATAGGGTTGCCTAACACTAGATTCATGAGCCTCCATTAAATCATCCCATTTTACAACTTGGGGTAACATCTCAACTATAAAATCCAGCTTCTGTTGAGGGTTGAATCAACTTGGTATAGGCCCAACCCATGGACAAGGGACCCTAAAGCCAATTTTGACTTCCTTCATTGCACTTTTAGCCCTGATTTGCACCATGTTCACCTCCATTTTTTGAATCTTCCTCTAGAAATTATCATCTACCATAGAGTTCCCACCATCACCTACATAACCTTTCTCTTCACAAACATTCTGGTTATAAGGATAACCATATGGATCAGTGGGGGTTGGGTTATGTGCACATTCATCATGATAAGGCCCATAGATCTGATTTGGAGGAGGATTTTAAAATTGTGGGGATGGATTGAATGGGTTTCACTGCTGCAAATAGGAATTCCAAGAAGAAAATGAAGTCATGATTGTACAAATTCATGAATGGAAATAAAATGGAGAGATGGAAAGAAATGGAAAGGTCTGATGATGAGCTAATGGGTTTGTTTGGATCAATGGATTCGCTAGATATTCCTCCAAAGGATAAGATCTCACCAAGAGCACATCAAACTTGGTGAAATAATTATGTAGACCAATATGCACACTTACAAAATATAAAACTTTCAATTCTTTTTCCACCGGGCATACCAAAAAATGTTATCACCAAAAAACAACACCCTCTGATTTGCATGAATTTTTGAACAAGCAATCAGTGTTTTTGGGTAACATGGGACTATCTCTCAACTTGTGGGACTTGCCACTTGAAATAGGCTTCCAAAGAAGGTTGGTTCCTCTACCTAATATAATGCTAAAACTACTCATAAAGAGGGAAATTCATCTAACTAATCCTATCCTAATCTTCAAATAGACCAGGGAGAGAGAAAAGTGCATGAAAATGGGAAATCATACATTAACAGAGGTGATAACACCAAAAATTTGGCTTACTCTCCATAAGGGGAAGGAAAGTGAGAAAAAATGGGAGAGAGGGAAGAAAAATTTGTCACAGACAAGATCCATGCATATTGAACCTTGCTTCACATTGACAACATGGAAAAATTGAACCTGCAAGTAAGAGATACGCTCAACATGCCAAAATAGAATGGAGAGGTAAGAATGCAAATAAAACGAGCTAGGGAAGACAAATATGCCACAAAAAAAATTCTATATTGCTTAAATTATGTACAATTCCATTACAGTCATGGCAGAAGGTGAGATTAGATTATAGAGACCAAGTCAAAGGTCTGAAACTTGTGGGAATTCGGCCACCATTTGGGTACAGCGTCGTTACAACAAAGAGCCATCCTTTTAAAAATGAAAGATTTTGCATTATATAGAACAAGGAAGAGAGAGAAGAGGGTAAAAGATCAGATTTGATCTTATCATTAATGTATATCTATTTTCCCAGCAACATGACATGTCAATTCGTTTCCCAAGTCTAATTCGGCTTGTAAAAGAAGGAAGAGGCCAAATCAGATCTGATTTGGGTGGTTGAGCTAACTGATTCTGTATATTAATGGCTCAAAATATTTTTTTTCCTTTTTCACCTACTAAACACCTTCAAAATATGATTCTCATGATGTTAAATTAGAGTTCTCGAGGAGATCTTTCCAAAGATACCCATTTTGTGAGATTTGGAGAAGGGAATCAAAATATATCATCATTTGAATATTTACATACTAGGAAGCAAGTGAATTTGAAACGTGACAACCTTTGATTTTCTCAGGAATTGACCTCTGCCCATGTGTGCATTTTTTTTCACTTCTGCCATGTGTCGGTATTTAATTGGCTCGAGGATCGGGCCCTTTTATTCCTTTTACTTACCTTTTTTCCCTTTGCCTTTGTCTTTATGAATTTCTGTCGTATTAAGTAATAAGGACCAATAAGACAAAACCACACCTTTTTGTGGGATAAAACTGTCCTTATAACTTTTCAGTATCTTTAGAAACGTAAGCCAATAGAATATTGCCACGTATATTTTCAATTCACCTTTTTAAAGCTCTTTGATTGAACACTATGAAGTGTAAGTCAATGATAAGGCTCCACGCTCTTTGCATGTCAGTCCTTTTGATTTCTACCTCTGACATCCGTGATACATCATCCAATGGGATCATTCCACGCACCTCATAATGTTAGTATTTTCAGCTCCATACTGACAATTGCAAAGTGCAAGCCAATGAGAAAGCTCCATGCATTGTGCGTTGTCATTATTTTCTTTATCTTCTAACTGACAGCTGTGAAATGCACGCCAATAAGAAAGCTCCACGCACTTTATAGTGTTAGAATTATTTTTCATCATATTTTTTAAACTACGAAAGGCGAGCGAATGAAAAGGTTCCATGTAACTTCCAGCTTCACATTTTTTAGATTTTTATGGCTTCACATCGCACATTTCTACTTTAAAGGACTTAGAAACTTTTGGGTTCAAAATTTACCACCACGTAGCCTCTTATTGACCTTGCTAACTTTCCCAGACCCAACGAATTATAAAACCCGACTTATTAGACAAACTTGAGGTCTGTCAGAGCTCCTCTGCTCAAAATTGGCTAGAATGCCACCATTTCTTGCTCCCAAACCATTGATATTTTTCCACCTGTCAACCCCCAACTCCGCCATGTGTCCCATTGACCTTTTTTGACTTATCTGTCTTGCTACGGACTTGAAACTTTATCCATTCCAACTAATTTCGTGGATTTGAAGTCTATTAGACCTGAAACCTTTGAGTAGATCTAGAATGATGCCACGTGGTCCCTATATGATGCTTGTCATTGAATTCGATGGGCATATGAATTTCATACCGATTTTTTAATATAACCCACAATTAATTGGCTAAATTTCCTGCGGGTTTTCAAATACCAATGACCAGTGCTATTAGGTAGTGTAATTTAATGGTTGTTTGAACGTATTAGAACTGTAAAAAAGGCTAAGTCAATTTTTAAAGATTGTTAAATCCAAAATAACTCGGGGTTATTTTGGATAACAAGGCATTCAGGTCATAAAATATGAATTTATTACACATAAAGAACCAAACCTCTCTTTCGTCAACTATCCATCGCATAAGAAAGTGCCCACATTTATCCATGGGCAACTCAACCATATTAAAGTCACCACAAATGACCCAATATGCATCAAGGATTACATTGGCTATACATCATCATAAACCTACTCTTCATTCCACATTATTCGAAGCATAAATGTTTATGACACCAAAAGGGTGAATTTCAATAGTAAAGAGGGCCAAAATGGCCCTATTGGTGGGGTCTATTCAATGATCCATGAAAAATGGCTTCCATTTTGGGGAAATTAAAGAAATTAATCCCCCATGTCCCACATCATGATTGCTAATAATAACAAGACTATCAAACCAAATGGTTTTACAAACTAGAGAGAGTTGAAAAATCGTTACCTTTACTTCTTATAAACACAAAATATCCAATTTTGTAAACTTCTATTGAACATCTCTAACAATATACTTTTGATTGGATTCAGTAATACCCCTCACATTATATGAGATAAAATTTATGAGAGATGTGAGTCAAGGTCCATACCATCAGATTCCATGCCATCTAAGGCATCAAATTCCATGCAAGAACTGGGCATTGTTATGCTTGTCGAAATCCTACAATTCCATTTTCCTTCTTCTAGAAAATTTGATATTATACTCGTCTTCCATCAACTTCACACTTCACACGGGGCTATGCTCATGACTTGACATGGGGTGTCTTGTAAGTCTTCGGACCCGTTTGGAAGGGCCTTGTGAGTTAGATGTTAATAGAGACTGGGATGCAGGAAGTGTTGATGGATGCTAGAAGGAGTATGAAGGGTATATGATGATGTTAGCTATTTTTGGCATGCTAGAGAATTTAGGAAACATTGTTGTGGAATTTGCATTAAAATTCTATTGGGTATGTTAAGAAACTAGAGTAAGTTCCTTAATAAATGGATCTTCGGGACTCTTGTTAAGAATCGTTTTGGCTTGAGCATCATTGTGCTTGTTTTTCCACCTCCTACAATTTTCCAACCTTCTTCTTATTAGGGACTAGAGGTCTTGGAAACCACTTTGGTGGCGGGGCGGCTGTGTGGCACATACAACGAGTAGTCTTTGATCTTGTGATCGATATCCTAGTAGTGAAAGAAAGTATTACACATGTTGATATATAGATTTCACTATGAGTAGCGAGTGTCATCCATTTGAATGTCGAAAAAATATTTTTAAATCCTATGAGAGGTCTACCTCAACACATACCCATTTATGGAGTTGGGAACTATAGAAACATTGTGGCTCCATGCATACAACTTTCCCAATGGAAGAGGTTATTTGATGTAAGAAGTGTATGCAAGGGATTGGCAAGCCAATAAATTTAACCTAGACATGAACTTTGAGGGCCATGAAATCAGAGACAACAAAGTCTCGCATCCAAGGGGAGAGAACCAAAAAAGAGTTTCAAACATACTAGGTCATCAAACAATTCATAATGAATGAGGCATCCGAAGGGTCATAAAATTAAAACAAAAATAACCCTTTGGTCATATTTTGAAGTTTTGAATTCTTTTAAGCCTGATTTCATGAGCATCCCATGACAAGCTAACCTAGGATTTGAGCATACTTTCAAAGGGGATTCAACCCAAAAAATATCCGATAAGACAAAATTGTTCAAGCCATTTATATCCAACATTGAATTCAGGAACATGTAAAAAAACATAAATGGGAGAGATATTACCTTATGGAACACTTTGGGGACAAACTTCTTGGGGTATTTTTGTGATGGCGTCATTGTTTGTTGCTCTACCATCTCCAATCTCAACATAAATAGTTGGGGTTGAAGTGGAGGGGGAATTATATAGGAAATCCCATAGGGCATAAAACCATAGAACCTAGTAATGAGTGTACATACAAGTAAAGGAAGAAACCCTAGGAATGTATTTATAACTATGACAAAACCCTCAAACCATGATAGTGCAAGATATATTCCATGTGAAAAAAAGTTAGGTGGGTTGTGGGTACCCATGTGCCCCATCGAAATCACCACTACTTAAGAGAGGGCTCAAACCACAAGTAATTCTCCTAGCATGTGATATCTACCATAGTGCAATAAGAATTTAACAAAACATTTTTTGACAATACCTTGCTTAAGTTTCACATTTGCTCAAACACTTGGGAAGGGTAAATTTTATTTCTTACAGAGAGAAGATAGAGACTGTTGGACCTAGTAGGTGAATTTATACCTATAGAGATTATTGTCTTAATGGATGTGCATGAGTTATTTTTAAGTTTTGGGAGCTTGGAGATCCTTTTATGCCTGTTTTACATGAGGAACTGTATGCACCCAAAATTTCATGTGCTACATTATCAGAAAATAGTTACAAAAGTGCCCAATGATGATTCATTTCGTTTCAAGAAGGTGTTCAAGCTCCAATTTCCGTTCGCAGTGTATATTTGTTGCCTAGACATATTTACTTAGCCTTCCCATGCTTTCTTCCATCTTCTCGCTCTTTCTATGCATGTTTTGGCCTTCAGTACTAGGACCGCCACTCTGCCTGGGCGGCGGTTTTGAAACCACCACCTAAAACAAGGCAGAGGTCCTACCCGATTTTTCCATATTCTTCACGCATGTTTTAAACATTCGATGGTTCACTTAACTTTGCTTTTTACATGCATCCGTGAGCCGAATTGTCTAAAATTAGCTTTAATTACTTGGTTCTCCTTCCTCCTATTTTTAAATAGATTTAATGGGTTAGAACTGCTCCTTCTTGACTTGTGCATGAAGGAACCTCCCATCCTCCATTCTTATATATTCCATGCTTGTATTCAAGCAAAAGGGCCAGATAATTTTATATATCTTGCATTGTATTGTTGCTATGATCTTGTTAGGAATCGCATAGCCAAGCTCTGATCTCTTGTGATATCTCTCTTTTGCCTACATTGCATCCGGACTGCCATTAAGTTGACATTGCTCAAGTGCTATCCTCCTACTATTGTTCTTGCATTCCCAATCTCTTAGACTCACATGAACACTCAGAGAAAGAAAGCAACATACTGAGGGGACATATACTGACATAACTAGATTTGTCAAAGCTCTTGCTTGTCTAGGTTGGAATTGTATGTTTGTTTGTGTTGTGTGTTGAATTGTCAATTTCATATCAAATAGAGTAGAAAATCATTCATATCAAATAGAGTAGAGAATCGTTCATTTCAAATAGAGTAGATAATCATTCATTGCATTAAGTTTGCATTTCAACATTACTAGGGAAGTTGTGAGGAACAATATCCCCTTTGAGGGTCATGATTTGTTCTTCACCTATGAGGTAGGGTTTGGAGGATTTTTATTAGATTAGGTTGTTTGATTTAGATTAGATTCATACATTTGCACAAGTAACCAACTACATCCAGTTGACTACTTGTCTTTAGTTTTCTTATTAGTTAGAACACATTGCTTAAAGATTAGAAAAGAACAAAAAGAGTTCCTTTGATATATTAGCTTGCTTTTATTGCTTTGATCCAAAATATTGTGAAAACCCCAAAAACATAGATTATATCTCTTTCAGTAATTAGTTTGCTTATTAAAAGTCATTTTATTTCATTTTGTATGACCATCAACGGTCCACAACTGGAAAAGACATACAGATGTGATCCATTGGTCCCACAAACCAACGAGCCAAAATTGATAACTGACATTGATACAAGCTTATGTTTGACAATCATACGCACACCTGCAACTTTTGCTGAGAAGATAGAACAACTCAATACATTAAACATAGTTGCTAATCAAGCCTACGATTATTGGACTTCCCCTGGCAACAGGGTTTGATTACGCACATGACCATCCAAGGGCCACAGCCCCTACAAGTCTTTGGTTGCGATCCTCAGGTCCCACAACCCAACGGGCCTGCCAGTCAGTTAGACATTGACACTAGTTTGATTACATTAGTATTCATATCTTCACCACTTCCACCAGATATTATTACATAACTTTCCTTACTAAACATAGCAGCCGATCAGGCTAAGACTTTCTAGACCAGACCGGAAAATCACCGTAAATACCTATGGCTTCATCATGCCTCTCAGTCTTACTTTCATGACATTGTCTAGAAATTTATACGAGGCACTCACATGTCACTTTCTGTATGCTTAATAACCAGTGAACAGAATCTCGTCTGAGCTCGACATTGATTAGAGTCTACGAGCGTCTATTATCTGAGACCGAACCATCACACCACTTCAAGTTAGGAGAGCATTCTTTTCTTTAGACTTACATATCCTGACATTTCGTGTTGAAGATATAATATTGCCCAATTATCTTGATCCTCATCACCACACACACATTCACAATCATTCTACACCGGCTGTCTTGGCATGACCTTGGGAGGTCGGGTGTGAAGAAGGTCACATGTTGATTTTTCTGTCGTATAAATTGGTGAACCCGATGTGAAGAGCTAGTTTCTAAACGTTTCCACTTTCTTCGTCCATCCTTTATTCTTCTAGTATTCTTATACCCCCTGAATATGTCGAGATATGACAATTACAGTCATCCCATCCCGGGTTTTTACATGTACCATTACCAATCAAGTATACCACAACAATCACCTTCACTTTCAACATGGGTGGACAATCTCTCATCCGCTCAAAACCCCTTGTTTTAGGGAACCAATGTTGGTTCCTCTATATGTATTGAGGAACTTGACCAAGTCACTTAGACCTATCCCCTCGAATAATCAACTTCATTTCCTTGGGTATTGTTTCGGTAGCCCATTAGCTTGCAATCTGATTAACTCCCCCATCTAGATGAGGAGTATTTAGCATGATATTCTAGGATTGAACAAAACTTCCAGAACATGCACCACTATTTTGATAGGTTACAAGTACAAGGTGATGTCCTACTTCAAAACAATAACGCTACCCCACCACCAGCTGACAATACTGCCAATAAGGGGTGGCAACATCGTGAACAATTCATAGCAAGATACCATACTCCTCAACAACCTCTGAGGGTTCAACAAAAGATACCTAAGCAAGGCTCCACCCCATCAATGAGCGATGTTATTTCAGATTTGGTAGAAAAATTCAAAGAGTTAGAGCTTGCCCAAAATATGCATAACTCATATGCAGGGCAAGCACAAACTCCTTCCCACCCGTAGAGTTACAGGAAATACCTACTACACAAAATCCTCCAGTTTACATGAATACTCAGAACCATGAAGATCTGCTTACGGGGACGGACACCTTGGGTATGCCCCCCAAGCCACATATGGATATTTGCAACAAGCACCATCTGGAAGTGTGTTCTCAAATGCCATACCAGCCAGAAATGCAATGTTCCCTGGCTTTGTGCCTTCAATTCCATATCAAGGTAATCAACCCCCCTATGTACACATGTATTCTAAATCTTTGCGGGGGGACATGTATACCTACCCAGGTCCATATGAAAAACCGTAGGGGATGTCATGCATCCCAACAAATGTCTATGTTGTCTCATTTCAACAACCGATGCAGCCCTCACCTCCCCAACAAGTATCTTCAATGGTGGAAACATACGCAATGGGGACCTATTCTGAATATCTCAAGGAACCCCTAGACTTCTCCATTCAGACAATCATGCTTCGAGACCCTTTCCTAATCTTCCAAAGTTCAAAGGGGAGGGTGATCCTAACACTCATATCAAGGCTTATGCAACAGCCATTAGAGATCTACTCCCATTGGAGGCAGTCATTGTGAAAATTTTCCCTAAGACACTAGAAGGTATTTCTCTCTACTGGTACTATAAGATACTAGAGGTTTCAATACACTCGTTTAAGCAACTTGTATCATAATTTATCAAAGCTTTTGATATGAACAAGATTTTGAGAACAGGAATAAAGGAATTCCTTTATATCAAACAATAACACAATGAGTTTGGAGCCCAATTTATTCAAAGGCAATGAAAATTTCTCTACTCCTCTGCAAGCACTCAAAATATGGATGAAACGAAAATTTGTGATTTGTTTCGTCACTCTCTCAATAGAGAGACAAAGGAAGAGGTTCAAAATTTCCCGCTAAGGAGCTATAAAGAGGTGCTAGAGGGTGCTCTTCGGATTGACCAAGTGGCCATTAATAGTGGTCGTAAGATTTATGGAACAAATGGGAATTTAGTCACTCTAAATAAAAATAATCTCAGTTACTCCAAAAACATGAAAAACAATCAAGGACCAAAGATCCTTAATAAGAGTCATGGAGTCACGGCCGACGGTGTGACTAACTAGTCCAAAAAGCCTAATGTTGTTAATCCTACAAGTACAGGCGCTACAAATAACAACAACAATAATGGAAACAATCAAAGAAACAACAATTCTCACCCTTAGTAAATGTTGTGGATTTTAATCGTCCTCAACAACAATAGCAACAACCTCAGCAACAGAGACAAACACTGACCCCAAGTCCTTGTCAATACCCAGGGGGTATCCCAACCAATTCTTAAACCAAGGGCAAGGGTTTTAAAATTTCAATTACAACAATCAACAATCAAACCATAACCATATTTTTGGATCAAAACAAGGAACAAACCAAAGGCCTCGAGATTATGACCCCGACTTATATTGTGGTTTCCATAGGGTTCATGGGCATGATGCAAGAACTTGCCGTGATTGTAATATTTTTTTGCAGCATTTGCTAGAGGACCAAAGATAGTTATTTGTTGACATGTTTTTGGCAAACCCAACATCACCCAATCAGAACGCATACATGGGACCCGTATCTCCGCAAAACACACCACTGGGGATCTTCAATGATCCTCTCCCCATACATCCAAAGGACGGTAGATTAGATCCCAATGGTTTGAATAAAGATATTGTAATAGGGACTCATAATTGTGAATCCTCAACTTCATCAAACCCACAGGTGGCACCTTATTTGGATGGTCAACAACAAATGAAGATCGTGGGATTGGTAGAGTTAGACAATGAAACCCAAATTAACACTGCTACAAGAACCAAGGATTATTAATTGCAGCCAATCCTGATTTATCTGGTTATGTCAGAAAATGCTCACGATACACTAAGTAAGCCAGTAGGGGCTTATGATCTAATTAATGATTTAACCAAGACCTTTTCACACATTTCCTTCTTGGATCTACTGAAGAATTCCCCTGCTCATCGAGCCGCTCTGTTAGAAGCACTAGGTCTCGGCCATATGATTAATGTTACCCCTCCACCAGAGGCATAGATAAATCACATAGACTTCAACGTTAGTCCTCCAGGATAGCCTGAGAGAGATATTGGGTTCGTGTTTGACATCAACAAGATGCCCATGGATGCTGAGATATCTCGTAGGGGTAATTTAGCTTTGTTTCTGCAAGTTTGGATTTATAATAACTATGTAAAGTGTCCAATGATCGATGATGGGGTAGTAGTTAACATATTCCCCTTCTCTTTTCTTTAGAAGTTAGGGTATGGGGAGACCAACCAATCCTTGACACAAAACACACTGAGAGGCTATGATAGCCTCAAGGTGACATCAATTAGAACCATAGTGTTATTGGTTACTCTCAGGCCCAAGATGGTACTCACTGAGTTTTATATTATAGACCGGGAAACCAACTATAATATGATCTTCGGCTGTCCTTGGATCCACCGCATGAAGGAAATCCTCTCCACTCTATTCTAGGAGGTCAGATTCCTGCATTTAGGGAAAGTATTTGTGGCACAAGGTGATCCAAAACCCTTTGATATACATTTGGCCATTTTAAAGAAAAGGCCAGGGGTTCACTCTGTATTCAATCTTCCCATGAATCAGTTAAAAAAGCATAATAGCGCAGTACCAAAAGAAAAACTAGTTCCTACAACGGAGTTAAAAGTCACAGGTTTGATCGAAGGCATTCCAACAGTCAAGGATGAAATTGCTATTGTAGAGACATTGTCACTAGAACCACATCAAATATTGTCGAGCTCTTAGAGAAGGATTTTCCTATTCTCCACCCCTTCGATTCTATGGGTATGGGACATGCCTTGGGACTTGGTTCCCTTCTAGTAGTTTAGGTTTGCATGGTTAAGGTAACTAAGGTAAAGGGGAAAGGTACAAAGGATGACTCAACTTCCATATTTATGGCTAGTTACTGGACTCTCCATTTTGATGGAGCCAAGTGTCATTTTGGCATCGGGGAAAGCGCGATCCTTAATTCACCCGAAGGAAGGATTCTACCTTTTTCTTTCAAGTTGAATTTCAAATGCACAAACAATGGGGCTGAATATGAGGCTCTCCTATTAGGTCTCATTGTAGCTAAGAGAATGGGCATCCTCAATATTAGGGTGTTCAGTGATTCACAACTAGTCACAAATAAGATATCTGAAGTATATGAGACTAGATTTGAACATCTACAACTTTATAAAACAACAATGCTAGGTCTGACAAAAGGCTTCAATTTCATCTCAATTGAAGCGATTCCATGTGAACAAAACCTTCTTATAGATTCTATAGCAACTTCTACTTCATGTTTCACCCCAAGTAGTGACCTGGAAGATAACAACTTCACAGTTTCGGTTCGCACTGAACCCTAGATTTGTAAAGCACCAATGACCCCAATGTCAACATATGTAGAAACCGAGAGTCACCCTGATTGTTCAGAGCATGTTAATAGTGATGAATCAACTTTAAGTTATTTAAACACTTTGGCAGAACTATATCTTCCCTATCACGAGATAGACCTTTCCTTGATTTCGCATTCCTCTTCTTATTTTGGGAATCCCGTGATCAAATCTTCCCCGGGAAGGGGTCTTGAGATTTACGAGGTATAAGAAAAAGGGGATTTAGAGTTACCTCCGGCCCCACCTGAGTTTAAAGAGGGAAATTCCTCCTTAATCGAGGGAACAATTGATATAAACATTGGAACAAAGGAAGAACCAAAGATTTTGAAACTAGGATCCTCTTTAACTCTAGAGGAGTTGGAAATACATACCTAGATTCTCAAAGAACATCAAAATTCTTTTGCATTTAGTTACAAAGAAATGATGGGAATTGCACCACATATCGTAGTACACAATCTCGTCACCAAATTGGATGTAAAGCCGATTAAGTAAAATTCGAGACCCATGAAGCCAAAAGTGGCCCTCATGGTGAAAGAAGAAGTAATGAAACTTCTCCAGGTGGGATTTATCAAGTCAATCGATTATTCACAATGGGTATCTAATATCGTCCCCGTTCTCAAAAAGAATGGAAAGATCCATATTTGTATAGACTTCCGGGACATTAACAAAGCTTGCCCCAAAGATGATTTCCCATTACCATCCATCAATGATATCATTGATGCAAAAACTAGATTTGAATTGTTGTCTCTCATGGATGGGTTCTTGGGATATAATCAAATCAAAATGTTGAAGAGGATCAAGATAAAACTAAATTTATAACTCCTTGGGGAACCTACTGTTATGTTGTCATGCCATTTGGTCTTAAGAATATTGGCACCACATACCAACGAGAAATGACATACATATTCCATAATCTTATTCATAATATTGTGGAATCCTACATGGATGACCTAGTGGCCAAGGCCAGGAAGCGCTGCGATGATCCAAAGGTGCTTTGTATCATCCTTTCGTGCTTAATCGAGTATGACGTCACATTAAATCTAGAGAAATGTGTATTCAGTGTAACATGAGGCAAGCTTCTGGGTTACATTATATCTTCACGAGGGATTGATGTCAACCCAGTCAAAATTCAGGCTGTGTTAGAAATGGTTCCACCATCAGACGAGTCTGGTATTAGATATTTTCTTTGGAAACTTGGTGCAATCTGAAGGTTCATCCCTGACTTAACCTTTTCTATTCATCCAATCAACAATTTTTTGAAAAAGGATTGTAGCATTGATTAGATAGAAGAATGCAACGAGGCCTTCGAGGTAGTTAAACGATTTTTGTTATCCCCTCCCATGCTAATTCCGCCTAGATTGGATCGCTCGTTGATCTTGTACTCATGAGCTACACATGTTTCTCTAGCCTGCATGTTGGCTCAAGAGGATGACAGTAAACGAGAACGTGTAGTTTATTTTATTACTCAAATGTTACTTGATAATGAAACATGTTACACACAGGAAGAAAAGGAATGCCTTGCCATAGTCTTTGTAACAAAGAGTTTAAGGCATTATATGTTGAATCAAGAAACAAGGGTCATTATTAAGACATACCACTTGTGGACATTCCTCATGTAAGGATCCTTGTCTAAAAAGTTTGGGCGTTTCATAACCTTAATGGGTGAGTTCAAACTAACATTTGTAAATTAGAAATCCGTTAAGGGACAAATCATTGCAGACTGGTTAGCTGAAAATCCATTGGGTGGAGGTGATCTAGTAGATTTACATTTTCCCAATGAGTGCGTGCACTTTGTCAAAACCAGGCCCCCTATTTCTTTATGTTCTTGGTATACCGACATTGTTAATTTCATCATGGACCACACATATCCAAAAGGCGTAACATCGAAACGAAGAAGGTGTGTTAGTGTGAAATCACAAAACCCCCAAATGAGTTATGGATCTACTTTTCTAAGGCAGGGTCATTTGGTGTGATTTGCATAACATTGGATTATTACCCAAGTTATGGGACTTGCAAATGGGAATGATCTTCTAGAGAAGGTCGGTTCCTCTTCCTACTCCTACTGCTAAACTACTTCTAAGGAAGGAAATTCGAATATCTACTCCTAATCTAACAATTCCAAGGGATCAAGGACAGAGAGAGCATGAAAATAAAGAAATCCTACACTACATAGGTGATAGCACCAAGAAAAGGGAACTGTTGATCACAAACCCAACTACCTGAAATGGAGAGAGGTGAGAAATGGAGAGGAAAAATATATGCATCATAGACCAAGGATAAATTTCACACAAAAAACCATTTCAAACCCATTAAACATAGCTCCCAAAACTTGCAATGGACATCAGAGATATGCACAGTATACCCTGTACTGGTGAGAGGTGAGAAGAGGCAACAAAATGAGCAAATGATGGACAAAACACATCTTGAAATAGATTTTATTGCTTTAGTAGTTCACACAGTACACCATTAATGAGCAAGAGGTAAGAACATGCCATTACAAAGCCAAGGGAAGAGGCTTAAACTCTTTATTCGACCCTAGAGAAGAAAGAGAGAGGGGGGTAGGGAAGAATAATGTACAACCCTTTACAATGAATCATGCCCCTGTATTTATAGATTTGATCAGAGAGAAGAAAGAGAGAGAGAAGCGAGAGAAGTGGGTTGAAACTCAACCACTGTTGTTAATGCTTCTGATAAAATATTCCCCAAATCCGTCTTTACTGCATGATTCCTTGATTTGGAACCTTGAAAGAAGAGGAAACGGTGGAAACAGATCAAATCTGATCTGGTTATTGAGATAGATGGATCCTGCATTGAAGTCCGGAAGATGTTTCCTCCATTTCCTTCACCTAACCTCCTCAAAAATAAATTCTTAGACCTCCATGGCGTGGGTGAGGCCGAGATCTTTCCAATGGTGTCAAATTTGTAATATTACGAGCCATGAGTCGAAAGATATGCCCCTTCAAAGTTTGTATCAGATCCGTACAAATGGATGGGGAAAACAGTTTGAAAATGGGTCCCCTTTTTGAGATGGGACATGTGGTAACCAGATTAGAGCAAAATTTGGGTTTGCGGGTCCGTAATTTAACTTTACCCCTTTTTACAAAATGTAAAACTCAAAAAACCCCCGCGGCCCTGAAGCTTTGCCTTTTGACATTGCTTGACCATTTTCCCCTGCCTCCATTTCATCCTAAGACACATGGAGATGCGGCACTTGTTTGAGATTCTATTTTTGGATTCACTTTTGTAGGAGCGCCGTTAGGACAAGTGGTTCCCTCTGCTAGCTCTTCCATACTTAGTCGATTCTGGATTCTTTCATGAATTGTTTTGAGCCTGAAGACCTCTGATCCTTGTCATTTTTCCTTTCTTGCTCCTAGCCTCTCTTATAGCACTTCCTCTTCTTCTCTGACCCTGCAATTCCATTTTTGAGTCCTCCCTTGACCCCTTAAATAGATTTAAGATATGGAAACATTCAGAAGAATTGTTTCTTCTACTTCTTCTTGTGCAGGGTCGAATTTTACTTTCTCGAGCCTCTATTTTCACTTTGCCTAGTTCTGGAAATTGAGCTTGTGGGTATGAGTCGTTTCCTTCATAATTTCCTTATGTGCAGGAGTTGTCTTGACCAAATTTTCCCAGGGGGTGAATTTGGGATAACAATTTGGCAACTCACGGGGACATCTTCTTGGTAGATGAAGAAACCAATGACCTTGAAGCATCCATTGGGCATGGAGTCTTCCTGATAAATACGAAACTGATTTGAAATTTTAGAGATCTGACCTCTAAGCCTCTTGGAAACCCATTGAACTTGGAGTTAAACTTCACCAAAATCCAACTGAAATGGACTGTGCAAGAGCAAAACAACAACACCAAAAACTATGTATAAACTTAAAATCATACATACCCCAAGTGGGATATGTAGAGCGTGAAAAAACACTTCTTTTGCTGAAAACAAACCTACCTACTCTACTCTAACCAAGAGCAAAGGGAACTCAAACAAAACCTGTAATTGGTAGGGAGAAATAACTTCCCTTCCTCAAAAATAGAAGCCATGCAACTGATTTGGCACTGAACATGGCTGGTTAAATGAATGAAAAAATAACTACAAGCTTATCTTCCACCCAAATCACCAAAGTATCAACTGAAGACAAAACCAATACCTCTTTTAGTTACTCTACATTTGGATTGAAGAGGTATGACAGCTAATCCTTGGTGCTTTGTAGCTCATCCTCATGCCCTGAAGTAGGCATGACTGGTTTTGGTTTCTCCTTTGGCTCCAATTGAAGCTAAGTACCTAATTGGGCATGGTCTGATCCTTTGGATGTGCCCATTTCTCTGAAATTCAACTCCAAAAATGGAGTCTTCTTATGGACCTTCTTGAGTGGATGGTGTGAGGGAGATGATGACATCCTCCTGTCTTTTCTCTTCCTCCTCCTTTGAAGATCATGGAAGATCAAGATCTTCCAACCTTGGTTCCAGAGGGCCGTTATGAGATGCAGGTTTTTGTGCTTGAATATTCTTCTTCATGGCATCCTCTCGATCTACAACTTGCTCACCATGTTTTCTCTCTTCCTCAAACATTAAGATTGAGAGATCAAACTCTTCTTCAACGTCAGAGCTTGAAGAGGATGAAGTGGGAGGAAGAACTGAAGGTTCCCTTATAGCCTGCTCCACACTTAAAGCCTTTGGAACTATATGGTCCTCTTCCATTATGGGTTCATTAATCAAATCAGGCCCTTGAAATTGAAGCAAAAAATCTTCAATGTTGCCTTCTTCATTAAGTGGCCTCAACACTGATCTGATCTCTCCCAGCTGCTCCTCTTCAATGGGGCTTGGGACTGATTGTTCCTCCTCTTGTTCTTTCTCTTCTTCTGCTACAAACTCAACCTCAGCCACCACTGGTTCTTCAATCTTGACTTCCTCTATTGGCTTGACCATCAAGGGGATCTTTGTAAACCCAAATTTGGCATCCCAACTCTTCAGATTGTCTTTCATTTCTTTTATATTGGGCTGCTCTTCTTGTTATTCTCCTTGACTAGATTCTTGAGTCTCTTCCCAATATAGTCTTGGGAAAGCAAGAGGAGTGGAAGGTTGGGGTTCAACCATATTTGCAATTGTTTGTGATGGGAAGGGAGGTGCAACTTCTTGTTTGTTTGGACGAGGTGAATGTTTGGAAGGGAAAAGGACAGAAGAACTGAGATGAGGTGGAAGACTAGGAGATGGATAAATGAAATCAACACTTGGGGCAGCAAGTGAGGGGCTTGACTCCCGCCTCTACTGAAATGATAAAGATTGAGGGAGAGAAAATGAAAGGCAGGGAGCTGGTGATTGACTTACCCATTGACAAGGTTGTCCCGCACTTTTCTCATAAGCCCTAATGTCCTCAATCCACTGTGTAAGCTAAGGCAACACTTTAACCATGATGTCAAGCTTATCTTGAGGGCTGTAATGTCTTAGAAAAGGGGCCTTCCCAATGGACAAGGTTCCCTGTAGCCAATCTCGAATTCCTTCATTCATGTTATTCCCCTTGATTGAACCATGCCAGCCTCCATTTTTTTGAATCTTCTCCAGTAGACCAACATCTTCTACATAACTATCACCATCATATGTGTCCCCTTGTTCTTGATAAGCTTCGTAGCCAAACTGACTTTGACTCTGCTCATATGGGTAAGCGTAATGGTCATGGATATGATAATAATGCTAATTTGGAGGAGTTAGGAAATGCATTGGAGGTGGATTGTATTGTTGTAAGTGTGAGTTCTATGAAGGGAATGAAGTCATGATTGCACAACCTCATGGAATGGGAGAAAATGAAAGAGATGGAAGAAGAAAATGGATGAAATGAGTGGAAATGGATGGAAAAGGTCTACAACTCAGAGAATGAGTTTTTGACCAGATGGAGTCGCTATATGTGCCTGAAAGTGCCTCCAAAGGCCGAAATATTCACCAATAGCATATTGAACCTGATGAAGTGAAGTCGTAAGGTGCTTTAGACCTATTCCACTAGGCGTGCCAAAACTGTTAGTGTGAAATCACAACACCCCCAAATGAGTTATGGATCTACTTTTCTAAGGCAGGGTCATTTCGTGTTATTTGTATAACATTGGATCATTCCCCAAGCTATGGGACTTGCAAATGGGAATAATCCTCCAGATAAGGTTGGTTCCTCTTCCTAATCCTAGTGCTAAACTACTTCTAAGGAAGTAAATGAGACTATCTACTCCTAATCTAACAATTCCAAGGGGCCAAGGAGAGAGAAATCATGAAAATAAAGAAATCCTACACTGTGATAGCACCGAGAAAAGGGAACTACTGATCACAAACCCAACTACCTAAAATGGAGAGGGTGAGAAATGGAGAGGATGGACAAATGCATCACAGAAAAAGGATAAAGTTCACACACACAACTCCCAAAACCTGCAATGGACATCAGAGATATGCACGGTATACCCTACAATGGTGAGAGGCAAGAAGAGACAACAAAATGAGCAAAGGATGGAACAAAACACATCACGAAATAGATTTTATTGCTCCAAGAGTTCACACATTACACCATTAATGGGCAAGAGGCAAGAAAATGCCATTACAAAGCCAAGGGAGGAGGCTTAAACTCCTCATTTGACCCTGGAGAAGAAAGAGAGGGGGGGCAAGGCAGAAGAATGAACAACCCTTTACAATGAATCATGCCCTGTATTTATAAATTTGATCGGAGAGAAGAAAGAGAGAGGGAAGTGGGAGAAGTCGGTTGAAAATCAACCACTGTTGTTAATGTTTCTTATAATATATGCCCCAAATCCATCTTTACTACATGATTCCTTGCTTCGATGCCTTAAAAGAAGAGGAAACGGTGGAAACAGATCGAATCTGATCTGGTTGTTGAGACAAATGGATCCTACATTGAAGGCCCGAAGATGTTTCCTCCATTTCCTTCACCTAACCTCCTTAAAAATAAAGTCTCAGACCTCCATGGTGTGGGTGAGGCCGAGATCTTTCGAATGGTGTCAGATCTGTAATATTTCAAGCCCTGAGTCGAAAGATATGCCCCTTCGAAGTTTTTATTAGATTCATACAAATGAACAGGGAAAACAGTTTGAAAATGGGTCCCCCTTTTGATATGGGACACGTGGCAGCCAGATTAGAGAAAAAATCAGGTTTGCAGGTCCATAATTTACCTTTTCGTGAAACACAAAACTCAGAAAACCCCCACGGCCCTGAAGATCCACCTTTTGACTCTGCTTGGCCATTTTCCCCTGCCTCCATTTCATCCTGAGACATATGGAGATATGGCACTTGTTTGAGCTTCTCTTTTTGGATTCATCTTTGGAGGAGCGTCATTAGGACATGTGGTTTCCTCTACTGGCTCTTCCATACTTAGTCGATTCTAGATTCTTTCCTGAACGGTTTTGAGCTTGAAGACCTTGGATCCTTGTCATTTTTCCTTTCTTTCTCCTAGCCTCTCTTGTGGCACTACCCCTTCTTCTCTGACCCTGTAATTCCATTGTTGAGTCCTCCCTTGACCCTTTAAATAGAGTTAAGATATGGAAACATTCAGAAGAACCGTTTCTTCTATTTCTTCTTGTGCAGGGTTGAATTTGACTTTCTCGGGCCTCTATTTTCACTTTGCCTAGTTTTGGAACTCGAGCTCGTGGTTCTGAGTCATTTCCTTCATAATTTCCTTATGTACAGGAGTTATCTTGACCAAATTTTCCCAGGGGGTGAATTTGGGATAACAAGGCTATTACGTGTCATTTCCGCTAAGTATGTTATTTTGGAACAAGTTCTCTACCACAGAGCCTTTGACAGAATGTTACTAAGATGTGTTGATGCCGAAGAATCCAAAAGGACTCTTTATGAGTCACACAACGGAGTATGTGCAGGTCACTTTGGCGGCCACACCACTGCTCAAAAGATACATCAAATGGGCTATTTCTGGCCCACTCTATAACATGACGTAGTAGAGTTTGTGCACAGATGTCACAAGTACCAAGAGTTCTCCCACGAGATCCACATACCGGCACAAGCTTTGCAACCAATCACAAGCCCGTGGATCTTTTCCACATGGGGCCTAGATTTGATAGGGAATTTTTCTCCCTTGTCAGCAGATGGCCATAACTTCATACTCACGGCCACATAATACTTTACCAAGTTGGTAGAGGCCATGCCCCTTACCACCGTACCTGGCTCTGTAATCACTAAGCTCATCCTGAACCAAATCATTTGTAGGTACGGGGTGCCACAAGTCATTATTTCTAATAATGACACGTATTTCAAAAATGATGAGGTGCATGAGTTTCATACAAAGTTCAAAATAAGTCATCACACGGCTTCTCTCTACTATCCTTAGGCTAATGGACAAGTTGAGGCTACAAATAAGACATTAAAGACCATCCTTCTCAAAACCGTTAAGGAGAATAAGCGAGATTGACACCTAAAGTGTTTTCCAGCCTTGTGGGCCTACCAAACATCAGTTAGAACACCAACGGAGGTAACCCAATTTTCGTTAGTGTTTCATGCTAAGGTGGTTTTGCCACTCGAATTTGAAATACCTAGTCTCTGTATTTCACTACACGAGATCTTGGGGGAGGAGGGTTATCGAGAAGCACGACTCTCCCAATTAGAAAGTCTCGATGAAGATAGACTTAACATGAAACAATGACACAACGTTTACACTGACCGGATGGCTTAGAAATACAATAAGAAAGTTTATGAACATGAAATCTATGAAGGATATTTGGTATTAAGACTCGGTAGCCGGATAGATAAAAAACCGGTGAGGGAAGGAAATGAAGACCTAGGTTGTTACGTCCATATTGAGTAGTAGAAGATTACAAAAATGGGGCATTTTACCTATGTACACTAGAGGGTGAGGATTTTAGTGAATCTGTGAACTCTCTTCACCTAAAGAGGTACTACACATGATTCACTAGCATTTTCATATGTACATTACTACATCTACATTGCATTTTCATCTGCCAATTCATTTTTTAAAATTTGTGATCAAGGGATTTATTCTTATAGAAACTCCTAAAAACTTCTGAAAAGCATTGGAAAAACATTTGAATCATGTCTCTTAAAATTTTCATGGTTTCATCAATTATTTATGAATCAATTCATCAGTTCAAGCAAGATAAGACAAAGTTTTGACCGTGATCATACCAAGGCCTGCATACTTGGTTCTGATTATAGTTTCTTTCTAGGTTAGGTGTCTTTTCCTTTAGTATGTGGTAGAAGCTTCATGGTGTCACATCTATCCCATGAAAATATATTTGGAAATAAGAACATACTAAACATTTTGTCTAGATAAGTAAGTCAAATGCAAGTCCACAAAAAATTTTTATTTTACACATTTTTTTCCCTACCAACCTTCAGTGTTGAGCTTGCATCTCTTAATGGTGATGTAGGGTTGGTAAAGGAGAGAAATTACCTTACTTACCTATTCCTTGTCTGTGATGATGAGCCCATGCTTTCTCCTAGTAGCATGGGGTAAGGAATATGGGGTCTCGTTGACAAACTTAACAGTTACAAATAATTCACTCAAATATTGTGAGTTCATAAGTCAATAACAAAGTGAGTTAGATGTCTAAAATTCCAAAAGAGATTAAAACCCCAAACCCATATTTTTTCAACCAAGTAGCCATCTAAGGATCCAAGTCTAGATAAACTGCAAAGCAATTCACATTCTAAACTATGAGGTAGCTTGAGTAGGATAGGGTTGTAGCATCTCAATTTGGTTCTATCAAACCTTTGTCTTTATCTCATCACTATCATTCAAAAAAATTCGTAACTTGTGCCCTTCCTAGCTCTTGGTGTTGATCCCTCACATCCTATTGGTTGTGTGGGGTCAAGAGTGGGGTAAGTACATCTTCTTATCATGTCATTTTATCACCACGTTTTTCCAAGAAAATATGAGGTATCAAAGGTTACTTAAAGAAGCTAAAGTTCGAATATCACATTGTGTTCGCATCATCATATATCAGCATTATGAAGTAAAAAAATAAATCATTCTGTTATCATTTCACATCCATTGCATACATTATGAAAAGCATAGAAAAGTGGAAGTTCTAAATATCTAGAGTACACATGAGAGATAAACCAAAAGAAATCAACTCAGATATATTGGAATATCGAACCAAAAATAAGAGTATGTATATATCATGGTGAGTCAAGTTTGTAGACAATGTCACCATGCACTAGGCATGGTCAAAATGCTCACAAGGATCCCGAAACATACCAAAAAAATCGTATAAATGGCCAAAAAAATGTCATCAAAGCAATAAAAATGGCCCTATGGCCTGTCAGTCCCTATGAGATCCCTCGGATGGCACTCAGATGTGTTTGGGGCTCCTACTGTAGCTACGACGATGCTAGGAGTAAACAGAATGATGTGTTTTCTCATGGTGGTGTCTGTTTCCCATGGCCTTGTTGCGAGAATGGCTTCATCTCAT
This sequence comes from Taxus chinensis, assembly GCA_019776745.2. Lineage (NCBI taxonomy): Eukaryota > Viridiplantae > Streptophyta > Pinopsida > Cupressales > Taxaceae > Taxus > Taxus chinensis. Next base: position 215,419,537 of record CM034152.1, on the reverse strand, counting down.
CAAATTCTCGGCAGTCTCATACTCAGCCACCTAAGTATGGAGGGAATTCACTATCTCTGCTACCTTCCATATAGGGGCTACTATGTCAGTATGTCTACATACAACTAATGGGTGGCCCAAATCGGCAGTTAGCTTAGCTTGGGTCTTCCCTAAGGGGATCAGTAGAGTATCCATGCATACCCGATAGATGAGCTCTTGCCACTCCTATGTCATCACTGCAAGAAGAAAGCAAGAAGTGATAAGTTAGGAAAACAAAAGAAGAAAAGAGATACAAGTCAACATTCCTAACAAAAAAAGAGAGTATTAAAATTACTCGGGTCTCTAAGCATCCAAGTAAGGTTAGTAGCTACTATTGTTGATGCTGCTAGGGACTGCAGGGCTTCTCCAAAGCCAGAATTGAATTGTTGTCCTATCACGGACTCATTGTCCCCCTCTACACCATGAGGAAGTGTCGACTCGGAGAGTAAGGTCTCTCTCTCAGCACTAGCCTCCTCGTGTGCTGCTCTCAGCATCTCCTGAGTGTCATGCCACTCAAGGTCACTCTCCTCCTCCTTTACATGGGATTCCTCACTAGTCCCAACTCCAACTCCCTCATCCTCCGTTTCCTCTCCAACTGACTCCTCCGTCTCATCCTGGGTATCCTCCTCAGAGTCGGTTTCTAGACCAATAGGCTCATCCTACTCCTTGCTATGAGCAAGAGAGAACACAATCTAAAGTAAGGGTGCTTGAAGAGCACCATCTTCCTGGCGAGCATGGACCACCCATCTTACTGCAATGGGCACACCCGGAATGACCATTGTCCAAACAGGATCCCCTCTAGGGCTCTTTCGGGCCCCCTGAATGGTCCTATAAACTGGAGCGAAGAGAGGGATTATATTAATGTATGGAAGGCCAAACTACTAAGAGACCCGATTAAATGGGTGGACCTCAAGTCTCCCTGCTCTATCAACCACCTCACCTATCGAAGAGCAAGCCACTATGGTGGTCACCTCCACTCCCCATATCCCTGCCATATCCTGATAAGGTGTGCCAGTCATGTCTTCCATAGTCAGGGAATCCATATGCTGATGTGGCATCCTAAGTAGTGACATACCTATCCATCTAGCTACCCAAACAACCCCTGGATCTGATACTAGTACTCCCCTACCATAGGGGATGGAATACTCATAGACCTAACTCATCACAAGAGTGGGGTGGCTCAATGACTACCCTTGTCATCTAACCACCATGTATAGATCATGGTAGGTGGTCCCCAAGATAGCTATGCCCCAAGAATATTTACAGCCATGCCCCTCAATCTACACAATCATAGGAGCCCAACAATACAAGAGGGTATCACCACCCTTGTCCTTGATCAATTGAGAGGACAAGATGCCCATGATTGCTTTACATATGACAAGAATGGGAGCGGTGGCAATGGACCAAAACTTCATTCCCTTCTTTGAGCCAGATAAAATAATGGCATCTCCCATATATGTAGCCCACTACATCATCACATCCCTGGACCCCGATGTCTCCAAAGTCAGTCTCCTCCCAAGCATCGAGAGCCCAAGGATACAATATACATGCTCCAAGGTGATAGTCCACACACCATTGGACACCTAGGAATCGGAAAGTGTTATGGTCTGCATCCCAATAGGAAAATAAGTCACATAGAATGTGACTAACATGAGCAATGTGGGGAACCTATGCAATCCTCCAAATACCAGTCCTCTAAAGAAGATCCATCTCATCATGTGTCAGCTGATCTAGGATACCACGGAGCCAATCATACTCCCTCTCCCAACTCCATCTAATGTACTCCTACATTCACCAAAACACGGGAAAAGAGCAAGTGAGTAACATGAACCAAATAATAAGCTCGTCAAAAAAATCACAAAACATGAAAAATCTAAAAAAAATCAATTAAAAAACACGTTTGGTCATTCTGTTCAGAACTGCCACCTAGTGCAGGGCGGCGGTCCTAGACCGATTTTCCAAATACGTCTTTTACCTTTAAAATGCTCAAAAAGACAATAAAAAGACAAATTTTGATGAAATAAAAGCATGCCCTATGCCCCCCCCCACAGAGACTCATTTAAAATTAAAAAAATTGAAAATAATCCCCCTAGGCGAACTTCTCAACATTTTTACATTTAGGGTATAAAAGGACAAAAGTGAAAATAACCTAACTTTGACCATGTCGGTCGATCTCTCGCACGTGGAGGCATGGTCATGATATTTTCATGGTTGTATCAATTGTACTCTTGTAAAAAATGATCGCCATGGGTCTAGAGCTCCGAATTCACCAAATCAAATAGCACAAATTCATTGAAAATGAGTTATTTCAATATATGTGTTGTTTTAACCTTGTTTTGAGTGTTTGTGTTTGCAAGGATAAATCATTGCCGCATGCATATTTCTATATCCCCACATAGATGGTAAGCCCTATTTTTGTTTTGATGTAGTGTTTATTTTTCAATATTTTATCTATCTGCAGTTGAGTCTTCTTTTCTCTTGCAGGCAGCGGGAGTTTGGACGATGAGATTTTGACATACGGGCATGTTAGGTATAGCTTCTAACTCCCCATTTTGGGAATGCCATACTTGGACTCTACATTTTACGCCTTTTCATGGCTAAGATGATTCTCCAAGGGGGAAATATGTATGCACCCAAAATTACATGTGTTACAGTGTCAGAAAATTGTTAAAAAATTCCCCAATGATGATTCAGTTACTTTCAAGAAGGTGTTCGAGCTCCAATTTCCATTCGTAGTGTATATTTCTTGCCTAGATATATTTACTTAGCCTTCCCATGCTTTCTTCCAGCTTCTTGCTCTTTCTCCACATTTTTTGACCTTCAATACCAGGACCGCCACCCTGCCTAGGCGGTGGTTCTGAAAATGCCACCCAAAACAAGGTGGCGGTCCTATAACCACCGCCCTGCGCAGGGTGGCGGTCCTACCCACTTTTTCTAGATTCTTCACACATGTTTTAAACATGTGATGGTTCACTTAACTTGAATTTTTGCATGCATCTGTGAGCCTAATTTTCTAAAATTAGCTTTGATTGCTTGGTTCTCCTTCCTCCTATTTTTAGATAGATTTAATGGGTTGGAACTACTCCTTCTTGCCTTGTGCATGAAGGCACCTCACATCCTCCATTCCTATATATTCCATGCTTGTATTCAAGAAAAATGTCCTAAGAATTTTGTGTATCTTGCATTGTATTGATGTTACCATCTTGCTAGGAATTGCATAGCCAAACTCTGATCTCTTGTGTTATCTCTCTTATGCTTGCATTGCATCCGGATTGCCATCGAGCTACCATTACTCAAGCACCATCCTCCTAATGTTGTTCTTGCATTCCCAATATGTTAGACTCACATGAACACTCAGAGAAATAAATGAACATACTGAGGGGACAGATACAGACATAACTAAATTTACCAAATCTCTTACTTGTCCAGGTTGGAATTGTATGTTTGTTTGCCTTGTGTGTTGAATTGTCAATTTCATATCAAATAGAGAAGAAAATTATTCATATCAAATAGAGTAGAGAATCGTTCATTTCAAATAGAGTAGATAATCATTCATTTTAGTAAGTTTAACTTTCAACATTACCAAGGAAGTTATCAAGAATAACAGCCCCTTTGAGGGTCATGATTTGTTCTTCACCTCTTAGGTAGGGTTTGGAGGATTTTTATCAAATTAGGTTGTTTGATTTAGATTAGATTCATACATTTTCACAAGTAACTAGCTACATATGGTTGACTACTTGTCTTTAATTTATTTATTAGATTAGAACACAGTACTTAAAGATTAGAAAAGAACAAAAAGATTTCCTTTGATATATTAGCTTGCTTTTATTGCTTTGATCCAAAATATTGTGAAAACCCCAAAAACATAGATTATATCTCTTTCAGTAATTAGTTTACTTATTAAAAGTCATTTTATGTCATTTTTTATGAACATCAATGGTCCACAATAGGAAAATGCACACAGTTGTGATCCATTAGTCCCACAACCCAACGGGCCAGAATTGATAACTAACATTGATACAAGCTTATGTTTGACAATCTTATGCACACCTGTAACTTTTTTTTAGAAGATAGAACAACTCAATACACTAAACATAGTTGTTAATCAAGCCTATGATTATTAGACTACCCCTAGCAACAGGGTTTGATTACGCGCATGACCATCCAAGGGCCATAGCCCCCACGAGTCTTTGGTTACAATCCTCAGGTCCCACAACCCAACGGGCCTGCCAGTCAGTTAGACATTGACACTAGTTTGCTTACATTAGTATTCATATCTTCACCACTTCCACCAAATATTATTACACAACTTTCCTTACTAAACATAGCAGCCGATCAGGCTAAGACTTTCTGGACCAGACCGTAAAATCTCCTGTAAATACCTATGGCTTCATCATGCCTCTTAGTCTTACTTTCATGACCTTTTCTAGAAATTTATAAGAGGCACCCGCAGGTCACTTTCCGCGTGTTCAACAACCAAAAAATAAAATCTCGATCGAGCCCAACATCGATTGGATTCTATGAGTGGCTATTATCTCAGACTGAACCATCACACCACTTCAAGTTAGGAGAGCATTCTTTGCTTTAGACTCGCAGATCCCGATATTTTGTGTTGAAGATATAATATTTCCCAATTAGCTTGATCCCCATAACCACACTCACATTCACAATCATTCTACACCAGTTGTCTTGGCATGACCTCGGGAGGTCGGGTGCGAAGAAGGTCACGTGCTGATTTTCTGTCATACAGCAACTCTTGAAAGTTCCATGACCCTAAATGAGGTATGATTGACTTGCATATATAGGCTTTTGATGATTGTTATGTTGTGCAAGGCCGATCAAGGGGGAATATTAAACCATATGAAGATGATGTAACTAAAATTTTTGGTACATAATGTATTGGTCCAAAACCATAGAATAGGTCGGGTTGAAGATTTGTACAAATTGACCCAAACTAGTGGTTTTAACATGAAGGGAAAATCACAGCTTTTATTTCTAGGTTGAAGGATAACTATCTTTAGATGTATTTTATGTTATAAAACCTTACGAACTAATGAAAAAGATGTATGCAAATATGATAAAGTAACCGAAGAGCTATCAGGGTGAGCTAAGTAAGAGTGTGGAGAGTGTTTTTTTGTATATAAGCGTGTAATTTCAATATTAACAGTGTCAAAGGATAGATTTCCAAATTTGAGTGTTTATATTTTCCCTTCCTTTAAGTATGAAATGAAAATTGCATGCTTAAAGGAAAAGATACGTAGGAGTTTGTAGACACATTTTGTATTTTTTTTGCAATAACGTTGTTTTGTAATATCCCATTGTGTTGGTGATAGAACGCTCCAAAATGAAACCTATAACATAGAGTGTAGTCAATGCCCAAATTAGGAAAATAAACTTTAACTCAAAATGTAATAAAAGAACTATAAAAATATGTGTAAAAAGAAATTATAAAAGAGATCAAAACAAGGAAGGAATATACCTATTTTTCTTATGGAGGTAAATTTATCTTGAAGAATTGGGGGTGATTAGTCCCTAATTGTGCTAAGGAGAGGTTGATGTGCTAGGTATACTAACCCAACACACAAATACTGAAAAGAAGAACCAAAAGAGGATCCAAAGAACTCTTGCCTAAGGAGGAAAACTATGTATCAAATCCATTCAACAACTATGATATCTTCTCCTAAATTGTAAAGAGGATATAAAATTCTACCCATGAAGAACTTAGTTGCTTTACCACCTTCAATAACCTCACAAACCATACCACTACAAATGGATATAATCCTAATTTTGTAACTATGAAGAGAGAGAGAGAGAGAGAGAGAGAGAGAGAGAGAGAGAGAGAGAGAGAGAGAGAGAGAGAGAGAGAGAGAGAGAATGAAAGACTTCATGTCCCCTAAAATTGTACCAAACTGAATCAACCTAGATATGAATCCTTATAAAAATGTTGGAAAATCTATAGAAATTTTCCCCTAGGAAAAACCATATGGTAGGGCTATAAATTCCATATGGTCCTGACCATACTATACGGTCTTGAGCCTCTATAGATTTTTTTGATTTTATATGTTTAAACCTAATTATGATGTACTCTTGTTTTCCCATTCATATTTTTGTGCCCAAAAATATGCCTATATCTTCCATAAATGTAGAATAAGGTCCCAAATGATTTCCGTGACTTTTGAGGCACGTGTGATGAAGAATTTGAGCACACAACTCAAAAGGAAAGATGTATACCCATATCTAAGATAATAATAACCTGTGAATAACCTCTTAAGATCTGATGTGGTGGCCACTAAGAGGAAACCACACTTGCAAAAGGGGATGCGTTTGGTAGAAACCATGGTGCAAAAACAATAACACCAAGAACAATATGCATGATAACAAAAATAGTGTTAATACAATGAAACAATAGTAACAGCAATATAATATGATGTGTTAGTATAAAACCATTGCATTCAATGTAGGAAACAAGCACCAAACATGTCGAAAATTGTCACACAAAAAGGAAAAAAATATTGGAAATATGGGACACCCACGATGTCATAAGAAAATCAAGTCTTGTGATCCTACAAACAAGAGATACAAAACCATACACAAAGGCATTATACTACAAACATGGGATACCCATGGTGTTGCGAGACAATCAAGTCCCTTAGGCCATAATTATAGTATGATGAAAGCATACACATACACAACTATCAAACATATATGAAAATAAAGTGTAGCAATATGCGATGAAAAACATATGATATATGAAGGAGTTAGCAATGATTATAAGTGTTGCACAAGAATAATGTATTTGTTATCTTTTGGACTAATAGGACTAACACATAATTCTTGTGCAACATTTACAATCATTGCTAACTCCTTCATTTATCATATGTTTTTCATTGCATATTGCTACGCCTTATTTTCATATATGTTTGACAGTTGTGTGTGTGTATGCTTTCTTCATACCATAACCATATGATATATGAAGTAGTTAGCAATGATTGTAAGTGTTTCACAAGAATCATGTGTTAGTCCTATTAGTCCAAAAGATAACAAATACATTATATATATATATATATATATATATATATATATATATATATATATATATATATATATATATAAAATTGAGCATAATGAGGAACTAAAGGAAATATAATGTAAATATAGGACTTGAATGTAGTATGCAAAAGGAAGATTCCCTCAGAGGTTACTAGTCTAGGTAAAGGGAAGGGAAACACCTATCATTGTGTACCATTTTGTGTATTTCTTGTATCATGATCAATATACCATGTGAACACGTGTGTAAAGAAGAAATGTTATATATCAAACCTAAGGAGTAAGCAAAATGTATGGTGTGTGTGTGTGTGTGTTAAGTGAGTTTTAGGTGTAGAAACTAATCCCTCAATAATCAAGTTGAACCTATAAAATGAGTGTGTCATCGGGTAATGAGTGGGAATAGTATTATAACTAACCCAAGAGAACCTTATAAGGGGGTAAAATAACTACTAAAGATGATGGACGGTCAAGCCTTGAATGTTTCATATGATCTGACACAAATACAATTGGAACCATGGTGGTGATATGCACTACAAAAGGATTATGAAGAGAACTAGAAATAACATAACACTAATTAGAATGCAACATGTCATATATGTGGGACAAACTAGAAGAATTGGAACTCCTAGAATACCAACAAGAAGTGGGGACGTAAAGCTAGAAGATCTTCATAAGATGGGATGAGGTTGTGAGCTATAAGAGAGAATGCATGAAAAAGAAAGCTTAGGTGGATACCTAGAGGCCCTAGAACTATGTGATGTAATATATGCAACTAAAGGCCCGTCAAGAGACCTAAAGTGATGTGAAACTATGTGTGCAACCAAGGGCCTATGATGAGACCTAGGAGGAATAGTGATATGTGAGGTAGAGTGGGGAATAATATGTATAGTTGTAGACGCACTAGGAGGTGAGATAAAAACCATAGAAGAGTGGGGGACATGAAGAGAGATATCCCTAAAAGGAACAAATAAACTTAATGCACTAATGTATAATGGATGGGACAACCCTAAGATCATGTAGCCAAGGGAGACCTAAATGCAATACCAAAATAGTAATAGATTTAGCGACCAATATTGAAGTTTGTGTAGTGATAGATATAACAGTGATTGGTAGTGTAATGCGTCGAAAATTTGGATTAGAATCAAGTGCAATAATCTCAAAAGAGAAACTAAGAGATTGAATTAATTTCCATGCATAAACATTATCGAGACTATATGGAGTTACTAAGACACCTTGAATAGGAATTTGATGAATAGAGACTAGAATAAATAACATATCAGATACAAGTGTGTCGTCTAGATTAGAATCATCAAAAGAAATAATAGGTGTAGGAGATGATGTGTGAGAAATAGTTCTAATCATAGTATCTAATGGGTGATTGTAAGAGGGTGGTGGTGGCACTGGATGATGTGCATGATGAAATTTTGAAGTATATGGATCATTAGTATGCTTAGGAATAGGGTCACTGAAGATTTTCAGCTTAGCATTGATATTGACAGACTTAGAAGATTTAATAGGCTCATCTCATTCAATTCCATTATATTCAATAAGGTTATGAATTATTTGTCGCAACTGAACACATTGATATGTGGAGTGACCAATGAATCTATGGTAATCATAATAGGCATTAACATCAAAGGTATTACATTGGGCCTTACTTGTATCAACCTCAAATGGTGGAGGGAGTGACACAAGATTACATTCAAGTAGTTTCTTTAAAACTATGCACGGAGCACATGGTAATCATGTAAATTTCCATCTTGTAGGTTGTAATTAGAGATTAATATATTGAGAAATATCATTGATATTGTATTTAGAAGTAGCCTTAGGGTCATGAGTTTTTCCTTTAAAATTATGTTTTCTTTGGAACTTGGCATTGGAAGAATTATAAGTGCTAACAAAACACTTGAGTTTATTCATATGTAATATCTTATCTTCACGCTCCTTTAGTGTATAACATAGATGGTTTAAAGATGAATGTTTCTTGCAAGAGAGGAAGAAAAATTTGCACAAAAAGGTCTTGTAATTTAATGTCACCTAATAAATTTATGATCTTAGTAAGCATTGTGTGATAACACAAGATATAATCATTGATATGCTCTTCAAATCCTTATTTGGTTTTGGACATTTATGCGTAAGATAACTTTTCCCCAGTGTTGATTGAAAATTGTGCCAAGAATTGATTTGCCAATGTAGTAAATAAATACACATAATAAGTGGGGATGTTATATAGCCATTGTAATGCAAATTTCTTAAGGATTCTAAGGAATAGATTAGTAATTAATATATCATTAGATGTATAGTAAAAATAAGCAACGTGAAAATATCAAAGATGTTCTTGCGGATCACCCTTGCTATCATAGATAGGAATCTTATGTGCATTGAAACTAATAGGAAAAGGGTCTGAAACAACATCAGGTGCAAATGGGTTATGCAATAATTGAGAGGCTTCCATGGAATTATAAGTAGGAGAGACACCTTGTTGCAATTGTAAATTTTGTGCTTGGAGAGAATGCACAAGGGTATTAAGAGCCTGCGTGCTAGATGAATATTCTTGTGAGTCATTATGGTGATATATAGGAGATGTAGTAGCAATAGTGGATGCATGGATAGGCATAGACACATTTTGCATGGATATGATAGATATCCATAAGGAAGTGCCGAAACAGGCATTACTTGAATTTATCTCTTATAACATAGAGAAGAAGATCACTGTGGTCAAGGTTTTCATGTAATAAATGTTGTAAATGATGTTCCACATCCTTGGGGAGGTCTTGTGTATGGTTGTTAGAATTAATATTAGAACCATGACCTTGGATAGAATTAGTGTGAAGAGTAAGGATATCATTAAAGAATAGATCATAAACAAAATATTTTCCCTTATAAACATCATCCTCATAGGTGTCTTCATATCCAAATTAGGAACCCATGATTGTCATAATTACTATTAGAACCATGACCTTGGATAGAATTAGTGTGAAGGGTAAGGATATATTTAGAAAATAGATCAGAAACAAATTATTATGGCTCATAAACATCATCCTTATAGGTGTCTTCATATCCAAATTGGGAAAACATAGTAAAATCATCATAAAAGTTTGGGATAGAGCTATAGTTAGAATGCTTAGTAGATACATATATAAAGGGGAAAACATGATAAGCCATTAATGTGAATAAATTAGATTGGAATGGTTGATAAAACCATAAGGATATTAGGGTTAGGGCTAAGGTGTTCGATTAGAGATCAGGTTCATCAAATGATTTCACTTTCTATGTGATTTAATATTATTTCATTAGCTTCTAAAAGTTTATATGCATTTCTAAATATCATACATAAAAAGGATGAAGTAATGAAACATGAGGATACTCTAATTTAATTAAATTCAAACATTAATTTCCCAAATAAGAATAACACTTTACAAAGTTACTATTGATCTAGGAACTATCAAAACAAAAAGGAGAGATTGCACTTAGTTGATTTAGTGTAGATCTAAGAGGTTATGAGTGATCATAGTACATGAATAGGTTGATCAAGGACTAAATTTTCTTTATTTCTAGAATTGACACCTAAAAATGAACCTAGTCAAAACCGTACAACTAGGTCAAAACCATATGTATGGGATTGACCCTTCTATATGGACTTGGACCTCCTTGGATTCCAACTCTGAAGATTTTTTTGTGCTTCACCTATCCTTTAAAATTTCCCATATCCGTTCCTCCCTTTCCTCCAGACCTTGGGTTTCAACACCAAATATAGGACAAATCTTTTCAATCCAAGCACGTGTTCTGTCCAGACCGATAGGAAAAGGAGCTCCAATTAATTCACATTTTTTGCATCTTATCAAATTTGTCGATGTCTAACTTAAAGAAATGAGTGTTAATATATGTCAGTCTTCTTCACTCTCCTTCAGAATGGCTTTCTAACTATAATAAATCCCTCAAACCATCATAGTGCAAGATATAGTTCTTGTAAAACAAATTTAGGTGGGTTATGAGCACACTATGCCCCATCAACATCGCCACTAATATGAAGAGGTATCGAAAAACACATCGTTCTCCTAGCATGTGATATATACTATAGTGCAATTAGAATTTGACAAAACATTCTTTGATAATACCTTGTTTGATTTTCACACTTGGGAAGGGTCACTTTGCTTTTTTGTCGAGAGAAGATGAAGACTCTTGAACCTAGTAGGTGACTTCAGACTTGTAGAGAATACTAAAATAATAGATGTGTATGATTTATTTCATAGTTTTGGGAGTTTGGAGTGCCTTTTGTGCTTGTTTTTACATGAGGAGCTCTCATAAGTGTCAGGACCCTAAATGAGGTATGATTGAATTGTTTGTATAGGATTTTGATGATTGTTATGTTGTGCAAGGATGGCTAAGAGGGAATATTAGACTATATGAAGATAATGAAACTAAAATTTTTGGTGCACAATGTGTTGGTACAAAACCATAGAGTAGGGTTGGGCTGTAGATATGTACAAACTGACCCAAACTGGCAATTTTGACCATAAGGGAAAATTCACAATTTACCTTTCTGAGTTGTAGGATAATTGTCTTTAGATGCATTTTATGTTATAAAACATCAAGAACTAACGACATAGATGTATGCAAAGATGATAAAGTAATCGAAGAGCTATTAGGGTGAGCTAAGTAATAATGTAGAGAGTGTGTTTATGTATGCAAGCATGTAATGTCAAGATTAACAATGTCAAATGATAGATTTCCAAATTTGAGTGTCTACAACATCTTGAATTGTTGAACCTTATACAAAAAACATATTCATACTATCATCAATCCTCAACATGAATCATTTCATATTTTATTCTAATATTGTAAGGGTTTACCTTTCTAGAATAGGTTTGCTGAAAAACTTGCCTAGTTTACTTGCAATGATCACATTTCCAAAGGCATAGGATATCATTGTAGATATAATATTGTTTGAGTGGGAAATCATTTACACAAGTTAGCTATATAAATATACACACCTTAACCTATTAGGGGCATAAAATAATCCATGTCTAAGAACACACTAAGAAGGTAATTAAGCTCAACATTGAAGCATCTCTCTTTGAAGCACATTACAAAAAATATGCAAGTATCAATACATTCATTATTTGCTACCATAGATCACCTTCTGCATTAAATCCAAAGCCAAAAATTATTGATGAATATCGAATTAGACATCCATATTTATGTTATGATCCTCATGTGCGGATTTCACAAACGCCTTGAGGTTTTGGTGTAACGGTTCGTTACATTTGCTAATAGAGAAACCACCCAGGTTCAAGTCTCGACACGGGTAGCTACACCAACATTGCAATGTTTTCCTGGGGATCGTATAGGGCACGACGTGGTCCTACAATACGGTTGCAAATCTAGCTCGAGGTCTAGGCTACAAAAACGTGGTGGGATGTTATGATCCTCATGTGCGGATTTCACTAACGCCTTGAGGTTCTGGTGTAACGGTTCGTTACACTTTATTTTCATAATTATAGTGTCCACTCCACCTTAGGATTTGGAGAACTACATGTAGTTTGATCCTTCGTTAGCATATTGGCACACTGTGTTGTGTTCCTTGGTTACTGGGGGTATATTGAGGTCATACCAACAAAAATGATGAATAACATTTTTTAGGAAATTTAGTCTAGAAGAGAAAAGAAGCTATTTGTAGGTACAAAAGAATTATCATGAAGAGCTGGACATAGATCCTAGATTTAGATACATAGTCGCAATAGGAGCCAAAGGTAGGTTTCAAGTCACAATAGCAAAGGATACCTTCATTAGCCCCATAGCACCTTAATCGAGTGACATTTCCCCAAAAGGATGAACTTATCCTCCACTTAGTTTCAGGATCCTAGATTTTATAAACATCATTATGAAACCGTATATATCATCAGTAGCCAATTGTAGATAATTTTCATATCACTCCATATAATAGATTGATGACTTATTTATACACCATAATCCTAATTGTTATAATAGAATTTTTAGAAGTTGTGTTTTTATTAGGGGTAAATAATAGGTTTTGAAAGGGTCTATTAACATGTACATTACATAAAAGGTAGAAACATCAAATCAAATAAATATAACTCACAAAGACCATGCTTGTCGAACCGGCTTGACCACAGTAAAAAAAAGAAGATATCGAAACATCAACTAACCCTCACCTAATAAATGGTAAAAATGTTTAGAAGTTATACCTAAAAATAGTCAAGTATCTCGATCTAGCAACCTCCTTCATTTTTGCACTCCTAATTACTCTAACACTTGGTTGATCTATTCTTTTAGATTTGGATTTTGTATGTGACACCAAATTCCATTCATAAGTATCCTTTGCATATCCTTGGAGAGGACCTATCTTACTGCCCTTCATCCCATTTCTTACATAATCCTTATACATTAAACCCTCCTAGAAAGAAAGAACCCTCATATTCATCTCACTTTTATTCGTAGCTCGAGGTTGAATTTTAGGTTGCATCTCTAAATATCTCCATCAAGGGTTATATTCTTTTCTTCTCCCCCCAATAATCCTTATCTTGGATTTGATTGTGATTTACAATTCCCAACTCTTGCTCTAAACCAAGCTCTCCTTCCCCAAGATCTAAACCAAACCCTTATTCTCTATTATTCTTTTATTTATGAACTTTATCTGTTACTTCTGCCTCAACATTTACCTTTCTTAGTGCTTTGTCTCTTCCACTTTATTTTCCTTCATCTTCTGCTTCCTCTTCCTTATCGGTTTATTGCATTCCTTTCCTCAAGATAAGATTTTGTTTTTCCATTTATGAAAAACCCTCTATGGTTGTCCGACTTTCTCCTAAGTTAAGAACTTCCATTTCCCATTCACCTTCCTTCAACTCTTATGAAGTCTTTATATCCTTCTCCCTCCACCCCATTTGTTCTTTCTTTCTTTCCTAATAGGATCTTGTCATATAGCCTAGTTTGTGGTATTTTATACACACTATTGTTATATTCTCATTCTCAATAATTTAGACCAATTCCCCATATTTTGATGAAATCGTTATCAAGGTTGGTAGTAAATTCCGAACATGAGCGTTGACACAAAAACATGCATAAACAAGTCTACTATGGCTTTGGTAACCGCATCAAAAGATATTAAATGCCAAAAGGATTAGATATTCCCATCATAACTTCATCTTCCCATTATTCCAAGGGGAGTCCTGATACTCTAATCCATATTAGAAGTTGCCTTATATTCTCTTTGTCAAGATCAAGTACTGGTTTCCATTTTCTTAGGAACAACCATGTCATCCACAAGATTCATGGGCAATCTAACAATACTTGAGCACAATCTTCCTTACAGGAAAAACAAATCAAAAAAATCCCCTAACCATCACTAATATTTCAAGATTTCTTTTTTCCTATGTCTTGCTAACCCACGTTCTCACAATATCAACTTTAAGCAAAACTAAATCCTTTACACAATTCTAAGACTTTTTATTGTTAGTAATTTTCTAAAATTATAAATTTACACATATTACAAAATCTTAATGAAATCAACCCTATCTATGAATCACAACAACCTATTAAAATTCCATGGCAATGGCTATTCTGCCAATAGAATGCACTGGGCACCCATCATGCCCCCATAAAAGACCCCGCAAACACATATGTGCACGCATCGGTGGGTCCCGTGGTAACTTTTCAAATCATGTGTAATTTTTTTTATTGTATTGGTATGAAATCACATAATTGAATGTATGAAGCTAGAGCTGAATTGGTGGGAATGTGTGTTGCTATATGACAGGTCTCCACTTCGAATCCCACTAGAAATTGCTTGAGTGTTTACACAATGTTGAAAAACAAAATGTATTTTTCATCTGCAGGAAATTTGCAAAAAAATCAATTATTGGCGCGCCTGCCACGTGGCATCGGATGGGTGCATGGGTGTTTTATGGGCCCTGGTACATCTATCGCCAAATTCCATAACTATATTGATGACACCTAACTATATTAGTTGACCTAGGGGTTTAAGATAGTTGATTAAGTTTTGGTTGACCTCCTTGATTAGGCAACCAATGTAATAACATTCATTGACATTAAAGGTCAATATGATAGCTATAGTTAACACAAATTATAGTGAGGAATCCAATGCCAAGCAAGAGTTTCTTTTTGAAGAACAAATATTTTAAATATTAGGTAGCATGTTCTATAACAAAGAAGTTGACCCAAAAAAAAAATAGACACCGTCACATTAATTGCTTCGTTGAATTCATCACTTCAACAAATGTATTCCTAAGTGTCACTACATAAATACTTTAAAGCTACCGCTACATGCAACCCAATCTTCATTGGAGAGGAATTCATGCATTGCATTTGGAACATAAAATACACGATATGCATAATATAATTGTTGACTATACCTTAATTCATGACAAAGCCCGGGCAAGTGATATTGAAGATTATTATGCATTTTAAAAATAAACAAATATAGACATGGAAAACATGCGCATGGTATATATATAAGGGGTTAATTAAAAATTTTAATTTTTAAAAATAGAATTCAAAAAAATAAATATTGGTATATGGTGAAGTAAGTTTTTAACATGAGCTTCTTTATAAATTTACTTAAATATTTCTAAAATATAATGGTATTGTGTTTTTTTAATTTGTTTGTTTCACAAGAAAAATAATTTGGAGGTTTTCTTTTTAACATTTGTATTGTAAGGTAATAATTCTTGACTTTTCCATTGTTGCAAACTTCATTCATTATATATATGGAAATTTGAGAAATATAAAATAAGAGTAAAAACAATTATTATTACTAAATGACCAAGTAAATAGATTTCTAATATATGTTTACATTTTTTTGTAAACTCGATTAAATATCTAAAAATAATAATAAGTGGAATATTTGCTTTCTTAATTCGAAAATAAGAAAGTTTAGTGTCTTAAAATAGAAATGGTACAAGTATGCATATATGTACCTTCTAAATTTTCTTTTATTATTTTTGCATGTAGATATACAAATTTAGAGGGCATGTCTAAAATATGACATCAGTGTGTTTGGTTGTTTATTTGTTCCACAAGAAAAATAATTTTGTTATTATAATTTTCTTGGAATGCATTAATATTGTTTTAATTCATATTTATTAGCCATTCTAATAATTATTATGTATTTATGACCACGCTGGGTATGTACCATGCTTGGAAAAAAGTAAAGATGAGTATTGATCAAGCGGCCAAGAAGTAGTCCAGTTTTACTACTGCTTCTTGGCTGTAGGCTTGCTGTTTTGTTGCCGTTGTTTTGTTGTTAAGTCTCGTTTGTGTTGCTGTTTCTAGGCTTCGGTGTTCTTTGCTGTAACTTTTGTGCTTTGATACAGCTTCTCTGCTCCTCTCTCTTATTCAGGCTTTTAGGCCTCCTTTTGTACACAAGGGTATAGTCCCTTTCAAAAAACTATTTACCAATATTAAAAAAAATAATTATTATGTATTTATTTAAAAAGTTAACCAAAAGGACCCTTTAAAATAAATGTCATCTAAATTTATTTATTTTATTTATATTGTGAAGAATTAAATATTAGTTTTTGTACTGTGGGTTAATAATTATTGGCATTTCCATTGGTTTAACCCCCCCCTCTCTCTCTATATAGAATATATATGGATGTATTATATATACTATATGTATATATAACTGTACATATATATACATATCTGTATAGTATGTACTATATATCATCTACCTCCTGTCTCTCTCCTCTTCTCTCTCTCTCTGTGTGTGTTGGTGTCTACTAGCTTCTCGTCCGCTCTCTCTCTCTCTCTCCCCTCTCTCTGTATCTGTCCTTCTCTCCATCTCTCTCTCGCTCTCTCTCTCTCTCTCGTCTCTCTCTCCCCCTCTCTCTCGCTCTCTCTCTGTCTCTGTCTCTCGATGTCCTCTCTCTCCCTTCTCTTTCCATCTCCCATCCTCTCTCCCTCTCTCTCTTCTCTCCCTCCCTCCTCGCCTCTCCATCTCTCTCTATCTATATCCTCCTATGCTCTCCTGTCTCGCTCTCTCTTTCTGTCTCTTCTCTCTCTACTGTCTCTCTCCTCTCTGTCTCTCTCTCTCGTCTGTCTCCTCATCCTCTGTCTCGTCTGTCCTTCGCCCTCCCTCTCCATCCCTCTCTCTCCCTTCCCTCTCCCTCCTCTCTCTCTCCTTCTATCTCTTCCCCTCCCCCCTCCCTCTCTCTCTCTCTCTCTCTCTCTCTCTCTCTCTTTCTCTCTCTCCTCACCTCTCTGTCTCTCTCCTCCCTCTCTGTCTCTCTCATCCCGCATCTTTCTCTTTCTCACTCTCTCCCTCTCTCACTCTCCCCCCCTCTCTCTCTCTCTGGTTTTAACATAAAATTTTACATAAATGTTTAAGATTCCTTATAAACCCACTTAAATATTTCAAAAAAATCAATTTAAATGTTTTAATTTGAAAACTCAAAAGAACAACAAACCCAAATTGATGCTTTCATCTTGAAATCATATATAAATTATAAATGTTAATATCCTAACCAACATAAATTTTGAAATGGTCTTTTGGAGTCAATCAAATAGGTGTAATGGTGCAAGGGAACCTATGAAGAATTCCCAAAAAGCATGATAAAAAAAATGTTTCAGATTTTTAGGCCTCTAACCAAGTTAACCATTGTGTGTTGGTTTACATTTCTTATTCAAACTTGTCACTAAATTTAAAGAAATATTTTTGGGATGATAAACACTAGCACTTGCACCAAAGGAGGTGCAATGTTATGCCAATAGTAAAATATGAGGCTTTTATAGAGTGTTGAGAGCAGTTTAAAGTGCCAGAAGAGTCATACTGCCTAGGTATAAGGTAAAGGTAAGTTTGGAGAGGCATCAAAGCATTCCAAGATGCACTAAGAGGACATCCTCCGATAGGTACAAGGCAACCAAATTATGTATCCCACAACCAATCGACCATTATGTTAACGAGGGCCACTTCCAATGTAGTTTGACCCTATATGATGTAATGATCATACTTTATTACCACACAACATGTCA